>CM061548.1:338240914-340905914 GCA_030864215.1 Capsicum pubescens
AATTGTATCATAATAGTATACACATTTTAGGTCTTCAAAGTCCAAGTACGAAAAAAATAGAAAGAAGGGAATCTGCATATAGAACTTACAAGTAGATCATTAATTCCTCATTTACAATAATTGTTAAATATCCTTAACATAATACATGTTCTTGTTGGAAAGTTCACCACACAACCCTATACATGAAGCACAGTTCAACAATATGTATTAACTCTGGCACAAACGTTGGAAAATATGAGATTTCATCGTCCAAGCAAGGAGTTCATTGCTCCGCCAGTTCTTTTCTAGAAGAGAGTTTCGATTAATGAATACATACATGTTCAAAGAGTTTCGATTAATGAATACATACATGTTCACTTTATAAAATAATTTCTTAATTCGCAATTTTTCAAGTTTATATTCTCAATAACCATAAACTAAATAAAAAAGATACATAAAGTACCCTGACTTAAAAGATCTCACAAATCACAATAAAATCAAACGATATATAATCAAATTTATGTGTTTAATATCAAACCAAGAATCAAATTAATTTAAAGTTCCCAATAATGCAAAGAAAGTGAAGACTTTCATCCTGATCAAATCAAAGCAGTGTTTGTAGATGCCGACGGTTGTCATGGGAAGCAATATGCAGTCACCACTTTCAACTTTGAACTCTAGTTGTTTTTCTCATCCAATTTTCTATGCTCCTTTTGTATTCCTATTTCATCCAGCAAGAACAAATAACTCGCTCAATTTTGTTTTCTGAGGCGGGCTATAGTCTGTCAATAAAAGAACGTAAAACCACTTCTTTTATAGGGTAATTTTTCGAAGTAGAATTCTATTTAAATAAGATTTTATAAAAATTTCCATAAATTCACGTACAAAATAAAAAATTACCATATATTGGCTTCCAATATGTTTAGGAGTCTTCTGATATATTTAGGAGTTTGTTCAAAAACAAAACTTCCCTTATATATTTATTATAGTCATTATTTAATAATAAAATAATATAAAAAATATTAAAAAGATAATTTTGTCTATTGCGAAAACTTTTAATGAAGGGCAAAAATTTCAAATCACATTTGTAAGGGTCTTCATACTTTTAATATATTATCATATCGACTATCGATTATAGATATAGATATGAGAAAAAAGAACAACTCACCTTTTTCCTCTTCATTCAATTACGTATGAAACCACATCAATTGTAAACCTCTAACTTCTAAGGCAACTCCGCTGTAGCATACGACTTAGTACAACGCTGTGATTTTCAATATGTGATGTACTTGAGCCCTTAAAATCAAAAGCAATAATAGATAATAGTTAATTATGAATCATCAACTCAGATATTCAATTGTTCAATGATAAACTACCACATGCAACTAATAGCACATCATTTACAATGAATATATAATTCAAGATGTTTATATCCAACACCTCCTTAGAAAAAAACACATCCAACAAATAAAGTAAGCACTTTTTTTCTCCTAACGGATCTAACCAAAAACCACTAGAACTCAACAATTGAATTTTGGAATTTTGATGGTCTTTGGAAGCCATAAATATAGCAGCATCAATGAAAAATAATTTATAAAGAGAATATTGAGTCTTTGATTTATAAGATTGTGATAAAAACACGGTTAAGTTCCCTTTTCTAATTCTCTTTTCTATATATTTTAAGAGTTTACATTAATTCTCTTAATATGTCTTCCCGTATATTTTAGATTGTCTTCACGTAGAAATTTAGAGTCCGATTCATAATTGAAATTGCACCTTACGTTCAAAGTCCATAGATTTTCCATATATGGATGCAATTAATATTAAATATTTTTAAAATAATAATAATTTAAAAAAAATAGTGAAAAAATGATTTTGTCTATTACAGAGATTTTTAACAAAGTAAAACAAGTTCAAATCACTTTTTAAAGGACGTCATACTTTTAATATATTGTAGATGTAGGGGGGTTTGTGTGTGTGTATGTATACACACACACATACATACACATACACACATACATACAAATGGGAATGAGAGGAGCTTAGGATCAAGTTTCAAAAATGACAACTAAGCTCCTCAAAGTCCCACTTATTACTATTTGAGGCCAGAAATACTTATATTTATTTAAAATTTATATTAAAAAAATAACTATAAATTACAATAATTAATTTTAAAATATTTAAAAGGCATGACACAAAATTGATTGATTCTCAAAATTCTATTGGTGTCGCATTAATTGGGATAATTATTTGAAAATGATATAAAAAATACTATAAATCATATTAATTAATAACTTTAAATATTTAAAAGACATGAAAATAAAAATGAGAGGATCATAAGGTCAACTTACAAAAACTACAAATAAGCTATTACTATTTTAGGAGCTTAGAATCAGTCTGCGAAATGGTCATTTCACCCTTCTACTTCTCTAGAATTGCTTATATTTATTTGAAATTTATGTAAAAAAAAAAAAAAGATACTATGAATCACGATAATTAATTTTAAAATATTTTAAGTTTAAAAAAATTAACTGATTCTTAAAATTTTATTGGTGCCACATAAATTGGAATAACTATTTAAAAGTGCTATAAAGTGTTATAAAATACAATAATTAATAACATAAAATATTTAAAATACACAAAATATTCAGTTGGCTCTCAAAATTCTATCATAATTGCATAAATTGAGACATAACAACTAATATATATTATTTAAAAATTATGTAAAAAGTTACAATAAATCACAATAATTAACAACATAAAATAAAACATAAAAGTAGTTTAGGATTGAAAACCAAATCGACCGATTCGCTATTCTATTCTTGTTCATTTCACATATGCGTTATCGCATACACTTACCTGTATAAACCATATTTATCTCTCTATTGTTGGAAATTGAGTTTCAATTTTCTGTATTTGTATTGAATACTCTTTCCATTTACTTAATAATTATAAAAAATAGTAATATCGATCACAATAATTAACAACTTAAAATATTTTAAAAGAGTAAGATACATTGGGTGTTGGGTTCAAAACCGAGAAAGTGTCAAGTGAAAGATAATAGTTTGCAAATCATGTCGACGATAAATTGGATGAAAAATAAAAACATACTAAAGATATATTATTAATATGATCTGATCAAATGACCTACATATGAAAAACTAATATTGGAAAACCATATAATCTATTGGGAAAAAATCTCCCACCTATACAAAACTCTTTAATGACTACATTGTGGATGCTATTGTGATCTTGTATGGGAAGGGGGTCTTCTATTTATAGAATTTCAAAACTTTTCCTCCAAGAAGGAGGTTAGCCAAATATGGAAAAGTTTTGTATTTTTCTTTCAGGAAAAGTTAAAGTAATTATGGTATTACTTTTATTTTCCTTCTAAGAAAAGTAAAACTTAAATTTGTAAGAAAATCAGGGCAAAACCCTAACAAATCTTCCCTTTTTGGCTTGATTTTCATCACTTATCTTTCTTTTTTCACATGCATGAACTTCGTTCTTCACATAATCTTCATCACTATTGCTTTTCATGATTAAAAATAAAATTTAAAATATTATATTTAAAAATGTATTAAAAATTATTTTTTTATTTTTATTTTTAAATCTGCAGCAACATGAATATTGAAATATGCTTAAAACTTCTTCACATCTAGCTAGACAAAATTAGCATTATCGTCAAACTAGTTGCCGCTTTAAACTCGTCTTTAATCTTGCCTCACCAAACCATTGAACCATGGACTTTGATATCACTTGTTGGGTTCAAAATTGAGACATCATGCAGAAACTTAAAGTTTGCAAACTATAAAGACGATAATTCAGACGACAAATAAGCATACTAAAAGCATTATTATTATATGGTTTGGCCAATTGGCTTACATATGAAAACCTAATATAAAGGGGAGCATAAAAAACTATTAGAGAGAAATCTCTTCCTAAACAAGACTCTTTAAAGGCTACATTATGGATGCTATTGTGTTGTTGTATGAGTAGAGTAGTATCCTATTAATAGAGGTCAAAAACCTTTCCTCTTAGAAAAGAATTAGCCAAATATGGAAGAGTTTTATATTTTTCTTTTAGGAAAAGTAAAAGTAAATATGATACTACTTTTATTTTTCTTCTAAGAAAAGTAAAACATAAATTTAGTAAGAAAATCAGGGCAAAAACCCTAACATTGGGTGTGCACTATCATGGCTAATATTTTAGTATATATTGAGTTGACAGATAATGTTGATAATTGTGATTGTGCATTGCAGTAAAGTGTGAAAACAAGATATGTTCTGAATTATCACGACGCAAAATCAAGGGTTATGATGGCACTAGTCACGGCGAACCTTGACGAGTAAGCCTATCACCCAAACTGATACAAAAAGGATCAAAAGACAGAAATACCCTGAGGTAAGACTTCTAGAACAAAGTTGAACTACATAATGTGGAAGAGTACAAAATCAACAACTCAACCATAATTCCCAAAAACTGATGTTAGAAATATAAGAATGTATCTAGTACAAATTGAATCCAAAAGAAATACAGCAGATATGCGAATACAAGAGAATCTTTGTCTCGAAAATAAAAGTAAAGACATATTTATAAAAAAGGTAGTATGATACATTCGGCCTCTTGAAAGTCAACCACTATCTTGAAAGCACCAAATGTTGCCCGAATATACAAAGCTGAGGTGCATTCGAACTAGGACCTGCATCGAAAGTGCACAGTATGCATGAGTACGGTCCACTTGTATTCAGTAGGTATCATAGGCCGACTGAGAAAAGTCAAAAATAAAGCATATAAAATATACACTAAGGGCATGTCACCTGAAAGTAGAAAATGTCCCACAACGGTAGCCCACATCGTTTGCACTAACAGTTCTAGTATACATATCACATATATTGCAACAACACAATCAGGTAGAACACAAATATACATCATATCACACACGCTTAATGTAATACCCCACACATTTTCCTAGCTAATTTTATCTCAAGAATGTCTAGTATTATCTTCTAAATTGAATGATGGTTATTCCATGATGCATTTTTTAGATTTTCACTTTTTGTCATATGGGAAATTCAATAAGCTTTCCATCGATATAAGATTCGCCCAAATCCGATAACCGGGTCAAAAGTTACGACTATTTTAAGTTCCCATCGTAAAACAGCGACATATTAGTCAGTGGCGCGCCGCACCACAAGAGGAAATGACATTTGGCAAATTCCAGTAGGGGTCTGCGATTATGGAGCACCGTGAAAGGACCCAAATTCAGAATTGTCTATTTTCAAGTGTCTTAGGGCAATTTCCCCCGCGCCGCGCCAAAGTTTCAGGTCACAAAGAAAGTGGAAACGCAATGGCCCCACATTGCGCCATCCCTCAATTTCCCAATTGTCAAAATCCAGTGACACAGCGCGATAGCGCCACGTCGCGCTAAAGTTCTAGTTCGGGAAATTTTTACAATTTTAAAAGACGCATCCAAGGGTTAAAGGGGTCCATTTCCTACTCCTATTTAAACCCAATAACACGTGATTTAGCTATTATTCACCTAAAATATAACAGTTTCTCTCAAGAACAAGCTAGATATGACGGTGAAAGAGTAACCACTATAAAGTGGGAGGAGTTTGTCACTGCATTCTTAGTCAGATTCTTTCCCCAAGTGCTTGGAGAGGCTAAGGTGCTTGAATTCATCAACCTCAGGCAGGTCAATATGACGGTGAAAGAGTATTCTCTTAAGTTTACTCAATTATCCAGATATGCCCTTTATGTGGTTGCAGACAACAGAGCCAAGATGAGTAAGTTTGCTTCAGGGGTAAATGATAGCGTGGTAAATGAGTACAGATTTGCCATGCTGAACAGTGACATGACTTTAGCCTGGCTTATGACTCATGCTCAGTAGATAAAGGAGCAGAATATTAATCGGGGGGAGAAGCAGAATAAGAGAGCAAAGACAGGTAGTTTCTACTTCGCTCAGCCTAAATCAGAAGGAGGAAATCGTTCCCATCTTCGTCCTAAGTCATCATTTCCAGCCCCTTCTTCAGCCAGTTCTTCAATTCCTAAGTTCAGGAAGGATAACAGAGATAGGGCGCCAGGCTCTAGGTCTCAGGGCAGTGTTAACAATGCCCGAACTAATCCCATTTGTCAGACTTGTGGTAAGAACCACAGGGTACTTGCAGAGTTAGTAGCGATGTCTATTTCAATTGTGGCAAGCCAAGCCACAAAGTCAAAGACTTCCCTCAGTCAGGTTATCAGAGTCATCTCCGCTCCTCAGCTTAGTTCAGTCGCCCAAATCAGCAGGGTGCCACCACTAGTGCTACTAGTGGGCAACGCCCAAATGGTCTTTATGTTCTTCAGTCCCGACAAGATCAGGAAAATTCTCCTGATGTAGTTACTGGTACGTTACAGATCTTTTATGTTCATGTTTATGCTTTGCTAGATCCAGGAGCTTTTTTTCTTTTGTTACTCCCTATATAGCAGGCGATTTCGAAATCAGTACCGAAATCCTAGCAGAGCCCTTTTCAGTCTCTACCCCAGTGGGTAAAACCATCATAGCCCAGCAGGTATACAGGAACTGCCCAGTTATGATATTTTAGAAAGTCACTTCAGCAGACTTAGTCGAATTAGAGATGACTAATTTTGATGTCATTCTCGGCATGGATTGGATTCATTCCTGCTAAGCCATAGGTGACTGCAGAAATAGAATAGTCTAATTTTAGTTTCCAAATGAACCCGTCCTTGAGTGGAAGGGTAGTACTTCATCGTTCAAAGGTCATCTTGTTTCCTACCTTTGGGCACGAAAAATAATATCTAAAGGATGTGTCTATCATCTTATTCGAGTTAAGGACACTAGTTCTGAAACTCCCAGCCTTGAATCAGTTCCAGTTGTAGGTGAATATTCAGATGTCTTTCCCAAAAATCTTCCAGGAATTCCTCCCAAAAGGGAAATATACTTCAGCATTGATCTTCTTCTAGATACTCAGCCTATATCTATTCTGCCATATAGAATGGCACCAGCAGATCTCAGAGAACTGAAAGAACAATTGAAGGATCTCTTAGATAAGGGATTCATCAGGCCCAGCATTTCCCCGTGGGGTGCTCCAGTATTATTCGTGCGCAAGAAAGCCGGTTCTCTTAGGATGTGTGTAGACTACCGTCAACTCAATAAGGTCACGGTCAAGGACAAGTATCCTCTTCCCAGAATTGATGACTTCTTTGATCAACTTCAGGGTGCAAGTTATTTCTCTAAGATAGACCTCAGATCCGGCTATCATCAGCTCAAAGATAGAGAATGTGATATTCCAAAAACAGCTTTCCATACTCGGTATGGTCATTTTGAATTCGTAGTTATTTTCTTTGGTCTTACCAATGCCCCAGCAGTTTTTATGGACTTGATGAACCGTGTGTTCAATTAGTACTTGGATATGTTCATCATAGTCTTCATAGATGATAATCTGGTTTATTCTTGCAGTGAGTGCGATCATGCAGACCATCTTGGGACAGTACTTCAGACTCTTAGAGATCATCAGTTATTCACCAAATTCAGTAAGTGCGAGTTTTGGCTAAGGTCAGTAGCATTCCTTGGTCACATCATTTCTGGTGGTGGCATTAGAGTGGATCCTCAAAAGACCAAAGCAGTAAAAAACTGGCCTCGCCCTGTCTCTCCATTAGATATCAGGAGTTTCTTGGGTTTGGACGGCTATTACAGATGGTTTGTTGAGGGATTTTTCTCTATTGCATCCCCTGTGTCCAGATTGACTCAGAAAAAAGTCAAGTTTCAGTGGTCAGATCCTTGCGAGAAGAGTTTTTAGGAGTTGAAGACTCGACTCACCTCAGCTCCACTATTAACTCTTCCAAATAGTCCAGATGGTTTCGTAGTGTATTGTGATGCATCCAGAGTAGGTTTGGGTTGTGTCCTTATGCAGCATGGTAAGGTCATAGCCTACGCCTCCAGGCAGCTTAATCCCCATGAGAGGAATTATCATACTCATGATCTTGAGTTAGTAGCCGTAGTCATTGCCTTAAAAATTTAGAGGCATTATTTATACGGTGTTCCAGTAGATGTATTCACTAATCATAAAAGTCTTCAATATGTTTTTTCTAAAAAATATCTCAATCTTTGTCAGAGAAGGTGGTTAAATCTCTTGAAAGATTATGACATGAGTGTCCTTTATCATCCTGGCAAGGCCAACGTAGTGGCCGACGCTCTCATTAGACTATCCATGGGTAGTGTTTCTCATGTTGAGGCCAGTAAGAAGAAGTTAGCTCAGGAAGTCCATCAGCTTGCCAGACTAGGCATTCGCTTAGTCGATACAGAAGAGGGTGATATATGGGTTCAGAGTAGTTCAGAATCATCTCTAGTTTTTTACGTGAAAGAAAAGCAAGATAGAGATCCCAACCTTGTCAAGTTAAAAGAGTCAGTATAGGATCAGAAAGTAGAGGTTTTCTCCCAAGGGGAAGATGGTGTCCTTCGTTGTCAGGGTCGTCTCTGTGTTCAAAGTGTAGATGAATTAAGGCAGCAAATTCTTCCAGAAGTGCATGGTGCGTGCCACTCTATTCATCCAGGGGACACTAAGATGTACCGCGACTTGCGGGAAATCTATAGGTGGTGTGGGAAGAAGAGAGACATTGCAGAGTTGGTGGCTAAGTGCTCTACATGTCAGCAGGTTAAGATAAAGCATCAGAAACCTAGTGGGTCCATGCAGGAGTTCAATAGTCCTACTTGGAAGTGGGAGGTTGTGAACATGGACTTCGTGATGGGTTTTCCTCGAACTCGTCATCAGCATGATTCTGTCTGGGTCATTGTAGACAGAATGACCAAATCAGCTCATTTCCTTCCAGTTCATAATTCTTATTCAACCGAGGATTATGCCAAACTATACATCAAGGAGTTGGTCAGATTGCACGGTGTTCCGTTGGCCATTATCTCAGACAGAGGTACCCAGTTCACCTCTCATTTCTAGAAAACATTCCAAAAGGGTCTTGGTACCCAAGTTCATCTTAGTACAACCTTTCATCCTCAGACAGATGGTCAAGAAGAAAGGACCATTCAAATATTAGAAGATATACTAAGGGCGTGTACAATCGATTTTAAGGGAAGTTGGGATGACCACTTACCTTTGATTGAGTTTGCATACAACAACAACTATCATTCCAGTATTCAGATGACTCTATTCGAAACTCTCTACGATAGGACATATAGATCTCTAATTGGTTGGTTCGAAGTTAGTGAGGCCTCAGTCATAGGTCCTAACTTGGTATTCGACACCTTAGAAAAAGTCCTGTTGATTAGAGAAAGATTTCGGGCTGCTCAGAGCCGACAGAAGTCTTATGCAGATAATCGTAGAAAAGATCTTGAGTTTGAGATTAGTGATCATGTCTATCTAAAGATCTCTCCCATGAAGGGAGTGAAGAGATTCGGAAAGAAGGAAAAGCTCAGTCCCCGATATATTGGTACCTTCAAGATTCTCAGTCGTTTTGGTAAGGTAGCCTATGAGCTTGAATTTTCTTTAGATCTAGCTTCATTTCATCCAGTCTTTCATGTCTCTTTTCTCAAGAAGTACATAGGTGAACCATCAGTTGTAGTCCCTATTTAGAGAATTAATGTTCAGAACACTCTCTCTTATAAAGAGATTCCAGTCAAAATCTTAGACTATCAGACTCGTAGATTGAGGAACAAAGAAGTCCCTCTAGTTAAGGTTCTTTGGCAAAATCGGTCCGTCGAGGGTACTACTTGGGCAGCAGAGGCAGACATATGTACCAAATATCCTCACCTCTTCTTCCCCAACTCAGATCAAGATCAAGGTAACAGTTCTCCTTAAGCTTACTCAGTTTCATGTTTAGTGTTCATCACAAACTTGGTATGCAGTTTTATGCTCATGTTCCCACTATAAACTTGGTATCAAGTACCATTGTATATTCAGTCATGCACTCATGTATTAGTTCAGTTATGTAATTATGCATCAGACATGAATTCTCATTGGGAGAAACTTAGTTCTTCAGAACACTCAGTCATGCATTCGTGAATCAGTTACACATGCATCAGATATGCATGTCCAGTATTATATGTTCAACTTGTCAGTCATAAGATTATGTTCCAGTTATTCATGTTTAGTGTGTACATCAGTTGTCTTTTCTCCCCTCTCAGTCAGTCTCATTCGAGGATGAATGTTCTTAAGGGGGAGATATTGTAATACCCCATACTTTTTCCTAACTAATTTCATATCAAGAATGTCTAGTATTAGCTTCTAAATTAAATGATGGTTATTCCATGAGGAATTTTCAATATTTTCACTTTTTCATGTGGGAAATTCAATAATATTTCCATCGATATATGATTCACCCAAATTCGATAACCGGGTCAGAAGTTACGACTATTTCAAGTTCCCATCGTAAAATAGTGCCATATTAGTCAGTGGAGCACCATGCCACAAGAGGAAATGGCATTTGGAAAATTCCAGTAAGGGTACATGATTATGGCACATCGCACTAGGGCCCAAATTCTGAATTGTCCATTTTCCAGTGTCTCAGCGCGATTTCTCTCGCGTCGCACCAAAGTTCAAGGTCACAAAGAAAGTGGCAATGCGATGGCCCTATGTCGCGCCATCCCTCAATTTCCCAATTGTCAAAATCCAATGACACGGTGTGATAGCGCCGAGTCGTGCTAAAAGTCCAGTTCGAGAAATTTTTACATTTTTAAAAGACGCATCCAAGGGTTAAAAGGGTTAATTTCCTACCCCTATTTAAACCCAATAACACGTGATTTAGCTATTCTTCACCCAAAATATACTAGTTTCTCTGAAGTTTCTCTCAAGAAAAAGCTAGGCTTTTCATAGAAAATCCAATTTCAAGAAAATTTCACCATCAATCTTCATGAAATCATGAACTAAGGTATGCGTAGTCTTTATTCATGGACTCCTTTCGTCCATGAATCCCAAGAATCCCTTTTTCTAAATTCAAGTTTATGGATTTTCTTATGAATTGCATGATTGGGCTGCTCTTGTTCATGTGGATAATGAGAAATTGAATTCTACTCCATGTTGGGTGATAAATTCTATGTGGGTTAAATTATTATAAATATAGATTCATGCAAACCTATGACTAAACCCTTGAATGATGAAATTAGAATTGAACCGTGATGTTTAATTTACATGTACCCTGCCTACAATATGTTTGATTAAATGCCTAGATGAAGAAAAAGTGCCTAACTAGCATGATACCATGAAATCCCCATATATGTACAAGTTATGCCTATCACATGTTTTGATGAAATGCTTCTATAAATGTATTATGGATCATGATGTTAGTTATATGTTCAAGTAAGTTATGCTTGGTCAGTTTCCTTCCATCGATTCCTGGGGGTACTCGTACCCGAAACATTAGCTGTGTGCCTAGAGCCATGTCATGTTTTCATGATACTCTTAGGCAAGCTATGAATCATTAGACTTCAGAAAGTCTTATGACTCAGGAAATCTCCATGATCTCATGAACTCAGTCAGTTGTCAGATATCAGTAGTATTTCGTCAGTCAACGGAATTCATAACTCGACCCATGTTTAGTTCAGTAAATCATGTTCTGAGTCTATTCAGGTGGGAGTAGGAATTAGCACCGAGTTAACCCAAGGATGGGAACACACACTATCAGATGAGGGTGTGATTCTTAGAAGTCCTCCTTGCGTTCTAGAACTATGTAATCAGCATAGGTTAGACATCAACACTGTCTAATGAGGGTTGATGAGGTAGATAAGCACTGTCACATAAGGGCCCCACCGTTCTCTTATAGGGGAAACTATCAGAAGAGGGTCGCCCACAGCTTGTCCTTACCGGTGGCGCGGTATTGACACCCTTCTAATTTGAGTTATAGATTGGACCCCAACTCAGCCATAATGTCATATTAGGGGCATGTCGGTTAGATAAATACTTCCCACAGTTTCATGTTACGAAATCAGGACTATCAGACACAGTCAATCAGTCTCAGTAATAGAACTCAGATAGTTCCATCAGATTCAGGACTGTTAGATACAGTCACTCATGTTATCAATTATATTCAGATTCAGTAATCAGGTCATCACAGTATTAGTGTCAGTTGTTACGTCTCATGCATGTATTGTCACACTCATGATTTTTAGTCAGTTATTATTATTGTTCATGCATATGAACCTCATGCATTCAGCCTACCTTACATGCATACCAGTACATTCAATGTCCTGGAGCATTTGCACTATGGTGTCTTATACCATAGGTTCAGAGACACGAGCTCCAGACCAACAGTAGATTCCAGCTATCCACAGACAGAGTTAGAAATGAGTCCTCATCTTTCGAGGACATAATTATTTCCCTATTATCTTATTAATCAGTTTATTAGTTGGAGTTAGTTGGGGACATGTCTCATCAACTCCTTACTTAGAAAGTTCAGTAAGTTAGAGGCTTTCTAGACTATTATGTTTCAGACTTCAGTATGTTCAGTTTTGTTTTAGGTATTCCATTACCCCACACAGATGTTATATCATTCAGATCATGTTCAGTATTGAACCTTATGTCCTTTTAGTTCATGTTTTCGTATTATAAAGTATTTTAGGCAGTATATAGGTACAGATATCAGTCATGGGTTAGCTGATGGTCTTTCAGGGTCATGAGCATTGTGTAGCATTCCGGGTACCAGATTTGGGTGTTACACTTAAAAACAAAGAAGAACATGTATATACAAGATAGTCAAGTACAAATAGTGGAAAATAGAACACATAAAGGTATGACAAGTCAATATGGTAATTCAATCACAATATGAACACAATAAATCAAGTGCAACGTATAATAATAAGATGATGATGATGATGTATGAGGTCATCGTCCAATCTCCGTATACACCCACGGAGGCAAGCCTCTCGACGTGGGACCCATGAGGGGTTTTTCAACTCATATATAATCCAAAATCCATATCCATATCTCCCTTTTGGCATATCCCTCGGGAAGGGGTTTATAAAGTGTCGCAATATCTCCTCCCCGGCACCTCCCTCGGGGAGTGTTTTAGAAAAGGTGTTGCAAGTGTTTCTCAGGTATTGCAAGTGTTTCTCAGGTGTTGCCACGGTGGTACCATTTATTTCACGAATGAGTATGATATGAGGATGTAATACTCAAAACTAGTCACAATGAGTATTTTCACATCCAACCACAATGATATATTTCCATAATTAATCACAATGTTACATTTTCACAACCACGTGAGCCAATATCCACTCATTATTGTCATCCATCCATGAATTTCCACATGTTTCATATGTCAATAAGTATGAATATATCACAATATGCCAACGGTACCACAAAAAGGCATTTTCAAAAACACACTACAATCACTCACATGTATTTCAGGTTACCACCATCACATAAGATCCTACACGGTTATACATATCACACAATATCTCAATTTCAATAATTACATCAGATATAGGCCCCCACACGGGCACAACACATAGATAGCCATTTATCATGATTAGTTTGCACCTTAACATACATTTTGTACCAACATTTACTACCCAACCCAATCTGAAAGAGTTAAGCCATAACCTACCTCAAAGGTCTTAATTTTTATGCAACAATTTAACCACAATACTCTACTTCTCATGAACAATCTCAAAATCAACTAAAATCAAGAAGTATCAAATCTATGCATCAAAACAAGGCTAACTATACCCATATTGTCCACTTTTAGTTTGGAGTCAAAATGGACTCCCGAAATAGATTTTTTAAAAAGTAGGGCAAAATTGTAACTTTATTTTAAAAACATGTTCTCCATACCTTTAGGAATCTACAGCTAAAACTCAAGTCAAATCGAGTCAAAAATGAGATTCAAATAGAAGAAAAATTATTTTTGAGCTTTACCAGGTAAAACCTTTGAAATTCATTTTAAAATCAAGAATCGAAGCTGTTTTGAAGATGAAATCGAGGAAAAACTAGTAATTATAGGATTAAGAACATTACTCAAGTGAAAAGGCTTATAATTTGGGGCTAAATCAAGTACTAAGGTTTTGAGATTTATGAACAGTTAATCAAGAAATTTGATAAAGAAAAGGGTGAATTCTCACCTTAAATTCATAAAAGAATCAAGAAATAGATGTTAATCTAACTTCCCAAGCACTCACAAGCTTCACTTCTAAGCTCTCTCTCTATTATAGGATTAAGAACATTATTCAAGTGAAAAGGTTTAGAATTTGAGGCTAAATCAAGTACTAAGGTTTTGGGGTTTATGAACAATTATTCAAGAAATTTGATAGAGAAAATGGTGAATTCTCACCTTAAATCCGTAAAAGAATCAAGAAATAATTGTTATTCTAGCTTCCTAAGCACTCACAAGCTTCACTTTTAAGCTCTCACACTATTTTAGAAATTTAGCTCTCAAAAGGCAAGATGAAGAATAAGTAAAAAATCGAGCAAAAATGGGATATTTATACTCATACTAGGTACGTAAGGCATAAAATGCATTCCTCAAATGAGTTTTACCCTTTGTGATCCTCCATCAGTAACCTGGTACACCAGATTTTCTAAGTTCAAAACGGACTTCGATGGGTGCTCAGGATTAATTCGGAATCTTATATACACAAACGAACTATGTAGCCACACTAAATTCAACGCTTCGGAGTCAATGGTGATATCAAAATTTTTAAAAAATGTCATTTTCACAAAGTCGACCACCAAAATCCAAAATCACAATTTTCCAAACTAAGGGTCAAAAATGAAATTTAAAAGCTATAAAACCACACCAACCATGTTACCATCCTAAACTTGACTTTCTAGATCTTCTAGCATCGTCTGTTCAGCCATCCATCACACGGATCAAAAGATAACCACAGAAGTCCAAAATAAGGCTCTCGAAGCCTTCAAAAACCACAATATCACATAAATGGTATCAAAATGAATAGGGAATCGTGTCAATCACCCCCAAACTCTAAAAATACCACAGTGCAACTACAGGGAGGGGTAAAATATTCAAATCACACAAAATCACAAATTTCACATATTTCATCAAATTTCAAGTCATTACATCATCCACCACTAAAAATCTAGTTCGTTCTTAAACTAAAGGCAAAAGAAATACCTAAATCCACAAAGGGCTAGGCTTAAGAACTATGCATATCGGACTCGACCTCTCAAGTAGCCTCATCTATAGGTCGATGTTTCCGCTAAACCTTAACAATAGGGTTAACACTAGAACACAACCGTCTAACATCCCTAGCCAATATGGAGATCGACTCTTTAACAAAAGACAACCGCTCATCTAAATGACTTAACTCCCAACGAATGACATGAGACTTTTCTAAAATATATTGGCGAAGCATAGAAATATGAAAAATTAGATGAATACTTAATAAATATGGAGGCAAAGATAACTCATAAGCCACATCACCAACAGTTCAAAGAATCTCAAATAGATCAATATACCTAGGGCAAAGCTTGCCTCTCTTCCCAAACCTCATCACACCCTTCATAGATGAAACTCAAAGGAAAACACGATCATTAACCCAAAATCTAAGGGCACAAAGCCTACGATTTGTATAGCACTTTTTCCTACTCTGAGTCGCTCTAAGTCTATCTTGAATGATCCAAACTTTGTCTAAAGACTTATAAAGCAAGTCCGTACCTTGAGGTATCACCTCTGAAACATCAAACCAACCCACTAAGGAGTGGCAATGCCTACCATACAATGCTTAAAAATGAGCCATATCAATACTTGAATGGTAGTTATTATTACATGCAAACTCCGTTAATACCAAATGTTGCTTCCACTAGCCACCAAAATCTATCACACATGCGCGGAGCATATCGTTTGAAACCTAAATAGTCTTCTCTGACTGACCGTCAGTTTGGGCATGAAACATATGCTAAGATCAACCCGAGTATCCAACTCATCTTGGAAAGTCTTCCAAAATGAGATGTGAACACCAAACCTCGATCTGAAATGATAGACACTGGCACACCATGTAAATGCACAATCTCATAAATGTAGATACGAGCCAACCACTCAGCACTAAATAAGACCTGAACTGGAAAGAAATGAGCTGACTTGGTCGATCTATCCACGATGAACCAAACACTATCAAAACTAAGATATGTACGGGGAAAAGTGGTCATAAATTCTATAATGGTTCATTTCCACTTCCAATCAGGAATGGGTAACCGCTGATGAAATCCACCAGGCCTCAAATGCTCAGCCTTTACCTGCTGACATCATAGGCCACGAGAAATAAAATTTGCTATATCTCACCTCATACCTCCCCATCAGTAATGTTGTCTCAAGTCACGACACATCCTAGTCACACCTAGATGGATGGAATATCTGGAACAATGGGACTCTTTTAAGATCAACCTGATCCAGTTACCCGCTCCCGACACATAAACTCTGCCCCCAATCCTTAAAATGCCATATGAATCAAGTAAGGCTTCCTTAGCCTCACCACTCAACACCTTGTCTCGAATCAATCTCAATCTCGCATCATTAAATTAATGAGCTTGAATCTGTTCCATCAAAGTAGATCTAGCCACCACAAATGCCAAAACATGCCCAAGTGTCGAAATATCAAGCCTAACAATCTAGTTAGCTAACCTCTAAGGCCAAACGTCTCTCCTGGGTCAAAAGATGTGCCAAGATACCAATACTAGTCGACTTTCGGCTCAAGGCATCCACAACCATATTAGCCTTGGCTAGATGATAGAGAATGATCAAGTCATAATCCTTAAGAAACTCAAGCCAACGACATTGCCTCATATTAAGATCTCGCTGGGTAAATAAGTATTGAAGGCTATGATGATTTGAGAAGATCTCATAATAAACTCCATACAAATAGTGCTTCACAATTTTAATACAAACATAATCGCGTACAATTCCAAATCACGGGTAGGGTAATTCATCTCATGAGGCTTCAACTAATGAGATGCATAAGAAATCACTTTGCCCTTCTGCATCAATACAACACCCAACCCAACCCCTGAAGCATCACAAAATATGATAAATCGCACGCCCTTCTTGGGCAAAGTCAATATAGGAACTGAAGTGAACAAATCCTTGGGCTTTAAAAAGCACGCCTCATAAACATCCGACTACTAAAAGGAAATCTTCTTTTGAGTCAACATAGTCAAGTACTTGCAATAGTAGAGAAACCCTCAACAAAACATCGATAATACCCGACCAAGCCAACAAAACTCTGAATATCGGTAGGCGAAGTAGGTCTAGCCCAATCATGAACTACTGCAATCTTGATTGGATCAACCATAATACTATCCTTAGTCACTATATGACCCAAGAAAGAAATAGACTCTAACCAAAACTCACACTTGGGGGACTTAATATACAATTTCTCATTGATCAATATCTGAAGCACAATCCGTAAATATTCTTTATAATCGCCTCACTCTTGGAATAAACCAAGATATCATCTATAAATATAATAAAAAAAGAGTTGATATACGGTCAAAACACCCGGTTCATCAACTCCATGAACATGACAGGGGCATTGGTCAAACTGAAAGACATGATCAAGAACTCATAATAACCATATAGAGTCTGAAAAGCTATCTTCGGAATATCTGATGCTCTAGGTCAACTGGTGATAGTGGGACCTCAAATTAATCTTCAAAAACACTACAACACCCTAAAATTGATCAA
Organism: Capsicum pubescens; assembly: GCA_030864215.1. NCBI lineage: Eukaryota > Viridiplantae > Streptophyta > Magnoliopsida > Solanales > Solanaceae > Capsicum > Capsicum pubescens. The sequence goes on from CM061548.1 coordinate 338,258,537, forward strand.
ATAAATCACCAATATGAGGAAGAGGATACTTATTCTTAACTATTACCTTGTTCAACTACCGATAACCAATAAATATCCGTATAGTCCCTTCCTTCTTCTTTATAAATAAAATAGATTTACCCCAAGGAGATACACTAGGTTAGATAAATCCCTTATACAATAACTCTTGTAACTGATCCTTTAATTTCTTCAACTCGAATGGGGCCATTATTTATGGATTAATAGAAATGGACTTGGTGTTTGGCTTAAAATCAATAGCAAAATCAATATCACGATCCGGAGGCATACCGGGTGTAACACCTTGAGACTACCCCCTAGACGTCACACGGTGCTTAGGACCACAAGTGATCCTAAGATAACCCTATACTATCATAATGCTTAAGCTACAGATCAAAATACATAAAGGTGGAAGTAACACACAAAAGAGAATTCTTTAGTTAAACATGCTCAAAACAAAACTATTTAAAATGATTACAACTCTGGTCATACAAAACAAAACTGAAAACAAATACAACAACTCTACTGACTATCTATGAAGTCTCTACTAATATTGACTATAGGTTGCTGACATGACCCCCAGCTATCCCTAATTAATACGATCAAATAAAAATAAATGCTACTAGAACTAGAGTTGGCTCGAGTCCTTGAATCAAAAGAACTTTTCACCTGCTAACTGGAAGCTGCAAACTGTTTGGAGATGATATGTGAGCTACAGCTGGTACCTATATTATGAGACAATGTAGCACAGAGACATATATGCGGATCAGTATTTCTGGAATATACTAAGTATGTGGGGGTGAATGCATAATTAAAATAATAACTGAACATTCATATAAATTACCAAATAATGCATGCTAAGTGTAAATGACTCACCTTGAGCTTGAATAAAACAAAGACTGCAAAATCTTAAACATGAGTAATGAAGCATAAGTGTAAACTTGTTGAGCCATAACACTTAGTTCTAAAAGCGTTACTTTTATTCTTACTTAGGGAGGTTCTTCTAACCGATATAAACCAATTGAGCTATCATGGAGTACAATGTCTTACCCATATTAGGGAGAGTTGTTCTACCCTTGCCATCAAAATAAAACCTTAACTTGAGTGATCATTATACTTAACCCATATTGGGACTTAAACCTACGGTGGCACATAGATCTAGGGCATGTGATCTCGGACTCATACCCAACTCGGTGCTAAATACTACTCCCATAGTACTTATATTCTCATACTTTAGCAAAATCCACCTTAAAATAACATAAGGGTTTATCGAATGAAAACCAGTTATCCATCTCTTTCTTTAAATCATAATCAGGATGAACAAATGTGGATTTCTTATCTTATCTTAAGATCAAAAGATCAATCTTTGCATTAAATCATGATATAAAACTTGTCAATGAAGCTTAAGAGCATAATCTTGTTGTAAACTCAATACTTCAACTTAGGACTTATAATATATGCTTAAATTCTTGGAAATTCATGACAACTTCATGCTTAATAGTCATCTTGAAATCTTTCAACAATCTCAGTTAAAATAATGAATCTAAAATCGCAATATGAATCTTATGAGTTAAAAAATGAACATAAGCAATTTTTGATATACTTAAAGCTTTCAATCTTATGGTAATAACATTCTTCAAGAATATTGAAATTTGGGTATGAACCCTAATTTAAAACAAGTAAATTAAATCTTAAAATCATGCACTTTGGACACAAGGGTAAAAGGGTACCCTTGTTCATAACCCCACATACCATAATTGAATGAATTCTTGAAGAAATTTGAAACTGAAACTTTAATCATTGAATTCTTGAGGAAGAAAGCTTGAATCTTGGGACTTGAATGATAAACTTATGAAAGGAACTCTTTTCTTGATGTTTTCTTGAAGATTCTTGAACTTGGAAGCTTAACCTCTTGATTTCTTGGGGAAAAGGTTTTGGATTTTGTTCTTGGGAAGGGAAGGGTTTACATATGGGTTTGATGATGAAAAGTGGGAATATAATGCCCTTTTGGGATTTTAGTCCGTCACTTGGGTGCTTGGGGGCAAGGGTAAATGACTAAAACATCCTTTGGGCTTGTACTTAGGGATGCAGGAAAACATTACTCAGCGTCGTGGAGCTAGACGCGGTAACTTAGTCCCGCATCGCGGTGCTATCGTGGCAGCTTACTGGTTCTGACAAAAATGATCATAACTTTTCACTCGGGTGTCAGATTAAGGCAAAATTGGTATCATTGGAAAGCTAATTCAATTATCTACAATTTGGTGGGTCTTGAGATGAAAAATTCCATATATATATATATATATATATATATATATAAAGTTATACACGTTCAAAGTTGACTCTTGTTAAATCGAATACCAAAATTTGGCCGAATCAAAGGCTCTTAGCTCAACTTTGCTCTAAGTGATTCCTATGAACAATTTTCACCTCGATAGCACTTTACACACTAGGATAATGATCATGACATATGTATTCAAAGATAAATCATGGGATTAGAGTTTACACACGTAGGAATGCCAATTCAATTTCTAGCTAAAAAATGCGGGGTGTTACACCAGGTAAATTCGTAGGGAACATATCCATGAACTCACGGACAATACAAACAGAATCCAAAGAAAGAGGTAAACCCATATTAGTATCATGGATATGAGCCAAATAAGATAAGCATCCCCTCTGAACCAACCTATGATCCTAAACAGAAGATATGATCCTTTTAGGACCTGAATAAAGCGCACCCTTCCTAGCTATCTTTGGCCTACTCGGCGAAGCTAAGGTTATGGTTTTAGCAAAACAATTTAGGACAGCATGATAAGGATCCAACCAATCCATAACCAAAATAACATCGAAATCAACCATACCTAACACAAGCAAATTTACCAAGGTCTCACACATGGTAAAAGTCACAACACAAAATTGGTACACCCGATCCACCACTAAAGAATCACTTACCGAGGTAGATATGTGAATAGGCATAGAAAGAGGCTCACTAAAATAATCAAAACCCAAAGAAAAATACACAGAAAAATAGAATAAAGTCGATCTGGGATAAAATAACACAGACGGAGGTATGAAACAAACAGGGACGATACCTGTGACCATAGTATTTGAAGCCTCTGCCCCAGGTTCGGCTGGTATAGCATAACACTGCCCACGACCACTACCACGAGCTCCACTACTTCTACCCCTCACACCTTTGGTTGTACCCCTACCCCTCACAACTGAAATAGGAGTGGATCTAATCACACGGCAAGGCCATTCCTTAGCCACATGGCCAATCTCATCACACACAAAGTAACCTCTATGGCCTGACTCAATAGGAGAAGGTACAACTAGGCCCAAACAAATACCCTAAGTTACTGAACCAGAAGATCCACCACCCAAACTCTGCAAAGACGCCTGTACCAACCTACCTTGATATCCACGAGAACCTCTGAAATTTCTACCACAATAAACCTAACCTTTGAACTCACCAAAATAGCACACCTTCTTGGTGCCTCCCTACGATTCCCAAAGAATACCCTCAGTCATCTTAGCATGATCCACTATACTCCAAAAAGATACCCCTAATATAACCATCTATACTGTAGCCAACTAAAGAGATACATCTAAGACCTTCATAAACTTTTGAATCTTCTCAGACATAATAGAAATACTAGTATAGGAATATCTGGACAAGACATGGAGGTATGCCTCATACTCTACTACAATCATGGATCCCGGCTCCAGGCGGTCAAACTCATCACGCATCTGATCCCTCAGACTGTAAGCCATAAACCTCTTTAGAATGCATCGACAAACTGATCCTAAGTCATATCAGGAGAATCAAAAGGTCTGCAACTAACCAATGAACTTCACCAATATCTAGCAATATCTCTCAATTGATAGGTAGTATAAGCATCCCCATGCGACTCAAGCAATCCTAAATATTTGTAACTTCTCTCATAAATCAATCAGGAACTCAGAGGCATTCTAGTCTACAACACCACTAAATCTAGGAAGACCTAAATGAATAAACCTCTTCTGATCCTAAAAAGACATAACAATACCCACAACAAGTAGAGGCATAGTGCATATAGCAGGATTAGATCCCATCTGAGGAGGTAACATAGATGAAGGTTAAACTCTCAACCTCGAGACACCATGCTCAGATATCGGCACTGAAATAAGAACAGGACTCGGGGTCTGAGAAGTACTCAAAATAGAAGTAGGTGTAACAGGAGGATCCATACTCTGAACTGGAGGAACACCTGACATAACCAAAGGAGAACCCTCTAAACGGTCCAGCAAATACACCAACAACCCCTCCAAAATTGGGGCAGATAAACTCTAAGGAACTGGAGTAGAACCTACACTCCAACCTATTCAACACGAGGCTCAGGGGAGAGTCTTCTAGCACTCCTTCTAGACAGGGTTGATCCATGGGTCCGCCCACTCCCTCGAGTTCATCCATAACTCGAGACTCGCCCTCTAAGAGAAGTCTCTATATCTATACTCTCAAGGGACCTAGTCAATACTATCTGCACAAAAAAAGTAAAACAAAACTCAAAACACGAGGTATGAAAGAACTTCGTACGGTAAGGAATAAAATGAGGGAAGTTTCCTAAAGACATCCTATAGCCACTCGAAGAAAGATACATACGTCTACGTATCAATCCGCGAGACTCTATTACATATCCCTTTCTTACACCGCTGAGACCAATGATACCTAGCAACTGTAATACCAATTAGTCACTACCCAAATTTAAGGGTCATAATGGCACTCGTCACGACAAACCTTGAGGAGTAAGCCTATCACCCAAACTGATACGCAAAGGGTAAAAAGATAGAAATACCCCTAAGGTAAGGCTTCTTGAATGAAGTCAACTACATAAGTATGATAAAGACAGAAGAGTACAAAATCAACAATACAACCATGATTCTCAAAAACTTATGTCAACAGTATAAGAACGTACCTAGTACAACTCGAATCCAAAAGAAATACATAAGAAATCCAAATACAAAAGAAACTCTATCTCAGAAATGAAAGTAAAGACATAGTTTATAAGAAAGGTAGTAGAATAAATTCGGATGCCAAAAAGTCAACCACTACATTGAAAGCACCAAGTGTCTCCCGAATCAACAAAGCTAGAGCGCACTCGAACTAGGACCTACATCGAAAGAGTGCGTAGGTGTGAGTATGGTTCAATTATACTCAGTAGGTATTATAAATCAATCGAGAAAAGTAGAAAAAAATATATAAAATGTGCACCAAGGGAACATCACCTGCAAAAAGAAAATGTCCCACAATGGTAGCCCACAGCTTGGACTAACAGTTCTAGTACACATATCATATATATTGAAATAACATAACCAGGTAGAACACAAATATATATCATATCACATACTTAAAAACAAGGAAGAACATGTATATAAAAAATAGTCAAGTACAAATAGTGGAAAATAGAACACATAAAGGTATGACAAGTCAATATGGCAATCCAATCAAAACATGAACACAATAAAGCAAGTGCAATGTATAATAATAAGATGATGATGATAATGATGCACAAGGTCATCGTAGAACCTCCATATACACCCACAGAAGTAAGCCTCCCGACGTGGGACCTTTGGGGGGTCGTCAACCCATATATAATCCTTAATCCATATCCACATCTCTTTTTTGACACATCCTTCGAGAAGGTTTTTATAAGGTGTTACAATATCTCCTCCCTGACGTATCCTTCAGGGAGGTTTTATAAAAGGTATTATCAGTATTTCTCAGTTCGGTGGTACTATCTGTTTCACGAATACTTATGATATGAGGATGCAATTCTCACAACTAGTCATAATGAGTATTTTCATAACCAACCACAATGATATATTTCTACAATTAATAATAATGTTATATTTACACAACCACATGAGCCAATATCCACTTATTATTTTCGTCCATCCATAAATTTTCACATTTTTCATATGCCAATAAGTATGAATATATCATAATACATCAATGGTACCACAAAAAGGAATTTTCAATAACTCAATATAATTACTCACATATATTTTAGGCTATCGAGATCACATAGGACCCCACACGATCATACATACCGCACAATATCTCAATTTTAAAAATTATAGTACATATAGAACCTCACACAGGTATAACACATAGATATCCATTTATCATGATTAGTTTACATCCTTAACATGTATTTTCTACCAACATTTACTACCTAGCCCAGCCTAAAAGAGTTAAGCCATAACCTACCTCGAAGGCCAAAATCGATCCGCAACATTCAACCATAAAGCCCTACTTCTTACAAACGGTTCCAAATTCAACTAAAACCATGAAATATAGAATATATGCGTCAAAACAAGGCTACCGATACGCATATTACCCACTTTTGATTCGGGGTCAAAACAGACCCCCCAAAATGAATTTTCAACAAAAAAAGGTCAAAATCATAACTTTACTTCAAAAACATGTTCTCCATACCTTTAGGAACCTACATCTAAAAACTCATGTCAAATTGAGTCCAAAACGAGGTTCAAATCAAAGATAAACTATTTTTGAGCTTTACCAGGTAAACCCTTTGAAATCCATTTTAAAATAAAGAATCGAAGTTGTTTTGAAGATAAAATCAGGGAAAAACTAGTAATTATAGGATTAAGAATATTATTCAAGTGAAAAAGTTTATAATTTTGGACTAAATCAAGTACTAAGATTTTGGGGGGGTTGAATAGTTAATCAAGAAATTTGAAAAATAAAAGGGTGAATTCTCACCTTAAATCCATAAAAGAATCAAGAAATAAATGTTAATCTAGCTTTCCAAGAACCCAATAAGCTTCACTTTTAAGCTCTCACGCTATTTTAGGGTTTATCTCTTAAGAGACAAGATAAAAAATAAGCAAAAATCAAGCAAGAAGGGGCTTATACACATACCAGATTACCAGGTACATAAGGCATAAAACATATTCCTCAAATGAGTTTTACCCTTTGTGATCTATGTTGCACTAGCAACCTGGCACATCAGATTTTCTAAGTCCAAAATAGACTTCGACGGGGTGTTCAAGATTTTTTTGAAATCTGATATACACAAACAAACTATGTAACCATGCTAAATTCAACGCTCCAGACTCAATGGTGATATCAGAATTTCAAAAAATATTGTTTTCAAAAAGTCAACTCTCAAAATCCAAAATCTTAATTTTTCAAACCGATGATCGAAATGAGATTGAAAATCCATAAAACCACACCAATATATTACCATCCTAAAATCAACGTTTTGAATCTTCTGGCGTAGTCTATTCAAATATTCACCACATGGATTAAAAGATAGCCACATAAGTCCAAAATAAGGCTCTCGGAGCCACCAAAAACCACAATATCACATAAATGGTATCAAAAGACATAGGTAATAGTGTCAATCACCCCCACACTCTAAAAATACTATAATGCAACTACGGAGAGAGGTGAACAATCAAATCATACAAAATTATAAATTTCACTTATTTCATCAAATTTTAGGTTGTTACATGAATTGTGTATAAATCTTATTCCCCTATGTACAATGTTATAAACATGATGTATATTATCGTGTTCCTTGTTGTAAAGTTAATGTTGTTAAATTTCTTAGTTGTTGCAATCCCAATAGTTAATAGTAGTATGATTGGGAGCGAGGGTTGTCAGAAAAAAAGATTAATGAGAGAGAGAGAGAGAAGTAAATAGAGTTGTTGCAATAAGGTAAGTGCATAAGAATTGAGGGTTAAATTAGCTTATAGAATATAGTCAGTTAGTCACGCCCCGAGGAAAAAATTACTATTACTTAAGTTAGAAAAGGCGGTAAGGTTGGAAGTTGAAGTATGTTATGTGTGTTCAGCTATTAAGTCGTTATGCCTTTCACGATTTCTTCTTGTTTGATATATGTTACTCCCTCCGTTTCAAAAAGAATGACCTATTTTCATTTTTAGTCCATTTCAAGAAGAATGACCCTCCTTTTTTGGCAATACTTTAGTTTCAACTTTCCACATGACATGTTCAGGACCATAAGATTAAAGGGCATTTTGGTATATTTAATATAATTTTAATTTAAGACCACAAGATTAAAAAATATTCTTTATTTTCTTGAACTTTGTGCCAAGTCAAAGTAGGTCATTCTTTTTTAAAGAGAGTGAGTATTATATGTTTCTAACCCTGATCGGTTGTGGTACCTATCAGTGTGTGTGATTGTACTGATACTACACTTACTATATCTTTATTTGGGGATATAGCCATGTTGTATGTCAGTTGGAGTTACTATAGGTATATCAGTGATATTTTTTAGTAGCTCATATCTTCCTAATCATACAAGGATATTGTGTCTTATGTCATTGTTCATTGTCTAGTGCTCTTGTATCGATTTTAGAGTAGGTTCTAGAAAGTTGTTTAGCAGAATTTCATAGTGTAGTTTTTAATAAAGTTTGTTTTGAATTAAAGGTTTTATTATTTACTAATGCTAGTTTAGTAATATTTCCTCAATTATTAAAGGTTGGGTAGTAAGGGTTCTCTTATCTAGGATAGAGTTGGTTAGGTATTGCATGATCCATGATTTTGGTCATGATGTGACCCTATTCGGGCATTAGAGGATCCCCACATTCATTTGTTTTTCTTTTGTAAGAATTTTGATAAAACTTAGCAAAATTCTAAGGCGCTTGACATTAATTCTTTCAATGGCCTTTCATGCCACAAAAATTTATCTTTAGAAGGATTACTTTGAGAACCAATTTGGTTTTTCCTTTTATGGCTACTACCACCATAATAATTATTATGTCGTCCTCTGTCATTGTCACGTCCACACATATTATTGTAACTTTGATTTTTCCTTCTTTCAAGCTAGTCATATGTTTTTACCTCATTTGCTTTTGATAATGGAGTAGTTCCAGTGGACGAGCTTCATGATTTATTTATCAAAAAGACATTATATTACTTCGCCATCAGTAGACATGAGATCAATTCAAGATATTTCTTAAAAGCCTTTTTACAGTATTTTTGTTGCAATACAACATTTGAGGCATACAAGTAGTAAAGTTTCTTTTCCATCATGTCCTCATCATTTATAGTTTCCCCCACATAATCTCAATTGGAAAACAATCTTGAGTACATCATAATTATATTCAATTACAATTTTAAAATCTTGAAATCATAAGTGCATCCACTCATAACGAGCCCTTGACAATATCGTGGTCTTTAGGTGGTCATACCTTTCCTTTTAAATTAGTTCAATAATTAAATGAATCTTTCACTCTCGGATATTCAAACTTTAATCCTTCATCCATATGACGGCGAAGAAAAATTATAGCCTTGACTTTCTCCTGACTCGATGTTGTATTATCTGAGGTAATAGTAGCATCAAGATCATGAGCGCTAGGTAAATTTCAGCATCAAGAATTCATGATAAGTGATCTTTTTGGAGATATCAAGTGCCACAAATTAAAATTTTGACAAATTTTATATGATGAAAATTATCATAGAAAATAATTAAATTAATCTCATGATGTTGATTTCTTTATAATAGATAGTAAATTAATGTTCCAAATGAAAAAATATAATATGAGTAAAAAATAAATCATATGCAGGAATATAGAAGTGTTCAAAAATATGTTGACTAATGAAATAATGAAACTGTAAATTTAAAATATTTCTGACTATTCTAGAATATTTATCAATTAGTTTCAATAGATATTAATGTGACGGTTCATAAAGCTTTTATCTTATTTAATAGAATATGCATCTTTTTTATGACACTCAAATAATAAATATAAATGTCTGACGGAAAATAATTACAGTATTCTAACTAGTCTGCTATCATATTGTATAGTATTTAGTTTTGAATTATTTTTAAGTTATAGGACATATAATAATTTAAACATGAAACATAACAATTATCATACCAATTCAAGTATTATAACAATACTTAAAACTACTCATGTATACAGTAATTAAATTATCGATCAAAGATTTACGAAGGTCCTATTAGAGATATTATAAATTCTACCTAATAATAAAGGGCAAAGGGCCCAATGCAGTAGTGCCAAAGCAGGCATGTTGATCTGCTGCCTGCTTTGGCAATTCTTCATTGGTCCTTTTTCCTCCGTTTAACTTATTTATCTTATTTTTTAATTTATTATATATTTTTAAAAAAATACGTAAAAAATATTATAAATTATAATAATTAACAACTTAAAAATTTAAAAGATATAAAATATTTGACCGAATATTAAAATTATATCAGTATCACTTAAGTTTAATAGAAGAAAAAGTATTATAAATTACAATAACTAAAAACTTATATTATTTTTAAAATATAATTGACTATCAATGCCATAAAATTTTGGTTTAATCTGTTATATATTTCAAACAAATATGTAAAATAATTCTATAAATCACAATAATTAATAACTTAAAAAAATTAAAAAGATATAAAATATTTGGCTGACTCTCGAAACTATATTAGTGTCACCTAAATTGAAATAGAAGAAAAAGTATTGTGATTAGGTCGACATGCCTGCTTGTGCTACCTGCTTCAACCGTGCTTTACTATATCACCCATAATTAATTATTATAAGTCATTTAGATATTAAAAAATTAATAATATTTAATTAAAAAAATAAAATAGACATTTTTGAGATGTGTGCTTCGACCGCAATTTTACTATATCACTCTTAATTAATTATTATAAGTTATTTACATATTAGAACAATAAACATATTTAATAAAAAATAAAATAGTCATTTATGGTATATCTGCTTCAGTTGCTTCAACCATAATTTTACTATATCACCCTTAATTAATTATTATAAGGCATCTAAGTATTAAAAAATTAACAATATATAACAAAAAAAAAAAAATAGACATAAAATGATAACTTAACTCTTGATGTTTTAAATTAAGTTGACGTCTTATATGAGTCTCACTTAAATTTTTTCCACGAGTTTATTTTTATGATAATTTTGTTATTTCACTTCTTATTAGTTATTATAAGTTATTTAAGACATGTTTGTTTCGCTGCTTCAATTGTGATTTTACTATATCACTCCTAATTAATTATTATGGTCATCTAAGCATTAAAAAATTAATAATATTTCATAAAAAGGTAAAATATACACAAAATGATATGTCAACATAAAAAATTTGGTTGACTCTTGAAACTATATTAGTGCCACAATTATTATATTAGCGTCACTTAAATTGGAATAGAAGGAAAACTATTATAAATCACAATAATTTTAAAAAATAAAATTATTTTAATAATTGACTATCTAAGAAATAAAAAAATAACATATATTGGGTCCGTACTAGCACGAGCCGTCAGTATCTAGTATAAAATGTATACCTAAATTGAAAAGAAAAATGACTATCTTTTATGACAAAAGATAATTATGATTTAAATGGGTCTCAACTAGTCAGAGACTTGTATTGGTAATGTGTTGTAAAATATAAGTAATATATGAAATATTATTAAGTAAAATAGAGACGAGATATTGGAGAGTCTACTTTCTTATTTCATTGTTGTAGTCTCTTCCATCAAAGATGAAGTACCTTTTATAGGATATACAAAATTTTCGTTAGATAAAAGTAACAGAATTTATAAAATACATACATGTAAAAATTTATTAAATGAAACATCCTCTAAATTAGATAATTTATTAACTATGTTGAGATAATTTTTTAAAGATGATTAGCATTTTTGGATTTCTAAGTGTTAAGAGAGAAATGCATAACGCACTTAACTAGTGTTTTATGCAATTTTTTTTTTAAAAAAGGTGCAATCAATTTTAACGAAAGACGTTAACTCATTCTAAGTACAGAAGTGGAAAAGCTATTTCTTTTTGCACACTTTACTTCGATCCATTTGGACTTTGTCTCCATCATTTAGGTTCCGACTCATTTAAAAATTGAAGTTGTGTTTGATAATAAATATAAATTATTTTTTTTCCAAATTCTTTTAAGTGTTTTGAAGTGAACAACAACAACAAAAATATACTCAATGTAATATTTTTATAAAGTGGGGTTTGGATGAAATGGAGGCTCGCTTCGGGAATTTTATGCAATAAGAAGGTGCCCCCAATCTGAAAGGCAGATTCTATAGAGTTGCAGTCCGGCCGGCTATGTTATATGAAGCGGAGTGTTGGCCGGTTAAGAATTCTCATATCCAAAAATTAAAGGTGGCGAAAATGAGGATGTTGCGTTGGATGTGTGGTTTTACAAGGGCTGACAGGGTTAGGAATGTGAGTATTCGGGAGAAGGTGGGAGTGGTGTCGGTGGAGGATAAATTGCGGGAAGTTAGGTTGAGATGGTTTGGCCATGTGATGGGGAGAGGTACAGATGCCCTGGTTCGTAGGTGTGAGAGGTTGGCCTTGGACGGTTTCAAGCGGGGTAGGGGTTGATCGAAGAAATACTGAAGGAAAGTGATTAAACGTGACATGGAGCAGTTACAGCTGACTGATGACATGACCCAGGATAGAAAGGTATGGAGGAAAAACATTAGGATAAATGGCTAAGGTGTGTGGTTGAATCGTAGGCAGTAGGTAGGAGAGCTTTGGTGTCCTTGTTTGGCAGTGTTCAATATTTTTTATGGATATCATACCTATGTTATTTTATCATGTTCCATGCATTTTTTTTTATATATACTGTCAATTATCTTGAGCCGGGGGTCTATCGAAAACAGGTTTTTCTACTTCTTTAGAGGTAGTGGTATGGACTGCGTACACTCTACTCTCCCCAGACCCCACAATATGGGAATATACTGGGTTTGTTGTTGTTGGGGTTTGGAGGAAATAGATCATACACATTTCATACCACTACTTAAAAAGTGAAGTAGAGAGACTGTTTCCAACAGACCTTCAACTAAAAATGATTTGAAGTCAAAAATGAAAATAATTTTTTGATATCTTTCAAATTCAAGTTAAATTTTGAAAATTTTCAAATTTTATAGCGAAACATAATTTTCAAAATTTAAATTTATAAAAAAATAAAGATATATTCATGGTCAAACGGCCATCAAAATTAAAAGTGCCTAATATGTCATGGCTCGTCTTGCTCACTCTATTTAATCCCTTATATTTCCCGTTTTATAAAAATACACTAAATATATTATTATTTTATTAGCTTTAAAAATTAATACCCTCCTCTGCTACATTCCATAAAAATCTCCTTTGTCGCATTTCTTAAAAAGTTTGATTTGCCCCACTCGGTCTCTGTCCTGTCCCATTGTTGGTTGATTGCAACGGTGTGTTTTATGTCAAATTAAAGATGACATTGTAGACGATAAATTTTTCTAAGTCAAGGTAATAATAATCAAGATAGAAAAATTGCAACAATAAAATGTAATATTTTATTTCAAATGTAGTGAGTGTTACAATCTCTAAAGTGATCCTCTGATTCTTCAAAGTAATATAAATTTGAACTTGAACTTGATTTGAATTCAAGGGCTTGAGTAGCTTGATCTTGAACCTTCGTCTTCGGACTTGAATTTGGATGTTAATTCATCACAAACACTTGGATGGTTGCCACGAATGATGAATATGAACAAGTAACTTGATGTTGAACAAAATTTCCTTCGTTCTTGATCTTGAACTTGATTGTTTGAAACTTATAACTTGGAGAGAAATTATGGGTTTTGATCCACGATCTCTCTTCTTGCTTTTTGTTTCTCCAAAAAAATCCACCTTTGTGAGTTATGACGACCCCTATTTATAGTTGGAGGGGCAAGACAATTGTGTGATTTAGTTGGTTGGTTTGAAATTGACCAATCACATTCTTTTGGTGAAAAACTCTAATTTGATTGGCTAGGACATGTCACCTGCACACGTGACATGATTTTAGTGGCTCATTTCATTTAACTTGGATTGCCACATAACATTGACACATGTCACGCTTTTAGTGGTTCATTTCATTTAACTTGGATTGACACATGTCATGTTTTTAGTGGCTTATTTCATTTAATTTGGATTGCCACATCATATTGACACATGTCTTGCTTTTAGTTGCTCATTTTATTTAACTTGGATTGCCACATAATTTTGACACATGTCATATTTTTAGTTACTCATTTCATTTAACATGGATTGCCACCTCATATTAAATTAACCTCATGTATTTGAGATTAGATGATTAACCCAATTATATTAATCATATTATTTGGACCATTTTCTTGAATTTAATATAATCCAAATAAATATGTGAGTTTAAATTTAATAAAATTTCAATACCCACAAATGCCCCCAACTTCAAGACTTGTCAAATTTAATTTTTTTAAATAAATAAAATAAATTGACGGATTAGACATGAAGTATAATTAAGACAACAAGTTTTTTTTTTGTTGTCTTGTACATAGTAAATACTTGTTTCTCTGGCTTCAAGTAGTTACAAAATTTCACAAAGATGTCTATATATTTTTTCTGAACTCCATGTTTGATCAAAGTATGTCACATAAAATAAAACGAAGGGAGTAAATAGATATCCATATTGAAAATTTTTCACGTACAAAAATTTCACTAGTAGTGAAATGATAATTTAATGCTTGCAAAGTGGGGTCCATTTTTTTTTTTGCATTATCTTTAAAGCTCTTGATAAGCTTTAAGAGATTTTTTTTTAATAGGAAAGAAAATATTTTTATCCTTATCCAAAAAATATTTGACTTATCATCATTGTATTTGTGTTGAACTAGGATACTACTATTTATTGAAACTCTCCTTTTTTTTTTAATTATAAATAGTAACTAGCCTCTTTAAAACTATTTAACAATTACATGAAGAAACTTTTGATAATCAACCAGCAAGCACGTTATCGATCTTTGCAGCCAAAGGGTAATATACATCCTTCCTTTTTAATAATCAGTAACACTTCATCCTTCCCCCTTTTTTTAACTGAAAACGATTATGTCCCTTTTATTTCAATCTTTAACTACAAACGTAAAATCAAATGGCACTTCCGCCCAAAAGATGGAAAAGGACGTCATGTAGCAGCCCTTTTTTTTTTCCCAAAAAACGTGGCCTAGCCAATGTTTTGCTTTTTGCTCCAAAAAATAACGTGGCCTAGCCACTGTTTTTTTACTTTTCTTATTTCTTTTTCTTTTCTTTTTTCTTTCTTTTTTTAATAAAAATATTATAAAAAAAGTCTTGTTTATGTTACTTACTTTTCGTTTTTCATTTTTTTTTTAACTTTTCAATAATAATTTTTTTTAAAAGAAAAGTAAACCAAAATAAATAAATATAAATAAAAATAAAAAAAATACTGCTTTTGTTACTTCGGCAGCTCCCCCCTGCCCCCCCCCCCCCTTTTTAACACTATAATTTCGCTGCTCTAAGATATAGAATATTTGAGCATAGGGCGTTGTAAATGTCGCTTTATTTGAGACAAAGACTGTACACCATCTAAGGCAGAAACTTTATATAGTCTGCGGCTAATACTTTTACACTGTCGGAGGGCGTCGTAAGTATCGTCTTATTTGAGCAAAAGATTGTACATCGTCTAAGGTGGAGACTTTACTTAGTCTGCGGCTAAGGCTTTTACACCGTATGAGGGCGTCGTAAGTGTCGCCTTATTTGAGCCAAAGACTGTACACCGTCTAAGGCAAAAACTTTACATAGTCTGCGGCTAAGACTTTTACACCGTCTGAGCCAAAGTGTTACCTTTTCTGAGCCAAAGACTTTACACCGTCTAAGGTAGAGTCTTTACATGGTCCGCGACTGAGACTCTTACACTGCTTAAGCCAAAGACCTTACATTATTTGAGGCAACCATTTTACACTGTCTGAAATCATCACACAGTTCAATTCATAACTTTATATGATCAATATTTAACTGAAGTTGATCATATTTGAATTTAGAGTTCATAATTATTGAACTATCGAGTAATTGCTAATGAAATACTTTTTTTTTATTTGTAGTTTGAATCATGGTTTACTTTAGAGATTCAACACCTTCTTCATCTGAGCCGTGATATCTTATAATATCCAATCACAAGGATAGTGAGGTGAAGACAAAGTTACTCATTGGTACGCCATTGACTGGAAAATATGTTGCTCCGTGGTCGCCTTTGAAAAATCTGCCTGGTTTAGACCAATGGACTCCTGAATTCCACAGTCGTCCACCTAAGACATGGATGTTTTGCACTTCCAATCATCAGACCAAGAATATTACTAGTACGTTGCCAAGCTTGGGACGAAGAATTATAAATGGAGAGAATAGGTAGGGTGAAACTTTTCAGCTTAGTGGCGAGTTCCACTACATTCCTGGCTATTGGGAATGGGCTGAAAATGTTCTTAGTAGGAGCTACCAGACTTTAAAGGATGCAAAGATTTACTATGTTGTATATGGGTAACTCTTTACTTATGACCATAGTACAAATATTTTACAGGCCTTCTGTGAAGCTTGGTGTCCTATTACGAATACATTGCTTACCTCAGTTGGAGAAATATCCCTGTCCCTTTGGGATTTACACACCATTGGAGGTCTTCCAATAGCAAGAAGTCTTTATGAGAATGTTGTGTAGGATGTTACATAACTTACAGGCACTTATGATAAGGGTAAAAGGTTTCTTCCTGAAACTTGTGAATATTTACTTGATTCCTTTCTGTAATACTCCATACTTTTTCCTAGCTAATTTCATCTCAAGAATGTCTAGCATTATCTTCTAAATTGAATGATGATTATTCCATGAGAATTTTTTAAGATTTCCACTATTTGTCATATGGAAAATTCAATAAGCTTTCCATCGATATAAAATTCGCCCAAATCCGATAACCAGGTCAGAAGTTACTATTTCAAGTTCCCGTCGTAAAACAACGCCATATTAGTCAGTGGAGCACCGCGCCACAAGAGTAAATTTTATTTGGAAAATTCCAGTAGGGGTCCGCAATTATGGCGCATCGCGCCAGGGCCCAAATTCAAAATTGTCCATTTTTCAGTGTCTCAGCGCGATTTCCCCCGCATCGCGCCAAAGTTCTAGGTCACAAAGAAAGTGGCAACGCGATGGCCCCGTGTCGCGCCATCCCACAATTTTCAAATTTTTAAAATCTAGTGACACAGGCGCGATAGCTCCGCGTCGCGCTAAAGGTCCAGTTCGGGAAATTTTTACAAATTTTAAAAGACGCATCCAAGGGTTAAAAGGGTCAATTTCCTACCCCAATTTAAATCCAATAACACGTGATTTAGCTATTCTTCACCCAAAATATACTAGTTTATCTCAAGTTTCTCTCAAGAACAAGCTAGGATTTCTATTGGGGATTTGAATTCAAGAAGGTTTCACCGTCAATCCTCACAATTCGTCCATGAAGCCCAAGAATCCTTTTTTCTAAAATCAAGTTTATGGATTTTCTTATGAATTTCATGATTGGGCTGCTCTTGTTCATGTGGATAATGAGAAATTGAATTCTACACCATGTTGGGTGATAAATTCTATGTGGGTTAAATTATTATAGATATAGATTCATCCAAACCTATGACTAAATCCTTGAATGATGAAATTAGAATTGAACCATGATGTTTAATTATTGTAAAATGATGTTTACATGTACCATGCCTACAATATGTTAGATTAAATGCCTAGATGATGGAAAAGTGCTTAACTAGCATGATACCATGAAATACCCATGTATGTACAAGTTTATGCCTATCACACGTTTGATGAAGTGCTTCTATAAATGTGACTATGGTGTTAGTTATATGTTCAAGTAAGTTATAGTTGGTCAGTTTCCTTCCATCGAGTCCTGGGGGTAACATTAGCTGTGTGCCTAAAGCCATGTCATGTTTTCACGATACTCTCAGTCAAGCTATGAATCCTTAGACATCAGACAGTCTTATGACTCAGGAAATCTCTATGATCTCATGAACTCAGTCAGTTGTCAGATATCAGTAGTATTCCGTCAATCAACGAAATTCAGTAACTTAGCCCATGTTCAGTTCAGTAAGTCATGTTTAGAGTCTATTCAGATGGGAGTAGAAGTTAGCACCGAGTGAACCCATGGATGGGAATACACACTATCAGATGAGGGTGTGATTCTTAGAAGTCATCCTTGCATTCCAAAATTATGTAGCCAGCATAGGTTGAGACATCAACACTATCCGATGAGGGTTGATGAGGTGGATAAGCACTGTCAGATAAGGTCCCCACCATTCTTTTTTGGGGACAATATCAGATGAGGGTCACCCATAACTTGTCCTTACCAGTGGTGCGGTATTGACACCCTTCCAATTGAAGTTACAGATTGGACTCCAACTCAACCATAATGGCTATTAGGGGCATGTCGATTAGATAACTACTTCCCACAGTTTCATATTACATAATGAGGACTGTCAGATATAGTCAATCAGTCTCAGTAATAGAACTCAGATAGTTCTTCAGATTTCAGGACTGTCAGATACAGTCAACTCAGATACAGTACAGAACTCAGATAGTTCCATCAGATTCAGGACTATTAAATACAGTCACTCATGTTATCAATTATATTTAGATTAAGTAATTATGTTATCACGATATTAGTGTTAGTTGTTATATCTTATGCATGTATTCTCATGCTCATGATAGTTAATCAGTTATTATTATTATTTATTCATATGAACCCCATGCATTCAGCATACCTCACATGCATACCAGTATGTTCAAAGTACTGACGCATTTGCGCTATGGTGTCTAATACCATAGGTTCAAAGACACGAGCTCCAGAGCAACAGTACATTCCAGATATCCACAAACAAAGTTTGAAGTGAGTCCTCATCTTTCGAGGATATTATTATTTCCCTATTATCTCATTAATCAGTTTATTAGTTGGAGTTAGTTAGGGACATGTCCCATCAACTTCTTACTCAGACAGTTCAGTCAATTAGAGGTTTTCTAGACTATCATATTTCAGGCTTCAGTATGTTTAGTTTTGTTTTGGGTATTCTATTACCCCACACAGATGTTATATCATTCAGATCATGTTTAGTATTGAACCTTATGGCCTTTCAGTGCATGTTTCCACATTATTATGTTATATTATGCAGTGTACAGGTACTGATATCAGTCATGGGTTAGCTTGTGGTCCTTCGAGGTCATGAGCACCGTGTTGCATTTTGAGCACCAGGATCAGGGAGTTACAAACTTGGTATCAGAGCCTAAGGTTCAATAGATTCCTAGGAAGTCTGAAAGCCGCATCTAGTAGAGTCTTGTACATGGGTGTGTTGGGCGCCACATTTATGTGCAAGAGGCTATAAAATGTTTTAGGAACAGTTTCCCTTCTTTCGGTATTCATATCGTGCCAGTGAGCATAATCTCAAGTCAATCTCTTAGTCTAATCCATTTCTCCCTTTCTTCTACAGAGTATGCCTCCTAAAAGAAGAAACAGAAATCAATCAGCCCCTCAGCCCGAAGATCCTTTGGGTGATCATGTTTCTCATGCGGCGTTCTGGGACGCTTTTACTAATCTTGCTTAGTCAGTTGCCGCTCAAAATGAACGGCCAACAGTTATTCCAGCCAACCCAGTGGCCAATTCAGCCGCAGCTAGGATTCGGGACTTCACCCGAATAAATCCTTTGTCCTTCCTTGGGTCTAAGGTAGATGAGGACCCTCAGGAATTCCTTGATCAGGTTCAGAAGGTGACAGACATCATGAGGATGACTACTGTTAAGAGTGCTGAGCTAGCTGCATATCAGTTGTAGGATGTGGCTCATACTTGGTTCAAATAGTGGAAGTCAAAGAGGTCAGATGATGTAGGTCCTATAGAGTGGGAGGATTTTGTCACTGTATTCTTAGTCAGATTCTTTCCCCAAGTTCTTAAAGAGGATAAGGTGCTAGAATTCATCAACCTCGAGAAGGGCAATATGACGGTGAAAGAGTATTCTCTTAAGTTTACTCAATTAGCCAGATATGCCCCTCATGTGGTTGCAGACAGCAGAGCCAAGATGAGTAAGTTCGCTTCAGGGGTAAATGATAGTGTGGTAAATGAGTGAGGATCTACCATGCTGAATAGTGACATGACTTTATCCAGGATTATGACTCATGCTCAACAGATAGAGGAGCAGAAGATTAAGCAGGGGGAGAAGCAGAATAAGAGAGAGAAGACAAGTAGTTTCAACTTCGCTCAGCCTAAATCAGAAGGAGGAAACCATTCCCTGTTTCGTCCTAAGTAATTAGTTCTAGGATTTAGGTTTCAGAGCAGTGTCAGCAATGCCCGAACTAATCCCTTTTGTCAGACTTGTGGTAAGAACCACAAGGGTGCTTGCAGAGCTGGTAGCGATGTCTATTTCAGTTATGGAAAGATAGGCCATAGAGTCAAAGACATCTCTCAGTCAGGTTACCAGAGTCATCTCCGCTCCTTAGATCTTTTCGGTCTCCCGAATCAGCATAGGGCCACCACTAGTGCTACTAGTGGGTAACGCCCAAATCGTCTCTATGCTCTTCAGTCCCGACAGGATCAGGAAAATTCTCCTAATGTAGTTACTGGTATGTTATAGATCTTTCATGTGCATGTTTACGCTTTGCTAGATCCAGGAGATTCTATGTCTTTTGTTACTCCTTATATAGCAGGCAATTTTGAAATCAGTCCTGAAATCATAGCAGAGCCCTTTTCAGTCTCTACCCCAGTGGGTAAAACCATTATAGCTCGGAGGGTATACAGGAACTGCCCGGTTATGATATTTCAGAAAGTCACTTTAGCAGACTTAGTTGAATTAGAGATGACTAATTTTGATGTCATTCTCGGCATGGATTGGCTTCATTCCTGCTATGCCATAGTCGATTGTAGAAACTGAATAGTCCAATTTTAGTTTCCAAATGAACCCGTCCTTGAGTGGAAGGGTAGTACTTTGGCGTTCAGAGGTCAGCTTGTTTTCTACCTTTGGGCACGAAAAATGATATCTAAAGGATGTGTCTATTATTTTGTTCTATTTAAGGACACTAGTTCCGAAACTCCCAGCATTAAATCAGTTCCAGTTGTAGGTGAATATTTAGATGTCTTTCCCAAAGATCTTCCAGGAATTCCTCCCAAAAGGGAAATAGACTTCGGCATTGATCTTCTTCCAGATACTCAGCCTATATCTATTCCGCCATACAGAATGGCACCAGCAGAACTCAGAGAACTGAAAGAAAAATTGAATGATCTCTTAGATAAGGGATTCATCAGGCCCAGAATTTCCCTGTGGGGCGCTACAGTATTATTCGTGCACAAGAATAACGGTTCTCTTAGGATGTGTATAGACTACCGTCAACTTAATAAGGTCACGGTCAAGAACAAGTATGCTCTTCCCAGAATCAATGACTTGTTTGATCAACTTTAGGGTGCCAGTTATTTCTCTAAGATAGACCTCAGATCCGGCTATCATCAACTCAGAGTTAGAGAATGTGACATTCTGAAAACAGCTTTCCATACTCGGTATGGTCATTTTGAATTCTTAGTTATGTCCTTTGGTCTTACCAATTCCCCAGCAGCTTTTCTGGACTTGATGATCCGTGTCTTCAAGCAGTACTTGGACATGTTCATCATAGTATTCATAGATGATATCTATTCCCGTAGTGAGCGTGATCATGCAAACCATCTCATAACAGAACTTCAGACTCTAAAAAATCATCAGCTATTCACCAAATTCAGTAAGTGTGAGTTTTGGCTAAGTTCAGTAGCATTCCTTGGTCATATCATTTTTGGTGATAGCATTATATTAGATCCTCAAAAAACTAAAGTAGTAAAAAACTGGCCTTGCCCTGTCTCTCTATCAGATATTAGGAGTATCTTGGGTTTGTCCGTCTATTACATACGGTTTATTGAGGAATTTTCTTCTATTGAATCCCCTATGTCTAGATTGACTCAGAATAAAGTCAAGTTTCAGTGGTTAGATCCTTGCGAGTAGAGTTTTTAAGAGTTGAGGACCCGACTCACCTCAGCTCCACTATTAGCTCTTCCAGATGGTCCAGATGGTTTCAAAGTATATTGTGATGCATCCAGAGTAGGTTTGGGTTGTGTCCTAATGCAACATGATAAGGCCATATCCTACGCCTTCAGCCAACTTAAGCCTCATGAGAGGAATTATCCTACTCATGATCTTGAGTTAGAAGCCGTAGAATTTGCCTTGAAGATTTGAAGGCATTATCTATACATTGTTCACATAAATATGTTCACAGATCATAAAAGTCTTCAGTATGTCTTTTCTCAGAAATATCTCAATCTTCATCAGAGAAGGTAGTTAGAGCTCTGGAAATATTATGACATGAGTGTCCTTTATTATCTGAGAAAACCTAATGTAGTGGTCGACGCTCTCAGTAGACTATCCATGGGTAGTGTTTCTCATGTCGAGGAAAGTAACAAGAAGTTAGCTCAAGAAGTCCATCAGCTTGCTAGACTAGGCGTTCACTTAGTCGATACAGAAGAGGGTGATATATGGGTTCAGAGTAGTTCCAAATCATCTCTAGTTTCCGAGGTGAAAAAAAAGAAATATAGAGATCCCAGCCTTATCAAGTTGAAAGAGTCATTCCAGGATCAGAAAGTAGAGGTTTTCTCCTAAAAAGGAGATTGTGTCTTTCGTTTTCAAGGTCGTCTCTGTGTTTTAGGTGTAGATGACTTAAGGCAGCAAAGTCTTGTAGAAGCACATGGTGTGCGCTACTCTATTCATCCAAGGGACACAAAGATGTACCGCTACTTGCGGGAAATCTATTGGTGAAGTGGGATAAAGAGAGACATTGCAGAGTTTGTGGCTAAGTGCTCTACATGTCAGCAGGTTAAGATAAAGCATCAGAAGCCTAGTGGGTCCATGCAGTAGTTCAGTATTCCTACTTGGAAGTGGGAAGTTGTGAACATGAACTTTTTGATGGGTTTTCCTCGAACTCATCATTAGCATGGTTTAGTCTGGGTCATTGTACACAGAATGACCAAATCAGCTCATTTTCTTCCAATTCATACCTCTTATTCAGCCGAGGATTATGCCAAACTATACATCAAGGAGTTGGTCAGATTGCACGGTGTTCAGTTGTCCATTATCTCAGTCAGAAGTACCCAGTTCACCTCTTATTTCTGGAAAGCATTCCAAAAGGGTCTTGGTACCCAAGTTCATCTTAGTGCAACCTTTCATCCTCAGACAGATCGTCAAGCAGAAAGGACCATTCAAACTTTAGAAGATATGCTACGGGCGTGTGCAATTGATTTCAAGGGTAGTTGGGATGACGACTTACCTTTGATTGAGTTTGCATACAATAACAACTATCATTCCAGTATTTAGATGGCTCCATTCGAAGCTCTCTATGGTAGGAGATGTAGATCTCTAATTAGTTGGATCGAAGTTAGTGACGCCTTAGTCATAGGTCCTGACTTGGTATTCGATGCCTTAGAAAAAGTACAGTTGATTAGAGAAAGATTCCGGGCTGCTCAGAGCTGACAGAAGTCTTATGCAGATGTTCGTAGAAAAGATCTCAAGTTCGAGATTGATGACTATGTCTATCTCAAGATCTCTCCCATGAAGGGAGTGAAGCAGTTCGGCAAGAAAGGGAAACTCAGTCACCGATATGTTGATCCCTTTAAGATTCTCAGTCGATTCGGAAAAATAGCATATATGCTTTCCATCGATATAAGATTCGCCCAAATCCAAAAATTGGGTCAGAAGTTACAACAATTTCAAGTTCCTATCATAAAACAGCGCCATATTAGTCAATGGCGCGCCGCGCCACAAGAGGAAATGGAATTTGGCAAATTCCAGAAGAGGTTCGTGATTATGGCGCATATCACCAGGGTCTAAATTCAGAATTATCCGTTTTCCAGTGTCTCAGTACGATTTGCCTCGCGTTGCACCAAAGTTCCATGTCATAAAGAAAGTGGCAACACGAAGGCCCCGCGTCGTGTCATCTCTCAATTTCCCAATTGTCAAAATCCAGTGACACGGCGTGATAGCGCCGCGTCGCGCTAAAGGTCCAGTTCAGGAATTTTTTATGAATTTTAAAAGACACATCCAAGGGTTAAAAGGGTCAATTTCCTACCCCTATTTAAATCCAATAACAAGTGATTTAGCTATTCTTCATCTAAAATATACTAGTTTATCTCAAGTTTCTCTCAAGAACAAGCTAGGGTTTCTATTGGGGATTTGAATTCAAGAAGGTTTCACCGTCAATCCTTACCAAATCACGAACTAAGGTATGCATAGTGTTCATTCATGGACTCCTTTCATCCATGAAGCCCAAGAATCTTTTTTTCTAAAATCAAGTTTATGGATTTTCTTATGAATTTCATGATTGGGCTGCTCTTGTTCATGTGGATGATGAGAAATTGAATTCTACTCCATGTTGGGTGATAAATTTTATGTGGGTCAAATTATTATAGATATAGATTCATGCAAACCTATGATTAAATCCTTAAATTATGAAATTAGAATTGAACCATGATGTTTAATTATTGTACAATGATGTTTACATGTACCATGCCTACAATATGTTTGATTAAATGCCTAGATGAAGGAAAAGTGCCTTACTAGCATGATACCCTTAAATCCCCATGTATGTACAAGTTTATGCCTATCACATGTTTGATGAAATGCTTCTATAAATGTGGTATGGACTATGGTGTTAGTTATATGTTCAAGTAAGTTATGCTTGGTCAGTTTCCTTTCATCGAGTCCTGGGGGTACTTGTACCCAAAACATTAGTTGTGTGCCTAGAACCATGTCTTGTTTTCATGATACTCTACGTCCAGCTACGAATCCTTAGACTTCAGACACTCTTATAAGTCAGGAAATCTCCATGATCTCATGAACTTAGTCAGTTGTTAGATATCAGTAGTATTCCGTCAGTCAACAAAATTCAGTAACTCAGTCCATGTTCAGTTTAGTAAATCATGTTCAGAGTCTAATCAGATGGAATTAAGAATTAGCATTGATTGAACTCAAAGATGGGAACACATACTATCAGCTGAGGGTGTGATTCTTAGAAGTCATCCTTGCATTCCAAAACTATGTAGCCAGCATAGGTTGAGACATCAACATTGTTCAATGGGGGTTGATGAGGTAGATAAGCACTATCAGATAAGGTCCCCACCATTCTCTTTTGGGGATACTATCAGATGAGGGTCACCCATAACTTATCCTTACCAGTGGTGCGGTATTGACACCCTTCCAATTGAAGTTACAGATTGGACCCCAACTCAACCATAATGGCTATTAGGGGCATGTCGGTTAGATAACTACTTCCCACAGTTTCATGTTACATAATCAAGACTATCAAATATAGTCAATTAGTCTCACTAATAGAACTCAGATAGTTCTTCAGATTTCAGGACTGTCAGATACAGTCAACTCAGATATAGTACAGAACTCAGATAGTTCCATCAGATTCAGGACTATCAAATACAGTCACTCATGTTATCAATTATATTTAGATTCAGTAATCATGTTATCACAGTATTAGTGTTAGTTGTTATGTCTTATGCATGTATTCTCATGATCATGATAGTTAATCAGTCATTATTATTGTTCAGCCTACTTCACATGCATACCAGTACGTTCAAAGTACTGACTCATTTGCTCTATGGTGTCTTATACCATAGGTTCAAAGACACGAGCTCCAGAGCAACAGTAGATTCTAGATATCTGCAGACAGAGTTAGAAGTGAGTCCTCATCTTTCGAGAACATGATTATTTCCCTATTATCTCATTAATCAGTTTATTAGTTGGAGTTAGTTGGGGACATGTCCCATCAACTCCTTTCTCAGACAGTTCAGTCTATTAGAGTCTTTCTAGACTATCATATTTCAAGCTTCAGTATGTTCAGTTTTGTTTTGGGTATTCTATTACCCCACACCGATGTTATATCATTTAGATCATGTTCAGTATTGAACCTTATGTCTTTCAGTGCATATTTTTGCATTATTCTGTCATATTATGCGGTGTACAGGTACAGATATCAGTCATGGGTTAGCTTGTGGTCCTTTGGGGTCATGAACACCATGTAGCATTCCGAGTACCAGGCTCGGGGCGTTATACATACATCAGCTATGTGAAGGGAATGTTGATAATTCGAGTGTTTCTATGAGAAAATGGATACAATTTTGGTGTAAGAAAGCTTTTAAATATAGGCCACCTCCGCCAAGAAGAGAAAACAAATCCATTTGTCTGAAATTATCTGATAATCCATCTGGAAAGCTCGACAAGGCAATTAATTGGTCATCCGAAGAAGAAGGCTTATTTCATAGGCTAGGAGTTAAGAGTCACAAGAAGGACGATACATACTTAGCTTCCTTTTTATCTTGCTGGTTGTGTGCATTTGTGTTTTCTACGATGGAAGGAGATGTTATCCGTCCAAGAGTTTTTATAGTTGCTTGTCACTTAGCAAGTGGGAGAAGAGTTAGCCTTGTAGTTCCGATCTTATCTATTATTTATAGGGGACTAAATGCAATATCAGAATGTTCGCGGCTTGATCTTATTCGGGAATCTTCCCAGTTCATTACGTATAAGGTTGGTTGGCCTGCTACTTCAATACTTATTTTTCTTTGAAAGATAGACCAAGCGATCCCCTCATGACTGGATATTCTGGCGAAGGTGCTTCTAGGTACTACGGTAAGGAAGAAGCAAGAAAATGTATACATGTAGGAGGAACCATTAATTGGGATGGCACATTGATTGAGAGGCCTCAAGCCTATCACTACCGCGATAATAAAAATGACAAGGAATTTCAGTTGAATTTTTTCATAAGCCTTCGCTCGAACTATCTTGCTTTAAGGGATGGGAATGCCTTTATTATTGAGCCTTATAGTCCCCGCATATTTAGCCACCAATTTGGATTTTTCCAAGATTTCCCTGGCTTACTAGACGAAGATTTTTGAGAGGCTTCATTAGAAGATGAACTGAGACTTGCATGCATTTGTTTGTTGGCTAAATCTATGGCAAAGGAGACATTTCCCCCAAGTAATACCAACTTGAAGACATTCTCATCGTCCAATTATAAATTTTGGCGGGAAAATATGCATGGGAGTGTTCTAGAAGATCACATACAATTTCTAGTGAGTGTCGTGGGCCTAGCATTGACGCCTTTCAAGAATGTGGGAAAGAGGCATTAGTTGTGCACAAGCCTCTCATTTTGTAGTCCAAGGAAGTCGTAGAAGAGATTAAGGAACCACAACATTAAGAAGATCAAGAAGAACAAATGGCAATTCCGCCTCATCAAGTTTCCAACAAGCGGCTATCTGAAGATGAGAGTGCTAGCAGCCATGGAGATTATTGTTGGAAAAAATCGAGACCATCCTTAGAAGAACCATCAAATGCTAATTTGCACGTGGTAGAGATTTCTGGTGATAATATTAGTTCTTCAAGGACACTAATAGCTATCAAATAGGTAATGATTCAAGATTTCTCCTCTATTCTATGGTTTATCCAATTATTTTACTAATCATTTTTTTCTTTTTTCTTTTTATAGTAAAAAAATCTCAACATACTAGATGCCCCTCATTGTGGTAGATCACAAGCCAGTGACGAATCTGTCGTCAGACCAGACTCTATAAAAGCATGTTCTGCCTCAAAATTTGAGGTTTAGGTCACTTTTACCCCCATTGTGAAAGCTAAAGCAAGTGCAGACTCAGATTTCCACAAACAACTGGAAATATCCATGTCTGTTTTTAATGGAAGGTAGGTTATCTCAGAGCTAAAAAGGGAATTTGTTATGAAAGCTTTAGCTAGTATTTGCACAAAGTTAGAAAGTCTTACTGCGGATTGTGTTTCTTCTTTTGCAGATGAGGTCCAAGTAGTACTTAAGGACATGAGCAGAATGGGTGTAGATATTTCTCCTTTACAGAATTTATTGGTCTTTCTTTAAGCTTCCCACTTCCTATGATCAATCACGGTCGACCCTTAATGATAAGGCCAAAGAAATCAAAAAATCAGAGTCATATATAAAGGCCAAAGAGCATCTTGAACTTGTGATGAAGGAAAGAGATGAGAAATTTGAAGAACTATCTGTTGCTTTCCAATCTCTTAAGAAGGAAAGAAAGAAGGTAAAGAAGCTGAAAGCTCTCCGAGATGCCGCCAAAAAAAGAAGCTAAGAAAATTGAATCCAAAGTCTCCGCTGCCGAAGAAGAGTTCACCAAGTGTGCTGACATTTCCTTGGCAACTCAAAATGCCTCAAATGATGTTGAACCGAAGAAGCAAGTCTTAGAGGATTCTCTCCAATATTTAGTTAATTATAAGTTGTGTTTAGACTAGCTTTAGGAGATGTCATTCTTTATTTTCAAACCTTTTTGCTTTCTTTTCTTCTGTTTTGTCTGATTAGTTGAGTTCGGTAACATTAATAAACTCCTTCCACTTGGCTTTATATTGCGTACTCTTTTCAATACTTCTTTTTATTTTTAGCTCCAAATATCATCTACTTATAATGCATCGATGATATTGTACTAAGCCTCAACTTGAGCCAAGTTTCGTTGTTCAATAGCTTGTGTTTTTAAGGTAGAAAATTCATATTTGGAGACGAGAATACCAAAATTATGAGCTACTTGATTTTTTTTCCCAAAAATCAGACTTCTTGATTAAAAACATACCCAAAATTCAGAATTTTAGAGTATTTGGGTCGTTCCAAATAATATTTTTTTTAAGTCAAGTTTAAATGCCGTCGGACAGACATTTCCAGATTTGCATGACTATACCAAAAATATTATATCTTGATGTAGAAGTACTGAAATCAAAATCCACTTTATCTCCCATAAACTAGACTTTCAAATCTAAAACACAACCAAAATGTAAGATATTAGAGCATTTGGATCGTTCTAAAAAGTATTTTGAAGTCAAGTTTACATACTGCCAGGCAGACATTTTCAGGTTTGCGCGACTACACCAAAAATATTATATCTTGATGTAGGAGCACCTAAATCAAATTCTGCTTAATCCCACTTAAAATAGATTCCAAATCTAAAACATACCCAAAATTTAATATTTTATAGAATCTGGATCGTTCTAAAAAGTATTCTAAAGTCAAGTTCACATGCTGCCAGGCAGACATTTTCAGATTTGCGCAACTACACCAAAAATACTACATCTTGATGTAGGAATACCTAAATCAAAATCCGCTTAATCCCACATAAAGTAGACTTTCAACTATAAAACATATCCAAAATTCAATTTTTAGAGCATTTGAATCGTTCTAGATAATATTTTGAAGTCAGCTCAGGTTCTACTTTTCTCGATTTTTTAGGTTTGCGCATTTTGTGATAGAAACCTCATAACTCGGGATGTGAATGCTCGAACTCTGAATTTTTTTTATGAGACTGAACTTAGAATGAAACTCTAAGAACCTACGTACCTCAGTGAAGAGGATCAAGTCATAACGTAGTTTTGAAGGAGCTATAAATTTACTTATTTCTTAAATCTTTTTTTTTTCAATTTTTTTTCTTTGTGTCCTAAATTTTTCCTAGGCCGCTTCTTTCAAGATTTTCAACCTAGAAGACTTTTTTTGATGGGCCGTACATAGTTTATACTCTTGCGGGCCAGGAGTAACATGCAGTTTAGGCTTGTGCCTTAAGGAGTGTTCTTCTTTTCTTCAAGGATAGTATTTTTTTTTTAACTTTCCATTGATGGGGCCAATATGCAAACCTTCAAAATCAACAAGTTTGTAAGCACCACTTGAGTATACTTCTTGTACGACATATGGACCATCCCACTTAGCTGAGAACTTGCTTCCAGATCGACAAGAGGTGATAATGGGCCTTCTTACAACAAGAACTTGGTTACCTACTTGAAAGTATCTAAGGCGGACCTTCTTATTAAAAGATCGTGAGAGGTGGGATTGATAACATACCAGGATTTTTTGAGTATCTAGCCTCTTTTCATCCAAAGACTCCAATCTTCAAGGCGTAACCGAGCGTTTTCTTCATCAGTAAGTCTTTCTTGAATAGCAAGCCACAATGATGGGATTTGACGCTCAAGTGTCAAAACTGCTTCAACTCCATAAATAAGTGAATAAAGAGTTGCTTGTGTCAGAGTGCGATACGTTGTTCTATATGACCAAAGAGCTTCTTCCATCCTATCATGCCAATCTCTTTTAGATTTTGAAATGACCTTCTTCAACAATTTATAAAGTGTCTTGTTGAATGCTTCAGTAAGGCCATTGGAAGAAGCATAATACATAGAGGAGTTGTGTTGCTTGAAGCCAAAAAGATCACATATTTGGTCATCAACTTATTATCAAATGGTTTACTATTATCCATCAGTATATATCTAGGAATACCAAAGTGATAGATAATATTAACTCGAATGAAGTTTGCCACATTCTCTTTCTTTACTTCTTTTAGAAAAAATGACTTCAGCCCATTTTGAAAAATAATCAGCTGCAGCTAGGATGTACAAATGTCCACCAGAAGACTTCGGTAATAGTCCAACAACATCCAATCCCCATGTCTCAAAGGGCCATAAAGCAACAGTCGGGTGTAATACCTCTGGGGGTTGATGTATGAAATTTGTGAAATTGACAAGCTTTACACCTTTGAGCATAATCTAAGCAATCTTTCACCAAAGTCTACAAATAGTAACCCATCATTTTTATATGAAAATGAAGCTTAGGTCAACACTGATGGAACCCAGACACTCCAGAATGAGCTTCTTGCATTGCTTGAATAGACTCATCTGTGCCCAAACAAGGTAAGAGTACTCCATCGAGTGATCACCTATAGAGTGTACCCTTATAGTAAAGAAAGTGAGGGGATCATCATCGGATTTTTGTTCTCTTTAGAGGGCTTTCGGGTAAAATTCTATAACACAAGTAATCAATTATTGGATGCTACCAGTCTTCAATCTCAACCTCAAAAGCAGTGACAATGTAACACCCTGAGTATGTACCCTGGACGCTACACGGTGCTCATAATCCTGAAGGCCCACAAGCTAACCTATGACAGGTACCTGCTGCAATAACTGAGTAATAAATACTGTAATTATGAAGAAATAGGTGGAAACATATGCCATAAGGTTCAAATCTGTAAATAAATCTGAATGAGGTATCAAAATACCAAAACTAAATATAAGTACTGAAAAACTGTCTAAAAATACTCTAGTCTGAAAAAGCCTCTAACTATCTGAACTGTGGAGTTGATGGGACAAACCCCCAACTAACTCCATCTATTAAAATAAAACTAAAGTACTATAAATAATAAGCATATCCTTGAACTATGAGGACTCACCACTACTCTGAAAGTTGAGAATCTAGACTGTTAAGGGTGCTCTGGAGCCTGTGCGTCTGAACCTATGATATAAGACATCATAGCGCAAAGAAAAACATGCGTCAATACTTTAAATGTACTGGTATGCTCAGTGAGGTAGGCTGATATGTATGGGTTCATATGTATGAAAAATAATAACTGGATAACATGAGTATGACTGAGTAAGAATACATTCATGAACATATAGACCGTAACTGAGATCATGCTAATACTGGGTACTGAATTGAAATACTGATAACCAATATCTGGGTTTACGAATACTATATTACTGATTATTGAAATGAATGTATCTTACAGTTCTGAGTACTATGGAACCATACTGAGTTCTGTACTGAGCTGAGTGACCATGTATGATAGTCCTGAATTTGTAGAACTGAACTAAGTTCTATTTTGAGACTGAGACTGGAACTAAGACTGTGGGAGGTAATAATCTAACCGACATGCCTCTTCTCTAATTGATTTGGGTTCCAACCTGTAACCCCAATTGAAAGGGTGTCAACACTATGGCAAGAGTAAGGACAAGCTGTGAGTTAACCCTCTCTGATAGGAAGCTCTTCCGTCAACTCTCACTGGCAGGATAACTCGGATAAGAAGTAACAACCCTTATAATGTAATGTCTGGCTGGAAGATACCTCAACCTACGCTAGCTACGTAGTTCTATAATGCAGGGATAGCTACTAAGGGTCAAACCCTCTACTGATAGGAATGCCCCCATCCCTGAGTTAACTCGGTACTGAATCCTACTCCCAACTAAATAGACATTGAACTGATTTCTAGTCTGTACTAGGATGGAATGAATGGTTATTGAGATTACTATTTAGCTGAACTGAACTGAGTTCACTGAGTTCCATTGACTGACGGAATACTACTGAATTCTGTTAGCTGACTGAGTTTACCGAGGTCTAAACTGGATACTAAATTAGACTGGACTAGTATGGGTTCTACTGAGT
The DNA here is from genome assembly GCA_030864215.1 of Capsicum pubescens. Classification (NCBI taxonomy): domain Eukaryota; kingdom Viridiplantae; phylum Streptophyta; class Magnoliopsida; order Solanales; family Solanaceae; genus Capsicum; species Capsicum pubescens. The sequence goes on from CM061548.1 coordinate 338,290,644, forward strand.
TTTCTTGAGTTCTATAATAGTGTGAGAGTACTACTAATCGTGTCATGACTGGTACTATTCAATGACTGACCATGGCTCTAGGTAATCACCTAAATTGTCGAGTACAAGTACCCCTAGGACTCGATAGCATAAATTAAGAGACATGGCATACCAAAAAATATATAAACTATGAACTTGATCATCATTCATACATTTGGGCATTTTTACAAACACTTGCATGATATAACTTGCATATAAGCTAACTTGACATGATTTCATTCTCTTAATAGTTCACATGGATAATTGATCAAGTACTTGGTGAGCATAGAATATGCACATAGTATTGAACAACAAGTGAGCATCATAATTCATCTCTAATTTTCAAAAGTCAAGGGTTTATCATGGATTTACATGAATCTACACACATAATGATCAATTTCACATGAGGTACATACATATAATTATAAATTAGGAACTTAATCCAAATAGCAATCATGGATACACTTTAATTCCAACCGTGGAAATCATAAAATCAATTACTTGAAGTTTAAAAGAGATTCTTAGACTCCAAGGGTAGAAGTAACCCTTGGATGAACACTTCACATACCTGTGTTGAAGAATTCCTGAAAGTTTATGGTTGAATCTTGAGTTCTTGATTTGAAATTTAAGCACTAGGGTTTTGTTCTTGAGATAATTGGAGAATGAATGAGTATATTTTATCTATAGGGAGTTTAATTTCGTGTTTTGGAGGCTGAGGGTTGAGTAAAAACAACCTAAATACACCCAAGAACACAGTCTTTTAATGACTGAAAACTGGGTTACCGATCTGCAGGTCAACGCGATAGCCATCGCGTCACACCATGTTCACATCGATTCACTAGAATTGGATGCTGGTAGCTGGGGAAAATATTAATAAATGCAATAGTCGATGCGGCACTCCAAGATCGCGTTGATCCACTATTTTGGGATTCCAACGGAGCTTTAAACAAAGTTTGAAAAATCTTAAACTTATCCGGAAACACCTACAAACATTCCTGATCATGAATCAACCTAAACATCAATATTTAATGGACATAAAGGTCACAAAATGAGATTTCCAACCTTCTTAGGCTAAAATGACACTAAGTCTTAGTACTTAGCTAAATATTCGAAGTTTGGGACCCCTTGACAAGCCTAAAGGATTGAATTAAGCTTAGGATTTTGTGGGGTCTTACATTATCTCCCCTTTGGGAACATTCATCCTCAAATTATACTGCTGAGACTGAGAATACTGAGAGGCTGACTTACTTACTGGGCATGAATATCTGGAACATGACTCTATGACTTATATTACTGGTATTCTGAATTATCATACTGAACATGCATATTTGATGCATGGATATAGTTGAACATGATTCATGAATGCATGACTCGGATTACTGATAAACTAAATATATATATTGAACATGCATATCTGATGCATGGATACATAACTGAACTGGCTTATGAACGTATAACTGAACATGCAATGGGAATTGATACCACGTTTGTAACTGAAATATGAACATAAAACTGATTAAGCTTAAGGAAACTATTACCTTGAGCTGAGTCTGGATTAGCAGAAAATATATGAGGTTACTTGGTTCGCATGTCTTCTTCTACTTCCTAAGTAGCTCCCTCAATGGACTGATTCCTCCAAAGAACTTTGACTAGAGGAACTTCTTTGTTCCTTAATCTGCGAATCAGATAGTCAAGGATTTTAACTGGGATCTCTTCATGAGAGAGGCTGTTCTGAATAACTATGCTCTCAATAGGGACTACAACTGATGGGTCACCTATGAACTTCTTTAGCAAGGACACATGAAACACTTGATGTACTGAAGATAAATCTGAAGGTAACTCAAGCTCATAAGCTACCTTTCCCAAAGGACTGAGAATTTGGTAAGGACCGATATATCGGGGAATGAGTTTCCCTTTCTTGCCAAAATGCTTCACTCCTTTCATAGGGGAGATATTTAAGTACACATAGTCACCAATCTCAAACTCGAGATCTTTTCTGCACACATCTACGTACGATTTTTGTCGGTTCTGAGCTGTCTTAAGCCTTTCCCTGATTAACTGACCCTTCTTTAAGATATCAAACACCAAGTCAAACCCTACTACTGTGGACTCACCCACTTCAAACCAACCAATGAGAGATCTACAAATCCTCCCATAAAGCACCTCAAACAGAGCCATTTGAATACTGGAGTGATAGCTATTGTTATATGATAACTCAATCAAAGGCAAGTGGTCATCCCAGCTACCTTTAAAGTCTATCATATATGCTCTCAGCATTTCTTTCAGGATCTGAATGGTCCTTTCTTCTTAACCATTTGTGTGAGGATGAAAGTTTGTACTGAGATGAACTCGAGTACCAAGACCCTTTTGGAATGCTTTCCAAAACTGAGAGGTGAACTGGGTACCTCTATCTGAGATAATGGACAACGGAACACTTTGCAATCTAACCAACTCCCTGACATAGAGTTTGGTGTAATCCTCATTTGAATAAGAGGTGTGAACTAGAAGAAAATGAGCTGATTTGGTCATCCTGACTACAATGACCCAAACTGAATTATGCTGACGACGAGTATGTGGCAAGCCCATCACGAAGTCCATGTTCACTTCTTCCCATTTCCAGGTGGGAATACTGAACTCCTGCATGGACCTACTAGGCTTCTGATACTTAATCTTAACCTGATGACATGTTGAGCACTTAGCCATAAACTCTGCAATGTCTCTTTTCATCCCACTCCACCAATAGATCTCCCTCAAATCGCGGTACATCTTCGTGTCCCTTTGATGAATAGAGTAACGCGCACCATGCATTTAAGAATTCACTGCAGTTATCTACACCTATCACACACAGAAGACTATGACAAAGCAAAACACCATCTCCCCCTTGGGTGAAAACCTTAACCTTCTGATTTCTGACTGATTCCTTCAACGGGACTAGACTGGGATCCCTATCCTGCTTTTCCTTCACTTCAGAAACTAGGGATTATTTTGAGCTACTCTGCACCCATACACTACTTTCTGGTGAATCAACTAAGCGAACACCTAGTCGGGCTAGCTGATGAACTTCCTGGGATAACATCTTCTTACTGTTCTCAACATGGGCAACACTACCCATATACATTCTACTGAGAGCGTCAGCCACTACATTTGCCTTGCTCGGATGATACAAAAAACTCATGTCATAGTCTTTCAACAATTCCAACCACCTTCTTTGATGGAGGTTGAGGTCTTTCTGAGAGAACACATACTGCAGGCTCTTATGATCAGTGAACACATCAACGTGCACACCATACAAGTAATGCCTCTAAATCTTTAAGGCAAAAACTACTACTGCTAACTCAAGATCATGAGTAGGATAGTTTTTCTCATGGGGCTTAAGTTGTTTAGAGGCATAGGATATGACCTTACCTCTCTATATCAGAACACAACCTAATCCAATTCTGGAAGCATCACAGTACACAACAAAACCGTCTGAACCATCTGGTAGGGTCAAAACTGGAGTTGTAGTGAGTTGAGTCTTCAACTCCTGATAACTCTTCTCACAAGGATCTGACCATTGGAACTTGACTTTTTTCTGAGTCAATTTGGATATAGAGGATGCAATAGATAAAAATCCCTCAATAAACCATCGGTAATAGCCATCCAAACCTAAGAAACTCCTGATATCTGATGGAGAGATGGTCCTGTGCTAGTTTTTCACTACTTCGGTCTTTTGGGGATCAACTCTAATGCCATCACCAAAAATTATATAGCCAATGAATGCAACTGATTTTAGCCAAAATTCGCACTTACTAAATTTGGCGAATAACTGATGGTTTCTAAGAGTCTGCAATACTATTTTCAGATGGTCTGCATGATCGTGTTCACTACGGGAGTAAACAAGAATGTCATCTATGTAGACTATGATGAACATGTCCAAGTATTGCTTGAACACACGGTTCATCAAGTCCATAAAGGATGCTGGGGCATTGGTAAAACTAAAGGACATGACTAAAAATTTGAAGTGACCATACTGAGTTCGGAAAGCCCATTTTTTGGATATCACTTTCCCTGACTCTGAGCTGATGATAGCCTGATCTGAGGTCTATCTTAGAGAAATAACTGGCACCCTGAAGTTAGTCAAACAAGTCATTAATTCTGGGGAGTGGATACTTATTCTTGACCATAACTTTGTTTAACTGACGGTAATCTATGCACATTCTGAGAGAACCGTCTTTCTTATGCATGAATAACATTGGTGCGCCCCACGGGGACACTGATTCTGATGAATCCCTTATATAAGAGATCCTTTAACTATTCTTTTATTTCTCTGAGTTTTACTGGATCCATTCTGTATGGAGGGATAGAGATTGACTGAGTATCTGGGAGAAGATTAATTTCGAAATCAATTTCCCTTTCGGGATGAACTTTGGAAAGATCTTCAGGAAACATATCTGGGAATTCACATACTACTGATACGGATTCAATAATAGGGGTTTCTAAACTAGAGTCCTAGACTCGAATGAGATGGTAGACACATCTATTAGATATCATCTATCTTGCCTGAAGGTAAGAAATAAATTGATCCCTAAGTGCTGAGGTACTATCCTTCCACTCTAGGATGGGTTCATTCAGAAACTGAAGCTGGACAACTCTATTTCTGCAGTCGACTGAGGCATAGCAGGAATGAAGCCAATCCATGCCGAGAATGATGTAAAAATTAGTCATCTCTACTTTGACTAAATCTGCTGGTGACTTTCTGAGATATCATAACCGTATAGTTCCTGTATACCTACTGGGCCATGATAGATTTATCTACTGGGTAGAAACTGAGAAGGGCTCTGCTAGAATTTTGGGACTGACTCTAAAATCAACTGTTATATATGGAGTAACAAAAGACAAAGAAGATCCTGGATCTAGCAAAGCGTAAATATGAAAATGGAAAACTTGTAACGTACCAGTGACCACATCAGGAAAACTTTCTTGATCCTGTCGGGACTAAAGACTATAGAGTCTATTTGGGTGTTGGCCGCTGGTGGCACTGGAAGAGGCACCCTGCTGATTCGGGTGACCGAACTGAGCTGGGGGACGGTTATGCTGACTCTACGAACCAACCTGAGGGCATTGTATGACCTTGTGGCCTAGCTTTCCACATCCTAAATAGACATCGCTTCCAGCTCTACAAATACCTTGGTGGTTTCTGCCGCACTTCTGGCAAAGTGGATTGGTTCGGGCACTGCTAACACTATCCTGGGGTTTAGGGCCTGATTCCCTATCTTAGTTGCCATCTCTAAATTTTGGCACTGGGGTACTAGCTGAGGAAGGAGCTGGAATAGAGGCTTTCGGGCAGAACTGAGAATGACTCCCACCTTCTTACTTAGGCTAAGCAAAATTGAAACTACCTGTTCTCGTTCTCTAATTCTCCCTCTCTTTCTCTTTATTCTTGGGCTCTTCTATCTGATGATCATGGACCATGATCCTGGCTATGTACATCTCCTTAATAAGCATTGTGGTCCTACCCTCCTTGACCATGCTGCTAGACACTCCTGACACAAACTTACTCATCTTTGCTCTGCTAGCTGCAATAACATATGGGGCATATCTGGCTAACTGAGTAATCTTGAGAGAATACTCTTGCACTATCATATTGCCCTACTTCAGGTTTATAAACTTCAAAACCTTCGCTTACCTCAACTCTAGCGGGAAGAACCTATCCAGAAAAGCAACTGCAAACTCCTCCCATTCTATGGACCCTGCATCAGCGGCCCTTTTTGCCTTCCACTGTTTGAACCATGAGTGAGCCACATCCTGTAACTAATATGTGGCCAACTCAGCACTCTCAACATTAGTCACCCCCATGATATTGATAACCTTCAACACCTGATCAAAAAATTCCTGAGGGTCTTCATTTGACTTAGGCCCGGTATACGATGGAGCGTTCATTCAAGTGAAGTCTCGAATCTTGGCAGCAACAGTATTGGCTACTGGGTTGGCAGAAACTGCAGCTGGACGTTCATTCTGGGCTGCCATAGAATGAGCTAGGGTGGTGAAGGATGCTCTGAACTTCGTGTGGGAGACATGCTCGTCCAAAGGATCTGGATAGATGGGCTGAATGATCGCCCATTCCTCTTCCTTGAGTCCTCTTTGGAGGCATATTCTATAAATGGAAGAGAAACTAGGATTAGAAAGAGAGTGTAACTGTATCTCATGCTCACTCGCACAAAATGAATACTGAAAGAAGGGAAACTTTTCCTAAAACATCTCATAGCCTCTTGTCCATAAGCGTGGCGTGCAACACACCCATGCACAAGACTCTAATAGATGCGGATTTCATACTTCCTAGGACTCTATTGAACCTTAGGCTCTGCTACCAAGTTCGTAACACCCTGATTCTGTACCTTGGACTCTACACGGTGCTTATAATCCCGAAGGACCACAAGCTAACCCATGACTGGTACCTGCTATAATAACTGAGTAATAAATATTGTAATTATGCAGAAATAGGCAAAAACATATGTCATAAGGTTCAAATATGTAAATAAATCTAAATGCGGTATCAAAATACCAAGACTGAATATAAGTACTAAAAAAAAAAACTGAACAACTGCCTAAAAATACTCTAGTCTAAAAAGGCCTCTAACTGTCTGAACTTTGGAGTTTATGGGATAAGCCCCCAACTAACTCCATCTACTGAAATAAAAATGAAGTATTGTAAATAATAAGCATGTCCTGAACTATGAGGTCTCACCACTACTCTGAAAGATGAGAATCTAGACTACTAAGGGTGCTCTGGAGCCCGTGCATCTGAACCAATGATATAAGACATCATAGCACAAAGAAAAACATGTATCAGTACTTTGAATGTACTGGTATGCTCAGTGAGGTAGGCTGATGTGCATGGATTCATATGCATGAACAATAATAATTGAATAACATGAGTATGAATGAGTAAGAGTACATGCATGAATACATAGACTGTAATTGAGATCATGATAATACTGAGTACTAAATTGGAATACTGATAACTGATATCAGGGTTTACGAATACTATATTACTGATTATCTAAATGACTGTATCATGCAGTTTTGAGTACTGTGGAACTATACTGAGTTCTATACTGAGCTGAGTGACCATTTCTGATAGTCCTAAATCTGTAGAACTAAACTGAGTTCTATTCTAAGACTAAGACTGGAACTGAGACTATGGGAGTTAATCATCCAACTGACATGCCCCGTCTCTAACTAATTTGGGGTCCAACTTGTAACCCAGTTGGAAGGGTGTCAATACTGTGTCACGGGTAAGGACAAGTTGTGAGTTAAACCTCTCTGACAGAAATCTCTTTCGTCAACCCTCACAGGCAGGATAACACAGATGAGAAGTATCAACCCTCATAATGTAATATATGGCAGGAGGATAACTCAACCTACACTGGCTATGTAGTTCTGTAACGCAGGGACTACTGTTAAGGGTCAAACCCTCTACTGACAGGAATGCCCCTATCCCTGAGTTAACTCGGTGCTAAATCCTACTCCCAACTGAATAGACACTGAAATGATTTCTAGTCTGTACTAGGCTGGAATGAACGGTTACTGAGATTACTATTTAGCTGAACTGAACTGAGTTCACTGAGTTTCGTTGACTGACTGAATACTACTGAATTCTGTTAGCTGGCTGAGTTTACCAAGGTCTAAACTGCATACTGAATTAGACTGGACTAGTATGGATTCTACTAAGTTTTCCTGATTTTTGTAACTGACTGAGAGTACTACTGATCATGTCGTGACTGGTACTATTCTATGACGGACCATGGCTCTAGGTAATCAGCTAAATTGTTGGGTACAAGTAACCCAGGACTCGATAGCATAAATTAAGAGGCATGGAATAACATGAAACATGTAAACTATGAAACAGATCAGATTCATACATTGGAGCATTTTGACAAACACTTGCATGATATAACTTGCACATAAGCTAACTTGACATGATTTCATTCTCTTAATAGTTCACATGGACAATTTATCAAGTACTTGGTGAGCATAGTATATGCACATAGTATTGAACAACAAGTGAGCATCATAATTTATCTCTAATTTTCACAAGTCAAGGGTTTGTCATGGATTAACATGAATCTATACACATAATGATCAATTTCACATGAAGTACATATATATAATCATGAATTAGGAACTTAATCCAAATATCAATCATGGATACACTTTAATTCTCACCATGTAAATCATAAAATCAATTACTTGAAGTTTAAAAGAGATTCTTGGACTCCAAGGGTGGAAGTAACCCTTGGATGAACACTTCATGTACCTGTGTTGAAGAATTCCTAAAAGTTTATGGTTGAATCTTGAGTTCTTGATTTGAAATTTAAGCACCTAGGGTTTTGTTCTTGAGATAATTGGAGAATGAATGAGTATATTTTCTCTATAGGGAGTTCAATTTCATGTTTTGGGGGCTGAGGGTCAAGTAAAAACAACCTAAATACACCCAAGAATGCGGTCTTTTAATGACTGAAAACTGGGTTATCGATGCACAGGTCGATGCGATAGCATCGTATCGCACCATGTTCACGTTGATTCACTAGAATTGGATACTGGTAGCTAGGAAAAATATTAATCAATGCGACAGTCGATGCGGCATGCCAAGATCGTGTTGATCCACTATTTTGGGATTCTAACAAAGCTTCAAATAAAGTCTGAAAAATCTGAAACTTATCCGGAAACACCAACAGACATTCCTGATCATAAATCAACCTAAAAATCAACATTTAATGGACATAAAGGTCGAAAAATAATATTACCTACCTTCGTAGGCTAAAATGACACTAAGTCTGAGTACTTAGCTAAAATATTCGAAGTCTGGGACCCCTTGACAAGCCTAAAGGATTGAATTAAGCTTAGGATTTTACGAGGTCTTACAGATAACTTGTTCAACTTCCTCTACATTTTCATATGGTGGTACTACCCATCTTTGGCAAATGAAGACTTGCATTTGATCAGGAGTTACCAATGCATAAGATAAAGTTGCCAATGCATCAGCCCTTTTGTTTTTCGTCCTAGGGATATGTTGAATGGTAACCTCTCCAAGCCAACTTATCAACTTCTGAGCGTAATCGCAATAAGGAAGTAACTCAGGATTCTTGACCTCATAACTACCCAAAACTTGATTGATCACTAACTTGGAATCTCCAAAGACTTGTAATTGTATTTTTTTCATATCGACAGCCATTTTGAGTCCAAGTATGAGCGCTTGATATTCACCAACATTATTAGAGCAACATTGTGTTAAAGTGAAGGAATATGGAAAAACTTCCCCATTGGGAGTGATAAACACTACTCCAGCACCAGCTCCCTCACGATGTGCAGCACTATCAAAGTACATCTTCCAAGGAGATTGGATTTCTACAAACATAATATCTTCATCAGGTAGTTCATCAGATAAATTCCAATTATGTGGAATCGGATGGTCGGCCAATAAATCTGCTAACACTTTTTCTTTCACTGACTTTTGAGAGATATATATAATTTTAAATTGTTGGAATCGTAGGTACCACCTTTCTAGTCTATCGCTTAAGACAAGCTAGGACATGACAAACTTGATAGGATTCACTTTTGAGATGAGTCGTACAACATAAGCTTGAAAGTAATGCTTTATTTTCTGAATTAAGAATACAAACGCCAAACACAACTTCTCTATAGGCGAATACTTTATCTCATTTGATGTCATCATCCTACTTAAGTAATAAAGGGAATTTTCTTTCCCTTCATGATTTTCTTGTGCTAGAAGTGCCCTTACTGATCTTTCTTGTGCCGCAATATATAATATCAATGCTTTCCAGGTATGGGAGCTACGAGCATAGGAGGCTTCATTAGATAAGACTTTATACTCTCAAAAGCATTGGTCCAAGCCTGACCCCATTCAAAGGGGACATCTTTCTTTATAATATGACTAAATGGTTGACACCTCCCAGCAAGGTTTGAAATGAACCTTCTAAGATACGCTAACTTTTCTTGCAAACTTTTTAGTTCGTGAATATCTTTAGGCTCGGGCATCTTCAAAATAGCATCTACCTTATCTTGATCAATTTCAATCCTGCAATGTTGAACAATAAATCCAAGGAACTTTCTAAAAGTAACTCCAAAAGCACACTTCAGAGGGTTCATTTTGAGTTCGTATCCTTGAAGTCGTTCGAATACTATTCTCAGATCATGTAAGTGGTCATCTCTTTTTATTGATTTCACCACTAAGTCATCAACTTAGCACTTAACATTCTTATGATGCATATCATTAAAAATATTCTGTATAGCTCATTGGTAAGTAGCACCAGTATTCTTTAAACCAAAAGGCATCACCTTGTAGCAATATATTCCTTTAGGAGTACGAAAGGCTATGAGTTCTTCATCTCTTGGTTCCATACGAATCTGATTAAGCCCAGATAAACCATCTATGAAAAACATTGCCTCATATCTAGTTGTGGCATCAATCATAAACTCGGGTATCAGAAGAGGAAATTCATCTTTAGGACATGCATTATTAAGATCCCTAAAGTCAACACAAACTCAAATTTGACTATTCTTCTTTCTTGCAGGTACTATGCTTGAAATCCATGTGGGATACTTGACTTCTCGAATGAAACTAGCTTCGATTATCTTGTTAACTTTAGTTTCAATCAAAGAGACTAATTTAGTTCTAAACCGACGTTGAGCCTACTTAATAGGGAGAGCACCTTTCTTCACAACAAGGTGATGAACTGCAATTTTAGGATCTAATCCTAACATTTCTTTGTAGCTCTAAGAAAATATATCCTTGTACTCCATAAGAAACTTAGCATACTTGTTTTCTTCATATTTATCTAGTAAGGTGCTTACATACGTAGGCCTTCGGTGTTCATGAGTCCTACTATTAACTTTTTTCAATACATCGACAGTGTTCTTTACCCCTTTCTCAAGTTTAGGTAGTGCCTCTTTAGTGTATTCAACTTCTTGAGGATCACCATTATTGAAAGATATATGATGACATGTGTTGATATTAATGAACTTATCTTCGATCTTCACATATGGGAGATTACCCTTCTTGTCACACATGGTGATGTGATATGATGATCCTACACTTTATACATCTTCTTCACACTCCTTAGTATGAACTATATTATGAGTTCTTGCTTTGAGGACATCTCCACATAAAACTAATACTTTCATTTCTCACCTCATTCTAGAAGGAATCAAACTGGAGGAAATTTTTTAAAAATTAGGCTCTTTAGCATAAACATATTCTTTCATCCTTCTATCATTTCATTGGCGTTTGTATTTCTTCTTTATTTTCCCCAACCTATCAAACACCGAAGTTATTGTACTTGGGTCAGTTAGCCGATCAAACACAGAAACCCTTTTGTTAGGTGCTACAAAATCATCCTTTGGGGGTAATGTAGTTGATATATGCCCTATTTATAGATATACATCGGTGATGGTTGTTTGTATCCCAAACCTTTATGCAATTTTTTGACAGCATACCATTCTCTATAATCATCCTTTGAGTAGTATTTAGGATATGGTTTGGCTCTCCTTGTGCTTCAGGTGGGAGCTTCCCTAGCTTAGAGGATTCATCGGGGTTGTATCCATATTTTTCCAATAACTTATTGGCGTTTGGGTCAAACCCTCATTCATACGCTTTTCAGGAAATACTTTATGCAGATCAAGATTAGATGACTTGACAAAACCTTCCACCGATCTTGAAGGTGACTTGATTATATCAATTTTCTTAATAGAAAAGGTCAACCCTCCTAACACATTTTACTGCAATTCAGATGATTGTACTTCAACCTTCTTTTCCTATGGGATATAACGGATAATTGGAGTCACCTTCTTACTTTACAGTACTGCATTGATCTTCGGTACCTTATTCGTATCAGAAAATATTGGACTCTTTTCAACCATCAACTTTTTCTTTCACATTGCCTTATTATTTTTCTTTGCAATGTCAACCTTTCTTATAGGAACCACATCACCAATATTTACCTCCTTTTGGATGTGTTTCTTCAAGTAAAATTTTGCATCTGTAAAATGGGCTTCTGCTTCAGTAAAAGGCTCATCATTAGCAACTACCTTCTTTTGTACTCCATTTTCAAAGTACTTAAAGTATTGATGGTAGGTGGACCTGATCACTTTGTTATCATGTATCCATTGCCTTTTTAATAAGATGTTATATGAGGTCTTTGCATCAATCACATACATCAATATACTTGAACACATATCTCCCATGTTGACTTCTAGTTTGATAGAACCTATGGCTCTTTGCCCCCTTAATTGAATCTATGAATCATAAGACGTCATTCAGACATTTCATCAATCGAGATTCCAAGCTTCTTTACAGTGTGAATTGGGAGAATATTAACTCCAAAACCATCATCAATCATAATTCTTTTCACTTTGTACTCGTGCATGTAGCCAGCTATATACAAGGGACGATTGTGTGATGTCTGATCCAACAAGAGGTCATCATCAGTGAATATGATTTTTGCATCACAAGTGTTCACTTCTTCAAAAAGAGGCTTAACAGGTTCTTTATCTGAAAGGATTAGAGGCAATGACGAGTCTCCCATAATTGTCTCTTCTTTATCAATATTGCAACATGAGGCCCTGATGCCAATATAAGATATTTCTTCACAAAACCAACTCGGCAAGAATTCCTCCAATGTGACTGGGTAATGGGGCTTTGAACGATAATTCTTCTCAATTTTCATCTTTCCCACTTTCTTCTCCGCCATTTTCCTTTGGGGTCTTCTGAACATCTTTCCTCTTGTTGGTTGTTTGCTCGACTTTTTTCATGAGATCATCTTATAACATCTTCATCGAGTAACCAGGATCTATCCTTCATCATCAGTGTGCTCAATAAGTGGTTGACTTTCTTCTAATGATTCCTCCTTCCCTATTACTTCATTCATCATAGGAAGAGCCAATAGCCTACTTACTTCGATGGGTTTAAAGTCACCAAATTTAATCATTTTTTGTGGGGTCGGAATTAGGACATCATCACTTTCATGAAATTCAACCAAGTTGCAAAGAAATATAGGATCAAGTGAGCCAAAAGTGTCCGATACTTGATTTGAACTTTCCTTCTCATCTTCGAGCAGTATCTTTCTTTCGAGGACCAAGTCCATGACCTTTTCTTTGAAGATAAAACACTTTTCTATGGGATGACCCAACAACCAATAATATTTGCAGTAGATGGATCACTAGTCCTTCTAGCTTCATCTGGACGCTTCATTTCAGGTAAATCAAAGAGTTTATATGAAAGGAGTACTTCAAAAATTGTTGGGACATCTGAGTCTAAAAATGGATACTTTTTTGCCTGCATCTCTTTTAAAGGTGACTTTTTGCTGGCATTATTCTGGAAAGATGTGGTTTTCACACTTTTCTTTTTACTTAGCTTTGTGGTGACCCTTAATGGTGCGGCATTAACATTCATCGCCTTTTTACTTTCAGATTTTGGCACAAACTTGTCCCCTTTCTTCACTTCTAGCTTGTCTTTTCCTTTTCTAGGCTCGTAAATAAGTGGTCCTTGATTTCCACTCAAGGACATTCTTAACTCCATATCATGAGCACGTGTAACAAGTTCTTCAAGTGACTTGGGTTTGATGCCCTGCAGAATGTAACGAAGTCCCCAATGCATTCCTTGAATACACATTTCTATCCCAGAAGCCTCACTAAATCTGTCTTAATAATTAAGACTCACGTTCCTCCATCGATTAATGAGCTCAATGACACATTCATCTTCTCGTTGGCGCATATTAGTAAGTTTAACCATACTTACAATACGTCTCGTTCTATAAAGACGATTGAGAAATTCATGTTTGAGTTGTTCCCAACTATCAATAGAACCAAACTCGAGGTCAGTATACCAATCAAATGCATTTCCTTGTAAAGAGCACACGAACTGTTTAACAAGATAATCTCCATAAGTTACCGCATTGTTTCATGTTTCAAAAAAGTGTGCAACATATTGCTTTAGGTTCCCCTTACCATCAAACTGTTAAAATTTTGGAGGTTGATAACTTGCAGGCATCTTCAATCCATCAATTCTTGAAGTATATGGCTTAGCATATGTGAGAGATAGTTTGGAAGCATCATCGTACTTGTCTTTAATGGTTCCAACAATAAAGTCCTTCAGTTGTTGAATTGGGATTAACCCCTCAGTAGATACTTATAGTTCATCAGTAACATGTCTTTTCTTCGCAGATGAGTCTTCTTTGTCTTGTTCCATCGGACGCTTCCTGGATGCTTGGCTTGAGCCTCTCTCCATAACACTTTCAACTTTGTCTGTCAACTTGACAATTCGATTATCCTGATCTTGCACATATTTTTTTAGGCCTTCAATCGCCTTGGTCAAACTTGAAAGTTGTTCTTCCATAGTTGAGGTATTAGTCACCATTGCTTGGATAGCCACCGAAGCTAAAGGATTAAAGCATTGATTTTCCCTCAAACAAAAATCTAAGTAAAACAGTTCACGTAGAGTAATTGGAGCAAGCTTAGTGATCAAAGCATGATCATCTTCATGCATGGTGTGGTACTTAGTCTTAAATGCTCTGAGTCGAGCTAAAGTCTTCTCAACAATCTCAGCAATATTTTTTCCTTCTTCCAACTCATTGGGAAAAAATCTTGCTCCCTTTGAAGACTGGAGATCAAATGCAGGAGCTGATACGGATGACAATTCAAGTGTTTGTTGTCCTAGTAACTTTTCTTTGTTCCTAGTAATGGTCCCCAAACTATCCATGGTAGCATCAAGTATGTTATCCACTTCCACGGAAAACTTGGAGTCGGTAGCCTTAGCAACAACAGATTCGGAGTAAAACTTCTTGGATGCCATTTCAGTATTCTTAAACAGGATGATTAATGTGAAGAGATGAGAGGTAGAGAAGGTCCCATTGGGTGTGTCAAAATTTGTAGACGGCAAATTTTTCTAAGTTAAGAAAATAATAATCGAGACAGAAAAATTGCAGCTACAAAATGTAATATTTTATTTCAAATGTAGTGACTGTTACAATCTCTAATGTGATCCTCTGATTCTTCAAAGTAATATAACTTGGACTTGAACTTGATTTGAATTCAAGGGCTTGAGTAGCTTTATCTTGAATCTTCGTCTTCGGACTTCAATTTGGATGTTAATTCGTCACAAACACTTGGATGGTTTCCACAAATGATGAATATGAACAAGTAACTTGATCTTGAACAAAATTTCCTTCGTTCTTGATCTTGAGTTTGATTGTTTGAAACTTATAACTTGCAGAGAAATTATGGATTTTGATCCATGAGCTCTCTTCTTGCTTTTTGTTTCTCCAAAAAATCCTCCTTTGTTAGTTATGAGGACCCCTTTTTATAGTTGGAGGCGCAAGACAATTGTGTGATTTGATTGGTTGGTTTGAAATTGACCAAGCACATTGTTTTGGTGAAAAGCTCTAATTTGATTGACTAGAATATGTCACCTACACACATGGCATGATTTTAGTGACTCATTTCATTTAACATGGATTGTCACCTCATATTAAATTAACCTCATGTATTTGAGATTAGATGATTAACCCAATTATATTAATCATATTATTTGGACCATTTTCTTGAATTTAATATAGTCCAAATAAACAGTCTGTTTTAGAAAAAAAACAATATTTTTATATTTAATAGTAATAGTTTAATTTTGAATGTATATTTTATTTTTAATAAAATAATTTATAATCACACAAATATTTATATTTATTTTAGATCATAAATTAAAAATATTATTAATAAATTTCATATTTGTGAATGGTATTGAGTTGAGAAAGAAATTCAAATTAGATAAATACAAGAATCCCACTTAAAGTGACCGAAGAAGATTTGGCATAATACCTGCTTTCAAAACTTACTAGTTTAAGTACCCACGTAATGCGTGAATTTTTTTCTTTAAAAAAAATATTAGCTTATTCACTTTGAAATAATAAAATTAGTTCATTTTTATTGTATCAACTTATTCATTTTTAAATAATAAAATTAGTCTATTTTTATTATATCACATTAATCTATATTTATTGATTATGAAATATAAATATTATTGTTAATAGTAAAATTACAACTAAACATAACAACTAATCACAATTGTAATTATTTTAGATGTTTTCATATGAAAATAACAATATTAGTATTTTTGTTAGGGATACTTGACTTTCTTAAGCGTCTAAATTTATCCGTGCCAATGATAATAGTTAATCACAATTGCAATTACTAATATCTTTGAGTATTTTATGTATACTTATTATTATATCTTTAATTAACTCAATTAAACTATTTCAAACCAATCTTATAGTCACTCCTCCCACCAAATCTCACACCCACACCAACTTTTACCCCACCAAACACCCCTTCCCCACCCTCCACCCCAACCCAATTTTTTTTAAAAAAATTTAATATATTTTTTAGAATTATTTTCTTACCCCACCCACCTCCTAACCCGAACCCTCCCTCCCCCCAAAAAAAAAATCTTTTCTTTCGGTTACTCCACCCACCCCGAGCTCCTACCCAATCCAAGATAATATCTTTTTATTTATTGAAAAAGAAGTTTCAGCTTTTTGTTAACCATTCCCCTGTCCTGACCCCCCCCCCCCCCTCAAAAAAAAAATTAAAAATTTTTATTTTTTTCAAAAAAAATTTCCTACCCCTTAACCCAAACCCCACCTACATACGATTGCACCTAGCCAAGCCCTTTACCTCAGCTCGGCCACCACAATCCTCTACCCTCCATCTCTATTACATATCTATCGCTTTGTGTTGGATAAACACAAGTGCTTTTTAGGAAAATATTTTTCAGTGTACTAATAAAATATCAAATATTAATTTTTAGCATATATGCTTTTACTGATGCAGGATAATCACATCAAGTAAAGTTAGCTATTTTTTGAGCTCAAAATCAATTAATAGATAATAATTTTTATCTTCATCATTACCTTGAAAAAATTACCTGATTAAGTTCAAGCATGTTATAACCCTCCAAATAAATTTCACTTTTCTTATCTATTGAAAATGATTTGAGTTATATTGAATTAGTTCTTCATCAAAATGAAACAAAACATATGAGCATATTTCATTAAAATAATAATAAATTCCTAATCAAAGATTAAGGGTAAACATTCAATAACATATTTTCAAAGAA
The DNA here is from genome assembly GCA_030864215.1 of Capsicum pubescens. Taxonomy (NCBI): domain Eukaryota; kingdom Viridiplantae; phylum Streptophyta; class Magnoliopsida; order Solanales; family Solanaceae; genus Capsicum; species Capsicum pubescens. The sequence continues at coordinate 338,307,826 of CM061548.1, forward strand.
ATCGTTGTCATAGAATCAATAAGTGAATTCAGTTAAAGAAATTGTCATGAATTTTAACAAACATGAAAGCAACGGAGAGATGATAGTGGAAATATATAATTATGGTGAAAAAAATAGTGATAACAATATTACTCCTTAAATTGAGTCATTGAAAAAAAGAGATGCGGTCAATTTAAATTGGTGGACTTTAAGCATTAATAGAATAAGATGATAAAAATATTATATTCTTTCTGCATATTAAAAGATAAATGTCAAATCAAAAACTTATTTAAAAAAGTGAAGAATGAAGAATAAAAAAATGCAGTAGATAAATTCAAGTATAAAGCTAACGACATAGGAGTATATATAAGAGAAGCTATATTAAGAATTTCATTCCAATTCAAATTTCTTTTGAATTCAAAATCAAATATGATATTAATTTGTTAAAAGAAGATTAGTTTGTTATTCTTTCTTATCCTTATTTTTTTTCCAATATAATGTATATTATCTAATAAACAAAATATTTCAATTGAGATAAATATTTGAAGTCAATAAGATAATAATAATATTGTATATTTATTATAATTATTATTACCACCTATTATTACTACGTTTGTACTACTACTATTACTATTGTTTATTTTATTTTTTATTCTTTATTATTATTATTATTATTATTATAATAATAATAATAATAATAATAATAATAATAACAACAACAACGATAATAATAATAATAACAAGTATTATTATGACAACTTTTTTTGAAAATTAAAAGTAGTACTACTACATGTGTATTACTACTACTATCATTGTTATTTATTATTGTTGTTGTTGTTGTTGTTGTTACTATTTTATATAATATTTAAATATATTTTAAAATATTGAAAAGGATTACTTTATGAATAGTAAGAGTTGATTTAAAACTCTTCAATGTATCTTTCAGAGTTTCAAGCTAATGATAATTTTATTTTTCAAAAAAAAATCTAATATTATCAAATGCAAAGATCTCTAATCTTTTAGTTCCATTTCAATTCAAATTCTACTTAAATTCAAATTTGAATATCTTATCAACTTGTAGTTTTATATTTAAAAAAGAGAGTCTAATTTTCAAATAAAATATCTATAATGTTTTAATTCCATTCCAATTCAAATTCTATTTAAATGCAAATTTGAATATCTTATCAATTTGTTAAAGAAAGAAAAAATTATTATTATTCCTTTCTTTATTTTTTTTAACGACCATGCATATTTATCCTATATAATCTATTAATTTAAATTGAAAAAAGATTTTGAAATCTATCCAAACAATTTTAATAGTAAATAATAACAAATAAAAAAAGAGTGTTATGATATATATATCAATTATAGTGAATGTCTATCAAGATCTATTTGATGTCTATCAGGATTTAATGTATCTGTCTTTTAGTGTAAAACTAGGAGCAAATTTCTCCTATAAATAGAGGGGCTTCCTTCATTGTAAATCATCCCTCAAGAGAAATAACAATTACTCTCTCTATTCTCTCTACTCTTCTTCTTTATTCTTTCTTGTTGTATAATACGTTATCAGCACGAGACTCTACCGTCTCAAATTTGAAGGCTAAGATATATTTTTTATTTCTTTCCTTTTTCATATGGCTAACAATCTTACAAAGTGTGAGTTCGTTGCCCTTCAAAGTTCGGGAAAAAACTATATTTCATGGGTGTTGGATGCTGAAATCCATCTAGATGCTATATGTAATGCCCCAAATCTGGTACCCAGAATGCTACACGGTGCTCATGACCTCGAAGGACCACAATCTAACCCATGACTGATATCTATACCAGTATACTGCATAAAATACTGAATAATGCAGAAACATGAACTGAAAGGCCATAAGGTTCAAAACTGAACATAATCTGAATAATATAATATCTGTGTGGGGTAATAGAATACCTAAGATAAAACTGAAAATACTGAAGTCTGATACATGATAGCCTAGAAAGCCTTTAACTGACTGAAATACCTGCATAAGGAGTTGATGTGACATGTCCCTAACTAACTCCAACTAATAAAATGATTAATGAGATTATAGGAAAAATAATAGTGTCCTCGAATGATGAGGAATCACTTCTAACTCTATCTGCGGATATCTGGAATCTACTATTGCTCTGGAGCTCGTGTCTCTGAACCTATGGTATAAGACACCAAAGCGCAAATGCGTCAGTACTTTGAATGTACTGGTATGCATGTGAGGTAGGCTGAATACATGGGGTTCATATGCATGAACAATAATAATAACTGACTAACTATCATAAGCGTGAGAATACATGCATGAGACATAACAACTGACACTAATACTGTGATAACATGATTATTGAATTTGAATGTAATTGATAACATGAGTGACTGTATCTGACAGTCCTAAATCTGATGAAACTATCTGAGTTCCGTTCTGTATCTGAGTCAACTGTATCTGACAATCCTGAACTCTGAAAAACTATCTGAGGTCTTTTACTGAGACTGATACTAAGAATGTGGGAGGTAGTCATCTAACTGACATACCCCAAATAATGCATTATAGCTGAATTGGGGTCCAATCTGCTCCCTGATTGGAAGAGTGTCAATACCGCGCCACTAGTAAGGACAATATGTGAGTGACCCTAATATAACAGGTAACTCTAATGAGAAAGGTGGGAACCCTCATATAGCAGGTTAAGCCATCTCATCTACCCTCATATAGCAGGCTGTGATGTCTCAACCTATGCTGGCTACATAGTTCTGGAATGCAAGGATTGCTTCAAAGAATTACACCCTCGTATGACAGGTGAGTTCCCATCCTTGGGTTCGCTCGGTGTTAATTTCTACTCCCATCTGAATAGACACTGAACATGATTTACTAAAATAAACATGGACTAAGTTACTGAATTTTGTTGACTGACAAAATACTACTGATATCTAACAACTGACTGAGTTTATGAGATCATGGAGATTTCGTGAGTCATAAGACTGTCTGAAGTCTAAGGATCATAGCTTGACTGAGAGTATCGTGGAAACATGACATGGCTCTAGGCACATAGCTAATATTTCGGGTACAAGCACCCCCAGGACTCAATGGAAGGAAAACTGACCAAGCATAACTTATTTAAACACATAACTAACATCATAATCCATAATACATTTATAGAAGCAATCCATCAAAACATGTTATAGGCATAACTTGTACATACATGGGGATTTCATGATATCATACTAGTTAGGCATTGTTCCTTTATCTAGGCATTTAATCAAATACATGGTAGGGATAGCACATGTAGACAACATTATACAATAATTAATCATCATGATTCATCTCTAATTTCATTATCTGGTGTTTATTTATAGGTTCACATGAATATACATCTATACAGATCAATTCCACATAAAATTAATCACCCAACATGGTTTTTAATTCAATTAATCATTCTCAACATAAACAAAAAAAGACAACATGAAATTCATAAAGAAATCCATAAACTTAAACTTAGAAAAGAGATTCTTGGGCTTCATGGATGAAAGGAGTCCATGAATGAACACTATGCATACCTTGATTCATGATTTCGTAAAGATTGACGGAGAAAATTTATTGGTATTGGATCTTCTATGAAAACCCTAGCTTGTTCTTGAGAGGTTTTTGAGAGAAGAGTGTGTATTTTGGGTGAAAAGTGGCTGAATTATATGTTAAAGGGCTTAAATAGGGATGACAAGTTGACCCTTTTAACCCTGGACGCGTCATTTAATTTCAGTAAAATTTTCCCGAACTGAACCCCTGGCGTGACGTGGTGCTATTGCGCCGTGTCACTGGAATTTGATAATTGGGAAATTGAGGGATGACGTGACGTGGAGCCATCACATTACCCCTTCTTTTGCGACCAGGAACTTTGGCGCGACGCGAAGGAAATCGCGCTAAGACACTAGAAAAGGACAATTCTGAATTTGGGCCCTGGCGCGACGCGCCATAATCGCGGAACCCTACTGGAATTTGACAAATTCCATTTCCTCTTGTGGTGCGGCGCACCACTGACTAATATGCTGCTATTTTACGATGGAAACTTGAAATAGTCGTAACTTCTGACCCGATTATCGGATTTTAGCGAATCTTATATCGATGGAAAACTTATTGAATTTCCCACATGACCAAAAGTGAAAATCTTGAAAATTGTTCATGGAATAACCATCATTCAATTTAGAAGCTAATACTAGACATTTTTGAAATGAAATTAGCTAGGAAAAGTACAGGGTATTACACTATGGGTCTTGGAGACGCCATAAAGAATGAAAATACAGCATCTAGTCAAAATCATGCTAAGGCTATGATTTTCTTGCATCATCATCTTGAATAAGTTTTGAAAATTGAGTAACTTACTACTAAGGATCCACTCGTATTGTGGAATAGCCTAAAAGAAAGGTTTGACCACTTAAAGATGGTCATCCTCCCAAAAGCATGATATAAGTGGATGCATCTAAGATTTCAAGACTATAAGTCTGTTTATGAATATAATTCTTCCATGATCAAAATTTCTTCTCAATTGAAACTATGTGGAGAGACGGTCAATGATAATGATATGATGGAAAAGACTCTCTCCACTTTTTATGCCTCAAATGTTCTCTTACAATAATAATATCGAGAAAAAGGTTTCAAGAAGTAAACTGAACTGAGTTCTCATCTTCTCATGGCTGAACAAAATAATGATTTATTGATGAAAAATCACGAGAACCGACCTACTGGATCTGCACCATTCCCTGAGGTGAATGATATGCATGCTCACTATGCTAGGCGTGGAAAAGGTTGCAGCCCTGGTCGTGGACGTAGTCGTGGACGTGGTCGTGGTCATGGTCATGATGACCAAGAAAGAAATCCTGTTTCGGGTGTTAATCATTCATCGAGTAAAAAGAAAAAGGATGAGAAACGTGAAGCAATTACTTATTTCTAATGTGGTGGAAAAGGACATTATTCACATGACTGTCGTGATCTCAAGCACTTGGTTGATCTTTATAAAGCATCACTAAAGAAGAAAGAGAGAAATCCTGAGACTAACTTTCGCTCTGAAAATAATGTTGACATCACAAGTTTGGATGTAACAGACTTCTTTGAGCACCCTAAAGGAAAGATTGATCACTTGATTGGTGATGGCTCCGTAAACATAAAAGAATGACTGATTTTTAATAATTTTTTTATTGTTGATAAGAGTTAGTGAATAAAAATCATGTAAAAGTAGTTGTTTGCATGAGTATTAGTTTTTGACTAAGTATTGATTAGTTTAATTATGTTATTGTAGTTTATTATTGAATTGAATTGAATTTAAATTTTATCATTATTAAAAAAAAAGAGAGAAAAGATACCTGCATACGTGCCTTTAGCATGCAAAGCAAACATGCATTATTATATTATTATATTATTCTATTAATATTAATATAATATAATATTAATATAATCCAAATTCTTTATAACATATGTAGAATTTAGTTCAACAATGAGCTACATAATGCGTCCATTTTTTACTATTATTATATTCTTTATAAAATATAATATAATATAATATAATATAATATAATAATAATATTATATAATTTTCATGTTCTGTCTTTAGATAACAATACTACTAACTTATATAATTATTATATTAAAGTTATTCTAAGCTTCAAGCACGTACTAATTGTTTAACTATTGAAAAATAACATGCATTACAAGTTTACACTTTGTATAAAAAAAATTTAATATATATTTTATTTTGTGTATATTTTTTTATTTGAAGATATGAATAGTTTTCAAAGTAAGCTGTCCAATTATAAAGATATTTGTTTGATTGATTCTAGCACTACACATATGATATTCAAAGACGAGAAATATTTCTCTCATCTAAACATGGGCAAGATTAACATTACTACAATTTTTGGTAGTGCTAATTTGATTGAAGGTTCGGAAAAGCCATTATAATCTTGTCCAAGGGAACCAAACTCATCATAAATAATGATATGTTTTCTCCTAAGTCTCGGAGAAACTTGATAAGTTTTAAAGATATCCGTGAAAATAGTTATCATATCTAGACAATTGATGAGATGAATCTTTAATATCTTGGTATCACCAAGAATGTCTCTGGCCAGACATGTGTTATAGAAAAGTTTCCTGCTTTATCCTCTGGCCTGTATTGGACAAAGAATTGTGCAATTGAGGCACATTCTATAGTAAAACGGAAGTTTATTAATTCCAATACTTTCATACTTTGGCATGATCATCTGGGACATCCTGGATCTATAATGATGAGACGAATCATAGAAAATTCAAATGGGCATCCATTAAAGAACTTGAAGGTTCTTCCGAATGGCGAATTTTTATGCAATGCTTGTTATCAAGGCAAGCTGATTGTGAGGCCATCGCCAACAAAAGTTGAGATTGAATCCCCCGTGTTCTTGGAACGCATATATGGGGATATTTATGGACCCATTCACCCACCTAGTGTGTCGTTTAGATACTTCATTGTCCTAATAGATGCTTCTTCTAGATGGTCTCATGTGTGCCTTTTGTCATTTCGTAACTTGGCATTTGCAAAATTGTTGACACAAATAATATGATTACGGGAACATTTTCTCGATAATCAAATTAAGTCTATTTTCCTTGATAATGCTGCAAAATTTTCATTCCAAGCATTTAATGACTATTGCTTATCGATTGGGACAAGAGTGGAACATCCAGTACCCCATGTTCACACTCAGAATGGCCTTGCTGAGTCATTAATTAAACGTTTGAAGTTGATAGAAAGATCATTGCTTATGAAAACTAAGTTTCCCACTTCTGTTTGGGGTTATGCAATTTTGTATGCTGCAACACTTGTTCGTCTTAGACCGATAAATTATCATAAATTTTTTCCGTTGCAATTGATTTTGGGTCAAGAGCCTAATATATCTCATCTGAAACTTTTTATGCGGTGTTTATGTTCATATATCACCACCAAACCGCACCAAGATGGGCCCCTAAAGAAGGTTAGGAATTTTTATTGGGTTTGAATTACCCTCTATTATTTGCTATCTTGAACCATCAACGGGAGATATGTTCACTGCTCTATTTGTAGATTTTTGATTTGATGATATAGTTTTTCCAAAATTAGGGGGAAAAGATAGTGACATCAAAAGAGAAACTTTGTGAAAAAATCCATCACTATATTATCTTGATCCACGTGTAACTATTTGTGAGAAAAAAGTATAAAAGATTTTTCATCTGCAGAAAATTACAAATCATATGTCGGACGCATTTATAGATTTGAAAAGGATTACTAAATCACATATTCCTGTAGAGAATGTCCCAATTTTAATTGATGTACCTAAAGGACCAACCACTAGTGTCATAGATAATGAATCTAAAGCACGCTTGAAGGATGGCAAACCATTACATTCTAAGGATCGAAATCCTAGAAAAATAAAAAAAATGATCAAGATGACACTACGAAAGATCCTCATATAGAAGTTCAAGATTTGAGGAATGTTAATATTCCTGAAGGAATTGATGAGCCTGAGACTTAAGAAAATGAGGAACTATCCATAAATTCAAATGATGTTGAAACTAATTTGAATTGATCTGAAATAGTAGTGGATTATGTCTTTGCATATAATGTTGCAACAAAAATCTTGCAAGATAGTAAGAATCTTGAACCTCAATCTGTCACAGAATGTTGACAAAGAAATGACTGGATAAAATGGCAAGAAACAATTCAATCTGAATTAAATTCACTTGCTAAACGTGAAGTTTTTAGACCTATAACCCAAACACCTAATGGTGTTAAGCCTGTTGGATATAAATAGGTCTTTGTACAAAAAAGAAATGAGAAAAATGAAATACAAATGTATAAGGCACGCCTTGTTGCACAAGATTTTTCACAATGGCCTGGTGTCGATTATGACGAGAAATATTCACTAACTATGGATACAATAACATTATGTTTTCTTATTAGTTTCATTTTCCATGAGAGACTTGAAATGCATTTGATGGATGTGGTAGCAGCCTATCTATATGGATCACTTGATAATGAGATATACATAAAAATTCTCAAAGTATTTAAAATGCTGAAAGCATATAGTTCAAAACCTTGGGAAATGTATTCCATTAGATTGCAAAGATCATTGTATGGTTTGAAGCAATCTGGATGCATATGGTATGACCGTCTTAGTGGATATTTATCTAAGGAGGGTTCTACGAATGATAAAATTTGCCCATGCATTTTCATAAAGAAAACAACTTTGGAGTTTGTTATACTTGTTTTCTATGTCGATGACATAAATCTTATTGGAAAACCAATAGATCTTCAAAAGGCAATTGATACCTAAAGAAAGAATTTGAGATGAAAGATCTCGGAAAGACAAAGTTATGCCTTGATTTGAAAATTGAGCATTTGACAAAAGATATCTTTGTCCATCAATCTGCCTACACAAAAAAGGTGTTGAAACGATTCTATATGGATGGAGTACATCCATTAAGTACTCCGATGGTTGTTCGATCACTTGATGTGAATAAGGATCCATTCCGACCTTAAGAAAAGAATGAGGAACTCCTTGGTCCTGAAATACCATATCTTAGTGCAATTGGTGCACTAATGTATCTTGCAAATACTACAAGGCCTGATATAGCCTTTTCAGTTAATTTGTTAGCAAGTATAGTTCTTCTCCTACTAGGATACATCGGGAATAGGATCAAACACATATTACAGTATCTAAAAGGGACTACCAATATGGGTTTATTTTATTCTAAAGATTGCAGTTTCGATCTTGTTGGTTATGCTGATGCCAGGTACTTATCTGACCCACATAAAGCTCGGTCTCAAACAGGCTATGTGTTCATATGTGGGGGTACTGTCATATCTTGGAGATCAACAAAACAGTCTATCGTAGCCATTTCATCAAATCACGCTGAGATTATAGCTATTCATGAAGCATGCCGATAGTATGTGTGGTTGAGGTCCATAATACATCTCATTCGAGAAAAATGTGGCTTAAAATGTGTCAAAGTACCCATAATTTTATTTGAAGATAATGCAGCATGCATAGCACAACTTAAATGAGGATTCATAAAAGGAGATAGAATGAAACACATTTAACCAAAACTCTTCTATACATATGAGCTCCAAAAGAATGGTGATATTGACGTACAACAGATTCGTTCAAGTGACAATGTGGCTGATATATTCACCAAGTCTCTTCCAACTACAACTTTCAAGAAGATGGTGCACAAGATCGGAATGCAAAGGTTCAAGGATGTTCTTATTAGGGGGAGCTAATATGTACTGTACTCTTTTTTCCTTACGAGGTTTTATCCAACTGCGTTTTCCTTGTAAGGGTTTTAATGAGGCAACCTATATGCATATTGTTAGACATTCAAGGGGGAGTGTTATGATATATATCAATTATAGTGAATGTCTATCAAGATCTAGCAAGATCTATTTGATGTCTATCAGGATTTGATGTATCTTTCTTTTAGTGTGAAACTAGAAGCAAATTTGCTCTACTCTTCTTCTTTATTCTTTCTTGTTTTATAACAAAGAGTAATTTGTTGGTCTTCTTTATCCTTAATAGTTTATATTTCCCCAACATTTCCTTCCCCCTCTCCCCCCCCCCCCTACTTTCTTTCCTTCTTGATTTCTTTTGTTTGTTTGTAAAAAAATTATTTTTTTTATAAATAGGAACAATTAATATTATGATTTTAGCTGCAATTAAAAGAAATCAAATTTGTTTGTAATTTTTTTTTTAATCGTATCAACAATCGACATCCCTTTTTTGTTTTTTTTTAAGTTTTAAGGCATCTTTTTTTTTCGGTTTACAAAAGAGCAGAAATTAAAATTAAACGGATGTATTGATATTATGATTTCTAATATTATTTATTTATAGAAAGGATTATCATTATTATGATATAATAGGAGTTTATTTAGGACTCTTCAACTATGGATCCAATCTTTAAGCTAATTATTTTTTTTCTATTTTAAAACTTTAATATTTTTAAATTCAAATATTTAATATCCTTTTGTTCAAAATTTTTATTACAATAATTTAACTTTATCTTAAAAATTGCCACATGTTTTAACAATAGCTTGTCACTTGGATAATTGTGGTGCTTCGTCCTCTATTTTATAATATATACAAATTTAATTTGTGAAATAGCCATTCATTTTCTTCTGGATTTTTGCTTAAGAAAGCTATCTAAGGCTTCCCACAAAATGGGACTTGGGTTTGTTTGATATGAAGGAAAATATTTTTCATGATTTTTTTTTTTTTTTGAAAAATATTTAAAAAACATCTTCTTAGAAAATGTGTTCATGGAAACGAAGTTGATTTCTTACTTATTTTTTTATTTTTGGTTGGTGAGTGGAAAAATATTTTCTAGTATTTGGTTGTTGAATAAAAAAATATTTTCAAAAAATACATTTTAGTATTTAGTTAAAGAATAGAAAATACTTTTTATAAAAATAATTTTTGACCTCGAAAAATACTTTTTTAATAGTCTATTTGATATGAAGGATGAAAATATTTTCTAGAAAAATAAGTTGTTTCTTACTTATATTCTTGTATTCATTATGCAAGTAAATAGAAAATAACGAAAACAAATAAGGTAAGAAGAGTGAGATCTAGAAAAGCAAATCAAAATAATCAAATCTTCTTTTTTAATTTTTGGGGAGAAGGGTTGGTACGTTGGGAGGGTGGGGGAGTCAAAATAGATGGTAGGGATAAGGTAAGAAAAAAGTTTTGAGATTTTTTTTTGAAATTTTTTTTTTTTTTTTTGGATGGATGGAGGGGAGGAGAGGGGGATGGAGGGGAGGAGAGGGGGAAGGAGGGCTGATAGGGGGATGAGATATGAAGAAATTTTATTTTTTTTAAAAAAAATTAAATATTTTTTAAAAGGGGCAGGTAGGGAGAAGGCATTGGGATATGGGATGGAATAAGAAAAAAATTTGAATTTATTTGAAAAAGCTAAATATTGTTTTGAATGGGGTTGATAGGGGGTGAGGGTGGTAGGATATTGGAGGTCAGGATAAGAGTTAGTGATTTTGAGAGTTATATGAATATTTCAGCTTGAAAGTGAGATTGAAAGAGAGTTTTAAAAAATATTTTTCTGACTTTTTGAAGAAAAGTTATTTTTGTTAAATTTGAGGAAAATAATAAATTAATTTTAAAAATCTTTAATCCAATTAAAAATAAAAAAATAAAAAAATATTTTCCATCCCAAACACACTCGTATTTTTCTCCTGGTTTAGGAAAGTGGAAAAGAGTGCAGACCCTGTTTTTTTAAAGTATTATTTTGCAAAATTTTAGCAAACTTTGAAATCTATTAAAATATATCCAAAACCCTTTTTATTCTCCTAAAATATACACGTGTTTTATTTTCTCTCACTTCTTTATTTTCGATCTCCTTTCTTCAAGCTTTACGTAGCTATTTGATCATGATAATAGTTTATTTTTTAAAATAAATTATTTTATTTTGAAAAGAGGTGAAAATAATAATATTTGGTAAAAAAAATTATTTCATTTTAGTGAAAATTATTTTTAAAAAAGTGAAAACAAGTCAAACTTATTTTCACTCTTATTTCTCTTAAAAGATTTCAAAAACAACTCCAATTTATATTGAGGCAAAACACAACACTAACTTCAACTTCAACTTCAACTCCCACTCTAATTTCAAAAAGTTATTATTTGGTTAACTTACATAAATCCTGAAAGGTTTAAGGGTTATAACATTTTATCCCAATTATTTATTTAATTACATAATATCTCGATTTTTAAAATTGTGATTCATATGAGATAACATGATACATATATTTAGTGATACATTTAAACAAAATAGATAATTATTTTAGGAAGTAATGAATTTTGTTTTGTTTGACGGAGCAAATCACGCTGAAATCGTTACAAGCTGGATCACTGATATACCGAAAATCAACAATTTTGCTCGATCAGATTTCAAATTTGAAACAAACCATATGTGTTGTTTTGAATTATATCAAAAAAAATATTTGTTCTTCCTTCTCCAAGTTTTCAATTAATTTCAACGAAGATCATGTCTGTCTTATTGCGTTATTCCGGTGTTTGGGTTTCAGAGACTAGGTACGACAACTATCAGGTTGACGATATTTTCATTCATGAAAAATCTTCGTACCGAGGTTTAATGAATGCTATTTTAATTCAATTGAAAATTAATTTATCTATGAAAAAATTCATGCCAAATACGTTGTTCAAGGTAATTCATCAACATTGGAGATTCATAATGATATGTCTGTGAAACTTTTTCTTGAGATTTTGAAACATGCACCTGGATTTGGAATGTATCCACTGCGTATTACTATAACTGATATGGTAATTGATAGTGATACTTTCGATGCGGATGATATTGCATTGAGTGTCATGATATTGTTGAGTCGTCTAGACTTGTAGTAGTTGTAGTTAATAATATTGAATCTCTGTCTGTTGTTGATATGGGTGGTGAATAATTAATAACGGATTGCAATAACGGTATTGTCATGGTGAAACAAAAGTATAAAAACAAAGCAACTCTTGCATCGGTGATGCATAACTTTGGAATCAAGCACAAGTTTAATTTCAGAGTTTAGAGATCCGACAAACAGAGGTTTAATTTTATTTTTATTGGTCAAGGTCAACTTTCGATAGTATATTTTAGTGATACATCTGAAAATTATGTGATACATCTTCATTCATTACCCAGCATTTCTTTTTCCAGTTTTTTGTAAGTTAATGATTGTAATACTTTTATAATCGTATATCTATATGTTGTATGCTGTAACTTGTTATTCATATATTTATTTACTTCTTGTGCATATATTTTTCTTGATAAAGGATAACAAAATTTGAGATTTTAAAGTATAATGTTGAATCATATGAATGATGCATATGTTATCGTTATACGTGTATAATGGTGATTCATATGGTAGGATAACTAGGTGATAGATTTTGTTACAGTAATGATATCACAATATTCAATATATATGGAATTTGTAGCATACATGAAAAAAATAATTAATTTCGAAATTTTGGATTACTATTTAAATAGTGTGATTTAGTGTAAAAGTAGTGAGATACATATATAATTTATGTGATACATTTAATTACTGATTAACAAAGATTGAAATTTGTGATACATTTTATTTTATTTTATTTCAGTTATGTTTTGATGTGCAAATCTCTGGAATATAGTTGGTTATTCAAGGACTCATGTAAGCTTGGTACTGATACTTTCGTAGTTAGATATTTCAATGATGAACATACATGTCTATTAAAAGACAGAGTTTTTGATCAGCGGCATGCAACAATTGCTTTTGTAGCTGGAATAACGACTCCAAAGTTGTTGAATCATAAAAGAATAATCATACCAAGTGACATTATTGAAGATATAAAACGAAAATTTGGTTTGGACATAGATTACATGAAGGCATGGCGTGCTAAAAAATGTGCTTTAAAAATATTGAGAGGGAGACCAGCAGACGGATATAAGAAAATGCCTACCTATATATACATGTTGAATTCTGTTTACCCTAATTCACATATAAGGATGCATAAGTCTTCCGATAAATAGTTCCTGTATCTATTCATCACACTACATTCATTTATTAGAGAATTTGGGTATTGTAGGCCTGTTGTGGTAGTAGATGGTAGTCACATGAGTGGACCATATGAGGAAACATTCGTTTCAGCTAGCACACTTGATGGAGCAGGTATTGGATGTAGTCATTCTTTTATATTTTTCCTTCAAAATGATGGTAAGTGTTATATAAATTAGACATAATGAATGTTTGATGTTATGTATCAGGTTATATATTACCGCTTGCATATGGATTTGTGGATTCTGAGAATAATTTCTCGTGGACATGGTTTTTCTAGCAATTTAATTGTGTTTTTGGTGAGTGCAATAATATGTATGTTGTCTTTGATAGACATGAAAACATAATCAAGGTTGTTAGTATAGTCTATCCATGTATACCATATTTTGCATATGTTTGACATCTTTGGAATAATGTTTGCATGAATTATACAAAGAGTGAGGACAAGTTGATCATAGAGTTTTTTGCCATGACTAAAGCGTACAAGTTTGATAATTTTAATGATCTTATGTGTAAAGTGAGAAAGATTGACAATAGAGTAAAGTAATATTTGGCAAATGCTAGATACGAAAAGTGATCACAAGTTCATGATTCAATAAATAGGGGAAGGATGATGACCTCCAACATTGCAAAATATATCAAATCTCATCTTGTTGAGGCACAAAAACTGTTAATTTTAAATTTTCTTGAATAAATCAGAATCTTATTTGGTGCTTGAAACCGTAAAAATCAAGACAGGTCTAGCTTTCTTGCTAAAAGCTCATTGGGAGGTAGGTTTCAAAAAATTGTTCAATTGAACGAGGTAAATTCAGCACGTATGATGGTTAGTTATTTACTCTTTATGTTACTGTCACAAAGTTTCTTTGCAGTGTATTATATATTTCATGATATTAGATGTATCAAAACGATACATCTGGAAAACAAATGTATCATTATGATTCATATGGAAAAATATGCAATAACTTGAAAACTCATTCATTAAACACAATTATTCTGTAATTTTTGTGTTTTCAATTCTATGATGATTAACAAAACTGTATGTTTAAATATTTTTTTCAGGTTAGGGAAGCAACGAACTACATGTACAGTGTGTATGAAGAAGAAAAAAAATACATAGTTCGTTTGGATAATAACACATGCAACTGTGGTAGATTTCAACTTGATGAGATACCATGTGCGCACGCTATTGCTATTTTGAAAAGCAAACAGGTTAAGGAAATAAAGACATACTTTTCTGATTACTACAAAAAGGAGACACTAGTCAAGGCGTATGAAATATCACTTTATCCAATGCCCGATAAATGAGATTGGCATGTACCAGCAGAGGTGTTGGAAGATGTGATTTTGCCTCCAAAATATAAAAGACCACCAGGAAGACCTAATAAAGAAAGACAAAAGAAAAGTAGCAAAAATTTTTCATCAACCTCAAATTGGTTTGGAAAGTGTGGTCATGAAGGTTATAAAAGACGCACTTGCAACAACTTTCCAAAGGAGATGTGATATTTTTCTTTGAACTGGAATCTGAATTATTTATTAAGTTTAATATTTTGAATTTAATAATTTGAGCTAAATTCTCAAAAAATTTATTTCATGAGATATTTTGTTTATATTGGAAGCATAAATGTTTCTTAAGATCAATATTTTTTATTCAATAATTTGTGATAATTTATCAAAAATACGTTTCAATTAATTTGTTGCAATTGATACACATTAAAATATTTATATATGTTTTATGATTCATTTAAAATATTCGTGAAAGTTATGTGATTCATATCCTGTTTTAGTGTTAACAAATTTTAATACATCTGGAATGTTAGCAATACATTTTCAACAAATTGTTTTCAAGTGATACATATTAAAACATTTATTAATGTCATATGATTCATATTAAGTGTTCATGAATGTTATGTAATTCATATTATTAATGCCTGATTCAATATTAAGACTTGTTAACACATCTAGTATGTCAGTGATATATTTTCAAAGTTGAAAAATGTGATACATAACTGTGATATGATTGAAACTCCTTAACTAATTTATAAAAAAAACTAATCAGCTATATATGTATTTCAGTAAGGTTAAATACACAAACTGAGTAGTCAATATGAATCAAACACATAATAAACAATGATAAACACAGTCGTAACATAAAGATATAATAATATTATGGAACAACATGAGGAAGTTTCTTTTCATAAGCTAAAATATCATAATATTAACCATAAAAATACTGAAAGTTAATACATAAAATTGATAGTCTTGAAATATCCAAAAAATTATAAAATATAATAAACGGTTGTCATTTCGTCAAATCTGAAATTCTAGACAACTATGGCTCGACATCTATCATCTCTGTATTCTCAGATGGAATAAAGGAGCATTTAGGTCTTGACGGATCCTGATTATCACTAATATATCCGTTAGGTGCCTTGTTCACTCCATAGTACCATAACAATGATGCGTATCTGGTACGGTGTAGTTCTAAATCAAACTCTGAATAAGGTATTTGATGTCCATCGCTTAAAAATTCAGCATACGCTGCAACAAATAATCCACAATCCCTGTAAAATAGACCAGTAGATTTTTTAGGAGTTGTAGTGATTACTTATGTAAAAGACATATATTTAAAAGAATCGATGATATGTACAACGTGCTGTTTGATTGTTGCACAATATTATAAACAAACTGAACATCAAATGTTTCCTGGTCTGTCTTTTTCTTGTATGCTTCTAGTAGTGAACAGTCCGTACGTTCTTTCTTCTAAAAAAATCAGATATTGACAAGTAAGTTGACACCATCTCAGTAAGATCTTTTATCTTAACTTCATGATATTTCAATGAGTCATACACACAAATACATCTTTTCTTGAGCACTATGACTACCAACACCTAGTGAAATAATCCCTGACAATTTATTGGCATGTAAACCTCATCAACCAAATGCCATGGAAGACCTGCTGAAATGTATAGACCTTGAATAATTTCACAAATTTATCTCTCTACCGAAGCAACTTTCATTGAACGAGCGTTTTCTTCCGGAGATCTTAGATCAATCTCAGATTGAGTTTGGTGATAATAAGTGTATGTGTCATGTATGTAGTTCTTGAACTTGCAATTGGCGGTGGTATATTTATATTCATTGGTGTTCTCCACTTTTTCTTTCTTCCAATGATAGAGAATACCACATCGATGTGCTGTATTGAGAGATTAAAATATATAAGAACATTTGATTCATATATGCCATACATAATACAAGTGTAAATCAGTTGATTCATACGAAATTATAAAAAAAGTGTGACCGAAAATCAATAAAAGTATATATATGTATCAATTACTATGTATGTGGTCAATATATATGGAAGAAATTACATAAAGATATGATATGTGTGCCAAAATCAATATACACAGTACACCATCAGAAAAAAAAGAAATATAAATTTGTGCTTAGGTCATAAAAAAAAAATCAGTTAAGTGCTATATATATTTGTTTGAGTCACACCTCATCATTCCAACATGTGTCTGATTGTGCCATGTTGTAAAATCAAATTTTTTCACCGAATGTGCAACTATAAAATTAAACTTTAATTTTATGTCAGCGTATTTGACAGTGTAGTGCTGATCTTTCCCTTTCCTATGAATGTCTTATGATTCCAATTAGTATTGAGAATAATAAATATATATGATTTTTTGAAAGGTGATTCATCAATCTTACCTACTAGCTTATGTTTTGTACAGTCCAACTGACATCCAAAGAGAGAACTTTGAGAATAGTTGTTCAGCATATAGTTCATAAATGTTGTAACCTTCAAACGGGTAGTTCAACTTTTTGGAAGAATGGATAACTACTTTACCTTTTGACCCAGAATAAAAAATATTAATATATGGTGACTGATAAAGTTTTGAACACTGCCTTTTTCTTTAGGCAGGTTTCTTGATGATATCTGAATGATTTGTCCTGCACAAAGGGAAATGAGAAATAACTGCAATAACACTGTCACTAATATAAGACTGACTATCAGTGTTGCCTTGCAGATTGCATGTGTCAATAGCTACAATATCACCATCACTGATCCCTGTTGGATAGGCCACAACCAATGGTGGTTCATACAAGACAAGTGCTTTAGATAAATCTTCATCTGTATTATAAAATGTGTTACTGAAAATTTATTATGCCACATAGAAAATTAAAATAAGTTTGTGATCATTAAAATGAACAATTTCAACTCTACAAAATAAAAACAAATAAACTATGTGAGCAATTAAAAACTATCTCCGAAATAAGTAAATCAATATTAAATTTAGGCTCTCGTTCCTTAGTCCTTCATCTATTGTCTGTATTAGACACCTCTTCTTCTTGCACCTTGTCTGTAAATGCACTCTCAACTTTCTGTTTGACGTATGTAGCAGTAAAATTTTATGTGAGATTGAATTTTGATAGGAAATGATTAAACGATATATATGTACTAGATTCACACATATGGAATCATATGAATCAATATGATACATCTATTATCAGATGTATCAAAATCATACATCTGCTATCAGACATATCAAAATGATACATCTGATAAACTTAATCAGTACATAACCAACATTAGTTAATGAACTGTTATGGAATTATATTAATAGTTTAAACACTTTCAATAATGACAAATAAACTATTTGAGGCTAATTAACAAACAAATGTGTTATTCCTATTACCTTTACACACTCGTCAGCTCCTCCTTCATTGCCAACTACTTTAGATGATTGTCTGGCATCTTCTACAATATTAAGATTTTTAGCATTTGTATTGTGCTCATTATGAGATTGAGGAGGATCCCCTTCTCTATTCGGGATATTTTTTTCACTTTCATGTATTGGATGAGCAACCTGCATGATAACAAATTAGAATAATACGGTACAATTTTGCTATTAATGTTAAATTTTAAATACCTTGTCAAATGAAGTGAAACCTTCTTTCATAACTTTCACAATGCCTTTATAATGGTCCATCATCAATGTTTGAAGCTTATTGAATTTTATGTCAACCTAACATACCGATTTATTAATTAAATTGATACATATTCATGGAATAACTTTTACTTTTGAATAAATATTCATAAACTTATAACACTGTAGATGTAATAGGTGAAGATTGATTTTTTTTTTTAAAAAATGTTATACTTACATAAGTCTTAACATAAGACTTTATGTCGTCTAAGTCGGACATGGAAAGCGATTGTTTTTTCTTAACAGCAACAAGTGCATTATCTACATTCCTCTTCTTAACATTATGCCCAACTGTGTCTTTTTCCAAAGAAACATAAGGTTCTAAATTAGCTATTGATGAACCTACCAAATATTTCTTTTTGGACAACAAAGCTGACTGTTTTTGTGTCTTTGCTATACATGAACTAACTTTTTTTGACTCCTCATCAATTTTTTGTTTCTTCGCAGGGGTGGGTGAATACAGACCAGCATCAATCATTATTTTTTTAAGCATGTTTGCATTTGATGGAGTACTGAAATCATCAAACTGATATAGAATTTCATGCAGAGAAGTCCTTTTAGATCTTTGTTGTACAGGTACGGTATGTGCGACATTGGTACCATGATCTGTTTGACCAAACATATAACGGTTGGGAAAATCAAGTTGATTCAATTCCTGTGGTGACGGGGATAAATTTCTCTATACAAGCTAAAACAAAAATAATACAAAAGACAAACAAAAAATCTAGTTATATTTACTTAAAATTTAACAATATATATACAAAAGTATGATTGCAAAAAACAATACCTTACTAAACATGTCCTCCATCAAATCCTCATATCTTGGCTTGGGTTTGACTACTTTTCAGTTGACCATCCTTGGAATTAAATTATTCTCATGAATGACTATTGATTCATCAACTTTGGAACAATATTCATACTACCAAATCCGAAAAGCGTATGGCATGCCATTCAAATGATAATACTATTGCACCTCATTCATGGACCGACTAAATGAAGCCATCAATTTTGAAAATGCCAATTTACTCCATGGAAATCGACTATAAATTTTGCCCTCAACCATGTAAAGTCTCTTGCAGGGATATTGACTATATCTAGTTGTGAGAACACAAATGCGTGAATAAAGTACAAAATCCCAATCTTTACAGTATCTTCAATATTTCTTCCCCACTTTTTATTTAAAAAGAGGTTGACCAACTCACTTTTTTGACATTAATATCTTTTTTGTATTCTACATGGTGGAAGGTCAGAATAGTTGAAATCATCTTCATTCCTAATGCATTTCAAACCGGTAACAATAGTAAACTCATATAGTGAAAAACAAAGAATGATATTTTTGACCAATATCCTTAACTGATCCTGATACGGGTGTTGAACTTCTAAGGTCATCAAATACCTTGCTATCGATCCTTGAAAGTTACAATTAGGGAGGTCCATAAATGACCTAAAATAGGTGCTTCTGAAAATTTGAATTTCTTTATCCTTCAAAACTTCTTTAAACCTATCTACTACATTGAGGTTGTGTGCAATGCCATACATTAAGTTGTGGGCAGTTCTGCTTTTTACAACCAAATTAAAATTCTGCCAACAATAAATATTGACAATAACATAAATTAAATGATGATTCATATGTAAAATGTATCACCTATTTATAAATAAAAACAATAATAAAATAGGTATTAAAAATATTAGGAAGTATGTATCACCAATGATCTAATCCACAAAAGTATCACTCTTACACTATAGAATAATATGTGTGTAATGCCCCAAGTCTGTACCCCAGACGCTACACGATGCTTGTAATCTCGAGGGACCACAAGCTAACCCATGACTAGTACCTGCTGCAATAACTGAACAATAATACTGAATAATATGCGGAATTAGGCAGAAACATGACATAAGGTTCAATCTAAAAAGAATACTGAATAATACTGAATGCGGTATTAAATACCAAAACTGAACAAAGTACTAAAATCTAAATAACTATCTGAAAACACTCTAGTCTGGGAAGCCTCTAACTGTTTGAACTATGAAGTTGATGGGACAAGTTCCCAACTAACTCCGTCTACTGACATAAAATAAAATACTGTAAGTAGTAATCATGTCCTCAAACTAAGAGGACTCACCGCTATGTTGAATGCTGAAAGTCTGGTCTACTGAGGTGCTTTAGAGCTCGTGCATCGGAACCTATGATATAAGACATCATAGCACAAAAGAAAAGAATGTCTCAGTACTTTAAATGTACTGGTATGCTCAGTGAGGTAGGATGAAATACATGTGATCATATGCACGAACAATAATAACTGGATAATATGAGTATGACTGAATAAGAGTACATGTATGAATACGTATACCGTAACTGAAATTGTGATATCAATGAACACCGAGTATGAATACTGATCAACTAATTTATTGGAAAACTGATACTGTACTATGGATAATTAGATAACTGTATGTAACAATTCTGAATTCTGAGGAACTATACTAAGTTCCATATTGAGATGAGTTGGGTGACTAAATATGATAGTCCTGAACCATAGAACAGAACTGAGTTCTATTCTGAGACTGACATTAAAACTGAGACTGTGGGAGGTAATCATATAATTGACATGCTCTTTCTCTAGTTTATTTGGGGTCCAACTTGTAACCCTAGTTGGAAGGGTGTTAATACCGTGCCACAGGTAAGGACAAACTGTGAGTTAACCCTCTCTGACAGAAAGCTTTTCTATCAACCCTCACTGGTAGGATAACTCGGATGAGAAGTATCAACCCTTATAATATCTGAAAGGAAGATATCTCAAATTATGTTGGATACGTAGTTCTGGAACACAAGTATTGCTTTTAAGGATCACGCCCTCTGCTGGAAGGTAAGTCCCCATCCTTGGGTTCACTCGGTGCTGAATCCTACTCCCAACTGCATAGATAGAAAACTGATTTCTAGTCTATACTAGGCTGGACTGAGCTGTCACTGAGATTAGTGTTTAGCTGAACTAAACTGAGTTCACTGAGTTCCATTGACTGACGAAATTCTATAGAATTCTATTAACTGATAGAGTTTACTGAGGACTGAACTGGATACTGGGTTAGATTGAACTACTACTAAATCTATTGAGTTTTCCTTAGTTCTGTAACTGACTAAGAGTACTACTAATCGTGATATGACTGATACTATTCTATGACTGACCATGGCTCTAGGTAATCAGCTAAATTATCGGGTACAAGTACCCCCAGGACTCGATAGCATAAAATAAGAGACATGGAATAACTTGAAATATATAAACTAAACATTTGATCATTCTTCATTCATTGAGGCATTTTAACAAACACTTGCATGATACAACTTGCACATAGGCTATCTTGACATGATTTCATTCTCTTAATAATTCACATGAACAATTCATCAAGCACTTGGTGAGCATAATATATTTGCATAACTTTGAACAACAAGTGGCTATCATGATTGAATTCCAATCTCACAATTCAAGGGTTTAACATGGATTTACACACATGAAAATCAGTTACACATGACACATGTAATAAAACATGTATTAGGAACCAAATCCAAACATCAATCATGAATACACTTTAATTCCAATCATGGAAATCATAACATCAACTACTTGAAGTATCAAAAGAGATTATTGGACTCCAAGGGTGGAAGGAAACCTTGGATGAACACTTCACATACCTTAGTTAAGGAATTTCTGAAAGTTTATGGTTGAATCTTGAGTTCCTGATTTGAAACTTGAGCATCTAGGATTCTGTTCTTGAGCAATTTTGAGAAAAGATGAGTTTGATTGCTCTCCAAGGTGGTTAATTTTATGTTTTGAGGGCTGAAGGATATGGAAAAAGACCCAAATACCCCCCAAAATGCGGTCTTTTAATGATTGAAAACTAGGATACCAATGCACAGGTCGACGCGATGCGTCATTACCATCAATACGATAGCCAACACGTCGTGTCATGTTCGCATCGATTCACTAGAATTAGACGCTGGTAGCTGGGGAAAATATTAATCAACGCGATAGTCAACGCGATGCACCAAGATCGTATTGATCCACTGTTTTAAGATTCCAAAGGATCTTCAAACAAAGTCCAAAAAATCCAAAACTTGTCCGGAAACACCTACGGACATTCCTGATCATGAATCAACCTAAACATCAATATTTAATGGATGTAAAGCTTGAAAAATAAGATTTCCAACCTTCGTAGGCTAAAATGACACTATGTCTGAGTACTTAGTTAAAATATTCAAAGTCTGGGACCCCTCTGATAAGCCTAAAAGACCAAATTAAGCTTAGGATTTTGCGGGGTCTTACATTATCTCCCCCTTGGGAATATTCATCCTCTAATAAGACTGCTGCTACTGAGAATATGGAGAGACTGACTTACTTACTGGACATGAACATTTGAAGCATGACAATATGACTGATATTACTGATATTCTGAATTATCATACTGAACATGCATATATGATGAATGGATATAGCTGAACATGATTCATGAATACATGACTGGGATTTTTAATAAACTGAATCTATATATTAAACATGCATATCTGATGCATAGATACGTGACTGAACTGGCTCATGAACATAAAACTGAACATACAATGGTAACTAATACCATGGTTGTAACTAAAATCTGAACAAGGAACTGAATAAGCTTAAGAAAAACTAGTACCTTGAGTTGAGTATGGATTAGCAGAGAATAGATGAGGATACTTGGTTCACATGTCTACTTCTTCTTCCCAAGTATCTCCCTCAACGGACTGATTTCGCCAAAGTTTTTTGACTAAAGGAACTTCTTTGTTCCTCAGTCAGCGAATCTGATAGTCAAGGATTCAACTGGGATCTCTTCGTAAGAGAGGCTATTCTGAATACCTATGCCCTCAATAGGGACTACGTCTACTGGGTCACTTATGTATTTCTTTTGCTAGGATACATTGAATGCTAGGTGAACTGAAGATAAATCTGAAGGTAACTCAAGATCGTAAGCTACCTTTTTGAAATGGCTGAGGATTCGATAATACCGAAAAATCGGGGACTGAGTTTCCCCTTCCTGCCAAAATGCTTCACTCCTTTCATAGGAGAGATCGTTAAGTACACATGATCACTAATCTCAAACTCGAGATCCTTTCTGCGCATATTTGCATACGATTTCTGCCGGCTCTAAGCTGTCTTAAGCCTTTCCTTGATTAACTGGACCTTCGCTAAGGCATCAAACACCAAGTCAGGCCCAAACACTGTAGCCTCACCAACTTTAAACCAACCAATGGGAGATCTATACCTCCTCCTGTAAAGCCTTTCAAACGGAGCCATCTGAATACTGGAGTGATAGTTGTTGTTATATGCGAACTCAATCAAAGGCAAGTGGTAATCCTAACTTCCTTTAAAGTCTATCGCACATGCTTACAACATATCTTCTAATTCTGAATGGTCCTTTCTGCTTGACCATCTGTCTGAGTATGAAAGGCTGTACTGAGATAAACTCGGGTACCAAGACCCTTTTGGAATGCTTTCCAGAAATAAGAGGTGAACTGGGTACCTCTATCTAAGATAATAGAAAATGAAACACTATGCAATATAACCAACTCCCTATTATAGAGTTTGGCATAATCCTCGGTTGAATAGGAGGCATGAACTGAAAATAAATGAGCTAATTTTGTCATCTTGTCTATAATGACCCAAACTGAATCATGCTGATGACGAGTACGAGAAAAACCCATCATGAATTCCATGTTCACTTCTTCCCATTTTTAGGTGGGAATACTGAACTCCTGCAATGACCCACTAGGCTTCTAATGCTCAATCCTAACCTGCTGACATGTTGAGCACTTAACCACAAACTCTGTAATGTCTCTTTTCATCCCAATCCACCAATAGATCTCCCACAAAGCACAGTACATCTTCGTGGCCCTTGGATGAATAAAGTAATGTGCACCATGCACTTCTACAAGAATCGCTTCTTCAAGTCATCTATACCTAGCACACACAAACTATTCTAACAACACAAAACACCATCTCCCCCATGGGAAAAAACCTCAACCTTCTGATTTCTTATTAATTTCTTCAACTGGGCTAGACTGGGATCCCTATCCTGCTTTTCGTTCACTTTAAAAACTAGGGATGATTCTAAGCTACTCTATACCCACACACTACCTTCCACTGAATCGACTAAGAGAACACCTAGTCGGGCTAGCTGATAAACTTCCTGGGCTAACTTCTTCTTACTATTCTCAACATGGGCAACACTACCCATAGACATTCTACTGAGCGTCGACCACTACATTGGCCTTGCTCGGATGATATAGAAGACACATGTCATAGTCTTTCAATAATTATAACAACTTTCTATCATGGAGGTTGAGGTCTTTCTAAGAGAACACATACTGCATGCTCTTATGATCAGTGAACACATCAAAGTGCATACCATACAAGTAATGTCTCCAAATCTTTAAGGCAAAGACTATAACTGCTAACTCAAGATCATCAGTAGGGTAGTTCTTCTCATGGGGCTTAAGCTGTTTTGAGGCATAGGATATAACCTTACCTCTATGCATGAGGACACAACTCAATCCGACTCTGGAGGCATCACAATACACAACAAAGCCATCAGAACCATCTAGTAGGGTCAAAACAGAAGCTGTTGTGAGTTAGTCTTCAACTCCTGAAATCTCTTCTCACAGGATTTTGACCACTGAAATTTGACCTTCTTCTGAGTTAATATGGATATAGTGGATGCAATAAATAAAAACCCCTCAACAAACCATCGGTAATAGCCAGCCAAGCCCAAGAAATTTCTGATATCTGATGGAGAAATGGGTCTGGGCCAGTTTCTTACTGCTTCGGTCTTTTGGGGATCAACTCTAATGCCATCACCAGAAATGATATGGCCAAGGAATGCTACTAAACTTAGCCAAAATTCGTACTTGCTGAACTTGGAGAAAAACTTATGATTTCTGAGGGTCTATAGTACTATTCTGAGATGGTCTGCATAATCATGTTCACTACGGGAGTAAACAAAGATATCATCTATGAAGACTATGATGAACATGTCTAAGTACTTCTTGAACACACAATTCATCAAGTCCATGAAAGTTGCCGAGGTGTTGGTAAGACCAAATAACATGACCAAGAATTTGAAGTGACCATACCGAGTTCTGAAAGCTATTTTCAGGATGTCACATTTTCTGACTCTGAGCCGATGATAGCCTGATCTGAGGTCTATCTTAGAGAAATAAATGGCACCCTAAAGTTGGTCAAATAAGTCATCAACTCTGGGGAGTGGATACTTGTTCTTGACCGTAACTTTATTTAACTGATGGTAGTCTATACATATTCTGAGAGAACCATCTTTCTTATGCGTGAATAACACTAGTGCGCCCCATGGGGACACATTGGGTCTAATGAATTCCTTATCTAAGAGATATTTTAACTGTTCTTTCAATTCTCTGAGTTCTACTGGAGCTATTCTATATGGAAAAATAGAGATGGGCTGACTGTCTGAGAGAAGATCAATTCCAAAATAAATTTCCTATTCGGGAGGAACTCCGGGAAGATCTTCGGAAAACACATCTGGGAATTCACATACTACTATTACTGAATCAAGAGTAGGGGTTTCTGAACTAGAGTCCTTAACTCTCACGAGATGGTAGACACATCCCTTAGATATTATCTTTTTAGCCCGAAGGTAAGAGATAAGTTAACCCCTAAGTGATGAAGTACTACCCTTCCACTCTAGGATGGGTTTATTTGGAAATTGAAACTGAACAATTCTAAATCTGGAGTCGACTGAGGCATAGAAGGAATGAAGCCAATCCATGCTCAGAGTAACATCAAAATCAGTCATCTCTAATTTGACTAAGTCTGCTGAAGTGACTTTCTGAGATACCATAATTGGATAGTTTCTATATACCCATCGGGCTATGATAGATTTACCCACTGGGGTAGAAATCGAGAAGGGCTCTGCTAGAATTTCGAGACTGACTCCAAAATCAACTGCTATATACGGAGTAACAAAGGACAAACAAGCCTTTGGATCGAAAAGCGTAAACATGTAAATGGAAAACCTCTAATATACCAGTGACCATATCAGGAGAACTTTCCTAATCTTGTCGGGACTAAAGTGCATAGAGTCTGTTTGGGCGCTGCCCACTGGTGGCACTGGAAGAGGCACCCTGCTGATTTGTGCGACCTGATTGAGTTGGGGAAGATTATGTTGACTCTGCGAACCAACCTAAGGACACTGTATGACCCTGTGGCTTGGATTGCCATATCAAACACACATCACTTCCAGCTCTGCAGATACCCTAGTGGTTTCTGCCATATTTCTAGTAAAGGGGTTGGTTTGGGTACTGCTAACACTGCCCTGGGGCTTAGGGCCTGATGCCCTATCTCAGTTGCCATCTCTGAATTTTTGCACTGGAGCACTGGCTGAGGAAGGATCTAGTGCAGAGGATTTCGGGTGGAACAGAGAATGATTCCCACCCTCTGACTTAGGCTGAGAAAAATTGAAACTACCTATTCTTGCTTTCTTATTCTCTCTCTCCTTCTCCTTATTCTTGGCCTTCTTTATATGCTGAGCATGGACCATAAGCCTGGATATATCCATCTTCTTAATAAGCATTGCGGTCCTACGCTTTTTGTCCATGCTGATAGACACTCCAGACATAAACTTACTCATCTTCGCCCTGCTATCTGCTACAATATGCGGGGCATATCTGGATAACTGATTAAACTTAGGAGAATACTCCTGTACTGTCATATTTCCCTGCTTCAGGTTTATAAACTCGAAAGCCTTTGCTTCCCTCAACTTTAGCAGAAAGAACTTATCCGAAAAAACAACTGCAAACACTTCCCATTCTAAGGGCCCTGCATCAGCGGCCCTTTCTGCCTTTCACTGTTTGAACCATGAGTGAGCCACATCCTATAACTGATATGAGGCCAACTCAGTGCTCTCAACAGCAGTCACTCCCATGATATCAGTAACCTTCTACACCTGATCAAGAAATTCCTGAAGGTCCTCATCTGACTTAGACCCTGTGAAAGAAGAAGGGTTCATTCAGGTGAAGTCCCAAATCCTAGAAGCAGCAGTATTGGCCACTAGATTGGCTAGAACTGCAGCTGAGCATTCATTCTGGGCTTCCACAAAATGAGCTAGGGTAGTGAAGGCAGCTCTGAACTCTACATGGGAGAAATGCTCACCCAAAGGATCTGGATGGATGGGATGAGGGGCTGACTGATCTCCTATTCCTCTTCCCTGAGTCCTCTTTGGAGGCATATTCTATAAAAGAAAGAGAAACTAGGATTAGAATGAAAGAGTAACTGGAGCTCATGCTCACTCGCACGACATGAATACAGAAATAACGAAAATTATTCCTAAAACATCGCATAGCCTCCTATCTAGAAGTATGGCACGCAACACACCCATTATAACGCCCCAAATGTGGTACCTAAAATGCTACACGGTGCTCATGAACCCAAAGGACCCCAAGCTAACCCATGACTGATATCTATAACTGAGCACTGAATAATACATTATAAATATGTGGAATATAAGCTGTAAGGCCATAGGGTTCAAAACTAAACTAATACTGAGTATAATATAATGTCTGTTGTGGGGTATGACAATACCCAAAACTGAGACAAACTATCTGAAACATATTGTAGTCTAAAAGCCTCTAAACTATCTAAAAACTATGGAGTTGATGGGACATGTCCCCAACCAACTCCGAACTACTAAAATAATAAAGTAATAAAATAATCATATTATCTTGGAATGATGAGGACTCACTGCTAGTCTGGCTGCTGAATGTCTGATCTACTAAGGATGCTTGGGAGCTCGTGCTTCTAAACATATGGTATAAAACACCATAACAAAAATGCGTCAGTACGTTGAATATACTGGTATGCAAGTGAGGTAGGCTAAATGCAAGGGTTCATATGCATAAACAATAATAACTAGCTGCATAACATAAACGTGAAAATACATGCATGAATACATAACTGTAACTGAGATCGTGATAACACTGATTTATGAATTCTGATAACGTGGATTTACTGATATATAAGTACTGATACTGGGATACTGAATGACTGAGTCTACTGAATACAAAGGAACTAATGTCATATTAATGATAAAGGGATGACTTTTTCTAACAGTTCTGATTATGAAAAACTGGTCTGATTGACTGTATCTGACAGTCTTGAAACTGAATACTGATAACATGGGTTTTATATAATTAATATACTATTAACTGAGTTTGTGATAACATGATTAATGAGTCTGAATACTGATAACATGAGTGACTATATTTGACAGTCCTAATACTGATGGAACTAGCTGGTTCCGCACTGTACTGATTTGACTGTATCTGACAGTCCTGGATTTCTGTAGAGCTGAACTGAGTTCTATTACTGAAGCTGGATCTGAAATTGAGACTGTGGGAGGTAATCATCTAACTGACATGCCCCAAAACTGAACTGGTAGGGTCCAACCTGTAACCCCAGCTAGAAGGGTGTCAGTACCGTACCATGGGTAAAGATAAGCTGTGAGTAAACCCTCTATGACAGTGAGCTCTTCCGTCAACCCCTCCTAGTAGGAAATTCAAATAAGACGTATAAATCCCTAAACGCGTAGGGTGAATCTCAACCTACGTTGGCTACGTAGTTCTGGAATACAAGGATTGCTTCTAAGGATCACACCCTTCACTGAATAACAGGTGAGTCTCCATCCTTGGGTTTACTCGGTGCTAAATCCTACTCCCAAATAAATAGACACTGAACTAATTAACTGAACTGAATTGATACTAATGGTATTGTTTAGCAGAGGTAAACTGAGTTCACTATGTTCCGTTGACTGACTAAATACTACTGAAGTTACTAAGATTTCTGGGAATACTAAGGTTACTGAGATTACTGAGTACTGATGTTACTGAAACCACTGAGGTCACTGAGATTACTGAGTAGGACTAGACTGATACTGAATTTACTAAGTTTTCCTGAGTCATGAGACTAACTGAATTCTAAGGATCATGGCTTGACTGAGAGTATCATGAAAACATAATACTGGCTCTAGGCACACAACTAAATTATTGGGTACAAGTACCCCCAAAACTCGATAGCATGAAACTGACAGGACATGACACTTCTTGAACATATGACCAATATCAACAATTCATAATACATTAATTTGGGGATTTCATGAAGCACATGGTTATCATAGTCTTGTACATGAATGGAATTGCATATAAACATGTCATACTTTCATCAACCTAATATCATGTACATTCCATCAACCATTCATAATGTACACAATATCATGGAAGTCATTCTTAGTCATGGGGTAAAGCATACACTTATCATTTGGGTCATAATTAATCTATAATGCATAATTTCTATTCTCTTAGGTATTTTATCAAACCTCCAGGATGCATAACTTAGGGCATAGGCATGACCATCAAATTAATACAACAAAACTCCATATTTCAACTCAATTTCACATATTTCAGACCACATACTAGCATAGGTTCATGAACAACACATAAAGATTCTAACTTGGGAATCATACAACCATAATCAAATAAACATAATAAACCCACAACAAAATATTCATAATAAAAGATTTAAAACTTGATTCTTGAGCTTCATGGATGGAAGGAATCCATGAATGAACACTGTGCATACCTTAGTTCTTGATTCTACGAAGATTGACGGAGAGATTCTTGAATTTGAGTCCCGGATTTGAATCCCCAATTAAAAACCCTAGCTTGTTCTTGAGAAAAACTTTAGATAAATAATATATTTTGGGTGAATTATGTCTGAATCACGTGTTATTGGGTATATATAGGGGTGAGAAATTGAACTTTCTAACCCTTGGATGCGTATTTTAATTATGTGAAAATTTCCCGACCTGGACCCCTGGCGCGACGCGGCGCTATCGCGCTATGTCACTAGAATTTGAAAACTTTGAATTTAAGCCTTGGTACGATGCGCAATAATCACGGAGGCTCACTGGATTTTGACGATTGCCATTTTGGCTGGCTCTGCGACGCGTTGATGGCTCAGGTGGCACACTGTCTTACTAAAATGGCTATAATTCTTCGCCCGAGTGTCGGATTTGGGAGAATTTGGTATCGATGGAAAGCTTATTCAATTTCCAAAATAATAAAAAGTGAAAATATTGAAAATACCACATTTATAAAAGTGGATTCATCTTTGAAAAAAGTTTTTAACATTTCTGGGACGATTTTAAACTAGGTAGAAGTATGGGCTATTACAATATCTCCCCCTTGGGAACATTCAACCTTGAATGAGATTGATTTAGATGGGAGAAACAATAAGATGAAGTACATACTGAACATGAACAGCTAAAACATGACTACCTGACTAACATTACTGAGATTCATACTAAGCATGCATATCTGATGCATGATTTTATGAATGAGCTGATACATAAATGCATGACTGAGAGTACTGATAAGTTGATCACACATATCTGATGTGTGAATATATGACTGAACTGACTCATGAACATGCGATTGAACATGTAAGGGTAACGATACCAAGTTTGGAATAAAAATTAAGCATGGAACTGAATACCATATTTGTAACTGAAACCTGAACATAAAATTGGATAAGCTTAAGAAAAGCTATTACCTTGGGCTGAGTCTAAGCTTAATTACTAAATATGCATGAGGGGAAACATGAGAACATAACTGGATTTAGAACGGGATACATGAGCTGAATATCATGATCTGAACTAAGTACCTTGAATACGTGGCATACGACCGAGATTGGATATAGAGGGTCAACCTATGGGTACCCACTACTCCAAACTAGATTCGTTATGAGAAGAGAGAAGTATGTTTATGCCATGAAAGTTTTGGGGAATTTTAGTGTATCTCCCCCTTGGAACACTAGGTCCCTATATGAATACTGACTTGACTGCGATACTGAGGAAAATTAGGATGATGCACAGGGCACCAACGAACTGAATCATGACTGAATATCTGGGATATAAAACTAAGGCATAATACATGAACCAAGTTGAATACGCAACTACCTAGTTGGTCTATCTTAGAATGATCACATTCATGAGATTCCGAATAGTGTGATTAGGTGGAAAGATGGGGAAACTACACCATCTGAACTTGTCCGTTCTGACTGCTAAACTGAAGTACTGGCTTTACGGACTAACTCATTCTGAAAACTTATACTAGATCAGAGCATTTGTATGACACTCTTTCTATAGAGTTCTAATAACCGTAGAGAGAAAGAGAATATTGGCCTGGTCTGAGTAGGACATCTGAATGAGAGATCGCTACATGGCTGGGGTTCTTGTATTAGGAGGCAAGGCCTATGAAACATCATCTAAGATAAAGTTACCAAACCTTATGCACTGCAACTGAGACTACTGAAAAGGTTCACATGGTGTTGAGCACGAATGCATAAATATACTATTTTATCTGATTAACTAAACAACTTACAGATGAACGCTAGCATATAAGAATTAACTATACTGAGTTTAAACGACTAGCCTAAGGCTGTAGAGTATTATGCATAGGAGGTAAGGACTGACTAAGTGACATAAGGTGACTGGGTATAGATTTATGAAAATTGTATTACTTGAAATTATGAGACCAAGCATATGAAATGATTCAGAAACATTCCGTAACTGAGGTACGAAAATACTAATGACTGAGTAACTGATAGCTATATGCTATGGTCGGGTAATCTTGAAAGTGAACTGAGTTTCTGATCTGGCTGAACTAGGACTCGGACTGAGATTGTAGCTAAGGAGGTAATTGAGACTATAACCATAACTAAGACTGTAACTGGGACTGAATGCTGGTTTTCTATAACTAAGGCTTAGACTAGTATGGGAGCACTGACTTCTGATAGCTAAATAACTGATAGCTGAAAGCCATGGTTCTGTAGGACTATCTGAGTCCTTTATTGGATACTGACTACTGAATGATGTTGTAACTGAGGCCTACAGAATGGAACATTAACACTACAAATTCACCGAGGTATCTAAACTGAGAGTATACGTGACATAATATGAGTTTGACTGAACCCTAAAAGTGAAGTCATGAATCGTGTGGGCTAAGCATACTGTAAAGCATGACATGAGTGCATGAGTCATAAGCTGTATGACCTGATTCTGATGTTTCTGTACTTATGGAACTTTATTCGTAACCAAGAGTAAGCCGAAACTCCTCATACTAAGGACTTAAATCACACACTATTTTTATGGAAAGCGCGAGAATATAAGCTGGGTGCATGAAATTGTGACATGAAGCATGCATAAGTATTGGGAGGGTTGAATTACAAAACTTCGCATTGCGATAGGAATAGGTCGGGAATCACCTTTCCTTATTGATTTTCTACACATACTGGTTTACTACTAGAACCTGAAGGCCTGGATTTTTGAGATATCATAACCGGACAATTACTGCATGCCTATCGAGCTGTGTTAAACCAACTCACTGGGGTCGAGACTAGAAAAGGTCCTGTTAACACTTGGTCTGACCTTAAAGTTGACTGCTATGCAAGGAGTTACAAAATAAAAATAAGCTCCTAAATCTGAAGAAGCGAGAATATGTAAATGAAGGATCTGTAACATACCAGTGGCTGCATCAGGAGGACTTTCCTAATCCTATCGAGACTGAAGTGCATAGAGTTTGTTTGGGCGTTGCCCACTGATAGCGCTGGAACTGGCACCCTGCCGATTTGGATGACTGGATTGAGCTGAAGGACGACCGTGTTGACTTTGAGGATAGGGTTTAGGACAGTCTCGAACCTTATGACCTGACTCGCCACATCCGAAACACATATTACTGCCGGCTCTACCCACACCTTTATGATTCTTACCATAATCTTCACAAAGTGGATGAGTAAAAACCCTGCTCTCACTACCCTGGGCCTTGGAGTCATCTTTGAAACAAGTCTTTAATATTTCTGGGACGATTTTAAGCTAGGTAGAAGTACGGGGTATTACACCCATACACAAGACTCTACTAGATGCGGCTTCCAGACTTCCTAGGACTCTATTAAACCTTAGGCTCTGATACCAAGTTTGTAATGCCTCGAGTCTGTACCCCAGATGCTACACGATGCTCGTAATCCTAAGGGACCACAAGCTAACCCGTGACTGGTACCAGCTGCAATAACTGAACAATAATACTGAATAATATGAGGAATTAGGCAAAAACATTCCATAAGGTTCAATCTAAAAATAATACTGAATAATAATGAATGCGATATTAAATACCAAAACTGAACAAAGTACTAAAATCTGAATAACTATCTGAAAACACTCTAGTCTTGGAAGCCTCTAACTATCTGAACTATGGAGTTGATGGGACAGGTCTCCAACTAACTACGTCTACTGACATAAACTAAAAGACTATAAGAAGTAATCATGTCCTCAAATTAAGAGGACTCACCACTACACTGAATGCTGAAAGTCTGGTCTACTGAGGGCACTCTAGAGTTTGTGCATCATAACCTATGATATAAGACATCATAGAACAAAAGAAAAGCATGCATCAGTACTTTGAATGTACTGGTATGCTTAGTGAGGTAGACTGAAATGCATGGGCTCATATGTATGAACAATAATAACTGGATAACATGAGTATGACTGAATAAGAGTACATGCATGAATACATATGCCGTAACTGAAATTGTGATAACACTGAACACTGAGTTTGAATACTGATTAACTAATTTACTGGATAACCGATACTGATCTACAGATAACTGGATGACTGTATCTGACAGTTCTGAATTCTGAGGAACTATACTAAGTTCCATACTGAGATGAGTTAGGTGACTATATCTGATAGTCCTGAACCTATAGAACTGAACTGAGTTCTATTTTGAGACTGAGACTGAAACTAAGACTGTGGGAGGTAATCATCTCACCGACATACCCTTTCTCTAGTTTATTTGGGGTCCAACCTATAACCCCAGTTTGAAGGGTGTCAATACCGTACCATGGTTAAGGAAAATCTATGAGTTAACCCTCTATGATAGGAAGCTCTTCCATCAACCCTCACTGGTAGGATAACTCGGATAAGAAGTATCAACCCTTATAATATCTGGCAGGAAGATATCTCAACCTACGCTGGCTACGTAGTTCTGGAACACAAGGATTGATTTTAAGGATCACGCCCTCTGCTGGAAGGTGAGTCCCCATCCTTGGGTTCACTCGGTGCTAAATCCTACTCCCAACTGAATAGACACTGACTGATTTCTAATTAGTACTAGGCTGGACTGAGCTGTCACTGAGATTACTATTTAGCTGAACTGAACTGAGTTCATTGTGTTCCGTTGACTGACGGAATTCTACTAAATTCTGTTAACTGATAGAGTTTACTGAGGTCTAAAATGGATTCTGAGTTAGACTGAACTACTACTGAATCTACTGAGTTTTCCTTAGTTCTGTAACTGACTGCGAGTACTACTGATCGTGACATGACTGATACTGTTCTTTGACTGACCATGGCTCTAGGTAATCATCTAAATTATCGGGTACAAGTACCCCCAGGACTCAATAGCATAAAATAAGAGACATGGCATTGCTTGAAACATGTAAACTAAACATTTGATCATTCTTCATTGAGAAAAGAAATCTTCTCCCCCCTGAACTTGTCCTCCAAACTCATTTTAGCACTTAAACTTAACTCTGTTTATTTACCCCCCCTTAACATCTTTAAAGTGTATTTGTTTGACCCCTAAAGCTGACGTGACATTTTTTTTTAAAAAAGGGGCCCGTTTATTTATTAAAAAATTAATTTCAGTAATATTATATTTAAAATATAATATAATAATTTTTAAAAAATTAAAATTAAAATTAAAATAAAAAATGGACACTTTTTTCTTCTTTCTTCTTCAAATCATCATCAATAACAACACTCAAACCTCCATTAACAACCTCAATTTTTTTTTCACTTTCCTTCATTAACAACACCACCCAAGAACAACACTTTCCTTTAATTTTTTTTACTTTTCTCCATTAACAATACCACCCGAGAACAATACTTTCCTTTATTTTTTTTCACTTTCCCCCATTAACAACACCACCTAAGAACAACACTTTCCTTTAATTTTTTCACTTTTCTCCATTAACACCACCCAAGAACAAATATGAAAACACTATTAAATAATTTTATCCATTGAACACCATCTCAACATTCAATCCAACTCCCTCAAAATTTAGATAAAAAATAAATTAAATTGATGATTTTGTTTTTGAATCACTTATCATCAATGAAATTTCTTTTTGAATTTTTTTGTTAATAAGACAATTTGAAAAAATTAATTTTAACTTGATGAAAGTATTTTTGTGTTTGAATAAAAAAGAAGAGGGTGGGGGACTGGAAGGGAGAAAAAATGGAGGGTGAGGGGCTGGAAGGGTGGGTTAGGGGTGGGGCTGAAAGGGGAGAAAGAATGGCGGGTGAAAGGGGAGGGCTGGAAGGGGAGAAAGAACGGGGGGTGGGGTGAGATGGGGGGATTGAAAGAGAAGAAGAGCGGGGGGGGGAGGGTTAATTTTTTATTTAATATATATATATATATATATATATATTATGTAAAAATAGTACATGTATATTTTTATTTTTAAAATAAAAATACATAAAAATAATTATGTAAAATATATATTATTTAAATGAAAATGAGGTGGGGGTGGGGGCATTTTTTATTTAATATATATATATATATATATATTATTTAATATTTATATATATATATATATTATATATATATATAAATATATATTATTCAATATATATATATAAATTGTAAATATATATTTTTTTCTTTTAAAAACAAAAATACATAAAAATAGTATGTGTGTGGGATTTTTTTTTTAAAAAAATCCTAATTTCTTACGTGGCAATGACCTGACACTGATGTGGCACTGATTTGGCACTGACATGGCGCGTGTGTAACCCACTCTCCATTGTGAGAATGGTATTCAGTTTTGATATATCTTAGTTATATCTTTCTTAACATAGCTTTTGATTTTCTTATTCAACCTACGTTTGGCCGGTTAACCATAGTTGACGGATCCTTTAGGGTGTCTAATCCCTTTCCTTTAGGATAATTAGAACCCTTACCTAGAATTTTTTTAAGTTGCATAAACCTTAAATGAAGTCTTTATTTTCTTTTGATCACTTAGTTTATAATAGGTGTCTTAATTCACTATAGAACTAATTATGTGGCGACTTCCTTAATTTAATTAGAATTTTTCCATTATGTTGTACCTCGGTTTGACCCAGGTTAAAATAGGGTATAACATTTGGTGACTTCACCGGGGATTATTAGATTCTTAATCATAACAAACTTAGGTTAATAATTAAGTTTTTTCATGTTTTTTATTTATTTCGCCTTAATTGTCTTGTTTTATCATGTTTGTATGGAATAAATTGATTATTTGCTATTATTATGTATAAATTGCTTATTTGTTTACTGCTTTATATAAATTGACATTCCGTTCATATTTCTTCCACTTTGGAAATCTAACACTCACACACATTGTACACACGGATTGTACATTGTAATTTTCCAAAATTCTTTCAAATCATCTATTTTAGAGAGTCGGGGCATACGTGGAGTGAGCGTGAGTTTTACTGTCATGGAACCACGTTACTTTTCATATAGGAAATCCAAGTTCGTGTCTACCCAAATCTTAGAAAATCTCAAGATAGAGCATTGCCACCCTTGATTGAGGCAATGCATGCATAAGCCATAGCTGATTTGACCCATGGTGTCATTCCACGAATTTAGAAAAATGCCTTTATGCCAAAAGGGTTCATGACCCAATGACGACCCTCATATTATTTGCAGAGATAATGATAAATTGATCCAAGTTAAAATTTTGACCTAATTGAGTTTGGAAAAGCATTTGCTTATGTTGTCTTTTTGCAGGTTGCTAGATGGATAACTTGCCAAATTTTGCCAACACCCAAATGGTTACGTGTGTGCTTCTTAATCTAAGGCGATGGTGGGAGAACATCAAGATGGATCATTGGTTTAATATTAGGAGGAGAACTTTGGGTTTCTTGACATCATTGATGTACATCCCTTCTGACAGGCATATAGTCAAAGCATTGCTCAAGTTCTAGGATTCCACTAGAGTCATGTTCAAGTTCAAGGATTTTGAATTGACCCCATAATTGAAGAAATTAGTGTATTTAACGATTTGAAATATCAAGGAAGGGGTATGATCTTACCTCACAAATGCTCAAGAAAAAAATTCTTGCATCTTCTTGGGCTAAAAAACAACCTCAAGCATATGTGTTTGGATCGTGATTGGATTTCTCTTGACTATTTATATAAAAGATTTTGTCGCAAGGATGGCCAAAATGTCTTTATTAGGGAATTCTATTGTTCTGTTGAGAGTTGGAGAAAGAAACTATCTATCATTTTTGCCATTGCTTTACTAGGTACTTTGGTCTTTTCTTTGGAGCATGGAAGGATTGACACTTTCCTTAGTTCCGTGGTTCGAGCTCCTATTTGTGGGGTTGAAAATGGTGAAGTTACACTTGTTTTGATGATTATAGCAAAAATAATGAGAGCACTATCCAAATATGCTAGAGGAAGAAGGTTCTTTGAAGGTTGCAATCTCCTTCTTCAGATTTGGGCTATAGAATATTTCTATAGATGAAATGCCATGGTCAACATAATCTTTAGTAGAACCAACAAGATCAATTCTCATCTACAAAGGATGGTGAAATTTGTAGTTCCTATTGGTACAAATGATTGGTATGCATACATGAGGGTGCTCTCGGGTAATCAAATCCAACTGAGGTACCCATGGTTGTCACCTCGTGCTGCCGTCATCAGGGGCCGTACGACATAGTGTATTGAGCTTATTGGCTTGAAAGGTCTTCAACCATATGCTCCTTCATGAGTACTTAGGTAGTTTGGACATCATCAAGTAATTCCACTTAATTTAGATATGAGCAGATTTGAGGTTGATTTTGGGCCACTTTTTGAGATTCCTAGAGCAATGGAGTTGCTTCTAGAGTAGGGAAATCTGATGGCAATAGATGTGTTTAATGAGAAATCTTATTGTACACCAGAGTATTATGTGTGGTTATCAGCAGATATAGAGGATGTAGGCTTTAGCCGTTAAGGACAAGCCTTCGGGTTTGAGGATCTTTAAGAAACAGAATGGGCACATGTTATACTGATTATACACTTTGTCATCCCACCTAAAATGTGGGAACAAGTCATTCTGGATCTTTGGCATACTTTGGAGCATGAAGACTTAATTTACTGGATAGGATTTCTCTTTTATTATTATGTACTATCTTTATGTTTTGGCCAAGATTTCCCTTTTGTTATCATGTACTCTCTTTATGTTTTTGAAATCAATGTAATGGTCTAATGATGATATTTAAATGAAGTGGGTTGTTTCTCATTTTCTAACTCCAAACTCGATCAATGTCATTAATTAAAGTTTGGATTAATTTTCATAATCTCAATTATTTGACGCATAAGCCCACCTCTTGGCACAAAAGAGGTCCCGTGCATAGTAGGATGTATTTTTGATTATTGAAATTTTCTTTTATTATGTGCTTTGTTTGCAATATGATGCATGCTTTTCTTCTTTTCTAACATGTTTGCTAAATTGCGAGTTACTTTATTATGTAAATTATTCGCCTATACTGATATATTTATTTCTTTTAAAGGTTTTCTTCTTTTACTTTATTCTCCTAAAAGTTGATTTGTGTTTAATACAAACTGGCTGATCACCCATATTTTAAGAGATCAAAACATGAACAAATGCCAACATTACTGAGTCAGGCACACTTGATGGCTTAGAACTTGTCATCATCCCAAGAGGTGAGCCTAAGACTTCGGGGAAGAAGGATGAAACCCTCTGTGATGAACATATATCTCATATGATGCAACAAATGGCCGACATGAAAAGAAAAGACCAAACCAAATGTTAACATACCAAAATCCACCACCTCAACCTTCTAACTTTAATCAATATGCCCAAATTTCTCACCCATATTACTAATTTTTACCTGCCCCATATCTAGTTTATGCTACCTAGCCAGCAAATTATCCACCTCGAGTACCAGTCTATCAAAACCGACCATAATATCAACCTACCTATCCATCTCAAAACCACTACCAACCATAAAAATATCCTCCAAATTTACTCATACCTCACCCAAACTATGAAAAGGCCAACAAAAACCTATACACCTCTAGCAGAACCCTTATCCAAAATATATAAAAGATTGAGAACTACACGAGTACTCTAGCTAATCCAAGATAAAATTCCCAATCCCCTTCCTTGATGGTATAATAGGACAAAATATTGTTCTTACCACTTTGGGGTTGCTTTGCATAACCCTGAGAATTGTCTTAGTCTTAAGGATAAGATTGAGGCACTAATCAAAGAAGGAGTTATTCAGATCAAAGGAGCTTCCCCAATGTGAACAACAATCCCTTGCCAAATCATGGAAATGCCCATGTGAACATGATCACCATCGATGAAAAAATATAGTTTGGAAGGAACTATTGTATCAGTCAATGATAAGGAAAAGGTTGATACATCATCTTTTGTTGTACGTATAGTTATAGTCAAGATGCGAGTGCCAATTAAAGTAAAAGTTCTTATTCCCAAGCCTACGACCACAACCTTAGTTTCTCAAACACCTTCAATTACTAAAGCAATTCCTTGGAATTACTTAACTGATGTAAGGGATAGAGGAAAAGGAAAAATAGTTGTAGAAGCTGCTGCTATAGGAATAACAAGATCTGGGCATTGTTATGCCCCTGAAGGAGTGCCTAATAAGTGTAAGAGTCAAAAAAAGGTTGTGACAGATGCCAAGGTAGAGGATTTCTTAAGTAAAATATCGACTAAGGAGTATTTTATTGTGGAACAGCTAAAGAAAACTCTCACCCAAATCCCCTTATTGTCATTATTAATGAATTCTGCAACTCCTAGGAGTGCTCTGGTGAAGGTGCTGAATGAATCTTATTTCCAACCAAGATAACTAGCGAGAATCTTTCAAATCTAGTGGGATAAGTTCTGGAAACTAATACAATCTATTTTCATGAAGATAAGTTGCCGCTCGAAGGCCTGGGCATAATAGAACATTGAACATCATTGTCAGGTTTAGGGACAAGTTTGTTTCTAAAGTTATCATTAATAATCCCTCAACTGTTAATATTTTTCCTTTTACTACCTTTTGAGCTTTGGGAATTGACATCGGGAAAGTTAGTGAAAGTAATATAAGGGTTAAAGGTTTTGACGGGACTCAAATGGGAAACATTGGAGAAATTGATTTGGCACTACAAATTGGACCTGTGGAGTTTACAGTAAAGTTCCAAGTGTTAGACATTTCTGCTAGTTACAATTTGTCACTCGGAAGACCATGGATTCACAGTGCTGGAGCAGTCCTTTCTACCATACACTAGACTTTGAATTTTGTTTGGCATTATCATGAGATTGTGATTCATGGAGAGAAAAATAATTCTATCTACCATGAAAACTCAGTTCCTATTATTGAATGTTTTGTAAAGTTAGATGGATCTATTTTCATGTTAAGGAGATCATATGTACTACTCAGGTAGAAACGTCAAAGTTGCCATGGGTACTTATCATGGTGGACTTGGAAATGGTGAAGAATGGTTTTATGCCTAGTCGTGGTATTCATGTGAACTTGGATGGAATACTAGAGCCAGTTTAATTTCTTGGATAGAAAAGCACTTTTGATCTTGGATATGAGCCCTCTCCTGAAGAAGTCTCATTATCTAATATCAAAATAAAAGGTGAAATTCTCTTGCCAAATCCTGTTTCAATCCTGAATCGATCATTTTTCTAAGCGTTTGTTACCCAAGTACTAGAGGAAGATGCTGAATAATACCCCGTGGAAGGAATTAAAAATTTGTTCATTATTAAAGAAGAAGCTGAGTGCAATGTTATTCTGAAGGATTGCATTGAGACCTTGACTATCTGGGATGCTGATCCTAGAGATGCTTTGAACAATTGGACTTGTACCCCATCCCCGTTTCTCTAGGAATATTGGTAGATGATTGTAGTAGTATTAATGAAACAACACGATTCAAAATTAAGGCCTGAATCATGTTTATGAATTTATATGTTTTGCCTCCTCTTTTGAAAGATTAAATGCCAAATCTAAACTATATTTTACTACTTTTATTTCAAATCGTCTCCATTAATTTATTTCTTTTTTTTTCAGTAAGCAAACTAACAAATCTGCCAATACTATGAATGTGACATGTAATGAAACAAGAGAAATAATTCCAATTAGCGAACAAGATTTTGCAGAATATGAAGATGATCTGTTATCTGAAGAGTTGACTAAAGAATTTGAACATTTTGAAAATAAGGCAAAACCAAATTTGGATAAAACTGAGATGATAAACTTGGGGAATTCAAAACTCATAAGAGAAATAATGGTTAACGTTCACCTGACTCCGTCCCAAAGAAATGAATTGGTTGATCTTTTGAAGAAATATATAGACGTGTTTGCATGGTCCTATGATGATATGATGGTTCTAAGCACGGGCATTATTTCATATAGATCTCCAACTGATCCATCTTGTCCTCCTATAAAGCAAAAGCCAAGAAATATAAATCCTGATTTGAATTTGAAAGTCAAGTAGGAAGTGTCTAAGAAATTTAACGCCAATGTCATTCGAGCATGAATTATCCCACTTGGTTAGCCAACATTGTACCCGTTCCAAAGAAAGATGGAAAAATTAGGGTATGCATGGATTATCGGGATCTCAACAAAGCTAGCCCAAAGGATGATTTCTCTCTCCCAAATATTTACATACTCATTGATAATTGTGCGAAGCACGAGTTGCAGTCATTTATTGATTGATTCGTAGGGTATCACCATATCTTGATGGACAAAGAAGATGTCGAGAAAACTGTATTCATCAAACCTTGGGGAGTATATTGTTATCGGGTGATGCCTTTTGGACTCAAGAACATAGGGGAAACTTATATGAGGGCCATGACTACTATTTTTCATGACATGATCCACAAAGAGATTGAAGTATATGTAGATGATGTCATTATCAAGTTGCGAAAGAGCTCAGATCATTTAAAAGATTTGAAGAAGTTCTTTGATAGGGTGATATGGTACAATATGAAATTGAATCCTACAAAGTGTGCATTTGGTGTCTTCGTTGGGAAGCTATTGGATTTGATCGTGAGTAGGAAAGGCATAGAATTGGATCCTTCAAAAATAAAGTCTATTCAAGACTTGCCTCCTCCAACAAGTCGAAAGGACGTGATAAGTTTCCAAGTTCAACTTAATTATTTCATTCGGTTTATTGCATAATATAAGATGATTTGTGAATCGATATTCAAGTTGCTGAGAAAGGATGCTTCTACCAAATAGAAAGAAGATTGCCAATAAGCTTTTGACAGAATCAAGGAGTATTTGTCTAATCCACCCATTTTGGTGCCCCCAGAACCCAAAAGGACATTATTTCTAAATTTATCTGTGTCGGATAATGCATTTGGGTGTATTTTAGGATAACATGATAAAACCAAAAAGAAGGAGCAAGCTTGTAACACCCCATATTTTGGTGCTATAATTCTAACCATTGTTCTTATGCGTATAAGCCCTAATAAAAATGATTCCCATGTGAATATAAGTTTCATGATCTTCATCCTAGTGTGTGAAGTAATTTCAAGGTGAAAAATATTCATAGGAATCACTAGGAACAAAGTTGAGCTAAGAACCTTTGATTCGTCCTAAGTTTGGTATTTGATTTTATAAGGATCTACTTTGAATGTGTATAAATTTTGATACATGGAATTTTTCATATCAAGACCCAGAAAATTATAGATAATCGAATTAGCTTTCCAACGATACTAATTTTTCCTTAATCTGACATCCGACCGAAAAGTTATGGCTTTGCAAAGGGGTGTGCGTCGCCTAACAATTGCAAACGTTCACTAGAAAGGGTTTTCCATAGAGAGTGTGATGCATACTGTAAAGTTTTCCATAGGGAGTGCGACGCAAACCTTAAAGTTTCCCATAACTTGTGCGACGCAAACACCATGGCACAACGACCTAGATATTTTATTTTTGAGTTATTCCGAGGGCAAATAAGTCATTTGACACCTCTTAAACGTCCCTAAACACAACTACACGAGATTTATAGATCCAAAACACATTTTAAACCTATTAACATCATAAGTTCATCATCTAAGAACTCAAGAGGAGAAAAACAACTAGGGTTGCACAATCAATCTTGAAGGTCCAATCTTTCAACAATTCGGTTGTCATTAAGGTATGTGGGATTTATCAACAAGGATACCCTTTGATCCTTGTGCCCAAAACATGATATTTATTTAATATTTCATATTTTTAAAGTTAGGGTTCATACCCAATTCTTATTATTTTTAGTTTGTGGAATTATCATGTTATTT
Organism: Capsicum pubescens; assembly: GCA_030864215.1. Classification (NCBI taxonomy): domain Eukaryota; kingdom Viridiplantae; phylum Streptophyta; class Magnoliopsida; order Solanales; family Solanaceae; genus Capsicum; species Capsicum pubescens. The sequence continues at coordinate 338,351,856 of CM061548.1, forward strand.
AAGGTTTCAATTGCAAGAGATTTACATATATCCATGTTTGAAATCATGAGATTCATATTATGAGTTACATTCCACTATCTTAATTGAGATTGTTGACAACTTTTAAGATTATTATTGAGTATGAAGTTTAAATAAGTTTATTGATGAATTAAAGCTTGCTATTTTGAGCCCCAAGTACAAGTGATGAGTTTATAAGGAGATTATGATCTCAAGTTGTATTGATAAGTTTTGAAAAGTTCTTTAAAAACAAAGATGGATCTTTTGATCCCAAGATAATATTATGAAATCCACATTATTCAGACTGTTTATGATTTAAAGTAAAGAGAAGCATAATTTGTTTTCATTACAAATACTTATATATTTTAAAGTGGATTTTCTACAGAATGCACATATAAGTAATGGAGTAGTATTTAGCACCGAGTGGGAAGTGTGGGTTTAGCGCATCCTATTTACCCAAAACTATGAGCCAATGTAGGTACAAATTCAGATTATTCCCATTTATAATGATGCAGATACAAATTGTGATCACATAGCTTAGGTTATATTCTTTGGCAAGAGTATGACACCTTTCCCCAACGTGAGGTTTTCCCCTTAGGGGAAAAAACATTGGACTCCATGATAGCTCACATGGTTTATGTCAGTTAGAAGAACCTTCCAAACAAAAAAAGAATAATAGAACAGTTTTTAGAAACTATGTATGAAGGATCACAAATTTACTCAGATATTGTCTTACATAAGACTTCAGTTATCAGATTTCAGCTTTTAGTTTTCATATGATAAAGGTGAGTCCTTTTTTACGCTTAGACAACATGATTTGAAAATAGAATAAGACTATATATTTTTAGAACTAAGTGTGGTGGCTCACAGAATTACCTTTACGCTTTACTTCTCATGATTTATGATTTTACAGTTTTGATTACTAAAGCCAAGGTGAGTCACTTACACTTAGCATGCAGTTTTTGACAGTTGTATGAATAGTGCATTATTGTTTTACTTATGCATTCACCCCCACATGCTCAGTACATTCCAAAAGTACTGATCCATATACACATCTATGTGCTATATTGTTTAATAATGTACGTACCAGTTGTAGCATGCACATCATAATCAAACAGTTGCAGATTCCAGCCAGTGGAGGATGAGTTCTCCTACTTTGTGGATTTCAATTAGACTTTATTTCTGTACTTTACTTTCTTACTCATATGTATTGAATAGTGATAGTTGGAGTCGCGTCCCAGCTATCTGTAGTTAGTATAGTAGAGGCTTAATAGAAAATCAGTAGAGTTGATGTAGTTGATTCAATGTTTGCTTTGTATAATCAGAGATATATCATTTAATATAGCTTTGTATTGATCATATTTAGAATAGATTTATCTTTCGTATTATTCTTTTAGACTTATGTATTTATTTTAGTTGCTCATGAGTCATGCCAGTAGAAAGGGTTAGCTTGGGATCACTTGTGTCCTAAGCATCCTGTGATGACTAGGGGGTAGTCTCGGATCATTACAAGATGATCCCAAATTTGATCACTGAGCAGAAAGAGTAGAATGGCCGATTCCTGCATCGCGTGGGATACAACTCCCGAAGATGGGTTAGCAGGTGAACGCTAGCATGATTTTAGGATAAGGATAAAATAATGTCAAATTTTAAAACCAAGTAAACAACCATATACATTCACAACCATACATATATATATAATCCATATCGAGGAAGGGAATCGGGTTTAGCATGCATTTAAAACCATTAACCTGTGTATGTGTAGCTTAACTGTCCTAGAGACACCCGTAGGCTATATAGGTCCAGTGTTACCCCCTGAACGGGCACTGATGCGTGTAGACGAATAAACCTTAGATACCATAGGGGTAGAGGTTTCTCGTTTACCCTTCACCCTCCATGATACATACTTACAAGTATAACTTAGGGGATTCCCGTGTATCCAACAAGTATATAGTCGCCATGACCAACCTCATGTCGGCAAACATGAGTTTCCAGTGTCTGTCCATTGTACTCACACCTTCACGGTTAGCTACCACACCCCACCATTATTTCCTAATTAAAACCATTAGCACATAACCAAATCACTAATTCCATTTATTATTAGCCAAGGCTGTAAGAAATGGCATTGTCATATGGATTATAGCTTGCAAGCGATGTCCTTAGCCAATCCTTAAGGGATTACTATGTACCCCATAGGTTCCATTATTAGATTCATTTGGGGTATTCCTGTTTATGCCACAAGGTTTTAAATCAAAACCATGGCCACCAAGGCCTTACCATTTAGCCATTAAAACCATCTCAATAATTTGGGTTCCATTACCATATTATATCATGCAAGGTTTTCAATGAAAGTCCAACTATGTAATAAAAGCATTCTCATAGGCATTTTAACAAACATGTTGAGGGCATATAGTTTCCAAAACCATAACCAAGTGCCAATTTACCATTCCCATGCAACCGCATGTTCAATTCCACAATTTTAACATGAAAACCATAAGAAAAACATGGGAAAACATAAATTAACCATTAGTAACCAAAACCCCCAACATATAATTCAAAAACCAAAACCATACCATAATTATGACATGAAAACCATACATTAAATCATGCCTTTAGTCGATCTAACAATGAAGGAGGAGTAGGATGCCTTAGATTACGAAGAAGACAGAGACAAACTACCCTTGTAAGCCCTAAATTGACCACCTTGAAGGAAACCCTAGCCTTTCTTGACCCAAGATTCTTAAGAGAGATTTGGGAGAGTTTAGAGTGTTTTGATTTGGAATAGTAGGGTAAATTATGTCCCAAGAGTGTTTTAAGTCTTAGGGTCATGAGGGTTTAAGAGGAAAAATATCCAAAATAACTTCACCTTTAACTGTACAAATTTCCTATAGAAAGGTACGACCACACCTCATGGTACCCACCACTCGTACCCTAGGCATCCCTTGGACTCCAACACTGTCCAACATACGACCACCAAGGACAACTCGCACCCAAGCATGCAACAAGTACCCTAGAATCGTACCTTAGGCAGAATTGAATCCTTTAGGTTAGACTTAGAGCATCATATGATTTAACATCATACCACCAGTACCCTAATTTATAACTTGTATTACCTATTCATACCTTGGAAATAAACCATCCAAACCACACTGATTAACATACGACCAAGACACCCTAAATCATACCCTATTATATGACAAGTACCGAAAAGTCGTATGATGCCCCAAATCTCAAAACCAAGAAATTTTCTAAGGACTAAAACCCAAGTTGTTTCAATTCTCACCTACTTGGATCATTCATCCTCGAATGATGGACAAGGCAGTATAAGCATGATTTACATCCCAACACCCCCATTCCAACCTTTAACCAAGTTAGAAAACAAATGCATAGAATCAACCTTTCCTTTAATCAAAACCAAAAAACAAGGATGTCATGCAGAATATATACCATAAGCACGAATATCTAAATCGAAAAATAAATACAGATACTCGGACTTCATGTCCTTGTATGCTTCCCAAGTAGACTCTTCCACCTTGTGGTTCCTCCAAAGAACCTTTACCGAGGCCATATCCTTGTTCCGCAATAGACGAACCTGACAATCTAAAATCTCCACCGAGATCTCCTCATACGACAGATAATCCAAAATACTAATATCCTTGATAGGAACTGCCTGAGATGGATCACCAACACACTTCCTCAACAAACATACATGGAATACTAGATGAATGGGCTTAAACTAGAAGGCAACTCCAATTCATATGCAACATTACCAACTCTTCTTAAAATCAAATGAGGACTAACATACCTGGGACTGAGCGTCCCTTTCTTCCCAAACTGCATCACTCCCTTTATAGAAGACACCTTTAGGAACACCCTATCCCCAACCTCAAACTCTAAGTCCCTACTTCTTACATCCACATAGGACTTTTGGCAACTTTGGGCAGCCTTAAGCCTATCCTAAATCACTTTTATCTTTTCTATAGCCTAGTGAACCAAATTTGGGCTAAACATCTCCGCCACACCAAGTTCAAACCACCCAATATGAGATCTACACCTCCTACCATACAATGCCTCAAAAGTGGCTATCCTAACACTAGAATGGTAACTATTATTGTACGCAAACTCTACAAGCGATAGATGCTCTACCCATCTTCCACCATAGTCAATCACACACATACGAAGCATATCCTCTAATGTCTGAATAGTACTTTCTGCGTGCCCATCCATCCACAGGTGAAAAGCAGTAATCAGACTAACCTTAATCCCCAAAACTTTTTGAAAAGGCCACCAAAACTGAGATGAAAATTATGTACCACGATCAGAGATGATAGAAACAAATACCCCTTGCAACTTCACAATCTCTTGGTGGTACAACCTCACATAATTCTCAGTCAAAAAGTTAGTCCTCACTGAAAAAAGTGAGTTGACTTTGTCATCCTATCCACGATGACCCAAACAGAATCGAATTGATTTAGAGACTAAGGAAGACTGGTAACGAAATCCATGTTGATCACTTCCCACTTTCATTCAGGTAGCTCAATTTCTTGATACAACCTTCTGGGTTTCATGTGCTCAAATTTTACTTGTTGACCACCATACAACTGGATACAAAATCAGCCACATCTCTCTACATACAGTTCCACCAATACATCTCTTTGAGGTCATGATACATTTTTGTCTAACCGGGGTGAACAACATAGAGCGATTCATGCGCCTCAGCCTAGACCCTTTCTCAAGAACCATCGATGTTAGGAACATATAACCTCCCTTAGTACCACAAGGTACCATCACCACTAACCTCAAATTCCATCACCTTTTGCCCGCCTACATCACCCTTGATTTTCTTCAAGATAGGATCTAATATTTTCTTCTCCTTGATCTCTACACAAGGAGATGATTGCACCACTTCCTAGACCAACACACCACCATCCTTGGAGTTTAAGAGGCGAACTCCAAGGTTATCCAAGCGGTGAATATCCTTCACCAACTCTTACTTCTTCTTTTCCACATGAGATAAAATTCCCATGGACAACCTACTAAGAGTATCAACAACCACGTTAGCTTTACCTGGGTAGTAGTTGTCATGACCTGAGGCTACCCCCTAGTCGCAAAATCGGTGCTTACGGTCACAAGTGACCACAAGCTAACCCATGAGCTAGTATCTGCTATGATCTCTGAATAAAGTAAAAAAATACACATGTGCAAAAGTAAACTGACAATGCCATATGATTTAAATACTAAAATACAAATCATAAGTCTGAACGTCTGAAGACATACTGAAAAGACTGATAAAAAAATTAATAAACTAACTAACTGTCTGAAAAACATTCAAAAACCTCTAAACTGACTGAAGAGTCCCCAAACTGAACTAACTGAACTAGAATGCGGAAATATTGAAATAACATAATAGGTCCTCGACATAGGAGGACTTACCAAAACTATTATTGCTGATAAGCTGAACTGTCTAAGCGCGATCAGGAAACTGAGCATCCAAACCTATGATATAAGACATCATAACACGAAGAAAAGTATGCGGCCAGTACTTTGACTGTACTAGTATATGAGATGAGGTTAGGCTGTAATGCATGGGTTAACTGTGCATGAAATACTGACTTGCTGAATAGCATGAGATAACTGATACATAAATTTGTGAAAGCTATAAAATCTGAGAATGCATGACCAAGCATATAACATGACACAAAAATAGTCTGTAAACTGAATTACTAAAATCTGGTAACTCAATAACTGTTAAACTGTATGCTATGGACAAGCAAACCTAAACTGAATTTTGTAATGACTATTAAACTGAGACTGTGGGAGGTATTATCAACCGACATGCCCCAATCAGAGATAATCAGGGTCCAACCTATAACCCCATTTGGAAGAGTGTCAGTACCATGCATGGGTACTAACACTAGCTATGTGGATCCATTCAGCTGGTGTCCCAAAGAACTAGGGAGTCAGTCCTAAATTAGCAGATCACCCCTAAGAGAATGTCAGTCCTAAACTAGCGAGTGATATCTCATAATCCTACGTTGGCTATGTAGTTCTGGAACTTAGGTACTGCTTCTAAGGATCAAGTCCTAACTGACGAGAGAACCCCCATCGCTTGGTTCGCTCGGTGCTAAATCCTACTCTCAACTAAACTGACACTAATTTCTGGATGGAGCTAAGTTTAACTGAGCAATACAACTGATCATGGTAACTAACTAGATGATAATTATCATGGTTTATATGAAACCATTTTGATAATACTAAAACTATGGAAACAACTAAGTATCGGGTATTCCTAACCCCTAGCACTGAATGTAAATAACAACAAGGGCTTGTAACAACTTTGAAAACCATAATGGGGAATCATTCTACAAAATCATTCTTTTTGGCATTTTATCAAACGCATGGAGATTAAGACTTTAACATGGAGATGCTTTTAAACATGATGAGATAACATGATTACATGACAAAAACCACAAACTGAGGGTTTATCTTGAATTGCATGAACATGACAAGGAATCATCAACATCTAAAACATACTAAAACTATTCCTCTTAAAAATAACTGTAATCTTAACTTGAAATCTAAATAACATGTAATTCATGGAGATAATTCATTTAAAATATGGAAAACTCATAATTCAACATAAAAAAGGATTCTTGGACTCCATAGTGAAAGGAAAACCATGGATTAACATAACATATACCTTAAATCCTTAAATTTAAAAGGGAAACACAATCTTGAAAACTTTCTTGAAGTTTCTGGATTGGGAGACTTGAATTATTGGTTTTTCTTGAAGAGAATGTAATTGAATTTGATGTTCTTAGGAGAGGGTTAGGGTTTATTATAGTATAAAATTGGAGAAGAATTGGCAAATAATGCCTGAATTGCTGATATAAGTCGGTTTATGATGACTTGGATTATGGGGAAAAGATGCTACTACCCCTCATACATTCAAATTCGTAATTGGAATGCACTTTGGAGGAGCACCGTGATGTGATTATTGTCTCATCGCTATACCCACCGCGACGAGCCACTATTGCGGTGAGATTCTAGAATAGAAATCAAAACATGACACAATCCTCATCCAAAAAATCCAAAACTTCCCTGAGACATGCTCTTAACACCCCTGAAAATGAATTAACTCAAAAACTTATGTCTCGGGGTTGAGAAGGCCAATTAAAAATCCTTGAAGTTATGAGGCCAAAAATAAGACTAAGTACCTAATACTTAGTGAAATTTTCAGGTTTTAAGCCTCTTATGCAAGCACTATAAGCTGAACTGAGCTATGAAAAGTATGGGGTATTATAATTCTCCCCCTTGGGAACATTCATCCTCGAATGAGACTGATTAAGATGAGAATACCGAAGAACTGATATTATATTTTGAACATGCACAACTGAAAACATGATTACATGATTGAGCCTAAAACATGATACCTTACTGAACTAAATCGTGAATGCATACAAAGACATGAGAATGATTATATAGCTAGGACTGAGAATGGAAAAAAATCAATATAAGAAAAACCTTTACCATAAGATGATTTTGAATTTACGGATAAAAGATGAGGGTACTTGGTACACATATCTGCTTCTACTTCCTAAGTGGCTCCCTCAATGGACTGATTCCGCCAAAGAACTTTGACCAAGGGAACCTATTTATTCCTTAATCTATAAATTTGATGATCAAGGATTCCGACTGGGATTTTTTCGTAAGAAAAGCTATCCTGAACATCTGTTTTCTCGAAAGGAACTACAACTACTAGATCACCAATACACTTATTTAACAAAGACACATGAAACACTAGATACACTGATGCCAAATCTGCTGGAAACTCCAGCTCATAAGCTACCTTTCCAAAATAACTCAAAATTCTGTAAGGGCCAATACATAGAGGAATATGCGTCCCTTTCTTTCCAAATCTTTTCACTCCCTTCATGGGCAGGATTTTCAAATACACTAAATCCCAAAATTTAAACTCAAGATCTCTTCTCTTTATATCTGCATAAGATTTCTGATGGTTTTGGGCTATCTTAAGCCTCTCCCTGATTAACTGAACTTTCTCCATCACATCAAACACTGAATATATCCCTACCAAAGTAGCCTCACCTTTCTCAAACAAACTGATAGGAGATCTATATCTCTTCACATAGAGATCCTCAAATGGAGCCATCTGAATACTAAAGTGATAACTGTTATTTTAGGCAAACTCGATCAAAGGTAAGTGATCATCCCAACTACCCTTGAATTCAATAACATACGACCTCAACATATTCTCTAAGGTCTGACTAGTCCTCTCTACCTAACCATCTATCTGAGAATGAAAAGCTGTATTGAGATGAACTTGGGTACCAAGACCCTTTTAAAAAGCTTTCCAAAAATGTGAGGTAAACTGAGTACCTCTATCTGAAATTATAGACAATGGGACTCTATGAAAGCTAACCAACTCTCTATTATAGTGCTTTGCATAATACTCAGCTGAATAAGAAGTATGAACTGGCAGAAAATGGGTTGATTTGGCCATTCTATCTACAATGACCCATATTGAATTACTTTGTACCACTCCGGGAGTACACCCTTGATACCATATGGTGATTATAGCTCAAGTGACTTCAAGCTAACCCATGAGATGGTACCTGCTGTGAGCACTGAATAATATACGGGTAATGAACATATGCAGAACAAATGAATATGCCATAAGGTTTTAACTACTAAAGAATATCTCTGAAATTATAAACCAGGAAATAAGTGTTTGAAAACAACCATCTGAAAAACTGGTAAAATAATGACAAAACTGACTAAACTGTCTAAAAGTATCTGAAAGCCTCTAAACTAACTGTATAAGAGTTGAAGGAACAGGCCCCAACTAACTCTAACTATCTAACTGAAGTAAAATACTAAAATAAACATAATCGGTCCTCAGAATATAAGGACTCACCACTGCTCCTGCTGCTGATGCGCTGAAATGTCTAAGTGCGATCGGGAACCTGAGCGTCTGAACCTATCAAATAAGACATCATAACATAAAAAATGAGTATGCAGTCAGTACTTTAAATGTACTACTATGCTAAATAAGGTTAGGCTGATATATATGGGCTCATATGCACGAATAATAACTGACTGAATGAATAACATAAGATAATTGATGCATAGTATGCGTGAAGGTTGTAAAATTTGAGAATGCATGACCAAGCATATAACGTAATACTAGAATAGTATGTAAACTAAAATACTAAAATCTGAGTATCGATTTAACTAATAAACTTTATGCTCTGGTCAAGCAAACCTGAACTAACTTTTGAACTGAGACTGGACTGAGATTGTAGAAGCTATCATCTAACCGATATGCCCTAATATGAGCTAATTGGGGTCCAACCTATGACCCCAGTTTGAAGGGTGTCAGTTCCATGCCACAGGTACAAACACTGGCTATGTGGATCCAGTAAAATAAAATCCCGAAGGACTAAAGAGTCACCCTCTACTGGCAGGTGCTCTAGTGAGATATATGTCAACCCTCAACTGGTAGGTTTAACATCTCAACCTACGCAGACTATGTAGTTATGGAATGTAGAGACTTCTACTAAATGTCACACCCTCAACTGGAAGGTGCTCCCTCATCCCTGTGTTCGCTCGATGCTAAATCCTACTCCCAACAAAACTAAATTAGATTACTGAACTTATTTAAGTTTAACTGATCATAATAACTGACTAAACTAATAATACTCTAATATATTTGAAACCATCCTAAAAATACCGAGACTAAGTAAACAACTAAGTTTTCGGGTATTCATAACCCCACGACTCAATAACATTAACAGTAGAAACATACTAAAGCTTCAAAGCATAATGAGTAGTCATTGTTCAAAATCCAACCATTTAGGCATTTTATCAAACACTTGAAATTCATGAATTTAGGTATGGGGATGATTGAAACATGTGGAAATAACATAATCACAACACTAAAATCATACATAGGGGATTTAACATGGAATTTCATGCTTCAAACGTGTAAGGGCTACTTTCAAACTAAAATCACTTGCAAACATCATGTATAATAGAAATTCATAAAAGATTCATGAAAATAACTCATTGTAAATATGTAAATTCATGATTTAAAACATAAAAATAGGTTCTTGGACCCCATGGGTGAAAAAGTCCCATGAATGAACATCAAACATACCTTAATTAAAGAATTCATAAAGGTTCTTGATGATTTCTTAAAGTTTGATCTTGTATCTTGAAGAGGCTAGGGTTTGTTCTTGAGAGAGAATTGCATTCTCTTGAGAGGATTTGTGAATAAATGGGCAAATAATGCACCTAGGGACCCTAAATCTCGTGTTGGATGAGTTTGAGATTAGGGAAATTAACCTAAATGACCTTAATGATGAGGATTTAAGAAGCTGGAGGAGACCTCCCAACCCGGTGCAAACCCTGGCTGGGCCAAAAAGCAAAGCAAATGTAGTCCGACTCTATGCCTAGGTCAACTATACATCATAGCGCGACTCCATTGCGATGCCTTACTATTTTGGTCATCATAACATAGTTTAAACCTCATCTAAAAATTGAAAAACTCACCTGGGATGTACCTTTGACATCCACGATCATGAATCAATCTTAAAATCGACATTCTATGGCTGGGAATGTCGACATTAAAATCATCAAAGTTTAAGGGACTTTGAAAAAACTAAGTCTTAACAATTTATGAAATTTTCTAAGACTTGGAGCCCTTTAACATGCAATAGTAAGTTAAAATGATCTAGGATCATACGGGGTCTTACAATATCCACCCCTTGGAAACATTCATCCTCGAATGAGACTGATTAAGATCAGAATACTGAATTACTGAGATTAAAGGATGAATATGCATATCTGAAAACATGATTACATGATTGAGTCTGAAACATAGTGACTGATTGAATTAGTTCGTGAATGCATACAATGACTTGAAGATAATCATGTGGCTAGAATTGAGACTGGAAAAGAGATAATCTGAAGAAAATTGTTACCTTAAGCTGAGTCTGAGTTCTCGGAGAAAAGATGAGGGTACTTGGTTCGCGTTTCTACTTCAGCTTCCTAAGTAGCTCCCTCAATAGACTGATTCTGCCAAATAACTTTGACCAAGGGAACTTCTTTATTCCTTGTTGTGGCTCAGACGCATATGCAAGTGCACGTTATTGTACAAGTAATATAGTGATTTAGACAATTAGATATCGTTCCCATGACGACAAAGAAACTAGAAATTTAACCAACTTTTAGTTTTAGACAATGAGTATTAAGTGCTGTAAAGTATCAAGATGATTTTGAAATTAAGAATTAAAACATAAATTAATAAATAAGAATTAAAAGTTTATGACTAGAGCAAAGCAAGCAACGGTTGTAAACAATAATAATAAAAATTCTAGGGTTGAGGCTTTTTTCAACAATCATACAAATCTCCATTCTTATAAGCAGTCTAATTGGTTATCGGGTTGTTGGTTCGCAAGGTTAAGGTTGTGATTTTGGTCTCCCGACCTCAAATCTTCTATCTATTGTCTATTGTAGCTACAACTCTTACAGAGATACAATAATTCTTCTAGATTCTTAAAGTAATCTTCTTGCAATTGAACCAAACAAGGCTTTTAGGTATATCCCTATCCTAGATGCTAATTCATACCCCTTATTTTATAAAAAGGGTAAGAACCTTGCTCCTTAATTTCTTTGTTCTATCCTACGATTCTCCTCCCAAATTCACATAGAAATATAGACTTATTCTAATGGCGGCCACTCATCAAAATAGTAAGCTCAAGAAATTAAGAAAAACCCAGATGATAATCTAAAAAGAAACTACTATAAAGAATATCAAAGAGTAATCGTTTTTTTGGCCTCAACCCCAGAACAAGGGTGTTTAGCCACTCATGTTTGAATTAAACATAAGAAATAAGTAATTAATCATACCCAAAATTAATCTTGAAGTAAAGAAGTTCAAAAGAAATAATAAGAATCCTAAAAGAAAGAATTCTATGCTTTTCCGCCGCTGCTATGCTTGCAATGAGTGTTTGAAATTGTGCTCACATGTTCCTTTTATACTTGGGAAAATTTTACCAGATTTTCACACTTGACGCGATGCGTCGCTAATCGTGTCGACCCAGCCAATGCGTAGCGTCAATATCGCATTGATGCACTGGAATTTGTCTTAAAAATTCTGACTAAGTCAAATTCTTCAACACACGATGTAACGCGTCGACATCGCGTCATGTCACTTGGATTGTCATCTCAAATTTTGACTAAGTATCCAAACTCACACATCGATGCGACACGTTGATTTTTCATCGATGCACTGGAAGTTACTCATGAAATTTTGTCTACGGCACAACATTTACCAGTTGACGCGATGCGTCGAGTTAGCATGGCGTCACTTGAATTTTACTCCATTTCTTCACTTAACTCTCGTAAATCCTCAGCTCCTTTCTTTTATCCTTGATCTCGTGTATCTCCACATGTTCTTGGACTTGTTCAACATGGTCTTCCACATCTTCCTAATATGTATCGAATTTTCGTCCAAATCCATAGGAAATTTACTCTGTATCTCTAATCACATCGGTAAGCCTTGAAACATAATTTAGCTCACAATTCAATATAATTAACACAATATTTATTCTCAAAACAAGTCCAAATATGGGTGAATAGAGGTGTTTGGACATATAAATACTCCCGAGATCACCACGCCACACTTAAAACCTTGTTCATCCTCGAACAACTTCAAGAAACACAATTACCCAACCTTTTAATTACAACCTATGAATCATGTTAGCGTTGGGAACATGAACACTTTATTTCACACTTCATCATCCCAACAGTGACATTTAATTCATTCTCAAACTCAATAAAAGGACGCAATCAAGCAACACAATAAGTAGTCCAGAATTTTTTCCGCATGCACCCTCACAACAAGAAAGTTTTCCCCACATCGCTCACTATTTTTCAATCTTTATCATGAGAGCAATATAAAAATCCAATCACTCTCTCTCAACAAAGAATTCATACATAATGGGTAATGAACCATAAGCTTGCCCTTAGTGTAATACTCCACTAATAGTCGGACATTGTAATGTAGGATCAATTCGGTCCTTCATGGTTGTAATGCAGGCTAAGGGATGAGTAGGAACTATTTAGGAAATAGTGACTAATCTCCATAAGTACTATAATACATAACCATCTTCAATCATAAGCACATTCAAAATCGCATTTTATCAACCCAACTTTTCACTTCATTATCTTTACACATCCAGTGTTTCACCGCAATCCTTTTAAGCACATTACCAATACTACGGTAGTAGTATTTTTCTTTTTACATCAAAATTCAATTCTTTGCTTTTCTTCACACCCAAATTCTTGTTACGCACCCCTACAGTAGCGACCCTCAACCTAAGCGATTTTTCTTGATTGAGGTGCACATTGTTCTAAGTGGACCAAGGCCAAAATAGGTTCATTATAACAAAAACCGACAACAATAACTGAAACTTTCACCATATTTTTTTCTAACTAATAACCATCACTATTAAAAATACCATGAACACTTCTTTAGAGTTTCACTTTCACCTTTTTCCTTCTTAAATTTCACATTCCCATCTTATTCCATTATCTCAATTAAAGCGCTTAGGAACTATGGATCGAATTAAGGTCTATCGAAGAAAAGATTCAGCTACGGATGAGTCTAGCAAAGAAATCAGGCTATAGGCTCAACGGGGCTAACTAAGAACATGGACAAGGGTAGGTAAATAAAGTCTTAAAAATTTGGTTAGCCAAGAAATGCCTAAATCACTTCCTACACCCAACACCCTTTATTTCTCTTTGTAAACACACCGGGCAAGTTCTAGTCATTCCTATATATGTAGAATATAAACAAATACTCACTCACTCGGTGCATGCTAAGAACCAAGTCGGATCCTTACGGTTTTTGATATTGCTCTTTATCAAATTCAATATTAAGCCAATCAAATCGATTTACACTTCTTGGGATTTAACATCTAAAAATATCTCATTCTTTTGTTTCAACACAATTGCATTTATAGTCACAAAATAAAACATCTTTGCCCAACATATAATATTTTTCAAAGGTCGCAATCAGGGTCCTATCATTTTCTCAGCTTTTAATTATGCACTCCCCTTAAGACGATCATCATCAATCTATCATAGAGGAAGGAAACTAACTAAGACAATAAAAAAATGAGAATTGCCAAAAAGGGCACACATAATTACTGTAATCTTAAAATTACCATGAAGGGTGAAAATAAAGCAAACACTTTAAACTAAATTTACCAAAGAGGGCAATAATCTTGCCAAAAAGGGCAATAATTCAAATTGTAAATTACAAACCCAACAAAACATAAAAACATAATAGAAATAGAAATTGTTCAACTGAAACCCAACATAGTTCAGAAATTAAAAATGAAGGAGATAAAGATGAAGATCAAAGAACAACCACCCCACACTTAAATGTAACACTATCCCAGTGCTAGCAATAAGCATAAGGCAGGGTGGTGACATACTCCCTGCTCAGTTGAATGTCACTAATGCCATCGCATCATCATCATCACCATCATTATCACCAAAGTCATCTCTTGAATCACCATTATATGACTTATCTTCATCCATAGACTCATCATCAGAATAACCCATGTGCCTCTTCTCGTCTGTGGGGATGTCATCATCCAATGGCTCATCAAAATTTGGGCCAATTCACAACATAGTCCGAGCATGAGGTCCTAATGGGTAGTCCAACTCAACCACACGAATCTCCTGTTGGGTGGCTGAACTCCCCTCAGTCTTCAACTGCAACATAGTGAGCCCATATAAACTGGCGGTGATCTCATCATTCCGAGCCTGACGCTCGGTCATAGTCAAATTTACACCATGAGGAAAAAGTCCCTTAGTGCGGGAAAAATACGATGGCCTATGACCAACAGGTGGTCTATAATCAACCTCCTCCTTGGGCATGCCCTGCTGCCTTAGAAATCTAGTCAGCAGCCCACTGAAACCATATCTACAACCTTTGAAAAATCTGGTTTTCCTCATCGCAGAAAAGATAATAGCACCAATATTTAACTCAACATCTTCACGCATCAGAGCATAGATGATACAAACCCTATCACAAGTCACCTCCATCAAATAAGTACCATGAACAAGGCAGGCATAAATGATTTTCGCCCATAAACGAGCCTCGCTGTTCAAATGAGAAAATGGGAGTGATAACTGAGTACCACCCTTTTTGTGGCAAATCCAGCTAGCTGTCGAATGAGTGCCATAAAGGAGATGATGGCTATGCTAAAATGGTGCCTCAATAATCATCCTCTTCAATGGTTCCACATCCACAAACGGTGTACCTAGCAGCTCATTTATAGTATTAGCAGTAAAAGTGATCACATGACCACGTACCTCAACCTCAACATCTTTTGGGTTCTAATTCGTATAGAATTCCCTTACTAGGCTTAAGTTGCATTCAGCTGGCTACTCAAATTAGAAATTCATGTGTTGCGACTCTATTATTCGCACCATAGATAGATATTCTTTCATCAGACTTGCCCTATTAATGAATTGATCGGATAAATATTTTGACTCTTTATGCTGAGAATGCCATTTTCTACCTGCTTTAACCACAACATTAGTCCCAAACCTCCTTTGACCTCGGGGAACATATAGGGCTGTTGGCACACGATCAACTTGACAACTCCTCTTATGCCTGGGCTCAGACGTACCAGCTGCATTCTTCCCCTTGCTTTATTATTGATGGCTACTCGACATTGTACCTATCAATCGTAATAGCCCACAAACACATAAAGCAAACACCTTATGAAATAACAACCACTAAGTGTGAAATATACCCCACACTTAGTTTCTAGCATAGGTTCATGAAAGAGGGACTCAAGGTACTCAAACTTCCCTTGTTCAAGACTATTATCATCCTTACATATCCAATCATCACATAAAAAGGCATTTTCGGGAATTGGTAATTCACATTTTTCTGTTAATAGCTTAATAGTCTAACAAATTCTACATATACTATAGTCATGTACGCACACATTAACCTCTTTAAAACATTTCATATTTATGCCTTTACTATGTCAACACCTGTTCAATTCAATAACACACCATTCAATGATTTATAGCTACCACCAAGGTGGTGTGGAATCGAGATCCGCCCCATACTTAGTTTCCATCATATATTGAACATCAACACCCCAACATTATTGAAATTTACCTCATGATTTAGCAAAATAACTCATTTATGCAGAAACTAAGTCTATCTTAAAGTGCAATTCATTAATTCAACTAGAGCAAGCACATAAGCAACCTCATCTCTACATAGCTTAACATCATCCACTCATATACTACAAAAAAGCTAAAGTGCGGCCAAATAATTTCATCAACCCGCCAAAAAGAATTTACAAATTGAGTTCAATTAAACCCCCCCAATCAACACAATCAACTCCACTACTTCAATTATACATGCTATTTATCATTTAAATTCCATAAATGAAGAACTAACTCCCTAAATCACTAATTATTTATCACTCAAAACATTCTTTATCATATAAAGCAACTTTGAGCAAATGAGAAAAATGAAAGACTTACCTTTGACTTGATGAAGAAAAGAAACAATGGTGTGTGATTTTTGGAACCACAAGAAAGTTAAATGTAAGAATTTATTTTGAGGTTGGGGGAATTTTGGGGTGGCTGCTAGGGTTTAGAAGAGGAAAAGTGAAAAAAAAGTGGGATGGAGTATTTATAGAGGGAGTAAATTAGGTTTAATTTTTTTTATCGATGGTGCAGGCGATGCGACGCATCTGGTATCACGTTAAAGAAGAGAAGTGACATGTCGAGTTTGCGTCGTTACACTGGAAGTTGTATCAAATAATTATTCTAAGTGTTACCTACATGACCACCGATGTGGCGCGACAGTTAACTCGTTGACAGGGATGACACGACGTGTTGGCATCACGTCAGTTCACTGGAAATAGCCTTAAATTTTTTTCTAAGTGTGGGCATGATTAATATCGACGCGATGCATCTACTTAGCGTTGATGCACTAGAAATTGCATCCAAAAAATTTTCTAAGGTTTCATTTCCCAAATTTTAAGGCATTTTTTCTTACCCCTTACCGTTTTTACCTTGTATCACCTATTCACTTACTCAAAGGTCAATGTTAATCCTCTTGTCATCTTCACCACATTTCTCATTTCTTCACATCAACCAAAAAGAATAAAATCATGTAAGAAAAAATGGGTTGCCTCCCACTATGTGCCTTATTTTTTGTCATGGCACGACTCATCATTTGGTATTTTTGTTTTTGTCCTTAACAACTAAAATTTAAACTACCTATTACATTACATTTGTGGGTTACCTCCCAAATAGTGCCTTATTTTTCGTCATGGCACAACTTAGCTTAGTCTCACTCCTTATCAAAAGTGATAGACACGTTGTGATTATCTCCATGATCAACCCAGTAATGCTTCACACGTTGTAAATTCACTAGAAACTTCTCAGTCTTCTCTTTGTTCCACAATTCAACTACTCCATGAGGTGTTATTTGTACTACTTCAAAAGGTACAGACCACTTAGACCGCAATTTTCCCGAAAATAACTTTAATCTCAAATTAAATAGTAAAACAAGATGTCCGTGTTCAAACACTCTATCTTGAATCTGTCTATCATGCCACCTCTTAGTTTTCTACTTGTACAACTCTGTGTTCTCATAGGCATTGAGGCGGAATTCATCTAATTCAATGAGCTACAATAATCTCTTCTCTCCTGTAGCTTTCATCTCAAGATTAAAATTTTTAACAACCCAATAAGCTTGATGCTCAAGCTCAATAGGTAAATGACATGATTTCCCATTTACCAAATGATAGGGGGAAGTACCAATAGGCATTTTATAAGCTGTCTAGTATGCCCACAATGCATCATCTAGCTTCTCGGCCCAATTCTTTCGTTGCCCATTAACTGTCTTCTACAGTATTTTCTTGATCTCCCAGTTAGAAACCTCAACTTTTCCACTTTTTTGTGGATGATACGTAGTGGCCACCTTGTTCCTAATACCATATTTAGATAAAAGATTCTTGAACCAGTTGTTAATAAAGTGCGTACCTCCGTCACTTATTATAGCTCTTGGAGTGCCAAACCTGGAAAATATTTGCTTCTTCACAAACTTCAGCACTACTCTTGCATCATTAGTAGGACAAGCTGTAGCTTCCACCTATTTAGATACGTAATCAACCGCCACTATGATGTATAAATTACCATTTGATGGTTGGAATGGTCCCATAAAATCAATCCCCCAAACATCAAATACTTCCACTTTTAGGATATTATTTAGGGGCATCTCATGATGCCTTGAAATTGTTCCCAACCTTTGGCATTGATCACAATTCTTTACAAAATCTACTGCATCTCAAACTAATGTTGGCCAAAAGAAGCTGGATTGCAACACTTTTCTTGCGATTCTTTTACCCCCATGATGGCCACCATAAGGGGATGAAGGACACTTTTGTAGTACTTGTGCAAATTTAGCTTCCGGTACACATCTTCGTATAATACCATGCATACCTTGCTTGAAAAGATAAGGCTCATCCAATATAAAAGCACGAGAATCACAAAGCAGTTTCTTCCTCTGTTGAATTGTACTTTCAGGAAGATAAAAGATACTTACCAAAAAAATTACAATGTCCGCATACTAAGGAACTTCACACTCCTTTATAGACAATAATTTTTCATCCAAAAAATCTTCCCGAAGTCAAAGAGAGTCATCAACAACATGATCATGAGTTTATAACCTTGACAAAGGGTTTGCAACTTCATTTTTTGCTCCTTTACAATCACGAACCTCTAAGTCAAACTCTAGCAATAATAAAATCCACCGGATCAATCAACGTTTTACATCTTTTTTATTGAAGAGATATTTGATGGACGCATGGTCAGTGTGAACAATAACCTTTGTTCCCACCAAATATGCTCTAAATTTATCAAATTCATACACAACCACTAACATCTCCTTTTTAGTAACTGTATAATTTATTTGGGCATCGTTCAAGACTTTACTAACATAGTGTATAGAGAGAAATACCTTGTATTTTCTTTTCCCTAAAATAGCTCCTATAGCCACATCACTAGCATCACACATCAATTCAAAAGACAATTCCCAATCTGGAGAAATCAAAATAGGTGCTTCAATCAGCTTCTTTTTCAGTTTCTTAAATGTTTATTTACAATCTGCCCCAAAATTGAACTTGGCCTTTTTTTCTAATAGTTTACACATCAGGCTTGGAATCTTCGAGAAATATTGAATAAAACATCTGTAGAAACCTGCATGCCCCAAAAAGCTTCGCACTTCTTTCATTGTGACTGGATGTGGAAAATTTTCAATCACTTCAATTTTAGCCCGATCTACCTCAAGTCTTTAGCATGAAACTTTGTGGCCTAGGAAGATTCCTTTCTTTACCAAAAGTGGCACTTCTCCCAGTTCAGCACCAAATTTGTCTCTTCACATCAAGCTAGGACTCGATCTAATTTCTGCAAGCATTTATTAAAAGAATCACCGTAAACAGAAAAATCGTCCATGAATACCTCAACAAATTCTTCCACCATGTCGGAGAAGATTGCCATCATACATCTCTAAAATGTCGCAGGTGCATTACCGAGGCCAAAGGGCATACGTCTGAAGGCGTAGGTACCATATGGGCAAGTAAAAATCATATTTTCTTGATCATCGAGAGCAATGGTGATTTGATTATATCTTGAGTAACCATCAAGAAAATAATAATACTCCTGCCCTGCTACCCTATCCAATATTTGATCAATGAAAGGAATAGGATAGTGATCCTTCTTTGTGGCTTTATTTAGCATTCGGTAGTCGATAAAAATTCTTCATCCAGTCACCATACGAGTGGGAATTAGCTCATTTGCTTCATTAGTAACCATGGTCATCCCACCTTTCTTTGGGACATAGTGTATTGGGCTCACCCACTTGATATCTGAAATTGGATAAACAATCCTATTATCTAGCCACTTAATGACCTCTTTCCGCACTACATTTTTCTTTACTGGATTCAATCTGCACTGTTACTGGACTCTTGGCTTGAAACCTTCCTTAATGTGTATTTTGTGCATGCAAAAATTTGTATTTATTCCTGTAATGTCAAATATTTGCCACCCGATCGCCTTCTTTTGTCTTTTTCAACACTGTCATTGCTTCCTGTACCTACATATTAGATAATCCTGCAGACAAAATAACAGGCAAGGTATCATTATCACCAAGGTAAACATATTTCAAGTGATGAGGAAGAACCTTAAGCTCCAATTTTGGAGCTTCATCAATTGAAGCTTTGGGGGATGGACCATTTGGCCTATTTAATGGCTCTAAAGGAAATTTTCCTGTATCAATAAGCGTCGAATTCATGATTTGGAATAATGCCAATGCTTTCATATCACCATAAAGATCATGACCTACCAAAGATCATTCTAAGGGATTATCTTACAATGGTAGCCTCTGATCAGACTCAAGATCGATAACAGATATAGCCTACAACTTCTCATATATAGCTGGCAATTTTAGTGCTTTATACATATCAAAAAGCTCCACTTTATCGTGTGCTCTCATTGCCATTTTTCTTGCCGCTACATCAATTAATGATTGTCCTGTTGCTAAGAAAGGTCATCCCAAAATAAATGGAACAACAGGACCAGCTTTAAAGTCAAGAATTACAAAATCTGCTGAAAAGATTAAGGGTCCCACTTGCACCAAGACATCTTCGATAATACCATCAGGTCTAGCAAGGGACCTATCTGCCAATTATAAATAATAGTAGTGGGTTTGGGACTCCCAAGACCCATCTTCCGGTACTATGATGTGGGCATAAGATTGATGATAGCCCCCAAATCACACAATCCACGAGAACTAGTGGTATATATAATGGTAATCTACAAAGTGAAACTACCTGGATCCTTTAGATTCAGGGGCAATTTATTTTGAATCATGGATGTGCACTCCCCAGTCAGTGCAACTGTAGCATATTCAGTCAACCTGTTCTTATTTGCAACTATATCCTTCAAGTATTTTGCATATTTTGGCACACTCTACAGAATGTCAACAAGTGAAAGATTTACTTGAACCTGCTTTAGAAGATCTAAGAACTTCTTATAACTAGCCTCCTCTTAATGCTTCCTTTCCTTATGAGGAAAGGGTAAGGGGAGAGTCTTCTTCTCAATATGAATTTCATCACTTCCCATTTTTTCCTTGACTTCTTTCTCTGCATTATCTTCAGAACTATCATCAATGACTATGGGACTAACCTACTCCTAAACTGTCTCCTTGGTTTGCAGCCCACTCCTTGTTGTAACCACATTCACCTGCTTAGGATTTGCCTCTATATCGCTAGGTAATGGTCCTTGAGGTCTTGTATTCTGTGCTCCTGCAATCTGACCCAGTTACAACTATAGATTTCTAGTAAGAAATTGTTGGCTCTTCAACTTCGCTGCAAATGGTGCCTGTTGAGTCTTTATTCCTGCTGCAAACTATGCTTGCTGATCTATAAACTGCTTCATTAACTCTTTCGTATTGCTAGATTAAGAAGTAGCTTGATTGTTCTAAGCCATCTGTTGATTTGGTTGCACTGGTCCCTTGTACTGATTTGCATTCTGCGCATGATTTCTACCCCATGAGAAATTAGGATGGTTCCTCCAGTTGGGATTACACGTGTTACCAAAATTCTGTTGTCCTTGATGATTTGAATTTCCCATGTAGTTGATAGAATCTAGATTATCCGTACAAGCATCTGCTACATGCTCACCACTTCCACAAACCTCACACCAAGAATTCACCATTTGGACTGCATTAGTTGTGGCTGCTATTTGTGTAACTTCCAACTTTATGTTATTAAGCTGAGTAATCATATGATTTTGCATGGCTGCAATCTGTGCTTGTAATACAGTGAACTGGTCTACCTCCAATACCCCTACAACCTTTCTAGGATCACTCCTCAAATCTGGATGCTAGTAAAGATTCCCTTGTGAAATCCGATTTAGCTGTGTGTACAATTCTTCATACGTCTTCTCAAGAGCCTGTACACCTGCTGCGGAATCCAAGAGAATCTTAGTTTGTGGCTCCAATCCCTCAATGAATGTATGAACAAGAACATTAATGGACTGATGATGGTGAGGGTAATTTCTGAGCATACCCTTAAATCACTCCCAAGCTTGGTAGAGATTCTCTCCTTCTTTCTGTTTAAAACTTAAGATCTCACTTCTCAAGCGTACAGTCTTCCCAAATGGAAAGAATTAAATAAGGAATTTTCGAGCTAGATCTTCCCATGAAGTGATGGAGAGTGGTGGTTCAGCATGTAACCACCTTTTTGCTTCCCCCATTAAGGAAAAAGGATGAGTGTCAATCTGACATAATCAGAATTCACCCCTTTAGGAATGTAAGTATCGCTTATTTCCAGGAAGATTTGTATGTGATACTGCGGATCTTCGTGTGAAAGGCCATGTAATTGCCTAGCTGAATTCAACAATTGCACCATATTCTATTTCAATTCAAATCGACCACCTGGTTTGGGCTTGTGAATACAATTCGTCACATGGTTCGTGAGTGGGATTGCCATCTCACAAACAGGTCTAGTAGCTGGTTGAGCAGTAACAACTGGAATAACCAGAGGTGGGACATTTCAGGCATTTGGATCGACTAGTTCATTTCTTTGTTCAACCATTCTTTGCCTTTGTTGAAAGATCTATTCTGGTTTTGCAAAAGGCTTTACCAATTCTTTGTCTCTCGCCAGTCCTGTATTCAGCTAAACCTGCAAAAATTCAGCCTCTAAGATCAAGTTGTTAACACTTAAACTTAATATAAAAAATAATTTTTTTTAGCAATTTACTAATTATATTAGTCCCCGGCAACGGCGCTAAAAACATATTGCGTCTCAGACGCACACGCAAGTGCACGTGATCGTACTAGTAATATAGTGATATAGACAATCAGATATCATTCCCACGAGGACTAAGCAACTAGAAATTTAACCAACTTTTAGTTTTAGACAATGAGTATTAAGTGTTGTAAAGTACCAAGATGATTTTGAAATTAAAAATAAAAATAAAAATTAATAAATAAGTATTAAAAGTTTATGACTGGAGAAAAGAAAGCAACAATTGTAAACAATTATGAAAAGAATTCCAAGGTTGAGGCTTTTTTGAATAATCATACAAATCTCTATTCTTATAGCAGTCTAATTGGTTATTGGGTTGTTAGTTCACAAGGTTAAGGCTGCGTTTTGGTCTCCCGACCTCAAATCTTCTATCAATTTAATATTGTAGCTATAACTCCCGCAGAGATACAACAATTCTTCTAGATTCATAACGTAATCTTCTTGCAATTGAATCAAACAAGGCTTCTAGGTATATCCCTATCGTAGATGCTAATTCAAACCCCTTATTTTATAAAAAAGGTAAGAACCTTGCTCCTTAATTTCTTCGTTCAATCCTATGATTATCCTCCTAGATTCACATAGAAATATAGATTTATTCTAATGGTGGACACTTATCAAAATAGTAAGCCCAATAAATTAAGAACAACCCAAATGATAATCCAAAAAGAAACTACTATAAAGAATATCAAAGAGTAATCATGTTCTTGGCCTCAACCCCAGAACAAGGGTGTTTAGCCACTCATGTTTGAATTAAACATAAAAAAATAAGCAGTTAATCATACCCAAAATTAATCTTGAAGTAAAGAAGTTCAAAAGAAATAATAAGGACCCTAAAAGAAAGAATTCCATGCTTTTCCGTCGCTGCTATGCTTGCAAAGAGTGTTTGGAATTGTGCTCATGTGTTCCTTTTTGTACTTGGGCAAATTTCACCAGATCTGCAAACTTGATTCACTGGAATTTTTCTTAAAAATTCCAAATAAGTCAAATTCTTCAACACACGACGCGATGCGTCGACATCGCATCGTGTCACTGGAATTGTCATATCAAATTTCGACTAAGTCTCAAACTCACACATCGACGCGCTGCGTTGATTTCACGTCGATGCACTGGAAGTTGCTCATGAAATTTGTCTAAGGCACAACATTTACCAGTAGACACGACGCATCGAGTTAGCGTCGCGTCGCGTCGCTGGAATTTTACTCTATTTCTTCACTCAACTCTCATAAATCCTCAGATCCTTTCTTTTATCCTTGATCTCGTGTATCTCCACATGTTCTTTGACTTGATCAACATGGTCTTCCACATCTTCATAATTTGTATCCAATTTTTGTCTAAATCCATGGGAAATTTACCCTGTATCTCTAATCACATTGGTTATTCATGAAACATAATTTAGCTCACAATTCAATATAATTAACACAATTTTTATTCTCAAAACAAGTCCAAATATGGTGAATAGCGGTGTTTGGACATATAAATACACCTAAGATCATTTCTCAGTCTACAAATCTGACGATCTAGGATCTCAACTGGAATTTCTTTGTGAGAAAGGCTATCTCGAATATCCGTACTTTCTAATCTACGGGTAACTAAACCTCATATGCAACCTTTCCATGATGACTCAAGATCCTGTAAAGGCCAACATATCGGGGACTGAGCTTCCCCTTCTTGCCAAACCTCTTTACTCCCTTCATGGGAGAGATTCTCAAATAGATGAAGTTTCCAACCTCAAACTCAAGATCTTTTCTCCTCATATCTGCATAGGATTTTTGGATGCTTTGGGCTGTCTTAAGCCTCTCCCTAATCATCTGAAATTTCTCTAACGCATCAAACATAGAATTGGGCCCTATCAACACAGTCTCACCCACCTCAAACCAACCAATGGGAGATCTATATCTCCTCTAATAGAAAGCCTCAATCAGAGCTATCTGAATACTAGAATGATAACTGTTACTTTAGGCAAACTATATTAAAGACAAGTGATCATCCCAACTATCCTTAAAGTCAAAAACACACGCTCTCAATATGTCCTCTAAGGTCTGAATGATCCTTTCTGCCTGACCATCTGTCTGAGGGTGAAAGGTTGTACTGAGACGAACTTGGGTACCAAGACCCTTTTGAAAGAATTTCTAAAAGTAAGAGGTAAATTGATTATCTTTATCTGAAATGATGGACAACAGAACTCCACACAACCTGTCCAACTCTCTAATATAAATTTTGGCATAGTCCTCGGCTGAATAAAAAGTATGGACTGGCAAGAAATGAGTTGCTTTGGTTATTCTGTCTACAATAACCCATATTGAATCATGCTGGTGACGCGAATGAGACAACTCTATCACAAACTCCATGTTTACCTCCTCCCACATCCAAGTAGGAATGCTGAACCCCAACATAGTGCTACTAGGACTTTGGTGCTCAACCTTACCTGGTGATAATTAGAGCACTTGGCTACAAACTTTACAATATCCCTCTTTATACCACTCCACCAATATATCTCCCGCAAATTGTGGTACATCTTTCTGGCTCCTGGATGAATAGAATAGAGTGAACCATGCGCTTCTGCAAGAATTTTCTATCTCAAACCGTTGAAACATGACACACATATTCTACCCTGGCAATGCAACACACCATCTCCCCCATGAGATAAAACCTCTACCTTCTGATCTCTGACTGACTACTTTAATTTAACTAGACTGGAATCCCTATCTTGCTTTGCTTTCACTTCAGCAACCCAAGAAGATTTCAAACTATTCCAGACCCATACACTACCCTCAGTTGAGTCAACCAAATAAACGTTTAACATAGCCAACTGATGAACCTCCTGAACCAACTTCTTATTATCATTCTCAACATGATCCACACTACCCATAGATAATATACTAAGGCCATCGGCCACTACATTGGCCTTGCCCGGATGATACAAAACACTCATATCATTATCCTTCAACAATTCCAACCACCTTCTTTAACAGAGATTTAACTCTATGCGAAAACACATACTGTAAACTTTTATGGTCCATGAACACATCAACATGAACCCCATACAGATAATGCCTCCAAATTTTCAAGATAATCACAACAACTGCTGATGATAGGTGGATTTACACGCCTATATCAATATATTTTGCCCATATTTTAGCCTAGTTTTGAGAACAAATTATATATTTCATGCACTTTTAGTCCTTTTTCCCGTAAATGAGCTAATGAACATGACTAGGAAAGTTTCAGGTATAAATGATGCAAAATACAGCATTTTATGGCTAACTTGATGCAAAAGAAAGCTCACGAACGAAGGAGAAGGAAGTGGGACGCCTAAAGGACCAAAACTGCTGCATGGAAAATCTGTCCCGGGCTAAAACAACAATTCTGAAGACTTTGGGGACTTACAGACACAAAGATGGATTTTGACAATGATACATTAACCTAGTACAATTAGGTTATGTATTTCATTGTTTTATGTGGATTATGATAATGTTACCTTAACCTAGTACATTTGGGTTAAGGATTTCATTAGTCTAGTAGGATTTGGTTATTTATTTCATTAGCTTAGTAGGAGTAGGATATGGGTATTATAAATACCCTATCATGCTAGAGATTTTTATGAATCTGACATTCATCATTCAACAATTAATTTTCTTCCATCCCTCTCATCTTCCACTACAAACACTTCTAATCTACTCTTCTATTCTTAAACTCCACAACAAGAGAATCGTTACTTGCTAAGGAATCACGCCTCACGCCTATCACTTGATCTACACGCCATTACTCAATATCGTGATATAATAACAATGTCAATCGTGATTTCCTTCGCATTCATGGGTAACTAAACTTCTCTGTTGGGGTTATGGAAGATGAATGAGTTACTATCTATTGCTGTGAGTTTGTGAGTTCGAGGCACGTATATTTCTTATATCATTATTCTCTTCATCTTAATCTACATTCTCTGCGGTTGCAAACGCAAGAATACACCAGTCTAACATTTAACTTGTTCGAGAGAAAAGTTATTTGTCTGGAAAAGAGATAATGTCAAGGTAGTAGGACACCCTTTCCTATTAAAAAGCTAGTGCCGTAACTGGACTAACCTCTTGGAGAATTCGTACCGTTAGACACGCTTTAAGCTCGAGAGAGTTAAAGTGAAATAGTCCTTGTTTAGGTCGAGAGACGCTTGGATTTACCATCGACTACAATCCTCTATAAGCAATTGCATGTCAGAATTCTACACACTCATAGCCAATAGATACGTATACCTCAGAAGGTGGACATAACCCCAACGCTTCAATTCTCATTCTTTACAACCAACGTAACAATCTCTCTCTTTTTACTTTATTATTTTCAGCTTTTGTTTACATTACTTGCAAAACAAGAATCCCCCCTTCTTACGAGACTTGCACCAAAAGTTTAGTAATTTTACTTACTTGTTGGCCAAGCTATTCCCTGTGGGATCGACACCCAACCCAGGTTGGGTTCTATATTTGCTAACGACCGCTTTACACTCAAACGAGAGCTGTAGATTGAGCGTTATCAACTGCTAACTCAAGATCATAGGTAGGATAATTCTTTTCATGGGGATTAAGATTTCTAGAGGCATAGGCTATGATCTTTTCTCTCTGTATCAAAACACAATCCAAAACAACTCTGAAAGCATCACAGTAAACAACAAGCCCATCTGAACCATCTTGCAAGTCAAAATAGGGGCTGAGGTGAGTCGAGTCTTCAACTCTTGAAAGCTTTTCTCATAAGAATCTGATCACTGAAACTTGACTTTCTTCTAAGTCAATCTAGACATGAGGGATGAAATAGATGAAAAACCTTCAAAAAGCCTTCTATAATAGGCATACAAACCCAAGAAACTCTTAATATCTGATGGAGAGATGTGTCTGGGCTAGTTTCTCACTACTTCGGTCTTTTAAGGGTCAACTCTAATGCCATCACCGGAAATAATATGGCCAAGGAAAGATACTGATCATAGCCAGAACTCACACTTACTGAATTTGGCAAACAATTGATGGGCTTTAAAAGTCTACAATACTATTTTGAGGTGGCCTACATGATTAGTATCATTACGGGAATAGACAAGGATTTCATCTATGAAGAGTATGATGAATATGTCCAAGTACTTCTTGAACACTTTGTTCATCAAGTCCATGAAAGCTGCTGGGGCATTCGTTAGACCAAAGGGCATGACTAGAAATTTAAAGTTACCATACCGAGTTCTGAAAGAAATTTTTGGAATGTCATATTCTCTAACTCTGAGATGATGATAGCCAAATATGAAGTATATGTTAGAAAAGTAACTGGCACCCTGAAGTTGGTCGAACAAGTCATCAATTCTGGGGAGTGGATACTTATTCTTAATGGTGACTTTTTTCAACTGACGGTAATTGGTAGATGTTCTAAGAGAACCATCTTTCTTTCATATGAAAAGGATAGGATCACCCCACGGGGAAACATTGGGTCTGATAAATCCTTTATATAATAGTTGTTTCAACTGTTCTTTCAACGCTTTGAGCTCAGTTAGAGCCATTTTATAGGGAGGAATAGAGATAGGATGGGTATCTAAAAAAAGGTTTATTCCAAAGTCAATCTCCTGTTTGGGAGAAAATCCGAGAAAATCTTCAGGGAACACATCTGAAAATTTCCTTACTACTGAGACTGACTCAAGACTGGGATCTTCTGAACTAGAGTCTTTGACTTGAACAAGATGGTAAACATACCCCTTGGATATTATTTTTCTCGCTCTAAGGTACTAAATAAGATAACCCCTAAGTGCTGAATTACTACCCCTCCATTCAAGGAATGGTTCATTTGGAAACTGAAAATGAACAACTCTGTCTCTACAATCAACTGAAGCATAGCACGAGTGGAGCCAATACATGGCAAGAGTGACTTCAAAATCAGTCATCTCTAACTCCACAAGATCAACTGAGGTGACTTTCATGGATATTGTGATCGGACAGTTCCTGTATACCTGCCTGGCTACAATAAAGAAACCTACTGGGGTCGGCACTGAGAAAGGTTCTAATAAAGTTTTAGGACTGATATCAAAATTAATAGCTATGTAGGGAGTTATAAAAGAAAGAGAAGCCGCGAAATCTGACAAAGCATAAATATGTAAATAAAAGACCTATAACATACCAGTAACCATAAAAGACCTATAACATACCAGTAACCAATTACAAATTAGAGGAAATTGAGAGACGCTTTCCTAGAAAGATTCTTTCCGCCGTCCAAAAGGGCACAATTGAGAGATGAAATCAGCAACTTTCGTCAGCTTCCCACTGAAGCTCTTCATGAAACATGGGAGAGGTACAAGACAAAGCTAGCGAGGTGTCCAAACCATCATATGACTAATGTTCACCTAATGGAGATACTATAGAGAGCCTTGAATTCAATAACTAAACCAGTGGTGGATAATGCGGCTGGAGGATCATTTATGGACCTCACCTTTGGTCAAGCAAGCAATATGCTAGATCGCATGACGAAACAAAGTAGAGCTTGGCATACCAGGGATTTCGAGGTAGCAAGCCCCACTTTATCTATAGGCATGACTGCAGACCAAAGAAGAAGACAAGAAGAACGTGATCAAGATATGGCGCACATGAAAACACAGATGGATCTTCTTACAAAGCATTTATTATCAGGGAAGACCAAAAAAGTGAAAGCTGTGGCGCTAAAAGGAAGAGACGAATCTGATTCGGAAGAAGAAGCCAACTACTTGAATAATCAGGGGGGTTTCCGTGGGAATATCCAAGGAAACCAAGGTCGGAACTATTATGATATATCTGGAAGCATATACCAAGGTAGTTGGAAGAAAAACAATGAAAAGAGTGGTTTGTACGTTCCCCCTGGTAGACGTGATACCACCATATCTAATTCTGGAAGTATGGAAGACATGATGGCTAAATTAGTGAAAGGAGTGGAAGAAACGAGCGCGGGAGTTACTGAGGTAATTAATGATTTGTCCTCCATGAAACAACTAGTTGATTCTCATTCCACTTCAATCAAGCAAATAGAGCAGCAGTTGAGCCAACTTTCAGCAGCACTCAATCAAAGGAAGGCTGGCACTTTACCTAGCGATACTGTGCAAAACCCAAGGAATGATGGGTCATGCATGGCCATCACTACCAGAAGTGGTAAGGTGCTGGAAACTTTAGAAAAAGGCAAGCAAGTGGCTGACGAAGAGGCGGAAATTGATGATAAGGCGAAAGGGGAAGATGCCACAGCAGCCGATCCTAACGTCCTTAACATCACTCCTCACAACGTGCAGCCTGGAAAAGCTGAAAAACGGAAGAAAGAGGAGAAGAAAGCCATGGAGAGAACAATTACATACCCACCACCACCTTTTCCTCAAAGATTGAAGAAGGTGGCGGATGATACAAAGTTCAGAAAATTCATGACCATGTTGAAGCAGCTGACCATTAATGTTCCGTTGGTAGAGGCGCTAGAAAAGATGCCTGGGTACGCTAAATTCATGAAGGACCTGTTGACAAAAAAGTGGGCAGTAAGCTATGAGCCGGCAGATAATATTCATCATTGCAGTGCAATTGCCACAAGGTCCTTAGTACAGAAGAAGGCAGACCCTGGTGCTTTCACTATTCCTTGCACTGTTGGATCTATGAATTTTGCTAAGGCATTGTGCGATCTGGGTGCTAGCATCAATTTGATGCCACTATCCGTCTACAAGAAGTTGGGGTTAGGCGATCCGACACCAACCAATATGAGGCTCGTGATGGCTGATAGGTCGGTAAAACGACCTGTGGGTATCTTGAATGATGTGTTGGTGAAGGTGTCTACCTTCATTTTTCCTGCAGACTTTGTGATTTTGGATTGCGAGGTGGATTCTGATGTTCCCATAATCTTGGGACGTCCTTTCCTTGTAATAGGAAGTGTGCTTATTAACATGAGAGATAATGAGCTTTTATTTCGAATGAATG
Organism: Capsicum pubescens; assembly: GCA_030864215.1. Classification (NCBI taxonomy): domain Eukaryota; kingdom Viridiplantae; phylum Streptophyta; class Magnoliopsida; order Solanales; family Solanaceae; genus Capsicum; species Capsicum pubescens. The sequence goes on from CM061548.1 coordinate 338,382,733, forward strand.
ACGAAGTGATTCGTTTTGATTTGTGCAAAGCGATGAAGCAGCCAAAAGATATGGATGTGTTCTCTGTAGATGATGTTCATTATGAAGATAAGAAAGCATTATCTGTAGAGAAACAGCTTACTGTTGAGCCATTGTCTGCTGCGCTGCTGAAGGTTGAGCATGAGGACGATGAAGATTATGAAGAACTTATGGGTGCTCTAACAGAAATAGAGTCCTATTCCCATACTCCTAAGCAACCGGACCTTGATCTTAAGAATCAACCTTCACCTACAGCGAAGACTTCCCTTGAAGAGCCACCAATGCTAGAATCGAAAGAGCTCCCCGATTATCTAAGGTATGTGTTCTTGGAAAGTATAAAGATACTTCTGGTGAGTGCGGATGATTTAAGTAAACAGCACGTAGACGCTCTCATCTCTACTCTGAAGAGATACATGAGAGCTATGGGTTGGACTATTGATGATATAATTGGTACCCCTCCTACAAGTAAGCCTCATTGTCGTCTGAATCTATTCAGAAAATGATCCACCATCTATCCCGACGAAGTCTGAGTACTCGAGGTAACTATGTCGTGCTGCGACAATAAATCAAGCGCTAGATGGGAGGCAACCCATCATTTATCGTTTATCGTTTTTCATTTTTCATTTCGTTCTAGTATGTGTTTTGCTTTTGATAAATAAAAATCCAAAAATAAGAGTCGTGCCACGACCAAAACTAAGGCGCTTGGTGGGAGGCAACCCATCGTACTAATAGTTTTCATTTGTTTGAGCGAATATAGGTGCAAAAAGTAGTCAACAAGGAGATTGATTTCAATTGACGATTTGGACGCATTGTATGGTAAAGTTGGTAAGTTAGGAAGGGTGATGCATAAGGCTATGGATTGAGCCTTTCTCACACCAAAATAGGCTTCGAGGAAGGCTAGGCCTTGGTAAAACTAGGCCACGAACGATGCACAACCTATCCTATAGCCTAAGGTCTCGGAATCTAGTGTGCTATACACTATGCGCAGCCTATTCCTAGGTAAGCTTTTGACTATGCGCCGCCTATGCTATGGCATTTGGTCTCAGTATCTCATATTCCATAGACTATGTGGCGCATATGTCTACAAATGCCATAGACTATGCGGCGCATATATCCCATTATGCCATAGACAATGCGCCGCATATGTCATTGATATGCCTAGTATTATGCGCCACATATGTAGGATTTTTGTCTCCAAAACCGAGTGTAAATGGGTCATAACCCGACCCATACTCTTCCTATATAAAGGGGACTTAGTTTTATAACACAACCACAATAGAAAATACCCTAAAGGCACCGCATACTCTTCCAAATCTTCTCAAAATTTTCTTCTTTTGCTCTTCCAATTCACAAAACCATCTCCACAAGTTTCAAGCAAGTAAGTACTCTCTTATTCTTCATTTATTTCTCGTAAGTACTACGTTGCTATGGCTATTATTAATTGCTAAATTATATAAGATTGTTGGTGATGTTCATGTGATTGGATTGTTGTTGCAAAATCATATGAGTGAACATATACGTAGGAAAATCTTGACTTGTTTCCGACTTGAAATTGGTTTCAATAGAATTGTTATGATATTTGCGGAATTGCTATGGCTATGAATATTGCTTAAGATTGTTGTTTGGATACTTACATGTTAGACTATCCCGGCCATCAGGATAAGACTTATAGTGCCTACCGACTTAGGAGGTTGTGATTGTTGTAAGAATAACGATTCCATGTGGTAACCCCTATGTAGTAGTGTTGCTATATCTACCATGAAATTAGTCCAATGGCTGCAAGTAAGTGATGCATTGCTGATTTTCTTGTCGGAACACAATCCTAAAACGTATCTCGACGAAATCTGAGTAAATCGACTACTTTCACCTCACTGATTTGTGTTAACAAAACTAAGTGTGGGGTGGTACCCCTAATGCTTGCTTATAGATTGTATCAACTGAGATTGTGCTGCCATTAACACTATTTCTAGTCTCAGGTACAATGGCACCTAAAGCGAGGTAAGGCAAGGAGAAGGCTACCACTTCCCAAAAGGGCAAGAAGAGAGGTAGAAAGGACCAAGGAGAATCATCCTCAACACAACTACCCCACATAATGTTTGGAATAAAATGGGTTCTTGAGGAGGAAGCCAAAGAATGGTACAGGAACAATAAAGAAAGAAGATATGTTCACGTCGACCTAATCAACAAAGACACCTTAGCGAAGAAGGAGTCGCGTATGTTGGCGAAAATCATGGCATTGAAGCTGGATTTCATCTTCCGCGATATGGGAGAATGTAATCTTGATTTGACAAGAGAGTTTTACGCCAACTAGTCGCCGAAAACAACAGGTAACGAAGTCAAAATTTGGGGCCAAGTGTTACAGCTCAACGCAGACTGGATCAACTCTTTTCTTGGCTTACCTTCGGTCGACCATTCAAAGAGCTGTACAGCAGGCCTCCTTATAGAGCAATTAGACAAACACTTTGTGGAAGTAGATCGATGGCAAGGTGGGGCAGACATAAAGACACAGGACGACACAACACCTTCCCCTATGCTTCACTGAATAGGGAAGCAAGAATCTGGATGTGTATTGTCAACTCATGCCTTATTCCTGGGACTCAATACACCAAGATATCAAGAGATAAAGTGTGTTTGGTCTATGCTTTGATGACGAATGTCCCTATCAACTTTGGGGAAATCATTCGCTCTACCATGAGGAAGGCCAGACTCCACAAAAGGTCCCACTTCACGTTTGGAAATCTGTTGACAGCAATCTTGCGGAAGGAGGATATCGAAGAGGAACCAGCTGACCACAAACTCCCACATAACCCAAAGAAGGTTGACCTTACTAAAGTCAAAGATGCTGAAACAACTCATGGTGTCAACCTTACTACTGCGGAAAGACATGCTCGTGATGAGAGTTTCTTCCGTCATCTTTATGGCATGAAACGATTTACTATGATGAGTGGTGGACGTGTTCCAACTGCTGCAGAGCTCCAACAGCTGGACCACGACTATCCCATGAACATGCATGCACGGGAGATATGTGGAGTGGGCGTATACTTTGAGGAACCTCTAGATGATGATGTGCCGATTGATGACGATCGACGCTTGCCAGACTCTGATGAGGAGGAGAACTTTGACGATGACTCTTATGATGATTCCGACGAAGGGGGTATGACCCCCGACAATGAGGAAGAGTCCGACTAACCAGGTTCCTCGTATTTATTTTCCACTGAGGGCAGTGTCCTGTTTAAATGTGGGGTGGTGGTATCGTATGCTATACTTCTCTATCGCATCTATGTTTGTTTATTTTGTTGTTTTTTTGTTGATTTTTTTTCCGTATTTTAGTTTTTTTGTTTTTGTTGTTTTTTTCTAGCTTCGCATGAAATTATTTTGATAGGCAACATGAGATTATAACAAGAGTATGTGCTACAATTGTTACTATCGAGACATTTAGGCTCTAGTTGTGACTCATTATGTGATATTGTGTGGTTCAATTCCTTCACTTATTAGGTCGAGAGTCTATATTACTTCCAAGCAAGTCGACCATGTTCCTTGTGTGTGTGAGATAATCGTATATTCTATGTGTGTGGCTGATGCTAGAACTTGCCTAGTATGTATGCAAAGCGAAAATAAGGAGTGTAAGTTTAGGATATGATTTAGGCATTTCTTTGGCAACCTATATTTGTTTACCTTCAGTTTTACCTACCCATGGACATCATCCTAGTTAAACCCTTTTGAGCCTTTAGCCTATTTTCTTTGACAACCTTGTATGTAAGCCTAATCCATTTTTTTCAAGACCGTAATTTGATCCAAACTCCTAAGTGCTTTAAAGTGAAAAAGTCATGTGACAACATAAGAGGAAATTAGGTGAGTATGATGCTATAAATTGTAATGGTGCTTGAATGTGTTATGAAAAAGAAAGTGCTATCATAAGAGGTATGTTGTGAAAAGAAAAAGGAAAAGAAAGCTGAAAAGCGAGTTGTGCTTAAAATTGAAAAACAAAAGAGGAGAACAAGGGTGGTAGAATAAAAGAAAGAAAGGTTGAAAGAAAAAAAAAGTGTCAATGATACAAAGTGATGTATTAAAGCGCTTAGGAACTTAGTCACTATTCCTGGCCAAAATAGTCCTACCCGTCCCTTAGCCTACATTACAACCATCAAAAGACCTACTTGATCCTAAGATTAGCATTCTGACATTTAGTAGAGTATTACATTAAGGGCAAGCCTATGGTCATCAGTTGCTACATATGAATTCTTTGTGAGAGTGAGAGCAAGGACATTTTGAGACCCATGTTTGAAAAATATGCTATATTTGTGAGTGATTATGGGTACTATATGGTGAGACACACATGGTTGATGAGTTTTGGATAGTTGTATATGATTCTATGCACTTTAACGTTTGCATGCGAGTTGATCACCATCACGAGTCTATACTTGAGGTTAAATTGTTTCTACTTATAATCGGAAAGCTACTCTTGGTTGATAATCGTTGTGCTTGTCTTAATAAATGTTTTGTGTTGTTACTGTAAAAACCTTAAGTTGATGCTTAAAAGGACATGATATGTTGTTCGAGGACGAACAAAGCTCTAAGTGTGGGGTGTTGATGATAGGCGGATTTACACGCCTATATCAATATATTTTGCCCATATTTTAGCCTAGTTTTGAGAACAAATTATATATTTCATGCACTTTTAGTCCTTTTTCCCGTAAATGAGCTAACGAACATGACTAGGAAAGTTTCAGGTATAAATGATGCAAAATACAGAATTTTATGGCTAACTTGACGCAAAAGAAAGCTCACGAACGAAGGAGAAGGAAGTGGGACGCCTAAAGGACCAAAACTGCTGCATGGAAAATCTGTCCCGGGCTAAAACAACAATTCTGAAGACTTTGGGGACTTACAGACACAAAGCTGGATTTTGACAATAATACATTAACCTAGTACAATTAGGTTATGTATTTCATTATTTTATGTGGATTATGATAATGTTACCTTAACCTAGTACATTTGGGTTAAGGATTTCATTAGTCTAGTAGGATTTGGTTATTTATTTCATTAACTTAGTAGGAGTAGGATATGGGTATTATAAATACCCTATCATGCTAGAGATTTTTAAGAATCTGACATTCATCATTCAACAATTAATTTTCTTCCATCCCTCTCATCTTCCACTACAAACACTTCTTATCTACTCTTCTATTCTTAAACTCCACAAAAAGAGAATCGTTACTTGCTAAGGAATCACGCCTCACGCCTATCACTTGATCTACACGCCATTACTCAATATCGTGATATAATAACAATGTCAATCGTGATTTCCTTCGCATTCATGGGTAACTAAACTTCTCTGTTGGGGTTATGGAAGCCGAATGAGTTACTATCTATTGCTGTGAGTTTGTGAGTTCGAGGCACGTATATTGCTTATATCATTATTCTCTTCATCTTAATCTACATTCTCTGCGGTTGCAAACGCAAGAATACGCCAGTCTAACATTTAACTTGTTCGAGAGAAAAGTTATTTGTCTGGAAAAGAGATAATGTCAAGGTAGTAGGACACCCTTTCCTATTAAAAAGCTAGTGCCGTAACTGGACTAACCTCTTGGAGAATTCGTACCATTAGACACGCTTTAAGATCGAGAGAGTTAAAGTGAAATAGTCATTTTTTAGGTCGAGAGACGCTTGGATTTACCATCGACTACAATCCTCTATAAGCAATTGCATGTCAGAATTCTACACACTCATAGCCAATAGAGACGTATACCTCAGAAGGTGGACATAACCCCAACGCTTCAATTATCATTGTTTACAACCAACGTAACAATCTCTCTCTTTTTACTTTATTATTTTCAGCTTTTGATTACATTACTTGCAAAACAAGAATTCCCCCTTCTTACGAGACTTGCACCAAAAGTTTAGTAATTTTACTTACTTGTTGGCCAAGCTATTCCCTGTGGGATCGACACCCAACCCAGGTTGGATTCTATATTTGCTAACGACCGCTTTACACTCAAACGAGAGCTGTAGATTGAGCGTTATCAACTGCTAACTCAAGATCATAGGTAGGATAATTCTTTTCATGGGGATTAAGATTTCTAGAGGCATAGGCTATGATCTTTGCTCTCTGTATCAAAACACAATCCAAAACAACTCTGAAAGCATCACAGTAATCAATAAGCCCATCTGAACCATCTTACAAGTCAAAATAGGGGCTGAGGTGAGTCGAGTTTTCAACTCTTGAAAGCTTTTCTCATAAGAATCTGATCACTGAAACTTGACTTTCTTCTAAGTCAATCTGGACATGAGGGATGAAATAGATGAAAAACCTCCAAAAAGCCTTCTATAATAGGCATCCAAACCCAAGAAACTCTTAATATCTGATGGAGAGATGGGTCTGGGCTAGTTTCTCACTACTTCGGTCTTTTAAGGGTCAACTCTAATGCCATCACCGGAAATAATATGGCCAAGGAAAGATACTGATCATAGCCAGAACTCACACTTACTGAATTTGGCGAACAATTGATGGGCTTTAAAAGTCTACAATACTATTTTGAGGTGGCCTACATGATTAGTATCATTACGGGAATAGACAAGGATTTCATCTATGAAGAGTATGATGAATATGTCCAAGTACTTCTTGAACACTTTGTTCATCAAGTCCATGAAAGCTGCTGGGGCATTCGTTAGACCAAAGGGCATGACTAGAAATTTAAAGTTACCATACCGAGTTCTGAAAGCAATTTTTGGAATGTCATATTCTCTAACTCTGAGATGATGATATCCAAATATGAAGTATATGTTAGAAAAGTAACTGGCACCCTGAAGTTGGTCGAACAAGTCATCAATTCTGGGGAGTGGATACTTATTCTTAATGGTGACTTTTTTCAACTGACGGTAATTGGTAGATGTTCTAAGAGAACCATCTTTCTTTCATATGAAAAGGATAGGATCACCCCATGGGGAAACATTGGGTCTGATAAATCCTTTATCTAATAGTTGTTTCAACTGTTCTTTCAACGCTTTGAGCTCAGTTAGAGCCATTTTATAGGGAGGAATAGAGATAGGATGGGTATCTAAAAAAAGGTTTATTCCAAAGTCAATCTCCTTTTTGGGAGAAAATCCGAGAAAATCTTCAGGGAACACATCTGAAAATTTCCTTACTACTGAGACTGACTCAAGACTGGGATCTTCTGAACTAGAGTCTTTGACTTGAACAAGATGGTAAACACACCCCTTGGATATTATTTTTCTCGCTCTAAGGTACTAAATAAGATAACCCTTAAGTGCTGAATTACTACCCCTCCATTCAAGGAATGGTTCATTTGGAAACTGAAAATGAACAACTCTGTCTCTACAATCAACTGAAGCATAGCACGAGTGGAGCCAATACATGCCAAGAGTGACTTCAAAATCAGTCATCTCTAACTCCACAAGATAAACTGAGGTGACTTTCATGGATATTGTGATCGGACAGTTCCTGTATACCTGCCTGGCTATAATAAAGAAACCTACTGGGGTCGGCACTGAGAAAGGTTCTAATAAAGTTTTAGGACTGATATCAAAATTAATAGCTATGTAGGGAGTTATAAAAGAAATAGAAGCCGCGAAATCTGACAAAGCATAAATATGTAAATAAAAGACCTATAACATACCAGTAACCATATCAGAAGAACTTTACTGATCTTGTCAGGATTGAAGTACATAGAATCTATTTAGGTGCTGACCACTGGTTGCATTGGAAGTGGCACCCTATTGAGACGGGCCATCGAATGGAACTAGGGGACGATTGGACTGACCTTGTTGACCACTATTTGGGCTATTCCTAACATTATAGGATATCTTGCCATACCCAAAGCATACATCACTGCCAGCTCTACAAACACCCTGATGGTTTCTAACGTATTTCTAGCAAGAAGTATTTGTACGACCACTGTGCACACTGCCTTGGGACTTAGAGCATGGAGCCCTATCCCGATTATCATTTATGAACTTCAGAACTAGCACACTAGCTGAAGATGGAGCTAGGGCTGAAGATTTATAATAGAACTGAGGAAGGTTACCACCTTCTAACCTCATCTAATAAAAACTAAATCTACCTATTCTAGCTCTCTTATTCTCTCTCTCTTTCCTTAAATTTTTGCTCCTCAATTTGTTGAGAATGAACCATCAACCTAAACAAGTCCATCTCCTTAATCAACATCGTGGTCCTACACTCCTTGACCATGCTATCAGCTACCCTTAAAACAATCTTACTCATCCTAGACCTGTCATCAGACACCAAGGAGCATACCTGGATAGTTGAGTAAACTTAAGAGAATACTCTTTCACGCTCATGTTCCCCTACCTCAAATTGATAAACTACTACACCTTATCTTCCCTTAACTCTAAGGGAAAGAACCTATCTAAAAAGGCTGTAGCAAACTCCTCCAATTGAACAATCCCTGCATCTGCGCATCTATCTCCCTTCTACTACTTATAATAGGTGTGAGAAATATCCTGCAGTTGGTAAGATCCAAACTCTGCACTCTCACTAGAATTAATGTCAGTTACCTTCTAAACCATGTAAAGGAACTTCTGCGGATCTTCATCAGACTTGGATCACAAAAAAGATAAGGATTCATTCAGGTGAAGTCCCTAATCCTAGCTGTGATAGTATTAGCCACTACAACGGTGTCATACCCCTATTTTTTACTGCATCCAACCCCGCTAGGGAGTTGGTTTTGGAGAAAATGAGTTTTTCCAATTAAAGTGACGTTTTGAATAGGGATTATTTTACTTACAGAGTCACCACTTGGAATTGAGTTTGGGTGTTTCAAGTCACCTTATTGAATCCCCAATCAAAAGGAAATGACTCTTTATTTTATTAGTCTGCGAACTATAAATCTGAATAAGGAATTCTGTTGACCAATGGGAAGGTGTTAGGCACCCATTGAGTCCCATGGTTCTAGAACGGTCGCTTTAATGACTTAAATCTAGATTAAATTAATCTATTGGATATATAATATTTGTTAGCCTAAAAGTTACTTCTATCCTACTTTTATTTATTTATGAATATATTTAAAACTGTGTTGATGTATGCCTTACCGATTATAGTACTTTTCAGCCTTACCACGAGTTTTGGTGTATTTCTCCCGCCTTTGAGGCTTTTGTGAGTCGTCCCCCATTTTATAATCTAAATAAGCACCTAATAGGTTTAGAATCTACCCAAACCAATTAGATAGTCTTTAAAACGATAAGTTAGATTTTATTATAACGAATGATCGGTAGCAGGGATTTCCAACTTCATCGTTAATTTTCACTTGTCTATTAAATTCTTAATTGTTTAGAGGATAAGAACCTAACTCATTCTCTTGAAAATATTTTTAATAATAGGTTTGAAAGTAATGCTCATGTCTCAGTCACTCGGTTTCATACTATTAAATTAATAAACTAATTCACGTCTTAAACTCTTATTCAAACCGTATCAAAGTATGCTTAACATTGATTATTTTTAACATTGATTATTTGTTGTTGTTGTTGTAAATCAAAGAAATAATAAGAGAGCACGTATAAACTTGGTCTACCGGGTTAATTAAAACTTACTAGTAGTTATTAATTTAAAAATCTCGACATAAATAAAATAATAAGAAAAGAGTATGTAAGACTCCAAAAAAGAAAAAAAGGTACAGTACTGTAGTATCATTTGTAATGTTTTAAAATTTCACATTTTTCATAATCCATAAATTAGAAACGTAACCATTATTTAGTATATACTTACATGAATTGTCAACTATGTTCTCCCCATTTTGTTACCACTGCTTTATCCTCCTTTCTTATTACTTTTTCTTATTCTTGTTTCTAATGCATGCATGGTGCAAGATTTATCATAAATACTTCCTAATTACACATAGACTTAATGTAACCTTTTTAATCTTTAAACATTATTAACTTTTAAAAACCATATCATTCAAAATTCAAAACCTGATCAACATTATTTTAAGTCAAAAAACGAGTCAAAAACAAAGACATAAAATATGAACTACGTAAAAGTAACAAATTGCATATGCTAGACAATATAAAAAGCCCTTGCAATAATTTCATTAATGCTTCGATTCACAATAAAACTTATAAAATAAATAGCACAGGATCAAAATAAAAACCTGTGGGATGAACTAATGAAAGTATGAATAGGAATACCGGCACCGTAAACTCAAACCAAAAACCAAGATCAAACTCCAACCCTCAAACTTTTGGAGAGAAACACTCTATTTTTTTTATTAGTGTTCTTCTTGTTTTTTTGGTTTTTTTTCTTTTTCTATTTCTTGCCCTTTTTTTTCTTATTTTCTCTAAAATTTCATTCTTTGTTTTTTCTCTCTCCTTTCTTGTAATGTTCTCCCTAATTATCTCTGTAAATGTATCCTCTCTTGTGTGTGGAAAGGAGGTTTTATATTAGTGCATGTGTGTGTCGTGTGTCGTGTGTTTGTGTGAGTTGTGAAAGTGAGAGAATTATGGGATGTGGGGAAAGAATGGGACGTGGGGAAGGTTAGGGGAGTGGTATTTAGGGAGTGGTTTTTAGGGAGTGGGTATGTGGGGGAGTAGTTTAGGTTTTTTTTTTTTAATTATTATTTTAAAATTAATAAAAATAAAGAAAAATAAAACTTATCTAAAACCAATAAAATACAAGTTAAATAATTAGTCTTAGATATGATTATGGATTATTAATATCACTAGATTATTTATTAAAAGTTAAAAGAAGAAAACAAATATAGTTTAGCAAATTTTCTTTTTCCTAAGAATAAATAAATAAATAAACAATACAAAACTTATTTAAAAAATGTGACTCTATTTTTGTAGTTTTCAAAATTTTTAAAACATATTTAGTAAAAATAAGATAAACTTAAAATATCTAATTTAGACCCTAAAAAAAAACAAATCGAACACTAAAAAGACGAGAAAAAAAACACAGGTTTGGTAAAAAATTAGGTGTTTACAAATGGCTGGAACAACAGCCTGCTAATTATTCTGTGCTGCTATTAAGTGAGCTAAAGTAGTGAATGCATCTCTGAATTTGGCATGAGAGACATACTCAATCAGGGGATCTTTCTGAACAAGCGGAGGTGCGAGTTGATTCCCGTTTCTTCTTTCGTTAGTTTTTTTGAGAGGCATGTTCTGTAAATGGAAAGAAGATTAAATTAGAAGGGGATTATAAATTAAGATCGTACTCATTAGCAAGCTATGAATACTGAAAGATGGGAAACTTTTCCTAAGATGTTTTGTAGCCTCTTGTCCATAAGTGTGGCGTATTTCACACCCATGGAAAAAACTCTACTCAACGCTGCTTTCAGACTTCCTAGGACACTTCAGCTCTGATACCAAGTTTGTAACATCCCATAAGTACACCCTAAACACAACATGGTGCTTACAGTCACAAGTGATCACAAGCCAACCCATGAGCTGGTACCTGCTGTGAGCACTGAATAATATACTGGTAATGAAAATATGCAGAACAAATGAATATGTCATAAGGTTTTAAATACAAAATAATATCTCTGAAATCATAAACCTGGAAACAAGTGTCTAAAAACAACTGTCTAAAAATTGGTAAAATAATGACAAAACTGATAAAACTGTCTGGAAGTATCTGAAAGCCTCTAAACTGACTGAATAAAAGTTGAAGGGAAAGAACCCAACTAACTCCAACTATCTAACTGAAGTAAAATATTAGAATAAAAAAAAATTGGTCCTCGAAATATAAGGACTCACCACTGCTATTGCTGCTGATGCGCTGAAATGTCTAAGTGCGGTCGGGAACCTGAACATCCAAACTTATGATATGAGACATCATAGCACAAAAAAGATTATGCGGTCAGTACTTTGAACATAATGGTATGCTAAATGAGGTTAGGCTGATATGCATGGGCTCATGTGCATGAATATTAACTGACTAAATGAATAACATGAGATAACTGATGCATAGTATGCGTAGAGGTTGTAAAATATGAGAATGCATAACCAAGCATATAACATAATACTGGAATAGTCTGTAAACTGAAATACTGAAATCTGTATATCAATTTAACTAATAAACTGTATACTATGGTCAAGCAAACCTGAACTGACTTCAAAACTGAGACTAGACTAAGACTGTGGGAGATATCATCTAACCAAAATGCCCCAATATGAGATAATTGGGGTCCAACCTGTGATCCCAGTTGGAAGGGTGCAAGTACCGTGCCATGGTTACTTATACTGGCTATGTGGATCCACTAAAGTGAAGTCCCGAAGGACTAAATAGTGACCCTCTACTGGCAGGTGCTCTAGTGAGATATATGTCAACCCTCAACTGGCAGGTTAACATCTCAACCTACGTTGGCTAAGTAGTTCTGGAACAAATGGACTACTACTAAAGGTCACACCCTCAACTGGAAGGTGAGCCCCCATCCCTGGGTTCGCTCGGTGCTAAATCCTACTCCCAACTGAACTGACTCGGATTACTGAACTGACCTAAGTTTAACTGATCATGATAACTGTCTGAACTGATAATACTCTAATATATCCGAGACCATCCTAAAAATATTGAGACTGAGTAAATAACTAAGTTTTCAGATATTAATAACCCCTGGGACACAATAATATTAACAGTAGAAACATACTAATGCTTTAAAGCATAATGAGTTGTCATTGTTCAAAATCCAACTATTTAGGCATTTCATCAAACACTTGAAATTCATGAATTTAGGCATGGGGATAATTGAAACATGTGGGAATAAAATAATCACAACACTAAAACCATACTTTTGTGATTTAACATGGAATTTCATGCTTCAAACATGTAAGGGCTACTTTCTAACTAAAATCACTGGCAAACATCATGTATAATCAAAATTCATAAAAGCTTCATGAAAATAACTCATTGTAAACATGTAAATTCATGATTTAAAATATAAAAATAGGTTCTTGGTCTCCATGAGTGAAAAAGGCCCATGGATGAACATCTAACCTAACTTAATTGAAGAATTAGCGAAGGTTCTTGGGGATTTCTTGAAGTTTGTGCTTGAATCTTAAAGAGGCTATGGTTTGTCCTTGAGAAAGAATTGCTTTCTCTTGATAGGTTTTGTGAATAAATGGGAAAATAATGCACCTAGGGACCCTTAATCTCGTGTTATGGATGAGTTTGAGGTGGGGCAAATTGACCTAAATTCCCTTAATGATGAGGATTTAAGAAGCTGGATGAGGCCACCAAATTCGGTGCGACCCCTGGCTGGGTCAAGCAGCCAACGTGGTGCGACTCCTGGCTGGGTCAAGCAGTCAACGCAGCGCGACCCTATTCCTGGGTCAACTACCTATCGCGATGCAGCTCCATCACAATGCCTTACTATTTTGGTCATCCAAACACGGTCTAAACCTCATCTAAAAATTCCAAAACTCACCCGAGATGTACCTTTGACATCCCTGATCTTAAATAAACCTTAAAATTGACATTTTACAACCGATAAGGTCAAAACTAACATCATCGAAGTTTAAGAGGCTTTGTAAATAACTAAGTCTAACACTTAGTAAAATTTTCTAAGTCTTGGACCTCTTTAACATGCAATAGTAAGCTGAAATGAGATAGGATCATACGGGGTACGAGGCTTGCTAACGATGCGTATGAGGTAAACCCATCACAAAATCCATGTTAATCTATTCCCACCTCCAAGTAGGAATGTTGAACTCCTGCATTGTACTACTAGGCCTCTAGCGTTCAACTTTAACCTGCTGACAATTGGAACACTTAGATATAAACTCTATAATATCCCTTTTCATGCCACTCCACCAATAGATTTTCCGCAAATCACGATACATCTTAGTGTCTCCTGGGTAAATAGAATAACGTATACCATATGCTTAGCTAAAATCTGTTGTGTCAAGCCATCCACAGACAGCACACACAGTTTACCCTAACAATGCAACACACCATCTCCCCCTGGGAGAAAACCTCTACTTTCTAATCTCTAACTAATTCCTTCAACTTAACCAAACTGGAATCCCTATCTTGATTTTCCTTCACTTCAGCAACCAAAAAAGATTCCAAAATATTCTAAACCCATACATTGTAAGACCCCATAAAAGTCCTAGTCCAATCCAGTCCTATATAGCATGAAAAAGAGGTCCCAGACTTAAAAAAATAAATTCACTCAAGTGTTTATACTTAGAATTATTTTTGGCCTTCATAATTCGATGATCATATTTTAGATCTTGATGACCCTAAATTGTCTATTTATAAATTGATTCATGATCAGAGATGTCAATAGGTGTTCTCGGACGAGTTTCAGATTTTTCAGACGTCGCTTGAGGCATGTTTAGGTGTCCAAAATAGTGCATCGACATGATCACGAGGTGCTGCGTTACCCATCGCATCGACACTATTGTTACTAGGTCAAGTGGGTAAATTCCAATGAGCCGACGTAATCTCGATGTGTCGTGTTGGCCATTGCATCGACCCCATCAACACGGTGCATCAGTTTGTGCATCGTAGGGCATATTTTCCAGTAATTAAATCCACATCCAGAGGGGTAGTTAAGTCTATTTCCCCACTTTTATTCGGCCCTAAAACACGAGATGAAGCCACCCTAGAGGAAAAATTCATTCTTTATTCTCAAATTCTCTCAAGAATAAAATGCTAAGGCATTCAATTTCAAGTCCAAGCTTCAAGAATAAACCATCAATCTTCACGAATTTGATTACTAAGGTATGTTAGGTGTTCATCCTTGGACTTTCTTCCACCCTTCTAGTTCAAGAACCCTTCTTAAACTACAAGTTTATGATTTTATGATTTACATGTTGGAATTTGATTATGTTCATGTATGTATTGATGTTTGGGGTTTCCATCCATGATTAATTGCAAGTTTCATGAAAATCAAGATAGTATGTGTGTTGAATTATGTGATCCTCATGTTAAACCTTCTAATTGCAAGTTGAGTATTGTATTCATGATACTTATTTGATAACAATTATCATGTGCATTAGTTATGCTCCCCAAGTGTTTGTTAGAATGCCTATGTGAATTGAATAGTGCAATCATGACATGTTAGCATATGCTTCCATTTATGTACAAGTTCATGCCTTGTAAGTGTTTGACAAAAAGTCTCAATGAATGAATCATGACTAAGTGATTAGCTAGTATGCTTTCAAGATCGTGCCATGTTTACTATCAATGCTATCGAGTCCTGGGGTATTAAATACCCAAAAATCTAGCTGTTTACCTAGAATTACAGTAGCTATAGAATAGTCTCAGTAATGTCACAAACAATAGTATTCAATCAGTTACAAACTCAGTGGAATCAATCAAGTTCAGTTAATTAACATGATCAATAACAGTTTAGTCAAGCTTAATACAACCTAGTGATCAATTCAGTGTCTATTCAGTTGGGAGTAGGATTCAGCAACGAGCAAACCTAAAGATAGGGGCTTACCTTCCAGTTGAGGGTGTGACCTTTAGTAGCAGTCCCTTAGTTCCAGAACTACATAGCCAGCGTAGGTTAAGTATGTCAACCTGCTAGTTGAGGGTTGATAAAATGTTCACCTTCCAGTTAAGGGTAATACATATCTCACCTGCCAGATGAGGGTGATTCTTTAGTGGATCCACATAGTTATTGTTAGTATCAGTGGCACGGTACTAACACCCTTCCAACTGGGGTAACATGTTGAACCCCACCTCAATTTATAATTGAGGTATGTTGGTTAGATGATAACTCCCATAGTTACAATTTCAGTTTCAGACTCAGTATAGAACTCAGTTCAGCTCTCTAGAATCAGGACTATCAGAAATAGTCACTCAGATATCAATAATACAGTTATCAGTAACCTCAGATATCAGTCAATCAGTTATCAAAATTTAGTAGTCAGTTTTAGTATGATCTCAGATATAATATGTATATATGTATATGCTCAGCATTGCATTATCAGTATTTACAATAGTTTCACATATCCATGTACCCTTATTTAGTTATATTTATATCACTCAGTTAATAATCATTCATGCATGCAAACCCATGCATATTATCCTACCTAACTTAGCATACCAGTACATTCAAAGTACTGATGCATACTTTTTGTTTTGTACTATGATGTCTCATATCATAGGTTGAGACGCACAGGATCCTAACTGTATTTAGCAGCTCAGGTTATCAGTAGCAATTATAGTGGTGATTCCTCATATTTCGAGGATAGATTTATTATCTTAGCATTTTAGTAGTTTAGTATTTAAAGTTAGTTGGGGACTTGTCCCATCAACTCCACATTTATACAGTTCAGTTAGAGACTTTTCAGACTAGACTATTTTCGACAGATGTTCAGTTGTTCAGTATTACTATTAGTGTTAAGTACTTATTTCAATGTTCAAATTATGAACCTTATGGCATTGCAGTTATACTTCCGTATTTATTTTAGTATTATTATTCAGTGCTCATAGAAGGTATCAGTCATGGGTTAACTTGTGGTCCTTCAGGATTGTGAGCACCATGTGATATCCAGGGTGCAGACTTGGGGCGTTACAAAATTGGTAGCAGAGCCTAAGTTTCAATAGAGTCCTAGGGAGTCTGAAAGACGCACCAAGTAGAGTCTTGTGCATGGATGTGTAGCGCGCCACACTTATGGACAAGAGGCTATGAGATGTTTTTAGGAAAAGTTTCCCTTTTTTTCAGTATTTATGTCATGTGAGTGAGCATGAGCTCAAGTTAAAATGTCTGCATAATCCAATCCCCCCTTCCGTTTACAGAATATGCCTCCCAAAACACAAACGAAAGAAGAACTAGAAACTAGCCAGCACCTCCGCCCGTTCAGGCAGATCCCCTGGATGAGCATGTTTCTCACGCAGAATTTAGAGCAGATTTCACCACCCTACCCTATTCCATAGTGTCCCAGAATAAATGTTCGGCTGTCTTTATGGCCAACCTAGTGGCCAATACTGCTGCATCCAGAATTCGGGACTTCACCTGAATGAACCCTCATTTATTTACAGGGTCTAAGTCTCAAGAGAACCCATAGAAATTCCTTGACATAGTACAAAATGTCACTGATATTATGGGGGTAATCTCTAGTGAGAGTTCTGAGTTATATGTATATCAATTGCAGGATATGGCTCATACGTGGTTTAAATAATTAAAGATAGATAGGGCCGCAGATGCGGGGCCTGTTTGCTAATGCCTTTCTAGATAGGTTTTTCCCATTAGAGTTGAGAAAATCTAAGGTGTTAGAATTCATTAACTTAAAGTAGGGCAACATGTCAGCGAAGGAGTACTCTCTCAAGTTTACTCAGTTAGCTAGATATGCTCCTCATGTGGTAGCTGATAGCAGATCTAAGATGAGTAAGTTTATGTATGGGGTATCCGACAGTGTTGTCAAAGAGTGTAGGACCACGATGCTAATTAAGGAGATGTACTTGGCTACGTTGATAGTCCATCCTTAACAAATAGAGAAGTAGAATATTAAGGAGAAAAAGAGGGAGAACAAGAGGGCTAGAATAGGTAGCTTTAACTTTACTCAGCCTAGGACAGAGGGTGGTAGTTGTCGTTAGTTCTACCAAAAATCTTCAGTTCCAGCTCTGTCCTTCGGTAGTGCTCCAGTTCCTAAGTTCAAAAATAGTAATAAGGATAGGGCACTAGGCTCTAAGTCTCAGGGTAGTGTTATCAGTGCCCAAAAAAATCTTCTTTGTCAAAAGTATGGCAGAAACCATCAAGGTGTCTGCAGAGCTGGAAGCGATGTATGTTTCAAATGTGGCAAACCAGGCCATAGAATCAGAGATTGTTCTCAATCAAGCTCTCAGGGCCAGTACAATTATCCCCTAGATCAGTTCAGTACGCCCGTATCAGTAGGGTGCCACTTCCATTGCCACCAGTAGGCAATGCCCAAATAGACTTTATGCGCTTCAATTTCGATAGGATCAGGAATGTTCTCTTGATGTGGTCATTGGTACGCTACAAGGTTATCATTTACATGTTTATGCTTTGCTAGATCCAGGATCTTATTTATCCTTTGTAAATCCTTATATAGCTATTGATTTTGAAGCCAGTCCCAAAATCCTAGTAGAGCTCTTCTCAGTATCTACCCCAGTAGGTAAGTCTATCATAGCGTAGAAGGTATGCAGGAATTATCCGATTATGGTATCTTAGAAAGTTACTTTAATAGACTTAGTAGAGTTAGAGATGATAGATTTTAATGTCATTCTCAGCATAGATTGGCTTCATTCATGCTATGATTCAGTTTACTGTAGAAACAGAGTAGTCTATTTTTAGTTACCGAATGAACCTATCCTAGAATGGAGGGGTAGTACTTCAACACTTAGGGGTCAACTTGTTTCCTACCTTTGAGTGAGAAAAAATGATATCAAAGGGGTGTGTCTATCATTTCATTCGAGTTAAAGACTCTAGTTCAGAGACACCTAATCTTGAGTCAGTTTCAGTAGTATGTAAATTTCCTGATGTGTTTCCCGAAGATCTTCTTGGAGTTCCTCCCAAAAGGAAAATTGACTTTGGAATAGACCTTCTTGCTTATACTCAACCCATATCTATTCTTCCATATAGAATAGATGCATCTAAAATTTAAAAGTTAAAAGAATAGTTGAAGAATTTCCTAGATAAGGGATTCATCAGACAGAGCGTATTCTCGGGGGGTGGACCAGTTTTATTCGTGCATAAGAAAGACAGTTCTCTCAGAATATTTATTGATTACCATCAGTTGAACAAAGTTATAGTCAAGAACAAGTACCACTTCCTATAATCGATGACTTGTTTGACATACTTCAGGGTGCCAGTTACTTTTCTAAGATAGACCTCGGATCAGGCTATCATCAACTCAGAGTCAGAGAATGTGACATTTCAAAAACAGCTTTAAGAACTTGGTATGGTCACTTTGAATTTCTAGTCATGTCATTTGGTCTTACCAATGCCCCAACATCTTTCATGGACTTGATGAACTTAGTGTTCAAGCAAGACTTGAACATGTTCATCATAGTCTTCATAGATGACAGTCTTTTCTACTCCCGCAGTGAACATGATCATGCAAACCATCTCAGAATAGTATTACATAACCTCAGAGCCTATCCGTTATTCGCCAAATTCAGTAAAGGCAAATTTTGGCTAAGATTAGTAGCTTTCCTCGATCATATAGTTTTCAGTGATGACATTAGAGTTGATTCTCAAAAGACCGAAGTAGTGAGAAATTGACCCAGAACTATCTCTTCATTAGATATCAGGAGTTTATTGGAGTTGACTGGCTATTACCAACCATTTGTTAAAGAATTTTCATCTATTGCATCCCCTATGTCCAAATTGACTCATAAGAAAGTCAAGTTTCTTGTGAGAAGAGTTTTCAAGAGTTGAAGACTCGACTCACTAGTGGCCCAGTTTTAACTTTACTAGATGGTTCAGATGGGTTTGTTGTGTATTGCGATGTTTCCATAGTTGGTTTGGGGTGTATTTTGATGTAGAGAGGTAAGGTCATAGCCTATTCCTCTAGACAGCTTAAGCCCCATGAAAAGAATTACCCCACTTATAATCTAGAGTTAGCAGTTATAGTGTTTGCCTTAATAATTTGGAGGCACTATTTGTATGGGGTACATATTGATGTGTTCACAGACCATAAAAGTTTGCAGTATGTATTTTCACAGAAAAACTTGAACTTGCTTCAGAAATGGTGGTTAAATTTGTTGAAAGACTATGACATGAGTGGTCTGTATCATCCGGGCAAGGCCAATGTAGAGGTTGATGCTTTCAGTAGATTGTCCATGGGTAGTTTTTCTCACTTTGAGGATGGTAAGAAGAAGTTTGTTCAGGAAGTTTATCAGCATACCAGGTTGGGTGTTCATTTGGTTGATTCGGCTGAGGGTAGTGTATGTGTGCAGACTTGGGACATTACACACTACCTTCAGCTAAATCAACCAACCGAACAGCTAACTTAGAAAGATGATGAACCTCCTGAACTAACCTCTTCTTATTATTATAAACATGAGCAACACTACCCATAGACAATCTACTAAGGGTATCTGCCACTACATTGGACTTTACTGGATGATAAAACACACTCATATCATAATCTTTCAATAACTCCAACCACCTTCTCTGACGAAGATTTAAATATTTCTGCAAAAATACGTACTATAAACTTTTGTGATTCGTGAACACATCAAGATAAACCTTATAAAGATAATGCCTCTAAATATTTATGGTAAAAACAACTGCTGCAAACTCAAGATCATAGGTAGGGTAATTCTTTTCATGGGGTTTAAGCTGTCTAGAGGCATAGGATATGACCTTACCTTTATGCATCAACACACAATGAAGGCTAACTCTGAAAGCATCACAGTAAATAAAAAACCATCTAAACCATCTGGCAAGGTCAAAACTGGGGCTGAGGTGAGACGAGTCTTAAACTCCTGAAAACCCATTTCACAAGAATTTGATCACTGAAACTTGACTTTATTCTAATTCAATCGAGATATGGGGGATGTAATAAACAAAAACCCTTTAACAAACCGCCTGTAATAGCCAGCCAAACTAAGAAACTCCAGATATTTGATGGAGAGATGGGTCTGGGCCAATTTGTTACTGTTTTTATCTTTTGAGGGTCAACTCTAATGCCATCACTGGAAACAATATGGACAAGGATAGCTACTGATCTTAGCCAAAATTTGCACTTACTAAATTTGGTGAATAACTGATGGGCTCTAAGAGTTTGCAATACAATTCTGAGATGGTCTGAATAATCATTTTCACTACAAGAATAGACAAGGATGTCATCAATGAAGACTATGAAGAATATGTCCAAGTATTGTTTGAACACTCTATTCATCAAGTCCATGAAAGTTGTTGGGGCATTCGTTAGTCCAAAAGACATAGCTAGAAATTTAAAGTGACCATACCAGGTTTTGAAAGCTATTTTCAAAATGTCACATTCTCTAACTCTGAGCTGATGATAGCTAGATATGTGGTCTATCTTAGAGAAATAAATGGAACCCTCAAGTTTGTCAAAAAAGTCATTAATACTAAGGAGTGGATACTTATTATTTATTGTGACCTTGGTCAACTAACGGTAATCGATGCACATTCTGAGAGTACCATCTTTCTTATGCACGAAAAAGATAGGAACGCCCCATTGGGAGACACTGGACCTAATAAATCCCTTATCTAAGAGATCTTTAAACTATTATTTTAACTCTTTTAGCTCATCTGGAGCTATTCTATAGGGCAGAATAGAGATAAGTTGAGTATCTAAAAGGAGATCTATTCCGAAGTCAATTTCTCTTTGGGGAGAAATTCTTGGAAGATCTTCATGGAACACATCTGGAAATTCCCTTAGTACAGAAATTGACTCATGACTTGGAGTCTCAGAACTAGAGTCCGTGACTCAAAGAAGATGGTAAACACAACCCTTGGAAATTATTTTTCTCGCTTTAAGATGTGAAACAATCTGACACCTAAGCACTAAGTTACTTTCCCTCAATTCAATAACTGGTTCATTGGGAAACAAACTGAACAACTTTATTTCTGCAATCAACTGAGGCATAACATGAATGGAGCCAATCCATACTGAGAATGATATCAAAATCAGTTATCTCTAACTCTACAAGCTCAGCTGAGGTGACTTTCTGGGATATTGTTATCGGACAATTCTTGTATACCTTTCTATCTACAATAATGAAACCTACTGGAGTAGACACTAAGAAGGGTTCTGCTAAAGATTGGGACCTGACACCGAAATTAATAGCTCTATAGGGGTTACGAAAGAAAGTGAGGCTCTGGGATCTAACAAAGCATAAATATTAAGATGAAAGACCTGTAACATACCCATAACCACATCAGGAGAATTTTACTGATCATGATGGGACTGGAGTGCATACAGCCTATTCTGGCGCTGTCCACTGGTTGCACTGGGAGTAGTGCCCTATTGAGTCGAGTGACCAACTAGAATTAATGACAGATTAGACTATCCTTGTTGGTGCAAATCCTTTCCCCTCTAAGAGACTACTGGACACTCTCTAACCCAATGGATTGGCTTGCCACACACACATCACTCCCAACCTTGCACACACTCTAATGATTCCTAATATATTTTTAGCAAAGGGGATTAGTATGATCGCTGTTCACACTACCCTGGGACTTAGAGCCATGCACCCTATCCTGATTGTCATTCTTGAACTTTGGCACTGGCACACTAGCTGAAGATGAAGCTGGGGCTAAAAACTTCTGATAGAATTGAGAATGATTACCACCCTCTGACCTAGGCTGAGAAAAATGAAAGCTACCTATTCTGGCCCTCTTATTCTCTCTCTCTTTCTCCTTAAGCTTCTGCTCCTCAATCTATTGAGCATGGACCATAAGCCTATATATGTCCATCTCCTTAATCAACATTGTAGTTCTACACTCCTTGACCACACTATTAGCTACACCAGAAACAAACTCACTCATTCTAGATGTATTATCAGCCACCATGGAAGGAGCATACCTCACCAACTAAGTAAACTTAAGCGAGTATTCCTTCAGACTCATATTATCCTGGTTCAAATTAATAAACTCTAGCACCTTATCTTCCCTTATCTCTAAAGGAAAGAACCTGTCTAAAAGGTTGTACAGTCCTTGCCTCAAAATCACTATCCATCTTTCACTACTTATACCACGTATGGGATATGTCCTGCAACTGATAATCAACCAAATCTTCACTCTCACTTGAGCTGACACCGATGATATCTGTAAATTTCTTAACCATATCAAGAAATTCCTGCGGATCCTCCTCAGACTTGGATCCCCAAAACAAACAAGGATTTATTTGGGTAAAGTCCGGAACCCTAGCTGCAGCTGTATTAGCGACTGAAATGTTTGGGGAAGTAGCTTGCTGATTAGTCTTAGCTGCTACTGAGTGATATAAGGTAGTGAATACAACTCTGAATTTGGTATGAGATACGTACTCATTCAGGGGATCTTCCTGAATAGGCGGAGGTGCGGGCTGATTTCCATTTGTTCTTCCATTATTTATTTTGGGTGGCATTGTCTGTAAATAGAAGGAAAAATTAGTCAGAAAGAGAGTTTAAATAGAGCTTATGCTCACACACACGACATGAACATTGAAAGAAGGGAAACTTTTCCTAAAATATCTTGTAGCCTCCTGTCCATAAGTGCGGCGAGCTTCACACCCATGCACAAGACTACACTCTATGCGGATTTCAGACTCCCTTGGACAATGTAAAAGATTAGGCTCTGATACCAAGTTTTGTCACGACCTGAGGCTACCCCCTAATCGTGAGAACAGTGCTTACGGTCACAAGTGACCACAAGCTAACCCATGAGCTGGTATCTGCTGTGAGCTCTGAATAAAGTAACAAAATACACATATGCGGAAGTAAACTGACAACTCCATAAGGTTTAAATACTAAAAATATAATGTAAATCATAAGTCTGAACACCTGAAGACATACTAAAAAGACTGATAAAACAATTGATAAACTGACTAACTGTCTGCATGCTTGAAAAACATTAGAAAGCCTCTAAACTAACTGAAGAGTTGATGGGACAGGCCCCAACTAACTCCAAACTGAACTAACAAAACTGGAATGCGGAAATACTGAAATAACAAAATAGGTCCTCGACAAATGAGTACTCACCACAACTGTTGCTATTGATAAGATGAACTGCCTAGGTGCGGTCAGGAAACTGAGCGTTTGAACCTATGATATAAGACATCATAACGCGAATAAAAGTATGCGGTCAGTACTTTGAATGTACTAGTATATGAGATAATGTTAGGCTTTAATTCATGGGTTAACTATGCATAAAATACTGACTGACTGAATAGCATGAGATAACAGATGCATAAATGCATGAAAGCTGTAAAATCTGGTAATGCATGACCAAGCATATAACATGATACTGAAATAGTCTGTAAACTAAAATACTGAAATCTGGTAACTAAATAACTGATAAACCGTAAGCTATGGTCAAGCAAACCTGAACTGAATTTTGTAATAAATACTGAACTGAGACTATATGAGGGATCATCTAACCAACATGCCCCAATCTGAGCTAATCAGGGTCCAACCTGTAACCCTAGTTGGAAAGGTGTCAGTACCGTGCCACTGGTACTAACACCGGATGTATGGATCCACCTAACTAGTGTCCCGAAGGACTAGGGAGTCAGTCCTAAACTAGCGGGAGACCCCTTTGAGAATATCAGTCCTAAACTGGCAGGTGACATCTCAGAGAATGTCAGTCCTAAACTAGCGGGTGACATCTCATAATCCTACGTTGGCTACATAGTTCTGGAACTTAGGGACTTCTTCTAATCCTAACTAACGGGTGATCCCCTATCCCTAGGTTCTCTCAGTGCTAAATCATACTCCCAACTGAACTGACACTGATATCTGGACTGAGCCAAGTTTAACTGAGCAATACACCTGATCATGGTAACTAACTAGATGACAATGCTCAGGGTTTGTCTGAAACCATTCTAAAAATAATTAAACTATGAAAATAACTAAGTATCGGGTATTCATAACCCTCAGCACTGAATGTAAATAACAACAAAGGCATGTAAAAGCTTTTGAAACCATAATAGGTAATCATTCTACAAAATCATTCTCTTTGGCATTTCATCAAACACATGGAGATTAAGACTTTAACATAGGGATGCTTTTAAACATGATAAGATAGCATGATTACATGAAAAAAACCACAAATTGAGGGTTTATCCCGATTTTCATGAACATGACATGGAATCTTCAACATCTAAAACATACTATAAACCATTCCACTTGAAAACAATTGGAATCTTAACTTGAAATAAAAAAATAAGCAATTCATGGTGATAATTCATTTAAATAATGAAAAACACATAATTCAACATAAAAAAAGGATTCTTGGACTACATGGTGAAAGAAAAACCAAGGATGAACATCACACATACCTTAAATCCTTAAGCTTAAAAGGGAAATACAATCTTGAAAGCTTTCTTGAAGTTCTTGGATTGGGAGACTTGAATTCTTGGTTTTTCTTGAAGGGATTGTAATTAAATTTGATGTACTTGGGAGAGTATTAGGGTTTCTTTGATAGAAAATTGGATAAAAATGGGCAAATAATGCCCAAATTGCTAATATAACTCGTGTTATGACGAGTTTGAATGAGGGGAAAAGATGCTACTGCCCTTCAAACATTTAAATTCATAACTAGAACACGCTTTGGAGGAGCACTGCGATGCGATGGCTATCTCATCGCTATACCCTCTATGACGCACCACTATCGCGGTGAGGTTCTGGAAATGAAATCCAAACGTGCCCCAATCCTCATTTGAAAAATCCAAAACTTCCCGAGACGTGCTCTTTACACCCCTGAATATAAATTAACTCAAAAACATAAGTCTCGGGATCGGGAAGGCTAGTTTAAAAATCCTCAGAGTTAAGAGTCCTAAAATAAGACGAAGTCCCCAACACTTAGTGAAATTTTTAGGTTGTAAGCCTCTTATACAAGCACTATGAGCTGAACTGAGATAAGAAAAGTATGGGGTATTACAATAGTGAAGTTGACATAGTCCTTGAGAGGCTCAATCCATCTCCTCCTCCTGATATTAAGCTCTTTCCGAGTGAACACATAATGCAGACTCTTATGATCCAAGAAGATGTCCACGTGCACTCCATACAAAGAGTGTCGCTAGATTTTCAATGCAAACACCACAACTAACAATTTCAAATCATGGGTTAGAGAGTTCTTCTTATGCACCTTTAACTGTCTAAAGGCATAATCTATCACCTTTCTATGCTGCATCATAACGCAACTAAGTCCCACGTAGGATGCATCATAGTAGACCACAAACCCATCAGTGCCTTTAGGAAAAGTTAAAATCGGAGCTAAAGTTAGCTTGTCCTTTAGTTTCTCAAAGCCCTCACAAGCATCCGACCACAAAAACATATCCTTCTTTTGAGTCAACCTAGACAATGGGGCAGCTATAGTTAAGAAACTCTCCATAAACCTCCTATAGTAGCCGGCCAAACCCAAGAAGCTTCAAATGTTGATTGGAGTCATGGGTCTAGGCCACTTCTTACCCACTGCAACCTTTTATGGATCTACCATGATCCCCTCACTAGCAATAATATGACCTTTAAATTTTGAGAATTTGGGATACAACTATTGCTCTTTCAAGGTCTGCAACACAATACTAAGGTGATAGGCATGATCCACCTCACTCTCAGAATACACCAGGATGTCATCTATGAACACAATTACAAATAGATCTAGAAACTGATGGAAGACCCTATTAATCAAATCCATAAATTCTGCTGGATCATTGGTCAACACAAATGACATCACTATTATCTCAAAGTGCCCATACCGAGTATAGAAGGTAGTCTTAGGGATATCCACCTCTCTAATCTTAAGATGATGATACCCGAATCAAAGAACAATCCTAGAAAAGAATTTGGCACTTTGCAACAGATCAAACAAGTCATCAATCCTTGGAAGAAGATACTTGTTCTTAATTGTCACCTT
Organism: Capsicum pubescens; assembly: GCA_030864215.1. Taxonomy (NCBI): domain Eukaryota; kingdom Viridiplantae; phylum Streptophyta; class Magnoliopsida; order Solanales; family Solanaceae; genus Capsicum; species Capsicum pubescens. The sequence continues at coordinate 338,409,222 of CM061548.1, forward strand.
ATTTAACTGCTAATATTAAATACACATTCGAAGGGAATCATCCATATCACACATGAATAACACCGATACACCCCGTGGGGACACACTAGACGAATGAAACCCTTATCCAAATGATCCTTAAGTTGCTCCTTAAGCTCCTTTAATTTAGTCGGAGCCATTTTATAAGGGGGAATATAAATTGGACGAGTGTCCAAAATAAGATCAATCCCGAACTCAATCTCCCTATTTGGAGGAACACCAGGAAGATCATCGAAAAGACCTCAAGAAATCCATTCACCACTGATATCGAATGCAAAGAAGGACCCTTCGAGTTAGAATCTTTAACCCGGACCAAGTGACAGAGAAACACCTTGGAGATTAATATCCAAGCTTTAAGTCATGATATAAACTTCACCTTAGGATCTAGGGAACCACCCTACCACTCAATAACAAACTCATTAGGGAATTTAAAGACAACCTTACAGGTCTGATAGTCTAAAGATGCATAGCACGAGTGCAACCAATCCATACCCAGAATAACATTAAAATCCATCATATCTAACTCATATAAATCCACTAAAGTCTCCTTACTACCAACAGATACCACACACCACTTATAGACTATTTAAGAAATCACAAGGTCACCTATCAAGGTAGAAATAAAAATATGGTCCAAAATAACCTCAGGATCGAAACCAAAATACACAACCACAAAAGTTGTCACATAAGAAAGAGTGGATCCCAAATCAAGTAAATAATACACATCATGAGAGAAAAGTTTCAACATACCAATCACGTCATTAGGTGATGCCTCAGACTCTTGTCAGGTAGTGAGTGCATATAGATGGTTCCGACCAATACCAAAACTAGATAGTGCATCCTTTAGTACCGGAGCTGATGATGAAGCAACTAAAACTTATTCACCCCCAAAGCAACATTACCAACCGTATAGTTTCTAAGCATATGGCCTTGTTGACCATATTTGAAGCACCTGTCCCTCCCCTCATCACAAAACCTGATGGAACTGACCATAAAACCTACAAAGAAGACATGATAAAGTTGAATGAGCCCCATTAGCCTGAGATTGGGCACCCTATTCCCTGAAGTTATCGCCACCCTTGACAGCGCCCAAGCACACATGTAAGTGTACGTGGTCTACCAAGTATTAAAGTGGCCTTCAAGAAAGCATAATATCGATCCTATAGGGACTTGTGTAAAACTACTATCCAATTCTAGTTTAACAAATTAAGGAAAGTAGCAAATAAAGTTTTAGAGTTGTGATCTAAAATTGAACTAATCTAATGCGGAAAAGTAATGACTTTGGACAATCAAAGGATACAAACCTAGGGTTAAGTCTTACGAAAAATCATACTATGCCATTGAACTTCATTTATTAGATTGCTTATCTTGGTTGTTGATTCATAGGTTTAATCGCATGATCATGGTCTCCCAACCTCTAACCATTTACCTAATTTGGACATTAGAACTACATCGTTGAGCGGGGATGTAATAATCAAACTATGTGATTTAAAGCTATCATCCTATGTGTGAATCAAGTAAGGCTTCTAAGTACATCCTTGTCTATATACAAATTTGGATTACTTATTTTATAAAAGAATACAAACCATACTCTGTTCATCCCCATGTTCTATCTTCCTATTCTCTCTCTCGAGATTACAAGGTTGACAATGAATATATTCTAAAGGTAGATAATCCTTACAATAGTTAAAACAAGGATAAATAAGCAACCATAATGATAAGAAACACAAACAAACTTAATTCAAAACAAAAGTATTCATGATCTTGGCCTTAACCCCAAAAAGGGAGTTTAGACTTTAATGAAAATATTCATCATCCAATTGCTTGGATTAATGATACTAACCATTAAGGAATGATAAAACCGAAAAATAAGTTATGGTAGCATCCAATGTTGTCCAAGCTGATTTAGGGTGTTCCAAGATGTTTAAAACGCAATTTCAGATGTTATATTTATAGTATGCAAGTCATAAATTGACTAGGATTAGGTTTCCATGCTATTTTCTTTCATCTAGGCACAAAAATCCCATTTTTATGGCCATCACATCGCGGTGGTGGGCTCATCGCTATTATCCCGTGATGCGGCATAATCGTGCTGAGTTTTTGGAAATTGACAACTGCAGATTTTCTTTTTAAAGCGACGAGGTGACTCCTTCACTGTTATTACCACCGTAATGTAATGGATCACCATTTTGGGCCCCTTATTAATCCTGTGATGTTCCACACGTGCCTATTGGACACTCCACGTGCCTCCACTTGCCTAAGATATTTTAGGTATCCAAATTTTTGTCAAGTTGTGTATTGTGCTTCCGTGATCCATTCCAAGCCTTTTTGAGTTGTTTCCACTTGATTTAAAGCTTGTACATCCTTCATATTTCATCATAATCCATTAATCAAGCATCCTATTAAATTATACATAATAGTTTAGAGCTCAAAACAACACAACATCCATGACGGTGAACTAGAAACACGAGCTAAGTATAGGCTTCATTCACTTTGATATTAAGTTTATTGTTTTGACTCTTGTCTTGATTCAATTAACCCTTGAACATTATAACTAAGTTCTTTCATATAAAATAAACAATAAAACCCTTGGTAACTCATTAAACACATTAGAACCCAACACGATAGACTAGACAAAGACCTAGCTCAAGCTAGTCACACTAGTTTTCGCAGTTGAACTCTAAATGATCAATTTGAAATAAAACTCGTGTGAAAAAACCATTAAACATTGTAAACTCATACATGGACATTTAGATGCACATTTATATCATTATTAATATGTTAAGTACATGAATTATCTTCAAACAAGGCTAAATAGACTAGAATAGTAATGCTAGAATGCATAAATACACCCAACATCACCACCCCACACTTAAAGCCTTGTTCATCCTCGAACAACCCTTTACTCTAAACATCAAGATCTTAATAGAATCCACACTTCTAATAAAAGAAATACATTCAAGATAGTGCTACAATGACTATATGGAATACAAGTTTCTACACTAAGCACACTACATACATAATTGAAAGCTCAAGAATCCTACTTCAAAACATCCTAGCCTCAAGAATCGACCACAAGTGGAAAACTCATGCATATTTATCTATCAAAGACATCAAACGAATCACCCATGTTCATCAAAACACGTGACCCTTACAATAAGAGAGTTAACCACTATTATTCATAATAATGCAATACATAACACAATGGGTACAAGGATCAAGTTTCGCTCACTCTCACAAGGACTTAACAAGTTACACATAATGAACCATAGGCTTTCCCTTAGTGTAGTACTCCACTAATATCAATATGTCATGTATAGGATCAATTAGGTCTTTCGGGGTTGTAATGAAGGCTAAGAGACGGGTAGGAACTATTTGGTAATAGTGACTAAACTCTCTAAGCTCTTTAATACACTACATTATACATTTCAAACCAGTTTTAAACAACCAAATTAAACTTTTTTCCACCCACCCATATATTTTGTTTTTTCCCATCTCTTTTAAGCATTTTCACAAACACATGGTGGAAGTATTGTTTATTACCACATGAATCAATTTTTTTCTTTTTTCTTTTTTTTTTATAAACATGGTATTATTTCTAGCACAATGTCTATCACACCCATCCACCACGCATCAATTATCAACACCAATAACTATTACCTTGGGGCATCAAATTCACCTTTTCCCTCTTATTTCTCAAACTCCTTACTCAATTAATTTTTCATTAAAGTACCTAGGAGCTTTTGGATCAAATTAAGGTCTATCAAAGAAGGGATTCGGCTACTTATAAGACTACCAAAGAAAAACCTAAAGGCTCAACATGGCTGACTAAGATTAAGCACAAAGGTAGGTTAAAAAGAAGGCATAAACAAGGCTATCAAAGAAATGCCTAAATCATCTTCTAAACTCATATTCTTTATTTTGCTTTGCACACACACCGGAAAAGTTCTAGAAATCACATGCAACAAGGAATATACAAAAACTCACATCACACATAGCACATGTTTGACTCACGTAGGATCATCATAAACTCCAAACCAACAATATCATGAATCCAAATTTAAGCCACAAGTACTAGAATCATAATCATGAGCCTAAGAGTCTCAAAAGTAGTAATTCTTAAAATCAACATACTTTTACAATTAAAACACTTGCACCATGTAACAAAAAATGGCACCAACATGAATATCTTACAAAAAAAAAAATTGAGCCCAAAATTGGAAATTTCCCCACCCCATACTTAAAATATACTTTATCCCTAAAGTGAACTTAAAAGTAAGAGATAGAAATACTCCATGAGGCCTCTAGGCTAGCTAGTAGTTTTTTTAAAATTTCAACAGGGTCTGGGAATCCCACACTTGGTCTTTGCTATGCTCCTTAGCTCAGGTTTTCCGGTACTCATACTTCCCATTAACCTGCGACTCAACAAATACAAAAAAATTATGTGAAATAAAAACTAAAAACTAAAAACTAAAAAGAAAACATACCTTAGCTTGGGTTGCCTCCCAAGAAGTGCCTAATTTAGTGTCGTGGCATGATCTATATCAACTTGTTTCTCCACCTTGAGGATATCAATTTCATCCTAACATCACATCCATCTTCTTTCCCGGCTCATATGGGATGGTACAAAGGTTAATAAACTGATGAATAGATTGTGTATGGTAACCCACTCGGCCTTAAAGTGAGGAATGTTTTTATGTTGCTTTTCTTGTGAAAAATTAAGAATATAAGATTCTTGTTTCTCATCTTCACACTCTCCTACTATTTTAGATGATTCCACAGACAAGACATCATCTAAATATAAAGTAGAAAAATGCTTTGAATGAGGCCCAACCAATCCCTCTTCAAAATTTACACTATCCACAACACTCTCACTCTGATTCACCTTCTCAATTTTAGTCTTAAGAGAATAATGACAACTACATGGTTGTGATTCATATGGTGGTGGTGGTATCCCCTAACTAGTTTAGCAACTATATTTTTGTAGTACTCAGACTTTCTCGAATTGTCAGCAACTTTGTCTACAACAGGTTGGGAAGTCAACTCTGCATCTACCTCTTTAGTTTTCTTTAGAGGTTCTTCATTGAGCTCTGTACCATTCCTTAAAGTGATTGAAATTACTTGTTCATTTTTACTTGGAAAATCACCTTGAGGTCTGGTATTATCTACCTACTGCACTTGCCCTATCTGCATCACCAAGTTCTTTTTGATAATCTGCTAACTCTCTAGAATGGCCCCATTACTCTTTATATCTGCTAACAACTGTGCTTGATCAGCTAGAAGTTTTTTCAACATCTCTTCCAAATTGCTCATTTGAATTGGGGCCTGGTTATTCTGAACCTACTACTGCTGAAATTGTTGCTACTGATTGTAGGCGTTCACATAGTATTGCCTTTGATCATAGCCCACAAATATTACTGAATTGGGGTTGACAACATACATATCTGCAGAATGACCACTATTTCCATAAACCATACACCAACAAGAATCGTCATCACTCGAAAACCATCTATCCCAGGTTGATATCTCAAGAATTATGAGAAATAAAAAAGAACAAAGAAACTAAAAAGAAAAATTACTGAACTATTTACAACTCAATATAGCTAAACTAAAAGTAAGATAGTTGACAATTTACAAGTCCCCAGCAATGGCGCCAAAAACTTGACAGCACCCAAGCGCACACACAAGTGTATGTGGTCTACCAAGTAGTAAAGTGGCCTTCAAGAAAGCCGAATATCAATCCCACAGGGAATTGTGTTAAACAACTATCCAATTCTAGTTTAATAAATTAGGGAGAGTAGAAAATAAAGTTTTGGAGTTATAAACTAAAATTGAACTAAACTAATGTGGAAAAGTGTAAAGCCCCGAAAATGGTCTCGAGATGTCAAACGGTGCTTAGGACTATAAGTGTTCCCAAGCTAACCCTTCTACTGGCATAACTCATAAGCAACTGAATAAATATGTATAAAATGACTGAGTTTACTGTGCGGAAACATGAAAATAAGGTAATCTATGAAATTACAATACTGATACAAATTTTACATTCTGATAAAGTCTGAAAAGAGGGACTGAATTTACATAACTGACACTAACTGACGTCTATGAAGCCTCTATTTTACTGACTATAGATAGCTAGGACGCGACCCCAACTACCACTAATCAATACATAGGAGTATGAAAGTAAAGTATATAAATAACATCTAACTAAAGTCCCCAAAGTAGGAGGACTCATCATCTGCTGGCTGAAATCTGCAACTGTCTAATTCTGACTGCACACACCATAATATGTATCTACATTATGAGACAATGTAGTACATAGACGTATATATGAATCAGTACTTTGAGGATGTATTGAGTATACGGGGCTGAATGCATAAGTAAAACATTATCTCATCATCATAATTTGTAAAACAAAGCATGCTAAATGAAAATGACTCACATAAGTTGGGATATCTAAAAACTGAAATCTTTAATAATAAGAAGCAAGTCATACTTTATAAATCTAGCGAGTCATAACATTTAATTCTAAAAGTTGTACTTGTATTCTCTCTTTAAATCATACTATCTAAGAGTAGAAAGGACTCACTCTTAATCTAAAATCTGAAAGCTGAAAACTGTAGCTAATATCTTTCAGTAGAGCATAATCTGAGTAAAACTTGTGAGCCTTAATACTTAGTTTTTTTGAAAGCTTTTGTATTATTCTTTGCTATTAGGGAAAACACTTCATCTTAAGGGAAAAATGCTTTTATCTTAAAGCTTTAAATCAATAAGTTGTTTTAAGAGCAGGGGACTTCTTTTGGGAGGTTCTTCTAACCGACATAAACCATGTGAGCATTCAGGGAATCCAACGTCTTACCCACGTTGGGAAGAGTTGTTCTGCCCTTTCCATCGGAATAGAACTTCTTAGCTTAAGTGATTACAATCTTAGTCATTCACGTAGAAGTGTGAATAATCTTAATTCTACGGTGGCACGTAGTTCTGGGGCATGAAACCTTGGTAATATACCTATCTCAGTGCTAAATACTACTCTTATTCTTATGCTCAGGATCTTAAGAAATTCACTTCAAAAATATAGCTTAGGGGTTTACAAGAAAACCAATTATGCTCTTTCTTTATTTAAATCTCAAGTCATATAAACAAAGTGGATTCTTTATCTTAGCTCAGGACCAAAAAAGTCAAATCATTATAATCTAATCTTAGGGTGCTCATAGGACAAACAGTCTTGAACTAGCAATCTTAATTAGGGCTTAATGACCCATGATTCAAACTCATGTTAAAATATCATAATAGTTATGCTTGGTGATGTAAACATTTATAAATTAACTTAAAATCTAGAAATTTCTGCAATATACATGAAAATATGAACATAAACATGCAATTCAATTTCTAAATCATTGGAAATCTCATAAACTCATATGTAGCAATATTGGGTATAAACCCTAATTTTAATTTCATGAGAAATCATAAATTTTTTTAGTAAATTTATAATTAAAATAAGTGTTGGTCACAAGGATGAAAGAATTATCCTTGTTCATACCCCACATACCTCAATTGATGAACTAGATGCTAATACTTGAATGTTGGATCTCTATTGATGCTTTGAAGATGAATTCTTAGATTTCTTGTAAAGGGAATCCTTAATCTTGAATTTACTTGGAGAATTAATGGAAGAATTAGGTTTCTTGGAGAAGGAGCTTTGATGATCTAGGTTTTTCTTTCGAGAAAAAAGTGATGAAATAAGCATAAAGTGCTTTGGTATATGCTTAATGATGTGTTTTGGACGGATTGGGGCCCTGAGGATTGACCAAAATGCCCTTATTAAACTTTAAATCGGAACTAGAAATCGACCAAAAATCTCAATTTACTGGGCCACCGTGATGCGCCACTATCGCGGTGGCTCTCTGGAAAAGGACAAGCGGGAACTGAGCGTTCACCGAAATGTGCCACAATTGAGGTGCCCCTTGGATTTCTATTTTGGCCCTTGGCGCGACACGCCAGAATCCCAGAAGCTCACTGGAATGGGACAATTGGGATAATGGGATTCTCCGCGACGTGGGGCTATTATGGAGGGCCACTAGAATTTGACAATTGCGGATTTTGCCTTCTCTGCGATTCGCCAAGTGCCCAGGTGGCACACTGTCAACTTAAAAAGGCCATAACTCCTCACCGAGTGTCGAATTTGGAAGAATCTTCTATCATTGGAAAGCTTATTAAATTTTTCACAGAACAAAAAGTTGAAATCTTGAAAATACTGCATGAAATAAATAGTATTCATATTTGAAGAATTTTTTTTACATTCTAGGGACGAATTTAAGCTAGGAAAAGTACGGGGTGTTACAAAAAGTAATGACTTTGGACAATCAAAGGATAGAGATCCAGGGTTAAATCTTACGAACAATCATACTATGCCATTGACATTATTCATTAGATTTCTTATCTTGGTTGTTGATTCATAGGGTTAATCGTATGATCATGGTCTCCCGACCTATAACCCTTTACCTAATTTGGACATTACAACTACACCGTTGAGCGGGGATGTAATAATCCAACTAGGTGATTTAAAGCTATCATCCTATGTGTGAATTAAATAAGGCGTCTAAGTACATCCCTGTCCTAGATGCTAATTTGGATTCCTTATTTTATAAAAGAATACAAACCATACTCTGTTCATCCCCATGTTCTATTTCCCTATTCCCTCTCTCAAGATCTCAAGGTTGAAAATGAATATATTCTAAGGGTATCTAATCCTTAAATTAGTTAAAACAAGGATAAACAAGGAACCATAATGATAAGCAACACAAGAAAATTAATTCAAAACAAAAGTATTCATGATCTTGGCTTTAACCCCGGAAAGGGAGTTTAGCCTTTAATGTAAATATTCATCATCCAATTACTTGGATTGATGATAAAAACCATAAAAAAAACTAAATTAAAGAATAATAAAACCTAAAAAGAAGTTATGGTAGCCTCCAATGTTGTCCAAGCCGATCTAGGGTGTTCCAAGATGTTTAAATCGCAATTTAAGAAGTTATATTTATAGTAGAAAAGTCATAAATCAACTTGGATTAGGTTTCCAAGATATTTTATTTCATATGGGCAAAAAAATCCCATGTTTGATGGCCATCGCATCGCGGTGGTGGGATAATCGCTATTAGACCGCGACGCGGCGTAATCGCGCTGAGATTCTAAAAATTGACAACTGCAGATTCATATTTCACCATGACGCGGTGCCTCCTTTACTGCTATTACCACCGCGACACAATGGGTCACCATTTTGGTACACTTCTTAATTCAGTAATGTGCCTCACGCGCCCATTGGACACTCCACGTGCCTCCTTTCGCCCAAGATACTTCAGGTGTCCAAATTTGCGTCAAGTTGTGTATTGTGCTTCCGTGATCCATTCCAAGCCTTTTTGAGTTGCTTCTACTTGATTTGAAGCTTGTACATCATTCATATATCATCATAATCCATTCATCAAGCATATAATAGCACTAAACTCAAAAATTTAGAACTCAAAACAACACAACATCCATGACGGTGAACTAGAAACATGAGCTAAGCATAGGCTTCATTCACTTTGATCTTAAGCTTATTTTTTTGACTCTTGTGTTGATCCAATTGACCCTTGAACATTATAACTAAGTTTTTTCACATATAAATACATAATAACAACCTTGGTAAATCATTAAAGACATTAGAACCCAACACGATAGACTAGACAAACACCTAGCTCAAGTTAGTCACACTAGTTTTCTAGGTTGAACTATAAATGGTTAATTTGAATCAAAAACTCGTGTGAAAACACCATTAAGCATTGAAAACACATATATGGATACATAGATTCATATTTATATCATTATCCACATGTTAAGCACATGAATCATCCTCAAACAAGGCTGAATAGGCTAGAATAGTAATGCTAGAATGTATAAATACACCCAACGTCAACCCTGCTAACTCCTATCACCCGACGGCTTCAGGTATGAAGCACTAGCTATGGATAAAGAACAAGAACTACCCCACTTATTATTTGGACACTTACCATCCCTACCACTTTGCTGTTGGCCACCACCCCGCTCATAGAACCTAAACTTTTTACCGTACCTTTCCCCTATTTCAACCTACTTTTTCTACTTGTCCACCACCTGCTGTATATGAAAAACCAACCTAGAGATGTCTATGTCCTTGATCAGCAAGACAGACTTTCTTTCAAGGATCCACTCATAAGATAATCCCAAAGTGAACTTCCTCATCTGGACCCTCATATCAAACACCATCTTCAGAGCATACCAAGATAACTAGTGAAACTTTAAGGCATACTCATCATCTTCCCCTATTTTAGATTAAAAAATTCCTTTGCTTTCTCTTTCCTCATCTCCTAAAGAATAAAGTGGTCTAGAAATGTATTAGAGAAATCCTCCCACAGAGATGACTCATCAGTGTTAGCCCTTGCCTTATCCTATTCCTTGTACCTTTGGTACACTACATCTTTTAACTGATAGGCTGCAAACTCCACCCCTTCCATATTTGTGGCATACATATCCCTAAAAATCTTTTCCATCTTATCTAGAAAACCTGAGAATCCTCCTCGACCATAACACATTAAAGGTTAGAGGGCTCAACCTTATAACTGGCCAACCTTTGTGGCCTTAGAAGATAGAGTAGCAATTACACCATGCTAAGAATATGAATCTACTAACTAAGAAATTATATGAATCGACTGATGAAACTCAACATTCATAACATCAGCCTGAGGAGGATTGGCGGGAACCAGTAGAACTCCAGGATGATCAGGGACTGGAACCCTAGACCGAGTATGGATCCCATAACTAGAGTGTATGCCATCAACATCATCCCCAGTTGGGACAGAGGAGTTTGTATGTGTATTAGATCATCGAGGCATGATCTGAAAAGCGAACAAATAGGAATTAGAGAGGATTTCAGGACCTTAGACTTTACAACTCAAAATAAAAAACACAAGAAAGAGAAATGTTCCTAAATGCCTGGTAGCCTTTCCCTTATAAGTGTGGCGTGCTACACACCATTAAAGGAGACTTTACTCGACACTACTTTGTGGACTCCCAATTGACCATGAACCTAGGACTCTGATACTAAATCTGACATGACCCAAACCAGGGTCTAGTCGTATCGAGTGTCTCAAGCCCAATTAAGATCGGAGACCACCCCCAATACCCCACCATAACCACCCTACATCCCGTATCAGATGAGTTTTTAGTGTATATATATAATCCAAAATAAAATAGAACAATCATAAGTCAAATACAATCAACTGGTGTCAGCCCCAATACCAATACCAATACCAAGACTGAGAGTAATACCGACACCACTTATACCAACCCATAGTAGTCCCGCAAAGCCTCTATTCCAAAGGAAAACAATATCCAGTTGGGACATACTCCCGACCATAGCCAAAACCAAAGTCTATGAAATGATCAAAATGTGTAAAGAAATCCATATCATGAAATAGAGCCTTTCAGAGTATAGAAGCTCACCACTTTAATCCAACACAGGATGATCTCAAATCCGATCAATGAGTAGAAGGAGCAAAACAACCGATTGTTTCATTGCATGGGGATATCACGCCTGAAGACAGGTTAGTAGGTGAACGCTAACATGAACTAAGGATAAGGATAAAATAATGCCAACCTTTAAAACAAGTAAACAACCATATGCATTCACAACCATACATATATATAGAATCCATACCGGGAAAGGGAACTAGATTTAGCATGCATTTAAAACCATTAACCTGGGTATGCGTAGCTTAACCGTCCTAGAACTGCCCATGGGCTATATTGGTCAAGTGTTACCCCCTGAACGGGCCCTGATGCATGTAGCCGCACAAACTGGAGATACCATAGGGGTAGGGGATTCCCGTGTACCTTTCGCCCTCTATTGTACATACTTACAATTATAGTTTAGGGGATTCCTGCGCACCCAACAAGTATATGGTCGCCAAGACCAATCCTAATGTCGGTAAACATGAGTTTTTAGTGTCTATCTATTGGACTCACACCTTCACAGTTAGCTATCACACCCCACTATTATTGCCCAATTAAAATAATTATCACACAACCAAGCCACCCATTCCATTTATTATTAACTTAGGCTAGAAATAGTATCATCATACTGACTATAGCTTGCAAGAAATGACCTTAGTCAATCCTTAAGGGATTCTCATGTACCCAATAGGTTCTATTAATAGATTTACTTGGGGGATTCCTATGTACCGCATAAGGTTTAAAAAATCCCATGGCCATCAAGGCCTTACCATTTAGTCGTTAAAATGATCTAGCTAATTTGGGTTCCATTACCACATTATATTATGCAAGGTTTTCAATGAAAGTCCAACTATGTAATAAAAGCATTCTCATAGGTATTTTAACATACATGTTGAGGGCATATAGTATCCAAAACCAAAACCAAGTAACAAATGACCATTTCTGTGCAACGATATGTTCAATTTAACATAAAAACCATTAGAAAAATATGGGAAAACATATATGAACCATTAGTAACCAAAACCCCCAACATATAATTCAAAACCCAAAACCATACAACAATTATGCCATAAAAACCATATATTAAATAATGCCTTTTGTCGAACTTACAATGAGAGAGAAGTAATATGCCTTAGATTACAAAGAAGGCAGAGAGAAACCACCCTTGTACGCCCCAAATTGACCATATTGAAGAAAACCCTAGTCTTCCTTGAACCAAGAGCCTTGAGAGAGATTTGAGAGATTTTAGAGTGATTTGATTTTGAATAGTAGGGTAAATGATGTCCCAAGAGTGCTTATGTCGTGGGGTCATGAGAGGTTAAAAGGGAAAATATCCAAAATACCCCTAAGTTAAATTGTACAAATTTCCCATAGAAAAGTATAACCACACCCCCTCCAACCGTACCCTACCATATGAGGGTACCTACCACTCGTACCTTAGGCATTCCTTGGACCCCAGCACTATCCAATATATTACAACCAAGGCCAACTCATACCCAAGCATATGACAAGTACCCTAGAATCCTACCTTAGGTTGAATAAAATCCTTTTGGCTAGACTTAGGGCATCATACGATTTAACATCATACTACTAGTACCCTAACATACAACTAGTATTATCCATTCGTACCTTGGACAGAAACCATCCAAACCACACTAATTAATATATGACCAAGACCCCCTAAATCTTACCCTATCATACGACAAGTACCCATAAGTCTTATGGTATACAAAATCTTAAAACCAAGAAATTTTCTAAGGACCAAAACCCAGGGTATTTCAATTGATCATCGTAATTCCACCCCTTACCATCCTCAGATGAATAGAGCAGTTGAGGTTGTGTAACACCCCGCATTTCGGGCTAGAATAAAAAATATGACTCTGATGCGTTGATAATCTCAGAGCCTTAAATCCTATACCAATTTGGCATGTCAATCAATTTTGTAGTATGTGAATCCATTTGAGCATGAATTTAGACCATAGAAGTCCTTCAACTCAAGGACGAGTTAAAACCATTTCGATCGATTAAGTTTTAGTGGATGTTGTAATTTGTGTCAAATTCTATTGACCATAACTCATTGTATATGATGAACTAGGTGGCCTACTATATAACAAATTGTAGATAATTGAATAAGATTTCCAACTATACCAAATTCGCCTAAAACGGACACCCGGTGAAGAAGTTATTGCCTTTCAAAGTTGAATGTGTCGCCTATGCACATATAGGCGATGCATAGGGCGGCGCCTATGCAAATATAGGCGATGCATAGGGCGACGCCTATGTAAATTTAGGCAATGCAAAGGGCGGAGCATAGTTATGGTTTCAGGTGACGAAAAAACTCCGTTTTGAGTTACTTTAAGTGCAAGTTAGTCCTTACAAAACCCAAAATCGTCCTTACCCACTCCTAAACGGATTTGGGCCTATTAACAACATTGAAGCCTCCTATAAAATCCCAAAATATAATCCTTCAAGAACTTAAGAGAAGGAGCAACTAGGATTTGAGAAAATAAGCTTGAAGGACCGATCATTCCGAAACTTCTTCGTGAAACAAATTACAGATTCGGAATCCTCTCGACGTAAGCCTCGATAGACACCAAAAATTCGTGGAGAATAAGGTACGCGGGGTTTTCCTAAAATCTCATGGGCATAGAAATCATGTTTTAAGAATTTGGTTTTCAAATTCATGTACATACTCATGTTTCAGAAGCTTTAATGATATTGTTTTGGCCTTTTGGCTTTCCCCCAAAGTGATTTGAAAGTTATATGTATATATATATATGCGTTTGTCTTGAAATATGAATTTAGAGCATGATTTTCATGAAACCTCTCTCTTAATGTAAATTTTTCCATGTTTCACGTAATATACAATGTTTTGAACACGAAAGAGAGGGTTGTGAATGTTGAATATGCATGTAATGAAAGAATGCATGGTTTTGCCAAAAATGCACATGACCACCATATGTTTGATGAAAGTTTTGCATGGATTTGACTTGAGTTTCGGAACATGACATCTTTAATGCAAATTACATATTTTGGTGGTCTAAACTATGTTTTGAATGAAAGCTCTTGCTTAATACATTATGGCTCAGAAATAGGACTTGCAAGTCTTGGTATGACGATACCAACTCAGACAAATGCCATAACAGACACAGACTAGTTCAGAAATTAGATTTTTATCAGACTTTCATGATTTAGAAATTTCAGAATGATACATGTTCAGAAAAGGCTAAAATAGGGCATAAAGAGAGCTTAGGTGGTTCCCTGAAGAAGGTGGGAGTTCAGACAACTCATTGCCTAAAACCGTGGTTTGCCGACCCAGGTATATTATTATGCGCTGACTTAAATGTCCTGTGGCATATCAGACTCAGACACTCCAACCCTTGCGGCACACTTGGGTTGGGGGCTTCCCTGCTGAGTCAATGGCGGATTCCATAAAGCCCATGGAATATTCAGACTTGTAGGGGAATACCACCTAACTCAGAAGTAAAACACAGATCATGATTTGAAATGAACAGACAGGTTGCATGTTTTCAGAAAGTGCCCATGTGTTTTTCAGAAATAGTTTTATACATGATGTCTTGATGAAAAATTGCTTTCCCTTAATATATATATATATATATGTATGTTCCATTATACTACTTTTGGATTGCTTCGCGTGCCAGTACTTTTGTGCTGACCCCCCCTCCTTCCAGGTTCTGAGGCACAATCTAGGGGTCCAGCTACTCAGTAGACATTCTCGGGTTTGCAGACTTGATCTCACAGTGGTGAGCCTTCTATTATTCGGAAGGCCTAATTATGTCAGACACTATCTTATTTATTATGTTTTTGGTTTACTGGGGGCCTTGTCCCAGCTTCTTTTCAGACAAAGGTTTATGTTCTTAGTAGAGATTTCGCAGACTGATGTCAGATAGTATTATTCATAAATATTGCAGGACTTGACCATGTTTTTCGTACTCAGTTTCAATTTCATATTTTATTATGATTATGAATATTGTGCATGATAACCAGATAGAGAATGGGTGTTCCGGGCCTTCATGGTTCGGGATGCTCATCACGGTTAGGGCCTAGGATCGGGTCGTGACAAACTTTGTATCAAAGCACGGTTCATGGTCCCAGGGTGTCTGTGAAATCGCGTTGGGTAGAGTCTTATTTATGGGTGTGTAGCGCGCCACACTTATAAACAGGAGGCTACTAGGCGTTTAGGAATGTTTCCCTTCTTGGTGATTTAGTTCGTTCTTCAGAGTCTAAACTGTCCCATTATTGGGTTGATTCAAGTGCAAAAAGTTTAGAGTATACATGATATAGTCCTTTTTGATTACGTTCTATAAGATTTTAAAAATTATGAAAAAACTCGATAGGAGTCTGTTAGTGCATCAATATATGCTGATTCTGATGTAAATATTGATCCTAATGGAATCGTGCATTCCATCTTAAGGTATTAAGTGTATATTATCCCTCTCAAAATCTTGTTACAGTTGTGGACAATGTATAGCAGAATGTTGGAACTATATTTCTACCTAAATAGTAGCATAAGTTAAAGTGTTGTTGTCATGACCTATTGGTAGTGATATTGGACCAAGAAGTTGGTGATGTAAAGTCACAAAGTTAGAAGTCAGAGTGAGGGTGATTTTGTGTAAATGAATATTTCAGTTGAATAATCGATGTTTGAGGATGATTTACCCCTTTATAGTGATAAACTAATGTGGTAGCTAGCAGCATGTGTGGATTGTATGGTAGTCCATGGAGGAAGTGTTTTACTCAGATTTTTATTTATACAGAATAATATGTATACTCTTAGACCATTAAATATTAGGTGTCAATTTTCTATCCCTTGTAATATGTAATCTTGTTATCATGATGTTTTTGAAAAAAAAAATTTAAAGTCTAGTGAAGCCGTGTGGGGCTCTTTCGATTCACTAGCATAGTTGTCTTGTCATCCATCTCATTTTCTTGTTCAAAATACAAAACCAAAGTCTAGTGAAGCCGTGTGAGGCCTGTTTTGATTCACTAGCAACTTGTTGTCCAACTTGTTGTTCTTTCATTGGTTTAATATATGTATGGCTGAATCTGTTTGCATAAGATAGAGTTGGTAATGAAGTGATTCATCCTTGTGTGTTATTAGTTGAAGGTAGAGAAGGAGTTGTTGGTCAGGGTTATTTGTTGATTGCTTGAATGTGGAAATGGCTATATTAGAGAGTAAGTTATGATTATAGACTCATGGTTGTTTGAGGAATTTGAAGGCAGTCTAAATGTATGAATGAGTGAGTAAGTATGAGGTGAGAAATCCGTATAAGTAGATACAATTGTATGGGGTTATAATTTAAGATTAAGGTTGACCATATCTATTATGAGGCTTTAACCCTCTTGACCTTCTTTTCATTGGTAGTTGTAAACTAGTGCTACTTGTGAGAAGATATGTAGTAGATTTTTGAGATATTTGGGTAGAATATCCCAATATGATAGATTAGTATATTTATATTATGTTGCATTCTCCATTGGTGGTAAATGATTGATACTAAACTATAGGCTTGAATTGAAATGGTGTGGTGGTAAATAGTGGCACGAGTTTGATGATGCATGTTTTGTGGGATTAAATTAGTAGGCTTGATGTGCTAAAATAGTACATGCTAATGGATTATGATAAGGAAAACCGTTAGGTCACGATCGATTTTTGTGGATATGAAGTTCTAGTGCACTAGTGTTTCGTGATGTTTATTTCATAGTTTCCAAGTGAAAATTTCGTGTAAGGTTGGGTTGTAAATCATGCATAGCACTATATTAAGTTTGAAAAGTTGATGGCCATGAAGGTGAAAGTGAAGGTTTCTTGACTAATGATACTAGTTATTGGGAAGTGATCTATAGGCTTGAAACAGTCTATCCGAGTGCCTAAGTTTATTTGATTTCATAATGAAGTATGACGGTGTATGTATGATGTAGAAGTATGCCCAGGGTGGTTTAAAACGGCGGTATTTATTCTAATGCTACTACATGTTGTGTGTGACTAGTGGTACCGTTGAGTTGATGTGTGGCGAGTGCCTTGAAAGTTGTGCTAATAGAAATAAGAGTAGAGGTACTAGAGGGTGTGCGCTTCAACTTTGGGGATGCTCATGAAGATTCGAAGTTAGTAAGTGTTCGAGTAATAGATGATGACTATTGGGGTTACAGAATGATAGAGTTTGTCTCAGAAGGCGGTATTTGTAGTAGGTTTTTCCACTTCCAGATGTAGTCATTAGGGTCAATTTATATTGATTACGTGTATTGTCGTTTTTCATACCCCAGAGTGCAGTTAAGTTTAAAGTCTAATACGATATCTCCCACAACTTAAGATGATGGTTTGAAGCTAAGGGGGAGATGATAGAATGAATAACCAAGTCAGGTTCTCAGATTCTAGTAGTGATGTCATGATGACAGAGAACGTCAGAAAGTGAGAGTGAGACTCAACCCATTCCTATCTTAGTATTTTTCAGTGATCCCAATGCCTACTCAAGCTTTACGTTTTAGTTCCGTGATCATAGTTCGTGATTCCTGTATATGATAGAGAGTCACGTACTCTTCCAGTTCCAAGATAATGAGTTCTACTTTATTCAAGTAGTCGGAATTACATTCCTTATGTTAGGAACTCTAGTTGAGGTCATGCAACTCATGACGCATGTACTCACTCTTTATAGTGTGTTCAGTCCCATATAAAAATCTTCTCATGCTTCAGGGTCTTATGTTTTAACCTTTTAGTGACCTCCCTATGCAATGATAGTGGTGATGATGTAAATGTTCTTGTTGATGGAAGATCATAGTACGTTTGTTTAGATAAGGCCATAAGTATGAAGTGGGATTTTGGGCCAATCTTTGATACATGTGATGTTTAGTGGAAAAATTTGTGTGTGTATGTTTTTAGGATAGCGCGTGGGAGTTATATTGATAATAGTTTAGAAACTATGTGAAGTATGTATTTATGGGTGTTTGCCTTGAAGTTAACATGCGGTTATAAATTAGGCTTGAATGACATTTTGGGATTGTAGTGAAAGGTCGCAATATGCATTAGCGACTTCATATTAAGAGTTCAGAGTAGTCATTGAAGTGGTAAGACATGTTATGCTTAGGATGCAATCTTTAAAAGAGATATAGAAGGTGGCGTCATATGGTTTAGAATAATAGCGTAGTGTAGCATGTTGTATTTTTGTGACTTAGAGTTAGGCTTGATCGCGGTGTAAGGATGAAGCTATTTTAGACATTAGTAGAAAAAAATTTGTCAATGCTCATATGAGAATTTTAAGCTGAATTGAATGAATATGATATTTATAGGGAATAGTATAGTAAGGGATTCTCGAGAAGGGTGCTAAGCTTGAAAGTAAGAAGTCGCATTGACTAAGGCCTGAAAATTCTACCCTAGTTTATGAGATATATGCCTATGTTCCATACTATAGAACAGTGTCAATGTTGGGATCCTATAGTCGGATGTCTAGTGTGACTCATGCCCAAATATTTTGCTATCTAATGCTACCAGGACTTCGTAAGGAAGAGTGTTGATAAGATACTCCAGATTGAGTATAAGCCTCTAGTGTAGTTCAGTCTATGTGGCCAGCAAATCAGTTTAGCCGTCAGATTCGGATGACTTGTTTTCTCGTCTTTTCATTCAATCATGCTACCCAAAATCTCAGATATGTTACTATTCCAAGATAGAGTATACTAGTATTTGCGAGTATAGGTTAATTCGTGCATCATGTGCTCGTTTTAGATTCCAGATGTTCAGATATGATTAAATTTGTAGGTGCCTAGTGCATTGCCTCAGTTTTCTGAGCATCTTCGTGAATTGAGCATTCATAGAGGGACATAGGGTCCCAAGGGGTAGATACCCCATTCAGTTGCATGCATAGATTTTTATTACAAGCTCCACACCAGTTATCATTGTGTATTCGGTCATACGTTCACACGTCAGTTCAGTCAGATATGCATTAGAAATGCATGTCCCATAGAAAAAGCTCATCTTATCTGTGTATTCAGTTCTGCGTTCATGAGAACAACTCAATAAAAAATCCATACATTAGGTATGCATGTTCATTATGAGAACTCAGCTTATGAGTAGC
Source organism: Capsicum pubescens (assembly GCA_030864215.1). Taxonomy (NCBI): domain Eukaryota; kingdom Viridiplantae; phylum Streptophyta; class Magnoliopsida; order Solanales; family Solanaceae; genus Capsicum; species Capsicum pubescens. The sequence goes on from CM061548.1 coordinate 338,428,844, forward strand.
TCCAGTCGTGTATTCCATGCATCAGATATGCATGTCCGATATAAGAATTCAGAATATCAGTAGTTCCATCCATATGGTCATGTCTCAGATCAGTGTATTCTTTATTAGAAGACATGTCGTGCCTGCGTTATTCCATACCTTTAAGGCTTCAACAAGTTCCTACCCATCATTCGAGGATGAATGATCCCAAGGGGGAGATAATGTAAAACCCCGCATTTCGGGCTAGAATAAAAAATATGACTCTGATGCGTTGATAATCCCAGAGCCTTAAATCCTATACCAATTTGGCATGTTAATCAATTTTGTCGTATGTGAATCCATTTGAGCATGAATTTAGACCATATAAGTCCTTCAACTCAAGGACGAGTTAAAACCATTTCGATCGATTAAGTTTTAGTGGACGTTGTAATTTGTGAAAAATTCTATTGACCATAACTCATTGTATATGATAAACTGGGTGGCCTACTATATACCAAATTGTATATAATTGAATAAGCTTTCCAACGATACCAAATTCTCCTAAAACGGACACCCGGTGAAGACGTTATGGACTTTCAAAGTTGAATGTGTCACCTATGCACATATAGGAGATGCATAGGGCGACGCCTATGCAAATATAGGCGATGCATAGGGCGGCGCCTATGTAAATTTAGGCAATGCAAAGGGCGGCGCATAGTTATGGTTTCAGGTGACGAAAACACTCCGTTTTGAGTTACTTTAAGTGCAAGTTAGTCCTTACAAAACCCAAAATCGTCCTTACCCACTCCTAAATGGATTTGGGCCTATTAACAACATTGAAGCCTTCTATAAAATCCCAAAATCTAATCCTTCAAGAACTTAAGAGAAGGAGAAACTAGGGTTTGATAAAATAAGCTTGAAGGACCGATCATTCCGAAACTTCTTCGTGAAGAAAATAACAGATTCGGAATCCTCTCGACGTAGGCTTCGATAGACACCAAAAATTCGTGGAGAATAAGGTACGCGGGGTTTTCCTAAAATCTCATGGGCATAGAAATCATGTTTTAAGAATTGGGTTTTCGAATTCATGTACATACTCATGTTTCAGAAGCTTTAATGATATTGTTTTGGCCTTTTGGCTTTCCCCCAAAGTGATTTGAAAGTTATATGTATATATATATATGCGTTTGTCCTGAAATATGAATTTAGAGCATGATTTTCAAGAAACCTCTCTCTTAATGTAAATTTTTCCATGTTTCACATAATATACAATGTTTTGAAAACGAAAGAGAGGGTTGTGAATGTTGAATATGCATGTAATGAAAGAATGCATGGTTTTGCCAAAAATGCACATGACCACCATATGTTTGATGAAAGTTTTGCATGGATTTGACTTGAGTTTCGGAACATGACATCTTTAATGCAAATTACATGTTTTGGTGGTCTAAACTATGTTTTGAATGAAATCTCTTGCTTAATACATTATGGCTCAGAAATAGGACTTGCAAGTCTTGGTATGACGATACCAACTCAGACAAATGCCATAACAGACACAGACTAGTTCAGAAATCAGATTTTTATCAGACTTTCATGATTTAGAAATTTCAGAATGATACATGTTCAGAAAAGGCTAAAATAGGGCATAAAGAGAGCATAGGTGGTTCCCTGAAGAAGGCGGGAGTTCAGAAAACTCATTGCCTAAAACCGTGGTTTGCCGACCCAGGTATATTATTATGCGCTAACTTAAATGTCCTGTGGCGTATCAGACTCAGACACTCCAACCCTTGCTGCACACTTGGGTTGGGGGCTTCCCCGCCGAGTCAATGGCGGATTCCATACAACCCGTGGAATATTCAGACTTGTAGGGGAATACCACCTAACTCAGAAGTAAAACACAGATCATGATTTGAAATGAACAGACAGGTTTCATGTTTTCAGAAAGTGCCCATGTGTTTTTCAGAAACAGTTTTATACATGATGTCTTGATGAAAAATTTCTTTCCCTTAATATATATATATATATATGTGTATGTTCCATTATACTACTTTTGGATTGCTTCGCGTGCCAGTACTTTTGTGCTGACCCCCCCTCCTTCCAGGTTCTGAGGCACAGTCTAGGGGTCCAGCTACTCAGTAGATATTCTCGGGTTTGCAGACTTGATCTCACAGTGGTGAGACTTCTATTATTCGGAAGTCCTAATTATGTCAGACACTATCTTATTTATTATGTTTTTGGTTTACTGGGGGCCTTGTCCCAGCTTCTTTTCAGACAAAGGTTTATGTTCTTAGTAGAGATTTCGTAGACTGATGTCAGATAGTATTATTCAGAAATATTGCAGGACTTGACCATGTTTTCCGTACTCAGTTTCAATTTCACATTTTATTATGATTATGAATGTTGTGCATGATAACCAGATAGAGAATGGGTGTTCCGGGCCTTCATGGTTCGAGATGCTCGTCACGGCTAGGGCCTAGGCTCGGGTCATGACAGGTTGCCAATAAGAACATCAAATGGATATTGCAGAAGATGATTAATAATTACATGCACTGGCATTAGAATTTTCCATTTTCCCTCCTTGGCTATCGCACCACCATTAGGACTTCTATTGGAGCAACACCTTATTTTTTGGTTTATGATAAGGAAGCAGTGTTACCTGCAGAAGTTGAGATACCATATTTGAGAATCATTCAGGAAGCTAAGTGGAGTGATGCCAAATGGATTCGAAATCAGTATGAACAGTTGGTACTAATTGATGAAAAGAGGATAAATGCGGTTTGTCATGGGCAACTTTATCAACATAGAATTTCTAAAGCTTTCAACAAGAAGGTACAATCTAGATAATTCAAACCAGGACAGTTGGTGTTGAAGCATATATTTGTGCATCAGAATGAAGCTAAGGGAAAGTTCACACCTAACTTGTAAGGTCCTTACATAGTTCACCGAGTACTGACAGGAAAAGCATTAATCCTAGCAAAAATAGATGGTGAAGCATGAACGAAATCCATAAATGTAGATGCTATTAAGAAATACTATGTCTAGAGGCCTTTATCTATTTCTTATGTAATGTTTTTCTTTCTATGTAATAAAACTATGAATGACCTAGTTCCCTCAGGGGAATACGTAGGAAACCCACATCGGGTTTGGTTTCTTAAGTAGAAGTTTCCCAAAAAACACTCTTTCCTTGTAATGTGAACTACGGTTGACCTGAGTTCCTTGGTGGATACGTATGCGGCCTGCATCATACTCGGTCGTATTAGAGAAAAAATCAATTTTGTATTTTTTATTTCATATGTAATGAACTCCATTCAACCTAATTCCTATGGGATACGTAGGCAACCTACAGAGGGTTCAGACTGATTCCCTTGACAGGATACATAGGTATCCTATATATGGATTAATCTCATCATCTTGGAAGCGCCAACATCTCTCTCAAGTCAAACTGGGATAGTTTTTCAGGGTATCATTTCGAGAAACGATTGATAAGACATCAAGAGATATTGAAGAGTGTGGGTTCAACAAACTAGTTGAAAAAAGGGACATTAGCTTTGGATGAAAGACGTTTGTATTGTTTCACAATATGTCATATTTTAAAGTTTTGCAGAATTTCTATTTACCATCACGCATATTTGTATATTTTATTTATCAAGTTATTTATTGCTCTTGTTTATCTTTGCTTTTAAATAATTTTCAATCAAACATTTTCTTATTATCTACTTATGAATATTTGAAATAGATGGGGTTACGAGTCCAAGCAAAGCTGGAAGTACGAAGTATCAAGAGCCATACCTTCAAAGTCAACACAAATCAAGCACCCCCAAACTTATAAATTTTTATGTAGTGCAGGTTTTGAAGATTAGCAGAAACCAAAAGTTGATAACATTTGTAGTATTGCAAGAATTACACCTCAAACGATTTGAATTTCCTTTAAAACACTTATGAGAAATCATGCCTCTTAAGTAATATTGATTAATTAGTTTTGAAGATATTACAAAGATTTCAAGCGCCCTACACATGACTTCTGGCTAGTCTACATTGATGCCTTTTAATATAATGCACAAGTATTTTCAAATGTTTAAAATTCACAATACATGACTTTTAATTATTTTGAATATATTCTCTAAAAAGAACCGCATATGCATGCAAAAATGCTAAAAAATATGTTAAAATGCATTACACAAGGCTATAATGGCTCTGCATAAGAACAAACACATTGTACAATTTCTTTAAATTACTTTAAAATGCACTACACGTGGCTTTCAATTACTTTGCATATATTCTCTAAAATACACGTGGCTTTCAATTATTTTGCATATATACTCTAAAATGCCCCGTACATGCACTGCACAAATGCTTTAAAATATTTTAGAATGTATTGCATATGATTTTACTGGCTTTTGCATGGGCACAAATGTACTCCATAATTTCTTTAAGTTATTTTTCACTACTCATGACTTTCATTTTCTTTGAAAGTACTGCACAATTATACTTGATTATCATTTTCTTCTACAACATTGCACAATCACTTTAAGTTATTTTGCACTATGCATGGATTTTAATTTCTTTTATAGCACCTCACAATTGCTTTCAAATGCACTACACAATTGTTTTTTGATAACTGCACAAAATTTATAAAAAGCCTCCATTCATCAATCATTTGGCTGAAAATGCCTCATATTCAAAATTTACTTAGTTTAAAGCCTCACTTTCAGCGCTGAAAGGCATTATTCATATGACTCATTGACCTAAAATTTTATTTTACATAAGATTTGTTTCCAGCTTGTAAGACTATATTTACATAAAGTAACACCCGAGGCGTTATTTTCATTAATTCACTAAATGCATTCACTATTTATGTACTAATTTCTTTCTTTATTTTAAGTTTTGTAGGAACCTCCGTACAAACATAGAACTATTTCTAAGCAGTGAACTAGGGAAAAGCTAGCGGAATGTCAAGCATCCCTGACACTGTTGACGATCAAAACTCAACTTGACTTGAAATTTGCAGATTTTCATGTAACTTTAAACCTTTTAACAAATCTATTCTTATATTCCAATGCCCCTATAATTATGAAATTGGGACAAAATTTTGAGATCCTCTAATATTTTTTGCTTAGCATAACTTCTAAACTACATTGACCTGATTCTCGTGGAACCCAAAATATGCAGGAGATTCAAAAACTAGGGTTCGGTCAAATTTATAATCACAATCATGTCAATTCAAGCTTCACCATTCCATCCTTAAGGCGTATCCTTTCCAAAATCGATCTAATTCAAAAGTAGAGAAAAAATTGGTTTACGTCAACGTCTTCGCCCAAAGACTCTTTTCAACATCGTTGGACTAAGAGAGACACGTTGTTAATACCCAATTTTGGCTCTCCTTTTTCATTAAATTAATTTCTCTATGCTTAGGATACTTGAATACTTTTTGTAAAATATATTTCCTTGTTTTTGAACATTAATAGTATGCAATTCATAATTTTTCTTATCCTTACTATTAGAATACTAATATTACATCTTGTAAATTTACTCCAAAAAAATAAATTTTAAATTATCATTCCACTACTTTTTCTAAAATGAATAATTAAATATATGTTAGCATATTAATATAATCCTTGCTATATTATTATATTTTCTACAAATTTACTCCATTTTATTTTTATTTATTTACTTTCAAACTATAACTAAATATATTTTAACTATAACATAGTTACATATTAGGGAAAATTATATGCATATTTATATATATACATACACTTTTAAAACAAATTAATCAAAAAAATAAGCATCGTTAATTGGTTGAGGAAAATTAGATTAATTCGTCTTGCCATTTGGGATAATTTCCTTAAATATTTTTTCAGCCCTGAAGACCCCTAAATTTAACCTGCCCCAAACCCCCTAAACTTAACTAAAACTAGCCCAAAACCCATCCTTCCCCTGCTAAAAATATCTCCAACAAAACCAATCATCTAAATTCCTTTTTTCTCCATGGTTGAAACTCAATCAGAACATAAATAACCTTTTTTTTTTTCTTACTGTAACTCTATTTCTCCTTTGGACCATCGGATAATAGCAATTTCGATGGTCCTCAACCTCCCCCCTTCACTTTTCCTCCCACATCCATCAATCCCATAGTTTTTCCATCAACTTTACATCATTTCAATAATTTTTTCTACTCAATCTGACCCCAAAGAGATTTCCACCGCCACTGCTACCGCTGTAAAGGTAAAAAGTATGAAGGATTGCCGGATTTGGGATTATTACTTCCTTAATTTTATGGTTCTGAAAGTGAATGCCTTCAAACAACCCTTTTCTCCTACACATCAATCTAAATTTCAATCTTGGTTTTCTTCCAATTGGGTCACTGTGTTTCTCTCTAAGATTTGGACTTTTAAAGAATTCTAAATTTGAATTCTTGGAGCCTCTATAGAGCTGTTGCAACACCTCTTCAACTTTTTCTATAAAGGAGCCTTTGGGCTACCATTTTTATGGAGCAAAAAAAATCAAGCAAAAGAAATAATCACCAAAAAAGAATTAGATAAAATTATCACCAAACGTCGGCAAATATATAATATCGCTTCCAAATTTCTTTTGCTCTTTTGAGTTTGAGTTCATGTTTCGATCTTCGATTAGGAAGTCTTAGTTCGCTGCCCAACACAAGGTAAATTCTTTCTAATTTAATTTATGCTATGTTAGTTTGGTGATTCACTCCTCGTTTGAATTTATAATTCTTGTTTGGCTGATTATGAGCGTAAACAAAGGAATGAAAATGGTATATAGTTATTGAATTTTGTTCATCTTATGTGATGTGTTTATGAAACTTTTTTTGGTTTGTAATTTGGTCTAAATAAAACTAATAGATTTTGAGGATATGAATAGAGAGGGTTGTTTTATTTTACTAGTTTAAAAGGCGAACTCGAAGTGGTAGTTCTTATGTTATTCCATTTCATACGCTTGCAACTTTGAATCAACTTGCCAACAAGGTCCTTTAATCTTCAAGTTCTCCTGATTCACGTTTAGTGGACTATTTTATGTCATTATTTGTTGGTTTAGATTTTTTTAAACATCGTAATGTTGACTTAGTTACGTCCTAGTTTTTGTGTGTTGATAACAAGGTAGATTTTTTCTTTGCTCGATTGAGTGGTTGTAAAGTGTCCAAAACTTGTGGTTTAGCTTTGAATAAGTTCTACGAGGTTCACAATTTGTTTCTGGTTAGTAGCTTATATAAGATCAGTGATGTGTTGGTTTGCATGTTTTTCAAACATGGTAATAGATATTTGCAAATACACAAGACTACCCCCTAGTCGTCACACAGTGCTAACAGTCCCGAGGGACCACAAGCTAACCCATGAGCTGGTACCTGTCATGAGCACTAAATAATATAATCATGAATGCTGAAGGATAACTGAATTGCCATAAGGTTTTAATAATGAAATGACTATTGAATTATGAATCTAGCACAATACTAAAATCTAAATAATCTAAATAGCTAACTGTAGTGTCTGAAAAGCCTCCAAACTGAATACTGTGAGTTGATGGGACAAACACCCAACTATATCTACTAACCTTTGAGATAAAGATAGAAAGTAATATAATTTATCCTCAGATGATGAAGACTCACCACTGCTACTGTACTGCTGATGATCTGAGGGACTAAGTGCGATCTGAGAACTGAGCGTCAGCACCTATGATATGATACATCATAGAGCAAAGAAAGATATGCAATCAGTACTTTGAATGTACTGGAATGCTAAATGAGGTAGGCTGATGTGCATGGTTTCATGAATAGAACTAATAATTAACTGAATATGCATGTAAAAGATGGAGTACAAAATAGAGAACATAGAATCTGTAGATACTAAAAATATGGAGAATCTATAAATACCGAGTATGCATGAAAGTTTGTAAATACTGAATATATGTGAAAATATGTAGATACTGGGAATGGATGACCAAGCATATAACATGGATTGAGTAAAATCTATAAACTAAATTACTGAAAAATACTGATATCTGCATGCTTTGGTCAAGCAACTCAAAGACTGCGTAACTGAACTGAGATTGTAACTGAGACTATATCTGAGACTGTAGGAGGCATCATCTAACCGACATTCCCCAATTTGAGCTAATCGGGGTCTAACCTGAAACCTTAGTTGGAAGAGTGTTAGTACCGTGCCACGGGTACTAACGATGGTTGTGTGGATCCACTAAACTGATATAATTTATAAAGGACTAAGGGTGTCAAGTCTGAACTGACAGGTGACCCCTGTGAGATAGTCAAGCCTAATCTGACGAGTGACTTCTCATACCCTATGTTGGCTATGTAGTTTTGATGTATAGGGACTGCTACTAATGACTCTGCCTATATGATGGGGAAACCACCATCCCTACACTTGCTCGATGCTAAATCCTACTCCCAACTGAAAAATATTGAAATACTAGACTGTTCTGAATTCGTCTGACTGGTAACTGACTATTCTGATAATGCATGTAGTATATTCTAAAGACTATTCTGTAATGTACCGATACTAGACTAAGTAAACAACTATGGATTTTGAGTATTCAATACCCCCTGAACTCAAAAACAATAATAGTAAAATGACACTAAAGCTTAAAGGTATGGATTATCAAGAAATGAGCTGATTTGATCATCCTATCTATAATAATCCAAAAAGAATGATGTTGATGACGGGTATGAGGCAAACATATCACAAAGTCAATGTTCACTTTCTCCCATTTCCACATGGGAATACTGAACTCCTGTATGGACCCACTAGGCTTATGGTGCTCAGTCTTAACTTGCTGGCATATAGAGCACCTAGCTACAAACTCTGTAATATCTCTCTTCATCCCACTCCACCAATAGATCTCCTGTAAATTACGGTACATCTTAGTGGCCCTTGGATGAATAGAGTAACGAGCACCATGTTTCTCTGCAAGAATTCATTGCCTCAAGTCATCTACACCAGGCACACATAATCTACCCTAACAAGGCAACACACCATCTCCCCCTTGGGAGAAAACCTCTACTTTCTAATCTCTGACTGATTTTTTCAACTTAACTAGACTGAGATCTCTATCCTGCTTTTCCTTTAACTCAGAAACTAAAGATGATTCTAAACTACTCTACACCCACACACTACCCTTTGTTGAGTCGACTAAGCGGACACTTAGTAGGGCAAGCTGATGGACGTCCTAAGCTAACTTCTTCTTACCATCCTCAACATCTACCCATGGACAATCTACTGAGAGAATCAGCCACTATATTAGCCTTGCCCGGATGATATAGAACACTCACGTTATAATTCTTCAATAACTCTAACCACCTTCTCTGAGGAAGATTCAAATCTTTCTGAGAGAACACATACTGAAGGATTTTGTGATCTGTGAACACATCTACATGCACCCCATACAAGTAATGCCTCCAAATCTTTAAGAAAAAAACTACAACTGCCAACTCAAGATCATGTGTAGGGTAATTCTTCTCATGGGGTTTAAGCTGTCTGGAGGCGTAATCTATGACCTTACCTCTCTGCATAAAGATACAAACCAAACCTACTCTGGATAAATCATAGTACATAACAAAACCATCTGAATAGTCTGGTAGAGTCAAGACGGGGGTTGAGGTGAATCAAGTCTTCAACTCCTGAAAACTCTTCTCGTAAGAATCTGACCACTGAAACCTAACTTTCTTATGAGTCAATATAGACATGGGGGATGAAATAGAAGAAAAACCTTTAACAAAATGATGGTAATATCCAGCTAAACCCAAGAAACTCCTGATATCTGATGGAGAGATTGGTCTAGGCCAGTTTCTCACCTCCTTGGTCTTTTGCGAATAAACTCTAATGCCATCATCGGAAATAATATAGCCAAGAAAACCTATTGATCTTAGATATAATTCACACTTACTGAATTTAGCAAACAACTGATGTTGTTTAAGAGTTTGCAACACTATTCTGAGATGGTCTGCATGATCGTTTTCTCTACGGGAGTAAACAAGAATGTCATCAATGAAGACTATGATGAAAATTTCCAAGTAGCGCTTGAACACTCGGTTAATCAAGTCCATGAAGGCTGCTAGGGTACTTGTAATACTAAAGGACATGAGTAGAAATTTGAAGTGACCATACCGAGTTCGGAAAGCTATTTTTGGAATATCACATTCTCTGACCTTGAGCTGATGATATCCTGATCTGAGGTCTATCTTGGAAAAATAGCTAGCACCCTACAGTTGGTCAAACAAGTCGTCGATTCTAGGAAGTGGATATTTATTCTTGACCGCGACCTTGTTCAATTGACGGTAGTCCATACACATTCTGAGAGAACCATTTTTCTTACGCATGAATAAGACTGGTGCGCCCCATGGGGAGATGCTGGGTCTGATGAATCTTCTATCTAAGAGATCTTTCAACTGTTCTTTCAATTCTTTAAGCTCTACTGGAGCCATTCTATATGGTAGAATAGATATAGGTTGAGTATCTGGGAGAAGGTCTATTCGTAAGTCGATTTCCCTTTCGTGAGGAACTCTGAGGAGATTTTCAAGGAGCACATCTGGCAATTACCTCACTACTGAAACCGACTCAAGGGTTGGAGCTTCTGAGTTAGAGTGTTTGACTCGCACAAGATGGTAAATACACCCCTTCGATATCATCTTTCTGGATCTAAGGTACATGATCAACTGACCCCTAAGAGTTGTAGTACCACCTCTCCATTCAAGGACTGGATCATTTAGGAACTAAAAATGAACTATTCTATTTCTACTGTAAACTGAGGCATAGCATGAGTAGAGCAAATCCTTGTTGAGAATGACATCTGTCATCTCTAACTCTACGAGATCAACTAAGGTAACTTTCTGAGATATTGTGACCGAACATTTCTGTATACCTGTCTGGATATAATGGAAACACCTACTGGGGTCGACACTAAAAAGGGCTCTGCTAGAGTTTAGGGGATAACTCCAAAGTTTACTGTAATATATGGAGTTATAAAAGAAAGAGAAGCCCCTGGGTCTAGTAAAGCATAAACATGTAAGTAAAATACCCGAAATGTACCAGTAACTACGTCAGGAGAATTTTTCGGATCTTGGCGGGACTGAAGAGCATATAATCTATTTGGATGCTGACCACTAGTAGCATTGGAAGAAGTACCCTGCTGAGTCGGGCGACCAGATTGAACTGACGAATGATGGGACTGGCCCTGTTGGCGTATATCCCTACCTTTCTAAGCAACTACCCGAAACTCCCGAATCCGATGTCCTGGCTTACCATACTCGAAGCACACATCACTACCCACTCTACACTCACCCTGATGGTGTCTACCATATTTCTGACATAGAGGATTCATACGAGCACTGCTAACACTGACTTAGGACTTAGAGCCTGGTGCCCCATCCCTATTGTCATTTTTGAATTTGGGTACAGGAGCACTGGCTAAAAAGAGTGTTGGGGCTGAAGATCTATGATGAAACTGAGAAAGGTTACCACCTTTTGACTTTGGCTGATTGAAATTAAAACTACCTATCCTAGCCCTCCTTTTTCCTCTCTCTTTCTCTCTTTAATTTTCTACTCCTCTATCTTTTGATCATGGATCATCAGTCTAGATAAGTCAATCTTAATAAACAGCATTGCGGTTCTGCACTCCTTGACCATACTATCAGATACGCCAAACACAAACTTACTTATCTTAGACCTGTTATCAGCTATCACATGAGGAGCATACCTAGCTAACTGAGTAAACTTGAGGGAATACTCCCTCACGCTCATGCTGCCCTGCCTCAAGTTAATAAACTCTAACACCTTGGCCTCCTCCAACTCCAATGGGAAGAATCTGTCTAAGAAAGCTGTGGTAAACTCCTCCTATTCTATAGGCCCCGAATCTACACCCCTATCAACTTTCCACTGCTTAAACCAAGTATAGGCTACATCCTGCAACTGATATGCATCCAATTCAACACTCTGAGTAGATGTCACCCCCATCGCATCCGTTACCTTTTGAACCATATCTAAGAATTTCTGTGGATTCTCTTCATACTTGGATCCCGTGAAAGAAGGAGGATTCATCCGGGTGAAATCCTGAATTCTAGTTGCATCAGTATTGGCCAATGGGTTCGCTGGAACAACAGTTGGCCATTCATTTTGTGCTGATATAGAATTGGCTAGAGTAGTGAATGCAGCCCTGAATTCTGCGTGAGTGACGTTCTTGTCCAAAGGATCTGCTTAGACGGGCTGAGGGGCTGGCTGATTTATTATTATTCTTCCATTCTTCTTGGGAGGGATGTTTTGAAAATGGAAGGAAGAAATAGATTAGACAGGGAGTCTAACTTGAGATCATACTCAATTGTACGATATGAATACTGAAAGAAGGAAAAGTTTTTCTTGAATGCCTTGTAGCCTCTCATCCATAAGTGTGGCGCGCTACACACCCATGCACAAGACTTGACTTGACGCGACTTTCAGACTTCCTAGGACAATTTAAAATCTGGCTCTGATACCACGTTTGTAACGACCCAGGACTACCCCCTAGTCGTCACACGGTGCTTACAGTCCCGAAGGACCATAAGCTAATCCATGAGCCGGTACCTGTCATGAGCACTGAATAATATAATCATGAATGTAGATGAATAACTGAATTGCCATAAGGTTTTAATTATGAAACGACTACTGAATTATAAAGCTAGCACAATATTGAAATCTGAATAATCTGAATAGCTAACTGCAGTATCTAAAAATTCTCTAAACAAAATACTATGAGTTGATGGGACATACCCCAAACTAACTATACTAACTACTTAGATAAAGACAGGAAGTAATATAATTTGTCCTCGGATGATGTGGACTCTCCACTGCTATTGTACTACTGATGATCTGAGGAACTAAGTGCGATCCGGGAACTGAGTGTCAACACCTATGATATGATATATCACAGTGCAAAGAAAGGTATACGATCAGTACATTGAATGTAGTGGTATGCTAAATGAGGTAGGATGATGTGCATGGTTTCATGAACAAAACTAATAATTAACTGAATATGCATGTAAAACATGGAGTACTAAGTAGAGAACATGGAATCTATAGATACTAAAAATATGGAGAATCTATAAATACCGAGTATGCATGATAGTTTGTAAATACTGAATATATGTGAAAATCTGTAGACACTGGGAATGCATGACCAAGCATATAACATGGACTGAGTAAAATCTGTAAACTAAAACACTAAAAAATACTTATATCTGTATACTTTGGTAAAGCAACTCTAAGACTGCATAACTAAACTAAGACTGTAACTGAGACTATAATTGAGACTGTGGGAGGTATCATCTAACCGATATTCCCCAATTTGAGCTAATCGGGGTCCAACCTATAACCCTAGTTGGAAGAGTGTTAATACTGTGCCACGGCTACTAACGATGGTTATGTGGATTCACTAAATTGATATAGTGTCCAAAGGACTAAGGGTGTTAATCCTGAACTGATGAGTGACCCCTGCGAGATAGTCAAGCCTAATCTGACGGGTGGCTTCTCATACCCTATGCTGGCTACGTAGTTCTGGAGTATAGAGACTGCTACTAATGACTCTGCCTATTTTAAGTGGAAGCCGCCATCCCTACACTTCCTCGGTGCTAAATCCTACTCCCAACTGAAAGACATTGAAATACTAGACTGTTCTGAATTCGTCTGACTGGTAACTGACTATTCTGATAATGCTCATAGTATGTTCTGAAGACTATTCTATAATGTACTGATACTATACTAAGTAAACAACTATGGATTTTGGGTATTCAATACCCCCAGGACTCAAAAACAATAATAGTAAAATGACACTAAAGCTTGAAGGACAAAACATGAAGGCTTTTATTTAAGTCAATCACTCTTGTAGGCATTTTATCAAACACTCGTAATTTAGGGTTTAAAAAAATCATAGGAATTCCATGAAACTTATAAAAATAGCATGAATTCAATATAATAGTACTAAATCATGATTTTATTCAATAGATAATAATATAAAAATATGGAGGATTGAATGATATCAATAATTTTATGGTAACATGGTATAAAATCAATAGTAGATGGAGATTCATGGATAAAATCATAATTTAAAATATAATAACTTGAAAAGATTATAACTTGGTAATTAAAATACGATATTTGGACTCCATGGATGAAAGGAATCCATGGATGAACATCTAACATACCTTAATGGATGAATTTTTTGAAGTTCTTGGTGAGTTCTTGAGGATTGGTCTTGAATTTAAGAGCTAGGGTTTCTTGTTCTTGGAAAAGAGGATCTTTAATTTGAGAGGAATTGAATAATGAATGATTATTTAGGTCAATTGGGGCTAAATTTTTGTGTTTTAGGACAAGTTTAGGGCTTTGAAAAAAGACCCAAATACCCTTAAACGGTTTTAAAACGTAAGCTGAAAATTGACCATCCCAATTTTTGGCCTTGGCGCCATGCGCCGCTATCGCGCCAAGCCACTAGAAAAGGGACAATTGGGACCTGAAAAAATACTGCAATGCGGAGCTAACACGTTGATCCTTTGAAGTGCCAATTTTGCCACCTCCGCGACCCGCCACCATTGCGGAGGCCCACTGAAAATTGCCAAACTGGAAATTGGCCTGTTCCGCGATGCGCCAACATCGTGGAGTAACACTGGAAATTAAAAATTATCATTTGGGCTTCCTACGCGATGCGCTAAGGGTTAAAATGACGGTCTTTAACGACTGAAACTTTAAATCGCCATAACTTCTTACCCGATTATCGGATTAAGGCGAATTTTATATCGTTGGAAAGCTAATTAAATTTCCTACACAATGATAGTCTCTAAACTGAAAAATGATGTGTTTTTTGAATTTTTTTATTTACGAATACTCATGCACTGGGAGTTAGATTATGCTAGGGAAATACGGGGTGTTACAATATTTTAGCTTTCCTCTTGCCCAGCTTTGCTATTACAAGGCGCCAGTAACTTTCTAGCATGAAAAAGCTTTAGAAGTGCTGAATTTTTTGTATGTTGGTTGTTTGTCATGAAATCTTTGCAACCTCTTTACTTGAATGTTAGAACATGGCTTTAGTCGCTTAACGTGTCTAGGTTTAGCTGTGCTCTTAAATGAATTCTCAACTTCTCACTTAACATGAAAAAAATGGCTTCACGAGTTATAAACCTTGAAATATAATTCATCATTGTGGTAGCTCGCTATTTTTGTTTGATTCAATATCATGAATACGGAAGCAACAACGAACCTTAATGTGTTCAAATAAGCTCAAAACTCACTGTTAAGGTATGTTTTCATTAGTTTGATTTAGCTTCTTGTATGATAAATATTGTGCCAACTTTAACTACTTGCCTAAGTAACTAGCGTATATAATGACACTATTTTATGTTCTAAAATTAAGCTGAATAGGCTGAATTTATCCTTTTCAAAAACTTTGAATAGCTGAAACTTGTTCACTATTTGTCCAAGTCAATTACTTCAACATGACTAAGTAAAATGAATAAGCGGGCTTGAAACAAGCCTTTGATGATTTGTTTTGAGTCTGAGTATGACTATCTTTTGTGGAAGCTATTGAACTATGCTATTTTTGTTTATCTGAATATGCGAATGAAACACCTAGCATGATAAAGAATGGGAATTGGAATATTAACTCACAAACTTGATGACTTTTTTTCCTGTTTTGATGTCTGGTTTGTTAAGGCTGCCCCTATCTTTTTTAAAGTGATATTGTTGCATCTTTGAAGTACTTTCTTACTCATTTGATCACCTGCAATCCTTATTTATTTCATTTTCTTTAATTAGTTCTGTGAATAGTCTCAACAAGGTAAGTCTGAAATAAGTTTAAAATAGCTTTTGCGTCTTGTTATTGAATTTTCTCTTCATGAAAACTCAAAGCTATTAGTACCACTTCTTAATTATATTTTTCCAGTAAGTTACCATGGATAAATAAGTTTTTTTTAAGAAGTCGAGATTTAGGAAAGAATTTTTTCTCTGAGGAGGAGAGAATTTCATCAATTTAAGCCGAATGATTTCATCTAGTGTCTAATCTCTTGTTTTTGTTTGTTTAAATTCTCTAATGTTCACCCTTTATCAAGAAGAAATATGATTTTCCGTTGCATGTGTTTTCACTTTCCAGTAAGGGATAGTAATGAGAAAAGTGTGAATTAATTTCTAATAATCCTGCCTAAGTTTCAGACTTAGTTTTCTGTTACTTTGATTCTTCTAAATGGTATAGACATGTTGGTGTGCTGCTCGTGCATCTCTGTTGAATAAGCTATTTGGAGTGATTGAACTTACTTGATGTTTTATAAGTCCTGCTAGTATGAACTTTGGTCCTTTACTAAACAATTAAGTTTACTTAGGAAACCAACATGAAAACTTCCTGGATAGTAGGTTGCCATTTCCTTTAGCAAGCTTTTTCGTGTATTTCTTTTGGTAGACTTCAAATTCACGTCTTTAAAGGTTCAACTATGGTTCCTGCATTGCCTTTATTACTCATGTACATTACTAAAATATCAAATTTTAGTTATACTAATTCTTATCTTTTCTTTGTGACACGTGAACTCGGGAGCGTGTTTGGGTTCTCATGGCTTGACTCCATTTCTGTCCAAATAAGAAAAGCGATAATAGATGCATCACATGTTTTCATCCAGCAGTTTAATGCCTCTTTCCCTCTTTCAAGCTTTATTCCTTGTAGACATTTGCTATTATTTTCATTTAACATTTCACACATTACTATTAAAATTTGTGTTCTTATTTGAATTAGTGTGAATTCTTAAATTTGACAACGAATTTAATTGTTCCCGTTTCACCCATATTTTATATTTAGCATGATCGTCAGGCTTAAGTATACATTTTTTATCGTTAAAAGGTTAAAATTTGGTAAATAACATACCTTTTAGAATTTAATGCCCAAGTCATTAGGAAGTCTTTAACGCTTCTTTAATATGGAATAGTGACTTATTATTTAGAATCAAAGTTAGTTTTAACTAATTAGTGATATCAGATTAACAAAAAATAGGTTTTGCGGTAGGCTAATTTATTATAGCTAGACTCGGAAATTGGGTTTAACTACTTTCGATATGGTAATCAATTCCGTTTTAATCATTTTTAAATAAGATACTAAAATTGGTCAATTTGATTTCATGAGGCTCTATTTCGAAGAATTCAGATGACGGAAAATATTTTTAACAACATGATTTTTTTTTGATAAAAATAAATAAATACTCAAGTTTTTATTGATCTACACATTTATTTTTATAGCTAATTTTCAATGATTCATTTAGTATAGGATAATCAACCATCTTATTTACCTCTATTTTGTAAAATTTGATCACAAAAAGAGCAAAAGAGTAATTTTTTTTTAAGAATGAAAAATATGAAGTTCTTAATATAATTAACTTTATCAATTATTAATTGAAAGCTTTTGTAAAGAATTGACTTGAAAGTTAAAATAATCATTATTATTTTTTCATTTTTATTTTTTATTTTTTTGACAACAAAGAGGTTGCACATTTTAGGAGTTATCTTTGATAATTTTCGAAAGTGGGTGAACCTTTCTAAAGTTTTTCTAATCTTTTCGTATAAATAATCAACATGTTTTATTTTAGTAAGATCCATATATTTTGGATACCTTATTTATATCATTCTTAACATCGCTTTGGATTTTCTTATCCAACCTATGTTTAGCCGGTTAATCATAGTTGACGGATCCTTTATGGTGCCTTATCCCTTCCGTTTAGAATAATTAGAACCCTTACCTAGAATTTTTTTAAGTTGCGTAGACCTAAAATGAAGTTTTTATTTTCTTTTGATTACTTAGTTTATAATAGGTGTCCTAATTCACCGTAAAACTAATTAGGTAACGACTTTCTTAATTTAATCAAAAGTTTTCCAATATATTGTACCTCAATTTGACCTGGATTAAAATGAGGTATAACAGCCTTGAGTGAATTTCCTAAATATATGAATACGAGTAACTACAATTCTAATCGTGTTGCCTTCATTTACTCATTAATAATCATATATTTGAATTAATTTCATTAGAAAGTGTCAAATACAGAAAATAAAGTGATTTAATTTTATTGATAGAAGCTATTTATTTGTATTTTGAATTAACAATGTTAATGAATTTAGATACTGAATATTATGTGTAGATCCTGAATATAATGAGTAAATGGAGGCAAAACGATTAGACATGATAGTTACTCACTTTGGGTAAAATAGGGATTTTAAGGTTATATTGTAAATATATAATTTTTTCGAGATTGAATAAAAGGAAAAATCAATCATATAAATTGAGACACAGAAAATATTATTAGCCATTGGACGTTGTTATGGAAATGATTAGTGATGGTTTATACAATAGCTAAAGATGGTGAAGAATAATTATGATTTCTGGCAATATATAATCGTGTTTAAAAGGCAACAGTGTGAGACGATGTATTCTACTTGGCTCGGAGTGAGGCATAAGCCTCGGGATATAGCTCCATAGATATTTAATTTTTAATTTCTGTTTAAAATATAGTAAGCATATACGAACACAAAATTATTTTGAAAATTACACTAATAATTAAATATTATTAGAGTTTTATTTTGGTCCATAATTACTCTAAAGACAACTGAAAGTAATAAAAAAATAACCTCTTCATCATATATATAAAAAGAATCATAAAAGAGCTTTCACATATGAAAAATTTAAAAACATCCATCACTTTCATAAATAAAGGTAGAGCAAAAATTAGATAAAAAAACTATAGGGGAAGTAGGAGGATGATCTGAACTGCAATCTCTTTTACGAGCCTTTCAAAGATTACATACAAAAAATGTACAACCTCGCCAATATGTATTATCATCTATTGTTGTCTCGACCTAAAATGTTGAAGTTATGATGACACCTATTTTGGTCCAATCATGATAAGTAAATCAAAATCTCAAAATAAAGAAAAATCATAATCAACAATAAAATGAAACAAGACGAGATTTCTAGAACGAGATCAGACCATAAATATAAGTAAATGCAAAAGTCTGAACCAAATATATAACCATCCAAAAACTTGGCATTGTAAGTACAAGAGCATCTAAAAACCATAAAAAAATCTGAAATATTGCATAGGATTGTCTTCGAAATAAATAAAGACAACAGTTAGATTAGATGAGGCTTGGAACCAACTCTAAAAGCCTATAGTAATGCCAGTACCTCGAAACCTCCAACTACTCAAGCACGAACTCAGTCATCGTGTGTTGCACTCGTACTAGGATCTGCACCGAAGGAAACAGTATAAGTGAGTATGGTTCACTTGTACTCAGTATGTATCATAGGCCGATTAAGCAAAGAAGAAAATAATACAAGTAAAGAGAATACTATGAGCACGCAACATACAAGTAGAAAAGTTCCCAAACGGTAGCTCACATCACCTCCACTAACAAATCTAATATATATATATATATATATATATATATATATATATATATATATATATATATAAACATCAAAAGGGACAAGCATACACCAAAATGTAGATAGAAACTAACTAAACGTCAAGTAACACATAAAAACAACACATGAAGTGCAAATGCAATGCAATACAATGAAAGATGAAGTGAATGGTTGAAAGACATCACATGACTTTCTGTATACACTTATCAAGATTCAGTACTTTAAAAATAGGGGGGCATAGGGGGTTTGTAACTTGTATACTATCTCAAATTTCCACCAATCTCAATCTCATGTCTCAATCTACTCGACCGACATATCCCTCGATCTAGACATTTTTAAAAGTGTCACATTTTCTTTTAAAAATTAATGTTCTTCAATGGTATCGATATCTCATGAATGATTACATATGTTAAGAGGATATAATGCTCACAATCAAATCAGTATGACTATATCAAATCAATTCAACACATGTATAAGTTAGGTCTGAAATCAACTCAATATTCTAGTTGGGCACCATTGGAGTAACACATGCATGTAAGACATTATTAATATCATATAAACTCATAACTCAAATATTTCTATCATTATAAATGCAAATAGTGCTAAATAAGACCTATAATATATATTTCAATCATGAGAATCACATTAAGAAACAAGGCAGTCAAATGCACAAACAAGGCCAATGATGTCAAATTAAGCCCCCCACCCCCTTCCCACGGGAAACACGCAATATGTAATACCATAATCAATAACACCATAATATAGGCCACCACTCAGGCATCACATAATATATAAAATAGCCGCAAAAATATATTCCATAGTTATTTTCCTCATAACATGCTTTACTTATTCATTAACTACCCAATCCATCTGAAGAAACTTAAGCCATAACCTACCTGAAAACATCAAAATCTAAAGCTTAAAGTCCTTCAACACGGAGATTTCTTCTTTCGAATGGGTTCGAAATCAACTACAACATTCAAATATAGTATCTGCACGTTAAAAGAAATCTAATGTTTCCTATATTGCCTATACTTGAGCTGAATTCAAATTGGGTTTTAAAATAGAAAGGGACAAAATCAAAATTTTATTTTAGAAATATATTCCCCAAGATTAAAGGAATATATAGGTGAATATCATACGAAAAATGAGTTAAAAATGAGGATCAATTCAAAGAGAAATCACCTTTAAGATTTTCCAGAAAAATTCTCAAAATATCATGTTAAAACTAGGATTAAAGAGTGTTTTGATGATATAATTTGATGAAAAGTCATAAAATTAAGGTTTTGGAGCTTGCCCAAACTCAAATGGTGATGAAAACCCTAATAATTGCCCAAACTCAAAGTTAAAAGTTCAAAAATGGTAAAGAATCATAAAAATAAGAGTTTATATACCAGGGATGGCCACTTAAGCGACTGTCTAACAACTTAAGCGCCTTGAGGTCTCTAAAGAGGTTAAGCCACTTAACCGTCCATTGCTTAAGCAGTCAAGTGCTGCTAAAGTAGATGCTGCATAAGAGTCCCTTTGTCATTAATGTGCCTACCGCTTCTGTGGTACTTTGGCCGCTTAAGCGGTTACACCATATATCAACAAGTCCTGAGTTTGTGCAAGCCAAAAATACTCTAAATAGACCAACAGGATTTAATCGAGATCCCATAAAAATAAATCATATATGCTATCAGGATTATTTCAATGTTCCAAACTCAACGGTGATATCAAATTTTTGAAAAAAATATTATTTTCAACAAATTAACCCCTTAGACCCCTTCAAGGCATATTTGAATAATTTTTAAATGAATGATCGAAATGCAAACTAAAGGCTCCGAAACTACTCTATCCTGCAAGTAGGTAAGTCAAACCATAACCCGAAGTTAAACAGAATATCTTAACTTGGTAGAGAATGCCCATCATAGGCGAAAATCCACAAGTACAACTTATAAATAAACAAAGTAATTGAAAATGATTAAAATAGTCAAACATAGACACCATCCCACGACCTGGTAGATCTAATACAAGATAATCTAATAAAAATATAACTCAAGTTCTAAAATAGTCAATAATATCTATCTCAAAACAAAAGACTGGACATGAAAGATAGAAGGAGATAGGCAACTTCGACTCCTAGAGCTCATCATATCTTTGAAAAATCAACACAACACGAACATCGATCAACAACAACAACTAGTACTCGATCTGTACCAAAAAGATATAAAAGTGTAGTATGAGTACCAAAACCACGGCTACTCAGTAGGCATCATCAATCACCTAAGATAATTCATGATATTAGTATGATAAAATTCAAGATAGCATAACTAAGTCAAGGTATAGACAAACTTGAAGTAACTCCAACCTTGCTATGCATAAATAAGTAAATGTACCATAATAATAACATAACGTGAAGCATCAATACATACAATCATAACTAGAAAATTGGTTCTCATATGCCAATTAGTGTAGAAAAGTAAACAACCCATCGCAAACCCCCATAAGCCTGGAAGTAACAAACAAGATAGAATGACCCACCACTGTCATTTATCAACTCTCATAATACAATTAGAATTCATCCAAGTCATTCCAAAGTATAACTATTGATTTTCCATATTCATCACTTATCAATTAATCAACACTTATCAACTAACTCTCATGTAGCAACTAATGCTCATGTATTGATAAACCATCCTTTATCAAATTAACATCACTTATCAATTAATCATTATTTAATAGCATAACCACTTTTTATGTAACCTATAAATACTTTTATGATGTTTCTTAGTCATTTTATCAATTTTTATGCACATTGATTCCAAGATTGACTTTTGATCTTAGAATTCTTGTGTTCTTGTTTTTTGGTTGATTAATTGATATGAGACATTAGGTTTTCTTTGTCCATTATTATGATAATTGGTTCCATGCTTTCTTTATTGAATTTCATGGATTGTTTCACAATTATGAGCAACTAATTTCCTTAGCTAGGGTTGTGGAAACCCTGACAGAATAAGAAAGTAGGGGAAGTGTGAGATTTGTTTAGATCATTGTTACTACATATATTATGATGTTCTCCAGTTTGATTGCTTTCTTAGCAGTTCTCGATGCTGAGAAATCACCTATATTCCCGATCATCCTAAAAAAGGAGTTCAAGATTAGGAAAAAATATTACAATAATGATTTGAGGCTATCAATCCTCATTCGAGAACTTGAGACCCTGAAGGTGATAGTTAAATTGGGATCCAGTACAAGGGTTAGTAACGTGACACTGTGAGACTCAATTGGTAATAAGTGAAATTCACCAAAGGCATTCAAAAGATATTTGGTGATACATAACTTGTCAGATTCTGCATGCGTGACATCGAGATATCCAGATTGAGCATGATAAACCTCTGTAATTAAAAGTTATAGGGAACACAAGACTAGTGTTCATTCTAGATTATTTACAAAAAAAAAATTAAAATCTTGTTGCTTTTACTACTTACTACAAAATCCCCCTATTTACTTTCCTGTACTTTCGGCCAATTTAACAAGTTTGAGAGTTAGATTCGACCTATTCATTGTAGAATTGACCCCAACCTAGTTAGGTTACTATATTTGACATCGACTGCGTTGTATCTTCTTAGAGGGTATAGTCTTAGATGAAATCAAATTTTGGCATCGTTGTTAGGTAAAATAGTTGTCGAGTTATTGATTGAATTTATTGAGGTTTTTGAGTTCTCTTTTTCTATTATTCTTAGAGCATATGTCGGTGTATGCCTAGAACTAGGAGTAAAGAAAATCCATTAATCCCAATTGATCCTGAGTTAGAGAGAATCCTACAACCAAAATGTAGGATGTCAGAACACGAACATGAAGGTCATATTGAGGGGCTTTGGGATAATCCTACTGGCTTGAATCCTACTCCTCCTCCTGGTATGATTCAGGAGGTGATCGATCAAACCACTAATCAAATATTTAAAAAAGAAAATGTTGCTAATGAAAAAAGGGATGTGGATGCCCATCATATAGCTCAGGAGGAAGAGATGGAGAGGTAGACACAAGAAGCAGATCATGAAGAAGAACTCAATGAAAATCAAGATAGAGGTAGAAGGGGTAGCACTCAAATGTTTCCAGCCTATCAGTACTTGACACCATATAATGAACCAGAGGAGGACTTAGATATGTTGAGCCTACCAAGATAGGAGCTATCATTCCTCCTACATTTCCCCCGAGTGTGAATTTTAACATTACTAGTGTTATGATTCGGTTGTTAAATCTAAAAGGAGTGTTTCCTAGCTTGCTGAATGATGATGCAAACATTCACCTAATTAATTTTATTAGAATTCGCACTTTATACACTATACTTAGTCTAGATTAAAAATCTCTGAGACTCAAGTTGTTCCCATTCTCTCTTACTAGTGAATAGACATTATAGTTAGGGGAACTTCCTTGTGGGTCCATTAATACTTGAAACAAGTTATGGAAGCTATTTTTAGACCATTTTTCCCTCCATCCAGAATGCTAAAGTTAAAGAATGAGATCTATAGTTTCAGGAAATTGCATTATGAATCAATGTATGAGGCATGGTTTTGGTTTAAGAAGAAGTTGATGATGGTGCCTAACAATAGAATTAAAGGAAGTAATTTACTTGAAAGATTCTATCAAGCCTTGAATACCTATTCCAAAGTTATGGAAGATACTATTATAAGGGAAGCATTCATGCACCTGCGTTGAGAAGTAGGATAAAAGATATTAGATTAGATCTCTCTAACCAACTAAGGGTGGCATACTCAAGAGGTAGAGAAAGGCATTGGAACTTACACTATTGGGATTTTTTCGAGCATGGAGTTTTAGATGACACAGTGGTACAGAAGGTTTCTTAGATAAGAATAAAGATCGGGATACTGTTAAAGTAGTTTTTGATGATGATTTTTGAGAAGGGGAATGCAGTAGGCCCGTAGGGTAAGTATTCTAGGTCATATGATTCTAATGTAGATGAAGGAGAAAAATAAATCGATAAAGAGTTGGTAGATTTTCGAGCCAAGGGCCAATCGTCTGCTTAAGAAAATTGGAACTTGAGGCAAGGGAATCAAGGTTGGAACTACTTTGGGGATAGGTATAAACTACTTTGGGGATAGGTACAAGGATCAGAGCAGAGAGAGAGAGAGATAGTGACTGGAGACTAAGGATGACTAAAAAAAGAAAAGTGGTGCATATATTTCATTGGGGAATTGTGAAACTGAGTCAAGGATGGTGGCTATGTTTTCAAAGCTGGTAAAGGGTTAGGAAAGTTATGAAAGTTGCCTTAAGGAGATTAATGCAGATATTTTAGGTTTGACCCAGAAAGTGGAATCACATGCTACTGTGATTAAGCAACTTGAGCAACAACTTAGTCAGATGTCAGGAACTTTGAATAAACATCAACCGGGAACATTTCTTAGTATATTGTACAGAAAGCTAAAATTGACACTATTTGTCCATCTCCACTCGCAGTGGTAAGGAAACTATTGATCCTCCCATGCCTATAGTTGATGAATCTAGGGATGACATTATTATTATAGGTGAGGCACCTAAACCAAAATTAGAGAAGTTGGTGACTAGTACTAAGTCATCATAAGAATTGAGAGGTGTTGACAAAGGTAAAGAGAAGGTAAATGAGCCGGTAGCGAAGACTATTTTATGATTTATCTGACCTTACCTTAAAGGTTGAAGAAGAAGAAAGAAGAAGGGAATTATAAAAAGTTTATTACTACGTTGAAAGAGTTGAGTTTAAATATTCCTCTTTTTGAAGCTCTCGAGCAAATGCCTGGGTACGTAATATTTATAAAGGATTTGGTAACAAAGGAAAGAGCTATCACTTATGAGGATGTTGGTGGGTTGTATCATTGTAGAGTGATTACATCCTGATCTCTAGCACAAATAAAAGATGATCCCGGTGACTTCACGATTCCATACACCATTAGGACATCTATATTTGCTAGAGCTCTATGTGACTTGGGTGCCAATATTAACTTGATGCCGCTAGCAGTGTTCAAATAGTTTGGCTTAAAACCTCCTAAACCAATGACAATATGGTTGTTAATGGAAGATCATACAATAAACCTATTGGTATAGCTTATGATATTTTGGTAAAAGTGGATAACTTAATCTTTTTGACCGACTTTGTTATCTTGGATTACAAAGTTGATTCTGAGATGTCCATAATTTTGGGAAGACCATTTTTGGCCACCGGTAAAGCATTGGTGGATATGAACAAAAAGAATCTTAAGTTCAGGCTGAATGATGAAGAGGTCATATTCAATGTTCGCAAACCATGAAACAACTGACTGACATGGGGATGGTTTCGTAATAAACTATGTTGATGACCCTGGAGGCCACTTATTTGGCAACCTTAATGAATTATGAGTAATTAAGGTACCCACATTGTGCATTTATAATAGTTTGTGTTAGTGTGATTAAGTTAGATCTACATACCTAAGATGCTGCAGTTATGTTCCTAACTCTCTTATTTTATAACGATTTGATGCATTAGGGACAATGCATGCTTATAAGTAGAGAGAGGGGATACATGTGGGTCTTGATGTCCTATTGGGTTTTTGTTGTAGTGTCTCTTTTCTTTGGAGTCTGTTCTTAGTAGAGATGGCATGTTTAGGATATATTGTGTTTTGTTTTATGTTGTTTCTATTTAACTAGGGAAAAAATAAATACCTAAGGGAAGTCGATGATGTATTTTGTTTTGGTAAAAAAATAATACTCCTTCAAAAAATATGTTTTGACTTGTGTGATGTGTATATATATGTGACCATTGTGGATCTTGTTATGGCACTAGGATTAGGGACATGATAATTATACCTAGAATTTGCATGAACTGGATAGGTAGTAGTTTGTGAAGCAACCCTGTACCATGTGTATGTGAGATGTTAACTTTGTTCCCATTGTGTGTTTAATCCAGAACTTGTTCGCTTAGTCTTTCCTAGGTTGTAGGATAGTCAGTTAGGAAAGGATCATAGGCCGATCATGAACATAGTCCACTTTTAGCCTAAATAGCCTTCCAAATATAAATATGTATCCCTTGATCCCTTGTTTGAGCCTATATAGACCATTTTCTTGATTTTCACTGTTCACCTTCCCATTTTCATTACAATGAACCGATTTTGGCCCCGGTCTTCCTTGGACATTGTGCACCTCAACTCAGGCAAACTGCCTAAGTTGAGGGTAGCTATTATAGGGGTGCATGATTAAGAGTGGGTATGAAGAAGAGCGTAAATAAGATAAATGGAATGTAGGGTAGGGTGTGGCAAAAAGAAAAAGAAAAAAAAAATGAGAAAGAAAGATTAAAAGAAACTACACCCAACTTGAATGAACAATAAAATAGCAAAAATGGAGAAATAAGGGTGGAATAAAACAAAAGTGGTTTATAAGTTGACCCAAAAAGTATTTGTGGTGCCAAGGAGGCTTTGTCACTAAAATTCCCAAAATGTACCATACTAGGACCCAAGCTTACATTGCAAGTCGAGTTAAGTCCTACGGTAATTCTCAACCGACTGTCTGAAAGCTAAGGTAAAGAAAATAAAGGCAAGCCTAAGGAATTATGCGCACATTGATGAAACTTCTCTATGAGTGAGAGTGTCTCATAATCATCCTTGAATTAACATGTATGAGTTATTTGAGTAAGTGAGACTTCTTTGTTGTGAGGGCATATGGGTTGTGTTGCTAACTGCTTATCTGTTGAGGTAGTTAATTTGTACATATGCTTGAGTCTATGTTGCAAATGTAATACGATAGCTTGAGATCCTTTTGTCACATTGTTGGGTTGCATTGATTCACCCAGTTGGTTTTGAAATTCTAAAATAAGAGGGGGTGATGTTTTTGAGCTGAATTTGGGATTGACTGCTATGGGTATCCTAGCTTTCTTTTGGTTAAGAATGATCTTGTTGTGTTTTGGTTACCATAGGAAATACAAACGGTCTAAGTTTAGGATGCTGACGTGCAATGGTTTCATGGCACTTTTGATGCTTAAAACTGAGAAATATATAAGTGCTTAGGTCTATTTTGGTAGATATGATGTGTTTTGGTGTCTTGTTTTTGCAGGAAACTAGGTTTTGGGAGCTAAACAAAGGAAAATGAGTTAAAAGATATAAGATGGACACTTATGATGACACCTATTTGGCAAATGTGCCACCTACCTAGTGTAGGTGATAGGGCATAAGTGTCAGAAGACTAGAGTTTAGAGAAACTTAAGCTGAAAATTTTTTCTGCACCCTATGGTTGGGTACCTATGTGGACTAGGTTCCACCTATAACCCATAGATGTCCACTGACCCAAAAGTTCCTAGTTCGATTTGGTTTAGATTTTTAGTTTTTTTACGTGACCTATAAATACTCTTATGATATTTTTTAGTTAGTTTATAAATTTTTACGTACTCATACTATTCACAAACATATTTCGATACCAAGATTGACTTTTGATTTTGGGATTCTTGAGGTCTTGGTTTTGGGTTGATTAATTGATTTTAGACATTGGGTTTTCTTCATCCATTATTGTGAAAATTGATTCTATGTTTTCTTTATTGAATTCCATGAATTGTTTTGCAACTATGAGTGGTTAAATCCCTTAGCTGGGGTTATGGTAACCCTTACAAAATAACAAAGTAGGGGAAGTGTGAGATCTATTTAGATCATTGTTGTTGCGTGTACTATGATGTTTTTTAGTTTAATTGCTTTATTAGTAGTGGCCAATACTGAGAACTCTCCTGTATTTACGATTATCCATAAAATGGATTTAAAGATTGGGAAAAGAAGATTACAATAGTGATTTGAGGATATCAACCTCGTCTAATAACTTGAGACCCAAAAGGCGATAGTTAAACTGGGATCCAGGACAAGGGTTAGTAATGAGACACTTTTGACTCAAAAGATAATGAGTACAATTCACCAAAGGCATTCAAAAGATGGTTGGCGATACATAACTTATCAGATTCTGCATGCGTGACATCGAGATAGCCAGATTAAGCACGATAAACCTACGGAATTAGAATCCAAGGGGAATACATGCCCAGCGTTCATTTCAAATTGTTTACAACCAAAAGCATTCAAATCTTGTTACTTTTACTACTTACTAAAAATCCCCTTACTTGCTTTCTTGCACTTTCAGCTACTTCAACATGTTTGAGAGATGGATTCAACCTATCCCTGTGGGATCGACCCCAACCTAGTTGGGTTACTATATTTTATATCAACCACATTGTATCTCTTTTGAGGGTATAGTTTTTGGTGACATCAGCAGCTTGCAACACAATCTATGTACCCTCATAACGAAAAAGTCCCCTCTCACAATATAAGTATGCATGTCAATGGAATAATGATAACAAGATACTCACACTCCCAAAGAAGTTCCAATTAATGTTCATAGAATACCATAGGCTTTCCCTTATTTTCTTTACCATAGTTTTTAGACAGTCGGACTAGGATCACTATAGGACTTTATTCGGGTTGTAGCTTAGGCTTGGGGGCTGGTATGGTACATTTAGGACTTTAGTGACTAACCCTTCTTGACACTCCAATTATATTTTGAGGCCCACTTCTCAATCAACTTCTCTGTTATTCCTCCCTTATTTCTCTTTTTTATTACTTATTCAGGTTGGGTGCAAATTCGTTTAATCTTTTTTTTTTCTCTTTGTTTTTTTATTTTTCATTTTTTTCTTTTCCATTTTTTAACCACACCAAACCATACTTTTTCTCTCTTATTTAATCCTCATGCATACCCAATTCTAATAACATACCCATAAGATAGCCACCCCCAACTTAGGCAATTTGGGTGAGTTGAGGTGCACAATGTCTAAGAAGGGACCAGAGACAAAATATGTTCATTAAAACTAAACTGGAAAGGTGAAAGGTGAAAACAAGAAAATAGTCTATGTAGGCTAAAAATAAGGATCAAGGGATATTTATTATTATTTGTATGGTGATATAGGCTAAGAGTGGACTAAATAAAGAACGGCCTATGATCCTTTCCTAACAGACTACCCTACAACCTAGGCAAGACTGACAGGGTAACTTTTGGATTAAATGCACAAAGGGATTTGGTAAGAAATCTTGGACACACACAATACATGGTTATGTTACCAACTACTACCTATCAGATTCATGCAAATGCTAGCTATGATTATTTTATTCCTAAGTCCTAATGCCATAACAAGATTCACAGTGAAGACACATATAAACGCATCACATAGTTTAAATTTTTCTTTTTGGAGTGGTATCACAAAAAAAAATACATCAACCGCCCTTAGATTCCTTATTTTTTCCTCGTTAAACATAAACAAAACAAAACAACATGAAAAAATAGTACGACCTAAACATGCTAGTTCTACTATGATAGCACAACTGATGGGAAAAAACATGGCAATAAAAACCCTCGGTTGTGGTCCGCCCCCACTCATAACTAAAAGACTATGCACTATCTCTAGTGCATAAATACAATCCAAAACAAGGGAAAAGGACATAACTGAGAGGCTCTAGTCATACATCTTATACTCTCCTCTCTAGGGCATACAGTGGTGCAACAACAGGAGGTATATTAACTGACAGAGGTGGTGGTAGTGGAAGGGTACGACTAAAAGATACACCCACTACTATCTTATAGAGTATCCACTCATCATGTACTATGGATACTATTGACTTATGGGTAGCCATATTCAAGGCCTGATCATATGGTATAGTGGGGTCCTACAACTCCTTATCTCTACTCTCTTAGTCCCAACCACGGGGAATGGATCCCTCTCAGCAAATAGGTCAAACTACATAGATCAACATGGAGGCAATGAGTGTGTAAATGAGGGGATATTCAGGAGATAACCATAATCTGGTTCTCAGCAAGAGAGCGTACCTCAATATGTAATGTGTCCTCCTCCTATCGAATCTCAGATAGATTTGGATCCTATAAATTGCTAAATCGTGCACTCATTCGGCCCTAAAAGGAATTAATCCTAGCGTGCAACTCCCTACTAAACTCCATCCTCTTCACTCGCACCTGCGCCTCACAATTCTCTAAAGTCACCTGGACCCAAGGCCAGATCTCTGTATACAAATGGAAAGATGAGTCTCTACCTTAGTGATATGGGCAATGATCTCATTCTGTCACTTAATTAAGTGATGTAAAAACTCACATGGCATCTCAATAAGACTTTTAGCAATAGCAGTGGGGTAAGAGGCTATAGCTGATGCCCAAACTAACTCTGAAGTAGAATATGGGGATGAAGTAGATGTAGTCAAGGACCCTTACCCTCAGTAGGAATCTTGGGCTCAACTCTCTGGTCGTCCATCTCACCATCACCAATGTAAAACCTCTAAATAGGCTCGGTTGGAATTAATGGTCCCTTAAAATATGTTGTAACCATAGTCGGAGGCAGCTGAACATTTTATGCAAGGACCAATTAAGACGTATCCTTGATCAAACTAATGTCTGTCATTCTTGTCACCTTAATCCTCCTATAAATGTCAGGAATATCTATAACAACTTCTGTATCATATTGCTACTATATACATAAGGAAAGGGGAGACTAATGGTCTGACCAAAAGCATGCTTATGAATCTCCAGCTGGATCAGTGTTGCAAATCAATCTCATATACTACAAGTAAACTAAAAACTAGTGTGGCTTTATTCCATGGAAGAATGTTGCCCGACATAGTCGGACTCAAACTGAAGCATACCATAATCAATTAAAATTTTTTCTGCAAATTACAACAATGCCTTTTTTATCTCCTTCTTTCCCTCTATGCAGAAAGCCTTATCACTTAAGTTAGAAATCTGGTGAGCTATCTACCTCACCAAATCTATCCTTTTCCATTTATATTCAATGGCTCTCTTGGCATATCTATCCCAAATGAATTTCATCCATAATCCAAACTCTACAGTAGATACTAGTGCTACATACTCTGGCATATATATTACACATTGGATAACCACTACATAAATATCCAGTCTAACCCCTTAGACTAGAGTATGCTCCAACTGTGGTTTCTCAACTGCCCTACCCTCTCATGGGGCAATCAAATAGAAAATAGAGGTATAGAAAACATAAAACTCCCAAACTAGAGTTGGGATTTAAGATACCTAGGGCCGGGTCATCCACCCCAACCGATATCAATCAAACAAGTCCCGAAGGTCTGGTGCCCCTGCTATCCCGATAAAGTCTATCCTTCTTTCTACTGCAGTAGCCCTCTTGGGCCAACCTATCTCAGTAATAAGGCTATCCCTCATATATATGTGTTGTATCCTCTCTACACACCATCTCAAGTTTATCTTATCCATAGAAAAAACAAAGATATGTGTAGAGTCAGATGCCGGATCAATCGGTAGTGGAATAGAAGACTGGACATCCTATGTAGGTGGTTGTGTGTTATGTGCGGAGGATGATAAAATCTATTGTGGATTTTGAGTTGTACCCTCCTCACACTGGTGTTCAATTGGTTCCAACTCACTAGCCAAATCAGACTCGTCATCCACCTTTCTCAGCCTGGGAGCTGTATGTATTCTCCTTTTTTAGCGAACCAAAAATAGATCCGTAATTAACCTCATCTCTAGATCCTAACTGATATTTGAACTTATCCTCTGTATCACCTTTGAAAGCCCCCTCTCCCTCCTCAAACTGGGAAAATATGGGGGTGAGGTCAAGGATTTCTTTATCCTCGACCTAGGAAAAGCTCTAAGTATAGCTGTATGGGCCTCATCCTGAGCTAGTGTAGACTGAATACCCAACTGAGTCTATGCTGGGGTAAGTTGCATGCCCTAGATACCCAATGTAGCTTTAACAATAGCTGTTGTAGCCTCGACTTATCTCTGGGAGCAGTCCCTAGTGTGTCTTGGGGCTAGAGGTCTGTTCAGGCTAATTGGTTTCTCCTCCACTAAGCCACTACACTTGATTCACTATGGATTTATAGAACTTTCAATGCTTAAAATAATAAAAATTTGCAAGTTTCTTAGGTTGTTTTGTGAGATTGATGTATTTTAGGTATGTTTTGTAGGAAATCATGTTTTGGATGGTAAACCAAAGAAAAGGATGAAAATAAATGTTTTTGGCCACTTACCGAGGCATTTTCAGGAATTTTTGCCACTTAACGAGCATAGGCGACCATAGTATGTGCCAGAACTTGAAGTCTAGAGACTCAAGTATAGGGTAAAAAAGACTCTGGCACATACTTCGGGCACCAATGGAACATATGTACCACCTACAGTCCATAGGTAGCCTTAGTAAGTGAGAGTGGGCCAAGTCTAAAGAGATTCAGGAGTTAAACAGGAGGTCTGGCACTTACCAAGGACCACCTATGATCCGTAGGCGGCCTATGTAAGTGGACACCGACCTCAATTTTCCTTTATCATTTGGGTTTTGATTTTCTGGGTTTGTATCCTATAAATACCTTTTTGATATTTTTAGTTAGGTTTCACACTCTTAACACTTACAAACATATTTGATTCTAAGATTTAGATTTTGATATTGTTTTAATGTCTTCAATCATGAATTCCATTATTCATTACACAACAATGAGTAGCTAAATTTCATAGCTAGGGTTGTGGGAACCCTGGAGGATTGATGAAGTAGGGGAAGTAAAAGTTGTTCTAAACCAGTATTCTTGCATGAATTGTATTATCTTCGGTTTAATAAATGACTAAGCGGTTGGAAACATTAGGATACCGCCTAGATTATTACTACTTACTCCAAAAGAAGAGTGGTGACTAGGAAAATATAATAACAATAATAATTTAGAGTTAATTGACAAAATAAACTTACCAATATTATCTTTTTAAGTCTACTAGCTTTCATCTAATAACTTGAGATTCTAAAGGTGATAGTTAACTAGTATCTAGGATAAGGGTTAGTAATAAGACATCCTGAGGCCCAAAAGGTAAAAGATGAAATTCGTCAATGAGTCCAAAAGATAGTTGTGGTACATAACTTATAAGATTCTGCATGCAAGATATTGGGTTTGTTTTACAAAGCACAATAAACCTACAGATTTCAAAAGCCAGGGGGAAGACAACTCTAGTTTTCATTTCTGACTGATTACAACCAAAGTTAAGTTATGGTTACTTGTTCAAGATTATAACAATATGCCCCCATTTACTTTAAATTGATCCCGTTCAGTTCTTTAAACTAGATATACTGTCCATTCCTTTCTTGGGTTTGACCCCAACCTAGTTGGGTTACTATATTTTGACAACGACTCTTTTATCCTGCATTTGGAGGTGTAGTTTTAGCATTCATCAAAATTTTAGTGCCGTTGCTGAGGAAGACGGTGTTTAGTTATTGATTAAAGTTTTTTGGATTTTTTAGGTTTTTACATTTTTTTTCTTAGTTGGGTATACACCGGTGTATTCATAACACTAGGACAATCCCTTACTCCCACTGAATTCTAACCAAGAGAGAATCTTACAGCTTAATTATATGATGACAAAACCAGTATGTGTAGGATATTTAGAAGGGGTTCGGGATGATCCTAAAGTGATACCTCCCCTACTACAAGTGATCCTTAAAATATTACTGATCGACAGATGAATTAGTTGTTAAAAGATATTGCTAACCAGAGAAAGGATGAGGAAGCCAAGTTATCTCAGTAGGCAGAGCTAGCTAGGCTAAGAAAAATAGTTGATTGTCGAGAAATACTGGAAGGTAATCGATATGGAGTTTGATGTGGCCGAGCTCAAGTGATCCCAGCATACCAGTACTTCCAACCATATAATAATGATGAAGATATAAGATACGTTGAGCCGGTAGAAAAAAGAGTTATCATTCCTCCTGTATTGCCCCCTAATATTAATTTTGATATAAACAGTGCCATGATCCATCTCTTGAACTTGAAAGGTGTATTTTTAGTATCGGCTACAAAAATCACAAATATGCAACTTTCTAAATTTGTTGGGATCTGTACTTTTATACTATTCTGGGGGTAGAACAGGAGGCACTTAGATTGAGGTTTTACATATTTTTGTTGACTGAAGAATCTTTTTTATGGTTAGGGGAACTTTCTCAAGGATCGATTACCATATGAAATGAGTTATGTAGAAAGTTCTTAAACCGATTATTTCCTCCATCCAGGATGTTGCAGCTGAAAGATGAGATATACAATTTTAGATATCTACATTCTGATTTAATGTATAAGGCTTGGTTTAGGTTTAAAAAGAAGTTGAGCATGGTACCTAGTCATTGTATTTTAGGTATGAGTTTTCTGGATATATTTTATAGAGCCCTGATCATCAGTTCTCGAGCTATGGCAAACACAATCACAGGAGGAACATTTATGAGATTATGCTGGGAAATAACTATTGAGGTTCTACACCAGATCTCTCTTACTAATCGAGGGTGGAATACTTGGGAGCCTGAGAGGGGTGCTAACAGTTATTTCATTAGAGCTATCGATGATAATAGATCAGTTAATGAGTTTTCGGTGCAAGAGATTACACAGTTGAGGATTGATATTGGGTTGCTGACCAAGCAGTTCACAACAGTGAAATCTAAGAAAGTAAATGTGTTAGGTTTATAGGGTGCAAACTTTAGAGCATATGAGTCTAACTTTGAAGAAGAGGCTAAGTATCTTGATCAAGAAGTAGTGAGTTTTTGAGCCAAAGAGAATGGAAACCAAGTTCAAAACTACTATGGATATTGATACAGAGATCACAGTAGGGATAATGATGGTGACTAGATAAGAAATAATGACTATAAGGATAAAGGAGACCAGTATATTCTGCAGGGAAATTGTGATACCAAATCGAGAATAGAGGCGATACTGGAAAAATTTGTAAAGGGTCAAAAAATCTAGGAGGCTAACATTAAGGAGGTAAAGGATGATATCACAGGTTTGACCCAAAAGGTTGAGTCTCATGCAACTACTATCAAGAAGTTAGAGCAATAATTTTGGAAAATGTCAGAGACTTTTAATTAGAGACAACTACGTACCCTTCTGAGTGACATGGTGCAAAATCCATCAAATGTCAGTTATTTTAAAGCTATCACCACTAGTAGTGGTGTCACTAATGCTGATCCCCTTACGACTACCTTTGAGGAATTGAAAAATAATAGTATTGTAATTGATGAGACACCTGATATGGAGTTTAAGAAGTTGACATTTATTAATTATTAATATGAGATTGATGAATGGGTCGCCAAGTTTAATGCTAATGTGCACCATTGTAGTGCGATTCCTTCCATACCATTAGTAGAAAAAAAGAAGGACCTCGAAACATTCACTATTTTATGTTCTATTGGCCCCTTCAATATCAGACAAGCTTTATTTGACTTAGGAGATGACATCAATCTAATGCCATTTGTTGTAACACTCAAGCGCACATCCATAAAGCTATTGAGGGCCAACTTATCGATGAAGAAATTAACTAGTTTGTTGTGTGATGTAGTAGTAAGGGTGGCATCCTTTATACTCACAACTGATTTTATGATTCTTAACTGTGAGGTGGACTTTCAAGCCCCTATTGTATTGGTTAGACCTTTCCTAACCATAGTTAAGGGATTGATTAATATAGAGTTAGAACAGATGGCGTTCATATTGAATAATGATCAAGTGGTTTTTGGTGTGTGTCAGTCAATGCAATAACCATATGATATACAGGTTGTAGTTGTGATAGACACTATTGATGACGACGTTGTTGTAGAGGTTGTGTCCATTGAATAAAGACTTAGAGTTGAGGTAATAGCAACGGTAATTATAAATTTTGAGAGTGAAAGTATCAATAAATATGATGAGATAGTTAATGCATTGATTCTAGGGGTTCATACAATTATTCTCCAAAAAAGCTGGACCTTAATTTTAAGAACAAAAACACACCTCCTGTAAAACCATCCATTGAGGAGCCACCATTTTAGGAATTGAAGGACCTCCTAGATCACTTGCAATATGTATTCTTGGGGACTAACAATACCTTACAGGTGATCATTATAGTAGATTTGGCAGAGTCACATATTGAGGCATTGATATCAGTATTGCAGATGTTCAAAAGAGACATTGAATGGACCATAGAAGATATTGTGGGTATTCCAACAAGTATTTGTAATCATAAGATACAACTTGAGATGAAAAGTGTTCCCAACCTTGAGCATCAATGCAGATTGAGCACTTATATGTCGGAAGTTGTATAGAAAGAAATTATTTAATGGTTACATGCTGGAGTGGTTTACCCCACTGTAGACAGCAAGTGGGTTACCCCAATTTAATGTTCACCAAAGAAGGGTGGAATCACAGTTGTTCCCAACAAGAAAAATAAACTTGTGCCCATGAGACTAGTGATCGGTTGGAGAGTTTGTATGGATTATGGGAAGATGAATTTTTGCACACAAAAGAACCATTTACCTATGACTTTCATGGATCATATGCTTAATAGAATAGCAGGCCGGGGTTGGTATTATTGCATTAATGGGTACATGGGTTATAATCAGATCACTATTTCTCTCAAGGAATAAGAAAAGATGTTTCACTTGTCCCTATGGCACTTTTTCATCCAAGAGGATGCCATTCAGATTATGCAATGAACTTGCCACCTAGAGATGCATGATGTCTATATTCTTTGGCATGGTTGAGGACACAACTGAGGTATTCAAGGATGATTTTTTAGTAGTTGGAGACTTTTTTAATAATTATTTTGCTCATTTGGCCAACACAATGCAAAGATGTAAAGAGTGCAACTTGGTGCTGAATTGGAAAAAATGTCATTTTATGGAAAAATAAGGTATTGTTCTCGGGCACAAGATCTCAAAATAGGGTAATGATATAGATAAAGAAAAGATTAAGGTAACAGAAAAGTTTCCACCACCAGTCTCAATTAGAGGCATACAGAGCTTTTCGGGCCATGCGGGCTTTTATAAGAGGTTTATCAAGAACTTCTATAAAATTGATGATCCTCTATGCAAGATCTTAGAAAAAGAGGTGAAGTTTGTGTATGATGAGGCATGTACCAAAGCCTTCAAGCGCCTTTAGGAGTGGTTAATATCAACTCCTATCATTGTGTCCTCTTATTGGTCTACACCATTTGAGGTTATGTATGATTCGAGTGGAGTAGCCTTACATGTTTTCCTACTAGAAAAGAGAGAGAATATACTTCATCCAATATGTTATGTCAGCAAGGCATTAAATCCCATTCAAAAGAGCTATACATTTACAGAGCAAGATTTTCTTGTGGTGGTTCTTGCCTTAGAAAAATTCTAGTCATATGTTATTGGGACCAAAGTCATAGATAACATAGTCCATTAAACCTTGAGGTACTTGATGTCGAAAAAAGATACCAAACTAAGATTGATTCATTGGATTCTCTTGCTTCAACAGTTTGACTTTAAAGTAAAGGACCAGAAAGGCACTAAAAACCAAGTTGCATATCACTTGTCGAGTCTTGAAGAAGAGGGAATGCAGAAAGTAGGGGATGATCTTGACATAGATGATACTTTTTTAGATGTGCAATAAATCACTAAAAGGGAGAAATAAGGGTGGAATAAAAGGAAATTGGTTAAAGTGTTGACCCCAAAGTGAGCGTAGTGCCAAAGAGGCTTAGTCACTTGATATGTCCATATGTACATACCAATCGCCTATCCTACAATAGAAGTTGAATAAAGTCCTATAGTGATCCTAACTTGACTGTCTGAAAGCTAAGGTAAAAAAAATTAGGGCATGGCTATGGTATTTGATGCACATTGGTGGAACTTCTCTTGTGAGTGTGAGTGTCTCTTGACTATCCCAACATTTGCATGCATGATTTAATATTAGTGAGTGGGACTTCATTGATGTGAGGGAACATGGGTTATATTTCTAGTTGTTTACTTATTTAGGTAAGAGTAACTCGTACATATGCATGGTTATCTATTATTAATGTAATGCGATATCTTGATTTTGTTGTGTCACATTGTTGTGCTTCATGTATATACACAGTTGGTCTTAAATTATTTATATAGGAGGGGAGTAATGTGTTTGAGCTTAAAGTGATGACTGACTGCCTTGGATATCATAGATTATCCTAGCTAAGCGTTGGTTTTTTGCTTTGTTTTGTTATGTTACCTGAGGACATGCAAACAATCTAAGTTGAGGGTGTTGATGTGCTATGGATTTATACAACTTTTGATGCTTAAAACGATGAAAATATTCTAGTTTCTTAGGTTATTTTGTGATACATGATGTGTATTGGGTATGTTTTGAAGAAAATCAGGTTTTTGATGCTAAACTGAAGTAAAGGATAAAAATGGAATTTTATGGCTACTTATTGTGGCATTGTTTGGTGTATGTGCTAGAACTTGAAGTCCAGAGGCTCAGATGTAGGAAAAAGAAGACTCTAACACTTATCCCAGTTACCTATGGTCTGTAGGTGCCACTTATAGTCCGTAGGTTCCACCTACGGTCTGTAGGTGACCATAGTAAGTTCTATAGGGCCAAGTCTATAGAGCTTCAGGAGTTGTACAAGAGGCCTGGCACTTACCAAGGGCCACCTACGGTCCGTGGGTGGCCACCGATTTGAATTTTCCCTTTTCATTCAGGTTTTGATTTTTAGGGTTTCCTTGTATTCTATAAATTCCGTTTAGCCATTTTTAGTTAGGTTACACACTTTTAACACTTACAAACAGTTATTTTATTCTAAGATTTTGATTTTGATCTTGGGATTACTTTGTACTGATTTTGGTTGAAAATTCGGTTTTAGTCTTTAGTTTTTATTCGTTGACTATTGTAATATTGTTTTATGTCTTCAATCATGAATTCCATTATTTATTTCACAATAATGAGGGGCTATATCCTGTAGCTAGGGTTGTGGGAACCCTGGAGGTAGGGCAAGTGTGAAGTTGTTCTAAACCAATATTCTTGTATGTATTTTGTTGTATTTCGTTTAATATATGTCTTAGCAGTTGCAAACGTTAGGATCCTACATATATTATTAGTACTTGCTCCACAAGAGGCATAGTGAGTAGGTAAAGATAATTCATAACAGTAATTTGGAGTTAATTGCCAAAATCAGGCTATAAAAATTATCTTCTTAAGACGATTAACTTTCGTCAAAAACTTGAGACTCAAAAGGTAAAAGATGAAATCCATCAATAAGTCTGCAGGATAGTTGATGGTACCTAACATACTAGATTCTGCATGCAAGATATTGGGTTGGTTCAACAAAGCACAATAAACCTACAGATTTGAGAAGCCAGGAAAAACACAACTCTAGTGTTCATTTTGGACTGATTACAACCAAAGTTAAGTTCTAGTTACTTGTTTGAGATTACAACAAAAAATGCCTCATTTACTTTCAGTTATGCCCGTTGAGTTTAGAAAACTAGATATACAAGTCCTCGTCTTCCCTTGGGTTTCACCCTAAACTTGTTGGGTTACTATATTTTGACATTGACCACTTTATCCTTCAGTTGGAGGTATAGTTTGGGCATTCATCAGTGCTCAAGGGAATCATCCCGGAGCCTCAACTGCACTCCTTTCTTTTGGGTTGTCTTAGGTGCCATGGTACCAGAAAAAGTTGTTGTTAATTCTTGAAACAAAAAATAGGAATAAAAAATTTGAAAAAAATCAAAACACCCAGGATAGGAAACTGTCGACCCCACTTACATGCCGTAAGTGCCACTTATGGGGATCGTAAGTACCCCATAAGTGTCCGATAAAGCCCTAAAACTTCAAGGCTTCAAGTTTGACACCTATGATGCCAATTACGACCCATAATTGTTACTTACATGGCTCATAAGTCCCAACGTACATACCCTCCTGTGGGTAATTCAAATTTTCTCAAATTTTTCATCCCCACTTAGTGCATTTTGCATTTTTAGTCCATATTCGCTCACAACATTTATCAAGTTCAAAATTACAAGTGTTGCACAAAAATTTTACGTTTTCACCTACTGTTTCAACATCTACTTGTATTTCAGACATGATTATAGATTTCACAATACATGGCTAATCCAATAATTTCACATTTTAGTCATTCTAGGCTCCTATTTCATTTAATTATCAAGTAAATTCTAAGTACCAATTCAAGTTATTTTATGAATAAATAAATCAAAAACAGTAGGAGCCAAGAGATTTACCTTAATTGCAAGTGATGGAAGTAGAAATATGAAGAAGTTTTTGAAAACCCTAACCTTGAGTTCTATGTGTGTGAAAATGGACTTTTGGTATTGAGTTTTTGAGGGATTTTTTCTTTTTATGGAGTTAACAGGAAGTTGGAGTGTTTGAATTTATGTGGGGTGTTAAAAATTTTAAAAAGGTGGGGGAAAATAGTCGGGTATGTCATATCGGTTCGAATGCACTTGGGTTCGAGCCAGATTTCAAAATCTGGACACAAAATTTTTGGCAACTTATGGGGCCACTTTCGACTAGTAAGTGGTCTGTCGTAAGTGGCCCAATTTTTTTTATCTTAATGAACTTTGATTTTGATTCCAATGACACCCCTTACGAGGTTGTATATGGTAATTATGACCCTCGTAAGTGGATTTGTTAGTAAAAGTTCAGAGACTCCAAAATTCTCAGATTTTTACTCTAACATTTACTGCATCACTTACGTGGATAGGTGAAAGATATGACTTATGACCCCATAAGTGGGTTAATAAATCCCCTTATCAGGAACTCTCTAAATTTTTTAAATTCTTACCATGGTCCAGGTATTTCCTTATGCTTAACCAACAAAAAAAAAAAAAAACAACGTGAACACTAAATATTGGGTTGCCTCCCAACAAGCGCATGATTTAATTTCACAACATGACGTGGATATGTTGGTTACTCATACTTCACCAATAAGCCATTGGGTTGCCTTCCATGAAGTTCCTGATTTAACATCGCAGAACAACTTGGTTTCCTTGGATACTCAGACTTCTCCAAGTCTTACATCAACACACACTTTTACATCATCCATATTACGCAAATAGTGCTTGACACACTGTCCATTCACGTTGAATGGGTCTTCACCATCACGTTTCAGCTCAATAACACCATGCGGGAACACCCTAACCACAGTGAATGGTAAATACCACCTAGACTTCAGCTTTCCATAAAACAAAAAAAGTCATGAATTAAATAACATGACCATATCACCGGGCTCAAACTCCCATTTCTCAATCTTCTTGTCATGATACAACTTTATATTTTCTTTGAATAGAGCCAAAATCTCATATGATTAGAGTCAAAATTCATCCAACTCATTCACATTACTCATCCTTAAACTAGTTGCACCATACCACTCAAAATTGTGCTTTTTCAATGACCATAGTACCCTATGCTCAAGTTCGACCGAAAAGTGGCATGCTTTGTCGTACACAAGCTGATATGGAGAGGAACCTATGGGGTTCTTAAAATTTATCCGGTATTCCCTCAAAGAATCATCTAACTTCCTTAACCAATTAGCCTTATTTGCATTTACAATCTTTACCAATATGGACTTGATCTCACGATTGGAGACCTCAACCTACCCACTTATTTACAGATGGTAAGGTGTTTAAACCTTATGCTTAAAACCATATTTCTCGAGTATGGCCTTAAATAGGCTACTAAAAAAAGTGATGCCCACCATCACTAATAATAGCACGTGGAGTGCCAAATCTAAAAAAGATATTCCTTTTTCAAAAATGTGGTGACACTCCTGCCCTAATATTGGAATACGCAACTGCCTCCACCCATTTAGAAACATAGTAAACCGCCACCAAAATTTACTTCATCCTACAGGAGCTTAAAAATGGACCCATGAAATTAATTCCCCACATATCAAATGACTTTAAATCTAAGATAGGTTTCATGGGGAGTTCATGTTTCCACAAAATATTACCTTTCCATTGACAATAATCACAGACTTGAATGGCAAATCTTTAAGAACAAGATCACTTGCCAAAAAGTTGGACAAATCAATAAAACAAGCGATTAAGTCCTTAGATGCTGCCAAGTCCCGTTCATCTAGAAAAGTATCATTTATGTCAAGATCATCCCCTAACTTTTACATTGTCTCCTTCACGAGGCGAGATAAGTGATCCACGATCTAGTTCTCAGCGTTTTTCGGTCTTTCACCTCAAAGTCAAATTCTTACAACAAGAAGACCTAATATATGAACCTCGGTTTTGCATATTTTTGGTCCATAAGGTACCTAAATGTTGAATGATATGTGTGAACTATGACTTTGGTCCCTATCAAATAGGATCAAAATTTCTCAAAAGCAAAAGCCATCACGAGTAACTCTTGCTCAATGACAGTATAATTTTTCTACGTGGGGTTTAATGCTTTACTGGAATTGTATATTGGGTGATGGATCCTCTCACATCACTTTTCCTAATCTTGAACTCCTTTATGAGCATGATCGCTAATACAAGCAAGTACTTAGATTCTACAGTAGCTAAGGAAGAAATCAATACGACGAAGATTAAAATACATACGGAAAGAATGATCTAACTGAATCTCATACTTCCCTTACTTTGTTAATCTGGTAGGGTCCCCATAACCCTATCTAAGGAAATTAATCTGGTAGGGTCCCCACAATCCATGAAGCTCAATAGAGAAATCAAAGAGTTAATTACACAATAATGAAATAATAATATCCAAAGTCTCTGATTAATTATGAAACTAAGAACCAAGAAAAAGAGTATCAAAGATGACAACATACATGAAGATATCACAAAGTGTGTAACCTCTTTATAAAAGAACCTTAAGGGTATTCAAAGTGTCTAAAAATAATAAAAAAAGCCTAACAGAATCAAATTAGGAAAACTAGGTCGGTAGTGGTCATGCTTCTGGTAACGAGTAATTAGGATTGACATTGACTCAATGCCTAATATCGTAGCTCCCTTCTAGCTTCAGTGGTCTTGACTCGTTATGTAAGGTAACAAGTCATAATCCAAAACCGTTATCACTCCAGAGAACTTTTAGCTTATTTTTTCTATTCTCATCACGACTTCTCAACACGAGTTATTGTCAGTTATGATTACTCATGGTCTTCACTCACCATTGGAGCTTCACTTTATCAACCTTCAGGACTTTTAGCTATTGTACTCTGAACGACTTTATACCTGGACTTATGGTCACTCATAATGAGTCGTGGTGAGTCTTTACTTCACTCCCGGAACTGATCATGGGCCACCATTAACATCACAACTCTGGCAACAAGTCATTAGGTTACTAAATAATTCATTGCCTGATCAACACTTTTGCATTTTCAGAGATTTTTCATTCTTTTCAAGTTAACACCACTGCGAACCTAATTCACCTGCCACATACCCAAAACACATATCCTATCCGACAAAATTACTTAAGTAAATGCATATTTTAACCATTTTAAGCATCAATAGTTCCATGAAACCATGACATATCAATACCTTAAACTTAGAATGTTTTCCTTACATCAGGAAACAACACAGCACAAAACAAACACAATGCTTAACTAGGAAGATCATAAAATACCTATGGCAGGCGATTATCAAGTTTTGTTCAAGATTCATTACCTCTTCCTGGTTATAGCTTTTCAAAATCCAACTGTTTTGTATCGATGAAGCATAGTACCATGACACAAAGGAATCAAATTGTGATATTATATTAGCAAAAAACAACCATATATATATACAAGTTACACTACCCGAACAAATAAGATTTCTAAATACGTAACCCACGTACCCTCACAATAAAAAAAGTCCGAATCACTCAGATAAATCAACATATTATTG
This sequence comes from Capsicum pubescens, assembly GCA_030864215.1. NCBI lineage: Eukaryota > Viridiplantae > Streptophyta > Magnoliopsida > Solanales > Solanaceae > Capsicum > Capsicum pubescens. Next base: position 338,472,873 of record CM061548.1, read on the forward strand.
CAAAGACGATTAAGAGACACTCTCACTCAAAAAGAAGTTCCAGTAGTGTGCATAGAATATCATAGGCTTGCCCTTATTTTCTTTACCTTAGTTTTCAAACAGTTGTGTTAAGATCACTATAGAACTTTATTTTCTTTGTAACTTAGGATTTAAGGATGTTATGATATATTTGAAAAATTTGTAGTGACTGATCCTCCTTGGCATTACAATTACTTTGGGTCCCACTCAAATACCTACTTCTCTTTCAATCCGACCTTATTTCTCTCTTTTTATTATTTTATTGCTCATTCAGGCTGAGTGTGGTTTCTTTTGTTCTTTGATTTTATTTCTTACAATTTTTGTTTTCTTTTAATTTTTCTTTTTCTACCACACCCAATCGTACTTTCCTTTTTTATTCACACACTTTTTTCATACCTATTTCTACTTGCGCACCTCTATGAAAGCCACCCTCAACTTAGGAGATTTTCCTGAGTTGAGGTTCATAATGTACAAGGAGGACCAGGGTTGAAACAAGTTTATTGAAATTAAAAATGGGAATGTGAATAGTGTAAACAAGAAAATAGGTCTACTTATGCTCAAAATCAGGATCAAGGGGTACTTCTTTAGATTTGGTTGGGTATTTAGGCTATAAGTGGACTAGTTGAAAAAATGGCCTATGATCCTTTCCTAACCGACCATCCTTCAACCTAGGCAAGACTAATCGAGTAAGTTTTGGATTCCATAAACACAGTGAACTAGGAAACATCTTACACATACTGGTACAGGATCACATTGTAAGTTACTATCTATCCAGTTCATGCAATTGTTAACCATGATTATTATGTTCCTAATACTAAATCCATCATGATATTCACTGTGGTAACATATATACACATTATATAGTTGTAAGGAAAATGTTTAGGAGGGGTGTCATTTTCTCAAACAATTTAAGCATAGTTACATAAAAACTATCAACTACTTTTTGTACAATTTTTTTTCTCGATTAGACACCAACAAAACAAATCACTAAATTAAACACATCACAAAATACTTTTGACACCAGATATGAAGTTCATATGTAAATTGCGTCTGAAACAAAAAGAAGCACGACAACAAGAATCCACGACGGCTATGTGGTACACCTCCACTCCCAACTAAGAAACTATACTCTATCCCCAGTGTGTCACTATAATAAAAAAAGGGTTTAAAACATACTTGCATGTACTAGGCTCCGACTCATGTAGTTTTAGTATGGGTGGCTCTGAGCGGGTTCCACTCTCTTCTTTAGTGGCCTTAGTGGTGTCTGGGGTCATTATATCAATAGTGGCACCAATGGTTTGGTGTGATCAATGGTTCCTTTATGGTGGGAGCAGTGCTCCCAGTCAACTCGACTACATCTACAACTATCTCACCAGCAACTCAGGAGCTACCAGCTCCCATTGCCATCATTAAAACCCTGGTCTGATAGTCCCGCTCAGATTAAATACTGGCTGCCTTGGAAGCCTTAATATATCTCTTCCAATCTTTTTACTTCCCTTATCTTTCATCGCCTATCGCCATCATCAACTCTAGCATGTGTCTGACCCTCTAGAACCCCAAATATTTAGTATCTCCTCCTCCTTATGGATCTCCTCTATGATCTAAAGAGAGAGGAATGGACTAGCATACAAGTTCTCAACTGCCTTCCAGAGTGTGGAAAACTTAGCATGTATGCCCGCCAGATCGGGGGACTAAATATCCTCTAACTTCTAGGTGATCCATAACTCAAACCCATCAAACCAATTCAAAATATTCCATAGCTTATTACTAATCTCTCTCTACACCCATGTATTAACCCCCTCCTTTATAAGCCTCACTTTTGTATCCATAATTCCTAATCTATTTTTTACCATAATCAAGAATTACTACGGAACTAAAGCATAACCGGTGGGGTTCAACCTTGAAGTAAATGGTCTGGCCATAGAAGGTGGTAGGTTCAGAGTCTGAGAAGGTTTAGTTGCATCCATCGAGGACTAAGGCTTGGACTGCAAAGTCTCAATAGGAATTTTGCCAATGTAGGCAAAATCCAATATGTTTATCCCATACCCTCTAACGTGAAATGACTCCCCAAATAATGAGGCTCCCATCTTAGCTACCTTAGATATGAGGTTAGCAATATCTCAAATCAAGCCAAAATCTGTAATGATCCATAGCTGAATGAACTAATCAACTCCTGGAATCTATGGCATGCCTATACCTAAACATAGTTGCGTTAGCAAACAAGGGAATGCTAGGGTTGTGTCAGTTCTAACCGCTCGATCGCGGATCTCCCTCGTTATCCACTTGGATATATCCAGCTTATAGCTCTCTATGATTCCCATAATCAAGGTTGCTCGTTTGGACTTAATACATTGTCTCCATAAGTGGGACTCAACCTATGATGCACAAACTTCCACTACACCTTCACCAAAAAGTTTAGGTTGCCCTTCATAATTTATGATAAGGCACAAACACCTCCAACTAACCAAGGATCCTTCTCCTTATCTGCAAAAATAATACTATCCATCCACCATATATGTGGAGATGTTCATCCGAACAAATCTAATCATGACATTAACCAATGGATCACCACCCTTCCATATTCTCCCCTATGGATATGAACTCTTGAGCTTTATCTGATATGATGCATAAAACTCATGTACTAAAGCAAAACTGTAGTGGTTGGTATCCATGGTCATCTACTCAAAGTGATAATGTCTGAACCGAGCGCCAAAGTTAGTAATCTCAAACATACCTACAGTACTAGATTTTTCTCTAAATAGATCCATCTCTGTGGTTTTCCCGTGGAAGGGTTGGTTGCGCTATCCTGGTTATATAAGGTCTAAATTTTGGGGTATCCCTACCGTTCAATGATGGGAACAAGAGCGGGCTCTATATGTAGTGGTGCAGTAGGTGGTGGTGGTGGAGGAGGGTGTACTTTAATGGGAGTGTAACTCAACTAACTTTCACTCTCTTCTTCATTCTTGGACCCCTCATTCTTAGAGCCATCTTTTCCCTCATTATCTTTCTCTTTGAGGTTAGAATCCTCTTCGTCATCATCTTCACCACCCTCTTTAGACTGGCACAATGAGTGGGGTGGTGATGTGCTAAGATTCTTCATTCTAGGCTTTGAAAGAGGAGGTGTCTCTTCCCCATTTGCTGTTTTGGCCTCCTGAGGTAACTTTTTTTAGGCATAACCTTCCCTTCTAATTAGTATTATTCAACTGTGCCTATAGACTCATCAGTTTTCTTGTTCATGAGGGAACAATGGAACGGGTGGGATGGCTTCTTAGGAGTTTTCTTCTTTGTTGAGTACGTCTTCGGAGCCATTGTTACATATTGAACCATACACATCAGTAACTCCTAGGAAAAGGAAAGAAAAATAGGAAAAATAAGTCCAGGTGTTTTAGGGTTTGGGTACCTAATGAGTCAAGTATGACTCATTACCCCAGGTAACGAGTTATTATAAGACTCGTTAGGTGGGAAGATGTATAGGGATTCTTCATTTTTTATGTAATGAGTTCTTCTAACAATTCGTTATATTAGACAATGACTCGCACAAACACTCATTGTGTGACCAGAAATAATTTCATAGTAAAGTATCCTTCCCAGTCATTATGACTCCTCACCGCGAGCCATATAGTAAGACAACGACTCGTGGCATGAGTTGTTATGTTAACATAATCTCAACTTCCTTTTACGTCCCTATTCACAGTGGTTATGGGTCACATAACGACTCGTTAGGTGACCCAATGAGTTGTTACGAGTCATGTAACCTCTGAAACATGAGTGTTCAAGGGGTTGGATTCCAAATACCACATTCCCAACACATCCACATGGTTTCAAGATAAATTAATTGCTCTAAATCACCCCCATTCGTAAAACATAGCACAAGTAGTATCTTACTCCCAATTTTAACATTATAATTTGTGTTCTCAAGAACAAGGTCAATTTTTTTTGTTTTATGAACTTAATTTAATCATTGAATCAAAGAAATTTTCAACATTTGGTACCAACTTATGCTAGTAATATGTAAAATCACAAATGGACATAATTTAATCAAGTAATCATAGAGATTTACAACATTGGGTACCAACTTACTCTAGTTATATGTAAAAGCACAAACTTACGTGTCATAGTTGCTTGGATATCATGAAAAAGAATACTTTGGGGATTGCTTTCCCTAGTTCTTGAGAATCGTAACTTTGGGAGATTTTTGATTCTTTGTTTATTGATGAGAGAGGATGTATTTAGAGTGTACTTCATTGATTTTTGATGAGAGGGGATGAATTTGGAGTGTATTTAGAACAAGTTGGTCAGTTATTGGAATGGAGCGAGTCACATCGATTTCAAAATAGGAACATGAATCATTTACATTTAATTTTCTTATTAAACATTTGAATACTGGATTGGGTCGACTCAATGGGACCACAATGTCGTTCCAGGTCACGATTCGATGTAAAAACTTGTTATGATAGGTAATGGGTCATTTACTCCCTCCAAGATGACTGGAACCTTATCTGGGTCTCCAGTCATAACAACTCAATGTGATGAGTCATTGTCACTGAAAACGATTAGTTTTGAGAGTCGTTATGACTTTAGAAACTGATTACCTAAGAATGGCCTGAGCTCCATCATTCTACGACTCTGGTATCGAGTAATTAGGTGTGATAAAAACTCATTAGTTGAGTCATGGAGACCTAGCACCCAAAAAATTTCTAATATTTTTCTGCAAACTCTAGCCCTGCACACTGAACACACAAATTACCCTATAATGTAATAAGTACAAAACATAGGTTGCCTTCCACGCAGTGCTTGATTTAATGTCACAACATGACATAGCTAAGTTGCATACTCAGACTTTACCACCCAACCCCATAGATTGCCTCCCATGCAGTGCCTGATGTAACTCGTGAAACGATGTAGTTTTCTTGGTTACTCATACTTTACCAAGGTCCATATCCTCAACCACTTTCACTTTATTAGGGTTTTCTATATAGTGCTTCACCCTCTGCCTATTCACCTTAAATGGGGCTTCACCATCATACTCAAGCTCAATATCATCATTTAGGAACACCCGAACCATGGTGAATGGTCCAACAACCTATATTTCAACTTTCAAAGAAACAAGTGAAGTGTTGAATTATACAACAAGACCAAATCATTGAGCTCAAGAACCTTTTTCTAGATTTTCTTTCCATGATACAACTTTATCATTTATTTATATATAACTGAACTCTCATAAGCAAGAAGTTGTAATTCATCCAACTTATTCACCTTGCTCAACCTCAATGTAGTTGTATCATGCCACTCCAAATTTAGTTTTTCCAATGCCATGCCTTATGCTAAAGTTCACCCAACAAGTAGCATGCCTTGCCTACACAAAATGATATGGGTAACACCGATGGGAGTCTTAAAAGTTGTTCGGTAGGCCCACAACATATCATCCAACTTCCTAGAACAGTTAGTCCTATTTGCATTCATATTCTTTGCCAATATTAACTTGATATCTCTATTAGAGACCTCAACCTGCCCACTTTTCTGAGGATGATGATAACGCTCAATCTACAGCTCTCGTAGGAGTGTAAAGCGGTCGTTAGCAAATATAGAACCCAACAGGGTTGGGTGTCGATCCCACAAGGAATAGCTTGGCCAACAAGTAAGAAAAATTACTAAACTTTTGGTGCAAGTCTCGTAAAAAGGGGGGATTTGTAATGTGTCACCAAAATAATTAAATAAAAGCTGAAAATAACAAAGTAAAAGAGAAAGATTGTTACGTAAGTTGTAAACAATGAGAATTGAGGCGTTGGGGTTATGTCCACCTTCTGAGGTATATGTCTCTATTGGCTATGAGTGTGTAGAATTCTGACATGCAACTGCGTATAGAGAATTGTATTCGATGGTAAATCCAGGCGTCTTTCAACCTATTCGAGGATTATTTCACTTTAGCTCTTTCGAGCTTAAAGCGTGTCTAACGGTACGAATTCTCCAAGAGGTTAGTCCAGTTACGGCACTAGCTTTTTAGTAGGGAATTTTAGGGGGTGACCCTACTACCTTGACCTTATCTCTTTTCCAGACAGATAACCTTTCTTTCGAACAAGTTAAATGTTATACTGGCGTATTCTTGCGTTTGCAACCACAAAGAATGTAGACTAAGATGAAGAGAATAATGATATAAGCAGTATACGTGTCGCGAATTCACAAACTCATAGAAATAGATAGTATCTCATACGGCTTCCATAACCCCAACAGATAAGTTTAGTTACCCATGAATGCGAAGGAGATCATGATTGACATTGTTGTTATACCACAAGATTGAGTAATTTCGTGTAGCTTAGGTGGTAGGCGTGAGGCGTGAATTCCTAGGCAAAGTAACTATTCTCTTGTTGTGGAATTTAAGAATAGAAGAGTAGAAGAAGAAAAATAGAATTAATGGAAAGATTAGAAGAGTTGTAGAATTGTTTGTAGTGGAAGATGAGAGGGATGGAAGAAAGTATTGTGGTCTCCCCCCCCCCCCAAATTCCTTGCAAATCTCTAGCATGATAGGGTATTTATAATACCCATATCCTAATCCTACTAGATAAATAAAATATCTAACCAAATTCTACTAGGCTAATGAAATACATAACCCAATTGTACTAGGTTAATGTATCATTGTCCAAATCCAACTAAGTTACTGCAAATCCCCAAAGTCTTCAGAAATGCTGTTTTAGCCCGGGACAGATTTTCCATGCAGCAGTTTTGGACCTTAGGCGTGTAAACTCCCTTCCCTTCCTTCGTGAGCTTTCTTTTGCATCAAGTAGGCCATAAAATGCTGAATTCTGCATCATTTATACCTGAAACTTTACTAATCATGTTCGTTAGCTCATTTACAGGAAAAAGGACTAAAAGTGCATGAAATATATACTTTGTTCTCAAAACTAGGCTAAAATATGGGCAAAATATATTGATATAGGCGTGTAAATTCGCCTATCATCAACACCCCACACTTAAAGCTTTGTTCGTCCTCGAACAAAATATCATGTCCCTCTAAACATCAACTTAGGGTTTCACAACAACAACACAAAATATTCGTCAAGACAAGCACAACAATTATCAACAAAGAGTAGTTTTTCGATCATTAGTAGAAACAGTTTAACTTCTAGCATAGACTCGTGATGGTGGTCAACTCATATTCAAAAGTTAAGGCACAAAGAATCATACACAACTACCCAAAACTCATCAACCATGTGTGTCTCACAATATATTACCCATAATCACTCACAAGTATAGCATATTTTTCAAACATGGGTATCAAAATATCCTTGCTCTCACTCTCACAAAGAATTCATATGTAGCAACTGATGACCATAGGCTTGCCCTTAATGTAATACTATACTAAATGTCAGAATACTAAGCTTAGGATCAAGTAGGTCTTTTGATGGTTGTAATGTAGGCTAAGGGACGGGTAGGACTATTTTGGCCAGTAATAGTGACTAAGTTCCTAAGCGCTTTAATACATCACTTTGTATCATTGACACTTTTTTTTCTTTCAACCTTTCTTTCTTTTATTCTACCACCCTTGTTCTCCTCTTTTGTTTTTCAATTTTAAGCACAACTCGCTTTTCAGCTTTCTTTTCCTTTTTCTTTTCACAACATACCTCTTATGATAGCACTTTCTTTTTCATAACACATTCAAGCACCATTACAATTTATAGCATTATACTCACCCAATTTCCTCTTATGTTGTCACATGACTTTTTCACTTTAAAGCACTTAGGAGTTTGGATCAAATTACGGTCTTGAAAAAATGGATTAGGCTTACATACAAGGTTGTCAAAGAAAATAGGCTAAAGGCTCAAAAGGGTTTAACTAGGATGATGTCCATGGGTAGGTAAAACTGAAGGTAAACAAATATAGGTTGCCAAATAAATGCCTAAATCATATCCTAAACTTACACTCCTTATTTTCGCTTTGCATACATACCAGGAAAGTTCTAGCATCAGCCATACACATAGAATATACGATTATCTCACACACACAAGGCACATGGTCGACTTGCTTGGAAGTAATATAGACTCTCGACCCAACAAGTGAAGGAATTGAACCACAGAATATCACATAATGAGTCACAACTAGAGCCTAAACATCTCAATAGTGACAATTGTAGCACATACTCTTGTTATAATCTCATGCTGCCTATCAAAATAATTTCATGCGAAGCTAGAAAAAACAACAAAAACAAAAAAAACTGAAACACAAAAAAAAATAACAAAAAAAAATAGAACAAAATAAACAAACATAAATGCGATAGAGAAGTATAGCATACGATACCGCCACCCCACACTTAAACGGGACACTGCCCTTAGTGGAAAATAAATACGAGAAACCTGGTTAGTCGGACTCTTCCTCAATGTCGGGGGTCATACCCCCTTCGTCGGAATCATCATAAGAGTCGTCGTCAGAGTTCTCCTCCTCGTTAGAGTCTGGCATTTGTCGATCATCATCGGTCGGCACGTCGTCATCGAGAGGTTCCTCAAAGTATGTACCTACTCCACACATCTCCCGTGCATGAATATTCATTGGATAGTCATGGTCTAGCTGTTGGAGCTCTGCAGCAGTGGGAACACGACCTCCGCTCATCATTGTAAACCTCATCATGCCGTACATATGGCAGGAGAAACTCTCATCCCGAGCATGTCTCTCTGCCGTAGTAAGGTTGATGCCATGTGTTGATTCAGCATCTTTGACCTTTGTGAGGTCAACCTTCTTCAGATTGTGTGGGAGTTTATGATCAGCTGGTTCCTCTTCGATATCCTCCTTCCGCAAGATTGTTGTCAACAGATTTCCAAATGTGAAGTGGGACCTTTTATGGAGTCTGGCCTTCCTCATGGTAGAGTGAATGATTGCCCCAAAGTTGATAGGGACATTCGTCATCAAAGCATAGACCAAACACACTCTATCTCTTGATATCTTGGTGTATTGAGTCCCAGGAATAAGGCATGAGTTGACAATACGCATCCAAATTCTTGCTTCCCTATTCAGTGAAGCATAGGGGAAGGTGTTGTGTCTCCCTGTGTCTTTATGTCTGCCCCACCTTGCCATCGATCTACTTCCACAAAGTGTGTGTCTAATTGCTCTATAAGGAGGCCTACTATACAGCTCTTTGAATGGTGCTGGGTCGACCGAAGGTAAGCCAAGAAAAGAGTTGATCCAGTCCGCGTAGAGCTGTAACACTTTGCCCTGAATTTTGACTTCGTTGCCTGTTGTTTTCGGCGACCAGTTGGCGTAAAACTCTCTTGTCAAATCAAGATTACATTCTCCCATATCGCGGAAGATGAAATCCAGCTTCAATGCCATGATTTTCGTCAACATACGCGGCTCCTTCTTCGCTAAGGTGTCCTTGTTGATCAGGTCGACGTGAACATATCTTCTTTCTTTGTTGTTCCTGTACCATTCTTTGGCTTCCTCCTCAAGAACCCATTTTATTCCAAACATTCTGCGGGGTAGGTGTGTTGAGGATGATTCTCCTTGGTCCTTTCTACCTCTCTTCTTGCCCTTTTGGAAAGTGGTAGCCTTCTCCTTGCCTTGCCTCGCTTTAGGTGCCATTGTACCTGAGACTAGAAATAGTGTTAATGGCAGCACAATCTCAGTTGATACAATCTATAAACAAGCAGTAGGGGTACCACCCCATACTTAGTTTTGTTGACACAAATCAGTGAAGTGAAAGTGGTCGATTACTCAGATTTCGTCGACATACGTTTAAGGATTATATTCCGACAAGAAAATCAGTAATGTATTACTACTTGCAGTCATTGCACTACTTTCATGTTAGATATAACAACACTACTACATAGGGGTTGTAACATGGTATGGATGTTTTCAATAATCGCAACCTCCTAAGTCGGTAGGCAACTATAAGGCTTATCCCGATGAACGGGATAGTCTAGCATGTAAGTATCCAAGTAACAAGATCATAACATGATAGTCAATGTTCATCACCATAGCAATTCCGCAAATCGTATAACAATGCGATTAAAACCAAGTTCAAGTCGGAAACAAGTCAAGATTTTCCTACGTATATGTTTACTCACATGATTTTGTATCAACGATCAAAACACATGAACATAACCAATCAATCTTATATGATGTAGCAATTTATAATAGACATAGCAACGTAGTACTTACGAGAAATAAATGAAGAATAAGAGAGTACTTACTTGCTTGAAGCTTTTGGAGATGGTTTTGTGAATTGGAAGAGCAAAAAGAAAAATTTTGGGATGGTTTGGAGAGGGAATGCGGCACCTTTAGGTTAATTTCTAGTGTGGTTATGTTTCAAGACTAAGTCCCCTTTATATAGGAAGAGAATGGGTCGGGTTTTGACTCATTTACAATCGGTTTTGGAGACAAAAATGCTACATATGCGGTGCATAATGCTTGGCATAGTCATGGTATATGCGGCGCATAGTCTATGGCATATGAGATCCTGAGACCTAATGCTATAGCATAGGCGGCGCATAGTCGAAAGCACACTTAGGAATGGGCGGCGCATAGTGTATAGCACACTAGATTCCGAGACCTTAGGCTATAGGATAGGTTGTGCATCGTTCATGGCCTAGTTTTACCTATGCCTAGCCTTCCTCGATGCCTAGTTTGGCATGAGCAATGCTCAATCCATTGCCTTATGCATCAGTATTCCTAACCTACCAACTTTACCATACAATGCGTCCAAATCGTCAATTGAAATCAATCTCCTCGTTGAATACCTCTTGCACCTATTTTTGCTTAAAACCAAATGAAAACGATTAGTATGATGGGTTGCCTCCCACCAAGCGCCTTAGTTTTGGTCGTGGCATGACTCTTATTTTTGGATTTTCATTATCAAAAGCAAAACAAGTAAAAAAGAATGATAAAACGATAAAACGATGGGTTGCCTCCCATCTAGCGCCTTTTTTATTGTCGTGGCTTGACATAGTTACCTCGAGTACTTAGACTTCATCGAGATAAGTGATGGCCATAGAATTCATCGAGTCAAGAGGACCGATATAAGGCTTAACATGTTGGCCATTCACCTTGAAGACAACACCATTATTGTCTTCCAATTCGACTACTCCAGACGAGTAGACTTGGATAACTTTGTACAGACCAGACCACTTAGACTTTAACTTACCTGGGAAGAGCTTCAATCTGGAGTTGAAGAGAAGTACCATATCACCCCTTTGGAAGTTTCGTCGAACAATCCACTGATCATGATACTTTTTCATCCGCTCCTTGTATAGGTCTGACCTTTCATATGCATGGAGACGAAATTCATCCATCTCGTTCAGTTGCTCCATCCTCAGCTTCATTGCATCATCCCAATTCAAATTCAATCGCTTCAGCGCCCTCAATGCCTTGTGTTCGAGCTCGATGGGTAGATGACAAGCCTTCCCATAGACTAGTTGATAAGGAGACATGCCAATGGGTGTCTTGAATGCAGTCCTATACGCCCATAGTACCTCATCTAGATTTCGAGACCAATCCTTTCTATTCGCATTAACCGTCTTTGCAAGGATTTGCTTGATCTCGCGATTGGAAACTTCTACTTGTCCACTAGTTTGGGGATGATAAGGCGTAGCTACCTTATGTTGCTTGACACCATACTTGGCCAAAACTGATTTGAATAGCTTGTTGCAGAAGTGAGATCCTCCATCACTTATGATAGTACGTGGTACTCCAAAGCGAGAGAAGATATTCTTCTTTAAGAACGCTACAACACGTTTTCCTTCGTTGTCGGCCAATGCTACAGCTTTTACCCATTTCGAAACATAATCCACAGCAACCAAGATGTACTTCATTCCAAACGAATTCACGAATGGACCCATGAAATCAATACCCCACACATCAAAGAGTTCTACCTCAAGAATTTTGGTCATGGGCAGTTCATGGTGTTTTGAAATTGCACCTTGACGCTGACATTGGTCACACCTTCTAACATAGTCGTAGGCATCTCTGAATATCGAAGGCCAATAATAACCACTTTGCAATACTTTTCTGGCCGTCCGATTGCCTGCGTGATGTCCTCCAACTTGCGAAGTGTGGCATGCTTCCAAGATAGTAGGCACCTCTTCATGGGATATACATCATCGAATGATACCATCCGCACATCGTCGAAACAAATAAGGCTCATCCCAATAGTAGTGTTGTACGTCATGCATAAACTTCTTCCTTTGGTGGTAAGATAAATTGGCAGGTATCACATTACTCACCACGAAATTTGGAAAGTCGGCATACCATGGTAATTTCTCCATTGTTGTCGCTTATATCTTTTCGTCCGGGAATGCATCATCAATCTGAATTTCAGGTTGCGCCACATGCTCATTCTCAAGTCGAGATAGGTGATCAGCCACTTGGTTCTCGCAACCTCGTCTATCTTTGACTTCGAAATCAAACTCTTGCAGAAGAAATACCCATCTAATCAACCTTGGTTTTGCATCCTTCTTTGTCATTAGATACCTAAGAGCTGCATGGTCTGTATGAACGATCACCTTAGTACCCAATAGATAGGCACGAAAATTCTCAAATGCATACACAACCGCTAAGAGCTCTTGTTCAGTAATAGTGTAGTTCCTTTGGGCTTCATTTAGGACCTTACTCGCATAGTAGATAGGATGAAATAATTTCTCCTTTCTCTGACCAAGAACAGCACCAACGGCTACACCACTAGCATCACACATGACTTCAAACGGGAGAGTCCAATCTGGTGCTACCATAATAGGGGCTTCAATGAGTTTTCCTTTAAGGCATTCGAATGCCTTTAAGCAATCGTCATTGAAGTCAAACTTTGCATCTTTCTCCAATAGTTTGCACAATGGACTCGCAATTTTGGAGAAGTCTTTGATGAACCTATGATAGAAACCAGCATGGCCAAGAAAACTACGAACTCCCTTCACCGAAATTGGAGGCGGTAGCTTCTCAATAACCTCAATTTTTGCTCGGTCAACCTCTATTCCTCTTTCAGAGATCTTGTGCCCAAGAACGATTCCTTCTTTTCCCATGAAGTGGCACTTCTCCCAATTCAGCACAAGGTTGAACTCTACACATCTTTGTAATGCCATGCTCAAGTTTGCCAGGCATGCTTCAAAAGACTCACCAACAACTGAAAAGTCATCCATAAATACCTCCAAAGTGTATTCAACCATATCAGAGAAAATAGACATCATACAACATTGAAAGGTGGCTGGTGCGTTACATAACCCGAATGACATACGTTTGAAGGCAAACGTACCATATGGGCATGTAAACATTGTCTTCTCTTGGTCTTCGGGTGCAACACAAATCTGATTATAGCCTGAATAACCATCCAAGAAGCAAAACCATCCTTTCCCCGCTAATCGATCTAGCATTTGGTCCATAAATGGCATTGGGAAGTGATCCTTGAGTGTCCAAGAATTCAGCTTGCGGTAGTCCATGCATACTCTCCATCCAGTGACGGGCCTGAGTGGAATAAGTTCATTCTTTGCATTCGCGACCACCGTCATACCTCCTTTCTTGGGAACACATTATACAGGGCTTACTCATGTACTATCAGAAATAGGATACACAACTCCTGCGTCTAACCACTTGATGATCTCTTTCTTCACCACTTCTTGCATAGGTGGGTTTAGACGCCTTTGATGCTCAATGATGGGTGTGCAATTTTCTTGAAGCTGAATTTTATGTGTACAAATCCCAGGTGGAATACCAATAATATCCGCAATGGTCCATCCAATAGCTCTAATATACTTGCGTAGAATAGCAATAAGAGCTGCAACTTGTCGCTCACCCAAATCGGCTGCCATAATGACTGGAAGAGTGTTTCCGCTTCCTAAGAATGCGTACTTCAAATAACTTGGCAGCTCCTTCAATTCTAACGTGGGTGGCTCTTCAATAGATGGCTTAGCTGGTGGTGTAGGCCGATTCTTGAGATCAAGATCCAGCTTCTTGGGAGTATAGCGATATGTTCCTAATCCCGATAGAGCACAAATGGCTTCTTCAGAATTTTCAGCATCTTCCCTCTCTCCATTCATGAGCACAACCTCCAAGGGATCATCAATAATTTGCTCTTCTTCAAGTAGTTCTTTCGGATCATCAAGGAAAACATCAGCCACCGAGAATACACTAAGATCTTTGGGTTTCTTCATTGTTTTGCAAACATCAAAATGAACCACTTCGTCATTTATTCGGAATGAAAGTTCATTAGCTCTCAAATCAATGAGCACACTTCCTGTAGCAAGGAAAGGGCGCCCCAAGATTATGGGAACCTCAGAATCTGCTTCACAATCCAAGATGACAAAGTCTGCTGGAAAGATAAATGAAGAAACTTTTACCAAGACATCGCATAGAATACCAACAAGTCATTTTACCGACCTATCTGCCATGACGAGCCTCATATTGGTTGGAGTAGGATCTTCTAACCCCAACTTCTTGTAGATCGATAATGGCATCAAATTGATTCTGGCTCCTAAGTCACATAATGCTTTGGCAAAGTTCAAAGATCCGACGGTGCAAGGAATAGTGAAAGCTCCGGGGTCGGCCTTCTTCTGAACTATTGATCGGGTAGCAATTGCACTACAATGATGCACATCGTCTTTCAGCTCATAACTTGCTGCCCTCTTCTTTGTCAAAAGATCCTTCATAAGCTTTGCATACCCAGGCATTTGTTCAAGTGCCTCCACCAATGGAACATTAATGGTCAGCTGCTTTAACATAGTCATGAATTTGCTGAACTTAGTGTCATCCGCCACCTTCTTCAGTCTTTGGGGAAAAGGTGGTGGTGGGTATGGAAGTGTTCTCTCCACGGTTTTCTTCTCCTCTTGCTTCCGTTTTTCCATTTTTTCAGGCTGCACATCACTGGGCGTGACGTCCTTGACGTCTGGACTGGTTGTTGCGGCATCTTCTCCTTTTGCGTTATCATTGATAACGCTCAATCTACAGCTCTCGTTTGAGTGTAAAGCGGTCGTTAGCAAATATAGAACCCAACTGGGTTGGGTATCGATCCCACAGGGAATAGCTTGGTCAACAAGTAAGTAAAGATTACTAGACTTTTAGTGCAAGTCTCGTAAAAAGGGGGGAGTCTTGTCGTGCAAGTAATGTAACCAAAATAAGATCTAAAAATGGCAATAGCAAAGTAAAAAGACAAAGAATGTTTTAGTGAGATGTAAACAATGAGAATTGAGAAGTTGGGGTTATGTCCACCTTCTGAGGTATACGTCTCTATTGGCTATGAGCGTGTAGAATTCTGACATGCAACTGCTTATAGAGAATTGTATTCGATGGTAAATCCAAGCGTCTTTCGACCTAAACAAGGACTATTTCACTTTAACTCTCTCGAGCTTAAAGCGTATCTAACGGTACGAATTCTCCAAGAGGTTAGTCCAGTTACGGCACTAGCTTTTTAATAGGAAAGGGTGTCCTACTACCTTGACATTATCTCTTTTCCAGCCAAATAACTTTTCTCTCGAACAAGTTAAATGTTAGACTGGCGTATTCTTGCGTTTGCAACCGCAAAGAATGTAGATTAAGATGAAGAGAATAATGATATAAGCAATATACGTGCCTCGAACTCACAAACTCACAGCAATAGATAGTATCTCATACGGCTTCCATAACCCCAACAGAGAGGTTTAGTTACCCATGAATGCGAAGAAAACCACAATTGACATTGTTATTATACCACAATAATGATCAATTTCGTGTAGCACAAGAGTGGTAGGCGTTAGGTGTGATTTCTTGTAGAGTAACGTTTCTCTTGTTGCAGAATTTAAGAATATAAGAATAGACGAAAATAGAATTGATGGAAAGATTAGAAGAGTTGTAGAATTGTTTGTAGTGTAGAATAAGAGAGGAGTAGAAGAT
The DNA here is from genome assembly GCA_030864215.1 of Capsicum pubescens. Classification (NCBI taxonomy): domain Eukaryota; kingdom Viridiplantae; phylum Streptophyta; class Magnoliopsida; order Solanales; family Solanaceae; genus Capsicum; species Capsicum pubescens. The sequence goes on from CM061548.1 coordinate 338,488,725, forward strand.
GTCTCTAAATCTCTAGCATGATAGGGTATTTATAATACCCATATCCTAATCCTACTAAGCTAATGAAATAAATAACCAAATCCTACTAGACTAATGAAATCCTTAACCCATATGTACTAGGTTAAGGTAACATTATCATAATCCACTTAAAATAATGAAATACATAACCTAATTGTACTAGGTTAATGTATCATTGTCAAAATCCAGCTTTGTGTCTGTAAGTCCCCAAAGTCTTCAGAATTGCTGTTTTAGCCCGGGACAGATTTTCCATGCAGCAGGTTTGGTCCCCCAAAGTCTTCAGAAATGCTGTTTTAGCCCGGGACAGATTTTCCATACAGCAGTTTTGGTCCTTAGGCGTGTAAACTCCCTTCCCTTCCTTCGTGAGCTTCCTTTAGCGTCAAGTAAGCCATAAAATGCTGAATTATGCATCATTTATACCTGAAACTTTACTAATCATGTTCGTTAGCTCATTTACAGGAAAAAGGACTAAAAGTGCATGAAATATATAATTTGTTCTCAAAACTAGGCTAAAATATGGGCAAAATATATTGATATAGGCGTGTAAATCCGCCTATCATCAATCATCCATGTCCGCAACTTTGTCAACCACTTGCTTGCCTTTTGCTGAAGGTTCCAGCACCTTACCACTTCTGGTAGTGATGGCCATGCATGACCCATCATTCCTTGGGATTTGCATAATATCGCTAGGTAAAGTGCCAGCCTTTCTTTGATTGAGTGCTGCTGAAAGTTGGCTCAATTGCTGCTCTATTTGCTTGATTGAAGTGGAATGAGAATCAACTAGTTGTTTCACAGAGGATAAATCATTAATTACCTCAGTAACTCCCGCGCTCGTTGCTTCTACTCCTTTCAATAATTTAGCCATCATGTCTTCCATACTTCCAGAATTAGATGTGGTGGTATCACGTCTACCAGGGGGAACGTACAAACCACTCTTTTCATTGTTTTTCTTCCAACGACCTTGGTCTTTGCTTCCAGATTTATCATAATAGTTCCGATCTTGGTTTCCTTGGGTATTCCCACGGAAACCCCCCTGATTGTTCAAGTAGTTGGCCTCCTCTTCCGAATCAGATTCGTCTCTTCCTTTTAGCGCCACATCTTTCACTTTTTCGGTCTTCCCTGATAATAAATGCTTTGTCAGAAGATCCACTTGCGTTTTCATGTGCGCTAAATCTTGATCACGTTCTTCTTGTCTTCTTCTTTGGTCTGCAGTCATGCCAATAGATAAAGTGGGGCTTGCTACCTCAGAATCCCTGGTATGCCAAGCTCTACTTTGTTTCGTCATGCGATCTAGCATATTGCTTCCTTGACCAAAGGTGAGGTCCATAAAAGATTCTCCAGCTGCGTTATCCACCACTGGCTTAGTTATTGAATTCAAGGCTCTATACAATATCTCCAAGAGGTGAACATTAGTCATGTGATGGTTTGGGCATCTCGCTAGCTTTGTCTTGAACCTCTCCCATGTTTCATGAAGAGCTTCAGTGGGAAGCTGACGAAAGTTGCTGATTTCATCTCTCAATTGTGCCCTTTTGGAAGGTGGAAAGAATCTTTCTAGGAAAGCGTCTCTCAATTGCCTCCAATTTGTAATTGAATCAGGAGTCAACCCATTCAACCATAGTGTTGCCTCCCCAGACAGAGACAATGGAAATAGTCGTAATCGAATTGCATTCTGACCAACACCAGGATTGTCAAAAGACTTGCATGTAGAAATAAAGTTGATGAGATGCATATTCGGATCATCGCCTGCTAGTCCACCAAAGAATCCCTTGAGTTGCAATAACTGAATCATGGTGCTTGTGATGTTGAACTTGGCTCCGGGCGCTAATGGTGGTGGAATTATAGCTCCAGTGGCTCCGGCACCATCAAAATCATCATCATCATCGTCGAAAGCTGGCTGCATAGGTTGGCGATCATGTCTATACCGAGCTTGTCGACCTCTTTTGTTGGCAGGTGTTGTGATTTCAGCATCATGCCTTGGGTTTAGTAATTCGTCATCACCTAAATTCTCATCGTCAGGATTTGTTGCTCGTGCAGGGTTATCAATGTTCTGCTGTTGAACCTGGGTTGCGGCAAGGGCAGCCAATCTTGCTTGTTCCTGTTGAGCAGCCATCCTTGCGATTTCAGCTTGTGCTTCCATTCTACCAATGCGTTGTGGTTCAGGATTGATTGGTAATAACGGTTGACCAAAACTTCGAGTATGGGGCATGCACTAAAATAAAAACCTGCAGTAGACAAAAACAAAAACTAAAAGTAAAAGTACGAGAATCTTTGACCAAAGGGTCTAGTAATTATTACGAACATAATTGACACTTGTATTCCCCGGCAGCGGCGCCAATTTTTGAAAACGCTCAATCTACAGCTCTCGTAGGAGTGTAAAGCGGTCGTTAGCAAATATAGAACCCAACAGGGTTGGGTGTCGATCCCACAGGAAATAGCTTTGCCAACAAGTAGGCAAAATTACTAAACTTTTGGTGCAAGTCTCGTAAAAAGGGGGGATTTGTAATGTGTCACCAAAATAATTAAATAAAAGCTGGAAATAGCAAAGTAAAAGAGAAAGATTGTTACGTAAGTTGTAAACAATGAGAATTGAGGCGTTGGGGTTATGTCTACCTTCTGAGGTATACGTCTCTATTGGCTATGAGTGTGTAGAATTCTGACATGCAACTGCGTATAGAGAATTGTATTCGATGGTAAATCCAGGCGTCTTTTGACCTATTCGAGGATTATTTCACTTTAACTCTTTCGAGCTTAAAGCGTGTCTAACGGTACGAATTCTCCAAGAGGTTAGTCCAGTTACGACACTAGCTTTTTAGTAGGGAATTTTAGGGGGTGACCCTACTACCTTGACCTTATCTCTTTTCCAGACAGATAACCTTTCTTTCGAACAAGTTAAATGTTATACTGGCGTATTCTTGCGTTTGCAACCACAAAGAATGTAGACTAAGATGAAGAGAATAATGATATAAGCAGTATACGTGTCGCGAACTCACAAACTCACAGCAATAGATAGTATCTCATACGGCTTCCATAACCCCAACAGAGAATTTTAGTTACCCATGAATGCGAAGGAGATCATGATTGACATTGTTGTTATACCACAAGATTGAGTAATTTCGTGTAGCTTAGGTGGTAGGCGTGAGGCGTGAATTCCTAGGCAAAGTAACTATTCTCTTGTTGTGTAATTTAAGAATAGAAGAGTAGAAGAAGAAAAATAGAATTAATGGAAAGATTAGAAGAGTTGTAGAATTGTTTGTAGTGGAAGATGAGAGGGATGGAAGAAAGTATTGTGGTCTCCCCCCCCCCAAATTCCTTGCAAATCTCTAGCATGATAGGGTATTTATAATACCCATATCCTAATCCTACTAGATAAATAAAATATCTAACCAAATTCTACTAGGCTAATGAAATACATAACCCAATTGTACTAGGTTAATGTATCATTGTCCAAATCCAACTAAGTTACTGCAAATCCCCAAAGTCTTCAGAAATGCTGTTTTAGCCCGGGACAGATTTTCCATGCAACCGTTTTGGTCCTTAGGCGTGTAAACTCCCTTCCCTTCCTTCGTGAGCTTTCTTTTGCGTCAAGTAAGCCATAAAATGCTGAATTCTGCATCATTTATGATCAGCTGGTTCCTCTTCGATATCCTCCTTCCGCAAGATTGCTGTCAACAGATTTCCAAACGTGAAGTGGGACCTTTTGTGGAGTCTGGCCTTCCTCATGGTAGAGTGAATGATTGCACCAAAGTTGATAGGGACATTCGTCATCAAAGCATAGACCAAACACACTCTATCTCTTGATATCTTGGTGTATTGAGTCCCAGGAATAAGGCATGAGTTGACAATACGCATCCAGATTCTTGCTTCCCTATTCAGTGAAGCATAGGGGAAGGTGTTGTGTCTCCCTGTGTCTTTATGTCTGCCCCACCTTGCCATCGATCTACTTCCACAAAGTGTGTGTCTAATTGCTCTATAAGGAGGCCTGCTGTACAGCTCTTTGAATGGTGCTGGGTCGACCGAAGGTAAGCCAAGAAAAGAGTTGATCCAGTCCGCGTTGAGCTGTAACACTTTGCCCCGAATTTTGACTTCGTTGCCTGTTGTTTTCGGCGACCAGTTGGCGTAAAACTCTCTTGTCAAATCAAGATTACATTCTCCCATATCGCGGAAGATGAAATCCAGCTTCAATGCCATGATTTTCGCCAACATACGCGGCTCCTTCTTCGCTAAGGTGTCCTTGTTGATCAGGTCGACGTGAACATATCTTCTTTCGTTGTTGTTCCTGTACCATTCTTTAGCTTCCTCCTCAAGAACCCATTTTATTCCAAACATTCTGCGGGGTAGTTGTGTTGAGGATGATTCTCCTTGGTCCTTTCTACCTCTCTTCTTTCCCTTTTGGGAAGTGGTAGCCTTCTTCTTGCCTTGCCTCACTTTAGGTGCCATTGTACCTGAGACTAGAAATAGTGTTAATGGCAGCACAATCTCAGTTGATAAAATCTATAAACAAGCAGTAGGGGTACCACCCCATACTTAGTTTTGTTGACACAAATCAGTGAAGTGAAAGTGGTCGATTACTCAGATTTCGTCGACATACGTTTAAGGATTATATTCCGACAAGAAAATCAGTAATGTATTACTACTTGCAGTCATTGCACTACTTTCATGTTAGATATAACAACACTACTACATAGGGGTTGTAACATGGTATGGATGTTTTCAATAATCGCAACCTCCTAAGTCGGTAGGCAACTATAAGGCTTATCCCGATGAACGGGATAGTCTAGCATGTAAGTATCCAAGTAACAAGATCATAACATGATAGTCAATGTTCATCACCATAGCAATTCCGCAAATCGTATAACAATGCTATTAAAACAAAGTTCAAGTCGGAAACAAGTCATGATTTTCCTACGTATATGTTTACTCACATGATTTTGTATCAACGATCAAAACACATGAACATCACCAATCAATCTTATATGATGTAGCAATTTATACTAGACATAGCAACGTAGTACTTACGAGAAATAAATGAAGAATAAGAGAGTACTTATTTGCTTGAAGCTTTTGGAGATGGTTTTGTGAATTGGAAGAGCAAAAAGAAAAATTTTGGGATGGTTTGGAGAGGTAATGCGGCGCCTTTAGGTTAATTTCTAGTGTGGTCATGTTTCAAGACTAAGTCCCCTTTATATAGGAAGAGAATGGGTCGGGTTTTGACCCATTTACAATCGGTTTTGGAGACAAAAATGCTACATATGCGGCGCATAATGCTTGGCATAGTCATGGTATATGCGGCGCATAGTCTATGGCATTTAGGGACATATGCGCCGAATAGTCTATGGCCTATGAGATCCTGAGACCTAATGCTATAGCATAGGCGGCGCATAGTCGAAAGCACACTTAGGAATGGGCGGCGCATAGTGTATAGCACACTAGATTCCGAGACCTTAGGCTATAGGATAGGTTGTGCATCGTTCATGGCCTAGTTTTACCTAGGCCTAGCCTTCCTCGATGCCTAGTTTGGCATGAGCAATGCTCAATCCATAGCCTTATGCATCAGTATTCCTAACTTACCAACTTTACCATACAATGCGTCCAAATCGTCAATTGAAATCAATCTCCTCGTTGAATACCTCTTGCACCTATTTTTGCTTAAAACCAAATGAAAACGATTAGTATGATGGGTTGCCTCCCACCAAGCGCCTTAGTTTTGGTCGTGGCATGACTCTTATTTTTGGATTTTCATTATCAAAAGCAAAACAAGTAAAAAAGAACGATAAAATGATAAAACGATGGGTTGCCTCCCATCTAGCGCCTTTTTTATTGTCGTGGCTTGACATAGTTACCTCGAGTACTTAGACTTCATCGAGATAAGTGATGGCCATAGAATTCATCGAGTCAAGAGGACCGATATAAGGCTTAACACGTTGGCCATTCACCTGGAAGACAACACCATTATTGTCTTCCAATTCGACTACTCCAGACGAGTAGACTTGGATAACTTTGTATAGACCAGACCACTTAGACTTTAACTTACCTGGGAAGAGCTTCAATCTGGAGTTGAAGAGAAGTACCATATCACCCCTTTGGAAGTTTCGTCGAACAATCCGCTGATCATGATACTTTTTCATCCGCTCCTTGTATAGGTCTGACCTTTCATATGCATGGAGACGGAATTCATCCATCTTGTTCAGTTGCTCCATCCTCAGCTTCATTGCATCATCCCAATTCAAATTCAATCGCTTCAGCGCCCTCAATGCCTTGTGTTCGAGCTCGATGGGTAGATGACAAGCCTTCCCATAGACTGGTTGATAAGGAGACATGCCAATGGGTGTCTTGAATGCAGTCCTATATGCCCATAGTGCCTCATCTAGATTTTGAGACCAATCCTTTCTATTCGTATTAACCGTCTTTGCAAGGATTTGCTTGATCTCGCGATTGGAAACTTCTACTTGTCCACTAGTTTGGGGATGATAAGGCGTAGCTACCTTATGTTGCTTGACACCATACTTGGCCAAAACTGATTTGAATAGCTTGTTGCAGAAGTGAGATCCTCCATCACTTATGATAGTACGTGGTACTCCAAAGCGAGAGAAGATATTCTTCTTTAAGAACGCTACAACACATTTTCCTTCGTTGTCGGCCAATGCTACAGCTTCTACCCATTTCGAAACATAATCCACAGCAACCAAGATGTACTTCATTCCAAACGAATTCACGAATGAACCCATGAAATCAATACCCCACACATCAAAGAGTTCTACCTCAAGAATTTTGGTCATGGGCAGTTCATGGTGTTTTGAAATCGCACCTTGACGGTGACATTGGTCACACCTTCTAACATAGTCGTAGGCATATCTGAATATCGAAGGCCAATAATAACCACTTTGCAATACTTTTCTGGCCGTCCGATTGCCTGCGTGATGTCCTCCAACTTGCGAAGTGTGGCATGCTTCCAAGATAGTAGGCACCTCTTCATGGGATATACATCGTCGAATGATACCATCCGCACATCGTCGAAACAAATAAGGCTCATCCCAATAGTAGTGTTGTACGTCATGCATAAACTTCTTCCTTTGGTGGTAAGATAAATTGGCAGGTATCACATTACTCACCACGAAATTTGCAAAGTCGGCATACCATGGTAATTTCTCCATTGTTGTCGCTTATATCTTTTCGTCTGGGAATGCATCATCAATCTGAATTTCAGGTTGCGCCACATGCTCATTCTCAAGTCGAGATAGGTGATCAGCCACTTGGTTCTCGCAACCTAGTCTATCTTTGACTTCGAAATCAAACTTTTGCAGCAGAAATACCCATCTAATCAACCTTGGTTTTGCATCCTTCTTTGTCATTAGATACCTAAGAGCTGCATGGTCTGTATGAACGATCACCTTAGTACCCAATAGATAGGCACGAAACTTCTCAAATGCATACACAACCGCTAGGAGCTCTTGTTCAGTAACAGTGTAGTTCCTTTGGGCTTCATTTAGGACCTTACTCGCATAGTAGATAGGATGAAATAATTTCTCCTTTCTCTGACCAAGAACAGCACCAACGGCTACACCACTAGCATCACACATGACTTCAAACGGGAGAGTCCAATCTGGTGCTACCATAATAGGGGCTTCAATGAGTTTTCCTTTAAGGCATTCGAATGCCTTTAAGCAATCGTCATTGAAGTCAAACTTTGCATCTTTCTCCAATAGTTTGCACAATGGACTCACAATTTTGGAGAAGTCTTTGATGAACCTACGATAGAAACCAGCATGGCCAAGAAAACTACGAACTCCCTTCACCGAAATTGGAGGCGGTAGCTTCTCAATAACCTCAATTTTTGCTCGGTCAACCTCTATTCCTCTTTCAGAGATCTTGTGCCCAAGAACGATTCCTTCTTTTACCATGAAGTGGCACTTCTCCCAATTCAGCACAAGGTTGAACTCTACACATCTTTGTAATGCCATGCTCAAGTTTTCCAGGCATGCTTCAAAAGACTCACCAACAACTGAAAAGTCATCCATAAATACCTCCAAAGTGTATTCAACCATATCAGAGAAAATAGACATCATACAACGTTGAAAGGTGGCTGGTGCGTTACATAACCCGAATGACATACGTTTGAAGGCAAACGTACCATATGGGCATGTAAACGTTGTCTTCTCTTGGTCTTTGGGTGCAACACAAATCTGATTATAGCCTGAATAACCATCCAAGAAGCAAAACCATCCTTTCCCCGCTAATCGATCTAGCATTTGGTCCATAAATGGCATTGGGAAGTGATCCTTGAGTGTCCAAGAATTCAGCTTGCGGTAGTCCATGCATACTCTCCATCCAGTGACGGGCCTGAGTGGAATAAGTTCATTCTTTGCATTCGCGACCACCGTCATACCTCCTTTCTTGGGAACACATTATACAGGGCTTACCCATGTACTATCAGAAATAGGATACACAACTCCTGCGTCTAACCACTTGATGATCTCTTTCTTCACCACTTCTTGCATAGGTGGGTTTAGACGCCTTTGATGCTCAATGATGGGTGTGCAATTTTCTTGAAGCTGAATTTTATGTGTACAAATCCCAGGTGGAATACCAATAATATCCGCAATGGTCCATCCAATAGCTCTAATATACTTGCATAGAATAGCAATAAGAGCTGCAACTTGTCGCTCACCCAAATCGGCTGCCATAATGACTGGAAGAGTGTTTCCGCTTCCTAAGAATGCGTACTTCAAATAACTTGGCAGCTCCTTCAATTCTAACGTGGGTGGCTCTTCAATAGATGGCTTAGCTAGTGGTGTAGGCCGATTCTTGAGATCAAGATCCAGCTTCTTGGGAGTATAGCGATATGTTCCTAATCCCGATAGAGCACAAATGGCTTCTTCAGAATTTTCAGCATCTTCCCTCTCTCCATTCATGAGCACAACCTCCAAGGGATCATCAATAATTTGCTCTTCTTCAAGTAGTTCTTTCGGATCATCAAGGAAAACATCTGCCACCGAGAATACACTAAGATCTTTGGGTTTCTTCATTGTTTTTCAAATATCAAAACGAACCACTTCGTCATTTATTTGGAATGAAAGTTCATTAGCTCTCAAATCAATGAGCACACTTCCTGTAGCAAGGAAAGGGCGCCCCAAGATTATGGGAACCTCAGAATATGCTTCACAATCCAAGATGACAAAGTCTGCTGGAAAGATAAATGAAGAAACTTTTACCAAGACATCGCATAGAATACCAACAGGTCGTTTTACCGACCTATCTGCCATGACGAGCCTCATATTGGTTGGAGTAGGATCTCCTAACCCCAACTTCTTGTAGATCGATAATGGCATCAAATTGATTCTGGCTCCTAAGTCACATAATGCTTTGGCAAAGTTCAAAGATCCGACGGTGCAAGGAATAGTGAAAGCTCCGGGGTCGGCCTTCTTCTGAACTATTGATCGGGTAGCAATTGCACTACAATGATGCACATCGTCTTTCAGCTCATAACTTGCTGCACTCTTCTTTGTCAAAAGATCCTTCATAAGCTTCGCATACCCAGGCATTTGTTCAAGTGCCTCCACCAATGGAACATTAATGGTCAGCTGCTTTAACATAGTCATGAATTTGCTGAACTTAGTCTCATCCGCCACCTTCTTCAGTATTTGGGGAAAAGGTGGTGGTGGGTATGGAAGTGTTCTCTCCACGGTTTTCTTCTCCTTTTGCTTCCGTTTTTCCATTTTTTCAGGCTGTACGTCACTGGGCGTGACGTCCTTGACGTCTGGACTGGTTGTTGCGGCATCTTCTCCTTTTGCGTTATCATCCATGTCCGCAACTTTGTCAACCATTTGCTTGCCTTTTGATGAAGGTTCCATCACCTTACCACTTCTGGTAGTGATGGCCATGCATGACCCATCATTCCTTGGGTTTTGCATAGTATCGCTAGGTAAAGTGCCAGCCTTTCTTTGATTGAGTGCTGCTGAAAGTTGGCTCAATTTGCTGCTCTATTTGCTTGATTGTAGTGGAATGAGAATCAACTAGTTGTTTCATGGAGGACAAATCATTAATTACCTCAGTAACTCCCGCGCTCGTTGCTTCCACTCCTTTCAATAATTTAGCCATCATGTCTTCCATACTTCCAGAATTAGATGTGGTGGTATCACGTCTACCAGGGGGAACGTACAAACCACTCTTTTCATTGTTTTTCTTCCAACTACCTTGGTCTTTGCTTCCAGATTTATCATAATAGTTCCGATCTTGGTTTCCTTGGGTATTCCCACGGAAACCCCCCTGATTGTTCAAGTAGTTGGCCTCCTCTTCCGAATCAGATTTGTCTCTTTCTTTTAGCGCCACATCTTTCACTTTTTCGGTCTTCCCTGATAATAAATGCTTTGTCAGAAGATCCACTTGCGTTTTCATGTGCGCTAAATCTTGATCACGTTCTTCTTGTCTTCTTCTTTGGTCTGCAGTCATGCCAATAGATAAAGTGGGGCTTGCTACCTCGGAATCCCTGGTATGCCAAGCTCTACATTGTTTCGTCATGCGATCAAGCATATTGCTTGCTTGACCAAAGGTGAGGTCCATAAAAGATTCTCCAGCTGTGTTATTCACCACTGGCTTAGTTATTGAATTCAAGGCTCTATACAATATCTCCATGAGGTGAACATTAGTCATGTGATGGTTTGGGCATCTCGCTAGCTTTGTCTTGAACCTCTCCCATGTTTCATGAAGAGCTTCAGTGGGAAGCTGACGAAAGTTGCTGATTTCATCTCTCAATTGTGCCCTTTTGGAAGGCGGAAAGAATCTTTCTAGGAAAGCGTCTCTCAATTGCCTCTAATTTGTAATTGAATCAGGAGTCAACCCATTCAACCATAGTGTTGCCTCCCCAGACAGAGACAATAGAAATAGACGTAATCGAATTGCATTCTGACCAACACCAGGATTGTCAAAAGACTTGCATGTAGAAATAAAGTTGATGAGATGCATATTCGGATCATCGCCTGCTAGTCCACAAAACAATCCCTTGAGTTGCAATAACTGAATCATGGTGCTTGTGATGTTGAACTTGGCTCCGGGCGCTAATGGTGGTGGAATTATAGCTCCAGTGGCTCCGGCACCATCAAGATCATCATCATCATCGTCGAAAGCTGGCTGCATAGGTTGGCGATCATGTCTATACCGAGCTTGTCGACCTCTTCTGTTGGCAGGTGTTTTGATTTCAGCATCATGCCTTGGGTTTAGTAATTCGTCATCACCTAAATCCTCATCTTCAGGATTTGTTGCTCGTGCAGGGTTATCAATGTTCTGCTGTTGAACCTGGGCTGCGGCAAGGGCAGCCAATCTTGCTTGTTCCTGTTGAGCAGCCATCCTTGCGATTTCAGCTTGTGCTTCCATTCTACCAATGCGTTGTGGTTCAGGATTGATTGGTAATAACGGTTGACCAAAACTTCGAGTATGGGGCATGCACTAAAATAAAAACCTGCAGTAAACAAAAATAAAAACTAAAAGTAAAAGTACGAGAATCTTTGACCAAAGGGTCTAGTAATTATTACGAACTTAATTGACACTTGTATTCCCCGGTAGCGGCGCCAATTTTTGATAACGCTCAATCTACAGCTCTCGTAGGAGTGTAAAACGGTCGTTAGCAAATATTGAACCCAACAGGGTTGGGTGTCGATCCCACAGGGAATAGCTTTGCCAACAAGTAGGCAAAATTACTAAACTTTTGGTGCAAGTCTCGTAAAAAGGGGGGATTTGTAATGTGTCACCAAAATAATTAAATAAAAGCTGAAAATAGCAAAGTAAAAGAGAAAGATTGTTACGTAAGTTATAAACAATGAGAATTGAGGCGTTGGGGTTATGTCTACCTTCTGAGGTATACGTCTCTATTGGCTATGAGTGTGTAGAATTCTGACATGCAACTGCGTATAGAGAATTGTATTCGATGGTAAATCCAGGCGTCTTTCGACCTATTCGAGGATTATTTCACTTTAGCTCTTTCGAGCTTAAAGCGTGTCTAACGGTACGAATTCTCCAAGAGGTTAGTCCAGTTACGGCACTAGCTTTTTAGTAGGGAATTTTAGGGGGTGACCCTACTACCTTGACCTTATCTCTTTTCCAGACAGATAACCTTTCTTTCGAACAAGTTAAATGTTATACTGGCGTATTCTTGCGTTTGCAACCACAAAGAATGTAGACTAAGATGAAGAGAATAATGATATAAGCAGTATACGTGTCGCGAACTCACAAACTCACAGCAATAGATAGTATCTCATACGGCTTCCATAACCCCAACAGAGAATTTTAGTTACCCATAAATGCGAAGGAGATCATGATTGACATTGTTGTTATACCACAAGATTGAGTAATTTCGTGTAGCTTAGGTGGTAGGCGTGAGGCATGAATTCCTAGGCAAAGTAACTATTCTCTTATTGTGGAATTTAAGAATAGAAGAGTAGAAGAAGAAAAATAGAATTAATGGAAAGATTAGAAGAGTTGTAGAATTGTTTGTAGTGGAAGATGAGAGGGATGGAAGAAAGTATTGTGGTCTCCCCCCCCCCCCAAATTCCTTGCAAATCTCTAGCATGATAGGGTATTTATAATACCCATATCCTAATCCTACTAGATAAATAAAATATCTAACCAAATTCTACTAGGCTAATGAAATACATAACCCAATTGTACTAGGTTAATGTATCATTGTCCAAATCCAACTAAGTTACTGCAAATCCCCAAAGTCTTCAGAAATGCTGTTTTAGCCCGGGACAGATTTTCCATGCAACAGTTTTGGTCCTTAGGCGTGTAAACTCCCTTCCCTTCCTTCGTGAGCTTTCTTTTGCGTCAAGTAAGCCATAAAATGCTGAATTCTGCATCATTTATACCTGAAACTTTACTAATCATGTTCGTTAGCTCATTTACAGGAAAAAGGACTAAAAGTGCATGAAATATATACTTTGTTCTCAAAACTAGGCTAAAATATGGGCAAAATATATTGATATAGGCGTGTAAATTCGCCTATCATCAGATGATAAGGTGTTTCTTCCTTATTCTTTATACCATATTTGTCAAGAAAGGACTTAAACAAGCGGTTGCAACAGTGAGACCCACCATCACTATTGATCGCATGAGGAGTGCCAAATTGAGAAAATATGTTTTTCTTCAGAAAGATGGTGACACTTCTACCTTCATTGTTTGGAAGGAAACCACCTCCATGCATTTTAAAACATAGTCAACCACCACCAAAATATACATCATGCCATAGAAGTTCACGAATATTCCCATGAAATCAATCTCCCAAACATCAAATAACTCCAACTCCCAAATAGATGTCATGGAGAGTTCATAGTGTCGTAAGATATTGCCTTGACACTGATATTGGACGCAGGCTTGTGCATAGTCATGAGAATTCTTGAAGATTGTGGGCCAATAATACCCACAATGCAAAATTTTGTGGGTTGTTCATGTTCCATAATGATGACCCCTAATTGGTGATGAATGACAAGCCTCAAGGATGCTCATCAACTCCACATCAGGAATACATCTATGAATCACACCATCTACACAAATACGTAAAAGGTAAGGCTCATTCCAGAAAAAATTCCTCACCTCATGCATAAACCTCTTATGTTGTTAGAAGGATAAGTCTTCTGAAACAAGATCACTTGCCAAATAGTTGGCAAAATCAGCAAACTAGTGGATTGTCTTGAGATGATTCCAAGACTCACTTATCTGGAAAAGTATCATCTATGTCAAGATCATATCCTTCCTTACTCATTTCTTCCTCATCAAGCCTGGACAAGTGATCTGCAACTTGGTTTTCAATGCCTTTGCATCCCTTTACCTCTAAGTCAAATTCCTACAGTAAGAGAACCCAACAAATTAATTGCGGTTTGGCATCCTTTTTTAACATCATATACCTCAGAACTGCATGATCAATTTAAACTATGACATTGGTCCCAATCATTTAGGACAAGAATTTCTCAAAGGCTAAAACCACCATAAACAACTCTTGCTTAGTAACTGTATAGTTCTTTTGTGTGGGGTTCAATGCCTTACTAGCATAATAAATTGGGTGAAAGATATTCTCTCTCCTTTTGTCTAGGACAACACCTAAGGCCACTACACTAGCATCACACATGACCTTAAATGGTAAAAACCTATTGAGAAGAGACAGTAATAGGGGACGACACCTATAGCTTCTTCAGGCACTCAAAGGCATTTAAAGATGCATCATAAAATACAATTTTTAGCTCTTTCTCTAAGATCTTACATAGATGATTAGAAATCTTGGATAAGTCCTTGATGAACCTCCTATAAAATCTAACATGACATAAAAAACTTTGAATACCCTTCATTGAGACTAGTGGTGGCAACTTTTCAATTACTTCAATTTTTTATTTATCTACCTCAGTACTCCATTTTGAGATCTTGTGCCCGAGAATAAAACCTTCTTTTACCATAAAATGGAACTTCTCCCAATTCCCCACCAAGTTGCATTACTCATATATACATAGTGCATTGGTCAAACAGTCATCAAAAGAGTCCCCAACTACAGAAAATTCTTCCATGAACACCTCAATAGTATCTTCCACCATGACAAAAAAGATCGAGATCATGCATCTATGAAAGGTGGAGGGAGCTCTACACAATCTGAATGACATCCTTTTGAATGAAAAAGTCCCATAGAGGAAAGTAAAAGTTATATTTTCTTGGTCATTAGGAACAATAGTGATCTGATTGTATCCTGAGTACTCATATAGAATACAGTACTAACCCCTTCCCGCAAGTATATCAAGCATCTAATCCATGAATGGCATAGGGAAATGGTTATTTTTATACCAAGTATTAAACTTTATATAATCCATGTAGACTCTCTAACCAGTGATCGGTCTTATATACACAAGTTCATTTTTCTCATTGGGAACTATAACAATTCTACCTTTTTTAGGAACACATTGAACCAGGCTAACCTACTTGCTATACACAATGGGGTAAACCACTCTAGCATCTAACCGCTTGATAGTTGCTTTCTTCAAACATTCTGTATAGGATTATTCAATATCCACTGATGCTCAATGATGGGAATATTATCCGGATCAAGCTGAATTTTATATGTACATATACCCAGTGAAATACCCACAATATCTATAATGGTCCATCAAATGGATCTCTTGAATCTTTGTAAATTTGATATCAAATCCTCTACCTCTGTCTACACTAATTCAGTTGCAATAGTCATAGGATAGGTATTGTCATCCCCTAAGAATGCATATCACAAGTTAGATGGGAGACCTTTAATTCCAAGACCGATGGCTTCTTAACAGTCGAGCTGGAAAAGTAGTTCTATATTTAGATCAAGATCTAGAATTTTAGGAGCATAAGTGTAAGAACCTCCACCATACAATGCACCCACCATCTTATCATATTCATCAATACCATCGCTATCGAAGTCATGACCACCGCTGCTAACACCTCAACCCCTAACCTCTCTTTAATGGACACAGTCACAACATCAATATCATCATTAATAGTGTCTATGACACACACCACCTACATATCATCAGGGTTTAGCATTGACTGGCCCACATTAAAGATCACTTGCTCATCATTGAGCCTAAATTTTATCTGTCTTAACTCCATATCAACCTACCCGTATTTAGGAAGGATCTGTCCAAGATAATAGGGACTTGGAAGTCCACCTCACAGTCAAGAATAATGAAATCAACTACAAAGATGTCAGATTCCATCTTTACCAACACATCACAAAGAATGTTAATCTTCTTTTTACCGTGCAGTTGGCCGTTCATAATCTTATCGTTGTTGATTTGGGTGCCCCCAACCCCTACCAATTATACACTACCAGCGATATAAAATTTATATTGGTTCACAAGTCATATAAACCTTGAGCAAAGTTGAAGGACCTAATAGTAAATGGACTAGTGAAAGCTTCTTGGTCCTTCTTCTTCTCAACTAACTATCTAGAAGAAACAACAATACAATGGAGCACATTATTAGTGGGCTCAAAACTTACCATCCATTTCTTAGTGACCAAATCTTTCATAAACTTTTGTAACCTGATACTTGCTCTAAATCCTCCACAAGAGGAATGTTAACGAATAATTTTTTTAGTATGGACAAAAGTTTCCATTGCTTTTCTTCATCTTGCTTCTTCTTCAAACGCTGAGGAAAAGGTTGGAGAGGATGTGGAGTATTCTTCAACACTGGCTCAGTTTCCTTCCCTTTACCTTTATCCTTAGTAACTACTTTCTCAATACCTGTCAAATGTTGTGATGACTTAAAATTAGTCACCACCTGCTCTAACTCTACTGCTATTATTTTTATACTCATCAACCACAAGTAATGGAGGGTCAATAGTGGTGTTACCTTTTTTAGTGGAAATAGCAAGTCAAAGATCGTCGTTATTTAGGTTTTTGCACCATGTTGCTTAAAAGGGTACTTGGCTTCCTCTGATTCAAGGTTTCTGACATTTGACCAAATTATTACTCCAACTATTTGATCTAGTCGCATGTGAATCTACCTTCCAATTCAAAACTAAAATATCTTCTTTAATCACCTTAAAGAAAGTTTCTTGACCCTTTACCAGCTTGGACAACATCTCCTCTATCTTTGATTCACTGTCCCAACTTCCTAGTGGAACATATTTGTCTATATTCTTTTTGTTTTCACTCTTACTTCTCCAGTTACCATCATGCTCTCTACTGTAATCTTTGTACCTAACTCCATAGTAGTTTTGACCTTGGTTTCCTTGACCTTTGGCTTGAAAAACCTCTGACTCTTGATCTAGATACATAGACTCTTTCTCCATATCAGAATCATAAACTATAGAGGTCTTACCCTGAGTGTCCACTATATTCACCTTCTTAGAATTCATTGCTATGAACTGCTTCGTCAGTACCCAACCTTAGTTCTAATATTCACCACCTCTTACACCACTAAATTATCACTCACTCTATGCTCACTGTATGCTCTCATGGCATAAGTGCCAGCTCCCCTCTTCACTTTTTAAGTATGCCATCGTTGATTAGTGAGAGAGATCTGGTATAAAGTATTTGAGGCGACCTCCCAACACAGATGCATGAATGCTCTACCAATAATCACATCTGTCATAGCTCTGGAACTGGAATTCAGGGCATGATAGAATCTCTCCAGCATTTTTTTCCCTATAATTCTATGATTTTGTACCATCATTATCTTCTTCTTAAATCAAAACCATGGCTCATACATCGACTCAGAATGTAATTACCTGAAGATGTATATCTCATCTTTCAACTACAACATCAAAAGAAAGAAATGATTTAAAATCTTTCTCTATAGCTTATTCTAAGTAGTAATTGATCCTCGAGAAAGTTCCCCAAGCCATAATAAAGCTTCACCTGTCAACGAAAAAAGGAACAACCTAAGTCTGAGTGATTTTTTATCTACCCCTGGTATAGTGTATGATGTGCAGATCCCAATAAAGTTTTGAAGGTGCATGATATATTTATCCATTAGCAAGCCTACAAATACACTGTCAAGATCCGAGGCTACCCTTTAGTCATAACACGGTACTTGAAACCAGAACTGATCCCAAGCTAACCTATAAACTAGAATACTGCTTGAGCAACTGATTTAAATTGTATAAAAAAATTTACAGAGTGAAAACATGATCATAATGGAATCGGAATAAGTATAATACTGATAAAGTTATATCATGATAACAATGAAGAAAGAAACTTGAAATACATGTAATGACTCTGACTGACTATCTATGAAGCCTCTACTATACTGACTATAGATAGCTGGGATATGCCTCCAACTACCACTAATCAATACATATGAATAATAAAAATATAGTAAATGAACTACAACTAACTAGAGTCCAGAAATAGGAGAACACATCACCTGCTTACTGAAAGCTGGAAAATCTCTGATTATGATGTGTGCACTACAACTGGTACCTACATTAAGAGATAATGTAGAACATAGGCATATATGTGGATTAGTACTTTTGAATGTACTGAGTAAGTGGGGATGAATGTATTATGTAAATCTGAATAAATACATAATCTTAAAACATGCATGCTAAGTGTAAGTAGACTCGTCAAGAGACTGAAATAAACTGAAAGCTAATTTATCTGAAAACTTGAGTAACAAATATAATCTGATAATCTAGTGAATCACTACACTTAGTTTCTTAAATCCTTACTTTTGTAGTAAAATATGAATACTGTATACAAATCTCATGTAAAACTGAACATACTGTAAAACTGAACTGAGGATCATGTATGCATACTGAGCATGAAAACATGAACATGTAAAACTAAGAATTCAAGACCAAGCATAGAATGTACTAACATGATCTGAATAACATGAATAATCTATAAAACTAACTGAATAATTACTGAAATTTGATTACTTAGTCAAGAAAACTTGAGCTGACATACTCTGAATATTGAACTGAGGATGTGGGAGCTAGCAATAATCGACATGCCCCAATCTAAGATATCAGGGTCTAACCTGTATCCCCAGTTGAAAGAGTACGACAACATTGCCAGGGATACCAACACATGAATGACGATGTGGATCCACATGGTTGATGTCCCTAAGGATGAGGATGTCATGCCTTTACTGACGGGGAACCTCTCATAATCTATGGTGGTTCCATAGGTTTGCAACTTTGGGACTGCTACTAACGACGCATGCCTCTACTGACGGAGGAGTCGTCATCCTTGAGTTCGCTCGGTGCTAAGTGTTACTCAAAATTAAATGACACTATTGTTATTAGTCATTTAACATGATGTGGTAATTTACTTATAAGTGCTCAGCATGAACATGGTAGTCTAAATAAAATAATAAAAACATGGTCTGACTGACTTGTAACTTGAAAAAAAAATACATGTAAAAACATATAGGTATTTGGTGTTCATAACCCGCCAACACTGAATGATTTCTAAAATATGATAACAACTCTTAAAGCAATAATATGAATTCATAATTCAGAGACCCGAAATATTAGACAGTTCAATACATAGGAATAATACATGGATTTAGGCATAGTGATGTATTAAACTTAAGAGAATAACACTTACTCATCAAAATAATGAAATTCAAGACAAAATATCAAACTTGTTGTTTAAAACATGAGTAAGTACAACTATTATGCTCTTTAGTCCCATAAATCACATGATAATGCTATGATTTTAACACATTAGGATTTGGTAATGAACCCTCTCTTAAAACATGTAAATTCAATTTGAAAATCATACATTTGTGCACAAGGTTGAAAGATTAACCTTGTTCAAAACCCCGCATACCTTAATTGAATAAGTATTAAAATTTAAGTTTGAATACTTGTGTTATTTATAGAAGAAGCTTGGATTATTGTTATTAGAAGAGGATGGGGTTTCTACGTTAGAAATTATGAGGAAGATGGGCAAATAACGCCTATATTAGTGTTATAAATTGTGCTTTGGATGATTAGGGTTGAGGGGAAAAGACCCAATTGATCCTTGACCCTTAGGGAGATGGAATAGTGGGGGAATAACTTCCATGGCATAGACCTTATCCCGGGGGAGAGACAGGAGCATTTCTTACCTTATTCCCGGGGAGAGACCGGTATGCCACGGCCATATTGCGGACCCTTATTATTTCTCACAAAAATTGGCAAAACGTCTTGCTCGAGTATCAGATTAAGACAAAATTGGTATCATTGGAAAGATAACTCAATTATCAATCATTTGGTGGGTCTTGAGCTGCAAAATTCTACATTTATCCAAATTTATACATGTTCAAATTCGACCATTGTAGAATTGTACTAAAATTGGCCAAATCATAGGCTCTTAGCTAAACTTTGCTCTAAGTGATTCCTATGAACGTTTTTCACCTTGATAGCACTTCACGCACTAGATAATAATCATGACACATGTATTCAAATATTTTATTTTATACACATAGGAATAACTGTTCAATGTCTAACTCAAAAATACGGGGTGTTATGCACACCTTTCAGATTCAACAGCTGAATTATAGCACTAGTAATGTTAAACTTCACACCTGGTGGCAGTACAAGAGGAATGATAGCTCCTGTATCGTAAGGCTCAGAGTACCCCATATTCTCCTATGGATCATCATATGGTTTAAAGTACTGATATAAAGGGATTACTTGAGCTCTAGCCCTTCTCTCTCTATCTTAATCCCCATTAAATGTTGCTCGATAATCAACTACTGTCCTTTGACTTACCAGCTCTGCCTACTGAGCTAAATTTGGGCATCTGCTTCCCTCCTCCAGTTAGCTGGTTATACTAATAATTGCTCCATTTATTGATCAACAATATCCTGCACTCAAGGAGGAGGGGGGAAAAACATTCGGGTTATCCCGAATCCCTTCAAGATGTCCATCACATACGTATTCTGTCACTGTATGATTTGATTAAAGAATTCTCTTCGGGTTAAGTTGTAGTGAGTGTAAAGATTTGCCTTAATTCCTAGTGTTAGGCATACACTGGCATATACCCAAAGAAGAACAAAAAAATAAACTTTAAAACAACAACTTCAATTAATAACTCCTTAATTGTATTCCCCGACAACGGTGCCAAAATTTGATGTCGCCCAGAGTTACACCTCCACAAAGTATAAAGAAGTTGAAGTCAAATATAGTTACCCAACTAGGTTGGGGTCGATCCCACAGGGAATAGGTCAAAGTTGTATCTCAAACTTACTGAAATAGTCGAACAATGCAGAAATATAAATGGAAGTATTTGTATCAAACAATGAAGAAGGATACAATATATGAGACAACAATGATCTAACCAAAACTTGTACTTCCCCTATTTCATTAATCTGCCGGGGTTCCCACAACCCTAGCTAAGGAAATTAGCCGCTCATGGTTATGAAGCAATCTATGTAGTTCAATAGAGAAAACATTGACTTAATTGCACAATGATGAAATAATAAAATCCAATGTTTCCTATTAATTACAAAACCAAAAAGAAAGAACAAGAGTATCAAAGATGAAAACGTATGTGAAGATATCTCAAAGTGTGTAACCTCACTACAAAATTACCATAAGGGTATTTATAGAGTCTTAAAATAAAAGAAGAAACCTAACCAAATCAAATTAGGAAAACTAGGTCGGCAGTGGTCATGACTATGGTGACTAGTCGTTAGGACTGGAAACGACTCATTGTGTGCTGTCATAGCTCTCTTATGGATTAAGTGGTATGAATTTTAATGTGAGCTAATGAGTTATAATCTAGACCCGTTATCAATCTGGTGAACTTTTAACTTCAGCACATGTCTTCTGTTCTTATCACGACATCTGACCACGAGTCATTGGCAGTCATGACGACTTGTGGTCTTCACTCGTTACCACTAGAGCTTTATTTTGTCAACCTTCAGGACTTTTAGCTACTATAATCAAAATAAATTTACACCACGACTCGTAGTCACTCATAACAAGTCATGGTGAGTCTTTACTTCATTCTAGGAACTTACCAAGGGCCACAGTTAATATCACTGCTCTGACAACGAGTCATTAGGTGACTAAATGAATTGTTTCCTGATCAACACTTCTCTTTTCATAGCTTTTTCTTCCTTTTCCAGTCAACACAACTTCCAACTTTATTCACCTGCAACATATCAAAAACACACATCATATCCAACAAAACAACCTAAGTAAATATATATTTTCACCATTTTAAGCATCGAAAGTTCCATGAAACCATGACACATCACACTGGAATTTAGGGCTCGATAGAAAATTTCAAGCAAATTTCTCGCTGCAATTTTTTGACTAGGCATCATCATCAACTTCTTCTTAAACCTAAACGATGCCTCACACAGTGGTTCAGAATGTAATTACCTGAAATTATTGATCTTGTCCTTTATCTATAGAATTCTAGCAGGAGGAAAGAATCTATCTAAGAATTGTTTCCGCAACTAATTCAAAGTAGTAATTTACTTACGAGGTAGTTCCCATAACCATAATGCCACTTCACCAATTAGAGAGAATGAGAACAACCTGAGTCTCAAAGCATCATGACTCACCCTAGGTATATTATATGAAATAAAAATTCCAACAAAATTTTTGATGTGCATGTTTGCATTGTCAGTTTGCAAACCCGCAAACACACCCTTCAGATTTAGTAGCTGAATCATAGAATTTGTGATATCAAACTTTGTTCCCTGGGGAAACTCAGGAGGAATGATAGCTCTTGTCTCTATGGGATCAACATACCGTAGGTCATCCTTTGAATCATCATATGCTTGCAAGTAATGATTAGCTGGGAGAACTTGATCTCTATGTCTCCTACCTCTATGAAGTTCTGGTCGATGATATGCTTCTTGTCTCTATCTCACCTCTTGAGCTGCATGATGGGTAACCTCATTATCCCTCCTCATTATCTCTATCTCAACTCTGACCATGGAGAATAATAAGTAGATACATAAGAATTATTCGATCCAAGAGAAAATAAATTAAGGGCTGACTGACCACAGTCCAAAATCGTACCTATAATAACAACATCCAAAGACTCAGTATTGGGTCTAGTAGGTACTGCATATAACCAACCATGCCCGCCACCTAACTAGGCTTTTGACTGACCTCCTGTCCTGCCTTTCTGAAAACCTCCTTGAGTACCCTATAAACCACCCTTACTACCATGAGAACTACCTCTAACTGAGGGATGAACTGCTTTAATAGAGGGAACACTTTGAGCTGAAGCAATAATTGCCTCATGACTAAGGCAATCTTATGAATAGTGACCTTGATCTATACAACTATAACATGCACTAAGAGCTGAATCAAAACTTAGAGATCCAGCTGATCCAAAATAACCACCACATCTTGAATGGCCAGAAGATGAACCCCTAAAAGAAAAAACAAAACCCTGACTAGGGAGATTACTAAAACTAAAATGACCTCTATCAGTAATCTGAAGAAGCTGCCGAAATCGATCAACTAGGCTAACTCTAAGATTAATCAGATGGACGCGGAGGATATCTACCATGAGAATGACTACCTCTGAATCAGGAAATACCATAACTCTTACTAATATTGCCCTGATGTCTAGGCCTTTTATCGCTACCCCCATGGGCCTTACCATGTATCTTCTCCATCACTTAAACATGGTCCAAAACCTCAGCAAAAGACCTACCCACAAAAACCAAACTTTGAGTAGACATACAAAGAGGAAATCTCAATCCTCAAATAAAGAAACAAACTCTCTCATACTCAGTACCCAAGATAGATGTAGTATGCCTATCGAACTTGTAAAATCGAGCCTCATACTCCACAATGGTCATGGAGCCCTACTCTAATTTGGTAAACTAATACCTTAAATTATCCTTAAGGTTGCAAGATATGTACTTCTTCAAGAACATCTTGAAGAATTGAGTCCATGTTACGGGAGAAGCTCTAACTGGTCTAGAATCTATATAAACACTCCACCAATGTCGAGCAGCCAAGTCTAACTAAAATTTGGTGTAATCCAAACCAAGAGTCTCAACAAGGCCCAAATTATAGAGCCTATCCTTATAGTAATTAGAAACTTATATGCATTCTCACTTGAAGCACTAGAAAATCTTAGTGGAGCCAATCTCAAGAATTTACCCAATATCTTCTTCTCCTTAGCAGACATAGTAGGCTGGGCAACCACTGGTTGATCAACTACCGATTGGGAAACCATCGGCGTTGGAGGGGCCTCAACTCTGGAAGCCATAGTTATAGGTGGTTCCCCCGCCTCAGTACCACTCTAATCTGTAGACTGTGCCACATCAGATAATTCACCACTAACTAACCTCAAAAGCTAAACCAAAGCATCTCTGAGAACTAAATAAGACATAAACCTTGGTAAATACTGGGATGATCCCTGGCCCACCACTATTTGGGGTAGAAGAATATCTGGTTCAGGAGCAGAATAGGGTCTAGTGAAGGCACCCTCTCTTTTCCCCTAGCTGGGTAAGCATATCTAGGATATCCAAAATCTCTGGGTCAGCCACGAATAAGAGTAGGATACTTAGTCTCAGTCTTATGACCGTCATATCGTGTAACGATATCATGTAACTTTGCCATCTTCGAAAGAGTGAAATCAAAGGAATATTCTATGAAACAACACAGACTCTTAGCATGAATAATGTGAAAAAAAGTAAAGAAGTCCTAAGAATGTCCTATAGCCTCCCGATGATAAGAAACAAATGTTATTATTTCGATCCACAGGACTCCACTAGACATTTGGTTTTTTACAAAAAATACCAATGAGGCTCTAATACCAAATTTTCATGACCTGATTTACGAGTCATGATGAAACCTACTCTATCATGCTAGCAGATAAGCCAAACAATAACCCAGAGTTAAACACCTTGGGATTAAATTGGTGTAAAATGCCCAACCTAGGCGAATATCAAAAAGTACAACTTAAAAATATGTAAAGTATTTGTAATAGATCATGATAGTCAAACATAGATACCATCCCACGATCTGGTAGAGTTAAGTCAAGAGCACCTAATAATAATAGAACTCAAGTCCTAAAACAATCAATAACATCTATCTTAAAACAAAATAATGAACATGAAATATAGAAGGAAATAGGCGACTTTGACTCCAAGAGCTCACCCTATATCTAAAAAATCAACATAACACGAACGTCGATCAATGACAACAACTAGTACTCAGATATGCACCAAAAAGGTACAAAACTATAGTATGAGTACCAAAACTTGGGGTACTCAGGGGGTATTATCAATCGACTGAGCTAAATCATGATATATGTATGATAAAATGCAAGATAACATAACTAAGTCAAGGATAGACAAACTAGAAGTAACTCAAACCTTGTTGTGCATAAATAAGTAAATGAACTAGAATAATAACATAACATGAAGCATCAATACATACAATCATAACTACAAAATTGGCTTCCATACACCAATTACTGCAAAAAAGTAAACAACCCATTGAAAGCCCCCATAAACCCGGAAGGTACAAACAAGATAGAATGACCCACCACCGTTATTTATAGATTCTCATAAAACAATCAAAATTCATCCAAGTCATGCGATACTATAACCATCAATTGCCCATATTCATCATTTTTTAATTAATCAACACTTATCAACTAACCCTCATATAGAAACTAATCCCCATGTATCGATAAATTATCCTTTATCAACTAAACCTCACTTATCCCCTAATCCTCATATAATGGAGAATTATCACTTATCAACTCATCATTATTTCACTAGATTCCATTCATATCATACCATATTATAACCATTTCATCATTTTATACTTATCTAGAATGACTATTGTCCATCTCACACTCTATATAGTTATATCATAATAAGTATATCATCATAGTGTAATATGTATGTATAGATTCTAACCGGTATGTATATTCAACAATATCCTTATAAATATCATCATTAGTATAATCCTAAAAATCATCACCAAGATCCTCATAAGCATCATCAATATCATCATCAATATCATCCTCAACATCATTACCAAAATCCTCATATGCATCATCAATATCATGGCTACCCTCCGGCCTTGCATCGAGTATCAATAATTGATATCATCATCATTACACGAACTTGAATTGATAGTTGTATAATTTATAACATAAGTAATATCCGGACTTGAACCAATATTCGTACCATATTTATTATGTCCAATAGCATAATCATTAGAGTATTTAATAGCACAAGCTCTAGCATAGTTATTTAACAAGTTCAATAATCTTAATCGAAATCATGAACTCTAGCATAATCTATAAAATGATTGCCAATATAGTTAATAAGTATGATCTTTAGCATAATCAATAGAATAATCACTAGTGTCATCAATAAGAATTCTCTTTGGCATAATCCATAACATATTCAACATATGTTCAATAAACATAATCACTAACATAATCAATGTGTATTATCAAAAGCATAGACATTAACTTATCAATAGCCTCATTAATGACTTATTATGTTTGTCAATTGTATAATCGATAGCTTATCAATAACTTATTCAATATCTAATCTATGGCATAATATATATCATATTCATAGCATAATCAATAGCTTAATCACCAATGTAGTCAATATATGGTAAATGCTAATATATCGATAAGCACAATCACTAGCATAGTTAATAACTCATTTGTTGGCTTAATCAATAGAACAATTTATGTCTTAGTCAATATTATAATCAAGGTCTTATTCAATAGTATATTCGGTAGCTGAATCAATAGCCAAATTAGTAGCATATTCAATAGCTCATCATAAGCTTAATCAATGATTCATTTATAGCATAATCATTAAGAATTACTTCCAACGTCACCCATCATAACCATTAACTACCAAGGAGTCTCAATACTACCACAATAACCATCTTCCTATATGTACACAAACGTATCAAAGGCCTTCAATAACTAACACAAGTTTTGTCCTAGAGTAGGTCGAAAAGCCCACTTCTAAATCCCCAAAATTATTTATCAAGAAATATCTACTCCAAACTGGGCTAATGTATCTAAATCAACTATTAGAAGTTGAACAAGTCATAACTAGCCCTAGGATAGCAAATCCCCTCCATTGAGGGCAACTACGTCAATTCCACCAAAGGTAAGGGCAATTCGGGTATGTTTTATCCTATACTCAAATGACTAAGGTAATCTCCTTACTAATTGAGTAATTGGGGTATTTATATCCTAAACAAGAGCCACAAGGTCAATTTCACCTAAGCTGTGACTAACGTGGCTAATTATGCACAAAACGTTAGCCAAAATAACCTAAATAGTCCAACTAACCATAGTATTGCGATTTAGCACTCCAATACCTAAAAATCATTCTAAATCTAGCACAATATCATAAACACACTACAAAGTCAATCAATCTAATAAGGGATAAAACCTAGCCAACTTGAATGCCGAAGAAAGGTCATAAGATCCACTAAATCACCTTTTTCCCTTCATAGAAGCTTTTATAAGATGCTTAGCTATCAAAATCACATTATAAACATCAATATGAGAATATTGATACCCATAAAGAACTATTGTAATTCGAGTCCAAAAACCACCAAAAAATTATATGTGGGTCCCATTTTTGGAAAATTATATTTATGAAACCAACCCAATGTTACCCCATACTCAAGGAGTCATTACCCTCAAGAATGGGTGAAATATGAGCTAATTTGGGGCTAAAATCAAGCCTCCAAGGTTTTGGGAGTTTTGAACAGAAATAGGAAATTCTACTATGAAAAGGGTGAAATCTTACCAACAATTAAAGGATAATCGCATAAACAAGTATTAGCCAAGCTCCTAAATCACCTAAAAGCCTTAATTTCAAGATATCTCACTATTTAGGGTCTTAGTCTTAAGAGAATGGATGAAGGAATGGAAAAAAAAGGATCTAAAATGGGGTATTTATACCCTTTCCAAGTGCTCTGGTATCGCTATCGTGACCCGAGACTCGCGATCACCATACATGGCATCAGGGGAAGATGTTGCATTCGTGACATTCCCCTATCGCGATCGTGGTACTGGTCGACTACCCAAGGAGCCACGTTTGCGATTGAATATGTCGCGATTGTAGCACTTGCTAGTTTTGCTAGATTGTTATCGTGATCCATGGCCAGCAATCGCGGGTGCACTAGTTATAGCTGATCCGTCGATCACAATCCATCAAGCCCTCAAAATTTATCCAGAATCCTAGATACACAAATGAACTATGAAACCATACCAAATTCTGCATTCCGGACTCGATGGCCATTTGGAACCAGCGTAGACTTCAAAATAGGGAATTGACTCTAAAAACCAAACAAATTACCCAGTAACCAAACTATCAGTTCTACCAAGTCATTAATGACTTTGGGAAGCTTTAGAGAAGGTCTAACGGTAAAAATTATCAAAAATATGGAAAATTACCTGAAGGATCATTACAATTACTAATCCAAATTTGAGATTCCAGATCTCAGAAAACTATCCAAATTGTCATTTATTACTTGAAACATAACTGTTGGCTAAAGTCAACTATGGAACTTTTAAAGTTCCAAAACAACTCAAATTCTCCTTAAATCGTTCAGAAGGCATAGGAAACTGTATCAACCATCCCCATACAACAAAATCAACATATAGTAACTACGAGAATGTAAAAATGATCAAAAAACATAAAAACAAGATTTCACAGCTCGGGTCATTACAACATCCACCATTATGACTCTAGTTCTTTCTCAAACTAAAAGGCAAGAAATTACCTGAATCGGTTAAGAGCTAAGTAATATTGCCCACAACTACACCTCCAAGAAGTATAATGCTATCGATGTCAAATATAGTAACCCAATAGAGGTTGGGGTAGAACCGATAAGAAATAGGACAAATATCTCTCATGAATCTATTGAAGTAGCTAGAAAAATACGAAAATGTAAATAGGGGGTTTTTCTGTGAAAATAGTAAAGTAGCAACAAGTTTTGATCACTTTAGTTGAAATCAATCTAAGATAAATATTAGGAAAATATTCCCCCCGGCTTCCTAACTTCATACACTTATCATGCTTAATCCAACTAACTCAAAGCCCTATATGTAGAATTTGACTAGATATGTATCACCAACCATTTTGTGAATGCCTTTAATGAATTGCACTCTTTACCTTGTGAGTTTCAGAGTGTTTCCTTACTAACCCTTGCCTTTGATCCCATTTCAAATATCTCATTGTAGGTATCAAGTTGATTAGACAAGGGTTGGTAGCCTCAAATTACTATTGCAATCTTGTTTTCCCAATCTGGATCTCACTTGTAAAATTAATCTCGAATACAGGGAAGTTCTTGACTTCTATAGTAGTTAAGAAAGAAAACAATCCAAAGAAGATCATAATACATGCAAAAACACTAATTTAGATAGACTTCACACTTTCTCTACTTAGTTATGCAGCCAGGTTTCCCACAACCCTAGTCAGGAGATTTAGTTACGTATAATTGCAAGAATATCTATGAAATTCATAAAAGAATGCATAGAAAAAATCTCAGAATAGTTAAAGAACAAAAATTAAAGTCTCAAATTAATAATCAACCATATAATCAAGAACAACGGATTCCAAGATCAAAAGTTAAATCTTGAAATCAATATATGTTTATTAATATAAAGAGTGTGTGAGCTATTATAAAAATATCAAAAGGGTATTTATAGTTTACATCAGAACCCTAAAAATCCTAACCAAAATTAATAGGGAAAACTTTGTTGGTGGCCACTTACGGACCCACTTATAGGCCATAAGTGGAACTTATGGGTCCCTCTGTGGGTCGTAAGTAGAAAAAATTCTCAGTGTTGCAGCTTGCTGCCTATGATGCTACTAATGGTGGCGTAAGTGGCACTTACGCCACATAAGTAGACCTTTTGTGTTTATTAGGCAATTCTTCAATGTTTAGAGCTACCTTCAAACTTTGCTACCTACATTGGAACTTATGACAACATAAGTTATACCTACATGCCATAAGTATCTCTCCATCAATCTTAGAACAATCTTCAATTTCCAGATTCTTTGATCTTGCATACTGTGATACTTACGAGGCCACTTATATTGGGCATATGTAGCACTTACACCAAGTAAGTAGTTTCATAAGTGGGGTCATTTTGTAAAATTTAACTCTTTTCTTCGTTTAAGCTCCAAAACCTAGTTTGTTGCAAACTAGACACCAAAACGTATCACATCTAACAAAATGAACCTAAGTAATTGCATATTTTCTAGTTTTAAGTATTGAAGCCATGAAACTTTGGAACATCACTAAGGATAACTACTATGCATATTGGACTCGACCTCCCAAGTATCTTTATGAAAATGACGTCATCTCCATTGAAATTTAACCATAGAAATATCTCTAGAATGAAACCATCAAATGTCTCTGGCTTAAATAACATTGACTCCTTTACAAAAGTCAACCTCTCATCCAACTGAAATGAGTCCCAACAAATCATGTGAGACTCATTCATTATATAACACCAAAGAATAGATACTTTAAAGATTGGATAAACAATTGAAAGATTGTGATGTAAGGACAACACATTAGCAACCTCCATAATTATTTGAAGAATCTCAAATGGCCCAATATATCTAGGGCTAGGATTAGGGGTGTCAAAATGAAACCAAATTGAGTTGACCCACCTAAAACTTAATGGTTTGGGTTTATGATTATTTTCTATTGGGTAAATCTCAACCCATTAAGCCTCAACCCATTTTCAAGTTGGGTTCAAATGAGCCCAATCAATCTCTACTTCAACCCTTTTAGTTTAAAAACTACTTTCTTAATGAAAAAAGAAAAAAATATGATAATGTGTCCTCACACTATCAAAATTACCCCTCACCTCACCCCTATCTTACCCCAACCCAACAAGAAGATAACTTGGTACCTTGTGGATTAATGTGATGGTTGGATTGGGTTAATGGGGCAATCTTCAGTACTTGTTGGGCTCCTATTTCCCATATGATAAGGCCTGATTTTAGGTTGTGTCAGTAACATGATTATCCATAATAACCACTTTCTACCTTTATCAGGTGGTGAGTCTTTATGTTTCAAGGAACCAGATTATGTTTACTTCAAGCAGTTTAGTTATGATTTTCTTTAGACTTCACATTTTCCTTTAGTGTCAGCTAGAATCTATCCTAGTGGCTCTTTGGTATGTTTAGAGGCTTGTTTAGACTTGATGGTTGTTTTTAGATATTCATATTTTTTAATTAATGTCTTGTCATATTATTTTATTAAGATTGTTTATCCAAATGAATTTAGACTATTAAGTTAATGCTTCCCCTCATGCTTTAAGTAAATTTGTTATGATTCAAAGCTAGGTTGATACCACAGGTTATCTTTGGGGCTACTTGTAGTCTTAAGTACCTTATGACATCCAGAGGTTATTCTCGGGGTATTACAAACTTGGTATCAGTCCCAAGGTTTTAACAGTCCTAGGTTGTCTGACAAACCGTGTTATGTAGAGTCTTAATCATAGGTATGAAGTGTTATGCATAAATGAGTAAGGGGATACAGGATGTTATAAGGAACTATTCTTTCTTTAATGATCTCTATCATGCTCTAGAGTTATCTCTATGTCTTCTAACTCATGCTTTTATGTGACTGAGAATGCCTTATCACAAAGCTTACATCAATAGAAATAAGTACCAACCATCCCCACAACCACATGAAGATCCTTTGAAGAAAAATATCTCACATACTAAGTTTTGAGCTATATTTTAGGTGTTAGCTCAGGCTATGAATGCTCAGGGTAATCGGCCAATGACAATATCAATTCAATAAAATGGTAACTTATCTACAGTCGGAGTTTAAGATTTCATGAAGATGAACCCACCAGAGTTCTTTAGTTCAAAGGCAAATAAGGATCCACAATTTTTCATTAAGTAGGTAAAGAAAATCACTCAGATTATGCATGCAACTGAATTGGAGAATGCAAAACTGGTGTCCTATCAACTAAAGGATGTTGCTTATGATTGGGTTACCATGTGGAAGGAAAATAGGGGTGAGAATACAACTCTAATCAGTTGGAATATTTTTTAGATATTTTTTATAGAGGTTCTTTCCTTATTAGATGAGAGAGTTTAAGGTAAAGGAGTTCATGAACATCAACTCGGGTTCTATGTCAGTGAAAGAATACTCTCTCATATTCACACAGCTTTTTAAGTATGCTCCAGAGTTGTCAGATTCTAAGGCTCGTAACAATAAGTTTGTCACAGGAATTTCTGCCTTAGTAGTCAAGGAGTATAGGAATTCCATGCTAATTGGGGATATGGATATTTCTCGATTGATGACCCATGCTCAGTAAATTGAGGTTATGAAACTGAAGAAATAGGAAAGACAGACCAAAAAGAATAGGATCAGACAGTTTGAATATAGTCAATATAAGTTAGGAGGAGGAAATCGTTATCATTTTTAGAGTCATTCATCCCCCACTTCATCCTCAGCTAGTACCCCCACACTTAAGAGTAAGCAAGAATAGTGGGATAGTATACCTACCAACAGATCTTAGGGTAACATTACTTGGAAACCTAGTTATCTAGCTTGCAGAAGATGTGGCAGAAATTAATGAGATAAGTGTTTGGCTAGAAAAGTTGGATGTTTTGGTTATGGAAAGACAGAACATAGGGTGAAGGATTGCCCTCCACTAGAATGGGAAATAGGTATGTCTTCGATCAAGATCAACCCACTAGTTCAATATCTCTGTCTGGTCGCCCATCTCAGTAGTAGGGAAGATTATCTAGTGCCAGTGACGATTAGCATCAGAACAAATTTTATGCATTATCTTCCTACCCAGGATCAGGAGAGATCCCCAAATATGGTCACTAGTACGCTCCGTTTCTTTCATCTTAATTCTTATATGTTGTTAGATATGGGGTCAAACCTTTTCTTTATAACCCCACTTATTATTCTAAAGTTTGGTGCAAGTCTTGAAAGTATTTCTGAGTATTTTTTTTATTTCTACTCCCGTTGGAGATTTAAATATTGATAGACAAATCAACAAAAAATGTACTATTACAGTCTTCATAAGATTACATTAGAAGATTTAGTAGAACTGGATATAATGGATTTTGATGCTAATGTTGGTATGGATTGGCTCCATTCATGCTATGCATCAATTGGTTGTCATATCCAAGTGGTAAAATATTAGTTTCCTAATAAATCCATCCTCGAGTGGGAGTTTAGTCTAGTGGTCCACCAAGGTCATTTTATCTCCTATATTAAGGCTCAAAAGCTAACATCTAAAGGGTATATCTATCACCTAATTTAGGTTAAAAATACAAAGTCTGAAATGCCAACCTTCCAGTAAATTTATATAGTCAATGAGTTTCCTAAATTATTTCCAAATGATATACTTAGAGTACCTCATGTTAGGATAATCGTATTCGAGATTGATATTTTACCAAAAATCCAACCCATCTCCATTCCTTCTTATTGGATGGCTCTACAAGAACATAAGATTTTAGAATAACAGCTTAAGGACCTCTTATATAAGGGGTTCATCAGACCTAGTATTTCTTTATGGTGTGCACCAGTCTTATTCATGCATAATAAGGATGGTATTCTCACAAAATATATAGATTACATACAGTTAAACAAGGTTACCATCTGAACAAGTACCTTATCCAAGGATTGATGACCTATTTGACCAGCTTCAGTATGCCTATTGTTTTTAAAATATTAACCTATAATACTTAAACTTTTTCATGTTCTAGACCTCTCAAAATATAGGACATTAAATTATCTCTCCAATGCCAAAAAATACCACCTTGATCCAATATCGTGGCAAAAAGTTATGAAAATTTTCCCAAGAGCCTACCAGCTGCTAGTGACTATAACTCATGTGATGATCCATTACCAGATATAACAAGTCACTACAAGGATTCATCATTACTATAGTAAGATTCTAAGAAATTAGTCTAGTGATAATTCCCCCACTCTATGACTCATTACCAATGGCTATAAGTCATTAGGAGGGACCCGTTATCTTAACCGTAAATAATTCAGAAAATAAGTCTTAGCTATGACTTTACCTAACGACTCATTATTAGTTGTGATGTTTCATTAGGAGGGGAGTCCTAGTCAATACATAAAGGAACCAAGATCCAAGGACCTCAGGTTACGACTCAGACCACGATTCGTGACCAGTTGTGATGAGTCATAACGACTGGAACCAAAATTTCTGCACACTTTTAAAGGTTTTTTTTGGTGAATTCCCATCCTTAAAACCCCAAACCCACTATTGTTTGGGCACTCTGACATCAGTTATTAATGGATTAAATTACCCTACCACCTCTAAATCCCAAAACCACTTCACTTAGCAAAAAGAAAGAGATTCTCTTCTTCTTTAAAGCAAGTTAGGTTTTCTCAAGAGTAAGTTGTACACCAAGGATTTCTCCAATAAATTTGCTTCTAGTCATGTGGAATTTATATTTTCCTTATAGAAATTGTGTCTCCATATGTTTGATAATATCGAGTGTCCATATCATGATTAGTAATTGAAATATCGAGTATTATTCATGACTTTTCCCTACCATGATAAGTCTTAAATATTATCATGATCTATCGTATTAGTCAAGAGATGGGGGGTTATGGACACCCGATACCTAGGAACTCAATCATATTTCAACTTACATGTTATTGAGTAGCTCATATTGTACATGTATTGTTATTCTTAGAATACTATGAATTGGACATATTAGTTATCAGTTCATATTTATGTTTATACTTTAGCGTTTTTCAGTTGGGAGTAATACTGATCTTGGGAGAATTTATATGCAAAAGCAATAATATTTACCAGTAGTAAGAATTGTTCTATAAGATAAAATGTGTTATTCTTATTCTGTTTGAGTTGTAATTGCATGATTTAGCTAATGGACATGATTAGTTGATGGCGGGTAAAATTATTATGAAATTGTACGTAGTTGGATGCATTGATGGGAAGATAATAAAGATTGGAGATTTGGTAATGATTTTCTGGGCATGAGAAGACATGGATTGAGATCAGGAAGCATAAGTTTAAAGACGAACACAAGGAAAAAAGAAATGAGTTGACAAGGAAAGGAAGAATAAGTTGTGTGATGTGAAAGATATTCCCCGTATTGAGAACTGCATCGCCCCATGTAATTTTGGTACCCAAGTCAAATTCCAGTGAGGTTCCATGATAACCTCATGTGGCGAACCCTATTCCCATGCATTGACTTTTGTGATGGGGCACTTATTCCCTGTTGGGAGCTCCGCAACATGGTGGTGGCTAATAATTGGGTCAATCTT
Source organism: Capsicum pubescens (assembly GCA_030864215.1). Taxonomy (NCBI): domain Eukaryota; kingdom Viridiplantae; phylum Streptophyta; class Magnoliopsida; order Solanales; family Solanaceae; genus Capsicum; species Capsicum pubescens. The sequence goes on from CM061548.1 coordinate 338,523,487, forward strand.
TTCCTACTTTAAGAGGAACACTTCAACACAATTGAGGATACTCTTGCATACGTACAACAGAGGCTAAAAAACAGACAATACTTCTTTTAGAGTTCTTATAACTTTATTCTTTCAACATTACTTTTTGGTATGATTAATTATTTATTTTTGATTTTTAATTAGAACTTGAGGGGATAAACACACTTGTTCTAGGGTTGAGGCCTAAAAAGTGATTACACTTTGATATTGTTAGAGTGGATTATTGTTGAATTATCATATGGGTTATTCTTAATCTCTTGTGCTTACTATTTTAATGATTGGCAACTATTAAAATACACCTATATTCCTTTCTAAATTTGAGAGAAAAATCATAGGATAGATCGAAGAGTTTAAGGAGAAAAGTTCTTATTCATTTATATAATAAGGAATTTGAATTAGCATCTAGAATAAAGATATACCTAGAAGCCTTGTTTGGTTCACTTGCAGGATGACATCTTAATGCATCTAAATAGATTATTGAATCCCTGCTCAATGATGTAGTTGTAATGTCTAGTTAGGTAGAAGATTAAAGGATCGAGAGACCATGATCATACTCTAAACCCTGCGAATCAATAACTCAATAATCAACTAAACTATGATAAGAATAGAGATTTGTACAATTGTTAAAAGTGTCTCAATCCTCGAATTCTCATTATTATTGTTTACAACCTTGCTTACGTTGCTATTTTCATACATTTTTATTCATTTATTAACTAGATTATTACTTGAATCTTTACAATCATCATGATACTCTAAAACACGTAATACATTCTTGTCAAAACTAAATTTAGTTGAATTCCTAGTTAAGTAGTCATCGTGGGAACGATATTCGACTATATTAGTCACTATATTAGTTGTATGATCATGTACACTTGCGTTTTTGTTAGACCACAACAAGTTTTTGACATTGTTGCCAGGGACTCAAATAATTAGTAATTTTCTAAATTTTTGGTTTTTGATGATAAGTTCAAGTGTTAACGACTTGATCTTATTGATTGACTTTCACAGGGCTAGCGAAATACCGGACTGGCAAGAGATAAAGAGTTGGTAGATCCTTATTTGGAACTAGAACAGGCATTTCATCAAAGTCGAAGAGCTCACTATCTATTTCATCAAAGGAGAAAAAAGATTCTAATCTTATTGATCCAAATGCTGCACATGGTCTAACTCCGGTGATTCCAACTATTCCTGCTCGAGCAGAAGCCATACCTATTCATAAAGTGGGAATCTCACTTACGAACCATGCTACTAATTGGATTTACAAGATAGAGGCGGGTGGTAAGTTTGAATTGAAGAAAAATATGTTACAGCTTTTGTGTTCGAGTGGAAAATTTACAGGGTTCTCACATGAAGACCCACAATAACACATATAGACTTTCTTAGAAATCGGTGATACCTGTATTCAACTGGGGTATGTATATATTATGTCAGACTAAATCTATTCCCCTTTGGTCTAATTGGGGAAGCGAAGAGGTTGTTATATGTTGAACCACTGAACTCCATCACTTTCTGGAATGATCTAGCTTAGAAATTCCTTATGTGATTATTTTCATTTGGGAAGACATGTTTGAGATGCAAAAATCTGAGTTTTAGACAAAAAGAGAGAGAAAATCTTTATTAATCTTGGGAAAGATTTAAGGGTATGATTAGAAATTGCCCTCACCATCACCAGTCTAATGATGTACTAGTTCATACTTTCATAGAGGGTATTAAGCCCAACACCAAGATTCTCTTGGATTTAGCAGTAGGTGGGCAAGCTCTTTAGAAGTCATATGATGAATTATACACACTGCTGGATCAAATTTCACAAGGGAATTTTGAGTGGCATACTAACTCAAGTAGTGATCCAAAGAAGCTAATATTTTAATCTATCAGACAATTAATCCTGTGGAGAGGTCGTGAATTGTTGGGTCTCTTTCATCAAGTATATTTCCTGTTCTCTCTTCAAAATACTTATCAATTATTATGGGTTTTTATCTTATGATTGAATTGAAGAAAGACTTGTTGGGTTTCATCCTTTAGTAAGTTTATCCATATTATCATGAGTTCAACTTGTCATTTCATTCATCAAATCATGAGCGGCTAATTCCATTAACCCGAGTTATGTGATCCATGGATTAGGGTATGATATGATGCTAGGTATTTAAAGGATTCAAAGAGTAGTAGGACATCTTGAAATCTTTTGTTTTAACTTGACTCTATTGGTTGCACACAATAGGTTATTCCTTAGCCTGATTTTCTTTTAACAGAGAAATAAACTAGAGGACATGAATTATCAACAGGGACTCGAAAGCTACCAACCTTCTGTTTAATCATTGATGTCGTAACTGGATTAATCTACCTGAGATAAAATTATATTGGAAATAGATATGTTATTTAAGTTTGAGAGAATTAGATAATAAACTGTCTGGTGAGGTCGAAAGATAAGTCAGATAGTACCGTCGTCAGGGATATTCTGTTGTTTCTACCTACTTTAAGAGTCTTAAGTATTACCTAGAATCTATCAACTCCCAAAAACCCATGGTGAACATAACTCTGGTTTCCCATTTATCTTGGTTACAAACACTAAAATATTAAAAGTGAAAATTGACTCTATGTGAAACACAAACCCCCATTTTCGGAAACAGTAAGCTACCAATAAAGTATTTCGTAACCAAATCGAAGTTCACAACCTATTACCTTAGGTATTCGACCCTAAACTAGTTGGGTTTTATATTTACAATGATCTCTTACACCCATTCAAGAGTGTAATTTGAGCGTTATAAAAAATGGCGCTGTTGCCGGGGAATATGGCTGTAGACTAAAAGTTTGTGCGCAGAAATTTGTTGATAGTTATGTTTCCTTGATTTACGTTTATTTGTTGTTTTTATCTATTTTAGGGGTTGTGTTGTTTATGTCAAAAACAAGAAGTTTTGGAGAACCGCTATTACCAATCAACCCGGAACCTCAGCTGATTGGGAGAATGGCTGAACAACAACAAGAAGAAAGACTAGCTACTTTGGCCAGGGCTCAGGTGAATGTGCATAATTTGGGTCAACAAGAACGTTGCCAGAACCTTGATGATGAAGACTTGGGTGATGAGGAAATGCTGAATCCTCAAAATCCAAGGCGAGCTGAGCAAATTGCTGCACCAGTACAACGAAATAGCAATAGAAACCATCCAATCCGAGAAAGATATGTTCAACAGCCTATTCAATATGAGGCTGATGAAGATGATGAAGGAATGGACAGATCTGGTGCAACGGGTGCTATCATTCCTCCACCGTCGGCACCAGGTGCAAAATTCAGTATAACAAGTACAATGATCCACCTCCTGAATCTAAAAGGGTTATTTGGAGGCTTTCTTGGTGATGATCCGAACATGCATTTGGTGAAATTTATAACCATTTGCAAATATTTTGATAAACTGGGAGTGAGCTAGAATGCGATCAGGTTGAGGTTGTTCCCGTTGTCTCTATCTAGAGAGGCAACCATGTGGCTGAACGAACTAGAGTTTCATTCAATAACCAACTGGAGACAGTTGAAAGATGCCTTCCTAGAACGTTTATTTCCACCCTCCAGAAAGGTACAGTTGAGGGACGAAATTAGTACCTTCAGATAACTCCCGACTGAAGCATTGCACGAAACCTGGGAAAGATTTAAGAAGAAACTTGCACAATGTCCGAACCACAACATGACGGACTTGAACTTGATGGAGACTTTGTACAGTTCTTTCAACTCTATGAAAAAGCCAATTGTTAACAACGTTGCAGGTGGTTCATTCATTGACCTCTCTTTTCTAGATGCTTCTGACATACTGAATAGAATGACCAAACAGAGTTGGGCTTGGCACACTAGGGATTCTATAGTGGATAGACCGACTGTTGCTGGTGGTATAACTGCAGAGTAACATAGAAGGGATAAGGAGTGAGATCAGGATATGGCCCATTTAAATACGCAGATGGACTTGAAGGACAAGCACTTGCTATCCGGAAAAATTGAAATGGTTAACGATATGGAATCTCATGGTACTATTTCTACAGGTGATACTGCGGAAGCAAACTATGTGAGTAATCAGGGGGTTTTCGAGGCAATAGCTAAGGTAACCAAGGTCGGACGTTCTATGACAAGCCTGATTATAAAGATAGGGAGCAGGGACACTGGAGAAATAATAATGACAGGAGTGGTCTGTATGTTCCTCCTAGAAGTTGGGATGCTGTGACAACCTGTTCTAGAAAGATGTCAATGGAGGACATGATGGAAAAATTGTTGAAGGGAGTTGAGGCTACCAACTCGGGGGTAACTACTATGAAGAGTGAATTTTCTACCCTCAGTCAATTGGTTATCTCACACTCTGCTTCTATTAAGCAGTTGGAGCAATAGATGAGCCAACTTTCTGCTATACTAAACCAGAGAAAAACTGGTACTCTACCTAGTGATACGGTTCAGAACTCGCGGACTGATGGCTCTTGTATGGCGATTACCACTCGGAGTGGTAAGATGTTATGTAGCACTTCTGTGGGCAAACCTGTGGAGAATAAGGTAAGTGTTGATGAACCCGAAGGAATTAGTCCAGTGGAGTCTCAGAAGCTGGATGGTTTGGTTGATATTTCAGAGAAAGAAGACGAGAAAGAAGAGGAAGTGGTGTCAAATACTATCCCTAGACCACCACCTCCTTTTCCTCAATGATTGAAGGAAAAGGCCATGATGCAAAATTTGGTAAGTTCACAGCTATGCTCAAGCAATTGATGATTAATGTGCCTTTGGTTGAGGCACTTGAGCAAATGCCAGGTTATGCCAAGTTCATAAAATACGTAGTCACAAAGAAAAGAAAGGTAAACTGTGATTCGGTGGATAAGATCCACCACTGTAGTGTTGTTTCTTCACAATCCTTAGTGCAGAAAAAGCCTGACCCTGGAGCATTTACCATACCGTGCACAGTTAGGTCCATGAAGTTTACCAAAGCTTTATGTGACTTAGGAGCAAGTATTAATTTGATGCCACTTGATATCTACAAGAAGCTTGGATTTGGGGAACCTACCCCCAAAACGATGCATCTTATGATGGCAGACAGATCAGTGAAACGACCAGTTGGTATATTGAATGATGTGACGATAAAGGTGGATGACTTTATTTTGCCTGCAGATTTTATGATATTAGATTGTGATGTTGATTTTGAGGTACACATCATTTTGGGTAGACCACTATTAGCCACGGGAAGAGTATTGGTTGATATGGAGCTCAATGAGCTAAAGTTCAGGTATGGAAAAAGGGAGGCCAGATTCAAAATTCACCCTACTATGAAGCATTTGGAGGAAATGAATATCTTCTCGGTTGCGGATGTATTCTAGGAAAATGGTAATGAGGTATTGATACGGTATCTTGAAAAAGTCTGAGCAGTTGAGATAATAAAGTCATGCTGCGACGTTAAATCAGGCGCTATTTGGGAGGCAACCCAATGTTTTAATTTTATTGCACTAACGTTTTTAATTTAAGTAGCTAAGAGTTGAACAAAGGAGGTGAACTAGTTGCAGTCAGCTTAAGAAGGTTGATGATAATTTTTGATGGGATGTCACAAGTATGACAAGCCATGAGAAATGTCGTCAAAACAAGTAAGTTGAAACCTTATACTGTTAAGGCTGACGACAACTTTGAAGCGTCGTCCGACCTCTGACGCGCCATTAAAAATACCGTCAAACGAGTTTGTCCCAGTTAAAAATTTCAAGCTAACCCAGCCCAACAACAGTTGTTCACATTCCCATGTACTATAGATATTTTCCTTTTAATTTTGGTTTTCTTTCCTTATTGAGTTATTTACCTTCCCTTTTACAAATTTATTTCCATCTAAGGCAAATTTTAAACTTTCTTTGTAAATTGAATCTTGAGAGTTAAGTCAAGAAACCTTCCCTCTCTCTTATCTCAGTATTCTCTCACTCGAGTTTCTAAGTTCTCAAGGTACACCCACTAAGTGTCGACATTCAGGTATGAGAAAAAACTTCAACTTCATCTTTCTTTGTAGAAATTGTGAACAACAAGAAACCTTGGTTTCAAAAGGAATGAGCTGAACCCATTAACATGTTTCAAGTTCCTTCAAAAACTAGGGTTTGTAGGGTTATGCTATACAACTTCATTGAAATTTCAGTTAAATAACAAGACCTAAGTTGAAATTGAGAATAATGGTAGATGAAAAATCAAGAAAAAGGGAGTTGGAAGTTGTAATTTTGTCTGACAACAATTTTTATGACCTTGCACCTGTGTGACAGCTATTCAAAAATGCCGTCCAAATTTGAGAAATATTGTAGATTCTGGATAAGGTTGACGACGCTTTTGAAGCGCCGTCACACATATGACGGCAAATCAGAAAGGCCGTCAAACCTTTGAACTAAAAATAGTAATGATGTTAAACTGAGGTGATCCTTCTTTTTCCCCTATTTGATTATGTACACTAATTGAGGATTGTTAATGTTGTTGAAGAACTGAGCATGGAACCCAAGAAAAAGAATCCAACCACACCAAAGAAAGAGGATAAAAAGAGTGTACCTCAAAAACTTGTCGATGAGGAATCTGATTATGATGACGACAAACCATTGCTTAGATGGACAAGAAAAAGGTCTAGTCCAAAGGCACCACCTTCACCTAAGCCTATTGAGGTGGAGGATACTGATGATACTGAGGAAACAACCTCATCTGAGCAAGCGTCGGAGGAACAAGGATCAGAATACACTGAGAAGGAGTCTGAGGACACTGAACAAGAATTTGAAGATGAGGATGCTGAGAGGCTTGCTTAAGAAACTAAGTCAGAATCACCATCATCAGAGCAGCAAGGTGATAAGGATTCTCCAGTATGGGGAACTTTGGTGAAATGCAAAAACCTCAAAATTAGGAACAATATGAGATGGCAAATCCGTGGAGCTGAAAAGATCTTTTGGGACGGACTTTGCAGAACTGATCGAAGAAGTGATAGAAGGCCAATTTTAGAGGAAAAAAAGATTATCACTACAAGGTTGATCAGATACCCTAAAGTGATACAAAAACTCAAAGATTATGGCCTGGAGTGGACTACTAGGGGAAGCGGTGTTTACTGTCCTTCGTTAGTCCGGGAGTTCTACGCGAACTACCAGGCTACGATGGAAAATATGTGCAAAGATGGGGATAGAACTTTAGATAAGCCTCTACTAACCAAAGTTGCAGTACGAAGTGTGAGGGTGGATGTATCAGACACAACCATAAATAGGTTTCTTCATGGTCCACTCTTCGTCCCCCGAGCCACTTCACCTACCTTTTATGCTCGATTAAAGCATCTGGAAAATAAGCACAAATGGATAGAAACTCTCATAGCAGATGGAGAACCTGAGTGGCTGAATAATCCTGCAGAAAAGATAACCAAAGCATCTCCAAATTCAGAGGAAAGATTTTGATGGGGTTTAGTGCGGATTCATATGATACCACCGAGGGAGACAAAATATTGGGGGATGATCGAGAAATATTGGTTGTAATCTTGATGGATAGAACTCCCTTGGATTTTGGAGAAATTATAGCGGAAGAGATCAAGGTTCGGCTCACAAGACCCGATGCTGCATATCCATTCACATGTCTGATTACTAGGTTGTGTAAAGCAGCTAATGTGCCTGAGATTTCAGGTATTGATGATAAGTTACATGCTAAGAAGACCCAAAACCCTATCAGAAAAGATCAACTTCAGCCGGGCTTGCGAATTGATCAAGATGCAGTTGGCACAGTAGATCCTCCAGTCACTGAGACTATTTTAGCACCAAATGTGGAGGTGCAAAGCTCTAAAGCTGTACCACCTCCACCAGCATCTTTAGCTCAGGCAAGCTCAGTGCCTCAAAGTGAGCCAACTACTTCAGTTCCTCTAGCAGTAACAGGTTCTGTATTCCAACCGATTGATATCAGAAAGGTGGCTAGCAAGCCAATTGGTGTGAGGTATAACTACATGCCTTCGACAAAAAATTTGTTGCTACTGTGGACAAAAGAATCAAGGCTGCACTTGAACCTTTTATGACTTTACCTGGGCGGGTGGCAGATTTGGATAACAGATTCGAGGCCTAGGCAAAACAGATGACAAGTGCTAATCTGGCTACGTTCAGGGCTGCGTTTGATAAGATAAGAATAAGCGAGATGAGACGAATAGCGAAGAAGGGAGGAAAGATAAAAAGAAGGAAGAAAAGGAAGAATTGAAAAAGGTAAGATTGGAGTCTCTGGCTGAGACGGAAAAATGGAAAGCAGCCATCAGAGCTAGGGCTGCAGGTGCTTCATCTAGCCAAGCTCCAACCACTACAAGGGAAGATTCTATGAGTGGGGAGAATATAGAAGATGATATAGTAGCAGGGTGGAAGACCCAAGATCCATATGCTTGGCTGTCTTCAAGTATATCCTTACCCTTAGTGCATTTTATTTTTGATTTTAAGTTGAGAGTGTAGGGTAAACTGTTGTTGTAATATATTCTGTAGATAATTAGGAGTAGTATAATTACTTGAGGCAGTTAGGTTAATTTTTGATTTTTGAGTACCTCTCCAGTGGTCTAATATGTTTTGTACTGCGTGCATTGCATCCATTATGACCACTGTGTATCTGTTTGTGGTATTAGTATGGAAAATAAATAACCTAAAAAAAACAAATGCATGAAATGGATGAGTAGTGATCTGCGATATACTTGTGTGCCATATGCGTGAAAGGTCTTACTCAGTTCTCGTTGTGTGTTGAATCTAGAACTTGCCCAGTTAGTCGTGCCATAGTCATAGGATAGGCGTTAGGAAAGGATCATAGGCTGTTCTTGCATGTTAACCAACTTTAGCTTAAATGACCATCCAAATGTGAATAATATCCCTTGATTCCTTTTTGAGGCTAAATAGCCAAGTTCTTTCTTGTAAACCTTTCACCATTCCATTATATCACAATGAAACTGTTTTGGCCCTAGTTCTCCTTGGGCACTGTGCACCTTAACTTAGGCAAATAACCTAAGTTGAGGGTGGCTACTATAGGGGTGCGTGATGCATTATGAGTATGAAGAGAGGTAAAAGAAGGAAAATGAATAAGAAGTTGGGTGTAGTAAAAAAAAGAGAAATAGGAAAGGATAAAACTAAAAAAAAAAAGTTGAGAAAAGATAATCTGATTCTTGAACAGACAACACCCATCTTGAGCAGGCTTGCCAAATAAAAGAGGGAAGAAAAGAAAGTCAAAAGTTGAAACCCTGAGTGTTAATGTAGTACCAAGGAGGTGTAACCACTATGAAATACCCATGAATATCATACCAGCCTCTAGCCTATATTACAAGCTTAAGAAAAGCCCTATAGTGATCCTAAGTGACTTGTCTGAAGACTTAGGTACTGACTATAAGGGCAAGCCTATGGTAGTTGAGGCTCAATATTGGAATTTCATTCTGAGAGAGAGTCTTATGTTCATCCCTATGTCTATACATGTAAATCTGAGTGTAAAGGGGATTTCTTTATTGTGAGGGCACACTAGGTATGTTGCTAATAACTACTTTGTTCGGATAATATGATTTGGGAATGTGTAGGGTTGTTATTGCTGAGGATTTTGCCATATCTTGAGTCCTGTTTGACATTATGGTTCTTCAATAGTATACACAATTGAGTTTGAAATAGTTGACCTTGGAGAAGGTAAAGTGTGTTTGAGCTTATGTGAATGAGTGACTGCCAATTGTACTTTGTATCTTCTTAGTTATGTTTTGGTTGCTTGAGGACAAACAATTGTTTTAAGTTAAGGGTGTTGATGTGTGAGCAGATGCTAACACATTTGAGGCTTTAAACTCTAAATAATTGCAAAATCTTAAGCAACTTTTGTTATTTTTTATTATTTTTATTGTGTTAATACAGATGTGAGTCAAAGGGGAGGAAACAAAAGGAGAGAAGAACAAATCAGTTAGAATCTAGTGCAAATAAGCTGAGGTAAAGCTGACGATTTTTCTAAAGCGCCGTCAGATCTGTGAAAGGCTGTAAAAGTCACCGTCAAGCGTAGACAGAATCTGAAGAAATGAAGTGACGTATGATGACCTTTTTGAAGCGCCGTCATAACTGTGATAATGCATAAAAATTGCCTTCAACTCAAAGCAGAACATGATGATTTCCAATGAAGATGTGATGATATTTTTCACATGCCGTCACATAAGTGACACGCCATCAGATTTGCCGTCAGAAGAATCAAAAGATAACAATTCCCTGGAATATTTGACGATATCTTGCACACATCGTCAGACGTCTAACAGGCCATCAAGTTCATCGCCGTCTATTTCGAAGAGAAAACTGGAATCTTAATTTTTGTTTCCTTATTTAGAATTAACTATTTACAGACTTGTTTTAGGGTTTTTAGGGATTATTATTATTATTATTATTATTTTGTGAACGGAGGATGATCTTTTAATCTATCTGATAATTAATCCTATGGAGAGGTCGTGAATTTTTGGGTCTCTTTCTTCAAGTATATTTCCTGTTCTCTCTTCAAAACACTTATCAATTATTGTGGGTTTCTATCTTATGATTGAATTGAAGAAAGACTTGTTGGGTTTCATCCTTTAGTAAGTTTATCCATATTATCATAAGTTCAACTTGTTATTTCGTTCATCAAATCATGAGCGGATAATTCCGTTAGCCTGAGTTATGAAATCCATGGATTAAGGTATTATATGATGCTAGGTATTTAAAGGATTCAAAGAGTAGTAGGATGTCTTGAAATTATGTTGTTTTAACTTGAATCTATTTGTTAAAAACAATAGGTTATGCCTTAGGCTTATTGGCTTTTAACAGAGAAATAAACTAGAGGATGTGAATTATCAACAGGGACTCGGAAGCTGCAAACCTTCTGTTTAATGATTGATGTCGTAACTGGATTAATCTACCTGAGATAAAATCCTATTGGAAATAGATATGTTATCTAAGTTCGAGATAATTAGATAATAAACTATCTGGTGAGGTCGAAAGATAAGTCAGATAGTACCATCATCAGGGATATTCTGTCGTTTCTACCTACTTCAAGAGTCTTAAGCATTACCTAGCATCTGTCAACTCCCAAAAACCCATGGTGAACATAACTCTGGTTTCTCATTTATCTTGGTTACAAACACTAAAATATTGAAAGTGAAAATTGACTCTCTATGAAACTCAAACCCCCATTTTCGGAAATAGTAAGCTACCAGTAAAGTATTTCATAAACAAATCAAAGTTCACACCCTATTCCCTGTGGGATTCGACCCCAACCTAGTTGGGGTTTATATTGACAACGATCGCTTACACCCATTCAAGAGTGTAATTTGAGCGTAATCAGAAGCTTGTCGGTGTGTTGGTGGTAGACCAGTTTACTTTTTTATTAGCTCAGCTTGCTACACTACAAAATCAGTTAACTACTCAGTTCATTAATATGATGTTGGGGGTTACACAGCCTACAACAATAGCTAATACAATTCATCAGGATAATACTTGGTGTGAGCTTTGTGGAAGCAGTGAGCATACAACAGATATTTGTGTGGTTAATCCATATTTTGTTAATTATGTGGGGAATGCTATTCGTTAAGGGCAACAAAAGTATGGTAACACTTACAAAATCTGAATTAGAGAAATCATTCCAATTTCTCATGGAGTGGAAATTGGGCACATAATAACAATTAGTACAGGGGTCCAACACAACAGAATTAACAACGACAAGTTTAGAGTAATTAGGCCATGACTCAAACTAGCAATATGGAAGAGATGTTGAAATAAATTATGGCTACTCAAGCACAGTTAGTAGAAGATGTGAAAGTCAATAGTTGATCACAAAGAACCTAGAGATATAAATTGGTTAGATTACAGGAGCACAAACACTAGACCTCAGGAAGGTCTACCTAGTGATACTGAGGCGAATCCAAAATAGGTAAATCCAGTCACTACTAGGAGTAGTTTACAGCTAAAGGAGTTAGAACCTAAGCAAGTAAATCATAAGGCTACTGATGATGATACTGAAAATAATGGAGAGAAAATGGTTTAGTAAAAATATGCATGTAATGATAATGCTCAATTTATACGTTAATTTAAGTACAAGGCGATTGTCCTCAATATATTTACCCAACTTTAGAGTATGTGTTGAATCCACGAGGAACAATGTGAATGGTAATCAATTTAATTCAAAATAATGGATACTTGTTAAATTCAAACCAATATTACACAAAGATAAAAGTGGGGGAGATGAGTATCAACACTAATGTTTCTTTTTGATTTTTTCTTGTATAAATTTAGGGCTATGAATAATTAGATTTTTATCAATTAGATACGGATCTTGGGATTATGTATTACAAAGAGAAGTGACATGTGGATACTAATAGTTAACTTCATTATTAGTTGGTCAAATGTGGGTAGGTTTGGTTATAGGTTTTGATGCTAGTCTTTCAACCAAACACCAAACTTTCACCCATTGATTCTTTCGAATACCTAATAGGAGTGTTCAACAATTGGTAACCAAACCTCAATTTAGGCATCCCTATTTCTAGGATAATACCTATGGTATAGTTAACTTTAAAACCACTCTTATGTCTAAGATAGTGATAGATTAGAAAACTACAAACATAATTGTCTACCACTTCTTTAGTATCCATATCCTTCTTTCAAGGATGATATGGATTCCTAAACTTCAACCAATAACCTTCTGTCAAAAATGGCTTTGACCTTCTAGAGTTTGGAGCTTTTACCCATCAAAGCCATATGGGAAATTGGGGCTTTCACACATAAATTATAATAGCCTGTATTTTTTTCCTGGTCTATGAACAGGATATAAATCATCCCTAAAATCGTAAAGACTCTTATGAGTCGTATGTATCAAGTCGTACCCATGTCAGTGTGGGATGATTTGAGTTTTGTTCAAGTTATGAGTTGACCCTTGGGAATCATCAAGAGGGTTACAATTCGTATGAACCCAAGTCATAAGAACATTAGTGTAGATTGCTTGAGGTTTTGTCCAAGATATAAGTCATGGATACTAGTCGTACAATAAGGTACGAGTCATAAGATGTGACCCATACACTGACTAGCAGATGATTCAAGAATCAGCCCCTATGTTTTGATTGCTTTATAAGTTACTTGGACATATATTAAGTCCTTAATTAGCTCCTAGCTCATGAATAAGTCAAAACCTCCATTAGCGATTAAATTTTTGGGATGTACATAACTATAGTCATCTTCAAACAATCAAAACTTTTGTTTTATTAATAATTGTTTAGATCAAGACCCATAAACAGATAGGTAATTTAATTATATTTCCAACATACTATTTCACCTTAATCCATTATTGGGGTGAAAACATATGGACGAAATACTGAAGCACTATCAAGCTTTGTCACACACTATCCAGCATACGGGTTGCCATGTCTAACTCGTACCCAGACCATACAAGTCGTACGGTAGACCCATAAGGACTACCGAAAACTGTCTGTAAATTTTAGTTTAAGGGATTCTTAGTCTTTTACCCACTTATAACTACCAAGACACAATATTTAACCCCCAAGAGGCATTACTTTGCCTCTATTTACATCTATTAAACAACATAAACTCCTCCTTCCACTCTCAAGAACAATATTAGGGTTTTTTCTCAAGATTATCTTCCAAGTTTCAATATTCAAATTCAAGAACATTCAAGAAAGCATCAAGAATAGTGTTTTCCCCTAAAGTTAAGAAGCTTAAGGTATGTGGGGTATTCATTCATGGGCCCCTTTCACCCATGGAGCCCCAAAACCCTTTTCTTTCAATTAAAGATTGAATTTTCTATCATTATCATATTTTATATGTTCAAGAAAGATTAAATTCCATGTTTTCATGGTGATTTTAATTCAATTCAGCCCATGTATGATCCCATGTAAGAGTTTGAATTCTTCATTCTATGAATTTATGTTTTACATGCTTTATTCAAGTGAATTCCATGATAGATCCTAAACTCATGATTTATAGGAATATTCTCATATAGTTTGAGTTTAAATGTCATGTTTTAATTATCATTCAGTGCTGGTGGGTTATGAACACCCGATACCTATGTTCTTTTACATGATTTGTTTTTCAAGTAATAAGATAGTCAAACCATGATTTTTAATATCATATTCAGAACACTATGATCATGTTGAGTAGTATCAGTTTATATGTTAATAATTACCTCAGAATCCGTATGAACTGTTATTTTTAGAATACCATGACCTAAGCTTAATAGTTATTAGTTATTAGTTCATGCACCAGTTAGTATTTCGGTGTCTTTCAGTTGGGAGTAGGATTTAGCACCGAGCGAATGTAGGGATGAAGGATTCCCCGTCAGTTAGGCAGAGTCATTAGTAGTAGTCCCTGTGTTCCAAAATTATGTAGCCAATGTAGGATATGAGGGGTCACCCATCAGTTAATGCTTGACTTACTCTCTGGGATCACTCGCCAATTTAGGCTTGACTCCTTGGTCCTTTGGGACATTAGTTTAGTGATCACTCTAGTTCAGGTTCTATTTTGATAGCAAGGATAGAACATCCCTCCTCAACGTGAGTCAGATGTTGGACTCCATGATAGATCACATGGTTTATGTCGGTAAATGATATCTCCCACAATATCAGTACAATATTCAGTAGATATTCAGTTCAGGTTTTCTTGACCAAAGCATACAGATTAACAATTATTCAGATATACATATTTCAATCTTTCAGCTTACAGATGATTTCAGAAATATGCTTATGCTTGGTCTTGCATTCTCAGATATTACAATTTTCATGCATTCATGCTTTGTTATCTCATGTTGTTCAGTTAGTCCTTATCTCATATGCACAATACCCCATAATTTCTGTCCTATTATTCAGACTAAGTACAGTTTAGTTTTACATGATCAATATTCATATACTCGCTACTCAACATACCGATGTTAGTTATCCCTTTTTTCAGATTTTAGCTATTCGGTCACACAGACACCAGTCATTTAGTTAATCAAATCTACTTAATACATGTTATGTTTGTTTCATAAGCTTATTCATCAGGCGCAGTATGTTTGTATATTCAGATCCATGAGTTAAGTCAGTTCCCACCACATAGTTTCAAACCCAGTAATCATACGTCATCCTCAGTACAACCTCTACAACATATTCAGCCCCATAAGAGAATGGCTTACAACATTTATGTTTCTACTACCTCCTAGCGTACATAATTATTTTCTGCTCATGATTTATAAATTCTCTATGATTATCATTTTAATACCTATTCATACATAACCCCAAGAGGAAGATCTAGCTACATAGAAGATAAATAAGCAAAGATATACCCATGATCTCCATTTAATTGATTTATTGAATACAAAGTAAATGTTACTTAAAACTTTGGACTCCCACAAATCTCCAATGGAAGTGAGCTATTCCTCCACTTAGAGGCTACTCCAATTTATTCTTCACCCAAAATTTATACAATATTTTTTCTCCAAGTATGAAGGCTATGAACTCAAGAACAAAATCTAAGTATTGGGAAAGATGGAATAGGATGGATTATTAGGGTTTGAACCTTTCTTTTGTCAAATTTGGGGTTATCCATGAGCATTTACATTTTTTCACTTTGGCTGCACTCTTCCTCTAGGACGTGATCGAAGAGGATTGGCCGCGACTGCAGTTGCTGTGACCACGATCGGCTCCCACGACCACAGTAGGTTGACCTATTTGACTGACCATAAGTCTAGTAACTGTGGACATTTCTGCTCCAGGTCTTCAGCTGCACTTTCTGGCTTCCTTTTGATCATTTTCAGCTCCAATCCATATCTTTCTTTAACATTAACTCTATAACTGTAAAATATGGATATTATTGCATTTAATAACAATTATGTCTCATTTATTCATTGAAAACAAGGTAATACACACAAATGTTGAGTGCAAATGAGTTGTAAAATAACCACTCATCAATATCCCCAACGTAAAGATTTTACTTGTCCTCAAGCAATACTACCTCTCACCATGAGACAATAATTATCTATGCCCAAACTTCATACCTTAAGGATCGAAATGACTCCAGGATTAGTCACTACCACAAGTAGCTAATTTCACATGGGCTAAGCTATTTTCACTATACCCCTCCACATAAAATGCAATATCTAAGTATGCACAAGACTTCTAAGAGTAACCAAGCAACAATAACTAATACTCTATAAGTGACTCACTTTCTACCAAAACTAGGCTATACTCTATTTTCCTCATTCCTAGAAAGGTGATGAATCACCCACCTCAACTCATTCACATGCCTCCACAGACGAAAGAAAATTCCACACACCAAGCTACAAAGTATTCCTCAAAGAATTTAAGTGAAAAATTGTCTCCCTCATAAAAGAACTCTCTATATCAACAAGTGTCATATCGTAGTCTTGCCCCTAATTTCAATCGCCACTACAAAGAAAGTAAATGGTTGAGGATCTCGAAGGACTTTTTGAGCTTGTAACATAGGATCAGGTTAGGGTGGGATATCATTTGGAAATGACATGACTACACCTTTCCTTGAAAATCTGCATCAAATTATTAAATCCGCCTTTTTGACTATGGGCCACTCCCCTTTGATCCTTTCTCTTTTGATATGCCTTTTTTTTTTCTTTCTTTGTTCTTTTATTTTTTTTCTTGCAATTTTCATGCAATTCTTTCCTTTGTTTAACCCTTTCTTTTCTATTCATTTGTTATTAATGCTTGAGTACTTAGGCATTTCACTAAAAACTTTGTGGCCCCAAACTTACTTCCATTAATCTTCACCACCACCCAACTTAGGCTTTTATCCTCAAGTTGCATTTTCAAGTTCAAGAAGGGTATGGTTCAAAAAAAAGGGATAAAAAAAGGATTCCACATCTTGTAATGTTTTCCAAATAAGGTCCAAAGGATCAAAGTGGGTAACTAGGGATTACACTTATTTATGGGTAGGCTTTTTGGATAAAGTGGTTTCCAAAGTCACAAATATGGCCTAATATCATTTCTCCAGCCAAATACAATCAAAATTAACTTTAAAAAACTTAAGGGGCAAGTTCTAGATAGAATAAGTATATAAGAGGTGAAGCCAATTTACTCACCACACATGACATGCGAAATTTGCCAAGGAGGCTCAATTATCCCTCGCGTTAGAGACAAAATTAGAGTACCTATCACTATTCATAAGTCAAAAATTTGCAGAGCCATAAAAAAAAAAAGAATTGTTATATGGTCGCTCACATCCATGCCCTTGATTTTTGAAAATTTTTGGGCGGAGGGAGGTGTTTGCTTTGCATTTGCACCATGCATAATTTACTAATAATGGCAACAACCCAAGCCTTGGTCTCACATTTATGCTTCATATCATCAAACAAATCATATGGCTACTCAAACTTCGCCAATGGTATGAGTGCGATCCCAAAATTCAAATGCCAAAGGTACTTAAATTTACTTTGGATTTGTAGTTCCGACGCCAAGGGTACACAGACTTTTTTGCATCCACGACTCAAAACCCATTCACAATGTGTTTCCCTTAAGAATGATGTCACTCAATCTATCATAGGGAAAGGCCCGTACAACCCTATTATTAAAAGAAATAAAAATAAAAAAATAAAAATAATTGATTCACAAAATTTCCATGCTTTGCATTCACTTGGTTCAAGTATTTCAAGCTAATGTGTACACATAAGGGTAGGGACAAAACCCCCAGCTATAAGACTTTTAGTGACCTCAATACATAATATAAAAGTACAAGAAGATTTAAAGTTCTCCTTGAAACCAAATTGATAACCATGTTTAAAGCTTGACACAGAGGTGCAATCGCAGCCAGATTGGTTCGATCACTGTCCTCAATCCGCGATCGCAGTAACTGAGGCCATCTTGTCCCCTATTTTTCTGCATGGCTGCTATAATTCCAAACATAGTTTCCCCTTTTTTTGGCTTTCAACCTACCTCAAGCACCTGCAAAGCATTATAATTTCATGACTTATTTAAAAAGAAATGACATAAACATGAAAATGATGGGTTTCTTCCCATCAAGTGCTTGGTTTAACATCATGGCATAATGCCTTTTTAATCCACATTTGTGTCCCTACTTAGAGTATTTGAATCTTTTGCCCAAATTTTGATCTATCAATCTGTGAGTCTCTTTGGGAAAAAATAATGGCATGGTGATGCATGCTCGATTGTGCCACTTTAAAGATCTGAATATTTTACCCAACTTCACATCAAGCTTATGAGTAGGCTCATTGGGTACTAGTATGAATATTTGAAAGCCACTTATTGTACATTTGTCTTTACACTTCTTGGCCTTCAAGTTTGAGGATTTAGTATTCCTATATGGAAGGTCAAATTCAAAAATATAAGGAAATTACTCCTTCTCTCCACTATTCATAACTTTCCTAAGTGGATTGAATTTCATCAAATCCACTAAGCATAATATTCAAAAGTGGCTAGAATGGGGCCTTTTCCCTAATTTTGGAGTCAAAATCCATTGGTCATCTACACCCCAAAATGGACTAGATTCTTCATAAGGATTTTCTTGTCTTCTTCTTCCGACTTTAGTACCATTTCTTCAGTTTTGACATATTCTCTCATAATTGGTTAGTTTGGTTAGGAAATCACCGAGGTTTCATTAAATTTGAACTCATTTTTAAGAGTGGGCCCACTCATGGTATCTAGAAGATTAGCCTCCACACCCACGTCTTCTATACTTGCAATTTACTCCTTACATTACCCTAATGGATTAATGAAAGAGATTTATATTATCCCCTATTTATCAATCCAAGATAAGTTGAAGCATTGCTTCAACACCACTCTTTCCGAAGCTTTATTCTTCCTTTTCATGACCATAAGACCTATAAAAATCATACGATGAGCTAGAACTAGGGTGTAACGCCGAGAGTGTATACCCTGGATGTCACACGGTGTTTATAACCCCGGAAGGACACAAGCTAACCCATGACTTGTACCTTTTGTGAGCACTAAATAATAAGCATGAAAACATTTGTGGAAGAAATCTGAAAAATGAGATAAGGTTCTCAAAATACTTTAATAATAACTGAGTGTACTGATGATATTATCTGAAAACTGAATAACTGACTAAGCTAGTACGAAAGCCTCTAACTATCTGAATATGAAGTTGATGGGAAAACCTCCCAACTAAATATGACTGAAATAACTACTAAAATACTAAAATAAATAATATCTATCCTCAAAATATGATAACTCACCCGTATAACTGTTGCTGATAGCTTGAGCTGCTACGTACTGTCAGGAACTTGAGCGTCCAAACCTATGATATGAGACATCATAGCGCAAAGAGAGAGTATGTGTCAGTACGTAGAATGTACTGGTATGCTAGATAAGGTGATGATAATATGTATGTGTTTATTTGCATGAACAATAATTGAATAAGAGTCCATCGGGAATGGAAACTGCGGTAAACACTGATTATGCAATATTGTACATATACATATTTACATGTCATGCATCAGAGATTATATTTAATTGAGCGCTGAGTTCTTTTGGTTGAATAACTGATAATTAAGTAACTGATAACTAAGTAACTGATACCAAACCTCTCTACTCCTTTCATGGGAGAGATCTTCAAATACAAAAAATCACCAACCTCAAATTCAAGATCTTTCCTTCTTATATTTGCATATGATTTCTGTCAGCTCTGGGTTGCCTTAAGCCTCTCTCTGATCAACTGAACTTTCTATAAAGCATGAAACACTAAGTTAGGCCCTACTAGCATGGTTTTTCCTATTTCAAACCAACCAATTGAAAATCTATATCTCATTCCATATAGAGCCTAAAATAGAGCCACCTGAATACTGAAATGATAACTGTTATAATACGCTAACTCAATCAAAGGCAAGTGATCATCCCAATTTCCCTTAAAGTCGACTACATACACTCTCAACATATCCTCAAGGGTCTAAATGGTCTTTCTGCTTGACCATCTATTTGAGGGTGGAAGGTTGTACTTAGGTAAAATTGGGTACCAAGATCCTTCTGAAATGCTTTCCAAAAGTGAGAGGTAAACTGAGTACCTTTATCTCAAATGATGGATAACGAAACACCATACAACCTAACCAACTCTCTGAGATAGAGCTTGGCATAGTCCTCAGTGGAATAAGAAGTTTGGACTGGCAAGAAATGAGTTGATTTGGTCATTTTGTTCATAATGACCTAAATCAAATCATGTTGCTTATGAGTATGAGGCAAACCTGTCGCAAAATCCATGTTTACTTCTTCCCACTTCAAAGTGGGAATACGGAACTCTCGCATAGACGCACTTGGATTTTGATGTTCAATATTAACCTGCTGACATGTGGGCTACTTAGCCATAAAATCTGCAATATCTCTCTTCATCCAACTCCACCAATTGATTTCCCATAAATCATGGTACATTTTTGTGGCCCCTAGATGAATAGAGTTACATGCACTATACGCTTCTATAAGAATTCCCTGTCTCAACACATGGAACACATAGTCTACCTTGGTAACACAACACACCATCTCCCCTTTAGGAGAAAACTATTACTTTGTGATATCTGACTGGCTCCATCAGCTTCACTAGAATAGGATCCCTATCATGCTTTTCTTTCACTTCGGCAACCAAGGAATATTTGGAACTATTCTGAACCGAAACACTACTCTCAGCTGAATCAACCAAACGAACACCTAATCTAGCAAGTTGATGAACTTCCTGCACTAACTTCTTCTTATCACCCTCGATATGAGTAACACTACCCATAGACACTCTATTTAGGGCATCCGCCACTACATTGGCCTTGCCCGGGTGGTACAAAAAACTCATATCATAATCTTTCAACAATTCTAACCATTTCCTCAGGTCCAGATTCATATCCTTCTACAAAAACACATACTGCAAACTTTTGTGATCAGTGAACACATGAACAAACACCCCATACAAATAGTGCCTCCAATTCTTTACAAAAAACACTGCAGCTGCTAACTCAAAATCATGGGTAGGATAATTCTTTTCATGGGGCTTAAGATGTTTAGAGGAATAGGCCACAAATTTACCCCTCTACATCAAAACATATCCAAACCAAACTCTGGAAGCATCATAGCACACAACAAACCCATCTGAACCATCTGGCAATGTCAAAACTAGGGTTGTAGTGAGTCGAGTCTTTAACTCTTGAAAACTCTTCTCAGAAGAATCTGACCACTAAAACATAACTTTCTTCTGAGTCAATATATACATAGGGGATGTAATAGATAAGAATCCTTAAACAAACAATTGGTAATAGCCAGCCAAACCCAAGAAACTCCTGATAACGGATGAAAAGATGAGTCTAGGCCAGTTTCTCACTACCTTGGTCTTTTGAGGATCCACTCTAATGTTATCACCGGAAATAATATGGTCAAGGAAATCTATGTATCTTAGCCAGAATTCACATTTATTGAATTTAGGAAACAACTGATGGGCTCTAAGAGTATGCAATACTATTCTGAGGTGGTTCACATGATCATTTTCAATATGAGAGTAGACAAGAATGTCATCAATGAAGACTATGATGAACATATCCAAGTTCTTATTGAACACTCAGTTCATCAAGTCTATGAAGGTTGATGGAGAATTAGTGAAACCGAAGGACATGACTAGAAACTCAAAGTGACCATACCGAGTTCTGAAAACTATTTTCAGAATGTCACATTCTCTGACTTTAAGTTGATGATAGTTGGATCTGAGGTCTATCTTAGAGAATTACCTGGCACCCAGAAGTTGGTCGAACAAGTCATCAATTTTGTGAAATAGATATTTGTTTTTATTGTGACTTTGTTTAACTGATGGTAGTCGATACAAATCCTAAGAGAACAGTCTTTCTTTCACACGAATAGAACTGGTGCACCCCAAGGGGAAATATTGGGCAGATGAATCCCTTATCTAGAAGATCTTTCAATTGTTCCTTTAATTCTTTGAGTTCATCTAGAGACATTTTATATGGCGAAATAGAGATAGGATGTGTTTCTTGAAGAAGGTCTATTTAAAAGTCAATTTCCCTTTTGGGAGAAACTCTGGGAAGATCTTCAGGGAATACATCTTAAAATTCCCTTACTACTGAAACAGACTCAAGATTAAGAGTCTTAAAATTTGAGTCTTTGACTCGGACAAGATGGTAAATACACCTTGGATATCATTCTTCTAGCTCTAAGGTATGAAACAAGTTTACCCTTAAGTGTTGTTGTACTACATGTCCATTCAAGGACTGGTTCATTTTAAAACTAAAAATGAACTACTATGTTTCTCCAATCAACTAAAGTATAGCATGAATGGAGCCAATCTATGTCAAGAATGACGTCAAAATCTGTTATCTCTAGCTCTACAAAATCTGCTGAGGTAACTTTCTGAGACACCATAATTGGACAGTTCCTGTATACCTGTCGGGCTATGATAGACTTACCCACTGGGGTAGAGAATAAGAAAGGATCTACTAAGATTTTGGGACTGACTCCAAACTAGATAGCTATATAAGAAGTTACAAAGAATAAAGAAGATCCTCGATCTAAAAAAGCATAAATATGTAAATGGGAAACTTGTAACATACCACTGACCAGATTAGGAGAACATTCCTGATCCTGTTGGGACTGAAGTGCATAGAGCCTATTTAGGCATTGCCCACGGTACTGGAAGCAGAACCCTACTGGGATGGGTGACCGGACTTAACTAGGGGACGATTATGCTAACTCTGTTAACCCACCTGAGGACATTACCAAATTCTATAGCCTGGCTTGCCATACCTAAAACATACATTGTTTCCAGGTCTCCAGACTCCCTGATAGTTTATGCCACATTTCTGGCAAAGAGGATTTGTTTGAGCACTGCTAAAACAACCCTGAGATTTAGAGCCTGGCGCCTTATCCTTATTACCATTTTGGAATTTAGGCACTAGAGCACTGGCTGAGGACGGAGCTGGGACTAAAGATTTTGGACAAAATTGAGGATGATTACCACCCTCTGATTTAT
This sequence comes from Capsicum pubescens, assembly GCA_030864215.1. NCBI lineage: Eukaryota > Viridiplantae > Streptophyta > Magnoliopsida > Solanales > Solanaceae > Capsicum > Capsicum pubescens. The sequence goes on from CM061548.1 coordinate 338,546,436, forward strand.
GCTGAGTGAAGTTGAAGCTACCTATTCTAGCCCTCTTATTTTCCCTCTCTTTCTCCTTAGTCTTCTATTCCACAATCTGTTGAGCATGGCCCATCAATCTAGATAATTCTATGGCTTTAATCATCATTGCAGTCCTATACTCCTTGACCACACTGTCAGACACACCAAACATGAACATACTCATCTTAGATCTGCTATTAGCTGCCACATGAGGAGTATATCAGGCTAACTAAGTAAACTTGAGAGAATACTCCTTCACTATCATGCTTCCCTACTTCAAGTTAATGAACTCTAAAACCTTGGCTTCCCTCAACTCCAGCGGGAAGAATGCAACGCCTGGAAATCTCAACCCGAGATGTCACACGGTGCTTAAGGCTACTAGTATCCTTAAGCTAATCCTTTGATCCTACTACTACATCTAATACTTACTTTTAGATGGATAATCAAGCAATAATGTTGTATCACGTCAAATCTGAACTGAAATAACTGGAAAACATATTCTAAAAAGTCTAAAATACAACTGATAGTCTAGTCTGACAAAGCCTCTACTACTCAAACAGGAAATCCATTGGGACAGACCCCCAACTAACTCGAACTGGTCTGAAAGTAATACTCAAAACACTATTAAAGTGAGAAAACTGCAGCTATAGGTCCTCGAACAATGAGGAATCACCAAGGATAAAGATGTCGATGAGATGCTTGAAAATCACTGTTGCTGCTGGGATTGAGAACCCAAACCTACATTATAAGACAATGTAGCATACAGACGTATATGTGGATCAATACTTTGAGGATGTGCTGAGTATATAGGAGTGTATTCAATAATTAAAACAATAATATCATCAACCTTTATAGAAATCATGCATGCTGATATAACTGAGTCACATAGCTCGAGTAACTCAAAAATGTAAATCACATACATTATGAATAAAGGAAAGCATAGTATAAATCTCGTGAGTCAATATACTTGTTTTGGAAATCTGTAGTTCTATTCCCTCCTCAAAACATATAGACTAAGTGATCCAATGCTTACCTCTATATCTAGAAGCTTAGACTGTAACTTTAAAATTGAAATCAAAAGTAAAAATAATATTTGGATAAGTCTGTGAGCCTTTACATTTAGGGAAGAATAACTCATCTCAAAGGAACATACTTTACTTTAGGAACTGATCATTTACTCTTACTAGTATGGAAAAATACTATTTTTAAGGAAAAATATATTTTAAGAAAACTACTCTGAAAATCATACTATTAGGGAAGAATACTCAAAAGCTGATTATTTATTTTATGAGTAGGGCGGTTCTCTTAACCGACATAAAACATGCGATCTACATGGATTCCAATGTTTTTCCTCCTAAGGAAGAAACCTCACGTTGGGGAGAGGCATCACACTCTTTCCAGGGAGTATAACCTAAACTCAGTGATCACTATCTCGGCCTCAGGCCCATAAATCTCAATCTCACAGTGGCACGTAGTTCTGGGGTATGAAGCCATAGTAACTTACCCGACTCGGTGCTAAATACTACTCCCATTTGTTAGCTACGCTCATCTCATGGAAAGCCATTTTAAAATAATCTCATGGTTCATAAAGAATCCAACTATAAAATCTGTGATCTCATTTAGTAAAGTGAATTTCGAAGCTACTATGACCATCACGGTCAAAACTTTCTCAATAATCCCAAAATACTCAATTCATGGGTGGTTGTAGAACCTAAATTCTTAAAATTACAGTCTCAAGTAGGTTTAAGGACCCATATTTCAATCTCAGGTTAAAACGTATCAAAATTCATACTCAAGATCATAAGGATTCATAAATCATGTAGAAATCTGAAAAATTTTCAGCAATATGCATTATAATCTCAACATACTCATGTACTTCAATTTCTAAAGCATTGAAACCATCGTAATCTCAAGAAATAATAACATAGGTTATAAACCCATACTTCAATTTCATAGGGAAACATATAATATCAAATAGCTTTCGTAATAAAAATCTTGTTTTGGGCACAAGAATGGAAGGGTTCTTGTTCAAACCTCACATACCTTGAATTAGAAGCTTTGGATGAACTCTAGCTTTTGGGACTCTATTCATACTCTTGAATGAGGGTTCTTGAAGCCTTTGACTTGGAAACATTAAATCTTGACTCAATTTAGAAAATCTATGGTGAACCCTTGAGATTCTTGGAAGAGGATTTGGATGCTTAGGGTTTTTGGTTGAGGGAAATCTTGAGAAAAACCTCATATGACACTTGTAGTAACCTTAATTCTGATGTTTGTACGGTTTAAGAGGCTTGAAAAAAGTCCAAAGTGCCCTTTTTAACTTCTGTACTAAGCTGGAAAAATTGAACTGGAAACCCAACTTTATGGGCCACCGCGATGTCCCACTATCACGGTGGCTTACTAAAAATTAACAAAAGGGAATTTGGGAGTCACCACAATGCGAAGCCATCACATTGTCCCTCTGGTTGGGACCTAGAACTTCAGCATGACGCATCCCAATTGCGCTAGGCCACTGAAAATTGACTATTGGGAAATTGAGGTCCTCCGTGATGCGCCACTATCACGTAGTTCTATTAGAATTTGACAATTGTTAAATAGACCCACTCCGCAATGTGCCAAATACTAAAATGATGGTGTTTTACGACTAGAACTTAAATTAGCCATAACTTCTTGCCCGGTTATCGGATTTGGGCGGATCTAATACAGAAATTAGGCTTATGGAAAAATTTGGGGTATTACAAAGAACCTATCTAGAAAGGCAGTAGCAAACTTCTCCCATTCAATGGGCCCAGCATTTGTGCCCCTATCCACTTTCCATTGTTTAAACCACCTATGAGCTATAGCTTGCAATTGATAGGCAGCTAACTCAGCACTCTCACTAGCAGTTACCCCTATAATGTCTGTTACAGTTTGCACCATGTCAAGGGATTCCTATGGGTCCTCTTCAGAATTAGACCCCGAAAATGAAGAAGGGTTTATTTGGGTGAAGTCCTAAATTCTAGCCAAAGTAATACTGGCCACTTGGTTGGCTGAAAAAAAAGGATGGCTAGGTATTCTACGCCACTACAGAGTGAGATAAAGTAGTGAATGTAGCTTTGAACTCTGCATGACAAACATGCTCATTTAGAGGATCTTCCTGAATGGGCGGAGGTCCTGGATGGTTCCCAGTTCTTCTTTTATTAGTGTTTTTAGGAGGCATATTTTGTAAATACAAGGGAAAGTTGAATTAGATAGAGAGTTTAACTTGAGATAATAATCACTCGCAATATAAACACTGAAAAAAGGGAAAATTTACTCAAATGCCTTGTATCCTCTAGCCCATAAGTGTGGCGCGCTACACACCCATGCACCAAACTCTAATTGATGCGGCTTTTAAACTTCTTAGGACTCCTTAGAACCTGGATTTCTTACCAATTTTGTAACGCCCTAAGTCTATACCCTAGACATCACACGGTGCTTACGACCCCAAAAGGTTATAATTTAACCCATGAATGGTACTTGTTGAGAGCACTGAATAATAATCATGAAAACATATGCGGAAGAAATATAAAATATGCCATAAGGTTCTTAAAATACTATAATAATAGCTGAGTATATTTATGATAACATCTGAAAATTGAATAACTGACTAAGCTAGTCTGAAAGTCTCAACTTTTTTAATATGGAGTTGATAGGATTAATCCCAAACTAACTCTGACTCAAAAAACTACTGAAATACTTAAATAAAAAAGTTGTGTCCTCGAAATATGAGGACTCACCACTATAACTATTGCTGATAGCCCGAGCATCTAAGTACGATCAGGAACCTAAGAATCCAAACCTATGATATGAGACATCATAGCATAAAGAGAGAGTATGCATCAGTACGTGGAATATACTCACATTCTAGAAGAGGTGAGGCTAATATGCATAGGCTTATATGCATGAACAATAACTGAATAAGAGTACATGGGGAATTGAACTGCGGTAAACACTGAGTATGAAATATTGTCCATATATGTATATACATGTCATATATTTAAGATTATACTGTAACAGAGTACTGAGTTCCATTGGATGAATAACAGATAACTGAGTAACTGATAACTGACAGCCATTGTTCTGCAGAACTGGACTGAGTTCTATACTGAAGAATGAAACTAAGACTGTGGGATTGTTCATTTAATCGACATACCCCCGATGTAAACAGATTTGGGGTCCAACCTGTAACCTCATTTGTAAGGATGTTAGCACCTTACCACGGGATACTAACAAATATTGTGTCAACCCTAGTCTGGTAGAAAGAATCATGAAATATATATATGATTGCATCAACCCTAGTCTAGAAGGAGGACAACTTACCCTTCGCTGGCTACATAGTTCTATAACTCAGGGATTGCTAGTAAGTTTCAAACCCTAGGCTGACAAGAATTCCCCCATCCCTGGGTTCACTCGGTACTGAATCCTAAACCCAACTGAAATGATATTGGAACTGATCATTACTAGACTGGCTTGATAGAACTAACGCTGATTGTGAAGACTGACAGAATACTACTTTCTTGACCTTATTGAGACTATTCAGTAACTACTGTGATATAAGTAAATAACTAGATTTAGGGTATTAAATACCCTTAGGACTCGAGAGCATAAATAGTAAAACATAGCATAATCTTGAAAGCATAATAGCTAGTTACTTGGAATATCTAATAAACATTCAAAATTAGACTATTTGTCTGAAAGCCTCTAAACATACGTAGTTGATGGGATAAGCCCTCAACTAACTTTAACTAAATTAAACATACAGAAATACTGATATAACAGGAATAACATGTCACATCCTCGATAGATGAGGACTTACCAATACTACTATAGGAAATTACTGAGCAGTCTAAGGATGATCAGTAAACTGTGAGTCCGAACCTATGTTATAATACAACATAGCTCAAGAAAAAAGTATGCGATCAGTACTTTGAATGTGCTAATATGTGAGGAAACGGATAACTAGAAATACATATAACAACTGAACATAGATGTATGAATATGCAAAATTGAGAATGCAAGACCAAGAAAAAACATGTAATGTATGGTCTGAATGACTGAATAACTAAAAATAAGATTACTTGGTCGAACCAACCTATTCTTGTATAAGCTGATTACTAACTGAATTTGTGGGAGCTATCATGTGACCGAGTGCTCCAATCTAAGCTAATTAGGGTCCAACCTGTGACCCAGTTGGAAGGGTGTCAGTACCGTGCCGTAGGTGCTAACACATGGCTATATGGACCCACTAATTTGTTGTCCCAAAGGCCAGGGTGTCAAGCTTAAACTGACGGGTGACCCTTGAGAGAAAGTCAAGCATAAGCTTATGGGAGAACTGACATATCCTATGTTGGATACATAGTTTTTAAATCAAGGTACTTCTACTAACGACGCTGCCTAAACTAACGGGGGAGCCATCATCCTTATATTCACTCGGTGCTAAATTCTACTCCAAACTTAATGACACTAGTATTATTATTAATTTAGCATAATATGATACTATACTAATAAATGCTCAGCATGAACATGGTAATCTAAATGTGATAATTAAATCATGGTCTGACTGACTTGTTACTTGAAAATGGAATAACGTAAAAACCCATAGGTATCGAGTGTTCATAACCCATTTTATGTATTTTAGTATTTCAAATTTATAGTACCTTATCAGTTTATCTTTTGCATAATCTATATTACTATCATTTTATTTAGTGTTCACAGTAGGTACCAGTTCATGTGTTAGCTTGGGGTCGCATGCGGACTCAAGTACCCTGTAGCGACTACGGGGTTGTCTCGGGTCATGAAACTTACATAGTTAAATATTTGGATAGTAAAGAGGCAATTGAAGTGTTAAACATATTGACAAGTTTATTTTGTTTCAATGCTCCATTTGAAGTGACTTTCCGTTGTAGCCATATTATTTGTTACAGTTTCTTATCCAAGTGTAGAAAAGACATTTTTTAATAAGTTTGACAGAAAATTATTGGCTCCAATAAAAATATTCTTTCTTCATTTGAAACTTTTAAGTATTGAAATTGATAGCACTAGAGAAATTTTCATGTACCCAAATAGTGGAAATACGAATTGAAGTTGAACGTGATTCTTTAAAAGTGCTTTTTTACCATATATTTCTTCATTTAAATGTAATCAATGTTAATTTGAAAATGTATACAAAATATAATCAAGGGTTTCTAGAAACTTTTTTCCTTAAGTTGAAAGATTTTCCAGTCAATTAAGTTTTACGTGTTCTATTGTTTGCATAAAAGTAAAGACAAGTCTGATTAAAAAATCATCATTCATCGATTGATAATTGGGTAACAACAATGGACACCCCCAAAATAAAAAAAAAAACTGAAATTAAAAAGATAAATAAATAAAAAAATTATAGCCTAAGAAGGAGGATCAACACCGTCATCAAGCTCACCACTTTGTTCAAATTTGACATTGTTAACCTCGCGTATTTAGGTGTGGAGCCGATGCCCTAACTTTCAAAGATCTCGCTTAACCTATTCCAAACACTAGTTAACGTCCTTGACCTCATCCTTCAAAAGTTCAATCTCCCAAACAGTATGATCATGTCTTCTTCGTTGGATCATACACCCATTTTCATTTGTTGAGGAAGACATTTTGTTTTGTATTTTTGAAGAGTTGCTTGGATAGTTGTCTAGAAAAATCTCTATGCTAATAGATGAGCAATAGTGAAAAGAAAAGAGGATATTTAAAGGAACAATAGGCTAGGGTTGTGTTCTGAAATTAAATGAGAATTAAAATTACTACAACCAAAACGCTCATCCACATACAATACTCAACAAAAAAAAATCTAAACATTGCTATGGCTAACATCACATGGTTCTAGCAAAAATCGTGAATAGTGTTAAAGATAGTCTTAATGTTCAGACTGTAGGGTGTCATTGTCAAGAATTTTTCACTCTTTGCCAAAACTTATCAAAAATCAATCAAATCTGCCAAAAAAATTTGAAAGGTTTTCTCACCTTTCTGGTAAAAAATCTAGCAAAAAAAATTTGTTGAATCTTTCTGGCCTATTTTACAGTCCTCAGTCGTCATCTTTTTTATTTCTTATTAATTATACACAAAATACACAAAAATCTGTAGAAATTAAATTATTATGCTGTGAAAAATAAAGGTAAACAAAAAGAGATTAATGGAATGAAAATGAATTAAATTATTCAAAAAAAAAAGAAGATATGAATCCAATTAAAAGAAGATATTCAAACCAATCAATAATCCAAGTACTAAAATATTGAATTCTATCCCAGAAATTAATTTTGAAACATTTCTTATCTGAAAACTATCTTACTTCGCACATTGATTACACATTGAACAATAATAAATACGTATTGATTAAGATGTGTAAAATACTTCTATCAGAAAACTGGCTTCACAAACTAAAGTTTTCCATCTGTTTTATATTCTCTGCATGTTCTAAACTCTGAAGAAAGCGTTGTGTTTTATACAAGTTAGAACCTACATGAAGGATGTTTATTATTGTTGGGTTGATGGGGAAGTATAGACTGATGACTTGTGGCTCCACTAAAAAGGAAAAAAAGACACAAATTACTCAAATTTTAAAATAAATGAAATAGAAATTAACAAACAACAAAGAATTAGTACTGAAGAAAAAATTTGAAATTACCACTCTGTCATGCATCATATACGATTTGTGCATTGTAATAGTGAATGTTGGCTTGACAGATTTGTTGGCATGAACGGAAATGAAGGTTGTCATTTTTTTGTAGGAGAATAGAATTTTATTTGAGATTTCGTTGTGTAATGTGGAATGTAAAGTGATTATAAGTAAGAGACGATGGATATTTTCAGTTTCTCTCCAAATAAATAAAAAACTTTCTTAATTTTTTTTCTTAAATTCCTAAACCAAAATCTTTGACATAGGGGAGCAGCTCTAACAAATTAAAATCAGGTGGTGCACTATGATTTCGAACTCGAGACCTATGAAATGCAAAGTTGATGGTTGACCAGCTTACTGCAAATAGTATTTGTTCATTTTTTGCATTCATATATTTTATTTGACTCTTTATTTAGATATATCTTTAAGGAATAAATATATATTTTTTATCTAATCCCTTTTTATTTAAAATAACACAAAAATTAAGTGACTTGTTGTAACAATTTAAAGATTTTACATATAGACTAGGTCTCCCTTATCAAAAAGGCATAATCGAATATTCAATCGATTCTCTAATTTGTGATGAGAATAGCATAGATAATTGATTGAATTATTCTCAAATTTAATGGTTCTGCATTGTTAAATTTTTACCAACTTTTTAATTAAATTAGTTTAAATTATAGGTTTAAATAATTGTTGATTTAGTTACTTTTTTCCCATTTGTTCTTTTTTTTTTTTTATGAAATACAATTTTGTATTCTTTCATTTTGAAAAAATAACATGTATATGTTTTGCAGTCATTGCTCCTCTTTTCGAATTAAAACTTTAAAAATTTGAGTAATGAATTCAGTTAGTCTTAAGAAAAAAATAGTGTTGAAGTAGCAAAATAAAGATTAATAAATTCATTGAATATGAATAACAAAAACTATAAATGAATATATTACAAAAGTAACCCAAATAATTAAACAATCGAGGATAATTAAAAAGCAGTTGTCCACTTGCAATAATAGGTTTTAGGAATGGATCCTTATTAAGAATAACAATTTTAACATAGTTTTCACAATTATGAATGAGTATCATATCTAAAATATACCCTTCCTTAAAATCCTTATCAAAGATAAATTCTCTCCTTTCGTTGTGTATAATACGCCAATTATTAACGTCACAAGGACCAACTTGAGTCAGATGCAACTCAACACCTAAATGCCTAATCTTAATTGTTATCATATTTTGTGGGAAGTACCTATTGATGCTTTGTGGAAACCACTATAATTTCAAAAAAAGACATGAATGTATTAAATGAAGAGACATAGAAATAATTATTACTAAAAAAATAATAAATAATTCTACCACTCCATCAAGCGTCATGTAGGATAGGTGTAGTTTAACTATGAAGCATTGATGGGGGCCTCTTTGCATATGAACAGGTAGGAATGCAGTTATTTTTTTGAGAAACATGCTAAGGAACTTTGTAGTTTGTTGTGTATAGTTGAGGTGGAGTGTGCATTGTGAGGCGATTTTAAAGAGGAGAGGTGACCTAGTTTTTGACTCTGACTTCTTAAAATTTTTATTCTCGTTAATTTCAATATTTGACTAGTTAGGTTTTTGGTTCCCATAATTAATTTGATAGTTCGAATAAATGGGTTAACAATTTTTTCAAAAAAAAAATATGGTTGGAAGAATCTAACACGCGACCTAAGGAATGTGAACTTAATGATTGATCAAATTTGCTATCAGAGATTTCAATGTATCCAATACGACATAATAATCAAAGCCCAATCATTGAAATTTGTCCCATATAGCATACGTTTCAACATTATTTAATGTAATTATTTATAAATTTTTTTTGTTATAGTCACAATTATTAATTTACTAAGAATCGGAGATTGTTGGATCAATCTATACTAATTGTGTTGGTTGTCAATTTGACACGATAGATCAATCCTTATTAATTGACTTGTAATGAATATTGTTGAATTAATCTACATTATGAATTATGTTGATTCTCAATTTTTTAACATAATATCAAATTTTATTAAATTCAATCATGACAGGGGATTGTTGAATCAAGGTAAGTTATAAATTGTTTTGATTCCAAGTTTGGCAACATTATATCAAACTTTATTTATTGACTTCAAATCAAAATAGTTGGATAAATCGACTTAACTAGTTGTGTTGATAGTCAATTTGACTCGATTATATTAAACTTTACTAGTTGATTTATAATGAAAATTATTGAATCACTCTACATTTAGAAATGCATTGATTCACAATTTCTCCACATTATATTTAACTTTATTAATTAACTTTGAATGAAGAATGTCGAATCAAGCCACGTTATGAATTGTGTTGACTCCCAACTTTTAAATATTATAACTCTATTAATTGACTTCAAATGTAAATTGGCGAATCAATCTATATTATGAATTTTGTTGATTCCCAATTTGTCAACATTATATCAATCTTTATTAAATTCAATAATGACGGAGGATTGTTGAATCAGTTTACATAACAAATTGTGTTGATTGTCAATTTGATCATATTATATTAATCTTTATTAATGGAATTCAAATAGAAATTACCGAATCAATCTATGTTATGAATTGTATTCCTAATTTATCAAATATTATATTAAACTTTATTAAATTCAATCATGACAAGAGATTGTTGAATCAATCTACACAACAAATTGTGTTGATTGTCAGTTTGGCTCGATTATATTAATCTTTATTAATTGACTTCAAATCAAAAAATTTAAATCAATCTTCGTTATGAATTGTGATGATTCCCAATTTATCGAACATTCTATTAAACTTTATTAAATTCAATCATGACAGGGAATTTTTGAATCAATCTACACAACGATTTTGTTGATTGTCTATTTGGTTCGATTATATTATACTTTATTAATTTACATATAATTGAAATTGTCGAATCATTCTACATTATAAATTACGTGAATTCTCAATTTTTCAAACATTATATCAAACTTTATTAAATTAAATCATGACAGAGGTTTGTTGAATCAATCCACATTACGAAACGTGTGATTATCAATTTGGCCCGATTATAATAATCTTTATCAATTGACTTATAATAGAAATTGTTGAATCGATCTACGTTATGAATAGCGATGATTCTCAATTTTTTAAACAATCTATTAAATTTTATTAAACTCAATCATGACAGGAGGTTGTTGAATTAATTTGCGAAATGAATTTTGTTGATTGTATTTAACATTATTAATTGACTTTGAATAAAAATTGTTGAATCAATCTACGTTATAAATTGTGTTGACTCTTAAATTCTGAATACTATATCAAACTTTATTAATTGACTTCAAATGAAAACTGTCAAATCAATCTACGTTAGGAATTGCATTAATTCCCAATTTGTCAATATTAGATCAAACTTTATCAAATCCAATCTTGATAGGAGATTGTTGAATCAATCTACGCAACGAATTGTGTTGATTGTCAATTTGACCGGATTATATTAAACTTTATTAATTGACTTTAAATAAAAATTATTGAATCAATCTGCATTATGAATTGTGCCGATTTCCAATTTGTCAAATATTAAATCAAACTTTATTAAAATCAATCATGACAGGAGATTGTTGAATCAATCTCCGTAACTAATTATGTTGATTGTAAATTTGACCCGATTATATTAATCTTTATTAATTGACTTCAAATAAAAATCGTCGAATCAATCTACATTATGTATTGCGATGATTTCCAATTTGTCAAACATTATACCAAACTTTATTAAATTCAATCATGACAGAGAATTGTTGAATCAATCTGCGCATTGAATTGTGTTGATTGTCAATTTGGTCCGATTATATTAAACTTTATTAATTGACTTATAATGAAAGTTGTCAAATCAATCTATGTTATGAATTGCGTCATGCATGGAATTGTTGAATCAAATCTTGCAACGAACTGTATTATTATCAATTTGGCCCAGTTATATTAATCTTTATCAATTGACTTATAATATAAATTTTTAAATCAATCTACGTTATGAATTGCGATGATTTCCAATTTGTCGAAGAGTATATCAACTTTTATTAAATTCAATTATGATAGGAGATTGTTGAATCAATTTACGCAATGAATTACGTTGATTGTCAATTTGGCCCGATCATATTAAACTTTATTAATTGACTTACAATGAAAATTATCAAATCAATCTATGTTATGAATTGCGTTGATTTCCAATTTGTCAAATATTATATCAAATTTTATTAAATTTAATCATGAGAAGGATTGTAAAATCAATATTCACAATGAATTTTGTTGATTATCAAGTTAGCCCAACTATATTAAAATTTAGTAATGGACTTATAATGAAAATTATCAAATCAATCTATGTTATGAATTGCGTTGATTCCCAATTTATCGAACATTTCAATCTTGATAGGAGATTGTTGAATCAATTTACGAATCGAATTATTTTTTTTATCAATTTGACCTGATTACATTAATATCTATTAATTGACTTATAATAGATATTGTCAAATCAATCTATGTTATGAATTGTGTTGATTCCCTATTTATCAAACATTACATCAAATTCTATTAAATTCATTCGTGAGAGGAAATTGTTGAATCAATCTACACAAAAAATTATGTTTATTGTTTGTTTTGCCCGATTATATTAAACTTTAGTAATCCACCCGATTTCTAATTATTTTATTAATGGTCTTTCAAGTCAAAAAGTAACAACGTCTTTAGAAAGGTGCATTGTTTTATTTAAAATGTCCTTTGATTTTGTTGTGATAAATCATTCCAACTTTATTTACAGACTTGATAATTTTATAATTCTTTGTCATATCACAGGTTTATCGATCTTTATCTTCATCTTTTATTTTATTTCCTATATTATTTAATTCATTACAGTACACTTATTATTATTTTTCTCCCTTTTTATCAGAAATAAAACTAAAAGCTCTGAGAAGAACGACAATGTTTTGCTTGAGAACACCACGGAGTCATGTTTGGCGGGCGTTGACAAACACTACTTCAATGGCCTATTTGCATTACAAAAGATGGATATCATGCAAGTCCTAGTCGAACGGAGGGTGGATGAGATCGAGGTGATGACGAGGTAAAATGCCAGTGTTAGTGTCATTGATGTTGCTGAAGTAAAACCACCCCTACCCCCACACCCTCCTAACAAAGATTAGTGTCTAATTTCATGTAATAAATATCATTTTCAGAACTCTTTTATGAAATAATTGTTGTATTTAAATAATGATATTTAATTTTTATGAATTGTTGCTAAAATGTCAATGTTTTAATTTCTTTGTTATTACAATTTTTGATTTTCTCATATAATTTAGTTCTGATGGAAAATCCTAAAAAATAAGAAGTGCAATTTCATTTAATTTTTTATTTAAGAGTACTTGGTATTATTGAGTAGATGAATTATTTGATTTTATTAGAGCTATTCATAAACTTTTTATACAATTGATGTCAAATTTCTACATAAATTTTATGATATTGAAAATGATATGAGTCGGAATTCTATGTTAGAGCATAAAATAGATTCGATAATCATAGTAAAATTGAAGAGATCATACTTAGATTTGAGCTTCGACCTCATTTTAGTGATCTTATTTTGATTTGAATTAAAGTAAGAGCTATAAAACATAACCAAATCAATTATAGTGTGTATCCTTATGAAACATTTAGTTCCTTATGGTTGTGTTAGTGTCCATTATGAATAACAAATCAATGTTATAGTCATACAAAGTCATTCAACAATAACAATTGGGAGATGTGGAATGCATTCACTCAAATTAGGTTTAATCAAACTTATGAACATGCTTAAAAGAAGGAGCAATGTCAAATTGATCAAATTTTGTAAGAAATAGAAATGGGGTAGGATGTTTAATGCTTTTTAGGTCATTGATCACTCCAACTACTCCCTCAATGAATCTTAGGTAGAGTGCTCAATGCCTTTTAATTTGATTGATCACTCCAACTACTACATCAATTAATTGTCTTAGTGCATCAGTGTATTTATTAGGTTAGTTAGTTTTTCATTTCATCGATCTAAATTTAACCTCATTAAAACAAATTGCAATGTTTAACAAAATCAAAACAGTAATAATGTATATGCAGAAAAGTTAATTTGTTTATTTTGATTGCATTAATTGGTTAATTTTAGTTGGTCCAAATAGTGGTTAAGATGTGCAAACTCACAAAATAGAAAGATATAGCATGCTTCACTCAATATTCACATCAAATTAATGAACATGCATAAAAATGGGAGAAAATACCAAATCCTGCAGATTTACTGTTGCTATTATAGAAAGAAACATGGGGTAGAGTGTTCATTGCGCACTAAGGTTATTGTTCAGTGTAATCAGGCCTTCAATTTGTCAAATCTTTTCAACGAGTAACATTGATAAATTTTCCAATGGTCCGAACTTTGAAGTTCATATTTGATTTTTCTTTTGTATATAAAAAATAATATTAATTTAACTCACCTCATATTTTTGGTTTATTAACTCCTCTTTCTTATTCAATTTGTAGTCATTTGCAATGTCGCATACCTCTCCAACATCAAATTTAATCGATCACGTTATTTTTATTATTGCGGTAATTCAGTTGACTTGAGAATGTCACACACCGATTCAAATCTAGGTCGACGGTTCTTTAATTGTTCGGTTGGGTAGGTGGGTGCTTTTATATATGTGATTTATGATTATTTTATTTTGTTAATGCAAGCTAATTAATCTAATTTGATCTAGTATAATGGTGGATGCTCTTTTTCGGAGTGGCTTAGAGTGGATTCACCGAGGAGCAACCCTTATACATGTAATTTAAAAGGAGTTGCCAAGTTTAAAGTCCTCCCAAAGCTTCAGAAATCCTCAATAAATAAGGATCTTCTGACGTCAATGCTTATTGAAGCTGAAGGGAAAACGAATCATTCGAAAGGAATTCTAAAAGAAATTAAATGGAGAAGGATTAACTAAAATAAAGATTATTTTTTGCTGAAGAAAATAGAATGCCCTTATTTTTTTTTGTATAATTTGCTGTTGGCGTTAGTTGTTTTGGAAAATGTCATAGGGATGTACTAGGACTTAATAAAAAGTATTTCTCCTAAAATCATAATAATTATGAGAATTTTTTATTCATAATTTACTATGGGTGCAGCCTACAATTTGAAAAGATGCATTAGTAAATTTATTACAGGTCAATCAGTTACCACCCTAAAAATAAATCTATTACTATTCAATCTTATAACTCAAAGGTAAAATATAAAGCATTCCAAATAATGAATCCACACACAATCAATTAATGTTAAAGTGTGAATGAATTTAACTTCTGGTCAAGAACGAGAAACTCTCTAAATTTTAGTGATTCTAGCAAAAATTTGGCAATTAAACCTCGAAGGAAAATCATCATAGTGTTTAAATTTTTTATGATGAATTAAAAATTGTATGTTGTTACTATATAAAGGTGTAGTTATTTTTTCTGAATCATAGTGGATTCTTATTATTCATTTTATCCAAGTGTAACTTAAAAAAGGTATGAGTAGAGATAACTCTATTTACTGTAACTATTATTTTATCTATTCATTATCATGATAATGAGTTTTCATGTTAATTTTTTTACGCAACCTTAAAATATACATTGAACAAATGCATTTTCGCATAGAATTATTAAATAAAAGAATTAAAGGATTCCCAGATTGTGAAGAATTTGATAAAGGATTATCGTATTGTCAGATCAAATTGTCACATTGGATAGTAATGCTAAGGGGTTTGCTCAGTCGCATGAGCATTGATGCTGATGAATGCTTTACTTCTCCATCATCACCCCCTAGCCAATTAAGATGGGTTGATAATTATTAATCTTATTTTGATTATCTTTGAATCCTATGATTGTAATTTTTTTTTTAATTATTAATTAAATAAATTCTTGCCTTCCTCCATTGTCGAACGTTGATTGCATTTTTTTCCTGCGAGATTTTTCTTCTGATTTTCATTAACCTAATAATTTACATCAAAAGTATGTTTAAAATTTCAAACTATCAATGGAGCATTGAAAATTGAAAATAAGCATGGTAGAAGATTTGAGGTGGATTTATGCACCTCAGAGTTGTAATTGAGGCTTATGTAGCTTCATTTTGGGGACTTCTTATGTGCTTCATGAGTAAATAATGATATAATTGAGCATATAAGTATTAAAATACTTTATTACAATGTTTAAGGTGTAAATAAAAAAAGTTTGAATTCAAATTGATCATTTAGAGTTCAAATGTTAAAACTAGTGTGACAAGATTAAGCTAGGTATTGTTCTAGTTGATCTCGATGATTTCTCGGGAGTGTAATTAGTTAATAATGGTATAATTATGTAATTATGTATGTAAAAATATGTTTATAATGTTTGAGTTTAAATTGAATCAATACAAAATTCATAACTAAGTTAAAGATCAATAGGGCGAAACTTGTTCTTTGCTAAGTTTCTAATTCACCGTTGTGGATTGTTTGATGGTTTGAACTCTAATTCGTGGTTTTAATTCTATAGGATACTTTTTGAGTAGATTATTATTATATATGGATGATACACAATCTGAAAATCAAGTGAAAATAATATCACAAGATTTGAAATGGAAGGACGAAAGCATGGGATGAGATTCGATGTGAAAATGGACACTTTGGAGTGATGGCGCATTCTGGAGGAAATACACCATGATAGGGGTCATGACTTGGACTTGTATGCTTTCTATATTACAACAAAACAGTTTGGTATTTCTATAATACCACAACACATACCCACCGCGATAAGTGGCACAACGCGCACCAGTCTCAAAATCAGCTTAGCTTGTCCTCCTATAAATAGGACACTTGAACACAATAAGAAATACCTTGAAGACTTTTAAAGTGTGTGGGAGACTGGAAAACACTTCAACTAGGGATTTTATTTCCTTACTTTATTTTGTTTATGAATTTTATCATGTATTCATCTATCGTGATTATGGTTATGTCCATGAACGACTAAAAGCCATTTTTCGAAATTAAGGTCGAGAACATAATTACTATTTTTATGACTGATTTGGTCTATCATTTATCATATTTGGCTATTTTTTTATCCTTTTTATTACTATTTTAAGGATTTTTAACCCGTAGAATACATCCATTGTCATTTGTGAGTCCCGAAGGAGGAACACGAGCTGAGAATGTGGGGTAAATAAAATAGGATTGTAACTTTCTATAGAATAAAGTTATAATTTGCATGTAGGATATGAATATACCTAAGTGACCTATTTGGTTCTCTTATGGGATAAAATATTAATGAATTTAACTTAGTAAACACATCCCAACTCAATGATGCAGTTGTGGAGCTAAGTTAGATAGGTGACTAGAGGCTCAGAAGACCATTGTCATAATATGAACTCCGTGAATCAACAACCAAAATAAGTAACATAACGAATGAAGTTTAATAGCATAGTATATGTAATACCCCATATTTAACTTAGCTTAGTACAGTTCCTAGTGCTTGCATAAGAGGCTTGAAGCCCGGAAATTTAACTAAGTGTTGAAGACTTAGTCTTATTTTTAACCTCTTAAATTTGAGCATTTTTAATTTGACCTTCCGGACTCAGAGATGATGGTTCTTGATATAATTCATGTTCAAGGGTGTAAAGAGCATGTCTTAGGGAAGTTTTGGATTTTTTGGATGAGGATTGGGTCGTGTTTGGATTTCGATTCCAACGGCTCATCACTATTGCATCACATCTCTCCCTATATATCGGTGAACATGTCATTGCATCGTGCTAGGCCTCTAAAAGGCATTCCAATTTCGAGTTTAATTTTCTGACTGCAGTTAGGTCATTTCCCACCGACTCAATTTGCAAAAACATAAGATTAAATGTCGGTTACAATATTATATCCCCATTCTCCTTCCACTTTCTCTCAATGAAACCCTAACCTAATCCCAAGAACTTTAAATTCATGTAACTTTTTCTTCAAGATATGTAAGAATCTAAGTTTCTAAATCCAAGAATTTCAATAAAAGCTTTCAAATCATCTCCAAGGTTTTCAAAGTCAAGGTTTATACATCAAATCAAGCCTATTAAGGTATGTGGGGTTATAAACAAGGGTATTCTTTCACCCTTGTGCCCAAATTTCATGATTTTAAGAGTCAAATTACTTGTTTTTAATTATGGTTCATTCTCAAGTTTCTATATTCTTGAAGCATGTTATAATAATGAGATTTAGATCTTTAAGTTTATCAAGAAGTGCTTATGTTTATCTTTTAACTTATAAGATATCTATTATAAATGAGATTGCATAATCTTGATTTGATATTGTTGAAGTATTTCAAGATTGTTATAGAGCATGAAATGTTGTTATGAATCATCATGCCTTTTAATGTTGTTATGAATCATCGTGCCTTTTAGGAATGAATTTCATGCCCTATATTTAAGTTTTGAGATTTCAAGAAGATCATGCTCTTAAATTCTCTTTGATAAGCTTATATCAAGATTTAAAGAAAGAAGTGATTTTTTGATCATAAGCTAAGTTATGGATTCCACATTTGTTTATCTTGGTTATAATTTGAAACAAAGAGATGAATAATTGGTTTTCATTATAAACCCTTATGCTACTTTAAGATAAATTTTCTAAAGTATGAGCATATAAGTAATAAGGGAGTAGTATTTAACACCAAGTTGGGTACGAGTCCAAGGTCGCATGCCCAAAAACTATGAGTCAACGTTAGTTAAGCTTATTCCCAATATGGATGAAGTTAAAGATAATGGTCACTTAAGTTAATTTCCTATTTTGATTGTAAGGGTAGGACAACTCTCCCAACCATGGGTAAGATGTTGGACTCCATCATAGCTCGCATGGTTTCTGCCGGTTAGAAGAACCTCCCTAAGAAAGAATAAGAGTAAAGATTTTACAACTAAGTGTTATGGATAAGAAAGTTTATAATTTTTCTTCATTACTCTTGTTTATAATCTTACAGTTTTTGTTTAATTAAAGCCCAAGGTAAGTCATTTACAGTTAGCATGCATTATTTTAAAATCTAAGTGCACATTGAGTTATTGATTTACTTATGAATTCACCCCCACATGTTCAGTACATTCCAGAAGTACTAATCCATATATATGTTTATATGCTGGATTGTGTCATAATGTAGGTTTTGGTGCTCAGTTCATACAATGTGATTAATTACAGGCATCTCCCCTTAATACCGATGCTTGGTGAGTCTTCATAGTTTGAGGAACCATTTTATCAGACATTATTATTGATGAAGTACTTTAGTCATTTGATTTCAGTTAAGTTCGGGTCAACTGAGTCTTGTCCTAGTGTCTCTTTAATTAGAAGTAGAGGCTTTTCCGACCCATTTCTGTTTATACTTAAAGGTATGTGTTTTCAAGAATTCCAAGTTTAAGACTCTCAGTAAGATATCAATTTAGTTTCAGTTAAGACGTTAATTTAGTATCTCAAGATTTCATAAGTCAAGTTTATCCTTATTATAAATTTCAAAGTTGTTAGAAGGCTAAAAGGGTTAGCTTGGGACTACTTGTAATATTGAGCATTGTGTGATGTCTAGGGTGTATTTCTGGTGTATTACAAACTTGGTATCAGAGCCTAAGGTTTTAAAGAGTCCTAGGGAGTCAGACAAGTCGCGTAATATAGAGTCTTGATCATGGGTGTGAAGCGCACCATATTTATGAGAAAAAGGCTATGGAACGAGTTAGGAATCATCATTTCTTTCATGATCTATCGTTCTTATAGTTGTATCTATCTTCTTTAACTCATTCTTTACTTTACAGAATATGCCTCCTCGTCGAGCCAATGAGTGCAGAAATGGTGACCGACCACCGTTGGCCACCGACCCTCTAAATGAGAATGTATCTCAAGCTAAATTTTAAGCTACCTTTCAAGTGTTGGCCCAAGTTTTGAATTCCAATGTTCAGTTAAAGCAACAAGAGATAGTCTCACTCTAAAAAAATGGTAATCTAGCTACAACCAGGATTCATGATTTCTTAAGAATGAATCCTCCTGAGTTCTTTGTGTCAAAGGTTGGTGAGGATCCACAACTCTTTATTGAAGAGGTGAGAAAGATCATGTAGATTATGCACATTACTAAGGAAGTAAGTGTAGATTTGGCATCCTATAAGAATGAGGATGTTTCTTATGATTGGGTTGTTATATGGAAGAAAGGTAGAGGTGAGAATGCAACTCCTATAAGTTGGTAGGTGTTTCAGGATATGTTTTTGGATAAGTTCTTTCCGCGTGAGATGAGGAAAGATAAGGTTGAGGACTTTATAAACCTGAGGCAGGGCTCTATGACAGTGAAAGAGTATCGCCTTAAGTTCACTCAGTTTTTTAAATATACCCCTGAGTTGATGTCTGCCCCTAGGTCTAGTATGAGTAAGATTTTTATTGGAGTGTCTAATTTAGTAGTCAAGGAGTGTAGTACTGCCATGCTTATTGGGGATATGGATATTGCTAGGTTGATGACTCATGCTTAACAGATTGAGGCAGAAAAGATAAAGGAAAGAGGAAGGAGGAATAAGAGGGCTAGAATGGACAATTTGAGTATGGTTAACCAAGGTCTAGAGGGGGAAGCCATTTATAGTTTCAGGACATTTAGCAGTACTAGAGCCATCTTCAGTCGGTGCCCCTGCACCCAGAACCAAGCATGAGTAGTGGGATATGACTTCTGTTTCTAGGTCTTTGAATAGTATGGGTGGAAGGCCCAGTTATCAGACATGTGCAAAGTATGGAAAAAATCATCCGGGTGAGTGTTTGATGGGAAGAAGGGGTTGTTATGGATGTGGAAAGTTAGGTCACAAAATCAAAGAGTGTTCGCATGCTAAGTAGGGAAGCAGGGATGTTTGTCCCCAAACTCAGGCTACTAGCACACCAACTCTACTAGGTCACCCAGTTTTTCCTCAAGGTATATTATCCAGTATCGGTGGAGGTCAATTCTAGAATCAGTTCTATACATTACCATCCCGAGAGGAGCAGAAGAGTTCACTAGATGTTTTTACGGGTATGCTTCGTGTCTTTCATCTTAATGTGTATGTGTTATTAGACCCAGGGTCAAATATTTTTTATGTTACTCCATTGGTTGCGGTAAATTTTGGGATAGGTCCTGCAAAGCTCTCTAAGCCCTTTTTAATGTCCACTCCGGTGGGTGATTTATTTATTGTCAGGCGAGTCGATAAGAAGTTTTCTATCATTGTCCTCTATAAGATCATACTAGAAGACCTAATAGTGTTAGAAATGGTAGATTTTGATGTAATTCTAGGAATGGATTGGCTCCATTCATTCTATGCATAAATAGATTAACGCAATCGTATGGTGAAGTTTTAGTTCCCTAATGAGGCAATCATTATGTGGGAAGGTAGTTCTGAATTTACCAAGAGTCATTTCATATCTTATCTTAAGGCCAAAAAGTTTATATCAAAAGTGTGCATTTAGCATTTAGTTTGAGTTAAAGATACTATCTGAAGCTCTAACAGTTCAGTCAACCCATGTAATCAATGAGTTTCCTGAGTTTTTTCCCAAAGATTTGCCTAGGGTACCTCCCGATAGAGAAATAGAATTCGGTATTTATCTTCTCCCCGATACTTAGCCAATCTCCATCCCTCCATATCGTATGGATTTGACTGAGCTTAAAGAGTTAAAAGAGCAGTTTAAAGTCCTCCTAGATAAAGGTTAGATAAGGCCCAGTGTCTATCCGTGCGCCGCTCCCATTCTGTTCAAGGGTAACAAAGATAGATCTCTCTGAATGTGCATCGACTACCACCAGTTGAAGTAAGTCACAATCAAGAAAAAATATCCTCTTCCTAGGATTTATGACTTATTCGACCATCTTTAAGGTACAATTTATTTCTCTAAGATAGACCTCAAATCTGGCTATCATCAGCTTAGAATAAGGGAATGTGACATTCCAAAGACAACCTTCAGAAATTGTTATGGTCACTTTGAATTTTAGTCATGTCCTTCGGGCTAACAAATTCCCTAGTAGCCGTTATGGACTTGATGAACAAAGTGTTAAAGTAGTACTTGGACACGTTCATCATAGTCTTCATCGTTGATATTTTTTTTATTCCCGTATCGAAGACGATCATGCAAATCATCTCAGAATTATATTACAGACTCTTAGAGAACATTAGTTGTTCGCTAAATTCAATAAGTGTGAGTTTTGGCTAAAATTAGTAGATTTTCTTGGCCATATTATTTTCAATGATTGCATTAGAGGTGATTCTCAAAAGACCAAAGTAATGAGAAACTAGCCTAGACCCATTTTTCCGCCTGATAACAGGAGTTTCTTGGGTTTGGCTGGCTATTACCGACAGTTTTTTGAAGGATTTTCTTCCATTGCATCCCCCATGTCTAGATTGACTTAGAAGAAAGTCAAGTTTCAGTGGTCAAATTCTTGTGAGAAGATTTTTCAAGAGTTGAAGACTCGACTCACCTCAGCCTCAGTTTTGACATTGCCCGATAGTTCAGATGGGTTTTTTTTTTACTGTGATGCTTCCAAAGTTATTTTCGGTTGTGTTTTAATGAAGAGAGCTAAGGTCATAGCCTATGCCTCTAGAAAGCATAATCCCCATGAAAAGAACTATCCTACCCACGATCACAAATTTTGCACTATGTATTATCGCAAAAAGATTTAAATCTTCGTCAGAGAAGGTGGTTAGAGTTGTTGAAATATTATGACATGAGTGTTTTATATCATCCGGGAAATTCCAATGTAGTGGCAGACGCTGTTTATGGGCAGTGTTTCTCATGTTGAGAATGATAAGACGAAGTTAGTTCAGGAAGCTCATTAGCTTGCTAGATTAGGTGTTCATTTGGTTGATTCAGCTGAAGGTAGTATTTGGGTTCAGAGTAGTTCAAAATCTTCTTTGATTTTTGAAGTGAATGAGAAGTAGGATAGGGATACTAGTTTAGTTAAAATGAAAGATTCAGAAGGCATCATAAAGTTAAGGTTTTCTCCCAAGGGGGAGATGGTGTGTTATGGTACTAAGTTAGACTATATGTTCCATGTGTTAATGGTTTGAGGTAACAGATTCTTGAAGAAGAAAATGATGCGTGTTACTCTATCCACCCAGGAGACACCAAGATGTACTGTGATTTGTGGAAAATCTATTGGTGGAGTGGCATGAAAGGGATATATGCATAGTTTGTAGCTAAGTATGCCAATTGTAAATGGGTTAAGGTTGAACACCAAAGGCCCAGTGGCAGTATGCAGGAGTTCATCATTCCCACTTAAAAGTGGAAAGATGTGAACATGGACTTTGTGACTGGGTTACCCCATTTGTATTGTCAGCATGATTTGATTTGTGTGATTATAGAAAGAATGATCAAATCATCTCAGTTTTTGCCAGTCCATACTTTTTATTCAGCCAAGGATTATTCCAAGATCTATATTAGGGAATTGGTTAGATTGCATGGATTCTCTTTGTCTATCATTAGCGATAGAGGTACTCAATTTACCTCTCGCTTTTGGAAAGCCTTTTAGAAGGGTCTTGGTACCCAAGTTCATCTTACTACAACTTTTCATCCTCAGACAGATGGTTAGGTAGAGAGGACCATTCAAACCCAAGAGAACATGTTGAGAGCATGTGTTATTGACTTCAAAGGTAGTTGGGATGGTCACTTTCCATTGATGGAGTTTGCCTACAATAACAGTTATCACTCTAGTATCTAGATGGCCCCGTTTGAGGCACTCTATGAGAGGAGATATAGATCTCCCATTTGTTGGTTTTATGTAGGTGAGACTATATTTGTAGGGTTAGATGTGGTGATTATAGTGATGGATAAAGTTTAGTTAATTTGAGAGAGCTAAAACAATCCCAGAGTCGTGAGAAATCCTACACAGATATAAGGTGGAGAAATCTAGAGTTTGAGGTTAGTGACTTGGTTTATTTGAAAATCTCTCTTATAAAGAGAGTGAAGATATTTGGCAATATAGGGAAGCTTAGTACCTGCTATGATGGCCCTTACAGAATCTTGAGTCATTTTAGGAAGTTAGCGTATGAGCTTGAGTTTCTTGCGGATTTGACATCAATATATCCAATGTTTCATGTCTCCTTATTAAAGAAGTGTATTGGTGATCAAGCTGTTGTAGTTTCTTTAGAATGTACGTACGTTCAGGATATCCTTTCCTACAAAAAATCCCAGTTGAGATCCTTGATTGCCAGATTTGAAGACTAAGGAACAAAGAAGTTACCATGGTTAAAGTTCTTTGGAGAAATCAGACTGTTGAGGGAGCCACTTGGAAAGAAGAAGCAGATATACGAACCAAGTACCACCATCTTTTCTCTGCAAGTTCAGATTCATCCTAAGGTAACAATTTTCTTTAAATTATCTCTTTTCCATTATCTGTTCCAGCTTTATATAATTATCTTCATGTCATTTTATGCATTCACGAGTTAAGATCAATCATGTAAGCATATTTTCAGTTATGCAAGTTCAGTTCATAATTTTAGTCCCTTAATATTCTCAGCATAATCAGTATTATTCGAGGATAAATGTTCTTAAGGGGGTGATATTGTAACAACCCGTATTAAGATTAGCTTAGTTTAGCTCCTAGTGCTTGCATAAGAGGCTTGAAGCCTGGAAATTAAACTAAGTGTTGAAGACTTAGTCTTATTTTTGACCTCTTAACTTCGAGGATTTTTAAGTTGACCTTTTGGACTCTGAGATGATGGTTTTTGAGTTAATTAATGTTCATGGGTCTAGAAGCATATCTCGGGGAGGTTTCAAATTTTTCGGACAAGGATTGGGTCATGTTTGGATTTTTATTATAGTCGCTCATTGCGATTGCATTGTTTCACTCCCTCTATAGCAATGAGCATTTCATCGCATCGCGCTAGGCCTCCAAACGACATTCTAGTTAAGAGTTTAATCTTTTGAGTGGCAGGTAGGTTATTTCCCACCAACTCAATTTGTAAGAACATAAGATTAAACGTCGGTTACTACATTATATGCCCATTCTCCTTCCAGTTTCACTCTAAGAAACTTTAAACTAATCCCAAGAACTTCAAATTCACGTTTCTTTCTCTTTAAGATAGGCAAGAATCTATGTTTCCAAATACAAAAATTTTAAGAAAATATTTCAAAATCATCTCCAAGGCTTTACAAGTTATGGTTTATCCATCAAATCAAGCCTACTAAGGTATGTGGGTTTATGAACAAGGGTATCCTTTAACCCTTGTGACAAAATTGTATTATTTTAAAATTCAAGTGACTTGTTTTGAATTAGGGTTTATACCCAAGTTTCTATATTCTTGAAGCATGTGATTATCATGAGATTTAAAGCTTTAAGTTTATCAAGAAGTTCTTATGTTTATGTTTTAACTTATAAAATTTCTATTATGAGTGAGATTGAACAATCTTGATTTTATATTATTGACGTATTTCAAGATTATTATTGAGCATGATATGTTGTTATGAATCATAATGATTTTTAGGCATTAATTTCAAGCCCTAAGTTAAAATTTTGAGATTTCAAGAACATTATGCTCTTAAGTTGTAATACCCCCTATTTTCCTAGCTAAGTTTAACTCTCAGAATATGAGTATTTCTATATAGATTTTTAAAAATACTTAGAATGTTTCAGTTTAGAGCTTACCATTGTGTAGGAAATTCAATCAGCTTTCCAACGATATAAAATTCACCCAAATTCGATACCCAGGCGAAAAGTTAGAGCAATTTTTTTAAAACAATGCCACCTGGTAGAGCACCGTGTTGCAGAGCCAGTTCAAATGTCATTCTTCAATTTCTAGTGAATCTCTATGATAATGGTGCATCTCTCCAATGTTCCAGTGTACAATTGTCATTTTTCAGTGAGGGACCGCGATCCCACCGCGTCGTGCAAAGGGCCATTTTTCCAATTGTCAAAATCCAGTGAGACTCCTTGACGGTGCCGCATAATGCTAAGGGTTAGTTTTATGCTCGTCCTTTTTACACAATTCCCAGTCAAATTCCAGTGGCTCACCGCGATTCCACCGCATCGCAGTGAAGCCCAAAATTGGGTTTCTCAGTGACGAATTTTAATAATTTTCCAGGGGTAAATTGGTATTTTTCCATAGCCTTAATCAGTCTTAAAAATGAAATTAAGTCCTAAAAGAGAACTAATTGCTTATTATTTTATTATTCACTCACTTTCACTCAAGATTAAGTTATTTTCTCTCAAATTAAAAAAAAAATTGACCTCAAGAATCAAGAACGATCTCAAGAATTTCACCAAGAACCTTCAAGAATTAATCTTCTCAGGAATGCTAGGTGTCCATTCGTGGGTCCTTTAACCCATGAAGTCCAAGAACCCTTTTTAAACATACAAGATCTAAGATTTATGATTTCTATGCTTGAATTAGATTGAATACATGTTCATAATATTATTTGGGATTTAATTCAATGATTAATTACAAGTCTTTTGAAAAATAGATAGTTTGTAGGTTGAATTATGTGATCTTTATGATGAACTCTTGAATTTTACAAGTTCAATGTAGTAGCCATGCTATTATTATATGTTTAGTGTTAGATAAAGTAAACATACTCCTCAAGTGTTTGATAAAATGTTCAAGTGCATTGGATGATGAATTTGTGACATATTATTATGTGGTCCCATTCATGTACAAGTTCATGTATACCAAGTGTTTGACAAAATGTCTAAATGTGTGCATTTTTGTTCTTTTATGATCACACTATTCTTTACTTTTAATGCTATCGAGTCCTGGGGGTATCCAATACCATGGAAATCTATCTGTTTATCTAGAGCTACAGTAGTTACATAATAGTCTAAGTAAGGTCACAATCAGTAGTACTCAGTAAGTTACAAAACACAGTGAAACTCAGTATCAGTACAGTGCAGTCCAGTATAAGTTTCAGTGTCCTTCATATAAGGCAGTAGGATTTATCATCAAGTGAATCAAAGGATGGGGGATGACCTTCTAGTAGAGGGTGTGACCCTTAGTAGTAGTCCTTGCATTCTAGAATTATGTAGCCAACATAGGTTGAGACATCAACCTGCCAGTTGAGGGTTGATGAGGTATTTTACCTTCAAGTTGAGGGTACCACCATTCTCATTTAGGACACTTGTCCGATGAGAGTGACTCTTCAGATTGTCTTTACCCGTGGCATAGTACTGACTCCCTTACAGTTGGGGTTACAGTTTAGACCCTAAATCTATTTAGAAAAGAGGCATGTCAGCTAGATGATTACCTCCCACAATTTCAGTTTCAATCTCAGTATAGTACTTAGTTGAGTTCTATAGAATCAGGACTGTCAGATACAATCAATCAGTATTAAAAACTCAGTTGTCAGTAAACCTCAGATATCAATTACTCAGTTATCAGAAATTAGTACTCAGCTTCACTAAAAGATCAGATACAATATATATATATATAAATGCGCAGTATTGCATACACAGTATTTACAATAGTTTCATTTATCTATGTACTCTAATTCAGTTTTTACATATCATTAAGCTAGTTATTGTTCATACATATGAACCCTTGCATTCAGCCTTTACCTTATCTAGCATACAAGTATATTCCACGTACTGACGCATACTTTCTCTTTGCAATTTGATGTCACATATCATAGGTTCAGATACTCAGGTTCCCGACCGTACTTAAACAAATATAGATAGCAACAACATATTCAGTACTGAGTCCTCATTTATCGAGGATATACTTTTATTTTAGTATTTTTAGTAGCTTCAGTATTTCATTAGTCGGAGTTAGTTGGGGGCTTGTCCTATCAACTCCACATTCAGACAGTTCAGTTAGAGGCTTTTCTGACTAGACTAGTTCAGACAACATTCAATTTTAAGATATTATCGTCAGATGTTATTATTATTATCAGTATTCAGATTATGAACCTTATGGAATTTCAGCCTATGTTACTCATTATTATAGGATTATTATTCAGTGCTTACAGGAGGTACCAGTCATGAGTTAGATTATGGTCCTTCGGGGTTGTAAGCACCGTATGGCATCTAGGGTACAGACTAGGGTCGTTACAAACTTGGTATCAGAGCCTAAGGTTCAACAAAGTCCTGGGAAGTCTGAAAGCCGCATCCAGTATAATCTTGTACATGTGTGTGTATCTCACCACACTTTTGGGCAAGAGGCTATGAGATATTTTTAGGAAAAATTTCCATTTTTCAATATTCCTGTCGTGCGAGTGAGCATGAACTCAAGTTAAACTTTCATTCTAATCATTTTACTACTTATATTTATAGAACATGCCTCCTAAAAAGACTAACAGAAGAAGAACAGGAAACCAGTCATCCCCTCAACCCGTTCAGGTAGATCACCCGGACGAGCATCTCTCTAATGCAGAATTCAGAGTTATATTTACCACTCTAATCTATTCTATAGCATCTCAGACTAAACGGCGAGATGTTGTTTAGGCTAACCCAGTAGAAAATACTGTTGCAGCCAGGATTCGGGACTTCACCCGAATAAATCCTCCCCTATTTTCAGGATGTAATTCAGAAGAGAATCCATAGGAATTTTCTTATTAAGGGCAGAAAGTTACAGATATTATAGGGGTAACCAGTAGTGAGAGTGTTTAGTTAGCTGCCTATCAGTAACAAGATTTAGTATATACGTGGTTTAAGATGTGGAAGGTAGACAGGGGCATAGATGCAGAGCCGATAGAATAGTAAGAGTTTGCTACTACTTTTCTAGTCAGATTCTTTCCCTTAGAGCTAACAGAAGCCAAGGTATTAGATTTCATCAATCTCAATCAAGAAAACATGAGTGTGAAAGAGTATTCCCACAAGTTTTCTCAGTAGCCAGGCATGCTCCCAATAGGTCGAGGATGAGCAAGTTTATATCTGGGGTGTTAGAGAGTATGATTAAGGAGTGCAGAACTGTGATGTTAATTAAGTAGATGGACATATCCAGGCTTATGGTCCATGCTCAGTAGATAGAAAAGGCTAAGAATAAGGAGAGAGAAAGAGAGAGAGAAAGAAAGATAGAACATGTAGTTTTAATTTAACTCAGCCGAAGTCAGAAGGCGGTAACCGTTCTTAGTTTTGCCTAAAGTCTTCAGTTGCAGCTCCATACTTAGCCTGTGCTCCGGTACCTAAGTTCTGAAATGCTAACTAAGATAGCGTTCCAGGCTCTAAATCTCAGGGTAGTGTCAGTAGTACTCGAATAAATCCCCTTTGTTAGAAATGAGGCAGAAACCATCAGGGTATCTATAGGGATGGCAGTGATTTTAATTTCGGGTGTGGAAAACTAGGACATGGAATTAGAGATTGTCCTCAGTCAGCATCGCTGGGTCAGTATTATCGTTCTTCATCTGAGTCTAGTCACCTGAATCAGTAGGGTGCTGCTTCCAGTGCCACCAGTGGGTAATGCCCAAATAGGCTCTATACACTTCTATCCAGGCAAGATCAGTAAAGTTCTCCTGATGTGGTCACTGGTATGTTACAGATCTTTCATTCATATATTTATGCCTTATTAGATCCAAGAGCTTCGTTGTTTTTTATAACTCCTTACATAGAAGTCAACTTCAAAGTCAAACCAAAATTCTTAACAGGGCCTTTCTCAGCCTCTACCCCAGTGGTTCAGTCTATCTTAGCCCGATGGGTATACAAGAACTGTATGGTTATGATATCTCAGAAAATCACTTCAGCAGACTTAGTAGAGTTAGAGATGATGGATTTTGACGTCATTATTGGCTTGTATTGGCTCCATTCATGCTACGCCTCAGTTGATTGTAGAAAGAGAATTGTTCATTTTTAGTTTCCAAATGAACCAGTCCTTGAATGGGGGGTGTAGAACCACAATGCTTGAATATCAGTTAATTTCATACCTTCGAGCGAGAAAAATAATATCTAAGGGTTGTGTTTATCATCTTGTGCGAGTCAAAGACACTAGTTCAGAGACTCCTAGTCTTGAGTCAGTTCTAGTAGTAAATGAATTCTCGGATGTGTTTCCCAAAGATCTTCCTGGAGTTCCTATTGAAAGGGAAATCAACATTGAAATAGAACTTCTTCCAGATACTCAACCCATATCTATTCCACCATACAAAATGGCTCTGGTTAAACTTACAGAATTAAAAGAACAGTTAAAAGACCTTTTAGACAAATGGTTCATAAGTCCCAGCATTTCCCCATGGGGTGCACCAGTCTTATTTATTCGTAAAAAAGATGGTTCTCTTAGAATGTGTATAGAGTACCATCAGTTGAACAAAGTCGTTATGAAGAATAAACATTCACTTCCTAGAATTGATGACTTGTTTGACCAACTTCAGGGTACCAGTTACTTTTTAAAGATAGAACTCAGATCCAGTTATCATCAGCTCAGAGTCAGGGAATGTGACATTCCGAAAATAGCTTTCCAAACTTGATATGGTCACTTTGAGTTTCTATTCATGTCCTTTGGTCTCACAAATACCCCAACAGCCTTCATGGACTTAATGAATTGCGTGTTCAAGAGTAATTGGACATGTTCATTATAGTCTTCATCGATGACATTTTTGTCTATTCCCATAGCAAGAATGATCATGCAAATCACCTAAGAATTGTACTTCACACTCTCAGAGCTCATCAGTTGTTTGTCAAATTCAGTAAGTTCAAATTTTGGCTAAGTTCAGTAGCATTCCTTGGTCATATTATTTCCAGTGATGGCATTAGAGTTGATCCTCGAAAGACCAAAGGGGTGAGAAACTGGCCTATACCTTTTTCCCCACAGCTATCAGGAGCTTCTTAGGTTTAGCTAGATATTACCATTGGTTTGTTGAAGGTTTTTCATCTATTGCATCCCCCATATACATATTGACTCAAAAGAAAGTCAAGTTTTAGTGGTCAGATTCATGTGAGAAGAGTTTTTAGGAGTTGAAGACTCGACTCATTACAGCCCCAGTCCTAACATTACTAGATGGTTTAGATGGGTTTATTATGTACTGTGATGCATCTAGAGTAGTTTTAGGTTGTGTCCTCATCCAGAGAGGTAAGGTCATAATCTATGCCTCTAGAAAACTAAATCCCCATAAGAAGAATTACCCTATCCATGATCTTGACTTAGTAGTTGTAGTGTTTTCCTTAATGATTTGAAGACATTCTTTGTATGGGGTGCATGTTGATGTGTTCAAAGATCACAAAAGCTTACAGTATATGTTCTATAATAATGATTTGAATTTGCATAAGAGATGATGGTTAGAGTTGTTGAAATATTATGACATAAGTTTTCTGTATCACTCGAGCAAGGCCAACGTAGTGGTAGATGCTCTAAGTAGATTGTCTATGGGTAGTATTGCTCATGTTGAGAGTAGTAAGAATAAGATAGCTCAGGAAGTTCATCAGCTTTCCCGACTAGGTGTCCACTTAGTCGATTCAGCAGAGGGCAGTGTGTGGGTGCAGAATAGTTTAGAATCATCTCTAGTTTCTGAAGTTAAGGAAAAGTAGGACAGAGATCCAAGTTAAGTTTAAAGAGTTTGTTAGAGATCATAAAGTAAAGGTTTTCTCCCAAGGGAGAGATAGTATGTTGCGTTGCCAAGGTCGTCTTTATGTGCTAAGTGTAGATGACTTGAGGCAACAGATTCTTGCAGAAGTGCATGGTACGCATTACTTGATTTATCCTAGAGCCACTAAGATGTAACATAATTTGTGGGAGATCTATTGGTGGAGTGGGATAAAGAGAGACATTGCAGAGTTTATAGCTAAGTTTTCTACGTGTCTGTAGGTTAAGATTGAGCACAAAAAGCCTAGTGAGTCCATGCAGGAGTTTCATTATTCCTACATAGAAGTGGGAAGAAGTGAAAATGGACTTTGTGACGAGTTTGCCTCATACTCGTCATTAGCATGATTCAATTTTGGTTATCGTAGATAGGATGACCAAATCCGCTCATTTATTTCTAGTTCATACTTCCTACTTAGCCGCAGACTACACCAAACTATATATATATCAGAGAGTTGGTCAAGTTACACGGAGTCCCAGTATCCATTGTCTCAGATAGAGGTACCGAGTTTACCTCTCACTTCTGGAAAGTATTTTTCACCTTATTACAGCCTGTCACCCTCAGACAGATGGTTAAGAGGAAAGGACCATTAAAACTCTAGAAGATATTTTAAGAGCCTACGTTGTTGATTTTAAAGGTAGTTGGTATGACCGTTTTCCTTTGATTAAATTTGCATATAATAACAACTATCATTCCAGTATTCAAATGGCTCCGTTAGAGGCTTTTTATGGTAGGAGATGTAGATCTCTAATTTATTGGTTTGAGATAGGTGATGTCATAGTAGTATGGCCTGACTTAGTGTTTGATGCCTATAGAAGGTTCAGTTGATTAGAGAAAGGCTTAGGGTAGCCCAATGGCAACAGATATCGTATGCAGATGTGAGGAGAAAAGATCTCAAGTTTGAGATCAGTGATTCTGTGTTCTTAAAAATCTATCCTATGAAGGGAGTGAAGAGGTTCAACAAGAAGGGGAAACTCAGTCTCTGGTATATTGGTCCTTATAGAATTCTCCGCCGTTTCGAAAAAGTAGCTTACGAGGTTGAGTTGCCTTCAGATCTAGTTTCAGTACACACAGTGTTCCACGTCTCCATGCAAATGAAATACATTAGAGACCCAGCAGTCATAGTCCCCTTAGAGGGCATAGATATTCAGAATGATCTTTCTTTCGAAGAGGTTCCACTCCAAATCCTTGATCATCAAATTCGCAGACTGGGGAACAAATAAGTTCCCTTAGTCAAGGGTTTTTTGCGGAATCAGTCCGTTGAGAGAGATACTTGGGAAGAAGAAGCAGATATGCAGACCAAGTATCCTTACCTTTTCTCCACAAACTTATGCTTAGCTTGAAATAATAGTCTTTCTTAGATTTACTTAGTTTCATGTTCAGATTCAGTTGAAACTTCAGTTATAGTACATGTCATCTTCATGATAGTCATGCATTCATAAATAAGTTCAGTCATGCACTCGTGCATCATATATTTATGTTACGTATATATAAACTTAGTCTATCAGCAGTCCTTAGCTTAATCAGTCTCATTCGAGGGCGAATGTTCCGAAGGAAGAGATATTGTAATACCCCGTATTTTCCTAGCTCAGTTTAAGTCTCAATATATGAGTATTTCTTTATAAAATTTTCAAAATACATAGAATTTTTCAGTTTAGAGCTTACCATTGTGTAGGAAATTTAGTCAGCTTTCCAATGATATAAAATTCGCCCAAATCAGATACTTGGACGAAGAGTTAGAATTTTTTTTATAAAATAGTGTGCCACCTGGTGCAGCACCGCATCGCAGAGCCAGTTCAAATGGTATTCATCACTTTCCAGTTATGCTCCATGATAATGGCACATCACGCTAATATTCTAGTTCACAATTATTATTTTCTAGTGACGGACTGCGATCCCACCGCGTCGCGCCAAGGGATATTTTTCGAATTATCAAAATCTAGTGAGACTCCGCGATGGTGCCGCATTGCGCTAAGGTTCAATTTTATGCTCTTACTTATTACACAGTTCCCATTCAAATTCCAGTGGTTCACCA
The DNA here is from genome assembly GCA_030864215.1 of Capsicum pubescens. Classification (NCBI taxonomy): domain Eukaryota; kingdom Viridiplantae; phylum Streptophyta; class Magnoliopsida; order Solanales; family Solanaceae; genus Capsicum; species Capsicum pubescens. The sequence goes on from CM061548.1 coordinate 338,579,610, forward strand.
TGATGCCACAACATTGCGGTGAAGCCCAAAATTGGGTTTCTCATTCATGAATTTTAATAATTTTCCAGGGGTAAATTGGTATTTTCCACATCCCTAATCAGTCCTAAACATGAAATTAAGCCATAAAAGAGCACTAATTTCTCATTATTTCATTCTTCACTCATTTTCTCTCATGATTAAGTTATTCTCTCTCAAATTAACAAAACCCTAGCTTCAAGAATCAAGAACGATCTCAAGAATTTCTCCAAGAATCTTCAAGAATTAATCTTCTCAGGTATGTTAGGTTTTCATTCATGGGTTCCTTTCACCCATGAAGTCCAAGAACCCCTTTTGAACATACAAGATCTCAGATTTATGATTTACATGCTTGAATTGGATAGAATTCATTTTCATGTTATTATTTGGGATTTAATTCCATGCTTAATATCAAGTCTCATGAAAAATAGATATTTTTTGGGTTGAATTATGTGATCTTTATGTTGAACTCTTAAATTACAAGTTCAATGTAGTAGCCATGATATTATATAGGTTTAGTGTTATATGAAGTAAGCATCCTCCTCAAGTGTTTGATAAAATGCTCAAGTACATTGGATAGTGAATTTATGACATGTTATGATGTGGTCCATTCATATACAAATTTATGTATACCAAGTATTTGACAAAATGTCTAAATGAGTGCATGGTTATGATTTTATGATCAGGCTATGCTTTACTTTTAATGCTATCGAGTCCTGGAGGTATCCAATACCCGAAAAATCTTGTTGTTTACTTAGAGCTATAGTAGTTATAGAATAGTCTCAGTAATGTCACGATCAGTAGTACTCAGTCAGTTACAAAACTCAGTGAAACTCACTATTATTCCAGTTCAATTAGTATAAGACGCAGTGTCCTTCAGAAAGGAATAGGATTCAGCACCGAATGAACCCAAGGATGGGGGCTCACCTTCTAGTATAGAGTGTGATACTTAGTAACAGTCCTTGTGTTCCAAAATTATGTAGCCATCGTAGGTTGAGACATCAACCTGCCAGTTGAGGGTTGATGAGGTGTTTTACCTGCCAGTTAAGGGTACCACCATTCTCATTCAGGGCACCTGCCAGATGAGGGTGACTCTTTAGCTTGTCTTTACCCGTGGCACGGTACTGACACCCCTACAGCTGGGGTTATAGGTTGTACCCCAAATCTATTTAGAAAAGGGGCATGTTGGTTAGATGATTAACTCCCACAGTTTCAGTTTTAGTATCAAACTCAGTTTAGTTCTACAGAATCAGGACTATCTGATACAGTCAATCAGTATTAGATACTCAATTATCAGTCAACCTCTGATATCTGTTACTCAGTTATCAGAAATCAGTACTCAACTTCAGTAAAAGTTCAGATACATTACATATGTATATGCGCAGTATTGCATACTCAGTATTTACAACAGTTTCAATTATCTATGTTCTGTAATTTATTTTCTACATATTATTTAGTCAATTATTATTCATGCATATGAACCCTTGTATTCAGCCTTACCTCATCTATTATACCAGTATATTCCACATACTGACGCATGATTTCTCTTTGTGCTATGATATCTCATATCATAGGTTCAGACGCTCAGGTTCTCGACCGCATTTAGACAGATTTAGCTAGCAGAAAGAGATTTATAGCGAGTCCTCATCTACTGAGGATATACTTTTATTTTAGTATTTTCAATAGCTTCGGTATATCAGTAGTCGGAGTTAGTTAGGGGCTTGTCCCATAAACTCCACATTCAGACAGTTCAGTTAGAGGTTTTTCAGACTAGACTAGTTCAGACAACATTCAATTTTTAGATATTATCGTTTGATGTTATTATTATTATCACTAGTCAGATTATGAACCTTATGGAATTTCAGCCTATTTTCCACATTATTATAGTATTATTATATAGTGCGCATAGTAGGTACCACTCATGGGTTAGCTTGTGGTCCTTGATGCGCCCAAATTATAACTCTCATTAGAAAGTGCAAGCGGTCGCTATCAAATATAGAACCCAACTGGGTTGGGTGTCGAATCCCACAGGGAATACTATGGTCACTAAGTATTGCGATTATTATTAGACTGTTGGTCGCACGTTCCAAGGTAAGGGGGTTTCAGTTTAGGTGCACAATAATATTATCAGTGTAATGATGAGATGATATGTGTAATAATATTTGATCACAGAGAATGAAAAATTAGGGTTATGTCCACCTTGTAGCTTCTACTTCTCTATTAACTATGAGTAACATAGATTTTATACATGCATGCACTTATAGAGAGAAGTATTCTAATTCTAAATCCAAGTGTTTCTCAACCATCATGGATTTATTCACCTTGGTTCTCTCGAATCCAAAGTGTACAACCAATTGTACGAACTCTCCAAGAAGTTAATCCTGCTAAGGCATTAACGTGTAAAATAGAGGTTGGAAACCCTATTTTCTTGTCACACTCTCTTTTCCAAACAGTAACTTTTCTATCGAACAAGTTATTGCTATAATGGAGCATTCCCTATGTTTTCAACCATGAGAATTCAATCAAAATCAAGAGAGTAATGATATAAGTGGATTAACACATCATAAATTCAAAAACCCATAGCAATAGAGAGTATACTACAAGGTTTCCATAACTCTAACAAATAAACTTAGCTACTCATGAATAAAACGGAAATCAAAATAGAAATATTCATCATACCAAAACTTAGAACGATCTTGGTGATAAAGATGAATAGCGAAAATAAGAGAGAAAAGTGTTTCTCTCTCTCCGTCCTCAAGCTAAGCCACTTTCTCTTGTTTTAAAAAATAATACAGAATGTGAATAATCCCTAAAAATTCAGCAATAAGGCTTTTAATAACATCCTTCTCTAATAAATTTCTACTGCATCCTTAACTATTTACATCACATTCAGTCCATAAGTTGCTTTCCTTTTTATGTGAAGTTTTCTTTGTTGTCCACAGGTCGCCAAAGTGTTGTAATCTTCCTCATTAGTACCTGAAAAGCATGCTAATCACATAGGTCAGCTCACTTAACTAAAAATACACTAAAAGTGCAAGAATTATGTATTTTATCCTCAAAACTTAGCTAAAACATGGGTAAGTTATGGTGCTTAGACGTATAAATACGCCCAACATCAGTCCTTCGGGGTTGTAAGCACCGTGTAGTGTCCGAGGTACAGACTCGGGGCATTACATAAGTTCTCTTTGTTAAGTTTTTATCATGATTTAAAGAAAGAAGTGATCTTTTAATCCTAATCTAAGTTATGGAATCCACATTTATTTATCTTGATTATAATTTAAAGCAAAGAGATGAATAATTGGTTTTCATTAGAAACCCTTATGCTATTTTAAGGTGGATTTCCTAAAGTATGAGGATATAAGTAATAAGGGAGTAGTATTTAGCATCGAGTTGGGTATAAGTCCAAGATCGCATGCCCCAGAACTACGAGCCAATGTAGGTTAAGCTTATTTCCAGTATAGATGAAGTTAAAGATAATGATCACTTAAGTTAAGGTCCTATTGCGATGGCAATGGTAGGACAACTCTCCCCAACATGGGTAACATATTGGACTCCATGTTAGCTCACATGGTTTATGTCGGTTAGAACAACCTCCCTAAGAAAGAATAAGAGTAAAGCTTTTAGAACTAAGTGTTATGGCTCACAAAGTTTATCATTTTGCTTCATTACTTATGTTTATAATTTTATAGCTTTTGTTTAATTCAGGCCCAAGGTAAGTCATTAAAACTTAGCATACATTATTTGAAAATATAAGTGCACATTGAGTTATTTATTTACTTATACATTCACCCCCACATGCTCAGTACATTCCAGAAGTACTGATCCATATATATGTCTATGTGGTACATTGTTTTATTATGTTGGTTTTACGGGTCAGTTCCAGCAACGTGATTGATTACCGGTATCTTCTCCAACATCCTGATACTTGGTGAGTTCTCATAGTTCGAGGACCCATTTTATCAGACATTATTATTGATGAAGTACTTTAGTCATTTGATTTTAGTTTAGTTTGGGTCAGCTAAGGCTTGTCCCAGTGGCTCTCTAGTTAGAAGTAGAGGCTTGTCTGACCATTTTCTATTTAAACTAACAATGTTGGTTTTTAAAGATTTCCAAGTTTAAGACTCTAAGTAAGATATTAATTTAGTTTCAGTTAAAATATTAATTCAGTATCTTAGGATTTCGCAAATCAAGTTTATCCTTATTATAAGTTTTAAAGTTTTTAGAAGGCTAAAAAGGTTAGCTTGGGACTACTTGTAGTCTTGAGCATCATGTGTTTTCCAGGGTGTATTTTTCGGGCATTGCAGTATAATTGTTCATAGAGACTTAACCCTGGGTTTCTCCTTATTGATTATCCAAGACTTTTACTTTTACACATTATTAACTTACATTTTATAACTCAAAAACTCTTTTCGCTACTTTTGTAATGAATCAAGTTCAACAGTGAACTAAAATTGAATAGTTTTTAAAAAAACTCTCCGACGGATTGATATTTGGCTTTATTTAAGGCCACTGTATAACTTAGTGAGGCCTCGTACACTTACATGTGCTCTTAGGTGCAATAAGTTTTTGGCGTCATTGCTGGGGACTTATAAATTGACAAATGCTTTAGTTTTATTTTTACTTTTTAGATTTCTTTGGTTCTCTTTACTTGGTCTTAGTTTTGAATTTGCAGGAAACAGGTTTACAAGAAAGTAAGTTGGCAAAGGATCGGGAATCGGTTGAACCAGACTCATAGCCCAAGCAACTATAATACCTCAGAACATTCTAATTTTGACTCACCTCTAAATACGCCTTCCTCTCAAAATTCCTCACAAGAAACCCTCCTCATTCCCAAGAACAAGAACCCAAGATCCTTTCCCTAAGAATCAAAAAGTTCAATGGCCCAAGTTCAAACAATCTTCCAGAATTCATATATTGAGGTATGTGGGGTTTTGAACAAGGTTTTCCTTTCAACCTTGTGCTCAAATGCATGACCTTTCAAGTTAAATTTACATATTTTAAGAAAGATTTCATTCCCAAATCTTTATGTGTTGGAAATATAGCATTATCAAGTGATCTGGGGACTAACGAAAATAAGAGTTGTACTTATTCATGTTTCCAACTACAAGTTGGATGTTTTATCTTGAATTCCATTATTTTGATGAGAAATTGTTATTCCCTTTAGTTTAATATTTTTTCATGCTTGAGTTCATGTATTATTCTTATATACTCAAATGTCTAATGTGTTTGGTCTCTGCATTTTGACTTTATACTACTATTTTAAGAGTTGTTATTATGTTTTTGAAAATATTCAGTGCTAGCGGGATATGAACACCCGATACCTATGCATTTACTTACTATTTTCATGTCCCATTTAATCCTTGTCAGTACAAAACCACGTTATGTTAAACCATGAATATTAACAGTGTCATTCAGTTGGGAGTAGGATTTATCATCGTGAGGGAAGTGTGGATTCAACGCATTCTACTTCCCTAAAACTACGTGCCCTTAAGGATTCCAAGACTCGCCAAAGAGCATTTCCTCTTGCCCATATAGGCTCAATATAGTGATCACTCTATTTTAGGTTCCACTCCAATGGCAAGGATGGAAAAATCCTCCTTAATATGGGTCAGACATTGGACTCCATGGTAATATCCATGGTTTATGTCGATTACATGATAGCTCCCACTATTTTAGTCAGTGTTGGCAGTCTATTCCAGTTCAATTTTTCTAGACCAAGCAGTCAGTTTTAAACATTTATTTAGTCACCAGTTATATATATAATGTCAGTGTATTAAAATACTTGGTTTTACATATTCAGTTTTACATGTTCATGTAATTACATTTAGTTTTAACATGTATTTTAGTTAGTCCTTACCTCACGTACCAATACATTCCAAGTACTGATCGTATAGCTTTCTCTTGTGTTGTGTTGTCTTATGTAATACTTCGTATTTTTCTAGCCTAGATTAATCCATAGTACATGATTGATCCAGTGTAATTTTTTTAAAATACTCAATATTTTTCAGTTTAGAGTCTGCCATTGCATAGGAAATTAAATTAGCTATCCAACAATATAAAATTCACTTAAATTCGATAACTGGGTAAAAAGTTATGGATATTTTAAGTTTCAGTCGTTAAACACCATCATTCAGGATAGTAACGCATCGAGGAGTATGTCAAAATGGCAATTGTCGGTTTCCAGTGAGGCACCACGATACTGGCGCATCGCGCCACTGCTTATTTTCATATTTGTCTATTTCCAATGTACCGAGTTTTAAAATCATTCCAGGGGTATTTGAGTCTTTTTCCACAGCCTTAGTCAGCCTTTAACATGAAATTCAACCCTAATAAACCTAGTTACACCATTATTCATTCAATTTTCCCTCGAGATAAATTATTTTTTTCTCAAGAGGAAAAAACCCTAGTTCAAGAAATCAAGAACAAGCTTAAGAATTCCTCCAAGAACCTTCAAGAAAGAATCTTCTAAAGTATGTTAGGTACTCATTCATGAGTTCCTTTCACCCATGAAGTCCAAGAACCTTTTTTCAAAATACAAATATTGTGTATTTATGATTTGCATGATTTAGTTGAATTGAATTCATTTTCATGTTATTGTTGGGTTTTAATCCATGATTTAAATTATAAGTTCCAAGAATTGAACCTATTATGTGTTGAATTACATGATATTCATGATAAAACCTTCAATTTGCAAGATGATTGTTGTAACCATGTTAACACTAAGTGTTTATGATTTAGTGAACCAAGTAAGCTTCCCATATGTTTGATAAATTATCTATGAGAATAGAATAATGACATTTCAGCATGCTAACATGTATTTACCAATCATGTACAAGCTTATGCCTACAAGTGTTTGATAAATTTCTTAAGTGATTTGACTAGTGAAGACATTTCATGTTATTATGTGATCCTATTCTTGCATAAGTTCATGTATATCAATTGTTTGATGGAATATCTAAATGAGTGCATTATTAAGAGGCAAGTAGTGTTATGCATTTATAATCATGCTATGCCTTTCTTTTTATACTATCGAGTCCTGGGGGTATTTAATACCCAACAATTTAGTTGTTTACCTAGATCCAATGTTAGTCACAAAATCCCAATCATGTCACGATCCGTAGTACTCTTAATCAGTTACACAACTCAAGAAAACTCAGTAGGCTTAGTATCAGTCCAGTTTAGTATACTCTATCAGTGTCTTTCAGTTGGGATTTAGATTTAGTACCAAGCTAGTTCAGGGATGATGACTTTCCCGCCAGAGAGGTAGTGTCGTTAGTACAAGTCCCTGTACTCCAGAACTACATAGCCAGCACAAGATGAGGAGTCACCCGACAAACTAGGCTTGACTACCTCCCAGGGGTCTCCCGTTAGAGTAGGCTTAGCTCCACCTAGGTGTCACCCATCAGTTAGGTTTGTCATCCTAGTTTTCCATTGTTAGTTCCCGTGCCGAGTTATTAACACACTTCCAACTAGGGTCACAGGTTGGACCCCTATCAACTCATATTTGGGGCATGTCGGTTAGATGATTACCTCCCACAGTTTCAGTTTATGTTTCAGTTTTAGACTTCAGTATTGAACTCAATTCAGTTCTAAAGAATCAGGACTGTCAGATAAAGTCAATCAGTATCAGTAACTCAGTTATCAGAACTCAGTACTTAGCTTCAGAAAAGATCGGTTACAGTATATGTATATTCATAGAATTTCATAATCTGTATTTATAAGAGTTTTAGTTATCCATGTGCTCTCATGTTCAGTTACTCTATATCATTTCAGTTAATTATTGTTCATGCATTTGAGCCCTTGCATTCAGCCTTACCTCATCTAGCATACTAGTACATTCTGCGTACTGACGCATACTATTTCTTTGCACTATGATGTCTCATATCATTGGTTTGGATGCTTAGGTTCCCGACCGTGCATAGACAAATTCAGGTTCAACCAACAATATCAGCTTAAGTAGTGAGTCCTCATCTATTGAGGATATTTTTTTATTTCATTATTATAGTAGACTCAGTAGTTCAATAGGTGGAGTTAGTTGGGGGATTGTCTCATCAACTCCATATTCAGGCTGTTCAGTTAGAGGCTTTCATACTAGACCAGTTTAAACAGTGCTTAGAATTCAGATATTTTTAACTAATGTTACATTCATCAGAATTTCAAATTTTGAACCTTATAAAAATTTAGCCTAATTTTGCATTTATTTCAATATTATTATCTAGTGCTCATAGCATATATCAGTCATAGGTTAGCTTGTGGCCCTTCGGGATAGGAAGCACCGTATGACAACTAGGGGGTAGTCTCATATCATTACAAACTCTGTATTAGATCCTAAGGTTTAACAGAGTCCTAGGGAGTCTGAAAGCCGCATTGCATAGAGTCTTGTGCATGGGTTTGTTGCGCGCCACACTTATGGAAAAGAGGCTATGAGATATTTTAGGAAAAGTTTACCTTATTTCAGCATTTATATTGTGTGAGCGAGCATGAGCTCAAGATAAATTCTCAATCTAATACTATTCCTCCTTCTGATTATAGAACATGCCTCCCAAAAAGACTAACGGAAGAAGAACTAAAAATTAGTCAGCACCTCATCCCATTCAGGCAGATTCCCTAGACGAGCATGTCTCCCATGTAGAATTCAGAGTTGCATTCATTACTTTAGCCAATTTTGTAATAGCTTAGAAAGAACGGCCAACTATTGTTCAGGCCAACACAGTGGCCAATACTGTTGCAGCCTAGATTCAGGACTTCACCCGAATGAACCCTCCCCTATTGTCAGGATCTAAGTCAGAAGAGGATCCATAAGAGTTCCTCGATCAGGTTCAAAAAGTCACAAATATCATGGGAGTAACTTCTAGTTAGAGTGCTAGTTAGCTTCCTATCAGCTACAAGATGTAGCTCATTCGTGGTTTAAGCAGTGAAAGTTAGACAGGAGCGAAGATATAGAGCGCTTTGAATGAGAAGAGTTTGCTACTTCTTTTCTAGATAGATTTTCCCCCTTGGATATAAGAGAAGCCAAGGTGTTAGAGTTCATCCATCTCAAGCAAGGCAGTATGAGTGTGAAAGAGTATTCCCTCAAGTTTACTCAGTTACCCAGGTATGCTCCCCATGTAGTAGCAGATAGTAGGTCCAGAATGAATAAGTTCGTGTCTAGGGTGTCAGATAGTATAGTTATGGAGTGCATAACTGTAATGTTAATTAAGGATATGGACATATCTAGGCTTATGATCCATGCTCAACAGATTGAGAAGTAGAAGTTTAAGAAGAAATAAAGAGAGAACAAGAGAGCTAGAACAGGTAGTTTTAATTTCAATCAGCCTAAGTCAGAGGGCGGTAACCGTTCCTAGTTTCATCAAAAATCTTTAGTTCCAGCTCTGTCCTCAGCTAGTGCGCCAGTACCAAAGTTTAGTAATGGTAGTCGAGATGGGGCGATAGGCTCTAAAACCCAGGGTAGTGTAAGCAGTGGTCGTACCCATCCGCTTTTCAAAGAATGTGGTAGACATCACCTAGGTTCATAAAGAGCTAGCAGTGATTTATGTTTTGGATGTGGTAAGCCAGGCCATAGGATACAAGAGTGTAGAGTAATGACCCAGAGGGTAAGGGATTTGCGTCAACAGGCTCAATTCAATAATCCTCTAATCCCATCCGGTCACCTGACTCAGCAGAGTTACACTTCCAGTACCACTAGTGGCCAACGCTAGAACTGATTTTCTGCAGTCCATTCTCACCATGATCAGGGAATTTCTCCTGATATAGTTATAGGTACGTTATGTGTCTCTCATCTTTATGTCCATGCCTTATTAGATCTAGGAGCTTCTCTATCTTTTGTAACTCCTTGTATGGTAGTCAACTTTAAGTAAGACTAGAAATCTTAACAGAACCTGTCTTAGTGCCTACACCAATAGGTAAATCTATTCTAGTTAGATGAGTATACAAAAGCTGCTCAGTTACAATATTTCATAAATCCCTTCAGTTGAGTTCAGTAATAGAGCCATTCAGTTTCAGTTTCTTGATAAACCAGTCCTTAAATGAAGGGGTAGTACCTTAGTTTTAGTTGATTTAAGCTTGAATCTCTGGATTGAACTAGTAGAAAGTGAAGTTGAGAATTCTATGTTAGTCAGTGTTGAGGTTGCTACATGTTTATTGTTGGGGCAATAGAAAGCTAAGAATTGCATATCAAAATAAAGTACTAGCAGTGGACCTTACATTATTAGGAGTAGTCCTTTAGAAAGAGTTTAGTGTTTATGAGTATTGTTATATCTTAGGTTCTAGAGTAAAGTGGTTTCAGTTCGAATTAGAGTTTATTTAGTGGCCTACAAACTTAAAATAACGGCTTTAAGCTAAAGGGGAGATTGTAGAACAAGTAACCAAGTCAGACTTTCAGATCTTACTAGCAATGTCAGTATTTATAGAAAAGCAGTGGGAGAGTTTGATGCCCAACCCATCCTTACATAAGTGCAAAGTTTTTCACTTCATCTATTATGATAGCTACTCATGCCTTACATGTTATCTCTGAGATCATATTTCCTATTCGTGTATATTGTCAAAAATCATGTACGTTTACAGTTCCTAGTATAAGGAGTTCCAGTTTCCTCAGTATTACAAATCATGTTCCATGAATACAAAAACTCCAAACTTAGGTCATGCAACTCATGACTTATGTATTCATGCCTTAAAGTGTGCGCAGTTTCCATGACATAAGCTATACTCCGAATGATCAGTTAAATTCAGATTTATGTCATGTATATCCTCAGTCTAGATCTCTTGATAAATCCATGATGTTGATATTTTATTTCTCAGGCCTCAGTTATGTGGCAAGCTCAGTATAGAGTCCATTTATGCTTCAGATCCTCATGTTTTAACCCTCGGTGAACTCTCCTTATGAAATGATGTTGTGATGAACAGTTTCTTCGAAGGGAGAGAGTAAATGTTTCAGATTAAGGAAAGATTGTTATATGCTAGTTTTACAAGAGGCTGTAGTTATGAAGATAGGCTTGAATGCCATGCTGATGTATAAGTGGCTAAATGCATTTTAGAGATTTGAGTAGACTTAAACCTAGTGAGAGAATTCAGTTCAGCTCAGACATCAGTAGGTAGATTTATCAGTTCCCATATTGTAGAATTTTAGCCATGTAGTGGCTTCTTATTCAGATGTCTTATTCAGACCATGCCAAGATTCCTTGCTATCTAAAGTCATTAGAACCTTATAGAAAGAGTGTCAAAGAAATGCTCCAGTTGAATATAAGTTTTCATTAAGAGTTAGTCCGTGAAGCCAGCAATTCAGTTTAGCAGTCAGGTGGACAAGTTCGTATGGTTCCCATCTTTGCATCTAGTCAAACTATTCAAAATTTCATGAATATGACTATTTAAAGATAGGGCATCCTAGTAGTTACGAGTTCAGCCCAGTTCATATATCATGCCACAGTTTCAGATCTCAGATATTCAGTGACGAATTAGTTCGTAGGTGCCCCATGCATCATCTTAGATTTTCATCAGTATCTCAGAAAAATCAGCATTCTTCGAGGGACTTAATTCCCCAAGAGGGAGATGCACTATAACCCCCGAGCTTTCATCTCTTAAAACATCCAGTTTTTCTTCATGTAACGAATCCAGTTTGGAGTAGGGGGTACTCATAAGTTAACTCTCTCATTCCAATCTTAGCCGGATGAGCATTCCCAAATCATGGCATATATTCAAAGAAACTAGTTCAGTTCATGATAGTTAGTCCATGTATCATGTTTCAGATTAAGTAATATTTTCATGTTCTCGATCATGCATGTTCAGTAAATGATGTAAGGTTTTGTCAGTATTCTCATCTTAAGGTGACAGTCTTTGTTAGTTTTACTTAGTTCCATATCCAGTTATAGTTATAATTTTGGTATCCTTTACCATTGTATATTTAATCTTGAATTAATGAATCAGTTCAGTCATGTACTCATGCATCAGATATGCATATTTAGTAGGAGAACTCAGCCTATCAATAGTTTAGTCATGTAGTCATGTTTCAATATACATGTTCAGTGTGCAAACTTAGTCTATCAGTATTTCTCAGCTTAATTAGATGCATTCGAGGATGAATGTTTCCAAGGGGGAGATATTGTAATACCCCGTATTTCCCTAACCTAGAATAACCCTCAGTACATAACTGATCCAATAAATTTTTTTCTAAATACTAAGTATTTTTTAGTTTAGATCCTGCCATTGTGTAGGAAATTGAATTAGCTTTCCAACGAAATAAAATTTCCCTAAATCTGATAACCAAGTAAAAAGTTATGGCTATTTTAAGTTTCAGTCGTTAAATACCATTATTCAGGCTAGTAGAGCATCACAGAGTATGTCAAAATGGCAATTGTCAGTTTCCAGTGAGGCACCGCAATATCGGCGCGTCATGCCACAACTTATTTTCACATTTGTCAATTTCCAGTCTACCAACGTAATCCCACTGCCTCCCGATGAACTTCCAGGTCACATCCATGGGGTAACGTGATTCCATCGCATCACGTTGATGGTCTAATATCTAGTTGTTCACTTTCGAGTAACACAACACGATAGCACCGCATCGCGCCAAGGGCCTAGATCGGGATTTTTTAGTTAATTTCCAGTTTTAAGTTTCGAGTTTTAAAATCATTCTAGGGGTATTTGAGTCTTTTTCCACAGCCTTAGTCAACCTTTAACATGAAATTCAACCCTAATAAACCTAGTTACACCATTATTCATTCAATTTTCCCACAAGATAAATTATTTTTTTCTCAAGAGGCAAAAACCCTAGTTCAAGAAATCAAGAACAAGCTCAAGAATTCCTCTTAGAACCTTCAAGAAAGAATCTTCTAAAGTATGTTAGGTGTTCATTCTTGGGTTCCTTTCGGCCATGAAGTTCAAGAACCTTTTTTCAAAATACAAAGATTGTGTATTTATGATTTCCATGATTTAGTTGAATTGAATTCATGTTCATGTTATTGTTGGGTTTTAATCCATGATTTAAATTATAAGTTCCAAGAATTGAACCTATTATGTGTTGAATTACATGATATTCATGATAAAACCTTCAATTTGCAAGTTGATTGATGTAACCATGTTAACGCTAAGTGTTTATGATTTAATGAACCAAGTATGCTTCCCATATGTTTGATAAATTGTCTATGAGAATATAATAATACCATTTCAGCATGCTAACATGTATTTCCCAATCAGGTACAAACTTATGCCTACAAGTATTTGATAAAATGCTTATGTGATTTGACTAGTGAAGACATGACATTTTGTTATGTAATCCTATTCATGCACAAGTTCATTTATATCAAGTATTTCACAGAATGTCTAAATGAGTGCATTGTTAAGAAGCAAGTATTGTTATGCCTTTATGATCATTTTATGCCTTACTTTTTATGCTATCGAGTCCTGGGGTATTTAATAACAAATAATTTAGTTGTTTAGATAGAGCCAGTGTCAGTCATAGAATCCCAGTCATGTCACGATCTATAGTACTCTCAGTCAGTTACTGAACTCAGGAAAACACAGTAGACTTAGTATCAATCCAGTCCAATTCAGTATACTCTGTTCAGTGTCTTTCAGTTGGGAGTAGGATTTAGCACTGAGTGAGTGCAGGGATGACAGTTTTCCCGTTAGAAAGGCAAAATCATTAGTAGCAGTCCTTGTACTCCAGAACTGCATACCAGCGCAGAATGAGGATTCACCCGTCAGACTAGGCTTGACTACCTCCCAGGGGTCACATGTTAGATTAGACTTGGCTTCACCCAGGTGTCACCCATTAGCTAGATTTGGCATCCTAGTTTTCTAGTGTTAGTACCCATGGCATGGTATTACCACCCTTCCAATTAGGTTCATGGTTTGGACCTCTATCAGCTCAGATTTAGGGTATGTCGGTTAGATGATTACCTCCTACAGTTTCAGTCTCCAGTATAGAATTCAGTTCAGTTCTACAAAATCAGGATTGTTAGATACAGTCAATCAGTATCAGTAACTCAGTAATCAGAACTCAGTACTTAGCTTTATAAAAAATCAGTTATAGTATATGTATATGCATAGTATTACATACTCAGTATTTACAGAAGTTTCAGTTATCCATGTACTCTCATGTTTGGTTTCTCTATATCATTTCAGTCAGTTATTATTCATGCATTTGAACCCTTGTATTCATCCTTATATCATCTAGCATACCAGTACATTCCACGTACTAATGCATACTCTTTATTTACGCTATGATATCTCATATCATAGGTTCAGATGCTCAGGTTCCCGATCGCGCATAGACAGATTCAGGTTCCGCAAGCAGTATCATCTTTAGTAGTGAGTCCTTATCTAGTGATGATATTATTTTATTTCATTATTATAGTAGACTTAGTATTTCATTTGGTGGATTTAGTTAGGGGATTGTCCAATCAACTCCATATTCAGACAGTTCAATTAGATGCTTTCAGACTAGACCAGTTACGACATTTTTTAGTTTTCAGATGTTTTTAACAGATGTTACATTTATTAGTATTTCAGATTTTGAACCTTATGGCATTTTAGACTAATTTCGTATTTATTTCAGTAGTATTATCTAGTGCTCACAGCAGATATCAGTCATGGGTGATGTTGTAGTCCTTCGAGTTCGTAAGCACCGTGTGACTACTAGGGGGTAGTATCAGGTTGTTACATGTTATAACATAGGTTCGGACGCACAGTTTCTCAACCATCCTTAGATAGCTCAGTAATTCCCTGTGGAATTAATGGTCGGTCCTTATCAATCGAGGACATGATATGTTATTTTATTCATTTCCATATTTCATTATGATTCAATTAGTAGGATTTAGTTGGGGTTCTGTCCCATCACTCTTTATGATTCTTAGAGGCTTTCAGACAGTTAGACAACCATTCAGTTTTAAGTTATTATCAGTTGTTCTGACAGACAGTTTAGTTTTGGTGTTTTTATCAGCTACTTCAGACATGGCTTTTTTATATATTTTACTATTCAGATTGACCGTACCTCATTGGTTTATTTTTTGCATATGTGTTTTAATTTCTTTTGATTCATCCCCAAATCCTTAAGTGTTGGAAATATAGCATTATAATGTGATCTAGGCTCTAAAGAGCATAAGAGTAGTACATATTCATGTTTCCAACTAAAGGTTTGATATTTTATCTTGAATTCCCATTATTTTGATGAGAAATTTCTATTCCCTAGAGTTTAATATTTTTTCATTCTAAAATTCACGTATTATGCTTGTATACTAAAATGTCCAATGTTTTGGGTCTCTGCATTATGACTTCATACTACTATTGTAAGAGTTTTTATTGGGATTTTGAAAACATTCAATGCTGGCTGGTTATGAATACTTGATACCTATGTGTTTACTTACTATTTTAAAGTCCCAGTTAGTCCTTGTCAGTAACCATGAATAATACTAGTGTCATTCAGTTGGAAGTAAGATTTAGCACCGAGAGGGAAGTATGGGTTCAGCGCACCCTACTTTTGAGAAACTATGTGCCCCCATAGGATTCTAGGACTCGCCAAAGTGTGTTTTCTTTTGCCCAAATGGGCTCATTATTATGATCACTCCAGTTCAAGTTTTAATCTGATGGAAAGGATGGAACAACCCTTCTCAACTAGGTCAGACGTTGGACTCCATGGTAACATACATGGTTTATTTCGGTTACATGATACCTCTCACGATTTCAGTTAGTATTAGCAATCTATTCTTGGTAAGTTTTGCTAGACCAAGAAGTTAATTTTCAACATTTATTTAGTCAGTTGTACAAACAACACCAGTTATTCAGATAATGTCAGTGTATTAAAATACTTGGTCTTGCATATTCAGCTTTACATGCTCATTTAATTACATTCAATTTTAACATGTATTTTAGTTAGTCCTTACCTCACATACTAGTACATTCAAAGTATTGATTGCATACCTTTATTTTGTGCTATGTTGTCTTATAACATAGGATCAGACGCATAATTTCTCAACCATCATTAGATAGCTCAGCAGATCCTCGTGGTAGTAGTGGTGAGTCCTCATCAATTTAGGATGTCATATTCTATTTCATTTATTTCAGTATTTAATTATGATTTAGTTAGTTTATGTTAGTTTGGGGTTTGTCCCATCAACTCCTTATGATTCTTAGAGGCTTTCAGACAGTTAGACAGTTATTCAGTTTTCAATTATTATCAGTAGTTCAGACAGACATTTTAGTTTTAGTGTTTTTATCAGCTACTTCAGACATGCCTTTTTAAAATATTTCATTTTTCAGATTTATGGTACCTCATTGGTTTATTTTATGCACATGTGTTTTAAATTCTTTTCATTCAGTGCTCACAGAAGGTACCGGACCATGGGTTAGCTTAGGGTAACTTATTGCCTTAAGAACTATGTCACGACTATAGGGTTGCCTCAGGTCATGACAGCAATACTTAAACCAACAGAAAATAGAAGTAGTCCCTTTCTATCGTATCCCATAAATTACAGAAGAACAAGATATTACTGCTTCTATAGCTGAGGATCCATCTGCCCATAGGACTGTTCGTGAAGTGGCAATCCCACTTATGAAAAATTTGACCTCCCCTTTTCAAAAAGTTGTTGATATAGGTATATTTAAGCTGAAATAGAACATGGTGCAACTTTTGATCAGCATTGGATAGTTTATCGGGCTTTCACATGAAGATCCACAAGTACACTTGTAGAGCATTTTGGAGATTAGTGACACATTCATCCCTACGGGTGTGTCAATTGACTAGGTGAGGCTGACACTTATCCCCTTTTAATTGTTGGGGGAAGCGAAGAAGTTGTTAAAGGCTGAGCCAGTATGTTCAATCATAATGTGGGATGACTTAGCCCAAAAATTCCTCATCACCTCTTTCTATCTAGCAAGACAGCGAGACATTGTACTGAGATTGTGAGATTCAAACAGAGGCCATATGAGAACTTATATCATGCTTGGGAGAGGTTTAAAGCTCTTCTTTGGGACTGTCCACATCATCGAAAGTCAAATGAGGTACTAGGTCACACTTTTGTTGAATCACTTAACCATAACATAAAAAATTTGCTAGATCCTACTGTAGGTGGTCTAGAATTAGAGAAGAAGTAT
The DNA here is from genome assembly GCA_030864215.1 of Capsicum pubescens. Classification (NCBI taxonomy): domain Eukaryota; kingdom Viridiplantae; phylum Streptophyta; class Magnoliopsida; order Solanales; family Solanaceae; genus Capsicum; species Capsicum pubescens. Next base: position 338,596,710 of record CM061548.1, read on the forward strand.
AATGAACTATAAACTTTGTTGAACAGGATTTCTCAAGGTAATCTAGATTGGCATGGTGATACCTCAAGATGTTTAGTGACAATGGCGGTAGGGATTATTTATGTTGATATTGTTGTAGCCTTGGCCGCTAAACTCTCAACCATGCAGAATTGGATAATGACCCAATTAAGAAAATTGGGTGTAAATCAAATTACAAAAGTGAATGCAGTGTAGTAAACTACCAGTTGGTATGGGGTTTATGGTAATAGCGGTCACTCTGTATCTCTATGTGGTGCAAACCTAAGTCACTCATTCTTGTGGGCAATGCTCAAATTCCAAATTATGGTAATTTTTACAACCAAAGGTGGCATACTCAGACAATAAATCTATCTTGGAACAACAACCAACAACAACAATTTTAGCAGCAACAACAAAGCACTAAGGAAAATAACATAGAGGTCATGTTAAAGAAGATCATGGCCACCCAAGAATCGATGGTTGCTGAACTCAAACATCAACAAGTACTTCAGAAGTAGTTGGAGTATTAGTTAGGGCAAATACAGCAGGCACCAAATGTCAGGCCTCAAGGTGGTTTTCCAAGTTACAATGAACCTCCTAAACAAGTAATGAAAATCACTTTGAGGAATGGTAATGATCTTAATGAAAGTCCTCTAAACATAAATAAGAAGGTAAATGCTTAGTTGATTTATCAATTAGGTGCAGACAAAATTGTTGATTATTCAAGGATATCTGTGTACCTAAAAACAAAGGTTGTTGAACAGGTTAAGGTGTATCCACCACCTCTATTTCCACATAGGATAAGAAAATCAAATAAGGATGCATGCTTCAAGAAATTCTTTGACACATTCAGAGAACTTCACATTAACCTATCCCTTTTAGATATTTTGCTAGTAATGCCCAATTACACTAAGTACTTGAAGGACATGGTAAATAATAAAATTAAGATGCAAGATATTAAGACAGTAGCACTCATTAAGGAGTGTAGCTCTGTGGTTATGCAAAAGATGCCCCAAAAGTTTAAGGACCTGGGAAAGTTCACTCTCCCTATTCAAATTGGTAGTAGCGAGGTGGTCCATACATTGAGTGATTTAAAGAAAAGTATTAATTTAATGCTTCTATCATTGTTCAACACATTGAGTTTGGGAAATACTAGGTCGAGCTCTGTGTTACTCCAAATGGCAGATCAGACTATAGCCTATCCTAAAGAAATCATTATGGACATTCGCATTAAGGTTGGTAAGTTTATTATTCCTGATGATATTATTGTTTTTAATTATAAGGTAGATGAAAAGGTGCCGATCATCTTGGGACATTTATTTTTTATAATGGGATGAGCATTAACAGATGTGAGAGAGGTCACACTTACAATGAGGTTGGATGATGAAAAGGCGATTTTCAAAGTTTACAAACCACTCAACAAATTATCCCACGACAAAGATTTATGTATGCTTATAGAAATTGAAGGAGATAACTATGGGGTGGTGGAGTTTAGTACACCAAAGACCTCTTTGAACTTTCTCATTAAGCTACCTAAGACACCAATACCTAAGCCCGAAAGGATGTTGATTGATAATCTTAAAAAGGTTATTATTGAGAAAGTTTTTTACCTTGAGAGCTTACACTCAATAGGAATAAAAAAAATAAGAAGATGATCTCCAAGTAGGAGGAAGAGCATGAAAGAAAATGGTTAAATGTAATGTTGGGTTATGGCGTGACACTAAATCAGGTGCTTCCTGGGAGGCAACCCAAGTTAAGGTAGGTTTTATTTTTAGTATTTTTTGTTGTTACTTCACATAGTATTTTTTTTATGAGTCAGAGGTTGAAGTGAAGTCTGAGTACAAAAAACCTGAGCTAAAGAGCATGGCGAAGACAGAGTGTAGGGTCCACCAAAACTCACTAATTATAAAAGATGCTACTATCTAGGCCTAGAGGACTCAGGGAGTATTTCTATCTCTACTTTTAAGTATACATTGGGGACAAAGTCGATTTTTAAGTATGGGGTGGGGAAATTCCCATTTAGTAGAAATTTTTTAAAATTGTTTGTGTTAGAATAAGTAAGATGTTCTTGTTGGTGATATATGTGATTGCATGATGAAAGTTTTTTTGAATGTAAAGAGCATGTTAATGGTGTGAATTATCACTTTGGAGAATCTTAGGATCTAGTTTATGTCTTTTGTACTTATTGGCTTAATGTTAAACTAATGTTATTATTTGGTTGAGAGTCTATGATGATCCTTCTTGAGTTGAGAATGTGCCATGTTTGTGCGAGGTGTTTGTGTATTTTTTGTTAAAATTGATATCTATAACTTGCCTGATGTGTGTGCAAAGCAGAATAAAGAGTGTGAGTTTATGAGATGATATAGGCATTTCTTTGATATCTATTTTTCATACCCTCTTTTACCTTTCCTTGTGAATAATCCAAGTTAACCCCATTTAGGTTTTTTCTTATTTTCTTTGTATCCTAATATGTAGCCTAATCCTTTCTTTGATTGACCGTAATTTGATCCAAAGCTCCTAAGCTCTTTAGTTAAAATTCAATTGAGTTAAAGAGTTATAAATTCAAGTAGGAAAAGGTGAAATTAAATCCCTAAAGTAATAGTTATTTGTGTGTACAATTGATATGTTAAGGTTGGGAGTAAAGGAAATTTTTTCTAAAAAAGTGAATCATGTATTAATAGACAATACTCCCACACATATTGTATATGAGTAAGTTTAATGAGATGGGGCAAAACAAAAGATATGGGTAGATAGAAGTTGTTAAAATCAGTTGTTATAGGTGAATTGAATGAAAAGTGTGATGTATTAAAGCTCTTTGGGAAGATAGTCACTATTATTGGCCATAATAGTTCCTACCCATCCCTTAGCCTACAGTACAACACTTAAAGATCTATTTGATCCTAAGCTTCATTATTCTGATATTAGTGGAGTACTACACTAAGGGAAAACTTATGATTCATCCTTTGTAACTTGGGAATTCTTTGTGAGAGTAAGTATAATTTGTTTCACGTGCCTATTCTAGTAATAAATTACATCTATATGAGTGGTTTTGGGTAACTATCTTGTCGTGAGAGGACATGTTTGACAATATTTGGGTGATTTGTATGATCTATTTGATTTAATTAATATGAGTGAGTTTGCCAACTTGGTGAGTTAATTCTTGAGGCTAGGATGTTTTGGAGTAGTGTTCTTGATCTTTAAATTTTGTGTATAACATGCATAGTGTAAAAACTTGCATTTAGTGTAGTCATTATAGTACTAGCTTGGGTGTTTTAATACTAGTAGAAGTGTGGAGTAATCTTTTAATATGATGCTTATATTAAAGCCTTGTTCGAGGACGCATAAGGCTTTAACTGTGGGGTGATGATCTAAGGTGTATTTATGCACCTCAAAGTTGTAACCCTACCTTATGTTGCTTTGTTTTGAGGAATTCTAATGTTCTTAATGAGTGAATAATGATATAATTGAGCATCAAAGTTTTAAAATACTTTATTACAATGTTTATGGTGTATTTCAAACAAGTTTGGATTCAAATTGATCATTTAGAGTTCAAATGAGAAAACTAGTATTACTAGCTTGATCTAGGTATTGTTCTAGTTGATCTTGATGAATTTTAGTTAGAATAATTAGTTCATAATGTTATGGTTGTGTAATTATGTGTTGAATTTTTATAGTCATAACTAAGTTAATGATCAAAAGGGCAACAATAGTTCTTAGCTAAGTTTCTAGTTCACCATTGTGGATTGTTTGATGGTTTGAACTTTAATTCGTGGTGTTCAATGCAATTGGATGCTTTGAGAGTTAGTAATGATTATATATTAATGATACAAAATCTTGAAATAATGTAAAAGTAATATCGCATGGCTTGGAATGGAAGGACAGAAGCATGAGACAACATTCAATGTGAAAATGGACACTTTGGAGTGATTGCGCATCACAGAGGCTATCCATACCGCTATAGGGTCTGAAAATCAGCCTTGGATACTTATTAAATGAACAAAAAACATTTTGGTATCATTATTATACCATGAAACGGACCCATGATGCTGCGATATGTGGCGTGACGCACACCCATGTCAAAATCAGCTTAGCTTGTCCTCCCATAAATAGGACACTTGAACAAAATTAGAAACACCTTGACAACTTTGAAACATTGAGGTAGGATTTAAAAGCCTTCAATAAGGTTTTTTATTCATTTACTTTATTTTTTTTATAGATTTTATCATATATTCATCTACTGTGATTACGATTATGTTCATGAGCTGCAAAAATCCCTTTTTTGGGGTTAAGGCCAAGATTATGACTACTATTGTTATGAATTGATTTGGTTTTGATTATTTATCTTATTTGGTTATTTATTTATCCTTTTTATTACTATTTTAAGGATTTGTGACCCATATAATACATCTATTGTCATCTTGTAACCCCAGAAAAAGGAACAAGAGGATAGAACGTGAGGTAAATAGAGTTGGATTGTAAATTTCTATAGAATGAATTTTTATTTTGAATGTAGGATAGGAATATACCTAAGTGACCTATTTGGTTCACTTATCGGATGAAATATTAATGCATTTAACTTAGTAACCATATCCCCGCTCAACGATGTAGTTGTGGAGCTAAGTTAGATAGGTGACTAGAGGCTCGAAAGACCATAGTCATAATATCAACCGCGTGAATCAACAATCAAGATACGTAACATAACTAATGAAGTTTAATAGTTATTTTATGATTGTTTGTTGAGCCTTAACCCTTGGCTCTCCTTGTTGATTGTACAAGACTTTTACTTTTACACATTGTTTACTTTCAGTTTATAGCATTGTATGATTGTTTGTTGAGCCTTAACCCTTGGCTCTCCTTGTTGATTGTACAAGAATTTTACTTTTACACATTGTTTACTTTCATTTTATAGGTCAAAAGCTCTTTTGGCTACTTTCGCACTGAATCAATATCAATAGTTAACAAAAATTGAATATTTGTTAAAACAACTCTTTGAGGGATTGATATTCGACTTTATTTAAGGCTAGTGTATTACTTTGTGATACCGCGTACACTTACGTGTGCGCTTGGGCGCAACAGTACATGGCAAGAAACATAACCAAATTGAAAATTAATAATTGAAAATTAAAATTGAAGTGTTTTCTAGTCACTACTTTTTAAAATTGAATTAAAATATATAACATAACAAAATTTATACAAATAAATAACACATGAAAATTCACCACAATCCATCGTAACTTTAACTGTCGCCAATTTCACCAATGTGCTAAAATAATTTTTGCCTAATGAATCGCATTTCATATTGAAGTCAATCATTTTCTTGGCTGGGAGCTCCACAATGTCCCTTAGAAGTTCTACTTCTCTTCTATGTTCTACAGTTTCAAGAGTGAGAGTTTCACTTGCAACCGCGTTAACAACAATGTTATGGAATGAGGGAGGAGCATGATTATATGGTTGGCCATTTCCATGAATGTTTGCAACACAGTTAGCATGACCATTGGCTTGAGAAGTGTTCATGTTTGCAACAATGACATTTAAATTTTTTTAAATATTCTGAAATTGTAAAGAAGAATGATGATACTTAAGAAACCCATTGTTATATAAACTATCGATTCATCTTAAAACTCTTCAAGCATCACTGTTTGAATGTTGCATTAATCCTATTTAATGGACGTGTTTCTTCATTTTTACAATGTCTTTATTATCTTTTATGTAGTTTAGCATAATTTGTTAACTAATATTGTAGGATCCTGATGTCACCCAAATATACACATCCATGAAGTATAAAGTGATCGAAATCAAACACAGAAACCCAACTAGGTTGAGGTCGATCCCACAAGGAATAGGTCGAACTTGTATCTCAAACTTGCTTAAATAGTGGAGAAGTACAGAAAAGTAAATGAGAGGATTTGTATCGAACAGAAAAAGTAACAAGCTTTGGATGTCTTTGGTTGTAAAATAATCTAAAAGAAACACTAGGACTGTGTTCCCCCTGGCTTCTTAACTCCGTAAGTTTCTCGTACTTAGCCAGACTATCTTTATGCTACACATGCAGAATCTGACAAGATATGTATCACCAACTATCTTGTGGACTCGTTGGTAAATCTCTCCCTTCACCTTTTGAGTCTCAGGGTGTCGTCGTACTAACCCTTGTCTTTAATACCAATTTAGCTTTAACCTTGTGAGTCAAACTATTAGATTAGGGTTGGTATCCTCGAATTGATATTGTGCTCATCTTTTCACAATCTTGAACTCCATTTTGAGAATGATCTCAAATACAGGAAAGTCCTTAGCTTCTGCAGTAGCTAAGAAAGAAATCAATCACGAAGAAGATCACAATATTTGCGGTAACCATGATCTAACCGAACCTCATACTTCCCCTACTTTATTAATCCGTCAGGGTTTCCACAACCCAATTTAAGGAAATTATCCACTCATGGTTATACAACAACACACGGAATTCAATGAAGAAAGTATTGAGTTAATTGAACAATGATGAAAGAATAAAATCCAAAATCTCAGATTAATTACGAAACCAAAAACCAAGAACAAAGGTATCCGAATTGTAGAAAAATGTCAAAGTACATAAAACATATCAAAGGTGCGTAGACTATTATAAAAGTAGCCCAAGGTTATGTATAGAGTCTCTAAATAAGAAAGGAAACCATAGAAAATCAAAATAGGAAAACTAGGTCGATGATGGCCATGCCTCTGGCAACAAACTATTAGGACTGAAAATGACTCGTTGTTTGATGTCGCAATTGTTTTTTTCTTTCATTGGTTATGAATCACTAGGTGATGTAATGAGTCATATGTTGCAAGTCGTCATCACTCTAGTAGATTTTCATTTTTACGACTCTTGAGTCTGTTGTTAGAAAGACTCCTCACTAGGAGTTGTAGTCAGTAATTATAAATAATGGTCTTTATTCATTACCATTGGAGCATCTTTTGTAAATCTTTAGGACTTTTAGCTACTATGCTCAGAACGCCTTCACACCACAACTCGTAGTCACACATAACAAGTCGTGTTCAGTCTTCACTTCACTCTTGGAACTCATCTTTGGCCACTATTAACATCATGACTCTAGCAACAAGTCATTAGGTGACCACACAATTTGTTGCCTGGTCATCACTTCAACTTTTCAGAGCTTTTTTATCTTTTTTTCAGTAAATCAACACTTCCAACCTAATTTACTTCCAACCTACACAAAACACACATCGTATCCGATGAAACAACCTAAGTAAATGCATAATTTCACCATTTTAAGAATAGAAAGTGTCATGAAACCATGGGACATCAACAACCTTAAAACTACATGAAGACAATGCTTAACAAGGAGAATCCTAAAATACCTTTGCCAGTCGATTATCAACATTGGCTAAAAATACCTTACCCTATCTTATTTTTGAACTTTTCAAAACCCAACTATGTGTATCGATGAAGTACAATAACGTAACACAAAGGAATCAAGTTGTGGAATTACATTGGCAAAAAACAACCATGTATATATACAAGTTACACTATTCATACAAACAAGTAATCTAACATCACAACCCATGTACCCTCATTATCAAAGAATTCCCAATCACTCATATATATCACCATATTAATGTAGGGACGGTCAGGAGACGCTCTTACTCACAAAGAAGTTCCAGCAGTGTGCGCAGAATGCCATAGGCTTTCCCTTATTTTTATTACCTTAGTTTTCAGACAGTTGGGTTAGGATCACTATAGGAAATCATTAGGCTTGTACCGTAAGCTTAGTGATGGTATATCATATTTGGGAATTTTTAGTGACTAAGCCTCCTTGGCACTACAATTACTTTGGGGTCCACTCATTCACCAACTTTTCTTTCCTTTCGCCCTTATCTCTCCCTTTTTATTCCTTTATATCTTATTCAGGCTGGGTGTGGTTTCTTTTATTCTTTATTTTGTAGTTTTTCTTTTCTTTTTTATTCTATCTTTTTTATTTTCTTTTTTATTTTATTTTTCTTCCACACCCATCCCTACTTTCTTTTCTATTCTTACATTTTTTTCATACTTACTTCTAACTGCATACCCCTATGATAACCACCATTAATTAGACGATATACCTGAGTTGAGGTGCGCAATGTATAAGGACGAACAGGGATAAAATAGGTTCATTGCAATTAAAATAGGAAGGCGAATTGGTGTAAACAAAATATAGGTCTATTAAGGCTCAAAAATGGGATCAAGGGATTCTTATTACATCTAGTTGGTTATTTGGGCTACGTGGATTAATTTCAAAAAATGACCTTTGATCTTTTCTTATCTAACTATCGTATAACCCAGGAAATATTAAATGGGAAAGTTATAGATTCCACACACACAGGGAACTTGGTAACATCTCACATGCACATAGTACAATGTCACATCGCACGAGTAATCTATCCGATTCATGCAATTATTTTCCAATATTGTTATATTCCTAATCCTAATGTCATTATTAGATTCACAGTGGTCACATGTATGCATATATCACAAAGTAGTACAATAATTTTTTAAGAGGGGTATAATTTTAACAAGAAATTTCATAATTTAAGAACAATCACACAAAATCTATCAACTTTCTTTGGTATGAATTTTCTTCCTAATTAAATACCAACACAGACATCGCAATCACAAAACAAAACAAAATACAATATGAAATAGTTATTTATAAAATACATGCTTATTCTATATTCAAACCACAGCTAATAATAAAAAATATGACAACAAAAACTCATGATGGCTAAGTGGTACACCCCCACCCCTAATTAAGAAACTATGCACTGTCCCTAGTACGCGACTATAATATAAATCAAAGAAGGCGAAGACATACCTAGGAACACTAGGCGTTGTTTCAAGTAGTGTTAGCTCGGAAGCCTTAGAAAGATCCCCACACTCCTCATTAGTGGCCCCAGTGGTGCTTGGGGCACTCACATTAATAGTGGCACCAATTGTGACTGGTGCACTTAATGATGGATCTAGCAGCAGAGTTGTACTAATGCACATATCAGTAACAACAACAACTTAGGAATTACCAGCTTTCGCCACAACCTCATGGACCCTAGTCTGATGGTCCAACTCATCCTGAATGTTGGCTACTTTTGTAGCCTCAATCTTTTCCTTCTCTTTTCCTCTTCCTACCTATTTCACCATCGTCAACAATTAGCCACAGTTTCTATACCTCTAACACCCTAAATATCTGTTATCTTCTCCACCTCATAGATCTCCTCAATAATGGATATCGAAGGGAATGGTCTATTATGCAGGGCGTCAACCACCTTTCAAAGTGCGGTCAACTCAGTATGTACGCTGCCAAATTTGAGGACTGGATACCTTCTAGTCTCCGACTGATTCGCTACTTAAACTCATCAACCGATACTACATATTTCTCATCTCACATTGAATATCGTTCTGCATCCATGGATTTACCTTGTCATCAATAAGCTTCACCTTTGCCTCCATAGTGCCTAATCACTTCCTTAAATCAGCTAAGAATAACTGTGGCACTAAAGCACAACCAACGAGGTCAGTCTGAAAGTAAATAGACTTAGTGTCGTAGGAGGTAATAGGGTAGGAGTTCGTGAAGTATTTGTTGCATCTGTCAAGGTATGAGGCTTGGAATAGGTAGTCTCATTATGGGTCTTACCAATATTGGTAAACCCTGAAAAATCTATCCCGTGCCCTCCAGCATAAAGTTCCTCGCTAATCAATGATGCTCCCACCTTCTCATCTTTAGAGATGGGGTTTGCATCATCATGAATCAACCCTAAATCCATAATACCTTCTGACTGGAGAAATTGGTCAGCCCCTGGAATCTCTAGCAAACACGCAACTAAACATATCCTCATTAGCAAACATAGGAATTCCATGACTGTGCTTGTTCTCATTGACCAATCACGGACCTCTCTAGTAATAAATTGTGCTACATTAAAATCATAGCCTACCATAATACCAGCTATGAAGGATGCACGGTCTGGACTGAGTACATTGTCCCCATATATTGGACTCAACCTATGACGCACAAGTGTCTACCATGCCTTAGCAAAAAAATTCTAGCAACCCTTCATAATCGATTGTGAATTAAGTCATGCTCCTCCTACTACCCAAATAACCTCCTCGTGCTCGGCCGCAATAAGAATGGACATCTATCATAAGTGAATTAACTTATCCTCTACATCAATTTTCTTTCTTTTAGTTTTTTGAATCTCATCCATGCAAAATTCAATCTCAGAAGTATTTTCTAGTAGTTGGAACTCTTGCCTAGATAGCATTCAAGAAATAGTCTGAGTGGAGATGTTCACCCAAACACCACTAAGCATTACATATTTCAATGGATCACCACTACCATATAAATACCCCTATGTATAGAACCTCTTTACCTTCATCTGATATGCTACATAGAACTTATATTCTAATTTAGAATAGTACTGGCTGGGCGTTGTGGTTATCAACTCAAACTAGTTTTTTCTGAACCAATCATCAAATTTAGGCATCTCAAAAAATCCTATGGTGGTCATCCTTCACTTTTAATAGAGCCCTCTATATGGTTTTCCTATGAAAGTGTTTATGGAACTATCCTAGTCATATAAGTCATTCATTTCGGGGTAACCACAATTGATTGATGATAGGCACCAGAAAAGGTGAGATAGAAAGTACTGCGGAAGGTGGTGGTGGTGTAGGTAGGTTTACTTTAACAGGGGTTTCACTCAACACTCTCACCTTCGTCTTTATTCTTGGACCCCTCATTCTTTGAACCTTCATCTTCCTCATCATCTTTCTCCTCGGGGTCATCCTCATCATCCTCATCATTTTCTTCATCATTTTCACTATTTTCTTTATACAGGGATGATTAGTGGGGTGGTAAGGTTCTAGGATTCTCCCTCCTATACTTTGAAGGAGGTGGTGTCTCATCCCTTTTTATTGTTTTGGCCTCCTGAGGTAACTTGTTTCTTAGCATAACCTGCCTCTCTAATGGGTATTTATTAATTATGCCACTAGACTTATCAGTGTTCTCATTCACAAAGAAATGATTGTAGGGGGGGCTGGCTTCTTGGGAGTGTGCTTCTTGGTTGAGTTATTTTTAGGTGCCATTGTACCTGGAAGAAACACACACATTAGTACATCCTAAGAAAAGGGAAGAAAAGTAAGTGAAAGTGTTATGGGGACTGGGTACCTTACGCCTCAGGGTACGAGTGTAAGTGTTTTAAGAAACACGTTTAATATGCTTGAACATCATCTCTTTCTTGTCGCCAAATCTCTCCACACAACAAATTAATACAGATACCTCTACTCGCATTTCATGAACCTGAGTGTACAACGATTGAAGCTGATTAAGTGCAACACACCTGTATTAAGGAAATACATACGTAGGGTGAGATCCCTGTGGGGTGGTTGGTGAGTTATTCATTTTCACCTATAATTAAATTACAATAATAGAAACCACAGACAATAATGGAAGTATAAAATTGTGAGACACCATAAAATTTTGATCATTTTATTTTTGACACTCCTGCATTCGTAATGTTGATTTATTACTTGAATTATGTTTAGGGATCTTCAAGGGTATTTTAGGAAAGTTTTAGATTTTTCAGAAGGGGTTTGAGGCTATTTTGGAACTTCGATGTAGTAAGAATCTGCGATAAAGCTGTGTCATGAAGGTTAACCTTGCAATATTGGTGTGGCACGAGGCTAACCTTCACGACACTGGCGTGCCACGACGCTATTTTAATTTCATCTAGTTTTTGTTTTTTCCACTTGGGGTGAGGGGTTTTTCATCTTTTTATCCCTTGTACAACTATTAAACATAAAATAAGCCCCTTGCCTTCGGTTTTTAAAGATGAAAATCATTTCTTCTCTCTTAAAACTCAAAACCAAAGAAGGCTTAAGGGTTTTTCAAGAAATAACTAGTCTAAGCTCAAAACTTCAAATAATTTTAAATTCCTTGTGTATTTCAGGCATGTTTCTCTTCTCTAACTTTAATTTTTACATTGTATCATTAATTAAATGCATTTTCTTATGATTTAAATTGTGGGTTTAAAATTAGGTTTAGGGTTTTTGGTTGTTATTGGTTGAGCTACTTGTCACATGTTTTAAATTGATTATTCATGCTTTAAAATAATGTTATTGGGACTTATTTGGTTCATTGTTTAAATGATTGGAATAGGGGACATGGCTTTCCCCAAATTGGATGAATTTAGGCCTAATAATTGCATTAAACTTAACCTACTTAGTAAACCTAATTTTTAGTATGGAAAATTGCTTGGTTTAACTTGTTTTGAACCCATTGTATTGCATTAAAGAATAAATAGATATACAAAAGGTTTTGGATAGCCGTGGTGGCCATGGAATGGATTTCAAAGGAACTTAGGATCCAATGTGGTTATGTGGATTGGTTTGGCATAATTAATTTAACTTGCATGCATAATGGTACGGTGATACTAAGAGGTAAATGCCTTAATGAAAGACTCATTGGTTAATGGATTGGTTTATGTGCAAATAGTTTTAATTTGAGCTTAAAGGGAACTGTGTAACTCACCGTGAAGATGTAAGTCCCGGGGGTAAACATTGGAAATCCTGTTTACCGATTTTGGGGGTCTATATAACCGTATGCTTGGTGCTCACTTGATATATATATTTTTCAGAGGGGTATTGCTTGGTTGCTCTAGTTTTTCCTCAATTTTTCTCCGATTTGTGCGGTTAACACACACTGGGCCCTTTTAATAGGGGGAGCTGAACCCTTTATAGCCTATGGGTACCTTTAAGAGAAATTGAGCTACATTGTTTAGGTAAATATTTTAAAACTCTCATGTTCATGACCCTTGACCCTATTACTGATATCCTATATATATTTATATGAATGTGGTGCACATACTTTATGAATAGATTTTGGTAATTACATTATTTTATCCTTATTCCCTGAGTTACATAACAGTGCTTGCCTCACTGGCCATCCCTAGATGCTACATCATTTCATGATGTAGGGCTCAAAGGTTTTACTCTTGCTCCTATGTAGCGTTAGGTAGTTTAGAATGTCAGTTGAGTTATTGTGAAGTGGTGATCCTCCATCCTTTAGAAAGCCTTGTCATTTAATTATTATTTCTATATTGTCATAGTACTTTTGGATTTTTTTGGTCATAGTTGGAGGCATGTCCGACATAGATATTATTTTTATTTTAGGGGCTTTCAAGAAAAAGGGTCGGTTGGACGTTAGTTTGGAATCCTAGAGTTTATACTATTAATTATCTATCCCTTTTATTACAATATTTATTGGATCTTCTTTAATATTGCCATTGTTCTCTTGAGGTTAGGCTAAGTTGCTGGTCTCTGGTCCATGGTGGGCTTAAGATACCCATCATGACTAGGCCCTGGTTTTTATTTTGACAAGCTTGGTATTAAAGCACGATTTAGGGTTATTGGGTATCCACAAAGCCATGTCGATTAGAGTCTCTTTTATGGATATGTAGCACGTCACACATATAAGGGGGAGGCTAAGACGTATTTAGGAATATTTTTCTTTCTTCTATTCTATTTGCGGGCTAAATAATCTAGTGTTATGAAACATTTCTAATTATTGTCTTCATCGTATTTCAGATTATGCCTCCCTAATATTTTGATGGTCACAAAAAATCTGTTGGAACCTCTGACCCATCTAAGGAAAATATGAAAGTAACTCGCAATATTTATAGAGTGCAGACCTGATCTAGGGTCCCTCCTCCTGACTGTACCACTCTATGTGGGGTTTTATCTATCCCTACTAGTCCTCCTTAGGCTCCCCAGGATGGTGATACTTATGCTTTGCCACCCCAGGGAGATATCTGTAATGTAGAGTTGCATTAGTTTATTTATGTGTTTGCCCAATTGGTGGCATCGGGATATCATCAGTCTGATCATGTTGGTCCTATCAGTTAAAAGATGTTTCCTAGTAGTGGTATGAAGAATAGGAAGCGACGAGGGGTGTTGATGCTGAATAGGTAGTGTGGGATGACTTTTTAAGTAATTTCCTTGATCACTTCTTTCCTCAGGAGTTGAGGGATGATAAGGCTAAGGATTTTATTAATCTAAAGTATGTTAAGAAGAGTGTCAAGGAGTATGCTCTAAAGTTTCAGCAATTGGCTCGTTATGCTCCTGAATTGGTGTCTAATATAATGTCTCAAATAAGAAAGTTTGGTTATGGTTTGTCCTATGATTTGGTGCTAAGAGTGTAAGGATGCTATATTGAATAATGATATGGACATCTCTAGACTGGTGGTTTATATATAGTAGGTAGAGGATGAGAAAGGAAGACAGAATAGAAGTTTAGATATTCAAAGAAAGGTGTAGGTTAGAAGAACACTGAAAGAGATGTTAAAAAGTGGACAAAAAAGAAGAACTAGGGGAATTCATATTCGTTTTCCAACGCTCCTTATCCTAGGCCTTCAGGTGATCTTTATTTTTAGGCTAGCAATAGTCCTAAGGCACGGGGTGCCCAGTCTCAGGCTAGTGGAGCTCAGTCAAACCTACCTTACCCTCCTTACCATTTTTGTGAGTTGCTTTATTGTGGATACTATGAAGAAGGGAGAAATTGGTGCTATAATTATGGTCAGCTGGGTCATATACAACAGGATTTTCCTTCAACCAGGGTTTCCACTGGAGATAATAAAGTTTTGGTTGCCACTTTTGCATCTCCAATCCCTAAGGTCACTATATCTTGTACCAGCACTGGCCAAAATTATCTCTATGCCCTTGCTACTCATCAGGAATTTGAGGCTTCTCCTGACGTTGTCACTGGTATGTTGCAACTTTCTCTCGTGATGTTTATTGTTTGCTTGATTTAGGTTTTTACCATATCTTATGTGACCCCTTATGTGGTTGTGCACTTTGATTTTTGTCCTAAAATTATTTTTGACCCCTTTTCTATGGCTACTCTGATGCTTGATTCTATAGTTACAAGGAAAATCTATAGGGTTGTAGGTGTCTATACTTCATAGAGTGACGTTGGTGGATTTGATAGAATTAGATATGGTGGACTTTGATGTAATCTTAGGGATGGATAGGCTTTATTCTTGCTATGCCTATCTGGATTGAAGGACCCAAAAAGTTAGTTTCCATTTTCTAATGAATCGATATTAGAATGGGAGGGGAGTTCCGTAGTACCTAGAGGAAGATTTATTTATACTTTAGAGCTCAAAATCATATATTTTGGGTTAAGTATTATAATTTTGAGGTCCCTCTTTCCAATCTATCCCTATGGTTAATGTGTTTCTTGAGGTGTTTCCTGGTCATCTTCTTGGAATTCCTCCCGATAGGGAAATTAATTTTGGAACTGATCTTTTATGAAATACACATCCTATTTCTATTTCTACTTATAGAAAAACTCCAACATAATTGAAAAAGCTAAAGGAGCAATTAAAACATCTTCATCATAAGTGTTTTATTTTTTCTAGTGTCTCTCTGTGGGGTTCTCTTGTATTTTCATGTGAAACAAATATGGGTCTCTTCGGATATGTATAGTCTATCATTAGTTAAATAAGGTTATAGTGAAGAATAATTACCCTTTTTCTAGGATTGATGACTATTTTGATCAGCTTCAGGATGCTAGGTATTTCTTTAAGATTGATCTTCGTTTGGGCTATCATTAGTTGAAAAATAGGGAGGTTGATATTCCCAAGTATTCTTTCAAACTCAATATGGTCACTATGAGTTTTTGGTTATGTCATTTGGATTGACTAATGATCTGATTGTGTTCATGGATTTTATGAATCAGATTTTCAAGTAGTTTTTGGATTTGTTTGTTATAGTCTTTATTGATGTCATCTTGGTGTACTATTAGAGTAAAGAGGATCATGCCAATCACCTCTAAATTGTGTTGTAGACTCTTAAGGAACAGAAGTTATATGCGAAATTTTTTAAGTGTGAATTTTGGTTAAGTTCAATGACCTTTCTTGGGCATGTTGTTAATAGTGAAGGGATAAAAGTGGATCAACAAAACGTTGAGGCAGTCAAGAGGTGGCCAAGACCTACTACTCCAATGGACATTAGGAGCTTCTTGGGCTTGGCTAGATATTATAGGATATTTGTTGGGATTTTCTTTTCTATTGCTGCTCCACTGACTAAGTTAACTCAGAAGAAGGTTAAGTTTCTATTTTTCCAATACTTGTGAGGGTATTTTTGAGAAGTTGAAGGATAAGTTGTCTTCTATACCTGTTTTGACCCTGCCCAAGGGTATTGATGGTTTTGTTGTGTATTGTGATGGATCCCAAGTGGGATTGGGTTGCATTTTGATGTAGCATGGTAATGTCATGTCCTATGCCTCTAGGAAACTTAAGTTTTATGAGAGGAATTACATGACTAATGGTTTAGAGTTGGCAGTTATGATTTTTCCTTTGATGATTTGTCATCATTATCTATATGTGGTTATATAGATATCTATTCATATTATAAGATCTTATAGTATGAGTTTATTTAGAAGGAATTAAATCTCAGGAAGAGGCTAGGTAAAGCTAATATTGTTGTTGATGCTCTTAACAGGTTATCTATGGTGAGCTTATCTCATCCCAATGAGGAGAAAAGAGGGTTGGTGAGGGATATTCACAGGTTGGCTAACTTGGGAGTTCATCTTTCAGACTCTAAGGTTGGAAGAGTGATTTTTCAGAAAATGGTCAAATCATCTCTTGGTGTAGACATGAGGAAAAAATAGGATTTTGATCCCATACTTATGTAGATTAAGGATGGTGTAGGTCAGTAAAAGGTTATGGCTTTCGAGATTAGGGGAGATGGCATTTTGAGTTATCAAGAAAAGTTGTGTTCCTAATGTTGATGGACTGCGGGAAAGAATTTTGACTGAGGCTCAAGAGTCTAGCTATATAGTTCATTCGAGTTCGACTAAGATGTATCATGACTTAAAGGAAATCTACTGGTAGAATAATATGAAGAATAAAGTGACAAATTGTGTTGCCAAATGTATGGTTTGTTAGCAAGTTAAGATTAATCATTTGAAGCCTAGTGGCATATCTTAAGAGATAGAGTTGCCTATGTAGAAGTGGGAGATGATCAATATGGACTTTATTATGGGTCTTCTATGGGCTCACAATCAGTATGATTCTATTTGGATCATTTTAGATTGAATAACTAATTCTGCACACTTCTTGTGAGGACTAACTATGCAGGTTAGGATTATGCTATTTTGTTTATTTAGGATATTGTGAAATTGCATGGGGAGTTGGTGTCCATCATTTCAGACTGAGGTACATATTTTTCTTCTCACTTTCGATATTCATTTTAGAGAGGTTTGGGTACTCAGGTGAATCTTAGAACTGCTTTCCACCCTCAAATAGAAGGGCAAACAGAATGGACTATTCAACCTTTGGAGGATAGGTGGGTTGATCATTTGCCTCTCATTGAGTTTGTGTAAAATAATAGTTATCATTCTAGTATTCAAATGGTTCCTTTTGAGGCTCTTTATGGAAGGAGGTGTAGGTCTCCTATTAAATGGTTTGAGGTTAGAGATACTAGGCTTTTTGTTCTTGACTTAGTTCACCAAAACATGAAGAAGGTCAAGGTGATTTAAAAAAGACTTAAGACTACCCAAAGTCGTAAAAAGTATTATACAGATGTGAGGTGTAGGGAGTTAGAGTTTGAAGTAAGTGATTGGGTTTTCTTGAATGTTTCTTCTACGAAAGGAGTTATAAGATTTGGGAAGAGAGGGAAGCTCAGTCCTCGTTGTGTTGGTCCATATATGATTGTGATGAGAATTGGGTATGTTGCTTATGAGTTAGATTTTCCGGCAAGTTTAGATTTGATTCATCATGTTTTTCATGTGTCTATAATGAAAAAGTGTGTGGGTGATCCTTCTTTGATAGTGCCTATTAAGGATGTTGGTGTAATGGATTCTTTATGCTACGAGAAAGTCCTTATCGAAATATTAGATAGGCAGGTTCGTAGATTAAGGACCAAGGATGTAGTCTCGGAGAAGGTTCTTTGGAGAAATCAAAAGGTAGAAGAGGCTATGTGTAAGGCTGGAGAAGATATGAAGGCCAAATATCCATTCTTGTTCCTCGACTTGAATAAAAGTCCATAAGGTATGAGTTTTGTTTTCCTCTTTTCCCAATTCAAGTTTGTCATTTGATTCTGATGTATTCATGTTATTCTCGTGCTAAAAGTGTCCTAACTCATCATTAGGGGATGAATCATCCTAGGGGAGGGGGTTAAGGTGAGGCCCCATAAAATTTCGATCATTTTATCTTTGACCCTCCCGCATTTGTATTCATAAAGTAAATTTTTGACTTAAATTATATTTAGGGATGTTAAAAGAGTGTTTTAGGTAAGTTTTAGATTTTTTGAAAGGGGTTCGGGTCTATTTTGGAACTTTGAGGCAGTAAGTCTCTATCATAAGGTCTTGTCACGGAGGTTAACCTCTGCAATATTGGCATGGCACGGAGGCTAATCTCTGCGATATTGGCATAGCATACTGGTATTAAATTTCATCCAGTTTTTATTTTTTCCCTTGGGTGTAACTCCCCAAAAATGTGTCCCAAGACATCACATGGTGCTCAAGACTACAAGTAGCCCAAGCTAACCCTTTTATCCTTCTTCTGATTCTGAAACTCATTATAAGTAACTTAGACATGTGAATCCACTGAAATACTGAAATATAACATTTATTGTCTTAACTGATTTGAGTTTAGATAAATATAAAGTCTAAAAGTGCTTGACTTAAAGATCTAAACAAGCAATATGGGAAATCTGAAATATTACTAATAGTCTGATAATCCTTTACTCCTAATTCCTAAAGAGTCACTGGGATAGACCTCCAACTGACTCAAACTGAACTGGAAACAACTAATCTAATACTACATAAGCTAAAGATCTGAATAAATGGGTCCTCGAACCATGAGGACTCACCAACTGTCAGGATGTAGATAGAGATGCCCATGGTCAATTACGCTGCTGGAACTTAGCACCTGAACTTACATTATTTAACAATGTAGCACATAGACGTATATGTGGATCAGTCCTTTTGGAATGTACTGAGTATGTGGGGGTGAATGCATAAGTAAAATAATAGATGCAATAATTCAAATAAACTTTCAAAATAGCATGCTAAATGTGAGTTACTCACCTTGGCTTGAATAATAAAAACTAACAAATCATAAGTCATGAGTAATAAGGCATAATGACATTCTTCTGAGCCACCACATTTAGTTCTAATAAACTGTACTCTTGATATGTTCTTCAAATCATGCAAGCTAAGTGAAAAGGACTCACTTTTATCGACCTTAAAACTTAAAGCTGAAATCCGATAACGGAATCTTAAGTGGAACAATGTCTGAGTAAATTTGTGAGCCTTTACACTTGGTTTCTAAAAGTTGTTCTATTATTTTTTTTATTTTAGGTAGGTTCTTCTAACCGACATAAACCATGTGAGCTATCATGGAGTTCAACATATTGTTCCCTCAAGGGGAAAACCTCACATTAGGGAGAGGTATCATACTCTTGACAAGGAGTACAACCTAAGCTATGTGATCACAATTTGTAGTTGCATCCTTATAAATGGGAATAATTTAAATATGTACCAATGTTGGCTCATAGTTCTGGGGAAATAAGATGCGCTAAACCCATACGTCCCGCTAGGTGCTAAATACTACTCCCTTACTTATATGCTCATTTTGTAGGAAATCCACTTTAAAATAGTATAAGTATTTGTAATGAAAATCAATTATGCTTCTCTTTACTTTAAAACATAAACAGTCTGAACAATTTGGATTTTGTAATCTTAGCTTGGGATCAAAAGAACCATCTTTGCTTTTAAAGCACTTTTGAAAACTTATCAATAGAACTTGAGATCATAATCTCCTTGTAAACTCATCACTTGTACTTGGGGCTCAAAATAGCAAGCTTTAATGCATCAATAAACATATTTAAACTTTATTATATATTATCATCTTAAAATCTATCAATAATCTCAATTAAGATGGTGGAATGTAACTCATAATATGAATCTCATGATTTCAAACATGGATATATGTAAATCTCTTGCAATTGAAGCCTTAAATAACATGATAATTCCATAAACTAAAAATAATAAGAATTGGGTATGAACCTTAACTTCAATTTATGCAAAATTCAACTTAAAATTAAGCTTTGGGCACAAGGGGGGGGGGGAGAAAACCCTTGTCATAACCCCACATACCTTAATGGTGGTAAAATTGTTGAAAGATTGAACCTTCAAGCTTGATTGTGGAACCCTATTTGTTTTTCTCCTTCTGAGTTCTTAGAAGCTAAACTTATGATGTTAATAGGGTTAAAATGTGATTAGGAGCTATTAATTTCGTAAGGTTATGTTTAGGGGCGTTTAAGGAGTGTAAAAAGACTTAGTTTCCCTTAAAAAGGACTTAAAAATGTAGTTTTTACGCCCTTGGGCCATAGGGCATGTGATGTATTGCCTGTAGACTAAACTAGGTTTTGTGGCGCATTGCCCATCGCCTAAAATAGGCTGGGCATCGCATTTTCCATCGCCTAAAATAGTCTTGGCGACGTATTTCCTATGACACAATAATTCCAGTAGCCTTAGGCAATTTCTAGGTGACGTACTCTACTTTGCAAGGTCACACAACGTTTTGCTCGGTTATATGATTAAGGAAAAATTGGTATTATTGGAAAGATAATTTGATTATATACAACTTGGTGGGCTTAAACCTGCCAAATAATACGTGTAAATCAAGTTATACTCATTCAAAGATAACCCTTGCAAAATCAAATCCTAAACCTTGATGGACTCAAAAGATCTTAGCTTGGATCACTCTATGTAACTCTTATGAACATGTTTTACGCATAATAAGCTCTCTTCTCACTAAGATAATCATTATAATTCATGTACTAAAATATGAATTACAAGATTACAGGTTTCACACATAGAAACAATGGTTTGTTTTCTAGCTTAGAAGTATATGGGGTATTGCATTGGGGTGGGATGCTTTTGGTCTTTTTACCCCTTATATGACTATTGAACATAAAATAATCCCTTTTCATTCAGTTTTCAAATATCAAAATCATTCATTCTCTCTTAAAACTTAAAACCCAAGAAAGCTTAAGGGTTTTTCAAGAAATCAGTACTCTAAGCTCAAAACTTCATATTGTTTTCAATTCCTCGTGCATTTCAGGCATGTTTCTCTTCACTAACTTTAATTTTACATGGTGGAATTAATTGAATGGATTTTCATGTGATTTAAATTGTTGGTTAGAAATTGGGTTGAGGGGTTTTGGTTGTTATTGATTGAATTACTTGTCCCATGTTTTAAATTGATTTTTCATACTTTAAATTGATCTTTTTGTGTCCAATTTGGTGCATTGTTTAAATGGATGAAATAGGGGACATGGATTTTTCCAAATTGTATGAATTTTTGCCTAGTAATTGCATTAACCTCAACCAACTTAGTAAACTTGGTTTTGAGTAAAATTGAATGGTTTAACTTATTTTTGAACCAGTTACCCTGCATTAAAGGATATATAGATATAAGAATGGTTTTGAATGGCCTTTGAGGCAATGGATTGGATTTTAAATGGATCTTGAGAGTCAATAAGGTTATTTGGATCAGTTAGGCATAATTAATTTAGATTGCAAGCATAATGGTTTGACGATACCATGTGGTAAATGCCTTAATGAATGACACATGTGTTAATGGATTGGTTTATGTGCAAATGGTTTTAATTTGGACTTAAAGTGAATTGTGTAGCTCACTAAGAAGGTGTAAGTACCGAGGGAATGAACAATGAAAACCATGTTTTCCGGTGTTGGGGGTCTATATGATAGTGTGCTTGGTGCACACTTGATATACATTCAGAAACATGAATTTAATAATTAATTTCATGTCAACCATAGAGTACAAGTATAGGGACAAGTATACATGCATGTTTCATGATCTAAACAATCCAATGACTAGATCCTCAGTCCCTCCCATTCAACCTGAACTCCCATCCTATATGGTAAAACTCTCCCATTATTGTATTACCCATATCATCAACCTCATCCAACCTACCAGTTTACCTCTACAACTCTCACGTTGCTATTACCGAGCTAATCATACTCCCTTTTATCAAAATCAAGCATCGTTAATCAAGCCTAGGATCTACCAACTACCATGTACTACTAGAAAAGTACCCTTATACAGTATACATAAGAATGGTCCACCCTATAAGAGGACACTCCAAATTCCTTAGTCACCTACCGACAACCTATCTATTTCCAAGGAAAATTGTTCCACTTATGCATACTAGAACAAAACTCTCCACAGAGGAACATTAATACTGATGAGACCTTCATCTAAGAGATCCCTTAATTTCTTCTTAAGATCCTTGAACTCCTCTGGAACCATTCTATTAAGAAGGAATAGAGATTTAGACCAACGTCTGAAACAAGACCTACCCCAAACCAACCTCCCTATGAGAAAGACACCATGACGGTCATCAGAAAGGACCCCAACAAATTAATTCACCACTAAAACCAAATGAAAAGAAAGAACTTCCAAGTTAGAAGCTTTAACCAAGGACAAATAATAAAGACGTTCCTTTGGAAACGACCTCCAAGTTCTAAGATATGATACAATTGTTTCCCTTAATAGCTAGGGGAAAAAACCATTATCCTATTCTACAACCGACTCACCAGGTAGCCTAACAAGTCTGACAATCTAATATTGAAAATCATGAGGGTAACAAATACATCCCCAGAATGACATTGAAATCCACCACATTCGAGTAAAACAAATCCACCAAGACTCATTTATTACCAACAGAGGCCACACACACGCATGGACTCTTTTGGCAAATGCAGAGTCACCTACCGAGGTAGAAACAAAAGAAGAAATGAGTCTAAAATAACCATTAGACCTGAACAAAAATATACCACCACAAATAGGGTCACAAAATAGAGAAAGAGAGGACCCCGGACCAATTAATCCATACATACCACAAAGAAAAGAGTTCTCTACATACCAGTGTCGGCATCGGAAGATGCCTCAGACTCTTGAGGAATAGTAAGAACATTGAGACGATCCTGTCCACTGATAGGAGCTAGAGGTAGTAGCCAATTGTCTATTTTCCTATGTGGCAACCCTTATGGGACATCTCCATCATACGAGACTGAACTGACCACAACAAAAACACCAATTCCTTCTTCCTCACAACAACCATGGCGCGGTTGACCACGAAATCTATAAAGAAAATGAGATGATGAAGATTGGGCTCCACTGGGAAAACCAAAAGCTGCGACCCCTGAACGGGTCTGTACCCTATGAGTTAGAATAGATCCATCCATGTTGTTTTTGAGTAGAACGGGTAAGTTTCCAAGAATGTTAGAACATTAAGAAGACATGATCCAAAGAGTGAACACAAAAAAATTCAGAGAAGAGTTCAAGAACTTAGACTCCATAGCACAAAAGTAGAATAACCAAGAAAGTGAAACATCCTAAGTCCCTCGTAGCCTCCAGATTATAAGTGTGGTGCATGACACACCCATAAGAAATACTCTACTCGACATGACTTTGTGGACACCCCATGACCCCAATCCTAAAGCTATGATATCATCTTGACATGACCTGAACTAGGGCCTTGTTGTAATGGGCAATCCCAAGCCCAACTAGGACCGAGAATCACCCTCGTTTCCCAACCCAAACACCAAACGCATACCTTGAGTTAGCTAAAGTCTAAAAATATTATAATATAGTATATCTATCGCGACAAAAACTAGAGCCTAGACATAATGGGCATCCTAAGTCCAACCAACCGTCTATTACAACCTTAGGTGAGTAAAATTTCAAATATATATCAAGATAAAATTATTGTTCACATCAAGACTCTGGGATAGGATCACGACCATGAACAACCCAACCAAGTCTAACCGTACCAAACCCAACCATCCATACTATACAAAACCAATGAGAAGTCAAAACATAATATAATAATCAATCCCAAAATGTAATATAACGGAACAGTGAAAAATTATGTCACATGTTGCCAGCCTCCCAGCTTATTCCAATGCCAAGGCCGACACCAATATCAATCCCGTCCATACCAACCCCAGAAGTACCTCAAAGCCTCTATCCAAAAGAATAAAAATATTTGATTGGGATATGCCTTCGAACCATGGCCAAATCCAATATCCAAAATGAATAAAAATGTCTAAGAGTATCTATATCATGAAATGGAGCCTTCCAAAAAGATGGAAGCTCGCCACTTCTATCTAAATATTGTCCCCAACTCAATCACTAGGTAGGAGTATTCAAATGACTGGTTCCTGCATAGAATAGGTATACAACCCCCAGTAGACGGGTTAGCAAGTAACCGCTAGTATGTATCTCAAGATAAGGAAAAAGTAATTCCTTTTAAATAACCGAGTAGAACCATCTATGTTGCATACACCCATACATATAAATAAGTGTCAGGAAAGGGAATCCGTGTTTAGCATACATTTAAAACCTTTACCTGGGATATGTAATCTTTCCGTTTAACCATACTCATGGGCCG
Organism: Capsicum pubescens; assembly: GCA_030864215.1. Lineage (NCBI taxonomy): Eukaryota > Viridiplantae > Streptophyta > Magnoliopsida > Solanales > Solanaceae > Capsicum > Capsicum pubescens. The sequence continues at coordinate 338,621,209 of CM061548.1, forward strand.
TATGGGTTCATCCCTCCTGCTGAAAGAGTACCAGTATGTGTCGTTGCATGACTATGAGATATCCCATGGGATGAATAGTACATCCCTCCAATATAAAATGTGACACTTGAACGTGAACATCAACGACCTCTCATATCGGCAAATATGAGTTTCTAGTTTTGATTCTCCCAGAACCTCCACCTTCCACGACTTAGTTACACATCCCGCCATTATTGTCCAAATTAAAAAAACATCCAAACAAATCCAATTACCAATTATTAACCAACACCATTTATTAGTGGTATCGTCATACCAACCATACTTGCAAGATTTATCCATAACCAAACCATTTAGGTTAAGACGACTCTCAAGTGCCCTTTCAGTTTACTATAATAACCTCTTGGGAGACTTTCATGAACTCCACAAGAAAAACTAATAAGACTTTAACCTTTGTAAACCATTTAAACCATTTATAAATTCATGCATAAGCTAAAAACAAGCAAGAGTTCCATTTCAAAAAGTCAATGCAATAAACATATCTTTATAAGCATTTCATCAAACGCCTTGGGGGTATAGTATAACAAAAATAATTCCAAAGACCATTAAACCATTACCTTATAAAAAAATTCCCCAAAACCACCATTAATGCATATAAAAGAACAATTAAACCGTAGGAAACCATAACCAAGCCAATATAAAAAAAAAACAATTAATAGTTGAAAACCATAAACCATGCAACATTGAAACAATAAAAACAACCATAAAATTCATGTCTATTTAGAAATAGTAAGTAGGGAAGAGAAACATGACTTAAACCAAGAAAGGTGATGGAAGAAAATCACCAAAGCAATCCCCAAGTTGAAACCCTACCTCTCTTTCCCCAAAAGCTCTTGAGAGAATTATTGAATGTTTAGGAATAGTTTTCTATGTGTTAATGAATAGAATAATAGGATAAATAACCTCCTAAGTGTATTAGAAGTCGTGGTTTATAATTAGGGTAAGTAGGGATATGTCTAGAATACCCCCACTTAAGTCCCTTAGAAACCCATCACAGGGATAAGACTGACCCTCTTACGAGTCGTACCCTCCTTATGATTAGTTCCCACCAGTCATACCCAGGACTTAACCTTGGATCATGTGCTGTCCAGTATATGACTCATCCAACCAAGTCGTGACCTCAGCATATGAACCGTATCCTTGGCAGAATCAATTACTAAGAGGATCAAACATTGTTCACCATACGAGTCACCAATATGACTCGTATCCAAGCCTTACGATTCATACCCTTAAGTTGTGATTGTTCCAGTGATCAAAACCATCCCACCAACAAACACTAGTTAGCTTACGACAGGACCATAGCACTCGTACCCCTGCATACGGCTCATATCCATAAGTCGTATTGGGTCCGGAGAATGGTTTTTAAGGAAAAATTTCTAAGGCTAAAACCCAAGATTTAACATTCTCCCCAACTAGGAACATTCATCCCCGAATGAAGGACAAGGTAGAGGTAATCACACATAGAGTCATTTGTATTATCAAACATCCCTTTACCAATGTTTGGAAACAAAGAGGCAAAAATATTAATATTTTCTTTAACAAACTAAAAAAATAAAGATATGTTCAAGAACACATACCTTTTGCATGAATACTAGGAGCAGAAAATAAATGTGGATACTTGGACTTCATGTCCTATTCCGCTTCCCACATAGCTTTATCTACATTATGGCTCCTCCACATAACCTTAACCAAAGCCACATCCTTAGTCTGCAACCAATGAACTTGCCTATCCAATATCTCAACCTAGACCTCTTCATAAGATAGAGAATCCATGATATCCAACCTTTCCAAAGAAACAACCAAAGAGGATCGCCAATTCACTTTGTCAACATGGAAACATGAAAGACCAGATGAACCAAACCCAAATTGCAGGCAACTCTAGCTCATAAGCAATATTGCCCACTCTCTACAAAATCCCATAAAGACCAATAAACTGAGGACTGAGTTTCCCCTTCTTGCCAAACCACACTACTCTCTTCATTAGAGACACCTTTAAAAATACATTATCCCCAACATCAAACTCTAAGTTTCTATAGCTAACATCTGCATAGGAATTTTGGCGACTCTAAGCAGCCTTAAGCCGATCGTGAATCACCTTTACCTTTTCCATAGCTTGATAGACCAAATCAGGATTAAACATATCCGCCTCACCAAGCGTAAACCATCCAATAGGAGATCCACACCTCCTACCATACAATACCTTGAAAGGAGTCATACCAATACTAGAATGGTAGCTATTGTTTTAAGAAAATTCCACCAAAGGTATATGCTCAATCCAACTTCCACCATAATCAATCACACATGCCCGAAGTATATCCTCTAATGTCTGAATAGTTCTCTCCGCTTGCCCATCCGAATATGGATAGAAGCAGTACTTAGACTAACCTTAGTCCCTAATCACTTCTGGAATGACCGCCAGAAATGAGAGGTAAACTACGTACCACAATCAGAAATAATTGAAACGGGCACCCCATGCAGCTTCACAATCTCTTGAAGATACAACTTTGCATAATCTTCCTCCGAAAAGGTAGTCCTCACTGGCAAAAAGTAAGCAAACTTAGTCATCCTATCCATGATGACCCAAATTGAATAAAAAATTATTCCAAGACCAGGAAGACCAGTAACGAAATCCATATTGATCATCTCCCATTTCCATTCAGGTAACTCTATTTCTTGATGCAACCCACCAGGTATTATGTGCTCAACCTTAACCTGTTGACACACCATTCACTTGGCCATAAAGTCAAACACATCTCTCTTTATACCATTCCACCAATAGGTTTCCTTAAGATCATGGTATATCTTTGTCAAACTAGGATTAAAAACATAGCGCGACTCATGCACTTCATCTAAAATCCTTTGTCGCAACACGTCGATATTTAGAACACACATCCTCCCTTGGTACCAAAAAGTACCATCATCACTAATCTCAAACATCGCCACCTTTTGAACACCAACATCACTGTTGATTTTCATCAAGACCGGATCCAACACTTGCTTCTCCTTAATTTCTGCACCAAAAGATGATCAAACCACTTTTTTCACCATCACACCACCATCTTTAGTATCTAAGAGATGAACACCGAGATTGGCCAATCAATGAATATCCTTCACCAATTCCTACTTACCTTCCTCCACATAAGCCAAACTCCCCATAGACAACCTGCTAAGTGAATCAGCAACCATGTTAGCCTTACCTTGGTGGTAGTAAAGACTCATATCATAATCCTTGAGAAGATCAAGTCATCTCTTTTTCCTAAGATTAAGATCCTTCTGTGTGATCACGTATGGAAGTATCTTATGATCAAAACAGATATCCACGTGAACACCATTCAGATAATGCCTCCATATTTTCAAAGCAAGCACAACTGCCAATAGCTCCAAATGATGGGTAGGATAGTTCCTCTCATGTAATTTTAACTGCCTGGAAGCATAGGCAATCACCTTTCCATGCTGCATCAAAATACAACCAAGCCCTACAAGAGATACATCACAATAAACCCCAAACTTATCATTGCATTCTGACAAAGTCAAAATTGGAGTTGACGTCAACCAATCCTTCAATTTCTCAAAACATCCCTCACAAGAATCTGACCAAGAAAACTTAATTTAGTCAAAGAAACAGTTATCAATGAGAAGCTTTCCATCAACCACTTATAATACTTGGCTAAACCCAAGAAGCTCCGAACATCGGATGGAGTCTTGGTCCTAGGCCACCCCTTCACCGCAATAACCTTTTGAGGAGCAACCATTATCCCTTCACTAGAAATAATGTGACCCAATAAAGACACAAAATTCAACTAAAGCTCATACTTAGAGAACTTGGCAAACAACCGTTATTCCTTTAAGGTCTGTAACTCCACTCGAAGGTTATTAGCATTATCCACATTTCTTCTCAAATACACCAGGCAGTTATCAATAAACATAATGACAAATAGATCCAAATTGTACCTAAACACCCTTTTTATCAAATCCATAAACACTGCCAGAGCATTTGTCAATCCAAATAACATTACCAAAAACTCAAAATAAATATATCTGGTACGAACAGTCGTCTTAGGGATATCTACCTCCCTAATCTTAAGTTGATGGTACCCAGACCAGAGATCTATCTTGGAAAAGAACTTGGCACCCTACAACTGATCAAACGGATAATCTATCCTTGGGAGAGGATACTTGTCTTTTACTGTTACCTTGTTCAACTACTTGTAGTCAATGCATATTCGAAGGGAACCATCCTTCTTGTGCACGAACACCAGTGCACCCCACGGAGTAATACTAGGATGAATAAACCCCTTATCTAGAAGATCCTTAATTTACTCCTTGAGTTCCGTTAACTCAACCGGAGCCATTCTATACAAAGGAATAGATATTGGATGAGCGTCCAAAAGCAAATCAATACCAAGCACTATTTCCCTATCTGGAGGAACACTAGGAAGATCATCCAGAAAGACCTCTGGAAACTCATAAACTATTAGAACTGACTGTAATGCAGGACCTTGCGAGTTAGAATCTTTAACCCGAACAAAGTGATAAATATACCTTTTAAAGATTAATATTCGATCTCTAATATAAGAAATGTATGTTCCCCTAGGAGCTAAAGAACAACCCTCACATTCTATTTTTGGCTCGCTGGGGAGCCTTAAGACGACCTTACGAGTCTGATAGTCTTAAGATGTAGAACAAGAATGCAACTAATCCATACCCAAAATCACATCAAAATCCACCATTTCTAACTCAAACAAATCTACCAAGGTCTTCCTGTCACCAAAAGATACCACACACCCCTATAGACCCGTTAAACAATGATCAAGTCTCCTATCAAGCTAAAAATAGAAAAAGGATCCGAAATAATTTCAGGATCAAAACCAAAAGACACATGTATATTAGGAGTCACATAAGAAATAGTGGAAACCTCCGCTCGCCTGAGATTGGGTGACCTGAGCTCGAGAATTATCACCACCTTGGTGATACCTGTCGCTAGGCTACCATGTGTAAAAAGCACTGGCAGCAGAGAAGGAACCAAAACTCCCCCCTTTTTTTCTGCCACTTGCCACCATATCTACCACTCTAAGACTGCACACCTACCTTATCAAAAAATCGTCCCCACTTTTCCTACCTAACCCTAAATTCTGCCTATTTTCTCTTCTCATCCTCAACCTGCTGCATATGAATATTCAACCTAAAGATATCCATATCGCTTAAGAGAAAAGCAGTCTTGCTCTCTAAAATTAGATCTTTATTTAGCCTAGAAGAAAACTTCCTTATATCAGCTACCAAATCAGGACCATACCTTCACAACTGATGAAACTTGAAGACATATGCCCTTATAGACATCCTCCCGTTCTTAAGGTTCACAAACTCCTCCATCTTAGTTTCCCTTAACTCTTGAGGAAAGAAGGCATTAGAAAAGGCCTCCCATAACCTTTTATCTTCCATATCACCCTTAACCCTGTCCCACTCCTCATACCATTGATACACAATATCTTTGAATTGATAAGATGCAAACCTAACTCTTTCCATATTAGAAGCCTCCATAACCCAAAATATCTTTTCTAGTTCATCAAAGAAACCCTGTGGTTATTCCTCAACCTTTACTCTTGTAAAAGTAAGAGGACCTATCTTCATAAACTAACCAACCCTTGTGGCTTCAGTAGACAAAGCACTAATAGCACCCTACTAGGCCTGAGCATTAACCATATGAGGAATAACATGGATAGATAGATGAAACTCTATGTTCGTTATGTTACCTTGAGGGACTTGAGGAGCAGGAGGAGGAATAGGAAGAACTCTAGCACAATCAGGAATCAGACCATTAGATCAAAGATGTACTCTAGACGTAGGATGTACTCCTTCAACATTATCACCAGATAAGGTAGAAGGATTCCTTTGCATTCCAAATCTAGGAGGCATAATCTTAAAGAAAAATAACCAAAGACTAGAGAGGATTCAAGGACTAAGAATTTCAAGAAAGTGGAACATTCCTTAATGTCTTCCAGCCTCTTTATTATGAGTATAGCGCTCTACACACCTCTAAACGAAACTTTACTCGGCAAGATTTTGTGTAATTCCCAGTTGACCATGAACCTAAAGATCTGAAACCAACTTTTCATGACCCGAAGCAGGGCCTAGACTAAATAAGTATCCCAAGTCCAACCAAGACTAGGGACCTCCCCCTTAACCCAGCCCAACTGCCTATTACAGCCTTACATGAGTAAATTTTAAACAAATAATACGGTAGCATTATTTTTCACATCAAGACTCTGGGATAGATCACAATCGTGACCAACCCATCCGAGTCTAACCGTGCCAAACCCAACCATCCATACCATACCAAGCCAAAGGAAATGTCAAAACATAATATAATAATCAATCCCAAAATGTAATATTATGGAACAGTGAGAAATTATGTCTGATGATGATAGCCTCCCAGCTTATTCCAATGCCAAGGCTGACACCAATACTGATCCCTCTCATACCAACCATCAGAAGTACCATGAAGCCTCTATCCAAAAGAATAAAAATAGCTGGTTGGGAGATGCCCCTAACTATGGACAAAATGAATATCCAAAATGAATATAAAATATTATGAGTATCCATATCATGAAATGGAGCCTTCTGGAAATATGGAAGATTACTACTTCAATCCAAATGTTATCCCTAAGTCAATCACTATGTAGGAAGAGTCGAACGGGCGGTTCCTGCATAGCGTGTGTATACAGACGCCAGTAGATGAGTTAGTGAGTGACCGCTAGCATGTATCTCAGGATAAAGATAAAGTAATGCCTTTTAAACAACCAAGTAAACCAATTGCCCAAAACCACCATTAATGCATATAAAAGAATAATTAAACCATAGGACACCATAACCAAGCCATTATAAACAAAACCCCCAATTAATAGTTGAAAACCTTAAACAATGCAACATTGAAACCATGAAAACAACCATAAAATTCATGCCATTTTAGAAATATTATGTAGGGTAAAGACACATGCCTTAAACGAAGAAAGATAATGGAAGAAATTCACCAAAGCAATCCCCAAGTTGAAACCTTAGCTCTCTTGCCCCAAAAGCTATTAAGAGAATTGTTGAATGTTTAGGAATAGTTTTCTTTGTGTTAATGAATAGAATAATAGGGTAAATAACCTCCTAAGTGGATCATAATTAGGGTAAGTAGGGAAATATCTAGAATACCCCCACTTAAGTTACTTATAAACCCATCAGAGGGATACGACTGACCCTTTTATGAGTTGTACCCTTCCTTACAATTAGTTCGCACTAGTCATACTGTAGTGCCCTGAAACCTGGTCCCGAGACTTCACACGGTGCTCAAAACCACGAGTAGTCTCAAGATAACCCTGTAAACTTTCTACTAAAATGTCTTGCTCTCTAAAATTAGATCTTTATTCAGCCTAGAAGCGAACTTCCTCATATCAGCCACCAAATAAGGAGCATACCTTCACAACTGATGAAACTTTAAGGCATATTCCTTTACTGACATTCTCCCTTTCCTGAGGTGCACAAAATCTTCCATCTTAGTTTCCCTTAATTCTTGAGGAAAGAAATAATCAATGAAGGAATTAGAAAAGGCCTTCCACAACCCTTACACTTCCATATCACCCTTAACCCTGTCCCACTTCTCATACCACTGATAAGCAATATCTTGGAGCTAATAAGATACAAAGCTAACTCTTTTTGTATTAGAAGCCTGCATAACCTAAAATATCTTTTTTAGTTCATCCAAGAAGCCCTGTGGGTCTTCCTCCAAATTTACTCCCGTAAAAGTAGGAGGACCCATCTTCATAAACTGACCAACCCTTGTGGCTTAGGCAGACTAAGCACTAGTTGCACCCTACTCAGCCTGAGCAGCAACCATCTGGGCAATAACATGGATATACAGATGGAACTCTCCATTTATCATATTATCCTGAGGAACCTGAGAAGTAGGAAAAAGAATAGAAGGAACTCTAGCACAATAAGGAATAGGACCATAAGATTGAAGATGTACTCCAGACGTAGGAGGTACTCCTTCAACATATTCCCAGATAAGGCAGAAGGATTTATTTGCATTCCAGATCTAGGAGGCATAATCGGAAAGACAAATAACCAAGGAATAGAGAGGATTCCAAGACTAAGAATTTCAAGAGAGTGGAACATTCCTAAATGTATTGCAGCCTCTCTCTTATAAGTTTGACGTGCTACACACCTCTAAAAGAGACTCTACTCGACACGACTTTGTAGAATTCCCAGTTGATCATGAACCTAAAGCTCTAAAACCAAATTGTCACAACCCGAACCAGGTCCTAGATTAAATGGGTATCCCAAGTCCAACCAGGACTAGGGACCTCCCCCTTAACCCAACCCAACTACCTATTACAGCCTTAGATAAGCTGAATTTCGATTAAATAATAAAATAGCATTATTGTTCGCATCAAGACTCTAGAATAGGATCACGATTGTGACCAAACCAACCGAGTCTAACCATACTAAAACCAATAATCCATACTATACCAAGCCAAAGGAAATGTCAAAACATAATATAATAATCAATCTCAAAATGTAATATTATGGAATAGTGAGAAATTATGTTCGATGATGACAGGCTCCGAGCTTATTCAAAATCCAAGGCCGACACCAATACCGATCCCAGCCATACCAACCCTCTAAAGTACCATAAAGCCTATAACCAAAAGAATACAAATATCTGGTTGGGACATGCCCACAACCATGGCCAAAACCAATATCCAAAATAAAAACAAAATGTCTAAGAGTATCCATATCATGAAATGGAGCCTTCTGAAAATATGGAAGCTCGCCATTTCAATCCAAATGTTGTCCCTGAGTCAATCACTATGTAAGAGGAGTCGAACAACCGGTTCTTGCATAGCGTGGGTATATAGTCGCTAGTAGGCGGGTTAGCAAGTGACCGCTAGCATGTATCTCAGGCTAAGGATAAAGTAATACCTTTTAAACAACCAAGTAAAACCATCCATGAAGCATAAAACCATACATATATCCATTACCATGCAAACCAATTGCCCAACACCACCATTAATGCATATAAAAGAATAATTAAACCGTAGAAAACCATAACCAAGCCATTATAAATAAAACCCCCAATTAATAATTGAAAACCTTAAACCATGCTACATTAAAACCATGAAAACAACTATAAAATTCATTCCATTTTATAAATAATATGTAGGGAAGATACACATGACAAAAACCAAGAAAGATAATGGAAGAAATTCACCAAAGCAAGCCCTAAGTTGAAATCGTAGCTCTCTTTCCCCAAAAGCTATTAAGAGAATTGTTGAATGTTTAGGAATAGTTTTCTATGTGTTAATGAATAGAATAATAGGGTAAATTACCTCCTAAGTATATTAGAAGTAATGGATCATAATTAGGTTAATTAGAGGAATGTCTTGAATACCCTCACTTAAGATCCTTATAAACTCGTCACAGAGGTACAACTAACCCTCTTATGAGTCATACCCTTCTTTACGATTGGTTCCTACTAGTCATAGTGTAATGCCCTAAAACCTGATCCTAAGACGTCACACGGTGCTCAAGACCACGAGTAGTCTCAAGATAACCCTGTAAGCTTGCTACTAATTCTATAACTCATATTAAAGTAATTTAATCATATATCAATGCTAAAATACTAAATTATATCAAAATTGGCTGAGATCAACTGAATATATTATCTGGATAGCTAGTGCTGAAAGTCTGAAAGTAATAGCTAGTTGTCCGACAAGCCTTTACTTACTAAGAAACTAGAGAGCCATTGGGACAGACCCCCAACTAACTCAAACTAAACTTAAAGTAACTAACTAAATACTATGAAAGCTGGAAAATCAGGATATATGGGCCCTCAAACCATGAGGACTCACGGACTATCGGGATGTTAACAGAGATGCTCGAAATCACATACGCTGCTGAGACTGAGCACCTGAACCTACATTCTGAGACAATATAGCACATAGATGTATATGTGGATCAGTACTTTGAGGATGTACTGAGTATATGGGGGTGAATGTACAAATAAATCAATTTCTTAATATTATAAAATTCATAGAATATGCATGTTGTATGTAATGACTCTTATGGCTGGAATAACTAAAAGCTAAAAATCATAAATAATAAATAATAAAACATACTGCATAAATCTGGTGAGCCATCACATTTATAGTCTAAAAGCTAAACTGTTATCTATCATTCTTTTATATTAAACTGTAGAGAAAATACTTTTAAAAGATTTTTTATTGTTCTTTACTGTTAGGAAGGTTCTCTTAACCGACATAAACCATGTGAGCTATCATGGAGTCCAACGTCTCATTCCCCTTAGGGGAAAACCTCATGTTAGAGAGAGGTGTCATACTCTTGAAAGGGAGTATAACCTGAGCTAAGTGATCACATCTGTAACTATCATCCATATAGAAATAAGACTATTTAATTTGTACCTATGTTGGCTCGTAGTTCTAGGAAAGTAGGATGCGATAAACCCATAATTTTTACTCGGTGCTAAATACTACTCCCTCTAATTGTATGCTCATTCTACAGGAAATCCACTTTTAAAAGTCATAATATTTCATACTGGAAGCTAACTATGTATCTGTTCATTCAAAAATGAATTTAAGCTGTAAAGTGGATTTCATGTCTTAGCTAAAGATCAAAAGATCAAATCTTTATTCAAAGTTGTGTATAAACATAACATGGAATACTTAAAAGCATAATCATTTTTGAAGTAGTAATATTCAACTAGGGCTTGATAAACCATGCATCAATTCCATGTTAAATCATAATAAAGTTCATGCTTGATATGCAAATTTTCATAACTCACCTCAAAATCTGGAAATTATAGTCACACGCATGAATTTACGAAAATAAAAATGTAATTCAACATTCAATGAACTTGTAATCTCATAAACATCAAATAGAAATATTTGGGTATGAACCCTAAATTGAAATTCATGTAAAAACATGTGAATTTATACTTAAAAACTAGCTCTGGTCACAAGGATGAAAGATTTATCCTTGTTCAAAACCCTACATACCTTAATTAATGCAATTGATGAGAACACTTCATTTTGGATTCCCATTTATGCTTTTGAAGATAGATTCTTGATTATCTTGAATTGGAAACCCTTAATTTTGAGCTATGCTGAAGAATGAATGGAGGAAATTAGATTTATTGGAGATTAAGCTTTGAGATTCTAGGGTTTCTGTAAGAGAGAATTGATGAAATAAGAGCATATAATGCTTAGAATGGTTTTAATCCCATAGTTTTCACGAATTGAGGTTGAGGAAATGACCAAACTATCCTTTGGAAATTAAATTTAGAAAACTGGAAGTTGATTTTGGCACACGGCGCTACCCGATGGTAATCGCGGTGCCATTCTAGAAAAATGTCAAACGCGATTTTATCCTTTGGCGCGACATGAGCTTATCGCGGTGGCTCATTGTAAAAGGACAAATCCCATTTGGTCCATCACCGTGATGTGAAGCTATCGCGGTACGCTACTGTAAATTGACAAATGGGAACTGAGACATCATCGCGACATGAGCCAATCGCGGTGCTTCACTGGAATCGGAAACTTGTTAATTGGAATGTCACCGCGACGCGGTGCAATTAATTTTGACACACTATATTCACTAAAAGTACCATAACTTCTCAACCGAGTATCTGATTGAGGCAAAATTGGTATCGTTGAAAAGCGAATTCGATTATCTACACAATGGTGGGTCTAGAGCTGGAAAATTCCACATGAATCAAAAGTTATTCATTTTTGAAGTTGACCCTTGACATACTAGGGGCTAAATTGAGCTAGGCAAAGTATGGGTTATTACAATATCACCCCCTTGGGAACATTCATCCTCAAATAAGACTAATTAGGTTGAGATGCTGAAGAATTAAGGTTATAAACTGATTATGCACAATTGAAGCATAACTAACTTGATTTTCAAATGCAAGAACTATCAAATGAATGGATATATAAAGCTGAAACTTGGAATGAAAAGAGATGATATGAGAAACGTTTTTACCCTGAACTGAATCAGAATTTGCAATGAAAAGGTGAGGGTAGTTGGTTCGTATATCTACTTCTGCTTCCCAAGTATCTCCCTCAATGGATTTGTTCCGCCAAAGAACTTTGACCAAAGCAACTATTTTGGTCCTTAGTCTATAAATCTGGCGATCAAGGATCTCAACTAGAATCTCTTCGTAAGAGAGGCTATCATTAATGTATGTGCTTTCTAGGGGTACTACAACTGCTGGATCACCAATAGACTTCTTTAACAAGGACACATGGAACACAAGATGAATGAAGGACAAATCTATTGGCAACTCAAGCCCGTATGCCACCTTCCCAACACAGCTCAATATTCAAAAAGGGCCTACATAGCGGGGACTAAGTTTCCCGTTTTTGTCAAATCTCGTTACCCCTTCATGGGTGACACTTTCAAATAAACTAAGTCATCGACTTCAAACTCAAGATCTCTTCTCCTCATATCTGCCTAGTATTTCTGACGACTCTGAGTTGTTTTCAACCTTTCTCGAATAAACTAGACTTTCTCCATAGCTTATAACACCACATCTGGACCTATCAACGTTTCCTCATCCACTTCGAACCAACCAATAAGAGACCTACATCTCCTCCTATAGAGAGACTCAAACGGGGTCATCTGAATGCTAGCATGGTAACTGTTATTGTAGATGAATTTAATCAACAACAAATGCTCATCCCAACTACCCTTACAATCAAGCACACATGCCCTCAATATATATTCTAGAGTCTAAATGGTCCTCTCTTCCTGACCATCTATTTGAGGATGAAAATATGAACTAATATGGACTTGGGTACCAAGACTCTTCTGAAAGGACTTCCAAAAGTGAGAGGTAAATTGAGTACCCCTATCTGAAATGATAGACAAAGAAACTCCATGCAGCCTAACCAACTCTCAAATATATAGGTTAGCATAATTTTTATCTGAGTAAGATGTATGAACTGGCAGAAAATGGGTTGTTTTAGTCAACCTATCTACAATAACCCAAATCTAATCATGCTAAAGACGCGAATGTGGTAACCCTATCATAAAATCTATGTTCACCTCTTCCTACTTCTAAATGGGAATACTGTACTCTTGCAAAGTACCACTAGGCCTTTGGTTCTCTACCTTAACCTGTTGATAGACTGAACACTTAGCTACAAACTCTATAATATCTCTCTTCATACCTCTCCATCAATAGATCTCCCATAAATCGTTGTATATCTTAGTAGCTCCAGGATGAATAGAGTAACTCACACCATGTGCTTCAGCCATAATCCGCTACCTTAAATTATCAACGTACGGCACACACAATCTACTCTGGTATCTCAGCACACCATCTCCCCCTTGGGAGAAAACTACCACGTTCTTATCTCTAACCGACTCCTTCAACTTAACTAGGATGGGATCTTGATCTTGTTTCTCCTACACCTCAGAAACCAAGGAAGATTCTACACTACGCTGAACCCAAACACTACCCTCAGCTGAATCAACTAAACGAATAGCCAATCTATCTAATTGATGAACTTCTCGAACTAACCCATTCTTAGCACTCTCCACATGAGCAAAACTTCCCATATATAGTCTACTAATGGCATCTGCCACTACATTGGCCTTGCTCGGATGATACAAAACACGCATGTCATAATATTTCAACAATTCCAACCACCTTCTTTGATGGATATTCAACTCTCTCGATGTAAACACGTACTGTAAACTTTTGCGGTCCATAAACACATCAACATGCACCCCATAAAGATAGAGCCTCCATATTTTCAAAGAAAACACAACAACAGCTAAGTTAAGATCAGTAGTAGGATAGTTTTTTCATAAGGCTTAAGTTGTCTAGAGGCATAGGCTATGACCTTACCTCTCTGCATCAAAACAAACCCAAACCAGCTCTAGAGGCATCACAATACACAACAAACCCATCTGTATCATTAGGTAATATGAAGACTGGTGCAAAAGTAAGTCGATTCATCAACTCCTGAAAACTCTTCTCACCAGAATCTGACCACTGAAACTTAACTTTCTTCTGAGTAAATTATTTCATAGGAGATGTAATAGACGAAAACCCCTCAACAAACCGTCTATGATAACCAGCTAAACCCAAGAAACTTCTAATGTTGGATACAGAAATAGGTCTAGGCTAGTTTCTCACTGCTTTGGTCTTTTAGGAATTAACTCTTATGCCATCACTGGAAACAATATGAACGAGAAAAGCTACTGATCTTATCCAAAATTTACACTTGTTGAATTTAGGAAAAAACTAGTTATATCTAAGAGTTTGAAACACAATTCAAAGATGGTCTGCATGGTCATCCTCACTAAAGGAATAGACAAGGATATCATCGCTAAAGACTATGAAAAACATAGAGAGTTAATGTTTGAATACTCGGTTCATCAAGTCCATGAAGGCTGCTAGGGCATTCGTTAATTCGAAGGACATGACTAGAAATTCAAAATGACTATAATGGGTTCTGAAAGTTGTTTTTGGGATATCACATTCCCTCACTCTAAGATGATCATAACCGAATCTAAGGTCTATCTTATATAAATAACTTGCACCTTGGAGTTGATTAAATAAACCATCGATTCTGGGGAGAGGATATCTGTTTTTAATTGTAAATTTATTCAGGTGATGATAATCAATGCACATATGCAGAGAACCATCTTTTATTTGCATAAATAGGATGGGGGCACCCCATGGAGAAACACTAGGCCTTTTGAAGCCCTTGTCTAAGAGGTCTTTGAGTTTTTCTTTCAACTCTTTGAGTTTAGCAGGAGCCATACAATATGGTGGAATATATATAGGATGAGTATCAGGAAGAAGATCAATTCTGAATTTTATTTCCCTATCGGGAGGTACCTCTGGTAAATCTTTGGGAAACACATCACGAAACTCATTGACTATACAGACTGACGAAACTGTTGGAGTCTCAGACTTAGTATTTTTGACTTGAACTAGATGATAGATACACCATTTAGATATCAACTTGTAAGCTTTAAGATAAGATATGAAATGACTCTTCGGAGATACTGAATTTCCTTCCCACTCAAAGATCGGCTCATTAGGAAACTAAAAATTCACCACTCGGGTATGAAAATCTATGAATGCATAACAGGAATGGAGCCAATCCATACAAAGAATAAGGTCAAAGTCAACCATGTCTAATTTTATTAAATCTGCTAACATGGTCTTATAAAGGATAATAATGGGACACTTTCTATATATGTGTTTGGCAATAACTGACTCACCTACTAGAGTGGAAACCAAGAAGGGCTCAGGAATCTTTTTAGGGGCTATTTCAAAATTTACTGTAACTAGTGGGGTCACAAAAGTGAAACTCGACCCGGGGTCTAACAACACATAAACATCAAGATAAAAGACACGAAGCATTCCAGTAACAATATTTGGTGAACTCTCCTTCTCCTGGAGGGATGGTAAAGCATAATTCACTATCATTGAGCCCTGCCTCAGGTTCATGAACTCTTCAATCTTTGATTCCCACAACTCACGCGAAAAGAACCTATCTAGAAATGCATCCTGAAATACCTACCAACTTATGTGAGCTGCATTCTCACCCTTACCTTTCTTCCATATAACAAAGAAATCATAAGCAACATCTTTCAACCTATAAGAAGCCAATTCATCAATTTCCTCTTTAGTAACATGCATAACTTGGGTGATATTTTTCACCTTATCCAGATACATTTGTGGGTCCTCACCTACCTTTGACCCAAAGAATTTATGCGGATTCATCCACATGAAGTCATAAAGTCTGGATGCAGCTAAATCACCCTCTTTCTAATATAGATCTGTAACCTATTTATTGGCCAGAACATTAGCAGTCACAGCTTGGGCTAACGCCTGAAATGCAACCCAAAATTCATCATGAGACACATTCTCATTCAAATGATCAATAGGCTGGGGTGGCTTTTTATCATTCCAATGGGTATTAGCTCTACAATGAGACATATTCTGTCATGAAAAAGCACGAGTTAAAAGCAGATAAAGATAGTTGTAAGCATGATGGATTATGAAAGAAATATATGATTTCCTAAAATATCCCCTTGCCTCTTGCTAATAAATGTGATACACTTCACACCCATGATAAAGACTCTATGTAACGCATCTTGTTTGTCTCCCTAGGACTCTTTAAACCTTAGGCTTTGATACCAAGTTTGTAACACCCTAAAACCTAGTCTCGAGATGTCACATATTGCTCAAGACCATGAGTAGTCTCAAGTTAACCCTGTAATCCTGCTACTAAGTCTATAAATCATATTAAAGTAATTTAATCAGATAGCAATGCTAAAATAATGAATTATATCAAAACTGGATGAGATCAACTGAATATACTGTCAGGATAGCTAATGCCGAAAGTCTGAAAGTAATAGCTAGTAGTTCGACAAGACTTTACTTAGTAAGAAACTAGAGAGTCATTGGGACGTACCCCCAACTGACACAGACTAAACTGAAAGTAACTAATCAAATGCTATGAAAGTTGGAAAATCTGGATAAATGGGCCCTCGAACCATAAGGACTTACCAACAGTCGAGATGTAGATAGAGATGCCTGAAATCACTCACGTTGCTAAGACTGAGGGCCTGAACCTACATTATGAGATAATGTAGCACATAGACATATATGTGGATCAGTACTATAAGGATGTACTGAGTATATGGGGTGAATTCACAATTAAATAAATATTTTAATATTATAAAATTCATTGAATATTCATGCTATATGTAATGACTCACATGGCTTGAATAACTGAAAGATGAAAATCATAAATCATGATTAATAAAACATACTACATAAATCTAGTGAGCCATCACATTTAAAGTCTAAAAGTTGAACTGTTATCTATCATGTTTTTCTATTACACTGTAGGGAAAATACTTTTAAAAGTTTTTCTATTGTTCTTTACTAATAGGGAGGTTCTCAACTAGAAAAAACTATGTGAGCTATCATGGAGACCAATATCTCATTTCCCTAAGGGAAAAACCTCACGTTGGGGAGAGGTGTCATACTCTTGCTAGGGAGTATAACCTAAGCTTAATGATCACATATATAACTGTTATCCATATAGAAATAGGAATAATAAATTTTTACCTACATTGGCTCGTACTTCTAGGAAAGTAGGATGCGCTAAACCCACAGTTTCTGCTCAGTGATAAATACTACTCCCTTTAATTGTATGCTTATTCTATAGGAAATTCACTTTTAAAAGTCATAATATGTCATACTTGAAGCTAACTGTGCATCTGTTCATTCAAAAGTGAATTTAAGTTGTAAAGTGGATTTCACGTCTTAGCTAAAGATTAAAAGATCAAATCTTTAGTCAAATTTGTGTATAAACATAACATGAAATTCTTAAAAGCATAATCATTCTTGAAGTATCAATATTCAACTAGGGCTTGATAACCCATGCATAAATTCCATGTTAAATCATCATAAAGTTCATTCTTGATATTAAAATATTCATAACTCAACTCACAATCTAAAAATTATAGTCACACGCATGAATTTACGAAAATAGACATGTAGTTCAACATTCAAAGAACTTGTAATCTCATAATCTCCAAATAGAAATATTTGGGTATGAACCCTAAATTGAAATTCATGTATAATCAGGTGAATTTATTATTAAAATCTAGTTTTGGGCACAAGGATGAAAGATTTATCCTAATTTAAAACCCCACATACCTTAATCAATGAAATTGATGAGAACACTTGATTTTAGATTCCTATTTGTGCTCTTGAAGATAGATTCTTGATTATCTTTAATTGGAAACCCTTAATTTTGAGCTATCTTGAAGAATGAATGGAGGTAATTGGATTTCTTGGAGATTAAGCTTTGAGATTCTAGAGTTCCTTTAAGAGAGAATTGAAGAAATAGGAGAATATAATGCTTAGAATGAGTTTAATCCCATGTTTTCACTAATTGGTGTTGAGAAAATGACCAAACTACCCTTTGAAATTAACTTCGGAAAACTGGAGGCCAATTTGGGCACACAGCGAGACACAGTTGTAATTGCGGTGCCATTCTAGAAAAATGACGAATGTTATTTTACCCTTTAGCTCGATGCGGGGTTATCGCGGTGGCTCACTGGAAAAGGATGAATCCCATTTGGTCCATCACCGCGATGCGGGGCTATCATAGTTAGCTACTGGAAATTGACAAATAGGAACTGAGACATCACCGCGATGCGAGCCAATCGTGGTGCTTCAATAGAATCAGACAATTGTTATTTGGCATGTCACCGCAACACGGAGCTGTTTATTTTGAGACACTATAGTCACTAAAAGTTCCATAACTTCTCAACCGAGTATTGAATTCAGGCGAAATTAGTCTCATTGGAAAGCTAATTCGATTATCTATATAATGGTGGGTCTAGAGCTGGAAAATTCAACACGAATCAAATGTTATTCATTTTTGAAGTTGACCCTTGACACACTAGGGGATAAATTGAGCTAGGAAAAGTATGGGGTATTACACGTACCCAGGCCTTAACCTTAGATTAGACATTGTCCAGTAGATGACTCATCCAACCAAGTCATAACCTCAGCATACAATCTGTATCCCTATCAGAATAAATTACCAAGAGGATCAAATACTGCCTACCATATGATTCACCAATACAACTCATATCCAAGCCTTACGACTTATACTCTTAAGTCATGACCATTCTAGTGATCAAAACCATCCCAATAACAAACATTGGTCAGCTTATGGTAGGACCATACCACTCATACCCTAGCATACGGCTTGTAAGTATGAGTCGTATTGGGTCGGAGAACAATTTTCAAGGAAAAAATTCTAAGGCCAAAACCTAGGATGTAACAATATCCAACCATGTGGTGACTTTAGGATAAGACTATATCCGAGACCAACCCAACCAAATCTAACCACCCAATAACCTACGAAACCAATACAGAAAACATAAACTAATACCATAATAATAAACCAATAAATGTATGTACATATAATAAAATAATACATACCATATCCGAGTCCACAGTTGTCCATACAAAGCCTGTAGACCAACCAAAGAGTACCTAGTCGGGACATGCCCCCGACCATAACCAAAAACCAAAGTCTATGGAAGAAAAAAAATATGTAAAGTTACCCATGACAAGAAATAGATGCATTCCAAACAATGGAAGCTTACAACTTTAATCCAACATCGACTGTCCCCAAATCCGATCACTAAGCAGGAGAAGTAGAATGGCCGATCCCTGCATAGCGTGGGTATACAGCCGCCCGAAGATGGGTTAGTGGGTGAACACTAGCATGAACTCAGGATAAGGTTAAAATAATGTTATTTACAAAGATACGTAAAACCGTTCATAATGCATACAAACATACATATATATAAGCATGCCGGGAAAGTGAACTGGGTTTAGCATGCCATTAAAACCTTTACTTGGGTTGTGTATCTTTGCCTTCCTAAATCATTCATGGGCTATATGGGTTTAACTCCCCTTGATGAAAGGACCACAGTGCGTGTAGCCACGGTACCAGGGAAAAAACTTGGGATGAGTAGAATATCATCCATAATATAGTGTGAAATCATGCACACGGTTACCAAGACCAACCTCACATAGGCAAATATGAGTTTCCAATATTGGTCCCACTAGAACATCAACTTTCCACGGCTTTGCTACACATCCCTCCATTATTACCCAATTAAAAACATTAACAAGCAACTAATCAATCCATTTACCCTTTATTAACCAAGGCTATTTAGTGGTGGTATCATCATACCGACCGTACTTGCAAGTACTATCCATAGCCAACCATATGTAGGTTTAAGGGGACTTCCAAGTGCCCTTCCATTTACCTTATTAAACCACTTGGGGGATTACATGTACCCCACAAGAATAAATATTTTCATAGGCACCAATGTTTTACCATTTAATCCTTTCAAACCATGTACACCATTTTACAATTTAAAATAATTTCCTAACCATTTTATATTATGAAAAACATTTAAAGCATTTATATCATTTATATCATTTATACCATTTAAACTATGCAAAACCATACAAATGTATTTAAGGTTCCACTACCAAACCAATCCATGTAAGAGTTCCAATAAAAGTTCAACAATATAGTGAAAACATTCTTTGAGGCATTTTATCAAATATGTTGAGGGCATACCTTTACCAAGACCAAAACCAATGTATAAACCACCATAATTAGGGTTACTCAAGATCCATTTTTTAAAACATTATCAACAATAACCACTTATGCCAACCATTACCAAAAATATCTAAAAATATAGTTTAAACTAATACAAAACCATATGCATCAAGACCCTCAACAAATATTTTGAAAACCGCCATTCATGATCCATAAATCAATGTTTAAGAAACAATAAAAATGCTTGGAAATAACAATGAGGAAAGGAGTACATGTAGTATACAAGAAGATTCATGGAAGAAATCTCGACCTTTGATCCCTTTGAAGAACACATGAAGAAACTCTTTCAAGAGAGTATTTGAAGTGTTTTAATCTTTTATCAAGTATTGTGTAAGTCCAACAAGGTTAACATAACATAAGGAAATAAGGGTTTTGAAGTTGAAAATATCCGGACTACCCTTTACTTATAATTAAAAACAAGCCACGTCCAAGGGTATGATTCACCTATACCATCCATATCCTAGGGTATGAGTGTTACCCCATCCATACCCAAGACCATGTCAAGAACCTACCTACTAGTTTCTATACGACTCACACATCTCTAACTTATACCTAAGGGTATGAGTGACACAACCAATCATACCCACCAATCGTACCATGGGGAGATTCCACAAGACCAAGACAATCATGCACTATATGACTTGCCTTGCAACACTCGTATCCTCCTATATGATTTGTACCCTTATGAATCAGATCTTGGGAAGTATCCAAGCCACAATACTACCTAAGGTATGAGTGAAGCCTTAACACTTCCCTCTAACTCGTATTCAAGGGCATGATTGGTACCCTCAAATCTCTTCCAAGTCATAAAGTGCCAAAACTAAGGAGAATTTAGAAAGATCAAATTCCTGGGGTGTTATAGTGTAATTATTCTTATTCTTGTTTCTCCCGCTATTTACATTTATTTTCTATTGAGGTAAGTCTAAGGGGTGTTCTCCGGCCCATGGTGGACTCGAGATACCTGTCTCGACCAGCTGGGGTTTGGATTGTGGATGTACTTAATTGATTGGGCATTGTTGTTGATCTAGGCCTTCATCATTCACCTTCACCTCCTTGTGAATGAATATGTGTTATACTTATTGAATGAATTTAATAGTGGTTCAGTGGACTTTATATGAAGTAATTCGGCATAAATTGATACCGACACCTCAGAATTGGGTAACCTAAGCTACATTAACAAGTACTTATGAATCCTTTTTTCGGTTTACACCTATTATCTCAAGTTTTAGATTGAACTAATCCATTAACAAAAATAGTTCATGGGTGAAAATAAAGATATTTGGGCCTTGGAGGACTGACAGGTCGCACTGCTAATATTCGAATATGAGATATCCATCCTAGTCATTATGGGAGTATTTGCCTAATTGGCACATCTGAAGGAATCAATGTTGGACTTATTGGATCCTTAGCAATTCATGCAAGGATTGGTCATTAGGGATCTCTAGAAAGCCATTTTTATGAAATTTCAGAGAGGTCAGCGTGGTATGGATGCTTTATTTACCACCACATAGAGATGAATACTATATGGTAGCCGAAGAAAATTCTTTAGCCTTAGATCAGGATATTCAGGAAGAACAGGTTGTTCAAGCTCAATGTCGTCGAGTATTCTTTTCTATTGCATCGAAACAGGTTCATCTTCAAAGTATTTTTTCTTTTCAATATTTTTCTATAGGAGCTTCCCTTATTCCTTTTATCGAACATAATGATGTGAATCAAGATTTAATGAGTTATAATATGAAACGTCAAGCACTTTTTCTTTCTCACTCTGAGAAATACATTGTTCGAACAAGGTTGGAAGACAAGTTTCACAAAATTTTTGATACAGATTAAGAATTTGAATTTCAATTATTTGTTAAACATATCAATTGGTTGAACCCTTGATAAAGGAAAGAGATGTTGTGTATGAATCTCTTATATATTCTTATGAATAATATGTATCCGTGAGATTAGTTTTGAAAAACAGTAGGGATATGCAGGAACAAATAATTTTTATCGAAAATATTCCTCCAATGAATTTTGTCCCTCATTGGTTGTCCTCGGATTCCATTATCAAGAAGTGTATCCACGGCTTCTTGTACTAATTTATCCTGATACATTACTTATTCTCCTGGCGTAGATCTACTTATTGTTAATAGATCAGCAAGGGTATTATTCCGATAGATAATTTTTTTATTGAGTTCACTAATAACTGAGCTCATTAGTTTAACCCCATCTATCTAAATGATCGGTCTCAACTTAGATGGAAGAACTAGTAATAGACTAAATTATTTTCATGAACCTTGACATCTTATGAATGTACCATTTTGTTATTTGAAGATTAATGAAATTATCACGTTTATCCTATTTAGGGCATTTTGTTTAACTTTTTCCACTGCATTTTCCTATTGAAAATCCAACGGGCAAAGCAAAACATCAAAAATACTATGTCTAGAAAAGGTCGTATCAGTGTGTAATTACATTGTTAATCTTTAACCCACTCACTGTAGTTTGGCGCTAATTTTCCCTCCAAATCTAATTTGACACATTTCTTAATTCACTAAATCATTCATTCTAAGAAAATTATCTATCAATAAAATAATATTTTAACCCAATAATTATTTTTCTATCACCAACCTTTAAGTAGATGTAAAAACTATTTGCAATTTTTCCAAGAAAAGAATGCCATTAGGGAAGCTCAACATTAATTGAATGTCATAAATATTTTGTTCATGTACAGAAATATTCAAGTACAAAATCTTTTAGAAACACGTATGGACTTGGTTTTAATTTCTTTTCTTAAAAAAAAATTATTTGATATAAAACATGAATTAGAGTTTACGAGTGACAAGAAACATTTGAAATACTTATTCGTGATCAACTTTGTCTTCATTAATTAGCATGCATTCCCAAAGTAATCTGATCCAGTCACATTTACCCTAGAGCCATCAGTCAGGTAGTGGATTAGACAAACAAAAACTATTCTCCTTTGTGATATTAAATTGTTAGTACTTCCTCCATTCGCTTTTACTTGTCACTGATTTCCTAATTGAATTTCTACTTTACTTGTTATTTTTGACATATCAAGAGAAAACAACTTCTTTTTTTCTAGTTTACCATTAACATTAATTGTTTTTCTCCAAATTCCAAATTAACTTTAAGATACAACGTAAGCTTCATTTAATAGGGGTACTATGATAATATAGTCATGTTATTAATTATTTTTCTTAATAGGTGTGTCATATCAAATTTTTTATTTAATTTTTAATAGTCATGCCATTATCAAGTCAAATATCTTAATAGTTATTAATTTATGTTGTTAATTTCTTTTTGTTGTGGTCTTTTACTACTACTAATAATAATTAGGGTTATGTACTCTATTTTTTAAGTAGTATGTAGTTTTTTTTTGTTTTTTTGTCGGATATATTTGTACATATTTTTTTTATTTGTAGAATCTAGTTGGTTTGTTAAATGAGTACCGTGGTATTATTTATGAAAAATTTATGTTTGATCATCTTGAGTATATTCTTACTTGTTTTTCATACCATCAAATTCTTAAGATGTTGAGTGGTGCAGGAGTTTGAGCGTGAAGGAGTGGAATGAATCAATAACATTAAGTGTTTGGTTGAGTGTATCACATAACAATTTCACAAGAAGTCTAATTGACGATTTTTAAAGGATAATTGATCTATCACATAAAAAAATCACAATAAATCAAAAAGATAACAATTTTTCAGTGAGACACTATTTTGATTCACAAAATACTGATTCATTGGGTGATTTTGATTACGGAAGAATTCCAACATCTATAATTGACGATTCTTTTAACCATATTCCAATAACTATTTTTTCTAATAAAAATAAAATAAATCCAAATTGTTCTAAAAAAATTGTGCAAAATTTGTTGTTCTAAGCACTTGGTATAATAGATATCATCTTTGAATATAATAGTAAAACAGGACAAGAGTTGATAATATGAACATAATAAATATAATCCTAACATAATCAAACTATTGATAAGAAAAGATCTTATAAACGCTAAATATTATTTATATAAATATCTTCCTCAAGATATTTAGAATAGTACAATTAATCAGTTCGGTTTATATACGCTGGAGGCTATCATAATATATGTCTTATGGTTGTTGTACAACTATACTCAAGACACCTCAGTTGTGAACGTGTCTACATTGTTGGACCGGTTAGGTAGCACAGTTCGAATACAGGTCAATATAATCAATAAGAAAAATATGGTTAGTAGTACAACAACAAGTAGTAGAGTTGATATAAAAGGTCATAAATATCAAATTGGTAAAGGAAATAATACATATTTTTATAAATAACAATGAGATAAACATTATTCACATCATTGAAATAATAAATAGAGCAAATAAATATGGAGCACATTCAAAGAATTAACATTGCGGTGAAAAATTATAATTAAAACTAGGTTCTTGAAAAGGCTTCATTAGCATTGATTGTCCAATTTTAAAAGAGTGAGTTCTATTTAAGGGTGCTCCTTCTGTCAAAAAATAATCCTACCTAGAATACTTCTTTAAATTTCTATGGTAATGTTAATTGTCAATAGCTTGAATATTAATTCAATATTTACTAAAAATGTGAAGTACTAACATATTCATTTCCTTTTGTACGAGGAAAAAATGGAAAAGATTTATGAGAAGCTGGTGGATCTGCCATTCAAGCTGGAGGATTTTCAACAAGAAGTGTTTGCATGCATCAATGTCATAGAAGAACATTTTGAACGATTGGAAAAATACCACGACACATTGGATATCCAAGTTAATACTTTGAATAACAAGATAATGACTATACTAGTACGATTAGCCATTGATCCTGGTGTTTCTTTTTTGCCTCCTTCATCGTCCCCTTCAACACCTCCTTCATCATCATCTTCACCTTCTTCCCCCACAATTATCTACAATTCTAATAAATTAGTTGTTTTTTATTTTTAATTTTTGTTTAAATGAAAGGAAGATTTTATCTAGACTACTTATTTTATATTCATTTCTAATCATTGTTCAGAGATATTTCTTAAGAAAATAAAGCAACACGATTTCAAAGCTAACTGAATATAAAAGGGACAAAATAATAGCAAGCATATTCCAAGAAATTACTTCACATAATAATAAATAATTGGTTTGCATTATAAAAGGGACGATACAATAGCGGGTACGTTGTCAATCAAGACTTCGCATAACAATTATTAAATTCTATAATTAAACTGGAGTATATACAATACTGTAACATTGGGCCTATAAAAAGGTTGACTGCACCATCCATTCCTAATAATTCTGAATTATTTGTCCAACTGCATTTGTGTGTTTGTCTAAAAATTCTTAACCATTTTCTGTACTCCTAATTACATCCTCAATTTCAATGGATAGAACCCCAATCAATTTAAAAATAAGGACTCGGAACCTATACACATCTCTGCAAGTTCTTGAAAAGTTATGCTAGGATAAAAAGGAAGATTGTGAGGTTCTTGAGGATAAACTCACTAATATCATCAATGTCCTCGTCCAACAAGAGATAAAAGGATGGACTAAATTCTTCCTTCTGTTCGATCCAAATCACCTAACAAAATCCTTTGACATCTTTCTGAAGTTCCTTAGGGAAAAACACATGTAGGGAGGGGGAATAAGGGGTGATTGAGCTTCTAGACGAGGTTATTAATTGTTACTTTTTTATTTATGGTTATACAATGAAGAATATTATTTTTTAGATGGTATTTTTATGTGACGCCCCGGGAGTACAACCTAAACGCCACACAATGCTTATGGTCACAAGTGACCATAAGCTAACTTATGAGCTGATACCTGTTGTGAGCACTGAATAATATTGATAATAATAAAAGATACACATGTGCGGAATATTTGAATATGCCAAAAGGTTTTAAAACAAGAAAACATCACTGAACTTTTAAGTCTGAAACAACTGTCTGAAAACAATACGGTAAAGAATGTCACTAACAATTAAAAAGCTGACTAACTGTCTGCAAGTATCTGAAAGCCTCTAAATGACTAATTGTGGAGTTGATGGGATAAGTCCCTAACTAACTCCGGTTGATTACTGAACTGAATTACTTAAATAACATAATCGTTCCTCGGAATATGAGGAATCACGACTATTACAAATATTGATGCGCTGGAATGTCTAAGTGTGGTTTGGAAACTGAGCGTCTGAACCTATGATATGAGACATCATAGCATAAGAAACGAGTATGTGGTCAGTACTTTGAATGTACTAGTAAACTAAATTAGGTTAGGATAGTATGCATGGGTTCATGTAACGCCCCAAGATCCCATCCCGGGACGTCACACGATGCTTAAGGCCAAACGCGGCCTCAAGCTAACCCTCTAAGCCTGTCTTCACTTCTATAACTCACTATGAAAATAATGACGCTATAGTAAGAAAGAATAATCATGTCATGAACATACTGGAATACAAAGAAATACCGTCCTGTATAATTAAAATACTGCAGTTCTATTCATACTGGTACTCTATTCTGACAAAGCCTCTACTCCATAAGACTGAGGAGCCATTGGGACAGGTCCCTAATTGACTCGCACTGAACTGAATGAAATAACCATCTACCAACATGACAAAATTAGGGACCTAGGTCCTCGAAACATGAGGACTCACCAACTGCAAAAATGTAGATGAAGGTACTCAAAGATCACTGTCGCTGCTAAGACTGAGCACCGGAACCTACATCATGAGGGATTATAGAACACAAAAAAGTATGTGAATCAGTACTTGAGAATGTACTGAGTATGGGGGGGTGTATGCAATATTTTAAAAAAACAATATCATAAATATATAAGAAAATCATGCATGCTATTAATAATGACTCTCTTCGCTTGAATTAATTGATATATATTCCTTCTAAATCATCAATAGTAATACAAGCATTATAAATCTCATAAATCATTATGGTCAGCTCAAACTCTTCAACTCAAGACTTAGAGTGACTCGGTAACTCATGAAACTTGGACTATTATAGACTTGGGAGTTTCTTATAACCGACATAAATCATGTGAGCTTACATGGAGTCCAACATCTTGCCCATATTGGGGAGAGCTGTTCTATCCTTTCCATCGGAGTAGAACCTTAACTTTAGTGATCACTGTCTTGGCCTTTGGCCCATAATCTTAATCCAACAGTGGTACGTAGTTCTGGGGAAATACCATATTTGTCGCTCGATGCTAAATACTACTCCCAGACTTAAGCTCAGAACACGTTAGGAAATCCACCTTAATCAACGTGAGGGTCTATCATAGAGACCAAATCATAAATATCTCATTTGCAAATCATAACCTACTTGTGGATTTCTAACTCGACTCAAACTTAAAGCAATCTTTCACAACCTCAAATGTACTTGCTCATTAAATCATATCAAATATCGAAACTTCAGGAAAACATCAAAGAGCCAATTCTTGACTCTCAAACTTAAATATCAATATATATTCAATAATCAAAATTCTCATAGAAAAAGCTTAAATCATGACACCTATCTTAAATCACTTAGAAATCATCAAGTCATGATAACAATATACAACTCATGGCGTAAGTTCTCAATTTAAGAAATAAGATGATGAAATAATCATGTATATCGAACTTGAACAACTCAAATCTCATAAAATCATTAATAAAGTAATTTGGGTGTAAACCCACTTTGGAATTTCATGGAAATAAATAATAAAAAATAAATCTTTGGGCACAAGAACAAAAGGTGTGTTCTTGTTCAAACCCCACATACCTTGGATTAGGAATTTAAGATGAATAGACTTGTTTTTGAATCTTTCTTACACTCTTGAAGCCTTTGACCGGGAGAGCTTGCTTCTTGAACCACTTTAAAACTCTATGGAAGATTCTTGAATTTTCTTGGAAGAAGATTGGATTTTGGGTTGGAGAGAAACCCTTGATTCTAGATATTTCTTGAAAGAGAAATGAGAGAAAATGAGGTTTTCTCATCTGCTTGGATATATATATATATATACAACACCAAAATGGGTGAAAAAGACCAAATGCCCTTTTAAAAAGAGTTGAAAATTGCTGATCGGGGTCTGTGATGGTCGAACTGACGGTCCGTCAGAGCAACTGACGGTCCACCAGATCGTTCGTCACTCGAGTGCCAAAACTGGGACATTCTTCCTCGACATGATGGTCAAAGTGACGATCCTTCAGGAAACTGACAGTCCACCATATCGTCCGTCACTCGGGGGTCAGAAATAGGATATTCTTCCTCGACTTGACAGTCCATCAAATTTTTGGCGTCATACCATTTTGGCCGTCGCACGATAGACGGAAAAGAGAGTCACTGCCTTGGTTTGATTGGAAGATCGACGGTCTTCCAAGGACTTGACGGTCCACCAGATCCACCGTCAAACCTGGTCAATTCCGACAACGCTCAGTAAAATGACCATAACTTCCTCGTCCGATGTTGGATTTTAATGAAATTGGCATCGATGGAAAGCTTATTCAATGCTATACATGATAGAAAGTAGAAATTAGAGAAATACAAAAAAATATAAACATCAATCACTTTGGAATCCACCTCTATCCACTCAAAAGATGGATTTAGGCTTAAGGAACGATCGAGGTATTATAATATCTCCCCCCTTGGTAACATTCGTCCTCGAATGTTGATAAATAGTCCAAGAATAAGTGAAAATGAGGATGCATAGATGGAACGACTCACTCAAAGGGCTTACTTTACTCTAAACTTTTGAGTACTTCACAGAATGCACGAATCATAGATAGAGTAACCATATAGATGAATACACTGGTTTAGAAGGAAACTGAATTGAGGAAGAATAGTACCTTCAGCTTAATTTGAACTAATGGAGAAGAGGCGTGGGTACTCTGCTCGCATGTCTGCTTCAGCTTCCCAAGTAGCGCCCTCAACTGATTGATTTCGCCACAGAACTTTGACAAAGGGAAATTCCTTGTTCCTTAGTATACAGACTTGGAAATATAGGATTTCGACCAGAACTTCATCATACGAAAGGCTACCCTGCACATCAAAGCTTTCGATGGATCAACAATAACACAGTAACCAATATGCTTCTTGAGCATTGAAACGTGGAAGACAGGGTGGACAGCTGACAACTCTACAAGCAACTCAATCTCATAAGCTGCTTTCCCAACACGATTCAACACTCTATAAGGGCCAACATAACGGGGACTAAGCTTTCCTTTCTTTCCAAATCTATTCACCCCTTTTATGGGCAAAATTTTCAAGTTGATGATAGGCGGATTTACACGCCTATATCAATATATTTTGCCCATATTTTAGCCTAGTTTTGAGAACAAATTATATATTTCATGCACTTTTAGTCCTTTTTCCTGTAAATGAGCTAACGAACATGATTAGTAAAGTTTTAGGTGTAAATGATGCATAATTCAGCATTTTATGGCTTACTTGACGCTAAAGAAAGCTCACGAAGGAAGGGAAGGGAGTTTACACGCCTAAGGACCAAAACTGCTGCATGGAAAATCTGTCCTGGGCTAAAACAGCATTTCTGAAGACTTTGGGGGACCAAAACTGCTGCATGGAAAATCTGTCCCGGGCTAAAACAGCAATTCTGAAGACTTTGGGGACTTACAGACACAAAGCTGGATTTTGACAATGATACATTAACCTAGTACAATTAGGTTATGTATTTCATTATTTTAAGTGGATTATGATAATGTTACCTTAACCTAGTACATATGGGTTAAGGATTTCATTAGTCTAGTAGGATTTGGTTATTTATTTCATTAGCTTAGTAGGATTAGGATATGGGTATTATAAATACCCTATCATGCTAGAGATTTAGAGACATCTTCTACTCCTCTATTATTCTACACTACAAACAATTCTACAACTCTTCTAATCTTTCCATCAATTCTATTTTCGTCTATTCTTATATTCTTAAATTCTGCAACAAGAGAAACGTTACTCTGCAAGAAATCACACCTAACGCCTACCACTCTTGTGCTACACGAAATTGATCATTATTGTGGTATAATAACAATGTCAATTGTGGTTTTCTTCGCATTCATGGGTAACTAAACTTCTCTGTTGGGGTTATGGAAGCCGAATGAGTTACTATCTATTGCTGTGAGTTTGTGAGTTCGAGGCACGTATATTGCTTATATCATTATTCTCTTCATCTTAATCTACATTCTTTGCGGTTGCAAACGCAAGAATACGCCAGTCTAACATTTAACTTGTTCGAGAGAAAAGTTATTTGTCTGGAAAAGAGATAATGTCAAGGTAGTAGGACACCCTTTCCTATTAAAAAACTAGTGCCGTAACTGGACTAACCTCTTGGAGAATTCGTACCGTTAGATACGCTTTAAGCTCGAGAGAGTTAAAGTGAAATAGTCCTTGTTTAGGTCGAGAGACGCTTGGATTTACCATCGACTACAATCCTCTATAAGCAGTTGCATGTCAGAATTCTACACACTCATAGCCAATAGGGACGTATACCTCAGAAGGTGGACATAACCCTAACACTTCAATTCTCATTGTTTACAACTTACGTAACAATCTTTCTCTTTTACTTTGCTATTTTCAGCTGTTATTTAATTGTTTTGGTGACACATTACAATCCCCCCTTTTTTACGAGACTTGCACTAAAAGTCTAGTAATCTTTACTTACTTGTTGACCAAGCTATTCCCTGTGGGATCGATACCCAACCCAGTTGGGTTCTATATTTGCTAACGACCGCTTTACACTCCTACGAGAGCTGTAGATTGAGCGTTATCACAAGTACACCAAATCATCAACTTCAAACTCAAGAGCTCTTCTCTTCATATCTGCATACGACTTTTGACAACTCTGGGCTTTCTTCAACCTCTCCTGAATCAACATAACTTTATCCATAGCCTCAAACATAGCATCAGGTCCAATCACGGCAGCCTCACCTACTTCAAACCAACCTATGGGTGATCTACACCTCCGACCATACAAAGCCTCAAATGGAGCCATTCCAATTCTAGCATGAAAACTATTGTTATACGCAAATTCAACCAATGGAAAATGTTCATCCGAACTCCCTTTGAAATCAAGAACACATGCTCTGAACATATCCTTCAAAGTCTGGATAGTCCTCTCAGCCTGACCGTGTGTCTGCGGATGAAAAGTAGAGCTAAGATGAACTTGGGTGACAAGACCCTTCTAGAAGGCTCTCCAAAACTGAGAAGTAAATTGAGTACCTCTATCAGAGATGATAGACAACGAAACTCCATGAAACCTGACTAACTCTCTGAGGTACAGCTTAGCATAGTCCTCAGCGGTGAAAGATATATGTACTGGCAGGAAATGTATGGACTTAGTCAACCTGTCTATAATGACCCAAATAGAATCATGATGACAATGAGAGAGAGAGGTAAAATGGTCACAAAATCCATATTCACTTCTTCCCACATCCCAGTAGGAATACTGAATTCTTGCATCATTCCACCGGGTCTTTGGTGCTCTATCTTCACCTATTGGCAAGTTGCACACTTCTCTACAGACTTCGCTATATCCTTCTTCATTCCATTCCACCAATAGATTTCCCACAAATTACGGTACATATTGGTAGCATCGGGATGAATCGAATACCGCACTCCATGCGCTTCATCCATAATCCTTTGCCTCAAATAATCAACATCAGGCATACACAATCTATTCTAAAATATCAATAGACCATCTCCCCCTTGGGAGAAAACCTCCACCATTTGGTCTTTAACTGACTCTTTCAGTTCGATCAAACGAGGATCCATATCTTGCTTCTCCTTTACTTTTGAAACTAGAGAAGATTCAGAACTACTCTAGACCCAAACATTACCCTCTGCTGAATCAAGTAATCTAACTCCCAACCTAGCCAGACGATGCACTTTATGAGCTAACTCCTTCCTTTCTTCCTCGACATGTGCTACACTACCCAAGGACGACCTGCTAAGGGCATCTGCCACTACATTAGCCTTGCCCTGGTGATACAGTACATTCATATCATAGTTATTTAGAAATTCTAACCATCGCCTCTGTAGAAGATTCAACTCTCTCTAAGTAAACACATACTGCAAACTCTTGTGATCCGTAAAGACATCAACATGAACACCGTGCAAGTAGTGTCTCCAGATTTTTAAGGTAAAAACCACAGTAGCTAATTTGAGATCACGGGTCGGGTAATTCTTCTCGTGCAGTTTCAACTGTTGGGAGGCATAGGCTATAAACTTACCTTTTTTCATTAACACACAATCCAAACTAACTCTCGAGGCATAGCAATACACCACAAAATCATCTACACCATTAGGAAGGGTCAACACAGGGGTTGAATTGAGTCGAGTCTTCAACTCCTGAAAACTCTTCTCACATGAATCTGACCACTAGAATTTAACTTTCTTTTGGGTTAACTGGGTCAAAGGAGATGCAATAGAGGAGAAATCTTCAACAAAACAATGGTAGTAACTAGCTTGTCCCAAGAAACTCCTAATATCAGACGGAGAGATAGGTCTAGGACAATTTTTCACAGCTTCTACCTTTTGAGGATCAACTCAAATACCTTCAGAAGAAACAATATGACCCAGAAAAGCAACTGACCTTAGCCAAAATTCACACTTTCTAAATTTGGCAAATAGTTGATGATCTCTAAGGGTTTGCAAGACTATTCGGAGATGATCTGCATGATTGTTTTCATTTCGGGAGTACACAAGAATGTCATCTATAAATAAAATAACAAACATATCTAGGTACTGTCTGAAAACCCGATTCCTAAGGTCCATAAAAGCTTCTGGGGAATTTATTAGTCCGAAAGACATGACCAGGAACTCAAAATGGCCATAACGGGTGTGAAAATTTATCTTTGGAATATCACACTCTCTGACTTTAAGTTGGTGATAATCGGATCTCAAATCTATTTTCGAGAAATAACTGGCACCTTGCAGCTGATCAAATAGGTCATCAATCCTAGGAAGAGGGTACTTGTTCTTGACTGTGACCTTGTTGAGCTGGCGATAGTCGATGCACATGCACAATGATCCATCTTTCTTTTGCATGAATAGAATGGGTGCGCCACACGGAGACACACTCGGCCTTATGAAACCCTTATCTAGAAGATCTCTGAGTTGCTCTTTCAACTCCTTAAGTTTTGCGGAGGTCGTAAGATGCGGAGGAATAGAAATAGGATACATATCGGGAAGAAGATCAATCCCAAATTCTCTCTCTCTATCGGGAGGTACCCATGGGAGATCTTCCGAGAAAATATCAAGAAAGTCATTGACAACACTAATAGACTGAATAGTCGGAGTCTTGGACTCAGTTTCTTTAACTCAAACCAAATGATAGATACAACCCTTAGATATCAATTTCCTGGCTTTAAGGTAGGATATAAAATGACTCTTGGGAGCTATAGAATTTCTGGACCACTCAAAAATTGGCTCGTTGGGAAACTAATACTTGACTACACGGGTACGACTGTCTATAGACACATAGCAAGAGTGAAGCCAATCCATACCTAGAATAATGTCAAAATAAACCATGTCTAGCTCAATCAAGTCTGTAAACATGATTCTGTTAAGGACAGTGATAGGGCATTTCTTATACACTTGCTTAGCAATAACAGATTCACCTACTGGGGTAGAAACTAGAAAAGGCTCAAGAATCTTTTCATCCTTGATCCAAAAATTCACAGCCACCAATGGAGTCACATAAGAAAGACTTGACCCAGGGTCCCCCAACACATACACATCAAAATGAAATAAATGGAGCATACCAGTAACAACATTTGGTGAATTCTCTTGCTCCTAGCTGGGTGGTATAGCATAAAAGTAATTTTGGCGTTGAACACTGGCAGTAGTACTAGACGAGGAACCCTGAAGAGAAGTACGACGAACTAAAGGGGCTGGAGCACTAATATCCTGACTCTAGGACCGGACATCACGGCTCCCCTGTCTAGCATATGGACAATCTCTGAGTCTGTGGCTCAACTTGCCATAACCAAAACAACCTCTCTGTTTAGCCATACACTCTTTGGGATGCGTCCTACCACACTTAGCACACGGGGAATATTTAGGTCTAGTACTCACACTATCATGAGACCCGTACACAGTAGGCATATTACCCTGCTCCTATCTGACTCTAGGTACGTGAGCACTAGCTGATGAGGGCGCTGGCGCAAAAGAACGGCTCTGGAGTTGAGGGAGAATCCCTCCAGAAAATCTAGTCTGACTATACCCCTGCTGCTCTAATCTAACTCTCTTATTCCCTCTCACGCTCTCTCTCCTCTTCACCTTTTTTGCCTCAATCTGCTGAGCAAGTATCATTAATCTAGAAAGGTCCATGTCCCTATTAAGCATATCATACCTATACTCTTTCACAACATATCCAGATACACCAGCCAAAAACTTACTAATACTAGTTCTGGAATCATCCATCATACCGGGAGCATACTTAGATAATTTATTGAACTTAGGACAATACACCTTAACTGTCATGGAGCCCTGTCTCAAGTTCATAAATTCTTCTAACTTCGCTTCCCTTAGCTCAGGGGGGAAGAATCGGTCTAAGAACGCGTCCTGGAACAACTGCAAAGTCATG
This sequence comes from Capsicum pubescens, assembly GCA_030864215.1. Lineage (NCBI taxonomy): Eukaryota > Viridiplantae > Streptophyta > Magnoliopsida > Solanales > Solanaceae > Capsicum > Capsicum pubescens. The sequence continues at coordinate 338,656,076 of CM061548.1, forward strand.
GAAGCGGCATCATCCCCTCTACTCTTTCTCCAAATCTCCACCTAATCATAAACAATATCTTTCAAGCGATAGGAAGCTAACTCCATTCTTTCTTCTTCTGTTACATGCATAATTTGGATGATCTTCTTTAACTCATCAAGATACATCTAAGGGTCCTCACATGCCCTTCACCCATAAAATTCTGGCGGATTCATCCGCATAAAATCGCGAACCCAAGCTATATGTAAAATATGTATCAAGACCCTCAGCATATATGCAAACTATTATAAAAAAATATGTAAAATCATAATTTAAAAAAATACCAAACTATATGTATCAAGACCCTCAGCATATATTTTAAAAACCACCATTCATGATCTATAAATCAATATTTAAAATACAATACATGTGCCTTAAACTGAAACTAACAATTAGGGAAGGAGTACATGCCTTATTCAAGATGCTTCATGTAACGCCCCAAAATCGGGTCCCGAGACGTCACACGGTGCTTAGGATCACAAGTGACCCCAAGCTAACCCTTCTACTGGCATAACTCATAAGCAACTGAATAAAAATACAAATCCATACAAATCAGCAAAAATTAACTCTTTTTTGAATCTGATCAATACAAAAATGGAATTTTATAGGATTACAATTCTGCCTTTACAACCAAAATTGAAACAAAATACATCAACTTCTACTGACTGTCTATGAAGCCTCTACTAGTACTGAATGTAGGTAGCCGGTTCATGACTCCCGACTAACCAAACTCAATACGGCTGAATAAAGAAAATACAACACTATAAACTCTGCATAACTAACCCAAGCCCTTGAATCAAAAGGACTCATCACCTACTGACTGGATACCACGAACTGACTGGATCCGAAGGGTCAACTATACCTTGTACCTACATTCTGAGAAAATGTAGCCCATATACGAATATGTGGGTCAGTACCATGGAAAGATACCGAGCATATTGGGGTGCAATGCATATATAAAATAATATCTTAATATCATCACAGTTTATAAAATTATACATGCTGATATAGATGACTCACTTAGCTCGAATTAAATCATCAAAATCATGGATGAATAATACATGTAAAGTAAAACAAGTGAGTCATTACAATACGTTCTCAATTCACTTTCATCTCAATTTCAAATCATCAAAAATATAAAACCTCATGCCAATTCTCATTAGAATATATTCCTTAAATCTTTTAAGAATAATGACTTTCTCAAACTCAGCCTTTTAAGAAAATAAGTTTTCATTTCAGATAGAAGAGTACACACACACACATTGGGAGATCCTAGAACCGACATAAACCATGTGAGCCACATGGAGTCCAACGTCCAACCCACGTTAGGGAGAGACATCCTATCCTTGCCATCGGAGTAGGACTTCCAATATCAATCCAAAAACACTAGTGATCACTATATAAATCAGCCTCAGGCTCACGTCCTACGGGGGCATATAGTTCTAGGGAAGTAAGGTCACTTTATACCTCCCACTCAGTGCTAAAGATTACTCCCGGAATTAGCTCAGAAATTTAGATCAGCCTCAGTCTCACATTAAAGAAAATCCAAAATAAACACTTCAACAATTTTCACCGGGAGCCAATTTGCTACCGCTTTATCATAATCAATAAAAACGTGAATTTCTTTCACAGTCGAGTTCAAAATAACTCATTCACAATCAAAAGGTCAAATCATTCAAAACATCTCAAATATTCAACATCAACATGCATATAGCACACATTTTCTCAAAGACACAATTTCAAATGGGGTTCAAGACCCAAATATCAAAATCATAGTAAATTTCTTTCAAGCATCATGCTTTAAGTCATAATTTCATATAAATTCGACTTTTCAAAGTCATAAATATCATAATCTCAAGATAACCAAGATAGAATATAAGTTCATGCTCCAAAATCATAATAAACATAAAAAAATCATATCTTCGTAAAGAAATTTACTTTTGGGCACAAGAACGAAAGATTGTTCTTGTTGAAAAACCCCACATACCTTGAATGATGAACTTTAGATCGATACTCATTTTTGAGATGTTAATCGTGACTTTGAATGATGGTTCTTGGAGTTCTTGAACTAGGAACTTGGAATCTTGAATAAATTTGCAGAATTAATGGTGAACTTTGGAGGTTCTTGAAGTTGGATGTAGGAGCTTAGGGTTTTTTTTTTTGAGAAAATTTGATGAAATATAACATATAATGCTTCTAATAGGCTTTAATATAGGGTTTGGACAGATTTTGGGTGAGGGGAATTGACGAAAACGCCCCTAAAAATAAAATAATTCTCGAATCTGTCCTTTGGTGGACTGATTTGATAGTCTGAAGTAGATCAACCATAACGTTTTACTCCGATATCCAAATTTGATGAAACCAATTTCATTAGAAAGAGGACTCTCATATCTTTCCTTTTATATATAGTATCTCACCCAGATCATTGAGTACGAGGAGTTATGATCGTTTGAAGTTGACCCAAAAATTCATTTTTGATAGGCTGAAGTAGATCGACCATAACTTTTTGCTCCGATAGACAAATTGGATGAAACCAATTTCATCGGAAAGAGGACTCGCAGAGATTTCCGTTTATATATAGTATATCACACAGATCATTATGTACAAGGAGTTATGATCATTTAAAGTTGGATAAAAAATATGCCAGGCCTCAGGTCTTTTTTTCCTTCAAGTTTTATTGTTCACTACTATTCACGGTTCGATCGGAATGTTCATAACTCGTCGCTCGGGTGTCCGTTTTGGATGATACACATATCGTTGGAAAGCTTATTCGATACTCTACGCAATGGTGGGTCATAATCTAAGACATTCCACACGAAAAATTTATAATTCATTCTAGAAGATAGAACCCAACACATTTACGCACAAAATTTCAACAAAATTTTTTTTGGGGTATTACACTTCACAAAAGAAATCTCAACCTTTTAGCCCTTTGAAGAACACATAAAGAAACCCTAGCCTCCAATCTTTAAGATTGTGTTTGAGAGAGTATTTAAAGTGTTTTACTCTTTTAACAAGTGTTATGGAAGGCCACAAGGGTTATATAACGTGAGAAAATAAGGGTTTTGAAGTAGAAATGTTCAGACTACCACTGACTTTAAATTAAAAATAAGCCACGTCGAGGGTTTACGACTCACCTATACCATCTGTATCCTAGGGTATGAGTGGTACCCTAACTCATACCCAAGATCATGCCAAGAACCTACCTACTGGTTTCTATATGACCCACACCTCTCTAACTCGTACCTAAGGGTACTAGTAACACAACCAATCATACCCACCAAACATACCATAGACATATTAAACAAGACCAGGTCAATCATGCACCATACGACTTGTCATTGTAATAACTTGGGATTACCCCCTAGTCGTCACACAGTTTTTACAGTCCTAAGGGACCACAAGCTAACCCATGAGCTGGTACCTATCATGAGGAATAATAATATAATCATGAATACGGAAGAATAACTGAATTTCCATAAGGTTTTATCACTAAAACGACTACTGAATTATGAATCTAGCACAATACTGAAATCTAAATAATCTGAATAGCTAACTGTAGTGTCTGAAAAGCCTTTTAACTGAATATTGTGAGTTGATGGGATAGGCCCCCAACTAGCTCTACTAACTACTGAGATAAAGACAAAAAGAAATATAATCTATCCTCGGATGATGAGGACTCACCACTGCTACTGTACTGCTGATGATCAAAGGGACTAAGTGAGATCCGAGAACTGAGCGTCATCACCTATGATATAATACATCATAGCACAAAAAAAGGTATGCAATTAGTACTTTGAATGTACTAGTATGCTAAATGAGGTAGGCTGATATGCATGATTTCATGAACAGAACTAACAATTAAATGAATATGCAAGTAAAACATGGAGGACTAAGTAGAGAACATGGAATCTATAGATAATAAAAATATGTAGAATCTCTAACTACTGAGTATGCATGACAGTTTGTAAATACTGAATATACGTGAAAATGTATAGACACTGGGAATGCATGACCAAGCATATAACATGGACTGAGTAAAATCAGTAAACTAAAACACTAAAAAATACTAATATCTTTTTGCTTTTGTCAAGCAACTCTAAGACTACATAACTGAATTGAGATTGTAACTGTGACAATATCTGACACTATAGGAGGTATCATCTAATCGACATTCCCCAATTTGAGATAATTGGGGTCCAACCTGTAACCCCAGTTGGAAGGGTATTAATATTGTGCCACGGGTACTAATGATGGTTGTGTGGATCCACTAAATTTATATAATGTCCAAAGGACTAAGGGTGTCAAGCCTGAACTGACGAGTGACCCCTGTGAGATAGTCAAGCCTGATCTGATGGGCGACTTCTCATGCCCTAAGTTGGCTATGTAGTTCTAGAGTTTAGGGACTGCTACTAGCGACTCTACTTATCTGATGGGGAAGCCTCCATCCCTACACTCGCTCGGTGGTAAATCCTACTCCCAACTAAAAGACTCTGAAACACTAGACTGTTCTGATAATGCTTATTATAATGCACCAAGTCTAGTACCCGGAATATCACACGGTGCTCATGAACCCGAAGGACCATAAGCTATCCCATGACTAATATCCATACCTGAACACTGCAAAATATACTATATAAATGTAGAAATAAATGCTATAAGGCCGTAAGGTTCAAAACTGAGATATAATATCTGTTAAAATCTAACATCTGTATGGGGTATGAAATACCCAAAACAACTAAAATTACTATCTGAACATGCTAGTCTGAAAAGCCTCTAACTGACTGTACTTTCTTATTAAAGAGTTGATGGAACATGTCCCCAACTAACTCCAACTACTGAAATAAACTAAGTAATGAAATAATAATGTAATGCTCGTGTCCTCGATGGATGAGGACTCACTGCTAACTCTGACTGTTGAGAGTGGAATGCTACTGATGCTCTAGAGCTCATACTTCTGAACCTAAGGTATAAAACACCATAGCACAAATACGTCGGGATGTTTGAATGTACTAGTATACATGTGAGGTAGGCTGAATGCAAAAGGTTCATATGCATGAACTATTCTACCTGACTGAATAACATGAACGTGAGAATAAATACATAAATACATAATGACTATAACTGTGTTCGTGATAACATGATTACTGAATCTGAGAAGTGATAACATGAGATAGTGATAACTGTATAACTAAAATAACTAATACTGAGCAAATGTGTTTGATAGTTTGGTTTCTGATGGAACTAGCTCAGTTTCGTGCTGTTATGAGTTGACTATATCTGACAGTCTTGAAATTCTGAAGAACTATCTAAGTTCTATTACTGAGACTAAATGACTGTATCTGACAGTTCTGATCTATAACTGAAACTGTGGGAAGTAGTCATCTAACTGACATACCCTAGATAACACAATATTGTTGAGTTAGGGTCCAATCTGTAACCCCAATTCGAAGGGTGTCAATACCGCGCCACTGGTAAGGACAATCTGTGAGTAACCCTCATATAACAGGTAATTATAGTGAGAATGGTGGGAACCCTGATATAAAAGGTTAATCCACCTTATATACCCTCATATAACAGGTTATGATGTTTTAACCTACGCTGGCTACATAGTTTTAGAACTCAAAGATTTCTTCTAAGAATCACACCATCATATAACAGGTGGATTCCCATCCTTGGGTTCGCTCGGTGCTAATTTCTACTCCCATCTGAATAGACACTGAACATGATTAACTGAACTGACTGAACCAAGTTAACTTAATTTATGTGGACTGACAGAATGCTACATAGATCTAATAACTATCTGAGATTTCTAAGATTACTGGATTTATGAGCTTTTCAAAGTCACATGACTGACTGAGTTCTATGGATCATGGCTTGATTGAGGATATCATGAAAACATGACACTGGCTCTAGGCACACAGCTATATTATTCTGGTACAAGTACCCTCAAGACTCAATGTAAAGAAACCGACAAAGCATGACTTTCTTGAATACATGGCCAACATCAATAATTCATAATATAATAAGTTGGAAATTTCATGAAGTACAAGTTCTAAAGCACCACAAGGGCTACCCATGTATCCATAATGCACTGACTAAGACATTTCATCAAATATTTGACATGCATAAACTTGTACCTGAATGGGGATTTCATATTATCATACTAGTATGGAACTTTTCCTTCACATAAACATTTAATCAAACACATGGGGAGCATGATTTAGTTATACAATCATCAACACATCTAATAATCATGGACACATCAATCAACGTATAAATTTAAGGGTTTATCGTGATTATGATACAAATCACCACATCCTAGGGTCAATCATTGGAATATGTAATTTAAAACATGAATCAAAACCCCACAACATCATAAACATGAATTTCAATTCTATTTAAATCATGAACATGCATAAATACATAAATCTTGGATTTTGAAAAGAGATTCTTGAGCTTCATGGGTGAAAGGGACCCATGAATCAACACATGACATACCTTGATTGAGTTTCTTGAAGTTCTTGGACTTGAAAAACTTGGAATCTCTTAGATTGTTGAAGGAGAGTTTGGATCTTGTTCTTAGGGATTATCTTTGAGAGAAATCCCTAATTTGATATTGTAGATAGATAATAAAGTTATGATCTATGGTCTGGTATAATTAGGGGTTAAAATGGGTGGAAAAAGACCCAAATACCCTTATAAAAATGACATTAAATTGCTGAACGGGATCTGCTATGTCTCGTACGATGGTCCATCACTGGCTCGATGGTCCATCGTTCTGACTGTCACACTTGGGCTAGAATAGGGACTCACTGCCTTAGTAGCGACGGCTTGGGCGATGGTCCTTCGTAAGCTCAACAGTTCGTCAACCTGTCCATTGCACCTTAGCCAAAAAATTGATTTACTACCTTAGCTGCGATAGTCTAGGCGACGGTCCGTCCCTAGATCGACGGTCCGTCAACCTGCCCGTTGCACCTGGCGGTTCTGACAGCTCTCAGTAAAATATGCATAACTTTTTACTCCGATACCGTATTTGGACGAAATTGGTATCGTTAGAAAGCTAATTCAATTTCCCACTCAACAAAAAGTGAAAATCTTAAAAATTCTATACGTACAAAAATGTATTTATCTTTTAAAGTAAGTTTGTAACATTCTTGGGATGATTTCAAGCTTGGTAGAAGTATGAGCTATTACAATATCTCCCCCTTGAGAACATTCGTCAACGAATGATACTGAGTGAGAGGGGAAAAGATAAACTGACGTACATACTGAACATGAACACGTGGAACATGATCTCATGACTAACATAACTGATAACTGAATATATCTATGTTACTGAATATGCATATCTGATGCATGAGTAACTGATTCATGGATGCATGACTGAGTGTTATGAGGAACTAAGTTTCTCACAATGAGAATGCATATCTGATGCGTGATTACTTGACTGAACTGATACATGAATAAATCACTGAATATGCAATGCTATTTAATACCAAGTTTATAATGGGATTCTGAACATGACCTGAATACTAAGCTTGTAATTGAAATCAGAACATTAAACTGAAAATCTTAAGGAGAACTGTTACCTTGAGCTAGATCTGAATTAGAGGAGAAGAGGTGAGGGTACTTGGTTTGCATATCTGTTTTTGCTTCCCAAGTAGCTCCCTTAACGGACTGATTTTGCCAAAGAACTTTGACTAGAGGTACTTCTTTGTTCCTCAGTCTGCGAATCTGATAGTCTATGATTTCGAATAGAATCTCTTCATAAGAGAGGCTATTCTGAATATCTATGCTATGAATAGGGACTATGATTGTTGGGTCACCTATGCACTTCTTGATCTAAGAGACATGAAATATTGGATGATTTGTGGCCAGATCTGAAGGCAACTCGAGCTCATAGGTACCTTGCCTAAAAAATTTATAATTTTGAAGGGATCGATATATCGGGGACAAAGTTTTCCCTTCTTGACGAATGTCTTTAATCCCTTTCATGGGAGAGATCTTTTGATAGACATAGTAACCAATCTCAAACTCGAGATCCTTTCTGCATAAATCTGTATAAGACTTCTATCATCTCTGAGTAGCTCGTAGTCTTTCTTTGATCAACTGAACTTTTTCTAAGGCATCCAATACTAAGTCAGGCCCTATAATTGAGGCCTCCCTAACTTCGAACCAACCGACTGGAGACCTGCATCTCCTACCATAAAGAGTTTCGAATGTAGCCATCTGAATACTGGAATGATAGTTATTGTTATATGCAAACTCAATCAAAGGCAAGTGGTCATCCCAACTACCCTTGAAATTGATTGCACACGTCATTATCATATCTTCTAAAGTCTCAATGGTCCTTTCTTCTTGACCATCTGTCAGCGGATGGAAGGTTGTACTGAGATGAACTTGGGTACCAAGACTTTTTTGGAATACTTTCCAGAAATAAGAGGTAAACTGGGTAACTCTGTCTGAGATAATAGATAACGGAACACCGTGCAATCTAACCAACTCTCTGATATAGAGTTTGGTGTAATCCTCGGCTGAATAAGAGGTATGGATTGGAAGGAAATGACCTGATTATGACATTCTCTCTACCATGACCCAGACTGATCATGCTGGAGACGAGTATGAGGAAACCCCCTTACAAAGTCCATGTTCACTTCTACCCACTTCTAAGTAGGAATACTAAACTCCTGCATAGACCCACTGGGCTTCTGATGGTCTATCTTAACCTGTTGACATGTAGATCACTTAGCCACAAACTCTGCAACATCTTTCTTCATCCCACTCCACCAATAGATTTCCCACAAGTCACGGTACATCTTTGTGGCCCCTGGATGAATAGAGTAGCACAAACCATGCACTTCTATAAGAATTTGCCTCTGCAAGTCATCTACACCTGGAACACACAGACGGCCCTGACAATGCTAAACACCATCTCCCCCATGGAAGAAATCCTCTAATTTCGGATCCTTGACTGACTATTTTAACTTGACAAGGCTGGGATTCCTATTTTGCTTTTCTTTCACCTCGAAAACTAGAGATGATTCTGAACTACTCTGAAACCATATGTCACCCTCCATTGAATTGACTAATAGAACGTCTAGTCTAGCAAGCTTATGGACTTCTTGAGATAACTTCTTCTTACTTTCCTCAACATGAGAAATACTACCCATAGACTGTCTACTGAGAGCGTCGGCCACCACATTGGCCTTGCTTAGTTGGTAAAGGATACTCATGTCATAATCTTTCAAGAGCTATAACCACTTCCTCTGACAAAGATAGAGATCTTTCTGAGAAAAGACATACTGAAGGATCTTATGATATGTGAACACATCTATATGAAATTCGTATAGATATTGCTTCCAAATCTTCAATGCAAAAACAACGTCTTCTAACTCGAGATTATGAGTAGGATAATTCTTCTCATGGGGTTTAATCTGTCTAGAGGCGTAGGCTATGACCTTACCATACAGCATGAAGACACAACCCAAACCTACTCTAGATGAATCACAATACACTATGAACCCATCAGAACTATTTGGAAGAGCTCAGACTGGAGCTGAGGTGAGTCGAGTCTTCAACTCCTAAAAGCTCTTCTCGTAAGGATCTGACCACTATAACTTGACTTTTTTTTAGTCAATCTTGACATAGGGGGTGTAATAGAAGAAAATCCCTCAAAAAAATATTTGTAATAGCCATCCAAACCCAAGAAACTCCTGATATCTGATGGAGATACAGGGTGAGGCCAGTTTCTTACTGCTTCAGTCTTTTGAGGATCAACTCTAATTCCATCACTGGAAATGATATAACCAAGGAATGCTATGACCTTAGCCAAAATTTGTACTTACTAAATTTGGCGAACAATTAGTAATATCTAAGAGTCTGAAGCATGATTCTGAGATGGTCTGCATGGTCACGCTCACTGCGGGAATAGACAAGAATGTCATATATGAAGACTATGACGAACATGTCCAAGTACTGCTTGAACACCCGGTTCATCAAGTCTATGAAAGCTATTGAGGCATTGGTAAGACCAAAGGACATAACTAGGAATTTAAAGTGACCATACTGAGTACGAAAGGCTATTTTTGGAATGTCATATTCTCTGACTCTGAGCTGATAATAGCCTGATCTGAGGTCTATCTTAGAGAAATAGCTGGCACCCTGAAGTTGATTGAATAAGTCATCGATTTTGGGAAGTGGATACTTGTTCTTGATGGTGACATTATTGAGCTGACGGTAGTCTATACACATTCTAAGAGAACCATCTTTCTTGCACACGAATAAGATTGGTGCGCCCCACGGGGACACACTAGGTCTGACGAATCCCTTATATAGGAGATCCTTCAATTGTTCTTTCAACTCTCTGAGTTCTGCTGGTGCCATTCTGTATGGAGGAATACATATAGGCTGAGTATCTAGAAGGAGATCAATGCCGAAGTCTATTTCCCTTTCGGGAGGAATTCCTGGAAGATCTTTGGGAAAGATATCTGACTATTTATTCACTACTAGGACTGATTCAAGACTGATAGTTTTGGAAATAGTATCCTTTACTCAAACAAGATGATAGACATATCCCTTGAATATCATTTTTCGTGCCCAAAGGTAGGAAACAAACTGACCTCTGAAAACTGAAGTACTACCCTTCCACTCTAGGACTGGTTCATTGGGGAACTGAAACTGGACAACTCTGTTTCTACTTTTGACTGTGGTATAGAAGGAATAAATCCAATCCATGTCGAGAATGACATCAAAATCATTCATCTCTAATTCGACTAAGTCTACTGAAGTGACTTTCTAAGATACCATAACCGGACAGTTCTTGTATACCCATCGGGCTATGATAGTTTTACCCACTGGGTAGAGACTGAAAAGGTCTTTGCTAGAATTTCTAGACTGGTTCCGAAATCACCTACTATATAGGGAGTAATAAAATACAAGGAATCTGCTGGATATAGGAAAGAATAAACATACACATGAAAGATCTGTAACGTACCAGTAACCACATCAAGAGAATTTTCCTGATCTTGCTGGGACTGGAGAGAATAAAGTTGATTTGGGCGTTGCCCACTAGTAGCGCTAGAGGTGACACCCTACTAGTTTGGGCAACCGAACTGAGCTAAGGAACGGTTCTTCTGACCCTGAGGACCTGGCTAAGGATAGTCTCTGACTCTGTGGCCTAACTTGCCACATCTGAAACAAATACCACTGCCAGCTCTGCAAATACCCTAATAGTGCTTGGCACAAGTCTGGCAAAGAGGATTGGTGCAGACACTGCTAACACTGCCCTGAAAATTAGAGCCTAGCGCTCTATCTCTATTACCATCTTTGAATCTAGGAGTTGCAGCACTAGCTGAAGAAGGAGCTGGAACTGATGACTTAGGACAAAACTGAGAACGGTTTTCTCCTTTTGATTTGGGCTGAGCAAAGTTGAAACTACCTGTCTTTGCTCTCTTATTCTACTTTTTCCTCATCTTAATCCTTTGTTTCTCAATCTGTTGAGCATGAGTCATAAGCCTGGCTAAAGTCATGTTACTATTCAACATCACAGACCTACACTTATTGACCGCACTATCATTCACCCCAAAAATAAACTTACTCATTTTAGCTCTGCTGTCTGTAACCACATGAGGGGCATATCTGGCTAATTGAGTAAACTTAAAAGAATACTCTTTCACCATCATATTTCCCTGCCTGAGGTTGATAAATTCTGACACCTTATCCTCTCTCATCTCTTGGGGAAAGAATTTATCTTAAATGCAGTAAAAAACTCCTTCCATTCAATAGGCACTACATTATCTGCCCTTTCTGACTTCCACTATTTAAACAAAGTGTGAGCAATGTCCTGCAACTGATGTGCAGCTAGCTCAGCGCTCTCACTAAAAGTAACCCCCATGATGTTTGTAACCTTCTGAACTAGATTGATGAATTCCTGAGGTTCCTCATTTAACTTAGACCCGATAAAGGATGGAGGATTCATTCGGTTGAAGTCCCGAATGCTAGAAGCTACTGAATTGGCCACTGGGTTAGACGGAACGCCAGCTGTTCATTCATTCTGATTAGCAACTGACTGAGCAAGAGTAGTGAATACAGATCTAAACTCTGCATGAGAGACATGTTCACCCAAAGGATCTTCAGGCTGAGGGGCTGACTGATTCCAAGTTCTCCTTTTGGAAAGTAAGTTCTGTAAATGAAAGAGCAAGGGATTAAACTGAGAGATTATCTTAATATTATGCTCACTGGAATGACATGAATACTGAAAAATGGGAAACTACTCCTAAACATAGTATAGCCTCCTACACATAAGTTTGGCACGCAACACATCCATGTACAAGACTCTACTAGATGCGACTTTCAGACTTCCTAGGACTCTATTGAACCTTATGCTCTGATACCAAGTTTGTAAAACCCCGATTCTGGTAGCCAAAATGCCACACAGTTCTCATGACTCCGAAGGATCACAAGCTAACCCATGACTAATATATCTACCTGAACACTACAGAATATACTATATAAATGCTAAAATAAAGGCTATAAGGCCGTAAGGTTCAAAACTGAGACATAATATCAGTTAAAATATAACATCTGGGAGGGGGTATGAAATGCACAAAACAATTAAAATAACTGTCTAAATATACTAGTCTGAAAAGCCTTAAACTAACTATACTGTCTGAATAAGGAGTTGATGGGACATGTCCCCAACTAACTCCAACTGCTGAAGTAAACTATGTAATGACATAATAAAGTAATGGTCATGTCCTCGAAGGATGAGGACTCACTACTAACTATGACTACTGAGACTGGAATGCAACTGATGCTCTGGAGCTCGTGCTTCTGAACCTATGGTATAAAACCCCATAGCACAAATACATCAGTACGTTTGAGTATACTGGTATGCATATGAGGTAGGATGAGTGAAAAGGGTTCACATGCATGAACTATACTAACTGAATGAATAACATGAACATGAGAATATATGCATGAATACGTAATGACTATAACTGATTTCATGATAACATGATTACTGAATCTAAGAACTGATAACATGAGATACTGATAACTGTATAACCAAAATAACTAATAATAAGTGACTGTATCTGACAATCTAGTTTTTGATGGAACTAACTGAGTTCCGTACTGTTCTGAGTTGACTGTATTGGACAGTCCTGAAATTCTGAAGAACTACCTAAGTTCTATTACTGAGACTGAATAAGTGTATATAATAATCTTGATCTATAAATAAAACTATGGGAATTAGTCATTTAACCGATATTTCCCAAATAACACAATATATCTAAGTTGGGGTCCAATCTGTAACCCCAATTAGAAGGATGTCAATACTACGCCACTGGTAAGGACAATCTATGAGTAATACTCATATAATAGGTAACTCTAGTGATAATGATGGGAACCCTCATATAATAGTTTAATCCACCTCATCTACCCTCATATAATAGGCTATGATGTCTCAACCTACGTTGGCTATGTAGTTCTGGAATGAAAGGATTTCTTCTAAGAATCACACCATCATATAACAACTGGGTTTCCATCCTTGGGTACGCTCGGTGCTAATTTATACTCCCATATGAATAGACATTGAACATGATTAAATGAAATGACTGGACTGAGTTAACTGAATTTCCGTAGACTGACAGAATGCTACTGAGATCTGATAACTGTCTGAGATTGCAAAGATTACCGGATTTCTGAGTTTTCCTGAGTCACATGACTGACTGATTTCTATAGATCATGTCTTGATTGAGGATATCATGAAAACATGACACTGACTCTAAGCACACAACTATATTATTCGGGTACAAGTACCTCTAGGACTCGACGGAAAGAAACCGACAAAGCATGACTTGAATACATGACCAACATCAGCAATCCATAATATAATAAGTTGGAAATATCATGAAGTACAAGTTCTAAAGCACAACAAGGGCTACACATGTATCCATAATTCACTGACTAAGATATTTCATCAAACATTTGACATACATAAACTTGTACCTGAATGGGATTTCATATTATCATACTAGTATGGCACTTTTCCTTCACATAGACATTTAATCAAACACATAGGGAGCATGCTTTGGTTATACAATCATCAACACATCTAATAATCATGGATACATTAATCAATGTGTAAATTTAACGGTTTATCATGATTATCATGCAAATCACCACATCCTAGGGTCAATCATTGGAATATGTAATTTACAACATGAATCAAAACCCCACAACATCATGAACATGAATTTCAATTCAATTTAAATCATGAACATTCATAAATACACAAATCTTCAATTTTAAAAATAGATTCTTGAGTTTCATGGGTGAAAGGGACCCATGAATCAACACATGACATACCTTGATTGAGTTTCTTGAAGTTCTTGGACTTGAAGAACTTGGAATCTCTTAGTTTCTTGAAGAAGGGTTTGGATCTTGTTCTTGGGGATTACCTTTGAGAGAAAACCCTAAATTGATATTGTAGATGGATAATGATGTTATGAGCTATAGTCTGATATAATTAAGGGTTAAAACGGGTGGAAAAAGACCCAAATATCCTTTTAAAAATGACTTTTATTTGCTGAATGGGATCTGCAATGGTCCGTCGTTCTGACCGTCACACTTGGGCCAGAATAGGGACTCACTGCCTTAGTAGAAACAGCTTGGGCGACGATCTTTCATAAGCTCGATGATCCATCAACCTGTAAATCACACCTTAGCTAGAAGATTGATTTACTTCCTTATCTGCGATGGTCTAGTCGACGGTCCGTCAACCTGCCCGTTACACCTGGGCAGTTCTGATAGCTCTCGGTAAAACATCCATAACTTTTTACTCTGATACTAGATTTGGACGAAATTGGTATCGTTGGAAAGGTAATTTAATTTCCCACTCCAAAAAAGTGAAAATATTAAAAATTCCATGTGTACAAAAATGGATTCATCTTTCAAAGTAAGTTTCTAACATTCTTGGGATGATTTCAAGCTTGGTAGAAGTATAGGATATTACACTTATAATATAATCTTAAGTTATTCTCAAGATACTGAAATGAGTCTAAGTAAAAATCTATGGTTTTCGGGTATTCAATACCCCCAGGACTCAAAACAATAATAGTAAAATGACACTAAAACTTGGAGATCAAAACATGAAGGATCTTTTTAAATAAATCACACTTGTAGGCATTTTATCAAACACATTTATAGTTCATGGTTTAAAACAATCATAGAATGACTTGGAACTTGTAGTAATAGCATGAATTCATCATAATAGAATTACATCATGGTTTAATTAAATAAATAATAATATTAAAACATGGAGGATTGAAGAATAACAATAATCTCATGGTAACATGGTACAAAATCAATAGTACATGGAGATTCATGGATGGAATCATAATTTAAAATCAAATAACTTGAAAAGATCAAAACTTGAAATTTCAATAGGTTACTTGGATTTCATGGATGAAAGGAGTCCATGGATGAATATCTAACATACCTTTATGGATGAGTTTCTTGAAGTTCTTGATAAGTTCCTGAGGATTGGTCATGAATTCAAAAGCTAGGGTTTCTTGTTCTTTAAAAAGGGCATCTTTAATTTGACAGGAATTGAAGAATGAATGATTATTTAGGTCAATTGGGGCTAAATTTTGTGTTTCAGGACGAGTTTAGGGATTAGAAAAAAGACCCAAATACCCTTAAACGGATTTAAAACGTAAGATGAAATTTGACAATCCCGATTTTTGGCCTTGGTGCGATGTGCTACTTTTGCACGAAGGCACTGGAAATGGACAATTGGGACCTGGACAAACATCGCGATATGGAGCTATCACAGTCAGCCTTTGGAATTCCAATTTGGCCAACTCTGTAATGTGCCAACATCACGGAGGCCTACTTGAAATTGATAAACTGGAAAGTGGCCTTCTCTGCGATGCACCATGATCGCAGAGTCACACTGGTATTTAACAATTGTCATTTAGGCTTCCTACGCAATGTGCTAAGGTTTAAAATGAGATGTTTAATGACTGAAACGTAAAATCTCCATAACTTTTTGCCCGGTTATCAGATTTCAGGGAATTTTATATCGTTGGAAAGCTATTTGAATTTTCTACGCAATGGCAGGCTCTAAACTGAAAAATTATAAGTGTTTCAATTTTTTTTAAGAATACTTATGCAGTGGGACTTAGATTATTCTAGGAAAATACGGGGTGTTACAATATCTTCCCCTTGGGATCATTCATCCTCGAATGAAATTGGTTAAGCTGAGAAAAGCTATTGGGCTAAGCTTATACACTAAACATGCATATCTGATGCATGGAATGCATGACTAAATAGAATTTATAAATGCACGATTGACATAAACATGATGTGAAACTAAACTGAGCATGATAGAGAGAAATCTTAAGAAGATTGGTAGCTTATACTGAATCTCGATTTGCGGAGAAGATGAGAGGGTACTTGGTCCACATATCTGCTTCTGCTTCCCAAGTGGCTCCCTCAACAGACTGATTCTACTAAGGAACTTTGACCAATGGAACTTCTTTGTTCCTTAGACTACGAACTTAATGATCAAGAATTTTGACTTGGACTTACTCAAAGGAAAGACTTTTCTGAATATCTACACTTTCTAAGGGAACAACTACAGTTGGAACACCAATACACTTTTTCAACAATGAGGCATGGAATACTAGGTGTACTAAGTATAAATTTGAAGGAAACTCAAGCTCGTAAGATACCTTTCCAAAATGAAAGAGAATTCTGAAGGGACCGACATATCGGGGACTGAGTTTCCCTTTATTGCTGAATCTCTTCACTCCTTTTGTGGGAGAGATTTTCAAGTACATAAGGTCACCGACTTCAAACTCGAGATCCTTTCTCCTCATATTTATATATGATTTCTATCGGCTCTAGGAAACCCTAAGCCTTTCTCTGATCAATTGAACCTTCTCTAAGGCATCAAACACCAAGTCAGGCCCTACTATTATAACCTCACCTACTTCAACCAACCAATTGGAGATCTACATCTCCTACCATAGAGAGCTTAAAACGGAGCCATATGGATACTGGAATAATAGCTATTATTGTATGAAAATTCAATCAAAGAAAATTAGTCATCCCAAGTACCTTTAAAATCAACTGCACATGCTCTCACCATATCTTCAAGAATCTAAATGGTCCTTTTTGCTAGACTTTCTATCTGAGGGTGGAAGGCTGTACTGAGATGGACTTGGGTACCAAGACCCTATTGGAATGTTTTCCATAAATGAGAGGTAAACTAGATACCTCTATCTGAGATGATAGATAAAGGGACACTGTGCAACCTAACTAACTCTCTGAGATAGAGTTTGACATAGACCTCAGCTAAATAAGAGGTATAGACTGGCAAAAAATGAGCTGATTTAGTCATCCTGTCTACGATAATCCAAATAGAATCATGTTGATGATGGGTACGCGGCAAAGTCCATGTTCACTTCCTCTCATTTCCACATAGGAATACTGAACTCCTGCATGGACCCACTAGTCTTCTGGTGCTCAATATTAACTTTTATAGCATGTAGAGTATTTAGCCATAAACTCTGTAATATCCCTCTTTTCCTACTCCACCAATAGATCTCCATCAAATTGTGGTACATCTTAGTGTCTTCTAGATAAATAGAGTAATTCTCACCATGTGCCTCTACAAGAATTCATTGTCTCAATTCATCTACACCAGGCAGACACAATCTACCCTGACAATGCAACACACCATCTCCCCCTTGGGAGAAAACCTCAACTTTCTTATCTCTGACTGATTCTTTCAACTTACCTAGACATGGATCTCTATCCTTCTTTTCCTTCATATTAGAAACTAGAGATGATTCTGAGCAACTCTGTACCCACACACTACCCTCTGCTGAGTCGACTAAGCAGACACCTCGTTGGGCAAGCTGATTGACTTCCTTAGCTAACTACTTCTTACTATTCTCAACATGAGCTACACTATCCATGGACAATCTACTGAGAGCATCATCCACTACATTGTCCTTGCCCAGATGATACAGAATACTTATGTCATAATCCTTTAATAATTCCAACCTTCTTCTCTGATGCAGATTCAAATCTTTCTGATAGAACACATACTGAAGGCTTTTATGATCTATGAACATATCTACATGCACCACATACAACTAATGCCTCCAAATCTTTAAGGCAAACACTACAGCTTCTAGCTCAATATCATGAGTCAGATAATTCTTCTTATGCGGCTTAAGATGTCTGGAGGCATAGGCTGTGATCTTACCTCTCTGCTTGAGAAAAAAACCCAAACCTGCTCTGGATGCATCACAGTACAAAACAAAACCATCTAAACCATCTGGTAGAGTCAAGATTGGGGCTGAGGTAAGCTGAGTCTTCAACTCCTAAAAACTCTTCTCGCTTGAATTTGACCACTGAAACATAACTTTCTTCTGAGTCAATCTGTACAAGGTGGATACAATAAAAGAAAACCCTTCAACAAACTGACGGTAATAGCCAGCTAAACTAAAGAAACTCCTGATATCTGATGGAGAGATGAGTTTAGGCCAGTTTCTCACCGCCTAGGTCTTTTTATGATCAACTCTAATGTCATCACCAGAAATAATATGGCTAAGGAAAGCTACTGATCTCAGCCAAAATTCACACTTACTGAATTTAGTGAACAAATGTGAGCTCTAAGAGTTTGTAACACTATTCTGAGGTGGTATACATGATCATTTTTGCAATGGGAGTAAACAAGAATGTCATCAATGAAGACCATGATGAACATGTCCAATTACTTCTTGAATACTCGGTTCATTAAGTCTATGTAGGCTGCAGGGGCCTCTGTAAGACCGAAGGACATGACTAAAAATTTGAAATGACCATATCGATTTTGGAAAAATATTTTTGGAATGTCACATTCTCTGACCCTGAGCTGATAATTGCCTGATCTGAGGTCTATCTTCAAAAAATAGCTAGCACCCTGAAGTTGGTCAAATAATTCGTCGATTCTAGGAAATGGATATTTATTCTTTGTTTTGACCTTGTTCAACTAACGGTAGTCAATACACATTCTGAGAGAACCATCTTTTTTACGCATGAATAGAACAGGTGCGCCCCATGGGGAGACACTAGATCTAATGAATCCCTTGTCTAAGAGATCCGTCAACTGTTCTTTCAATTCTTTGAGTTCAGCTAGAGCCATTTTGTATGGCGAAATAGATATAGGTTAAGTATCTGGGAGAAGGTCTATTTCGAAGTCGATTTCCCTTTCGGGAGGAACTCCAGGGAGATCTTCAGGTAACACATCTAGAAATTCCCTCAATACTGAAACTGACTCAAGAGTTGAAGTTCCTGAGTTAGAGTCTTTAACTCGCACAAGATGGTAAATACAACCCTTCGATATCAGCTTTCTGGAACTAAGATATGAAATCAACTGACCCCTAAAAGCAGTAGTACTATCTCTCCATTCAAGGACTGGTTCATTTGGGAACTAAAAATAAACTATTATGTTTCTATAGTCAACTGAGGCATAGCATGAGTAGAGCCAATCCATGCCGAGAATGACATAAAAATATGTCACTCTAACTACATGATATCAACTGAGGTAACTTTATGATATATTGTGACCGGACAGTTCCTGTATAACTGTCTGGCTACAATCGAAACGCGTACTAGGGCATACACTAAAAAGGGCTCTGCTAGAGTTTTGGGACTGACTCCAAAATTGACGGTTATATATGGAGTTACGAAAGAAAGAGAAGACCCAGGGTCTAGCAAAGCATAAACATATAAGTGAAATACCTGTAACGTACCATTAACAACGTCAGGAGAATTTTTTTGATCTTGGCGGGACAGAAGAGCATATAATCTATTCGGACGTTGACCACTGGTAGCACTAGAAGCGGCACACTACTGAGTCGGGCAACCGAATGGAACTAACGACTGATGGGACTGGCCCTGTTAGCGCATATCCCTACCTTTTTAGCAACTACCCGACACTCCTAAATATGATGGCCTGGTTTTCCACACCCGAGCACACATCACTACCCGCTCTACACTTAAAATGATGGTCTCTGCCACATTTCTGACATAGAGGATTTGTACAAGCACTACTAACACTGACCTAGGACTTAGAGCCTAGGGCTCTATTCGAATTATCATTTTTGAATTTGGGTACAAGAGCACTGACTAAAGAGGGTGTTGGGGATGAAGACCTCTGATGAAACTGAGGATGGTTACCACCTTTTAACTTTAGCTGATTAAAATTAAACCTACCTATCATAGCCCTCTTGTTTTCTCTCTCTCTTTCTCTTCTTAATATTCTGCTCCTCTATCTGTTGAGCATGAACCATCAGCCTAGAAAAGTCCATCTTACTAATTAGCATTGCGGTCCAACACTTCTTGACAATACTAACAGACATACAAGACATAAACTTACTCATCTTGGACCTGTTATCAGCTACCACATGAGGATCATACCTATCTAACTAAGTAAACTTGAGGGAATACTCCCTCATGCTCATGCTTCCCTATCTCAAGTTAATGAACTCTTAACACTTTGGCCTCTCTTAACTCCAATGGGAAGAATCTGTCTAAGAAAGTTGTGGTAAACTCTTCCCATTATATAGGTCCCGCATCTACACCCCTATAAACTTTCCACTACTTAAACCAAGTATGGGTTACATCCTGCAACTGATATGCAGCAAACTTAGTTCTCTGACTAGATGTCACCCCCATAGCATTCGTTACCTGTTGAACCATATCTAAGAATTCATGTGGATCCTATTCAGACTTCAATCCCATGAATAATGGAGGATTCAGTCAGGTGAAATCCCAAATTCTAGTTGCAGCAGTATTTGCCACTAGGTTGGCTAGAACAACAGCTGGCCATTCATTTTGTACTACTATAGAATTAGATAGAGTAGTGAGCGCATCTCTGAATTCTGCATGGGAGACGTGCTCATCCAGAGGATTTTCCTGGGCAGGCTGAGGGGCTGGCTGATTTACTATTCTTCTTCCATTCTTCTTGGGAGGCATGTTCTATAAATGGAAGGAAGAAATAGACTAGATTGAGAGATTAGCTTGAGCTCATACTCAAACACATGACATGACTACTGAAAGAAGGGAAACTTTTTCATAAATGCCTCGTAGCCTCTCATCCATAAGTATGGTACGCTACACACCCATTAACAAGACTCTACTTGACGCGGCTTTCAAACTTTCTAGGACACTTTAAAATCATAGGCTCTGATACCAAGTTTGTAATGACCCAGGACTACCCCCTAGTCATCACACGGTGCTTACAATCCCAAGGGACCACAAGCTAACCCATGAGCTGGTACTTGTCATGAGAACTAAATAATATAATCATAAATGTGGAAAAATAACTAAATTTCCATAAGGTTTTATCACTGAAATGACTACTGAATTATAATACTGGATAATTTGAATAGCTAACTATAGTGTCTGAAAAACCTCTAAACTGAATACTGTGAGTTGATGAGATAGGCCCCCAACTAACTCTACTAACTAGTGAGATAAATATAGGAAGTAATATAATCTGTTCTCGGGTGATAAGGACTCACCACCGCTACTGTACTGCTGATGATCTGAGGGACTAAGTCTGATCCGAGAACTGAGCGTCAGCACCTATGATATAATACATCATAGTGCAAAATATAGGTATGAAATCAGTACTTTGAATGTACTGGTATGCTAAATGACGTAGGCTAATATGCATGGTTTCATGAACAAAACTAATAATTAACTGAATATACATGTAAAACATGGAGTACTGAGTAAAGAACATGGAATCTATAGATACTAAAAATATGGAGAATCTATAAATATCGAGTATGCATAATAGTTTGTAAATACTGAATATACGTTAAAATCTGTAGACACTAGGAATGCATGACCAAGCATCTAACATGGACTGAGTAAAATATATAAACTGAAACACTGAAAAATACTGATATATGTATGCTTTGGTCAAGAAACTCTAAGACTGCATAACTGAACTGAGACTGTAACTGAGACTATATCCGAGACTGTAGGAGGTATCATCTAACCGACATTTCCTAATTTGAGCTAATTGGGGTCCAACTTGTAACCCCAATTGAAAGGGTGTTCATACCGTACCATAGGTACTAACGATGGCTATGTGGATCCACTAAACTGATATAATGTCCAAAGGACTAAGGTTGTCAAGCCTAAATTGAAGGGTGACCCCTGCGAGATAGTCAATCCAGATCTGACGGATTACTTCTCATGCCCTATGCTGGCTACGTAGTTTTGGAGTTTAGGGACTGGTACTAGCGACTCTACCTATCTGACGGGGAATACGTCATCCCTACACTCGCTCGGTACTAAATCCTACTCCCAACTAAAAGACTCTGAAACACTAGACTGTTCTGTTAATGCTCATAATATAATATGAAGTTATTCTGAAGATACTTAAATGAGACTATGTAAACATCTTTGATTTATGGGTATTCAATACCCCAAAGACTTAAAACAATAATAGTAAAATGACACTAAAACTTGGAGATGAAAACATGAAGGATCTTCTTAAATAAATCACTTTTGTAGGCATCTTATCAAACACTTGTAGTTCATGGTTTAAAACAATCATAGGAATGTCATGAAACTTGTAGGAATAGCATGAATTCATCATAATAGCATTAAATCATGGTTTACTTCAATAAATAATAATATTAAAACATGGAGAATTGAATAATGACAATAATCTCATGGTAACATGGTACAAAATCAATAGTACATGGAGATTCATGGATGAAATCATAATTTAAAATCAAATAACTTGAAAAGATCAAAACTTGAAATTTCAATAGGTTACTTGAACTCCATGGATGAAAGGAATCCATGTATGAACATCTAACATACCTTAATGGATGAATTTCTTGAAGTTCTTAGTTAGTTCCTGAGGATTGGTCTTGAATTTGAGAGGTAGGGTTTTTTGTTCTTGGAAAAAGGGGATCTTTAATTTGAGAGGAATTGAAGAATTAATGATTATTTATGTCAATTGGGGCTAAATTTCGTGTTTTAGGACGAGTTTAGGGCTTATAAAAAAGACCCAAATACCCTTAAACAGATTTAAAACGTAAGATGAAAATTGACCATCCCAATTTTTGGTCTTGGCACGATACGCGACTATCGCGCCAAGCCACTAGAAATGAATAATTGGGACCTGGACAAACATTTCAATGTGGCGCTATCGTAGTAAGCCTTTGGAATGCCAATTTGGCCAACTCCGCGATGCGCCAACTTGTGAAGGCCCACCGAAAATTGACAAATGGAAAAGTGGCCTTCTACGCGATGCGCCATGATCGTGGAGTCACACTGGAATTTGAAAACTATCATTTGGGCTTCCTATGCAATGCGCTAAGGGTTAAAATGATGATGTTTTACGACTGAAACTTAAAATCGCCATAAGTTCTTACCCGGTTATCGAATTTCGGCGAATTTGATATCATTGGAAAGCTAATTTAATTTCCTACACAATGGTAGGCTCTAAACTTAAAAATGATGAGTGTTTAGAATTTTATATTGGTAAATACTCATGCACTGGGACTTAGATTATGCTAGAAAAATACGGGGTGTTGTAGCCTTGCACCACTCGTATGCTCCTATACGATTCGTACCCAAGTGAGTCATATATTGGGTAGTAGCCAAGACAACCATAGTGTCTATGGTACGAGTAAACCCTCAAGACAAACCATAACTCGTATTCAAGGGCACAAATGGTACCCATATATCATACCAAGTCACAAAGCTCCAAAACTAAGGAAAATTTGCAAGGGTCAAATTTTTGATGTGTTATAGTATCATTATTCTTATTCTAGTTTCTTCCGTCTGTTTATATTTATGTTGTCTTGAGGTAAGGCTAAGGGGTGGTCTCCTCCCTACGATGGGTCGAGATACCCGTCACGACCAGGCCCGGATTTAGGTTGTGACATGTACTTAGTCGATTAATCATTGTTGTTGATGTAGGCCTTCATCCTCCACCTTCACCCCCTCGTGAATGAATATGTTATGTACATATTGAAGGAATTTAAATGTCTTTTGGTGGACTATATGTGGAATAATTTAGCTTAAATTGATACTAATACCTCAGAATTTGGTAACCTCAGCTCCATTAAGAAGTACTTATGAATCCTTTTTCAGTATACACCCATTATCTCAATTTTTGGATTGAACTAATCTATTAACACACATAGTTCATAGGAGAAAATTAAGCTATTTGGGCCCTTGAGGACTGACAGGTCGTACTGCTAATTTTCGAATACAAGATATCCATCCTAGTAACTATGGGCATATTTTCCCAATTGATACATCAGAAGGAATAAATATTGGACTTATTAGATGCATTGCAATTCATGCGAGGATTGGTCATTGAGGATCTCTAGAAAGCTATTTTTCTGAAATTTTTGATAGGTTAATATGGTATGGATGCTTTATTTATCACCAGGTAGAGATGAATATTATATGATAGCGGCAGGAAATTCTTTAGCCTTAGATCAGGATATTATGGAAGAACAAGTTGTTCCATCTTAATACCGTCAAGAATTCTTGACTACTTCATGGGAACAGGTTCATCTTCGAAGTATTCTTTCTTTTTAATATTTTTCTATTGGAGCTTCCCTCATTTCTTTTATCGAACATAATAATGTAAATCGAGCTTTAATGAGTTAAAATATGCAACATGAAGCAGTTCCTTTTTCTCGCTTCGAGAAGTACATTGTTGGAACTAGGTTGGAATGATAAGTTTCACAAAATTTATGATACAAATTAAGAAATTGAATTTCAATTATTTGTGAAAACATATCAATTGGTCGAACCCTTGATAAACGAAAGAGATGTTGTGTATGAATCACTCATATATTCTTATGAGTTATATGTATACGCAAGATTAATTTAGAAAAATGGTTAGGATATGCAATAGCAAAAAAAAATTTATCAAAAACATTCCTCTAATGAACTTTGTCCCACATTGGTTGTCCTTGGATTCCATTATCAAGAAGTGTATCCACGGCTTCTTGTACTATTTTCTCCTTACTCATTACTAATTCTACTGGCTTAGATCTACTTGTTGTTAATAGATCGGTAAGGGTATTGTTCCAATAGATAACTTTTTATTGAGTTCATTAATATCTGAGCTCATTAGTTTACCCCCACCTATCTGAATGATTGGTCTCAACTTAGGAGGAGGAAGAACTGGTAATAGACTAAATTATTTTCATGAACCTTGACATCTTTTGAATGTATCATTGATGTTATTTGAAGATTAATGTAATTATCGCGTTTATCCTATTTAGAGCATTTTGTTTAACTTTTTTCACTTCATTTTCCTATTGAAAAACGAAAGGGTAAAGCAAAACATCAAAAATGCTATGTCTAGAAAAGGTCCCGTCAGTGTGTAATTACACTGTTAAACCTTAACCCACTCACTGTAGTTAGGCGCCAATTTTCCCTCCTAAATCATAATTTTCCCTTCAAACCTGATTGGACACATTTCTTAATTCATTAAAGCATTCATTCTAAGGAAATTATCTATCAGTAAAATAATTTTTTAACCCAATAATTATTTTTCTATCACCAACCTTTAAGAAGATGTAATAATTATTTGCAATTTTCCCAAGAAAAGCATGTCATTGGGGCAGCTCAACATTAATTGAACGTCATCAAATTTTTTGTTCATGTACAGAAATAATCAAGTACAAAATCTCTTAGAAACACGTATGGACTTGGTTGTAATTTCTTTTTTTAAAATCGTTTGATATAAAACATGAATTAGAGTTTACGAGTGACAAAAAACATTTTAACTACTTGTGCATGATCAACTTTGTATTCATTAATTAGCATCCATTCACAAATCAATCTGATCCACTCACATTTACCTTAGAGCCATCAATCAGGCAATGGTTTAGACAAACAAAAACTATCCTCCTTTGTAATATTAATTTGTCAGTATTTCCTCTGTTCGTTTTTACTTGTCACTAATTTTATAATTGGGTTTCTTTTTTACTTGTCATTTTTTACATATCAAAAGAAGACAACTTCTTCTTTTCTATTTTACCCTTAGCATTAATTGTTTTTTTCAAATTCTAAATTAATTAGAAGATACAATGTAAGCATCATTTAATAGGGATACTATGATAATATAGTCACGTTATTAATTATTTTTCTTAATAAGCATGTCAACTCAATTTATTTTTTTAATTTCTTAATAGTCATGCCATTATCAAGTAAAATATCTTAATAGTTATTAATTTATGTTTTTAATTTCTTTATTTGTGGTCTTTTACTACTAATAATAATAATAATAATTAGGGTTACGTACTCTATTTTTTAAGTGATTTGTATTTTGTTTTGTTTTTTGTCGAATATATTTGTACGTATTTTGTTCTTTTGTCGGATCTAGTTGGTATTTTAAATGGGTACCGTGGTATTATTAATGAAAAATCTATTTTTGATCGTGTTGAGTTTATTCTTACTTGTTTTTCATACCATCAACTTCTTTAGATGTTGAGTAGTGCAGGTGTTTGAGCGTGAAGGAGTGAAATGGATCAATAACATAAATTGTTTGATTGAGTGTATTACATAACAATCTCACAAGAAGTCTAATTGGCAAATTTTTCATGGACAATTGGTCTATCACATAAATAAAATCACAATAAATCTAAAAGATAATAATTTTTCAGTGAGACAATATTTTGATTCACCAAACAATGATTCATTGAGTGATTTTGGTTACGTAAAAATTCCAACTTCTATAACTGACGGTTGTTTTAACCATAATCCAATAACTATTTTTTGTAACAAAAATAAAATAACTCCAACTTGTTCTAAAAAATTGTGCAAAGTTTTTTGTTCTAAGCACTTGGTATAATAGACATCAGCTTTGAATATAGTAGTAAAATAGGATAAGAGTTGATAATATGAACATAATAAATATAATACTAACTTAATCAAACTATTGATAATAAAAGATCTTATAAACTCTAAATCTTATTTATATAAATATCTTTCTTAAGATATTTAGAATAGTATTATTAATCAGTTCGATCAACATACGCTGGAGGCTCTCATAATATATGTCTTAGAGTTGTTGTACAATTGTACTCAAGACACCTTAATTGTGAAGGTATCTACATTGTTGGACAAGTTAGATAGAAAAGTTTGAATATAGGCCAAATTGTAATGCCCTGTATTATCTTTAGTTCAGCTCAGCTCCTAGTGCAAGCATAAGAGACTTAGAACCTAAAAAATTTACTAAGTGTTGGAGACTTAGTCATATTTTTGGCCTCTTAACTTTGAGGACTTTTAAATTGGCCTTCATGACCCCGATACATAAGTTTTTGAGTTAATTCATGTTCAAGGGTGTAAGGAGATGTAACACCCTGCATTTTTGGGCTAGACCTTGAAGAGTTGTTCCAAGATGTGTGAACTTTAATCCCATGATTTGTATGCTAATACATGTGTCATTATTGTTATCTTAGTATTTGAATTGCTTTCGAAGTGAAAAATGTTCATAGAAATCACTTAGAACAAAGTTGAGCTAAGAGACTTTGATTCGTCCAAAGTTTGATATTCAATTCTACAAGGATCTACTTTAAACATATATAACTTTTGATATACATAGAACTTTACAGCTCAAGACCCACCAAATTGTAGATAATTGAGTTAGATTTCCAACGATACCAATTTTGTCTTAATCCGATCCCCGAGCAAAAAGTTATCGCCATTTTCGTGAAAGAGGCAGTGAGCGCACACGATTAGCCTGTAGCGCATGCTTCATCACCCGCCCCTATTTTATAACTTTTGGTTCCGCATTTTTAAGGGCAAATGGGTCATTTTTTCCCACCCAAATTCATCCATAACACATAATTAAAGCCCCCAAGGTGAATTATTGGCCCCTTTATTCATAATTTCTCTCCAAGAAAGTCTTACTCTCCAATAACAAAGCCTAACCTCCTCCAAAGAACTTTAATTTCAAGGTACATTTCCTTCAAGATAAACAAAAATTAAATTTCTCTAGTACAAGAATTCCAAGAAAGGCTTTCAAGATCATCTCCAAGGCTTCCAAGGTCAAGTTTTCTCTATCAAATCAGGCCTATTAAGGTATGCGGGGTTATGAATAAGGGTACCCTTTCACCCTTGTACCCAAATTCCATAATTTTATGATTTAATTCACTTGTTTTGAATTAGGGTTCATACCCAAGTTTCTATATTCTTGAAGTATGTGATTATCATGAGATATAAAGCTTTAAGTATTTCAAGAATTGCTTATGTTTATGTTCTTAACTTATAAGATTTATATTATGAATAAGATTGCACTATCTTGACTTCATATTGTTGAAGTATTTCAAGATTTTTATTGAGAATAACGTTTGGTTATGAATTGAGCATGAGTTTAAAGCGTGAATCTTAAGCTTCAGTAAAGTGTTGAAATTTCAAGAAGATCATGCTCTTAAGTTTTATTTAATAAGTTTATACCAAGAATTAGTTTGAGATTTCAAGAAGACTATGATCTTAAGCTTCTTTGATGGTTTTATACCAAGATTTAAAGAAAAATTGATCTTTTGATCCTAAGATAAGATATGGAATCCACATTTTTCATTTTGATTACATTTTAAAGCAAAGAAAAGAATAACTAATATTTAATAATAAACCTTTATTCTATTTTAAGGTGGATTTCCAAAAGTATGAGCATATAAGTAATAAGGGTTTGCATCGAGTTAAGTATGAGTCCAAGGTCGCATGCCCCAGAACTATGAGCCACCATAGGTTTAAAGTCTCAATATGGGTTAAGTATAGTGATCACTTAAGTTAAGGTCCTATTACGATGGCAATGGTAGGACAACTTTCCCCAACGTGAGCTCTCCCCACCGTGGGTAAGACGTTGGACTCCATGATAGCTCACATGGTGTATGTTAGTTAGAAGAATCTCCCTAAGGAAAAATAAAAGTAAAGTTTTTAGAACTAAGTGTTATGGCTCATAAAGTTTATCATTATGCTTTATTACTTATGTTTATTATTTCGCAGTTTTGGTTTTATTCAAGCCTAAGGTGAGTCATTTACACTTAGCATGCATTATTTGAAATTTTATAAGTATATTCAGTTATTAATTTACTTATGCATTAACCCCCACATATTCAGTACATTGCAGAAGTACTGATTCACATATATGCCTATGTGCTACATTGTCCCATGTGATGAGTTCTTTTGATTCGGGGACTCGAGTCAACTATTGTTTTAGTATTATTCTTTTATTCAGTTGTATTTATTAGATATGGATGGGGAACATATCTCGGCTACCTATAATCAATATTTGTAGAGGCTTCATAGACAGTCAGTAGAGTTGATGTCTTTGATTTCATATTTGAGTTGCATGACCAGAGTTGTAATCATTTTAAATAATTCTATTTTGAATATATTTAGAAAAGACATATCGTCCATTTATTTCTGTCGCATTTATGTATCTTATTCATTTACTCACAAGTTATGTGTAACTCCCCGAATCTGATACCCGAAACGCTACACGGTGCCCATGACCCCAAAGGACCACAAGCTAACCCATGACTGATATCTATAAACTGAGCAGTGAATAATAGTAATAATCTCGTAAATGCATAAACATGAACTGAAAGGCCATAAGGTTTAATACTAGTACATAACTGAAAAATATGGTATAACAATACCAAAAAATCTGAGATAATTATCTGAACATACTGTAGTCTGAAAGCCTCTAAACTGTCTGAATAAGGAGTTGATGGGATAGGTCCCCAACTAACTCCAACAACTGAATTAAACTGAAAGATGAAATAGTAATGTAATTATCATGCCCTCGAAGGATGAGGACTCACAGCTGACTCTGACTGCTGAACTAGGATGCTACTGATGCTCTGGAGCTTGTACTTCAAAACCTATGCTATAAGACACCATAACGCCAATGCGTCAGTACTTTGAATGTATTGGTATGCAATTAAGGTAGGCTGAATGCAAATGGTTCATATGCATGAACAATACTTACTGACTGGCTAACATAAATATGAGAATACATGGATGACTACGTAACTGTAACTGAGATCGTGATAGGACTGGATACTAAGTCTATTGATATTGACCCCTGAGTTGCTGATTAGTGAGAAAGACTGATATTGTATTACTGAATACTGAGGGTCTCATACTATGTTAATGATACATGAATAACTATTTCTGACAGTTCTGATTATGAAGAACTAGTTTGGTTGACTATATCTGACAGTCCTGAAGATGAATACTGATAACATGAGTTCTGAGAACTGATATAACTAATAACATGAGTGAATGTATCTAACAGTCCTGAATCTGATGGAACTAGCTGAGTTCCGTACTGTATCTAAATTTGACTGTATCTGACAGTCCTGAAATATGATGAACTATCTGAGTTCTTTTCCTGAGACTGTGACTGAGACTGTGGCTAAGAATGTGGGAGGTAATCATCTAACCGACATGACTCCAAACTAAACTGGTGGGGTCTAACCTGTAACCCCATCTGGAAGGGTGTCAATACCGTGCCATGGGTAAAGACTTGCTGCGAGTATACCCTCACTGACAGGGAGCTCTTTCGTCAACCCCTTCTAGTAGGTAACCCAAATGAGATATATATATATATCCCTAAACGCGTAAGGTACATCTCAACCTATGCTGGCTACGTAGTTCTCGAATACAAGGATTGTTTCTAAGGATCACACCCTCCATTGAATAACATGTGATTCCCCATTCTTGGGTTAACTCGGTGCTGAATCCTACTCCTAACTGAATAGACACCGAACTGATTAACTAAACTGAACTGATTTAACTGAACTAAACTGATTAACTTATGGTAGCATTTAGCGGAGCTAAAACTAAATTTACTAAGTTTGGTTAACCGACGAAATGCTACTGAGATCTTAGGACTGACTGAGAGTACTGAAGTTACTAAGACTTACTGGGAATACTGAGATCACGGAGGTTACTGAACTACTGAGATTACTGAGATTTCTGAGATTGTTTTAGTCACATGACTGACTGAGTTCTATGGATTATGACTTGTCTGAGAGTATCGTGAAAACATGAAATGGCTCTAGGCACACAGCTAAGTTGTTGGGTATAAGTACCCCCAGGACTCGATAGAAAGAAACTGACATAACATGACTTACTCGAACACATGACCAATAACACAATTCATAATTCATATTCTGCAGCACTTATTCAAACATGTGATATGCATAAACTTGTACATAAATGGAAATTTCATAATATCATGCTAGTTGGGCACTTTTCCTTCATATAGGCATTCAATCAAACACATGGTAGGCATAGTATATGTAAACAACATTGTACAGCAATTAGACATCATGGTTCAATTTTAATTTCATCATTATAAGGTTTAATCATAAGTTCACATGAATATACATATATACTAATAAACTCCACATAAAATTGATCACCCAACATGGATTAGAATTCAATTAATAATTCTCAACATGAACAAAACAAACCCAACATGAAACTCATAAAGAAATCCATAAACTTGAAGTTGGAAAATAGATTCTTGGGCTTCATGGACGTAAAGAGTCCATGAATGAACACTATGCATACCTTGGTTCGTAAATACATGAAGATTGATGGAGGAAATTCTTGAACTTGAATCTTCTATGAAAAAACCTAATGTGTTCTTGAGAGGATTTTGAGAGAATAGAGTATATTTTGGTGTAATGGAGGCTCAAATGCATTTTTTGGAGCTTATATAGGGTAGGGAAATTAACACTTTTAACCCTAGGACACGTATTTTAATTCTTGTAAAAATTTCTCAATTTTCATCCTTGGCGCGATCGCCACTTTCACGCCAAGTCACTGGAACTGGATAATTGGGAATCTGCATGGTGGCGTAACGCGGAGCAATTGCGTTGCCACCTTTTTTTAGACCTAGAATTTTGGCGCGACGCACCACTATAGTGGAGAAACACTGGAAATTGACAATTGTCATTTAAGCTGGCTCCGCAATGAGCTGTTTGCTCAGGTGATACACTGTCTCACTAAAAAGGCTCTGACTCTTCGCCCGAGCATCGAATTTGGGCAAATTTGGTATCGATGGAAAGCTTATGGAATTTCGCACATGACAAAAAGTGAAAATCTTAAAAATACCACATGTATAAAAGTGGATTTATATTATAAAGAAAGCTTCTAACATTCTTGGGGGAAAATTTCAAGCTAGGAAAAGTACGGGTATTACAATATCTCCCCTTGAGAACATTCGTCCTTGAATGAGACTGAGTAAGAGGGGAGAAGATGAACTGGCGTACATACTGAACATGAATAACTGAAACATGATCTTATGACTGACATGACTGTAGAGAATAATATAACATACTGAACATGCATGACTGATAAGCTAAATTCATGCATATTTGATGCATGGATAATTGACTTATGAATACTTGACTGAATATTCTGATGAACTGAATTTCTCATAGTGAGAAGGAATTTCTGATGCATGATTACATAATTGAACTGGTATATGAATGCAGGACTGAATATGCAAGAGTACTTAGTACCAAGTTTGTAATGGGGATCCGAGTATGAACTGAATACCAAGTCTGTAATGGTAGTTTGAACATGGAACTAAGTAATTTTAAGAAAATTCTTACGTGACTGAAAAGCACTGATGACCCCATGATTATGCTAGAAGTTTGCATGAATGAAGATTTGAGAACATGACTGAGGCTGAAACATGGCATATTAACTAAATTTCGTAAACTGATCTAAGCCCTTAAATACATGGTTCACTACTGAGATTAGAACTTGAGGGTCAACTTATGAGTATACCCTACTTTAAAATAGATTTATTTCATGAGAAGAGAATGGAATGCTTATGTTATAAAGGTTCGGGGGATCATAGCATATATCCCCCTTGAGACACTAGATCCCTCTAGGAATACTGTCTTGGCTGAGCTACTGAGGGAAAACTGAGGTGATGCGTAAGGCAACTAGTATCTGAATCGAAATTGATTATCTGAGGCCTGATACATCATATAAGATGAAGCAACTAAGCTTCATGCACTACAACTGAGACTACTGAAAGATTTACGAGATGCTGAGCACTAATGCGTAAACTTACTGACTTATTTGATTAACTGGATAACTGATAGTTGAATACTGGGTATGAGAGACTGGTCTGTACTTAGTTTGAATAACTGGACTAATTCTATAAAACATTATGCATAGGAGATAATGATTGACTGGATAACGTGACATAACCGAGAATGAATGAGCAAAACTGCATCACCTCAAGAATGCAAGGCTAGACGTATATCATGGTTTGGAAATATTGTGTAGTCTGAGGTACTAAAACACTAAAAACTAAGTGACTAATAACTGGATCATTAGTAAAGCATGTCTGGAACTAAACTGAGTTACTGATCTGATTACTAAACTGAAGTTGGTATTATAACCAAAACTGTAACTGAGAATCTGACTTGAACTGAATGTTGGGTTTTGATAATTGAGGTTTATATTGATATTGAAGTACTGAGACTGGATACCGATAACTACTTTGGGAAATATTGGCATAGGAAAGGATCCGATGCTCAAATAAATACTATATCAACCTGAGCAATCGACCAAGGCCGGAGGAACAGAGTACCAACATTATGGATTTATCAAGAGATTTAAACTGGAGGTATACATAATGTAATCTGAGCTTGACTGATCACTAGGAGTAGAGCATGAGTCATGTGGACTGAACATATGGTAAAACATAACATGAGTGCCTGAGTCATGAGCTGCATGACTTAAGTCTGAAATTTCTGTGTTCATGGAACATGGCTTATAATACTGAGGGTGTTGGAACCCATCCTACTAGGAATTCTACACGCACACGATCCTATAGAAAGTGTGTAAAACATGCATAGGTAAGGTAAAGACTGTGGTACAAAAAAATTGCACTGAGATAAGAGTAGGTCGGGAATCATCTTTCCTTAGTGATTACCTACACATACTGGAACTATAACTAGAATCTGAAGTCTTGACTTTCTAACCTCATGGTTTAACTGCTATGCAAGGTTTCAAAATAAAAAGGAACTCATGAATATAAAAAAGCATGAACATGTAAATGAGAGATCTATAACATACCCGTGACTGTATTAGGAGGATTTTCCTAATTCTGCCGGTACCGAAGTACATAGAGTTTGCTTGGGCGTTGCCCACTGATAGCACTGGAATTGGCACCCTGCTGATTCGGGCAACCGGACTGAAATAATTAGCGGAGATGACTCTGATAACCTGACTGAGGGCAGTATCTAACCTTGTGACCTAACTCACCATATCAAAAACACACACCACTGCCAACTCTACACACATCCTTATGATACTTACCATACTCTGCGCAAAATGGATGAGTAAGAATCCTACTCTCATTATTCTGATCCTTGGAGCCTGATGCCCCATTTCTACGATCATTTTTTAACTTTGGTACTGAGGCATTAGATGAAGAATGAACTGGGGATGAATATTTCTGACACAACTAAGAACGGTTACCACCCTGTGACCCATGGTGTGCAAAACTCTAACTACCTGTTCTGGCTCCCTTACTTATCTCCCCTTCTTCTTAAGCGTCTGCTCCTTCATCTATTGGGCATATATCATAATCCTAGATATATCCATGTCACCAATCAACATTGCAGTCTTGCACTCCTTACCCACTCTACCTAATACCCCTGACACCAACTTACTCATTTTGGATCTGCTATCTGCTACTACCTGGGGAGCGTACCTGGAAAACTTAATAAACTTGAGGGAGTATTCTTTTACTCTCATTGTACCTTATCTGAGATTGACAAACTCTAACACTTTAGCCTCCTTCTGCTCTATAGGAAAGAACCTATCTAAGAAAGTTATAGCAAACTCTTCCCACTCTATGGGATCTATATCTGTACCCTTGTCTACCTTCCACTGTTTATACAATGTATGGGCTACATCTTGTAGATGATAGGTGTCTAACACAACGCTCTCACTAGAAGTCACTCCCATGATGTCTGTGACTTTCTGAACCTGATCGAGGAACTCCTATGGATCCTCTTCAGACTTGGAACCGGTGAATAGAGGAGGATTCATTCGGGTGAAGTCCAAAATTCTGAATGCAGTAGAATTTGCCACTAGATTGGCTGGAACAGCAGTTGGCCATTTATTCTGGGCAACAACTGGACTGGCTAGAGTAGTGAATGTAGTTCTGAATTCTGTATGAGAGATATTCTCATCCAAAGGATCTGGATGGATGGGCTGAGGTGCTAACTAATTTCCATTTCCCCCTTCAGTGCCTTTTGGGAGGCATAATCTGTAAAGAAGGGAAAAAGCAGATTAGACTGAGAGTTTAACTTCGATCCTATGCTCATTGGCACGACATGAATACTGAAAGAAGGAAAATTGTTCCTAAAATATCTCATAGCCTCCTACATATAAGTGTGGTGCACGACACACGCATGTATAAGACTCTACTAGATACGGCTTTTCAGACTTCCTAGGACACTATTGAACCTTAGGCTCTGATACCAAGTTTGTAACGCCTCGAATCTGGTACACGGAATGCTACACGGTGCCTGTGACCCGGAAGGACCACAAGCTAACCCATGAATGGTATCTATAGACTAAGCAGTGAATAATAGTAATAATATCGTAAATCCGAAAACATGAACTGAAAGGCCATAAGGTTCAATACTAGTACATATCTAAAAAATATGGTATAACAATACCAAAACAACTGAGATAATTATCTGAACATACTGTAGTCTGAAATCCTCTAAATTTTCTGAATAAGGAGTTGATGGGACAGGTCCCGAACTAACTCCGACAACTGAATTAAACTTAAAGATGAAATATTAATGAAATCATCATGTCCTCGAAGGATGAGGACTCACAACTGACTCTGACTGCTGAACTGGGATACTACTGATGCTCTGGAGTTCGTACTTCTAAACCTATGGTATAATACACCATAGCACAAATGCGTCAGTACTTTGAATATACTGGTATACAAGTGAGGTAGGCTAAATGCAAATGATTCATATGCATAAAAAATACGAACTGACTAACTAACATGAACGCGAGAATACATGCATGATTACATAACTATAACTGAGATCGTGATAGGACTGGATAATGAGTCTACTGATATTGACCCCTGAATCGCTGATAAGTGACAAAGACTGATACTGTATTACTGAATACTGAGGGTTTGATACTATGTTACTGATACTTGAATAACTATTTTTGACAGTTCTGATTATAAAGAACTGGTCTGGTTGACTGTATCTGACAGTCCTGAAGCTGAATACTGATAATATGAGTTCTGAGAATTGATATAACTGATAACATGAGTGACTGTATCTGACATTCCTAAATCTGATGGAACTAGCTGAGTTCCGTACTGTATATGAATTTGATTGTATCTGACAATCCTAAAATCTGAAAAACTATCTGAGTTCTTTTACTGAGACTGAGACTGAGATTGTGACTGAGATTGAGACTATGTCTGACACTGTAAATGAGACTGTGGGAGGTAATCATCTAACCGACATTCCCCAAAACTAAACTGGTGGGGTCCAACCTGTAACCCCAGCTGGAAGGGTGTGAATACCGTGCCACGGGTAAAGAGCTGTTGTAAGTATACCCTCACTGATAGGGAGCTATTTCGCCAACCTCTCCTAGTAGGTAACCCAAATAAGATGTATATATATATCCCTAAATGCGTAGGGTTCATCTCAACCTACGCTGGATACGTAGTTCTGGAACACAAAGATTTCTTCTAAGGATCACACCTTCCAATGAATAACAGGTAAGTCCCCATCCTTGGGTTAACTCGGTGCTAAATTCTACTTCCAACTGAATCGACACCGAACTGATTAACTAAACTGAACTTATTTAACTGAACTGAACTGATTAGCTGATGGTATTATTTAGCGAAGCTAAAACTGAATTTACTGAGTTTCGTTGATCGACGGAATTCTACTGAGATCTTTGGACTGACTGAGAGTACTGAAGTTACTAAGACTTACTGGGAATACTAAGATCACGGAGGTACTGAACTACTGAGATTACTATGATTTTTGAGATTTCCTGAGTCACATGACTGACTGAGTTCTATGGATTGTGACTTTTCTGAGAGTATCGTGAAAACATGAAATGGCTTTAGGCACACAGCTAAGTTGTCGGGTATAAGTACCCCCAGGACTCGATAGAAAGATACTGACATAACATGACTTACTCGAATACATGACCAACAACACAATTCATAATTCATATACTACAGCACTTATTCAAACATGTGATATGCACAAACTTGTACATAAATGGGGATTTCATAATATCATGCTGGTTGGGCACTTTTACTTCATATAGGCATTCAATCAAACACATGGTAGGCATAGTATATGTAAACAACATTGTACAACCATTAGACATCATGGTTCAATTCTAATTTCATCATTATAGGGTTTAATCATAAGCTCACATGAATATACATCTATACTAATCAACTCCACATAAAATTGATCACCCAACATGGATTAGAATTCAATTAATTATTCTCAACATGAACAAAACAAACCTAACATGAAACTCATAAAGAAATCCATAAACTTGAAGTTGGAAAATAGATTCTTGGGATTCATTGACGTAAAGAGTCCATGAATGAACACTACGCATACCTTGGTTCATAAATACACGAATATTGATGGAGGAAATTCTTGAACTTAAATCTTCTATGAAAAACCCTAATGTGTTATTGAGAGGATTTTGAGAGATAGAGTATATTTTGGTGTAATGGAGGCTCAAATCTGTGTTTTTGAGCTTATATAGGGTAGGAAAATTTACACTTTTAACCATAGAACATGTATTTTAATTCTTGTGAAAAATTCTCGATTTTCATCTTTGGCGCGACGTGCCACTATCGCGCCAAGTCACTGGAACTGGACAATTGGGAATCTGCATAGTGGAGCGACTCGATGCTATCGCGTTGCCACCTTTTTTGAGACCTGGAATTTTGGCGCGAAGCACCACTATCACGGAGTAACACTGTAAATTGACAATTGCCATTTAAGCTGGCTCTGCGACGCGCTGATGGCTCATGTGATATATTATCTCACTAAAAAGGCTCTAACTCTTCGCCTGGGTGTCACATTTGGGCGAATTTGGTATCGATGGAAAGCTTATGGAATTTTCCACATGAAAAAAGTGCAAAAATATTGAAAATACGATATCTATAAAAGTGGATTCATCTTTCAAAGAAAGCTTCTAACATTCTTGGAGAAAAATTTTAAGCTAGAAAAAGTATGGGTATTATATTATGCCAGTATAAGGGTTAGCTTGGAATAACTTGTATTACTAAGCACCGTGTGACGTCTGGGGATAGTCTGGAGGCGTTACACCAATATAATCAATAAAAAAAATATGGTTAGTAGTACAACAACAAGTAGTCTAGTTGATATCAAAGGTCATAAATATCAAATTGATAGAGGAAATAATACATATTTATATAAATATCAATGAGATAAACATTATTCATATCATTTATATAATAAATTGAGAAAATAAATATGGAGCACATTCAAAGAATTAACATTGCCATGAAAAATTGTAATTAAAGCTAGGTTGTTGAAAAGGCTTCATTAGCATTGATTCTCCAATTTTAAAAGAGTGAGTTCTATTTAAAGGTTCTCCTTCTGTTAAAAAATAATCCTACCTAGAATACTTATTTTGGAGATTTTGATGGTAATGTTAATTGTTAGTATCTTGAATATTCATTCAATATTTACTAAAAATGTGAAGTACTAACATATTCATTTCCTTTTGTACTAGGATAAAATTGACAAGACTTATGAGAAGATGGTGGATCTGCACTTCAAGTTGGAGGATTTCCAACAAGAAGTTTTTACACGCATCAATATCATAGAAGAATATTTTGAACGATTGGAAAATTACCAAGATAGTTTGGATGTCCAAATTAATACTTTGAATAACAAGATAACGTCTATACTTGCACTATTAGGCATCGATCCTGTTATTCCTTTTTTTCCTTCTTCATCGGCCCTTTCGATACCTCCTTCATCACCATCTCCAATCTCTTCCCCCCATAATTCCCTACAATTCTAATAAATTAGTTATTTTTTATATTTTATTTTTGTTTAAACAAATGGAAGATTTTATCTAGACGATTTATTTGATATTTTTTTCTAATCATTTTCGTACATATTTCATAAGAAAATAAAGAAACACGACTTCAAAGCTAACCTAATATAAAAGGTACAAAATAATAGCAGGCACATTCTAGGAAATTACTTCACATAACAATAAATAACTGGTTTTCATTATAAAAGGGGTGATACAATAGCGTGTACGCTGTCAATCAAGACTTCACATCACAATTGTTAAAGTTCATACTTAAACTAGAGTATATACAATAATGTTACATTGGGCCCTATATAAAGGTTGACTGCACTATCCATTCCTAATCATTCTGAATTATTTGTTCAACTACATTTGTGTGTTTTTCTAAAAAATCTAAACTAATTTCCTTACTCCTAGTTACATCCTCAATTTCAATGGATATAACTCCAATCAATTTAAAAAAAAGGACTCTAAACCTATAAACGTCTCTGAAAGTTCTTGAAAAGTTATACTCGTATAAAAAAAAAGACTGTGATGTCCTAGAGGATGAACTCACTAATATCATCAAACAAGAGACAAAAGGTTGGATTGAATTCTTCCTTCTGTTCGATCGAAAGCACCTGGCAAAATCCTTTGACATGTTTCAGAAGGTCCTTAGGGAAAAACACATGTAGGGAGAGGGGAGGGATGGTGGTTGAGCTTCTGACTGAGGTTATTACTTGTTACTTTTTTTATTTGTGGTTATACAATGAAGAATATCATTTTTGTTAGGCAGTTTTTCTAACTAATCCTTTGTTTTCAATCTTTGGTTTTTACTTGTGCAAACCAAGGTTATTCATTGAAAAAGCTAAAATATAACGAGTAGGTAAGATAAATTTGAATTCAACTTTGGTATTTGTTTCTTTGGTTTCACTTGGACATTAAAATAGTTAATGTTCTAGTATAAGCTATTCAATAAAATAATTTTTTGAAGCCTTTGATGTACAATTTGTTTTATTTGCGGTAA
The DNA here is from genome assembly GCA_030864215.1 of Capsicum pubescens. Classification (NCBI taxonomy): domain Eukaryota; kingdom Viridiplantae; phylum Streptophyta; class Magnoliopsida; order Solanales; family Solanaceae; genus Capsicum; species Capsicum pubescens. Next base: position 338,696,313 of record CM061548.1, read on the forward strand.
TTAATTTGTGCAAACTCATTGCTTAAACACAACAATTACGAGTTAGAAGAGGTAGAAATCGGATAGAGTTGTTAATGGATCTAAGTGATTGATGATTCCAACAAGTAACTCAGTTATTTGTTCTTTTTTATCATACTTTGTTTAACCTTAACCTTACTATTGATCTATTTAGTTTGGTTCCAAGCAAAAGTAGTTAACGATCTAATATATTTATGTGTTCAGTAAGAAAAAAATTTCAAGCTTATGATGTATCAATTATGTCATTTGTGGCAAATTGAGCTTTGAAAGGTCATTGCTTAAAGAAAATAATAACAAGTCACCGATTAGAAATATTTCACATCATTATAATGAAGTTCCATTATGAAAAATGGGGTAGGTAATGGATAGAGTGTTCAATGCATCTACAAGAATAGTGTTGCTTATGATTCTTAACCTTTGGTTAATATTTTTACCGTATTGTAGTAAGGGTGCCAATAGGTTGCTGCCCCAAATCCACCTGAATATCATTTCTGACTGACAATAAGGCTAGAAAACTTCACATCCACTTGATGGAGTTGCATAGATCATTTATAAATGGATCCAATGGAGCTGTAATGGATCATTTCTCGATGAAACTAACTCAATTACTACAACCAACTCAGTTATTTGTTCTGTTGCATCACATTGAGTTTTGAAAGCTTATTGCTCAAGAAAATAATAACAAGTTATCAGTTAGAAATATTTTACATCATTATAATAAAGTTACATGATGAAAGATGGGATAGGTAATGGGTAGAGTGTACAATGTATCTACGAGAATAGTGTTGCTTATGATTCTTAACCTTTCATTCATATTTTTACTGTGCAGCGGTAAGGGTGCTAAGCTCCAAAACCGTTTAAATATTATTTTTACTAACAATAAGGGTCTTCAAATCAATTTAATTGATTGCAATGGATGATTTCTCAATGGATATAAATGAGTTACAATGGTTCTTAATGAATCTAAATCAATTACTTGTGCTTTTACATCACTCTATTTTTAACCATACTATTCATTACATCAAATTTGTTCGGTTCAAATAAAAAATATGTAATGATCTAGTACATGTATATGATTATTCTTACGATGAATTCATCTACATAAGAGCTATTTCATGACTAAAAATTTTCAAGCTTATGACATTGAATTTGTGCCTTTGTGCCAAATTGAGTTTTGCAAGATCATTGCTCAAAGATAAGAATAGCAAGTTGAAAGGTATAAATATTTGTGTTACATTTTTTAATTAAAAAGTTTATGTTACATATTTGTGAAGATTCCTTGACCAAAAAATACTAGGATTACTCAAACATTATAACTGTATATAAATCGAGATGCATTTTAAAACATATTTACAGCATAATCACATTTTAAACTTGATATTGAAAAATCATTTACAGAATTTATACAATCAACAAATTATAAAATAAATAATGTAATTTAAATGGTGATGCAATGGATCTAAGAGAATGGTTACTCCAAAATCTAACTCAATTACTTTGTGATTTTATATCACTCTTTTTTTAACCTTACTATTCATTACCTCCATTTTGTTTGATTCATAGAGAAATTGATAATGATCTAGTATATTTACATGATTTTTTACTAAGAATCCAATTAGGTAAGAGATAATCCATAACTAAATTTTACATTGCTCAAAAATAAGAATAGCAAGTTGAAGGATAGAAATATCTGGGTCACTTCATTTTCCAAGATTGTTTCATATTATAAAATTAAATCTATGTGGTTTTACAAAGGGTCGGCATGACATAGGGTGCTCAATGAATATAAGAGATTGATTATTGCAACTACTCTCTCAATTACTTTATGCTTTTACATCACTCTATTTTTAATCTTACTTTTTATTACCTCAATTTAGTTTGGTTCAAATAAAAAATAGATAACAATCAAGTATATTTATATGATAATTTTTTACTACAAATTTATTTAGGTAAGATCTATTCCGTAACTTAATTTTTCATTGCTCAAATATAAGAATAGAAAGTGAAGGGTAAAAATATTTGGATCACACCACTTTAATAGAGTTGCATAAATAGAGATATGACATCAAATCGGTGTGATTTAAGAAGGGGTATGCATGTCATAAGAGCTTAATGGATCTAAGAGATTGATTATTCCAACAACTCACTCAATTAAGTTGTGCTTTTACATCACTCTATTTTTAACCTCACTATTCATTACATCGAGTTCAACTTTAACCAGTTTAGATATTTCATTAGATGTTTAACTGGTTTGACTTCTATGAAGCTGAAAAGTAACACTAATTTATGTTATAAACTCATTGACCAAACAAAACAAAATTATGGTTACTCAAAATTCACAAAGTGAAATCCCTTTTACAAATTTATTTAAAGAATATTTAAATTTGTTTTAAGAATTATTTAAAATATATTATGTTCAACAACTATAGGTAAAACACATTATTTATCATAGATTTTACTACACTAAAATATTGTTGCTTATACCGTGTGGTTCATTATTTTGTTTCCATATGATACCAATAATCCTCCGACAAATCACAACCTTTAACTAACAATAAGCTACAGTCATTTCAATTGTTATTAATGCATTCCTAGGCCGTCTATAAATATGTGTTGAACATCCTTTCCTCATCATTAGTTTATATTCCTCTAACTATAATCAGAGAAAATATTAAACTTGTTAATGGAGATAACACCCTTAAGAAGAAGAAAACGTCTTGGGGTTTCCACCTCCCTCATATCATACAAACACTCTATGAAGATCGCAAGGATCATTGCAATGTACATGAGGATGATCTCTCTGAGCTCATTAGCCATTTGATCTCATTCAAAGGGAAAGACTATATTGAAACACTCTTGCTAAATGAATCAAACCACTTGACTAAATCTTATGACGTCTTCATAAAGTACGTCATCAAATCCTCAGTAGTGTATCTTTTTAATGTGATGGCACCAATGTTGATGAACCGCAACAGTCTGAGGGGGCCAACCAAGTCAAGTCAAGTCAACTTTCAAGAACCAAAGCAAGGAAGAGGGCGTGTTCTACGACTCTACAGCTCTAGGTAGTCGCTTTTGGGTGGTTTGTTTTGTGATCTTTTGTGGGTTTACTCTTTTGTTACTTTTTTGTTACTAAATTAGTAAGACATTAATACAAAAGTAATATCAGTGTAAGATAAATTTCATATAAAAAAACATAAATTTCATCATAGCAACATCAAAAAAAAAATTCAGAATAAAATTACAACATTCATCATAGTATATAATTTCATCAATAACGTATATAGGTTGATGAAGCATTAAAAGATGGGTCCTTACTCAAAATGTAAAGTTTCACACTTCCTCCCAAGCTTTCGTTAATGAGGCATTCGAGAACATATCTTTGTCTAAAAGGAGACTCACAGATAAACCTAAGCCAACCCCAACAGACTCTCCTTCGAATGCCACTTCTCGGGATGACTTTTGCCTTACACTTCTTATTCTTGTGACAGATCACAAGAGTAACATGACGTGTAGGAATGAATTCAGACACTTCAAAAGGGAGCCACTAAAATATTGAGATTAAACCAAAATATTTAAATTCATTATAAATATATAATAATACAAAAAATCTAAACATAATTTACCATAAAATCACGTGTAACATAGGATCTAGACAAGCTGATTATATACTGTGGTAGAGGACCAGTGCGAATGCCCACTGGAGTGAAATCAGCCATGTCAGAAATTTTGAAGAAAAAATAGAGACACGAAATAGTCAAAGAGTTGGAGAGGATGCCTTAGTAAATGTTGTAAATCTATATATAATATAAAATCGAGTCATAGGCAAGATGAAATGACACCTCTCTTTGGTCAAGAATCTTATTTATCTTTTTTTCAGTTTTTTGAATTTTTTCATCCATTCTTTTAATTAATCAATTTATTTACAAATTAAAACACTATTATATTTATTACAATAATTATATCTAATGAGTTACAAGAAACCTCAACCTATTAACATTCTCAACTAAAATTACATGTCTCTTTAAGTTATATTTACTTAACTCATATATAATTACTACTGCTATATAGTGAACGTGGTAACTAACTGCGGAGAATAATTTACCCAAAAAAAATTGTTTTTGACCTTTGATTAGCTAAAGGACTTTTGGTTTGCTTTTGTCTTTTACATCAGTTAAAATAATTCATCAACAGCTTATATAAATGAACTTTTTAAAAAAAGAAACAGTACTATCTTCACTTTTTCTAAGTTCATGTAGTTATTCATTTCTTGAATTTCTTGATTCCTTGTATTATAATTCTTTTTTTTTTCAACAAGTATTACTAAAGTGTCTTTATCAATGAATTGTATTACTTATTCATAAATAAATAAAATTACAAATTATATACTCTCTTTTTGTGTTCAGGTGAAGTGGTTGTGATTTTTCTCTTTTCTGTAAGTTTATTCTTTCACATTTATTGTTACTGATTTTGCTATAGTTCAAAATATTTTTAGTACTCTTAGTTGAATTTTTTTTTAATGTAACATAAAATGCAAAAATTATTGTTAGATATCCAAAAGTTGTTTCTATTAAATAAGAAAAAAATGAAGCCTAACGACCGGTTATGCTATTTTCCAAACGAATGGAGATAAAGTTAGGGGTACTTGTAGTATAAAGTTAGGGGTACTTGTAGTACTAAATTTATCATATTTTTTGAAATGCTATGTCATAGGATTCTTTAGTTATTTGTTTTTACCTTATTAATTCTTCTATATTATTTTTAAGGTATACTATATGCTCCATATTTCTAGTTTTTATGTAGTCTAGTAGATTCTTTTTCATAAGTATTTATATTAATATTATTTCCTCCATATCTTTCCTCCAATATTCTAAGTATTCATAATTTATTATTTTAGTCTGAGTAATACCAATCTGAATAATAATATATACCATCAAAATCTATATTTTCTAACTATTGTTCTATCCATTCAGTATTTAGTAACTCATCTTTAAAATCAATTATTTTTTCTCATATGAGTTTTCTTAAATCTATTATTTCTATATCCTTAAGTATATACAAAATAAGTATCTTAACCCTATCTATCATTTCATCAGATAAGTAGTTAGTCATTTTATTTCATATGATGCTTATTTCAACATTCTCTCTTCAATCATTTACATAACAAAATATGGTCATCTTAGATTACTATATACTAGATTATCCTTAGATAATTATGCTCCTCTATCACTATTTACATGGTACGTTTGGATACTTCTTCCCTAAACAGCACCTCAACTCTGGTTACTACCCTATCATGGCTTCTCTGTACTACTGGTTTCACCTTTAGGATGGACTAGTTCTGGGAATGTTTCTCATTTTCCTCTCTGCTAATAAACTTTAGAACATATTATCCTTCGAATAATTCTACTATATCATAACTAACATGAACTTATTTTATTATATCATGATTGTCAGGAATTTATGAATTTAGCTATTCATAATTATAAATGAAAATACCTGTTCTTGTAGGTTTGATGATTCTGAGTTTTGATTTTCCATAGTTTAGTATAAAACTGAATATCTTATTAAATATTTTGAGAGATTTTTGATTGTGTACAAGGAGGCTTATTTTTCGTGTAGAAAGTCTTGCCTTAGATCTGCCAACGGCTCTTCTATTTATAATCTCTAAAAGATAAAAAAACGTGTAAACTACTATTTCTAACTTTACACCTGTCTACTTTTTACAAAAGTAATGAAAATCCTAAATCTTATTCCTACATTTTTCAAAAAGACAACTAATAATGGCACTCGCCAAAAAAAGTCAAAACTAATAAAGGCTTATACAATAATTTACGTTTTTAGTCAAAAAGGCTATTCACATGTCACTTTCATAGATTTTAATATCTTGTCTCCTTGTTTATCTCTTCATTGCTCTGTTGTTTTCTATCTTTTGTATGTCTTCCAGCTAGCGTCCTTATCTTCTTTTATTCTAGTTGAACTGTCGGGATCACATTATTTTCTCCATTGCATTTTGAGCATAGGTGGTCTGGATATTTATGTCCTATTAATTTACAACATCTTATCAGTAACTCTTCTGAAATAAATTCCTTCTTAATTGCTCTTGTGGTTTGTTATTTTTCTAGATTGAGTAATGTCAAAATCCATCTTTGGACTTCTTCTATATCTGACTGTCGTAACTCCCTTGAATTTGAATAGATCATTAGTTGGTCTCGCGAATAGTAACTCCAAATTGGGTTTCCATTAATATAGTTATTTGCTAGCTCTTTGATAATTGTAGATATTTCAATGATTCATTTATTTGCGAAAAAAATTAGGTATCTCAACTTTTGGTATCTCTGGTTGTTGTCCAATGTCTTCTGGTATAATCATATCTCTGGTTAATCCAATTTTCACAACTTGTATAACTGATTTTATTTCATCATATAATATCTCAGTTGGTGCGGTATAAAACTTTGTAAAAAATAGGTTTCCTTTGGTTATTTTTTTGTAAGTAGTGAATCATTTGTATATTTCTGGTATAGTTGTTAGTTCGTTTCCGTCTTGAGTATATGCAGTATTTAGTAGTCCATAACTGAAATAAGTTCTAACTAGGTTTGGATTGATTTTTAATAGTGCGATTAACTTGTTGTATCCTTGTAGTTTTTGGGTTATATAGTCTGTGTTTGGTTCTTGGATATTTGTAGCTCTGGGTTTAAGATTCAAGTAAGTTTGTATTTTGTGGATATTTTCTATGTATAATCTAGTTATATGGTTATATTTTTTTTTGTCTTAGTTCAAACTTTCTAGATATGTGGTAGTTTGTTGGGGTATAAATAGAGGGTCTTTTGGTATTTTTGGTATAAATGGATTTTTAAATATCTTATTCAGATTTAACGTTTGTCTATTAACTCTTTTTCTTGTACCTGCAGACATAGATTAATAAAGATTATGGGTTTTATGGAGTGTCCCAACGTCTCCTTTTAGCTCTGGAATTTCGATCTCTTCCGATCGACATAGCTCTGCATATTTATAGTCATGTGGATGAATTGTAGCTTTAGACTTCAGTTTACCTTCATTAGTCTTTAGCTTTTCGACCTCATTGCCCATACTGTCCACTTTCAGTGAAAGCGTAGTTAGGATTTTGAGTATCTCTTCTAATGTATCATTTTCTGTTATATCAGTCTGTGTAGCTTTGTCTTGATATATAATCTGCAATAACATTCTTGTTAGTACTGATTATTTCAACTGTAAATGTAAAATTCAATATATTTAATACCAATCTCCGTATTTCTTTTGTTGTTACTGAATTTTGTATTTTCTTAGTTAGCCATCATCGTACCTATGTATTATCTGTTCGTAAAATAAATTTGGTATATACAATATATGGTTCAAATGCTAATAAACACTTATATAATGAACATAATTCTTTTCTATTTATTTCCCATTTTATTTCTGTTTCGTTAAATGTTCCTGAGTAATATCTACAATGATGTTTTAATTTTTCGTTTTCATACCTGTATTTGAGTACTCCTCTGTAGCTGTGCTCACTCACATCTGCTTCTACTATGTATGTAAAAATTTTATTTTCATCTGAAAATTATAATTTTGGCAGATTTTTACAAAGTATCTTTATTTTTTACACTTGTCTTTTATCTTCTTCACTATAATTATATTCTACATCCTTTTTCAATTTTTTCTGTAATGGTTTTAAATTTTCTGCTAATTTTGTTATGTATTCTCTTACTTGATTTACTAATCCTAAAAATGATTGTAATTTTTTTTTTGTATTTAATTCTTTTTTTAAATTTATTATTTTTGGTACTATATGATGTTGCATTTTTACTCCATTTTTATCTATTTGTATTCCTAAAAATTCTATCTAGTTTTTTATTATTTCTGTCTTCTTTTCACTTAAGCTTATTCCTGAATTTTCTACTATATTTATAAATTGTTCTAATAATTTTAGGTGTTCTTCTTTAGTTTTTGAATATAGTAATATATAGTATATGTATACTATACAATTAGGTAATTGTTTGAAATAATTATCTATAAAATGTTGATATCTACCTGTTGCATTTTTATATCCAAATGGTAGTACATTCCATTCATAAAATTCTTGTGATACTGTGAATGCAGTTAATTTTTTATATTCTTCTTCTAATTTTAAATGGTAAAATCCTGATTTATAATCAAATTTGCTAAAATAAGTATATCCTTGTATTTGTCTTATTTTTAATATTTTGTTTGGTATTGGGTAATTATATGTCACAGTTTTTGCGTTTCGATTTCTATAGTCAATAACTATTCTATTTTTTTCTCTTTTTTGTTCACTATGTTTATTTACTATAAATGCTGGGCTAGTGTGTTTACTATTACTTTTTTGTATATATTATTTTTCTAATAGTTCATTTATATGCATTTCAAATTCTTTTAGATCATCAAAATTGTATGTTAGTGGTTTTTGAGTTATTATACTATCTTTATTTATTAGTTCAATTTTTATAGTAATTTTATGTTTTTCCCATCCTTTTAATGGATCTTCACTATATAGTTGTTTTAATTTATTTTTGATTATTTCTACTTTATCTATTGAAAATATGGTCATTTCTTCCTTATTTAGAGAGAATATAATTAATTCTATCGTATCTCCGGTAGTTTTATATTTTTTCATTTTTGTGTAATTTTTTCACTTTCTTTTATCCAATCTGTTTTCTTTCTTATTTTATTAGTAACTCTTTTTGCTCTTACCTTTTGTTTGCATGGTGTTGTAAACCACTAGTGTGTTTTAGTTATTATGTATGGATATAGCTTATCTAAAAATGGCATTCTTAAAAACATATCTTTTGATGTTAGTTCGTAATTATAAATTTCTTCTATTATTAATATTTTATCCCATATTTGTATTTTTACATTTCTATCTTTATATGTAATTAGACTCCCTTCATTATTAAATCCTTTAACTGCTATTGGTGTTCTTAACTTACCCCATTTACTTTCTGGTAAACAGTTATATCTACATAAATTGGCTTCTGCTCCTGTATCTATCATTGACGTATAATATCTATTATAATATCCTTCTACTATTATCTTTATGAGTACGTATATTTTCATATTAAAGCTCTTTTATTAACATTTTTTCTTTATTATACGTTATGGTTAATTGGGTATGTTCTATACTGTATGGTTTTACTTGTTCCAACCATTTTATTCCTAATATTATATCTGCTTTTTGTGTTTCTTCTTTTACTTCAAATTCAATTTTTATCTTTCTGACTCATATTATAATTTCTTTTTCAGTTGTATTTTTAATAATTATTAGGTTTCTTGGCAAATCTGGACATTTATCATTATTTATTTTAATTTCTTCAGTTTTTACTAAATATTTTATTATATAATTATCTTCCTATCCTGTGTTTATTACTATTCTTTTTCATCTATTGTTCCTATTATATAATATTGAGTTAGGTTAGGTTTTGGAGTTATCTCATATGTTATTCTTTTTGATGGTTCTAGTTTTTCACAAGATATTCTTCTCGGTGTTCCTATTCTTTCATTTACTATTTCCAAATCTTCTTCTATATCTATATTTTGGTAGCTATAATTATTATTATCTATGATTTTTACAAATTGCTCAAAAGGGATTTCTATTTGTATTTTGTTTATTTTATTTTTTCTAGTTATTTTATACTTTGTTGTTAATACATATAAATTTTTACATCTTGCTGTAAATATTTTACTTCCTGGGGTTAATTCTATTCCTGATATTTTTCAATATAGTACTAATGACTTATCTATATTTTTATCTGTTATTTGTACTGAATAATTTGCACTTATTATAAATTTAAATTTTTGGTAAATTAGATTCCCTCTTATAACACTTATTATTCTTTTTTCTATAGGTTTTACGATCCTATCATCTGCTAAATATAGTTCTATTGGTGTATCTATTCCTTCTCTAAAACATGTTTTTATTAATATTTCTGTTCCTCCAAGGTGTACATATTTTATTGGGTCTTTACTTTTTATATCTTGTATTTCTTTATTAACTATTCTTTTTGTTACTAGTGGTATACTAGCTTTTCCTTTCGCGTATCTACAATCTATTATATGTTCTTTTTAGCTTACTACGTAGTATTCTACTTTCCGTCTATTAAATCTATTCCTTATTGTTGGTATTTTAAATATTTTTTCTACACTTAAGACTAATTCTTTTCCTTTTATTTCTTCAAATATATTACTCTTTATGTAAATAATACAGTTCTTATTTTATATATAGAACATAGATTACTGAAATTGTTTTATTTGTTAGCTAGCAAAGCATATACAATTTAATGTCTTTGTGTTCACATTTTCTTCCTTGAGTTTATTATTATTGCTATTTAGCATTGAAATATTTTGATTTTATTTTCGATAAATCATATTAACTTATGTTGTGCTCAATTGTCAAAGTTAAAAGAAACTATTTAAAATTTACTATCCCAATTATATTTTTAGAATAAATTATTTCAATTATCGTATCTTATGACCGCGCAAAGCGCGACTAAATTCACTATTTAATAAATAAATGGTTCACATTCTTTCCTCAAGTAAATCGATGATAGGACACACAGAGACATACCCTTAGCAAGAAACTACAGTCTTGTAGTTGAACTCCTCCTGGAGATAATGCTAATCATCAACAACGTCAAAGTTTTTATAGAGGCATTATTTTTTAAAAGGAAAATTTACATTGGGGTTTAAAGCATATCACGCCTAACAATTCCCATTAGGTTGAGTGCATTAAAAATATAAAAATATTCTTTAATATACTAATAAATGTGTACATTGATTACTCAGAAGATAAAAAATTGAAGAGTGATTCTAAATGAAGAAACAATTTCAACAAATGTCTAATGAAAACCCTAAAAAATAATTTAGAAGACAAAATAAATCCACATCCATGAGATTACAACAACAACAACAATAACATACCCAGTGTATTCACACATAGTGGGGTCTGGGAAGGGTAGAGTGTATCACACCATACCGCTACCTTAGGTGAAGTAGAGAGGCTATTTTTGATAGACCCTCGTCTTAGGACCGATAATAGTATAACAAATACAAAACATAAATACATATAAACCAGTACGGTATGCAAAATAAAATAACATCTCTAGCCACAAGATAATGCTACAACCACAAGATAATACTAAAAACTATCTAACTGAAACTATAGCATTACACAACACCACGAACAAGAAACTTCAGACACAAAAGAACGCTCCCATACTGTTACCGACACACTCCCACCGCCTAACCCTCTACCCTAATCCGAATCATCCATACATTTCTATCAAGGATCATGTCCTCCAAAAGTTGTAACTACTCCATATCATGCCTAATCACCTCCCTCTAATATTCATTTGGCCTACCTCTACCCCTCCTAAAACCATCCATAGCCAAGGTCTCACACCTCCGCATTGGAGCATCAGAGCCCCTCCTCATCATGTTCTCGAATCAACATAACCTCACTTCTCGTATCTTGTCCTCCACCAAAGAAACTCCTACCTTCTCCCAAATAATCTCATTTTTTACCCTATCTTTCCTGGTATGGCCACACATCTATTGCAATATCCTCATCTCCGCCACCTTTAACTTCTTGATGTGGGAGTTCTTAATTGGCTAACACTCTGTTCCATACAACATAGTCAGTCGGACTTCCACTCTGTAGAACTTACCTTTAAACATCGAGGGCACCTTCTTATTACATAAAACTCCCAAAGCGAGCCTCCATTTCAACCACCCCACCCTAATACGATGCATGACATCCTCGTCAATCTCATCGTTACCCTGAATCATAGACCCTAGATACTTGAAACTCTCCCTCTTCTGAATGACCTGAGAGTCTAGATTCACAACCATGCCATCTTCTTATAACACATTACTAAACTTACACTCCAAGTACTCCATCTTGGTCCTACTCAACGAAAATTCTTTAGAATCAAGTATATGTCTCCAAATATCCAACTTATCATTAACTTCTCCCCGAGTATTGTCAATACGTACCAAATCATCCATAAATAACATACACCAAGGCACCTCTCCTTAAATATGTCACGTCAAAAGACCCATCACCAAGGCAATTAAAAATGGGCTAAGAGTATATCCCTGGTGCAATCCTATCAAAACTGGAAAGTGCTCTGAATCTCCACCTACCATCCTCACATGAGTCTTCCACAATCATACATGTCCTGAATCGACCTAATATATGCCACGGGAACCCCTCTATCCTCCAAGAACCTTTATAAAATTTCCTTGGGAACTCTGTCATATGCCTTCTCAAGATCAATAAACACTATGTGCAAGTTCTTTTTCCTATTCCAAAACTGCTCAACTAATCTCCTCACAAGGTTAATGGCCTCAGTAGTCGAGCAACCTCGCATGACACCAAACTGATTCTCAGAGATAGTCACAATCCTTCTCAGCCTCAACTCTACCACCCTTTCCCAAACCTTCATAGTATGACTCAACAATTTAATACCTCTATAGTTGTTGGAACTTTGGATGTCTCCCTTGTTCTTATATAATGGAACCATCGTACCCCACCTCCAAGATTCAGGCATCTTCGCAGCCCTAAAAATAATGTTAAACAACCATGTCAACCACTCCAAACTTGCCCCACCAGTGCTCTTTCATAAATCCACTTAAATCTCGTCTGGTCCCGTCGCTCTACCCCACTTCATTCTGTAAATATCCCACTTGACCTCCTTAACCTTGATACACATACAATAAAAATAATAGTGACACTCATCAGATTTCTCCAAGTCCCCTAACATGAAACGTTTCCCCCCTCATTGTTCAAAAGTTTATGAAAATAGGAATACCACCTCTTCCTAATGAAGGCATCCACAACCAACACTGTACCATCCTCTCCCTTGAGGTACTTTACTTGGTCAAGGTCACGATCCCTCCACTCCCTGGCCCTGGAAAGCCTATACAACTTCTTATCCCTGCGTTTCTCCTCTAAAGCCACATACAAGCTCTCAAAAGTCCCTATCTTAGCCGACATAACCACTAACTTAGTCTCTCTTTTAGCTACCTTATACTCCTCCTTATTCATCTGCCTCTCCTCATAATCCTTGCTTTCAACCAACTTAGAATAAGATACCTTGTTAGACTCCGCCTTCTTCTTAACATCTTTGTTCCACCACCATTTGCCTCGATGCTGGACAGATCGACCTCTCGAGACACCCAATGCCTCTCTAGCAGCCTTCCTAATGCAATTGGCAGTCGTCTCCCACATACTATCCACATTCCTTCTACTATCCCAAGCCCCCTACTCTTCAACTTCTCTCTCATTTCTAAAGCACTTGATAAAGTCAAGCTACCCTACTAAATCCTAGGTCGAGCCTCGACACTCCTCTTCATTCTGTCCTTATTAATTACCAAGTCCATCACTAACAACCTATATTGAGTCGAAAGATTCTCGCTAGGTATGACTTTACATTCTATATATTTGTTGATAATCCTTTAAAATAACTACAAAAAATAACTTAATTATTGATTAAAAAAATGTTTGAATTTTCAATTACCGTTCATTAAAGCTTGAAAATTGGTCAGAGTTCTTTTTTTGAGTAAATTTCAATCTGCCAAACTAAATATTAATTGTCACACAAAAACTCAAAAGTTTGCAAAACAATAGAGGGGAGCGATTTCATTTCGTTGTTCAAAATTAAAATAAAAACAACACTAATTATGATACCTAAAAATCAATATTTACTTTAAGGCTTGTTGAACTAAGCAATGAAAGTTTAGGGTTCAAACCTAGTATGCCTCGTTGAGAGAAATAAAATGACTTATTGATGATATTCTCTTTGATGTACTAAAATCTTTTTTCAGTCGTTGCTCATATTGTGAAATATATTTTGATAAAATTTAATTTGTTTCATTCAAAATAAAATAATTGAAAATATAATAATTTCTTAATTGTTTTGACTCTTGGGACAACTAAAAATTTATTTCCTTATCTTTCACTTGTTTTCAAAATCTTTTCTGCTCTTCTATTTAAAACAACACAAGATCATCCATAGAAGAAAAGTCTTGAATTGCATGTGAAAATGAGCAACCAACAAAATAATCTTGGCACTTCCAACCCTCGAGCCTCTTCCACCCCAACACTTTTATGCTCTCGCGAATCCTCTCCTATAATTGTATTCTCAGATGATCGAAGTCAGAATATAGGTTGATGCCTTAACTCGAAGTATGGATTATTTTGGCTGTAAGAAGGACCTACGTATCAGTTACATGGAAACAATGATGGATAGAATGATGAAGCCACCTATAGGAATCTCCCTCCTAGAAATCCCATCCAATAGATAATTATGGACTATTAATGATCATATGTTTTTATGTTAACTAATAGTCTTAGAGGGAGTTTTGGTTCATCGTCATCCCACCCAACGAATAATGTAGTATGTTTCTAATTTATTAGTTAATAAAAAATTTCAGAAAATGTAGTCGAACTATTTCATTTGATAAGCTTCAAAACAAGACCTTAAAAAACATAGCCATGTAAAATGATAATAATATGGAAAATAAAAATAACACAAAGGGATAATATTACCAAATGACACCACCAACAACCTAGGGATGTTCAAAGTTTACGGCTATTGTATGAAAGGTTGTAAAAGGTTGTTTTATTAGAATAAACATGATAAATTTTATTTTTGTGATTAAGTACAGTAATGTGGATTATATTAATTTTCCTTAGTAAAATTAGTTTTCTAAACAAAATCGTATAAAATCAACTACTAGACACTTTAATTAGATGTAATAATTACTAATTGACATCAAATAAATCAAACGCTTGTAAAAATATGGAGTGAAATTACTTTAATTTAGCGTTAAACATTAAAATGAAAAATGAGCAATAGAGTAAATATCACTAACACTTCTACCACTCAAAACTCCCCCAACACTCTTGCCCTGCCTAACTTTCATGGAACTTCCAATCTACAAGGGTCTTCCAACCCCTCTAGCTCTTCCAACCTCCAAGTCTCTTTCAATTTTCAACAAAGTTATGATCAAGTGGGTCTACTTCTTGCGTTTTACACTCATCTTCATCACAGTAAGATAGAGGTTGATGCCTTAACTCGATCTATGAAAAGTTTTTGGTGTAAGCAGGTTGCCATGATCAAGTACATGGAAAAAATAATGGACAAAATTATGATACCGCCTCCAAGATCCTTTCTCCCGCCTCTAACTCCCTCCCTCCCACCCCACCCTCTAAGTAAAAAATAGATATTTTGTAAAGAAGTTTATAATGTTTTTATGTTATTTTAACTTTGAGTTGTTAATGAATTGAGCGTTTTGTTTCAATTTTATTTTATGATTCATATAAGTAGACTTATAACTCATTTATCCCTTTCATCGAAGAATTGATTATAACTTAAAGAAAATTACAAATAAGTGCAGAAAGTTCTAAAAAATGTGAACCAAATATTTCATTAAAAACTGCAAAAGAAGACATTATTTCAAAACCCTACACATAATAATATGAAAAAAATAACTAATGTCTTGATACTTCTTCCAAGGAAATGAATAACAAGAAAAAATGATGTTGCAACTTCATATGATTGGTTGTGGTTAACTTGGAGGACTAATGACGGGATCCATGAGAATCTAATCACACATTCGCCTTAACAACAATTCCAACCTCTCTTCCACAACATTGAGCTGATTCCTTAAGGACCTTAGGCGATCCTCTATCCTTTTCAGTTTTTCTTCCAGTTCATGAATTTTTTTGCATATTCGTGTCGTATCATCTTGCATACCATCATAAATTACTTCAGTATTGTTAATTTTTTCCTAATAAAAAAGAACAAACAAAATTAATATGCCTAAACATATATACATAAAAGTTAGGAGTCAAACAATAGATAATAATTTCAATCAATACTTCCATATCTTTAGAAAAAGGAACTCAAACATCTATCTTTGCTTTGATTAAATTAACTACATTATTCCCTATCAGGTCATGATTTTAAATAAATATATGAACTATGAACTGTAGGAATTAATGCTTTGGTTAACCCAAGCACGCCTAGCTAATGGTAGCTAATTGAGTGTCTTGAAAAGTAAAACCCTACGTTAAATAAAGTTAATTTTTATTAAATTATGTTTGACTAAAATTTAAATAGTTACTTACTATTTAATATTTTTTAAGAGTTTTTGGTCCTTCAAAAAATATATCCTTGTTTAAAAGATTAATTCATTCCGATATATTAATCAAAATTATATAAAGATAAAATTAAATAATTGAAACATTAATTTTTACTATTATCACACATGCTCATCAATAGGAGTTAAAATAAGATTATTTTCTATGAAAAAAATATTTTCCTTTATTTTAATCAAAGGTTTGGTGTTTTTGATGAGAATTATTTTTTTGAAAGGCCAACATTTTCATGAAAGTTACAATATGATGAATTCAATTTTAATTTTTAGTCAAACCTAAGTTACGCAGCTACCTAGGTACATTGGCAAGGACTGCGACCCTACCCATTAGATATATTTGACTAGAGACTGATGGATACAAAAAGGGTTTATGGGATTATACCCAGGTTTGAGTAGTCAATATTTGATATATTTTTAGTTCAGTGGTTCATTATATTATTTGATATAGTTTTAGTTTAATGGTTTGTTATATTACTGATTTTGACTACTTTGAATATGGTGGCTACATTATAACTTTATCGGTGTAGTTGATTGCATTTGTTCAATAATAAGATCTTGAATATGTTGTTAGAAGTTCACATTTAGGTCACAAATATATGTATTAATTTGGTTGGACATTAATTTTCTTTATTTTTGGTATTAAAAACGTGTGCAGGAAATTGCCAATAAGTTCACAAATCAAATATCTTAATATCCTACTTAGAAGGGTATTGTTGTTGTGCCTCCTTATTTCTTTGATTTTGTAATTGAAAACTTAGAATTAGGTCAACAAAAGTCTAATTATCTACTATCTGCTATATTTTATATTGGTTGTTGTTGTTGACACAAATGATTATATCTAACTAGAGAGGAATATCATTAAATAATTGATTTAATCAACTTTCAAATAAGAAAATATCACTATGAATAATAAAACGGCAAAAAATAGACATACAAAGTCTAGTAAAATTATTTGTAATGATATGAAATATTCTTGAACATTACAGTAGTAGAACTAGTATTGTTCTTATGTCTTCAATTTATAGGTATCACATCGTGTTTCTTCAGCCCATTGATCCTTTGACACTTCTCATAACAAATAACTTGTCTTTCATCATTTTTCATTGATCTCCTCTAACTGAAACATCACGTAAACAGAGGTGGTTTTGGAAGAGGAAATTATTCAAGTGAGGGTTCAGTTAGGAGAAGATCAATGGAAACTAATAAAAGACAAGTTGTTTGTTAGGAGAAATAGCCAAGGATCAATGGTCTAAAGTAACACAATGTGCTACCCATAAATTGGAGACATAAGAACAATACTAGTACTACTATTGTAATGATCAACAATATTCCATAACTACAAGTAATTACTCTTTTACTAAAATTTGTTTATCTATTCTTTTTTGGCTTTTTTATTATTCATAGTGATTTTTTCTTATTTGGAAGTTGATTAAATCAATTAGAAAAAATGGTTTTATTGACCCTTGTACTATCTCCGTTTTGTAATGTGGACACTCCTACTTACATATTTGTCATCTAGGCTCTTGAACCCATTAAAAAGTAATATTTTAAATCCTTTGACCGTTGACCGAATCTATGTGGCATTAAAATATTTGACTAGGACAAAGTGAGTGATTACACTCGCGTGAGGCGCGAGTGAGGATCATTTTTTGGTCAATTTTATATTAAAATAATTGATAAAATTAAAAAAAAAAAACTCAGCCCCCCTGCCACCCCACCCCACCAAAACATTTCTTCTTACTTTATTCACTATTACAGCCCCTACCCTACTCTTCTTTTTTTCTGTTTTCTCTCTTAATCCTTTCCCTCTTTGAATTCCTTTCTCAATTTATCTCTACTCTCCCTCTATTTTTTTTTCATCTTCTCCGATTTCTTCCCTTTTTTGCTCAATTTGTATATGTGAATCTGTAAAGAGCACTTAGTTGAGGTGTATCAATCTTAAAAGAAATTGTTCACTAATTCCAACAATTGATTGAAGAGGGTCAAAGAGGAGATCATAACTCCTTAACCAATCCAATTAATTGCAAAGAAGTTTTGAGTAACAGTACTTTCCTATTTGGTTTGATTACAACATAGGCAATCGATCGGATCTGAACAAGAACTCATGAAAAGTATGTAAAGAGAAAAGATTTTTTTCACTTTTGGTTGGAGTTTTTGAAAGTGTCTTCGCAGTAGTAATGAAAGATTAATTTTCTGGTGCCAGTTGTTTAATCAGGTAGTAATCAAGAACCCATTTTCTGTTATTTGTTCATTATCTATTTTTTGCCTATGCTTTCTTTTAATTCTTGTGGAATTATGGGAAGAATCAAAGATAGAAACTTCAGAGAACCATGCAACAAGTTGTGAATTTTTTTCCTTTTTCGAGTGTATGTTCTAAATTGATTATGTCTTGTGTAACTGAATTGATAATGTAGCGGTGACGAATGCATACTCCCTGTCCTCCCCAGACCCTACTTTGTGCAAACACACAAGGTATATTGTTGTTGTAACTTAATTGATAATGTAATTCTTGTTGTGAAAGATCTTTGATTTCTTTTACCATGCAATTGGATAGTTGAAATGTAATTTCTCTAATTTTTAAGTTTATTTTGATTTTAAAGAACTGATCTGGTCTGAGATTTTTATTCATTGGAATGAAATGGACCCGAATAGAGTGTAAGATGTATATATATGAATGTATTGAAAGAAAGAAAGAAAGAAAGAAAACTGAGAAGCAAAGAAAAAGACAGAAAAACAAAGAAAAGCCAAAGCCAAGTGATTCAAGAAAAGTTTTCTTCACCTTTAAGAGAAAATTGATAAAAAAAATAGAAATGAAAAAATGTAATTGTTGGACTGTCTTTCTGGTTTACCTATGAACTTTTTTTGCTTCTTAGGCAAAGAATAAGAAGATGAAGATGATGAACAAAAAGAAGAATGAGAAGAGGAGGGAGAAGAATAAAAAAAAAAAAAAAAAAAGGGGAAGAGAGAGGAACGGGGGGGTGGGGGGTGGTTTTTTTAATTTATTTATTTTAATATTTAATAATTTTTATACTTAAAAATAACGTGGAAGATATCGTGAAAGCTGACGTGGGGCGAGTGTATTACACTCACCGAAAAAGTGTTTAAAATGTTGTTTTTTAGTGGGTTCAAGGGTCAAGATGACAAACATGTAAGTAGGAGTATTCATATTACAAAACTGACATAGTACAAGGGTCTATCGAGCTAATTTGCCAATCAATTATTTAATGATCTGACTCTGTAGCAACATATCATTATTTATGTCATTTAGTTACATATCATTAAGATTTTAGCTAAACAATGAACTTAATTAAGGAATCAAATTGAGCATACTTTTGCCATCTTTGTTTTAGGAGATGGTTAACATTTTATGCGCTCTTTTTTAAAATAAACCACCTCAGTGGTGGGGTTTAGGCATATTCCTACCAGTTGGTATCTCAAGCAAAAGTTTTACAAGAGTAAGAATATAGTCCTTCCATCTATGAGGAGTAATGAGGATATAAATCTCATCCTTGTACAAAAAAGGTCCAAGGCTTTGGTTATAGGTGATACTCTTTCATGACCAAAAAGGCTATGAGTGGCACCCACACTAATCTTCCAGTGGGAGAATCATCTAAACTGAATCATTATCCAATAACTCAGTCAATATTAAAATGATATTATCATAAAACCAACAAAATAATAATAATCTGAAACAAATCATTATTAATGCAAAAATCAACAAGCTACTCAATGAAATCCGCAAGACCTGAAAGTCATCATACAAGAACTCTTAACAAAGATCATGTCTAAGAGAGATATCCAAAATTAAAGTAAATAAAGAATGTTTTATTTCCGGAAAGATGGACAAGAACAAATAGGATGACCCATGGCAGCCTGGAGATAGAGTGCTCACCCTTGGATCAAGGTCTTCTATCAAACTCTAGAGGTAAGGTCGTGTTTGAGCCTCTGGAACATTTTTTGCACTCAATAAAAGAAGAGTACAGAGTAGTATCAGTACAAATCACTATGTAATAGTAGGTATCATAGGCCAACTCAATTTAATAACTTGTACACAACATAAATTAATTAATAAGTAGACAGGCATCATCATATAACAATTACTCAATGAATCAACAATACAACAATAACAGGTCAAATAGTTCTCACTAACAAGCCTTATAACCATCAAGAGTATCAACCATACTGTAAACATCTACAGAATCAACAAAAATATATACACATATTCTATGGGACTTATTTGCCCAAATAGTCATGACTTGTAGGAAAAAATCTATGTTCATGTATCGCACCGGCGAGGTACTTGATCCTCAATAACAAGTAATATTAATATTATATCTGTACCGGTGTGGTACCCGATCCTTCATAAAAAAGTAATATCAATATACATATACGTACCGGTGTGGTTCCCGATCCACCATAAACAAGTAATATCAATATATGCATCTGTACTGCATGGTACACGATCCTCCTTAAACAAGTAATATCAATATACATATTCGTACCGGCATGGTACCCAATCCAACATAAATAAGTAATATCAACATACATATCCGTACCGGCGTGGTACCTAATCCACCTTTAAAAAGTAATATCAATAAACATATTCGTACCGGCGTGGTACCCGATCATCCATAACCATATTAGATATATTTTATCAAATTCGCACTACATCTCAGAATACAATACAATATTTTAAGTTTACAAGAACACTTAAAGTCATAAGACAATTTCATCAAGTACATTTTAATAATTATTTATACACATCTCACATCTCAACGATGTAATATCATAAAATTTAAACATGTTCAAATGCCAATCAACAAGCATCCCATTTAGGAGCATACATACAATTAAATTGAGTCTAAATTCCAATTAAACTGTAACCTACCACAACCAACGAATTTATTTATACTTAGTCTGCAAGCGCTTTTCCCTTCCTTACAACTTCGAAAAGTTCAAAATCTGTTCAAATATATAATTCTCATAAGAGTACTAATCTAATGACACCCTTTTTGTAATAAACTCTTACACTGAAAAAAAGAAGGATTCTAAGACTAAAGCCTAATTTGTAAAAGAAAAATACAATTCCTAAATGATGGAAATTTCCCAGAAAAAGAAACTCGGATCTGGAACTAGGCAGGGACGAAACCCATACTCTAATAGCATTCATAATGACAACAATTTTTCCTGCCACTGTTCTTTAGAATATGATTTGCTTTTCCAATAAAATGGTATAATAAGTAATGATTACTTATAATCATTGCAGTGGATCATACATGATGTCTATCCCAATTCGTGTATTTCTAAGTACAGAAAGCAAAGAATCGTACAATTACTTAGTTTAACATTCTATTATGCTACAGTGTATCAATAAATTGAATCTAGTCTAACCTCAAACTGTCAAGAACCTTCTCTTCCAAACTCAATCACGCGTAAGTCGTCTTTTGTGTGCACTTCTGTTACCATTCAAAGTTAAACCTACTGACTTCAATTAATCTCAATGTGGGTTATAGGAGAAGAAAAATAGTTGTAGTTTTTACCCATTACCACTAATTAAATTAATTATTTAAAAAACCCAAAGATTTTAATAATTCCTCAGAATTTACTCGAAACCTCATAGAATAAATTAAATATGTAAGGTTACTAAAAAGTACATTCCAGATCCATTAAAAATATTACGACACTAATTTGAGGTCGTCTTGATCAAAGGTCAACTGCGATCAAGCTTAGATTTATTAAAACTCAATAATCCAACTAATGACTTCAATTACTTCCCAACACTTCAAAAATTTAAACTACCAATCCCCATGAGTCATAGAAACTATGGGAAAAGAAAAAATACAAAAAACCATTAAAATCAACGAAATGACTAGGAGAGTCATTACATCAGATACCGATTAAACAACCGTTCGTCCCTGAATGGAAAAATAAAATACAAGAAGGAGAAACTAGGAATCACCTGAATCAGTAAAAATATGTGGATACTACTACACATGTTTGTTTTGGTCTCCCAATTGGCCTCCTCAATAGGATGATTCTTTCACTGGACCTTCACAGACACAATCTCCTTCGTCCTCAACTTACGGACATCTCTATCAAGAATAGAAACAGGTTCCTCTTCATAAGAGAGTTTTCATCTAACAAGACTGAATCCTAATGAATAATGTAGTTACCATCACCATGAAACTACTTTAACATTGAAGCATGAAATATAGGGTGAACACCCGATAAACTCGGAGGCAATGCCAACCTGTAAGCCACCGGCCCCATGCGCTAAAGAATCTTAAACAGTCCAATATATCTAGTACTGACCTTGCCTTGCTTCCCTAAATGCATGACACCCTTCATTGGTGAAACCTTGAGCAATACTTGCTCACCCTCCATAAAGTGCATATCTCTAACTTTCCAATCTGCATACTCTTTTTGTCTGCTTTGAGCCGCTATAAGTTTCTCCTGAATGAACCTGACCTTCTCTAATGAATCTCTAAATAGATCAGTAACCTATGGTCTCACCTCAAAAACATCAAACCACCCAATAGGAGATCTACTCCTCCTCCCATACAATGTCTCAAACATCACCATGTCAATACTCGAATGCTAACTGTTAGTATATGAAAACTCGGCCAAAGGTAGGAACTGATCCCAATGACCTCCAAAATACATCACACATGCATAGAGCATATCCTCCAGCACCTGAATCGTACGCTCGGACAGCCCATTGGTCTAAGGGTGAAAAGTTGTACTAAGGTCCAACCTTGTAACCAATTCTTCATGCAACTTTTTCTAAAAGGTAGAGGTAAATTAAGTACCCTTATCTGAGATAATAGAAATTGGGACCCCATACAATTGAACAATCTCCTTAAGATAAATCTTGGCCAACTTCTCTGCATTATAAGTCACCTGAACTAGAATAAAATATGCAGATTTAGTCAATCTATCCACAATAAACCATATAGAATCATACTTCCCCAAGGTCTTGGGAAGACCAACAACGAAATCCATAGCTATCCTCTCCCATTTTTATTCAGGAATAGGCATCCACTAAATAGTACCACCAAGTTTATGATGCTCGTACTTTATCTTTTGGAAACTCTAATATTTGGCAACAAAATCAACTATATCATGCTTCATTCAGCCCCATCAATAATGCTGCCTCAAATCACGATCTATCTTAGTCGCTCCAGGAAGTATAATATACTTCGAACAATGAGGCGCAACTAGAATAGTACGAATAAAATCATTAACACAGGGTACACAAACTCGCCCCTTAATCCACAACACACCATAACCATCATGAATGGCCTCTTTGGCCTCACCCTGCAAAACCTTAACATGAATCTTGCTCAACTTAGCATCCTCTAATTGTTTAGCCTTGATTTGATCAAGATATGTGGACCTTGCTTCAATGTGGCTAGAATTCCTTCTCTCTTAGTCACCTCAAATCAAATAAACTTGTTAGCTATAGTAAAAATCTCCTTAACCAATAGACGCCTGCTAGCATTAAAATAAACTTAACTACCCATACTTGCTGACTTCCTACTCAATGTATCAACGACCATATTAGCCTTCCCCGGATGGTACAAAATGGTGATATCATAATCTTTGAGAAACTTCATCCTCTACTCTATCTTAAATTCAAATCCCTCTATGTGACCACATACTGTAAACTACAGTGATCAGTGAATACTTTTATCGATCCCTATACAAGTAATGCCTCCATATCTTAAGAGTAAAAACCACAAAAACTAACTCTAAATCATGAGTGGGATAATTCTTCTCATTGGGCTTTAATTTTCTCAAAGCATAAGAAATAACATTCCTTTCCTGCATCAACACAATACCTAAACTAGAATGTGAGGCATCACAATAAAAAATAAAATCCTTACCTTCTATCGGGAAGGCAAGAATAATAGCGGTAGTCAACAAGTTCTTGAGCTTTTGAAAGCTCTCCTCACACTCATCAGACCAAATAAAAGGTACATCCTTCTGAGTCAACCATGTCATATGAGTAGCAATAGAAGGAAACCCCTTCACAAACCTGTGGTAATAACTTGCTAAGCCAACAAAGCTACAAACCTCCATCACTGAAGTATGCATAACCCAATTCTTAGATGCTTCAATGTTTTGTGGGTCTACCATCGCCTCTTCCTTCGAAACCACATACCCCAAAAAGGATATAGAAGCCAACCAGAACTAACACTTAGAAAACTCTACATAAAGCTTTTTCTCTTTTAACAAACCCAAAACAATCCTTAAGTGATTCTCATGCTCCTCTTTACTCTTAGAGTAAACCAGAATATCATCAACAAAGACAATCATGAAAGAATCCAAGTAGGGTTTAAATATCCCATTCATCAAACTTATAAAAGCAGCTGGGGAATTAATAATCCTAAAAGACATTAGAAGAAACTCATAGTGCCCATACCTGGTTCGAAAAGTAGTCTTAGGAATATCGCTAGGCAAAATCTTAAGCTGATGATACCCAGACCTCAAATCAATCTTAGAAAATATGGATGGAACCTGCAACTAGTTAAGTAAATCATTGATAAGGGGCAAAGAATACTTATTATGGATCATAACTTTGTTCACTTGCCTGTAGTCTATGCACATACGAAGACTGCCATATTTCTTCTTCATAAATAAGAAATGAGCACCCCATAGAGAGGCACACGGATAGATAAAACCCTTACTCAATAAATTGTGCAACTGAGCCCTTAGCTCCCTCAACTTATCCAGAGCCATCCAATAGGGACGAATAGAAATAGGACAAGCACCTGGATCTAATTACTATAAAAATTAATGTCATGGTCTGGTGGCATGTCGAGCAAATCTGTAGGAAAAAGCTCTTGGAACATACACACCAAAGGAACTGACTCAATAGATGGGACCTCTGCAGTAGTGTCCTGAAGATATGCTAAGCAAAACAAACAACCTCTCCTAATTAACCTTTTTGCACACAGAATGGAATGAGTTTCATATGAGTAGGACTATAATTACCCTCCCACTCAAGTCTACCATTCTTGGCATAGCTATAGTCATTGTTTTAGTATGACAATCTAATATAGTATGATACAAAGACAACAAACTCATACCCAAAATTATGTCAAAACCTACCATGTCTAGAAACACTAAATTTAACCAAGTTTGATACCCCATAAATGTAACAAAATAAGAATGATAAACTTTATCAATAACAACAGAATCACCAATAGGAGTAGACACGTGAATAAAAAAGTCAAGTAAATCATACACCATGTCCAACCCCACACCAAAATTGGCAGATACATATGAGAAAGTGGAACCAGGATCAAATAATAAAGTGTCCATCCGGTCACAGACAAGAATAACACCTGTAATAATAGCGTTTGATGCCTTTGCCTCAGGACTTCTTGGAAAAGAATAGATATGAGCTCTACCACCAGCCTTAGATCCACCCCTGCCAAGCCGAGATCCACCTCGATGGGGCTGATTACCACCCCTACCTGCCTGATGACCACTACGACCACCCTGTGGATGACCTCTACCATTACCACCACCACTCCTACATGTTGTAACTAGAGCTCTAGTAGCCTGATGCTTGCTAGACATACTAAACTACCTCATATTAGGAAAAAAACTCCTGATGTGACTAACTCCACCTCACTCATAACATGTACAATCTAAGGTAGGCCGCTTAGATGATGAATATGAAGTGAGGTAACCACCAAAGTTTCAAAATGGTTGGCTAGCTCCTGACGGACCTCCAATAGAAACTTACATCGCTGACTTAATGGGAAAGGTAGGATATCCTTGTGAACTCTGACCTCTAGAATAAGAACCACTGAAACTACCTACTCTGTGGGCCTTCTTTTCTTCTGCCTTCGCATAACCTTCTTTCCTTACGCCCTTCACGTTCTTGACAAAATTAACCATCTCCTAGAAAGACCTACCTGAAGATGTTATCTAAAAAGCATAAATTTGAAGACATGTACTCAACCCCTTTATAAAAAGATGAATTCTCTCCTTCTTAGTTTTCAGCAAATAAGATGCATACCGAGACAATGAATGAAATTTGACCTTATAGATCACAACTGACATGTTCCCCTGCTTAAGATTACCAGACTCATCTATTTTTCTATCTATCAAAGTATGAAGCACATACTTTTCTAGAATAACTAAGTAAAATTATGTCCAAGTCAAGGGAGAGGCAAACCTGCATCCCTGCACTCAACATAAGCCCTCCACCATATCTTAGCATCCCCCTAAAATTGAAAAGTAACCAGTTCTACACCATACCTCTCAACCACACCCATCGTGTGAAACCTCTCATGATAGTTAATAATAAACTTATGGGTATCCTCAGACTCAGTTACATGGAAAATAGTAGGCTTTATCTTGATAAAGTTACAGAACAACTCATGTTCATCTTCGGTCATTACAAGGCCCACTACCTGTCTTGGAAAAATATCAAATCTTGATGTTTCTTCCATCTGAGGGGCTATAACAGCAGCGTACTGCATCCTATTTTGGATTATTGGTATTGTGGGCATAGTCCTCAATCCTACCAAACTACTCAAAAAACTCAAAACCTGCTAAATCATAATGGAAGACATCTAAATTGGAGTTGCACCTCCCTAAACTCGTGCACCCCCATCATGAATCGACACTCGTTTA
The DNA here is from genome assembly GCA_030864215.1 of Capsicum pubescens. Classification (NCBI taxonomy): domain Eukaryota; kingdom Viridiplantae; phylum Streptophyta; class Magnoliopsida; order Solanales; family Solanaceae; genus Capsicum; species Capsicum pubescens. The sequence goes on from CM061548.1 coordinate 338,723,178, forward strand.
TTTTGTACTAGTATAACTCCATCCTCTGCAACCTCAGTAAAATCCTCATAGGGGGAGGAGATAGTGGTCTTTCCCTAGTAGATCTCGCAGCTTGAGCTCTGCCTCTAGCGGGAGATACTTTCCTTCCTCTACCTCGCCCTTTCCTTTCCCGTCCTCTTCCCTTACTGCAACCTAAACAGCTAATTCAGGCACCTCAACTCTTGCCCCATTCTTTCTTGTTCTTACCATCTGCGAGAAAAGAGTGAAAGAAGTTAGATACTAATTGAAATCAAGTAATACCACGTAAGAAAGAAGAATTGGAATTTCCAATTTCCCTTAGCCTCTTGAAGAAAAGTATAGATGTCTCTGTAGCATTCTGCAAGACTTTACTAGACATGTTCTTATACTACGATATCGACGAACCTAGGGCTCTGATACAAACTTTATCACGACCCAAAATTCCATGAGTAGCACGCACACTAATCTTTTGGTGGGAGAACCATCCAAATTGAACCATTACCTAATCACTTAGTTAATATTAAAATGATATTATCATAAAACCAACTTAATAACAATAATCAGAAACTAATCATTATCAATGCAAAAAACAATAAGCTACTCACTAAAATCCCCAAGACCCTAAAGTCATCGTACAAGAACTCCTAACAAAGATCATGTCTAAAAGAGATATCCAAAAATATAGTAAATAAAGAATGTTTCATTGCCCGAAAAATGGACAAAAACAAATAGAATGATCCATAGCAGCCTGGAGATAGAGTTCTTACCCTTGGATCAAGGCTTGCTATCAAACTCTAGAGGTGAGATGGTGTTTGAGCCTCTGAAACACTTTCTGTACTCAACAAAAGAAGAGTATAGGGTAGTATCAACACAAACCACAATGTATTGGTAGGTATCATAGGCTAACTCAATTTAATAACATGTATATAACATAAATCAAATAAAAAGTTGACAGGCATCATCACATGACAAATATTCAATAAATCAACAATACAAAAATTACAGTTCAAAAAGTGCTCACAAATAAGCCACATAACCATCAAGAGTATCAATCATACTATAAACATCTACAGAATCAATACAAATATGTACACACATGCTATGGGACTTATTTTTGAATAAATAATCATGACCTGTAGGGAACAATCTATGTTCATGACCGTATCGGTGTGGTACCCGATCCTAAATAACAAGTAATATCAATATCATAGCTATACCGGCGTGGTACCCGATCCTCCATAAATAAGTAAAATTAATATACATATCCATACTGGCGTGGTACCCGATCCACCATAAACAAGTAATATCAATGTACGTATCCGTACAGCTGTGGTACTCGATCCTCCATATAAAAATAATATCAATATACATATCTGTACCAGCGTGGTACCCGATCCGGCATAAGAAAGTTATATCAATATACATATCCGTACCAGCTTGGTACCCTATCCTCCATAACCATATTCCGTATATTTTATCAAATTTGGACTAAATCTCATAATACAATACAATGTACTAAGTTTACAAGCACACTTAAAGTCATAAGACAATTTCATCATATACATTTTAATAGTTACTTATACACGTCTCATCAATCTAATATCATCAAATTTAAACAAGTCTGAATGCCAATCAACACACATCTAATTTAGGCGTATACACACAATTAAATTGAGTCTAAACTACAATTAAACTATAACCTACCTCGACCAACAAATTCAATTATACTTAGTCTGCAAGCTCCTTTCCCTTCCTCACAACTTAAAAATATTCAAAATCTATTCAAATTTATAATTCTCATAATAGTATGAATATAATGACACTCTTTTTAATAAATTCTTACACTAAAAAAAGAATATAAGCTAAAACCTAATTTGTAAAACAAAAATACAATTCCTACGTAATGGATAATTTTCAAGAAAAAGAAACTCAAATCTGGAACTAGGCAGGGACGAAATCCGTACTATAATATCATTCATAATGCCAACAATTTTTCCTTCTACCATTCTTAACCCTATGATTTGCTTTTCCAATTGAATGGTATAATAAGTAATGATTACTTATAATCACTTAAGTGGATCATACACGATATTTATCCCAATTCGTGTTTTTCCAAGTACAGAAAGCAAAGAATTATGCAATTACTTTGGTTAACATTCCATTGTACTACTGTGTATCTATAAATTGAATCTACTCTAACCTTAAACTGTTGAGAACCTTCTCTTCCCAACTAAATCACGCGTAAGTCATCTTTTGTGTGCACTTCTGTTACCATTCAAAATTAAACCTACTGACTGCAATTAACCTCAACGTGGGTTATGGGAGAAGAAAAATAGTTGTAGTTTTTACCCATTACCACTAATTAAATTAGTTATTTAAAATATCCAAAACTTTTAATAATTCCTTAGAATTTTTTTGAAACCCCATAGAAATAAATTAAATATTTAAGTTGACTAAAAAGTACATTCCAGGCCCACTAGAAATATTATGACACTAATTTGAGTTCTTCTTGACCAAAGGTCAACTGCAATTATGCTTAGATTTATTAAAACTCAATAATCCAACTAACGACTTTAATTACTTCCCATCACTTCAAAACTTGATACTATCCATCTCCATGAGTCATAGAAACTATGGGAAGAGCAAAAATGCAAAAGACAAGTAAAATTCACAAAACAACTAGGAGGTTCGTTACGTACTCCTATCTAAAATAAGATAGTCATAATAACCAACTTGAACAACTATTTTTAAAGGGTAATAATACATATAGAAAGTAGATTCAAAAAGATCATACATCATCATAGGATTAAATATGATAAAAATTTAAGAAATGAAACATCCTACAATAAAAACTAATTGACTATAGGATGATTTCCTATATTTATAGGAACGCCTCTAGCTCCTCTACTACCATACACACCACCTTCTCTACTTTCTCTACCACCTAGTCTCCTACCCCCACCCCTACCCTGACTACTTTGTCCCTCATTAAATACATTATTATATTTAGAACCCCATCTCATACCACCTCAACAAAATGCATTTTTACGAAGATCTATTTCTATTGATGGTCTTTCACGTGAAAAAACTTCCCTAGGATTTCTTATGAATGTTACATCATTATCCAAATCAGGATTAGGGTCATTAGCGACGACCATTGATTGGTCATAAATTTGACAACTTACTAGCACCTTTTAAGCCTAAATTATCATGCTTTTCTATTGGTTTATTGTTAATTTCTTACTTAATGCTCATTGGTGTAGGAAAAAGATGAAATGGGAAGATGATCAAGGAAATTGGATAAAAATAAGCTGAGGAAAATATGAAAGAGAAGAAATATGAAAGAAAAAAGACAAATACTGGAAATCATATCCAAGAATCAAACCTTAGCTACCGCGATCTTGGACTGAGGGTCGCGATTGCGATCATAGGTGAATTCAAACCCTGGCGATCATGAGGCCACCACCACAATTATGGAAGTGGCAAACACGATCAAGAGATGGCGATCGCAATGGGGCAAAAAAGTTGTAAGGAGGAATTTGATTAATAGAAAGATAGCAATTTTGTAATATTTGGAAAATGTGGAATTGGATCATAAATAGGGGTTTTTAGCTCAATTTCATTATCTATTTTTTTCCAATATTTCTTTTTCAAATTTTATCTTATCTCTTGGGAGCTTAGAGCAAAAATTTATACTAATCTTGAGATAAGAAGACATTAGAGTAACTCCTAAGTGAAGAATTGGCAAATTCCATTGAAGATTTATTGAAATTTAAAGTGTGGTTTGACATTCTCTTTATCTTTCATGAATCAATTTGATGGAGATTTTGGTATATTTTTGCTTACTATCTTTATGAGTAACTACTTTTTCCTCTTGGGGTTGTGCTTGAATAGTTTGTGATTAGTGTATGGGTATTGTTGATTTATCCTCCTAATTAGAAATTTTTTATGACTTTTGCATATACACAATGTTTGAATTAGAAATTGCGGGTGAAAACCCCAATTATGTACGATCACATACCATCCTTGAAAGAGGGTTATTGAGCGAAGGGTATTTGCAAACAGTAACTTGAGTTAGCTTGTGGTATGTCATCATCTTAGAAATAACGGTATTTTTTAAGTTAGCTCATTTGATAGTATAATCTTAGAAATAAGGGTTCTAATTGAGGTATTGCATTGATTGTTTAGCCACATTTGTGAGGTGTTTGAAAGAACCCACAAATAAAATTTAGTGTTTTATTGAAAAATTAATGCTAATACCTCTAAATCTAGCCTACCCATTACTATAGCTAAATTTGGATATATTTTCAACTACCCACGCACGAGTTTTCACCTAGAATGGCATGACCCCAAGATCCATTCCTAATTGATTATACTCAATTTATTCTTAGCCTCAAGTTAGTCTTCTAGAAGACCAGAAATTGCTTTATACTTTTGAAAACATTCAAAATCCCCAAATTTTTGTATCCCATATTTGAATTTAGCAAGTAGTTTTCATTTCAAACTTATTAGATCACCATTCATATTGTTTCTCATGGATTCGACCCCGACTGAAAGTTGGGTATTATATTTGACAGTGATCATCCTGCACCAAAACAATGGTATGGGTGAGCGTGATCAGTCATATCTTTATTCTAGTCAAAGTATTCTTTGAAATGAGCTTCCAAAATATTCTTTAAGTCCCTATATTTAACATCAGAGTCCAAGCAATGTCGCAAGTTCTATCAAACCATTTCTATAATGCATTATACTTTTGGTACTCATCCGTCATTACTGGATACCCTCCTGGGAAAAAATTTTCAAGTGTGGGCGGATTATGTCTCTTCTCCAGCGAAGCAGTATATATCTGTCATAGAACTTGTGAATCATTCTGAAAGTCATCGTCCTCAAAATATGGCAGCAGGCAATCCCTTCACTTTTCAAGCGATACTCCACAGTGTAGACAAAATTTCCTCCATGATAATCACTTCATATTGAAAAATCTTTCATACTATATTTCTCAACTCCCTCAACCGCATCAAAATCGACATACTTTTATACTTCACAGTGATAAAGCCTTACAACATGCACCATACAGAAATCATAAATAGCGTGGGTTTAGTGGGTTTGAATTTTCATATCATAATTGAATCAAGAGGTAGGTCATGCAAGTTGCTCTCTTTCAGTATCTTGGCTCTCCATTTCTTTTTCGTATTTGAACCTGAGGGCTATCTCATACTGCTCAACAAATTGCTTTAGAGAGCTTCAGCCGTTGATGTACTCATCAAAGAAAGTATGTATTAACTGACACTTTTGTGTGGACATTATGTCATCCCAAAAATAGTGCTTGACAAATACAGGAACCAATTTAGAGCTCTTCAAATAAAGATTTTGGAACCAAATTCTTCCACCCACATTATATTCTACAATGAAAGAATGTCATTTATCCTCAAATCCTATAATAGTAATGCTCTCAAAGATTGCTTTGAATTGAACCTTCACTCTTTTATAATTTCTCACTCCCTTCATCTTTGCAGGTAGCTTAGTAAGGATGTGTCAAATGTTATACCTGTGGACAATATTTTATAGGACATCACAAATCACTGCTTTGATGCTCTCACATTGGTATTTGAGGATAGCTGTTGGAGCCATTTCACCTATGACCGCAAGCCAAGTTTTGAGTACAAATATATACGTAATGATTTCCTCACTTGTGATTTAAGAATATCCCATAAGAATGGATTGGTTATGCCTATTCACATCCATGCATGAAACAAATAGCATGCGTCATTGATTCATGAAGTAGGTTGTATTTTCTTCAAGGTAGGTTGTGGTAACTGAAATGATCGGGTTCTCTTCGAACTCACTCAACTATTAGATGGTCACACAGAGTATTTCACAAACCAAGAAGTGTTTTAATGAAGGGAAATTTTTGTGTCTAAACCTGTAAAAAAATACAGGTTTATATAGACATCAGGTGTCCCTTCTGAAAGGTGGTAATGGTTCACCAGAAAGGTGTATCTTTTTTGAATATTCATGTTATTTAATCAAATCATTTTGTCTTTTGCTAGACAGTCACAACTATTCGAATAGACATTTCCTTTCCTAAATCAGTGTGTTATTTCGTCAAAGGGCTACATCCCTTTTAAAGCATCATTTCGCATTATGTAGTTGTTTCTGCACTGCATATATGCACGTTAATAGAGGTTTAAAAACTACAAAAAAAACTAGTTTCATTTTTCCTTTGGTTGTTTTTTGAATTTTCAAATAAATTTTGTCCAAAAAGAAAGATCTCATCGATCGATTATTTGACAAATCCAAATCCAAATCCAAATCGAAGCCGAAGCCGAAGTTGCGCGAATGACAATGATGTGAGTTACCTCTTGGTTCTTGCCTCACATACCATATGGAGTGAGCGTTCCTTATTATAAACCCTTGAAAGTTTCCTTCTCCCTCCATTATGGGAGAATTAGTAGACTTTCTATTTTTTAGTACACTTTTCATTTTTGAGTATTATCTTAATTTTTCCTCCACTTTGTTCTCTCTATTTTATATTCACACTTTGATATTGAACCCAACAATCCCCCAAGTTAATGGGGAATGGCTACTTTTTTATAAAACATTACGAACAAGTATGTAATCATCAAGTAAATACTGATTGCATCTGGATAAGTGGGTTTTCCTTTGAACTTTTCACAGTGAACATGCATCGGATGCACTCGGTCAATCAGTAGATTTGATATCTTTGAAACTTTGAGATTTAAGGTATCCCTAGAAAACACATGTCACACAACCAGCCTTGTAGCATTTAAGGTTCTCACAGTTTTTCTTTTTTCCAGCCATGAAAACTTCCCGGTCTTATGAGAGCTTATAGAATAGGACTTTACTAACAATCTATTTGAAACGGCTTCCACTTTTCCCTCACATAGGTGATTTTATAAATGTTCAATCCTACAGATTAAACTATTTGGTAAAATCTACCAAACATAGATAATTATTAAAAGACTTCAGTCCATAATTCTTATCCTTATTTACTAAACATTATCTACATCATGAGAATGGATTGGGTATATTGAAAATGTTGAACCTATCAAACACAACTTTGTTAGATCTCCTTTAACCTAGTTCTTGGGATATCCAGTCTACTAGGTACAGTTACCGTTATGCTGACTTGTCCAAGGCTGTAAATGCATTCATTTGGATGTCCTCTCAACTCCTTGTCTAGATAGGCCTTTTGTAAGTGGATCCAACATATTATCCTTTGACTTCACATAGCCAAAAGTGATAATTCCACTAGAGAGAAGCTCTCTAGTAGTATTATGTCTCCGTCTTATGTGATGAGATTTACCGTTGTACATCATGCTCCCTGCCCTACCTATAGCATCTTGACTATCAGAGTGTATACATGATGGTGTCAATGGTTTAGGCCAATAAGGAATATCTTTCTAGAAATTTCAGAGCCATTCTGCTTCTTCATCGGCTTTATCTAATGCGATAAATTCAGATTTCATTGTAGAGCAAGCAATACATGTTTGTTTGTATGATTACCAAGAGACTACTCCTCCACCTATAGTAAATATATATCCACTCGTGGATTTTACTTCATTGAATCCGGTGATCCAACTTGCATCACAATATCCTTCAAGTACCGTTGGATATTTATTATAATGCAAAGCATAGTCATGAATGTATTTAAGATACCCCAAAACACTTTTCATTAGCATCCAATGAGTTTTATTGGGATTTATCATGTACCAACTTAACTTACTAATAGCATATGCTATGTTTGATAGTGTACAGTTCATGATATACATTAAACATCCCAACACTCTTGCATATTCTAACTATGAATCAATTTCACCCTCATTCTTTTGAAGTGCAAAGATCACGTCCAATGGAGTCTTGGAAATACCAAATTCCAAATACTTGAATTTGTCAAGTACCTTTTAGATGTAATCAGACTGTGACAATGCCAACCCTTGAAGAGTTCTATGGATTCTTATTCCTAATATCACAACAACAACTCCAAGGTCTTTCATATCAAACTTTCTCTCGAGCATTTATTTTGTAGAATTTATGTCATAAATGTCTCTACTAATGATCAATATATCATCCACATATAGAAAAACAATGACTTAGTGATTTAGAGTGTCTTTAATATAAAAACATTTATCACATTCATTTATCTTGAACCCATTTGCCAACATAGTTTGGTCAAACTTTGCATGCCATTGATTAGGTGCTTGGTTTAGTACATAAAGTGACTTAACAAGTTTACACACCTTATTTTCTTTTCCTAGAACTACAAAACCCTCAGGTTTCTCCATCTAAATTTCTTCCTCCTAATCTCCATTTAGGAATGCTGTTTTCACATCCATTTGATGGATTTCAAGACCATATACCTCCGCCAAGGCAATTAACATCCGAATTGAAGTTATCCTCTTTACAGGCAAGTATGTATCAAAGTAATCAAGGCCTTCTTTCTGTTTGAAGACATTTACTACAAGTCTTGCCTTGTATTTGTCAATAGTACCATCAGCTTTCATTTTCCTTTTGAAGAACTATTTAGAACCTAAAGGTTTATTTCCTGTAGGAAGATCAACCAACTCCCACGTATGGTTACTTAAGATTGAATCAATCTTACTATTGACTGCTTCTTTCCAAAAGGATGAGTCTGAAGACGCCATCGCTTCTTTAAATGTGTAAGGCTCATTTTCTCAGAGAAATATTACAAAATCCAATCCAAATGAAGTTGATGTTCTTTGACGTATACTAGTTCTTTGATTCTTATAATTATGTACATCCTCACATGGTTCATCTCGAGGTCATTTAGCCCCCCCACAAGACTGCTCATGTTTAGTTTTATACGGATAAATATTTTTAATGAATTCAGCATTGTCTGATTCAATTACCATATTTTCATTGATATCCGTATGTTTTCATTTATGAACCAAAAACCGACATGCTTTACTACTTTTATCATATCCTATGAACATGCAGGCCATCGTCTTAGGTCCTATGTTTAACCTTTTAGGTATAGGATCTTGGACCTTTGCTAGACACCCCCACACTTTGAATTCAAGTTGGATTTCCTTTCTTTCCATTTTTCATATGGAATTGATTGTGTCTTACTATGGGGCACTCTATTGAGTATTTGGTTAGCTGTAAGGATATCTTTCCCCCAAAAGTTTTGTGATAAACCTACACTTATAAGTAAGGCATTCATCATTTTCTTCAAGGTTCTGTTTTTCCTTTTGGCAATTCAATTAAATTGAGATAAATATGGGGCCATAGTTTTATGGACAATTCCATTCTCTACACATATTTTTGCTAAGGGAGATTCATATTCTCCGCCCCTATCACTTCTTATAGTTTTAATCCTTTTCTCTAACTAATTTTCAACTTCTATTTTATATTGCCTAAACGCATCTATTGCTTCATCCTTACTATTTAGCAAATAGACATAACAATATCTAGTGCAATCGTCAATAAAAGTTATAAGATAATTTTTTTCACCACGAGATGGTGTTGACTTCATATCACAAATGTCAGTGTGTATTAAGTCTAAGGGATTGGAATTCCTTTCAACGGACATATACAGATGCTTAGCATACTTTGATTCCACACACGTTTGACATTTTGATTTATTGCACTCAAAGTTTTGCAAAACTTCTACGTTAATCAGTTTTCACAATGTTTTGTAATTGACATGTACTAATCGTTCATTCCACAAATCATTAGTCTCAATCAAGTACGAAACTAAACTTTTATTGTTTTTAACATTCATTACATTCATTTTTAATAGGCCGTCAGTGAGGTAGCCTTTTCCTACGTACATTTCTCCTTTACTAAGTATAATTTTATCGAAAACAAATACATATTTGAATCTATTTTTGTCAAAAGGTGATACAAAAATCAAGCTCTTCCTTAACTCTATACAAACAGAATATTATTCAAAATCAACACTTTGCCTGATGTCAATTTCAGGCAGACTTTTCCTGTTCCTTCAACTTTTGCAGTTGCGGAGTTGTCCATATATATCTTCTCTTCGCCTTGAGTCAGAGAAAAAACAACAAATAACTCCTTATTTGTGAAAACGTAGAGGGTGGCACCAGAATCCATCCACCACTTTCGAGTATTTCCAACCAAGTTACATTCAGACAGCATGGTATACAGATCGTCCATTTCTTTCTTTGATTCAGCCATATTTGATTGGTCCTTCTTTTTAACTTTCTTTGGGACACGAAAATCCGTTGACTTGTGGCCAATCTTTCCATAGTTAAAGCATTTACCCTTGAATTTCTTCTTAGGTTGATTGCTTTCCTGTCCAGCTTTCTTTAGCTTTTGGAGTTATTGTGGTCGTCTTTTACAATATTTGCTCCACTTATTACAAAATTTCCTTTTGACCTTCTTTCCATGGTTTTGTTGTCTTCGTTAATGCACAGTCTTACATAAGATCTTCAACTAACATCTCCTTTTACTTATGTTTCAAGTAGTTCTTGAAGTCCTTCCACATAGGGGGTAACTTCTCTATTATCGCCACAACTTGAAACGCCTCGTTCACAATCAAACCTACAATAAAGTTAATGTGAACATCAAGAATATTTTTAATATTTTCAACTAAGGTATTCATCAAGCTCATACCTTTCGTGAGGAGATCGTGGATGATCACTTGCAGTTCTTGGACTTGAGATAAAACAAACTTGTTGTCAATCATTTTAAACTCAAGGAATCTTGCAACAAAGAACTTCTTGGTTCTAGCATCCTTAGTCTTGTATTTTGTTTCTACCGCACCCCACAACTCGTTTGCCGTTTTCATTCCACTATAAACATTGTATAGTTCATCTTTGAGGCCATTTAGACTGTAATTCCTGCATAAAAAATTGAAGTGTTTCCATGCCTCCGTAACAACAAATTTCTCCTGGTTTGAACTTCTCTTGGGAACCTCTGCAGCTTCTACAAATGTTAATCTTTGAATAAATAAAGTTGTAAGGTAGAAGAACATCTTCTGTTGCCACATTTTGAAATCAACACCTATAAATTTTTTGGGTAACTCCACTGGTGCCATTGCCTGCAGAGTACTTGTACGACTTGATGTGGCAACATTAGTTGCTGCCACAATCGTTTCAGAATCATTCACTAGACTGTATGAGGTCACTTTTCTATCACAACAAGACAGTAAATTTAGTATATGAAAATACTACGTAGAAAGTTATAGTAATTTTAAACACCCCTTGTTTCTAGTTTAACGATGAAGTTCTTATGACTTTCAATCGTCAACAAAGTGATCTTTAACCTGTGATGAAGATTTTATTTTTTCAAACCACTAGTTAAATTCAAACGGAGTAGAAATCTTAAAACTTTAATCTCCAGAAATCAAGCAACACAAATTCTAAAAATTAAAATTATTTCCTTAAGATTGTTGTTTTATGGGTGCACAAGAATCAGTATTTTGATAACAACAACTTCAACACAAGTTAAAGTATAAAACAAGAAAACTTATTAAGTTATGTAACACCCTCAACGAAATATAAAAAAAAAAAACTTTCAAAGAAGTGTGTTTTTTAGAAAGTTAGTTGAAACAGAAAAAGGCTAAGTCCTCTGACTTCATGGAGTGTACTTAAGGAAATAATTCCCCTCAAGTACCCGAAGTCATAGAACTTTTCTCCCTGGATAAAATGGCCTAATAATCTGACTATAGTACTACCTCAAATGATCGGATTCTCTTCGAACCCACTCAACGATTAGATTACCACATGGAGTATTTCAGAAAGAAAGAAGTGTCTTAATGCAGAAAAATTTCATGTCTAAACCTGTGAAAAATATAGGTTTATATATCCATCAGATGCCCCTTCTGAAAGGTGGCAATAGTTCACCGAAAAGGTGTATCCTTTATGAACATTCATGTATGTTCATTGAATTATTGTATCTTTTTCTGGATATTCACAATATTCTAAAAAGACATTTTCTTTCCTGAATCAGTGTTCCATTTCGTCGAAGGGATCCATCCCTTCTGAAACATCAGTTCGCATTATGTAGTTGTTTCTGCCCTACATGCATGCATGTTAATTGAGGTTCAAAAACTACAAACAAAATTGGTTGCGTTTTTCCTTTTTTTTTTTTGGACAGTTCAAATAAATTTTGTCCAAAAAGATAGATCTCATCGATCAATCTTTTGTCAAATCCAATTCTGAAGCCGAATCCGAGCGAGCGAGGACGACGTGAGGCACCTCTTGGTTCTTCCTCTCATACCATGTGGAGTAAGTGTTCCTTATTATAAACACTTGAAAGTTTCCTTCTCCTACCAGTGTGGGAGAATTAGTAGACTTTCCATTTTTTAGTACACTTTCCATTTTTGAGTGTTATCTCAATTTTTTCCCTCCACTTGGTTCCCTCCATTCTCCATTAACACTTTGATATTGAACCCAACAGTTTTATGTATATATATATATATACACACACACTCACATTTGACATTAAGATATCATTTAGCTTTCATAAAAGTATACAAATTTAAAAAGATTATGAATATAAAAAAGACAAATACTAATAGTCTTAAATACAACTTTTTCCTTTAAATTAGATATTCTCACTTGAAATTTATTGTGTGCATTTCACTAATGATGATTACCTTTAATATTTTAATATTTTATTTTGTATATAATGTATTCATTTTAAAATATTATTACATATTATTTGAGTATCCTGTTATAGAGAGATAATTTTACCAAGAGTGTACCGTTAGAATAAATGATATTATTGTTATATGTAAAATGCTATTATAGAGAACTTAAATATAACATGAAAAATTGATTTCAAAAAAATCATAATGAAATACCTTTATAACGAGGTGACACTACAAAGAGGTTAGATCATATAAATTGGACGAAATGAAAGTTTTGAGTGACTTTTTGTCCTTTATATTTTAGCACTTCTGTGTTTATTATGAAGGATTTAGGAAGGATGCTTAAGAGGTGGGGAGGACATCTACAACAAGTTTTAGAAAGAAGTTCCTAAAGGGTGAGTTTTTAATTTATGTATGAGTTTGTGAACAAGGTTGTGCTACCTAGGTTAGAAAACAGGATTGTAGCCACTATAGTTGATATCTTTATCATGGACTATTTAAGCAAGTTTGAACTTGTAAGTCCGTCAGCCATACGAGTATCTATTAAATTAAGGTTCAGTCACTTTAAGGTTATTTGTGAGAGGGGAACACCTAACACTATAAAGAAAATATTCAATCTAAACACACAAATAGAAAATAAGTGTGTTAAAGAAAAAGTAGGGACCATGTACCAAGTGTCAGAGTTGATTGTGGCCTAAGAAAAGTTAAGTATGGAAGTAGATGAAATGAGGATGACACTGACTACAAAGGAAGAAGAGATTACACAACTCAAGTTGTGAAATCAATAACTATCATGAGAAGGACATGGTGCTTCAGAGGAACTAAAGGATGAAAATGAAGCATTGAAGGCACAGGTTACTGCTTTTACAACTAAGTCAAAGAATTAAATGTTGAAATCAAAGACCTCACCAAGAAGCTTCTGAACAATCACTTTGTTGAGAGTATAGGGATAGAGATTATTTTGAGATCTCTTTCCCCCAAACCTCCACCTTATTAATACCCTCTTTTATTATGGTATCCCTTTGAGTTAGTTTCTCTTATTGTTCCTACGGCTGATCAATTAGTTCCTTATGTTTTATTTTGAATGACATTGTATGGTACCTTCTTGATTACGATAGGAATGGAAATTTATTTGTATCTATCATCCATCTGTCCTTTATATTTGTTCATTCATGTTAGTGTTTCCCCAGTGACCATGAGTTAACCTATTTGTGTCAATTTATTAACTTAGTGTACTTTCCTTACATTTTTATGATACAAAAAAAGGGGGAATAATGATCTCACTACAGGCAGGTAACTCAGTGGGGACCTGGTCTCTATGTTGATCAAGGGAACAAGATAATAACAAGACAAGTATTATTGATAGTGGGAACAAGATAAGAACAAGATAAGTATTGTTGATGAGGGAACAAGTTGAGTGTTGTTAGGGGGAATTTCAAATGGAACTTGAATTCTTGTGGATGTGCTAAAGTGAAGGGGAATTTGAGTGCTCTCTAAGTAATATAGTTTGTCATCATCAAAAGGTGGAATTTATTGTTATATGTCTTAATTATTAATATGAAACACTCAGGGATCAAGCTCGGTATATGCTTTGTGGAAGGACAATTGTACACTGTCGCACTATGCACAATTTTGTCCTATAGCATAATTACTGTGCAGGTGCACAATGTACACCAAATGAAAACCTGGCCTAATCAAATTATATCCGATATTATCTTACTCCTATATAAGAAAAAGGAATCAACCATAAGATTAAGCTTTTGGATCTGAGATCTTTGAAAAAGGTAACAAAATCTCTTGGGCTCAATATTTAGGAAATTTATTTTTCTTTAGCTTCGCTTATTTTGAGTCATGTTTATAAACTTACTTACTCCAATTTTGTAAGTAAAGTTTCTCTCTTTAATTAGTTTTATCATTCTTGTGTAGAGGTATCTAAGGATGGTTGGATAGAGTTAGTTGACTGAGTGAGAGGTGAGATAGAGTTGTCATGTGAAGTCTTATAATAGAGGTATTGTAAGCTTTAGGATTTAGAGTTAAATCATGTTGGAGTTTGTATTAAGAATTTATTGATTATAGTGGAGCTTGAGAAAGTCTGTGAAGACAGGTAGTGGTTTTCCTCCCTTGAGCAAGGAGGTTTCCATGTAAAAATCATGTGTGTTGTTTATTTTCAATCCTTCACCATGTGTTCTTATTTTATTGTTACTTATTACTTCTCAGGGACTTATTTTATTATTACTTATTACTTTTCAGGGACCTAGTCCTTAGTGGTGGTGAACCTTTACTATTCAACATGATCCATAATGTTTTGGGATAATGAGATTTATATGAAATTCTTTGAATAATTATATTTCAAAATTATGTAAGTGTCATGACCCGAGTTGCCCCCTAGTCGTAACATAGTTCTTAAAGCCAAAAGTGACCCCAAGCTAACACATGATCTGGCACCTATTGTGAGCACTAAATAAGATAATAATGATACATTATGTGTAGAAGCTAAACTGATAAAATACTGTTAAGATTTAATACTAAAATAAATACCAATATGTCTTAACTACTGATAAAACTGAAAACAAATCAAAATATCTGAATATCTAAAAGCTCTAAGACATGAGAAGTTGATAGGAAAACCCCCCAAATAACTCCGACTGACTGAAATGAAGGAAGTACTGAAAATGGATATAAATACTTGTCCTTGATAGTTGAGGACTCGCCACAACTGTTGTTGAGGGGAATTGAGCTAACTAAGGGCGATCAGGGAATTGAGTGTCCGAACCTATATTGTGAAATCAATATAGCACACAAGAGAGTATGCTATCAGCAATTTGAATGTACTAGTACTCAAGATAGGGACAACTGAGATACTTATAAGTACTGGGCATAAATGGATGAATATGTTAAAAGAATGCAAGAACAAGTAAAACATGAACTGAGATAATTTGCAAAAAAGATAAATTGAACACTTTGTCATGCAAACCTGAGATGATATGGTCTCAATACTGTACTGAGACTGTGGGAGCTAAACTTAAACTAACATACCCCAATCTGAGATAATCGGGGTCCAACCTATGACCCCTGTTTGAAGGTTGTCAATACCTTCCCATGGGTACTGACATTGATAATGTGGATCCACAAAGTTGATGTCTCGAAGGACCAGGTTGTCAAGCCTAAACTGATGGGTGACCCCTAAGAGGAAGTCAAGCAAAAACTAATGGGTGACCACTTATAACCTACACTGGCTAAATAATTCAAGAACTTAGGGACTGCTACCAACGACTCCGCCTAAGTTGATGGGAGAGTAGCCATCCCTGCGTTCACTCGATGCTAAGTTATACTCCCAACTGAACTGACACAAAAACACAAAAAATTACATTCACTGATAACTAATTTGCTCAAATATTGTATTCTAAAAACTAACAGTGCATTTATAAGCTGAATGTAATGAAATAAACATGGTCTAAATAACTCTTGACTTGAAATACAAAATATACACGAACATATGGATAGCAGGTGTTTATAACCCTCCAAAACTGAATAACTACTTTAAATACAGTAACATTATTTAAAACACTATAAGGAAATTTATGATTCAGAGAACCAAAACCTAGAATATATCCCTAACTAATAGAATCCATGATTATGAGTATGGAAATATGTTAAATTTATGGGGACTACATGTATATATAATTTAATTCATAAAATGGTAAGTTAACATGGTATCAACTGATCATTATATGGGTGATTGGAATTTGAAACATATAATAACATAATTCACATGGGGAAACATATTGGCATGACTTGAATTCAAAAATACTAAGAAAAAATTTAGTAAATTCATACTTGACATTGAAATTACATAAAGAGAGAGAAAAGGGTTTATACTTGAAAAACAAGAGATTATTTTGGGACTCAATAGATGGAAGGAACACATTGATGAATACCCTACATACATGAGTTGCTTGAATTCCTGAAGAGAATCTAGAATTAGGACCTTGAATTGTTGAATTCTTGGAAGAAACTTTTAATTTTTGTGTTCTTGGGAATAGGGAATGATTATATGTTGTTAAGTGATGAGTATTGGGTCAAATAATGCCCCTCTTGGGTTTTAATTTGTGATTTGGGTGATTAGGGAGAGGGGGAAATGACAAAAATTCCCTCTTCATCTTTTAATGAAAGCTATAAAAAAATAGAGCTTCCGTGCAATGAAGGCTATTGGAGAGGCCAGCCTCTATGACACATTGTGTATCATGGATGCTAACCTCCATGACATGCTACGTTTTATGGAGATGATTGTAACACTCCACATTTCTGGGCTAGTCTTTGAACCTTCATTCCTACATGTATATTCCATAATCTAAATGATTCCCATGTGAATATAAGTGTAATGATATTTATCCTCTCATTTGATGTGATTTTAGGGTGAAAAAAGTTCATAGGAATCACTTTGAACATAGTTGAGCTAAGAGCCTTTCAGTCGTCCAAAGTTTAGTATTTGATTCTACAAGAGTATACTTTGAATGTGTATAAATTTTTATATATGTAGAAATTTGAAGTTCAAGAGCCACCAATTGTAGATAATTGAGTAAGATTTCCAACGATACCAATTTCGCCTTAATACGATACCCGAGTAAAAAGTTATGGCATTTTCTGTGAGAGGCAGTAAGGGGTCACGATATTCCTGTACTGCGATGGCTATTCAACCAGACTGGGGGTCACATAGCGAGGTCTGGTTAACCCAACTTGGGTTCGTGCCACAGGGGCTAATCCTCCAAAGTTTTATCTTCTTAAGGGTCAAGGGTTACTTTGATCCTTTCCACTCAAACCAAAATGTCCAAAGCAGGAATTATAACACCTAAAAGGGTATTATTCTCCCATCTTCCACAAATCAACTCACGTAAAAACCCTCCTCCATTTCCAAGAACCAAAATCAAAGCTTCACCATTCAAGAACCATAAATAAAAGTTATTCTCCTTCAAGATTTAAGATTTTGAGGTATGTCTGATGTTTATCCATGGGTCCTTTCCACCCATGTAGTCCAAGAATCCAATTTTTAAGTTTAAAAGAAAGATCTTTACATGTTATTATGACCTTTATCCATGAACTCCCATGACTTTCAATTTTACATGATGTTTACAAGTACTTATTGTTGAAATTAAGCCTTACACATTTGAATGGTGCTATTCGCATGTTAACTCCTTCAATCTATGATTTGTAGTATTTCAATTATGTTAACATTTCATGTTTTGACTATTCTCATGGTCAAGTCTATGAATTTCATCTTTTTAATGAAATTTCTAAATGTTGGGGTTTAAATAATGAACCCTTACAACGTTTCCAAGAGTTTTTGATAGAAAGAATCCTTACACATTGAAAGTTGAAGTATGTTTAGCTATATCTTGGTAATTTGATTTTCAAGTTATGTTTTCAATTGATTTCACGTGGAATGCATTATAATGTGTTTTAAATATTGTGACTTCCATATCATCTTCATACGAATACAAAATAAAACCCTCAATTTATGATTTGGTCATGTGATTGTGCTACCTTTTCATGTTTAAAAAATATCCCCATGTTAAAGTCCTAGTCCCCATGTGTTTGATTAAATGCTTAAGTGAATAATTCTGAACAATGATTTTCTTCCATTGTTTCAAAGCTTTCATGTGGTCCTATTGTTATTGCTATCGAGTCATGGGGGTTATGAATACCCAAAATTTAGTTGTTTACTTAGTTTTAGTAGTTTTAAAATAGTTTTAGATTAATCATCAGAATTAGAACTCAGTTAGCCATAATTATCAGTTACTTGTCTAGTTAAGTAAGTTCAGTCCAGTAATCAGTGTCATTCAGTTGGGAGTAGGTTCAGCACCAAGAGAACCTGGGGATGGTGGATCACCCTCTAGTTAGGACTGTGTCCATAGGAGCAATCCCTTAGTTCTAGAAATACATAACCAACGTAGGTTATGAGATGTCACCCACCAGTTTAGTACTGACACTCTCAGGGATCATCCGTCAGTTTAGGACTGATCTCAGGAGTCACTCTCTTGATTAGAACTGACCCTATAACCATTGTTAGTACCCGTGGCATGGTACTAACACCCTTTTAACTAGGGCAATAGGTTGGACCCCGATCAGCTCAGACTGGGGCATGTCGATTAGATGATGCCTCCCACTATTTCAGTTCCATAACTTAATTCAGTTCCGTCTTGATTGACCATAGTATATAGTTTATCAGTTATTCAATTAATAGATTTTAGTATTTCAATTTACAGACTATTTCAAAATTTATTTTATTGGTCATGCATTCTCAGTCTTTATATTTTTAATGCATTCTTATCAGTACCTTATGCTATACATTAAGTCAGTTATTACTCATGCACATGAACCCTTGTATATTAGCCTAACCTCATTTATCATACCAGTACATTCAAAGTACTGATCATATACTCGTTTCTTGCATAATGATGTCTTAAATCATAGATTCAGATGCTCAAATTCCCGGTCATTCTGAGACTTTTCAGTACATCAGCAGCAACAGTCGTGGTGAGTGTTTGACAATAAGTTATTAGATATTCAGTTATGTCAGTAGTTCATTTATTTAGTCATTTGGAGTTAGTTGAGGGCTTATCCAATCAACTCCATGGTCAGACAGTTTAAAGGCTTTCAGACTGGTACAGAAGATTGTCAATTTTTAGTTGTGATTATCAGTCATTTTATCAGTCTTGCCAGTATGTTTCCAGACATTTTAAATCATGATTTAGTATTGATTTCAATTGTTAAAACCTTATGGAATTTCAGTTGAAATTCCGCACATGTTGTTTATCAGTTTTATTCAGTGCTCACAGCAGGTACTAGCTCATGGATTAGCTTATGGTCTATAGGGACCATAAGCACCATGTAGCGTTCAGGGTATACTCCTGGGGAATTAAAAATTTGGTATCAGAGCTAGGTTTTACAGTGTCCTAGGGAGTCTAAAAGTCATGTTGAGTCGAGTCATGTTCATGTGTTTGAAGCTCGCCAAATTTATGGACAAGGGGCTACAAGTTGTTTTAGGAAAAGTTTCCCTTCTTTAAGTGCTCATGTCATGTGAAAGAGCTGAGCTCTACTTAAACTCTCTTTCTAATTCAAGCTTCCTTCCATTTACAAAAAATGCCTCACAGAAAGAACAAGTGAATAAGAAATGGAATCAACCCGTACCCTCGACTGTTCAGGAAGATCCTCTGAACTAGGATGTCTTTCACATCGAATTGAGAGTTGTTTTTACTACTTTAGCTTATTTAGTAGTTTATCAGAACAATCTGTAGGCTGCTGTCCTATCTAGGCTTTTGATTCATACTCAACAAAGTGACGAGGGAGAATAGAAAGAAAGGAAAAAATAATAAGAGGGCCAGAACAAGTAGTTTTAAGCCAAGCTCAGGGGGTAGCAACCGCTCCCAATCCCGTTAGATAATCTCAACCCCAAATCTGCCTTCAGTCATTGCACCAGTGTCGAAGTTTAAGAATAACAGTCTAGATGGAGCACCAGGTTCTAAGTCACAGGGTATTGGGAAGGGTGTTCGTACTAATCCTCTTTGCAGAGAATGTGGTAGGAATCATAAGGGTGTGTGCAGAGCCGACAGTGATGTGTGTTTTGGGTGTAGCAATCCAAGCCACAAAGTCATAGATTTCCAAAAGAGTGGTCAGCAGATTCAGTCTAACCATCCTATATTTCTATTCGGCCACCCAACTCAGTAGGATGCCGTTTCTAGTGAAACCAGTGGCCAACGCCAGAACAGGATTGTAACACCCCAACATAGGAAGGAGCCCCACATCGGCAAAATATAGGAGTGATGCTGGGTATATAAGTAAGAAAGCCTTACTCCCTAGTGATGCATTTTAAAGTCGTGCGGGCCTGGGCCGAAAATGGATAATATCACTAGTGGGTTGGGGAGTTACAAGGGTGTCTCGGGCCTTCGTGGTTTAAGATGCCCATCGCGGACAAGGCCCTATCTCGGTTCATGACAAAATTGTATCAGAGATGCTCCTGTTTCATCCCTGTCAATGTGGTCCAGAATTCAAACTAAGTGTAGGTAAATCTCAGTAAGGCAGGGTAAACCTCAGTCCTTAGTGTAGGCAAATCCCATTCGATGGGGTAAACTTCAGCGAGGATACTGAGTACATAAGGGGGATGTATGTAACACCCTAATCAAGGAAGGAGTCCCACATCGGCAAAACACATGAGGGATGTTGAGTATGTAAGTAAGAAAGCCTTACTCCCTAGTTATGCTTTTTAAAGCCATGCGAGCTTAGGCCCAAAGCGAACAATATCACTAGTGGGTTAGGGAGTTACAGGGGTGTCTCAGGACTTCGTGGTTTGGGATGCCTGTCACGGCCAGGGCCCCTACTCGGGTCATGACAAAGCTATATGCACTTCAGTACCGACAAGATCAGAAAAGTTTTCCTGATGTGATTATGGATACGTTACAAGCCTTTCATATTCTTGTGCATGTTTTACTTGACCACGAAGCTTCATTTTCTCTTGTAACCCCCTATATAGTCATCAAATTTTGTGTCAAAACCATAAATATTAGCAGATAATTTCTCAGTGTCTACCCCAGTAGGTAAGCCTCTTCCATCCAGACGGGTATACAGAATTTCCCAATTATAGTATCCTGGCAAACCACTTTAGTTGATTTCATAAATAGATTCATTTAGTTGCAGTTAATCGATGAACCAATCATTGAATAAAGGGGTAGTACCTCAACGCTTAGGAGTCATACGTGTTTTACTATTCATTCTCATAATCCTATGATAGCATATGATCTAGAATTTGAAGTATGAAACTAGGTGTTTAGCAACTGTAGTAGAGTTGGGATGGTGTTATCTGAATTTGGGCAGATTATATTTCATGGGGCTAGTCATGCGAAATATGAATCAGTAGGCTTGAATTAGTAATTTCAAGAATTTAAGTTTGTTGATTCGAAACATATGTTGTGGATGTGATATTTGTAGGCTATGATGAAAGTAGTATAGTTATTAGAGATTTGGGGATATCTATGTTATGTGTTAGAATCTAAGTTTGAATCTTTAAAGGTTGAGGAAATAGAAAGAGGAGATGAAAATTCTAAGTTAGTCAATTTTAAGTTGTTACATAATGATTGTTGGCTCTATAAAGGGCTAAGAGTTGTATCTCAAATGAAGGTACTAGGAGCAAGTTTTACATTATCGAGCATAGTCATTCAAGGTGAGTTTACCAATTGTGAGTATTATTATGCCCTAGATCCTAGAGTAAAGTGGTGGCAGTTCAGTTTAAAGATGATGATTAAGTTGTTCCCAAACTTAAAATGATGGCTTTAATCTAAGGGGGAGATGATAGAGCAAGTAACCAACTAAGGCTCTCAGATTCTAGTATTGATGCCAGTGTATTATTGAACATCAGTAGGGGAGGAAGATGACCGACCCATTCTTATCTGAGTGCAAGGTTTTTCAGTCATCACGACATCTACTCGTGCCTTACATGTAAGATCCATGATCACAATTCATGTTCGTGCACAACATAAAGAACAATGCATGTTTCAAGTCCCTAGTATAAGGGATTCTAGTTTGCTCATCAGTAAGAACCATGTTCCATGAATTTATGAACTCCAAAAAATTATTTCATGCAGCTCATGACTCATCTGCTCATGCTTTGTAGTATGATCTATTCCAGTACTGATGGTACACTCTCAATCATCAACAAAAATTCAGATTTTTGTTAGGTATATCATCAGATTTAATTTTTTTGATGAATTCATGTCGTGGATACTCTATTCCTCCAACCTTAGTTTCAGATCCCTGATATTCAGTCATGTTTCAATCTGTAAGTGTCCCGTGCATTATCTCAATCTTTCATTAGTATTTTAGCCAAGTCAATATCATTCGGGGAGGATGAACTATCCCCAGAGAGAGATGTTTTAATTCCATCAGTTTTCATGTCCTAAGTCTCTCATATATTCTCCATGAAACCAGATCCATCTTGAGGTAATGGTTACTCATATGTGAACTCTCTTGACCTATATCATCTCTATAACCTTCTCATATCATTGAATGTATTTAAGAAATTAGTTTAGTTCATTATATTCATTTTATGTATCATGTTTTAGAATCAGTTATGCAATCATGTTTTCAGTAATTCATGTTTAGAATATAATCTCATTTACCTTCATACTATGCTATCAGTCTAACCAGTCTCATTCGAGGATGAATGTTCCTAAGGGAGAGATAATGTAACACCCCACATTTATGGGCTAGTCTTTGAACCATTGTTCCAACGTGTATAAGCCATAATCCAAATGATTCGCATGTGAATATAAGTTTTATGATCTTTATCAAGATTTTTGATGTTCTTTCTAGGTGAAAAATATTCATAGGAATCACTTAGAACAAAGTTGTGCTAAGAGGCTTTCATTCGTCCAAAGTTTAGTATTTTATTCTACAAGGGTCTACTTTGAATGTGTTTAACTTTTGATATACATAGAAATTTGCAGTTCAAGACCCGCTAAAATGTAGATAATTGAGTTAGCTTTCCAATGATACTAATTTTGCCTTAATCCGATACCCGAGTGAAAAGTAATGGCCTTTTTTGTAAAAGGAAGCAAGGGGTCGTGATAGCCCCTCGCCGAGATGGCTATTCAACCCGAAAGGGGGTCACGTCACGAGGTCTTATTAACCCAACTAGGGGTCGCACCTTGGGGGCTATTCCCCCATAGTTTTAGCTTCTTAAGGGTCAAGGGTTACTTTGGTCCTTTCCCCTCAACCCCAAACGCTCAAAGCATAAATTATAACACCCAATATGGGATTATTTACCCATCTTCCTCAAATCAACTCACGTGAAAACCCTCCTCCATTCCTAAGAACAAATATCCAAGCAACACCATTCAATAACCTTTAAGAAAAGTTATTCTCCTTCAAGATTTGAGCTTTTGAGGTATGTTATATGTTCATCTATTGGTCCTTTCCACCCATGGAGTCCAAGAATCCAATTTTTAAGTTTAAAAGAATAATCTTTACATGTTATTATGAACTTTATCCATGAATTTCCCTGAATTTCAATTTTCACGATGTTTACAAGTAATTTTTGTTAAAATTAAACCTTACACATATGAATGTTGTTATTCGCATATTAACTCCCTAAATACATGATTTGTAGTATTTCAATTATGTTAGCATCTCATGTTCTTACTATTCTCATGCTCAAGTCTATGAATTTCAATTGTTTGATGAAATGTCTCAATGATTAGAATAATGACCCCTTATTATGTTTCCAAGAGTTTTTGATAGAAAGAGATGTTACACGTTGAAAGTTGAAGTATGTTTAGCTATATATTAGTAATTCGATTTTCAAGTTATGTTTTCTATTAATTTCAGGTGGAATTCATTAGAGTATGTTTTAAATAGTGTGACTTCCATATCATGTTCATACGAATACAAATAAAACCCTCAATATTTTATTTGGTCATGGATTGTGCTACCTTTTCATGTTTAAAAAGAATCCCCTTGTTAAAGACTTAGTCCCCATGTGTTTGATGAAATGCTTAAGTAAATAATTGTGAAGAATGATTTCCTTCCATGGTTTCAATGCTTTAATGTGGTCCTATTGTTATTGCTATCGAGTCCTGGGGGTTATTAATACCCCAAATTTAGATGTTTACTTAGTTTCAGTAGCTTCAAAATAGTTCCAGATAAATCATAAGCATTAGCACTCAGTTAGCCATCATGATCAGTTACTTGTCCAGTTAAGTTAGCTCAGTCCAGTAATCAGTGTCATTTAGTTGGGAGTAGAATTCAGCACCGAGTGAATCTAGGATGGGGGCTCACCCGCCAATTAGGACTGGGTCCTTAGGAGAAATCCCTATGTTCCAGAACTACATAGTCATCGTAGGTTATGAGATGTCACCCACCAAATTAGGACTAATCTCAGGGGTCACCAGCTGGATTAGACTGACTCCACAACCATCGTTAGTACCCATGGCCCAGTACTAATACCCTTCCAACTGGGGTCACAGGTTTGACCCCGATCAGCTCAGATTGGGGCACGTCTGTTGGATGATACCTCCCACAGTTTCATTTTTAGTACTCAGTTCAGAATTCATTTCAGTCTTGCTTGACCATAGCATATATTTTATCAATTATTCCATAATTAGATTTCAGTATTTCAGTTTACAGACTATTTCAGAACTTTTTTCTTCTTGGTCATGCACTCTCAGTCTTTACAGTTTACATGCATTCTTATTAGTACCTCATGCTATACATTCAGTCAGTTATTACACATGCAGATGAACCCATGTATATTAGCCTAACCTCATTTAGTATACCAGTACATTCAAAGTACTGATCACGTACTCATTTCTTGCGCTATGATGTCTTATATCATAGGTTCGGACTCTAAGATTCCCAATCGTACTTAGACTTTCCAGTGTATCAACAGCAGCAGCTGTGGTGAGTCCTCATCCTTAAAGAACGAGTTATCTTATATTCAGTTATGTTAGCAGTTTAGTTATTTAGTCAGTCAAAGTTAGTTGGGGGATCTTCCCATAAACTCCACGGTCAGACAATTTAGAGGCTTTCAGACTAGTACAGATAATTGGTCAGTTTTTAGTTGTGATTATCAGTCATTTTATCAGTATTGCCAATATGTTTCCATAAGTTTTAAACCATGATTCAATATTGATTTCAGTTGTTAAAACCCTATGGCATTTCTATTGAAATTTTGCACATGTTGTTTATTAGTTTTATTCAGTGTTCATAGCAGGTACCAACTCATGGGTTAGCTTGTGGTCTCTCGGGATGGTAAGCACCTTATGGCATCCAGGGTGTACTCCCAGGGCGTTATAACGATCCTCTGTGACAAGCCAAAAGTGCGGAGTCTTACTACCTCTGTAGTTCAAAATTTCCCTGAACCTCTTTCAAAAATTCCTAAACTCTCCCGGATGACCCTTTTAACATCCCTAAACATAATTCAACTCATAAATCAATGTTTTGAACTTGAGAAGACCAAAAATAAAATGTTCAAAATCTTGGGGTCTTAAAATGTCTATGTCATTTGTACTTAATATGAAATGATGACTTTGGACCCTTCAAACATGCAACTAGAAGATTGAAACGTGTCTAGGATTTTGTGGGGTATTACTATATCTCCCTCTGGGGATCATTCATCCTCGAATAAAACTCTTTGACCAAAGATACTAGGAAAGCTAAGATCGTGTAGATCGTGCATAGCAAAATTATGAGTTGAATTATGATTAAATAACTGAATCTGAAACATGATGCATGGACTGAATGGAATTGATGAATGCATTCAATGAATTGATGATGGTTGAATAGCTAAGATAGAGAAAAAGAGAATCAATTTAAGAGAAACCATTACATAAAGATGAATCTAAATTTGTAGAGAAAAGATAAGGATACTTGTCTTACATATTTTCTTCTGCTTCCTAAGTAGCTCCCTCAATGGACTGATTTCTCCATAGAATCTTTACCAAGGGGAATTCTTTATTCCTTAACCTACGAGTCTGATGGTCAATAATTTCAAATGGGACTTCTTCATAAGAAAGGCCATCTTCCATGCCCACACTCTTTAAAGTAATAGCAAAAGTTGGGTCATCAATACATTTCCTTAGAACCGAGATATAAAACACCGGATGCACTGGTGCCAAACCTACAGGAAATTCTACATCATAAGCTACCTTCCCAAAAAGGCTCAAAATCCTATATGGGCCACTATATCAAGTACTAAGCTTCCCCTTATTTCCATATCTCTTTACCCCTTACATAGGCAAAATTTTCAAATAAAACAAGTCACCAACGTCAAACTCAAGATTTCTTCCCCTCACATCTGCATATGACTTTTGGCGACTTTGGTCTATCTTCAGCCTTTTGCGGATTAACTGAACTTTCTCTATCATATCATACACTGAATCTGGCCCTATCAAAGTAGACTCACCTACTTTAAATGAACCAATAAGGGATCAACACCTCCTTCCATAGGGAACCTCAAGCGGAGACATCTAAATACTGGAGTGATAGCTGCTGTTTTATGCAAACTCAATCAATGGTAACTACCCATCCCAACTACCCTTTAAGTCGATAACACAATCCCTTATCATGTCTTCTAAAGTCTGAATGGTCCACTCTACCTGACCATCTATGCAAGGATGAAAAGTTGTACTTAGAGGAACTTGGGTACCAGGACCTGACAGAACCTGAACCAGGGCCTAGTCGTGTCGGGTGCCTCAAGCCCAACCGATATTAAAGACCACCCCGAATACCCAAATATAACCACCCTACACCCCATGTTTGATAAATTCTGAATATATATATATATATAAAATAATAAAATGGAACAATCATAAATCAAATACTGTCTAATAGTGTCAGTCCTAATACCAATACCATTGCCAAGGCTGTAATACCCCAAAAAATCAAAACCAGTATTAGAGCCATGTACCAAGATCATACATAGTACATCATGGTTATTTTATAGTTTTATTAGTAAGTTATATGTATATTAAGGCTTCAAATAACTCCAAGATATCAGACGAATCAAAACATTCCTTATCGATTGAATTCTTGAGAAGGATATTGGTATAGTCAACTTCAAACGAGCATATCTCTCATTATACTTGGAATTTTTCATCTTATGACCTATAAAAATATATATAATTTAATTATCTTTCCAATGATACAAATTTTGCCTAAATCCAATATCGGAGCAAAGAGTTATGCCTATTTTACTCCAGCATGTCAGGCTGGAAACAGTGTGATGACATTCCTGATAGCTTATCACATTTGTGACGCCCTATCACGAAGGTCGTCAGCCTTAGGAAGAAACCAGCTCCTAAGTGACGACATTTGTGATAGATTATCAAATTTGTGACGCCCTATCACGAAGGTCGTCAGCCTTAGGCAGAAACCAGCCCCTAAGTGACGACATTCGTGATAGCTTATCACATTTGTGATGCCCTATCACGAAGGTCGTCAGCCTTAGATAGAAACCAGCCCCTAAGTGACCACATTCGTGATAGATTATCACATTTGTGACTCCCTATCATGAAGGTCATCAGCCTTAGGCAAAAACCAGCTCCTAAGTGACGACATTCGTGATAGCTTATCACAATTGTGACGCACTATCACGAAGGTCGTCAACTATGACTTTTCAGCAACTGAGAAATTATTTTGTAAGGGTATTTTGGTATTTTCATTCACTTTCCACGACTTATAACCCTAAAGAGGCGTAATTTTTCCCATTTTTCTTAAGTTAAGCATCTTATAAACCCTCTCTTACACTCTCAACCACAAGATTAGGGTTTCCATCAAACTCATCTCTCAAAAGCAAGATTCAAGCCTTTTTCCAAGATAATAAAGAATTAAGTTTCCCAATCCAAGAACTCTCTAGCAAATCATCAAGGTTTCCTTTCTAAGGTATGCATGTGTTCATTCATGGACTCCTTTCGTCCATGAAGTTCAAGAACCCTTTTCTAAAACTATATATTATGGTTTTCATGTTATGAATGGATTGTTGATCATGTTTATGTGTTGAATGATGCCAAGATAGAATCTTTATGTGTTATTATGAATCTATGACATCATATGAGTTGAAAACATGTAAGTTTGATTATTTATGATGAGTAATTGTATGATTTACACCTATGCCTAAGTTGTGCATGTAAGGTGTTTGATAAAATACCTAAGAGACTAGAAATCATGCATTATAGCTAAATTGTGACTAAGGGAAAGATTCATGATAGGCCTCTATGATTCAATGTCATCCATGTTGATAATGTGTCTTGTGAACACTGTTGGATTACTCATGAACTAGTCTTATGGAATTATGCTATGCTTACTTGCAAAACCCACTCATGTACAAGATGTAGAATACCCATGTACTTCATGAAATTCCCCAAGTTATGATATTATAGATTGTTGTTATAATATGTAATGAGCATGATATTGAAAGCTATGAAAGTATATACATGTTGTATGAAATTCCCTTCCATGAAATAGATTTTTGAGAAGCATGCTTAGTATGAAATTCGTTATTTATGATATTATGGATTATGGACTCTACTCTTATGATCAAGTCAGTCATGTGTGTCAGTTTCCTTCCATTGAGTCCTGGGGGTACTTGTACCTGAAAAATATAGTTGTGTGCCTAGACCCATGTCATGTTTTCATGATACTCAGTTAATCCATGATCTATAGAATTCAGTCAGTCATGTGACTCAGGAAAACTCAGAAATCTCAGTAGTCTCAGTAGTTCAGTAATCTCAGTGATCTCAGTACTCAATCTGTAACTTCAGTATTCACAGTCAATCTCAGTAACTTCAGTACTCTTAATCAGTCCTTAGAACTCATTATATTCCATCCGTCATCAGAATCCAGTAAACTCAGTTTTAGCTCCGCTAAACAATACCACTATTTTCAGTTCAGTTAATCAGAATCAGTTCAGCAAATCAGTTCAGTTAAGTTATTTAGTTCAGCCCAGTTATTCAGTTCAGTGTCTTTCAGATGGGAGTACGATTCAACACCGATCGAACCTAGGGATGGGGGCTCACTCGCTAGAATAGGACTGAGATCCCTAGAAGCAATCCCTAAGTTCCAGAACTACGTTGCCAGCATAGGTACAAGATGTCACCCGTTAGATAGGACTGACATACTCAGGGGTCACCCGTTAGCACATTTATATGTATAGGACTGATCCCAGGAGTCACCCGCTAGATTAGGAGACTCCACAACAGATGTCTTTACTGGTGGCGCGGTACTGACACCCTTCTAGTCAGGGTAGAGATTAGACCCCAGTCAGTTTAACTTGGGGCATGTCGGTTAGATGAACACATCCCACAATTTCTGTTACAGATTCAGGACTGTCAGATACAGTCAACTCAGTTCAGTAGTACAGATTCAGTACTGTTAGAGAAAATCAATCCTTATCATTATAAATAGACTTCAAGATCACCCATTAGACAGGACTGATCTCAACTATAGTTAAACAGTATCAGAATCATCAGATTTAAAGATCACCTGCTAGATAGGACTGATCTTAGACTAAGTCAAATCATCCTTATTATCAGTATACTCATGATCACCCGCTAGATAGGACTGATCTTAGATTTAGTTACTCTAAGTAGAAAGAAACTCAGATAGTTCCATCAGAACTTAGACTGTTAGATACAGTCGCTCAGTATCGATTACATCGATTAGTCCGATCATTACATTTATATAAGCTATATTAGTTGTCATAGCTAACATTACCGGTATTCAGTTTCAGGACTGTTAGACACAGTCAACCAGACCAGTTCTTCATAATTCGAACTGTCAGAAATAGTCGTTCATCTATTCAGTATCTAAGTATCAGTACACTCATGTTGTCAGTATTCAGACTCAGTAGTTAGTATCTCCACGAGTTTAGTTACAGTTATGTATGCATATATGTATTCTCACGTTCATATTAGTCAGCATTGTTCATGCATATAACCCTTTGCATTTAGCCTACCTCACTCGTATACTCAGTACATTCAGACGTACTGACGCATTTGCGCTATGGTGTTTTCTCTTATGTTACACCATAGATTTAGAGGAATGATCTCCAGATCAGCAATAGCATTCCAGTGTTCAGAGTTTGCAGTGAGTCCTTCTCATTCGAGGACGATATGATTATTTCTATATTTACTATTCAGTTGCTAGATGGAGTTAGTTGAAGACATATTCCTTTAACTCCTTATTCAGTTCAGTTAGAGGCTTTCAGAATAGATGTCAGATTAGATATTCAGATCTCATTATTTTCAGTATTTATGACTTGTTTTAGTATTGTTATCCCTTTTTCAGATATTTTGTTATCAGACGTTTATTCAACTCGAACCTTATGGCCTTTCATGTTCATGTTTCTGCATTTTATGATATATTATGCAATATACAGGTACAGATATCAGTCATGGTTTAGCTTGTGGTCCTTCGGGGTCATAAGCACCATGTAGCATTCCGGTTCAGAAAATTGGGGTGTTATAAGGCTGTCACCCATACCAAACAAAGCTTCTATCCAAAAGTAAAAGAATATTCGGCTAAGACATGCTAACAATCATAGACAAAACCAATGTCTATGAGATAAAAAAGAATATACAGAAATCCATAACATGAAATGGAGCATTCTATAGTATGGAAGCTAACCATTTCAATCTAGTACAAGCTATTATCGAATCCGATCACTGAGCAGGAGGACTAGTATGTCCGATTCCTACATTGCATGGGAATACAACACCCAAAGATGGGTTAGTGGGTGAATGCTAGCATGCACTCAGGATAAGGATAAAATTATGTTGATATTTAAAACCAAGTAAATAACTATATGCAAGCACATCCATACATATATATATATATGATTTATGCCAGGAAAGGGAACTGGGTTTAGCATGACTTTAAAACCATTAATCTAGGTATGTGTAGCTTAACCGACTGAGAATCACCCATGGGCTATATGGGTCCAGTGTTACCCCCTGAATGGGCCCCAGTGTGTGTAGTCGTGCGAACCAGAGCTATCATTGGGGCTGGGAATATCTGTGTACCCTTCTCCCTCCATGATACATATATACAAGAATGACTTAAGGGATTCCCGTGTACCCTACAAGTATATGGTTTCCATGACCAATCCTCATGTCGGCAAACATAAGTTTCCAGTGTTCGTCCATTGGACTCACACCTTCACGATTAACTATCTAAACCTGCCATTATTGCCCAATTAAAACCATTAGCACACAACCAGACAACCAATTCCATATAGTATTAACTAAGGTTATAAGAAGTGGTATCGTCATACCGACCACAACTTGCAAGCAATGTCCTTAGCCAATCACTTAGGGGATTCCCATGTACTCTGTAGTTTCTATTATTGGATTCACTTGGGGGATTCCAGTGTACCCCACAAGGTTTTAAATTATTTAAACAAATCCCTAGCCACTAAGGCCTTGAAATTTAACCATTTAAACCATCCAAACAAACTTTAAGTTCCATTACCATATTATGCAATGCAAAGTTTTCAACAAAAGTCTAAATATCTAACAAAATCATTCTCATAGGCATTTTATAAAACATGTTGAGGGCATATAGTTTACCAAACCAAAATCAAGTACCAATTTACCATCCCCATGCAACCATAAGTCTAAACCACCATTATAATATTAAAACTATAAGTAAAACTATGGGAAAACATAAATCAACTATTAATAACCAAAATCCCCAACATATATTTCAAAACCAAGAAATACTCAAAATTAAATCATGAAAACCATTCATTGAAACATGAATTTAGTTGAACTAAAAATGAGCGAGGAGTAACATGCCTTAGATAGCAAAGAAGAAGGAGAGAAACCACCCCTTGAAAGCCTTAATTGACCACCTTGAAGGAAACCCTAGTCTTTGCTTAACCCAAGAGCTTGGGAGAGATTTAAGAGTATTTATAGTGTTTTTTATTTAGAATAATAGGTTAAATAATATCCCAAAAGTGTTTTAAGTCATGGGGTTATAGGGGGTTAAGAGGTGAAATGTCTAGAATACCCTCAACTTAAACTGTACAAATTCCCGTAGGAGGGTATAACTTCACCACCCAAATTATACCCTAACAAAGGAGTGGTACCCACCACTCGTACACTAGGCAGCAACTTGGTCTCCAACACTGACCAACATACGACCACAAAGGCCAACTCATACCCAAGCATATGACAATGACCCTAGAATTGTACCTTAGGCAGAATAGAGTAATCTAGGCTAGACATAGGACATCATACGATTAGCATTATATTTCTAGTACCCTAACATACGACTAGTATGATTACCATTTGTACCTTGGAAAAAAAACAACCAAACCTCGCTGATCAACATACAAGTTGAGGGCCCTAAAATGTACCTTATAATACGACAAGTACCCCCAATCGTATGATGTCCAGAAGCTCAAACTCAAGAAATTTTCTAAGGATCAAAACCCAGGGTGTTTCAATTCTTCGCCACTTGGATTATACATCCCCGAATGATGGAAAAAGGTAGTACAAGAACGATTTACACCCCACCACTCCAACTCTAACCTTTAACCAAGTTAGAAAATAAAGATATAAGGAAATCAATGTTTCTTTTAACTAAGTTAGAAAACAAAAGTATGATGAAGAACACATACCTTTCGTATGAATTTTTGGAGTAGAAAACAGGAATGGATACTTGGACTTTATGTCCTTTTACGCTTCCCAAGTAGCCTATTAAACCTTGTGGTTTCTTCATAGAACCTTGACAAAAGCTACATCCTTGTTTCGCAACCGACGAACCTGTCGATCCAAAATCTCAATCAGGACCTCCTTATAATACAAAGAATCCAAAATACTAATGTCTTTGGTAGGCATGATTTAAGATGGATCACCTATACACTTCCTTAACATGGAAACATGGAATATCGAATGAATGGATCTCAAACTAGACAGCAATTGAAACTCATATGCTACCTTACTAACCCTTCTCAAGACCAAGTAAGGACCACCATACCAGGGACTATGCTTCCCCTTCTTAGCAAATTGCACCACTCCCTTAATGGGAGACATTTTCTAAAACACCTTATCCCCAACCTCAAAATCTAACTCTGTTCGTCTCACATCCACATAGGATTTTTGTCGACTTTAGGCAACCTTAAGCCTATCCCGAATCATCTTTACCTTTTACATGGATTGGTTTACCAAATTTAGGCCAGACATCTCTGTCCAACCAATCTCAAACCACCCAATAGAAGATCTACACCTCCTACCATACAAATCTTTAAATAAGGACATCTCAATGCTGGAATAGTAATTATTATTGTAAGAAAACTCTACAAGAGGTAAATCCTCAACCCAACTACTACTATAGTCAAACACATACACACGAAGCATATCCTCCAACTTCTGAATAGTTATCTTTGTGTGATCATCCGCCTGTGGGTGGAAAGCATTACTTAGACTAACCTTAGTCCCTAACTCCTTCTGAAATAACTGCCAAAAGTGAGATGAAAATTGTGTACCGTGATCAGATATGATGGAAATTTGTACCCCATGCTACTTTACAATCTCTTGGAGGTAAAATCTCACATAATCCTCAGCCGAGAAAATAGTCCTCACTGAAAAGAATTGAGCAGACATTTTCATCCTATCCACGATGAACCAAACCGAATCAAACAGGTTCCAAGATCAAGGAAGACCGATAAAAAAATCAATGTTGATCACTTCCCATTTCCACTCTAGCAACTCAACTTCTTGATACAATCCTCCAAACCTCGTATGCTCAACTTTCACTTACTGATAAACCATACACTTAGCCATAAAATTAGCCATGTCCCTCTTCATACCATTCCACCAATACATTTCCTTGAGGTTAATATAAATTTTCATTGAACCAGGATGTACAACATAGTGTGACTCATGCGCCTCATCCAAGATCCTCTTTTACAAACCATTGACGTTGGGAACATATAACATCCCTTGGTACCTCAAAGTACCATCACCACTAATCTCGAAATCCATCACCTTCTTACCACCAACGTTATCCTTGATCCTCAACAAGATAGGATCTAAGGTATGTTTCTCCTTGATTTTAGCTCCCAGAGATGACTGCACCACCTTCTGAATGAATACACCACCACCCTCAGAGACCAAGAGGAAAACTCCAAGGTTGGCCAAATGGTGAATGTCTTTCACCAACTCACGTCTTTCCTTATCTACATAAACTACACTCCCCATGGATAACCTACTACGAGTATCAACAACCATGTTAGCTTTACCTGGGTAGTAGTGAAGACTTATTTCATAATCCCTGACAAGCTCAAGCCACCTCCTCTTCCTGAGAATAAGCTTTTTCTAAGTAAACACATACTGCAGGCTCTTATGATCTGAGAAGATATCCACATACACTGCATTCAAATTGTTCTGCCAAATCTTTAAATCAAACACCGTAACTAACACCTCCAAATAATAAGTAGGATAGTTCTTCTCATGCACCTTCAACTTCCTAGAAGCATAGGCTATCACCTTACCATGCTGTATCAGAACACAACCAAGTCCCTCACGGGATGAATCACAGTAAATTACAAACCCATCTATTCCTTAAGACAAAGCCAAAACCAAAGACGAAGTTAGATTATCCTTTAGATTTTTAAAACTACCCTCACAAGCTTCAAACCAAAAGAACTTTACCTTTTTTGAGTCAACTTAGTCAATAGGGCAGCTATAGTCGAAAAACATTCTACAAACCTTCGGTAGTAGCTAGCTAAACCCAAGAATCTTCGAATATCAATTGGAGTTGTGGTTCTAGGCTACTTTTTAACCACTAAAACCTTTTGTGAATCCACTATGATCCCTTCACTAGAAATGATATCACCCAAAAGAGTTACAACGTTTAACCAAAATTCACATTTCAAAAACATGGCATACTGCTGCAATTCTTTTAGGGACTATAACACAACACATAGGTGATTTTCATGATCCACGTCACTCTTAGAGTACACCAGAATATCATCTATGAACACAATGATAATCAAATCCAGAAACTGATGGAAGACCCTATTTATCAAATACATAAATGCCGCCAGGGCATTGGTCAACCCAAAAGACATAACCAGAAACTCAAAGTTCCCATATTAAGTACAGAAGGCAGTCTTAGGGATATCCAACTCCCTAATCTTAAGTTGATGATACCGAGACTGAAGGTCAATCTTGGAGAAAAAACTAGCACCCTGCAACTGATCAAACAAATCATCAATCCTTAGAAGAGAATACTTATTCTTTATCGTCACCTTATTCAACTGCCTATAGTCAATTCACATTCGAAGGGAACTATCCTTCTTACGTATGAATAACACCAACGCACCCTACAGGGACACACTAGTACAGATGAAACCCTTATTTAAACTATCTTTTGATTTCTCCTAAAGCTCCTTAAAATCTAGAGCCATCCTTTATGGTGGAATAGAAATGGGACGAGTGTCTGGAATAAGATCAATCCCAAACTCAATCTCCTAATCCGGAGGAATACCAGAAAGGTCATCAGGAAAGACCTCAAGAAATTCATTTACCACTGGGACAAAATGGAAAGAAGGACTCTCTAAGTTAGAATCTTTAACCCGAAAAAAGTGATAGATACACCCCTTAGAGATTAACCTTCTAGCTCTAAGATATGATATAAACTTCTCTTTATGAGCTAGGGAACCACCCTCCCACTTTATGACTGGCTTATTAGGTAAATTAAACACAACCTTATGGGTCTGAAAACCTAGAGATGTATAATATAAGTGTAACCAATCCATTCTCAATATGACATAAAAATGAACCATGTTTAGTTTAAATAGATCTACTAGAGTCTCTTTACTACTAACAAATACCACACCCCCTATAGATACTTTTAACAACTACGGAGTTGTTTACTGGAGTAGAAATAAAAAAAGGGTCTGAAACACACTCGAAGCCAAAACCAAAATGCACAGCCATAAATAGGGTCACATAAGAGAGAGTTGACCCCGTATCAAGTAAACAATACACATCACAAGAAAATAGTTGCAACATACTAGTCATGACATCAAGTGATGCCTTAAAGTCCTGTCAGGTAGGGAGATATTAAAGACAGTTTTGACCAGTACTGGAACTAGATGGTGCACCCTTTGGCACTGGAGCTGAAGGTGAAGCAATTGAAACCTTGTTTTCCCTAGAGGAAACCTTACCAACCCAACAATTTATAAGAATATGTCCTATTTGACCATAGTTGAAGCACCTTTCATTCCCTCATCTTAGAAACCCTGATGTAAATGACCACAGAGCCGATAGAAAGGATACGATAGAGCCAACTGAACCCCATTAGCTTTAAATTATGCACCTTGTGCCCTGATGTTGTCGCCACTATAGAAATTCCTATCACCCGACGACTTTTGGTAGGGAGCACTAAACGTTTAGTAAGACACAAAATTGGCTCACTTCTTCTTAGGCCACTTATCACCATCCCTGCCACTATGATTTTGGCTACTTCCCTACTCAAGGAACTTAAACTTCTTGCACTGTTTTTCCCCTATCTTTGTGTAACGCCCAAAAAGTACACCCTGGGCGTCACATAGTGCTTACAATCCTGAAGGGCCATAAGCTAACCCATAGGATGGTACCTGCTGTGAGCACTAAATAAAACTGATAACAATAGATCATATGGTAAATTTAATTGAGGAATACCATAAGGTTTTAAATTCATAATTCTGATAACGTCTATAAAATAATACTGAGAATACTGATAAAAAATCTGATAACGACAACTAAAAACTAAAGACTGACTAACCGTTTGTACTAGTCTATAAAGCCTCTGCTGACTGGCTGTGGAGCTGATTGAATAAACCCCCAACTAACTCCAACTGAATAGAAAATACTAAAACAAATGAAATAACTGAGATAAATAAACCATGTCCTTAAAATATAAGGGTTCACCACTGCTATGTCTAATAATCTGGAATGTCTATGTGCGATCTGGGAACTGAGTGTCCGAACCTATGATATGATACATCATAGCACAAGAAATGAGTATACTATCAGTACTTTGAATGTATTGGTATGCTAAATGAGGTAGGCTGATACACATGGTTTCATGTACAGGAGTAATAACTAACTGAATGGATAGCATGAAGTACTGAATAAAATGCATGAAATCTCTAAATAATGAAAATGCATAACCAAGCATAAAATATGTTCTGAATATATTATCTAAACTAAAATTCTGAGTTCTGATAAATGAATAACTGATATCTTTATGCTATGGCCAAGCAAAACTGAAACTAAATTACTGATCTGATAACTGGACTGAGACTGTGGGAGCTATCATTTAACCGACATACCCTAATGATCAATTTGGAGCCCAACCTGTGACCCCAGTTAGAAGGGTGTCAGTAACATGCCATGGGTACTAACACTAGCTATGTGGATCCACTAAAGTATAATCGTGAAGGACTAATAATTACCCTCAACTGGAAGGTACCCATATGAAATCAACCCTTAACTGGAAGGTTAACATCTCAACCTACGCTGGCAACGTAGTTCTAGAACGTAGGGACTGCTACTAAAGGTCACACCCTTAACTGGAAGGTGAGCCCCCATACCTAGGTTCGGTCGGTGCTAAATCCTACTCCCAACTGAACTGACTCAGAATACTGAATTGTTCTAAATTTAATAGATTGTGATAACTGGCTGAACTGGCAATGGTCATAACATGTCTGAACTATTCTAAAGATACTAAGACTAAGTAAACAGTTATATTTTCTTGTATTTATAACCCCCAAGACTCAATAGCAATAATAGAAAAATAGTACTAAAACTTTGAGCACATAATATGAAAGCATTTATTCAAAATTCAGCCTTGTAGGCATTTCATCAAACACTTGATATTTATAGTGTAAGATAAGCATGGGAATAATTTAAAGCTTGTATTAATAGCATGATTTCAACATCAACATCACTAGTTATGGTTTAAATCTGCAAATAACATTATTCAAATGTGTGGGGTTTAATAAAAACAATAATTTCTTGTAAATATGGTATAGACTTTCAATTTATGGTAATTCATGGTTAAGATCACAATTAAAAAATTCAATAACTTGTGAAGATCATAACTTTGAATTTAAAATTGGATACTTAGGCTCCATAGGTAGAAGGGACCCATGGATGAACATTTAACATACCTTAGTTGGTGAAATTGAGAAAAATCTTTATTATATCTTGAAGCTTGATATTGAATGTTGGATGAGTTAGGGTTTTTATCTTGAAAGAGGGCTACTTTAATTTGAGAGGATTGTGAAATAATGATCAAATAATACTTACTTGGGACTTAAATCACTTGTTTTGACTGAATGGGGTGAAGGGAAAGGACTTAAATGCCCTTGGAAAATAAAAACTCAGAACTGAACTGGAAATCCCAATTTTTGGATCTGGCGTGATGCGGTGCTATCTCATTGCGCCATTGGAAACTAATGATCCCCATTTATCCCAATAGCATAATTTGGTGCTATCACGTTGGGCCACTAGAAACGGATGATCCATATTTGGCACCTTGGCGCGACGCAGTGCCATCGTGGTACACCACTGAACGTGAAAATACCCATTATCACGATGCAACATTATCGCGGTGGCCCACTGGAAAAGGACGAACGTGATTTTGGATATCTCCGTGACACGGCCTTATCGCGATGGGCCACTGCCTTTCACTAAAATTGCCATAACTTCTCATCCGAATATCGGATTTAGGAGAATTCGTATCGTTGGAAAGCTAATCTAATTTCCTATCATTTGGTGGGTCTTGAGCTGGAAAATTCTGAGTAGAGCAAACGATATGCCCATTTGAAGTTGACTAAAGCAATATTCTTTCTGAAAACTCAATTGGTAAGGAATATTTTGATTCGTCTAATAGCTGGGGTTATTTGAGGACTTAATACATATCAAACTCACTCATAAAACTACCAATGTACTATAATGTACTTTGAATAAGCTTGAATCATGGCTCTAACATTGGTTTGAATTTTTGGGGTAGTACAATATCTCCCCCTTGGGATTATTCGTCCTCAAATAAGATTGGTTAAGCTGAAAGAACTGAGGAATTTAGGTTACAAGCTGAATTTACGAGATGAAAATGTGATTATATGACTATGTCTGAAACATGACATATGACTGAACTGATTCTATGAATGCATGACTGAGATGAGAATTATATGTAGCTAAAACTGAGCATGGAAAATAAAAATTCTAAGAAGATTGTTACCTTAAGTTGAA
Organism: Capsicum pubescens; assembly: GCA_030864215.1. Taxonomy (NCBI): domain Eukaryota; kingdom Viridiplantae; phylum Streptophyta; class Magnoliopsida; order Solanales; family Solanaceae; genus Capsicum; species Capsicum pubescens. The sequence continues at coordinate 338,762,574 of CM061548.1, forward strand.
TCTGAGTTTACAGAGAAAAGATGAGGGTACTTGGTCCGCCTCTCTGTTTTTGCTTCCCAAGTGGCTCGCTCAATGGACTGATTCCGCTAAAGAACTTTTACTAGAGGAACTTCTTTGTTCCTTAGTCTACGAATTTGTCGATCAAGGATTTCGACTAGAATTTGTTCGTAAGAAAGGCTGTTCTGAACATCTACACTTTCTAAGGGAACAACTACAGCTGGTTCACCAATACACTTCTTCAACAAAGAGATATGTAATACTGGGTGCACTAATTCTAAGTCTGTAGATAACTCAAGCTCATAAGCCACTTTTCCAAAATAGCTCAAAATTTTATAAGGGCCAACATATCGCGGCCTAAGCTTCCCATTCTTACCAAACCTCTTTATCCCCTTCATGGAAAAAAATTTTAGATAAACAAAATCTTCAATCACACACTCTAGATCCTTTCTCCTCATATCTGCATAAGATTTATGTCGGCTTTGGGCTTCTCTAAGTCTCTCCCAGATTAGATGAACTCTCTCCAAAGAATCAAACACCAAGTCAGACCCTATAAAGTGGTTTCACCTACCTCAAACCAACTACTTGGAGATATACACTCCTTCCATAAAGAACCTCAAATGGAGCCATCTAAATAATGGAATGATAGTTGTTATTATATGAAAATTCAATCAAAGGGAAATGGTCATCCCAACTACCCTTAAAGTCAACAATACACGCTCTCTACATGTCCTTAAGGGTCTGAATGTTCCTCTCTTCCTGACCATCTATCTGAGGGTGAAAGGTTGTACTGAGGTGAACTTAGGTACCAAGACCCTTCTGAAAAGCTTTCCAAAAAGGAGAGGTAAATTGAGTACCTCTATCTAAAGTGATAGCTAGAGAAACACCATGCAACATAACCAACTCACTAATATAAAGCTTGGCATAGTCCTTGGCTGAATAAGAAGTATGAACTGGTAACGAATGGGCTGATTGGGTTATCCTGTCAGCAATAACCCAAATTAAATCATGCTGACGACGAATACTAGGCAAACCAATCACAAAATCCATGTTCACTATTTCCCACTTCTAAGTTGGAATACTGAACACCAGCATAGACCCACTAGGTTTCTGATGTTCAATATTAACGTGTTGATAAGTGGAGCACTTAGCTACAAACTCTGCAATATCTCTATTCATCCCTCTCCACCAATAGATTTCTCGCAGATCGTGGTACAACTTCATGGCCATTGGATGAATTGAGTAACGTGCACCATGTGCTTCTTCAAGAATTCACTATCTCAACTCATCAACACACGACACGGACAGTCTACCCTAGCAACGCAACACACCATATCCCCTTGGGAGAAAACCTCTACTTTCTGGTCTCTAACTGACTCCTTCAGCTTCACCATACTAGGATCCCTATCCTACTTTTTTTTTCCACTTCGGCAACTAAAGAAGATTCCAAAATATTCTAAACCCAAATGCTATCCTCAGCTGAATCAACCAAATGAACACCTAACCTAGAAAGATGATGAACTTCTTGTACTAACTTTTTCTTGTCATCCTTAACATAAGAAACACTACCAAAAGACAATCTACTTAGGGAATCTACCACTATATTAGCCTTGACCGTATGATAAAAACACTCATATCATAATCTTTCAACAATTCTAACCATTTATTCTGTCACAGATTCAAATCTTTCTGCGAAAACACATACTGAAAGCGTTTGTGATCTGTGAACACATCAACATGCACCCCATAAAGATAATGCCTCAAAATTTTCAAGGCAAAAACAACAGTTGCTAACTCAAGATCATGGAAAGGGTAATTCTTTTCATGGGTCTTAAGTTGTCTAGAGACATAGTCCATAACCTTACCCCTCTACATCAAAACATACCCCAAACCAAATCTGGAAGCATCACAGTACACAACAAACCCATCTAAACCATCTGGTAATGTCCAAACTGGGGTTGTGGCAAGTCGAGTTTTAAACTCTTGAAAACTCTTCTCACAAGAATCTGACCACTTAAACTTAACTTTCTTCTGAGTCAATCTAGACATGGGGGACGCAATAGATGAGAACCCTTTAATAAACCATCGGTAATAGCTAGCCAAACCCAAGAAATTCTTGATATCTGATGGAAAGATGGATCTAGGATAGTTTTTCACCACTTCGGTATTTTGAGAATGAACTCTAATGCCATCATCGGAAATAATATGGACAAGGAAAGCTATTGACCTTGGCAAAAATTCGCACTTACTTAATTTAGCGAACAACTGATGGGCTCTAAGAGTCTGCAATACTACTTCGAGGTAGTCTGTATGATCAGTTTTGTTATGAGAGTAGACAAGAATGTCATCAATGAAGACTATGACAAACATGTCCAAGTACTGCTTGAACACTCGGTTCATCAAGTCTATGAAGGTTGTTGGGGTATTTATGACACCAAAGGACATGACTAGAAACTTGAAGTGACCATACCAAGTTCTTAAAGTTGTTTTTGAAATGTCACATTCTCTGACTCTAAGCTGATGATAGTGGGATCTGAGGTCTATTTTATAAAAATAACTAGCACCATGAAGTTGGTCGAACAAGTCATTAATTCTGGAAAGTGGATATTTATTCTTGATTATGACTTTGTTCAACTAACGATAGTCAATACACATTCTAAGAGAACCATTTTTTTATGCGGGAATAGAACTGGTGTACCCCACAGGGAAATATTGGGCCTGATGAATCCCTTATCTAGGATATGTTTTAACTATTCTTTCAACTCTTTGAGTTTGGCTGGAGCCATTTTATATGTAAGAATAGAGATAGGCTGGGTATCTGGAATAAGGTCTACTTGAAAGTTAATTTCCCTTTCGGGAGGAACTCTGGGAAGATCTTTAGGGAACACATCTAGAAATTCCCTCATTAATGAAACAGACTCAAGATTAGGAGTCTCAGAATTTGAGTTTTTGACTCAGACAAAATGATAAATACACCCTTTGGATATCATTTTCCTTTCTCTAAGGTACGAAATAAGCTGACCCCTAAGCGTTGTAGTACTACCCCTCCATTCAAGGAATGGTTCATTTGGGAACTCAAAATGAACTACTCTATTTCTGCAATCAACTGAAGCATAGCATGAGTGGAGACAATCCATGCCGATAATGACATCAAAATATGTCTTCTCTAACTCCACAAGATCAACTTAGGTAACCTTTTGAGACACTGCAATCGAGAAGTTCCTGTATACCCACTGGGATATAATAGAGACACCTACTATGGTAGACACTGACAAAGGTTCTGCTAAAATCTCAGGACGGACATCAAAATCAACAGCTATATAAGGGGTTATAAAAGAAAGAGATGCTCTAGGGTCTAGCAAAGCATAAACATGTAAATGAAAGAATTGTAACTACCAGTAACCAAATCAAGAGAATTTTCCTGATCCTTTCAGGATTAAAGTGCATATAATCTGTTTGGAAGCTGATCACTGGTAGCACTGAAAGTGGCACCCTGCTGAGTCGGGTGATCAGATGGAACTGAGGGATGACTGGATTGACCTTGCAGACCACTCTTTCAGCAATTCCTGACTCTGTGGCCTGGCTTGCCACACCTAAAATATACGTCACTACCGACTTTACAAATACCCTAATGGTTTCTACCATATTTCTGGCAAAGAGGATTTATACAACCATAGTTTATACTGCCTTGGGACTTAGAGCCTAGCACTCTATCCCTATTATCATTTATGAATTTGGGTACTGAGGCACTAGCTGAAGATGGGGAAGGAGCAGAAGATGGGGCAAGAGCTAAATATTTCTGACGGAATCGGGGATAGTTACCACTTTGTGACTTTGGCTGAGTAAAATTAAAGCTACCTATTCTAGCCCTCTTGTTTTCTCTCTCCTTCTGCTTATTCTTTTACTCTTTAATCTGTTGAGCATGGACTATAAGCCTAGATATGTCCATATTCTTAATTAACATTGCAGTCCTGAACTATGTGACCACGCTGTCAGATTCCCTAAACACAAATTTACTCTTCTTAGATTTGCTATCAGCCACCACATGAGGATCATACCTATCTAACTGAGTAAACTTAAGGGAATACTCCTTCACACTCATGTTTCCCTGCCTTAAGTTGATAACTCTAACATCTTGGATTTCCTCAGCTCCAATAGGAAGAATCTATCTAATAAGGTTATAGAAAACTCCTCCCATTCTTTAGGCTCTATATTTGCACCTCGATCCCCTTTTCACTGCTTAAACCAGGTATGGGCTACATCCTGCAGCTGGTAAGTAGCCAATTCATCACTCTCACTAGAAGTCACCCCTATAATATCTTTCTCCTTCTTCACCATGTCTAGGAATTCCTGCGGATCCTCTTCAGAATTGGATCCCGAAAATAGGGGAGGATTCATTCGAATAAAGTCCCAAATCCTAGCTACGGCAGTATTGGCCACTGGGTTGGCTGGAACAACGGTTGGCTGAACATTCTTAGACGCTACAGAGTGAGCTAGAGTAGTGAATGCATCTCTGAACTCTGCATGAGAAGCATGCTAATATATGGAATCTTTCTGAATGGGAAGAGGTGCTGGCTAGTTTACATTTCTTCTTCCGTTTGTCTTTCTAGGAGGCATGTTTTGTAGACGAGACAAAGAATAGATTAGATAGAGATTTTAACATGAGCTCATACACAATTGGACGATATGAAAATGAAAGAAGAGAACATTTTCTTAAAACACCTCGTACCCTCTAGTTCATAATTGTGGTGCACTTCACACCCATGCACAAGAATCTACTTGACATGGCTTTTTAGATTTCCTAGAACAGCATAAAAATTTGGATTTGATACCAAGTTTGTAATGCCTCGAGAATACATCCTTGGTGTCTCACGGTGCTTACAGTACAGAGAGACCATAAGCTAACCATAAGTTGGTACCTGTTCTAAGTATTGAATAAAAATTATAATAATATATCTTATGCAAAAGTTATTTGATGAATGCCATAAGGTTTTAAATTTGTATTTCTGATAAAAACTGTGTAAAACAATACTGAAAATACTGATAAAACGTCTGATAACAACAACTGAAAATTGAAGACTGACTAACTGTCTGTACTAGTATAAAAAACCTCTAATAACTGACTATGGAGATGATGGGACAAACCCCCAACTAACTCCCACTGAATAGAAAATACTAAAACTGATGAAATAACTGAGATAAATAAATCATGTCCTCAAAATATGAGGACTCACCACAACTACGTCTGATAATCTGGAAAGTCTATGTGTGATTCGGGAAGTGAGCATCCGAACCTATGATATGATACATCATAGCACGAGAAATGAGAATGCGATCAGTACTTTGAATGTACTGGTATGCTAAATGAGGGAGGCTGATATACATGGTTTCATGTACAAGAGTAATAACTGACTGAATGAATAGCATGAAGTACTGAATAGAATGCATAAAATCTGTAAATACTGAGAATGCATGACCAAGCATAAAACATGTTCTAACTATAATCTGTAAACTGAAATACTGATTCCTAATAAACGAATAAATGAATATTTGTATGTTATGGTCAAGAAAAACTAAAACTGAATTATTGAGTTGATGACTAGACTGAGACTGTGGGAACTATCATCTAACCAATTTTCCCCAATAAGCAATTTGGGATCCAAGTTGTGGCCCAGTTGGAAGGTGTCAGTACCGTGCCACGGGAACAAACACTAGCTATTTGGATCCACTAAAGTGTTATCCAAAAGAACAAAGGGTTACCCTCAACTGGCAGGTACCCATATGAGATGAATCCTGAACTGGCAGGTTAACATCTCAACCAACATTGGCTATGTAGTTCTAGAATGCAGGGACTTCTACTAAAGGTCACACCTTCAACTAGAAGGTAATCCCCCATCCCTGGGTTCGCTCGGTGCTAAATCCTACTCCCAACAAAACTGACTCGGAATATTGAATTGTTTTAAATTTAACTGATTATGATAACTGACTGAACTGGTAATGCTCATAACATGTCTGAACTATTCTAAAGATAATAAGAATAAGAAAACAACTATATTTTTAGGTATTCATAACCCCGAGACTAGAGAGAAATAATAGAAAAATAGTACTAAAACTTTGAGGTCATAATATGAAAGCATTTAATCAAATTCAGCCTTGTAGGCATTTCATCAAACACTTGAAATGAATAGTGTAAGATAAGCATGGAAATAGTTTAAAGCTTTTAGTAATAGCATGATTTCAATATCAACATCACTAATTATGGTTTGAATTAGAAAATAACATTATTCAAACGTGTGGGGTTCGATAATAACAACAATTTCATGTAAACCTGGTATAGAGTTCCAATTCATGGGAATTCATGGTTATGATCACAATTAAAAATCACACTAACTTGTAAATATCAAAATTTTGAATTTAAAATTGGACACTTGGGCTCCATGGGTGGAAGGGACCCATGGATGAATATTTAACATACCTTTGTTGGAGAAATTGAGAGAGTTCTTGATTAATTCTTGAAGCTTGATCTTGAATGTTGGATGAGTTAGGGTTTGTTTCTTGAAAGAGGGATACTTTAATTTCAGAGGATTGTGAAATAATAATCAAATAATGCTTTCTTGGGACTTAAATCCCGTGTTTTGACTGAATGGGGTGAAGGGAAAGGACTTAAATGCCCTTGGAAATTAAAAATCTCAAAAATGAACTAGAAATCTCGATTTTTGGCTCTTGCGAGATGCGTTGCTATCACGTTGTGCCACTGGAAATTGAAAATCCCCATTTTACCCAATGACGCGATGTGGTGCTATCTTATTTCGCAACTGGAAGCCAACAATCCATATTTGACACCTTGGCGCGATGCAACGCCATTGCGGTTCACCAGTAAATGTTAAAATGCCCCTTATCATGATGCGGCATTATCATGGTGGCCCATTGGAAAAGGATGAACATGATTTTAGCTATCTCCATGATGCTGCCTTATCGCGATGGGCCACTACCATTCACTAAAAGTTCTCTAACTTTTCACCCGAGTATCGGATTTAGGAAAAATTTGTATTATTGGTAAGCTAATCCAATTTCCTATCATTTGATGGGTCTTGAGCTGGAAAATTATGAGTAGAGTAAAAGAAATGCTCGTTTGAATTTGACTAAAGCAACATCCTTCCCGAAAACTCAATCGGTAAAGAATATTTTGATTCGTCTAATAGCTGGGAGTTATTTGAGGCCTTAATACACATCAAACTCACTCATAAAACTACCAAATAACTATAATGTATGTTGCATGATCTTGAAACATGGCTCTAACATTGGTTTGGATATTCTAGGTATTATACTCAGGTTGCTTCTTATTTTCTTCCTCTACCTGCTACATGTAAAAAAATAACCTAGAGATATTCATGTCCTTGATTAATAAGCAAGCCTTACTTTCAAGGATCAACTCATGAGACAGTCCCAAAGTGAACTTTCTTTCTCAGGACTTCATATCAGACACCATTTTTGGAGCATACCAGGACAACTGGTGAAACTTCATGGCATACTCCTTCACTGGCATCTTAACCTGCTTCAAATTAACAAACTCCTCCACTTTTCCTTCCTTCAAAAATTAAGGAAAAAATAGCCTAGGAAAGCATTGGAGAAATCCTCTTATAGAGGTAAATCATCATAATCACCCCTTGCCCGAACCCACTCCTCGTACCATTGGTACGCCACATCCTTTAGCTAGTAGGTAACAAAATCTACCCCTTTCACTTGTGGAATGCATAACCCTAAAAAAAAATTCCATCTCATCTAAAAAACCCTTAGGATCCTCCTCTACCTTAAAACCCATAAAGGTTGGAGGGCTCAACCTCATCAACTGTCCGACCCTTATGGCCTCAGAAGATGGAGTAGCAGATGCACCACGCTCATCCTGAGAAGCTACAAACTGAGTAATCAAATAAATCGACTGACGAAACTCAGTATTCATTATGTCAACCTGAGGAGCCTAAGGGGGACTAGAGGGAACCAATGGGATTCCAGAAAAATCTAGAACTGGACCCCTAGACCGAGTATGGATCACACAAGTAGAGAGTGTCCCATTAAAATTATCCCCAATTAGGATAGAGGAGATTTTGTGAAATGCAGATCGTTGAGGTATGATCTAAAAAGCGAACAAACGGGAATTAGAGAAGATTCCAGGACTTAGACTCTAGTCTTGAAAATAAAACACAAGAAAGAGAAATATTCCTAAATATTATGTAGCCTCTCGCTTATGAGTGTGGCGCGCTACACACCCTTAAAAGAGACTCTACTCAACCCAACTTTGTGGACTCCAGAGTGACCATAAATCTAGGGCTCTGACACTAATTTTACATGACCTAAACCAGGACCTAGTCGTGTCGGGTGCCTCAAGACCAACCAAGACCTGAGATCGCCCCTAATACCCAACCATAACCACCCTACACCCCATGTTGGATGAATTCCAAATATATATATATATAACATAAAAAAATGGAACAATCATAAATCAAATATTGTACAATATTGTCAACCCTAATACTAATGCCAAAGGCAAGGCTGACTCCCATACTCATACCGCCCATGCCAACCCATAGTAGTCACACAAAGCCTCTATCCAAAAGTAAAGCAATATCTGATTGGGACATACGCCCGACCATAGCCAAAACTAATGTCTATGAGATGAAAAAAGTATGTAGAGAAATACGAAACATAAAATAGAGACTTTCGAAGTATGGAAGTTCACCACTTCAATTCGGCATAAGTTGTCCCGAATTTGATCACTGAGCAAGAGAAACATGGCTGGCTCCTACATAGCATGAGGATATAGCGCCCGAAGATCGGTTAGCGGGTGAACTCTGGAATGCACTCAGGATAACGATAAAATAATGCCAACATTTGAAACCAAGTAAATAACCATATGCAATCATATCTATACATATACATATATAATTCATGCTAAAAAAATGGGTTTAGCATGACTTTGAAACTATTAACCCGGGTATGTGTCGCTTAACTATACTAGAACTAACCATGGGCTATATGGGTTCAGTGTTATCCCCTGAACAAGCCCTAGTGCATGTAGCCACTTGAATCGTAGATATCATAAGAGCCGAGGATTCTCGTGTACCCTTCTCCCTCCATGATACATATATACAATAATGAGTTAGGGGATTCTCGTGTACACTACAAGTATATGGCCGCCATGATGAATCCTCATGTCGGCAAACATGAGTTTACAGTGTCTGTCCATTAGACTCAAACCTTAACAGTTAGCTATCACAACCTACCATTATTTCCCAATTAAAACCATTAGCACACAACCAGACCACTAGTTCTACAGTATTAACCGAGTCTATAAGAAGTGATATTGTCATACCGACTATATCTTGCAAGCAATGACCTTATCCAATCACTTAGGGGATTCCTATTACCGCATAGGTTCCATTATTAGATTCACTTGGGGAATTCCTATGTACCCCATAATGTTTTAAATCATTTAAACAAAAGACATGGCCACCAATATCTTACCATTTAACCACTTAAACCATCAAAACTAACTTTAAGTTCCATTACCATATAATGCAATGGAAAATTTTCAATGAAAGTCCAATTATGTAATAAAACCATTGTCATAGGTCATTAATCAAACATGTTGAGGGTATATAGTATCCAAAACCAAAACCCAGTACTAATTGACCATTTCCATTCAACCACCATTATAATATGAATACCATAATTAATAGCATGGGAAAACATAAATCAACCATTAATAACCAAAACACCCAACATATATTTCAAAACCAAACAATACCCACAATTATATCATGAAAACCATTCATTGAAATATGAATTTTGTTGAACTAATAATGAGAAAGAAGTAACATACCTTAGATACCAAAGAACACGGAGAGAAACCACCCCTTTAAAGCCTTAATTGACCACCTTGAAGAGAACCCTATCCTTTGCTTAACCCAAGAGTTTGAGAGAGATTTAAGAGTATTTCTAGTGTTTTTGATTTAGAATAATAGGTTAAATGATGTTCCAAAAGTTTTTCAAGTTAGGGAGTCATAAGGGTTTAAGAGGGGAAATGTCTAGAATACCCCCAACTTAGACTGTATAAATTGTCTCAGGATAGTATGACTTCACCACCCAAACCATACCATAACATACAAGTGGTAACCTTCACTCGTACCCTAGGAACCAACTTGGTCTCCCACACTTACCAACATACGACTAAAAAGGCCAACTCATACCCAAGCATATGACTAGTACCCTAGAATCGTACCTTAGGTAGAATAGAGTAATCTAGGCTAGATATGACTATTATGATGTGCATTTGTACTTTGGACAGAAACCAAAAAAACCTCGCTGATCAACATACAAGTTAAGGGCCCTAAACTGTACCCTATAATACGATAAGTACCCCCAATGGTATGATGTCCAGAATCTCAAGATCAGGAAATTTTCGAAGGATCAAAACCCAGGGTATTTCTAGACCCTTATGAAAAGACTTCCAAAAGTGAGAGGTAAACTGGGTACCTTTATCTGAAATTATGGTCAATGGAATGCCTTGTAACTTATCCAACTCTCTAAGATATCATCTAGGATGAGATGGTGAATACATCCCTAGGATATCATCTTTCTTGCCTTAAGATAGGAGACAAATTTATCCTTAGGCACTGAAGTACTACCCCTCTATTCAATAATGGACTTATTAGGAAACTGGAACTGAACAATTTATATCAATAATAACTAAGTCATATCATGAGTGGAGCCAATCCATGTCGAGAATGATATCAAAGCCAATCATTTCTAACTCCACAAGGTGAACTGAAAAAACTTTTTGACACACTGTGATCGGGAAATTTCTATATACCCATTTTGCTAACATAGAATTACCCACCGGGTAGACACTGAGAAAGGCTCTACTAATATGTTAAGACTAATATTGAAGTCTAAAGCTATATAAGGAGTTACAAAGAAAAGTGAAGCTTTAGGGTCTAATAATGTATAAATATAAAGATGGAACACTTGTAACTTACCCGTAACCATATCAGGAGAACTCTCCTGGTCATGTCAAGTCTGGAGAGTATAAAGTTAGTTTTGGTGCTTCCTACTAGTGGCACTGGAGGTGGCACCCTTCTGAGCAGGGAGACCTGTGACGCTGCTGAAGAATTATTCTAGCCTTGATGACGATTATTTCTTCCTTGATGGGAAACTATACAACACTCCTTAATTCTATGGCCTGACTTGCCATACCCAAAACATGCATCACTGCCTGCCATGCACTAAACCTTGTGGTTCATACTATATTTCCTGCAAAATAGATTGGTGCAAACACTATTTCTATTATCTTAGGACTTAGAGCCTGGTGCCCTATCCCTATAGTCCTACCTAAACTTGGCACTAGCATGTTGGCTAAAGTTTGGTATGGAGCTAAAAATTTTTGGTAGTACTGAGAATGATTCCTACCATCATACCTTTGCTGTGAGAAAATAAGGTTAACAGTTTCGGCCCTCTTATTCTCTCTTTCTTTCTCTTTAAGCTTTTGATCCTCAATCTGTTGATCACTAACCATCATCCTAGAAAGGTCCATCCCCATAATCAATATATCTATGATGGACTCCTTAACGACTTCCTCAAAAACTTCTGACACAAACTTACTCATCTTAGACCTAAAACCAGCCACCATAATCAAATCATACCTTACCAAATTGGTGAACTTAAGTGAGTACTCCTTCACACTCATCTTACCTTGCATCTAATTTTTAAACTCCTTCACCTTAGCCTTTCTCAACTCTAGTGGAAAGAACCTTTCTAAGAGAGCCGTGAAAAACTCCTCTCACTACATAGGTCCTGCAATACACCTTTGTCCTCCTTCTACAATTTAAACCAAGTATGAGCCACCCCTCATAATTAGTAAATGGATAAGTTAGCACTCTTACTAGCAGTAATACCCATGATGTCTGCCAACTTCTGCACACCATCCAAGGACTCTTACAGATCCATGTTGTCTCACTAGCAGTAACACCTATGATGTCTCGGATCCTATCTACTGTTGTATTATTGCTGGATTAGTTAGGGCAAAAGCTTATTGGTTATTCTGAGCAACCATAATTTTGGCCAAAATAGTAAAAGTAATCCTTAATTCAACATGGGAAACATAATCGTTAAGAGGGTCTTCCTGAGAAGGTGGTGGTGCGGGTTGATCCCTATTCCTCTATCTGTTATTTTTTATGGGAGACATTATCTATAACCGAATGAAGGATGATTTATAAAAGGGAATTCAATAGAACTCACACTCTTTCACATGACATGAATACTGAAAGAAGGGAAACTTTCCTAAAACATCTCGTAGCCTCTAACCCATAAGTTTAGTAAGCTTCACACTTATGAATAAGACTCTATTCAATGCAAATTTCAAACACTCTAGGACATTTTAAAACCTTATGATACCAATTTTTATCATGACCTGAGACTACCCCATAGTCGTAACATGGTGCTTAAGGACATAAGTGACCCAGAGCTAACCCAAAATTTGATACCTGTTATGAGCACTGAATAAGATGAAAATGAAAAATCATGTGTGGAATCTTAACTGATAAAATTTAAATTAAAAAAAATACCAAAGTGTCTGAACTATTGATAAAACTCAAAAAAAGTCTTAATGTCTAAATATCTGAAAGCATATAAGACGTGAGGAGTTGATGGGACAAACCTCTAATTAACTCTTACTGACTAAAAAGAAGAAAATAGCTATAAATAATTATCCTCAATGGATGAGGACTCACCCCAACTGCTGCTGAGGGGCATTGAGATGACAAAGGGTGATCGAGGAACTGAGCGTCCAAACCTATATTATGAAATCAATATAGCACAAAAGAGAGTATACGACCAGTACTTTTAATGTACTGGTATGTAATATAGGGGAAACTTAGATACCTATAAGTACTGGGCATAAATACATGAACATGTAAAAATAATGCAAGACCAAGTAAAACATAAACTGAGATAATCTGTAAAATTGAATAATAGAATAACTGATAAACTGAACACTTGGCCATGAAAACCTAAGTTGATCTGGTCTTAATATTGAACTGATACTGAGAGAGCTAAAATTTAAATGACATGCCTAATTTAAGGTAATCGAGGTCCAACCTGTGACCCTTATTGAAAGAGTGTCAATACCTTGCCATGGGTACTAATAATGATAGTGTAGATCAACAAAATAGATGTCCTGAAGGACCAGGGATTCAAGAATAAACTAACATGTGACCCCTAAGAGGAAGTCTATCCTAAACTGATGGGTAACCCCTTATAAACTATGTTGGCTATGTAGTTCTAGAATTTAGGGACTGCTACTAACGACTCTACCTAAGTTGACGGGGGAGACACTATCCTTGTATTCACTCGGTGCTAAGATATACTCCAACCTAAAATAACATGGATATAAAAACTAAAAAATGAACTAATAAATGACAAAACACCCCAGGTGTTGGTCCCATGAAATTTTTGAAATTTTATCCTCATTGTCCTGACTACGACTCACCCTACGAGTCGTAGGGAGTCTTGACAATTGGTTGGACCAAAATCATAGCCTAACCAGTGTGAGTGTATAGGCTTTCTACTCTGAGTACGAGTATCTTACTACGAGTCGTAAGGGCTCTGTAAGAGTCGTTGTGTGCAAATTGTAAGGTGACCAGTGTAAGGCCCATATGGTTTTATCTTGGATAATACTTGGACACTACGAGTTATAGAGTCACTTGATAAATTGTATTAGGTGAGCCGTAAGGTCCACAAAATGTGTATGCCATAGAAATTTTCTTGGCTATGACTCATGGTGAGGAGTCATAATGAATCCTTATGAGTCATTTAGTGGAAGTAGTCACTAATGAATATATTTTACCTTTTAATTTGAGTGCCCTTTGGACAATTCCCTTCTTACCCAATTAATACCCCGCATTCATAAAACACTCAATGTGCTTATTTCTCATTCATAACATAATTAAATACTCCCAAAACCCTCTCAAATTCTCTCAAGAAAAATACTTAAGGTTTTCACAAAGTGGATTAAGTAGAGCTTCAAGGGTTGAATTCTCTCTATAACCTCGGGTATTTTTGGAATGATACTCTTCTTAAATTATTACTTTGCTAAAAGCATGCATTTTAAAGTATTATTCATATGGTTTTGATGTTGGTTTTGGAACATCGATTGAGGGTTTGAATGATTGTTGTTTACGTGATGTTCGATGTTTACATGTGCATTTTTTATGCTTAAATGGTGGTTTGGAAATTAATTTGATGCGTGAGTATGGAGAATAAACTAGGAGATTGTGATTTTTCCCAATTTTGAGAATATTGACAATTGAATGGTAATAACCCCAACATAATCTTGTGAAAGTGGCTTTTAGTATGAGTTAAATTACATTGAACTATTTTCGGAATGAATGCATGATATAAAGATATTATTAAAACTTAATGGCTCGTATTAATAAAAAAATGAAGTTGTTTTCCCAAGATATCAGAATTGTGATGGCATGTTGTTATTACCTTGTAAGTGTAGTTGGTATGACAATAAAAAAATATATGCCTTAATATGTAATATGGCACAATCAATAGTAATATATGATAAATATTTTAATGAGGCTTAAAATAGGGTTGTGCAGCTGAGTCGTGAAAGTGGAGGTCCCGAGGGACCAATACTGGAAACTTCTATTGCCAATATGGGGGTTTAAAAGATAGGGCAGTTCGACTTCCCCTTATTATATGATTGTATGGTTTGATTCTGCCATATTATATTGCATGATTGGGTGCTTAAATCACCTTGATATGATGAAAGGTTCAAGTCCCCAATTGTGCATATGTACATCCTCTGGTTTGTGAGACTACATGCACTAAGGCCCTTCTAGTGAGGGAAGAGTTGGACCCATATAGTCTTTGGATGCCTTCTTATGACAGTTGAGCTACACAAATCCAGGCTAAAGTTTTAAAGTATATGTTAAGCCTTATTCCCTATCCCTTCATATGATATATATATATATGTATATGCATCTAGTTAAGTGCGTTGCATTTTAATTAATTTTTAAGTATTTATCATGGCTTTATTTTTCACCCTCACCCCTGAGTTACATGCTAGTTATTAACCCATTAACCGTATTCATATGATGTATTCCCACGTGATACAGTTACCAGAGACACTTCTACTTTTCTTGTGCAGAGTTAGGTGGATCGACTCTGTTCGTATGGTGAAGTAGTGAGCTTTCATTCTTTGGAAGGCTTAGACATTTTATCAGTTCCCTTTATAGAAGTAGAATTGATATTTTACTTTATCATTAAGATTATCATTGTTATTATTATTGTTAGGTTCGGAGGTATGTCCATATAATTTATTGATTTTGATTTTTATTTGAACGCTTTGTTGGATTACTGTAGACTTGGGTGGTGATGTTGGTTGGTTGTTTTGGATGGTTATTGTTTATAGACATGTCTTAAATTTCCAGTTCAGGTCATGGAAAATTTGGTATCAGAGCCTAGGTTTGGTTTCATTGGGTGTCCATAAATCCATGTCAAGTAGAGTCTCTTTAATGGGTATGTATCTCTCCACACTCATAAGGGAGAGTCTATGAGGCATTTAGGAATGTTTTCCTTCCTTGTTGTTCTATTTCAGGTTATAGAGTCTAAGATCTTAAAATATCCTCTAATTCCATATGTTCACTTTTTAGATCATGCCTCTCAGTAGATCTGATTCTTATGGAAACTCTTCTGTCGTGTCTGAGAACAATGTGGACGAAAATCGTCCTACTCAAAGAGTTCTGACCCATTCTAGGGTCGTTGCTTTTGATTTCCTTAGTGGAGTTCCACTGGTTCCCCTATCCCTCCTCGAACACCTCAAGCTGATGTGTCCAATACTAATTTTCGCTATAAGATCCTATATTAACCCAGTTGGTGGCCTCTCAAATTGAGCATGTTTCTTCTATTGCTCCATCTTTTGAGGCCTCTAGAGTTGGTTAGTTTGTAAGGTTGAATCCTTCGACTTTCACTGGTTCTAAAGTTGAGAAAGATCCTTACAATTTCATTAATGAGATGGAAATATTTTTTGTGTGATGCATGCTACTGATGTGGAAGGTGTAGAGTTTGTTTCCTATCAATTAAAGGATGTGGCATATCAGTGGTATGAGGAATAGGACCAGTCTAGGGGCAATGATGTTGAGTCCTCTTTGTGGGATGACTTCTCTAATGCTTTTCTTGATCGTTTCTTTCCTTAGGAGTTGAGGGAGGCAAAGGTTGTGGAATTTGTAAATTTGAAACAAGGCAGGATGATAGTAAAAGAGTATGCCTTAAAGTTTCATCAGCTCTCATGATATGCTCATGAATTAGTATCTAGCATAAGGGATAGAATGAGGAAATTTTCTTTCGGGTTGTCCCATGATTTGATCTTGGAAAGCAAGGCACCTTTATTAAATAAGGATATAGATATCTCTGGACTTGTAGTGTATATGCAACAAGTGGAAAAGGAAAATAAGAAGCAAGCAGAGATGAGTGAAAGGAAAAATGAGAAGTTTTAGTACTCGAATAAGGATGGAGGTCAGCAGTAGAATAGTAGAGACGGTAGAAAATGGCCTAAGAAGAAGTGGGGCAATTTTTGTTCCTACTTTATGTCTAGTGCCCCTTATCTAAATTCGTTGGGTGATATTCATTTTTAGAATAGTGTTGGTCCCAAGGTACAGGATACCCAACCTTGGGCTAGTAGGGCTCAGTCAGCTTTGTCGTATCCCCCTAGTATATTTTGTGGTCAGGTGTATCATGGTATTTGTGAAGAGGGGATGAACAAGTCTTTTAAATATGGTCAAATTAGACATATGTAGAGGGATTTTCCTTCTAGGATTACTTCTGGAAAAAATAAATTCTTTGTTGCTACTTCGGAAACTGCAGCTCCAAAGGATGCTACTTCTGTTTCTGGCTCCGGCACTGGTCAAAATTGCCATTACACTCTTTTCACACGCTAGAATTCTAAGGTGTCCCCTGATGTTGTTACTGGTACACTCAAACTTTTCTCTCATGATGTATATTTTCTACTTGATCTCGGGTCTACCCTCTTTTATATGACCCCTTATGTGGCTATTCATTTTGGTTTTGATCTTGAGTGTATTACAAATCCTTTTTCTGTGTCCACCCAGTGGGTGACTCCATTATGGCTATAAGAATCTATAGGGGTTGCGTGATATCGCTTTATTCTAGGAAGAATTTTGTGGATCTCATAGAGTATGATATGTTAGACATTGAAGTGATTTTAGAGATGGATTAGTTGTAATCGTGCTATGGGTCTCTTGACTGTTGAACTCGTAGGGTTTCTTATCATTTCCCTAATGAGCCGGTAATTGAATAGGAAGGTAGTTCCCTAGTGCCTAAGGGAAAGTTCATTTTGTATCTTAGAGCCCAAAATTAATTTTCAAGGGGTTTCTTTACTACCTAATGCATGTTAAGTATTCTATGTCTGAAGGTCCTTCATTATAATCTGTCCTAGTGATGTGTGAATTTGTCGAGGTTTTCCCTGATGATCTTCCTAGTGTTTCCCTAATAGGGAAATTAATTTTGGGATTGATTGTCTCTCGGACACTTATTTTATATCTATCCCTCCCTATAGAATAGCTTTGACTAAGTTGAAAGAACTCAATGAGCACTTGCAAGATCTTCGAGAAAAGGGGTTTGTAAGCCCCAGTATTTCTCCTTAGGGTGCTCAATTCTATTCTTGCGTAAGTAGGATGGGTCCCTTAGAATATGTATAGATTACCATCAGTTGAATAAGGTGACTGTGACGAATAAGTATGTGTTTCCTAGGATCGATGATCTCTTTGATCAACTTCAGGGTACTAAGTACTTTTTCAAGATTGATCTTCAATCGCGTTACCATCAGTTGAAGATTAGGGAGGTGGATATCCCTAAGACTTCTGTCTGATCCTGGTATAGTTATTTTGAGTTTTTGGTGGTGTCATTTGGTTAGACTAATGCCCCAATAGCATTTATGGATCTTATGAATCAGATATTCCACCAGTTCTTTTATGGGTTCGTAATTGTATTTATTGATGATATTTTGATGTATTCAAAGAGTGAGGTGGATCATCACGATTACCTCTGCCTTATGTTGAAGTCCTTAAAAGATCAGCAGTTATATGTGAAGTTCTTCAAGTCTTAATTTTGGTTAAATATTATGACTTATCTAGGTCATGTTGTTTCTAGTGAAGGGATCATAGTGGATCTCTAGAAAGTGGAAGTGGTTAAGAAGTGGCCTATTCCCATGACTCCAATCAACATTTAGAGTTTCTTGGGTTTAGCTAGTTATTATAAAAGGTTTGTGGAATGTTTTTCTTCTATTGTTGCCTCATTGACTAAATTGACTCAACAGAAGGTGAAGTTCTTATGGTCTAATGCTGGTGAGGGTAGTTTTCAGAAATTGAAAGATAAGTTCACTTCAGCTTCGATTTTAATTCTACCTGAGGGTCCTGATGGTTTTGTTATCTACTGTGATGTATGTCGGGTAGGACTGGGTAATGTGTTGATGCAGCATGGAAAAGTGATTGCATATGCTTCAAGATAGTAGAAGGTTCATGAGAAGAATTATCTGACTAATGATTTGGAATTGTTAGCTATGGTGTTTGGATTGAAAATTTGATGCCACTATTTTTAAGAAGTCCACGTTGACATTTTCTTGACCATAAGAGTTTCCAGTATGTGTTCACCCAGAAAGATTTAAATTTTATACAAAGGAGATAGCTTGTGTTGGTCAAGTACTATGACATGAGTCTTCAGTATCACCCAGGTCTAACGTGGTTGTTGATTCTCTTAGTAGGTTGTCCATGGGGAGCTTATCTCACGTGGACAAGGAGAAGCGGGATTCGGTGAAGGATATTCACCATTTGGATAATCTTGGAGTTCATCTCTTGTACTCTGAGGATAGTGGTGTGATTGTGCAAGAGATGGTGAAGTCATCTCTTTGTGTCGAGGTGAAGGAAAGAAAGTGTTAGACCCTATCATGATGCAAATCAAGGATGATGTAGGTAGGCAGAAAGTGATGGCTTTCCAGATTGGTGGTTATGGTATCTCAGGTACCAAGGTTGATTATGTTCTCCCGATAGTGATGGTTGCGAGGAAGAATTTTGGCCAAAGCTCATGAGTCATGTTATCTACCTCATCCTAGTTTGACAAAAATATATCACGATCTTAAGGAGATTTATTGGTTGAATAATATGAAGTGGGACATGGCCAATTTTGTGACTAAGTTGATTGTGTTACAACAAGTGAAGGTTTATCACTTGAGGCCCGATGGATTATTTCAAGAAATTGAGTTACCTATGTAGATGTGAGAAATAATTAATATGGATTTGTTATCGGTATTTTGTAGTCTCGAAATTAATTTGATTCTATTTGGGTCATCATAGATACAATGACTAAGTTTTCTCACTTCTTTGTGGTGTGGACTAATTTCTCTTCAGAGGATTATGCCAGGTTATTCATTGAGGAGATAGTCAAGATGCACGGTGCTCTAGTTTCCATCATTTCTGATTGAGGTACTCAATTATCGATGCATTTTTGGCATTTGTTTTAGAGTGGTTTGTGGACTAAGGTGAGCATTAGTACCGCTTTCCACCCCCAGGCAGATAGGCAGATAGAGAAAACCATTCAGACATTGGAGGATATGCTCAGTTCTTGTGTGATCGACTTTAGTAGAGTTGGGTTGACCACTTACCTCTCATACAATTTTCCTACAACAATAGTTATCACTCTAGCATTGGTATGGCTCCGTTTGAGGTTTTGTATGGTAGGAGGTGTTGTTCTCCTATTGGGTGGTACGAAGTTGGTGAAGCTGGGTTATTTGGTCCTAATTTGGTTCACCAAGCCATAGAAAAGGGGAAGGTGATTTGGGATTGGATTAAGTCTATCCAAAGTCACCAAAAGTCCTATGTGGATGTGAGGCGAAAGGAGTTGGAGTTTAATGTTGGTGACTAGGTGCTATTAAAAGTCTCTCCCATGAAGAGAGTAATACGATTTGAAAAAAAAGGGAAACACAGTCCCCGTTATGTTTGTCCATATTTTATTTTAAGGAGAATTGGTGATGTTGCATATGAATTGGAGTTGCCTTCCATCTTGAGCTCTATTCATCCGGTCTTCCATGTCTCGATGTTGAGGAATTGTATGGGTGATCCTTTATTGGTTGTTCCTTTGGAATGTGTGGCCATTTAAGATTTCTTGTCTTATGAGGAAGTTTCGGTGGAGATATTGGATCGACAAGTCCATCTGTTGAGGACGAAAGATGTGGCCTCAATAAAGGTTCTTTGGAGGAACCAAAAGTTTGAGGAAGCAAATTGGGAAGCAAAAGAGGACATGAAGTTCAAGTATCTGTTCATATTCCCTATTCCGGAAAATTGTGCTTAAGGTATGTGTGATCATAACATCTTTGTTTTCTATCTTTATTAAGGGTAAGTGTGGGTGTGTTTCTGTGTTAAATCGTGCTAAGGGATGCCTTAACCCATTATTTGAGGGTGAATGATCCTAAGGGAGAAGAATGAAACAACCAGGTGTTGGTCTCTAAAAATTTCTGAAATTTTATCCTCACTGTCTTGACTACGACTCACTCTACGAGTCGTAGGGAGTCTTGACAAGTCGTTGTACCCAAATCATAGCCTAACCAGTGTGAGTGGCTAAGCTTTTTTCTCTGAGTATGAGTGGCTCACTACAAGTCGTAAGGACTCCATATGAGTCGTTGTGTGCAAATCATAGGGTAACCAGTGTAAGGCCAAAGTGATTCTTTCTAGGATACGACTTGGACCCTATGAGTCGTAGGGTCACTTGACGAATCATATTAGGTGAGTTGTAAGGTCAACAAAGTGTGTGTATCCTAGAAATTGTCTTAGATATTACTCGCGGTGATGAGTCGTAACGAATCCCTATGAGTCGTTTAGTGACCCGTAGTCACTGACGGCTAAATTTTAACTTTTAATTTGAGGGCACTTTGGACAATTTTCTTCCTACCTAAATAAAACTCCACGTTTATAAAGATCTCAAAGGGGTTATTTCTCATTCACAACATAACTAAACCCTCCCAAAACTCTCTCAAATAATCTTAAGCAAAATACTTAGGGTTTACAAAAAGAGGTTCAAGTAGAGCTTTAGGGGTTGAATTCTCTCCATAACCTTGGGGTATTTCAGTCATGTTACTCTTCCCAAATTATCACTGTTCTAAAAGCATGTGTTTTAAAATATTATTCATACGATTTTGATGTTGGTTTTGTAACATCGGTTAAGGGTTTGAATGATTGTTGTTTATGTGATGTTCCATGTTTACATATGCATTATTTAAGCTTAAATGGTGGTTTTAAAATCAATTTGATGCATGAGTATGGTTAATAAATTAAGGGATTGTGATTTCCCCCAATATTTTGAATATTGACAATTGTATTGGTAATAATCCCAACTCAATCTTGTGAAAGTGGTTTTGAGTATGAGTTAAATTGCATTGAACTATTTTTTAAATGAATGCATGATATAAAGAGATTATTGAAATATGATGGCTTGTATTATTGAACAAAGGGAGTTGTTTTCCTAAGATATCAGAATTATAAAGGCATGTTGTTGTTACCTTGCAAGCGTAGTTGGTATGACGATACCAACAATATATGCCTTAATATGTAAAATGGTTCAATCAATGGTAATGTGTGATAAATATTTTAATAGGGCTTAAAAGAGGGTTGTGTAGCTAAGTCCTAAAAGTGAAGATTCCGAGGGACCAATACTGGAAATTGTGGTGGCCGACGTGAGGATCTAAAGGACCAGGTGGTTCGAGTCCCCCATATTATATTAGGGTGCTTAAGTCACCTTGATATTCCAGAAGGTTTGAGTCCCCCATTGTGCATATGTATATCCTTCAGTTCGTGCAACTACACATACTAGAGGCCTTCCAACTAAGAAAGAGTTGGACTTGTATAGCCCGTTGGAGCCTTCTTATGATGGTTGAGATACACAAATCCAGTTTAAAGTTTTAAGGTACATGTTAAGAATTGTTTCTTATCCCGTTATGTGATATATCTATGCATATGCATCTAGTTATGTGCATTGGATTTACACTGATTTTTAAGTATTGATCATGTATTTACTTTGCTCCCTTACCCCTGAGTTACATACTAGGGTTCAACCCACTAACCATTTTCGGATGTTGTATCCCCATGCGATGCAGGCACTGGAGATACTTCTACTTTTCCTACGCAGAGTTAGGTAGATCGGCTCAGTTTATCTATTTGTGTGGTAAAGCGGTGAGCTTCCATTCTTCGGAAGACTTAGACATTCCATCGGTTTCTTTCATAAAAGTAGAATTGATAGTTTACATTATCATTAACATTATCATTGTGATTGTCAGGGTTGGTGGCATATTCCGATACTTTATTGAGTTCGATTTTTTTTAGAAAGCTTCATTAGATTACTTTGGACTTAGCTGGTGATGTTTGTTGGTTGTTTTGATCGGTTAACGGTTATAGAAATGTCTTAAATTTTCTTGAGATTTTCTTATGCTATCTTGTTATATGTTCGAAATTCATCCGATATTGAGGGGATTGTGTTTTGTTGGTTAGGTGTAGGGGGGTAGTCTCCGTTCCTCGTTGGACTTGAGATATCTGTCATGACCAGGCCTGGTTTGAGTCATGACAACTGATTTGCTCAAACATGGTATACTAAAAACTAACATTGCATTTATAATAAGAACGTAATGAAATAAACATGGTCTGAATAACTCATGACTGGAAATCCAAAATATGCCTGAACATATGGGATTCGGGTGTTCATAGCTCTTTAGCACTGAATAAATACTTTGAATACAGTAACATTATTTAAATCACTGTAAAGAAATTTATGATTCATAGACCCAAAACCTAGAATATATCCCAAACTGATGGAATCCATGATTATGTATATGGAATATGTTAAACTTATGGGGATAATATGCTCACATGATTTAATTTATGAATTAGTAAATTAACATGCTATCAACTGAACATGATATGTGTGATTAAAATTTGAAGCATATAATAACATAATTCACATGGGAAAACATATTGGCATGACATGAATTCAAAACTATTAGGAGAACATTGAGTAAATTCATATTTGACATTGAAATTGCATATAAAGATGGAAAAGGGTTTATACTTAAAAAACAAGGAATTCTTTTGGGACTCAATGGGTGGAAGGAACCCATTGATGAATACTCCACATACCTGAGTTGCTTGAGGTATTAAAGAGAACTTGAAATTAGGACCTTGAATGACTGAATTCTTGGAAGAAACTTTCAATTTTTGTGTTCTTGGGAATGGGGAATGATTTGACATTCTTTACTGATGAGGACTGGGGAAAATAATGCACTTCTTGGGTTTTAATTCGTGATTTGGGTGATTAGGTCGAGGGGGGAAAAAACAAAATGCCCCTCTTCATCTTTTAATAAAGCTATAGAAAAACACAGCCTCTGTGCCATGAAGGTTATCGTGGAGGCCAGCCTCTGTGATACGTTGCGTATCGTGGAGGCCAGCCTCTGTGATACGTTGCGTATCGCGGAGGCTAACCTCCATGATACAGCGCGTATCGCGGAGATTATCCTCTGTGACACACCAAAATTGCCCCGAACCTCTTTAAAAAAATTTAAAACTCTTCCAGATGGCCCTTTTAACATCCCAAAACATATTTCAACTCATAAATCAATGTTTTAAACTTGAAAAGACCAAAAGTAAAATGTTCAAGATCTTGAGGTCTTAAAATGGCCATGTCACTTGTACTTAGTGTGAAATAATGACTTTGGACACTTCAAACATATGAGTAGTAGTTGAAAACGTGTATAGAATCTTGCGGAGTATTATAGTAAGTATACTCATGTATTACTTCTATAATTTGAAAATATGATTACTTTTTCCCAATTTAAAGATATTGATATTTGAATGAAATGTCAAGTAAATTAATTACAGAAGACATTATATTAAAATAAAACTACAATAATATAAATAAAAGTAATTTCGTGTTTTGAAATTTGTGAGCTCCATAACTGTGGAAAAGGTTTACCTATCAAACATAAACAAATTTTATAATTAATAGAGAAAATGGCCAAAAAAAAACCCCAACCTTTACCCCAAATTCCAACTACACACATATACTTTGCGGGGATCCTATGACCCTCTTGAACATTTTAAAAATGGAATATTAACCCATCTAAAAGCTCATACCCAGATTTTGTTTCAAGTAGTGTCCTACACGCGCTGCCACGTCATTTTTTTCTTTTTTTACTCTAAAAAGTTAATTATTTTACTTTATATATTTTCCTTTTCTCTTTATATATTATTTTCTCCTCAACAAAATTTCTCTCTTTCCTATTCCCCATTTTGATCCATTTTCTTCTTCAACTCAATTTCATTTCTATAGATCCTCAAATCAAACAATTCTAAACTCCACAAGAGCATAAACTAAACATTTCAATGGCTCGTACGAAGAAAACATCTCGTAAATCAACAGGAGGCAAAGCACCAAGGAAGCAATTAGCAATAAAGGCAGCAAGAAAATAAGCACTTTAAACAATTACCAAGCTTCCATTCCAGCGTTTGGTTCGTGAAATTGCTCAGAACTTTAAGACGGATCTAAGGTTCCAAAGCTCTGTTGCTGCTGCATTGCAAGAGGTGGTTGAAGAGTACCTTGTAGGTTTATTTGAGGATACAAATCTTTGTGTTATTCATGCTAAGAGGGTTACGATTATGCCAAAGGATATTCAGCTTGCTAGGAGAATTAGGGGTGAAAGGGATTAAAATGTGTTGTTTCGTTTTGGCTTGTAGCTCTTTGAATACATAAATTGATGTTTTTTCTGTGGTTTGAATCAGAATTCTGAATATGTTGTTGCATAAAGAGATGTTTAATGAAATATCTGTCCTTTTGTTTAAAAAAAACTGTAGCTTTTTCAATTTGAGCTTGGCATTTCATCAAACGTGTGGTGGGCAGGAACAGGGCAGTGAGCTTATATGGGTATTGTTGCGTTTTGAATGTTTGAAATGCATTTGAGCTTATGTGGGTATTGTGGTTGTCTTCTCCTCCGTCGAATGTTTGAAATGCATTTGAGCCTATGTGGGTATTGTTGTTATCTGCTCTCCCAGTGAATTCTAGTTTGAGATGGTGTAGCAGTGGTGATCTTTCTTTTGTGGTAAACCAGCTTTGCACCCTTGATGTAGTGGTTGTATTTTTTTTCTTTTATAGCAACCAATAAACAAGAGAAGGTACTGTTCGACAATCTCGATAACGCATTGGTATATTAAGAATTTGACGTCTAAAGGGAACTAGTTAAAGCCATTTTGTCAAAAAATTATCTAAAGGGACATTTGAGTAATCCTCTCAAATAATCAAGAAATATTCTTGATTTTCTGGCAAGAATTCAAGAATTTTTCGGTGGTGTCACTGTTAACTGAAAGTTTATTTGGATTTGGGTTTGACCCGATTTAAAAAATGAATTTTTTTGAGTGTTCTAAATACCAATTTGCCTCAAGAATTATGAGTTCATTAAAAAAAAAAGTTTCAACATGCTCACTCTCTTAATTTCAATTTTAAATAGTTCAGGGGGTCATAGCCCCCCTCCCCCCCCCTCCCGCAAAGCATAGGTTTGTAGTTGAGATTTGGGATAAACGTTGGGGTGGTTTTGGCCATTTTCTCTAATTAATGTAAGTATGCACTTTAAAAATCAAATAAGCACTTTCTTAATATTATTTGGCAATGAGAGAAAGAACAGAATTTCGTGTACATACAAAATAATCAAAATGTACCTGAACTAGCTGTATACATCCGAATTGACACTTGTCAAATTATTTAAATATAAATATTAATCGTTAACCACATACCTTGCACTTGATATTAACTAATTATAAAAATAGGATTACTTTATTAAATTTGCTAAGTAATATGTTGATTGAAATATTGTTTAATACTTACGTCCTTTTAAATTATTGTCATTTTATGCTAGTAATTAACCTCATCCTAAAGACCATAACTAATTTTTCATTTTAATATTACGAAGTTTAAAAACTTTGCTAAAGGTTAATTTTAATAAACATGGCTATAAGTACAAGGGCTACGAGAAAAATACCTCGACTCTTATGGTGTCTATGGGGTATGATAGAAAATGTTTCTCTGGAAATGTCTTACCAGTGTTTGATTAATTAACTTGGTTACTTTGAATGTAGAAAATGTTTACCATGTTTTTTAACTGTTTTGGAAAATATCACCCACCAAAATACGCTACCAGAGGACTTCATTTTTCTTTTTCAATATCCTAGTTTGTATCTATGTTGTTCGGATATTTCAAAATTATTGTCGCACTCGTGTCAAATTGTCCAAAATATACTGCTTTTGAATTATTGGACACGCACCCATTTAAAGTCTTAAAGAGTCCCAAAAAAATAGGTTCCTATTCCACATCAGTTGCTTGCTTCAATAATATTAAGACATTATAGTCAACTTTTAGCATCTAAAAGCAGTATCAAAGTACTCTCTTTAAATTGTATGGCCTGCCTTGCACAAGGTTGATGCAGAACTTCAGAATATGACACAATGTTAGAAAAAGAATGAACGAAATAAAGAAACAATCACGGAAATCCGTAGAACCAATGACGGCAATCCTCGTTGTGTTATGTTATTTGGTTATTAGCTTTAATTTCCTTCCCTTTTGAATTTTTTAATTTTGTGTTGTTGGATCATTACATTTCTCTTTCTTTCTAAATTGCTTAATTTCTTGCCAGCTTCCGCCAAGACTTTTCGTTGTAATTTTCTTATTTCCTTTATTTTAATTTATTTATCTTATTTTTTAAATTTATTATATATTAAAAAATTAATATTCTAAAAACTTTGAAATATTACAGTAATTGAAAGATATAAATTTTAAAGATAACTACTATAAATTAGAGTAATTAACGAATTAAAATATTTGAAAGATAGAAAAACTTTGACTGACTCTTAATATTTTATCAGTGTCACATAAATTTTGGACAGATGAAGTAACACATATTATTTGAAAATGACATAAAAAGTAACATAAATTGCAATAAATAACAATTTAAAATATGTAATGACATATAAAATTTTTAATGATTATCCAAATACTATAACAGCCACATAAATTGAGTAACATATATTATTTTAAAATTATGTAGAAAGCACTATGAATCACAATAGTTAACGACTCACAATATATAAACACTATATATATTAGTTCATCTGCCCTAAATTTATATATATCTATAATAATATATATATATATATAATATATATATATATATATATAATATATAAATGGTATCAGAGCCCAGTTATTTAAAAAGTACAGAAGTGAGATACATGTTTGAATTTATGAATTTAGATTGGATTTACTTGACAATAATTCATATTGATTAATTATGAGAAGACCATTTAAAAACAGAGAAGCTTTTAGAAAAATTAAAGAATCTTTAATTAGTAATTATTCAGAATATATAAGTCTAAATAAAACAAAAGAAAATCCACAAAGACTAGCTTACCTAATTACCTTAATATCTAGTATTGAAGCAAAATTAATAATCCATTTAAAATCTAGAAGAATGCGACACATACCACCTAATTATGATAAAATCAGATTTAGGTATCCGCCAAAATACTATAAATACGGTTTAAATGAATAAAATACAAAAATACAAAGAACTAAGACAAACTATTTCTGAAAAACGTAAAGAATTAAAAATAAGAATAGAAAGATTAAGTTATAATATATTTGCCGGAGTTAGTAAAAACTCAATAAATGCACAAAAAGATGAAATATCAAATTTAGAATCACAAATAGATAGTTTAGAATATATATATATCAACATGAACTATTTACAATTAAATGAACAAAGAAGAATTTATAATAGACGAAAAAATATATGAAAATCACGAAGGACTAAAAATAAGAATAGTATTTTCTAATCTAGGAAGAAGATATAAGAAAATAGGTGAACATTTATATTTAATATTAGAAAAAGAAGAATTAAAATTAGAAGATAAATTGACAGCTATGGTAAGAATAGAAAGGAAAAACGAAGAAATAGATAGAAAAAAGGAAATAGAAAAAATAAAACAACAAACTACAGAAGAAATACGAAAAATAGAAGAAACTAAAAATAGTAGGATTGCTGAATTAGAAAAAGAATTACAAATGTTAAAAGATCTGTATGAAAAAAGACAGAAAGAAAAAGAAGAAAAAGATAAAGAACAAAAATTATTAAACGAGATAAATCAATTTAAAGAAAAATTAGAAATAGACAATAAAGAAATAAAAAACAAGGAATTGGAAATAAATAATATAGATGTTGAAGAAACAGATAATTATGATTTAGAAGATAGTGAAACATATACAGAAATATTAACAAATACAAAAAATTTAGAAATCAATGAAAAATAAGAAGTAATTAATGAAGAAAATTTAGAAAATATCAACACAGAAATAAATACTCTTGATAAAAAAGAAGATCAAAATGTAATATCTAGTACATCAGAAATAAGGAAACCTACATATTATAAGAATAAGTTTAAAAGATATAATCTAAAGAATGAATATGACAAATGGACACCAAAACAAATAGTTAATAAAAATTATAACTTTTTAGACTTAGATTGTGTAATAGATACAGAAAAAATAATACAATTATGGATAGGATATATGACAAAACAATTATTAGATAATAATATAAGTATAATAGATGCACCAGAATATATAGAAAGAACACTAATAGGAACAGTGAAATTATGATTTTTAAATATAACTGAAAATAGTAAAAGAATATTAAGAACCGACAAACCCACAGAAGAAACATCATCAACAAAATTAACACCTATAGAATTATTAAAAAAATATGAAACAGCTATAAAAGACGAATTTAGTAGCATGACAACAAAAGAAAAAGAACAAAATGAAGAGAAAGATATAAATAGGAATTTAATGTTAAAATTAGCAATATGTAATATGTGCTATATAGACGAATACACTTGCGCATTTAAAGAATATTATTATAAAGGAGCATATAATATAGAAGAAAGTAAAGAAATAAGAAAATTATATTTTAATAAATTACCTGAACCATTTAGTTCAAAAATAATAAAAAGTTGGGATGAAACAAAAACAGTAGATACTCTAGGAGCAAGAATAAAAAATTTACAACAATGGTAGAGGAACCTATGTGAAAAATACAGAGAAGAAATAAAAATGGAAAAAATATTAATAAGAAATTTAGCATGTTGCAAAGATAAAATAGCACCTCAATTTGGATGCGAAGAAAGATATTATAAAAAAAGAAAAAGACATAAGAAATATAAGAAATACAAAAAATCAAAATATAAATACAAAAAACCAAGAAAAAGATATTATGTAAAAAATTATAAAAATAAAAGACCATATAGAAAGAAAAAATCTATAAAAGAATGTACTTGTTATAATTGTGGAAAGTTAGGACATTTAGCTAGAGATTGTAAATTACCTAAAAACCCAAAAAATAAACAAATATCAGAAATAAAAATAGAAAATATAGAATATATGCAGATAGATTACATAGATTACGAATTAGAAAGTGAAGACAGTATATATGAAATTTCAGAGAATGAAACAGCTAACGAAATAGATAGTGAATTAGACGAATTAAATGACTGAAGAAGATATAAAAATATTTACAAAAGAAGAATATTTAAATGACGAAGGAACAGATCAAAAAAATAATATTTGATAACAATGTATTTGATGAAATAAAAGGAGAAGAGTTAGAATTAAGTGTAGAAAAAATATTTAAAATACCAACAATAAAAAATATATTTACTAGAAAAAAGAAAGAATATTATGAAGTAAGTCAAAAAGAGCATGTAATAGACTGCAGATATGCAAAAGGTAAAGTTAGTATACCACTAGTAACAAAAAGAATAATTAATAAAGAGATAAACGATATAAAAAGTAGAGACCCAATAAAATATGTACACCTTGGAGGTACAGAAATATTAATAAAAACATGTTTTAGAGAAGGAATAGATACACCAATAGAATTATATTTAGCAGATGATAGAATAATAAAACCTATAGAAAAAAGTATAATAACTGTCATAAAAGGAAATTTAATATACCAAAAATTTAAATTTATAATAAGAGCAAATTATTCAGTAGCAGTAACAGATAGAAATATAGATAAATCACTAGTATTATATTGGAAGATATCAGGAATAGAATTAACCCCAGGAAGTAAAATATTTACAGCAAGATGCAAAAATTTATATGTATTAACAACAAAACATAAAATAACAGAAAAAAATAAGATTAACAAGATACAAATAGACAGCCCATTCGAACAAATTGTAAAAACAATAGATTATAATGATTATAGCTATAGAGACATAGATGTAGAAGAAAATCTAGAAATAATAAATGATAGAATAAGTACAACAAAAAGAACAGCTTATGATAAACCGGAATCATCAAGTTCATCAAAAAGAATAAGTTATGAAACAAGTTCAATGGATAATTCAAACCAATATTACATAACAGGAAAGGTAAATGAAAAAGAATATTTAATACTCTTAAATACAGGACAAGAAGGAAACTATATAGCAAAATATCTAGTAAAAAATGAGGAAATAAAAACTGACAATAATATATGCCCAGATCTACCAAGAAGTTTAATAAATACTAAAAATATAGCAGAAAAAATAATAATAATAGGAATAAGAAAAATAAAAATAGAATTTGAAGTGAAAGAAGAAATGCAAAAAACAGACATAATACTAGGAATAAAATGGCTAGAACAAGTAAAACCATATAATATAGAACATAAACAATTAACTATAACATATAACAGAGAGAAATTATTCTTAAGAAGAGCTTTAACATAAAATGAAAATATATGTATTAATGAAGATAGTAGTAGAAGGATATTACAGTAGATATTATATGTCTATGATAGACACAGGAGCAGAAGCTAATTTATGTAGATATAATTGTTAACCAGAAAGTAAATGGGATAAATTAAAAACACCAATAATAGTTAAAGGAGTTAATAACGAAGGAAGCTTAATTACTTACAAAGCTAAGAATGTAAAAACACAAGTATGGGATAAAATATTAACAATAGAAGAAATTTATAATTATGAACTAACATCAAAAGATATACTTTTAGGAATGCCGTTTTTAGATAAATTATACCCACATATAATAACTAGAACAGATTGGTGATTTACAACACCATGTAAACAGAAAGTAAGAGCAAAAAGAGTGAATAATAAAATAAGAAAGAAAACTGATTGGATAAAAGGAAGTGAAAAAATTACACAAAAGTTAGAAAATATAAAAAATACTAAAGATACAATAGAACTAGTCGTATTTTCGATAAATAAAACAGAAATAACTATATTTTCAATAAATAAGATAGAAATAATTAAGAGAAAATTAGAACAATTATATAGTGAAGATCCATTAAAAGGATGGGAAAGACATAAAACTATTATAAAAATTGAATTAATAGATAAAAATAGCATAATAACC
This sequence comes from Capsicum pubescens, assembly GCA_030864215.1. Taxonomy (NCBI): domain Eukaryota; kingdom Viridiplantae; phylum Streptophyta; class Magnoliopsida; order Solanales; family Solanaceae; genus Capsicum; species Capsicum pubescens. Next base: position 338,794,153 of record CM061548.1, read on the forward strand.
CAGAAACCATTAACATATAATTTTGATGATTTAAAAGAATTTAAAATGCATATAGAAGAATTATTAGAAAAACGATATATACAAAAAAGTAATAGTAAACATAATAGCCCAGCATTTATAGTAAATAAACATAGTGAACAAAAGAGAGGAAAAAGTAGAATGGTTATTGATTATAGAAATTTAAATGCAAAAACAATGACTTATAATTACCCAATACCAAATAAGATATTAAAAATAAGACAAATACAAGGATATAATTATTTTAGTAAATTTGATTGTAAATCAGGATTTTACCATCTAAAGTTAGAAGAAGAATCTAAGGAATTAACCGCATTTACGGTACCACAAGGATTTTATGAATGAAATGTATTACCATTTGGATATAAAAATGCACCAGGTAGATATCAACATTTTATGGATAGTTATTTTAAACAACTACCTAATTGTATAGTATACATAGACGATATACTATTATATACAAAGACCAAAGAAGAACATTTAAAATTATTGGAACAATTTACGGATATAATAGAAAAATCGGGAATAAGTTTAAGTAAAAAGAAAGCCGAAATTATGAAAAATCAGATAGAATTTTTAGGAATACAAATAGATAAAAGTGGAGTAAAAATGCAACAACATATAATACAAAAAATAATAAATTCGAAAGAAGAATTAGATACAAAAAAGAAATTACAATCATTTTTAGGATTAGTAAACCAAGTAAGAGAATATATACCAAAATTAGCAGAAAATCTAAAGCCCTTACAGAAAAAATTAAAAAAGGATGTAGAATATAATTATAACGAAGAAGATAAAAAACAAGTTAAAAAAATAAAAATACTTTGTAAAGAATTACCAAAATTACAATTTCCAGATGAAAATAGAAAATTTATATATATAGTAGAAGCAGATGCTAGTGAATGTAGTTATGGAGGAGTACTTAAATATAAATATGAAGAAGAAAAATTAGAACACCACTGTAGATACTACTCAGGTACATTTAATGAAACAGAAATAAAATGGAAAATAAATAGAAAAGAATTATGCTCATTATATAAATGTTTATTAGCATTTGAGCCATATATTGTATATAACAAGTTTATTGTACGAACAGATAATACACAGGTACGTTGGTGGCTAACAAAGAAAATACAAAATTCAATTACAACAAAAGAAATTCGGAGACTAGTATTGAATATATTAAATTTTACGTTTACAATTGAAGTAATTAGTACTAACAAAATTTTTATTGCAGATTACATATCAAGACAAAGCTACACAAACTGATATAATAGAAAAAGATACTCTAGAAAAAATACTCAACACCCTAACTACGCTTTCAATGAAAGTGGACAGTATGGGTAATGAGATAGAAAAGCTAAAGACTAATGAAGATAAACTGAAGTCTATAGCTACAAATCAGCTAACTCAGCAGTGTGCAGAGCTATGTCGATCGGAAGACATTAAAATTCCAGAGCTAGAAGGAGACGTTGGGATACTCCATAAAACCCATAACATTTATCAATCTACTTCTGCAGGTACAAGCAAAGGAGTTAGGATAAATACAAATATGAACCTAAATAAGCTATTTGATAAACCATTTATTCCAAATACACCAAAAGATCCTATGTTTATACCCCCACAAATCACCACATACCGAGAAAGTCTAAACCAAGACAAAAAGACCTACAACCATACAACCCGAACATACATAGAAAATATTTACAAAATACAAACCTTCTTAAATACCAACCCCAGAGCTATAAACATCCAAGAACCACATACAAATTACATAACCCAGAAGCTAACTGGATACAATAAGCTAATTGCTTTGCCCAAAACCAAGCCAGGTCTAGTTAAAACATGTTACGAATATGGACTACTTAGCACCATATATACCCAAGACGGAAATGAAATATCCACTATACCAGAAATATATGATTCATTTAACATTTTTAAAAAGAATAACCAAAGGTAACCTATTTTTTATAAAAATTTATACGGCACCAGCAGAGATATTGTATGATGAAGTTAAATCACCTATACAAGTTGTAAAAATAGGAATGACCCGAGATATGATTATACCAGAAGATATTACTCAACAACCAGAAATACCTAGAATTGAGATACCAAATTTTTATGCAAATAAGAGAATTATTGGACTATCTACGATTCTTCAAGAATTAGCAAATAATTATCGCAACAGAAATCCCATATGGAGTTATTATTCAAGAGGTAATGTAATAATATACTCGAATTCAAAGGAGCTACGAGAAGCAGATATGGAAGACGTAAGGCAATGGATTTTGACCTTACTCAATCCAGAGAAAAAACCTATCGCCAGAGCCATTAAAGAAAAAATTATTTCGGAAGAACTATTAACCAGATATTGCAAGTTAATCGGACATAAATATCCAGACCATCAATGTTCAAAATGTAATGGAGAAGATAATATTGTACCAGAAGTTCAACTTGAATAAGAAGGACATAAAAGCGACAGCTGGAAAGATAAGATCAGGAGCAATAATGGAGCTACAACAGATACGACAAAATAAAAGGAGACAAGATATTTATTGTTTACGTAAAAGTCTTTCAAATTATTGAAAGTTACTATTTTTGTAAAGACTTTTTGTAGCCTAGGTAGAGTAGCCTTTTTAGCTTATAGGACTTTTTGAGTCTTTTTTGTTTTTTAACCTTTTTGTTTTTATCTTTTGAGAACACATGTAAAATACTTTGTAAAGTTCGTTCACTCTATAACTGAAGAAGTAAGAAGGCATTGCAAAGCAAGCCTTCATGCGTTGAAGAAAATACTCTCTCAAGTCCACAACAAATATTTTTCTCAGTTAATTAAAAAACAGGTATATTTAAATGGAAAAATCTATGGAGGAACAAAGCTCAGAAATATCAAACCTACCCGAACAGGTATATCTATTTATGATTATGAATAGCTAAATTCATAATTCCCAACAATCATGGTATGATAAAATAAATTCATGTTAGTTACTTTATAGTAGAATTATTTGAAGAATAATATGTTAAGAAGTTTATTAGCAAAGTGGAAAAGGAGAAAAATCCCTAAGAACTATGCCATCCTAAAGGTGAAACCAATAAGGCAAGAAGCCGTGGTGGGGAGTAACCAGAGTAGAGGCGCTGTTTAAGGAAAAATATCCAGATTACCATGCTAATAGTGACCGAAGAACATGTTATTTAAGAATAATCTAGTATATAGTAATCTAAGATGACCATATTTTGTTATGTACATGGTTGAAGGAAATATTTTGAAAAAAGCAATTTTATGAAAATGAATAATTATTTATCTGATGTGATGGTAGATAAATTCAAAATACTTATTTTGTATGCACTTAAAGATATAAAAGTAGTAGATATAAGAAAAATCATATTAGAAAAAACATTTGGTAAATATTACATGACTAGAGTAAATTATATACCATACCTACCTAACTACTCTTACAAATACTTAACATGATAAATTACATAGAATTTTTAGAAAAAGATATGAGAGACATACAGTTACTAGAAAAACAGATGAAAATAAATATAGACAAATACATGGAAAATAAAGATATAAAATATATAGAATTTCTTAATGAAAATATGCAAGAATTACTTAGACTAAAACAAACAACTAGAAAATATTATGAAAAAGCATGACAGATGATATTAAAATACTTGTTTTATATATACTTAAAGATATAAAGATTATAGACATAAAGAAAATAATATGGGAAAAATTAGAAGATTATGAAGAGGAAGAATTATTAAACAATATAGAAAACTTACGCATATATTATGAACATCAATATTACTTAGATTCAGATGAATATTATTCAGAATAAATAAATGTTAGAATATATAAAAAAAATTAGAGAAAGGCAAAATTGGATATATGAAGAAGTTAATTACAGAAATCAACTTGAAATAGAAAAAAGACAACTAGAAGAAAAATTACTTAAAATAAAATTAACCTTAGAAAAGGAAGATACAAGTAATAATTTATTTAATACATACGAAAAATTATTTAATACAAATGGAAAATTACTTATACATGAACAACAAATACTAGTTAGTCAGATAAAGAATACAAACCTACGCATTGAATATAGCAAAGTTAGAATAAAATACTACACCGAAATTGCTAAAATTTCAATAGGATAAAATAATAAACCAAATAAATTAATGAATACATCTTACGAAAAGAATAAATCATTAAAAGAAATAGAAACCCAACTATATAGTCTATACCTAGAATACAAATGGTTACATATTACTAACGAGGATCCTAAAACACTAGATAATCTAATTACGATAATATCTAATCTAGAACATGAATTAATAAAACATCTTTAAGTCAAGAAGATAAAAATGAAAATTATTCCAATCAATAATATTCATTATAAAAATAAATACCAAGGCCATAGAAATGTCGTTTGAACTTTTTGTCCTTCATTGAAAATCTTCGCTTTAGAAAAAATTATCTTTTTACCTTTCTCCTATTATTTTAGTAAATATTAAATTAAAAAAAGAACCTTTCCTCACTAAAATAGAATTCCTTTTCCACCATTTATCTAAAATCTAAAAAATAAATAACCACTCCTAACTAAAAGAGGACAACACAAAATATCCAAATCTAATATAAAAAATAATATAAAAAAATATAACCCCTTCTCTTATCCCAGTTAAACCCATTCTGATGATTTTTGCCAAAATTTTATAATAAAAAAATCCATCTTCCATAGCTTTTTGCCAAAAAAAAAAAAAAAAAAAAACTTTTCAAAGCTTCTATACATTTTAACATAACCATTTGTGTAACCCCTTCTCTCGTCCCAACGTAAAATCCATCCTGACGCTTTTTGCCAAAATAAAAAAAATTATTTTCCATCTTCCATAGCTTTTTGCCAAAATTTTAAAAAAAAAAATCTTCTTCGATATGTTTTAACATAACTTCTTTCATGCAAAATAGAATTAAAATAATTTCTATCACATGTAAAACAGGTATCTTTTATCAACTTCTATAATAGTCATGTTAATTTTGTTTTTTCACTGTGCTCACCATATTTTTTTTTATCGACAAATACTCTCACTTTTGTCTCTTCTTCGGGTTATCTCTTCTCCATGTTCTCTCATTTCGATTTTCTTCGTCAATTCGCTTGAGCTTCTTTGTCATAAAATTCTTTCATTTTTTTGTATTGTTGTTTGTTGCTTGCTCACTAATAATTTAAACACAATATATATTAATTGCTATACCAGCAATTTTGCTTATATTCTTAATTGATCTAATTTGTGTTATTAATTAGATTTATGCTCTTAATTTATTTAATTTGTGTTGTTTGTTGTATCTATTAATAACTATTGTTCTTCCTTGATTAAATATATGAAAACAACTCACATATTCCAGTACAATCTACTTAACTCATCAGTTTATCTTCATTTAAATCATGCATTAATGGTATTATAACTCTTTTTTTAGACTACGATGTCAACGGATGCAATTATCAAAGTTGTTGCAATTAGTGCATTGAAGTCATCCAATAGCATGCTCGTAAATTGAAGTCTTGATCATATGAAGTGGTTTAACAAAAGCTTATAATAAAGCAACAATTGGTACTCGAAAGCTTCTGAAGTTAGTTGATCAAGAGGTAAGAATTTATCTTTTCTTACTTCTTGTTTAATTTTCTTTTTCGCATTTATTTTTCATCCATTAAAATTAACACCTCCACAATATTTTAGGGCATAAAACTTTGTTCTATACTTTTCAATGATTCAATCAAAAAATGGGAAACATTATTAGAACAAGATAATTTTTGCTATATTATGAACAACCGCATTACTCCTGCCAATCCTAATTACACTACTGAATAATGGGTCTATGACAACACATTCAAAAACGTTGCAAAGTCTAGTAATTCATAGCTATAGACGTATTGTGATGGTTCCGCAATCATTTCATCAGGTAGCGTGGTGATAGATCTACTGCTATGGTTCTTGTAATGATTTTAATAACCATTGCTATAGCTAGGCTATAGCAACGGTTACAACGAACTTTAATGCAACACTTATTTGATATCAATTGCAACGAAATAAACTGTTGCCAAAGGATTTTATGCAACAGTTATTGTATCTATTGCAACAGTTAAATAAATGTATTACCAGTTAACTTGAGATGTTGTTGCAACAATTTTGTTATTAATGCTACGGATTTTTTGTCACATATAAATAGTATAACGGCGGTTTAAATGATCTAACACAACGGTTTACAAGATGTTGTCACAGAGTGTTATGCAAAAGTTACTCGATCTATTACTTGATCTATTGCAACAATTTTGTTATTAATGTTACGATTTTATTTGACACATAAAAACTTTATAGCGATGATTTAAATGAGTTAATTCACAACATTTACAAAAGCTATTGCAATAATTTTCTATAGCAACAATTCAAGTTGCTATTGCAACAACTTAATTTGCTACAATAATATGTAGCCTTGCAATGATATATCAGTACTAATAAATACTAATAAACTCAAATACATGATAAAAGCTATAATAAAAATTACAAAATATTTATCAATGTTCATCTTTAAAATTATATCCAAATAATAAGCCAACCATAGTGATTAATATCCAAAAGAGTAGCAAATCAACTAAGTTTCATTGTGTTGCTGTTGATATAAAAAATATCCTAAAACAAGTTATAAAAACCATCTAATATCTTCTTAACAATCTTTAGTATGCTCGTTATTCGCTGCTTCATTTTCTCCACCTACAAAAAAAAATCATTTCAATTATCTATGACAATATGATTCTAGTTATCTTCATATATTCAATAAAAATGTTCTTCACAAAGGTCAAAGAACTACCAGTGGTCCTTCTGATCACTGGTTTCCCTTTTTTCTCTTCTCATAAAATAAGGAGAAAAGGACAAGTCACCACCACCACAACAACAATATACGTAGTGAGTTCCCACATAAATACTTAGGTTGTCGATGCGTTAAGTTGGGTTCATAATGCAAAGGAATACACAGTAAAATTGGCATATAAATAGTTAGATGCTCCAAATGGAATTTCAGACTCCGGGCCGTAGAAACTAATTTGAAGGTCAAAACTCCCACAAGAAGTGATACGCTTTAGCTGGTTGGCTCTGAAAAATGCATGTCTAACAAAGAACAACCTATTCAGGAGATGTTTCTCCAGTTAGTTAATAGATACAACTTATGTCAGGAAAGCTCACAACCAAACATCTATTCTTGCACTGTGTGGTAGCTGCAGACATGTGGCATATGTTTTCTTTTCTTTTCAGCCTCAAATAGGTGATGCCACCGAATATCAAAGATGTTGCTAAGAGCTGGAACCTTTGGAAAGCCGATAGACCCATCAGAACACCTGGAGGTTGATTCCATCATGAATATTTTGGTGCCTTTGGAATGAAATAAATAACAAATGTTCTGATGGTGTCTCAACTTCAACCTACTTGATAAATGATAGATGTTTTCTTAGTCTTTTTATTAGGCAATCCAGTCCTATGTGAATAGTTCTACCCTTTTTTAAAGATTTTGTGAGCTCTCTCACATTAGACTAGCCTTTAATATGGTTGTCCCCTTTTATTATGTTTGGCTAGCTCCCCGACTCTTTCATACTATCTTGTCTAGGAGTTGGCACATCTACTTTTTTAACAATTGCATCTTCTTGATGCCAGCCAATCAATTAACAACTTACTTTATCAAAGTAAAATAGATAGATTGTCCATAAGTTTGTTTATGTCAGACTACCTCCAAACACATACCAAGTGGGGTATGGAAAGGGTAAAATATACTCAGTCCATACCACTACCTTCGAAAAAGTAGAGAGACTATTTCCGATAGACCCCCAGCTCAAGATTCCATAGACTTTAACTTCTATAAAATCGTAACCTATAGGCAGGTTTTAAACTAGAAATTCAAGTACTAATGACTTGGACATGATAAAAAAATTGTAAACATATTTAAGATTTTGTACACTCCTTAGAAACAAACACATAATAGATGTTGGAGATGGGATACTAATTATTCGCGGATGTTTCTTCACATAGATGTAAAATAAACTCCCAAGTCGGTCAAAATGAAGTTGAGGCATAATTTGTCCTATGGGCATGAATCTGGGTACTGGATTAAGCACTAGTTTTCAGATAGTTATGCAAACTTTGTTAGGTGAGAAGGTTCTCACAGATTCAAAAATCCATGAAACTAAATATGATCATTAAATAATGTAATATTTAGATTAAAGTTGAGACATAAAAAGAGGGATAAAAATACTGACCAGTGGGGTGTTGAGTATTTGTACAAGAGTAAGGTGAACATACAGGGAATTGAAATGGTAAGGTGAGATGCTAACCAGTTAAGAAAAGTGCAGAACCTAAAAGGAAAATGAATCCAAGTCGATTTTTATCATATAAGCAACGAGAAAATTACAAATACTGACACTTCTAGGTTTCGACAGATCACGAGAAGACAGTTAGTTCAAGTCTATACTTTAACATGTATAACATTAATATACCGATGATATACAGATAATACACTACTGTGAGATAATACAAACCCTGGCACTTTGAGATCAATACTGTAACCTGTCTACCATTAATAAACTAATATATAGATAATACAAATCTTGACACTTCCAGGTCTATACTGTAATGACCTATATTAAATATGTCATGGTTAACCGATTAAGAAAATGTAAGAATTATATTGAAGCTAGTGAAAAAGCAAATGGTAGAAACAAAATTTCAGTTGTAAAGAAGTAATAGCAGGAGAAAAAGTAAGAGAAGAAGAATAAGAAGTACTAACCTTTAGTTTCTCTTGATGTACACGAATGAGCACAAAATGCTAGCAGGTCAGGGTCAAGTTATAGATCAGGGTTAAGGCATTGAAGTCTTGTGATGATGTTAATTGCAATTTGTTGTTGCACTGTACCCTTTTGTTCCTCGAATTTTTCTAGATTTCTTTGTTTCATCCTCTCTTCTATTTCCTCCATTTTTTGTTGAAGCAGATCATTCATAGAGGATGCAGGATCTCTTACTTTCTCTTTCAATATTGTCTTGGTAACTCCACATCCAAATAATCTTACATGACATGGATGCTCAGGTCCCATGACTGATACAAATACATCAACTGACTCAGTATCATCTTTACTTGCTTGAGTCTGTATTTTGTCCATTTCAGCCTATAAATAAAAGACAAGAGAAAGGATTTAATTAAATATAACTGAGTCAATAATTAAAAGCAAATAAATTATCTTGACAAAAATTAATTAGGGAATACCATACAATTTTGCAAATTATATCGCCCTATGGTTCCTTGTAGATTTGATTCAGTTTTCTTGATCGTGTGGCAACAAAGATGTCTTTCCTTGACACAACACCAAAAACTTCTTTTTTATTTTCCAGTTTATATGAAACTTGATGTAATAATCTTTTTGTGTAAGAAAATGGTTTCATATTTAATTAAAAATTAGAGAGAACATCAAATCTCGTGTATTAATGCAAAACTTCTTTTGCCAACGGTGTGAGGATACCTTAATTTTTTTTTATTCAATGTATTAGTACGAGATGTTTTCTACAATATTATGTCATCATCATATATATAAATAACATCAGCTAAACTACTATCCAAAAAGAAAGACCTATGATAATGGCTCTCTAAATGTGGCAAAAAATATAATTTTTCTGAAAAACAGTAAACTATAGTGACATTTATATCTTACTTGAGCTTCCTCGGAGTTCCAATAATCAATGAAAACAATCAATTCAACTTATGGAACATAATCAGGCCTTTTTTGCATTCGAATTTTGTCAATGGGATAACGTTTATAATATTGATGCTTCAACCAATATTTATACGTTCTCCAAACATCTTGAATTATTTTTAAGGCCCATTTATGCCCGGCATTAGGAATGTCATATTTCTCCTAAAAGTTGGTTCAATATGATTAGTATAAAAAATATAAAATATCTTCAACTGGAATTTAAAAATTCAAACTTCAAACCTTGGTGTGTTTCCACATGTCCTTTTTTGTGTTCACTTTCTTCCAAGTCTTAATAGTGAGAGGCCAAAAGTTGAGTTCTGTGCAAGTATGACAATAAATCTACTCAGCTATTGTACAACTCCTATAGTAGGACCAATTGGTTGGTTGTGCTCATTTAACATAATCAATTTACGTTCAGTCCTCCCATGTACACTTTGCATCTGTGTTCTTCCTCTTTTTTTCTTTTCATCAGGAGGACCTACAATAATTATGAAATAAATACAATTAGTAATTCATTAATATTAGTTTGATAGCTGAATGAAATATACATGTTATTGCCTTGCTCTGCAGATTGTTCATTTGTGTCATGAGTGGTATCCTCCAGTAACACTTCTTGCCCATTTTTGGGTACTGGTTTTGTTGCCGAAGAGGTTGAATTCAGTAATAGCTTTTGCCCATTTTTTAGAGTTTTTTATTTTGCAGAACGGGCAGAATGCAGTACTCTTGCTGCCTATTTTTTGGATTTGCTTGTATTGTAGAAGAGGTAGAACGCAGTGGCATTTTTAGCACTTGTTTTTGTACTTCTTGTGCAGTAGGAGAGGTAGAACCAAGAAGCAATTGCTGCACTTATTTTTGTACTTTTTGTACTGTAGGAGAGGAAGAATTCAGTGGTACTTGCTTCAACTGTTCTAGTAGTTCTTGAACAATATTAGGGGTAGAATAGAATGGCACTTCCTATACTTGTTCTTGCACTTGAGAACCTTCTGATGGGCATTGTTGCTTTTCATATTTTGAACATGCAGTCTGAATAGTTTTTTTTGATTCCTTGCAGTGAATTCTTTAACGTTATAAGTGACCCAGTAGAAACATATCTTGAGCTTGTAAGTTATTGGTTTTTTGTTTGACATCTTTCCTGATTCATGACTATTCAAAACTCTATCAACGTAAACAAAATAGATGTTAGTCCAAAATTCAAAATGAGACAACAATAAATTATGCCGAGCTAAAAACATAAATGGTTAAGTGACTGTAATGAAGTCCAACATATAAAAGGATCATTTTATAATTGGCTTGTAATGACAAATAATTAGATCATCTTATAGTTGGCCTGTAATGACAAATAAAATACCACTCATAGTGTAAATCTGTTGTCTACATTTAAGTGAATATGACTAATTAAGTCCAAATTATTCTATCAAGTGATTGATACTCCAGTGATCTTGGATAGGCCATTTGAGGATTGTAATATCATAAAAATACGCAGTATTGCAGATCTAGTGGCTATAACATTGCACAATAGGCTGCTCTTTTTCACAACATCAATTCAGTTTTTATGAACAAACGTTTGATGATCGTATGCAATAAAACTTACTTGCAGCCATTAGAAGGGATTTCTGAGAAAGACAAGAGGTTAGTCGCAAATATAAAATATGAATCTATGAATACAATGATTGGTCAACATGGTGAGCTAACAGATAAAGCCAGTGTGCTGTTAACTATGAGCACTTTGACTGAAGATGACATAATTTCAATAAAAATGCAGCTTGTGAGAGGTTACTGAATCAAAGTGTTGAGCTAAAAATGAAGTCAAAAAAGTTAAATAACTATTTGAACTACTTCCATGTTGCTATACCAAAACCACGTGACCAGAAATAGAGGCCACCATACATACCTGAGGCAGTGTTGGAAGCCAGAGCAAAATAGGCTGAGGTAGATGCTGAGAAAATGAAAAGGAATCTTGAGAGAGATCTGGAGAATGAGAATAGAGGTGCTGGTGTTTATTCTGAGAGCTTGAGAAAGCACTATCTATTAGCAAATAAAGAGTGCAAGGAAGAATAATTCCTGAAATTTTTTATGGGCACAATGTCTATGATTTTGTCGACCCTGATATCTTACAAAGGCTTGAACAGTTGGAGAGAGAAGAAGGTCTTTGTCAGGATGAAAAAGGAAATGATGATTTTGAGATGGATGGTGCAGAGTTGACCCCTGAACAATAAGAAACATTAGTTGAAATCTGGAGAAAGAAAAGTTTGCTCATTCAAAAGCATAGAATGAAGAAGAGCACCACAGAGAGCCGACCCACTGTACCAAAAAAGTTTGATAAAGACAAGGAGTTTACTTTAAAAGAGTGGGAAGACAGTTATATGCTTTGGGAGTGGATGCAATGGATGTAGAAAACATTACTCCCAGCAAGAAACAATGTAGGTCTAGATCACTTTCCATGGAAAGATCAAGGTCAATGCTATGACATCAAAATGAATTTGTTCTAGTGTTTAGCTTCTTGTGAGAAGAGTTTTCAGGAGTTGAAGACCCGACTCATTACAACCCCAGTTTTGACTTTACCAGATAGTTCAGGCGGGTTTGTATTGTATTATGATTTTTCCAGAGTTAGTTTGGAGTGTGTGTTGATGAAGAGAGGTAAGTTCATAGCCTATGCCTCTAGATAACTTAAGCCCCATAAAAAGAATTATCCCACTGATGATCTTGAGTTAGCAGTTCTAGTGTTTTCCTTAAATGTTTGGAGGCACTATTTATATGGGATTCATATTGATATGTTCACAGACCATAAAAGTTTGTAGTATTTATTTTCCCAGAAATACTTGAACTTGCGTCAGAAAAGGTGGTTAGAGTTGTTGAAAGACTATGACATGAGTATTCTGTGTTATCCAGGAAAGACCAATATAGTGGATGATGCTCTCATTAGATTGTTCATAAGTAGTGTTTCTCACATTTAAGATGGCTAGAAGAAGTTAGTTCAGGAAGTTCATCAGCTTGCCAGGTTTGATTTTCGTTTGGTTGATTCGGATGAGGGTAGTGTATGGGTGCAGAATAGTTCAGAATCTTTCTTGGTTTCTGAGGTGAAAGAAAAGCAGGATAGGGATCCCAGTTTAGTTAAGCTGAAAAAGTTATTCAGAGATCAAAAAGTAGAGGTTTTCTCCCAAGGAGGAGATGGTATTTTGCATTGCCAGGGAAGGTTATGTGTGCCAATTGTGGATAGCGTGAGGTAGTGGATTCTTTTAGAAGTGCATGGTGTGCATTACTCAATTCACCCAGGGGCCACTAAGATGTACCACAACTTGTGGGAAGTCTATTAGTGGAGTAGGATGAAGAGAGACATTATAAAGTTAGGCAATGATGATTTTGTCAATTTTTAATTCCCTTCTGATCTGATTAGTCGGTCATTTGAGGTTATCTGACCCGTATCTTGGAGGGGCATGCCACCAGATATTCTGGTAGTTTTTGCGTCTATGAAATTGTTGGACTCTCTTGTTTCTTAGCATAAAACAGATCAGAGTCTCCCCCACTATGTGGGAATACACTGGGTTTATTGTTGTTGTTATGGCTAAGTACTCTACATGTCAGCAGGTTAAGATTGAGCATCAGAAGCCTAGTGGGCCTATACAGGAGTTCAATATTCCCACATGGAAGTGGAAGGAAGTGAACATGGACTTCGTGATGTGTTTACCTCGTACTCATCATCAGCATGATTCAATTTGGGTCATTGTAGACAGGATGACCAAATCTGTGCATTTCTTGCCAGTACATACCTCTTACTCAGCCGAGGATCATGCCAAGCGCTACATTATAAATTTGGGAGGATTGCATGAAGTTTTGTTATGCATCATTTCAGATAGAGGTATGTAGTTCACCTCTTACATTTGGAAAGCCTTCCAAAAGGGTCTTGGTTCCTAAGTTTACCTAAGTACAACCTTCCACCCTCAGACAAATGTTCAAGTAGAAAAGACCATTCAGACTTTAGAAGATATTTTAAGAGTGTGTTTCATTGACTTTAAGGGTAGTTGCGATGACCATTTCCCTTTGATTGAGTTTGCGGATAATAACAACTATCATTCTAGTATCCAGATCGGTCCATTTGAGGTTCTATATGAGAGGAGATATAGGTCTCCCATTAGTTGGTTTGAGGTAGGCAAGACTGCATTGGCAGGGCCGGACTTAGTATTTGATGTCTTAGAGAAGGTTCAGTTGATCAGGTAGAGGCTTAAGATAGCTCAGAGATGATATAAATTGTATGCTAATGTTAGAAAAAAAGATCCCAAGTTAGAGATTGGTGATTAAGTGAACTTAAAAATCTCTCCCATGAAAAGAGTGAAGACGTTTGCAAGAAGGGGAAGCTCAGTCCCTAATATGTTGGTCCTTATCGAATTCTCAGCCATTTCAGAAAGATAGCTTACGAGCTTGAGTTGCCTTTAGACTTAGCTTTAGTACACCCAGTGTTTCAAATCTCCTTGCTAAAGAAATGCATTAGTGACCCAGCTGTTGTAGTCCCTATAGAGAGTATAGATGTTTAGAATAGCCTCACTTATGAGGAAGTCCCAGTCGAAATCCTTGATCATCAGATTCGCAGAATGAGGAACAATGAGGTTCCTTTGGTTAAAGTTCTTTGGCAGAATCAGTCTGTTGAGGGAGCTATCTAGGAACCAGAAGTAGATATGCCAACCAAGTATCCTCACCTCTTCTCTACAAACTCAGACTCAACTCGAGGTAACAACCTTCTTTAGATTTACTCAGTTCCATTCTTAGATTACCTTTACAAACTTGGTATCAATTACCATTGCATATCATCTTCATGACAGTCATGCATTCATAAATTAGTTCATCCATGTAATCATGCTTTAGTTATGCACGTTCAGTATGAAAACTCAGTTTATCAGCAGTTTTAGTCATGTAATCATGCTTCAGTGGTGCATGTTCATCATGTAAACTTAATCTATCAGTATTCTCAGTTCAGTCAGTCTCATTCAAGGATGAATATTCCTAAGGGGGAGATATTGTAAGACCCCTCAAATCCTAGTTATTTCGGTCCTTTATAACATACCAAAAGGGTTCCCAGACTTAGAAAAATTTAGCTAAGTTTTAAGACTTAGAAGTATTTTAGCCTTCAAAATTGTAAGATCTTATTTTCGATCCTTACGACCTTAAAATATCAATTTTTAAGTTGAATCATTATCAGGGATGTCAATATATCACCTTGGGTGAGTTTGAAATTATTCAGACATCGTTAGAAGTTTTTTTAGATTTCCAAGGCAGTGAGCCGACGCGATCTCGATGCGTCGCATCACATCGTCCATCTCGTCGACCCCATCAATGTGATGCGTTGACTACAGCGTCGCTGGGCAAGGCCTTCAGTTCAATTTCTAGTGAGCCAACACGATCACGACACATCACATTGGCTATCGTGTTGACCCCATCGACACGGCGCATTGCCAAACGCATCACTAGGCACATTTTTGCTCATTTAATTCTGACTTTACAAGGGTAATTAATTCATTTTCCCCTCACCCAAGTCAGCCAAAACACGAAATTAAGCTCTCAAAAGGGCAAATTACATTCATTTTTCACAAAATCCTCTCAAGAATTAAACCTTAATTTATCAAGTTCAAGATTAAGTTCCAAGAAATTCCCTACAATCTTCAAGAAATTAACAATCAAGGTATGTTAGGTGTTCATCCTTGGGTTTAATTCCACCCTTAGAGTTCAAGAACGCTTTTAAAACTACAAGTTTATTGATTTCATAATTTACATGTTTCAATGGGATTGTGTTCATGTATGTATTGTTGTGTGGTTTTCAAATCAAGATTTATACAAGTTTTAAGTAAATTAATTAGCAAGAAAGTAGAATCATGTGATCGTCTTTTTAAATCCTTTAATTTGCAAGTTAAACGTTATAGCCATAATGTTTATATCTTGATGATTTGTATGTGCATTAATTATGCTCCTCAAGTATTTAATTGAATGCCTATGTAAATTGAGTAGTGAATTCATGACATGTTATCATATGGTCCCATTCATGTACAAGTTCATGCCTCTCAAATGTTTGACAAAATGTCTAAGTGAATGCATGGTGGACAAGTAACTAATGTAATGCCTTTAAGATTTTGCCATGTTTTACTATTGATGATATTGAGTCCTGGGGGTATTCAATACCCGACGATTTAGTTGTTTACCTAGAATTATAGTAGCTACAGAATAGTCTAAGCAATATCATGAACAGTAGTACTCAGTCTATTACAGAACTCAGTGAACTAAGTCCATTTCAGTCATTCAATATGATCAATAACAATTTAGTCAAGCCTAGTACAGTCTAGTGATCAGTTCAGTGTCTATTCAGTTGGGAGTAGAATTCAGTACCGAGTGAACCTAGGGATAGAGGCATTCCTGCCAGCAGGGGGTTTGAACCTTAGTAGCAATCCCTATATTAAAGAATAACATAGCCAGCATAGGGTAAGTCTTTCTCCTTCTATATTAGGGTTGACGCAGCTATATATACAATTCATGAGTCTTCCTGCCAGATTAAGGTTAACACAACATTATTAGTATTCCTTGGTAAGGTGCTAACACCCTTCCAACTGGGTCATATGTTGGACCCCAACTTAGTTTATAATTAGGGTATGTCAGTTAGATGAACACTCCCACAGTTATAGTTTCAGTATTTTGTTCTCTGTAATAAGTATTCAGTCTCAGAACTTAGTAAAGAACTCAAATAGTTCTATAGAACCATGGCTATTAGTTATAAATTACTTAGACATCATAATTCAGTACTTTAGTATCATTCTAAACCTTAGTTATCAGTATTTAGTTACCAGAACTTAGTAATTCAGTTTCAGTCTAATTCAGATAGAGATAATATGCACAGTTATTTCATGATGTTCATTCAGTCAGTTATTATCTGATGCATATGAACCCTTGTATATCATCTTGACCAACTTAGCATACCAGTACATTCAGAGTACTGATGCATACTCTTTTTTTGCACTATGATTTCTCATATCATAGTACAGACACATGACCTCCTGACTGTACATAGCAGCTCAGGTTATCAACAACAGTTATAGTGGTGAGTCCTCATATTTCGAGGATAAAGTTATTTATTTCAGAGTTCCAGTAGTTCAGTATGTTCAGTAGTCAGAGTTAGTTGGGGACTTATCCCATCAACTCCATATTGAAACAGTTAGAGGCTTTCAGACTAGACTATTTCAAACAGATGTTCAGTTTTTTTAGTATTATTATCAGTATTCAGTATTTGTTATCAGTTTATGAACCTTATGGACATTTTATCCTAACTTATGCATATATTTTAAGTATCATTATTATTATTCAGTGCTCATAGGAAGTACCAGTCATGGGTTAGCTTATGGTCCTTCGGGATTGTAAGCACCGTGTGACTCCCAAGGTGCAGTCTTGGGGCGTTACACTAATCTAAGTGATCAAATCTATAACTGTCATCCATATAGAAATAGGAATAATCTTATAATATGTACCTACGTTGGATCATAGTTCTGGGTGTGTAAACATACCTAACTCTGTGCTAAATACTACTCCCTTTAATCTGTATGCTCATTCTATAGGACATCCACTTTTAAAAATCAATATAAGGGTTTACAGTAAAAACCTCTTGTAAATCTGTTAACTGTAAACTGTAGCTAAATCTTTAAAGTGGATTCCATATCTAAGCTGAGATCAAACGATCAAATCTTTGTTTAAAATCTGAATATAACAAATCATGGGATGCTTAAAATCATAATCTTCTTGAAATAATAACATTCAAACTAGGGCTAATAACCCATGCATGTATTTCTTGTCACATTATCATAAAACTCATCTTAAGTAATGAAAATATTAATAATTCAAGTCTAAATCTTGAAGTTACTGCAATACACATGAAAATATAATAGTAGACATGCAATTCAACATCTAAATGACTTAAAATATCATAATCTTTCAAATAACAATATTGAGTATGAACCCTAATTTGAAACTCATGCAAATTCATGTAACTCTGTAATTAAAACTAGTTTTGGGCACAAGGATGAAAGAAATATCCTTGTTGAAAACCCCCACATAGCTTAATTGATGATTAGAAGGAGAAACTTGAACTTTGAGTTTCTATTTGTGCTCTTGAAGATAGATTCTTGAAATTCTTGAATTGGGAATCTTGAATTTTGAGCTATTATGGAAAAAGAATGGTGGAATTTGGATTTCCTGGGGACGAAGGTTTGATATTCTAGGGTTCTTTTGAGAGAAAGTTGATGAAAAGTGAGCATAATAGGCTTTGAATAGGTTTAATCCTCTGTTATTCATGATTTGGGGGCTTGAAAAAAGTCTAAATTGCCCATTTAAAATTTTACTCGAAACTAGAAATCCCAATTTTTGCCTCCCACCACGAAGCACTGCTATCACGGTGGCTTACTGGAAAAAGGACGATCATCATTTTTGCCTTTGGCACGATGCAGCGTCATCGCATTGCATTATTGGAAAAGGACGAGGGCCATTTTGAACTTCACCATGATGCATTGTCTTTCCAGTTGTCTATCCAAGTAACAATAACTGACTCACCCACTGGGGTAGAAACTAAGAAGGGCTCAGGGATCTTTTCAGGACCAATTTCAAAATTTACTATAACTAGTAGGGTCACATAAGAGAAATTTGACCCAGGGTCTAACAATATATAAACATCAATATGAAAGACACGAAGCGTATCAGTAATAATATTTGGTGAATCCTCCTGCTCCTGACGGGATGGTAAATCATAAAATCAATTTTGGCACTGACCGCCACTGGTACCGGATGATGTGCCCTGAGGAAGAACTAGGAGACCTAGAGGGGCTGGTGTGATAGTAGCCTGAGTTTTAGGAAAAACATCCCTATTTCCCTACTTAGCATGAGGACACTCTTTGATTCCATGTCCCAACTTACCATTACCATAACAACTTTTCAGTCCCAAAAAACACTCACCAAGATAATTATTACCACACTTAGCACATGGAGGATAACTGGGTTTTCCACACACAATATTATGAGATCTGAACATAGAAGTCTTATCCCACTGCTCTGGTCTAGCTCTTGGAGAAAGAGCACTAGCTGAAGATAGCACTGGCATAGATGAATGATTCCAAAACTGTGAACGATTTTCCCCTCCAAACTTTGTCTGGCCATACTCAAACTGCTCGATTCTAGCCTTCTTATTTCCCCTCTCTCTTCTATTCAAATGTTTTGCCTTAATCTATTGTGCATAAATCATCAACCTAGCAATATCCATGTCCCTAATAAGCTTAGATGTCCTACATCCTTGATTACTAAACCAGATACTCCAGTAACAAACTTACTCATACTGACCCTAGGGTCAGCCATCTTATCAGGGTCATACTTAGACAACTGGTTGAACTTAAGGCCATACCCTTTCATTTTCATCGAGCCCTACCTCAGGCTTACAAACTCCTCTACCCTAGCTTCTCTTATTTCATGCAGAAAGAACCTATTTAGAAACTCATCCTGAAACACCTACCAACTCATAGGAGCCGCATTCTCGCCTCTACCATTCTTTCATAAAACCACTCAATCATACACTACATCCTTCAATCTATAGGATGCTAAATATACACTCTCTTCTTCAGAAACATAAATAATCTGCGTGATCTTCCTTATCTCCTCTAAGTAAAGTTGTGGGTCCTCACCTGCTTTTGAGCTAAAAAAATTAGGCGGATTAATTCTCATGAAATCACGAAATCTGGATGCTGCTAAATGCCCATTCTGATTATGTAGGATGACTGCCTGATGGTTGCCCTGAACATTAGCTGTCACATCTTGGGCCAACACCTGAAGGCAGCCCATAATTCAGCAGATAATACATTCTCATTCAGAGGGTCAGCAGGCTGGGATGTCTGGTTATCATTTCTGTGGGTGTTAGCTCAACGAGGAGGCATATTCAACTGTCACGTAAGATCATGAGTTAAAAGTAGGTAGAGATACTGTAAGAATGATAGCTCATAAAAGAAAAAGATGATTTCCTAAAATGTCCCATAGCCTCTTGCTCATAAATGTGGAGTGCTTAACACCCATGATTAAGACTTTACGTAATGCGGCTTGTCTGACTCCCTAGGAATCTTATAACCTTAGGCTATGATACCAAGTTTTTAATGCACCAAAAATGGGTTTCGAGACATCACACGATGCTCAAGACTACAAGTAGACTCAACCTAACCCTGTAAGCCTTCTACTAGGTCTTAGTACTCATAATAGAGAAATATAGATATATAGTCAAATCTAAAATGCACAATTCTGTATGAGTTAAGTTGAAACTATTTGAATATAATATCTGAAAATACTAAACTCAAGAGTCTGATAAATTAATACTAAAAATCATAGTCATAGCTAGCAGTCTGACAAACCTCTACTATAAATAACTAGAGAGCCACTGGGAAAGGTCCCCAGCTAACTCAAACTGACTGAAAAATACTGAATCAACTACTATAATAAACTAGGAAATTTGAATGACTTGGTCCTCGAACTATGAGGACTCACCAACTATCGAGATATAGATGGAGATGCTTGAAATCACTCACACTGCTGAAACCGAGAACCTGAACCTACATTATGAGACAATGTAGCACATAGACATATATGTGGATCAGTACTTCTGGATTGTACTGAGTATATTGGGATGAATGTATAAGTAAATCAATATATCAATATTATTATAGATTTGTAAAATAATACATGCTAAATATGGATAACTCACATAAGCTGGAGTATCTAAAAACTGAAAATCATATTTGTGGATAGCAAAACATGTTGCATAGAACTTGTGAGTCATAAAATTTAGTTTCTAAAAGTCTTGTATTCTATCTTTAAATCATGTTGTCTAAGTGTAGAAAGGACTCACTTTTATATCTGAAATTTGAAAGATGACATTTGTAACTAATGAATCATATAAAGCAATATCTGAATAAAATTTATGAGCCTTTACACTTAGTTTTCAAAAGCTTTTCTATTATTCTTAACTTTTTTTGTAAGTTCTAGGGAGTTTTCTCTAACCGACATACACTATGTGAGCTATCATAGTATCCAACGTCTAGTTCCCTTATGGGAAAACCTCACGTTGGGGAGAGGTGTCATACTTTTGAGAAAGAATATAACCTAATCTAAATGATCATGTCTGTAAGTGTCATCCATATAGAAATGGAAATAATTTAAAAATTTGTACCTACATTGGCTAGTAGTTCTGGGGCATGTAAACATACCCAACTCGGTGCTAAATAATACTTCCTTTAATCTGTATGCTGATTCTGTAGGAAATCCACTTTTATAAACTAATATAAGGGTTTAAAATGAAAACCTCTTGTAAATCTATTTACTGTAAACAATAGCTAAAAATGTAAAGTGAATTCCATATCTAAGTTGAGATCAAAAGATCAAATCTTTGTTCAAAATCTGAATATAACAAATCATAGGATGATTAAAAGCATAATCTTGTTGAAATAACAACATTCAAACTACGGCTAATAACCCATGCATCTATTTCTTGTCATATCATCATAAAACTCATGCTAAGTAATGAAAATATTTATAATTCAAGTCTAAATCTGGAAATTACTGCAATACGCATGAAAATACAATAGTAGGCATGCAATTCAACATCTAAATCACTTGAAATCTCATAATCTTGCAAATAACAATTATTGGGTATGAACCCTAATTTGAAACTCATGCAAATTCAAGTAACTTTGTAATTAAAACTAGTTTTGGAAACAAGGATGAAAGAATTATCCTTGTTCAAAAACCCAACATACCTTAATTAATTATTAGATGGAGAAACTTGAACTTTGAGTTCCTATTTAGGATCTTGAAGATAGACTCTTGAAATTCTTGAATTGGGAATCTTTAATTTTGAGCTATCTTGCAAAGAGAATGGTGGAATTTGGATTTCTTAGGGACCAAGGTTTGATGTTCTAGGGTTTCTTTGAGAGAAAGATGATGAAAAGTGAGCAAAATAGGCTTAGAATGGGTTTCATCCTCTGTTATTCATGATTTGGGGGCTTGGAAAAAGAATAAATTGTCTTTTTAAAATTGTACTCGAAACTGGAAATCCCAATTTTTCCTCCCGTCGCGATGCACTGCTATCGCAGTGGCTTACTGGAAAAAGGATGATCGTCATTTTGACCTTTGGCTCAATGAGGCGTAATCACATTGCATTAGTGGAAAAAGACGAGGGCCATTTTGCACTACACCGCAATGCGGTGTTTGTCCAATTGGGAATTTTAGTGCGATATAGGGTAATTACGGCGAGCTACTGAATTGGATGAATAGGAATTGGAGATTCACCACGATGCGGGCCAATCATGGTGCTTCACTAGAATCAAACAATTTTGTATTGTTCCTTCACCACGACACGGTGCTTATCGCGGTGATCTACTTCTTTCATTAAAATTGCCATTACTTCTTAGCCAAGTATCAAATTTAGGCAAAATTGGGATCATTGGTAATCTGAGTCAATTATCTACATATTGGTGGGTCTATAGCTAGAAATTTCTACTCGTACCAAGAGTTATTCATTTTAAAAGTTGACCCTTGACTTACTAGGAGCTAAATTGAGCTAGGAAAAAATATAGAGTATTACAATATCTCCCCCTTTGGAACATTCGTCCTAGAATAAGACAAGTTAAACTGAAGATACTGAGGTAAGGCTATATGCTAGCATGCACAACTGAAACTAATTGCATGACTGAATCTAAAACATACTGAACGATCGAACTAATCTGCGAGTGCATAAATTTACATAAAGATAACTATATAGCTGAATCTAAGATTGGTAGGGAGAACTGTTACCTTTGACTGAATTTGAGTTTGTAAAGAATAAGTGAGGATACTTGGAACGCATGTCGGTTTCTTTTACCCAAGTAACACCCTCAACTGACTGATTTTTCCACAGAACATTGACCAAGGGAACTTCTTTGTTCCTTAGTCTATGGATCTGATGATCAACAAACTCTGCTGGAAGTTCTTTGTTCCTTAGTCTGTGCATTCTAAAAGGACTACAACATCTGAATCGTCCATGAACTTCTTCAATAAGGACATATGGAACACTGGATGAACTAATGACAAGTCTGCAGGTAGCTCAAGCTCATACGCTACCTTCCCAACACGACTCAAAATCCAATAGGGGCCTACTTATCGAGGACTAAACTTCCCCTTTTTTCAAATCTCCTCACCCTCTTTATGTGTGAAACCTTCAAATACACAAGATCATCTACTTTAAACTCAAAATCTCTCCTACTTATGTCTGTTTAAGATTTCTGATGACTCTTACCTTTTTTCAATCTCTCTCAAATCAATTGAACATTCTTCATGGCTTCAAACACCATATATGTCCCAATCAAAGAGGCCTTATCTACTTTGAACCAACCGACTGGTGATCTACATCTCCGCCCATAAAGAGCTTCAAATGGGTCCATTTAAATACTAGAATGGTAACTGTTATTATAGGAAAACTCGATCTACGATAAGTGGTCATCCCAATGACTTTGAAATCAAGAACACATGCTCTCAACATATCTTCTAAGGTTTGAACGGTCCTCTCTGCCTAACTATCTATTTATGGATGAAAAGCTGAACTAAGATGAACTTGGGTACCAAGACCCTTCTAAAAGGCTTTCCAAAACTGAGAAGTAAACTTAGTACCCTTATCTGAGATGGTAGACAAAGGGACTCTATGCAATCTAACTAACTCTCTGATAAAACATATAATCTTCAGCTGTGTAGGACATGTGAACTTGCAAGAAATAAGATGATTTGGTCAATCTGTCTATAATAACCCATATCGAATCATGTTGGTGATGCGAATGGGGTAGTCCAGTCATAAAGTCCATATTCATCTCTTCCCACTTCCAAGTGGGAATACCAAATTCCTGTAATATGCCACCAGGTCTCTGGTTCTCCACCTTAACCTGTTGATAATTTGCACATTTAGCTATGAACTCCTCTATGTCTAGCTTTGTACCACTCCCACCAATAGATTTCCCACAAGTTGCGATAAATCTTTGTAGCACCTGGATGTATAGAATAACGCGCGCCAAGCATTTCAGCCATAATCCGCTGTCTCAACTCATCAACATATGGCACACATAATCTACTTTGGTATCTCAACACGCCATCTCCCCCTTGGGAGAAAACCTCCATCTTTTGGTCTTCTACCGACTCCTTCAGTTTGACCAAAATAGAATCCTTATCTTGCTTCTCCTTCACTTTCGAAACTAGCAAAGATTCGGAACTACTCTGAACCCAAACATACCCTTCAACTGAGTCAACCAACCTAACACCCAATCTAGCCAAACGATGAACTTCTCAAGCTAATTATTTCTTATCGTTATCCATATGAGCAACACTATCCATAGATAATCTACTAAGGGTGTTTGCCAGTGCTTTGGCCTTACCTAGATGATACAACAAACTCATATCATAATCCTTCAACAATTCTAAGCATCTCCTTTAATGAAGACTCAACTCCATTTGGGTAAAAATTTACTACAAGCTTTTGTGGTCCGTGAACACATCAACATGTACACCATACAGATAGTGTCTCCAGATTTTCAAAGAAAACACCACAACAGTTAACTCAAGATCATGGGTTGGGTAATTTTTTTTGTGAGGCTTCAACTGTCTAGAGGCATAGGATATGACCTTATCTCTCTGCATCAACACACAACCCAAACCAACTCTAGGGGCATCACAATACACCATAAAACTATATGTACCATCGGGTAATGCTAGAACTGAGGCTGAAGTGAGTCGAGTCTTCAACACCTGAAAACTCTTCTTGCAGGAATCTGACCATAGGAACTTAAATTTCTTTTGGGTCAATCTAGACATAGGAAACACAATAGAAGAGAAACCTTCAACAAAACGGGGGTAATAACTAACTAGACCTAAGAAACTTCTAATGTCTGATGAAGAGATTGGTTTAGGACAATTTTTTACGACTTCTGTATTTTGAAGATCAACTCTAATACCATCGACGAAAATAATATAATTGAGAAAGACTACTGATCTTAGACAAAATTCACACTTGCTAAATTTGGTGAACAATTGATGATCCCTAAGAGTTTGCAAGACAATTCTAAGATGGTCTACATAGTCATCCTTACTAAGGGACTACGCAAGGATATCATCTATGAATACTATGAAAAACATGTGTAGATACTATTTGAACACTCGATTTATGAGGTCCATGAAAGCTGTTGGGGCATTGGTTAGACCGAAAGACATGACTAGAAATCATGTAATGTCCCCAATGCGTCAAACCAAAATAAGAGATTTAGAACTATACTTGTGGCACCATGGGTGCGAAGATCTGATGTCAATCACATAATACAAATACAAATAACAAAATGCCTTGGGTTGCCTCCCAACCAGGCCTGATTTAATGTCGCGGCACAACCCAACTCATCTTTTTCCTCCACCTTGAGGATATGAATTTCATCCCCAACTTAGAGTTTATCTTCTTGCTTCGCTCGTAGGGGGCGGTACAAAAATTAAGAAGTCGAGTAATGGATTGAGCGTGGTAAACCACTCGGCCTTAAAGTGAGGTGTGTTTTTATGTTGCTTGTCTAATGTAAAATCAAGAATATAGGATTCTTGCTCCTCATCTTCACACTCTTCTACTATTTTAAATGATTCTACAGACAAGATATCATCTAAACATAATGTAGAAAAGTTCTTTGAGTGAGGCCTAATCAATCCTACTTCAAAATTTACACAATCTACTACACACTAACTTTTATTCACCTTCTCGACATCTTCACTTTGAATTGGGCTAGTGTCTTTATTAAAGATTTTCTTTGTTTCTTCTTTTGCCTCTAGCACCATGTCCTCAATCTTGACATCATCTCTCATGGTTGGTTCGGTTGGTTTGGAAATCACTGAGGGTTGCTCAACATTAATATAGGGTTCTTGCTCCTTATCTTCACACTCTTCCATTATTTTAAATGATTCCACGGACAAGATATCATCTAAACATAATATAGAAGAATGCTTTGAATGATTTACCTTTATATCCATCTCCTCATGAATGATTGGCTTCATGTCTTGACACATATCACATACGATATTATATGTTTCTTTCTGGAGGTCCAACATTCGTTGAAACATAGCTTCAATGCCACTCATCCTGATGTTTCATTCTTTCTTTTCTTGACAATAAGACCTATCAAACTCATAAGAAAAAATAGAATTTGGGTTAGCACAATAGGGGGATGGGGCATTTAGGCAATCACTCAATGTCTATCTTGACCACCACATAAAGGACAATAATACTCCCGGTAGGATGGAGATGGTGCACACATCTCTCTTTGGGGAGCATATCTATAATCTTTCCAAAAGTGAGGTCCATCACAATACGGATATGGATCATCAAGATAAGATTTCCACCACCAAGCTCATGTTTATTCCATGATGCCATAGTAATAAGTAAACTAAAATAAAAATCTACCTAACACAAGAAATAAAAGAAAACTAAAAACAAATATTTACAAGTTTGAATTCAAGAAAGTAGGCTAAAAGTCCAAACCAACTCAATACACCAAATTGTTCCCCGGTAACGGCACCATTTTTTATAACACTCAACTTACACGTCAATTTAGTGCAAGACAGTCGTTGTCAATATATTTACCCAACTTTGGAGTCGGGGTCGAATCCACGAGGAATAATGTGAGTGGCGATTAAACTAATTTGAAACTATAGATACAAGTTCAATTTAAACAAATGTTGAGATAAGATAAAATGGGGGTTTTATTAATCAAACAATAATTAAAGTTTTGACTTGCTTCAGAGCTCAAAACTAAAATTTTAATGGCTTAAATTAGTGATAGAGAGGAACTAGGGTTATGATCACTATTATTATTAATCCCTATTAAATAATAACTGTAGTATTGGGTTCGCATGACTTGTGGAAAACACCAAATTATCAGTTTTGATAGTCCATCTAAGGGTTTCTCAACCTACTTAGATGTTGAACTCCCTAATTCTCTCGAACTTGGGAAATAATTCTATTCATACAGATTTTATCTCAAGTTGATCAATCTTGGTACAACATTAATCATTAGATGGGAACTTAACCTTCCCAAATCCTCGTTGATGATTCACTACCTTTAGTTTATTTCTTAGTTCGAGCAAATCAACATAAGGCGGGATCTATTATTCGCAACCAATAAATAACAATCATAACAAGGGAATTATCAAGATGTCTCCACATTCACTCAAACCCTAACCAACTATTAAATCCATGGGGGAACAATCATAGATCCCACAACCCTAGTTGTGGGTTTTAGTTCCACATGAGAAATAAAGAGATAACAACAATTATAATCATCATTCTAAGTAATTTAACTTACAAAAGATGAAGTCTAAAGTTGATTCTCTTCTAAGTTCAAGAGAAAATTCCCACAACCAAATCAAAGAGTTGAAAATTAAATTCTAAGTTTTGAGCCCCCAAAGAGAGGTGAACTCTTTTGGAATAAGTTCCATCCGCTTCAAGATGATCAAGATGATGAATGAAAACCCTAGAACTTGTCCTTAAATACTTCAGCCTAATTATGGAAACAAAATCACAGATCACAGCTTTTTTCTCAGATAGATAACTTCATGGGTAATGTCTTATCAGGAGTTTGACGACTTATCAGGAATGTCGTCCGCTCTTCTTCACTTTTCACAATCTCTACCTTAGGTTGATGATGAGGCGTGATGGATTATCAGACCTTTAATGACTTATCATGGATGTCGTCACATCTTTACTTCAATTTCTCAAGCACTGCCCAAGCCTGACAATGAGCCTAATGGCTTATCACAATACTGACGGCCTATAACAAATGTCATCATGTATTCCAGCTGAAGTCCATTCTCTGTCTAAGGATGATGGTACTTTTAAGAACTTATCACAAGGCTTATGACTTATCAGACAAGTCGTCAGCTATACTTCCCTCTCTACTTGCTCAGAAATTAACTCTTTTACTTCCATTATTGCTGGTTCTCTTGCATCTCAACTTTTACTGCAATATCAAAGAGAAAACAATCAAAAATAACAAAAATTGCTTAAGACTTTGTAATTATTCTCAGTTAAAAGACTAAAATATGTTAGCATCTGCTCACACATCAAGGACTCACTGCTAACTCTGACTGTTGAGACTAGAATGCTACTAATACTCTGGAGCTCGTGCTTCTGAACCTATGGTATAAAAAACTATAGCATAAATACGTTAGTATGATTGAATATACTGGTATGCAAGCGAGGTAGGCTGAATAGAAAGGGTTTACATGCATGAGAAATACTAACTAATTGTATAACATGAATATGAGAATATATGCATTAATAAATGACTCTAACTTAATTCATGATAACACTAATAACTGAGTCTGAATGCTGATAACATGAGTACTGATAACTGACTCTAAGAGACTGTATCTGACAGTCTAGGTTCTGAGAGAACTAACCGAGTTCCGTACTATTTTGAATTGACTGTATTTGACAATCCTAAATTCTAAAGAACTATCTGAGTTCTTTTACTGAGACTGAGACATGAAACTATAACTATGAGAAGTAGTTATCTAACCGACATTCCCCAAATAAAGCATTATAGATGAGTTGGGGTCCAATCTGTAACCCTAATTGGAAGGGTGTTAATACCGCGCCACTAGTAAAGACTAGCTGTGAGTGATCCCTCATCTAACAGGTACTCTAAGGAGAATGGTAGGACCCCCACATAACAGGTTAAACCACCTTATCAACCCTCATCTAACAGGTTAGATGTCTGAACCTATGCTGACTACGTAGTTCTAAATCCTACTCTCATCTGATTAGACACTGAATTAATTATACTGGACTGACTGGACTGAGTTTACTGAGTTTTGTTAACTGATAGAGTATCACTGAGATCTGATAACTAACTGAGATTTACTGAGTTTTCCTGAGTCATGAGACTGAGTGAATTCTACTGAACATGGCTTAACTAAGAGTATCTTGAAATCATGACACTGGCTCTAGGCACATAGCTTAATTGTTGGGTACAAGTACCCCTAGGACTCGATAGCATGAAACTGACAAGACTTGACACTTCTTGACATATGACCATAGTCAATAATTCATAGTACAATCATCGGAGATATTCATGAAGTATTTGTATGCCATAAGGTCACACATGAATAGAAGTTCATGTAAACATGTCATAATTTCATAAGACTAATCTCATGAGCATTACATCAATCCATCACAAATCATAACAATAATATGGGAGGCATTTGAACTTAAGGGTGAAACATAGGTTCATCGTTTTGGTCACAATTGAGAAATAAGGTATGTTTCCAATTCTCTTAGGTATTTTATCAAACACCTTG
This sequence comes from Capsicum pubescens, assembly GCA_030864215.1. Classification (NCBI taxonomy): domain Eukaryota; kingdom Viridiplantae; phylum Streptophyta; class Magnoliopsida; order Solanales; family Solanaceae; genus Capsicum; species Capsicum pubescens. Next base: position 338,823,348 of record CM061548.1, read on the forward strand.
CATGCATAACTATAAGCTTAGGCTTGGACACTAAATTAATTCATCATGGTTGCATAAATCAACACAATTTAGTAGATTTCAATCCACATGCTAGCATAAATTAATGAAAACACATTCAAAAATTCCAACTTAGGTATCATACACAACATCAGCATGATCATAATCAATCCACAACATAAATATCATAATTTATAATTTAAAATTAGATTCTTGGGCTTCATGGATGAAAGGAATCCATGAATAGTCACTTGACATACCTGGGTAGATGATTTCTTAAAGTTTTGTGGAGGAAATATTGAATTCTTAACTTGGAATTAAGCACCTAGGGTTTCTTGTTCTTGGGGATTGATCTTTGAGAGAAACCCTAATTGGATGTTATGAATGAATAATGAAGTTATGAGCTATTGTATGGTATAATTAGGGGTTAAAACGGGTGTAAAAATACCCAACTACCCTTTTAAAAATGGCTTTAAAAATCACTGAAGGGATCTGCGACGGCTTATGCGATAGTCCGTTACTGGCTCGATGGTCCATCATTCTAACTATCGTACCTAGGCTAGAATAAGGATCACTGCCTTAGTAGTGACGGCTTTGACGATGGTCCATCGCTATCTCGATGGTCAGTTGTTCCTATACATCACACTTGTCAAGAAATCGGAGTCACTGCCTTAGTCACGATGTCTTGGGTGATAGTCCGTCGCTGTCTTTCGATAGTTCTCTATAAAATGTCCATAACTTTTTACTCTGATGCTGAATTTGGATGAAATGTGTATCTTTGGAAAGCTAACTCAATTTTACACATGATTAAAAGTGGAAATTGGAAAAATTCTATCTGATTTAAATATTAATCATTTAGGAAGTCATCCATAACTCTTCTGGAGACTAGATTGACTTAAATAAAGTTCGGGGTATTACATGTTCAGTGCTTACAATAGATATCATTCATCGGTTAGATTGTGGTCCTTCAGGGTTGCAAGCACTATGCGATGACTAGGGGGTAGTATCAAGTTATTACAAACTTTGTATCAGAGTCTAAGGTTCAATAGAGTCCTAGGGAGTCTGAAAACCCACATCGTATAGAGTCTTGTGCATGGGTGAGTAGTACGCCACACTTATGGACAAGAGGCTACGAGATGTTTTTAGCAAAAGTTTCCCTTCTTTCAGTATTCATGTCGTATGAGTGATTATGAGCTGAAGTTAATCCTCAATATAATCTGTTTTTTCCTTTCGCTTACATAACATGCCTCCCAAAAGGAATAACAAAAGAAGAATCAAAAACCAGTCAGCCCCTCATCCCATTCAGAAAGATCCCCTAGATAAACATGTCGCTCATATAGAATTCAGAGATGCATTCACTACTATAGCCAATTCAGTAGTAGCTCAGAATAAATGGCCAGCTTCTGTTCCAGCCAACCCAGAGGCCAACACTGTTGCAACCAGAAGTCAGGACTTCACCATAAGAGGATTCATAGGAGTTCCTCGATCAGGTATATAAATTCATAAATATCATGGGAGTGACTGTTTCGAGTTAGCCGCCTATCAGCTACAAGATGTAGCCCCTATGTGGTTTCAGTAGTGGAAGGTAGACAGGGGTATAGATGTCGAGCCCATAGAGTGGGAAGAGTTTGCTACTACCTTCCTAGACAGATTCTTTCCCTTAGAGCTGAGAGAAGCCAAAGTGTTAGATTTCATCAATCTCAGACAAGGTAGTATGAGCATAAAAGAGTATTCCCTCAAGTTTACTCAGTTATCTAGGTATGCTCCCCATATAGTGGCAGATAATAGGTCCAGAATAAGAAAGTTCGTATCTGGGTTGTTAAATAGTATGGTTATGAAGTGCAAAACAACAATGTTGATTAAAGAGATGGACATATCTTGGCTTATGGTTCATGCTCAATAGATTGAGAAACAAAACCTTAAGAAAAAAGAGAGAGAGAATAAGAAGGCTAGAACAGATATCTTTAATTTCAATCAGTCTAAGTCAGAAGGTGGTAACAATTCCTAATTTTGTCCAAAGTCTTCAGTCCCAGTTCCATCCTCAGCCAGTGTACCGATGACACAGGATAGCGTAAGGAATAGTCATACTAATCCATTTTGTTGAGAGTGTGGTAAGAATCATAAGGGTGTGCACAGAGATGGCAGTGATGTCTGTTTTGGGTGTGGAAAGCCAAACCACATGGTGATAGATTGTCCTCAGTCACATTCTCAGGGTCAGTATAGTCGTCCTTTATCTCAGTCAGGTCTCCCGAATCAACAAGGTATCGCTTCCAGTGCCACCAGTGGACAATGTTTAAATAGGTTTTACGCACTTCGGTCTAGACAATATCATGAAAGTTCTCCTGATGTGGTCACTGGTATGCTACAGATCTCCCATTTACATATTTATGTCATAGTTTTAGATCCCAAATATTCAGTCACAATTTAGTTCGTAGGTGCCCCGTGCTTTGTCTCATGCTTTTCCTTAGTATCCCAGCCAAGTCAACATTCTTGAGGGACATAGTGACCCAAGGGGGAGATGCACTAAAATCCCCGAGCTATAATGATCTAAACCTTTCATTTTCTCTTCACATAGTTAATCTAGTTGAAGTAATTGGTCCTCATGGTTGACCCTCAAGTCCCAATTTCAGCCGTATGACCATCCCTCTATCATGACATGTATCCAAGGAATCGGTTCATTTCATGTATCATGATTCAGGATTAGTCATGTCCTCATGTTCCCGTTCATGCATATTCAATCACGTATTCATTAGTTCATTCAGACATGTACTCATGCATCAGACATGCAAGTTCAGAATGTAAGTTTAGTCTATCAAACCAGTCATGTAATGATGCTTCAGTTGTGCATATCTAGTTCAATACATAAACTCAATCTGTCCATATTCTCTCAACTTAACTAGCCACATTCGAGGACGAATCTTCCCAAGGGGGAGATATTGTAATACCCCATATTTCCCTAGCCTAAATAAACCCTCAGTATGTGGGTTATCCTAAATAAAAATTTTGAAATATTAAGTAATTTTTAGATTTTAGCCTGTCAGTGCGTAGGAAATTCAATTAGCTTTCCAACGATATAAAATTTGCCTAAATCCGACAATCGGGTAAGAAGTTATGGCGATTTTAAGTTTTAGTTGTTAAACATCGTCATTTTGGCTAGTAGTGCGTTAAAATAGAAATTTTCAATTTCAAATGTTACTCTGCGATATTAGCGCATCGCGCCATAGACCCAGTTCACAATTGTCAATTTTTAGTGTACCAGCGTGATACCACCGCATCGCGGTGTACTTTTAGTTCACAAACAAAGTGGCAACGCGATACCACCGCGTCACGCTACCATGCAATTTCCCATTCAATATTTTCCAGTGGCCCAGCGTGATAGCGGCGCATCGCTCCAGGGGTCCAGTTTGGGAAAATTTCTCAAAAATTAAAGTTGTGCCCAGGGTTAAAATAGTTTTTTCCCATGATTTTATTCCGCCTAGATGTGGGATTTAAGCTCTAAAAATATGTAAAACCCTTCATTATTCACTTTTCCCCAAAATTAAAAGATAATTCTCTCTCAAGAAAACAAACCCTAGCTCTCAAGAATCAAGGTTAATCCCAAGAATTTCTCCAAGAACTCATCAAATTAAGGTATGTTAGATGTTCATTCATGGATCCTTACCTTCCATGGAGCCCAAGAATCCTTTTTCAAAATAAAAGATTTATGATTTATGATTTCTATGCTTGAGATAGATTGAATTCATGTTCATGGTGTTGTTTGAGTTTTAATCCATGATTTGGAGTACAAGTTCCAAGAATTAATTCTAGTATGTGTTGAATTACATGATATTCATGATAAACCCTTTAATTTGCAAGTTGATTGTTGTAACCATGTTAACCCTAAGTGTTTATGATTTGATGAACCAAGTATGCTTGTTATGTGTTTGACAAATTGTCTATCAGAATTAAGTAATTCCATTATAGCAACCTAACATGTATTCCCCATTCATGTACAAGTTAATGCATTACAAGTGTTTGATGGAGTGTCTCTATGAATGAATTATGACCTAGTGAACTTACGAAAACTCAGTAATCTTAGTGAATTCAGTCCATTTCAGTCCAGTTCAGTCCAGTATGACAGTTTAGTGTCTTTCAGTTAGGAGTAGGACTCAGCACCGAGTGAACCCAAGGACGAGGGCACACCTACCAGCAGAGGGTGTGATCCTTAGAAGCAATCCTTGCGTTCCAGAACTACGTAGCCAGCGTAGGGTGAGTCATCAAACTTGCCAGTTGAGGGTTGATAAGATGCTCTAATTGCCAGTAGAGAGTTCCACCATTCTCGTTTAGGGAACCTAGAAGTAGAGGGTTACTTTTCATCTTGTCTTTACCCATGGCACGGTGCTGACACCTTTCTAATTGGGGTTAAAAATTGGACCCTAACTCAGTTATCTTATCTTATTTGAGGTATGTCAATTAGATGATTACCTCCCACATATTGAGTTTTGGTCTCAGTCTTCATAATAGAACTCAGTTCAGTTCTACAGAACCAGGACTATCAGATACAGTCACTCAGTTAACAATAATTCAGATTATCAGTATATTTAGTTATCAGATTCAATTTCAGTATACTCAGTTGTTGTAGGCACAACATGTTCAGTATTTATAGATCCTCTACGTATGCTAATTTTTCTCTTGTATATCATTCAGTTAGTTATTGATCATGCATATAAATCCATGCATTCAGCCTTACCTCATTTAGCATACCAGTATATTCCCACGAACTGATCGCATACCCGTTTCTTACGCTATGATGTTTTGTATCATAGGTTTGGATTCTCAAATTCTTGATCGCGCTTATCCAGATTAAGCCAGCAGTAGCAAATTTAGCAGAGAGTCCTCATCTATCAAGGATATGTTTTTATTTCAGTACTTTAGCTTATCAGTATTTTAGTAGATGGAGTTAGTTGGAGGATTGTCCTATCAACTCCACTTTAAGACAGATTCAATTATAGGCTTTTTAGACTAGATTTTCAGACAGTATTCTGATTCAGATGTTATTATATTTTATCAGCATTTTAGATGTTTTGAACCTTATGGAATTTCAGCCCATTATTCTATATTTATTTCAGTATTATTGTTTAGTGCTCACAACAGATATTATTCATGGGTTAGCTTGAGTTCCTTTGGGGTTACAAGAATCGTGTGATGACTAGGGGATAGTCTCGGTTCATTACAAAGGATGACACAACCATTGTTTGTACCCGTGGCACTGTACTAGCACCCTTCCAACTAGGGCCATAGGTTGGACCCCAATCAGCTCAGCTTTGGGGCATGTCGGTTAGATTATACCTTCCACAGTTTCAGTTTTAGTATTTAGGTTAGGACTCAATTCAATTTTGCTTGACCATAGCATAAAGTTATCAGATATTCAATTATCAGATTTTAGTATTTCAGTTTACAGACAATTTCATAATTCATGTTATATGCTTGGTCATGCATTCTCAGATTGTACAGTATTCACACATTTATATTAGTTATTCAGTTATCTTATGTTACTCATTCAGTCAGTTATTACACATGCGCAGAACCCTTGCATAACAACCTAACCTCATTTAGCATACCAGTACATTCAAACTACTAATCGCATACTCATTTCTTGCGCTATGATGTCTTATATCATAGTTCGGACGCTCAGTTTCCCGACCGTGCATAGAAAGTCCAGTGAATCAACTGTAGCAGCTGTGGTGGGCCCTCATATATCAAGGATCATTTATGTTTACTTCAGTCTTTCAGTTTAGTAGTCAGTCGGAGTTAGTTAGGGGCTTGTCCCATTAACTCCTCAGTCAGTTAGAGGCTTTTCAAACTATTTCAGACAGTTTGTCAGTTCATCAGTGTTATTATCAGTCTTTTCAGTATTATTTTCAGACATTTTAAGAACTACAAATTAAATGGCCTTCTTTATAGTGTTTAAACCCTTATGGCATTTTTTAGCTAAATTCTACACATGTTTTTTTGTTATCAGTTTTATTCAGTTCTCACAGCAGGTATCAGCTCATGGGTTATCTTGTGGTTACTTGTGACCGTAAGCACCGTATGGCATCCAGGGTGTACTCTAGGGGCATTAAAAAGATAAGTTGGTTTTGAACCCTAATTGCAATTTATGTAAATTCAACTTTAAAACAAGTTTTGGGCACAAGGATGAAAGAAGTATCCTTGTTCATCACTCCACATACCTTATTTGATTAATTGAATGTGGAAGCTTGAACTTTGAATTTCTAATGATGTTTTTAAAGATTCTACTTGAAGTTCTTGAACCCAAAAACTTGAATTCTTGGTTATCTTGAAAAAAGAACTATGAAACTTGGGATTTCTTGATGTTAAAGTTGAAGTTCTAGGGTTTTCTTGGAGATAAATTTGGTGATGAATGAGTTTAATATGCTTAGAATAGGGTTAAATCTTCTTCTTTCACATTTTGGGAGCCTGGAAAAAGACTAAACTGCCCTTGGAAATTAAAATTCATAACTAGAATATTGTTTAAGGATTCTCCACGATACGGTGACACCCTCATCGCTATACTCACCATGACGCAGTGCAATCGCAGTGAGTCACGAGAAAATTACAATTGTTGTTTTGCACTCAACTGGGACGCGCCAAGGCATCCATTGCTATAGCCACTGCGTCGCGGTGGAATCTTGGTGGGCTACTATTTTAGAAAAACCAACAGGGTCCAATCCTCATCTGAAAGATCCAAAACTCACTCGAGACATGATACTTATTCCCCTAAACATGAATCAACTCAAAAACTTACGTCTTGGTGTTGGGAAGGCCACTTTAAAAATCCTCGAAGTGAAAGGGAGTCAAAATGGAACTAAGTCCCTCAAAACTTAGTGAAAATTTCAAGACTTAAATCCCTTAAGTATGAAACTAAGAGATGAAACAAGCTAGGATTAGTACGAGGTATTACAATATCTACCCCTTGGGAACATTCATCCTTAAATAAGACTGGTTAGACAAAATGTATTGTATCTAGGTAACTAAGATAATTTACTTAACATGCATGACTTGGAACATGAGTGCATAACTGAGTCTGAAACATGATACATGAACTGAATATCATGACTGAGTTGATTTCTTGAATACATGCACTGACATGAGAATGGTTATAAAGATGAGATAATATACAGGACACTTACGGACTGAATCATGGCTAAATATCTAAATCTAAAGCTGATGTATGAACTAAACTAAATTTACGACTTGCATGGTCATGAATGAATTACCTCATGAATAGGAAAGAGGGAAAACCATAGGAACCTGTTTGTCTGACTGCTAAACTGGATTGTTGGCTATACAGATTGAATCATACTAACTGCCCATACTCAAATGGAGTATTTCCCCAACACTCTTTTCAAATACTCCCTCAACTATATATTCTCTGTAAATACCATACTCATTTGATTCAAATTAAAAATTTTCACATGGGCATTGATAAATCCATCTTCTATAGTCTAAACTGAACTAAATTCTCTCACCACAATCAAGCCTAACTCTAAATCATAAGATATAACACGCTACACCATAATACTAGTCTAAATCACATGATTCAATCTTTTATTCTCATCAAGAGCTCCCACCCTAAGCATAATAGGCCTTACCACTTCAATGACTAACTCTGAGCTGTTACTATGGATTCACTAGCACATATTGCATTCCTCAACTTACAACCCAACATCACATTCTAGACTATCATTATAACCACATATGAACTTCAAGGCAAATACCCATAAAGGTACACTTCCCATATTCTCTAAATCTCTTTCAACAAAAACTTTCTTTCACTATACTTAAGAATACATACCCAGAATTCTCAACTAACTACGACATATACCAAAGAATTACCCCAATATTCCTTCATCCTTTAACATTTGATAGAAAAGCATAAATAATCATTCTTAATGAGGGTCATCAACTCCCTCTCATCTAAACTAGTGTTTATCCATTAACATCACCACTATCTCAATATAGGAAGAGGTTACTGAAGGGCTAACACATAAGGACCTGAAGCATGAAAGAATATTGTACATAACATTGACACTTATCTGAGGCTTGAGGAAAAGAATGTCAAAGCCATGGATTCATTAAAGAGATCTAAACTGAGGAAATTCATGACATAAACAGGATTTCACTAGGATCATGAGTTTCTAAGAACTGTTCATACTCTGAAACATAAGTTCATACTTCAGCATAAGACTAGAGTTCATAGATTCATGAGGGATAACTCAAATCACAGAGTGAAGCTATTACTTGCTTTCTATAAGATGAGAATGGACTTTAGTACGCATGAAGTGTATAAGCTTTGTCCTTTGGCATGGACCTATCACGCAAGACAAGGATTTGGTGTGATAATGACAGAAATCCAAGGAATACTCTAGTAAGAAGAGAACACTATCTCATCACAACTCTTATTGACATGTATTACAATTTAATTCTAAAAACTTTTATTGGTTCTGCACTCTACCATCTCCCCTATAGGTCAAAGATGATATTCTAAGCTTATGGTTCTACTCTATATCCTCAAGACTGGGCCATAATTTCTTTATTCTAATGTCTGCACATAAATGCTAAACTCACAGGAATAAACTATATTTCAAACTTACTAACTTCATTCTTGAACAACCCTTTCATATACCATCCTTAACTTTATAGATTCAATAATCACCATCAAAGACTTACACCCTCATTTGCAAACATATATACCTAACTAAACACATAACCATAGCCTACCAAGATCACACTTCTATACTTATATTTTTCCCAAATCGTAACAATCAAAATCATACTTAAATGACTCAACACCATCTATCCAAAACTTCTCAACTTAGCTATTAAGAACATAATGTACTATATAACTAGCCTTCTTTCACTTAACAACTCAAGGGTACTACTAACCACACACGACACTTAATAACCTTACAAAATAATGCAACCCCATATCACCCTGGGCACACCTATATATCATACTTTCAACATCATACTAAATCACATATAAATGAACTTAAACTCTTGCATACACTATTCAAGCCTACTAGATCACTTCCACAAAACTAGTCATACTAACCAAGAAATCATTATTTCCTCCCTGATGATCATCTACTATTAAGACTTAGTGTCTAGTGATAGGCATGATTAACAACCCAACCTCACATACTATTCTCACTTGGAAGCTATAAAATAAAAAACCATGAAACACTAGCCCACTAGAACCTCATAACAACGATAATCGATCATAATCATATGATATATCTTATTAAAATCTGCTAGTGCATCCTTCTTCTACACATTATGATAATTTACCAATCTAGACAACTAATTACTTCCATAGATCTATAAGTTTCACCTAAACTCCTTTTTCCAACCTCTATGAAAGCCTAAATTACAATACTCAACCACCTAATACTATCAGAAACAATCTATACTTTTCTAACACAACAACTACCATCAATAACTCCGTTCCTACTTCAAGCAAACAATAATTCACCCTAACTAATAACTCCCTCTCTGTCTTCCACTAAAGTAACACACGAGGACATATCACCTCGCTATTAACTTGATCGTATGCAAAAGTTCATCAATATATATTCGATCAATTGTCATTACCACCTTTCATGTCACTACACTTCTAAACCTATACTTCTAATTTTAAGAAGGACCTACCACATATGAATCATAACATTCAAGGTCATAAAATCCCTCAAATTCAAACTTTATTTAACACTTTGGGTTTATACTATCTCCTTTCATGAGCACTATTTGGATAAAAAGGGTTAATGAGGAATTTGAATACTTAACTGGACAAATCATAAGGATGAGAACAAAATTTTTCACTTGAGAAACATATAACACACTAGTGAACTCCTCACAAGCCCCTTGTGTGACTTCTTAAATTTCTGATTGTAAATCTAAGAGTATCATTATGGGAGAAATAGAAATCTAGTACTCGTGTTATCTTGGAAAGTTATAGATGGAGAATTTTGGGGTAATACACGAGTAGATAGGAGTTTCTAAGAGAATAAATTTACAGCTCTATCTAGAGCATAAATGAAAGGAAACTTTTTCTTAAATGCCCTGTATCCTATCAAAGAAAAGTACAAACATCTTCATTCCATTCTGCAAGACTCTACTATACACGACTTCAAAGACACTTTAGGACACTAGAACTTTGTGCTCTGATACCAAATTTGTAATGACCCGAGACTACCCCTAGTTGTCACACGATAATTAGGACCACACGTGATCCCAAGATAACCCTTATACTGGCATAAACCATGAGCAACTAAATAAGATACATAAATTTGAATGAAATAAGTTGAAGATCGATCTTTTCTGAATCTTATCAATACAAAGCTATAAAAAAATTATTACAACTCTGCTTATACAAAACAAAACTGGAATCAAGTATATTAGTTCTACTAATAGTCTATGAAGCCTATACTATACTGACTATAGGTAATTGGGATGTGACTTCAACTACCACTAATCAATACACAATAGTAAGTAAATAAAGTACATAAATAACATCTAACTGAAGTCCCCGAAGTAGGAGGACTTATCATCTGCTAGCTGAAATTTGCAACTGTTTAATTATGATATATAGACTACAACTGAACTAGTACCTACATTAATAAACAATGTATCACATAGACGTATATATGGATCAGTACTTTTGGAATGTATTAAGAATGTGGGGGTGAATGCATAAGTAAAACAGTAACTCAATTGTTCATATAGCTTGTAAAGAATGCATGCTAAGTGTAAATGACTCACATTGGTTTGAACAACTGAAAGTTGAAAATCATAAATCATAAATAATAAATCATACTATATAAATATTTTGAGCCATAACACTTAGTTCTAAGAGTTGTAATTTTACTCTTTCTATTAGGAGTTTCTTCTAACCGACATAAACCATGTGAGCTATCATGGAGTCCAATGTCTTACCCATATTAGGGAGAGTTGTTCTACCCTTGCTATCGGAATAGAACCTTATCTTAAGTGATCATTGACTTAGACCACTATGGGAGCTTAAATCTACAGTTGCTCATAGTTTTTGGGCATGAGACCTTGGAAAAATACCCAACTTGGTGCTAAATACTACTCCCATACTTATATACTAAGACTTTTAGGAAATCCACATTAAAATAGCACAAGGGTTTATAATCAAAACCAATTATGCTTCTTTTTCTTTAAATCTCAAGTTGTATGAACAATGTGGATTCCTTATCTTAGCTTAGGATCAAAAGATCAAATCTTGTTAAAAATCTGAATATAAACTAATCATAGGGTGCTTAAAAGCATAGTCTTCTTGAAATATCAATACTTAAACTTAGGACTTAAAAACCCATTATTTAAATTCATTTCAAATCAAAATAATACTTCATGCTCAATAATCTTCTTGAAATACTTCCATTATTCTAATCAAGATAATGAAACCAAAATCACAATATGAATCTTCTGGATCAAAACATGAGCATGCGTAACCTTGATGTACTTAAAGGCTTTAAATCTCATGCTTTCTTTCATATAACTTGTAACATAATATCATGCTTAAATCTCAATTGAAAATCTTTAAATCAAAACATGAATATATGAGAACAAGATGCACTTTAACACTTAAATCACTTTATAAATCCATAATCTCAAAACAAGATAGGTTGGGTATGAACCCTAATTGAAATTTACGTAAATTCAACTTTAAAACTAGTTTTGGGCATAAGGATGTATGAAGTATCCTTGTTCATAACCCTACATACCTTATTTGATTATTTGAATGTAGAAGTTTGAACTTTGAATTTCTAACGATGTTTTTGAAGCTTCTTCTTGATGTTCTTGAACCTGAAAACTTGAATTCTTGGTTATCTTGAAAAAAAATGGTGAAACTTGGGATTTCTTGAAGTTGAAATTAAAGCTCTAGGATTTTCTTGGAGAGAAATTTGTTGAGGAATGAGTGTAATATTCTTAGAATAGGGTTAATTCTTCAGTTTTCAAGATTTGGAGTCGTGGAAAACGTCTAAACTACCTATAGAAATAAAAATTTACAACTAGAATGTAGTTTAAGGCTTCACCATGATACAGTGACTCCATCATTGCTATACTCACCATGACACGGTGCAATCGCGGTGAGTCACAAGAAAATGACAATTGCTGTTTTGCAGTCCACTGATGTGTGAGCAAAAGCTAATACATTTAATACTTTTTAGCTCTGAAACAACTCTTGTTGTTTTGATGTGTTTGCTCATGATATTGCAGAAAAAGGATAAAGAAATGAGAATAAACAATAATGGAGTAAAAGATTTGAAAATCTGAGAAAAATAGAAGAAAACATGGCTGAGGACCTTCGTGATAAGTTGTCATCCTCGTGATAGCCTAGCAGCATTGGCGTCATCCTTAACCAAGGAGTTGTAGTTTGAGGAGCAGTTCTGACAATGTCGGTGATGTGGCATCAAAGTTGTGATAAGGCGTCAAGAATGGCGTCATCCTTAAGCAGAAAGTTTGCGCGGGAAGAAGATGTCTAACGACATTGGTGATACGCCGACAGATCCCTAATGCGGCGTCAGCCTAAGACAGAACCTGAAGGCAACTGAAGCCTCTCTGACGTCATCCGTAATAGGGCATCAACTTCTTGACGCGGTGTCAGACTGGGTGTCACCTATTCCAAACAATTTTATTAATTTTGTTATTTTATTTCCTTAATTAGGATTTAGTATAAATAACATCTTTTAGGGTTTTTGATTCATTCATAATTCATCTATCTGAACAATTTTACTGGGGGCGAAAAAGGATAGAAACCTCTCATTAAGGGTTCCTAACATTCTTGTAAACATCTTTCATTTGAAGATTGATTGTGGGTATGATTTATTGTTTATTCTTGATTATGAATTCAATACATATTGTTAATATTTGTATCATGAATAGCTAATTTTCTTTACTTGAGTTATGGGAACCTTGATGTGAATACTAATTTGGGTTGTAAATCTAATATATGTCCATAATAAATTGATGTTGTATAAACCTTTGTTTATTTTAATAATCTTTCTTGGATGCAACTTAATAGAGTCAGCACTACAAATATCATTTGTCTGAGAGAAAATTGTTTCTTAGGTTACTTCAATGAAACAATCACTTGTCCGAGAGGAAAGTGCTTGTTGAGCAATGTAACGATCTCTCTTAGTTGCATCTTGAAAGGTGAGCCCAGGAACATTACTTGTCCGAGAGGAAAGTGTATGTGGAAAAAGAAAGAGTTTACATGGACTCAAAAGATTTTAATCTTTAGTTTAATGTCAAATGCCTTAACCGAATTTGCCTACATGAGAACATAGTTGTATAGCAAACACATCCTTTAAGTTCGAGAGAATTAACGGATACACTACCTACTGAGGTTGAGAGATGAATGGGTAAATAATAGGATTCAACTCTTCTTACAATTGAGGTGTCAATTGGAACTCTAAAGTGATTTGCAACCCAACCTATGTAAGCATCTTGGTAACCATAACTCTAGTGTCCCATAACATTGTTAAATCTAAGTGTTTATCAACTTTTGTTTCACCATTTAAAACCCCCAAATTTTATCTTTTTCTATCATTTGTTTAAATTCAACTTATAGTTGTAGTTTCAAATTAGTTTGATCGTTAGTCACATTGTTCCTCATGGATTCGACCCCGACTCCGAAGTTGGGTAAATATATTGACGATGACCACCTTGGACTTATTTGAGGTGTAAGTTGAGCATTATAAAAAATGGCGTCGTTGCCGGGGAACAATTTGGCATATTGAGTTGGTTTCAAATTTTAGCCTACTTTCTTGAATTCAAACTTGTAAATATTTGTTTTTAGTTTTCTTTTATTTCTTGTGTTAGGTAGATTTTTATTCTAATTTACTTATTACTATGGCATCTTGGAATGAACATGAGTTTGGTGGTTGGAAATTGTATCTTGATGATCCATGTTCATATTATCATGGACCTCACTCTTGGCAAGATTATAAATATGCTCTTCGGAGAGAGATGTGTGCACCATCTCCAGCCTACTGGGAGTATAATTGTTCTTTATGTGGTGGTCAAGATGGACATTGGAGTGATTGCCCAAATGCCCTTTTCCCCTATTGCGCTAACCCATGTTCTAGTTCTTCTTATGAGTATGATAGGTCTTATGGTCAAGAAAAGGAAGAATGAAGCACTGGAAAGAATGACATTGAAGATATGCTTCAACTAATGTTGGATCGTACAGACACAAAAAATGATACCATATGTGACATATGTCAAGACATTAGGGTATTTAACGAGGGAAGAGAAAGGATAGAAGATATGGATATCGAGGTCTATCATCCAAAACAATTTTCTACATTGTGGTTAGATGATATCTTGTCTGTGGTATCATTTAACATAATGGATGAATGTGAAGATGAGGAGAAAGAACCCTATATCGATGTTGTACCTGATGTTGAGCAGACCTTAGAGATTTCACAACCAACCGAACCAACCATGAGGGATAATGCCAAGTTTGAGGAAATAGTGCTAGAGGCAAAAGAATAAAACAAGCCAATCTCTTATGAAAACTCTAGCCGAATTCAAAGTGAAAATGTTGAGAAGATGAATAAAAGTGTGTGTGTAGAGGATAGTGTAAATTTTGACGTAGGATTTATTGGGCCACACTCGAAGCATTTTTCCACATTCTGTTAAGATGATATCTTGTCTGTGGAATCATCTAAACTAGTGGAAGACTATGAAGATAAGGAACAAGAATCCTATATTCTTCATTTTACACTTGATAAACAACATAAAAACACACCTCACTTTAAGGTCGAGTTGCTTACCATGCATCATTCATTACTCGACTTCTTAATCTTTATACCACCTCCCTATGAGTGAGGCAAGAAGATGGACTCTAAGTTGGGGGTGAAATTCATATCCTCAAGGTGGAGGAAACAGCTAAGTTGGGTTGTGTTACGACGTTAAAATAGGGGCTTCTTGGGAGGCAACCCAAGGTAATTTGTTGTTTGTATTCGTATTATATGATTGACATCGCACCCATGGTGCCACAGGTATGTTTCTAACTCTCTTGTTTTGATTTGACGTGTTGGGAACAATGCATGATATTAAGTTGAGGATGGGGCTACTTGTGGGTGTTGATATCCTCCTGGGGTTTTTGTTGGCATGCCTCTTTTCCCCGGAGTCTTGTTCCTAGTAGAGCCGGCATGTTTAGGCGCATTGTATTTTGTTTTGTGATGTATTGTGGTTAATTGGGAGAAAAATAAGTATCTAGGATAGTTGACATATTTTTGTTGATTTTTGAGACTGATAAACACCTCTCCATTGGTCTGTTTTATAACTATGTGATATACATTTATGTGTGACCACTGTGCATATTCTTATGGCATTAGTACTAGTGACATAATATCCACTGCTAAACAATCGCATGAACCGGATAGGTAGTAGCTTGTGATGCACCTTTGTGCCATATGTGTGTGAGCTACTTAGTTTCCTTTGTGTGTTAAATCCAGAACTTGATCGGTTAGTCTTACTTTGGTTGAAAAATAGGGCTTAGGAAAGGATCATAGGCCGTTTTGATTTTTAAGTCACTTGTTTTCCTAAATAACCTTCCATGTATGCATTATATCTCTTGATCCCTATTTTAAGCTTTAATTGACCATTTCTTTCTATGACACCTATCACCTTCCTATTTAGATCATAATGAACCTGTTTTGTCCCTGATCCTCCTTGGACACTGTACACCTAGACTTAGGTAAGCAACCTAAGTTGAGGATGGATATCATAGGGGTGCATGATGTAAACTGGGTATGAAAAAAGGTAGAATAAAAGGAAAAGAATAAGTGAAAAAAAATAAAAAGCTGGGTGGTGTGGAAGAAGAATAAGAAAAGAAAAAGAATGAAAAAGAAAAGCCACATCCATCCTGAATAATGTGTGATCAAGAAAAGGAGAAAAAGAAGAAAAAGGTTAATAAGTGAACCCCAAAAAGTTAAGGTAGTGCCAAGGAGGCTTAGTCACTCTAAATTCCATTGAATATCATACCAGCCCTTAGCCTACATTACAACCCGAAGAAAAGACCTATAGTGATCCTAACTTATCTGTCTGGACACCTTGGTAATGAAAATAAGGGCAAGCATATGGTATTTGACATGCATGGATTGGAATTTCTTTCTGAGAGTGAGTATCTCTTGACCGTCCCCGCATTGACATGCTTGAGTTCATATATGATTGAGGAGGGACTTTTTTGTTGTAAGGGAACATCGGTTGCATTGCTAGCTGTTTACTTGTTTGGGTAGTGTAACTCGTACTTATGCATGGTTATTGTTGCTGAATTAATGCCATATCTTGATTCCTTTGGGTCACATTGTTAATCTTCATAGATATGCACAATTGGATTTATAAGTAATTGAACGTGGAGAGTGGCATGAGTTTTGAGCTAAACTTGATAGTCAACTGTGATAGGTATCTTATGTGTCTCTTGGTTAAGCATCGTAGTATGGTGTTATGTAGTTGCTTGAGGACAAGCAATTATTTTAAGTTGAGGGTGTTGATGTGTGAGAAAAATCTAACACATTTAATGCTTTTTAGCTCAAAATAATTGTGAATTCTGAAGAAACTCTTGTTGTTTTGATGTGTTTGCTCATGATATTGCTGAAAAAGGCTGAAGAAATGAGAATAAACAATAATGGAGCAAAAGAGATGAAAATCTGAACAAAATAGAAGAAAATACTGTGAGGACCTCCGTGATAAGTCGTCAGCCTAGTGATAGCCTATCAGCATTGGCGTCAACCTTAACCAGGGAGTTGCAGTTTAAGGAGCAGTTCTGACGACACCGGTGACATGGCGTCAAAGTCGTGATAATACGTCAAGAATGGCGTCATCCTTAAGTAGAAAGTTAGCATGGGAAGAAGATATCTGACGACATTGGTGATACGCCGTCAGATCCCTGATGCGGCGTCAGCCACATCGTCAGCCTAAGACAAAACCTGAAGGCAAGTGAAACCTCTCTGACGCCATTCATGATAGGGCATCAACTTCTTGATGTGGCGTCAGCCTGGGCATCACCTATTCCGAACAATTTTATTAATTTTGTTATTTTATTTCCTTAATTAGGCTTTAGTATAAATAGCATCTTTTAGAGTTTTTGATTCATTCATAATTCATCTATCTGAATAATTTTACTGGGGGCGGAAAAGCAGAGAAACCTCTCATTGAGGGTTCCTAACATTCTTGTAAACATCTTCCATTTGAAGATTTATTGTGGGTATGATTTATTGTTTATTCTTGATTATGAATTCAATACATATTGTTGATCTTTGTCTCATGAATAGCTAATTTTCTTTACTTGAGTTATGGGAACCTTGATGTGAATACCAATTTGGGTTGTGAATCTAATGTATGTCCATAAGAAATTGATGTTGTATAAACCTTTCTTTATTTTAATGATCTTTCTTGGCTTCAACTTAATAGAGTCATCACTACAAACATCACTTGTCTGAGGGGAAAGTGTTTGTTAGCTAACTTCAATAAAACAATCACTTGTCCGAGAGGAAAGTGCTTGTCGAGCAATGTAACTATCTCTCTTAGTTGCAACTTGAAAGGTGATCCCAAGAACATCACTTGTCCGAGAGGAAAGTGTATGTGGGAAAAGAAAAAGTTTACATGGACTCAAAAGATTTTAATCTTTAGTTTAATGGCAAATGCCTTAACCGGATTTGCCTACATGAGAACATAGTTAAATAGCAAACACATCCTTTAAGTTCGAGAGAATTAACGGATACACTACCTACTGAGGTCGAGAGACGAATGGGTAAATAATAGGATTCAACTCTTCTTGTAATTGAAGTGTCAATTGGAACTCTAAAGTGATTTGCAACCCAACCTATGTAAGCATCTTGATAACCATAACTCTAGTGTCCCATAACATTGTTAAATCGAAGTGTTTATCAACTTTTGTTTAACCATTTAAAACCCCCAAATTTTATCTTTTTCTATCATTTGTTTAAATTCAACTTGTAGCTGTAGTTTCAAATTAGTTTGATCGCCAGTCACATTGTTCCTCGTGGATTCAACCCCGACTCCGAAATTGGGTAAATATATTAACGACGACCGCCTTGCACTTATTTGAGGTTTAAGTTGAGCATTATCATCCACCGCAATGTACAAAGGCAGTCATCACTATAGCCACCGCAATATGGTGGAATCTCGGTGGACTACTATTTTAGGAAATCCAACAAGGTCCAATCCTTATTCGAAAGATCCAAAACTCACCCGAGACATCATACTTACCACTTGAACATGAATCAACTTAAAAACTTACCTCTCACGGTTGGGAAGGCCAAATTAAAAATCCTCAAAGTTAAAGAGAGTCAAAATGTGACTAAGTCCCTCAACACTTAGTGAAAAATTCAAAACTTAAACCCCTTAAGTATGTAACTATGAGCTGAAACAAGCTAGGATTAGTACGAGGTATTACAATAATTAATGATCATACGCAATACATAGAGCTATATTTTTTATCCAGGAAGAATATATGTGAATACATAGAGCTACTTACCAGGTGACTCTCTAGAAAAGGACAAGCGGGAACTGGTCGTTCACTGCGATGTGAAAGAATTGTGGTGCCCTTTGGTTTGCCATTTTGGCCCTTGGCGCGACACACCAGAATCACAGAATCTCACTGGAATAGGACAATTAGGAAAATGGGCTTCACCGCGCTGCGGGGTTATCACGGAGGGCCACTGGAATTTGACAATTTTGGATTTTGCCTTCTCCGCGACGTGCTAAGTGCCCAGGTGGCACACCATCAACTTAAAAAATACCATAACTCCTTCACCGAGTGTCAAATTTGGGTGAATCTTATATTGTTAGAAAGCTTATTAAATTTTCCATGCAATGGGAGGTCTAAATCTAGAAAAATCCACACAAAATAATTATTCTTCATTTTGGAAGCTATCCCTTAATATTCTATGGATGGATTTTAGCTAGAAAAGGTACGGGGTATTACATAAATCTCAGGAAAAAGAGATGACTTGGGTTGCTCAAAGACTATGACATGAGTCTCCACTATCACCCAAGTAAGGCTAATGTGGTTGTTGATGCTCTTAAGAGGTTATCTATGGGGAGCTTATCTCATGAAGATGAAGAAAAATGGGATTTGATAAAGGATATTCACCATTTGGATAATCTTTCAGTTCGTCTCTTAGATTTAGAGAATGGCGGTGTGTTTATGCAAGAGGTGGAAAAATTATCTCTTAGCACTGGGGAGAAGGAGAAGCAAATATTTCATCCTATCTTGATGGGAATCAAGAATGATATGGGTAAGAGAAGGTGATAGTTTTTTAGATTTGTGGTGATGGTATCTTGAGGTATTGAGGGAGGTTGTGTTTTCCCGATGTGGATGGGCTGCGAGGTAGAATTTTGGTTGAAGCTCATGAGCCGCGTTATTTGATTTATCCTAGTTCGACGAAAATGTATCATGACCTTAAGGAGATATATTAGTAGAATAACATAAAGTGGGATGTGGCTGATTTTATGGCTAAGTGCATGGTGTGTCAACAAGTGAAGGTAGATCACTTGAGGCCCAGTGAGGACTAATTATTCTGTCGAGGACTATGCAAGGTTGTTTATTTAAGAGATCGTGAATTTTCATGGTGCTCTAGTTTTCATTATTTTATATCATGGTACTCAGTTCTCATATCATTTTTGGCGGTCGTTCCAGCGAGATTTGGGGACTAAGGTGAACCTTAGCATCTCTTTTCACTCGTAGATGGATGGACAAGCAGAAAGGACTATTCAGACTTTGGAAAATATGCTTCGAGCTTATAATTGACTTTCGTGGTAGTTGGGTTGACCATTTTTCTCTTTTGGAGTTTTTGTACAAGAATAGTTATCCACTCTAGCATTGGGATGTCCCCGTTTGAGGCATTATTTAGTAGGCGGTGTAGATATCCTATTGGGTGGTTCGAAGTTGGTGAGACAAGATTTTTCAGTCCTGATTTAGTTCATCGGGCTATGGAGAATGTGAATGTGATTTGAGATAGGCTTAAGTTTACCCAAGGTATCCAAAAGTTCTATGCGGACATGAGGCGAAGAAAGTTGAAGTTTAATGAGGGTGATTGGGAGTTCTTGAAGGTGTCTCCCATGAAGAGAATGATGTAATTTGGAAAGAAGGGGAAGCTCAACCCTATTATGTTGGCTACTATTTAATTTTAAAGAGAGTGGGGAATGTTTCCTATGAGCTAGAATCTCCTACAAGTTTTAGTTCTATTAACCCCGTGTTTCATGTGTCTATATTGAAGAAGTGTGTGGGTGATCCTTCTTTGCTGGTGCCTATTGAGAGTGTTGGTATTTTGGATTCCCTGTCATACAAGGAGGTCCCAGTGGAGATCATGGATAGGCAAATTCATAGGTTGAGAACTAAAGATGTGGCTTCAGTAAAGGTCCTTTGGAGGAACCATAAGGTGAAAGAAGTTACTTGGAAAGTGGAGAAAGATATGAAGACTAGGTACCCATTCTTGTTCCATGCGTCGAGAGAAGGAGCTTAAGGGATGAATTTCGCTTTTCCTTGTTACTATCCTGGTTTATCATTTGATTCTAGTATAATATTGTTATTCTTGTGTGGAAAGTGACCTAGATCATCATTCGAGGATGAATGATCCTAAGAGGGCATAAGGTAACACCCTCTAAATTTTGAGCATTCTTTTTTTGGCCTTCCCACATTTGAAACGTTGATTTTTTTACTAAAATTGTGTTTAGATACATTGTTGAGATGTCTCAGGAGAGTTTTAGATTTTTTTAATGGGGTTCGGGGTGATTTTGGATCATTGAGGTAGTGAACCTTCGCAATATCCCCATGTCACAGAGGATAGTATCCGAGATATAGTTTGTGAAATAGAGGATAATCTCCGCTTTAGGGTCTATGGCACGGAGATTAGCCTCTACAATAAGGTACATGTCATTCCTCTATGTAAAATTCATGTAGTTTCATTTTATTTATTTGGGATGAGGGGTATTGGGGTCCTTTCACCTATGTACGACCCTTAATCATTATATAGCCTATTTCTTTCAGTTTTAAGAGATTAAAAATTCCCAATTCAACTCTCAAACTCAAAACCCCAAGAGAGCCTAAGGAATTCATCGTACGTTCATCTTCCGAGTTCCAAGTTCAAAATTACTTTTCAATTCTCGTGTGTCTAAGGCATGTAACTCTTTTCCTATACTTGTATTTTATAAATGGCATGAAAATTAGTTTATTATTTATGGTTTTGATGTTGGGATTTGAACTATAAGTTAAGGGTTTTGGATATAAATTGTCTGAATGTTTTCCATGGTTTCTACTGATTCATTATGCATGAATTATTGGTTTGTACACTCATTCGGGTGCGCGGAAATGGTGAATGAATTTAGGGGTATAATGAATTTTCCAAATAATTGATTTTGGTATGAAAATTGATAATAACCTCGACCCACTTACATAATTGATTTTGGAATATGAATTATCATTTGACTTGACTTTTTTTTTAAAACTAATTCATTGCATAAATGGAAAACGGTTAAGGATGGTTTTGAAAACCTTGTGGGGTGTATTGGGATCCCCCAAGTAGGTTTTAATAATTGAGTCGGGGGGACAAAAGAATCCCTAAATGGTTGGCTAATGACAATGCTTGCAAGCTATAGTCAGTATGACGATACCACATAATGATGCCTAAATGGTTGACTCCTTAAGGTAATAGTTGGGCTATGTGTTAAATATTTTAATATGGTCTTAAAGGGGGTTGTTTAGCAAAGTTATGAAGGTGGAGGTCCCGGGGGACTGATACTGGAAAATCACGTCTGTCGACGTGACTATTGGTCTTGATGACCATGTTCATAAGTTATGCTTGATATATTTTAGGATGGCTAGTTGCCTTAATGGATCTAGATTTCCCTCAGGTTTCTTTGGTTCGTCCAGTTAACACGCACTGGGGCCCTTTCAGCAGCAGGAGATGAATCTATATAGCTCATGGGTGCCGATTTAGGATGGTCAAGCTATACAGTCCAGGTTAAGGTTTTAAGCTACATGCTAAGACCTGTTCCCTTTCTCGGTATGTGATATATATATGTATTACATATAATGTTATGCACTGGTTTTAATTATTTCTGTATTATGGTTCATGACATCATTTTATCCTATATTCCTGAGTTACATGCTAGCGCTCCAACCGCTAACCATCTTCAGAAATTGTATCCCCACACGATGCAGGAACTGGCCATATTCTACTCCTTCTGCATATTGACTAGGCGATCAGGGGACAACTCATGAGTCAGACTGAAGTAGTGAGATTCTATCCTTCGGAAGACCCCATTTCATGCTTTGGGTTTCCTTGTGTATTGACTCTTTCTTTTTGATTTTTTTTTGCCTATGGTCGAGGGTATGTCCCGACCAAACTATTTTCGATTTGGTTAGAGGATTTGTTGGTCATTACTGTGGACATGGGTATTATAGTTGGTTATCAATATTGGTTATTGGTTAGTGGTTGTTGGACATTAGTCTATCATAGATTCTTTGAGTTTTCTTATTATATCTTGTTTAATTGATGGAATTCATTCCGTTGTTAGGCGAACTTGATTCTTTTGGGTTAGGATAAAGTGGTGGTCTTCAGTCCTCTATGGACTTGAGATGTCCGTGACGGCCAGATCCTGATTCAAGTCATGACAAGACTAGTCCTGAATTTGGGTCATTATAATTCTTTTTTATAACACATGTCTGCCTACAGACATTAATGGTGATATCAAGATATTCAAGATTCATCTCATCCATTGTCTTGATATGATAACCATATTCATAGATTTCTTTAAAACTCGACAAGTTTCTCGAGACTTAGCAGAAAATATAGCATTATTTATGATGAATTTCGATCTCTTAGGTAAATTTATAATGACTCTCTCAAAGTTTTCAATTAAACTAGTACTACGAGAAATCGTAGTAACATTTATCTTGTCCATACTTCATTAAAAAATATTTCTCATTTTTGAATATCGTGTGTATCGTATCAGAATCAATCAAGAAAATGTCTTTAGAATTGGATAACTTGCTTTGAGAATTATCCATATCTTATCTTTCAAATTTTGAGACGATAGAATCTCGTGTTGATAACGTGTTATGAAATTAAAATTAGTGCTAAAATAAATAACAAGAAGAAAAGAGATAAGAGATAGAAGGAGAACAAGTAATATATTACTTTTATCTCTTTTGAACATTTGTATCTTGATGAAATGAAAATCTTTTATAAGCCAAGCATACACAATCACTTAGGTAAATAAGATAAAAAAAATTGCGTTTGACTACTTTGTCACCAAATTTAAAAAGTAATTTAACACTTAGATTTGCTAGTCACCAAACTGAAAATGCAATTGAGCAAAAAAAATTTGCTACCAGATATAAGTGACATAATCATCCATCTATTTTTACAACAGACCGAACGGTTTTCTTATTTGTTAGTGTGGATAAATTTTTGAAGTGGAAAGTCTGCATATGAATAAACAAGAAAAATGTTGGAAAATAGCTATAAAAAATTGAGGAAGAAATTTTAATTTGGGGAAAAGGGTAAGGATGTCAAAGAAACCCCAATTAATAATGAGAATAAACCTTATTACTCTCTCTGTTCCTTTAGTTGTCATAGTTTTCTTTTTAATAATTAAACGACATAAACTTTGATCAATATTTTAAAATTTAATTTTTTATTGTCTTGATATGAAAAAAATAGTATTTTATAGTATCTTCGTATAGTTTTTTGAATATCTCAATTTTAATTTTAAAATATTAAATTAATTTAATCAAATTTAGCTTTAAAATTAATTAAGTTAACAATGAAGAGCCAGGAGGGTAAACTACATAAATGACACTTATAATGGGCGTCTTCGTTCTTTATCCCTCATAAGAATGGTCTTATAAAACTAGTCTCCCTTTTATTTTTTATATAGCACAATTACCTATTTGCTCCTCAATATCTCAAATATTTCTAAACAACTCCAGTTACGATACTTATTTATCTTTCAACTTTTAATTTTTATCCTTTTTTTTCTCTATCTTTCTGTTTACTTTTTCTCAATCCTTATTTTTTAACCCTTTTGTCCTCTCAGATTCTATTTTTTTTAAAATTCTCTTTTTTTATTTTTCTTTGATTTTTTTTTTCTTTTTAGTTTTTCTCAACACTTACTTTTTTTTCCTTTTCTCCTTTCAACTTCTATTTACTTTTTAATTTTTTTTCCTTTTTATTTTTCTTTAATTTTTATTTTTTTTCCTTTTTTGTCTCTTTTTCTTGTTTTTTCTCAACATTTATTTTTTATTTTCTCCCATCAACTTCTATATTTTTTTTATTTTTCTTTGATTTTTATTTTTTTAAAAAAATATTTTTCTCTATTTTCTTCTTTCTTCGCAGTTTTTATTATTTTTTTCTTTTCTTCCATTTCCTCTAATCAAGTTATGTCCCATGCGTAAGAGTTGATACTACCACATTGTAGAGGCAAGATTTATGACTTAAAAATAAGAAGTTACGTTTCATGGGCAAGAGTTGACACTATCACATTTTATTTTGATTTATGAGATGTTCTATAACTCTTACCGTAAAGGCAAGACTTAGCTCAATGACTTTCAAACAAAAAATTATGCCCCACGTGCAAGATTTAACTCTATCACGTTATGTTTTCATTTATGAGAAATTCTGCAACTGTTTCCTTAGAGGCAAGACTTAGTTCAAACACTTTCAAACAACAAATTATGCTCCACGGGAAAGAGTTGACACTACCACGTTTTGTCTTCATCTATGAGATGTTCTATAACTCTTGTCTTAGAGGCAAGACTTAGCTCAAGGACTTTCAAACAATAAATTATGTCCCCTGTGCAAAAGTTGACACTACCACATTATGTCTTCATTTATGAGATGTTCTACAACTCTTGTCGTAGGGGCACGACTTATCCCAAGAATTTTCAAACAAGTTACATACATTAGGAAAGATTCAACACTAACACATTGTGTTTTTTACTTATGAAATATTGTATAACTCTTCTCTTAGAGGTACGACTCATCCCAAGGATCATCAAACAACAAGTTATGCCCCATGGGCAAGAGTTGACACCACCACATTGTGTATTGATTTATAAGATGCTTTATAACTCTTCCATTAGAGGCAAGACTTAGACCAAGGGTTTTCAAGCAACATGGTATGCCCTATGGGCAAGAGTTGACATCACCACATTGCATTTTGATTTATGAGATATTCTATAACTCTTGCCTTAGAAGAAAGACGTAACCCAAGGACTTTTAAACAACATGTTACGCCCCATGGGTAAGAGTTGGCACTATCACATTATGTTTTGATTTATGAGATGCTCTATAACTCTTACCTTAGAGGAAAGATTTATCCCAAGGACTTTTAAACAACAAGTTACGCTCCATGGACAATATTTGACACTATCACATTGTGTCTTGCTCTATGAGATGTTTTATAAATCAAAGACTTTCAAACAACAAGTTATGCCCCATGGATAAAAGTTGACACTACCATATTATGTCTTGATTTAAGAGATATTCTATAGCCCTTGCCTTAGAGGCGTGAATTAGTCCAAAGACTTTCAAACAATAAGTTATGCCCCATGGGCTAGAGTTGATACTACTACATCGTGTTTTGATTTATGAGATATTCTATAACTTTTGCGTTTGAGGTAAGGCTTAAGTGACAAGTTATGCCCCATGGACAAGAGTAAACACTATCATATTGTGTCTTGATTTATGTGATGCTCTATTATCTTGCC
The DNA here is from genome assembly GCA_030864215.1 of Capsicum pubescens. Lineage (NCBI taxonomy): Eukaryota > Viridiplantae > Streptophyta > Magnoliopsida > Solanales > Solanaceae > Capsicum > Capsicum pubescens. Next base: position 338,849,161 of record CM061548.1, read on the forward strand.
TCTAAGACAAGACTTATCCCAAGAACCTTCCAAAGAACAAGTTACGTCCAATGAACAAGTGTTGACACTACGACATTGTTTCTTGATTTATGAGATGTTCTATAACTCTTGCCTTAGAAGCAAGACTTCACTCAAGAATTTTTAAACAAGTTTTGCTCCACAAGCAAGACTTGACATTACCACATTATGCCTTGATTTATGAGTTGTTCTATAATTTTTTCTTAGAGGCAAGACTTATCTCAAAGGACTTCCTACAAACAAGTCGTGCCCTTAAATTTTCTTTGATGTCAAAAAAAGAAGATTCCTTTGTGGATTATCTAATTTTTTATTTATTAGAAAAATATAATAGAAGTTGAGAAAAAAAGAAAAAAGAGAACAAACAAAATAGAGAAATTAAAAAAAAAAAAAGTTTGAGAAAAAAAAAAGAAGAAGAAATAAAAAAAAGATTGAGAAAAAAAAACGTGAACAGAAAAATAGAAAAATAAATTTTGAGAAAGATAAAAAAAAATGAGAAATGAGAAATGATAAAAAAATAAAAAAATAAAAAATAAAGATTGAGACTAATGAATTAAAAAAATGAAAGAGAAGTGAAGAAATAATAATGTTTGAGGAAAAAAAAAGAAAAAAAAGAATAAAAAGTAAAATAAAAATAAAAATTGAGACAAATGAATTAAAACATGAAAAAAATAAAAGTTAAGGTAAAAAAAATAAAAATAAAAATTGAGAGACAAATGACACTAAAAAGTTTTAAAATATTTGATGTACATAGATATAAAAATATACTTGTACTATACATAAAAAAAAAACAAGAAATACTAATCTTTAAAAACTTTTATTATAGAGATTAAGAAGTCAAAGCCACCCACTATTTGATTCATCTCATGTAATTTCCTCATCAGGGAGTAACAAATTTGGGTCATTGAGGCTAAAGTCATTGAGGCCATAAGAATTTTTCCTAAAAGCTATTAGTGTTTACTTGCATCATCACGATTTTCTCTATTAATTAGTCAACCCTATTTCTAAAAATACATTGTAATGTGCCAGCCATGTGGGCAAAATAAATTATTAGGGGGCCTAATACATTGTAATGTGCTAGCCATGTGGGCAAGTAAATACATCGTAATGTGCTAGCCACGTGGGCAAGTAAATTATTAGGGGGCAAAATACACAGAGAATTTTATAGTTTATCTCTACATTTAAAGGATAAAAAACCGCACACATTTTTGTATGTAGCATTATTAAATACTCTACTTACTAATAAGCACTTCCTCAATTTTATATTACTTGACATTTGTTGTCTATAAGATTTTTAAAGAAAATTTTAATTAAAAGTACATTCTATTAACTTAATCATACTAATGATACTTTGAAACAGTTAATTTGATTACGAAGATTTTACACAATTATTTAATACTAAGTAATCTGAAAAAAAAAATTCTCTTGATTATTTAAAAATGAATTAGTAAAATGAGCATCTAATTTTGCTATAAATGTCCAATAAAATGAAATGAACGAAGTGCATAAAATCAAACACGTTTTTTCTAGGGATAAGTCATAAGAATTTTTAAACTATGGAGAAATTATTAATTACACACCTAAACTATGTGAAGTTTTTATTATCCCACTGAAGTTAAATTTTACATATTATTACACCCATAAACTATGTGAGGTTTCTATTACCCCATAACATAATTTTCTTGTAATTTTTAAGTTCTTTTATCCTTTAAATGATTAGCAATATTTACAGGAAAACGGCCATATTGCTCTCTTACTATTGGAAACTAAGGTTTGATACCTCTATAATTGAAAGTTTTTAAGAATATCAAACTTTTAAAGTTCAGTTTAGTAAATTAAACTTCGATTCATTAAATTGATAATTATATATTGAAGGAAAAATATTTTTACAAGATATGTTCAGAATTTTTTCTACATTTAATATGTTAACTAAGTGAAATCAAGTATAATGGTTAGTTAGATATCCATTCTCAAGTCCTATTATTATGAATTTATAGACATAGGTCAAATTTAAACATTCAAATCACATATTAATGTTATCCATTATATATGGTAAACAATTCATTAGAAATGTTATCCATTATATATGGCAAACAATTCATTAGAAATGAACGTTTTGTATCACCAAAATTCGATTTCAATAACTCATGAGTAATTAAACGTAAGTACCAAATATCAAGCTTTCAAAATTCAGTCTAGTACGGTGAATATCCCGATTTGATTTGATACTTCATAAAAACCAAAACATGTATAAAATATCAAGAATAATTTTAGGAAGACTTTTAGAAATAGCTATCTTTTAGCATAAATTCGACAACCATAACCACATTTTATAAAATTTCAATCCATAAGCGTTGTATTTAACTATATTCACCTAATTATATAAATACATTAACTACTTAGGCGCGCCAAAAATAGAACTGAATATTTAAAAAAAAAAAAATCTCAAATCACGCGTATTTCATTAGAACTCAATATTCTCTTGTCCAATGAATCAAGATTCTCAAATGTAGAATTTATAAGCTTCATTTTTATCAAGAAATATAGAGAAATTCAGGAACAAAGCACGAAATTCCCAAAAAATTGATTGATCCTTCTTCTTCAAAATGTATACAGGTATGTCATAATGCAGTTTTTCATTGTTCTTTGAGCTTGAAACAAATACGGGCGACTTCAAAATCATTATAATCCCCAAATATTTTGTTGATACTTCTTCTTCGAAATAAATACAGTATGCGGTAATGCAGTTTTTTCAATGTTCTTCAGGTTTGAAACAAACATAGGCGATTTCAAAATCATCAAAATTTTTGTTGATCCTTCTCCTTCAAAACAAAAACAATATGTCATAATGTAGTTTTTTCGTTGTTCTTCTAGTTTGAAGAAAATATAGGTGATTTCAAATAATCAAAATCTCTAAAATTTTGGTTGACCCTTCTTCAAAATAAATACAATATGTTATAATGTAGTTTTCTCACATTTCTTCAAGTTTGAAACAAATATAGGCAATCTCAAAATCCACAAAAATTTGTGGATCGTTTTTCCTCGCGACATAAATAGATATATAGTAACGTAGAATGTTCAGTGTATCTTCGAGTTTGAAACAAATACAAGAGATGTCAAATATCGTATGTCATAATGTAGTTTTGGCACTATTCTTCAATAACGCACTAAGACTACATTTACACGGTGCTTAAAACCGCAAGTGATCCCAAGCTAACTCATGATATAGGCATAATTCGTGAGCAAGTGAATAAAAATGCATGAAATTTGAAATACTAGGCGGAAGCAATGTTATTAGCTGAACTTGTTCAATATAATACTGTTTAAAACATTAATAACACTGAATATACAAAAAGAAGCTGAAACTAAATACATCAACTCTAACTGACTATCTATGAAACCTCTACTAATACTGACTATAGGTGGTTGGGACATAACCCCCAGCTATCCCTAATAAATATAAATGAATAAAATAAAATACTAAGTCTACAAACTGACTTGAGTCCTCGAATAAAGAGAACTCATCATCTGTTAGCTGGAAGCTACAAACTAAGTGATCAAGGGTTTGTGAGCTAGAGATGATACCTACATTATAAAATAATACAGCCATACAAACGTATATGTGGTTAGTACTTCTATAATGTAATAAATATATGGGGGTGAATGCATCTTTCTTATAACTATATCAAGTCATTTATGACTTGCTGAAATTGACTATTCAGTTATCGGGCAATTTGTTTGTTTTTAGAACCAACTTCCTATTTTGAAGTCTTTGTTGGTAAGAATTGACTAACAGGCAAAACATTAGTATAAGAACCTCATATGCCAAATCTGATAGGTCCATCAGCTTCAAAAAATTGATTTTAGGCTAGGGAGACCTTTGGTTCGGGTCCCAAGGCTTTTAAAATTATTCTGAGCTATTGATCAGAAATTGATACAAATGGAACTATAGTGTGGGACCCACTTTTCATCGAAATAAACTCGAATTAAAATTTTTACTGTGCCATTGAGTCCAAAATATCAAATTTAATGGGGTATCATAGTCCATTTGCGTTAAGGGATTTCAAATGAATTCCGAGGGATCGGTGGAGACTTGGAGTTTTCCAAGTCCCCAAATGGTGCACCACTCAAATAGTGCATCCGCTTAAGTGCCACTTAGGTCACTTAATGCAGCCAACCATTCACTTAAGCAATCAGACTGCTAGTTGGTGGGCCGCTTAAGCAATCCTAGCCCTCTTAAACGAGAGTCGCTTAAGCGGTTATTGGGCTGCCTAAGCGATAGGTGTATACATGGGTGGGTACCGCTGAAGAGGTACTGATCAACGCTCAAACTACACTTCCAATAGAAGATAAAACAGTCACTGTCAAGTAAAGTAACCCAAATTAGGTTGTGGTCAAACCCATAGAGAATAAATGGACTTGTCTCTCTAATTTGCTGAACTCAACGGGCAGAACTGAAAGTAAATGGGGGGGGGGGGGGGGTGAAGTTATAATCTCAAACAAGTAATAGAATTAAAATTTGGTTGTAATCATTTAGAAAAAAACACTAGGAATGTATCCCCCCCTGGCTTCTCAACTTAGTAGGCTTATCGTGCTTTGTTGAACCAACACAATATCTTGCATGCAAAATCTGATAAGTTCTGTACCATCAACTATCTTGTGGACTCATTTACTGATTTCACCCTTTCCCTTTTGAGTCTCAGGATGTCACCTTACTAATCCTTATCCTAGATCCATTTAACTATTACCTTTTGAGTTTTAAGTTATTAGATGAAAACTAACTATCTTAAGTAGATGATACTAATTAGCCTAGATCGATAATTATTCTTCAAATTACTATTATGATTATCTTTTCCTAATCTCTACTCTTCTTGTGATGTAAGTAGTGATATACTAAGAAGGATCCTAAAATTTACAACAACTAAAAAATCTATCAAACTGAAGATAACCATAATACATGCAAGAATATTGGTTTAGAACAACTTCATGCTTCCCCTACTTCATAAATATGCTAGGATTTCCATAACCATAGCTAAGGGCTTTAGATGCTCATTGTAGTGAAACAATTAGTAGGATTCATAATTGAAAGTATTAAATAGTATCACAATGATCAACAAATAAAAACCCAAAGTCTCAAAATGAATTATCAACAAAAATCAAGAACAAAGTAATTCCAAGATCAAAATTGAATCCTAGAATCAAATATATATTTGTAAGTATCAAGAGTGCGTAAACTAACTAAAAAAATGTCTAAAGGGTATTTATAGAATATAAGGAAACCCTAGGAAACCATTCTCGAACAAAAGTGGAAAACTGAGGTCAGTGGCCACTTACTGGTGGCACCTACAGACCGTAGGTGATCCCACATAGGTTCCTTGACTCCCAAGAACTTTTGAATACTTTCTAAACTTTTCTTTTCTAAGACATATTCCACCTATGGCCCATAGGTGCCCTCCGTAAGTGAGAAGGTCTTCTTTTATGAACTTCTGAGTCTCTGGATCTTAACTTCTAACACATACGTTGGCACCTACTCTCTGTATGTAGTACATATAAGTTGTAGGTGTCAAGTTCTGTGGTCCAAGACTTTAACTTTCACTCATTTCTTCAAGAATAGTTTCAAAACTTGATTTCCTACAAAACACAACACAAAACACATCATATCTAACAAATTGACCTAAGTAACTTGCATATTTTCATCATTTTAAGCATTGAAAGTGCTATGAATCCATAGCACATCAACACCCCCAACTTAAAATATTTTCATGTCCTTAGTTAATACAACAATACAAAATAAAACAACAATGCTTAACTAGGAGAACTCTAAGCTATATAAGATAGTCAATAATCAACTTTAAGCTCAAACACATTACCCCCTCCCATTTTAACACTTCAAAACCAACTGTGTGTATACATAAAGCACAATAATATGGCACAAGGGAATAAAGATATAGCATTACATTAGCAAAATACAACCATTCATATGTACAAGTTAAACTACCCAAACAAGTAAGCATATAGTAATAAAATATAAAGCAAGGAAATGAGGACATACCTGGGCCACACAAGGTGTCCGTGTCATGCTCGTTCCCGTATAAGGGTATCTCAACTGACGGAGGAGGTGGTAACAGAGGTGCACTACTAAGGATGCACTCGCACCTAGCTTAGCATTCCTTCGCCTATCAATAAAGTTAGTCTTTCTCAAATCACGTGTGACCCTTTTTAGGGCCTGATCACATGGCACTGATACTATAGCTCCACTTTTCTGCCTCTTTTGGTCCCAAATACGGGGAACATCTCTTTATTCTCCACAAATAAATTAAAATATCTAGGTCCACACAGAGGTGCCGAATGAAATACTAGAGCTATAACTGGAGGGATGACCAGAATGTTGCTCTAGTAAGAGAACATATATCTGCCTGTAGTATGGCCACCTCTTCTCTAATCTAACCTAGATCAGGTGCCTCAATATCACTGAATCGGTCTGATACTTGACCTTCAAAATAATCTATATGGGCATGCACCTTAGCTCAAAACTCTAACATCTCAACCTTATATGCAACCTATAATTTAGTCTCTGGCGCCTCAAGTGTCATTCGGACCTAAGGCCGAATCTGCCCATACAATAATGCCACCTCAGCCTCAATATTCTCTAGACAGGTAGTGGTAGCACTTTGACTATATATTAATCTCTGCAAGAACTCATGATACAAAAACCATACCTATAGCAGCAGCTATAGTAGAGGGATGAGGGGGTACTATAGATGTCCCAATTGGATCCAAAGTGGAAGTTGTGTCTGAAGCAGATATATCTGGGGTTCCCTATCCCCATGTTCTTATATCAAGGGTTTCTTTTTTCTCCTCCATCTCTAATCCATACTAACACCAACATCTACTCCCTATCTATCAGTAGGCTCCATAAAAACTGATGGGCCCTCAAACTGGGCCAAAATCACTATCGAAGGCGTATGGGACCTCTATACAAGGACCAAGTTTTCCGAATCCTTAATCATATTATTATAGGACCCCCTCATCTCCTCTACTATTGTATCAACATTTGTAATCTTTGGCACTCTGGCCTCATCATAAAACATCTGGATAAGAAAAAAAAAGGGTGCTGTGGTCTTCTTCCTAAATGCCCGATCATGAATCTCATATCTGATGATGGACACAAAGTCAATATCATAACCAAAAACCATGCTCACAATCAATGTTGCATAATCCCATGTAAGTAAGCTATTCGCTGTAGTAGAACATAATTGATAACGCACTATCAACCACTAAAACTTTGCAGCAAATGTCAGTGTTGCTTTCTTAAACACACCTTGCCCTTAACCGAAGGGGCATCCATACTAAGAGGTGAAATATAACTGGCGATCCATCTTGCCAAACCTATCATATTACTTCTGTTCCAAGACACTTGCATAACGCGTCTATCATGCACCAATCTTAATTGGTGATCATACTCTGTTGTAGATGCAGAAGCTGCATAATCTGGGCCAAAAAGAACTTGGTAGATGGCCACCGCTAAAATATCAACCCTGAACTTTCTCACCAGCGTGTGATCCTATTGGGGCTTCTCTAAATTTGTACCATATCTAGGCGTGGTCAACAGTATTGTGGTATAGTAGGAAGCATAAAACTCCAACACTAATTCTTTGCTATAAGAACCATGGGGTCTAGTCATCCACCCAAACTTATTGCAATCAAATGCAGCCTTTAAAAGTGCTGCTCCAGCCAACCCTGATAACTCTATCTGTCTCTCCTCCTAGATGGTCCTTTAGGGCCTACCTGTCTTGGTCACAAAGTTGTCTTTCTCATAAACTAGTTATAACCCCTCTACACACTATCTCGAGTTTACCTCATCAATAGGCTCTGCCGAGATGTGAGTAGTAGGGTCAGAATTTTATTCTATTTGGGTAGGTGGCTCCTGATGGGATATCAGTGTTGTACCCTCTTCAGACTGGGGTATTGTGGATAGTGGATCAAGAGCTGGTTCTATGACTCATCTTGGTACCCCCTCATCAGACTAGGGGTCTTGTGTAGCTTTCACTGGAACTGGCCCAGACTTTACCTCCTCCCCATTTTCATCTTCTCCTTCCTTAGACTAAGGAGAGTATGGAAGTAAGATCCTAGCCGACTTTATCCTCAGTTTGGGTACTGGTATACTGACCCGTGGCTGAGCTCCATGTCGAGTAGAAGTATGTCGTCTATCATACTGTGAATGGTTTGCAAGTGATATGCCTAAGGTAGGTTTAATAATAGTCTTAACAACAACATATGTCTGGGATCTAGTCTATAGCCGCATCAGTCTGATCGAGGCTACTCTGGTCGGGGAAATCAGGTATTTCTCAATTGATCCACTACGCTCAGGGGATTTGTCTCATCACCTCAAAGGTCCAGCCTTCTTCTTTGAAGCTTTTGGTGCTACGTATACCTGAAAAACCAAGTGTTAGTGTGCGAAAGATAGTGAGGGACTAAAAATATGAAGAAAAGCTCAAAATTAGAAGACTTCAAATTTACCTTCAATTTTACATCCCTATAACTTATACTTAGTCCAAACAAGTCCAATATTTTCACGTAAAACTAAAATCAACTTTTCAATACAAATGCGACATACAAGACTCTTGGGATTCCTCGAACTATTCAACTTTAACTTCCATTTAGGGCATTATCATTGAGTTATAATTCAAGAAAAATGCACCTATTTTTTATTTTAGGCTAATTCTAGGTTCCCATACATAAGTTTGTTGATTTTTATATATTTTGTAGGAGATTAACAACACCAACTTTCATAGTTCATGTTTAACATAATATATTATTATTAGGAGCCAATAAGTTTACCTTTCATTTCAATAACTGGAAGTGAAGATTGAAAAGTATAAAGAACCCTAGATTTGATGCACAATAAGTTCAATTTAGACAAGTTAGTACTAGGCAAAAGTGTTATTCTCACCTTTTATAAAGTATGGGGAAGTGGGGAAGTCGGTTTAGGTGCTTAAAAAGCCTTAGAGGTTCGGTTATGGTCGGGTTAAGATTGGTGTGAGCCCAGATTTTTAAACAAAACTTGGCCCAAATTTTTCCACTTATGGCACGACATACGGATCGTAGGTGGCACCTACAGGCCGTAGCTGCCAGTGCATAGGTAGGCCTAAATTTTTTTAAAAATTTTGGCCCTTTTCCTGCTCTCTGGACTTATTTTTCTAACACATATTGCACTACTTACGAAGTCATAAGTGGTATTTATGACCTCATAAGTATGTTCACAAGTTCAAGTCAAGAAAATCCCCAAAAATCCTTAAAATTTCCTTTTAACATTCGATGCAAACTTTTCTTGCCTAAGTGGGACTTATGACCTTTATAAGTTGGTCACAAAGTTTCCTTACCTGCATCATTCTAAATGAAGCAATGTATTACTATGTTATAGGTCGTTCCCCATACTACTGTACCTACAAAAAATAAAATAACATAAATACTAAAATAGTGGCTTGCCTCCCACCCAGCGCTTGATTTAACATTGCGGGACGATGTGGCTAAGTTGGTTACTCAGGCTTCACAAACAAGACCATGGGTTAATTCTCATGCAATTCTTGATTTAGCATTGTTAGACGACTTGCGTACCTTTATTATATAGAATTCATTAAGGTACCAAAAATAATAACCTCTTAGGTCATGAACAAAATGAATAATCGACATCACCCTTATGTCGGTTTGCTATTTTATAGTTCTTTGAATATTGAATGTGACTTCCTTATTATTAAATCTGAACTTGAGCTCCCCTTACTCCATATCAACCATCGCTCTACCCATGTCCATGAATGGTCTTCCCAATATAATGGGCATCCAAAGTCAACCTCACAATCCAAAATGGCAAAGTCAGTTGAAAACTAAAGTTATATACTTTTAACAACACATCAAATGATATGCCCATGGGTTTCTTGACTGTGCGGTCTGCCATCAATAACTGCATAGTCATCGGTTCTGGAGGGATCAAACCCAACTATTTGAGCACATCTAACGGTATCAAATTAATGTTGACTCCTAAGTCATATAATGCTCTGGAAAACCTAGATATCCCAATGGTTCATGGAACCGTGAATGCTCCGAGATCACTCTTCTTTAGGGCTAGAGATTAAGGAGTGACTGCACTGCAATGCTAAAATCCACCAACATCCTTAAAACTCACAACTCTCTTCTTTGTCACCAATTCTTTCATAAACCTGAAATACCCAGTCATCCACTCCAAAGCCTCAAGAAAAAAAATGTTCAAGCTCAACTCTTTCAACAATCAATGAAATTCTTGAAATTCCCTTCTTCCTTTTTCTATTTCAATCTTTGAGAAAAAAGTGGGAGAGGTCGTTGGATTTTCTTCACTAAAGACTCATCGAACATGCCCTTACCTTTATCCATATCAACATTACCATTAACACCTATTGCCTTGTATGACTTCGCAATAGGTGTCTCATCAACCACAATACTATCATTTATCGACTCATCAAAGTATGCAATGGGGGATTAACAATAGACTTACCACGCTGAGTGGTGATAATGAGACAATGAACATCATTTTTAGGATTTTGAATTGTGTTACTTGAAAGGGTACCCGACTATCTCTGATTCAATATTGTAGTTATCTACCCAAACTATTGTTCTAATTGTTTTATCATAGTTTCATGAGACTCCACCTTTTTAGTCCATCCTGAGATATCAGCCTTAATCTCCTTAAGTTATGTTTCCTATTTTTCTTGACCCTTCACCAACTTAGACAACATCATCTCCATTATCTATTCAATATCATGACTACCCAGTGGAAAATACATGTCTCCCTTCTTCTTATAGTCATTGTTCCTACTCTAGTCACCATCACACTCTCTATTATGGTCTCTATATCTATCTCCATAATAATTCCAACCTTGGTTTCCTTGCTATTTATCTCAGAAACCCTCTATCTCTTAATTATGATACTTAGCCTCTTCCTCAATATCTGAATCATAAAGTTTATAAGATTTACCCCGCGTTCCCACCGCATTCACCTTAATAGAATTCACTATTGTGAACTTCTTTGTTAGCAACCTATTAGCAGTTCTAAGATGTGCAATCTCTTACACCATAGAATTATCAACCACTTTATACTAGCCAGATTCCCCAATTTCATAAATGCCAGCACCTCTCTTTGCCTTTTGAATATGCTACCCTCGGTTAGTGATAGAGATCTGGTCTAGAATATTAGATGTTATATTTTAACAAAACAGCATGAATGTTGCTCCAGTGGTCAAGTCTACCATGTCTCTAGAACTGATGTTCAAGGCTCTATAAAATATCTTCAGCAAGTTTGTCCCTAACATGAGATGATTGGGTACCATGGCTCTGGAACTGAATGTTAATGCTAATTCAAGTTGAATCCATGTGGTTTAATAGATAGAAAATCCTAAGTTGATGAAATAAAGTGACCTTATTACTAAAATCAATGTATTTTTAAAAATTTTAGTAGTTAAAAATGGGCTAAATTATTGAAGGGGGTATATATTCTTACTGTTATAGGTTAAGAAAGAGTTAAACGAGAACAAAAGGATAAAAGTGTGGCTTAAAAGTGACTAGAGAAAGAAATTGATGTAGACTATGGTTTTATTGCAACACTTAGACTTTCTTAGGTTTGTGATTTTTTGTAAGGTAAACATCAATGATTTTCTTCTGGCATGACTTAGAATTTATTAATTTCATTTTATTTTATACGTATTGTGATAATATTGGATACTAGAGGATCATATACCATGCCGATATGGATATGATATGTTGTGAAAGAGGACATGGTACCACGTTGGTATAATATGATGTTGTTGATAATGAGAAAAGAAAGAGGTGATGTGCACATCTTGCATACACACACCTATTCATATGCATTGGATGTCTTTATGATTACTATAGATGGTGATGAGTTGTTGGTGAAAGTGACTAAGTATAAAATCTTGTGAAAGTAAATTTGTGTATTATACTTGTATGATGTTTTAAGTTGTTGATGTGTTTGATTATGATTTTTTTGTTATTGCCTTTATACTTCTCTGGCTTTCTTACTTGTATATTATTGAGTTAGTTGACCTATGATGCTTACCAGCACTTGTTGATGTACTGATTCTACCTGCACTCTTCCTTTGTTGAGTGCAGAACATCTTCCAGCGGTTGACATAAGACCTTGACTACATTTAGTGGTTCAGACTTGATTTTAAGGATAGGCACTATGATCGAGCAACCTTTGAATCTTCCTATTGATGTTTATGTCCATTATTTCAGGATTAAGATGATCCCTTATTACTTATGTTTTTGGATATTTTAGTTGTTTCAAACTTAATTTTTTCTTGAATGTTCTTTTAAAGTGACTTCTGGTCTCGAGGATGTAATAAGGTGAGGTTTTCATAATTATTGGTTTTAGATAATGATGTTGATTTGACGGATGGTTTAAATTATTGAATAGACTTTCTTTTGCACTTGTTTGAAAAAAGTTAATATAAGGTGAATATAAAAGTAACACTTGAGTTAGTAAGGATGAGATTTGTATGGTTCTCTTGCCATAGGTTAAGGTGGGTGTCGATCATGACTTATTGGGTTGTGACATAGATGATATCAGAGAACTAGGTTTGTAGATCTAAAAGCACAAAAATAGTTCTAGTAGAGTTTTACAGAATGGTATAAAGATATCTATACCTTTATTTGTGAGGCTATAAGATTTTAGGAATGAATTTTTTTTTTTTTTTATGAAATGACTTGATTTTAATTTGTATTTGGTGATATAAACTGGAATCTAATCTATTCACTTTTGTCCGTAGATGGTAAATACTCATTATACCAGAGTAGAAGCAACCACAACCATAACAACACTAACAACAATACCTGCACCTGCCATTGGGGACATGCAGTACGAAGAGGTGGAGCTAAGAAATCTGGAATATCAGCAAGATTGATATCATTGTGTCTTCTCTCATATTAAGCTAGGTCATGCACAAAATAAAGAGGAGGAGGTCAAGAAAAAGGAGACGGTAGCTCCAGAGAATATTGTGCAAAAGATTCTAATATTGTGATCACATGTACTATTCTTGTCTGTGATCCTATGGCTTCTGTGTTGTTTGATCACAGTTTCACTTTCCTTATTTGTTTGTGAAATTTGCACTAGGTTGGTACTTAGATTGTGAATATCTTGATACTTCTATGTATATGTCTATGCCAGTTGAAGTGTCTATATATGTTGATCAATATGTGTCCTGTGTGTTTATAGGGCTTAAGGCCTTAGCAGACCTAATTATTCTAAGTATGGAGGAGTTTGATGTTATATTGGGGATGAGTTGGTTGTCTCCTTATCGTGCTATTCTTGATTATTATGCAAAATAATTACTTTAGAGATGCTCAAGGTGGATAAGTTATAGTGGAGGGTACTTATAAGCCTAATACTGTGAGGGTTGTGTAAACAATTCATGCCCAAAAGTTAGTAAAAAGGGGGTGTAGAGATTTTTTGGTTCATCTTTATGAAGATAAATCTATAGTTCCTCTCATAGCATCCATTCCAGTAATATGTGCATTCTAAGAAGTGTTTTCAAATGATCTCTTGGATATGCCCCCGAATCAAGAAGTTGACTTTGGTAAAAATTTAAAGCCAAGGACTAGACCCATATCTATCCATCCTTATTGTATGGAACAAGCAAAGTTGAGATAGTTGAAATCTCAGTTACAAGAGTTTGTAGAGAAGGGTTTTATTTACCCAAGTTTTTTTTCTTAATGTGCTGGTTTTGTTTGTGAAAAATATGGATGTTATCATGAGAATATTCATATACTATTGCTAGTTGAATAAGGTAACCATCCACAATAAATATCCTTTGCCTCAGATAGATGACTTGTTTGAGTAGTTGCAAGGGGCTTCTATATTCTCCTAAATTGACTCGAGATTAGGTTACCATCAACTCAAGATTAGGGAGGAGGATATCCCAAAGAATTAGTTCCAAACCTACTATGGGATCTATGAGTTCCTAGTTATTTCCTCTAGGTTGACAAATGCCTGTTGCTTTTTTGAGCCTGATGATAGGATTTTTAAGTTGTTTTTGGATTTATTTGTTATTATATTTATTTATGTCATGTTAGTTTACTCTAAAGGTGAATTAGATCATGAAACTTATTTCCATATGTTGTTGGGGTTGTTAAATGAGAATTAGTTATATGCTAAATACTATAAGTGTGAGTTCTTCCTTTCTTTAGTGTCCTTCTTAGGGAACATGTTTATAAGAAAGGAGTTATGGTAGACCTATAGAAGGTTGAAGCTATTAGGAACTAGGCTAGACTGACAAATGTGATATAAATTTATAGTTTTGTGGGTTTTACTAGTTAATACAATTGTTTTATTAAATGATTTTATGATATTACTTCACACATAACTCGCATTATTAAGAAAGACTTCCTATTTGTATGGGATGAAAAGTGTGAAGAGATCTTCCAAAAGCTTAAGACTTTGTCGACCTTAACCCCGATTCTCACATTACCTATTGAGATTAAAGATGTAATTGTATTATGATGCCTCATGATTGGTTTTAGGTGTTGTTTTGATGCAGGAATAGAACATGATTGCTTATGCTTCAAGACAAATGAATCCTTATGATAAAAAATATCCCACACATGATTTAGAATTTGCAGATATGATGTTTGCTTTAGAATCATTATCTATATATGGTAAAGTGTGAAGTGTTCACAAACCTTTACAACCTAAAACACATGTTCACCAGAGGGATCTGAATCTAAGACAGAGAAGATAGATGGATATGATTAAAGTCTATAACATCTTAATCCTATATCACCCAACTAAAAGAAACTATTGGGGTAAATACACTGAGCCAAAACTAGTGGCATTGGGGTTTTAACATTATTGGAGGTGTCCAGGCAGCCATTGATAAGATAGGTAAAATATTAGCCTAATAGGTTTCTAATATTGTAGGTGACTAATGAAGGAAGAGTGTTAGCACATGTGGAGGCCAAGTTCACATTCTATGATCAAATCAAAAGCAGGCAATTCGAGGACAAAAAATTAAAAAACTTTGGAGAAAAGGTGATACAGGGTGAAGCAAGAGTGGCCATTTTTGATAATAAGGGAGCATTGAGGTTTCAAAGGCGGTTATACGTGCCCTGGGTATGCAATTTGATTCTAACTATTCTAGTATAGGCTCATAATCTTAGGTACTCTATAGATCTGGGTACCAATAAAATAAATGGGAACTTGAGATAACATTAATAGTGGAAAAGAATAAGATGTGATATTATGAATTTTTTAACAAAGTGTCAAAATTGCCAACAGGTTAAGTACGAGCACTGAAAGCCTAGTGGTATATTTCTGAGAATTCCCATTCAAAAATAAAAGTAAGAAAGGATAGTGATGGACTTTGTAGTTGGCATTTCAAAAATATTAAGGAAGTACGACTCTATAGGGGTCAATGTAGATCGATTGATTAAATAGGCTCATTTCATCTCAATAATATGGCTACACTGGCCATGATTTATATGAAGGAGATTTTAAGGTTACACAGGGTATCAATTTTGTTGTGTGATAGAGGTACTCAGTCCACCTCCAAATTTTGGGAGAAATTCTTGTAAGAATTAGGGTCAAGTTGGACCTGAGTACAACTTTCCATCCACAAACCAATGGTTACTCGGAGAAAACTATTCAAGTACTTGAGGACATGCTTTGAGATTGTGTTATGGAATTTAGGGGTTAGTGGGACCAGTACTTACCATTGTGTGAATTTACCCATAATAATATCTACCACTTTAGTAGTAACATGACCCTTTTTGAGGACTTATATGATAGAAGGTGTAGGTGTTTAATTGTATGGTTTGAAGCATTTGAGGTGAGTCTTTGGGGAAATGACTACTCAAGGATTTAATGGAAAAAGTAAGATTCAATCGAAAAAATCTTATATCGGCCCAGAGCCAACAGAAGGAGAAAAAGTACTTCTAATGGTGTCACCCATGAAGGGTGTAATTCAGTATGGAAAGAAGGACAAGTTGTGTCTAAGATATATTGGACCCTTTATGGTTTTAAAGGGAGTGGGGTAGCACATAGACTGGACTTACCCCCTAGTATGTCTGGACTTCCCCCGATATTCTACATGTATATGCTAAAGAAGTATCAGGTTGATGGTGATTACATCACTCATTGGGACCCTAAATTATTTGATAAGTAGTTGTTCTAAGAATAGGAACCAATTGCTCTATTAGCTAAGGGTGTCAGAAAGTTGAGGACCCGAGTTATCCCTTATGTAAAGGTTCAACAGAGGAACTATACCATTAAATAGGCAAATTGGGATATGGAGGCAGACATACGCAAATGATATCCAAACTTTTTCATTTATTATCACTTATTCATTGATGCAAATAATATTCACACTTATTCATAGACCCAGGTACTTTTGCTTTGGTTTGCTATGTCCGTAGGACTCTAAATTTGATCTAGAACAAACAAGTGGTTAATTGATAT
Organism: Capsicum pubescens; assembly: GCA_030864215.1. Lineage (NCBI taxonomy): Eukaryota > Viridiplantae > Streptophyta > Magnoliopsida > Solanales > Solanaceae > Capsicum > Capsicum pubescens. The sequence continues at coordinate 338,865,677 of CM061548.1, forward strand.
CTAATGTAAAAACCTAAATTATTTTTATGATAAAAGAGGGGATAAAATTTGTACTTAGACTCCCCTTAGCAAATTTTTAAGGATTTTAAGGCTAGTCTAGGATTGGAAAATTTTAGTGGCTAATCTGGTTGCAATGTGATTGTTGGTAGTGATGTTCAATATGGTAGCTAGATGGACAATGAGTTTGGGAACTCGTCGTAATTTCAGACATCTAAAACAAAGTTTTAGAACTCAAGTTATAGATTTTATCATAGAAGGGTTGGTATGTCGTGTTATATTTAATGGCGTGTCTTGTAAAATGAACAATACTGTGGAGACGTATCAAGTTTCTTCCTCAAAATGCTAAACTGGTACTGATACAACAGTCATAGGTACCGCAATGGTGGACCTCAATTTTAATGTGTGAACCTTTGTAGCAGAACTTTAACTTCTGCAGTGATAATTAACTACTGCAGCGGTAACACCCAAATTTGATAGCTTTTTAAAGACAAAAAAAAATTTTATTTTCAACTTTTTCAAAAAATGTAAAAGACAGCTTTGGTGAAGACAATTTTGAGAGGGGTTTTGAGGTTTTTATCTGTGGAGGTAAGCTATTATATTCTAGAATTGAATTAATTTTTATAACTTTAGAAAATAAGTAAAAATAAATTCATGGTAGAAAATTGAGGTTACCCCAATTTGATAAAAAAAAATGGGGAAAATATGTATAAATTCAGTAAAGAATGATTCTAAGGAATTAGAAAATATTAATGGAAATAAAATCACAATTCTTCATGATAATTCAAGTAAAATTCATATGGTTTAAAACATAGAAACCCTTAAGATGATGATATATGGTGAATTTATAACTAAATTTAGTGATTTTTGATCCCAAGTAATTAAAAAGATGGTTAATTATTGAAATGGATATATATTCTTGTTGTTATATATCAAAAATGAGTTTAAAGAGAATGAAAGGTCTAAAGTATGGCTTAAAGGTGACTTGAAGAAGGAATTGACATAGACTATGGTTTTGTTGTAGCACTAGGACTTTCTTGACTTTTTTCTTATTTGTAAACTAAACATCTATGATTTTCTTCTAGCATGACTTATGATTTATTGACTGCATTACATGTCATATGCATTGTGATGATATTGGGTGATGGAGGATTGAGTACCATGTCAGTACAGATATGATATATTATGAAAGAGAATCAGGTACCATGTCGGTATGATATCATTTTGTTGTTGAAGATGAAAAGAGTAAGAGATGATGCATACATCTTGCATACATGCATGCATTAAGAGATGATGCATACATCTTGCATACATGCATGCATTCATATACATTGGATGTTTTTATTATATGTGGTTATGAGTTGTTGGTGAAAGTGACTAAGTCCAAATGCTTGTGAATTTGAACTTGCATATTATATCGGTATGATGTATTTAGTTGTTGAGGTTTTTTATTATGATTTTTGTTATGATCACTTTTATGCTTTTCTGGCTTACATAGGTTGCGCCTAAGTGCACACTCAAGTGTACGTGATTTCACCAAGTAATATAGTGTCCTTTTAAAAAACAATTATCAAACCCTCAGAGACTTGTGTTAACAACTATCCCAAACTAGTACAACTATTAAGATTAACTCAGTGCTAACATAACCAAAAGATTGCTTGAAAATTACAACTAAAGTAAACTTAACAATATGGTAAATTAAAGGTTTTACCAATCAATGGGGAGAAACGCAAGGCTAAGTCACTGCAAATAATCATACAAAACTATAAATTTCGTTGGTTAGGTTGATAATCTTGGTTGTTGGTTCACGGGGATCATACTATGACTATGGCCTTCCAAACCTCTAGTCAATTATCCAACTTTTCCCCATAACTACATCATTAAATGGGGATGTGGTAACTAAGTTAAATATATTCATATTTCATTCCATACTTGAACAAAATAGAAAACATAGGTATATTACTATCCTAAATGCAAATTATAACTTTATTCAATTAGAAGAATAAAATTCTATTCTATCTATCCCATATTTTATCATCTTATTCCTCCTCCTGAGTTCACAAGATGATTTCTAATACCCCATACTTCTACCTAGCTTGAAATCGTCCTAAGTATGTTAGAAACTTACTTTGAAGTATGAATCCACTTTTATATATGTGGAATTTTTAAGATTTTCACTTTTTATCATGTGGTAAATTTAATTAGCTTTCCAATGATACCAATTTCGTCCAAATCTGATATCGGGGTAGAAAGTCATGGCCGATTTACAGAAAGCAGCCAAAACTGCCCAGGTGCGATGATGAGGTCTGATGAACCGTCGAACTAGCAACGGACCATCGCCCAAACCATTGTAGAGGAGGCAGTGAGACCACCTTCTGCCTAAAGGTGATGGCTCAGGCAGACGGACCATCGAGCTAGAGATGGACCGTCGCCCAAGACATCGCAACAGAGACAGTGAACCCCTATTCTGCCCAGGTGCGACGGTCAGGACCAACGGACCGTCGACCCAGCGATGGACCATCACACCCACCATCGTATAGTTCATTCAGCTATTTTAAAGTCATTTTTAAAAGGGTATTTGGGTCTTTTTCACCCGTTTTAACCTCTAATTATATCATACCAAGGCTCATAAGTTCATTATCTATCTGCAACATCAAATTAGGGTTTCCTCTCAAATATAATCCCCAAGAACAAGATCCAAATCCTTCTTCAAGAAACTAAGAAATTCAAGTTCTTCAAGTCTAAGAACTTCAAGAAACTCACAACCCAGGTATGTCATGTGTTGATTCATGGGTCGCTTTCACCCATGAGGCTCAAGAATCTCTTTTCAAAATCTAAGATTTTTATACTTATGAATGTTCATGATGGTGTGGGGTTTTGATTTATATTTGAAATTGCATATTCCAATGATTGACCCTAGGATGTGATGATTTTCATAATAATCATAATAAACCCTTAAATTTATATATTGATTGGTGTATCCATAATTATTAGATGTGTTGATGATTTTATAACCAAAGCATGCTACCCATGTGTTCGATTAAATGTCTATGGGAAGGAAAAGTGCTATACTAGTATGATATTATGAAATTCCCATTTATGTACAAGTTTATGCATGTCAAGTGTTTGATGAAATGTCTTAGTCAATGAGGTATGGATATATGTGTGGCCATTGTGGTGCTTTAGAACTTTTACTTCATGAATTCTCAAACTTATTGTATTATAGATTCTGTTGTTGGTCATGTATTCAAAAAAGTCATGCTTTGTCAGTTTCATGCTATCGAGTTCTAGGGGTACTTGTACCCAAAAATTAGTTGTGTTCCTACAGCCAGTGTCATGTTTTCAAGATACTCTCAGTGGAGCCATGTTCATAGAAATTCAGTCAATCATGTGACTCAGGAAAACTCAGAAAACTCAGTAATCTTAGAAACCTCAGAAATTCAGTAATCTTAGTAGTATTCCGGCAGTCAACAGAACTCAGTTAACTCAGTCCAGTCAGTTCAGTTAATATTGTTCAGTGTCTATCCAGATGGGAGTAGACATTAGCACCGAGCAAACCCAAGGATGGGAACCCACCTATTATATAAGGATGTGATTCTTAGAATCAATCCTCGCATTCTAGAATTACGTAACCAGCGTAGGTTGAGACATCATAGCCTGTTATATGAGGGCAGATGAGGTGGCTTAACTTGTTATATGAGAGTTCCCAGCGTTCTCACTAGAGTTACTTGTTATATAAGGGTTACTCACAGATTTTCCTTACCAGTGGAACGGTATTGACACTCTTCTAATTAGGGTTACAGATTAGATCCCAACTCAGCCATAATAGCGTATTAGGGGCATGTCGGTTAGATGAGTACTTCCCATAGTTATAGTACAAAATCAGGATTGTCAGATACAGTCATTCAGTCTCAGTAATAGAACTCAGATAGTTCTACAGTATTCAGGACTGTCAGATACAGTCAAATCAGAACAGTACGAAACTCGGCTAGTTCCATCAGAACCTAGACTACCAGATACAGTCGCTCAGTATCAGTTATTTCAGTTATACAGATATCAGTATCTCATGTTATCAGTACTCAGACTCAGTAATCATGTTATCACAAACTCAGTTATAGTTATCATGTAGTCATGCATGTATTCTCACGTTCATGTTATGCAGTCAGTTAGTGTAGTTCATGCATATGACCTCTTTTTCATTCAGCCTACCTCACATGCATACCAGTATATTCAAACATACTGACACATTTGTGCTTTAGTGTTTTATACCATAGGTTCAAAAGCACGAGCGCTAGAGCATCAGTAGCACTCCAGTCTCAGCAGTCAGAGTTAACAGTGAGCCCTCATCCTTCGAGGACATGACCATTACTTTATTATCATATTAATTAATTTATTTCAATAGTTGGAGTTAGTTGGGGACATGCCCCATCAACTACTTATTCAAACAACTCAGTCAGTTAGAGGCTTTTTAGACTAGCATGTTCAAATAGTTATTTCAGTTGTTTTAGGTATTTCATACCCCTCCAGATGTTATGTTTTATCAGTTATGTTATAGGTTTGAACCTTATGGCCTTTCAGCCTTTATTTTTGCATGTATACAATATATTATTCAGTGTACAGGTACAGATATCAGTCATGGGTTAGCTTGTGGTCTTTCGGGGTCATGAAAATCGTGTAATGTTCTGGGTACCAGATTCGGGGGGTTACAAACTTGTTATTAGAGCCTAAGGTTCAATAGAGTCCTAGGAAGTCTGAAAGCCACATCTAGTAGAGTCTTGCACATGGGTGTGTTGCGTGTTACATTTATGTGCAGGAGGCTATAAGATGTTTTAGGAATAGTTTCCCTTCTTTCAGTATTCATGTCATGCCAGTGAGCTTAATCTCAAGTCAATCTCTCGGTCTAATCCGTTTCTCCCTTTCTTATATCGAACATACCTCCTAAAAGAAGAAACGGTAATCAGCTAGCCCCTCAGCCCGAAGATCCTTTGGGCGAACATATCTCTCATGCAGAGTTTAGAGCCGTATTCACTACTCTTACTTAGTCGGTTGTTGCTCAGAATGAATGACCAGTTGTTGTTCTATCCAACCCAGTGGCCAATTCAGCTGCATCCAGGATTTAGGACTTCACCCGAATGAATCCTACATCCTTTCTCGGGTCTAAGTCAGATAAGGACCATCAGAAATATATCGATCAAGTTCAGAAGGTTACAGATATCATGGAGGTTACTTCTAGTGAGAGTGAAGAGCTAGCTGCATATCAGTTGCAGGATGTTTCTCACACTTGGTACAAATAGTGGAAGTCAGAGAGAGTTGCAGATGCAGGGCCTATTGGGTGGAAGGAGTTTTCTACTATATTCTTAGATAGAATCTTTCCCCTAGATATGAGAGAAGCTAAAGTTTTCAAATTCATCAACCTCAGGCAGGGCAACATGACAGTGAAAGTTTATTCTCTTAAGTTTACTCAATTAGCCAGATATGCTCCTCATGTGGTTGTAGATTGGGCTAAGATGAGTAAGTTTGTTTCTGGGGTGAATGATAGTGTAGTTAATGAGTGCAGGTTAGCGATGTTGAATAGTGACATGAACATAGCCAGCCTTATGACTCATGCTCAATAGATAGAAGAGCAAAACATTAAGATGAGGGAGAAGCAGAATAAGAGAGCAAGGATAGGTAGTTTCAACTTTTCTCAGCCCAAATTAGAAGGAGGAAACCGTTCTCAGTTTCTTCCTAAGTTAGCAGTTCCAGCTCATTCTTCAGCTAGTTCTCCAGCTCCTAGATTCAGAGACGATAACAGAGATAGAGCGCTAGTCTTTAAGTCTCAGGGCAGTGTTAGTAGTGCCCACACCTATCCTCTTTGCCAGATTTGTGGGAAGCACCATAAGGGTATTTGTAGGGCTGGAAGTGGTATTTTCTTTGGACGTGTCAAGCTAGGCCACAGAGTTAGAGACTGTCCTCATCCAGGTCCTCAGAGTCAGTAGAACCATTTCTCAGCTCAGTTCGGTCGCCCAAACCAGCAGGGTGCCACCTTCAGCGCTACTAATGGGCAACGCCTAAATCAAATTTATGTTCTCCAGTACCGAAAAGATTAGGAAAATTCTCCTGAAGTGTTTATTGGTACGTTATAGATCTTTCATGTTCATGTTTATGCTTTGCTAGATCTAGGAGCTTCTTTGTCTTTTGTTACTCCCTATATAGTAGTTGATTTCAGAGTCAGTCCCGAAATTCTAGCAGAGACCTTTCCAGTCTTTACCCAAGTGGGTAAAACCATCATAGCCTGACGGGTATATAGGAACTGTCCAATTATGGTATCTCAGAAAGTCACCTCAATCGAATTAGTCGAATTAGAGATGACTGATTTTGATGTCATTCTCGATATGGATTGGCTTCATTCTTGCTATGCCACAGTTGACTACAGAAATAAAATAGTCCAGTTTTAGTTTTTGAATGAACCCGTCCTACAGTGGAAGGGTAGTACTTCAACGTTCAGAGGTCAGCTTGTTTCCTACCTTTGGGCAATAAAAATGATATCTAAAGAATGTGTCTATCATTTTTTTCGAGTTAAGGACACTAGTTCTGAAACTCCCAATCTCGAATCAGTCCCAGTTATAAATGAATATTCAGATGTCTTTCCCGAAGATCTTCCAAGAATTCCTCCAAAAGGGAAATAGACTTTGGCATTGATATTCTTCCAGATACTAAGCCTATATATATTCTTCCAAATAGAATCGCACCAGCAAAACTCAGAGAATTGAAAGATCAGTTGAAGGATCTCCTAGATAAGAGATTCATCAGACCCAGCGTGTCCCCATGGGGTGCACCAGTCTTATTCGTGCGCAAGAAAGACGGTTCTCTTAGAATGTACATTGATTACCGTTAGCTCAATAAAGTCATGGTCAAGAACAAGTACCACTTCCTAGAATTGATGATTTGTTTGACCAACTTCAGGGTGACAGCTATTTCTCTAAAATAGACCTCATATCAGGTTATCATCAGCTCAGAGTCAGAGAATGTGACATTCCAAAAATAGTCTTCCATACTTGGTATGGTCACTTTGAATTCTTAGCTATGTCCCTTGGTCTTACCAATGCCCCAACATATTTCATGGACTTGATGAACTGGGTGTTCAAGCAGTTCTTGTCCATGTTCGTGATAGTCTTCATAGATGACATTCTGGTCTATTCTCGCAGTGAGCATGATCATGCAGACCATCTCAGAATAATACTTCAGACTCTCATAGATCATCAGATATTTGCCAAATTCAATAAGTGCAAATTTTAGCTAAGGTCAGTAGCATTCTTTGGTCATATCATTTCTGGTGATGGCATTAGAGTTGATCCTCAAAAGACTGAAGCAGTAAGCAATTATCCCAGACCTGTCTCTCCATCAGATCTCAGGAGTTTCTTGGGTTTGGATGGCTATTACAGATGGTTTGTTGAGGAATTTCTTCTATTGCATCCGCTATTTCTAGATTGACTCGGAAAAAATTCAAGTTTCAGTGGTCAGATCCTTGCGAGAAGAGTTTTCAGGAGTTGAAGACTCGACTCACCTCAGCTCTAATCTTAGCTCTTCCAGATGGTCCTAATGGGTTTGTAGTGTATTGTGATGCATCCAGATTAGGTTTGGATTGTATCCTCATGAATCATGGTAAGGTCATAGCCTACGCCACTAGATAACTTAAACCCCATGAGAAGAATTATCCTACTAATCATCTTGAGTTAGCAGCCATAGTATTTGCCTTGAAGATTTGGAGGCATTATTTATATGAAGTTTATGTGGATGTATTCATAAATCATAAGAGCCTTCAGTATGTTTTTTCTCAGAAAGATCTCAATCTTTACCAGAGAAGGTGGTTAGAGCTCTTGAAAGATTAAGACATAAGTGTTCTTTACCATCCGGGCAAAGACAATGTAGTGGACGACACTCTCAGTAGATTGTCTATGGGTAGTGTTGCTCATGTTGAGGACAGTAAGAAGAAGTTAGCTCATTAAATCCATCATCTTTCCATGCTAAGCGCTCGCTTGGTCGATTCAAAAGTGGGTGACATATGGGTTCAGAGTAGTTCAGAATCATCTCTAGTTTTTGAGGTGAAAGAAAAGCAAGATAGAGATCCCAACCTTTTCAAGTAAAAAGAGTCAGTAAAGGATCAGAAAGTAGAGGTTTTCTCCCAAGGGGGAGATGGTGTATTGCATTGTCAGGGTCATCTGTATGTTCCAGGTGTAGACGACTTAAGGCAATGAATTCTTGTAGAAGCGCATAGTGTGCACTACTTTATTTATCCAGGGGCCACAAAGATGTACCGCGACTTGTGGGAAATCTATTGGTGGAGTAGGATGAAGAGAGATATTGTAGAGTTTATGGCTAAGTTCTCAATATATCAACAGGTTAAGATAGAGCATCAGAAACCTAGTGGGTCCATGTAGGAGTTTAGTATTCCTAATTAGAAGTGGGAAAAAGTGAACATGGACTTCATGATGGGTTTTCCTCATAATCATCGCCATCATGATTTAGTTTGGGTCATTATAGATAGAATGACCAAATCATCTTATTTCTTTCCAGTCCATACCTCTTATTCAGCTGAGGATTACGCCAAACTCTACATCAGAGAGTTGGTCAGATTGCAAGGTATTCCGCTATCTATTATCTCAGACGGAGGTACCCAGTTCACCTCTCATTTCTGGAAAGCATTCCAAAAGGGTCTTGGTACCCAAGTTCATCTCAGTACAACCTTTCATCCTCAGATAGATGGTCAAGAAGAAAGGACCATTCAGACTTTAGAAGATATGCTAAGGGTGTGTGCGATTTATTTCAAGGGTAGTTGGGATGACCACTTGACTTTGATTGATTTTGCATACAATAATAACTATCATTCCAGTATTTGGATGGCTCCATTTGAAGCTCTCTACGGTAGGAGATGCAGATCTCCAATCAGTTGGTTCGAAGTTAGTGAGGCCTCAGTCATAGGGCCTGACTTAGTATTCGATGCCTTAGAGAAAGTCCAGTTGATCAGAGAAAGACTACGGGCTGCTCAAAGTAGACAGAAGTCTTATGCAGATATGTGCAGAAAGGATCTCGAGTTTGAGATTGGTGATTATGTCTATCTAAAGATCTCTCCTATGAAAGGAGTGAAGAGATTCAGTAATAAAGGAAAGCTCAGTCCCCAATACGTCGGTCCCTTCAAAATTATCAGTCGTTTAGGCAAGGTAGATTATGATCTTGAATTGCCTTTAGATTTAGCCTCAGTTCATCCAGTCTTCCATGTCTCTTTTCTCAAGAAGTGCATGGGTGACCCAGCAGTTGTAGTCCCTATTCAGAGCATAGATGTTCAGAACAACCTCTCTTATAAAGAGATTCTAGTCAAAATTCTTGACTATCAGACTTACAGACTGAGGAACAAAGAAGTCCCACTAGTCAAAGTTCTCTGGCGAAATCAGTTAGTTGAGGGAGCTACTTGGGAAGCAGAAGAAGACATACGTACTAAGTATCCTCACCTTTTTCTCCGCTAACTCAGATCAAGCTCAAGGTAACAGTTCTCGTCAAGCTTACTCAGTTTCACGTTTGAAATTCCATTATAAACTTGGTATTAAATACCATTACATATTCAGTAATGCATTCACGCACCAGTTCAGTCATATAATCATGCATCAGATATGCATTCTCATTGTGAGAAACTTAGTTCCTCAGAACACTCAGTCATGCATTCATAGATCAGTTACACATGCATCATATATGCATGTTCAGTATGATATATTCAGTTATCAGTCATGTTAGTCATGAGATCATGTTCCAGTTATTCATGTTCAGTATGTACGTTAGTTTATCTTCTCCCCTCTTACTTAGTCTCATTCAAGGATGAATGTTCTCAAGGAGGAGATATTGTAATACCCCGTACTTCTACCTAGCTTGAAATCATCCTGAGTATGTTAGAATCTTACTTTGAAAGATGAATCCCCATTTATATAAATTGAATTTTGAAGATTTTCACTTTTTGTCATGTGGGAAATTGAATGAGCTTGCCAACGATACCAATTTTGTCCAAATCCGGTATCTGGGTAGAAATTTATGGTCGTTTTACAAAAAGCAGTCAAAATTGTCCAGGTGCGACGATGAGGCCAACGGACCGTCGAGCTAGCGACGGACTGTCGCCCAAATCGTCATAGCGGAGGCAGTGAGACCGTCTTCTGTCTAAGGGCGATGGCTCAGGCCGATAGGCCATTGAGCAAGCGACGAACCATCGTCTAAGCCATCGCAGCAGAGATAGTGAACCCCTATTCTGCCCAGGTGCGACGGTCAGGACCGATAAATCGTCGACCCAGCGACGGACCATCGCACCCACCGTTGCATAGTTTGTTCAGTTATTTTAAAGTTATTTTTAAAAGGCTATTTGTGTATTTTCCACCCGTTTTAACACCCAATTATATCATACCAAGGCTCATAAGTTCATTATCCATCTACAACATCAAATTAGGATTTTCTCTCAAAGATAATCCCCAAGAACAAGATCCAAATCCTTCTTCAAGAAATAAAGCAATTCAAGTTCTTCAAGTCCAAGAACTTCAAGTGTTGATTCATGGGTCCCTTTCTCCCATGAAGCTTAAGATTCTCTTTTCAAAATCCAAGATTTGTGTATTTATGAATGTTCATGATGTTGTGGGGTTTTGATTTATGTTTGAAATTACATATTCCAATGATTGACCCTAGGATGTGATGATTTGCATAATAATCATGATAAACCCTTAAAATTTATACGTTGATTGGTGTATTCATGATTATTAGATGTGTTGATGATTGTATAACCAAAGCATGCTCCCCATATGTTCGATTAAATGCTCCCCATAATATAAAATTCCCATTTATGTACAAGTTTATGCATGTCGAGTATTTGCTGAAATGTCTTAGTCAATGAGTTATGGATGTATGTGTAGCCATTGTGGTGCTTTAGAACTTGTACTTCATGAATTCTCCAACTTATTGTATTATGGATTGTGATGTTGGTCATGTATTCAAGAAAGTCTTGTTTTATCAGTTTCATGCTATCGAGTCCGAGGGTACTTGTACCCGACAATTAGCTGTGTGCCTAGAGCCAGTGTCATGTTTTCAAGATACTTTTAGTCGATCCATGTTCATAGAAATTTAGTCAGTCATGTGACTCAGGAAAACTCAGTAAACTCAGTAATCTCAAAAAACTTAGAAATTCAATAATCTCAGTAGTATTCCGTCAGTCAACAGAACTCAGTTAACTCTGTCCAGTCAGTTCAGTTGATCATGTTCAATATCTATCCATATGGGAGTAGAAACTAGCATCAAGAAAACCCAAGGATGAGAACCCACCTATTATATGAGGGTGTGATTCTTAGAATCAATCCTTGCATTCCAAAACTACGTAGCCAGCGTAGGTTGAGACATCATAACCTGTTATATGAGGGCAGATGAGGTGGCTTAACCTGTTATATGAGGATTCCCATCATTCTCACTTGAGTTACCTGTTATATGAGTCTTACTCATAGATTGTCCTTACCAGTGGCGCGGTATTGATACCCTTCAAATTGGGGTTACAGATTGGACCCCAAGTCAGCCATAATGGCGTATTAGAGGCATGTCGGTTAGATGACCACTTCCCACAATTTCAGTACAAAATCAGGACTGTCAGATACAATCATTCACTCTCAGTAATAGAACTCAGATAGTTCTACAGTATTCAATACTGTCAGATATAGTCAACTCAGAACAGTACGAAACTCAGCTAGTTCTATCAGAACCTAGACTGTTAGATACAGTTGCTCAGTATAACCATCAATAATCTATGATTCCCAAAACTAGGTGTCAATAGTGTAAGAACTACTAATATAATTCATGAGTTAAATACATCAGAAAACTAGCAGGAATAATATCTGGCTCTAAATGCTGGTAAAGACATAAATTAATGGAGAAAGATAGAAGTGGACCCCAGATACAAGCAAGTCCAACCGCAATCTTGGATACTCTAAAGGTGCCTAAAATCAAGCCATGTGAGGTGCACACTATCCTGGATCTGCACTAGAAGGATACGGTAGGGGTGAGTATGGTCCACTTATACTCAGTAGGTATCATAGGTCGATCAAGCAAAGTAAAAAATTAAACATACAAAATACACACTAAGGGCACGTCATCTGTAATCAGAAAATGTCCTATAATGGTAGCCTACACTGCTTTCACTAACAGTTTTACTGTATACATATCACATATATTGCAATAAAACAACCAGGTAGAACACAAATATACATCATATCACTTACACTTAGTAAACAAGGAAGAATGTGTATATACAAGATAGTCAAATACAATTAACGAAAAATAGAACACTTAAAGGTATGACAAGTCAATATGGCAATTCAATCCCAATATTAACACAATAAAGAGAGTGCAATGTATAATGATGATGATGTACGAGGTCATCGCAATATTAACACAATAAAAAGAGTGCAATGTATAATGATGATGATGCACGAGGTCATCGCGCAACCTCCGTATACACCCACAGAGGAAACCTTCCCAATATAGGACCCATGGGGGGTTTATTAACCCATATACAATCCATATATCCATATCTACTCCCCGGAACATCCCTCGGGAATGGTTTTATAAGGTGTCACAATATCTCTTTCCCGACACATTCCTTAAGAAGGGTTTTATAAAAGGTGTTGCTAGTTTTTCTCAAATATTGCCACAGTGGTACCAATATTTCATGAATGAGTATGATATAAGGATGTAATGCTCACAACCAATCATAATGAATATTTCCACATCCAATCACATGATGTATTTCCACAACCAACCACAATGACACATTTTCATAATCACGCAGGCCAATATCCACTCATTATTTCCAACCATCCATGTATTTCCACATATTTCATATGCCAATAAGTATGAATACATAACCATACGCAAATAGTACCACAACACACCTTCTTATCAGCAAGAAACAATTATTCACATAACTATAAGCTATCAACATCACAAAAGACCCCACAAGGTCACACATATAACATAATGTCCCAAAGCCAACAATTATACCACACATAGGCCCCCACATAAGCACAATACATTAAGATAGACAAATTCATGATTATTTTTCGTCCCCTTAACATGCATTTTGTATTAAAATTAACTACCCAGCCCATTCTGAAAGAGTCAAGTCATAACCCACCTCAAGATCAAAATCAACTAAAATCAAGAAATATTGAATCTATGCATCTAAACAAAGCCAACAATATTCATATTGCCTACTTTTGGTTCGGGGTCAAAATGTACCACTAAAATGGATTTTACAAAAAGAAGGACAAAATTAAAACTTTATTTAAAAATGTATTCCCCATACTTTTAGGAACCTAATGCTAAAAACCAAAGTCAAATCTAGTTAAAAATAAAGTTCAAATCGAAGAAAAATCATTTTGAAACTTTACCGAATAAAACCTTTGAAATTCATTTTAAAATCAATAACCAAAGTTGTTTTGAAGGTTAAATTGAGGAAAAACTAATAATTATAGGATTAGAAACATTATTCAAGTGAAAATAAGTGAAATTGGGGTTTAAAGTTAACCCCTAAAATTTTGAAATTTTGAGAAATTAACCAAGAAATTTACTAAGAAAAGGATGAATTTTTACATTAAATCCGTAAGAGAATCGAGAAAAGGATGTTAATCTAGTTTCCCAAGCACCCACAAGCTTCACTTTTAAGCTTTCACACTATTTTAGGGTTTTTGACTCTCAAGAATGAGTAAGAAATAGACAATTCGCGACCTAAGGGGTCTATTTATACCCATACCAGGTTCTCAGATGGTGCAATCGCACTACCAGGCTGTAGAAGCATATAGGGTGAGCGCCATAGAGCATGGTGCAATCACAGTACTCTCTGCCATTGCAGATGGAAGCTGAAATTTGGTGAACTTTCAAGTTTCTTTAAACGCCTCGGGACTCATTCGGAATTCGCTACACACAAATGAACTATGTAACCATACTAAATTCGATGCTCTGGACTTAATGGTAATATCAGATTTTTTAAAAGACATTATCACAAAGTTGATCCCCAAAACCTGAAATTATAATTTTTTGAATTGAGGGCCAAAAAAAAATTAAAATCCATAAAACTAGACCAAATATTTTACCACCCTAAAATCGACGTTCCACATCTTCTGGCGTAGTCCGTTCAGCCATCCATCGTATGGATCAAAAGATAACCATAGAAGTTCATAATAAAGATATCGAAGCCTCCAAAAACCACAATATTGCACAAATGACGCTTCATTGGGAATAGTGTTAATCAACTCCACACCCCAAAAATGCCATAATACAATTATGAGGAGGGGTAAAATAGTCCAATAACACAAAAACACATATTTCATAGATTTCATCAAAATTTTAGGTTGTTACATATACAAATACTAAAAAAATAAATTTGATTTAATGAATAGATTAAAATATTTAGAATAAACGGATATAGAGTAGGTAGCAATTATGCTTTTGTGGCAAAAATGACAAGCAAATGGATAGTAGACCAATGAACAAGTGTTTCTATTTATTTGTGACATAAAAATCATCTTACAACTCATTAGAAACCAACTCCAAGGATTTGAAGGAATGAAGCCGATGAGCCAATTCTATTTCAAGTATGACAAATCTATTCTGCATTTGAAAGTGAGCTTGAGTTTACCTGATCATGGTAACCTTCATAACCAACATATCACAACAACATCCAAAGGTGACCTTTGGATCCTTAAGTATGGGGCAAGGAGGATCACATAGGAATTCCTACCTTCAGGAGAAGATTACTGAATAAGTTTCAAACCTGTCCTCTTTGCTTCGTAAGATATTTAGGGAAAGAAAAAACACAAAAATATAGTTACAACAAATTTGGAATAGAATGTTTTCAATTTATTAAGTTCTTGTCCTATCTTCTTTGGAAAATATTAAAACTCTTTTTTATGGCGATAATACCAACCTCACTGACTTTCTCGAGGGTCGGGAAGTTACTGATTTGTAGCAGAGGTGCTCACCAGCTTTACCTTTTCTCCCTCCCACCATTTTTTTCTTTTAAGGTTTCACAAAAGTAATAATTCAGACTGGTTCAACCATTGCTAGACTAATCATGATACAAGAGGTGTCTTCACTCTGGGTTGTTGATACAATAGTTAGGAAAATTATTACATTGTTGGGGGATAAATAATTTTAATTTTCTCATGTATACAGTGAATGAGATATTGCATAAAATAGACTAGTTAATTATTTCATTAATGAGGAAATTTCTAGCACTTTTGAGGAGTTAGAAAGTCGTGTAATGCATAAGCCCCTTTAGAGATAGAGAGGACTTTCTTGTGGCAGTAATTACGAATAAGCAAGTAAGTGGATACCTAAATCATATAATGGATTCCACTGACATAAAAATCAAGAAAAATAGAGACATAAGCATATCCAAACAAAAAAAGGAAAACAACTACTTCCATTCCTCTCCTTAGATCGACAATACTACAAGAAAGAAATAAGATAAAAATAAGGAGATTATTACCTGATAGAATAATATGAATTACAATAATAATACCTCACAAAGAAGGTAGGTGAATTTCTTAGACAAGACTATCTCAACCTTAGCATTATTTTCTATATAGATTCCATTCGTGTCCCAACCTTAGAATTACTTCGCTCTAGCACCTCCTCTGTCTTTTTGCATTGAGAATACTCAGGGTTACCAATCTCAACCCCTAAAAAAATTGGTTCCAATTGAAGTTGGGGCTGGTTAACATTAAGAATCCTTGAGGTTACCAATCTCAACCCCTAAAAAATCTGGTTCCAATTAGGGTTGGTATAACACTGAAAAAACTCGAGGTTACCAACCCCAACACCTTAAAAATCTAGATTGAGAATAGCCGAGATAGCTCAGTTGGTAGAGCGGAGGACTAAAAATCCTCGTATCACTAGTTCAAATCTAGTTCTTCTAAAATTCTATACCTATACAGGGGTTCAAGTTTTGATCTATTGTTGAATCGCAATGAGCTAATCTTATCATTATCATCACTTCATCATCATCACTCAATTCTTTTTGGAGTTACTAAAACTGCTATATATGTATTTCCTACCTCTCACATCACATGTGCCTAAGTAAACCACCTACATTTACTCTTATATATACTCCTACGTAAATAGCCCAGTTTAACAAAATATATGAAGGTGACACTACTTATGTATGCTCAGTCTTACCCCCCCCCCCCCTAATGTTCATACAAGAAAAGAAATTTAAAAAGATTCACTTTGGTAAAAAAATAAGGAATTCCACCAGCACAAGGCTTAATTCTTTACTTGAAATGTCCTATACTCATCCCTTTAATAGAACGTACTAGGATAGCCCTTTAATTTACTCAACATCCATAACAACTGCCTTATTTTACCTACTCATGATCCAAAGGAATTTGATTGAATCCTTTTTCTATATCTCCTCGGAGACCTTTCTTGGATCTTTCCTAGGCTATTAATTCCTTTATCAATAGATGGGCTTGATCAATCTGATTCACTCGCTCTTGTATTTACTTTAAAAGAAAAGATCCTTAGAGAATGTAGGATGATAGGAGTTTACCAAGAAATCCATTATATGGGCAACAACTCCAAGTTCTTTCTTTTCTTTCTTTTTTCAAGTCACAATCAGAATGATGACATTTTTTTTTGCTTTTGAAAAGAGAAGGGAAAAGGTCAATTTGCAGCGCCATCCTTAGAGTACAGCAGGGACACCTTTAAAGAGAGTAACCCATCCCTTAAGAAGGGAAAAGTCTCTTTGAAAGGTCACTCTTATTAAAACATAAAAATAAAAACTTGCTTTCTTTCGAGGATTTTCCTCACTAAGATTTCAGGACAAGGACTATAAATGATTGTAACAGACACAACCCCGTCTTCTCTTAGCTATATGCTAAATACTTGTCTTTACCTTTCTTATTTGCATTTTGGTTGATAAAATCCCTAAGTGACTGAGGACTCGTGAGCTTGAATCCTCTTACGCGTGATGTTTTTCCTGTGATGTTTAAGATCTTTGTCTTGCAGAGGGAAAAATGAGATCTTCTTAGAACAAGGTTAGAGGCGATGGACAGATTAGTTTCTTTTGCTCCCAATGATAGATATAAACTCATGACATATACGAAGAAGTGCAGTTCATTCGAGAAATACCTACCTCTATATATCGTTGGGATGTCTGAATTTTTCAAGACTCCATGTAGGACATGAGAGGCATAGAGAGGACTCACTAACAAGAAATGACTCAGACTCAATAAATTTGATCTTCATTGACCTTGAAGCATGCAGATCGATTACTCTCATTTGAAGCTAAATCCCATTTAAAGGCAAGTTATGTTACTCAGGATCGAACATCAAAAAGGAAGGCAAGCCAAGCTTAACGGAGCCTTACTTATTCAGGGGGGAGAGTGGAGCCTCAAAAAGCACTGTTAAAAGGAAGCTTCTGGCCCCCTCTTCATTCTCTACAATGTTCCAAACCTTTCTTCAATATATATGACAAATGATGATTGAGCTTAAGAAATGGGACGTTGACTGGCTGGCTTCAACCCTTTCTTTTGAACCTTAATAGTAATAGGACCTCCGTAAAGTTTAAATGTGTCATAGAAACTTTTGGTATAGTTTATAGGATACTTGTGTCTTATTTCTAACACACTAGAATACACAATGTAGTCATTTAATAGTCTTGTTTAGGAAAGATTTTATCCTAATAAATTTTATGCTTTTTGATTTAGCTTTCAATATATAAGTCAGTAATCCCAACAAGTGGTATCCAAACCAATGGTTTAGATTGATGATAAGTTAAGGTTGAAGTAGCAACTAACTTAATGATAATGACAGTTTTTTGGGTAAAACAAGTCTAAAAAAACTACATGTGAAGACAGTTGTTAATCACATTTTCAACAATTTTGGTATTACATTTTTGAAAATAAAAACCCACTTTTAACTCTGTAAAGATGCTCATTGTTTACCCAAAAGGTCTTCAACACTTTTAATCCAATGGTACTCAATTTTTAAGTCTGCCAAGTAGTAGTAATGGAGATTAGTGGAAAAAAAAATTATGCATGTGAAGAAGGCGGATTAAGTTTTGTCAAGAAAATCAAGCCAAAAGGAGAGATTTGTTAGGTCTTTGCCCTGATTTTCTTATCAAATTTGACTTTTAATTTTCTATTGAAGGACAGTCAAAATATTAAATAATTTCTTTTAAAATTCTGAAAGGAAAAAATATAATTATAGTCCATATTTGGCTAACCTCTTTATTTAGAGGAAAAGTTTGGACCTCTATAAATTGAAAATTCCTCTTCTCATACCATAATACACTAGAATCCACAATGTAGTCGTTTAACAAACTTGTTTAGGGGAAGATTTTTTTCTAGTAATTTTTTTATATTTTTTAAATTATTTTTAAATTTTTAATATGTAGGTCAATTACAAACCCATAATATATTTTTAGTATATTTTTCTTTAT
Organism: Capsicum pubescens; assembly: GCA_030864215.1. Classification (NCBI taxonomy): domain Eukaryota; kingdom Viridiplantae; phylum Streptophyta; class Magnoliopsida; order Solanales; family Solanaceae; genus Capsicum; species Capsicum pubescens. The sequence continues at coordinate 338,884,170 of CM061548.1, forward strand.
CGTATAATTTATTGCCTCAATGATTTTGTGAACTATCAGCTTCCTCATTACACCCTCTTATTTTCGATCCCAATAATGGGATAGGGCAGTGGTGATGTGGGAAGAGAAACTACTATTCTCTTTTTTACTACTTTTTCAAGTAAGGCGTTGTTATTATTTTTAAAGAGCTTATTTTTAAAATTATAAAAATCAAAATTTTTAATCACTTGACCAAAACGAAATAGAAAAATATTTTCTAAAAATATTTTCTCCAATACCAAACACATCTAGAATGTAGGGGCAGAGCTAACATATACTTAGAAAATTCACTCAATTTTTTTTTAGCAAAAATTATAATATTTATATATAGTCAAAATCATTATATATATATATATATATATATATATATATATATATTATATTTTGTATTTTTTTTAACTAACTTATATATTTATATTTAAATTTTATATGCAAAAATCTTGACTCCATCATTTTAAAATGGATGTGAAAATGGGCACAGAAACAGAAGTTGAAGAGAATCCAAGAAAGGGTGGCGTTAAGAGCCAAGCCTTTCATCATGGGTAATATACTTCATTTTTCTCTCTCTTAATTTATTTTCTTTAAGTAAAAATGATTTCAATTTCTGTTTCTCCTCAGCGACTGAATCATTTGAAAGGGTAGCAACGTTATGATATATTTTCTCCGTTCAATATATTTGTACATTATTAACTTGAGATATATATTAAAAATTAATAAATAATAAATATTATTTAATATTTTGAGAAATGTATTGCATGATTTATAGTATTTTTATTTTTACTTGTCATTTTTGATATATCAATAGTAGACAACTTTCTTTTTCTATTTTTTCCTTTAGAACTAATTGTCTTTTCCCTAAATTAATTTCAAGACACAATGTAAATATCATTTAACAGGGATACTATAGTAAAATAACTATGTTATTAATTATTTCTCTTAATGAATATGCAAAGTCAAAACGTAACAAATAAAATTAAAAGGATGAAGTATTTAATTGTAAGAATAAAATGAGTAAAAATAAATAAATTATTAATTAATTTTTGAAACTGCACAAGTATGCTGATAGTCTATTTTTAATATTGTAGACAAGTTTAGATGGATGTAGGGAGTATAAATGAACATGATACTCCTTCCATTTCTAAATAAATAATCTTTGAATTTTTTCATTTTTTTTTTTGCTAATTAAGTGATTGTTTTAGATAATCAAAAAGAAATTAATGATGTTTTTTCAAATTTATCTTACTTTAAATAAAGAGTATTTTACATGATCAAGAAACTACTTCCTCCATTCACTTTTACTTATACTAATTATTTTTCTAATTGACTTTCTATTTTTACTTGTCACTTTTGACATATCAAGAAAAAAACAAAAGATTTTTTTTTTCATTTTACCCTTAACATTAATTGCTTATTCTCCTAACTATTACAAGGCACATTACTCTAAATATCAATTTTAAGGGATAATATGGTAAAATAGTCATATCAATAATTCTTTTCATAGTGAGTGTATGTGAAAAAGTTACAAGTAAAAATCAACGGAGAAAGTGATAAAAAGTTACATATTTTTTCAAGATATGCATTATTCTCTCCATCTCAAAATAGTTGACATGTTTGTTAAAAAATGTCTCAAAATAATTGACATATTTAAAAAATTAAGAGATAATAATCATTTTTTTCCAACTCCATTCTTAGTAACATTTATGCTAGAACTAAGAGACGTGTAAATTAATGAAGATTAAAGAATTAATAAGAATTATATTAATCAAATCACACTCCTAATTAATTTTAAGAGTTGTGCAAAATCTATACATGCTAACTATTTTGAGACAGAGATAGTAACAATAAGTTACTCCAATCTCTTCATTTCAAAATAGTAAGTCTTCTTTCTAAAAATATTTATTTCAATTTAATTGTCTTTTTTATGAAATAAAGTTTTTTCAATACTATGTTATCATTAAATGACTAAACAAACTGTATATACTCAAATTTATATTTCAAAACATAATTAATAAGATTAGTTTGGTAAAAAAAATCTTAATATTTTTTTTAAAATAATGTGTCAAGTCAACAAAAATAAATTATTTTAAAAAGGAAAAAATAATTAAAACATATTTTATTTTTTAAAAATAAGTAATTTCTTATGGAATGTGTCTAAGTTAAAAAATTTACTTATTTAATAACGGAGAGAGTAATCCACTTGATGATATTTTATCAAATGAATGCTGCTGCTGCCACTGGAACTAGCATTTTTGAAATATAGACTGCACTCTCAAGTGGGTTGGCCAGGGTAAGGGCAATTATTTCTGATACTTACCTGGGATGGTTCAGGGTTGTCTTTGAATACATTTCCACAATTTTATTGATTATATATAATAGTAAATATATAAAATTATTTCATGTAGTGATAAAATAATATACTTAATTCACTTTAGTAATATAGTCCCTTTTCCTTACTATAACAATAAAGTTACAAAAATTCTTTTTGAGTTATGAAATATAAAGCAAGAATAAAAAGAATGGAGAGAAAAGAGTGAAAACTTCTTTATTTCTCATGATGAATTCTTGTAGGCTTCTTAAAGAGTGAATAATAATGAACGAAAACCCATTTATTTATAGAGAAAAATTAACTTTGGAGTTTCTAATTTTTCCATAAATAGACATTCGTTATATATGGTAAAGTACACATTCACTATGTATGATAAAGTATGCATTCACTATATATGATAAAGTACATATTCACTATACATGGTAAAGTGGATATTCACTATATATGGTAATACATTTATAACACTTCTCCTTAAATGTCTAATTGATAGACAATGTGCCTCGTTAAAACCTTACTAGGAAAAATTCAGTGGAATTTTTTTTTAGTGAAGGTAAACGAGTACACATCTCTAATAAATTTCGGTTGCCTCATTAAAAACCTTACAAGAAAAATTCAGTGAGACAAAACCTTGAAAGGAAAGAAGAGTACAACACGTATTTGCTCCCCCTGATGAGAATATCAGTTTCGAATCTTGAATCTTCACATTTCAGTCTTGTGCATCACCTTCTCAAAAGTTGTAATTGATAGAGACTTTGTGAATAATTAGTCATATGATCACTCGAACGAATTTATTGCACATTGATATCATCATTCTTTTGGAGCTCATGTATGTAGAAAAGTTTTGGCGAAATGTGCTTCGTTCTATCTCTTTTTATAAATCCTTCTTTGAGATGTGCTATGTATGCAGCATTATGTTCATGAAAAATCATGGATACTTTGTCACATTTCAAACCACATTTTTCTCAAATGACATGTATCATTGACCTCAACCACATACATTCTCGACTTGCTTTATGAATAACTATCGTCTTAGCATAATATGAATGTCATGTATACATGGAATGATAATAGGTAATATGTATGTAATAAATCATTATGTCGATCATATGAATATCATGTATATACAAAAAATTGACAATATGTGTTAGCATAAACACATCAATACAAGGACTTTCAATTGCAATATGCAAGTGATCTACTTCACTATATCCATGTAGAAGTAAAATTATATCATGCTCATAGTTGAAGCAAAATGTGTAAATGCATCAATTGCACAAGATATGATACTTCAGGATCTAATCCAATTTTGCATGTTTCTCATCTCAGCAGATAATCTATCATTTTTAAAAACTCTCCAAGAGTTTCAATAATTTTCAAGTTATAAATTTATGTGATATAAGGATTATAAGTATGTTTCTCAAAACTTTTATATGCTTCAAACATTTTGAATCCTTAAAAAAAATTTTATATGAATTTTGTCAAGTGACAATATTCAACATTTGTGACATCTTTAAGTGTCTGGACTGCAAATCAAGTAAGTGTTATGATTACCAAGATGCATTTTTTATGTCATTTAATAAATATTTCTACGTCATCATGCTTACATAAAAATAGAATTCATATTCTCGTAATATTTTACAATATTGCGTCAATATTGTATCAAAGATATCATCGATGAATATCATTTTATATCATTTCACAATGTGACATGACATTTTGAGATCTCATCACTTCATTATTTTCAAGTACCTAACCTCACATAAGATTTCATGAAGTGTTATGTCATAGGCTCTTGAAGTTCTCCATGCATACAATGAATTTTGTCCTTCAGAGACATTCAATTTGGAGCATTTACAGCTAAATATGAGATTAATATTGGATCATCAAATGCCCCTAGCATTTGAATTTAAATTATCTTTTGAATGAGGATCATATTGATGATAATTCATAGTATATTTCCTAGTTGTTTATAACTCCCCCTCATGTTAGGAAAACTAACATACATCTCAATTTTCTTTAGAAAATACATCACCGTGCATCATTGTATATCCATTGATCAAATACCACATATCAAAATTACTAGCTGGAATAATTGGTTCCTAACCTTGAACTAATTGAGAGGGACATAATTTATTGGTCTAATGCATACATGTGTTATAGTATGCAATATATCACATTTCAAACCAACACATGAAGCTTTGTTCTCATTAGCAATGATTTGGCTATTTATCAACGATATTCAATGCCAAACTAGCATTATGAAGATGAATTGTCTTGATTATATAATCTGAAAATTTTTGCTCTTAACTCAATTTATATTGAGAAAATAACTTTATGGATGTCAAACTATAGTTTAACAAGAAACGCACATGTGATCATCTTGTATCAATGCATCTTAATATATATCAAGTAATATGTGAATGAGCCCTTATTCACCTTTAATACTTCCAAAATTTAGGATATCCAACCCCAACATGAGTTTGTCCAACCAACTTGTCATGAGAACAAACAACATTAAAAGTTCATGAAGAATTTTTTAATTCTTCAATATATGTTTAATACTCAATATGCACATCTTTAGGATGTCGTAATTGTTCATGTCAACTTATGAACTTTTATACTAGTAAACTCCAAGTTTACCATGACATGTGTATTTTGCTTTAGTAAATTTTTTATTTACTATGACATGAATTTTATATCAACAAACTCCTAGTTTGTTATAACATGTGATCTCATCATACTCGAGTAACTTTTCACATTTGTATTTCTTACCACAGTAACTTGAAGATATTCAATCTTTCAATTATTCTACCGCTTCTGGAGGTGGAGTGTGATATCTTTACAATCAAAAATATATTTGAATGTATATACAGTCATATTTACCCCAGGATATAGATCTATATTTATAATAATCAAAATTCTCATTCCACGGAAATGAAATATAATCGTGTCTTAAGCATATCGGATTATGATATCTTCTAACCTCTTTCATGATATTGCTACTTCAGGAGAAAATCGAGGCATACATATAATGTATAGAATTTTTCTCTAACATATCTTTCATGATGTATCATGCTTCAAATCAGTTTCCCCTTTTGATTCATAATAGGCATAATAAATTCAATCACAACGATATAAGAGTCTATGTAAATTTTGACATTGAAAATATTAACACCACTTCTAATGGTTATTATGACACGAGCATCAAAGTAACCAATGCATACTACTATTAATACATAAACAAAAGCACAGACCCGTGAGTAAATAAAAAATATTAAACCAATAATAATAAACAAAAGGCTCGTCACTTTACCTGAGATGGACACTACAACTGTTTGCATATTTACTAAAATCAAACCTCATGAGAATTGTATACAAACATTAATTAATTAATACAATTGAATTATTCTCTTCCATAAATAGATTTTATCGTATACCAATTACTTCACCAGTTGATTTCAAATAAAATATTGTTGACAATGTCAAGCTTTATAAGTCATTAGTATTAATGTGATTAAACTTCAATAAAATATTAGAGACTCGTGTTGATAACGTGTGATGAAATATAAAGTAAGAACAAGAAGAATGGAGAGAGAAGAGAGGAGACTTCTTTATTTCTCATGAGGAATTCTTGAGGGGTTCTTGAGGAGTGAATAACAATGAAGAAAAACCCCTTTATTTATAGAAAAAAACTAAACTTGGAGTTTCTATCTTTTCCATAAATAGACATTCACTATATATGATAAAGTACACATTCATTATATATGGTAAAGTAGAAATTCACTATATATGGTAATACATTTATAACATTTTGCGCATTAAAAATAACTTTGACTTTTAGTTGTAATTGTATAATCACTATTACAATTATATATAGGCAAAATGGTTCGATGTATCCTTGTACTATGTTGGTTTTGTAAGTTGGACACTTCTACATACATGTTTGTCATCTGGACCCCTGAACCCACTAAAAAGCAATATTTCAAACCCTTTGATCGTTGACCAAGCCTATGTGGCATTAAAAGGGCTGACTAGGATGAGGCGCGTGGTACGAGTGGGGTCAATTTTATATTAAAATTATTAAAAAAAATAAAAGTAATATTAAAATTTAAAAAAAATAAAAAATAGCCTTTTTTCCCTCCATCATTTTTAATTAAAAAATATTTTGTAAAATTTAAAAATAATAAAGTTTAAAAATAAAAATTAAAAAAAAAAACTTCCCCAACCCCCTCCTTCGTCTAGCCACAACCCCACCCCACCCCTCAGCCCCCTCCCCCAACTCCCTCCCCCGTCCAACCACCCCCACCCCACCCTCTCACACCCTTCCATCCCCCCTCCCCCATCCAGTAGGGCTGTTCAAAATAGAATCGTAACTGTTAACCCAATCGCAAAGTTAGTTTATTGGCTTATTGGTAATGGATTATCAGATTAATGATTGGAGAACAGATCAAAATTTAATAATTAATGGCTTATTGGTGCGGGAGGGGATTACTCAATTTTCTTATCGGGCAAACCGTAACCCATTAAGAATTATAATAATTATATTTTTACCCCTAGATATATCAAGTATCTTTGTTAATCCAGCGTAAAAAACTCCATTTATTGTTCTATTCACTTGTTACTTAGGAAAATAACATGCCACTTTTTGTGACATCTAACCATAAAGCACAATCAAGACTCTCTAAAATGTAAAGAAAACCTAAAAATAATTCTTAAATCAAAACATAAATTATTCTTGCCACCACAAAGGACCGCAACAAAAATGAAACAATTCAAATGTGCCCTACACAAAGTTTGATATAAAACATAAAAATTCAAAAAATACTAAAGTTTTGATTTTTCTTGTTTGATTCTAATGTTTTAACCTATTAAATAACTATAAGAAGCCTAAAAGATTTATAAATAGATCAATCGTAGTATACAAATAACTTAGTTAGTGAGAAATGAAGGAACTATCAATAATCGCTTGATATTTCATTGTCTCTTAAATTAATTAATTACACCACCCGATAACCGTCCGTTAATTGCTAATCTAATACCAAACCAACCGTTATCTTATTGAGTGTCTAGAGGATTAGTATATTTAAAAGTCGATAACCGATAAGCCATATCTCTATGCATAATTATCCAACTGATCCAACGATAAGAAACCCTACCGTCCAGCCACCCTCACCCCACCCTTCACCCCCATCCCTCGTTCAGCCATGGCTTTCATGGCTTCACCATTAACATCCCCCACCCCTACAGCTCTTTTCGTCTCTCTTTGTCCCCCCACCCCCACAGTCATGGCTGCCATAGACATCACCATCACCATATAAATATATCTCTCTTCGTCTTCTTTTTCTTCATCAGCATATATGCAGGATTTCTGGGCAACACCTGAAGAGGGTCTTTGCTTTGTTTTTTTTTTATTTGGTCACGTCTTTGTTGTAGTTGATATTTTTGTTGTTGTTCATTGTAAAAAAAAATTTGTTGTTTTAATTTTTAAATGTTTTTTATTCACTTTCTCAATTTAAAATTTTTATTTTGTTTAGGATTAATTTTGTAAGTTTTATAAATTGTTAAAGATATCTAAATAAAAATTAAAAATTATTATGTTTGTGTATGTGAATTTATAGTTAAAACTTTAAATTAATTGGAGAGAAATTTCAATTATTTGGAATAAATTTGATGTTTAATTAAATTTATTGTGTTTGTGTATTAGAATTTATAGTTAAAAATTTAAATTAATTTAAATTTAAAATGTATTGTGTTAGTGTATTAGAATTTCTATAATTTATAAAAATAATTTATTTAATTATGTTTGTTAAAGATATTCAAATTTAAAAATAAAAAATTCATTATGTTTGTATATATGAATTTATTGTTAAAAATTTAAATTAATTGGAGAAGAATTTTAATTATTTGGAATGAATATGATATTTAATTTGTGAGCAAAAATAAAAATATTATTATTAAAATTTTTCTACAATTTATAAAATTTATTATCTAATTAAATTTATTTTAATGTTTAATTTCTTATGTATCATTTTAAAAATGACATGGAGTTTAATGTAATACCTGAAAATGATGTGGAAGCTGACGTGGCAGACGTGGAAGCTGACATGGCAGCTAACGTGGAGAGAGTGTATTACACTCACCAAAAAAGTGTTTAAAATATTACTTTTTAGTGGGTTCAGGGGTCCAGATGACAAACATGTACGTAGAAGTGTCCAACTTACAAAATCGACATAGTACAAGGGTCCATCGAACTTAATGTAAGAGTTTTTGTCCTGATTTTCTTACCGAATTTGAGTATCAATTTTCTATAGAAGAAAAATAAAAGTAGTATCATAATTACTTTTACTTTTTTCTAAAAGAAAAATATAAGACTCTTCCATATTTGTCTAACCTCTTTCTTAGAGAAAAAAATTTGGACCCTATAAATTGAGGATCCCTCTTCTTATTTCATAACACAATATCATCCACAATATAGTCATTTAAGAGTTTTGTTTAGGGGGAGATTTTCTTTCAACAGTTTTATGTTTTCTTTAATAGTACTTTTCATATGTTGGCCAATTGGCCAAATAATATCAATATATGTCCTTTTAGTATACTTTTATTTTTCATTTGAATTATCACCTGATGGTTTGCAACTACTAGATTCCACATGTCGCCCTCTATTTTGAACCCAACAAGTTGTATCAGAGCCTTTTGAACCAAATAATATCAATCTTGTTGTTACATATTTGAAAACAAAACTCATTTTTAACCTTTTAAGGGGCTCCAATATATTTCACCTGAAAAGGCTTATATATTTTTAACCCAAGAAAACTCTACTTTTAAACATGCCAAGCAGCAGTAATGAAGATTATGTGAAGAATGAAGATTATGCATGTGAAGAAGACAGATCAAGTTTTGTCAAGAAAATCAAGTCAAAAAGTGGAAATTTTGTTAGGATTTTGCCCTGATTTTCTAACAAAATTTGAGTATTAATTTTTTATAGAAGGAAAATAAAAGTAGTACCATAATTACTTTAACATTTTCTTAAAGAAAATTATAAAACTCTTCCATATTTGGCTAACCTCTTTCTTAGAGGAAAGGTTTTGGACCTCTTTAAGTTGAGGATCCCTCTTCTTATTTCACAACACAATAGCATCCATAATGTAGTCGTTTAAGAAAATTTTCTCCCAACAGTTTTATGTTTTCTTCAATATCAGTTTTATGTGTTGGCCAATTGGCCAAATATTATCAATAATATATCTTTTTAGTGTACTTTTATTTATAATCTAAATTATCAGCACGATGATTTTCAACTATTAGCTTCCGCATGATGCCCTTTCCATTTTGAACCCGACACTTAATAGATTCACTGACTTTCAGATAGAGTTCTAACTTATATAAATGAGTATGTCTAATCCTACAAGAATCGAACAATATAGAAAAAAGAATAAGATATCATTCCCTTCCTTATTTCTTGTTTATATATTTTTCATTATATTATTCTATATGTTGGACTCCTGGTATTGGACTTGGTAGTCAAAAAGGTAAAAATAAGAGGTGTATGGAGGATCTCCCAAAGATTAAGTGCGGTAGCTTGAGTTTGGCAAGTTCTTTGGAGATTAGTGAGAAATTGACAACAATGGGGGATTGGAAGAATAGAGGGGATGTGGATAATATATACGAGATGACTTCCAGTTGCATCAGGGATACTGATAGAGAGGTGTTGAGTGTCTTGAGAGGTCGATCTAGTAAGAATCGAGGGGAATAGTGATGGAACGAAGAGGTTAAAAGGAAGATGGAGACTAGGAAGGTCACCAATGCTAAGTTGGTGGAGAGAAAGGATGATGAGAAGAAGCGAAGAAATTTGGAGGAGAATAAGTTAGCTAGGAGAGAGGCTAAGCTAGCGGTTATAATGGCTAAGACAGTAACTTTTGAGATTTTATATGTGGCTTTAGAGGAGAAAGATGGAGATAAGAAGTTGTATAGGCTATCTAAGGCTAGGGAACGGTGGGCTTACAACCTTAACCAAGTGAAGTACATTAAGGGGGAGAATGGAAAAGTTTTGATGGAGGATGCTCACATTTGAAGGCGTTGGCAGTCCTATTTTCATAGACTTATGAATGATGAGGGGGATAAAGTTTTTATGTTGTAGGACTTGGAGAACTCAAACAGTTTTCACAATTATGTTTATTATAGGCATATCAAGGTCAGGGAGGTCAAGGGTGCTATCCGTAGGATGCGGAGGAGTCGGGTGACTAGGCTAGATAAGATTCCAATTGATTTTTGGAAAAACACTAATGGGGCAGGTTTGGAGTGGTTGACAAGGTTGTTTAATAATAGTTTTAGGAAAACTCAGATGTATGAATCTTAGAGATAGAGTATGATGATTCCTCTATATAATAAAAATGGGGACATTCATAGTTACAACAACTATAGGAGTATTAAGTTGTTAAGTCATACTATGAAGGTTTGGGAAAGAGTGGTAGAATTGAGTCTGAGAACGATCGTGACTATTTCTAAGAATTAGTTTGGTTTTATGCCAGATCTCTCAACTACCGAGGCCATTTACCTTATCAGGATATTAGTGGAGCAGTTCAGGAAGAAAAAGAAAGACTTGCACATGGTGTTCATTGATCTTAGAAGGCGTATGACAAAGTCCCCAAGAATATTTTATAGAGGTGCTTAAAGTCTAGAGGGGTTCCTGTGGTGTACATTAGGTCCATTCAGTACATGTACAATGATGCAAAATCTCATGTGAGGATATTAGGAGATTCAAAACACTTTCTTATTTTGACAAGGTTGCACCAGGGTTCAAATCTTAGCTTATTTTTATTTGCCTTGGTGATGGATGTTTTGATGTGGAGTACTTAAGGAGAGATGCCTTGGTGTCTGTTATTTTCTGATAATTTTGTACTAGTTGACGAGATTCGCAGAGGAATTAATGATAAATTGGATGATTAGAGACAGAACCTTGAGTCTAAAGAATTTAGGTTGAGCAGGATCAAGATGGAGTACTTGGAATGTAAGTTTAGTGATTTGTCACATGAGACTGACGCGGTGGTGAAGATGGATTCTCAATCGATTCAAAAGATGGAGAGTTTTGAGTATCTTGGGTCTATGATTCAGAGAAATGATGAGATTGACGAGGATCTAATGCACCGTATTGGTGCAGGGTGGTTGAACTATAGGCTTGCTTCAGGAGTCTTGTATGATAAAAAGATAACTCTTAAGTGTAAAGGTAAGTTCTAATGAGTGGCAGTTCGACTGACTATGTTGTTTGGAGTGGAATGTTGGCCAATTAGGAACTCTCACATCCAAAAGTTGAAGGTGGCAAAAATAAGGTTTTTGTAATGGATGTGTGGACTTACCAAGATGGATAGGGTTAGAAATGAGATTAACTAGGAGATGGTGGGAGTGGTTTCTATGGAGGACAAAATGCAGGAAGTGAGGTTGCAATGGTTTGGGCATATGATGGAGAGGGGGTATAAATGCTCTAGAACGAAGGTGTGAGAGGCTGGCTATGGATGTTTTTAAGCGTGGTAGAGATAGGCCAAAGAAATATTGCAGGGAGGTGATTAGGCATGACATGAAGCATTTACATCTTACTAAGGATAAGACCCTTGATAGGAAGGTGTGGAGGACGCGAATTAGGGTAGATGGTTATTAGGTAGGAGTACATCCCTAATGGTATGGAAAAGTTCTTTGTTTGTATTTGTGCATGTTGTTTCTTTTACTCTCTTGCTCGTGGTATTTTGGTGATGTTTATGATTTTGAATAACTTCCTTATAGTTTTACTTTGTGGATGTCTTCTTTCTTATCATATAGCGATGTGATATCCCTCTAGTTGTTTTCTTTTTTTTGTTTGTTACACTGTTATCTGTCCTGAGTCGGGGATCTATCAAAAATAGCCTCTCTACTTTATCTATAGTAGTAGTATGGACTACGTACACTTTATCCTCCCTAGACCCCACTTTGTCCAAATACACTGGGTATGTTGTTGTTATATTATTCTATATGTTGCTTATATTTTATAATACGTTATATGTCTAACTCTGCAATTAGAGTTATATGCGTTTGGAAATTTGTCCTAACCCATTTGATATAATTCAAATTCTCTCAATGCCTTTTACTAGAACCTAAAAAATAGAGCTCCAAGATATGTAAGGTATGTTCATGAAAAAAAGGACATGTTGGAGCATGTTTTGATCTCATCAAAAGGGTTCCACATAATAAGAATCGAACTAGGAGCTCAAAGGGAGGAATGGTGGACTGCCTACTAATGAAGACTCACATTAAGATCAACCAAGGGCTTGACCAACTGCCGCATAAGATGAAAAAAGAAGGGCAAGGGAGGTGCACACTACCTTAGGGTGACAGATTGCTTGGATGCCCGTCACAAGCTTGACCAACCATCTACCAAGCTGTCAAGATGAGCCAAGGATGGAGCTATACTTTCTAAGGATAATGGGTGACTTGAATATTAGTCACCCTAGTAACGGATTGTCCCTGGAGTTGTCAAGCAAAAGCAGACCCACGTTTTGGGCTTTATTTTTATATTTATACAAAGTCAATTTCGGGACTTTGTAATAGGCTATAAATAGAAACTTCTAGATTTTATTTTTCTTAGTTATTATTGTATATTTAATGAGCCAAACACTTGAGAGTATGACTGGAAAGCTCGGTTGAATGTTTGCTTGGAAGCAAGAGTTTTGAGGGCGTTACGATTCCCTCTTGGTCCAAGTAGAGATAGGTATTCATAGGATTAATATAATTAGGGGTTTTTGGATTTGAAACATCTAAGTTTTCTTATTTCATCAACATTCTTATGCCTATCTTCATCTATCTGTCAATTTCTATTTTACTTTCTTAGTTAAATTATTGTTTTCATAATTTGCCTCATATCATTTGGTATCAGACCCAAGCTTGAGTTTGTTTCCACAAATTTAATCTTGGGTGTGTTATCTAGAAAAATCAAAAAGTGAGAGTAGTAGTGTTTTTCATATTTTTAGGATTTTTCAAATTTTAAGCTTTTGATTTTGAGTCTTGTTTGTGTTTCTAATACTAGAATCTTGTTTCCTTGTACTATTTGTGTTAAAATCTAAATTTGAGCTTGTTCTGGTAAGATTTGAGTAGCCTACAATTTTTGAAGCTTGTGTTTGAAAAAACTTTAAAGTGAGTACAAAAATCTAAAAGCGTTGGTTGAGTTTTGAGGCTTAAAATTGCATGGATTGTGTTCGGGAGCTTGGGTTTCGAATTTTGTCTAATTTCGAGTTTGTTTGGATAAAGGTCAATTTTTAAATGATCATATGTGTTTTTCATAATCTTCTTGTCTTGTTGAATAAGAAGCTCAAAAATGTAAGGTTTGATCCAAGAAGGGTAAAGGAAAAAAGAGTTGTACTTGTTTGTGACAAAGAATATTCCAAAAAGGTACAAGGGCCCCAAGCATTTCCATTTGGAGGTGGGTGACATATCACTTGACTCACTATCAAGGAGGTGACAAGTCACCACTTGATCCATCATAACTCACCTTACCAATACCATATACTGGTTTAGCTTGATGGAAGCCTTGATGAGTCGCCAAGGTAGTGACCCATCACTTGATTAGTCATAACCATCAAGCTTTAGACACATTCTGGATATGGAGTGACGACTCCTTTGACTATCAGTCAGCCAAGTGACGGTCAGTCACTTGACCAGTCAATTTTAGAAAGTTTTTGTAAGATCATTTTAGATCCGTCATTTCATTTCTTTGATTCCTAATCATCTTTTACTTTATTCTATCACTAATTAAGAACTAGTAATCCACTGACTCAGTTATGAATTAGTTCTTGAGTTCGATTTCTTTCTTCGTACCATTTTTTTTGTGCTTTTCTAGTTTTTTTATTTTATCGTAACTTCTTGGTTCAAGCCTATAAGAAATTTGTTTTAGACCTTCAAACAAGAATCTATTTCGGACAAGAGTAGTAAACGGCACTTCATCTACCACCTAAGTATAATCTATCCTTCAATATTTATGGATCCAAGTGTGAGGTTTACAAAGATGTGTTGAGATTTTGAGGTTATTTTACTAATGTTAAATTGTTTGTTATTTTTGTTAGTGTTTTTATTTATTAGGTACAATGGCTCCGAAAGGTGAAACACTACAAGCCATGGATAACAATGCCTCAAATACAATATTAGCAGCAATTGAATCCTTAAGTCGAAGAATGGAATCCATGGAAGGTCACATAACGACACTACAAGGAAGTGTTCCAAGTATGGATGGGAGGATGTTTAACATGGAATTTCATCTAAATTCCACCCAATTCACTCCTCAAAATTACCATGCCACTTCTAGTGGACATGCTCAAAACACATCGACTACCATCTCCCCAGAAAAACTTCACCAAATGTACAATCCACCAAGGCAAATACAAGATCACATCATCTAATCCACTACCTACCCACACAACCAAGTCAACCAATCATTTCCCCAAAACTAAGAACCGCCTGACCAAATACCCCATCACCAAGTACCCCAAGCACCACCAAACCAAATCTCACCACCTCAAGCTCCACTTAACCATAATCAAACCATCCAAGTTAAAGAAGATCCACAAAATGAGTTCGAGGAGTATGATAAAATGTCTATATTTGTAGAGTACATGAGGAATAGACCAATGATTCAAGGAGTGCATAGAAGTCGAGGGGGAAGATTTGGTCCTATTACACATAGAAGAGGAAACTTAGGAAATTAACACTAAGGGGAAGGACAATGGAATTACCATGAGGAACAAGGTGGAAATGGAGACAAGATGTAGCGATCAATTCAATCAAGACTAATCTTCCAAAATTAAAAAAAAAATCTCGAGAATTATTTAGAGTGGGAGTACACTTGTGAAATAATTTTTCAAGTTAATGATCTCTCTGAATTCCAGAAGAGTTGCTATGTCATAGCTTAATTTGAAAGGTTTGCTATTACGTGGTGGGAATATGCAAAAAGATTTCAGCAAGTTCTAAAAAAGGGACACCACCACCATGGGATGCATTGAAGGATCTCATGAAAAGGATGTATGTGTCGGAAATATATAGACATGAGTTACTTGCCATGTTGTAAAACCTAAGGGAAATAACAATAGTGTCTTGACTTACTATGATTAATTTTATACTATGATGAATTTCAACAATTGATCCTGAAGCTTGAGTATCATGAAAATATGGAAGATGTTGTCATACATTTTAAGGTTGGATTGAACAAGGAGATCTCCTTGGTAATGACTTTTCATAGGTTTTCTACCAAAAAAGACATCTTTCAAGTGGCCTTGGTGTTGAGAGAGATCTCAAGGAGAGGACTTCTATCAAACACAAAGGGTACTCACCCACTAATTCTTAGGGTAAGAATAAAGAAGTAACTCAATCGTCATTGGAATGAATAATAATAAGGACGTCACTAAGTCCTACGATAAGAAGCCCATAGAAAAGACTACTCCAAAGTACCCACCAAAGAATGAAAGTAACCAACATCCAACTCCTAATCCTAAAGGTTTCCAATTTTTAAATTCCAAGTTTGGGAGCACAAGGCAAATGAGTGACCTGACTAGAGAATGTGATCCTTAAGAAGGAAAAATGTATTACCTTGGAGAAATAATGGAGCAAAAATATGATATTGAAGGAGACACCCATGAAGGAGAGGTATTTAAAGAAAATGAGCAAGTAAATAAAGGAAATGAGGATACTTGGCCTCAAGATGGAGAGTTTCAGGTTCCAAACTTTGTAGAGAGACAAGTGAGAATTAGCAAGACATTAGATGGCCCAAGTCAAAGGGAAAATCTATTCCATACTAAATACATTATAAAGGAGAATTTATGACCATTGGTTATTAATAGTGGAAGTTGTTCTAATGTTGCAAATGCCACCATGGTGGATTTCTTGAATTTATCCACAACCAAGCGTGCTACACCGTACAAGCTACAATGGCTAAATATAGTGTGTGGAATTCAAAGTGACTAGACAAGTTGTGATTCAGTTCAAGATTAGGAGCTCACAGTGAGGTACTTTGTGACGTGATTCCCATGCAAGATTGTCATATATTATTTGGAAAACCATGGAAATACAATTTTTCAACCAACCATGGTGGAAGAAATAATAATATTCCTCATAAGTTGAAAGGTTGGAAGTTTATACTTCATCCTCTTTTACTCTTGCAAGTGAATAAGGTATATTAAAGAATGAGAGAGTTGAAAAAGAAGGGTAAGAAGTAAAGAAAGGCGAAAACCCATGAAAATAAGAATGATGAAGGAGGAGAAATAAGGAAATTGAATAGGATGAGTCTATTGGTGATGTTGTCTAGGAACAATGATCTCTTCAAGGGGCATGATGATGAAACACCACGCTCCTCATAGATAATGCTTTTCATGCTAACCATTCTACTTCTCATATCTCCTATTCTATTCCCTTTGTTTTACAGGACTATGATGATGTATTTTCAAAGGATCTTCAAGAATAATTGCCCCTACTTCAAGGAATTAAACATCAAATTGACTTTTTGTTGGGTTTACAATTATAAAACAAATTGGCCTACCAAAGCAATCCAGAAGACACATAGGAAATTCAAAGGCAAATTGAGTAACTTTTTATCAAGGGGTACATAATAGAAAGAATGAGTTCATGTGTGTTTCTGGTATTATTGGTATAAAAAAGGATGGGTCTTGACGTATGTGTGTTGGTTATCGAGCAATCAATAAGATAATGGTAAAGTATCGCCACCTTATTCCCTATTTGGATGATATGCTAAATGAATTAAATAGTTCTTGTGTGTTTTCTAGATATACTATAGGGGTGGGTACCAACAAATCTGAATGTAGCTGGGTGATGAGTGGAAAACCACCTTTAAGACCAAGTTTGGTCTATATGAATGGATGGTTATGCCTTTGGCCTCATCAACGCTCCTAGTACCTTCATGAGGTAGATGAACCATGTCATGAAACCTTTCATTAGGAAATATGTGGTACTATACTTTAATGAAGTCTTAGTTTAAAAAAAATCTCTTAAAGAGCATGTTTTACATTTACAAAGTATATTTGATTTGCTTAGGGGAGAAAAATTGTATGCTAATCTTGAAAAATGTTCTTTCAAGAGGAGAGGTAGATGAATCCAAGATAGACACTATTAAGAACTGTCCATCTCCAAAATCCATTAGTTAAGTATGAAGCTTCCATTGGTTGCCTAGTTTATAGGGGGGTTTGTCAATAGGTTTAGCACTATCACTGCTTCCTTGAATGAGGTAATACATAAGGATAAGCCTTTAAAATAGGGTTATGAACAAGCTAAAGCCTTTGAAACTTTATAATCTATGCTTATCTTCGCTCCTTTGTTGCAATTACCCAACTTTGATAAAATGTTTAGAACAAAGTGTGATGCTATCAAGGTTGTCATTGAAGCCGTCTTAATGCATGATCAAATATAATGACCCTTCAGGTTATTTTCCATATTTCTGAATATTTTTATTGTTAAATCTTCTCTATATCTTCCCCAAGTTAGTTATGACTTGCCGGGACTGACAGTTCATTTGTTTTTTAGACCAAATTCCTTGTATAAAAGTCTTTGTTGGTTCAAAATAGCCATTGGGAAAAAAAATAGTAAAATGGTCTTGTATGAAAATTCTAACTACACCAGAAGCTCCAAAATATCAATTTTAGTCTAGGTAGACCTTTAGTTTGGGTCCTGAGGTACCCAGGCTCATTTCAACCTATTGATCGAAAAGTGGTAAAATTTGAAATATAGGTGTGAGACCCACATTTGATCGAAATGACCTCGGATGGGAATTCTGAGTGCTCCATTGCATCTAAAATGTTGAATTTGATATGATAACATATTCATTTGGGTATACGGGATTCTATAAATCTCGAGGCCTTAACGGAGACTTGGAAGATTTCCAAGTCTTCAGCTGTCAACAGATGTGGTTGCGATCGCCATACAAGGGCCGCAATCATGGTACTCTTGGAAGGGAGGTAGTGTTATCGCCATTGGCAAGTCGCGATCACCACTAATTATGAAGTCATCATCTAGTGCGATTGCACACCTCAGGGTCATGATATCGACTCCCGAGAACCTGGACTGGGTATAAATAGAGCCCATATCCAAGATCTTAGGAATTTATCATCTTTATTCTTAAGAGATAAATCCTAGAATAATGTGAGATATTAATATTGAAGCATGTGGCATCTTTGAAAGCTAGATTAACATCTATTTTCGCGATTATCTTCCGATTTAAGGTAAGAATTCACCCTTTTTAGGGTGAAATTTCTTGATTTATTGTTCAAAACCCCAAACCCCTTATGTCTTGATTTTAGCCTCAATTTAGCTTGGTTTTCACCCATTTTTCAGGGTTATGATTCCTTGAGCTTGATATTATGTTGGGTTGGTTTCAAAATGCAATTTTTGTAAGTGGGGCCCACATGGGGGGTTTTAAGGTAATTTTTGAACCCAAAACACAATGGTGAAATATGGGTATCGTTATACTCGTATTGATGAGTAGAATATATTTTTGATATCTTGTCATCTTAAGGAGGCTTCTCTAGTAGGAGAAGTGAAGGTTTACCGATTCGTTGAGCTTTCTTCAGTGTTGAGGTAGGCTAGGTTGACCCCTTATTAGATTGAGCTATTTCATAGTATTATTATGATATTATGTTACATTTGGGATGGTTTTAGGTGTTGGATTGATAAAAATGCAATACTTGGGGTAGTTGAGTCATTTAGACTACTTGACATTGTAAGCTTGAAACACTTAGCTAGTTCCTTATACCTCAGGTGAATTAGGCTTCATTTCTCATGCTTGGAATGAGAATTCCTTAGACCACTCAAGTTAAATAAAAATTCTCTAGATACTCATGTTTAGGGTAAGTTTGACCTTAGTTGTATACACTAATAAAGGATGCCTTAGTCCACTTGACTTAGTTAATGTGTTTGAAGAAAATCTCTACCTTAGGACTAATTGTAGCTTGCTTTACATCTAAAAGTGGATTGAGATACCTTAAGTTTAGTTCATATATAAATTTGCCTAAAATGAAACTTGAGGATTAGAAGTGGATTCATAACCCATTTTAGGCTATGACACATGTTAGCTTTAGTAAAACCACTTATGCTTATTATATTCTTGGAAATATGTATTGAGGTAATATTAGGAACTCCTGATACTTAATGTCTATCTCAGTTAATGTGTGGGTTGACGCCTAATGGCTATTTATTAGATATGCATATTGATGATACTATTTATGATATGGATTATATATATATATATCTTGTTCGAGTTCGGAAGATGGTTATATTGTTGATTATTTATATATATATACATACTATGTATACCCGGTTCGAGTCCAGAGGGTGATTATGGAATTATTGTTTATTTATATTTACCGGTTCAAGTTTGACTATTGATTATTTATCGATTCAAGTCCAGCTATTAATTATATTTACCAGTTTGAGTCTGGCTTTTAATTATATTGATCGGTTTAAGTTTCGATATACATAATATGCTATGATGACATACTTTTATGATTGATGATATCAGGGTGTGAGATTGAAAGGTAGTAATTTGGCTAAGTTGGAAAATAAGGAAATGGTTATAATTTGGATGTCATAAATGGACTTAAGTGATACATAATGACTAGTTGACAAATGGTGGTTAGTTGATAAATGATGACTAAAGGTTAAGTGATGGCTAGTAACTAAATGCTTTAGTCAATAAGAGATGGTTAGCAAATAAATATTGAGTAGTGTGTATCGATGATAAGATTGTTAATTGATGACAATATTATGAAATTTGGGCATTTTTTCAAATATTGGTAAATTGTGAAATATTGGTAAAATGACAGTTTGATGATGATTGTGGAATGATGGTTAGAAGATGATGAAGGTTAGTTATTATGTCAGTTGATGGCTTTATTCTTCTCTTTATTGTACTCTTCAGTCGTATGGGCGGCTGTGACGAGTTGTTTACTTTTCTGCACCAATTGGCGTATGGGAGCTAATTTTTTAGTTTGTGAATGCTTGTGTGATATTATGTTATGTTATATTATGTTATCATTACTGTGTATTTACCTATTATGTACAGCGGTGTTGGAGATGATCCAAGTTTTTTTTTGTACCTTGACTTAGTTATGATATCTTGCATTTCATCATATTTTTATCATGATTTAAATCAGTCGGCTGATGATGCCTACTGAGTACCTGTTGTTTGGTACTCATACTACAGTTCTATACCTTTTTGGTGCAGATCCAGTACTAGTTATTGTTGTTGACCATTGATCGTGTTGTGTTGATATTTCCAGAGATAGAGTGAGCTCTTAGAGTTTGAGTCAGCCATTTCTCTCTATGTTTTATATTCAGTTATTTTTATCGAGACAGATCTATTGACTATATTAGAACTTTAATTTTATTATTGTTATTAGATGCTTGTTTGTTTGATTTCAAAGTCATGATTTTTTATTAGTGTGTATACATTGGACTTGTTGGGGTTTCAAATAGGTCATAGGGGTGTGAAAAGTGAGGATAAATTCAAACTTTTTAAATTTTAAGTTTTTCTTAGAGTTTCACTATCACTCTCTTTGGTGGGAAACTAATATTTTTTTTCATGCATACATGGAACCTAAAGTAGTAAAGAAGAAAGCAGATAGTACTTCGAGTAGATGGGCAGAGTCTTCTGAGCTAAGAAGTTCGGTAGAGGAGTATCCGAGATAACGTTATATTTATGCTGCAGTTATAGTGACACGTAGAGTCGCACGAGAACAAGCTCGCCAGGATGCTCAGTCATTCCCATCCCTACCGAGGATGAAGTCTACGAGGATTTCACCACCACATACTCCTTCACCCGATGAAGATAATAATAATAAGGAGGTAGAGTCTAAGCCTATACTATTTGATGATGCTCAGGACCCCCAGGCTGAAAAGGGATCCCAGGATTCTACTTATGAGGTTGAGTAGGAGAAATCATCAGCAGTACCCTTGTCTATGAAAGGTACAACACAGGCTTTCCACGATGCACAACCAGAGTAAACACCCACACCAGCCCCAGATGTATCTCCCAAGGAGAGACCTATGAGGTGGTTTATGGATGGGATATGTGAGATATATAATATTGATAGTCGTGTTTGGGATCTAGGTAGGTGGACGAGATATATCTATAAGGGGAATCAGAACGACTAATTATGGCTAGAGCACTTACCACAACTTCTTCAGTATTTGACAGGTATCAGCTCAGGTGGATGACTAGGCTACTCTATTCTTCCAACCCAGCTATGGTGAGGGATTTTTACGCATATTATAGAGCCATTGTAGTCCTCCCCATGAAATATCATCCAGGCCTAGTTAGATTGATATGACAGCCATAACTTGATCACACACTAGTCAGAGGGGTCAGAGTTGATATTAAAAAGAGACTATCCATAGAGTCTTGTTCGGCCCAAATTATATTACTCCTACATCTAAAGTAGAGTACGACCACAGACTAAGGATCATAAAAAATTGTCATATTATGTGGGATGCTAAGCACATTATTGAAAGGGTTGAGATGGCTAGATGGATAGCTGATTATATTTCACCACAGGGTGAGGAGACCCCATGGATTTAGGGGAAAGCTATGACAAAGAGGGGCATGTTGAAACTAGAGGCTAGATTTTTATGGTTACTGATTCATTACTTCCTGTTTCCCACTATTTCAGATAATATATTGACATAGAAAAGAGCTATATTAGTTGCCTGCTTGATTGTTAGTTATGATACAAATTTTGCTGCCATCCTTAGGCATAAGATATATGAAATAGATTTTCATAAGCTAACTAACTTGCTATTTCCTTGTATAATTTAGAGGCTATATGATGAGAAATGTGTGCCAGAGTTATGAGGTATTGATAAGAGGGTGACTATTGTAACACCCAATTTTCTGAACCAGAATGCTACATGGTGCTTATGACCCCGAAGGACCACAAGCTAACCCATGACTGATATCTGTACCGCTCTTATACTGTCTCTACCAGGTCGTGGGATTAGTATCTTGTATTGACTATTTATTCTATCTTTCTCTTATGTTATTTATAAAGTGTGTTGTTCAATTTCGCCTTTGATGGGAATTTCCTACTGAATTAATCTATTGTATTAGCTCCGAGTTATGGTTTGGCTTGCCTACTGGCAGGGTTTAGTAGGTGACATCATGGGTCATTAATCGGATGATGAAAAATTAGTATCAGAGCCTAGGCTGGTATAAGAGCAAGTGTCTAGTAGAGTCCTGCAGATCAACACGATGATATTTGTTTCCTATCTTTTAAAGGATATGGGACATTCTTAGGAGTTCCACTTTTTTCACTCATACTGTGCTAAGAGTTTGAGTTGGTTTGTAGAGTATTTCCTTTACTTTACTCTATCACAGATGACCAGGACACGTGCTACCGCTACATAAGATGAGGGTCCCTAGACTGTGCCTAGGGATCCTACTCCTGCTCGTGGATGAATTAGAGGTCATAGATAGCCATGAGATGTGTCCCCAGTTAGGGGCAAGGATAGACCTCCTTCTCCAGATCCTATTCCCGCTTCTGAGCCAGAGATTTTCTACCCCAACCAGTGGTGGTCTAGGGACCAACCCATGCTCCACCAGGGTTTATTTCTTCTTTAATGCTCAGAGATACGTTGGCTCAGCTTTTGGGTTTAGTTGGTGGTGCACCGTCTTATTGCACACAGTCTACATATCAAAGTAGTACTAAGGTGGTGCTGCAACTTGTAGTTGCAGATCCCAGAGTTGAGGGTTCAGGGTAGGTCTTCTTCCTTGACCACTAGATCTTCTTCCTTGACTTGGTCTTATTTCTTTGAGATATTCATAGAGAAGTACATGCCTCATAGCCTTAGGGGTCATTTAAGGGTTCAGGTCTCTAGATTGGAGTAGGGCTCCATGATAGTTGCAGAGTATGAGGCTCATTTTCATGAGTTGGCTAGGCACATGAATTTTATTTTGGATATTGAGTATGAGAGAGATCGTTGCTTTATTAGATGGTTGAGACTTCCCATTCGTATATATACGCAGAGTTTAGTCATTAAGGGTAGGTCTTTTGCTGAAGTTTTAGATTATGTTTGGGTGATAAAGGAGAGACATCGTAAGGCCCATAAGAAAATGATAAAAATCCTAGATTTTAGGGTAGTTTCAGTGGGAGCTGTAGTAGTTCCTGATTCATAGGTAGTAGTTCTAATGGTGGAAATTCTCTGCATCCATCCTATTATCCTTAGAGTCATCCTAATCAATTAGTTTAGGAAACTCTTTAGATTACTAACGGAGGTCTGTCTAGTGTTAGAGACCACCCTGGTCGGTGTGACAATCAGTCTTCGAGGGGGTCATCTTCTGACCATTCCAGTCATGGTGGTTACTCCAGGTCAGGTAAATCTATTAGTTCTTGTTTTGCTTCAAGTTTATGTTATAGTTGTAGGGGTATTAGTCACTATTCTCGTGAGTACCCTCTTCATAGGGTAATTATTGCTTCATCTCAAAGTGTTCCCTCTATTAAAGAAGTTCATCCCTTAACTAGAGGTGGCTCTCATGGTCACAAGGGTGGTTTATAGCGTACTCAAGGAGGTTCTCAGACAGGCAAAGCATGAGGTCGTTCAAATGCCCAGTCAGATGGCGAGTGTGGTCAGTTGTATGTACTACCTGCTAGACCAGAGGCTGACACTTCAAATGTTGTAGTTACAGGTATGATTTTTGTGTGCCGCCAGTGAGTCCATTCTTTGTTTGATCTGGGATCCAATTATTCTTATATATTTGCTTATTATGCACCACAGTTAGACTTGTCTTGTGATTTATTATTTGTTCCATTACATGTATCTACTACCTAGGTGATTCCTTAATAGTAAATCAGGTTTTCGGATCATGTGTTGTGAGTAATAGTGATACTAATACTTTTGTTGATCTTTTCATTCTGGATATGGTGGATTTTTATGTGATTTTGGGCATGAATTAGTTATCCCACTGTCATTCATCCATGAACTATTTTGTCAAGACCGTTACATTAGTTATGCTGAGTGTACCCTAAAGGTATGGAAGGGAGCGGTTAGCCTCGAGCTGCCAAGAATTATTTTTATGTTCATTCTAGGAGGATTATTTTCAGGGCTTACGAGTCTTATCTCGCTTATGTTTGTTATACTATTGGGGAGAGACCATCGCTTGACTTTGTTCCTATTATTTGTGAGTTTCCTAATGTGTTCCCTACCGACTTACCTAGTATTCCCCCTATTTGTGAGATTGAGTTTTCTATTGATCTCGAGCCTAGCACCTGACCTATTTTAATGGCACTTTATCATATGGCTCCTTCCAAACTTAAGGAGTTAAATCCTCATCTTTAGGATCATGTTGGTAAGGGTTTTATTAGATCGAGTGTGTCCCCTTGGGGAGCTCCTATATTATTTGTGAAGAAGAAATATGGTTCCATGTGTATGTGTATTGATTATAGACAACTTAATAAGGTGACGATGAAGAACTGTTATCCTATGTCTCGTATTAATAATTTATTTGACCAGCTTTAGGGTATAGTAGTGTTTTCTAAGATTGATTTGATATCTGGTTACCATTAGTTGAAGATTTGGGATGAGGATATCCTGAAGATAGCATTTAGGACCCATTATGGTCATTATGAGTTCTTAGTGATGTCATTTGGGTTGACTAATGCCTCATCAATGTTCTTGGATTTGATAAACTGAGTGTTCAGGCCTTATTTTGATTTCTTCATCATTATGTTCATCGATGACATCCTTGTGTCTTTGAGGAGTAAAGAAGAGGATGCACAATATTTGAGAATCATGCTCCAGACTTTGAGAGATATGTGTTTTTTTCTAAGATATTCCTTGGACATGTGGTGTCTAAGTATGGTATTATATAGGCCCCCCTAAGATTGAGGTAATTCATGATTGGGCTAGACCTGCATCTCTGATAGAAGTTCATAGCTTCATTGGTTTGGCTGGATATTATAGGCGATTTGTCAAGGGGTTTGCTACTATTTTAGCCTCTATGAACAGATTGACTCGAAAGGAGGTTCCTTTTGGAGTTTTGAGAAGTATGAGTCGAGCCTTGGAAAGCTCAAAGATTTTCTTACTTCAGCCCTTATTTTAGCTCTTCTTATTGAGGGTAAGGGATTCATCGTATTTTGTGATGCTTCTAGTGTTGGTCTGGGTTGTGTTTTAATGAAGCAGGGTCATGTTATTAGTTACTCTTTTAGATAGCTTAAGGTGTACAAGCACAACTACCCTACTCATGATTTAGATCCAGCGGTTGTAGTTTTCGCGCTTAAGATTTAGAGGCATTATCTTTATGGCATGCATTGTGAGATTTTCATCGAACGTCATAGTCTTTAGCATCTTAAGACCCAGAAGAAGCTTAATTTTAGACAACATAGATGGATGGAGTTTCTTAAGTACTATGATATTTCGATCTTATATTATCTAGGCAAGACAAATATAGTTGCAGATGCCTTGAGTTGGAAGGTTGTGAGTATAGTTAGATTGGCTTGTATATTAGTTTCTTAGAGGCCATTGGCATGGGAAATTCAGTCCTTAGCAAACTTGATAGTTAGCCTTGATATTTCAGACCATGGGAGAATTTTTGCTAGTGTGGAGGTGGGTCCTTACTATTTGACCAAATTTGAGACCGTTAATTTGAGGATAGCAGGCTTTACTTTCTTCATGATTAGGTGTTGAGTGGTGAGTCTTAGAAGGTTACCATGGATTCTGTAGGTGTTTTGAGATTTGATGGTCGTATTTGTATTTTGAGGATATATAACTTGATTCAGTTGATTTTGCATAAGGCTTACAGCTCTAGATATTCCATTCACCCCAGCTTAACCATGATTTATAGAGATTTGAGACAACATTATTAGTGGAGTGGTATGAGAAAAGATGTGGTATACTTTGTATCTCGTTGCAAATGTTGTCAGCAGTAAAGACCAAGCATTAATGACCTGGTGGTTTGACTCAGAGGTTGCCTATTCCTGAGTGGAAATGTGAATGAATTACCGTGGATTTTGTTAGTGGTTTTCCTCACACATCCTATGGTTTAGATGGTATTTGGGTCATTATAGACCGTTTGACCAAGTTAGCACACTTCATCACTATTCAGATGTCCTTCAGTGCTGAGAGATTGGCCTATATCTATGATTGGGAGATACTTTGTTTGCATGAGGAGCCTATTTCTATTATTTCAAATCGTATTTCAGTGTTCACTTTAAGGTTTTGGAGAGATTTTCAGAATGATTTGGGCACTCAAGTGGATCTTAGTACAGGTTTTTACGTGTAGACAAATAGTTAGTTTGAGCGGACTATTCAGGTTCTTGAGGATCTGCTCCAAGCATGTGTTATAGATTGTGGAGGCCAATGGGAGCAACACTTAGCCTTTTAAGATTTTGCATATAATAACAGCTATCATTCGAGTGTTGAAATGGTGCCTTTTGAGGCTTGTATGGTAGGAAGTGTCATTCTCTGGTTGGATAGTTTGAGAATTTGATAGGCCTCATGGTACTGATTTGCTTCAGGAGTCATTGCATAAAGTCAGGGTGACTCAGGATAGGTTGAGAGCAGCTCAGAGTAGGCAGAAGGCCTATGCAGATCGTAGGATTCGTGCCTTGATATTTGGAGTTAGTGAATATGTATTCCTCTGTGTATTGCCCATGAAGGGTGTGATGAGGCTCGTGAGGAAGGGAAAGCTCCATCCTAGATATATTGGAACCTTTGAGATTCTTCGTGCAGTTGATGAAGTGTCATATCAGTTAGCTTTACCCCTATATTTTACTATTTTTCATCCAGTTTTCCATGTATCTATGTTGCGGTGATATATTCCTAATTTGTCTCATATCCTTAGGTAGGACTCAGTCCAGTTGGACGAGCATTTAACCTCTATAGATGAGCCTCTGCTTATTTTGGCTAGTGATATGAGGCGATTGCGCACTAGGTAGGTTCTTGTACTTAAGGTTCAGTAGAGGCACCGTCCAATAGAGGAGGCCACTTGGGAGATCAAGAGAAAGATATGGACTCAGTATCCTCACATGTTTGAGACTTCAGGTATATCCTAATCCTTAACTTTTGCGGATGAAAGTTCCTTTAGTAGTGGATATGTAATGACCTTTCAGGTTATTTTCCATGTTTCCACATATTTTCACCGTTAGAGCTTCTTTATAGCTTCCATAAGTCATTTATGACTTATTTGGAATGACAGTTTGGTTACCGGATAGTTCATTTGTTTTTTAGATCAAATTCCCTATTTAGAAGTCTTCGCCTGTTCCAAATGGCCACCGGGTAAGGACTTTAGTAAAATGATCTCGTATGCAAATTCTGACTATGCAAGTAGCTCTGGAATACCGATTTTATACTAGGTAGACCTTTGGTTCAAGTCCCGAGGCACCCGAGCTTATTTCAACCTATTAGTCAAAAAGTGAAGAAATTAGAAATATGGGTGTGGAACCCACAACTGTTCGAAACTACCTCGGATGAAAATTTTAAGTGTGATATCGCGATCAGAGCACTAAATTTGGTTTGGTTACATAGATAATTTGTGTATACGGGATTTCAAATGAATCCCAAGGTCTTGGCGGAGACTTGGAAGATTTCCAAGTCTTCAGTTGTCAATTAATATGGTTGTGATCGCCAGCTAAGGGTCGCGATTGCATTATCCTTGTCAAGGATTTAGTCAAATCGTCATAAGCAAGTCGTGATCGCGACTGATTATTTAGTCATCAGGTAGTGTGATAGCACACCTCGGGGTCGCGATAGCAACTCCCAGGAACCTGAAATAGGTATAAATAGAGCCTTTTCCACGGTTTTGGGCATTTTTCATCTTTCCCCTTGAGTGCTAAACCATAGAATAGTGTGGATCTTAAAATTAAAGCTTGTGGGATCTTGGGAAGATAGATTAACATCTATTTTTTCTTTTATCTTCCGATTTAAGGTAAGAATTCACCCTTTTCTTAGTGAAATTACTTGATTTATTTCTCAAAAGCCCAAAATCTTTAGGTCTTGATTTTATCCCTAATTTAGCTTGGCTTTCTCCCATTATTGAGGGTAATTATTCCTTGAGCTTTATATTATGTTGGGTTGGTTTCAAAAACAGAATTTTCGTAAGTGGCACCCACATAGGGGTTTTGATATAATTTTTGGACCCAAAGCACAATGGTATAATATGGGTATTTCTACGCTCGTATTGATGAGTAGAATATGTTTTTGATGGCTTGGCATCTTGAGAAGGCTTCTCGGTAGGGAAAAGCAAAGGTTTAGTGGTTCGTTGACCTTTCTTCGGTGTCGAGGTAGGCTAGGTTGACCCCTTGTTAGATTGAGCTATTTCATAGTATTCTTATGAAATTGTGTTAGATTTGGGATGGGTTTAGGTATTGGTTTAATAAAAATACAAGACTTGGGGTAGTTGAGCTATTTAGGCTACTTGACACCATAATCTTGAAACACTTAGCTTGTTTCTTATACCTTAGGTCAATTAGGCTTCATTTCTGATGCTTGGCATGAGAATGCCTTAGATCACTTAAATTGTATAAAAATGGTCTAGATACTCATGTGTAGGGTAAGTTTGACCTTAGTTTCTCACACTAATGAAGGATGCCTTAGTCCACTTGAATTAGTTAATGTGTTTGGGGAAATCTCTACCTTAGGACTAATTATGGTTTGCTTTACATCTAGAAGCGGATTTAGATACTTTTAGTTTAGTCCGGGAAAAATTTTACCTAAAATGGAACTTGAGGATTAGAAGTGGATTCATAACCCACTCTAGGCTATGATACATGTTAGCTTTGGTAAAACTGTTTACACTTATTAGATTCTTGGAAATGTGTATTGAGGTAATATTGGGAACTTTTGATTCTTGATGTCTAGTCAATTAATGTGAGGGTTGACGCCTAATGGCTATGATATTAGATATGAATATTGATGATACTATTTATGATATGGATTATATACATATATCCTTTGGGCTGGTGGTGGTGAACTCGGGCTTCCCAAAGAAGGACGACCACCTGATCACCTTCCGAAGCGCGATAGCCAAGACCCAGATTGACTTTTTTTTGCTTAGGAAAGGGGATAGGGTGTTGTGTAAGGATTGTAATATCATCCCGAGTGAGAATCTTTCGACCCAGCATAGGCTCTTGGTAATGGATTTATGTATAAAAAATGATATGAAGAGAAGGGGTGAGGAGTATAGATCTAGAATTAAGTGGGGCGGCTTAACGCCAATGAATGAGTGGGAGATAGGGGAGAAGATGGCGGGAATGGGGGTGTGGGAGTGTAGGGGGGACATGGAAAGTATGTGGTATAGGGTGGCTAGGTGCATCAGGGAGAATGCTAGTGAGGTGTTGGTGTTTCTAGGGGCCGGGCCAGGCATCATCGGGGGGATTGGTGGTGGAATGAAGAGGTTAAAAAGAAAGTGGAGACCAAGAAAGGGGTGTATGCTAAGTTGGTTAAGAGCGAGGACGAAAAAGAGAATCGAGTAAACTGGAAAGAGTACAAGTTAGCTAGGAAGGAGGCTAAGTTAGCAGTTACGGCGTCTAAGACGGCAATATTTGAGAGCTTATATGCGGGGTTACAGGAGAAAAGAGGGGGGAAAAGGTTGTTTAGACTCACTAAGGCTAGGGAGAGGAAGGGTCGTGACCTCGATCAGGTGAAGTGCATTTAGGGAGAGGATGGTACAGTGTTGGTAGAGGACGGCCATATTAAGAATAGATGGCAGTCGTATTTTCATAGGCTCTTGAATGATGAAGGGGATAGAGCTATTGTGTTAGGAGAGTAGGAGCACTCATAGGAGTGTCGGGATTTTAGTTATTGTAGACGTTTTAAGGTAGAGAAGGTTAGAGAGGCTGTTTGCAGGATGCGAAGGGGTAGGGCGATGGGGCCTGATGAGATACCTGTGGATTTTTGGAAGTTTTCTGGCGAGGCTGGTTTAAGGTAGTTGACTGGATTGTTTAACGGAATTTTCAAGACGACGAAAATGCCCGAGGCTTAGAGGTGGAGTACTATGATCCGTCTTTATAAGAACAAGGGTGACATTCAGAGTTGCAATAACTATAGGGGTATTAAGTTATTGAGTCACTCTATGAAGATTTAGGAGAGAGTGGTCGAGGTGAGGCTGAGATGGATAGTGTCTATTTCAGAGAACCAGTTTGGATTTATGCCCAGCCGCTCGACGACGGAGGCAATTCACCTGCTGCGGAGGCTGGTGGAACAGTATAGGGAAAGGAAGAAGGACCTGCACATGGTGTTCATCGACTTAGAGAAGGCATATAACAAAGTCCCCAGGGAGGTGCTTTGGAGATGCTTGGAGGTGAGTGAAGTCCTGGTGGCATATATCAGAGCAATTAAGGACATGTATGATGGAGCTAAAACCCAGGTGAGAACGGCGGGAAGAGACTCAGAGCATTTCACTGTCTTGACAGGATTGCATCAGGGATCTACTCTTAGTCCCTTTTTGTTTGCTTTGGTGATGGATGTGTTGACGCGGCGTATTCAAGGAGAGGTGCCTTAGTGTATGATTTTTGCAGATGATGTAGTTTTGATTGATGAGACGCGGGGGGGTGTAAATGATAAATTAGAGGTGTAGAGAAAAACTCTTGAGTCTAAAGGGTTTAGATTGAGTAGGAGCAAGACAGAATATTTGGAATGCAAGTTTAATGACGTGAGGCTGGAGAATGAGGTGGTAGTGAAGTTGGAATCATAGGTGGTATGTAAGAGGGATAGTTTCAAGTATCTCGGGTTTGTGATTCAGGGTAACAGTGAGATTGACGAGGATGTCTCGCACCGTATTGGGGCAGGATGGATGAAGTGGAACCTCACTTCGGGGGAGTTGTATGATAAGAAGGTGTCACCCAAGCTTAAAGGCAAATTCTACAGAGTGGCAGTCCGTCCGGCCATGTTGTATGGAGCGGAGTGTTGGCCAGTTAAGAACTCACACATTCAAAAAATGAAGGTGACGGAAATGCGGATGTTGCGTTAGATGTGTGGGCTGACTAGGGGGATAGAGTTCGGAATGAGACTATCAGGGAGAAGGTTGGTATGACTCCAGTGGTGAATAAGATGCGGGAAGTCCAATTGAGATGGTTCGGACACGTGATGAGGAGGGGCATGGATGCCCCGGTTCATAGGTATGAGAGGCTAGCTTTGGATGATTTTAGGTGGGGTAGTGGTAGGCCGAAGAAGTACAGGGGAGAGGTGATTAGGCGGGACATGGAGCAGTTACAGCTCACTGAGGACATGACCTTAGATAGGAAGATCTGGAGGACGCGAATTAGAGCAGAAGGCTAGGGTCAGTTTGGGTCGCTAGTGTAGGGCATTACTTGGTGGGGGTATTATTCTTGTTATGATACCTTGTTTCATGCTTTATTACGAATTTGTTTACTTTTCTCTGTTTACTATTACTTGTGGGTGTCGTATTTATGTTATGCCATCTTGTTCCATGCTTTACTATGAATTTGTTTATTATTCTGTGTCTCGAGCCGGGGGTCTATCGGAAATAGCCTTTCTACTTCTTTAGAGGTAGAGGTATGGACTGCGTACATCTTACCCTCCCCAGACCTCACTATGTGGGAATACACTAGGTTTGTTATTGTTGTATTATATACATATATCCGGTTCGAGTCCAGAAGATGGTTATATTATTGATTATATATATATACCCAGTTTGAATCTGGAGGATGATTATGGAATTATTGATTATTTACCGGTTTGAGTCCGTCTATTGATTATTTACCGATTCAAGTACGGCTATGTATTATATTTACCGGTTTGAGTCTGGCTATTTATATTTACCGATTTGAGTCCAGATATGCATAATATGCTATGATGACATACTTTTATTATTGATGATATTGGGGTGTGAGAATTGAAGGTAGTAATTTGGCTAAGTTGGCAAATAAGGAATGGTTATAATATGGCATGTCATAAATGGACTTAAGTGATACATAGTGACTAGTTGAAAATTGATGGTTAGTTATAAATAATGACTAGAGGTTAAGTGATGGCTAGTAACTAAATGAATCAGTTAATAAGAAATGGTTAGCAAATAAATGGTGACTAGTGTATATTGATGATAATAATGTTAAATGATGACAATATTATGAAATGTGGGCACTTTGTCAAATATTGATAAATTGTGGAATGTTGGTAAATAACCATTTGATGATACTTGTGGAATGATGGTTAGATGACGATGACCGTTATTTATTATATCGGTTGATGGCTTTACTCTTCTCTAGGGTGTACTCTCTAGTCATATGGAAGGCTGTGATGAGTTCTTTACTTTTCTGCACCAATTGGCGTATGGGAGCCAATTTTGTAGCTTATGATTACTTGTGTGATATTATGTTACGTTATGTTATCATTTTGGTTTATTCACTCATTATGTACAGTGGTGTTGGAGATGATCTGGGTTCATTTTTGTACCTTGAATTAGTTATGATATCTTGCATTTTATCATATTTTTATCATGAATTAGCTTAGTCAACCGATGATTCCTACTAAGTACCCGTTGTTTTGGTACTCATACTACGATTCTGTACCTTTTTGGTGCAAATTCGAATACTAGTTGTCGTCATTGATCATTGATCGTGTTTTGTTGAATATTTCTGAAGATAGGGTGAGCTCTTGGAGTTCGAGTCGCCCATTTCCCTCTATGTTTTATATTTAGTCTTTTGTGTCAAGACAGATGTTTTGACTATCTTAGAACTTAAGTTGTATTATTATTATTAGTTGCTCTTGGACTAGCTCTACCAGGTCATGGGATTGGTATCTTGTATTAACTGTTAATCTATTTAGCACCTTTGTTATTTATAAATTGTGTTGTTCAATTTTGCCTTTGATTGATATTTCCTCTGAATTAACCCTTTGAGTTAGCTCCGGGTTATGGTTTGGCTTACCTACTGGCAGAGTTTAGTAGGTGCCATCATGGCTCATAAATTGGATTTTGACATCATAAACCCATTGCTTACTTTAGCGGAACGCTCAAAGGAGCAACCTTGAGCTACTCTATATACGATCTTGAGTTGTATTCCTTCATTAAAGCTTTGGTAATTAGCAACAATATTTGTGGTCTAAGGAATTCATGATTCGAACCGATCATGAATCATTAAAACACCTCCGGGCCCAAGATTAATTGAACAAATAGCATGCCAAGTGGATAGAATTACTAGAAAATTTTCCATATGTAATTTAATACAAAAAAAGGAAAAAAGAAGGTGGTATCCTATGCATTGACTAGAAAACATGTGTTAATCAACATATTGTATTTTTAATTGATGGGTTTTAGATGCTTGAAAACAATGTACCCGAGGAACCCAAAATTGCTCCAATCTTTAAGGATTACGAGGAATGAGATAGAATGATGGATTAGGGATAGGTCTTCTATGCCCTATTCTATGTTCGATGGCATTTTGTTCAAAGGGAAGAGATTGTATGCACCGTATAATTTGTGGTAAGAATCATTTGTTAAAGAGGCACACGATGGTGGTATGATGGGTTACTTTAGAATGACAAGACCTTTGGAATCCTAGAGGAATAATGTTATTGACCAAAAAGGCATGATTATGTTGCACGAGTATGTCGTCAATGTGTAGATTCTAGAAGCACTATATCGCGGCTTCTCCCTCAAGGATTGTATATCCCACTCTCCACTTACCTACGCCCTTGGCTTGATATTTCTATGGACTTTGGTTTGGATTTTCCTAGGACTAAGAAGGAAAGGGATAGTATTTGTTTTTTGTTGATAGGTTTTCTAAAATAACCCATTTTATTTTGTGTTACAAGTGTTATGATTTCTTCAATGTGGCATCCTTTTTCATTGAACATGTTACTAAAATACACGGAATTTTCCAAATCATCGTTCTTGATAGGGACTCTAAGTTCCTTAGTCACTTTGGAGATATTTGTGGGATAGGCTTGGTACTAAATTGCTTTTCTCTATGTTTTGCCACCTACAAATTGATGGTTAAACGTAGGTTATGAATAGGACTTTAGGTTATATGTTATGAGCTATGGTTAATTGGAAAATTTCTTTCTTAGAGGATCACCTACCTTTTGTTGAATTTATTACATTAGAGTTATTCATATGACTATTGGTATAACTTCTTTTGAATGTGTTTATGGCCTTAACACTCTTACCCCTTAAATATCAACCTTATGTCTAGTGATGTTGTGATTAGTTTAGATGGAAACAAGAGGTCCTATTCCATGAAGAAGCTATATGAGTAAGTGAGACTTTGGATTGAAAAGAAGAGTCAAGTGGTGGAAAAAGGGTGAAAAAGGCAAAAATGACTTTTGCTCGAATCGGGTGATTGGGTTTGGGTAGACCTTTGGAATCATCGAGTTCCAACTCATAGGATGTCCAAGTTGATGACTAGAGGGGATGGACCCTTCCAAGTTTTAGAAAGTATAAACAATAATGCATACACAATTGATCTTCCTCTCGATTATGAAGTGCATAACTCATTCAATATGTCCAATCTTTCACTATTTGACATGCTTGAGGATGATGAACCTACAAAATTAAGGTCAAATTATTTTCAAAAAGAAGAGGATGATACAATTTAAATTCCATCATGGCCTTTTACTAGAATTCAAGCAAGAGAGCTCCACAAAATGCAATCTATTTTTATGAAAGGGACGTGTTGGATCATGTTTTGATTTCATTAAAAGGGTTCTATGTCTTGAAGATCGAAGTAGGAGCTCGAAGGGAGGGAATGATGGACTTTTCAGGAGTGGCGGCTCATATGAAGATCAGTCAAAGGATTTACCAACTGCCACATGAGCTACCAAAGGAAGGGCAAGAGAGATACACACTGCTTTAGGGTGTCAGATTATTTGGAGGCCTGTCACAAGCTTAACCAACCATCACCCAAGCTGTCATGATGAGACAAGGATGGAACTACGCTGTTTAGGGGTGTCGGGAGACTTGAAGATCAGTCACACTAGTGATGGATAATCCCTGGATCATCAAGCACAAATAGCCCTTTGGGCCTTATTTCTATATTTATCCAAGTTTACTTTTGAGCCTTCATAATAGACTATTAATAAGAACTTCAAGGTTTTATCATCCTTAGTTATTGAATGAAGCAAACACTTGAAAGTCTGATTGGAAAACTTTTATTGAATGTTTGCTTAGAAATAAGGGTTTTGAGGGCGTTACGATTCCTTCTTGTTCCACATAGAGATAAGTGTTCATAGGCTTAATGCAATTAGGAGTTTTTGAATTTGAAACATCCAATTATTTTTAGTTCATCTTCCTTGTTGTGTCTATCCTCATCTATCTATTAATTTCGATCTTGTTTTCTTAGTTAAATTGTTTTTTTCATCATTTTCTTCATATCACATATGATTTTTATTTTGTTCTATGAACATCAAGCAAAAAATAAAGATCATAAATGATGGATAAAAGAATGTTTTGCAATTATTAAATACTTTGATCAAAGCTTCAAGTCGTAGAAGTCAATTACTATCCTGATCTGGTATATGAAAAAGGGTTGGATGTTCTAATATATGTTGTTTCTCCTTCTTTTAAAGTCACTTTATCTTCATATATATTACCTCTTCTAAATTTTCTCTATATATCATGATTTTTTTGAATAAGGTTAAATTATCCTGCTTATACATTATTTAACTTGAAAGTGAGAAAATTTAAAACTATATATAAATTAATCAAGCAAAATGATATGAGAAATTTAACCATACCATTTTATAAATCATACAATAGTACACCTAGACGACCTTTTTCAAGATTGTTTAGTGCATTTAGACAAGTGATGACTAATATGCAAGAATTTATGGGATTGGTTCTCTTTATAGTATTCTTAAAAATGAAGGATTTGTTGATAAGGAAATAAGATGAAACATATAAAAGTTAAGATGAAATAAAAGTTTATAAGTCGCCTTAGGGTTAATGCTGAATATTTGTAACTATCCAAACAATCGTGATTGGCACCCCTTAAAAACTATGGCAGGAGAACCACTTCAACTAACCTTTACTAACCAAACTTCACAGTCAGATTTCATGTTTCACCAACTTTATTAATAATAATTACTATTTCTTTTCTTAAGCTAATAATAATAATAATTACTAAGTCATTCTTTCATTAAGGAAAATAAAATTGCAAGCTAAGCAATCAATAGTTCTAGAATAAAGTGTGAAAATTCTCTATTTATTACATCTTCGGGACCTGAAGTCACCATATAAGAACAACAAAGATTATCCAGAAATCTAAGATCAAAAGACTATCTAACAAATTTAATTAAATAAGACAATATCTTAGTCCAAGAATAGAGGGCATAAATAGGATCAAGATGATTCAATGGATGTCCGATCATAGTGCTCACCCTTAAACCAAAGTATGAAACTACTTGCTAAAAGCGAGGTCTCGTCTCAAATTCTGGAACATGCTCTGCACTCAACAAAATAAAGAGCACGAGTAGAATCAATATGTCAACAAGTACTAGTAGGCTTCATAGGCTGACTCAATCCATCACCATGCAAATAAGCAAACCAAATATATGCAACTATGTTCATCACAAAACTTATAACTAGAGACAAACAACACATTTTATATTACTTTATTTTTGAAGGAGTACAATAACATATTTATATGTTTTACAATTAATCAATTACATCAATAAGTTACATCACAATATATAATTAAAACTGAACGTTAAATGCATATGAACGTATGTATGTATTTATGCAAGATGTGTGAATCATCTTTTTCTCATCTCAACCTCATCAATATCATTTCAACTTCATGAACATCATGATTTTAATATCATCATCAGTAATATTGTGAACATTTCGATTTCAATATAATCATTATCACTAACTCACATCATCAATATTTATGAATATGCAAATGCCATCAATAATCACAAGTAGCATCCAAAAGATATTACAACTATTCAATTCACATATATGTAGTAACGCCCCAAATCTGGTACCCGTAATGCTACAAGGTTCTCATGACTCCGAAGGACCACAAGCTAACCCATGACTGATATTTGTACCTGAACACTGGATAATATACGTATATAAATGTAGAAACATAAGTTGTAAGGCCATAAGGTTCAAATTTGAAATTAAAATCTGATAAAACAATGTTTAAATGGGGTATAGAAATACCCAAAACTAAATGTACTATAGTCTAAAAGCCTCTAAACTGTCTGAATAAAGAGTTGATGGGACATATCCCCAACTAACTCCAACTACTGAAATAAATAAAGTACTAAAATGATAAAGTATTTATCATGTACTCGAAAGATGAGGACTCACTGCTAACTCTAATTATTGGATACTGGAATGTTATTGATGCTCTAGAGCTCGTGCTTCTGAACCTATGGCGTAAAGTAAAACACCATAGCGCAAATGTGTCTGTACGATTGAATATACTGGTATGCATATGAGGTAGGCTGAATGCAAGGGTTCATATATATGAAAAATGCTAAATGACTATATAACATGAATATGAGAATACATGCCTGAACAAGTAATTGTAACTGAGACCACACTGACACTGGGTACTAAGTTTTGAGTACTGATTTACTAACATCTGGGTTTACTGATACTGATAATGGAGTCTTATGAATACTGGGGAACTGATGGTATATTATTTCTTAGAGGAATGATAGTTTCTAACAATTTTGATTTTGAAGAACTGGTCTAATTGACTGTATCTGACAGTCCTAAAACTGATTATTGGTAACATGAGTTACTGATAACTGACATAACTGGTATAACTGATATTGAGCGACGGTATCTGATAGTCTATGTTCTAATAGAACTAGCTGAGTTCCATACTATTCTTAGTTGACTGTATCAGACAGTCCTGAATTCGGTAGAACTATCTGAGTTCAATTACTAAAAGTGAATGACTGTATCTGACAGTCCTAATTCTATAACTAAAACTGTGGGAAGTAGTTATCTAATCGACATGCCCCAAATAATTGAAATATAGCTGAGTTGGGGTCCAATATGTAACCCCAAATGAAAAGGTGTCAATACCGCGCTACTGGTAAGGACAATCTGTGAGTAACCCTCATATAATAGGTAAATCTAGTGAGAATGGTGGGAACCCTTATATAATAGGTTAATCCACCTCATCTACCCTCATATAACAGGCTATGATATCTCAACCAATGTTGGCTATATAGTTCAGGAACACAAGGATTGCTTCTAAGAATCAAACCCTCATATAACAGGTGAGTTCCCATCCTTGGATTCGCTCGGTGCTAATTCCAACTCCGATCTGAATAGATACTGAACATAATTAACTAAACTATATTAGACTGATTTCATGGAGTTTCATTGACTGATGGAATACTACTGAGATTTCTAAATTTACTGAGATTTCCTGAGTCACATTACTGACTGAGTTCTATGGATCATGGCTTGACTAAGGAAATTATGAAACATGACACTAGCTCTAGGTACACAACTATATTTTTTGGGTACAAGTACCCCTAGGACTCAATAGAAGGAAACTGACAAAGCATGACTTTCTTGAATACATAGCCAACATCAACAATTCATACTACAATAGTAGGGGATATTTCATGAAGCACATGGTTATCATAATCTTGTATATAGCTTAGAATGCACATGATCATGTATTAACTTCATCATTTTAATATCATGATTATATCATCACTCCATTGTATTACACAACAATCCTCATGAAAATTATTTTAAACATAGGGGAATACATACATTCATAACTTGGGTCACAGTCTAACTATCAAGCATAATTTCTATTCTCCTAGGCATTTTATCAAACATTTAGGTTGCATGATTTAAGGCTTAGGCATGAGCATGAATTTAATACAACCTTACATTGCAATTCCACCCATTTTCATGATTTCACTCCACATATTAGCATAATTTCAGAAAGACATAATAAAGGTTCCATCTTGGAATTCATACAACAACAACACATCAATATAATTTAGTTCATAGAATGAATATCACAATTAGTAATTAAAACTTGATTCCTGGGTTTCATGGAAGAAAGGAGTCCATGAATGAACACAATGCATACCTTGGATGAAAGATTCTTAATGATTCACGGAGAAATTTGCTTGAACTTGGATCCCCAATTGAAAACCCTAATGTGTTCTTGAGAGGATTTTGAGAGAAAAGGGTGTATTTTGGTGTAAATGAGGTTTAATCCTTATATAGGGTTGGGAAAATTACCCCTTTTCCCTTAAAAATGCGGACATTTAATGACTAAATAGCTGGGCTCCGACGCTATGAGTCGGTGCGTCGAGTAATGTAATGCTATACTCGACGTGGTGCGCCATGAACGCATCAAGCCTCAGTTGTTTTGCCTCTAGCAATCTTCACAACTGGTGACCAACGCGTTTGGCGATGCGACGCGCCAATATCGTGTTAGTCTACTATTTTGGACTTTCAATCTAGATCTAAACGAGTTTCTATAAAATTTAAAACTTGTCCGGAAACACCTATTGACCTTCCTGATCATGAATCAATAAAAATACGGATCATTAAAGGACATTAAGGTGGCAAAATGAATTTTCCAACTTTTGAAGGCCAAAATTAAGCTAAGTCTGAATGTAGCTAAAATTTTCTAACTCTAGTACCCTATTGACACGCTTAAAAGACTGTATTAAGCTTTAGAATTTTACAGGGTCTTATAATATATCCCCCTTGAGAACATTCGTCCTCGAATGAGACTGACTGAGAAGGGAGAAATGATATACTAAAACATATACTGAGCATGAACGAATGGAACATAATTTCATGACTGACATAACTGATAACTAAATATATCATACTGAGCATGCATATCAAATGCATGTGTAACTTATTCGTGAATACATGACTGAGTGTTTTGATAAGCTGAGTTTTCTCATGATGAGAATGCATTATGATGCATAACTACGTAACTGACATAATGCATGACTGATTATGCAATGGTACTTAGTACCAAGTTTATAACGGAATTCTGAGCATGAAACTGAATACCAAGTTAGTAATAAAACTGAACATGTAAACTGGGTAAGCTTTAGAAAAGCTTTTATCTTGGACTGAGTCTGAATTAGCGGAGAGGAGTTGAGGATACTTGGTACGCGTGTCTTCTTCTGCTTCCCAAGTAGCTCCCTCAACGGACTAATTCCACCAAAGAACTTTGACTAGAGGGACTTCTTTGTTCCTCAGTCTACGAATCTGGTAGTTTAGGATTTCGACTGTGGTTTTCCCCATGAGAGAGACTGTTCTGAACATCTACGCTCTGAATAGGGACTATAAATACTGGGTCACCTATACACTTCTTGAGCAAAGAGGCATGGAAAACTGGATGAAC
Source organism: Capsicum pubescens (assembly GCA_030864215.1). Taxonomy (NCBI): domain Eukaryota; kingdom Viridiplantae; phylum Streptophyta; class Magnoliopsida; order Solanales; family Solanaceae; genus Capsicum; species Capsicum pubescens. Next base: position 338,924,835 of record CM061548.1, read on the forward strand.
TGAGGCTAAATCCGAAGGCAACTTGAGATTATGAGCTATCTTGCTGTAACGACTGAGAATTTTTAAAGGGACCGACATATAGGGGACTGAGCTTTCCCTTCTTGCCAAACCGCTTCACTTTATTTATGGGAGAGATCTTGTGATACACATAGTCACCAATCTTGAACACACATAAATAGGAACATGAGAACATAGCTGAGTCAGTAACGGATGACATGAACTGAGTCTGGAATATGGTGCATGAACTGAATACTGTGAACTGAATATCGTGAACTGAATCGATACTCTAAATATATGGCTCATGGATGATATTGGAACTTGAGGGTTAACTTATGAGTATCCCCTACTCCAAACTGGATTCATTACATGAAGAGAGAATGGGATGCTCATGTTATGAAAGTTCGGGGGATTATAGTGTATCTCCCTCTTGGGACACTATGTCCCTTAAAGAATACTGACTTGGATGAGCTTCTGGGGAAGCTGAAGCGATACACATGGCACCTACGAACTGAGTCTTAACTGAATAACTGGGATCTAAAACTGAAACATGATACATGAACTGACATGAGCTTGCTTCTATTTAGTTGGTTCACCTTAGAATGGTTATATCCATGAGAATTTGGATAGTACGTCTAGATGGAAGGGATAGGAACCCAAATTATGCAAACTTATCGGTCTGACTGCTAAACTGAATTACTGGTTTTATAGACTAACTCATGCTGAAAGATTATAGTCGATTGGAGCCTTTTCTCTAACACTCTGTCTATAGACTTCTTGTGGCTTTAGGGCACAAGGAAATCTTGGACTTGTCTAAATAAGACAACTGAATGAGAAAATCATTACATAGATAAAGTTTGGTAAGAGGAGTTGAGGCCTAAAAACACCATTTAAGATGAAATGACTAAGCCTCTTGCACTGCAACTAATATTACTAAAAATATTCACATGGGTGGTGAACAAGAGTGCATAAATGTACTACTCATCTGATTAACTGGATAGATGACAGCTGAATACTGGGCGTGTAAGACTGAACTGTACTTGGTTTGAATAGCTGGACTGAGACTATAGAGTATTATACACAGAAGTTAATGGCTGACTGGGTATCATGAGGTAACTGAGCATGAATTTCATGAAAGCTATATTATTGCGGATGAAAGACCGAGTGTATGACACGATTTAGAAACATTTCATAAACTGAGGAACTAAAATACTAATAACTGAGTATCTGACAACTGTACGCTATAGTCAAGCAAGACTGGAACTGAACTGAGTTTCTGATCTGATTACTGAACTAAAGTTGACACTATAACTAGGATTCATACTGGAACTAAATGCCGGGTTCTGATAATTGAACATTGATAACTGTAGGTTAGATAGATACTGAAGTACTTAATTCAGATACTGAACACTGATTTCTGAGTACTGAATGCGGAAACTATAACTGAGATGGCAACTGAGTTTTGATAGTTACGCAATGAAGATAGACATAAGTCGAGGATCTGAAAGTGTACTCTCACTCTGTACTTACCCAAATTCTAATTACAACCTCTTTCTAGACCTTTACTTGTACACTTAACATGATATTTAAGCCTATCTTCATTATTACACCCTTGGGTAACATAAACATTCAACAATCTTCTCTTAACATAAAATATTTACTCTCTTCCTTCTAAGAAACTTCTCATCACTACACTATTTTCATAAAGAGATCTTACTGAAGGGTAAAATCAGGAGGACCTGAAGCATGAATGGATACTAATTGAACTTGACGCATAGCTGAGGCCTCAGAAATATAATATCAATAGCTTGGATTTACCCAAAAGGTCTGAACTGAGGATATAGTAGATACATGACATATCCTGGATTTAACTGATCAGTAGGAGCATATCTTGAGTCATGGAAGTTGAGTATACTGTAAAGCGTGACATGTGTACATGAGTTGTATGACCAGAGTTTGGAGTTTTCTGCATTCATGGGTCATGACTTGGATTGCTGAGGGGAGTAAAACTAAACTCCTTATGCTAGGAACTAGAATTGTACATGATTCCATGGAAAATATTTGAATATAAGCTGGGTTCATGGAACGGAAATGTAAAACATACGAAGGCATCATGTTGGCTGAAGTACGAAACTTTACACTGAGATAAGGATGGGTTGGGAATCGTCTTTCCCTTACTATTTTCCTATACATGCCAGCACTACTACTGGAATCTGAAGACCTAACTCTTTCTGAGCTTTCATAACTGAATAGTGCATGTATATCTGTCGGGCTATGATTGACTGACCCACTAAGGAGGAGACTAAGAAAGGTCCTGTTAATACTTGGTCTGACCTCAACATTGACAGTGACCGCATTAGAAGGAATTTTCTGATTCTATCAGGGCTGAAGAACGTGGAATCTATTTGGGCATTGCCCATTGATGGTGCTGGAGGAGGTACCCTGCTGATTCAGGCAACCGGACTGAGTTGAAGAATGATTATGCTGGATTTAAGGACTGGTCCTAGGATAGTATCGAACTTTGTGACCTGAATTACCATATCTGAAACACACATCACCGTCGGCTCTGCAATGCCCTTATGATACTTACCACAATTCTAACAAAGGGGATGGCTTCGGGAACTACTAACACTGCCCTAAGGTTTAGGACCTGGCTTCCTATCTCTAAATTTAGGGAATGGAGTATTGGCCAAGGAAGGAACTGGAACTAAAAAATCTGGGCGGAATTGAAAGCAGTTACCACCCTCTGACTTAGGCTGGTTGAAATTAAGGCTACCTAGTATAGCTCTCTTATTTTCTCTCTTTATTTCTTTATTTCTTTCTTACTATGCTTTCCCACTTCAGTTTCTAGGGTACGAATCATGTACTTGGGTGGGACAATGGTCTGCTGATTGCTCTGAGCTACTACTGAATAGGATATAGTAAGAGAGTCAATTCTAAAATCGCCATGAAAAACATTCTCATCCAGGAAATCTTCTTGGATGGGCGGAAGTACCGACTGGTTCTCGGTCCTCTTTTGTTTGTCCTTTTGGAAGACATGTTCTGTAATGAAAGGAAGGAGTGAATTAGACTGAGAGTTCAACTTGAGCTAACGCTCACTCGCACGACATGAATACTGAAAGAAGAGAAACTATTTCTAAAACATCTCATAGCCCCCTGCACATACGTGTGGTGCACAACACACCCATGTACAAGAATCAACAAGATGCGGCTTTTCAGACTTCCTAGGAAGCTGTTGAACCTTAGGCTCTGATACCAAGTTTGTAACACCCCGAATCTGGTCCCCGAAATGCTACACGGTGCTCATGACGCCGAAGGACCACAAGAAAACCCATGACTGATATCTGTACCTAAACACTGCATAATATACGTATATAAATGTAGAAACATAAGTTATAAGGCCATAAGGTTCAAATATGAAAAATAAAATCTGATAAAACAATGTTAAAACGGGGTATAGAAATACCCAAAACTAAAATAAACTGTCGGAATATACTATAGTCTAAAAGCCTCTAAATTGTCTGAATAAGGAGTTGATGGAACATGTCCCCAACTAACTCCAACTACAGTAAGTAATGAAATGATAAAGTAATGATCATGTCCTCGAAGGATGAGGACTCACTTCTAACTCTGACTGTTGGTTACTGGAATGATACTGATGCTCTAGAGCTCATGCTTCTGGAACTATGGTGTAAAGTAAAACACCATAGTGCAAATGCGTCAGTACGATTGAATGTAGTGGTATGCATGTGAGGTAGGCTAAATGCAAGGGTTCATATGCATGAACAATACTAAATGACTATATAACATGAATGTGAATATACATGTATGAACAAGTAACTGTAACTGAGACCATACTGACACTGGGTACTGAGTTTTGAGTATTGATTTACTAACATTTGGGTTTACTGATACTGATAACTGAGTCTAATCAATACTGAGGAACTAGTAGTATATTACTGATAGAGGAATAATTATTTCTAACAGTTCTGATTATGAAGAACTGGTCTGATTGACTGTATCTGACAGTCCTGAAACTGATTACTGGTAACATGAGTTACTGATAACTGACATAACTGATATAACTGAGATAACTAGTATAACTGATATAACTGATACTGAGCGACTATATTTAATAGTCTATGTTCTGATGGAGCTAGTGGAGTTCTATACTGTTTTGAGTTGATTGTATCTGACAGTCCTGAATTCTGTAGAACTATCTGAGTTCTATTACTGAGACTGAATGACTATATCTGATAGTCCTAATTCTATAACTAAAACTGTAGGAAGTAGCTATCTAACCGACATGACCCAAATAATTGAAATATAGCTAAGTTGGGGTCCAATCTATAACCCTATTGGAAAGGTGTCAATACCACGCAATAAGTAAGGACAATCTATGAGTAACCTTTATATAACAGGTAAATCTAGTGAGAACGGTGAGAACCCTGATATAATAGGTTAAGCCACCTCATCTACCCTCATATAATAGGCTATAAGGTCTCAATCTACGCTGGCTATGCAGTTCAGGAACACAAGGATTGCTTCTAAGAATCACACCCTCATATAACAGGTGAGTTTCCATCCTTGGGTTCGCTCGGTGCTAATTCCTACTCCAATCTGAATAGACACTGAACATAATTAACTGAACTAGACTAGACTAATTTCATGGAGTTCCGTTGACTGACGGAATACTACTGAGATTTCTAAATTTACTGAGATTTTATGAGTCACATGATTGACTGAGTTCTATGGATCATAGCTTAACAGAGGATATCATGAAACATAAAACTTGATCTAGGTACACAACTATATTTTTTGGGTACAAGTACCCCCAGGACTCGATAGAAGGAAACTGACAAAGCATGACTTTCTTGAATACATGGCCAATATTAATAATTCATACTACAACAGTAGAGGATATTTCATGAAGCACATGATTATCATAATATTTTATATAGCTTAGAATGCACATGATCATGTCTTAACTTCATCATTTTAATATCATGATTATATCATCACGCTATTGGATTACACAACAATCCTAATGGAAATCATTTTAAATATAGGGGAACAAATACATTCATAACTTGGGTCACAGTCTAACTATCAAGCATAATTTCTATTCTCCTAGGTATTTTATCAAACACTTAGGTTGCATGATTTAAGGATTAGGCATAAGCATGAATTTAATGCAACCTTACTTCACAATTCTACCCAATTTCATGATTTCAGTCCACATATTAGCGTAATTTCATACAGACATAATAAAGGTTCCATCTTGAAATTCATACAACAACAACACATGAACATAATTTAGTTCATAGAATGAATATCACAATTTGTAATTTAAAACTTGATTCTTGGGCTTCATGGAAAAAAGGAGTCTATGAATGAACATTATGCATACTTTAAATGAAAAATTCTTGATGATTCACGTAGAAATTTTCTTGAACTTGGATCCTCAATTGAAAACCCTAATGTGTTCTTGAGAGTATTTTGAGAGAAAAAGGTGTATTTTGGTGTAAACGAGGTTTAAGCCTTATATAGAGTTGGGAAAATTACCCCTTTGCCCTTAAAATACAGATATTTAATGACTAAATAACTGGACACCGACGCTATGAGTGACACAGTACATCGAGGGTTGCGACGCTATACCCAATGCAGTGCGCCATGAATGCATCGAGCCTCAGTTGTTTTGGCTCTGGCAGTCTGCACAACTGGTGACCAACGCGATTAGCGACGTGGCGCGCCAAGATTGAGTTGGTCCACTATTTTGGACTTCCAATCTTGATATAAACGAGTTTCTAAAAAATCCAAAACTTATTCGGGAAAACCTATTGACCTTCCTGAAATACGGACCATTAAAGGACATTAAGGTGGCGAAATGAATTTTCCAACTTTTGAAGGACAAAATTAAGCTAACCCTAGAATGTAGATATAATTTTCTAAGTCTAGGACCCCCTTGACATGCTAAAAGGACTGTATTAATCTTTAGAATTTTACAGGGTCTTACATATGCACTAAGTCAAGTAAGTCTAATTTCTATAAATAAATCATAACCTACCTCTATTCCTTTCTCAAAATCACCCTTAGGTCACAATCTTGCCTTTCCTTTCTCTTTCACTTTGTTCTTGATCTATAACAATAAATTTGCATATCCAATTAAATTATTTCATCTTTTCTAACAACTAGGAATTAATAATTAATGATTTTATTTATAAATTTTCCATAGGTCATCATATATATTTTCCTATCCTTTAAATCCTGTGAAGTTGACTGCATTTAGCATAAATAAATATAACTCTACTCAGAAAAGTATTTTCTAATGGCGTAGGATCATTACCAACTGATTTTATTCACAATCCCATTGATTTATACTAATTTCACAAATTAGGGATAAACCTTATTTTACTATGGACGAGATTCTAGTGATTATTAATGATTCTAAGAAGTAATTCACGTTTAGAATATCAAAAACTTACCTCCAAAGATGAAAACACCTAAAACTTGGTGGAAAATTATTTCTTTTATATCTCTTTCATGCTTTTCAGAAAATAAGGAATGAAAACATATTTCTAATTTAAAAACTATAAGAACACTATGTTTTACCACTGCAGCAACAACGTTATCGCTGCAACGGTTTGAAACGTACTTGAGGCTACTATTGCAGCGGTACCTTTTTCTACTGTAGTGGTTCGAAGAAAAATCTCGAGGCCTCTCTTTAAAGTGATCTTATTTCTGAAACAAATATTGAATCAAAATATCGTGAATTAATCCTTTTACGATAAACTCTATAATCAAAGTTCTATAAATCTATTTTACGTGCTGAAAGTTGCTACGACTTTCTAAACTCATTCTTTATTCAAACCCCCAACCAATGCTCACACTAATACTAGATTTTCTTAAACTATTATACCTTAAAATTCATTCAATTCTAGGCCAACCTAAAATTTCTTAATAATTTTTAAAGAAACATATTGTCAAAGGTTCTACTTCTAAATTCCATGCAACGACAATTTAGATCATTACAATATCTCACCTTTCCCTCTATCCCTTACATAATATTAAAGACAAGAAGAAACTAAAGAAGAAAAACACACATACAGAGAGTGTGTTTCAGTGTGGAGAAAAATATTTTTCATGAACAAAAATAAAAAATATTCTAGGAAAATAAATTATTTTATTACTTATGTTCTTGTGTTCAATATTAAAGTAAAAAAATACTATCCCAAAAGCATTTGTATATATGTAACACAAAATTATTAGGATGAGTGAAACAAGAGCTGGTGGCGGGAAATGGTTGTATCGATCGGTTTCATAGTTATTAAAAATATGTACAATAAAAGCATGTGCTTCTAATTTGTCATAAGTGTTAGGAGTAATTGTTTAGTATGAGATTTCCTTTGAAATATAATAAAGTCCTACAATACCCCTAGCACAAAGTTAAGTTGAATGTACCCTTGCCGATTTAGTTTTGAACTACAATTAAATTAGGATCAACTTCAAATAAACACTCCTCTTAAAATATAACGAGTTAGGGTCCTAATACCCATCAAATTAAAGATATTTGAGTGTTCTTTTCAATTCAACCAATAATTCTTCAATCTGATTCTTGAGCAAAAGGTTATTATTATTTTATATAAGACTGTCCATGCTGAAAAACTCAGGACACTTTAGCGGGTCAGGTCACTATAGCAACATTGCTATAGCAGGTCAGGTCGCTATAGAGTCTTACACAACAATTTATAACACATTTTTGACGTGTTTCCGTCCCCAAACTCTAAAATTTCATCCCTAAGCCCTAGAGGGGCAATTTTCTCTTGGTATGAGTGGAAATTCTTTATTAAGGTAAGTTTCTTTTGTCATTTTCTTTGTTTTTCAATCTTTTACATCCTAGAATCATTATAGTAATATTTAATGGGTGAAATTCCTAGAGATTTGTATCCTAAGTTCATGATATTGTGAGAAAAACCTATGGGCTGGGTTAATATCATCTAGAATTACTTCTAAGTTGATAATTAACAATACTTAGCATGAATTAATGGTTCTATAACATAAAAATTTATAGTTAGGGACCTTTAATTCAATAAAGGTGGAACCTTTAACCTAAAAACTCCACTAATAGTGTTGAGTTGAGATTGAAGGAACTACTTTGATGACTAATTGATCCTTGGGTAAAGTTGTAGGTCATGAACATCAGTAAAACTAGTGGGTTTTTCTAAGATAACTGTTTGAAGAGTGATTTATTAATCACTCTTATAATTATTGTTTGTTTGATGATTAGCCTCCGTAAATGTGAACAAAAGAAGGATCACCTGTGTTATAGCTACTTATTACAACAACTTGGCACCCATGTAGGTTATGACTTATAAGTAGTAGATTGTGGTTAGTAATCGTATTCATAACGTAGATTTGATAAGAGAAATTATGCTTAGATCCGCGGGCATGAATTTTGAATGGATAAAACATGAATCTAATTGTCTGCTGATATGTTATATGAATTCTTGAGGGATGTTTTGTCTTTATAGGACTTTATGGTGGATTGTAATGTGAATTATTTGATTATAAATGACAATGAGATGGCATGAGCTCATAATCTAGTTATTAAGCCTAATTACCATAAGAGGGTGAGCTTGGTCTTATGTGTGGTTGAAATATGGGATAATTATACTTAAGGTTAGTGGCGAGGACTGATTATGGTATAAGAAGACGATGACTTATCTTAAAAGCCTAAATTTCAGTTAGGCTAAGGGTTGGAAAGTAAAAAGTATAAAGGTGTATGACTGCAACTATTTTGTAAATTAAATAGAATTAAACGATTGGCTAATGAAATAGGTCTTGAACTTAGTAATGACTTAAATGTAAGGGTTGCTAGATAATAGCAAAATTCCTAATTTTGGTATGAATAACGGAGTATTGGATTAATGAATGAATTACTATATCTTAGACTCCATTTGGTTTTAATGTGCACTTCTAAATTAAATAATTAAATTTAAGGATGTGTCTTGATAATGCTTACTTGAATAAGCTGTCGATTGGACTTTGGACATGTTGTAATTTTTTAAATTAATTAATCATATCTATTGTGATTTGGTGTGTTAAAAAAATAATTATTATTTTCATGGAATGATTAGCTCGAGTTGACCAGGTGTTTGGGTGGTTTTCTGTTGTTGCAATGAATATTAAAAAGGAATATGTTGACTGATATTCTAAGTGTAATCACATTTAATGAATTTATATGTAAATCTTGTGCTTATTCAAAGTGTTAGTTGTTATCATTGATTCTTTGAATGTTATGATATAATATCAGTTATTATTGTGGAAGGTATCAGTATTTGGACAACTTCACGGAATTGGTTGATATGATTCATTAGTTGGCTCGAGTACCACTGTGGTATGCTACATGGATAAGATCTCGTCCCATACAAGTCATGACTAGTGGAACATCAAAAGACCCTTAGAATGTATGTACAAGGTATGTATGAGTGTGACGGTTCCTTGTGTGGACCGGGTATATGACTATTGTTATTATTATTATTTATATTAGTTCCATGAGGGGACCAAATGATATTGTGGTTGTTGTCGTGGGTTCCTTGAGTGAACCAAATTATGATGTTGCTTAGTATATTTAGGATTTTTTTATAGTCCAGTTACTTATTATACATTTTGGAATTCCTGTTATTAGGGTCATGGATTGTTGACTTGTATATGGTCAGAGTCATTGTTTGTTTACTTGGATAAGGTTAGAGTCATGGTTTTTTGACTTGACTTGTTGTTTCTTGACTTATACTTGACTGAATTTGTAGAATTACTTAAAAAGTTTGTCATAAACTTGAGGTATTTATCATAATGTGTGTTCATAGTTGTATTGCTACAAGGTGATGATTATTGGTTCTCATTTAACATTGAGGCTAATTAAGGCGTAAATTAAATAGATTGACTTAATAACTATTGGGGTTAAACTCTGAGAGTTAGGATGGATGACACTTGATGTGAATCTGATGAATGATCAACAAGAATAAGAATGAAAATACTCTTAGGTAACGCAAGTGGATAAATAGTGTTGCAAATTAAATTGTTATATAAATTGTCATATTTTCTTTTGTTATATTTATATTGTGTTTATGTGATCTAACCCTGGTCAGTTGATGATACCTACCAGTACAAATTATTTGTACTTATACTACTGTTGCTATACACTTTTGGGTGGTATAGTCTTTTGCAGGAATCAGTGTTGGTTTAATTGCTACTGCAAAAAGCGATTCTTCAGTAACTTCTACTCACCTTACTCATGGTGGAAATTTTGTTCTCTTTAGAAGCTCTTGTATCTGTTTAGGCTAGTTACTAGGGGTAGTTTACATTTTGTCACTTAATATTCGTAATAAAACAGTTGTAATAAAGGTTGGTTATTTTTTATTTAATAAAGATTTTCACATGTTATGTTGAAAAGATGGTAAGGGGTTCTCCTACCTTGGTGGATTAGAGTAGGTGCCCTCACGACCTGATAGTTTGGATCGTGACAGCAAAATTTGGTGGTTGTGAGGGTAGGAAGAGAAAAACCACTTGTTTTCCCTAGAACATTATTTTTATTATTTTCAAAAAGATTTTTACCTTAAAAAATATTTTTCAAAATTTTTAATCTACTAAAACCCATACAATGTAAAAGACAATTTCTAAAAAATATTTTTCTTCCAACTGAACACACCCAAAATTGTATTGTAAAAATGCACGTAGAAACATAAATTGAGGAAAACCTAAGAAAAGATGGTCCTAAGAACCATGTCTTTTATTATTGACACTACCTATCTTTCTTGAGTCAATCCCATTTTACCCTCTAAACATTTAAGGATTAAAAAATGATACCCCTCCATATATTAGATGGGAACGATTAACCCCCTCATGCAAAAACTTTTGCTGGAAAGTTTTTTTTTGGATAATTTTTTTCCTCTTTCTTTTTAGAATTAAAATATAAAATATATAACTCTTACTCCCTTCTTTTAAAAAAAAATGAACTATTTTTCTGTCTAGTATATTTCAAAAATAATGACCCATTCCTTTTTTTGTTGACATTTTAATTTCAACTTTCAACGTGGCATATTTTTAAGACCACAAGATTAAAAAATGTTTGGTTCATTTGACATAACTTTCATTTAAGACCACATGACTCACAAATTTTCTTTATTTTTTAAAATTTATGCCATTGAAAATAAGTCATTTTTTAACAAAGGGAGTTTTATATACAGAGAAGGGTCATATATACCTCTAAACTATCAAAAATAATATGTAACTATCCTTCATTATACTTTGGATACCTATATACCCTTGTTGTCTAACTTTGGGTATGTATATGACCTTCAACTAAATGGTACCACATGTCCTCATCCTAATCAATTATATCGTTTCCCCTTATTTATTTTAACCTGATCTATAAGCCCATATGATACCCGACCCACTACCTAACCTAATGAATTAATCATTCTACGTCTCCCTTTTGAAAGTGTTACTATTCACTACTGTTGTCAGATCTCTAGTCTCTAGCCACTATCTCAGGTCAAGCTCAATGCCAGAATGGGAGCCTGAAGAAGATGCACCCACCACCACAACAAGCCCAAAAGTTATCACTCACAGCTCCTCAAATTTGAGGTTGATCAATACATAAGTTACTGACAATTTAAGGTAGTTTCTTCGCCATCACCAGTGAAACAACTAAAGAAGATAAAGAATTTGCAACTCATGATCGTAAGGAAGCATCAAAAAATAAAAAATAAATAGTAGAATTGTACCAAAATCCAAACACTTTATTGAACAAATCCATTAAATGAAGTGATCGCAGGTACTATTCTTGTCTGTGACAGGATGTCTATTGTTTGTTTAAACCTAGTTCTACATTTTCATATGAGTCTGTTAAATTTGCTATAAGGTTGGACATAGTTTTGATATGCTTGATACTCCGGTGCATGTGTCCACTCCAATTAGGGATTTGGTTGTTATTGATCAAGTCTATCATGCTTATTCTATTTTATTCATGGGGTTCCAAACTTTATAAAACCTAATGATTTTAGACATGGTTTATTTTGACATCATTCTTCGAATGAGTTGGTTATCTCTATACCATGCAATTCTTGACTATCATGTGAAGATAGTAGCAACATTTATGCTAGGGATGTATAGAAGAGTGGGAGAGTGACTATAATCCTGATCCTACAAGACTTATTTCTTTTATTCATGCTAAGAGGTTTATTGGGAAGGGGTGTCGACATTCAAAGATCATATTTAGGACACTAGTGTAGAGGTCCCTCATATTAAATCAATTTCGATAGTGTGTGACTTTTAAGAGGTTTTCCTGAAGATTTGCTTGTTTTGTCACCAGATCATAGCATTGATTTCTGTATAGATTTAGAGTCAGACATTTATCCCATCTTTATTCCCCCATATAGGATAATACCAACCGGGTTAAGAGATTTAAAGTCCCAGTTCCAGGAATTATCAAATAAGGGGTCTTTCTATCATAATACTTCTTCATGGTTTCTCTAGTATTATTTGTTAAGAAAAAGAATAGTAGCCAACATATGTGCATAAACTACTAAAAGTTGAATAAAATTATGATTTTTATCAAGTATCCCCAGCCCGATATAAATAATTTATTTAATCAATTACAGGGTGCTTCAGTATTTTTCAAGATCGATTTGAAGTCCAGTTATCATTAGTTAAAAATCTAAGTTGAAGACATTCCCAAGACTGCTTTTTGGACCTGATATAGGCACTATAATTTCTTGGTGATGTCCTTCGATCTGAGTAACACCCCTGCTATATTTATAGGCTTGATTAATGGGTATTTAAGCCATACTTGAGTTTCTTCATAATTATTTTCATTGATGATATTCTTGAGTATTCTAATAGTAGGGAGGAAATTGAGAGTCACTTAGGTGTTGCGTTGGGTTTGCTTTAGGAGAACAACTGTATGCCAAGTATTCTAAGTTTGAGTTATGTTTGTCTTCTATGTTCTTTTTGGGACATGTAGTATTTAAAGAAGGGATTATGGTAGACCCACAAAAGATTGAAGCAGTTAGGAGTTGGGCTAGTCCTTTCTTCATGTCTGAGGTTCATAACTTTATGGGTTTGGATAGTTACTACCGTAGGTTTATAAAGAAGCTTACTACTATTGCGTTATATTTGAAACATATATCTCCAAAAGAATTGTTGTTTGTTTGGTTTTATGAACGTGATGAGAGATTCTAAAAGTTTAAGATTTTGTTGACCACCATTTCTATATTTTTTTTCCTTTTTTGGTGAAGGGTAAGGATCTTATTATATATTTTGATGTATCATATTCTAGTTTAGGTGTTGTTTTGATGCAGAAATAGGATGTGATTACTTATGTATTGTGATAATTGAAGGTACATGAGGAGAATTATCCTACTCATGACCTAGAATTGCATTTGCACTTAATATATGGAGACAATATTTATATGGGTATGATGAAAAGTATTCACTGACCACCATAGCTTGCAACATATCCTTACTTAAAAGGAATGAGTTTGAGACAGTGCAGGTGGATAGAGCTACTTAAGGAATATGATGTGTTATTCCTTATAACTTTAGTAAGGCTAATGTGGTAGTTGATGCATTGAGTAAAAACACAAAAACATAGGTAGTTTGGTTTTCTTGGAGGCTCTTAGACGTTTATTGGCTAGGTAGCTAATAGTTTCATACGGTTTGAGATGTCAGATAAAGGTAGGTTCCTAGTTACTGTAGAAGAAAGGTCTATATTTCTTGATCAAATCAAGTCTAGAAAATTTGAGGTTGTGAAGTTGAGTAAGATTCTTGAATGTTCTACAAGATGAGGCCAAAGAGCCAGTCTTGATGGAGAGGGTATGTTACAAATTAAGAGGTGAGTTTGAATGACCTGTGTTGATGATTTGACTCCTTCCATACTTTCTAAGGTTCATAGCTCAAGATATTTCATATATCTTGGTGTGATCGAGATGTATTGTAATTTGACGAAATATTATTAGTGGAGTTGAATGAAGTAAGATATAATGGATTTTAAGGCTAGGTGTCTGAACTGGCAATAGGTGAAGCATGAACATCATAATCCTTATGGTACTCTGCAAAGGATGCTCATACCTAAATGAAAGTGAGAGAGGATTTCTATGAACTTTGTTGTTAGGGAAGTATGATTCGATTTGGGTTACCGTGGATAGGCTCACTAAGTCTGTGCACTTTTATTCTAGTACAGGTTACTTATAATGTAGAAAAATTGGCAAAAGTTTATCTCAAGGAGATTGTCAACCTTTATAAGATTCCTATTTCTATTGTTTTTTATAAGGGTATACAGTTTACCTCTAACTTTTGGGAGAAAATACATGAAGAGTTGGGTACTAGATTGGATTTGAGTACCGTTTTCCCTATTCAGAACAATGGGCAGTTTGAATGAATGATCTAAGTATTGAAGGAAATGTTTCGTGCATGTATGATAGATTGTAAAGGTTGTTAGGATCATTTCCTACCTTTGGCTGAGTTTGTATATAATAATAATTATCATTACAACATTGACATGGCCCCTTTTGAAGATTTATCTGAGAGGATGTGTAGATCTCCTATAGGATAGTTTGATGTATTTGAGAAAAGACCTCGAGATATAGATCTTTTTAAGGATTCTACGAGGAATATAATATTTATACAATAGAAACTTGTGGTGGCTCTAAGTCTGTAGAATGAGTATGCAGATTACAAAGTAAGTGACATATATTTCATGAATGGTGAGCAAATGTTGTTCAAGGTTTTACTAATGAAGGTGTTATGCATTTCAGGAGGTGGGATAAACTTAGTCCTAGGTATATTGGACCGTTTGAGATTCTGAAAGGTCTGTGGATGATGGCTTATAGGTTGGCTTTACCTTCGAGTTTGAAACTTCTTCGAGACCTCACCTCTAACATGTGACCAACTGTTCTGATTCAAGGATGAACATTTATCTCCAGGTTGTCGTGGATCTTCATAGAGATTCTTGTCTATCTTTCGGATGGAGAGATATTCTCTATGATTTGATTAATTTAGATATTTCTCTTAGACGCAGGATTATTTTAGTAATTCTTGTATGAAGACTTTCGAGTTTTGGAGATTGTAATAGGTAGTTTTGATTATTCCGCAACTATTATTATTATTTGGTTTTGGAGTAATTAATTATTAAGGTTGAGTTTTGCTTTATTATGTCTTTAAAGTAGCTAGTACTTGGATTACTATTTGGATTAAGTTAATCTCCTATCAAAGAATTAGTGCGAGTATTATTCATGACCACTTGAATAGTGAGTGACACCCACGACACAAATAAGAGAAATTATTCGTCTCTTTGTTATTGAAAAATGTGCTAGCCATGTGGATAAGCGATAGAGAAAATTAAATATTTAGGGGGGTCAAAATACACAGATCGATAGTTTGTCTCTACATTGAAAGGCTACAGAAAAAGAATCTACATCTATAACTCTTTCAATTTTGTTCCTAATTTTGCACATTCAATGACGAAATGGTACTTCCTCCATCTCAAATTTCCTAATTTGATATCCCATTTTACTTGTTCTTTTTAACTTATCAAAATAAGATAAATTTTTTTCCATTATACCCTTAATGTAATTACTTACTCCTTGTTATTAGCATTCTTGAAAAATATTACAAAGAGGAGTACCATTAAGAGTACACCATTAAGAATATAAATAGTGCTTAGGTAATGCCCATTTATCAATATTGGAACTAACAACAAGACACAATTAAGAGGGGTAAAATGGTAAAGTTACATTGTCGATTATTATTTTTTTAATAATTGTGTCATCCCAATTTGAGACGAGTAAAGTGAAACGGAGGGAGTGTATTCATAAGTTCCTTTAACACCTTCATGTCCATTTCAAGGACAAGTGATGGAGAAAATTAATTATTTAGGGGGTCAAAATACACAGATCGATAGTTTGTCTCTACATTGGAAGGCTATAGAAAGACTCGTTTTGCATGTAGCATTGTTAAATACTCTGCTAATTAATATTTACTCTGTCTTAAATTATTTGATATGTTTATGAAATAAATTTATTTTAAAATAATGACATATTAAGAGATAATCAACTATGTTTTTCAAACATACTCATATTAATTGAAGAAGATTCGTTTAAAGATTAAATAAGATTATATTAAACAATTTGCACCTCTTATTAATTTTTCTCCTTAAGAATTATGCAAGAGGCAAATATGTTAACGTAACTAATTTGAGACGAGGGAGTAAATACTTTCCCCTTTTTATATTACCTCATCCGTCCAATAATATTTGAACACTATTTAGTTGACATACATTTTATGAAACAATAAATAATATGAGTAATTTTACTATATCTTCCGTTGAATATAATAAATTTAATGCGTTGAAAAATACATTCGATAACAAATAGTATTTATTAACAAGGATAAAATACATACAAAAATAATAAATTATTTATTAATTTTAAAAATTAAATAAGTGTTATTGGACATCTACTTTTAATATAATAGACAAATAAAGATGAATAAAGGGAGCACTTGACCTCTATTTATCAGCTAATTCTATAAGAAATTTTGATTAAAAATGTATTATTTGATTTAACTTTATTAATAATACTTCCTCGGTTTTGTTTTAGTTGACCCTTGTTGACTTGACACTCTCCTTAAGAAAATATTTAGGAGAGACTTATTTTACTAATGTAACCCTATTAATTATGCATTGAAAATATAAATTTGAATATTTACACCTTACATAATCATTTAATGATAGGGACAGTATTGACAAAATACAATAAACTTCTTGATTTTTGAACTTGAACAACTAAATTAAAATAAATATTTTTGGCAAAAAGACTAGCTAATATGAAACGGAGGAAGTATTTAAAAACTATAAATTTAATTACCACAACATTGTTTTGTGCAGATGTTTCAACCTAAGGATTGTACTAAAAAGAGTAATAAAACTCTTTAAATTCGCTAAAATGAACGAATAAAATTAAACACATTTAGAGTGGAAGTAAAAAATGAAACCGAGGGAGTACATAAAACAAACACTTTTTTTTTATCTTTCTTCTTGTGGGTGGGAGTACATAAAACAAACACTTTTTTTTATCTTTCTTCTTGTGGTCCATTTTAAAAAGGGGAAAGAAAAAAATAACACTTCAAATTAAATTATGAAATTTAAATTTTACTCTCTAGTCATTTTAATTTATTGACTTGTTCTATACTATTTCTACACACCTTTTATATAGTTTCTATACATATCTTATACATATAAATATTTTATATGAAAATTATACAGTTTTGATATATACAATTTATACAATAGCTGTACATTTTCTTTTACACATTTTATACAACAATTATATAATTTTCATATATTTTTTGTATATTTTTAATACATATACATATTTGATAGAATTATACAATTTCTATACATATATCTTATATAGATATATATTTTATTTAATAATTATATCATTTTTATATAATTTAATTATTATTTCTAAACAATAAAAAAAAAGTAGAATAATTGATAGTTAAAAAATTTATAGAAAAAAAAAAATTAAAATATTTTTAAAAGGACCGAAATATCTAAGTTGAATATTATATCAGTATATACTAGATTATTAAAAATCCCTCTCACTACCTGCTTTAAGTAATCAATTGTATTTGTCTCGGGATCTATTCTATGGTGAGTGAGGAGTGGACTTGATATTAATCAATGGCATTTCAATGCTAGGTGAGAAGGAGAGGACTTGATGTGATTACTAAACAAACTTCCAACCTCAAGAGGCTCTTGAGACAATCCTTTCTCTTCCTTTACACTACCACTCTCTCTCTCTTTTGGTCATATTAAAGCAAAGTCGAGAGGAAAAACTGAGAGAGTGGAAGTGAAAATGGCAACAGAAACACAAGTTGAAGAGTATCCAAGAAAGGGTGGTCTTAGAACCATGCCTTTCATCATTTGTACTACTTTCTCTTTCTTTCTTTTATTTTCTTAAAATTGTTTGCATGCATTTTAACCTATAGTGATTGTTTCAATCCTTTTTTTTTTTCTTGCAGTGAATGAATCATTTGAGAGGATAGCAAGTTATGGTTTAGGTCCAAACATGATAATCTACTTGATGACATATTATAACATGAGTGCTGCCACAGGAACTAGCATTATTGGAATATGGAATACACTATCAAGTGGGTTGGCCATTGTAGGGGCAATTATTTCTGATTCTTACTGGGGTCGGTTTAAGGCTGTTGCCCTTGGATCCATCTTCACTCTTATTGTAAGTCGTGCTATTTCACAATTTCAAGAATATATTTTTCTTTTGCAATACGAGTTGTCTCATCAGTTAGAGTCAACTCTTATAGATATTGAATCTTGAAGTTCACGCCATATTGCGCTCACCTTAACTATTCCAATGTAATAGCTCACCTTGAATAATTCTTTGTGCTAGGATTTGAACCTTGGTCTACAATGGATTTTACCCACTACAGCCTAAGGTGTTTATCTGTAGTGTCCTAATAAATGAGTGGCAGGGTGAATGAATTACAGGTGAAAGAGATGGATTCATGTCTTAGGGATACTCAGATTGAGTCCTTTTTGTGAATGTTTAATTTTGATAGTTCAACAATTTGTCATAAGAGATAGCCTCTTGAATTTTCTCTGATAGTTTCTTGTCCTTATTTTTCTGTTAGTATTTGTTGTTGCTTGTACTTTGACTATCATATTATTGTATTGTAGTTGTTGTCCTGTTACTATCTGCTATCTGCTGTTTTGTTATTATCTGCTATTTCCTATACTACTGTTGCTTTTTTTTTTTTGTTTCTGTTTTGGACCACTTTGGAGGATCCAAGGGTCTAACGGGAACAACCTCTCTACCTCCAAGGTAGAGGTAAGGTCTGCGTATATTATATCCTCCCCAGACCCACTTTGTGGGATTATACTCGGTGTTTCTGTCGTTGTTGTAAATAGCCTCTTGAATATAGGTAGACTCAGTAAAATTACTATTTTCATCAGATGAATAGCTTCTTTGTTGCTCTTCTCGACATAGTTCAGAATCATTTATGTTGATTTTAGAGAACGAAACTTCTGAGATAGTTGAAGTTAGTTGAGATGTCCAGTTTGTTGTGTAAATAATGAACAATCGTATACCGAGTCAATGATAATAACAACGAGGCAAGTATTTTACTTCTCATATTGGCAGGGGACAGGGGTTACATGGAAGTTACATTTGCGTAGTGTTAAGAGTCCCACATCCGCACATTGGAAAAGGGAAGGGCACCCTATGAGCAAGCTTTGGGATTGAGTTAGGCCCAAGATCCAATTCTTCACACGTGCCACTCAGCATTCCACGTTCCCAAGTGGTGGAAATTTCCATTTTTTTCGTGTAAATAAGTAAATCTCTTCTTCTTGTAGTCTCGACTCTGAATCCACAACTCTCACCACTTCGTTTAGGTTATATTTGGAGAACTCTCATGATTGTCTCTAAAAGACAACAAACAAATGGTGAAGTTTACTTTTAGGAGAACATCACGAACCTTTGCATAGACAAAATTTTTGTCTATGCAAATTATAGACAACATAACCGTGATTAGAACCGTGAGCCATTGGCCTTCAAGAATTTCTCCATTAAACGAAAAAACAAGATGGAAGAATTAAAAATGATATTCCTCAGTAGCATGGTGGGTATGTCAATTTTGTTCTAGTAATCACGTCAAGCCACTTGGCGGAGACCTTGCAGATTGATCCTGTTTTTCACTATACTCATTAGAGTGAGAAGCATTACCCATACATTAATGCAATCAATGCAGAAGATGCCTGACCAGCGTATGTTATCTGAATGTTGATCATGGTATTTGCTTCTGATATTTTTTTAAAAAAGTTCTAACTGTTGGTTGCGTATATTGATTTGAAAAGAAGACTTTCCAGTACCATAGTACATAGCACTCTGGCTCCAATTTAGCAGACAAGTGAAGATTCCTTAGCCAACAATTTTTTTTCCTGTTTAATTTTCTCGTCAATACTTTGTTCCATCTATCTAGAAGCTAGATAATGTGATTTGTTAAAGTTAATCTCTTCAGCATTCTTGTGCATCGTATCTTGGCTTTCTGCTGTAAGTAACTGCAGCTTGAATTCTCATAAATTAAATTATCTTGGTGCTTGACTAATTAATTAATTGCATATCTTTGGTCAATTCTCATATTAGACTTATATGGCCACAAAGTTTAACGTTCTTATTGAACAGGGAATGATTATACTATGGCTCACAGCAACGATTCCACAACTCAATTCTTTATCCTGCTCTCAGTTCCAACATGTTTGTAACGGAACAACAGCACTCCAACTTGGTGTGCTATTTTCATCTTTTGTGTTTATGTCCCTGGGAACTGGTTTTGTTAGACCTTGTTCTATAATATTTGGTGCTGATCAATTGGAAAAGAAATACAGCCCCGGGAACCAGAGGCTTGTTAATAGCTATTTCAACTGGTACTATGCTAGCACAGGGATTTCAACTATTCTTGCAGTTACCATTATTGTTTATATTCAGGATCGTTATGGTTGGCAAGTTGGCTTTGGTGTCCCTGCTATCCTCATGTTTTTGTCTGTCTTAATGTTCCTGATTGGTTCTACTCTTTATGTCAAAGTGAAACCTAAAGAAAGCTTGCTCATAGGATTGCTTCAAGCAGTTGTAGCAGCTTCTAGGAAAAGAAATACCAGTCTTCCGTTGACTGATTGTGATGACTACTATCATTGGCCACTTGAATCAGAGAAGGTGATGCCATCAAATGACTTCAGGTCAGTGCCACCATCTTTTCATCAATTGTCAATATTCCTTGTTAATAATCTTTTCTCCGATTTTAAGTGCTATATGATTTTGCAGTTCATTGGAATAAAATTTTATTGTACATTATAGGTGCTTAAATAGAGCATGCTTGATTCAAGATCCTCAAAGAGATTTGAATCCTGATGGATCATCTTTAAATCCATGGAATCTCTGTAGGTTGGAACAAGTTGAATCACTGAAGGCTCTTATTAGATCGCTTCCAATGTGGTCCACCGGTTTCATGATCTTTGTGGACATGAATGTATTCGCATTTTCCGTACTTCAAACAAAGACCATGGATAGACATCTCTTGCCGCACTTCGAAGTACCAGCAGCATCATTTAGTGTGTTCTTGATTATTGCTTTAACTATCTGGCTTACTTTCTATGACCGTGTTTTGGTCCCTCTGCTATCAAAATATACTGGACGGCCAAGAGGGCTAAGTCCTGTCACCCGAATGGGTATTGGCTTAATATTCTCCTGTATGTCTATGGCATTGACAGCAATAACAGAAAGCATAAGACGACAGCGGGCAATAGAGGAAGGGCATGAAGACAACCCAAGTGCTTTAGTGAACATGTCTGCTATGTGGTTTGTGCCACAGTATGCACTACTCGGAGTGGCTGAGGCTACCCATGGAGTTGGACAGATTGAGTTCTTCTACTCTCTATTTCCCAAAAGCATGTCCAGCGTCGCATCAGCTATGTACACTGTTGGGACTGCTGTGTCGAGTTTGGTTGGAAGTATTCTGGTGAGTAGTGAAGATTGGCTTACATCAACCGGAGGTAAAACGAGCTGGCTTTCAAGCAACATTAATAAGGGTCACCTGGATTACCATTTCTGGCTACTTGCTTTTTTGAGTTTACTCAACTTCGTGTATTTTCTGGTGGTCTGCCGGTTATATGGACCTGACAATGATGGAACCAGTAGGTCATCTCATGAGGCAGATGAGAAACACTGTGATTATAGGCTTTTACCTGAATCTTCATGATATGTTGTACTGCATTATGGAATGATGCAACTATTTAATAATTTACCCAATAAAGTGTTTTTATATGTTTAGACCTCTACTTTCTTTGAAGTATTTATGGCGTACCTCAGACCAAAATGTGAACATGCATTTTGGATTCCTTAATTCTAACATTATCTTTCTTCAAATGGAGGCATAAGAAAATGGTATTAGTGTGTCAATGTAGCCTACAGGGATGAATCTTTTGGATTCATTTTCCACAGTACTAGATTCTGGGCATGTGCATGGTTCCCAGTTCTGTTAGTATAGAGTTTTAAAACATGTGTGTAATGATCAATAATAAATTTAAAGAAAGTAAGTGCAAGCAGAATCGATAAATAATTAGCCTACTCAAAAACTTGATTGGTGTGGTGGCTATATGGCATCTGGAAAGCTAGGAATGAAGCACTATGGAAGCATGGAGTATATACTGTACATAATGTAGTATTTGAAAGAAATTAGAAGTTTTTATCCGTTGTTGCATTGATTTACATAATAAAATATGAGTTGTACCAAAATTTTCAAAATTAGTGTTACTTACTACAAAATAGCTCTAAGCACTTCAAACCCAACATCTTACCTAGAGTTGAGCACAAACACAATACATATAAAGATATTACAGGGTAAACGAGAATTGGCCCTTCTTTTAGTAACACAATTCATAGAGTAATTTCAAAAGGCTCGTACTGTTAGACTTTATAATATTAAAATACATATTCATATAAATTAATATACATATGAACGCAGCGAAATTTAGGATTACCTCCACCTCCAATCATGATGATCAAATACAGCTTAGTAATATCTTAATATTGAACTACACCAAAAAGAAAAGAAACGATAATGGGAGTTTTCAAAACTGTTTCTGGTATTTCTTTTCTGAAGTAGCCTGGAATAATGGAAACACACGCTTATAAATAGTCAGTCTTGAAACCCCATTGTCGATAGACTTCTAATCCTTCCCATCAAAAAATAAAAGTCCTTTAAGGGTGCAACCTCATCTAGAAATCTTTTCAACTATTATCACCAAATAATATATATATATATAAAATGGAAAAGTGCCTAAAATGCCTTTAACTATCTAAAATGGTATAAAAATGCTCTTCATCAGCCTATTGGGCCTAAAATGCCCTTTCCGTCTACCCATTGGGTCAATTTTACCCTTCCATTTAACAGCAACCTTTTGGCCTCACATCATTTATGACATGACACATTCCTATTGGACAATTAATATTAAATTAAACTAATTAATTTTATCTCAAAACCCAACCCGCCCAACCAAATAACCTGAATCCGACCTGCTCCAATTCCTTTTAACAATTCCATTCATCGATATCTGCTCATCTCCTCTCTTTTCTCCACTTCACCATTTTCTCAATACAAAATTTACCTTGGGTTTAACATTCTCAGTCTTGGAGGACTTATATTGTAGAAGTAATTTTACTCTTTTTTCAAGTAAGAACCTTTTTTTTTAGTATTTTCAGTTACGATTTTCAGTTAGGGTTTAGGGTTTTGTGTTTGTTTTGTAATGTTGTCGCCATTCAATGTATATAGATATTTCTATATTGTTTCATGTGTCATATGTTTCTTGTAGTCATTTTTTAAGTTGGGCCAAAGGCATCGATAAACACTCAAACTTGTTGTCAAAATTCACTTAGACACCTAAACTAAGACTTGTTCCTATCAGGCCCTTAAACCCCCCACATTTTGTTCCAATTGGACCTTTTTTGCCTATGTGGCACTGCGCGTGCAGTGCCATCGTGGGAGGCACGTGAGGAGCATTTTTTTTACTAATTTACAAATAAAAAGATGCCAAGCGGCATTGAGGGCCCCAAAATTTTTTTAATAACAATTTTTTTTTCTTAAACACTAAAGACCCTTTTGATAAAACAAAAAGCATTAGGGGGTCCCAATTTATTTATTTTAATAAAACAATACGCTGGGGCTGGGGGTAGGAGGGGGAGTTTTATTTTTATTTTTTAAAAAATTTTATAATTTTTTTTTAATAATTAGTTTTTTATTTTTTTAAATAATTTTATAATTTCTTTTTTATAATTAGGCTTTAATTTTCATTTTTTAAATAATTTTATAATTATTTTTTAATAATTTGGATCCTCAATGCCATTTTTTATTTTCATTTTTTAAAAAGTTTTAAATTTTTTAATAATTATTTTTTTATTTTTTAAATAATTTATTTCATTTTTTAAGTAAAATTATATATTTTTTAAAATAATCAGTTTTTTATTTTTATTTTTCAAATAATTTTATAATTATTTTTTCATAATTTATATTCTCAATGCCATTTTTTATTTTCATTTTTTAAAAAGTTTTATAATTTTTTTTAATAATTATTTTTTTATTTTTTAAATAATTTTTTAATAATTTATTTCATTTTTTTTTTTTAAATTTTAATAATTTTTTTTAAATAATCAGTTTTTTATTTTTATTTTTCAAATAATTTTAAAATTATTCTTTCATAATTTATATCCTCGCCATTTTTATTTTCATTTTTAAAAAAAATTTATAATTTTTCTTAATAATTATTTTTTTTAAATAGTTTTTTAATAATTTATTTCATTTTTTAAAAAAATTTATAATTTTTTTTAAGTAATCAATTTTTTTTATTTTTTAAATAATTTTAGAGTTATTTTTTTTAATAATTTCCTCAATGCCATTTGTATATACTTTTAAAAAAAATTATAATTAATTTTTAACAATTATTGTACCCACAATGCCATGTGTCAGCTTTCAATTAGCTCATTTTGCCACGTCATCGTGTGTGTGCAACACACACTTTGAGCTTTTTGTTGATAGGGCAAAAAAAGCCAATTGGAACAAAATATGGGGGATATAGGGGCTTGATAGGAACATGCCTTAGTTTAGGTGTCTAAGTGAATTTTGGCAACAAGTTTGAGTGCCTATCGATGACTTTGGCCTTTTAAGTTGCATCATGTTTATGCTTCAAATTACTTATCACGAATTAGGTTTTTTTATATTGTATCTTAAATGAAAGACTTGTTTTTCCAACATCTATTTCATATCTTTTTCTCTATCTTCCATGATTTATGGATGGATGTATGACTTTTAGGTATGTCATGGTTTGATATATTTATGGCGGTTAGGTATATGATATTTTTTTATTGAAAAAGTGATTCTTTTTTATTTATTTTTGGTATTGCATTCTCTATGTGGTTCCTATCCCTTTATCCTTTATCATTGTTTGGACATAAAATATTGAAAGATTCCCTATTTTTTACTTTTTTTATTGGTTGCTGATGAGTCACTTTCTCTTTGTTTTATGTTTGACATGTGACCCCTTCAAAGAATGGTTGAAAAGGTTGATGTAGTCTTTAACTATGGGAGAAAGTGAGTCCTTACTCCTCAACTTACCTACTTAAATAAAATGACTCATCTTTAGGAAGGCTATGATCTAGATTTTCTCTCATATATAGATATATGTTCAGAGTACACTGAAAAGTTAGGTTTTAGTAAGGTAAAACAATTGCTATGTACAGGGTCATTTGGTGAGTATTATCTCGTTGAGGATAAATGCAGGAATTAGAACTTTGCAAACTGCATTGTTTGCTCAATCTGATTTGCTTAAACTTCAATTGTTTGTTGTTAAAGAAGGTGAAAATATTGTCCCAGCTCCTGATATTAGTCAACATAATGAACCTTGCGACAGTTGATTCATTAACTGATGGTGAATCAAGCGAGGAAGATGAGGATGAAAATGACCCTGTAGATAGTGACTACAATAGTGATGAGTTAGAATTCCTTGAGAGGGAAAATAAAAGAGAAATCAATGAGAGTCTAGACAACTTCTTAGAGTTGAAAAAGGGAATGGGCTCTAAAGATCTTGACGAAGCAAAAATATTTGTGAGTTTTTACTCAATTGTTAAAAAGAGAGGCCTTAAAGTTACTAAAAGTGACCCTACTAGAGTTAGATATAGGTGTGATATTGCTTGCCCTTTTGTATGTCTGATATCAAAAGTTGATTAAGGCCAAGGATTTGAAGTTAAAACCTTGGAAATAGAACATATATGTCAGCCATTCTTTAAGAATAGAAGAGCCACACAACAAGCTTTAGCACACTATTTCAAGAACAAAGTCCAGAATAACCCTTAATATAAGGTGACTGAAATGAGGAAGAATATGGATGATAGATTTTTACTTAATGTTAGCTATACAAAGATGAAGAGGGTTAAGAGAATTATCTTAGAGAAACTGGAGGATAGCTTTATTGATGATTTCAACAAGTTGGAAGCTTATGCTCAAGAGTTGAGGGATACCAATTTTGGTTCTGATATGGTGATAAACATTTCTAAAGATGCATTAGAACAAGGTAAAAGAAGATTTTTAAGAATGTATTTGTGCTTTGAAGCTTTGAAAAGTGGTTAGAGAAGTGGCTTGAGACCATTCATAGGGTTGGATGAGACATTTTTAAAGGGAAAATATAAGGAAATTTTACTGGTGGCCCTTGGAAAAGATTCAATAAAGCATTTCTATCCACTTGCATGGGCGGTGGTGGATAGAGAAACATCTAGAACATGGAAATGGTTCATTGAATTATTGAGAAGTTCATTAGATTTGGCAGATGGTGAAGGATTGACACTAAAGTTTGATATGCAAAAGGTAATTATCTATCACTTTCATTATTTCATTCTGATTCTTATTTTGTAATACACTTGGACTATTTTTACTTGTGTTGTTGATTGTTTCATTATTTCAGGGGCTGATTGATGTTGTTGGTCAATTTTTTCTAAAAGCACACCACAAATGGTGTGTAAGGCATATAGAAGCCAATTGGGCCAAGACTTGGAGATTTAGAGAGATGAAGAAGTATTTGTGGTGGTCTTCTTGGAGTACGTATGCAGAAAAATATAAAGATCAAATGAAGAGCATGGGTTCTGTGTCTGAACAAGCAGTCAACGATCTGTTATGGTACCCTCCAAAACACTGGTGCAGGGCCTATTTTAACATAGTGTGCAAGAACTTCACAGATAAAAACAATTTCACTGACTCATTCAACAAATGAATTGTGGTTGCAAGGGCAAAACCAATTATTAAGATACTGGAAGATATCAGAATCAAGGTATTGCCTCTATGCTTAGTCTCATGTTATGTATAGATTATGAGGAATTGTCCATATCTTACTGTTATATCGATGTCTTTATCTTACTGTTAATATTCTGTATAGATCATGGGTAGGTTGAAAGATCTTAAAGAGGAGGGTGAAAAGTGGACTAAAAAGTTCTTTCCATATGCCACAGAGTTGTATAATGATTTCAAAATTATTGCACAAGGTTGTCAAGTTCAAGCTAATGGAGACTTAGGGTATGAGGTAATTGAAGGTACTGTAGGCATGTTGCGAGTCTTGCTAGTAAGAGATGCATATGTAGGATATAAGATTTGACAGTAATACCATGTCCTCATGCTATTAAAGCTCTAGAACATGATAAACAAGAACCAGAGAATGAGATACACCAGTGGTATTCAAAACAGACTTACATATTTCTTTACCAACATAAAATTCAACCAATTAGGGGTGAGAAGTTCTGGAAATTTCATCCTTCACATTCTATGGAACCACCCAAAATACGTAAGATGGTTGGTAGACCAAAACTTAAGTGAGAAAGGGAGAAAAATGAGGCAAGAAAAAGAGAGGGATTATGGTCAAGAAGTAGAAAGAGGCTGAAAATAACATGTGGTCACTGCGGTGAAAGAGGTCATAATCAAAGGATATGTCCTCTGGTAAGTTCATTATTCATTGGTCATTATTTTCACTATTTTCTATTTAACTATATAATCATTTTTTCAAATTTTGTAGCTTCAAAGAAGAGCAGAAGTTCTTCAAGATTTTGCGTCTTCAACTCAACAGATAAGCTAATCAATTGATATTGTTGATCCATCCAACAAGAAGAGAAAAACCATGGAAAAATCTGTTGCACCTTCAAAGAGGTCTATCAAAAATAATATTATTGCTACTGGCATAGTTCAGAAGTCTATTATACCTTCAAGAACTTGTTGATGAAGATGAAACTGGAGATGATCTTGAAGGTGAGGATGAGTAGCCCTTGCTTAGGCCTAGGGATTTATTTGAAGCTAAAATTAGGCTGAAAATGAAGATGTTGCAGCAAAAACCTACTGGTACAAGAGAGATTAACTTCATGGGTGATGACCATGGTGCTAGTATGCCTACTAGTCTGCCATATTCACCAAAAAAGATGACTTGAAAGACAAATCTTGTGTTACATCAAGTCAGTTGGCAATAGAAAGGAGAAAAAGATCAGCGAACTGAAGGCAAAGAAGGGCAAACACTAGAGAATGACAATTATGCATTATGTAGTGGTTTTAAGTTTTTGAGGATGTTATGTAATGGCTTGACCAAAATGAAATTTCTTGTTTTGACATCGTGTTGTGAATCAGTCTTAAACTTGACTGTATTGGTTCATTTGAAAATATTAGGGTGCTTATTACCTTGACTGTTTTAATATTGTGACTGACTATGTATTTGTGATAGTCTATCTATAAAATGTTATTGCAAAAGGTATGTCTTTTTGAGTTGTATAAAGTGTAGAATTTGTTGAATGCAAAATTTTGTTTACAGCTGGAGCAGAATGCTATAATGAGTGTATAATTCTTGTGAATGCAGAACACAAAATGCAGAATATTTCTTGTGACTGGAAAATAGATGGTTGGCTGGAATTCAACTGTTGAGCTCTTATTTCCTCATTAGATTATCATAATGTGTTCAAATGCCTTGCCTTTTTTATATCGTGGATTAATTTTATCTCAAAAATAAGGCTTTTCAAATCTCAGTCATAGTGTGGCTAGCAGTCAATAAAGTTTGGTTAAAAGTTCAAATCTCAGTTGAGACAAAAAGTGCTAGGTAATTTCTTTCCATTAGCCTAAGTGTGGCAGACAAAGTAACCTAGTGCCTCTGCCTATGAGAGGTAGCAGTAATATTGTGGAATAGTTGATATGTGCAAGTTTTCTCTAACATTATCTTCATAAGACATTATGATGCTTTGCAAACTGTAGAAATACCCACTATTAGATGAAGTGGTAACAGAATAGAGAAACAGAGGCATGCTTGTTATGATGTTGTAGGAAGGACAATTTTATTGGAATGTGTAGTCTTAACAGTTCAGTGGTGCATTTTGCATCCAGATGCATCAGGTAGAATTGAAATAAAGGACTAACAAGGTTATTTAAATTCCACTCAGTGACTCTAATATTTATCTAACAACGTCACTTTCTAGTGACTATTTTCTTTAAATTGATTTACCATCTATTCAAGTCTTCATTTATTTGTATGAACTTAAAACATCATTCCTCTTTTACTTACTAATGTTCCATTTCCGATGTTCCTCTTCTGCTAGTACCTAAACTAGTTAGTTATCGTACATGTAGGTAAGCTTAAGTAAATGAGCTGATTTTCTTGAATCTCGAAACTTATAAACTCAAAATTTTAGTTATCGTACATGTAGGTAAGCTTAAGTAAGTGAGCTGATTTTCTTGAATCTCAAAATTTATGAACTCAAAATTCTAATTATCGTACATGTAGGTAAGCTTCTGTATGGTCTGGAATGGAACAATGGCACTCTATATCTCTATACTTTAGATGATACTTTAGATGTAGCACAGATTGATGTTGGAGTTCTTCTACCAAATTGGCTTCATGGAGCTACTTATCTTGGACAACAATTATTTGATAAATTTCTCTGCAATGTTTGGTAGAAGGTTGATTTCATTTGGTATGATGAAGATGTTTTTACAAAATAATCGGACCATTGAATTTTCTATACCGGTACATATCCTCAATTCGCCTTTCTTTTCTACGCTGGTAGTACTGTGTTTGGATATATTATGTTTGAAGTTGGAAATCGGTAAGAAGTTGAAGTTGTGTTTGAACGTGCATTCGCTTGAAGAACTCCATTGGATTTTCTATACCGGTACATATCCTCAATCCTCCTTTCTTTTCTTACCGTTTGAAGTTGAAAAACGGTAAGAAGTTAAAGTTGTGTTTGAACGTGCATTCGCTTGAATATACCATATAAATAAGGTGATAGTACATTTTGCTATTCAATTTACAAAAGACTATGTAATTACGCCTATTTGAACTTTAATATAGTAGAGAATGTGGTTGAGAACTATGTTTCTTGAACTCTTAAAAAATGTCATCGGGTGCGTGTAGGATCCTTAAAAAATAGTGCATTTTTGGAGGATCCGGCACTGGTGCGGCAACATTTTTGAAGAGTCTGAGCAACTTAGGTTGAGAACATTGCAAGGAAGAACATAAGCAATGTGGATGGAGTATTCTCGGAACTTGTCAAACCAAATAGGGTGAGAGCCCTTTAATGTCTCTTATCTTCTCTGCCAAGGCGAGCCAATCAAAGTGTCTTAATTCACATTACACGGGACAAAGTAAGAAAGAACTGATTGTTAAAATAATTTCCCTACTCCACCCTTTGAAAGATAAAAATATGAATTTAACGAGTATTATGCCTCAGTTCCAAATAAGTTAGGGCCTGCTAGGATAACAATATGAATGACATTTCGTTGTTGTTCAATTGGTGAAGTTTAACCTTTCACTAGAAAAATAATAAGGATGACAATATAAATAGAATTGTTGTAACAACTATGTTGCTTGATTTTTCATATGATAATAGATTAAAAGCTACCATACTCCTACTCCAAGTCTTCAACTTATCAAAAAGTTAACACATATTTTGAGAGAAACCATCAACGGAGGTGTAATACCCCAAGAATTCCAACCGATAGTACAACCATGCTTCAAACTCATGAGAAATAAATTTTAGTGATTTGGTAGTTTTATGATCAAGTTTGATGTGTATTAATGCCTCAAATATGTCCTAGCTATTAGGCGAATCAAAACATCCCTTACCGATTAAATTCTTGAGAAGGATTTTGGTATAGTCAACTTCAAATAATCATATATTTTGTTATAGTGCAAACTTTTGAGATAATAAACCACCAATAGATAGATAACTGAATTAGGTTTCCAACGATACCAATTTCGTCAAAATCTGATATTAGGGTAAAAGGTTATGGACGTTTTACAGTGAGCTATCCGGATTGCCAAAGTGCGACGGGAAGGCCAATGGACCATCGCAACTAAGGCAGTAAGCCTGTTTTATGGCCAAAAAACAATGGGTTGAAGGGACGGTTCATCGCCCAAACCGTCGGGGACCTTCGTTTAGCGATTTTAAGCCGTTTTTAAAAGGATTTTGGGTCCTTTCCACCCTTTTTAACACCTAATTAAATCAAAACAAAGCACACAACTTCACATCCATTCATAGCATCAAACTTAGGGTTCCTCTCAAGACTATCTCCCAAGAACAATATTCAAAAACTTCTTCAAGAGTACTCTGGAATCAAAACGTCACCATTCAAGAACCTTCAAGAAAAGCCTCCAAGAACTTTCTCAAGGCTTCAAAAGTCAATTTATTTCACTGAATCAAGCTAAATTAGATATGTGGGGTTTGAACAAGGACACTCCTTTCGTCCTTGTGCCCAAAATTTGTTTTAATTACAAAGATATATGGTTTTACATGTTTTCTTATGAAATTGAAGTATTGGTTTATACCCCATGTTATTATTTCTTGAGATTTTGATGGTTTCAATGTTTTAGCAATTGAAGTACATGAGTATGTTGATATTATAATGCATATTGCTGAAAATTTCCAGATTTCTATATGATTAGGAATCTTTATGATATCGAGTATGAATTTTGATACGTCTTAACCTGAGATTGAATTATGGGTCATTAAGCCCTACTTGAGATTGTAAATTTAAGAACTTTGGTTCTATAAGCACCCATTATTTGAGTATTTTGATATTATTGAGAGAGTTTTGACCGTGATGGTCATAGTAGCTTTGAAATCCACTTCACTGAATGAGATTACAGATTTTGTAGTTGGTTTCATTATAAACCATGAGATTATTAAATGTGGATTTCCATGAGATGAGCATAGCTAATTAAAAGGGAATAGTATTTATCATCGAGTTGGGTAAGTTACTATGATTTCATAACGCAGAACTACGTGCCACCATAGAATTGAGATTTATGGGCCCGAGGCCGAGATAGTGATCACTGAGTTGAGGTTATACTTCCAGAAAAGTGTATGATGCCTCTCCCCAATGTGAGGTTTCTTCCTTAGGAGGACATAATATTGGACTCCACGTAGCTCGCATGGTGTATGTCGGTTAAGAGATCCTCCCTAATAGTAATATTTTCAGAGTAGTTTCTTAAAGTATTTTCCCTTAAATAAAGTATTTTTCCCTGCTAGTAAAAGTAAACAACAACTTTTGGGTATATTTCTTAAGGTAAGTATTTTCCCTAATGATTTTAGGAACTAAGTGTAAAGGCTCACAAAACTTATTCAGATATTGAATTACTTGAGATTTTTAGTTACAAAGTTACATCTTTAGTTTTCAGACACAAATGTGAGCTCCTTTTCACTTAACCTATATGAATTGAGATAAAGTATTTCTTATGCAGAAAGCAAATGTCAGATTTCATTTATTTTACAAGATTATGAGAACAAGAAGAGAATACAAATTTTAGAACTAAATATTGTGGCTCACAGATTTGTAAAACATGTTTTTCTTCTTATTGCTACTTAGTTTAGTATTTTAGATATTCCAGCTTGTGTGAGTCACTTACATTAAGCATGCATTATTTTATAAATGATGACTATGAGATATATTTTTACTTATGCATTCACCCCTATCTACTTAGTACATCCTCAAAGTACTGATCCACATATATGTTTATGTGCTACATTATCTCATAATGTAAGTACAAGTTTTAGTATGCATATTTAGACTCAGACAATTGCAGATTCTAGCCTGTGAGATGATGAGTCCTCCTACTTCGGGGACTTCAATTATACTTATTTATATTCTTTACTTTCTCATTCATATGTATTGATTAGTGATAATTAGAGTAGCTTCCCAGCTGTCTATAGTCAGTATTAGTAGAGGCTTCATAGACAGACAGTAGAGTTAATGTCTTCAATTTTAGTTTTCTTTGTAAAAGCAGAGTTATAATCATGTGAATTCAGTTTTGTATTGAATAGATTTCAAAAAAGAGTTATCTTCCACTGATTTTGTACGTATTTAGCTATTTTATTAGTTGCTTATGAGTTATGCCAGTTGAAGGGTTAGCTTGGGGTCACTTATGATCCTAAGCACCGTGTGACGTCTTGGGACCCATTTTTGGGGCGTTACAAACTTGGTATCAGAGCACAAGGTTCAAGTATCCTAGAGTTTTTGTGAATCCGTGTCTAGTAGAGTCTTGCGGAATGGTACGGAGATGTCTATACTTTTCTTCGAGAGGATACAGGGCATTTAGGAAATGTCATAATTCTTTCAAGTCTCAGATCATGCTATAGAAGAGTTCTCTAAGAAACTTAAACATCTTCTAATCCTATTCTATTCGATCCATCTCTGCCTTATTTTTAAGGTACCAAAAATAGTCAAGCTTAATTATCCACAGATAGTTATGGGATTATAAGAAGGCTAGAGAGTATCTTATCAGTGCTTTTGAGTTTCGAAGATTGAAGTGCTTTATCGTGCACTAAGCCCAAGTCAGATGTGCTTTTAGATTCCTCCCCAGAATCAATAATGTTAATCTATACTTCTCTATCTATGTAATGTTCTAGAGATAACATGATTGGCAAGTTCCAATTTCCTCGGTTGATAATGCTCTCAGATTTGCTAGCAAGAAGTTTTAGAATGCACTCAAAGGGTTTGAGAGGAGCTCTTTAGTGTGTCATAAGTCTCTCAAGATAAAAGTTATATCCTCATTCTTATGAGTTGTTCAGTTGATGCAGAATTAGATATG
The DNA here is from genome assembly GCA_030864215.1 of Capsicum pubescens. Classification (NCBI taxonomy): domain Eukaryota; kingdom Viridiplantae; phylum Streptophyta; class Magnoliopsida; order Solanales; family Solanaceae; genus Capsicum; species Capsicum pubescens. The sequence continues at coordinate 338,958,562 of CM061548.1, forward strand.
TATTCAGATTGCCCATTAACCCTTTTAATACAGATAATGCTCATAAGAGGAGATAGTATGAACCTAGATTGTTAAGTGTAGTGTGCATTTGAGGGATATTATAAACTTCAGTGTTATGATTTATGAATAGTAGAACCTTATTATAGTTGGAAGTATGGGTATAGAAGAGTAGTGTTCAAGAATATGTGGGAATGACGATTGGTAGGAAGTATAAATGTAAGCTTATGTATGTTATCGAGAGGCGTTAAGGTGATATGTCCTTATGTGTTAGTTTAGTGGAAGGTAGAGACGCAGTTATTAGTAAGGTGAATTGTTGTTGCTTGAAGTACGGGAAGAGTTATTGATAGTATTTATTATGTTTGAAAAGTATAGGATATTAATGAAGCGTCTGATGGTCTAGTTGCATTAATTTAGGTTTCCCTTGAGGTGGAAAAGAGGGTGTTTAGTTGAGACTTATAGAGCTATGATAGTAATTCAGATGTATAAAAGGGTAAATAGTAATGAGGTGTAGAAGGAGGATATGTTAATGGATTATGATAAGATAGGCCGTATGATTTTGATCGATTATTGTTGCTCGGAAATTCTAATGAAATAGTGTTTCTTGATGTTATATTTTATAGTTTCCAAGGGAGAATTATTTTTAAGGTGAGTTTTCAAACATGCTTGACACTAGACATTAAGTTTGAACAGTGGATGGTCACCAAAGTGGGTGTAATAATTCCCTGGTTAGTGTGGCTAATTGTATGGGAGTGATCTTGTATGCTTGAACTATGTATGAAAGAGTTTTAGTTTAGTTATAAAAATGGTGTTGCAAATATAATGTGCAATTGTATGCTCAAAGTAATATAGTGTTGCTTTGTCTTTCTAAGGTTATTACGTGTTGTGTATGGTTGGTAATACTCTTGAGTTGATAAGTATGAATGTGTTTGTGTAGTATATGTTGTTCTTGTCAATTAACTTGTGGGTTACAGATTGATGATGTGGTAAGTTAGAGATGTGATATTAGCAGAGTATGAGGGAAGTTCAACAAAGGTTTAGAGATATCCATGTTTAGTGTTAGAATTAAGTTGATGAGTGTTTAAGTTGTTATATGATGGCTTATGGGGCTATAGAAATCTAAGAGTTGAATCTTAGAAGGAGGTGTTAGCATTGGGTGTTATACGTGAAGATACATTTCTTCAGGGTAAGTTTAGTTTTATGTGTATTGATTTTATCCTAGATTCTAGAATAAAGTGATTGCGGTTTAGATTAAAGTTTATATAGTGGTTCACAGTCTGAGAGTGATAGCTTAAGTCTAAGGGAGGGAGATGGTAGAAGAAGTAACCAAGTAAGACTTTCAAATTCTTGTTGAAATACCTGTATAGTGTAGAAAACCCGTAAGAGAGGATGATGCCCGACCCATTCTTATTTCAGTATTTCCAGTTATCCCAATACCTACTCATGCCTTATGTTTCAGTTCTATGATCATAGTTCATGTTCATGCATGTGATAGAGAATTATGTACCCTTCTAGTTCCCAAAATAAGGAGTTCCAGTTCTTTCAGCAGTTGGAATCACATTCCATAAGTGATGAACTCCAAATTTAGGTCATGCAGCTCATGACTCATGTACTCAAGCTTTACAGTATGTTCAGTTCAAGAACTCAAGAAATACTCTTAATGATCAGCGAAATTCGGATTTATATCATGCATGTCCTCAGAGCAGACCTCTTTGATAATTTCATGATGTTAAATATTCTATTTCTCAAGCCCCAGTTGAGTGTCAAGTTATACATAGTATCCCTTCATGTTTCAGGTCCTCATGTTCTAACCTTTTATTACCTTTCCTTAGGCCAAGATAGTGATGACGAACAGTTGTCTGAATGGGCGAGAGTAAACATTTCTTGTTAATGGAAAACTGTTGTATGCTTATTTTAGCTAAGGCTATAAGTGTGAAGCAGGATTGAGGCCAAGTCATTGATACACGTCATGGTTAGTTAAAGTTTTATATGCTATCTGTGAGTAGTTGAAATTTTATGTATGTCTTCTTATAAATAGTGCATGAAATTTTTTCTTGATAGAGGTTTGAAGGATATGGAAAAGATGCTTTGTGAGCTTTTGCTTAGAAATGCATATGGGGTTATGAAGATAGGCTTGAATTTCATGTTTGTATACATGTGGAGGGATGCATTGAGTGTTAGTGAATGTCTAATACTAGGTGGATTATAGTTGTTGGAGTGGTAATGAGGATTATTCTGGAGATAAGAAGTTGTGAAAAGCGCAGATGCATGTAAATTCATGATTCTGACTGGTGTATGTTATGGTGTTATGTGTGATACCTTGTGATTTTGAGTTAGGCTTGACCATAATGAGAGAGTTGGATTTAGTTAGACTTTGGTAGATGGATTTGTCAACAGCTATGTGAGAATTATAAGTTGAGTCAATGAGTATGGTGTTTAAGGGGAAAGTTTAGTTGAAAGAGTATTTTAGAAGTATGGATAAGATTTAAAGTGAGAAGTTGCATTGCTTGAGGCCTAGTACTTCTATCTCGACTTATGATTCACAGGTCTATGTTCTATGCTATATTTGGAGCAATATTGTAATTCCTTATTCTGAGGTGTTGTTCAGATCATGCCCAGAGTCCCTTACTCTCTAATGGCCTTAGAAATTTGTTAGAAAGGTGTTGAAGAAATACCCTATTTGGGGGAGAGTATTCGACATGATTCAGTCCGTACAGCTTGAAATCCAGTTTACATCTTCTGATTTAGTCTAGTCTCACTACCTAAAATTTCGTGAGTATGACCAGTTCAAGAGATAGTTTGTTCGCATCCAAGTAGATTATAAAATTCAGTTCAGTACATGCATCATGCATCAGTTTTAGATTCTGATATTAAGTCATGGTTCAGTCCGTAAGTATCATGTATATCATCTTAGTCTTTTCTAGTATTTCAACCAAATTAGTATCATTCGAGGTCGAATGTTCCCAAGGGGGAGATATTGTAATACCCAGAGAATTCCAACCGATAGTAGAACCATACTTCAAACTCATGTGAAATAAATTTTAGTAATTTGGTAGTTTTACGATCAAGTTTGATGTGTATTAAGGCCTCAAATACATCCTATCTATTAGGCGAATCAAAAAATCCCTTACCGATTGAATTCTTGAGAAGAATTTTTGTATAGTCAACTTCAAATGAGAATATATTTTGTTATACTACGAATTTTTGAGCTACTAACCTACCCACATCTAAATAATTGAATTATCTTTCCCACGATACCAATTTTGCCAAAATCTGATATACAGTGAGCTATCCGGACTGCCAAAGTACGATGGGAAGGCTGACACACCGTCGCCCAAACCATCGCAACTAAGGCAGTAAGCCTGTTTTCTGGCCAAAAAGCGATGGGTTGAAGGGATGGTCCATCCCCAGGGTGACGGTTCGTCGCCCAAACCGTCAGGGACCTCCGTTTAGCGATTTTAAGTCATTTTTTAAAGGATTTTTGGGTATTTTCCACCCTTTTTAACACCTAATTAAATCAAATCAAAGCACACAACTTCACATCCATCCATAGTATCAAAATTAGCGTTCCTCTCAAGACTATCTCCCAAGAACAATATTCAAGAACTTCTTCAAGAATACTCAGGAATCAAAATGTCACCATTCAAGAACCTTCAAGAAAAGCCTCCAAGAACTTTCTCAAGGCTTCAAACGTCAACTTGTTTCACTGAATCAAGACAAATAAGGTATGTGGGGTTTGAACAAGGATACTCCTTTCGTCCTTGTGCCCAAAAGTTGTTTTAATTACAAAGATATATGGTTTTACATGTTTTCTTATGAAATTAAAGTATGGGTTTATACCCTATGTTATTATTCTTGAGATTATGATGGTTTCAATGTTTTAGAAATTGAAGTACATGAGTATGTTGAGATTATAATGCATATTGCTGAAAATTTCCAGATTTCTATATGATTTATGAATCTTTATGATATCGAGTATGAATTTTGATACGTCTTTACCTGAGATTGAATTATGGGTCATGAAGCCTTACTTGCGATTGTAATTTTAAGAACTTTGGTTCTATAAGCATCCATGATTTGAGTATTTTGAGATTATTGAGAATGTTTTGACCGTGATGGTTATAGTAGCTTTGAAATCCACTTCACTGAATGAGATTATAGATTTTGTAGTTGGTTTCATTATAAACCACGAGATTATTAAATGTGGATTTCCATGAGATGAGCGTAGATAATTAAAAGGGAGTAGTATTTAGCACCGAGTTGGGTAAGTTACTACGGTTTCATACCCCAGAACTACGTGCTACCGTAGAATTGAGATTTATGGGCCCGAGGCCGAGATAGTGATCACTGAGTTGAGGCTATACTCCCTGGAAAGAGTATGACGCCTCTCCCCAACGTGAGGTTTCTTCCTTAGGAGGACAAAACGTTGGACTCCATGTAGCTCGCATGGTGTATGTCAGTGAAGAGAACCTCCCTAATAGTAAGATTTTCAGAGTAGTTTCTTAAAATATTTTCCCTTAAAGAAAGTATTTTTCCCTGCTAGTAAAAGTAAACAACAACTTTTGAGTATATTTCTTGAGGTAAGTATTTTCCCTAATAATTTTAGGAACTAAGTGTAAAGGCTCACAAAACTTATTCAGATATTGAATTACTTGAGATTTTCACTTACAGAGTTAAAAATTTAGTTTTCAAACAAAAAGGTGAGCTCATTTTCACTTAGCCTATATGAATTGCGATAAAGTATTTCTTATGCAGAAAGCAAATTTCAGATTTCATTTAGTTTACAAGATTATGAGAACAAGAAGAGAATACAGATTTTAGAACTAAATGTTGTGGCTCACGAGATTTGTAAAGCATGTTTTACTTCTTATTGCTACTTATTTTAGTATTTCAGATATTCCAGCTTATGTGAGTCACTTACATTTTGCATGTATTGTTTTATAAATGATGACTATGAGATATGTTTTTACTTATGCATTAACCCCCATATACTCAGTACATCCTCAAAGTACTGATCCATATACATGTTTATATGCTACATTATCTCATAATGTAGGTACAAGTTTCAGTGTGCATATTCAGACTCAGACAGTTGCAGATTCCAGCCTGTGAGATAATGTGTTCTCCTACTTTGTGGACTTCAGTTATACTTATTTATATTCTTTACTCTCTCATTCATACGTATTGATTAGTGATAGTTAGAGTAGTTTCCCAACTGTGTATAGTCAGTATTAGTAGAGGATCCATAGACAGATAGTAGAGTTAATGTATTCAATTTCAGTTTTCTTTGTAAAAGCAGAGTTGTAATCATGTGAATTCAGTTTTGTATTGAACAATTCAGAAAAGAGTTATCTTCCACTGATTTTGTACAGATTTATCTATTTTATTAAGTTGCTTATGAGTTATGCCAGTAGAAGGGTTAGATTGGGGTCACTTATGATCCTAAGCACCGTGTGACGTCTCGGGACTCATTTTCGGGACTTTAAAGGAGGACAAGAAAAAGAAGCAAGTTCCCTAGCTTGAATAAACTGCCACTCCAATCCAATGATTTGAATCTAAACCTTCTTTTTCGTTGTATGAAGTTTGGGCGTGTTGAAAAATATTACCTCATTTCTGTTAGAATGTTTAATTTGGATTAGGGGTCTCAATGGCTTATCGCTTTTCAAGATGATCCTGTATGATTTTTCAAAGAGGCTTGGTGGTGTAGGAGTTTTGAAATAAACTAAAAGGAAAGGGAAGTACAACATGTAATTTGAGGTTGTGGCCGACGGCGAGGTGTTTGAAGCTTTACTATCGCGTTATCATAAAGTTCAGTATGTGCAGGGTCTCGGGTAGTCGTTAAGACTCAGTAAGCTGTTTGAACATTTTAGGTCACTGGAGCATCATGATTCTTAGTTCTTCTAGTGTCTCCCACTGTGCAGTTATTTTTCTGTCAGGCTAGATGTATGTGGCTTCTGTTACTGCTTTTACTAAAGTAGAAGCTACCCTTGCCGTGTTGTGATAGGGTTGCATTATTTTTATTTTATCAAGGATAGAAAATTATTGTCCAATACTTTCAACCCCCGACAAAATAAGGGACGAAAAAAACTGGGGTAGCTTGTCAAATTACTTGGAATCACGCATTAACTTTCTTATTCACATATGTATTACAGTCAAACGTCTTTATAACGATGTTGTTTATTTGGATAGCTTTTTGCTTGCTGTAGCGAAATTTTGTTATAGAGAACATATAATATAACATAAGATGAAAGTACGATCCCAGAAAAGACTTTGTCTTTATAATAAAATATTGTTAATTGTTATAGAAGATGATTGTTATAGATATCCAATCCAGTTCAGGCACCCCATTTAGTTTCTAAGTCCTTCCTTACTGAAAACACAACAAAGATTGTTCACTTAATACCAAAAATCCCTCTATTTGCAACATAGACTTTGTACAATTTTTACCGAATTAGCCCAGACCTATGATGTGTCGACTCTTCAAAAATGCTGATGAGATCCTCCATAAGTAGTGTATTTTTGGAGGACCCAATATGGGTGTGGCAACCTTTTAGGATAGTCTGAGCAACATAGCCCAGACTAGTTCTGTCGCAAAGCATTGTTGAACCAAGTATTCTGACTGTGTGACTGCTCGGCTGAAGTTTGTCTCCGAAAAATGAGATAAATGAAGGAATGCTTAACCAAAATGAAATAGATACAGATGATTACAAAGAGAAACTAGAAATGTTCTTTTTTCTGAAATGGTAACATATTTTTTGCACATATATATATAGACATCAACACAAATTCTGCGCTGGAAATAAAAAATGGATTGTTATGTCAACCTTGTTCTTCTTACGAAAAGTTCAGCTTCATTCATCATAAGAAACGACCTGACAGACCAACGACATTCATGGATTAGTCACTAGGAGTAACCAGATACAATAATGTCTGTATTTGATGGAACTACATAAGGACTAACGTGAGTTAAAGAAAGCTGAATTGTTACACTATACTTCTAATGACATGAGATCTAATCTATTCTTTTGTTAAGTGTATTAATATCGACATGTGAAGCTCAACTAACTTTCTGAAACCTAATGTATTCTACCAAAGTTCAGTTATTTTCTTCCCTTTTTCGTTGATGATTTTTAAGTTCTTTGTTCTTATTCTGTTATCCTGCATCACTTTTTGTCAAATTTTCTTCTTAAACGTTCTGAAATTTAGACAATTCTTTTCAAGTTATGTGAAAATTTTGGTTGGGAATTTTGTATTGAGAGATGGCTGGAAAGGTGAAAGTCCATGACCTTGCAAACTCAAGGTAAATTTTGGATTGAGAAGATGGTGAAGTGGAGAAAAGAGAGTAGATCGGCAGATATCGATGAATGGGGATTTATTTTTGTTAAATGGAATTGGAGCGGGTCGGATCCGAGTTATTTGGCTGGGCGGGTTAGGTTTTGAGATAAAATTAATTAGTTTAACCATGTCATAATTGAGGCGGGGCCAAAAGGTTGCTGTTAAATGAAAGGGAAAAATTAACCCAATAGGTAGACGAGAAGGGCATTTTAGGCTCAATAGGTAGATGAAGGATATTTTTGCATCATTTTAGATAGTTAAAGGAAATTTTAGGCCCTTTTTCTTATATAAAATAGTTATATAATTTAATATATATAAATATAAAATTAATTAGTAATGTGGGTCACTCTTATGGTTGGGCCCTTCCCCAAAAAACCGCGCATAGAGCTAGCTTTAGTGCACCAGGCTGCTTTTTTTTTTTTTAATATGGGTCACTGTTAATGAAAATCTAACATTCTCTTGCTTGCGCCACATATTACTAATTCAGGTGATAATAATTGAAAAATCTAATAAGTACAAAATAGTGTTATTGAAGAATCATGGTGGTCCTACTCATTTTAAGTTGAGTACTTCCTTTCATGTGTCACATGCACAGTCCTTTCCTGAACTGTAGCGAGAAAAATTCTTTCTCTAGATTTTGATAAGCTTCCTTCCATCAATAACACTATAGTGTTGGTATTTATCGGTTCAACCTTGTGCATCCCCATGGATATTCATTAGGAAAACTGAATGCGCATTAAAGATAATTTCATATTCGTTCCCAAAATTTGACATAAATTAAGTAAACACACTTTATAGAGATAATATCATACATACTCCCAACATGATCCATATAATAAAGTGCTATCAAGTTAAGGATCAATCACCAAATGAGATGCATTATGTATTCAACAAAAATTTCATTTTTCCTCATTTTTACTTAACTATACTAATTTTAGTTTCAAGTTCTTTCTTTAATTTCTTGTCTTTCCTTATGATGAAAACTAAATTAGACCTTGACAAACAAAGTCGATTATTAATCGTCCAAATCAAACAGCCTGTGTCACAAAATAATTTCATAGCATACAATAATTTTACATTCAAGATAGATACGTTTGAAATGGACTATTAAACACTCATTTATAGACAATCATATCTATCAAGATAAAGATGTAATAGTTCACTTTATTAGTCCTCATAATGGTTGTATGAGGAACCCCTGCTAATCCATGAGTCCTTAAAAAATTATGAAGACTTAATAATTTATCATAATACTCAATATGTTTGTCAAATCACATGATATTCATCTTGGCCTTATTTTCTTTTACAGTTCATCATTAAATGTCTTGAATATACAAGGTGCTTTAAATCCTTTTGAAAGCAAATAAAAACATACAAATGTGAACTAGTCAATACTTAATGAGACAATCTCTAACCATTAAAGATGGATATGATATATCATTCAAGTATATAATCTTTTAGTCAGTGTTTTACTTCTTGAAATATCTTTAATGAACTTGTTAGTCTACTTATTCATATGTAGATTATACAAGTCTCAATATCTGAAAAGCCAAGAGTTTTATAACTCTATCGCTTTCTAACTTATTTATTTTCTCAATGGAGATGAATTCAAATCTCCTAATACATAGAAGAAGTAGGATACATTCAAATCACTAATCACTTTCCTTTATGACAGTATCAATACACATGACTAGGATATTGTCTTTCAAATGAGATCTAATTCAAAATTTAAATAAGGTATAACTTACATTTTCAGTACTAAAATAACTTTGTTTTCAATTAAAATTCACAAGTAGAAATTTATAAAATAAATTTTCTAAAATCAAAACTAAAATCTCAAAATTGCTGAAATTTAGAGTACTTTTTCAAGAATATAATTGAAAACTCATGTTTCAAAAATAGCTTAAAAGATTCCAAAGCTTCACTTTAAGGCAAGTCCTTTTCTCAAATTAGAGGTTCTTTGTATTTCTCTATGGCTTCTTAAGATTATAAAATTATATTTGATATCTCTCACATAGATTGAGAAAACAAAGTTTATTCACCAAAATTAGAGAGATCATCGATTATAAGTGATTTCAACATATAAAATTTAAAGATTGACATTTCCTTCCAAGTCATTACTTCTATTTGTAATACCCTTTTTGTTTATGTCCATTTCCTGACAGAAGAAGCATCTTACAGTTATCCTAATGGAGGACTTTCAATATTCTTCTATTTAAGAGCATTTTTTTCCATCTCATTAATGAAGGTGTTACTAAATAAAAGGAGAAATCAAATCAATATAAGTGGGATAAATCTGAATAAGTTCAACATTACTTTTATGATATAAGATAAATAAACTCGACACTAGTAGATTCCAACATCATCTTTTGACAGAAGTTTCCAAACTACATGAAATTTACTAACTATAGAACTGAAACAACTTAACTACAAGAACCCTTCGAACTTTATTGCACCTTTGGACGATCGAAAAAATTCATTCTTAATATTCAAATGTCCTATTTTACCCCAATTAATTTTCTCATATTAATTGTACCTTGCTAATTACCTAACGAGTTGATTGCAATATTAATAAGGTCGACACATCTTAACTGTCAAATTTAAGATGTTTTGGCTACTCTCAAATTTGTAGACATGCAACATTTGGTATTAATTATTTAATTTTAGTGTCATACTTTATATGATTTTTTCAAAAATCTAATACCTTATAGTTTAGGATGCATTAACAATCCTAATATCTTAGACTTACGAAAATTTCATAGCATTAGTATTTCACTTCAATGTTACTTTGGACATTTTATTAAAAGTGACAAAAAATTTAAAAATGAGGTGTAGGTGGCTCAAGACTTAATAATTGAGGGGCGGTGACAATTACTTTATTATGGATTAAGGAAGGTGAAAAAATTTAAAAATAATTCATAAGTTTTTAAATTTATACTTTGATCCAAATATTAGCTAATATAACAGAAAACGAAGGGAAAAAGGCGTGTTTCCTCTCTTCTCATCTGTTGTTATTTTCTTTCTCTTCGCAATTTTTCTTGTTCATTATTGCTGCTGCTTTATTCATCATCTTCTACTTTATTATAATCATCTTCCACTTTATTATCATCTTCATCTTCTTCTTGTCGGCCATTGTTGTTGTTTTTACCACTACTGCTGCTACTTGATCAATTTTTAGGTGAAATTTTATTTCATACATCACTTTCTACTTTGGCATTACTTCATAGGTGACTTTGGTAAGTAAAATTATGATTTTTAGTTGAATTTGTCATTTGGGTACACTGCTACTGCTGTTTTTTCAACAATGGATAGAACCCGATCATAAATCCAACATAAGAGCCCATAATTTAAATAGATCAATCATCTGTTGCGACATATGAGTAATATATTGCAATGAAAGACTCATATGTTGGATTTATATTTATGATTCTATAGTTCCTATAGCATGAATCGAATAAATGAGTAATCTATTGCAACATATGAGTTATCTGTTGCAACAAACTAGTTATCTGTTGCAACAAATTGATTATCTGTTGCAATGAACTAATTATCTGTTATAACAGACTATTTATTTATTGCAACATACTACTTATCTGTGCAACAGATTATTTATCTGTTGCTACAGATGAGTAATCTGTTTAGAACAACACAATACAACTCCTGCCACAAACCCAACAGATAACTAATATGTTTCAACTCTTGCTATTGCTACTAGATTCAAAATTATTCCTTACATCCTATCATTGACATGTTTGTTGAGAAAAAGAAATAGACAGAATAAAAATTAAATAAGAATTAAAACGTCAAAGTCGATCAAATATAAATTTTTTATTAAACAAAAATTAATAAAAATACATAGGCTAAAAGAAAAAATAATCTAATTATTATTATTATCATCATCATTATTATTATTATTGCCATTTGGCCAATCTTCAACCAGTAGGAGCAGGGCCCTTCTTAGCCTGTGAATCTTCCGGAGCATCCTTGCTCTCACGGCAACCAACTCCTACTACAGGTTATTAACCTACCTCAAAAGTTTCCACATTTTGTCTTACAGAATAGAAATATCCCAGACTGGATCAACCATATCTAGAACACGCATGAATTGACAAAAAATATAAAAACAAAAGTAAAGAAAAGAATCCAAATGTAACACAATGTATACGACCAATTGGGATATTTATACAAAAATCAAGAAAAAAACTTACCTGAGTTAGGGAAAAGGTATCTAGTCTTTGAAGAGAAAGTGGTTGAAGGTTTAATATGAAAGATAAGATGCAAGAAATAAATAAAGTGTAGTAGAATGAACGAGTAAGGAGGGACCTATTTATAGAGGATTGAATTTGAATGAGTTAGGCAAAAAGGCGCGACTGTTTAGGCAAAAAGGCGCAACTGTTCACCTCCATTTATTAATTACATTCAAACTGGTGACTTTTTCATTACTGTAAAAAGTTATAACTTAATTAAATCAAGCTGCTGACTGAATTTTTTATTATTTTGATAAGTCATGACTTTTCAGCTTATTATTATTAATTAGTACTTAAATTTAAATTACCTTTTTCTCAATTAATTAATGAAGACTTCTCACCTTTTCAATAATCGTTTCTTTTAATAATAATCATTTTGACTGAGTTGTGGCAACATATTTTATATCCATTGAATTAGATAATCCATCTATGGTAATAGATATACCATCTGTTGCAATAAATCGACCATCTGTACAACATATAATCCATTTGTTACAACAAATAATCTATCTGTTTCAACATATAATCTATATTATTAATAATAATAATGTACTTTCATTAATCCAAATTGGTGAATTTTTTATTATATAAATTAAAAAACAGATTTAAAAATAAAAATGGTGAAAAGTCACTATTTGTCGCCTATTTAGTATTAACACCAATTAGTCAAATTAAATAACCATTTTTTACAGTTATAAATAAGTTGTGTTTATCATTTATTTTCTTATTATTTTCTGTGAAAAGAAATGACTTAATTAAATCAAGTTGGTGACTTTTTTATTTGTGTGACAAATCATGACTTTTCAGCTTATTATTGATTACTTCTTAAATTTAAATAATCTTTTTCTCAATTAAGTAATCGAAGACTTCTCACCCTTTCAATAACCATATCTTTTAATAAAATAATAATTATTTTTATTGAGTTATGCCAATAGATTGTATATCTGTTGCATCAGATAATCCATCTGTGGTTGGATCAGATAACCCATCTGTGACAACGGCTATACCATCTGTTACAAAAAATCGATCATCTATTGAAGGAGCTTTTTTAAATTTCTTCTAACAGTTGACTCATCAGTAGCAATAGATGGAGAATTTATTTCATCAGCTATTTTGAATGTGTCAGACAAAAAGTCATGACTATTCACCTCTTTTTTAACAATCATCATATACCTTAATTAATCCAAAGTGGTGACCTTTTAATTATATCATAAATATATTTAAAAGGCAGATTTAAAAATAAAAATGGTGAAAAGCCATGACATGTTTCCTATTTAATATTAACATCAGTATTAATTAACCATTTTTTACGATTATAAATTATGTTTATCATTTATTTATTTTTATTTATTTACGAACCGTTTTTCATATTAAATAATAAAAAAGTGATGAATTTTCACCTCTCAATAACAATAACCTTTTTTTATTAATAACCATCTATTGCAACATATGATCCATCTGTCGAAATAGATTAACCATTTGTTACAACATATGATCCATTCGTTGGCACAAACGCTCAATCCCTACCTCCAACCGTTGAGAATAAGGAATATACAGAATGAAATTAAATATTAAATAAGAATTAAAAATTCATAGTCGAGAAAACATAGTTTTTTGAATCCATTATATAAAAATATACAATAAACAAAACATACATTAGGTTCCTCCCTTAGGTAGATCCAATATAATAAAAGAAAATACATATGCTAAAAGAAAAAAACAAAACCTAATTATTATTATTTCTATTATTATTATTATTATTATTATTATTATTATTATTGTCAACTGACTAATCGTTATCCGACAGAAGAAGGGCCCTCCTCAGCCTTGCTCTCATGTCGCCCAACTCCCATCGGAGTTCATGAATCTGCCTTTCAAGTTCCCGTAAGGAGTCACGTAAAATCACCTTGTCCAAATCTGGATCAGCTATATCTAGAAGTGGAGTTATGTATAATTACATTCCTATTTTGAATGTGTTCAGATAAAAAGTCACGACTCTTCACACCTCTTTTTTAATAGTCATCACATACATGCAGATGAATAAACAACACTGTCTGACATGTCTTGATGGGGTAGGAAGAATAAGGTGCGTGCAATCGATCCACTTTCATGCATGAGAGTTATATATTCTTGACCAGGCTATCGTGATAGACACATATAAAGTGCAATGATTTTGTGAATGCAGTTTTTTATCGATTAGACACTGATCCTTCAAACACGATCCTGCATTGTACAGTTTAGTTTGATAGGTGTGAACTGATAATATTGAAGAGTTCCAAGATGGTGGTGTCGATACTCTATTACAATTTAATGATGGTCTATGCTCATATTTTTGTGTCAAGTTTGGGGAAGGGTTCAAGTTTTTGGCGGCAGTGTAAATATCCAATAGTGATTGAATCGATTTTAATGGTGCAATGAACTTCTTGAAAGGCCTTCTAATCCTCGCACTACAACAAACAATGATGGAGCCAATAGAAATTCCCCTGGTTTAAATTTATATTGATGGATTGCTAGAGGAGACTTTTATACAGAAGAAGGTTCTTAGGAGAATACCTATGTGGGAAGGGGGAGGTAGATAAGGCCATATATCATCTCAGACCTTGTTTAAGAGGAAACACAGGGAAGCAAGTAAGGATCTTTTAGAAAATTTGACCAATGAAATTGACATGAGAAATAAAAAAACTGGATGAGCTTCAAATGTGTAAGTGTATCCAAATATAAAAATTCGTCAGTTGTTGAAGAAAAAGAAGAATGGTCAACAGGACTGGAGCTGGAAAATTTTCTCAAGAATGAAACTAGCAAGCGTGGCCTCAATGAATACTCTCACAAAGTGCAGAACCAGAACTCTAAGGAAGAAGCTTTGCGACCACACGAAATTGGTATGATTGTCGGTCAGATTTAAAACCTGAACCAACAACTCCTGAATTAAAAATAAGAAAAGCCAAGGCGTTAATTTATAAAGTCTAACTTGCATGCTATGCCTTCTGTTTGTGGCTATGATCAGGTCAATGGCAGTAGAAACAAAAAGGTCTGAAGTTGGGCAGAAATCCCATGCCTTATTGTTTCCACTAATTTTGACCTAACCAGAGCCATAAATAGGAGGCATGGGATGCAAGTTTAACTTGAGAAATTTCCACCTTGGCTTGATACCATATTTTTAATTCAGGAGTTGGTTTAGGTTTCAATCCCGACCGACAATCTTACCACCTTCCATGCTCGCGGCTTCCTTAGAGTTATGGTCCTGCATTTTGTGCATCTTCATTGAGGCCTTGCTCGCTAGTTGCAGTCTTTAGCCAAGTGACCAGCTCTAGTCCTCTTGACCTTTCTTCTTTTTCTTTAACAACTGGTTGATTTTCATTTTTTGATACACTTTCACATTCACAGCTCTTCCAATTTTTTCATTTTTCATGTCAATTTCATCAACCAATTTTGCTACACTTTCCTTCCTACCCTGTGTTTCTTCTTAAACAAGGTCTGAGATGATATATGGCCTTCTCAACCTCCCCTTTCCCGTACAGGTATTCTCCCAAGCACCTACTGCTGTATAATAGTTTCCTCCAGTAAACCATCCATATAAATTTGGACCAGGGGAAATTCTATTGGTTCCATCATTATTTGCTGCAGTGCGAGGATTTGGAGGACTTTCAAGAAGTCCATTGAGCCATTAAAACCGGTCCAATCACTATTGGATATTTACACTGCCGCCAAAAACTTGAACCCTTCCCCAAACTTGACACAAAAACATGAGCATAAACAGTTATTAAATTGTAACAGGGTATCGACACCACCTACTTGGTCCCTCAGCCTTACTAGTTTGAACCTAACAATCTTAACTGTAAAATCCCATATCTTGTTTGAAAGATTAATGCCTAATAGGTAAAGAACAAACATTCACAAAATCATTGTACTAGATGTGTGTTTCCACGATAGGTTGATCAGTAATAAATACCTCCTACATATGAAGTGGTTCTATCTGCAAGTATCTTATTCCTCCGAACCCATCTTTACTCTAGCCTTTAATGCTGGTCGGGATAAAGTGGACCCAGTTTTACTTCTTTTTATCTACAAACAAGAGAAATACATTTGATGTCAAACAAGAGAAAAACAAAAACAACATTACAAAAGGGTAATACAAAATTGAGCGAATCAACAGATGACCAATCTGATCCAACAGATTACCCATCTGTTCAACCGATGAAGCATCTATTGCCACAAATGGATGACATGTTGCAACAGATGGTTCATCTGTTGGAATAAATCAAACCAGCCTTGCTACTAGTTTGATTTCTTCAAACAGTTGCTCCGTCTGTACAAAAGGGTAATACAAAATTGAGTGAATCAACAGATGACCAATCTGATGCAACAGATTACCCATCTGTTCAACCGATGAGGCATTGTTACAATAGATGATTCATCTGTTGGAATAAATCAAACCAGCCTTGCTATTGGTTTGATTTCTTCAAATAGTTTATCCGTCTGTTCCAACAGTTGATTTATCAAACTATACTGACAACAAGGATTTTTAAGTTCTTCCAACAAATGACTTTTTTTTGTATGTTTTAATATAAACAACGGTTGCATGATGAGACGGTATTGCGTTCCTCCCGGCCAGAGTCGTCGATTGATCACTCTGAGATGAACCGATTCTTATTACCTCATATGTTCAACTAATACCTTAATTGATTAATCTAGGACCAGGGGTGAGTTATCATAGGGTCAACTATAATTTCAATTGAGTCTTTCAGAAATTGTATGATGAGACGGTATTGCATTCTTCCCAACCAGAGTCATCGATCGATTACTCTGAGCTGAACCGATTATTATTACCTCATATGTTAGACCAATACCTTACTTAATCAATTTAGGACCAGGGGTGAGTTCTTATAGGGTCAACTACAACAGATGGTAGCACCTATTTGATAATTTACAGCAGATGGGTAATCTGTTGCGATATACTACTTAATCCATTTGATAATTTAAAATAGATTGGTAATCTATCGAAATAGATGACTTAATCTGTCTGATAATTTACAATAGATGTGTAATCTGTTGCAACAAATAAATTAATCTATTTGATAATTTAGAACAGATGCGCAATCTGTTGCAATAGGTTGAACATTTATTTTTATACAATTTCAATTGAGTTCATATGTTATAATAATACCTTAATTGATTAATCTAGGACCAGGGGCGAGTTCTCATAGGGTTAGCTACAACTTTAATTGAGTCTTTTGGCAATTGCATGATGAGACAAGATTTTAGTCCTCCAGTCTAGAGTCGTTGATTGATCACTCTAAGCTTAACCAATTCTTATTACCTCATATGTTCAACTAATATATTAAATGATAAATCTAGGACCAGGGGTAAGTTCTCATAGGGTCAACTACTACATTAATTGAGTCTTTCAAAATTTGCATGATGAGACGGTATCGCGTTTCTCCCGACCAGAGTCGTTGATAGATCACTCTGAGCTTAACCAATTCTTACTAACTTATATGTTCAACTAATACCTTAATTGATTAATTTAATACCAACAGTGAGTTCTCATAGGGTCAACTACAACAGATGGCAGTGTCTATATGACAATTTACAACAGATGGGTAATTTGTTATGATATATGTCTTAATCCATTTGATAATTTACAATAGATAGGTAATCTGTCATAACAAATGACTTAATCTATTTGATTATTTACAACAAATTCTTAATCTGTTGCAATACATGACTTAATTTGTTTGATAATTTACAACAGATGGTTAATCTGTTGCAATAGGTTGAACATTTGTTTTTATACAATTTCAATTGAGTTCATATGTTAGACTAATACCTTAATTGATTAATATAGGACCAGGGGTGAGTTCTCATAGTGTTAACTAAGACTTCTATTGAGTATTTTGGCAATTGTATGATGAGACGGTATTGCATTCATCCCGACCAGAGTCATCAATCGATCACTCTGAGATGAACCAATTCTTACTACCTCATATGTTCAACTAATACCTTAATTGATTAATCTAGGAATAGGGGTGAGTTCTCATAGGGTCAACTAAAACTTTAATTGAGTCTTTCAGAAATTGCATGATGAGATGGTATTGCGTTCCTCCCGACCAAAGTCGTCGATCGATCACTCTGAGCTGAACCGATTATTACTACCTCATATGTTAGACTAATACCTTAATTTATTAATCTAGGACCAAGGGTGAGTTCTCAAAGGGTCAACTATAACAGATGGCAGCACCTTTTTGATAATTTACAACAAATAGGTAATCTGTTGCAACATATGACTTAATCCATTTGATAATTTACAATAGATGGGTAATCTATCACAACAGATGGCCTAATATATTTGATAATTTACAATAGATATGTAATCTGTTGCAACAAATGACTTAATCTGTTTGATAATTTACAACAGATGGTTAATCTCTTGCAACAGATTGAACATTTGTTATTATACAATTTCAATTGATTTTATATGTTAGGCTAATACCTTAATTGATTAATCTTAGACCAGGGGTGAGTTTTCATTGGGTCAACTACAACATCAATTGAGTCTTTTGTTAATTGCATGATAAGATGATATTACATTCCTCCCGACCAGAGTCATCGATCGATCACTTTGAGCTGAACCGATTCTTACTACCTTATATATTTAACTAATACCTTAATTGATTAATCTAGGACTAAGGGTGAGTTCTCATAGGGTCAACTACAATAGAGGGCAATACCTATTTGATAATTTACAATAGATGGGTAATATGTTGTGACATATGACAATCCATTTGATAATTTACAACAGATAGGCAATCTGTCACCATAAATGACTTAATCTATTGCAATAAACAACTTAATTTGATTGATAATTTACAACAGATGTGTAATTTGATGCAACAGGTTGAACATTTATTTTTAAACAATTTTAATTGAGTTCATATGTTAAAGTCTAATACCTAACTTGAATAATTTAGGACCAGAGGTGAGTTCATTGGGTCAACTACAACTTCAATTGAGTCTTTTGGCAATTGCATGATGAGAGGGTTAAAAATTACGCATATTTTTTATAATTTTAAAAAATAATTAAGATCACTTTGGACCGAATTAACATTTTCAAAACTTGTCATTCTTTTCCAAAATACAAATCAACCCACTATAATCATCCATTTGCGAGAAAAATGTTTCATCATTTCAAATCTTGAGTTCTCGCTCTTTTCTCTTTCTTACTTAATTATACAGTTTAGACAATAACTACTCAATAAATTTCTCTAGCCTTCACAACAAATCAATTTTCTTCTTATTTTGACCACATAGGTGTTATTTTTGTCTTCAATCTTTCTTGTATAAGTTTTTTTCTCTGTCTTCATAGGTAACAAAGTTTGAGAAAAGTTCTATATTTATTATTTTTTTCTAAAAAATAAGGGCTTTTAAGTTAATGATGAAAAAGAAAACTTTTAGTTGTATTATCTTCGAGAATGAGTTTATAATTTTGAGTTTTGATGGTAAAATCATAGGAAGAACTTGAGAAAACCCTAGTTTCTATTGTAGTGTTTCGTTGACTGTCGTGGTATTGTTGGATGGTGTTTCTGGTGTTGGTGGTGTTTGTGGTGGTGGTCGTCATCATCATGGTGACACTGGTGGTGGATGTTGGTGGCAATGGTTAGTGGTGTTTGTGGTTGCATTAGTTGGTGGTGTTTGTGGTGGCTGTCGGTGGTGTCGGTATTGATGGTATTTGTGGCATTGGTTGGTGGTGTTTGTGGTGGTGGTGGCTGTTGGTGTGTCGGTATTGGTGGTGTTTATAATGTATTTTTTAAAATTTATGCATACATCAATTGTAATGTAATTTTTGTTTTTCTGTTGTTTATAGGTAAAACATGTCTCCCAAAAGAAAAAAAAGTAAAAGTGGATCAACGTCTGACCAATAAAAAAAGGCTACAGTATAGAGAGATTCAGAGGAGCTTCCTGAATAATCTCAATTTGGGAAAAGTAAAGCTGAGGAGAGATATGAAATCAATGTTGAGAGAGGTGGAAAAGGGTCTATAGATGGTGATGAAGAAAATAAAAGTGATAAAGAGGAGGAATTAGAAAGTCAGAAAGAGAAAGAGGATGATCATCAACATGATGATAATGGATCACCAATGGGGCGTGAATTAATATCGACATCCCAACATAATCCTATCAAAACTTTTAGTATTGACAGGTTTTAAGTTGCGATACTGATAAATGACCCAAAAGCAGAAGAAGAACTAACTGGTGAACTTGTACTTATATGTCAGATGGGGAGAAATTTTATTTATTTTTGGAAAATTATGAAGAACAAAAACGTAGATGGACTTTTTAAGAAGATCTTCTTTGGACGCTTTCTTGAGCTGCTTGAGGACCCCCCTGCCTGTTTCCATATGATGATGCTATATGGTCTTCTCAAGTGTAGGATCAAGTACATGGAGGATGATAAAGATTCAGAGAAGGGGGGCAAAAAGATGGATGAAATCTGGATCAACTACTCTGGCATGCCGGTTTGTTTGGACTTGCAAGAGTTTGCCATAGTGAAGGTCTTAAGATGCCATCATCCATAAGAACCACCTATCTCCAAGGAAACACCCCAAAAAATATCCAAGGCAAGAACATGCAAGGAAAAATAGATGGGTTGTTTGACATTGTTCGACGTGGATACAAAACATCAGATTTGTTGACAGATCTCATGGATAAAACCACACCAAAGCAGTACAGGGAGAAATTTTGCTTAGTTTGGTTTGCCCATTAGGTTATATTGGAAAAAGACATCAACAAGGTCATAGAAGATGATTTGTTGGCGCGTACTGAGGATTTTGGTAAATTCAACAATTATCCATGGGGATATGACAACTTCTACTTGACTGTCCAATATTTACTAACAAAGCTATCCTCGGGGATGACCATATTATACGAATTCCTTGGGATTTCATGGTAAAATTAATCACTATTTTTTATTCATCCATTAATTTATATTGAATATAGTTATTTTGACTTTTTTTTGCTTGCTTCCTATTTACATTTTTTAGGCTTGGGCATTTGAAGCCATTCCTCTCCTTTGAAAGCAAGTAATGGATTACCGGATGAGGTTTCTCACCAAGGATGTTTAGGTGGTTGGCTACAAAGAACAACACCAAAATTAAGGAGGCTGATCTATTTAATCCTCTGGATGATGCAGTATGTCTTCTTCAAGTAAAAGAATTTTACTCAACGAAAGATATTGAATAGATGTTATATATGGTGAAATATATGTTATATCTGATGTACCATATGGGACATCTATTACGATAGATTACTCATCCTGTGCAGACTGGTGCAATAGATGGATAATCTATTACAATAGATGATTGATATCTTACATCAGATTACCCATCTGTTGCTTTGGTTCTCTAAACCCGAATCCTAACAGATTAATCATCTACTACAAATTATGTAATAGATGTATAATCTGGTGTAAAATATTATTAATATATTATGACATACAAATCATTTGTTGCATAACATGTAACCAACAGATTAACTGTCTTGTGCAGCTAGAACAATAGATTGGTAATCTGTTGCAACAAATAATTGATATTTTGCATCAGATTATCCATGTGTTGCTCTGGTTCTCTGAACCCGACTTAAATAAATTTTAACCATCTACTGCATACTATGCAACAATTGGTAATCTGATGCAACATATTGTTAATCTGTTGCAGAATTTGACTGTGTATAACCCCATTGTGAATATTATTATATTACTTGATTTAAATATATCTTTTTTATAGATTGTGCATCCATGGATCGTACCTACTGAGCGGGAGTCGGTGATGACTTCTTATATTACTCTAGGTCATGTTTATACTATAGCAGAGCCAACGGTGGATTTAATAATGAAGAAATTGGATGGAGCAATAGCCATAAGAAGAGCAGTTAGGCAAGGTCAGCCTAATGTGTAGGCTCTTCATGACCAACTTACTAAGGCAGATCCGGGTTCTTTACTGGTGGAGTTGTTGGTGTTGGTGGAAGGCATGCTGATGCTGCTACCACTCATGATGATGAGCATGTTGATGCTCAAGAAAAAATAAATATGTTTGAAAACACCCTTTTTCACCCTTACACAGGTCCCTCTCACCTCTCTCCACCCTTATTTTCTCGTTGCAAATGCAAAGAGTGCAAGGACAACCAGAATAAACTCTTTGAAAAAGTAGAGGCTATCTCTAAAGCTGTCAAGGAATTCAAATCCAAGAGGGGTGTCATACCATCCAAGAAAGTGAGGGAGCCATACATTCCTACAGCGGCGGTTAGGAGGAAGAAAAGAGCAATTAGCGACGTACTCTCTCGTCAAAAATTAAAAAGTTAGCACTCTTCCCTCTCCAAAAGCTATTGAAGTTCAGGGGCCATTCAAGAAGGTGGAGATATAAATGGAACTTGGCGCCAAAGAGAAAAGGGATCTACAATAGGACAAGAATGCCAAGATAGGCGTACCAGATTACCCAGGCATCCCTCTTTCCCCCAAGACTTTCAGATTATAATAGATATGCGTATGCGGTACGAGGACATGGAAAGTTTACTTTTCCTAGACTAGCCTTATAATATACCCCATGAAGAAGAAGCTACGCAACAGATATGAAATTTGCTATAACAACTGGGTATTCTGGTGTATCTGGTAGTGATTTTGTTGTAACTTATTATCCATCTGTTGCATAAGTTGTGTTGGATTATTGTAATACCCGTGTCTTTTTTCTTAGATTAAAAATCATCTCAAGGATGTTAGAACTTTCTTTGAAATATGAATTCATTCTTATACACAAGGTATTCACTTCCTATCACAGGAGAAATTGAATAAGCTTTCCATCGATATATAATTCGCCCAAAGATGACACCTGGGTGAAGAGTTAGAGCCTTTAAAGTGAGACAGTGTTTGACCTGAGCCTTCAGCGCGTCGCGGAGATAGCTCAAATGGCAATTGTCAAATTCCAATGTTGCTCCATGATACTGGTGCATCACACCAAACTTCCAGGTCGTAGACAAGGTGGAAACGTGATAGCTCCACATCGCGCCACCGTGTAGTTTCCCATTTGTCAATTTCCTGTGACACGACGTGATAACGTCACGTCGTGCCAAGGTCCCTATTCGGGAAATTTTATGGAAAATTAAATTATGTGTTCAGGGTTAAAAGTGTCAATTCCCCCCCCCCCCCCCTATATAAGCTTTCAAACATGGGATTTAGCCCTTATTCATCTAAAATATTAGTGTTTTTCTCAAATACTCTCAAGAACTCAAGCTAGGGTTTTCATAGAAGGTCCAATTTCAAGAAGGTTTCACCATCAATCTTTACAAAATCACGAAGTAAGGTATGCATAGTGTTCATTCATGGACTCCTTTCATCCATGATGTCCACGAATCCTTTTTAACTATAAGTTATGGATTTTCTTCATGTTTTCATGCTTTGTATGTTCTCTTTCATGTTGATAAATGAGGAATTAATTTCTATTCCATGATTTGATGATAAATTCCATGTGGGTTGATTAGTATAGATAAATATTTACGAAATCTCATGACTAAACCTTGTATGATGGAATTGGAACTGAAGCATGATTTTTAATTGTTATATAATGTGCTTTACATGTACTATGCCTACAATATGTTTGATTAAATACCTAGATGAAGGAAAATTGTCTAACTAGCATGATATCATGAAATCCCCATGTATGTACAAGTTTATACCTATTACATGTTTGATGAAATGCTCCTATGAATGTAGTATGTATTATGATGTTAGTCAAGTCTTCAAGTAAATCATGCTATGTCAGTTTCCTTCTATCGAGTCCTGGGGGTACTTGTACCCAAAATATTAGCTATGTGCCTACAGCCATGTCATGTTTTTCATGATACTCTCAGTCAAGCTATGAACCCTTAGACTTTAGATAGTCATATGACTCAGGAAAAATCTCCATGATCTCATGACTCTGTCATTTGTAAGATATCAGTAGTATTCCATCAGCAGCGAAAATTTAGTAACTCAGTCCATGCTCAGTTCAGTTCAGTAAATCATGTTCAGTGTCCATTCAAATGGGAGTAGGAATTAGCACCGAGTGAACCCAAGGATGGGGACTCACCTGTTATACAAGGGTGTAATTCCTAGAAGCAATCCTTTCGTTCCAGAACTATGTAGCCAACATAGGTTGATACCTCGTAGCCTACTATATGAGGGTAGATGAGGTGTCTTAACCTGTTATGTGAGGGTTCCCACCGTTCTCGCTAGAGTTACCTGTTATATGAGGGTTACTCACATGTTTTCGTTACCAGTGGTGTGGTATTGACACCTTTCCAATCAGGGCATAAATTGGACCCCAACTCAGCTATTATATCACCTTTGAGGCATATTGGTTAGATACTACTTCCCACAGTTTCATGTTACAGAATCTGGACTGCCAAATATAGTCAATCAGTCTCAGTAATAGAACTCAGACAGTTCTTTAGATTTTAGGACTGTCAGATACAGTCAACTTAGATACAGTACGAAACTCAGATAGTTCCATCAGATTCAGGACTGTCAGCTACAGTCACCCACATTATCAGTTATAGCCAGATAGAGTCACCCATGTTATCAGCATTATTCAGATATAGTCCTTCATTTTATCA
Source organism: Capsicum pubescens (assembly GCA_030864215.1). Taxonomy (NCBI): domain Eukaryota; kingdom Viridiplantae; phylum Streptophyta; class Magnoliopsida; order Solanales; family Solanaceae; genus Capsicum; species Capsicum pubescens. The sequence goes on from CM061548.1 coordinate 338,982,777, forward strand.
GTCATATCAGTTACTAACATGTCACGTTATCAGTATACAGACTCAGAAATCATAAAATATGTTGTTAGTTACAGTTACGTATTTATACATGTATTCTCACGTTCCTGTTAGATAGTTAGTTACCATTATTCATGCATGTGAATCATTGTATATAGACTACCTCACATGTATACTCGATACATATATACTGACGCATTCGTGCTATGGTGCTTTCTTTTTATGTTACACCATAGGTTCAGATACATGAGTTCCAAATCAACAGCAGATTCCAGTTTCAGCAGTCAGAGTAGAAGTGAGTCCTCATCCTTCGAGGACATAATGATTTTCTATTATCTCATTGATTAGTTTATTAGTTGGAGTTAGTTGTGGATATGTCCCATCAACTCCTTATTTAGATTCTTCAGACAGTAGAGGCTTTCAGACTAGATGCAGACTAGATTCAGACTAGATGTAGACTAGATGCAGACTAGATTCAGACTAGATGCATACTTGATGCACACCAGATGCAGACTAGAAATAGACTATCATGTTCAGACTTCAGTATTTTTAGTTTTTTTTTGGGTATTATATTACCCTACACAAATGTTATGTTATTTAGTTATGTTCATGATCAAACCTTATGAACTTTTAGTGCATGTTTCCGCATTATTACATTATATTTTGCAGTATACAGGTACAAATATTAGTCATGGGTTAGATTGTGGTCCTTCGGGGGCATGCGCATTGTGTAGCATTCCAGTTCAGCAAATTGGGTCGTTTCAAACTTGGTATCAGAGCCTAAGGTTCAATAGAGTCCTGGGAAGTCTGAAAGCCACATCTAGTAGATTCTTGTACATGGGTCTTTTGCGCACCATATTTACATGGAAGAGGCTGTGAGATATTTTAAGAATAGTTTCCCTTTTTTCAGTATTCTTTTCATGCCTGTGAGCATAATCACAAGTCAGTCTCTTAGTCTAATCTGTTTCTTCTCTTTATTTTAAAACATGCCTCCTAAGAGAATAAATCAGTTAGCCCCTCAGCCCGAAGAACCTTTGGGCAATCATGTTTTTCATGCGGAGTTTAGGATCGCATTTAACACTCTTTCTTAATCAGCCGTTGCTCATAATGAATGGCCAACAGTTGTTCCAGCCAACCCTGTGGCCAACTCAGCTGCAGCGAGGATTTGGGACTTCACTCGAATGAATCCTCCAACCTTCCTTGGGTCTAAGGTAGATGAAGACCCTCAGGAATTCTTAGATCAAGTTCAAAAAGTGACAGACATCATGGGGGTGACTACTATTGAGAGTACTAAGCTTGATGCATACCGGTTGCATGATGTGGCTCATACTTGGTTCAAACAGTAGAAGTTCGAAAGATCAGATGATGCAGGTCCTATAGAGTGGGAGGATTTTGTCACTGCTTTCTTAGGCATATTATTTCCCCAAGAGCTTAGCGAAGATAAGGCGCTAGAGTTCTTCAACTTTAGGTAGGGCAATATGACAGTGAAAGAGTATTTTTTTAAGTTTACTCAATTAGCCAGGTATGCCCTTCATGTGGTTGCAGACAGTAGATCCAAGATAAGTAAGTTCGCTTCAGGGGTGAACGACAACGTTGTTAATGATTGTAGATCTGCCATGCTGAACAATAACATGACCTTAGTTAGACTTATGACCCATGCTCAGCAGATAGAAAAGCAAAAAATTAAGCAGAGGGAAAAGCAGAATAAGAGAGCAAACATAGGTAGCTTCAATTTTAGTCAGCCTAAATTAGAAAGAGGTAACAGTTCTCAGTTTCATCCTAAGTCATCAGTTCCAGCCCCTTCTACAACCAGTACTCCAATTTCTAAATTCAGAGAGGGTAAAAAAGATAGAGCGCCAGGCTCTAAGACCCAGGGCAGTATTAGTAGTTCCCCCACCTATCCTCTTTGCCAGTCTTATGATAAGCACTATCAGGGTGTATGTAGAGTAGCTAGTGTCATTTTTTTTGGTTATGGAAAGCCAACATATAGAGTTAGAGACTGTCTGCAGCCAGGTCCTCAGGGTCAACAGAATCGCTCTTCAGCTCAGTCCGGACGCCCAAATCAGCAGGGTGCCACTTCCAGTGCTACTAGCGGGCAACAACCAAATTATCTCTATGCTCTTCAGACTCGACACAATCAGGAAAATTCTCCTGATGTAGTTAATGGTATGTTACAGATCTTTCATGTGCATGTTTACGCTTTGCTAGATCCAGGAGCTTCCCTGCATTTTATTAATCCTTATATAGAAGTTGATTTCGGAATTAGTCCCAAAATTCTAGCAGAGCCCTTCTTAGTCTCTACCCCAGTGGGTAAAACCATCATAGCCCGGCGGGTATACAGGAACTGCCTGGTTATGATATTTTAGAAAGTCACTTCAGCAGACTTAGTCAAAATAGAGATGACTGATTTTGATGTCATTCTCGGCATGGATTGTCTTCATTCCTACTATGCTACAGTCGACTTTAGAAATAGAATAGTTTAGTTTTAGTTCCTGAATGAACCCGTCCTAGAGTGGAAGGGTAGTGTATCCGCTTTCAGGGGTCAGCTTATTTTCTACCTTCGGGAAAAGAAAGTGATATCTAAGGGATGTGTTTATCATCTAGTTTATGTTAGAGATTCCAGTTTCGAGACTCCTAGTCTTGCATCAGTTCCAGTTGTAAGTGAATATTTAGATGTCTCTCCCGAAGATCTTCCAGGAATTCCTCTCGAAAGGGAAATAGACTTCTGTATTGATCTTTTTTTAGACACTCAGCCTATCTCTATTCTGCCATATAGAATGGCACCAGTAGAACTCAAGGAACTGAAAGAATAGTTAAAGGATATCTTAGATAAGGGATTCATCATACCCAACATTTCCCCGTGGGGCACAACAGTCTTATTCGTGCACAAAAAAAATGGTTCACTCATAATATGTATAGATTACCGTCAATCAATAAAGTCATGGTCAAGAACAAGTATCCTCTTCCCAGAATTAATGACTTGTTTGACCAACTTTAGGGTGCCAGTTATTTCTCTAAGATAGACCTCAGATACGGCTATCATCAGCTCAGAGTTAGAGAATGTGGCATCCCAAAAATAGCTTTCCATACCCGGTATGGTCACTTTGAATTTCTAGTCATGTCATTTGGTCTTACCAATGACCCAACCGCTTTCATGGACTTGATAAATCGCGTGTTCAAGCAGTACTTGGACATGTTCAGCATAGTCTTCATAGATGATATTCTGGTCTATTCCCGCACTGAGCGAGATCATGCAGACCATCTCAGAATAGCACTTCAGACTCTCAGAGATCATCAGTTATTCACCAAATTCAGTAAGTGCGAATTTTAGCTAAGGTCAGTAGCATTCCTTGGTCATATCATTTCCGGTGATAGCATTAGGGTATATCCTCAAAAGACCGAAGCGGTAAGAAACTGGTTTCGCCCTATTTCTCCATTAGATATTAGGAGTTTCTTGGGTTTGGCTGGATATTACAGACGGTTTGTTGAAGTATTTTCATCCATTGAATCTCCTCTATCCAGATTGACTCAGAAAAAAGTCAAGTTCCGGTGGTCAGATCCTTGCGAGAAGAGTTTTCAGGAATTAAAGACTCGACTCACCTCATCTCCAGTTCTAGCTCTTCCAAATGGTTAAAAAGGTTTTGTAGTTTTTTGTGATGCATCTAGAGTATGTTTAGGTTGTGTCCCCATGCAGCATGGTAAGGTCATAGCCTACACCTCCAGATAACTTAAACACCATGAGAGGAATTATCCTACTCATGATTATGATTTAGCAGTCGTAGTCTTTGCCTTAAAGATTTGGAGGTATTATCTCTACGGAGTTCATGTAGATGTCTTCATAGATCATAAGAGTCTTCAGTATTTCTTTTCTAAATAAGATCTCAATCTTCATCAGAGAAGATGGTTAGAGCTCTTGAAAGATTATGACATAAGTGTCCTCTATCATCCGGGCAAGGGTAATGTAGTGGCCGACGCTCTCAGTAGACTCTCTATGGGTAGTGTTTCTCATGTTGAGGATAGTAAGAAGAAGTTACCTCAAGAAGTACACCATCTTGCTAGACTAGGCATAGTTCAGAATCATCTCTAGTTTCCAAGGTGAAAGAAAAGCAAGATAAGGATCATAGCCTGTCAAGCTAAAAGAGTCAGTTTAGAATCAGAAAATAGAGGTTTTCTCCCAAGAGGAAGATAGTGTTCTTCATTGTCAGGGTCGTCTATGTGTTCCAGGTATTAGATGACATAAGGAAGTGAATTCTTGTAGAAGCTTATGGTATGCATTACTCTATTCATCCAGGGGCCACTAAGATGTACCATGACTTGCGGGAGATCTATTGGTGGAGTGGGATGAAAAGAGATGTTGCAGAGTTTGTGGCTAAGTGCTCTACATGTCATCAAGTTAAGATAGAGCACCAAAAGCCTAGTTGTCCTATGAAGGAGTTCCATATTTCTACCTGGAAGTGGGAAGTTGTGAACATGGACTTCGTGATGGGTTTGCCTCGAACTCGTCATCAGCATGATTTAGTTTAGGTCATTGTAGATAGGATGACCAAATCAGGTTATTTCCTTCCAGTTTATACCTCTTATTCAGCCGAGGATTATGCCAAGCTCTACATTAATGAGCTGGTCAGATTGCACAGTGTTCCATTGACTATTATCTTAGATAGAGGTAACTAGTTCACCTCTCATTTCTGAAAAGCATTCCAAAAGAGTCTTGGTACCCAAATTCATCTCAGTACAACCTTTCATCCTCAAACAGATGGTCAAGCAAAAAAGGACTATTCAGATATTAGAAGATATTCTAAGGGCGTGTGCAATTGATTTCAAGGGAAGTTGGGATGTAGATGGCTCCATTCGAAGCTCTCTATGGTAGGAGATGTAGATCTCCGATTGGTTGGTTCTAAGTTAGTGAGGCATCAGTCATAGGTCCTGACTTAGTATTCGACGCCTTAGAGAAATTTCAGTTAATAATAGAAAGACTCTGGGCTGCTCAGAGACGACAGAAGTCTTATGTAGATGTTCATAGAAAGGATCTTGAGTTTGAGATTGGTGACAATGTCTACCTCAAGATCTCTCCCATGAAGGGAGTGAAGGGATTCGGTAAGAAGGGAAAGCTCAGTCCCCTATATGTTGGTCCCTTTAAGATTCTGAGTCGATTCGGCAAGGTAGCTTATGAGCTCGAATTGCCTTCAGATCTAGCCTCAGTTCATCCAGTCTTTCATGTGTCTTTGCTCAAGAAGTTTATAGGTGATCCATCAGTCGTAGTCCCTATTCAGAGCATTGATGTTCATAACAACCTCTCTTATGAAGAGATTCCAGTTGAAATCTTAGACTATCAGACCCGTAGATTGAGGAACAAATAAGTTCCTTTAGTTAAAGTTCATTGGTGAAATCAGTCCATAGAGGGATCTTCTTGGGAAGCAGAAGTAGATATGCATACCAAGAACCCTCACCTTTTCCCTGCCAACTCAGATCAAGATCAAGGTAATAGTTCTCCTTAAGCTTACTCAGTTTCATGATTAGTGTACATCACTAACTTAGTATTTAGTCTTATGCACATGTTCCCTAATAATCTTGGTATCAAGTACCACCGCATATTCAGTCATGCATTCATGTATCAGATCAGTTATATAGTTATGCATCAGACATGCATTCTTATTGTGAGAAAACTTAGTTCTTCAGAACTTTCAGTTATGCATTTATGAATCAGTTATGCATGCATCAGATATACATGTCCAGTATGTTATGTTCATCTTGTTAGTCATGTCCGTCATGAGATCATGTTCCAGTTATTCATGTTCAGCATTTTGTTTCCCCTCTCAGTCAGTCTCATTCGAGGATGAATGTTCTCAAGGGGGAGATATTGTAATACCCGTGCCTTTTTCTTAGCTTTAAAATCATCTCAAGGATGTTAAAACTTGCTTTGAAATAAGAATTCATTATTATACAAAAGGTATTTCCATAATTTTCACTTCCTATCACTTAGGAAATTGAATAAGCTTTCCATCGATATATAATTTTCCCAAATCCGACACCCAGGCGAAGAGTTAAAGCCGTTTTAGTGAGACAGTGTTTGACCTGAGCCTACAGCACATCGCGGACATAGCTTAAATGGCAATTGTCAAATTCCAATTTTGCTTAGCGATACTGGCGCGTCGCAACAAACTTCCAGGTTGTAAATAATGTGGCGATGCGATAGCTCCGCATCGCGCCACAGTGTAGTTTCCCAATTGTCAATTTCCAGTGACACGGTACGATAACGCCGCGTCGCGCCAAGGGCCCAATTCGGGAAATATTACTAAAAATTAAATTATGTGTCTAAGGTTAAAAGGGTCAATCCCCCCCCCCTATATAAGCTTCCAAACACGGGATTTAGACCTTTTTCATCTAAAATATTAATGTTTTTCTCAAATACTCTCAAGAACTCAAGATAGGTTTTTCATAGAAGGTCCAATTTCAAGAAGGTTTCACCATCAATCTTTACGAAATCACGAACTAAGGAATGCATAGTGTTCATTCATGGACTTATTTCGTCCATGAAGTCCAAGAATCCTTTTTAACTACAAGTTATGGATTTTCTTCATGTTTTCATGCTTTGTATGTTCTTTTTCATGTTGATAAATGAGAAATTAATTTCTATTCCATGATTTGATGATAAATTCCATGTGGGTTGATTAGTATAGATAAAGATTTACGAAATCTCATGACTAAAACCTTGTATGATGGAATTGGAATTGAAGCATGATGTTTAATTGTTGTATAATGTGCTTTACATGTATTATGCCTACAATATGTTTAATTAAATGCCTAGATGATGGAAAATTGTATAACTAGCATGATATCATGAAATCCCCATGTATGTACAAGTTTATCCCTGTTACATGTTTAATGAAACGCTCCTATGAATGTAGTATATATTATGGTGTTAGTCAAGTCTTCAAGTAAATCATGCTATGTTAGTTTACTTCTATCGAGTCCTGAGGGTACTTGTACCCAAAATGTTAGCTGTGTGCCTAGAGCCATGTCATGTTTTTCATGATACTCTCAGTCAAGCTATGAACCCTTAGACTTTAGATAGTCTTATGTCTCAGGAAAAATCTCCATGATCTCATGACTCAGTCAGTTGTCAGATATCAGTAGTATTCTATCAGCCATAGAAATTCAGTAACTCAGTCCATGCTCAGTTCAATTCAGTAAATCATGTTCAGTGTCCATTTAGATTGGAGTAGGAATTAGCACCGAGTGAACCCAAGGATGGGGACTCACCTGCTATACGAGGTTGTGATTCCTAGAAGCAATCCTTGCATTCCAGAACTATGTAGCCAATATAGGTTGAGACATCGTAGTCTACTATATGAGGGTAGATGAGGTGTCTTAACCTGTTATGTGAGGGTTCCCACCATTCTCGCTAGAGTTACCTATTATATGAAGGTTACTTACATGTTGTCCTTACTAGTGGTGCGGTTTTGACACCTTTCCATTTAGGGCATAGATTGGACCCCAGCTCAGCTATCATAGCACCTTTGGGGCATGTCAGTTAGATACTACTTCCCACAGTTTTATGTTATAGAATCAGGACTATCAGATACAATCAATCAGTTTCAGTAATAGAACTCAGACAGTTTTTCAGATTTCAGGACTATCAGATACAGTCAACTCAGATATAGTATAAAACTCAGTTAGTTCCATCAGATTCAGGATTGTCAGCTACAGTTACCCACACTATCAGTTATACCCAAATACAGTCACCCATGTTATCAACATTATTAAAATATAGTCCTTCTTGTTATTAGTCATATCAGTTACTAGCATGTCACGTAATCAGTATACAGACTCAGAAATCATGAAATCACGTTGTCAGTTACAGTTACGTATTTATGCATGTATTCTCATATTCATGTTAGATAGTCAGTTAGCATTATTCATGCGTGTGAACCATTATATATAGACTATCTCATATGTATAGTTAGTACATATGTACTGACGCATTCACGCTATGGTGCTTTCTTTTTATGTTACACCATAGGTTCAGAGACACGAGTTCCAGATCAACAGTAGATTCTAGTTTCAGCAGTCAGAGTAGAAGTGAGTCCTCATTCTTCGAGGACATAATGATTTTCTATTATCTCATTGATTAGCTTATTAGTTGGATTTAGTTGGGGACATATCCCATCAACTCCTTATTCAGATTCTTCAGACAGTACAGACTTTTAGACCAGATGCAGACAAGATTCAGACTAGATGCAGACTAGATATAGACTAGATGTAGACTAGATACAGACTATTATGTTCAGACTTCAATATTTTTAGTTTTGTTTTGGGTATTCTATTACCCTACACAAATGTTACGTTATTCAGTTATGTACATGATCGAACCTTATGGCTTTTAGTGCATGTTTCCACCTTATTATGTTATCTTATGTAGTATACAGGTACAAATATTAGTCATGGGTTAGATTATGGTCTTTTGGGGTCATGAGCACCTGTAGCGTTCCGATTCAGCAAATCAGGTCGTTATAATTATTGATTCAGAGAACCCTATGTAACAGATGGACCATTCGTTACATCTTTACAATTACTAACCTATTTAAAAATTGACTTCTTATATTACAACATGCTGACAAAATTCTCTTCCTCATGAGAAAAAGGCAATTAACGTGCCCGGAAGCATATGACGTTGCCGATAGGATAATGGACCTCAACTTCTGCAAAAAGCTCAAGGATAACTACGATCAACTCAATATTAATGCATGAGACTATGGTGAGTGATTTGATTTATTAGTTTCTACATTGGACTGGGATGAAGAAGAAATGATAAAATGTATTAGAGGGGAGAGGTCAAATCCATACGACAAAAGCTGGACTGAGGCAAATAGAATTCTTGCAGTCATTAGCGTGGATGACATAAATTATCAGGCTATTGAGATACTACTCAAGGAGAGAAATATCAAAGTTTATGACTGCAACGTACCTGCCATCGATGAGGTCCATCTTTTTTTCCACGTGCAGCCACTGATGGAGCTGTTCCCCATCTTGTTGAGGGAGAGTAAACTGATGTATCATTTGCCAAAGGAAGTGTCGATGAAGAAATCATGGGATTTGGAAGGTCGAATCAATGGCATGAACCTTCTAAAAAATGATAACGGTTACGCGTACGGCTCGCACGCTCTTGTACACATCGAATGTTTGCTAACCAGCACAGAAATGGCCGAGCCAATGACCTTTATATGCGACAATGATATGGCAAACCTGCAAGAGGTCTGGGATTATAGGGTACTAACTGGACGTTGGGAGCCTATGTATATAGAAGAGCCTGTGAAATAACCATTTTTTATTTCAAGTCACACTTCACTTTACTTTAAATTACATGTATATGTAGTGGCAATAATTTTTTCCCGATAAAAGTTGAGTTTTTTATAATTCAATAGATTGTCAATCTGTTGTAAAATATATTCTATCTATTCTGGCAGATAGTTTATCTGTTGCAATAGGTTAGTTATCTGTTGCACTATACCGATGTTATTTCTATCTAATCTGTTGCAACAGTGGGAAGACCTGTTTGATAATTTCCAACAGATAACCTAAATTTTATGACATATGCCTAAATCTGTTTGATATTTTCCAACAAATACACTTGAATATCCATGTGCTCGACAACACCAAACTAGTAGTAAATACACCACCATAAAAAATTCAGCAATTAGGCTTGAATATCCATGTGCCTAACAACACCAAACTAGTAGCAATAAAAGAAGGTGGTGGGAGTTGTTGGAAGACTACGACATGAGTATTCTGTATCACCCGGGTAAGGCCAATGTAGTGGATGGTTCTCTCAGTAGGATGTCTATGGGTAGTGTTGCTCATGTGGAAAATGATAAGAAGCAGTTATTTTAGTAAGTTCATCATCTTACCCGACTAGGTGTTCACTTAGTCGATTTAGTAGAAGGTAATGTATGGGTACAAAGTTATAACACCCTAATTTTCTAAATCGAAAAGCTACACAGTGCTTATGACCTCGAGGGACCACAAGCTAACCCATGACTGACATCTGTACCTGTATACTGCAATTCATGACATAAAAATGCGGAAAACATGCACAATAGGCCATAAGGTTCAACTAAAATAATATAACATCCATAAGGGCAAAAAATACCTAAAACAACTAAAAACTGAATATGAAAGCTAAATCTGAGCGTAAATCTGAAAGCCTCTAAGTACTGCCTGAAATAAGGAGTTGAAGGAACATGTCTCCAACTAACTCTGTAAAACTGAACTGAAGAAATAAATGAATAAATCAAATAATGTCGTCCTTGAATGAAGAGGACTCACTGCAACTCTGTATGCTGAATGAGACTGCTACTGCTGGTCTGGGACTCGTGCCTCTAAACCTATGGTGTAACATAAAAATAAAGCACCATAGTGCAAATGCGTCAGTACAACTGGAGTACTGAGTATACGAGTGAGGTAGGCTAATGCAAAGGGTTTATATTCATGAATAATACTACTGACTAACTGATATGAATGTAAGAGTGCAAACATACATACATAGTAACTAAGATCGTGAGTACGTAATGGCTAAATCTGTACGCTAATACATGGCTGGAACCGTAGTTCTGATAACATGGATGACTGTATCTGACAGCCCTGAATCTGGTTGAACTCTCTGAGTTTCGTGCTATAACTGAATTTGACTGTATCTAACATTCCTGGTATACTGATATCTCAAGAAATGTCTGAGTTCTTTTACTGAGACTGATACTGAAACTGTTGGAGGTAGTTTTTTAACCTACATGCCCCATTTATACTATTACGTCTAAGCAGGGGTCCAATATCTGTCCCGATTGGAGGGGTGTCAATACCGCGCCACTGGTAAGGATAGTTGTGAGCGACCTTATCTGGAAGGTAATCAAAGTGAAAATGGTGGGACCCTAAACAGACAGATTAAGCCACCTCATCAACCCAAATCTGACAGGCAAAGTTGTCTCAACCTACGCTGGCTACGTAGATCTGGAACCCAAGGATGACTTCTAAGAATCACACCCTAAACTGGTAGGTGAGTCCCCATTCTTGGGTTCACTCGGTGCTAACTTCTACTCCTATCTTAAGAGACTAAACATGATTAAACTTACTGTACATGGACAGATTAACTGACTTCCATTGACTGACGGAGTAGTACTATTATTTGAGAGTTAACTGAGATCATGAGATTTCTGAGGTTTCCTGATTCACATGACTGACTGAGTTCTATAGATTATAGCTTGAATGAGATTATCGTGACAACATGACATGGATATAGGCACACAACTATGTTTTTCGGGCACGAATAACCCCAGGACTCGATAGAAGGAAACTGACACACATGACCTGACTTGATCACAAAATTTGAGTTCACAATTCATAATATCATAAGTAGGGGATAGCGTGCTTCATGGTTTTATTCAACATCTCAACATGATAGGAAAACATGGATATATTTTGTATACATAATTCATATCTTCATTATCATACATGCTTCATGACACCACCATGAAATACATAAATAGTGTGGAAATTCATATTGAAGTGTATAGCTAACATGGACTTGTTATTTAGATAGCATGGAATCATGTACATAGGAATTTCTAGCATCCTAGGCATTTTATCAAACACCTTAAATGCATTCTCTAAGGCATAGGTGGATTTCATACTTGCATTATATCAAACCACCCAAAATTCATGATTTTCAACCAACAACCATATATATTCCATGAAAACATTCTTAGATATCATCTTGAAACTTAAACAACAATCGTCAACATGTACATACTCAAATCACCACAAAAAGTTTACAAAATAATATTTAAAATATGGTTCTTGAGCTCTAAGAACGGATTGGATCCATATATGAACACTACGCATACCTTGGAAAGGAAACCTTGATGATTTGCTGGAGAGTTCTTGGAATGGGAAACTTAATTCTCAATTATCTTGGAAAAAGGCTTGAATCTTTCTTTCGAGAGGTGAGTTTGGTGAAAACCCTAATCTTGTGGTTGAGAGCGTAAGAGAGGGTTTTAAAGATGCTTAACTGAAGAAAAATGGGAAAATTTATGCCTCTTTAGGGTTATAAGTCATGGAAAGCGAAGGAAAAGACCAAAATACCCTAATGAAATTAATTCCCAATTGCTGAAAATCATAGCTGATGACATTTGTGGCAAGGCGTCACAAGTGTGGTAAGCTACCACGAATGTCGTCACTTAGGAGCTGGTTTCTGCCTAAGGCTGACGACCTTCGTGGTAGGGCATCACAAGTGTGCTAATCTACAACGAATGTCATCACTTAGGATCTGGTTTATGCCTCAGGCTGACGACCTTCGTGATAGGGCGCCACAATTGTGGTAAGCTACCACGAATGTCGTCACACTGTTTCCAACCTGACATGCTGGAGTAAAATAGGAATAACTCTTTGCTCCGATATCGGATTTAGGTGAAATTGGTATAGTTGGAAAGCTAATTCAATTATATATCTATTTATAGATAATGAGATAAAAAATTCCAAGTATAATGAGAGATATTCTCATTTGAAGTTGACTATACAAATATCCTTCTCAAGAATTCAATCGGTAAGGAATGTTTTGATTCGTCTGATAGCTGGGAGTTATTTGAAGACTTAATATACATCTAACCTAATCATAAAACTATAAGAGAACCATGATGTACCATGAATGATCTTGGTACATGGATCTAATAGTGTTTTGGATTTTTTGGGGTATTACAATATCTCCCCCTTGGAAACATTCATCCTCGAATGATGACTGCTTGAGAGGGGAGAAAAGATAAACGACGCATAAACTGATCATGCTCAACTGACACATAATTTTAGGACTAAATTGAATTCTAAACTGAATATAGCCCAACTGAACATGCATATCTGATGCATGACTGATAAGCTGAACTCATGAATGGATGATAAGCTATGCACTGATACTCGATACCAATTTTGTACTGGAATTTTGAACATATAACTGAATAAGCTTACGGAAAATGGTTACCTCGAGCTAAGTCTGAATTAGCTGAGAAAATATGAGGGTACTTGGTTTGCATGTCTGCTTCTACTTCCCAAGTATCTCCCTCTATGGACTGATTCCGCCAAAGAACCTTGACTAAAGGGACTTCTTTGTTCCTCAGCCTACGAGTCTGATAGTCAAGGATTTTGACTGGAATCTCTTCATAAGAGAGGCTATTCTAAATGTCAACGCTCTGAATAGGGACTACAACTGTTGGGTCACCTATGCATTTCTTGAGCAAAGAGACATGGAAGACTGGATAAACTGAGGCTAGATCTGAAGGCAACTCGATCCCATAGGCTACCTTACTGAAGCGACTGAGAATCCTAAAGGGACCGACATATCAGGGACTGAGCTTTCCCTTCTTGCTGAATCTCTTACCTCCCTTCATAGGAGAGATCTTGAGATAGACATAGTCATCAACCTTGAATTCGAGATCCTTTCTATGAACATCCGCATAAGAATTCTGTCGGCTCTGACCAGCCCAAAGTCTTTCTCTGATTAACTAAACTCTCTAAGGCATCAAATACTAAGTCAGGCCCTATGACTGCGGTCTCATTAACTTCGAACCAACCGTTCATAGACCTATATTTCCTACCATAAAGAGCTTCGAATAGAGCCATCTGAATACTGGAGTGATAGCTTTTGTTGTATACAAACTCAATCAAAGGCAAGTGTTCATCCCAGCTTCTCTTAAAATCAATTGCACACGCCCTTAGCATATCTTCTAGGGTCTGAATGGTCCTTTCTTCTTGACCATCTGTCTGAGGATGAAACACTGTACTGAGATGAACTTGGGTACCAAGACCCTTTTGGAATGCTTTCCAGAAGTGAGAGGTAAACTGGGTACCTCTTTCTGAGATGGTAGATAGTGGAAAACTGTGTAATCTGACCAACTCCCTAATATAGAGTTTATCATAATCCTCGGCTGAGTAAGAGGTACGAACTGGAAAGAAATGAGCTGACTTGGTCATTCTATCTACAATGACCCAAACTGAATCATGCTGATGACGTGTTCTAGGCAAACCTGTCACGAAGTCCATGTTCACTTCTTCCCACTTCCAAGTAGGAATAGTGAACTCCTGCATGGAACCACTAGGTTTCTGATGCTCTATCTTAACCTGCTGACATATAGAACACTAAGCCACAAACTCTGTAACGTCCCTCTTCATCCCACTCCACCAATAGATCTCCCTCAAGTCGCGGTACATCTTAGTGTCCCCTGTATGAATATAGTATCATGCACCATGCGCTTCTGCATTAATTCGTTACCTCAAGTCATCTACACCGGGAACACACAGACGACCCTGACAATGAAGAACACCATCTCCCCCTTGGAAGAAAACCTCTACTTCTTGACTCTGAACTGACTCTTTTAGCTTGACAAGGATAGGATCCCTATCTTGCTTCTCTTTCACCTCGGAAACTAGAGATGACTCTAAACTACTCTGAACACATACATCACCCTCTGAAGAGTCGACTAAGTGAACGCCTAGTCTGGAAAGCTGATGAATCTCCTGATCTAATTTCTTCTTACTATCCTCAACATGGGAAATACTACCCATGGACAGTCTACTAAGTGCGTCGACCACTACATTGGCCTTGCCAGGATGATAAAGGACACTCATGTCATAATTCTTCAAGAGCTCTAACCACCTTCTCTGACAAAGATTGAGATCTTTCTGGGAAAAGACATACTGAAGGCTTTCATGATCTGTGAAGACGTCTACATGAACACCGTATAGATAATGCCTCCAAATATTTAAGGGAAATACAACTGCTGCTAACTCAAGGTCATGAGTAGGATAATGTAACACCCCGTAAATTTTTTCGTACACTTATCGCGATTATATGGAGTCCTAAAGGCTTGCGTATGGGTTAAATTAAGTTTATGGTGTTCGGAAGTATCCCGTCAATAGTTTTATGTGTAGGTATTGGAATAAGATTTCCAATGATATAAAGTTTGCCCAAAACAGAGGAGTATTTCATATAAGCGAGCACATTCGAAATTTCAAAACGGTGGCCGGGAAGCCTGTGAACAGTAAATCTGCTGGAAAATTACTGCAACTAGGCAAATTTTTTTTTGATCAACTTTAGACGATCATAACTCCTTGTACAAAAAGAACTGTGAGAGCTGCTATATATAGACGAAAATATCCGAGAGTCTTCTTTCCGATGAAATTGGTTACATCCAAATCCAATGTCTGAGTAAGGAGCTATACCCGTTTTACTACATCCTATCAAAAAAAAAAACAGATTTTTGGGTCATCTTAAAACGACCATAACTCCTTGTTCAGGAAGAACTGAGTGGTATAATTTATATGAAAATGAAATACCTTTGAATTATATTTCCAATACAATTGGTTTCACCCAAATACAATACCGGAGAAAAGAGTTATGATCAATTTACTTCAGCCTGTCAAAACCGTCTACTGGGGACAGATTCGGATTTATTTAAATTTTTAGGGCAAAATGGTCATTTTCTATTACCTCTTGGACGAAAAATTGGTATTTATAAACATACACTTAGCCTCATATATATCATATATCATCCAATTATTAAGAGAAGGTGAAACCCTAGCCTAATTTCAACTTCAAATATTTTGTGATTCAACCGTAGAAAATTCGAATTGGTTCCGTAGTTGTGTTCACCATCTCGAAAGCTTCGAGAAGCACCCCATGGTTATGTAAGGAGGATTCTAAATACAAGATTTCATTGTTAAGGTATCAATATTGTTTATTCTTGATTCTTATCCATGAATAAGTATTGATAAGGGATTATGAGTAGTGTCTTGATGTTGGAAGATAACTAGAAACATAGTTATGAATTATTTTGTATAAATTGTTAGTAGTAAATTATGGAAGTTGTTGTATTGGATTATGGAGGATGAATTGTGGTGATATATCATTATATTAGTGGTTATGTATGCCTAGTGATCATGTTGGTATTGGATGGTGATTAAGAGGGGAAATAAAGGCTAAGAGTGATGTTGAGGGATATTGCATGAAAATGCATGATATGTGAATGTAATAAGAGTATAAGAGGATGTATGTAGCACTCTTATTGATGAGTTAAAGGATTAATTCCTAGACATTATTTGGTGAAGTTAATACCAAAATGGTAAGGTTTGGTTGCTAATACTAGTTTTCCACAAATGACTTATTGTAGATAAGTGTTCGAAGAGTACGGGAAGTCAAGTTGGACTTGTATTGAAGTGGTTATATCAAGGTATGTAAGACATACTCTATCTAATCTTTGGCTTGAATAATGACCCATGGCACTCTCAAGTAAGCTTCCAACATTGTCCTACGACACATGACACATAATAACATCATATGATCTTTGACACTACCAATTGAACTTGTTTTCACTTTTAAGATGTCCGGCTAGTCAAAAAAATATCCATATACTATTGTTGACTCCGAAATGGTTTAATGAGGTATCCATGATTCTCTACTTCATTTTCATGATATTGATTACCCATTTACATGTTTTCCTATTGAGGTATCATGGTTTCATGTTCCATAAGGTGTGACCACAAAGTAACCAATCTCAAAGATTAATTGAAGTAAGAAATGGAATGTCTTTATTTTAAATTATTGATATGATGTATTGTATTAGTACCACTGATCAGTTGGCCATTGTATTATAAAGATTATGTATATATGCTATTCCAGGGGTGGTCCCTGATGTATTGTATTAGTACCACTGATCAGTTGGCCATTGTATGACATATGTTATGTATTGATAAGGAATACGGGAAGTAATGATATGAAAGTAATGTGCAGGTATCCCATCAGCTCTTTTAAGTGTGGTCTACTCATACTGTTTATTCACTGGTATCTGGGTTCTGTTGATCTTTTGTATCTCATCTTGATACTCACTGCCTTACATACTCAGTACATATTTTCGTACTGACGTCCCTCACGGGGGACCTGTATTCATACCTGCAGGAATAGGTATTTTAGGTCGTACACCTCCGCAGTAAGAGCCAGGACATTCTGTTGATAGTGGTGAGTTCCAGTTATTTCGGGGCATCCCAAGTCGTTTCTGTATGTACTTTTGGTATTTGTATAAAAATCTTTTGTGGGCGGGAGTTTGTCCCGACCCTAACTCAGTTGTGTATCTATGTAGAGGCTTTTGTAGACATATTGTACAGCCATAGGAGTGTTTGGTTGATAGACGTGATGGCTCTGACGGCCAATTACTGTTTATATATATTTATATATATGCGTGTCTGCTGGGCTGATACAGGTACTATTTTCTTCTATTTACAATGAAGTGCTGCCCAAATTTCTAATTTTCATAAGTAATGTAAATGTGAAAGTATAGGTTATGAACGGGTTCTCCCGGGCCTCCTCGGCTACGGGTGCCAGTCCGCTCCAATGGGATTTGGGGCGTGACAGAAGTGGTATCAGAGAAGTTCTTCCTAGTGAGTCTACAAAGCCGTGTCTACGTAGAATCTCGTTTATCGGTGTGTTGTGTACCACATCTATAAACAGGAGGCTATTGGACATTTTAGGGATTGTTTCCATTCTCCATTTCTTAGATCGTGCAATAGAGCCCATATTAGAGATAAAGTCATAATCGATCGCTTAATCCAATTGTTTTTTTTTATTTATTATAGTAACGATGCCGGTTACAAGGAGAAAGAATAAGTGGAAGTGAGTAGATGTAGGGGCCGGAGAAGGTACTAGTAAGTCACCACCGGCACAAGCTGAACAAAGTGAGTCTCAAGCTGAGCATATATCAGGAGCTTCTTCTCCTCCGTAAGGGCCATCTATTAATGCTGTTGATCGAGATTTGAGGGATACAGTACAACTTCTAACGCATATAGTTGTCGGTCAAGTTCAAGGGCAAGTTATTCCTACCACGGGTTCTAGTGGTACGGATAGAGCAGCTAGCCTTCGGACACAGGATTTTCTGAAACTGGATCCTCCTACTTTTACCGGATCAGATATTAACGAAGACCCGCAGGACTTTGTCGATCAAACACAAAGGGCTCTAGATGTTATGCACATATCCGGTAAAGAGATGGTTGAGCTAGCAGCATATAGACTGAAAGGAGAGGCTATATTGTGGTACGAGGATTGGAAACGATCTAGGGGTATTGATGCACCTCCAACTACGTGGGGAGAGTTCAAAGATGCATTTATTGATCATTATCTTCCATTTGAGACTCGTCAGGCCCGTGCAGATCAATTCTTAAATCTTCGTCAGGGTAATATGAGTGTAAGGGAGTATAGTCTTCGATTTAACTCCTTGTCTCGATATGCTTCTAATGTGGTAGCTACTATGGATGACAGAGTTCATCACTATGTGGATAGATTGGAACCATACTTGGTTAGAGATTGTACCATTGCTGCTTTGAACAAGGACATGGATATAGCGAGGATACAAGCTTTTGCTCAAAAAATGGAAGATCAGAGGCATAGAAGAAGAACCCAGGAATCAGAAAAAGGATATTCTAAGCGGGCCAGAGCTATAGGGCAGTTTATGGCATCTCAGGGAGGTTTTAGGCCTTCGTTCTCTCATAGATTGCCTAGCCCGTTATCTTCTTATCCTGCAATTAGTGCTCCACCGCAATTTCAAAGGTTCAGAGGTAATCAGTTCGGGCAAAGCAGTGAAAATCAGAGTTCGCGAAAAGTGGGGTATCAAGGGCAAGGGAGTATGAGTCAATTGAGACCTCCACGACACCCGTGCCCCATATGTAGAAGATTTTACTTTGGTGAATGTCGTCTTGGAATGAACAATTGCTTTTGGTGCGGTATGCCGGGGCATAAGGCTAGAGATTGCCTACGCAGGACCACAAGTGGTATAACACGACCTACCGGATCAGCTGTTGCGTCATCATCGGTGCCTCCTTTGAGTAGGGGTACACAACCTATGGGTCACAGTAGAGGTGATAGAGGAGCAGCTAGTTCTAGCGGAGCTCAGAACCGAGTGTATGCCCTAGCAGATCGGCAAAATTTAGAGGCTTCTCCAGACGTGGTTACAGGTACGTTGTCCATCTTTGCATTTGATGTGTATGCCTTAATTGATCCTGGTTCTACATTAACGTATGCTAATCCTTTGGTTGCGGGAAGGTTCGGAAGAACACCCGAATTATTAGCCAAGCCATTTGAAGTATCAACGCCAGTGGGGGAATCTCTTATAGCTAGGAATGTTTATCGAAATTGTGTTGTGAATATTTGTGGTTGTGATACGATGGCCGATCTTGTTGAGTTAGAAATGGTAGATTTTGATGTTATTATGGGCATGGATTGGTTAGCGTCTTGTTATGCTACAGTAGATTACCGTTCTAAGAAGGTATTTTTCCATTTCCCAAATGAGGCAGTCCTTGAATGGAAGGGTAATGTTGGCACGCCGAGAGGTAGATTTATTTCTTACTTTAAGGCAAGAAAAATGATTTCCAAGGGGTACATATACCATTTGGTTAGAGTAAGGGATACAGAGGCAGAGCTGCCAACTTTTCAGACCGTTCCGGTTGTGAATGAATTTCCTGATGTATTTCCTGAAGAACTACCAGGTTTACCTCCTGAACGAGAAGTGGAGTTTGGTATTGTTATGTTGCCAGACACACAGCCAATCTCAATTCCTCCTTATATAATGGCACCAGCAGAGTTGCGAGAATTGAAAGAGCAACTGAAAGACTTGCTAGAGAAGGGATTCATCAGGCCTAGTATGTCCCCTTGGGGAGCACCAGTATTGTTTGTGCGTAAGAAATATGGTTCGCTGAGGATGTGTATTGACTATCGGCAATTGAATAAGGAGACTATCAAGAATAAATACCCTCTTCCCCGAATTTATGATTTATTTGACCAGTTGCAGGGTGCCTAGTGTTTTTCCAAGATTGACTTGAGATCAGGCTATCATCAAGTGAGAGTCAAGGATAAAGATATACCCAAGACAGCTTTCCGAACACGGTATGGTCATTATGAATTCCTGTTTATGTCATTCGGGCTGACAAATGCACCCGCAGTTTTTATGGATCTGATGAATAGGCTGTTTAAGACGTTTCTAGATGTGTTCGCGATAGTTTTCATAGATGATATTCTGGTCTACTCTAGATCAGAAGAGGATCATGTTAATCACTTAAGGCAGGCGTTGTAGATTCTTCATGATCGTAAGCTGTATGCGAAGTTTTCTAAATGTGAGTTTTGGCTCAAGTCAGTGGCATTTTTGGGCCATATTGTATCCAGTGAAGGCATAAAAGTTGACACTCAGAAGATTGAGGCTGTGAAGAATTGGCCAAGACCCACGACGCCTACGGAGATTTGTAGTTTCCTCGGGTTGGCAGGTTATTATAGAAGGTTTATTGAAGGTTTATTGAAGGTTTTTCTTCTATTTCTGCACCCTTGACTAAGTTGACACATAAAGCCTCCAAGTTTCAATGGAATGATGCCTGTGAAAAGAGTTTCCAAAATCTGAAGAGCAAGTTGACTTCTACACCGATATTGGTACTTCCTGAAGGTACAGAAGGGTATGCAGTGTGCTGTGATGCTTCGAGAATTGGCTTAGGATGTGTATTAATGCAACATGGTAGAGTAATAGCCTATGGCTCTAGACAGTTGCGACCACATGAGAGGAATTATCCCACGCATGATCTTGCGCTAGCTGCAGTTGTATTTGCTTTGAAGATATGGCGCCACTACTTATATGGGGTTCATGTTGACATATATACCGATCATAAGAGCCTGCAATACATCTTCAGTCAGAAAGATCTAAACTTGAGGCAGTGGAGATGGCTTGAATTGTTGAAAGATTACGATATTGATATCTTGTATCATCCAGGGAAAGTGAATGTGGTAGCGGATGCACTGAGTCGTAAGTCTAAAATGGCATCTATAGAAAAGTAGGGGATGATTAAGGATCTTCACCAACTAGCTAATTTGGGAGTTCGACTTCTCGAAACTCCAGATGAAGAGGTTATTGTACGTAATGCAGCGGAATCTTCATTGATAGCTGAAGTGAAAGAGAAGCAGTATGCAGATCCAATTTTATTGCAGCTTAAGGAGGATGTGCAGAGTGGCACGACAAAGGCATTTGAGCTTACGCGAGAAGGAGTGCTTCAGTGTCAGAATCGTTTATGTGTACCTGATGTAGTTGAGCTAAGAAAGAGAATTATAACAGAATCACACTGTTCAAGGTATTCCATCCATCCAGGGTCGACTAAGATGTATCAAGATTTGAAAGCAATATATTAGTGGAATGACATGAAGAAGAATATTGCCGAATTTGTAGCTGAATGTCCGAATTGTCAAAGAGTCAAAGTAGAACACCAGAAACCCGGTGGTTACATGCAATGTATAGATCTTCCAGTCTGGAAGTGGGACAAGATCAATATGGATTTCATCATGGGTTTGCCTCGTACATTTCGGAAGTTTGATTCCATATGGGTGATCATTGATAGGCTTACCAAATCCGCGCACTTCTTACCAGTTAAGACAACTTATACGGCGGAAGAGTATGCGAAGTTGTATATTAAGGAGATCGTTCGGTTACATGGAGTTCCAATTTCCATTATATCCGATCGAGGAGCCCAATTTACCGCGAATTGCTGGAAGTCTTTTCAAAGGAGTTTGGGGACACAAGTAAATCTAAGTACAGCTTTTCATCCTCAAATGGACGGACAAGCGGAACGTACCATCCAGACACTTGAAGATATGCTACGAGCATGTGTATTAGATTTCAAAGGCAACTGGGATGATCACCTACCTCTTATCGAGTTTGACTACAATAATAGCTATCATTCAAGTATCAAAATGGCACCATATGAAGCATTGTATGGAAGAAAGTGTAGATCGCCAATAGGATGGTTTGAAGAAGGTGATGCGGTCTTTTTTGGACCGGATCTTGTTTATCAAGCAATGGAGAAGGTTAAAGTGATCCAACAACGGCTTGAAACAGCTCAAAGTCGACACAAATCTTATGCGGATGTTAGAAGAAGAGGACTTGAGTTTTCTATCAACGATTGGGTATTCTTGAAAGTATCACCAATGAAAGGAGTGATGAGGTTTGGAAAGAAAGGAAAGTTAAGTCCACGATACATAGGTTCGTACAAGATCATTCAAAGATTTGGACAGGTTGCTTATGAGTTAGATCCCATATTTCATGTTTCGATGCTTCACAAGTACATCTGAGATCCATCGCACATCACTACTACGGAAGATGTACAAGTTACAGAAGATCTCACTTTTGAAGAAATGCCTATTGCTATTCTTGATCGCCAAATTAAAAAGATAAGGAATAAAGAGATAGCATCGGTAAAAGTACTTTGGAGGAATCAACAAGTTGAGGAGATCACATGGGAAGCTGAAGAAGCGATGAAGATTAAGTACCCTTACCTATTCAACGATGAGGAGGAAGTTCATGAGACGGAAGAAGAACAATAACAGGTAAGTGTTTATTTTTATGCAAGTATGTTATGATGATGAATATGTTAATTGTAAGCTTGGACATGTCTTAATTGAGTAAATATTCTAACATTCGAGGACGAATGTTCTTAAGGGGGGGAGAATGTAACACCCCGTAAATTTTTTCGTACACTTATCGCGATTATATGGAGTCCTAAAGGCTTGCGTATGGGTTAAATTAAGTTTATGGTGTTCGGAAGTATCCCGTAAATATTTGTATATGTAGGTATTGGAATAATCTTTCCAACGATATAAAGTTTGCCCAAAACAGAGGAGTATTTCATATAAGCGAGCACATTCGAAATTTCAAAACGGTGGCCGGGAAGCCTGTGAACAGTAAATCTGCAGGAAAATTACTGCAGCTAGGCAATTTTTTTTTTGATCAACTTTAGACGATCATAACGCCTTGTACAAAAAGAACTGTGTGAGCTGCTATATATCGACGAAAATATCCAAGAGTCTTCTTTCCTATGAAATTAGTTTCATCCAAATCCAATGTTTGAGTAAGGATCTATACCCGTTTTACTACAGCCTATCAAAAAAAAAATAGAATTTTGGGAAAGATTTTTGGGTCAACTTTAAACGACCATAACTCCTTGTACAGGAAGAACTGGGTAGTATACTTTATATGAAAATGAAATCCCTTTGAATTATATTTCCAATTCAATTGGTTTCACGCAAATACGATACCGGAGCAAAGAGTTATGATCGATTTACTTCAGCCTGTCAAAACTGTCCACTGGGGACAGATTCGGATTTATTTAAATTTTTAGGGCAAAATGGTCATTTTCTATTACCTCTTGGACGAAAAATTGGTATTTATAAACATACACTTAGCCTCATATATATCATATAGCATCCAATTATTAAGAGAAGGTGAAACCCTAGCCTAATTTCAACTTCAAATATTTTGTGATTCAACCGTAGAAAATTCGAATTGGTTCCGTAGTTGTGTTCACCATCTCGAAAGCTTCGAGAAGCACCCCATGGTTATGTAAGGAGGATTCTAAATACAAGATTTAATTGTTAAGGTATGAATATTGTTTATTCTTGATTCTTATCCATGAATAAGTATTGATAAGGGATTATGAGTATTGTCTTGATGTTGGAAGATAACTAGAAACATAGTTATGAATTGTTTTGTATAAATTGTTAGTAGTAAATTATGGAAGTTGTTGTATTAGATTATGGAGGATGAATTGTGGTGATATATCATTATATTAGTGGTTATGTATGCCTAGTGATCATGTTGGTATTGGATGGTGATTAAGAGGGGAAATAAAGGCTAAGAGTGATGTTGAGGGATATTGCATGAAAATGCATGATATGTGAATGTAATAAGAGTATAAGAGGATGTATGTAGAACTCTTATTGATGAGTTAAAGGATTACTTCCTAGACATTATTTGGTGAAGTTAATACCTAAATGGTAAGGTTTGGTTGCTAATACTAGTTTTCCACAAATGACTTATTGTAGATAAGTGTTCGAAGAGTATGGGAAGTCAAGTTGGACTTGTATTGAAGTGGTTATATCAAGGTATGGAAGACATACTCTATCTAATCTTTGGAATGAATAATGACCCATGGCACTCTCAAGTAAGCTTCCAACATTGTCCTACGACACATGACACATAATAACATCATATGATCTTCGACACTACCAATTGAACTTGTTTTCACTTTTAAGATGTCCGGCTAGTCAAAAAAATGTCCATATACTATTGTTGACTCCGAAATGGTTTAATGAGGTATCCATGATTCTCTACTTCATTTTCATGATATTGATTACCCATTTACATGTTTTTCCTATTGAGGTATCATGGTTTCAAGTTCCATAAGGTGTGACCACAAAGTAACCAATCTCAAAGATTAATTGAAGTAAGAAATGGAATGTCTTTATTTTAAATTGTTGATATGATGTATTGTATTAGTACCACTGATCAGTTGGCCATTGTATTATAAAGATTATGTATATATGTTATTCCAGGGGTGGTCCCTGATGTATTGTATTAGTACCACTGATCAGTTGGCCATTGTATGACATATGTTATGTATTGATAAGGAATACGGGAAGTAATGATATGAAAGTAATGTGCAGGTATCCCATCAGCTCTTTTAAGTGTGGTCTACTCATACTGTTTATTCACTGGTATCTGGGTTCTGTTGATCTTTTGTATCTCATCTTGATACTCACTTCTTTACATACTCAGTACATATTTCCATACTGACGTCCCTCACAGGGGACCTGTATTCATGCCTGCAGGAACAGGTATTTCAGGTCGTACACCTCCGCAGTAAGAGCCAGGACATTCTGTTGATAGTGGTGAGCTCCAGTTGTTTCGGGGCATCCCAAGTCGTTTCTATATGTACTTTTGGTATTTGTATAAAAGTCTTTTGTGGGCGGGAGTTTGTACCGACCCTAACTCAGTTGTGTATCTATGTAGAGGCTTTTGTTGACATATTGTACAGCCATAGGAGTGTTTGGTTGATAGACGTGATGGCTCTGACGGCCAATTACTGTTTATATATATATATGTGTGTGTCTGCTGGGCTGATACAGGTACTGTTTTCTTCTATTTACAACGAAGTGCTGCCCAAATTTCTAATTTTCATAAGTAATGTAAATGTGAAAGTATAGGTTATAAACGGGTTCTCCCGGGCCTCCTCGGCTACGGGTGCCAGTCCGCTCCAATGGGATTTGGGATGTGACAGATAATTCTTCTCATGGGCCTTTAACTGTCTGGAGGCGTAGGCTATGACTCTACCATGTTGCATGAGGACACAACCTAAACCTACTCTGGATGCATAACAATATATTACGAATCCATCGAAACCATCGGGAAGTGCTAAAACTAGTGTTGAGGTGAGTCGAGTCTTCAACTCCTGAAAATTCTTCTCACAAGGTTCTGACCACTGAAACTTGACCTTCTTCTGAGTCAATCTGGAAATAGGATATCCAATAGAAGAAAATACCTTGACAAACCATCGATAATAGCCAGCCAAACCCAAGAAACTCCTGATATCTGATGGAGAGACAGGGCGAGGCCAGTTTCTTACTGCTTTGGTTTTATGAGGATGTACTCTAATACCATCACCAAAAACAATATGGCCAAGGAATACTACTGATCTTAGCCAAAATTCTCACTTACTGAACTTGGCGAACAACTGGTGATCCCTGAGAGTCTAAAGAACAATTATGAGATGGTCAGAATGATCACGCTCTGTGCGAGAATAACCAGAATATCATATATGAAGACTATGATGAATGTGTCCAAGTATTGCTTGAACACCCAGTTCATCAAGTCCATGAAAGCTACCGGGGCATTGGTAAGAGTAAAGGACATGACTAGAAATTCAAAGTGACCATACCGAGTACAAAAAGTTGTCTTCGGAATGTAACATTCTCTAACTCTGAGCTGATGATAGCCTGATCTGAGTTCTATCTTGGAGAAATAACTGGCACCCTGAATTTTGTCAAACAAGTCGTCTATTCGAGGCAGCGGATACCTATTCTTGACCGTGACTTTGTTGAGCTGATGGTAATCAATACACATTCTGAGAGAACCATCTTTCTTGCGCATGAATAAGACTGGCGCACCCCATGGGGATACACTGGGCCTGATGAATCCCTTATCTAAGAGATCCTTCAACTGATCTTTCAGTTCCTTGAGTTCTATTGGTACCATTCTGTATGGCGAAATAGAAATAGGCTGAGTATCTGGGAGAAGGTCTATGCCGAAGTCTATTTCTCTTTCGGGAGAAATGCCTGGAACATTTTTTAGAAAGACGTCCCAATATTCATTAACCACTGGGACTGATTCGAGATTGGGAGATTCGGAACTAGAATCCTTAACATGCACGAGATGATACACACACCCCACAAAAATCATTTTCCTTGCCCAAAGGTAGGAAATAAGCTGACCCCTGAAAGACGAAGTGCTACCCTTCCACTCTAGGACGGGCTCATTTGGGAACTGAAACTAAACTATCCTATTTCTGTAGTCGACTATGGTATAGCAGGAATAAAGCCAATCCATGCCGAGAATGACATCAAAATCAGTCATCTCTAACTCGACTAAATCTGCTGACGTGGATTTCTGAAGTATCATAATCGGGCAGTTCCTGTATACCCTCCGAGCTATCATGGTTTTACCCACTGGGGTAGAGACTGAAAAGGGCTCTACTAAAATTTTGGGACTAATTCCAAAATTGCCTGCTATGTATGGAGTGACAAAATACAAGGATGCACCTGGGTCTAGAAAAGCATAAACATGAACATGGAAAATTTATAACGTACCAGTAGCGATATCAGGAGAATTTTCCAGATCCTATCGGGTCTGAAGAGCATAGAGTCTGTTTGGGCGTTTCCCACTAGTTGCACTGGAAGTGGCACCCTGTAGGTTCGGGCAACCGAAATGAGCTGTGGAACGATTCTGCTGACCCTGAAGACCTGGACGAGGACAATCCCTAACTCTGTGGCCTGGCTTGCCACAACCAAAACAAATGCCTTGACCCACTCTACACATACCCTGATGGCTCTTACCGCAGGTCTAACACTGAGGATAAGTGCAGGCACTTCTAACACTGCTCTGAGATTTAGAGCCTGGTGCCCTGTCTCTGTTTCCATCCCTGATCTTCGGCACTGGGGCACTATCGGAGGAAGGGGATGGAACTTCTGACTTAGGAAGAAACTACGAACTATTTCCTCCCTCTGATTTAGGCTGAGAAAAACTAAAACTGCCTACTCTTTCTCTCTTATTCTTTCTCTCCCTAGTATTAACCTTCTGCTCCTCTATCTGTTGAGCGTGGGTCATGAGCCTGGATAAAGTCCTATCACTATTCAGCATCGCAGACCTACACTCATTTACCACGCTATCATTCACCCCTGACACAAACTTGCTTATCTTATCCCTGTTGTCTGCAACCACATAAAGGGAATAGCTGGATTGCTGAGTAAATCTAAGAGAATACTCTCTAACTGTCATATTTCCCTACCTGATATTGATGAACTCAATAACTTTGGCCACTCTCAGCTCTTGGGGAAAGAATCTGTCTAAGAAAGCTGTGACAAATTCTTCCCACTCAACAGGACCTACATCCTCTAACCTTTCTGCTAACCACTGCTTGTACCAAGTGTGAGCGACATCCTGCAATTGGTATGCGGCTAACTCGGCACTCTGAGAAGAAGTGACTCCCATGATATCAATGACCTTCTGGACTTGGTCAATGAATTCCTGAGGATCCTCGTCTGGCTTAGACCCAAAGAAGGATGGAGGGTTCATTCAGGTGAAGTCCCAAATCCTAGCTGCTGCTGAATTGGCCACTGGCTTGGCCGGAATAACTGCTGGTCATTCATTCTGGGAATCTACAGACTGAGCAAGAGCGGTAAATATGGTCCTGAACTCCGCATGAGAAACATGTTCACCCAAAGGATCTTCGGGCTGAGGAGCTGGCTGATTTCTTCTCTTTGGAGGCATGTTTCTAAAATAAGAGAAGAGTGGCTTAGACTGAGAGACTAACTTGAAATTATGATCACTAGAATGACATGAATACTGAAAAAAGGGAACTGTTCTTAAAATATCTCATAGCCTCCTGTACATAAATATGGCGTGCAACACACCCATGTACAAGACTCTACTAGATGCGGCTTTTATACTTCCTAGGACTCTATTGAACCTTAGGCTCTGATACAAAGTTTGTAATTCCTCGATTTTCTAAATCAAAATGCTACACGGTGCTTATGACCCCGAGGGACCACAAGCAAACCCCCGACTGATATCTGTACCTGTATACTGCAATTCATGACATAATAATGTGGAAAACATGCACAATAGGCCATAAGGTTCAACTGAAATAATATAACATCCATATTGGTGAAAAATACCCAAAACAACTGAAAACTGAATCTGAGCATAAATCCAAAAGCCTCTAAGTACTGTCTAAAATAAAGAGTTGAAGGAACATGTCTCCAACTAACTCCGTAAAATTGAACTGAAGAAATAAATGAATAAATCAAATAATTTTGTCCTCGAATGAAGGAAACTCACTGCAACTTTGTATGCTGAATGCGACTACTACTGTTGGTATGAGACTCGTACCTCTGAACCTATGGTGTAACATGAAAAGAAAGCACCATAGCGCAAATGCATCAGTACAACTAGAGTACTGAGTATACGAGTGAGGTAGGCTAATGCAAAGAGTTTACATGCATGAATAATACTACTGACTAACTGATATGAACATAAGAGTGCAAACATACATACATAGTAACTAAGATCGTGAGTACGTAATGGCTAAATCTGTATGCTAATACATGGCTGGAACCGTAGTTCTGATAACATGGATGACTATATCTGACAACCCTGAATCTGGTTGAACTCTCTGAGTTTTGTGCTATAACTGAATTTGACTGTATCTAATAGTCTTGGTATACTGATATCTGAAGAAATGTTTGAGTTCTTTTACTGAGACTGAAACTGTGGGAGGTAGTTGTTTAACCGACATGCCCCACGTATACCATTATGACTAAGTTGGGGTCCAATCTCTGCTCTGACTGGAGGGGTGTCAATACCACACCACTGGTAAGGACAATTGTGAGTGACCCTTATCTGGCAGGTACTCAAAGTGAGAACGGTGGGACCCTAAACTGATAAGTTAATCCATCTCATCAACCATTATCTGATAGGCTAAGATGTCTCAACCTATGTTGGCTACGTAGTTCTGGAACACAAGGATGACTTCTAAGAATCACACCCTAAACTGGTAGGTGAGTCCCCATCCTTGTGTTCACTCGGTGCTAACTTCTACTTCTATCTTAAGAGACTAAACATGATTCAAATGTATGTACATGGACAGATTAACTGACTTCCATTGACTGATGGAGTAGTACTATTATCTGAGAGTTAGATGTGATCATGAGATTTCTGAGGTTTCCTGAGTCACATGACTGACTGAGTTCTATAGATTATAGCTTGACTGAGATTATCATGACAACATGACATGGCTCTAGGCACACAACTATGTTTTTCGGGTATGAATACCCCCAGGACTCGATAGAAGGAAACTGACACACATGACCTGACTTGATCACAAGATTTGAGTCCATAATTTATAATATCATAAGTAGGGGATAGCGTGCTTCATGGATTTATTCAACATCTCAACATGGTAGGAAAACATGGATATATTTTGTATACATAATTCATATCTCCATCATCATACATGCTTCATGATACCACCATGAAGTACATAAATAGCATGGAAATTCATATTGAAGTGTATAACTAACATGGACTTGTTATTTAGATAGCATGGAATCATGTACATAGGAATTTCTAGCATCCTAGGCATTTTATCAAACACTTTAAATGAATTCTCTAAGGCATAGGTGGATTTCATACTTGCATTATATCAAACCACCCAAAATTCATGATTTTCAACCAATAACCACATATATTCCATGAAAACATTCTTAGATATCATCTTGAAACTTAAAAAACAATCTTCAACATGTACATACTGATATCACCACAAATAATTTACAGAATAATATTTAAAACATGGTTCTTGAGCTCTATGAATGGATTGGATCCATAGATGAACACTATGCATACCTTAGAAAGGAAACCTTGATAATTTGCTGGAGAGTTCTTGGATTGGGAAACTTAATTCTCAATTATCTTGGAAAAAGGCTTGAATCTTGCTTTTGAGAGATGAGTTTGGTGGAAACCCTAATCTTGTGGTTGAGAGCTTAAGAGAGGGTTTTTAAGATGCTTAACTGAAGAAAAATGGGAAAATTTATGCCTCTTTAGGGTTATAAGTCGTGGAAGGTGAAGGAAAATACCAAAATACCCTTATGAAATAAATTTCCAGTTGCTGAAAATCATAGCTGATGACATTTGTGACAAGGTGTCACAAGACCGGTAAGCTACCACGTATGTCGTCACTTAGGAGCTGGTTTCTTCCTAACGCTGACGACCTTCATGGTAGGGCGTCACATGTGTGGTAAGCTACCACGAATGTCATCACTTGGGATCTGGTTTCTACCTAAGGCTAACGACCTTCATGATAGGGAGTCACAAATATGGTAAGCTACTACGAATGTCGTCACACTGTTTCCAGCCTGACATGCTGGAGTAAAATAGGAATAACTCTTTGCTCCGATATTGGATTTAGGAGAAATTAGTATAGTTGGAAGGATAATTCAATTATATATCTATTGATAGGTCATGATCTCAAAAATTCCAATTATAATGAGAGATATACTCTTTTAAAGTTGACTATACCAATATCCTTCTCAAGAATTCAATCGGTAAGGAGTGTTTTGATTCGTCTAATAGCTGGGAGTTATTTGAAGCCTTATTATACATCTAACCTACTAATAAAACTATAAAATATCCATGATGTACTATGAATGATCTTGGTTCATGTCTCTAATATTGGTTTGGATTTTTTGGGGTATTACAAGAGTAGTTCAGAATCATCTCTGGTTTCCAAGGTAAAGGAAAATCAGGATAGGGATCTCGATTTAGTTAAGTTAAATGAATCAATCAGAGATAAGAATATAGAATTTTTATCCCATGGGGGAGATGGTGTATTGTGTTTCCAGGGTCGGCTATGTGTTCCAGGTGTAGATGACTTGAGGCAGGGGATTCTTGCAGAAGTACATGGTGTGCACTACTCTATTCATCCAGTGGACACTAAGATGTATCGCGACTTGAAGGAAGTCTATTGGTGAATTAGGATGAAGAGAGATATTGAAGATTTTATAGCTAAATATTCAACATGTCAGCAGGTTAAGATTGAACATCAGAAGCCTATTGGGTCCATGCAGGAGTTTAGTATTCCCACATTGAAATGGGAAGAAGTGAACATGGACTTTGTGATGGGTTTGCCTCGTACTCATCATCAGCATGATTTTATATCAGTTATCGTAGATAGGATGATGAAGTTAGATCTTTGTTACCAGTTCATACCTCTTATTCAGCCAAAGATTATGCCGAGCTCTCCATTGTCGATCATCTCATATAGAGGCACGCAGTTCACCTCTTATTTATGGAAAGCCTTCTAAAAGGTTCTTGGTACCCAAGTTGAGCTTAGTACATCCTTTTACCCTCAGACAGATGGTCAAGCAGAAAGGACCATTCATACTTTGGAAGATATGCTGAAGGCGTGTGCCATTGACTTTAAAGGTAGTTAGAATGACCATTTTCCGTTGATTAAGTTTGAGGATAATAACAGCTATCACTCCAACCTTTAGATTGCTCCCGTTTATTGAGTTTGAGGAAAATCTATAGAAGCATAAAAGGAATGGAGCCAATCCATACTAAGAATAAGATCAAAATCAACCATATCTAACTCTATCAAGTCTTCTAACATGACTTTATGAAAGAGAGTGATAGGAAACTTTTTATAGATTTGCTTAGAAATAACTGACTTACCTACTAGATTAGAAACCAAGAAGGGCATAGGGATCTTTTTAGAATTTATCTTAAAATTTACTGCAACTAATGGGGTCACATAAGAGAAACTCGACCCAGGGTATAATAGCACATAAACATCAAAATGAAAGACACGAAGCATACCAGTAACAATATCTGGTGAATCCTCCTACTGCTGATGGGATGATAAAGCATAAAACCGATTCTGGCACTGACTTCCACCGGTACTGGATAAACTGCCCTGTGGAGGAGCTGGGCTACCTAGAGGAGTTGGGGCACTATTCGCTTAAGTCTGGGGATGAACATATCTGTCTCCCTGTCTATCATGCGGGCATTCTTTGATTTCATGACCCATCTGGCCACAATCATAACAACCTTTCAAACCCCACAAACATTAACCCGCATGATTCTTGCCACACTTAGCACATGGAGGATGATTGAGCTTCCCACTTACACTATTCTGAGATCTGGACATAGAAGACATACCCCACTGTTCTTGACTATTTTTTAGTGCGGTAGCACTGGCTGAAGAAGGTTTGGGGATAGATGACCGATTCTAAAATTTCGAATGATTTCCCCCTCTAGGCCCATTCTGACCATAATCAAACTGTCTTATTCTAGCCTTCTTATTTACTCTCTCTCTTTCCTTCAACTTTTCTGCCATAATCTGCTGAGCATGAATCATCAACCTAGCAAGATCAATGTATCCAATGTGCATAGTAGTCCTACTCTCCTTAACTACCAACCCAAACACACACCAGTCACAAACTTACTCATGCTTGACCTTGGGTTATCCATCTGATCAGGGGCATATTTAGACAACTGGTTTAACTTGAGGCTATACTCCTTCACTTTCATTGAGCCTTGCCTCAGGTACATAAACTCATATATCTTAGCTTCTAGATAATGGGTGTATTTATACTCCTAAGCACCATAACTTATCCATGATTTAGCTAAGTTTAGAGAACAAAATGCCTAGTTTCTTATGTTTTTACTCTACTTAAATGTAATTGAGCTAACCGATGTGATTAGCATGATTTCAGGTATTAATGAGGTAGATGAAGACATAATGGAACTATGGAATGCGGATGTCATATGACACAAGAGGGAGTAGTATCCTGGACCAAAGGTCGTGCCTATAAACTATGTCCAAGACTAGTTTGTCATTTATAATTAGTTCAGGGACTTAGAAGGAAATTATGAGAGAAAAGATTATTAAAAGGCTTAATGCTAAATTTTTATTCATTATTGAATTATTCTGTATTAGTTTTTGAAAGGAGAGTGGCGGCTTAGCTTGGGGAGAGAGACAAAAAATGTTTCTTCTATCTTATTTTCACTATTCGCATACCAAGATCGTCTTCTAGTTTTTGGTATGATGAATATTTCTATTGTGATTTCTATTTTATTCATGAGTAGATAAGTTTATTAGTTAGGGTTATGGAAGCCTTGTAGCATACAATATATTACTTTGGGTTTTGAATACATTATGCATTGTTTTGTTTACATCATACTCTCTTAGCTTATCTTGAATTCTCGTGGTTGCAAACATAGAGGATATGCCTTAAAATACAACTTGTTCAAAAGAAAGGATGATGTTCAAAAAAGAGAGTAGTGATAAGAAAACAGGATTACCAACTCCTATTTCATATGTTAATGCCTTAGCAGGATTAACTACTTGGAGATTTCGTATTATTTTTGGTAAACGCTTTTGATTTGAGAGAACTAAAGAGAATTAGTCCTTGATAGTTGAGAAACACTAGGATTATGTTATTAAATATAATATGTTTCTCTGTAAGCACGATGCATGTATGAATTTGTAAATTCCATAGTTAGAAAGTATTGAAAACTACAAGGTGAACATAACCCTAGCTTGCTATTTCTATGAATTTTAATACTACTACATGTATTTCATCTTGTTAAACCGAAACCATTAATTTGCGAACTGAATCAAATTCCCCTACTTATTTTACAGAAACGAATGATTAAAAGTCAAATAATCTGCATATAACTTAATTAACATAATATTCCCTATGGGATTCGACCCCAACCTAGTTGGGTTATATATTTGACAACGACCGCTTACTCTCTCGTAAGAGAGGTGTAATTTGGGCATATTAAATTTTTGCGCCATTGCCAGGGAATACGGTTGCCGATTGAGTTAATGTGTTTTAATTGACTATTAGTTAAGTTTCCTGATTTTACATTTATTTGTTGTTTTTGTTCGTTACAGGCTCATTGTTGTCTATGCCACGAACCAGAAGTTCAGGAGAACCATTATTACCCTTCAATCCTGAACCTTATCTCATTAAAAGAATGGCTAACCAATAGAAAGATGAAAGATTAGCCGTTTTGGCTAATGCTCAATTAAATCTATAGAAAATAGATAACCCAGGTTGGGTACCTAATCTAGATGAAAAGGACCTGGGCGATGATGATTTAATTGACCCAGCTAATAGGAGGCGTGCAGCAGGGGTAGTTGCACCTGTAAATCAAAATCGTCCATTCAGAGGAAGACCAGACGCCAAGCTGCACAGTTTGATGTTGATAATGATGAGGATGATTTAGATGGAACTGGATCTACAGAGGCAATCATTCTACCACCACTAGATCCTGGGGTGAAATTCAATATCACTAGTACTATGATCCAACTACTGAATCTAAAAGGACTATTTGGTGGATTACCTGGTGATGATCCAAATCTATATTTGGTGAATTTCATCAGTATTTGTAAGTCATTTGATAATCCTAGAGTGGGAAAAAATGTTATTCGTCTAAGATTTTTCCCACTGCCTCTGTCTGGAGAGGCAACAATATGGTTGAATGAGCTGACTCCTGATTCTATAACAAACTAGAGGCAATTGAAAGGAGCTTTCCTAGAAAGGTTCTTTTCGCCCTCCAGAATGTTACATTGAGGGATAAGATCATAAACTTTAGGTAATTGGCCAATGAAGCTTTTCATGAGACTTGGACGAGGTTTAAAAAAAAGTTGACTCAATGCCCAAACCATAAGATGACTGGCGAACACTTGATAAAAATATTCTACAGAGCTTTGAACTCACTTACAAAGCCAATAATGGATAGTGCTGCAGGAGGAGATTTTATGGAGCTCACCTTTACTGAGGTTGTGAACATATTACAAAGAATGACTAAGACAAATAGAGCTTGGCATACCAGAGATTCTATGGTAGCAAGTAATATTGGGTCTAGTGTAATATCAGCAGAGCATCGTAGGAAAGAAGAGGAGTATGATCAGGATATAGCTCACATGAAAACCCAGATAGATCTACTCATGAAACATTTACTAATAGGGAATATAGAAAAGGTAAAAGTTGTGGGGTCCCATGGTAGGGGAGCTGAATCAAATACCGAGGAAGAGGCTAACTACTTGCATAACCAGAGGGGTTTCCAGATCGATGGTCAAGGAAACCAAGGTTGGAACCATCAAGGATATTGGAAGAATAAAAATGACAGGAGTGGACTATATGTACCTCCTGGAATCCGTGATAATGTTGCCACCAGTTCAG
Source organism: Capsicum pubescens (assembly GCA_030864215.1). Classification (NCBI taxonomy): domain Eukaryota; kingdom Viridiplantae; phylum Streptophyta; class Magnoliopsida; order Solanales; family Solanaceae; genus Capsicum; species Capsicum pubescens. Next base: position 339,018,190 of record CM061548.1, read on the forward strand.
GCAAAATTTCCAAGGAGGACATGATGGAGAAACTATTAAAGGGAGTTGAGGCGACCAATTCTGGGGTGACTACTATGAAGAGTGACATATCTTCCATGAGTCAACTAGTTAACTCACACTCAATTGCTATTAAAAAACTGGAGAAGCAGATGAGCCAATTATTCATAGCATTCAACCAAAGACAGAATGGGACTCTACCAAGTGATACAGTGCAAAATCCGAGGACTGATGGATCGTGTATGGCCATTACCACTAGAAGCAGTAAGATGTTATCTAGTCCAAGATTTGAAGCATCCTCTCATACTGATGCGATCAAAATGGATTGGGAGATGGTTGATGAATCTTCAGTGGTGCCTGTGGAGTTGGAAGGTTCAAAAAAGAAGAGTGCAGAAGTGGAACAACCAACTAAGCCAAAGCATGTTAGTGATGTGGATCAAGGCATAAGAAAGGAGGTAAAAGTTGCTCCAACTGAAATCCCAAGGCCACCACCCCCATTTCCACAACGATCAAAGAAGAAAGAAGATGATGGCAAGTTTAGCAAATTTATGGCTATGTTCAGTTGACAGTGAATGTGCCCTTAGTTGAAGCATTGAAATAGATGCCCGGATATCCTAAGTTTATGAAACACCTGCTGACAAAGAAAAGAAATGTGAGCTATGAAATGGTAGACAATCTTCATCATTGTAGTAATATTGCTACAAGATCTATTGTCCAGAAGAGAGCTGATCCAGGAGCATTTACTGTTCCATGTATGATTGGATTGCTGAAGTTTGAAAAGACCCTTTGTGATCTTGGGGCAAGTATAAATCTTATTCCATTGATGGTTTTCAAGAAACTAGGTTTCGGGGATCCTACGCCCACCAATATGCGGCTTTTAATGACAGATAAATCGGTAAAAAGGCCGATTGGGATTCTAAATGATGTAGTTGTAAAAGTTAAGGATTTTATATTTCCTACCGACTTTGTAATTCTTGATTGCGAAGTGGACTTTGAAGTACCCATAATTTTGGGTAGGCCGTTCTTAGCAACTGGCAGAGTGTTAGTTGACATGGAGTTGAATGTGCTGAAATTTAGGCTCAACGAGAAAGAAGTTAGTTTTGAAGTATGTCGATCTATGAAATAACAAAAGGAGATGAGTGTCTTCTTGATTGTTAATGTATTCTACGAAGATGAGCGAGATGTACCTATTAAGGAAAGGTCTGTTATGGAAACCATAGCTGATTTGGTTAAACGTGCGAGCAAGGATGTGAGTGACTTCAAAGTGGTTGGACTAGGAATAAAGCATTGTCGTGATCCAACAAATGAGGTACAAATGGTATCATCTATGTATCTTGATGAAGTCTGAGTAGTCAATATAATCGAGTCGTGCTGTAACGTTAAATCAGGCGCTACATGGGAGGCAACCCATGATTTTATTTTCACTTTATCATGTTAAACAAAAATGCAAAAAGAAGAGTCGAGACACGACCAAAACTACGACGCTTGGTGGGAGGCAACCCATCCTTCTAATCATTTTTGTTGTCTTTGAGTAAGTGTAGGTGCATGAAGTACTAAGGAGGAGATTAGTACCAAATTTGATTTGGAATTGAGCTATGTAAATAGTGGTAAGTTTAGGAGTGATGGGAACATTACAGTTAAGTTGGAGTGGTTAAATGTGTAAGGCTCAAGTATGATTCGTATTAAAGTCATGCCTCAAATTATGTTAATCTGACCCAAAAAGTTTCACGGTGCGACTTTATTTTGTGACTTTTAATGAGGTCTGTGGTGGTAGCGTAGGATAGGGCTGATAGGCCCAATCCCGAAGCCCACCACTAACCTCGATGGGGGTGTGGGAGCAAATCCCCCACGATACGGACCTTTCCCACTGCCTCATATGAAAAATGTTATGCATAGTGTCGGATTTTAAGTGTACTATTGGGTGTGGTGCTCAATTTCACTTGAATCTTGGTAAGGGCATCATTTAGCACTTATTATAGGTTCATTAATTCATACCAGGCAAAACAAGGGCATGTGTGCATCGTACAACTTCATGTGTGCGACCAAGAGTGCACCGCACATACCATCGCACATGCTCACTGGACCAACTATGCAATGCATAATGTGCCCCACACCTTGATGTATGCGATAACTTATGCATCACACACTTTAACATGTGCGATAAGATATGCGTCGCACACCTAGCCGCACATGCCTACTGCCTTAAGTCTGTAATACCTTATGCGACGCACACCTTAATGTCTGCGATAGGTAGTGTGTCGCCCACTTCTCCGCATAGGCTCACTGTCCCAACTGTGAGACAAAGTATGCGACGCACACTTTGATATGTACGATAAGATATGCGTCATACACTTAGTCCAAATAAGCCTAAAACCCGACTTCCAACTTTAACTTGGGTCAACCCGACCCAGATTTTCATTCTTCAAATAGACTTCACACCCTAAATGCCCGAATTCATCCTTATTTTACCCTTAAACCATCCAATATTTAGATCTCACCGTTCTCTTTGTCCTTCACTAATCTTCCATCTTCGAGGTAAGTTTTACTTTTTTTAATCCTTAGTTATTGTGACTCTATGTTATAGTTAATTAATTTATGAAGGATTACAAATTAAATTCTTGCCATGGCGATGTTGTGAAAGTGATGGTGTTTTGTATATTTTGGTATGGTTGAAAGTGTAGAGCATTATTCTGTTTAAAAAGTGCTTCATTGAAATAGAATTGGGGGAATTAAAGTGAGTGAATTGTATTGCAAATAATGTAGGTGCACCATACCAAAGTGTATGTCGGAGAAGTCTGAGTATCTGATAATAACACTTAATTGGTTTATACTAACAAATTAAGTGTGGGGTGGTGACTTCACCATCTTCATCTTAATTGTAGTTAGTTTTACTATGTGTGGCTGACGTGGATGATATGATGAACACAAGAAAAATGGCTCTGATGATGATCTCAATGCAGGTGGCATGACTCCTAATGTGGATGAGGAGTACTACTAGCCAGGTTCTTTATCTTGTTATTTGCACTGGGGACAGTGTTGAGCTTGAGTGTAGGGTGGCTGGTTACTTTGCTACTTGTTTTGTAAGAAAATAGTACCTTCTCCTTAGTATTCTTCTGTGCTAGGATTAGTTATTTTGTTTATTTTGTTTCTTGTTAGATGTTTATTCTATTTAGTCATAATTAGGTACTTTTCTCGATAATGGATGGATGACGACTGTCTTAAGAGAAAATTAGTCATTTAATTGCATATAACTGTTCTTTTTTATCACATGACATTATAACATAAGTATGTGATAGATCATTACGTTTGAAACACCTAGGCTCTAGTTGTGACTCTTGTTGTGATTGTTGCTTTTATTTGAATTCATGTAATTATTGGGTCGAGAATCTATAATGCTCCTAATTGAGTTGACCATGTGCCATTAGAGTGTAAGAATGTTGTATATTCCTTATTGGAACTGATGCTAGAACTTGTCTGGTGTGTGTGCACAGCGAAATAAAGATTGTGAGTTTAGGAGATGATTTAGCCATTTCTTTGATAGCCATTGTTCATACCTTCTTTTGACCTACCTTTGTACATTATCTTAGCTAGCCCCGTTGAGCCTTTAGCTTGTTCTTCGGTTAGACTCATATGTAGCCTATTCCATTCTTTAATAGACTGTAATTGATCCCAAAGCTTCTAAGCGCTTTAATGCAAAATCAATTTGAGTTAGGAGTTTGACAATTAGAGGAAAAAGGTGAAATTGATACCCTAAAGTCTAGTTATTTGCGTGTGAAATTGATGTGGTTGGGAGTAGCAAAAATTGTAAAAAAAGTTCCAAATTTTATCCCGGACATGTTACAATGAACCTGTTTTGTCCCTGGTCCTTCTTGGACATTATGCACCTCAACTAAGGCAAATATCTTAAGTTGAGGGTGGCTATTATAGGGGTGCGTAATGTGAAAAGGGTGTAAAAAAAAATATATATTTGAAAGGGTTGCATACTCCCACCATAGTGTTATTAATTGAGCTTAACGAGTTGGGGTGAAAAGCAAATCTGTGAAGATAGCAGAACTGGAAGTTGGTTGTTAGAGATTGGTCTTAATTGCATAATGTAGTGTATTAAAGCGCTTAGGGAAGATAGTCACTATTTCTGGCCAAAATAGTTCCTACCCATCCTTTAGCCTGCATTACAACCCGTAAAAGACCTATTTGATCCTAATCTTAGCATTCTGATATTAGTGAAGTATTACACTAAGGGCAAGCATATGGTCATCATTTGTAATTTGAGAATTCTTTGTGAGAGTGAGCGCAACTTGATTCTTGTACCCATTTTGTTAGAAATTGTATGATTGAGAGTGATTATGGGTAACTTTCTTGTTGTGAGGGTACATGGTTGATAAAGGTTGGGTAATTTATATGATTTCTTTGCTTAATTGGTATGCATAAAATTGCCAACTTAATGAGTCTATTCTTGAGGGTAGGTTGTCTCTAATAATGATTCTTGAATCTACTTCTTGTTCATAATTGTTGTGTGAGCCTATTTGAGCATTTTGTCTCCCTTTGTGGAGCTAAGGATTGTGTAGTATACATAAATGGATATGTTATTCGAGGATGAACAAAGCTTTAAGTGTGGGGTGATGATCTTGGGTGTATTTATACGCCTAAGCACCATAACTTATCCATGTTTTAGCTAAGTTTAGAGAACAAAATGTCTAGTTTCTTATGTTTTACTCTACTTCTGTGTAATTGAGCTAACCGATGTGATTAGCATGATTTCAGGTATTAATGAGGTAGATGAAGACATAATGAGACTATGGAATGCGGATGGCATATGACACAAGAGAGAGTAGCAGCCTGGACCAAATGTGGCGCCTAGAAACTATGTCCAAGACTAGTTTGTCATTTATAATTAGTTCAGGGACTTAGAAGGCAATTATGAGAGAAAAGATTATTAAAAGGCTTAATGCTGAATTTTTATTCATTATTGAATTATTCTGTATTAGTTTTTGAAAGGAAAGTGGTGGCTTAGCTTGGGGAGAGAGACAGAAAACGTTTCTTCTCTCTTATTTTCACTATTCGCACACCAAGATCGTCTTCTAGTTTTTGGTATGATGAATATTTCTATTGTGATTTATGTTTTATTCATGAGTATCTAAGTTTATTAGTTAGGATTATGGAAGCCTTGTAGCACACAATCTATTACTTTGGATTTTGAATTCATTATGCATTGATTTGTTTACATCATACTCTCTTCGCTTATCTTGAATTCTTGTGGTTGCAAACATAGAGGATATGCCTTAAAGCATAACTTGTTCAAAAAAAAGGTTGATGTTCGGAAAAGAGAGTAGTGACAATAAAATAGGATTACCAACCCCTATTTCATATGTTAATGCCTTAGCAGGATTAACTACTTGGAGATTTCGTATTGTTTTTGGTAAACGTTTTTTATTCGAGAGAACTAAAGTGAATTAGTCCTTTATGGTTGAAAAACACTAGGATTATGTTATTAAATACAATACATTTCTCTGTAAGCACGATGCATGTATGAATTCCTAAATCCCATAGCTAGAAAGTATTGAAAACTACAAGGTGAACATAACCCTAACTTGCTATTTTTCTAAATTTTAATACTACTACACGTATTTCATCTTGTTAAACCTGTGAACTGAATCAAATCCCCCTATTTATTTTATGGAAACGGACAATTAAAAGTCAACTAATCTGCATACAACTTAATTAACATCATATTCCCTGTGGGATTCGACCCCAACCTAGTTGGGTTATATATTTGACAACGATCGCTTACTCTCTCGTAAGAGAGGTGTAATTTGGGTGTATCACTTCCCTCATGTCATGTGGTAAGAACTTGTCTAAGAATGCATACTAAAACATCTGCTAAGTCATGGGAGCTGCATTCTCCCCTCTACTTTTCTTCCACACAGCATCCAATTATATCCAACATCCTTCATCCTATAGGATGTTAATTCTACACTCTCCTCTTCAAAAACATGCATAATTTGAGTGATCTTCTTCACCTCATCTAGATACAACTGTGGGTCCTCACCTGCCTTCAACCCAAAGAATTCTGGCGGGTTCATTCTCATAGAATCTTGAATTCTGGCTGCGGCTAAGTCCTTATCTTACTGAAGTGGGACTGCAGCCTGATGGTTTCCTTGAACATTAACTGTCACAGCTTAGGCTAGTGCCTGGAAGGCAGCCCGAAACTCTACATATGACATATTCTCATTCAAAGAATTTGCGGGATGAGGTGGTTGGTTATCATTTCTGCGTGCTCAATGAGGAGGCATTTTCTGTCACGTGAAAGCATGAGTTAGAAGTAGATAAAGACACTGAATGCATGATAGATCATGAAAGAAGTGATGATTTCCTAAAACTCTCTATAGCCTCTTGCTTATAGATGTGGCGCTCTTCACACACATGATCAAGACTCTATGTAACGCGGCTTGTATGACTCCCTAGGACTCTCTAGACCTTAGGCTCTGATACCAAGTTTGTAACGCCCCAAATCTGATTTCTGAGATGCCACACGGTGGTTCGAACTACAAGTAGTCCTGAGCTAACCCTGGATGCTTTTCTACTAAATCTGAATCTTAACATAGGGGAGATATGAATATGAAAACATAATAAATGCGGAAATCTTATATGAAACATTCTAATATCACAAGTCTTGGTAAAACAATACTGAAAAATCTGAATACTGAATTAAAAGTCTAAAACTGAATCTAGTAGTCCGACAAGCCTCTACTGACTAAGTCTAGAGAGTCACTGGGATAGCCCCCAGCTGACTCAAACTATCTGAATTGAATAATGAAATATCTACTAATAAACTGCAAATCTGAATAGCTAAGTCCCCAAACTATGAGGACTCACCAACTGCAGTGATGTAGATGAGATGCTCGAAAATCACTCACATTGCTGAGACTGAGCACCTGAACCTACATTATGAGACAATGTAGAACATAGACGTATATGTGGATCAGTACTTTGATGATGTACTGAGTATATGGGAGTGAATGCAATAAGTAAGTAATATCATCATAATTTATAAAATCATACATGCTAAATGTAAATGACTCACATAGGCTTGAGTAGTCTGAAATCTGAAGATGATAAATCATGAATAGTAAAGCACATAATATAATTCTTGTGAGACATTACACTTAGTTCTAAAATCTGTATTCTGTTCTTATTCTCAAATCATATAGGCTAAGTGAAATCTGAAAACTCATTCTGCATGGAAAAATACTTTATCTGAAGGGAATTCTTTCAAAGGTTTTCTTTACCAGTAGGGAGGTTTTTCTAACCGACATAAACCATGTGAGCATTCATGGAGTCCAACGTTCTTGTCCCCTAAGGAGGAATCCTCACATTGGGAAGAGGAGTCATACTCTTGCCAGGGAGTATAACCTATCTAAGTGATCACATATCTGTCATCCACATAGAAGTGCGAACAATCTAAATCCTAGGTTGGCATGTAGTTCTGGGGTATGAAACCATAGTAACGTACCCATCTCGGTGCTAAATACTACTTCCATTAAATCTGTATGCTCATTCTGATGGAAATCCACGTTTAAAATAATCTAATGGTTTATAATGAAAACCAACCGTATATCTGTAAAACTAAATCTATAATCTGAATCAGTAAAGTGGATTTCATATCTATTTGAAACCAAAAGGTCAAATCTTTATCAATAATCTGAAAAAATCTAGTCATAGGGTGCTTATAGCACAACAATTCTTACAATAGCAATCTTTAATTAGGGCTTAGTAACCCATGTATCAATCTCACGTTAAAACATCAAAATGTTCATGCTTGATAATGTAAAAATTGATAATTCAATTCAAATCTAGAATTTTTTGCAATATGCATGAAAATATGAACATTATCATGTAATTCAACTTCTAAATCATTAGAAATCTCATAAGCTTATAAATAAATTTAATGGGTGTAAACCCTAACTTCAATTTCATGAGAAATCATATAAAATTCAGTAAATTCATAAATAAATTAAGTTTTAGGCACAAGGATGAAAGGAGTATCCTTGTTCATAACCCCACAAACATCAATTGATGAACTAGATGCTAAAACTTGAATCTTGGATCTCTATTGATGCTTTGAACATGAATTCTTAGAGTTCTTGTATTGGAAATCCTTAATCTTGAATTTTCTTGTAGAACTAATGGAAGAATTAGGTTTCTTGGAGAAGGAGCTTTGATGATCTAGGGTTTTCTTTTGAGACAAAAGTGATGAAATAAGCATAAATTGCTTTGGTATATGCTTAATGATGTATTTTGGATGGATTGGGGCCTTGGGGATTGACCAAAATGCTCTTATTAAACTTTAAATCTGAATTGCATATCAACCAAAAATCTCGATTTACTAGGCCACCGCAACGTGCCACTATCGCGGTGGCTCTCTGGAAAAGGACAAGCGGGAACAGGTCGTTCACTGTGATGTGCCACAATCGTGGTGCCCCTTGATTTGCCATTTTGGCCCTTGGCGCGACACACCAGAATCACAGAATCTCACTGGAATAGGACAATTAGGAAAATGGGCTTCACCGCGATGCGGGGCTATCGCGGAGGGCCACTGGAATTTGACAATTTTGGATTTTGCCTTCTCCGTGACGCGCTAAGTGCCCAGGTGGCACAGCGTCAGCTTAAAAAATACCATAACTCCTTCACCGAGTGACGAATTTGGGTGAATCTTATATTGTTAGAAAGCTTATTAAATTTTTCACACAATGGGAGGTCTAAATCTAGAAAAATTCACAAAAAATAATTATTCTTCATTTTGGAAGCTATCCCTTAATATTCTATGGATGGATTTTAGCTAGAAAAGGTACGGGGTATTACATAAATCTCAGGCAAAAGAGATGACTTGGGTTGCTCAAAGACTATGACATGAGTCTCCACTATCACCCAAGTAAGGCTAATGTGGTTGTTGATGCTCTTAAGAGGTTATCTATGGGGAGCTTATCTCATGAAGATGAACAAAAATGGGATTTTATGAAGGATATTCACCATTTGGCTAATCTTTCAGTTCATCTCTTAGATTTAGAGGATGGCGGTGTGTTTATGCAAGAGGTGGAAAAATTATCTCTTAGCACTTGGGAGAAGGAGAAGCAAATATTTGATCCTATCTTGATGGGAATCAAGAATGATATGGATAATCAGAAGGTGATAGTTTTTTAGATTAGTGGTGATGGTATCTTGAGGTATTGAGGGAGGTTGTGTGTTCCCGATGTGGATGGGCTGCAGGTAGAATTTTGGTTGAAGCTCATGAGCCACGTTATTTGATTTATCCTAGTTTGACGAAGATGTATCATGACCTTAAGGAGATATATTGGTGGAATAACATGAAGTGGGATGTGGCTGATTTTATGGCTAAGTGCATGGTGTGTCAACAAGTGAAGGTAGAGCACTTGAGGCCCAGTGAGGACTAATTATTCTTCCGAGGACTATGCAAGGTTGTTTATTTAAGAGATCGTGAATTTTCATGGTGCTCCAGTTTTCATTATTTTAGATCATGGTACTCAGTTCTCATCATATTTTTGGCGGTCGTTCCAGCGAGATTTGGGGACTAAGGTGAACCTTAGCATCTCTTTTCACTCGCAGATGGATGAACAAACAGAAAGGACTATTCAGACTTTGGAAAATATGCTTCGAGCTTATAATTGACTTTGGTGGTAGTAGGGTTGACCATTTTCCTCTTTTGGATTTTTCGTACAATAATAGTTATCCACTCTAGCATTGGGATATCCCCGTTTGAGGCATTGTTTAGTAGGAGGTGTAGATATCCTATTGGGTGGTTCGAAGTTGGTGAGACAAGATTGTTCAGTCCTGATTTAGTTCATCGGGCTATGGAGAATGTGTATATGATTAGAGATAGGCTTAAGTTTACCCAAGGTCTCCAAAAGTTCTATGCGGACATGAGGCGAAGAAAGTTAAAGTTTAATGTGGGTGATTGGGAGTTCTTGAAGGTGTCTCCCATGAAAGGACTGATGTAATTTGGAAAGAAGGGGAAGCTCAACCCTATTATGTTGGCTACTATTTAATTTTAAAGAGAGTGGGGAATGTTTTCTATGAGCTAGAATTTCCTACAAGTTTTAGTTCTATTAACCCCGTGTTTCATGTGTCTATATTGAATAAGTGTGTGGGTGATCCTTGTTTGCTGGTGCCTATTGAGAGTGTTGGTATTTTGGATTCCCTGTCATACAAGGAGGTCCCAGTGGAGATCATGGATAGGCAAATTCATAGGTTGAGAACTAAAGATGTGGCTTCAGTAAAGGTCCTTTGGAAGAACCATAAGGTGAAAGAAGTTACTTGGAAAACGGAGAAAGATATGAAGACTAGGTACCCATTCTTGTTCCATGCGTCGAGAGAAGGAGCTTAAGGGATGAATTTCGCTTTTCCTTTTTACTATCCTGGTTTATCATTTGATTCTAGTATAATATTGTTATTCTTGTGCGAAAATTGACCTAGCTCATCATTTAAGGATGAATGATCCTATACTTGTATTTTATAAATGGCGTGAAAATTAGTTTATTATTTATGGTTTTGATGTTGGGTTTTGAACTATAAGTTAAGGGTTTTGGATATAAAGTGTTTGAATGTTTATCCATGGTTTCTACTGATTCATTATGCATGAATTATTGGTTTGTACACTCATTTGGGTGCACGAAAATGATGAATGAATTTAGGGGCATAATGAATTTTCCAAATAATTGATTTTGGTATGAAAATTGATAATAACCTCGACCCACTTACATAATTGATTTTGGAATATGAATTATCATTTGACTTGACTTTTTTTTAAAAACTAATTCATTGCATAAATAGAAAACGGTTAAGGATGGTTTTGAAAACCTTGTGGGGTGTATTGGGATCCCTCAAGTAGGTTTTAATAATTGAGTCGGGGGGGCAAAAGAATCCCTAAATGGTTGGCTAATGACAATGCTTGCAAGCTATAGTTAGTATGACGATACCACATAATGATGCCTAAATGGTTGACTCCTTAAGGTAATAGTTGGGCTATGTGTTAAATGTTTTAATATGGTCTTAAAGGGGGTTGTGTAGCAAAGTTATGAAGGTGGATGTCCCAGGGGACTGATATTGGAAAATCACGTCTGCCGACGTGACTATTGGTCTTGATGACCATGTTCATAAGTTACACTTGATATATTTTAGGACGGCTAGTTGCCTTAATGGATCTAGATTTCCCTCAGGTTTTCTTAGGTTCGTGCAATTAACACGCACTGAAGCTCTTTCAGCAGGAGGAGATGAATCTATATAGCTCATGGGTACTGATTTAGGATGGTTAAGCTACATAATCCAGGTTAAGGTTTTAAGCTACATGCTAAGCCCTGTTCTCTTTCTCAGTATGTGATATATATATGTATTACATATAATGTTATGCACTGGTTTTAATTATTTCTGTATTATGGTTCATGACATCATTTTATCCTATATTCCTGAGTTACATGCTAGCGCTCCAACCACTAACCATCTTCAGAAATTGTATCCCCACACGATGCAGGAACTGGCCATATTCTACTTCTTCTGCATATTGACTAGGCGATCAGGGGACAACTCATGAGTCAGACTAAAGTAGTGAGCTTCTATCCTTCGGAAGACCCCATTTCATGCTTTGGGTTTCCTTGTGTATTAACTCTTTCTTTTTTATTTGTTTTTTTCCTATGGTCGAGGGTATGTCCCAACCAAACTATTTTCGATTTGGTTAGATGATTTGTTGGTCATTACTGTGGACATGGGTATTATGGTTGGTTATCAATATTGATTATTGGTTAGTGGTTGTTGGACATTAGTCTATCATAGATTCTTTGAGTTTTCTTATTATATCTTGTTTAATTGGTGGAATTCATTCCGTTGTTAGGCGAACTTGATTCTTTTGGGTTAGGATAAAGTGGTGGTCTTCAGTCCTCTATGGACTTGAGATGTCTATCACGGCCAGATCCTGATTCGAGCCATGACAAGACTAGTCCTGAATTTGGGTCATTATAATTCTTTTTTATAACACATGTCTGCCTAGAGATATTAATGGTGATATCAAGATATTCAAGATTCATCTCATCCATTGCCTTGATATGATAACCATATTCATAGATTTCTTTAAAACTCGACAAGTTTCTCGAGACTTAGCAGAAAATATAGCGTTATTTATGATGAGTTTTGATCTCTTAGGCAAATTTATAATGACTCTCTCAAAGTTTTCAATTAAACTAGTACTACGAGAAATTGTAGTAACATTTATCTTGTCCATACTTCATTAAAAAATATTTTTCATTTTTGAATATCGTGTGTATCGTATCAGAATCAATCAAGAAAATGTCTTTATAATTAGATAACTTGCTTTGAGAAGTATCCATATCTTAGCTTTTAAATTTTGAGACGATAAAATCTCGTGTTGATAACGTGTTATGAAATTAAAATTAGTGCTAAAATAAATAACAAGAAGAAAAGAGATAAGAGATAGAAGGAGAACAAGTAATATATTACTTTTATCTCTTTTGAACATTTGTATCTTGATGAAATGAAAATCTTTTATAAGCCAAGCATACACAATCACTTAGGGAAATAAGATAACAAAATTGCATTTGACTACTTTGTCACCAAATTAAAAAAGTAATTTAACACTTAGATTTGCTAGTCACCAAACTGAAAATGCAATTGAGCAAATAAATTTGCTACCAGATATAAGTGACATAATCATCCATCTATTTTTACAACAGACCAAACGGTTTTCTTATTTGTTGGTGTGGATAAATTTTTGAAGTGGAAAGTCTGCATATGAATAAACAAGAAAAATGTTGGAAAATAGCTATAAAAAATTGAGGAAGAAATTTTAATTTGGGTAAAAGGGTAAGGATGTCAAAGAAATCCCAATTAATAATGAGAATAAACCTTATTACTCTCTCTGTTCCTTTAGTTGTCATAGTTTCCTTTTTAATAATTAAACGACATAAACTTTGATCAATATTTTAAAATTTAATTTTTTATTGTCTTGATATGAAAAAAATAGTATTTTATAGTATCTTCGTATAGTTTTTTGAATATCTCAATTTTAATTTTAAAATATTAAATTAATTTAATCTAATTTAGCTTTAAAATTAATTAAGTTAACAATGAAGAGTCAGGAGGGTAAACTACATAAATGACACTTATAATGGGCGTCTTCGTTTTTTATCCCTCATAAGAATGGTCTTATAAAACTAGTCTCCCTTTTATTTTTTATATAGCACAATTACCTATTTGCTCCTCAATATCTCAAATATTTCTAAACAGCTCCAGTTACGATACTTATTTATCTTTCAACTTTTAATTTTTATCCTTTTTTTTCTCTATCTTTCTGTTTACTTTTTCTCAATCCTTACTTTTTAACCCTCTTGTCCTCTCAGATTCTATTTTTTTTTTAAATTCTCTTTTTTTATTTTGCTTTGATTTTATTTTCTTTTTAGTTTTTCTCAACACTTACTTTTTTTTCCTTTTCTCCTTTCAACTTCTATTTACTTTTTAATTTTTTTTTCCTTTTTATTTTTCTTTAATTTTTTTTTCTCCTTTTAAAATTTTTTATTTTTCACAATCTTTATTTTTGTTGTCTCTTTTTCTTGTTTTTTCTCAACCTTTATTTTTTCTTTTCTCCCATCAACTTCTATATTTTTTTTATTTTTCTTTGATTTTTATTTTTTTAAAAAAATATTTTTCTCTATTTTCTTCTTTCTTCGTAGTTTTTATTATTTTTTTCTTTTCTTCCATTTCTTCTAATCAAGTTATGTCCCATGCGTAAGAGTTTATACTACCACATTGTAGAGGCAAGATTTATGACTTAAAAGTAAGAAGTTAAGTTTCATGTGCAAGAGTTGACACTATCACATTTTGTTTTGATTTATGAGATGTTCTATAACTCTTACCGTAAAGGCAAGACTTAGCTCAATGACTTTCAAACAACAAATTATGCCTCACGTGCAAGATTTAACCCTATCACGTTATGTTTTAATTTATGAGAAATTCTACAATTGTTTCCTTAGAGGCAAGACTTAGCTCAAGCGCTTTCAAACAACAAATTATGCTCCACGGGCAAGAGTTGACACTACCACGTTTTGTCTTCATCTATGAGATGTTCTATAACTCTTGTCTTAGAGGCAAGACTTAGCTCAAGGACTTTCAAACAATAAATTATGTCCCCTGTGCAAAAGTTGATACTACCACATTATGTCTTCATTTATGAGATGTTCTACAACTCTTGTCGTAGGGGCACGACTTATCCCAAGAATTTTCAAACAAGTTACATACATTAGGAAAGATTCAAAACAAAAACATTGTGTTTTTTACTTATGAAATGTTGTATAACTCTTCTCTTAGAGGTACGACTCATCCCAAGGACCATCAAACAACAAGTTATGCCCCATGGGCAAGAGTTGACACCACCACATTGTGTATTGATTTATAAGATGCTTTATAACTCTTCCATTAGAGGCAAGACTTAGACCAAGGGTTTTCAAGCAACATGGTATGCCCTATGGGCAAGAGTTGACATCACCACATTGCATTTTGATTTATGAGATATTCTATAACTCTTGTCTTAGAAGAAAGACTTAACCCAAGGACTTTTAAACAACATGTTACGCCCCATGGGTAAGAGTTGACACTATCACATTATGTTTTGATTTATGAGATGCTCTATAACTCTTACCTTAGAGGAAAGCTTTAGCCCAAGGACTTTTAAACAACAAGTTATGCTCCATGGACAATATTTGACACTATCATATTGTGTCTTGATCTATGAGATGTTTTATAAATCAAAGACTTTCAAACAACAAGTTATGCCCCATGGGTAAAAGTTGACACTACCATATTATGTCTTGATTTATGAGATGTTCTATAGCCCTTTCCTTAGAGGCGCGAATTAGTCCAAAGACTTTCAAACAACAAGTTATGCCCCATGGGCTAGAGTTGATACTACTACATTGTGTTTTGATTTATGAGATATTCTATAACTTTTGCGTTTGAGGTGAGGCTTAGCTGACAAGTTACGCCCCATGGACAAGAGTAAACACTATCATATTGTGTCTTGATTTATGTGGTGCTCTATTATCTTGCCTCTAAGACAAGACTTATCCCAAGAACCTTCCAAAGAACAAGTTACGCCCAATGAACAAGTGTTGACACTACGACATTGTTTCTTGATTTATGAGATGTTCTATAACTCTTGCCTTAGAAGCAAGACTTCACTCAAGAATTTTTAAACAAGTTTTGCTCCACAAGCAAGACTTGACATTACCACATTATGTCTTGATTTATGAGTTGTTCTATAATTTTTTCTTAGAGGCAAGACTTATCTCAAAGGACTTCCTACAAAACAAGTCATGAATTAAAAAAATGAAAGAGAAGTGAAGAAATAATAATGTTTGAGGAAAAAAAAGAAAAAAGAGAATAAAAAGTAAAATAAAAATAAAAATTGAGACAAATGAATTAAAACATGAAAAAAATAAAAGTTAAGGTAAAAAAAATTAAAATAAAAGTTGAGAGACAAATGACAATGAAAAGTTTTAAAATATTTGATGTGCATAAATGTAAAAATATACTTGTACTATACATAAAAAGAAAACAAGAAAGACTAGTCTTTAAAAACTTTTATTATAGAGATTAAGAAGTTAAAGCCACCCACTATTTGATTCATCTCATGTAATTTCCTCATCAGGGAGTAACAAATTTGGGTCATTGAGGCCATAAGAATTTTTCCTAAAAGCTATTAGTGTTTACCTGCATCATCACGATTTTCTCTATTAATTAGTCAACCCTATTACTAAAAATACATTGTAATGTGCTAGCCATGTGGGCAAAGTAAATTATTAGGGGGCCTAATACATTGTAATGTGCTAGCCATGTGGGCAAGTAAATACATCGTAATGTGCTAGCCACGTGGGCAAGTAAATTATTAGGGGGCAAAATACACAGAGAATTTTATAGTTTATCTCTACATTTAAAGGATAAAAAATCGCACACATTTTTGTATGTAGCATTATTAAATACTCTACTTACTAATAAGCACTTCCTCAATTTTATATTACTTGAAATTTGTTGTCTATAAGATTTTTAAAGAAAATTTTAATTAAAAGTACATTCTATTAACTTAATCATACTAATGATACTTTGAAACAGTTAATTTGATTACGAAGATTTTACACAATTATTTAATACTAAGTAATCTGAAAAAAAAATTTCTTGATTATTTAAAAATGAATTAGTAAAATGAGCATCTAATTTTGCTATAAATGTCCAATAAAATGAAATGAACGAAGTGCATAAAATCAAACACGTTTTTTCTAGGGATAAGTCATAAGAATTTCTAAACTATGGAAAAATTATTAATTACACGCCTAAACTATGTGAAGTTTTTATTATCCCACTGAAGTTAAATTTTACATATTATTACACCCATAAACTATGTGAGGTTTCTATTACCCCATAACATAATTTTCTTGTAATTTTTAAGTTCTTTTATCCTTAAAATGATTAGCAATATTTACAGGAAAACGGTCATATTGCTCTCTTACTATTGGAAACTAAGGTTTGATACCTCTATAATTGAAAGTTTTTAAGAATATCAAACTTTTAAAGTTCAGTTTAGTAAATTAAACTTCGATTCATTAAATCGATAATTATATATTGAAGGAAAAATATTTTTACAAGATATGTTCAGAATTTTTTCTACATTTAACATGTTAACTAAGTGAAATCAAGTATAGTGGTTAGTTAGATACCCATTCTCAAGTCCTATTATTATGAATTTATAGACATAGGTCAAATTTAAACATTCAAATCACATATTAATGTTATCCATTATATATGGTAAACAATTCATTAGAAATGTTATCCATTATATATGGCAAACAATTCATTAGAAATGAACGTTTTGTATCACCAAAATTCGATTTCAATAACTCATGAGTAATTAAACGTAAGTACCAAATATCAAGCTTTCAAAATTCAGTCTAGTACGGTGAATATCCCGATTTGATTTGATACTTCATAAAAAGCAAAACATGTATAAAATATAAAGAATAATTTTAGGAAGACTTTTAGAAATAGCTATCTTTTAGCATAAATTCGACAACCATAGCCACATTTTATAAAATTTCAATCCATAAGCGTTGTATTTAACTATATTCACCTGATTATATAAATACATTAACTACTTAGGCGCGCCAAAAATAGAACTGAATATTTTTTTAAAAAAATATCTCAAATCACGCGTATTTCGTTAGAACTCAATATTCTCTTGTCCAATGAAACAAGATTCTCAAATGTAGAATTTATAAGCTTCATTTTTTTCAAGAAATATAGAGAAATTCAGGAACAAAGCAAAGCACGAAATTCCCAAAAAATTGATTGATCCTTCTTCTTCAAAATGTATATAGGTATGTCATAATGCAGTTTTTCACTGTTCTTTGAGCTTGAAACAAATACGGACGACTTCCAAATCATTATAATCCCCAAATATTTTGTTGATCCTTCTTCTTCGAAATAAATACAGTATGCGGTAATGCAGTTTTTTCAATGTTCTTCAGGTTTGAAACAAACATAGGTGATTTCAAAATCATCAAAATTTTTGTTGATCCTTCTCCTTCAAAACAAAAACAATATGTCATAATGTAGCTTTTTCGTTGTTCTTCTAGTTTGAAGAAAATATAGGCGATTTCAAATAATCAAAATCTCTAAAATTTTGGTTGACCCTTCTTCGAAATAAATACAATATGTTATAATGTAGTTTTCTCACATTTCTTCAAGTTTGAAACAAATATAGGCAATCTCAAAATCCACAAAATTTTGTGGATCGTTTTTCCTCGCGACATATATAGATATATAGTAACGTAGAATGTTCAGTGTATCTTCGAGTTTGAAACAAATACAAGAGATGTCAAATATCGTATGTCATAATGTAGTTTTGGCACTATTCTTCAATAACGCACTAAGACTGCATTTACACGGTGCTTAAAACCGCAAGTGATCCCTAGCTAACTCATGATATAGGCATAATTTGTGAGCAAGTGAATAAAAATGCATGAAATTTGAAATACTAGGCGGAAGCAATGTTATTAGCTGAACTTGTTCAATATAATACTGTTTAAAACATTAACAATACTGAATATACCAAAAGAAGCTGAAACTGAATACATCAACTCTGACTGACTATCTATGAAACCTCTACTAATACTGACTATAGGTGGTTATGACATAACCCCCAGCTATCCCTAATAAATACAAATGAATAAAATAAAATACTAAGTCTACAAACTGACTTGAGTCCTCGAATAAAGAGAACTCATCATCTGTTGGCTGGAAGCTACAAACTAAGTGATCAAGGGTTTGTGAGCTAGAGCTGATACCTACATTATAAAATAATGCAGCCATACAAACGTATATGTGGTTAGTACTTCTATAATGTAATAAATATACGGGGGTGAATGCCTTTTTCTTATAACTATATCAAGTCATTTATGACTTGCTGAAATTAACTATTCAGTTATCGGGCCATTTGTTTGTTTTTAGAGCCAACTTCCTATTTTGAAGTCTTTGTTGGTAAGAATTGACAAACAGGCAAAACATTAGTATAAGAACCTCATATGCCAAATCTAATAGGTCCATCAGCTTCAGAAAATTGATTTTAGGTTAGGGAGACCTTTGGTTCGGGTCCCAAGGCTTTTAAAATTATTCTGAGCTATTGATCAGAAATTGATACAAATGGAACTATAGTATGGAACCCACTTTTCATCGAAATAAACTCGAATGAAAATTTTGACTGCGCCATTGAGTCCAAAATATCAAATTTAATGGGGTTTCATAGTCCATTTGCATTAAGGGATTTCAAATGAATTCTGAGGGATCGGTGGAGACTTGGAGTTTTCCAAGTCCCCAAATGGTGCACCACTCAGATAGTGCATTCGTTTAAGCGCCACTTAGGTCACTTAACGCAGCCAACCATTCACTTAAGCAATCAGACTGCTAGTTGGTGGGCCGCTTAAGCAATCAGACTGCTAGTTGGTGGGCCGCTTAAGCAATCCTAGACCTCTTAAATGAGAGTCTCTTAAGCGGTTATTGGGCTGCCTAAGCGATAGGTGTAGACATGGGCGGGTACCGCTGAAGAGGTACTGATCAACGCTCAAACTACACTTCCAATAGAAGATAAAATAGTCACTGTCAAGTAAAGTAACCCAAATCAGGTTGCGGTCAAACCCATAGAGAATAAATGGACTTGTCTCTCTAATTTTCTAAACTCAACGGGTAGAAGTAAATGGGGGGGGGGGGTTGAAGTTATAATCTCAAACAAGTAATAGAATTCAACTTTGGTTGTAATCATTTAGAAATAAACACTAGGAATGTATCCCCCCCGGCTTCTCAACTTAGTAGGCTTATCGTGCTTTGTTGAACCAACCCAATATCTTGCATGCAAAATCTGATAAGTTCTGTACCATCAACTATCTTGTGGACTCATTTACTGATTTCACCCTTTACCTTTTGAGTCTCAGGATGTCACCTTACTAATCCTTATCCTAGATCCATTTAACTATTACCTTTTGAGTTTCAAGTTATTAGATGAAAACTAACCATCTTAAGTAGATGATACTGATTAGCCTAGATCGTTAATTAATCTTCAAATTACTGTTGTGATTATCTTTTCCTAATCTCTACTCTTATTGTGATGTAAGTAGTGATATACTAAGAAGGATCCTAAAATTTGCAACAACTAAAAAATCTATCAAACTAAAGATAACCATAATAGATGCAAGAATATTGGTTTAGAACAACTTCATGCTTTCCCTACTTCGTAAATATGCTAGGATTTCCATAACCATAGCTAAGGGCTTTAGCTTCTCATTATTATGAAACAATTAGTAGGATTCATAATTGAAAGTATTAAACAATATCACAATGATCAACGAATAAAAACCCAAAGTCTCAAAATGAATTATCAACAAAAATCAAGAACAAAGTAATTTCAAGATCAAAATTGAATCCTCGAATCAAATATATATTTGTAAGTATCAAGAGTGAGTAAACTAACTAAAAAATGTCTAAAGGGTATTTATAGAATAGAAGGAAACCCTAGGAAACCATTCTCGAACAAAAGTGGAAAACTGAGGTCGGTGGCCACTTACTAGTGGAACCTACAGACCGTAGGTGATCCCACATAGGTTCCTTGACTCCCAATAACTTTTGAATACTTTCTAAACTTTTATTTTCTAAGACATATGCCACCTATGGTCCATAGGTGCCCTCCGTAAGTGAGAAGGTCTTCTTTTATGAACTTATGAGTCTCTGGATCTTAACTTCTAACACATACGTTGGCACCTACTCTCTGTATGTAGTACATATAAGTTGTAGGTGTCCATTTTAGTTTTCCAAGACTTTAACTTTCACTCATTTCTTCAAGAATAGTTTCAAAATCCGATTTCCTACAAAACACATCATATCTAACAAATTGACCTAAGTAGCTTGTATATTTTCATCGTTTTAAGCATTGAAAAAGCTATGAATCCATAGCACATCAACACCCCAACTTAGAATATTTTCATGTCCTCAGTCAATACAACAATACAAAATAAAACAAAGACGCTTAACTAGGAGAACTCTAAGCTATATAAGATAGTTAATAATCAACTTTAAGCTCAAACACATTACCCCCTCCCATTTTAACACTTCAAAACCAACTGTGTGTATACATAAAGTACAATAATATGACACAAGGGAATAAAGATATAGCATTACATTAGCAACATACAACCATTCATATGTACAAGTTAAACTACCCAAACAAGTAAGCATATAGTAATAAAATATAAAGCAAAGGAATGAGGACATACCTGGGCCGCACAAGGTGTCCGTGTCATGCTCGTTCCCATATAAAGGTATCTTAACTGACGGAGGAGGTGGTAACAGAGGTGCACTACAAAGGATGCACTCGCACCTAGATTAGCATTCCTTCACCTATCAATAAAGTTAGTCTCTCTCAAATCATGTGTGACCCTTTTTAGGGCCTGATCACATGGCATGGATACTATAGCTCCACTTCTCTGCCTCTTTTGGTCCAAAATACGGGGAACATCTCCTTATTCTCCATAAATAAATTAAAATATCTAGGTCCACACAGAGGTGCCGACTGAAATACTAGAGCTATAACTGGAGGGATGACCAGAATGTTGCTCTAGTAAGAGAACGTATATCTGCCTGTAGTGTGGCCACCTCTTCTCTAATCTAACCTATATCAGGTGCCTTAATATCACTGAATTGGTTTGATACTTAAACTTCAAAATAATCTATATGGGCATGCACCTTAGCTCAAAACTCTAACATTTCAGCCATATGTGCAACCTATAATCTAGTCTCTGGTGCCTCAAGTGTCATTCGGACCTAAGGCCGAATCTGCCCATACAATAATGCCACCTCAGCCTCAATATTCTCTAGACAGGTAGTGGTAGAACATTGACTATATATTAATCTCTGCAAGAACTCATGATACAAAAACCATACCTATAGCAACATCTATAGTAGAGGGGTGAGGGGGCACTATAGATGTCCCAATTGGTTCCAAAGTGGAAATTATGACTGAAGCAGATGTAGCTGGGGTGACCCTATCCCTGTGTTCTTATATAAAGGGTCTGTTTCTTCTCCTTTATCTCTAATCCATACTAACACCAACATCTACTCCCTGTCTATCAGTAGGCTCTATAGGAACTGATGGGCCCTCAAACTGGGCAAAATCACTATCGAAGACGTATGGGACCTCTATACAAGGACCAAGTTTTCCGAATCCTTAATCATACTATTCTAGTACCCCCTCATTGCCTCTACTCTTGTATCAACATTTGGAATCTTTGGCACTCTCGCTTCATCACAAAATATCTAGATAAGAAAAAAAAAGGGTACTATGGTCTTCTTCCCAAATGCCCGATCATGAATCTCAGATCTGATGAAGGCCGCAAAGTTAATATCATAACCAACAACCATGCTCACAATCAATGTTGCATAATCCCATGTAAGTAAGCTATTCGTTGTAGTTGAACATAAATGATAACGCACTATCAACCACTAAAACTTTGCGACAAATGTCAGTGTTGCTTTCTTAAACATACCTTGCCCTTAACCCAAGGAACATCCATACTAAGAGGTGAAATATAACTGGTGATCCATCTTGCCAAACCTATGCTATTACTTCTGTGACAAGACACTTGCATAGCGCGTCTGTCATGCACCAATCTTAATTGGTGATCATACTCTATTGTAGATGCAGACGCTGCATAATCTGGGCCAAAAAGAACTTGGTAGATGGCCACTGCTAAAATATCAACCCTGACCTTTCTCACCAGCGTGTGATCCTACTGGGGCTTCTCTAAATGTGTACCATATATAGGCATGGTCAATGGTATTGTGGTATAGTAGGAAGTATAAAACTCCAACACTAATGCTTTGCTATAAGAACCATGGGGTCTAGTCATCCACCCAAACTGATTACAATCAAATGTAGCCTGTAAAAGTGCTGCTCCAGCCAACCCTGATAACTCTATCTGTCTCTCCTCCTAGATGGTCCTTTTGGGCCTACCTGTCTTGGTCACAAAGCTGTCTTTCTCATAAACTAGTTGTAACTCCTCTACACACTATCTCGAGTTTACCTCATCAATAGGCTCTGCCGAGATATGAGTAGTAGGGTTAGAAGTCTATTCTATTTGGGTAGGTGGCTCCTGATGGGATATCAGTGTTGTACCCTCTTCAGACTGGGGTATTGTGGATAGTGGATCAAGAGCTGGTGCTATGAATCATCTTGGGACCCCCTCATCAGATTAGGGGTCTTGTGTAGCTGCCACTGGAACTGACCCAGACTCTACCTCCTTCCCTTTTTCATCTTCTCCTTCCTTAGACTAGGGAGAGTATAGAAGTAAGATCCTAGACGAATTTATCCTCAGTTTGGGTACTGGTATACTGACCTGTGGCTCAGCTCCAGGTCGATTAGAAGTAGGCCATCTATCATACTGTGAACGGTTTGCAAGTGATATGTCTAAGGTAGGTTTAATAATAGTCTCAACAACAGCATATGTCTGGGATCTATTCTGTAGCTGCATCAGTCTGATCGAGGCTACTCTGGTCGGGGAAATCAGGTATTTCACCATCAATCCACTACTCTCAGGGGATTTGTCTCATCGCCTCAAAGGTCCAGCCTTCTTCTTTGAAACTTTTGGTGCTACGTATACCTAAAAACCAAGTGTTAGTGTGCGAAAGATAGTGAGGGACTAAAAACTTAAAGAAAAACTCAAAATTAGAAGACTTCAAATTTTCCTTTAATTTTACATCCCTATAACTTATACTTAGTCCAAACAAGTCCAATATTTGCACGTAAAACTAAAATCAACTTTTCAATACAAATGCGACATACAAGACTCTTGGGATTCCTTGAACTATTCAAATTTAACTTCCATTTAGGGCATTATCATTGAGTTATAATTCAAGAACAATGCACCTATTTTTTATTTTAGGCTAATTCTAGGTTCCCATACATAAGTTTGTTGATTTTTATATATTTTGTAGGAGATTAACAACACCAACTTTCATAGTTCAAGTTTAACATAATATATTATTATTAGGAGCCAATAAGTTTACCTTTCATTTCAATAATTGGAAGTGAAGAATGAAAAATATGAAGAACCCTAGCTTTGATGCACAACAAGTGCAATTTAGACAAGTTAGTACTGAGCAAAAGTGTTGTTCTCACTTTTTATGAAGTATGGGGAAGTGGGGAAGTCGGTTTAGGAGCTTAAAAAGCCTTTGAGGTTCGGTTACGGTCGGGTTAAGATTGGTGTGAGCCCAGATTTTTAAACAAAACTTGGCCCAAATTTGGCCACTTATGGCACCACATACAGATCGTAGGTGGCACCTACAGGCCATAGCTGCCAGTGCATAGGTAGGCCTAAATTTTTAAAAAAAATTTGGCCCTTTTCCTGCTCTCTGGACTTATTTTCTAACACATATTGCACTACTTATGAAGTCATAAGTGGTATTTATGACCTCATAAGTATGTTCACAAGTTCAAGTCAAGAAAATCCCCAAAAATCCTTAAAATTTCCTTTTAACATTCAATGCAAACCTTTCTTGCCCAAGTGGGACTTATGACCTTTATGAGTTGGTCACAAAGTTTCCTTACTTGCATTATTTTAAATGTAGCAATATATTACCATGTTATAGGTCGTTCCTCATGCTACTGTACCTACAAAAAATAAAATAACATAAATACTAAAATAGTGGCTTGCCTCCCACCCAGCGCTTGATTTAACATTGCGGCACGATGTGACTAAGTTGGTTACTCGGGCTTCACAAACAACCCCATGGGTTACCTCCTATGCAATGCTTGATTTAGCATTGTGACACGACATGCGTACCTTTATTACATAGAATTCATTAAGCTACCAAAAAGAATAACCTCCTAGGTCATCAACAAAATGAATAATCGACATCACCCTCATGTCGGTTGGCTACTTTATAGTTCTTTGAATGTTGAATGTGACTTCCTTATTATTAACTCTGAACTTGAGCTTTCCTTACTCCATATAAACCATCGCTCTACCCATGTCCATGAATGGTCTTCCCAATATAATGGGCATCCAAAGTCAACCTCACAATCAAAAATAGCAAAGTCAGTTGAAAACTAAAGTTATATACTTTTACCAACACATCAAATGATATGCCCAAGGGTTTCATGACTGTGCGGTCTGCCATCAATAACTGCATAGTCATCAGTTCTGGAGGGCTCAAACCCAACTATTTGAGCACATCTAACGGTATCAAATTAATGTTGACTCCTAAGTCATATAACGCTCTGTAAAACCTAGATATCCAAATGGTTCATGGAACCGTGAATGCTCCGAAACCACTCTTCTTTAGGGCTAGAGATTAAGAAGTGACTGCACTGCAATGCTAAAGTCCACCAACATCCTTAAAACTCCAACTCTCTTCTTTGTCACCAATTCTTTCATAAACCTGAAATACCCAGTAATCCACTCCAAAGCCTTAAGAGAAAAGATGTTCAAGCTCAACTCTTTCAACAATCAATGAAATTCTTGAACTTTCCTTCTTTTTTCTATTTCAATCTTTGAGAAAAAGGTGAGAGAGTTCGTTGGATTTTCTTCACTAAAGACTCATCGAACATTCCCTTTTCTTTATCCATATCAATATTACCATTAACACCTGTTACCTTGTACGACTCCGCAATAGGTGTCTCATCAGCCACAATACTATCATTTATCGACTCATCAAAATATGCAATGGGGGATTAACAATAGACTTACCACTTTGAGTGGTGATAACGAGACAATGACCATCATTCTTAGGATTCTGAATTGTGTTACTTAAAAGTGTACTCGACTATCTCTGATTCAATATTGTAGTTATCTACCCAAACTATTGTTCTAATTATTTTATCGTAGTTTCACGAGACTCCACCTTTTTAGTCCATCCTGGGATATCAGCCTTAATCTCCTTAAGTCATGTTTCCTAATTTTCTTGACCCTTCACCAACTTAGACAACATCACCTCTATTAGCTATTCAATATCATGACTACCCAGTGGAACATACATGTCTCCTTTCTCCTTATAGTTATTCTTCCTACTCCAGTCACCATCACACTCTCTATTATGGTCTCTATATCTATCTCCATAATAATTCCAACCTTGGTTTCTTTGCTATTTGTCTTAGAAACCCTCTATCTCTTAATTAAGATACTTAGCCTCTTCCTCAATATCTAAATCATAAAGTTTATAGGATTTACCCTGCGTTCCCACCGCATTCACCTTAATAGAATTCACTATTGTGAACTTCTTTGTTAGCAACCTAATAGTAGTTCAAAGATGTGCAATCTCTTGCACCATAGAATTATCATCCACTTTATACTATCCAGATTCCCAAATTTCATAAATGCCAGCACCTCTCTTTGCCTTTTGAATATGCTACCCTCGGTTGGTGATAGAGATCTGGTCTAGAATATTAGATGCTATATTTTAGCAAAACCGCATGAATGTTGCTCCAGTGGTCAAGTCTACCATGTCTCTGGAACTGATGTTCAAGGCTCTATAAAATATCTTCAGCAAGTTTGTCCCTAATATGCGATGATTGGGTACGATGGCTCTGGAACTGAATGTTAATGCTAATTCAAGTAGAATCCATGTGGTTTAAGAGATAGAAAATCCTAAGTTGATGAAATAAAGTGACCTTATTACTAAACTCAATGTATTTTTTAAAATTTTAGTAGTTAAAAATGGGCTAAATTATTGAAAGGGGTATATATTCTTACTGTTATAGGTTAAGAACGAGTTAAATGAGAACAAAAGGAAAAAAGTGTAGCTTAAAAGTGACTAGAAAAAGGAATTGATGTAGACTATGGTTTTATTGCAGCACTTAGACTTTCTTAAGTTTATGCTTTTTTGTAAGGTAAACATCAATGATTTTCTTCTGGCATGACTTAGAATTTATTAATGCTTAGAATTTATTAATTGCATTTTATTTTATATGTATTGTGATGATATTGGATACTAGAGGATCATATACCATGCCAATATAGATATGATATGTTGTGAAAGAGGACATGGTACCACGTTGGTACAATATGATGTTGTTGATAATGAGAAAAGAAAGAGGTGATGTGCACATCTTGCATACACACACCTATTCATATACATTGGGTGTCTTTATGATTACTATAGATGGTGATGAGTTGTTGGTGAAAGTGACTAAGTATAAAATCTTGTGAAAGTAAATTTGTATATTATACTTGTATGATGTTTTAAGTTGTTGATGTGTTTGATTATGATATTTTTGTTATTGCCTTTATACTTCTCTGGCTTGCTTACTTGTATATTATTGAGTTAGTTGACCTATGATGCTTACCAACACTTGTTGATGTACTGATGCTACCTGCACTCTTCCTTTATTGAGTGCATAACATCTTCTAGCGGTTGACATAAGACCTTGATTACATTTAGTGGTTCAGACTTGATTTTAAGGATAGGCACTATGATTGAGCAACCTTCGAATCTTCCTATTGATGTTTATGTCCATTATTTCAGGATTAAGATGATCCCTTATTACTTATGTTTTTGGATATTTTAGTTGTTTTGAACTTAATTTTTTCTTTGATGTTCTTTTAAAGTGACTTTTGGTCTCGAGGATGTAATAAGTTGAGGTTTTCATAATTATTGGTTTTAAATATTGATGTTGATTTAACGGGTGGTTTAAATTATTGAATAGACTTTCTTTTGCACTTGTTTGAAAAAAGTTAATATAAGGTGAATATAAAAGTAACACTTGATTTAGTAAGGATGAGATTTGTATGGTTCTCTTGCCATAGGTTAAGGTGGGTGTCGATCATGACTTATTGGGTTGTGACATAGATGATATCAGAGCACTAGGTTTGTAGATCTAAAAGCACAAAAATAGTTCTAGTAGAGTCTTACAGAATGGTATAAAGATATCTATACCTTTCTTTGTGAGGCTACAAGATTTTAGGAATGAATTTCTTTCTTTTTTTATGAAATGACTTGATTTGAATTTGTATTTGGTGATATAAACTGGAATCTAATCTATTCACTTTTGTCCGTATATGGTAAATACTCATTATACTAGAGTAGAAGCAACCACAACCATAGCAACACTAGCAATAATACCTGCACCTGCCATTGGGGACATGCAGTACAAAGAGGTGGAGCTAAGAAATTTGGAATATTAGCAAGACTGAGATCATTGTGTCTTCCCTCATATTAAGCTAGGTCATGCATAAAATAAAGAGGAGGAGGTCAAGAAAAAGGAGATGGTAGCTCCAGAGAATATTGTGCAAAAGATTCTAATATTTTGATCATATATACTCTTCTTGTCTGTGATCCTATGGATTCTGTGTTGTTTGATCTCGGTTTTACTTTCCTTATGTGTCTGTGAAATTTGCACTAGGTTGGTACTTAGATTGTGAATATCTTGATACTTCTATGTATATGTCTATGCCAGTTGAAGTGTCTATATATGTTGATCAATATGTGTCCTGTGTGTTTATAGGGCTTAAGGTCTTAGCAGACCTAATTATTCTAAGTATGGAGGAGTTTGATGTTATATTGGGGATGAGTTGGTTGTCTCCTTATCGTGCTATTCTTGATTATTATGCAAAATCATTACTTGAGAGATGCTCAAGGTGGATAAGTTATAGTGGAGGGTACTTTTAAGCCTAAACTGTGAGGGTTGTGTAAATAATTCATGCCCAAAAGTTAGTAAAAAGGGGGTGTAGAGATTTTTTGGCTCGTTTTTATGAAGATAAATCTATAAATCCTTTCATAGCATCCATTCCAGTAATATGTGCATTCTAAGAAGTGTTTTCAAATGATCTCTTGGGTATGCCCCCGAATCAAGAAGTTGACTTTGGTAAAAATTTAAAGCCAAGGACTAGACCCATATCTATCCATCCTTACTGTATGGAACAAAAAGAGTTGAGATAGTTAAAACCTCAGTTACAAGAGTTTGTAGAGAAGGGTTTTATTTACCCGAGTGTTTTTTCTTAATGTGCTGGTTTTGTTTGTGGAAAATATGGATGTTATCATGAGAATATTAATAGACAATAGCTAGTTGAATAAGGTAACCATCTACAGTAAATATCCTTTGCCTCAGATAGATGACTTGTTTGAGTAGTTGAAAAGGGCTTCTATATTCTCCTAAATTGACTCGAGATTAGGTTACCATCAGCTCAAGATTAGGGAGGAGGATATCCCAAAGAATTAGTTCCAAACCTACTATAGGATCTATGAGTTCCTAGTTATTTCCTCTAGGTTGACAAATGCATGTTGCTTTCTTGAGCCTGATGATAGGATTTTTAAGTTGTTTTTGGATTTATTTGTTATTATATTTATTTATGTCATGTATGTTTACTCTAAAGGTGAAGAAGATCATGAAACTTATTTCCATATGTTGTTGGGGTTGTTAAATGAGAATTAGTTATATGTTAAATACTATAAGTGTGAGTTCTGGATTTCTTTAGTGTCCTTCTTAGGGCACATGTTTATAAGGAAGGAGTTATGGTAGACCTATAGAAGGTTGAAGCTATTAGGAACTAGGCAAGACTGACAAATGTGATATAAATTTATAGTTTTGTGGGTTTTACTAGTTAATACAATTGTTTTATTAAATGATTTTATGATATTACTTTACATATAACTCGTATTATTAAGAAAGACGTCCTATTTGTATGGGATGACAAGTGTGAAGAGAGCTTCCAAAAGCTTAAGACTTTGTCGACCTTAACCACGATTCTCATATTACCTATTGAGATTAAGGATTTAATTGTATTATGATGCCTCATGATTGGTTTTAGGTGTTATTTTGATGCAGGAACAGAACATGATTGCTTATGCTTCAAGACAAATGAATCCTTATGATAAAAAATATCCCACACATGATTTAGAATTTGCAGATATGATGTTTGCTTTAGAATCATTATCTATATATGGTGAAGTGTAAAGTGTTCACAAACTTTTACAACCTAAAACACATGTTCACCAGAGGGATCTGAATCTAAGACAGAGAAGATAGATGGATATGATTAAAGACTATAACATCTTAATCCTATATCACCCAACTAAAAGAAACTATTGGGGTAAATACACTGAGCCAAAACCAGTGGCATTGGGGTTTTAACATTATTGGAGGTGTCCAGGCAGCCAATGATAAGATAGGTATAATCTTAGCCTAATAGGTTTCTAATATTATAGGTGACTAATGAAGGAAGAGTGTTAGCACATGTGGAGGCCAAGTCCACATTCTATGATCAAATCAAAAGCAAGCAATTCAAGGACAAGAAGTTAAAATTTTTTAGAGAAAGGGTGTTACAGGGTGAAGCAAGAGTGGCCATTTTTGATAATGAGGGAGCATTGAGGATTCAAAGGGGGTTATACGTGCCCTGGGAATGTAATTTGATTCTGACTATTCTATTATTGGCTCATAATCTTAGGTACTCTATAGATCTGGGTACCAATAAGATAAATGGGAAGTTGAGATAACATTAATAGTGGAAAAGAATAAGATGTGATATTATGAATTTTTTAACAAAGTGTCAAAATTGCCAACAGGTTAAGTACGAGCACTGAAAGCCTAGTGGTATATTTTTGAGAATGCCCATTCAAAAATAAAAGTAAGAAAGGATAGTGATGGACTTTGTAGTTGGCATTTCAAAATTATTAAGGAAGTACGAATCTATATGGGTCAATGTAGATCGATTGATTAAATATGCTCATTTCATCTTAATAAGAATACTCTATAATATGGCTACACTGGCCAAGATTTATATGAATGAGATTGTAAGGTTACACAGGGTACCAATTTTGTTGTGTGATAGAGGTACTCAGTGCACCTCCAATTTTGGGAGAAATTCTTGTAAGAATTAGGTTCAAGTTGGAACTGAGTATAACTTTCCATCCACAAACCAATGGTTACTCGGAGCAAACTATTCAAGTGCTTGAGGACATGCTTTGAGATTGTGTTATGGAATTTAGGGGTTAGTGGGACCAGTACTTACCATTCTGTGAATTTACCCATAATAATAGCTACCACTTTAGTAGTAACATGACCTTTTTTGAGGTCTTATATGATAGAAAGTGTAGGTGTTTAATTGTATGGTTTGAAGCATTTGAGGTGGGGCTTTGGGGAAATGACTACTCAAGGATTTAATGGAAAAAGTAAGATTCAATCAAAAAAATCTCATATCGTCCCAGAGACAACAGAAGGAGAAAAAGTACTCCTAATGGTGTCACCCATGAAGGGCGTAATTCAGTATGGAAAGAAGGGCAAGTTGTATCTAAGATATATTGGACCCTCTGTGGTTTTAAAGGGAGTGGGGTAGCACATAGACTGGCCTTACCCCCTAGTATGTCTGGACTTCACCCGATATTCTACATGTATATTCTAAAGAAGTATCAGGTTGATGGTGATTACATCACTCATTGGGACCCTAAATTGTTTGATAAGTAGTTGTTCTAAGAATAGGAACCAATTGCTATATTAGCTAAGGGTATCAGGAAGTTGAGGACCCGAGTTATCCCTTATGTAAAGGTTCAACAGAGGAACCATACCATTAAATAGACAAATGGGGATATGAAGGCGGACATACGCAAATGATATCCACACTTGTTCATTTATTATCACTTATTCATTGATGCAAATAATATTCACACTTATTCATTGACCCAGGTACTTTTTCTTTGGCTTTCTATGTCCGTAGGGCTCTAAATTTGATCTAGAACAAACAAGTGGTTAATTGATATCTAATGTAAAAACCTAAATTATTGTTATGATAAAAGAGGGGATAAAATTTGTACTTAGACTCCCCTTAGAAAATTTTTAAGGATTTTAAGGCTAGTCTAGGATTGGACAATTTTAGTGGCTAATCTGGTTGCAATGTGATTGTTGGTAGTGATGTTCTATATGGTATCTAGATGGACAATGAGTTTGGGAACTCGTCATAATTTCAGACACCTAAAATAGAGTTATAGAACTCAAGTTATAGATTTTATCATAGAAGGGTTGGTATGTCGTGTTATATTTAATGGCGTGTCTTGTAAAATGAACAATACTGTGGAGACGTATCAAGTTTCTTCCTCAAAATGTTGAACTGGTGCCGATACAACAGTCATAGGTACCGCAATGGTGGACCTCAATTTTAATGTGTGAACCTTTGTAGCAGAACATTAACTTCTGCAGTGATAATTAACTACTGCAGCGGTAACACCCAAATTTGATAGCTTTTTAAAGACAAAAAATGTTTTCATTTTCCACTTTTTCAAAAAATGTAAAAGACAGCTTTGGTGAAGACAATTTTGAGAGGGGTTTTGAGGGTTTTATCTGTGGAGGTAAGTTATTATATTCTAGAATTGAATTACTTTTTATAACTTTAGAAAATAACTAGAAACAAATTCATGGTAGAAAATTGAGGTTACCCCAATTTGATAAAAAAATG
The DNA here is from genome assembly GCA_030864215.1 of Capsicum pubescens. NCBI lineage: Eukaryota > Viridiplantae > Streptophyta > Magnoliopsida > Solanales > Solanaceae > Capsicum > Capsicum pubescens. Next base: position 339,050,238 of record CM061548.1, read on the forward strand.
GGGAAAATATGTATAAATTCAGTAAAGAATGATTCTAAGGAATTAGTAAATATTTATGGAAATAAAATCACGATTCTTCATTCTAATTCAAGTAAAATTCATATGGTTTAAAACATAGAAACCCTTAAGATGATGATATATGGTGAATTTATAACTAAATTCAGTGATTTTTTATCCCAAGTAGTTAAAAAGATGGTTAATTATTGAAATGGATATATATTCTTGTTGTTATAGATCAAAAATGAGTATAAAGAGAATGAAAAGGCTAAAGTATGTCTTAAAGGTGACTTGAAGAAGGAATTGACATAGACTATGGTTTTGTTGTAGCACTAGGACTTTCTTGACTTTTTTCTTGTTTGTAAACTAAACATCTATGATTTTCTTCTAGTATTACTTGTGATTTATTGACTGCATTACATGGCATATACATTGTGATGATATTGGGTGATGGAGGATTGAGTACCATGTCAGTACAGATACGATATATTGTGAAAGCGAACCGGGTACCATGTCGGTATGATATCATTTTGTCGTTGAAGATGAAAAGAGTAAGAGATGATGCATACATCCTGCATACATGCATGCATTCATATACATTGGATGTTTTGATTATATATGGTTATGATTTGTTGGTGAAAGTGACTAAGTCCAAATGCTTGTGAATTTGAACTTGCATATTATATCGGTATGATGTATTTAGTTGTTGATGTTTTTTATTATGAGTTTTGTTATGATCACTTTTATGCTTTTGTGGCTTGCATAGGTTGCGCCTAAGTTCACACGCAAGTGTACGTGATTTCACCAAGTAATATAGTGTCCTTTTAAAAAACAATTATCAATCCTTCAGAGACTTGTGTTAACAACTATCCCAGACTAGTACAACTATTAAGATTAACTCAGTGCTAACATAACCAAAAGATTGCTTGAAAATTACAACTAAAGTAAACTTAACAATATGGTAAATTAAAGGTTTGACCAATCAATGGGGAGAAACGCAGGGCTAAGTCACTGCAAATAATCATACAAAACTATAAATTTCGTTGGTTAGGTTGATAATCTTGGTTGTTGGTTCACGGGGATCATACTATGACTATGGCCTTCCAAACCTCTAGTCAACTATCCAATTTTTTCCCATAACTACATCGTTGAATGGGGATGTGGTAGCTAAGTTAAATATATTCATATTTCATTCCATACTTGAACAAAGTAGAAAACATAGGTATATTACTATCCTAAATGCAAATTATAACTTTATTCAATTAGAAGAATAAAATTCTATTCTATCTATCCTATATTTTATCATCTTGTTCCTCCTCCTGAGTTCACAAGATAATTTATAATACCCCATACTTCTACCTAGCTTGAAATCATCCCGAGTATGTTAGAAACTTACTTTGAAAGATGAATCCACTTTTATATATATGGAATTTTTAAGATTTTCACTTTTTATCATGTGGTAAATTTAATTAGCTTTCCAACGATACCAATTTCTTCCAAATCCGGTATTGGGGTAGAAAGTCATGGCCGTTTTACAGAAAGCAGTCAAAACTGCCCAGGTGCGATGATGAGGGATGACGGACCGTCGAGCTAGCGAAGGACCATCGCCCAAACCGTCGTAGCGGAGGCAGTGAGACTACCTTATGCCTAAGGGAGATGGCTCAGGAAGATGGACCATCGAGCTAAAGACGGACCGTCGCCCAAGACATCGCAACAGAGATAGTGAACCCCTATTCTGCCCAGGTGCGACGGTCAGGACTAACGGACCGTCGCACCCACCATCACATAGTTTGTTCATCTATTTTAAAGTCATTTTTAAAAGGGTATTTGGGTCTTTTTCACCCGCTTTAACCCCTAATTATATCATACCAAGACTCATAAGTTCATTATCCATCTACAATATCAAATTAGGATTTTCTCTCAAATATAATCCCCAAGAACAAGATCCAAATCCTTCTTCAAGAAACTAAGAAAATCAAGTTCTTCAAGAAACTCACAACCCAGGTATGTCATGTGTTGATTCATGGGTCCCTTTCACCCATGAAGCTCAAGAATCTCTTTTCAAAATCCAAGATTTTTGTATTTATGAATGTTCATGATGGTGTGGAGTTTTGATTTATATTTAAAATTACATATTCCAATGATTGACCCTAGGATGTGATGATTTGCATAATAATCATAATAAACCCTTAAATTTATATGTTGATTGGTGTATCCATAATTATTAGATGTGTTGATGATTTTATAACCAAAGCATGCTACCCATGTGTTCGATTAAATGCCTATGGGAAGGAAAAGTGCTATACTAGTATGATGTTATGAAATCCCCATTTATGTACAAGTTTATGCATGTCAAGTGTTTGATGAAATGTCTTAGTCAATGAGTTATGGATATATGTGTGGCCATTGTGGTGCTTTAGAATTTTTACTTCATGATTCTCCAACTTATTGTATTATGGATTATGTTGTTGGTCATGTATTCAATAAAGTCATGCTTTATCAGTTTCATGCTATCGAGTCCTGGGGATACTTGTACCCAAAAATTAGTTGTGTGCCTAGAGCCAGTGTCATGTTTTTAAGATACTTTCAGTGGAGCCATGTTCATAGAAATTCAGTCAATCATGTGACTCAGGAAAACTCAGAAAACTCAGAAATCTTAGAAACCTCAAAAATTCAGTAATCTTAGTAGTATTCCATCAGTCAACAGAACTCAGTTAACTCAGTCCAGTCATTTCAGTTAATCATGTTCAGTGTCTATCCAGATGGGAGTAGAAATTAGCACCGAGCAAGCCCAAGGATGGGAACCCACCTTTTATATGAGGATGTGATTCTTAGAAGCAATCCTTGCATTCTAGAATTACGTAACCAGCGTAGGTTGAGACATCATAACCTGTTATATAAGGACAGATGAGGTGGCTTAACTTTTTATATGAGAGTTCCCATCATTCTCACTAGAGTTACCTGTTATATAAGGGTTACTCACAGATTTTCCTTACCAGTGGCACGGTATTAAAACCCTTCTAATTGGGGTTACAGATTAGATCCCAACTCAGCCATAATAGCGTATTAGGGGCATGTCGGTTAGATGAGTACTTCCCACAATTTTAGTATAAAATCAGGATTGTCAGATACTGTCATTCAGTCTCAGTAATAGAACTCAGATAGTTCTACAGTATTCAGGACTGTCAGATACAGTCAAATTAGAATAGTACGGAACTCAGCTAGTTCCATCAGAACCTAGACTAGCAGATACAGTCGGTCAGTATCAGTTATTTCAGTTATACAGATAATAGTATCTCATGTTATCAGTACTTAGACTCAGTAATCATGTTATCACAAACTCAGTTATAGTTATCATGTAGTCGTGCATGTATTCTCACGTTCATGTTATGCAGTCAGTTAGTGTAGTTCATGCATGTGACCTCTTTTGCATTCAGCCTACCTCACATGCATACCAGTACATTCAAACATACTGACGCATTTGTGCTATGGTATTTTATACCATAGGTTCAAAAGCACGAGCACTAGAGCATCAGTAGCATTCCAGTCTCAGCAGTCAAAGTTAGCAGTGAGCCCTCATCCTTCGAGGACATGACCATTACTTTATTATCCTATTAATTTATTTATTTTAATAGTTGGATTTAGTTGGGGACATGCCCTATCAACTCCTTATTCAAACAGCTCAGTCAGTTAGAGGCTTTTCAGACTAGCATGCTCAAATAGTTATTTCAGTTGTCTTAGGTATTTCATACCCCTCCAGATGTTATGTTTTATCAGTTATGTTATAGTTTTGAACCTTATGGCCTTTCAGCCTTTATTTTTGCATGTATATAATATATTATTCAGTGTACAGGTACAGATATCGGTCATGGGTTAGCTTGTGGTCCTTCGGAGTCATGAGAATCGTGTAATGTTCTGGGTACCATATTCGGGGGGTTAAAAACTTGGTATTAGAGCCTAAGGTTTAATAGAGTCCTAGGAAGTCTGAAAGCCACATCTAGTAGAGTCTTTTACATGGGTGTGTTGCGTGCCACATTTATGTGCAGGAGGCTATAAGATGTTTTAGGAACAGTTTCCCTTCTTTCAGTATTCATGTCATGCCAGTGAGATTAATCTCAAGTCAATCTCTCAGTCTAATCTGTTTCTCCCTTTCTTATATAGAACATACCTCCTATAAGAAGAAACGGTAGTCAGCCAGCCCCTCAGCCCGAAGATCCTTTGGGCGAACATGTCTCTCATGCAGAGTTTAGAGCCGTATTCACTACTCTTACTTAGTTGGTTGCTGCTCAGAATGAATGATCAGTTGTTGTTCTGTCCAACCCAGTGGCCAATTCAGTTGCATCCAGGATTTAGGACTTTACCCGAATGAATCCTCCATTCTTTCTCGGGTCTAAGTCAGATGAGGATCATCAGGAATTCATCGATCAGGTCTAGAAGGTTACGGATATCATGAAGGTTACCTCTAGTGAGAGTGCAGAGCTAGCTGCATATCAGTTGCAGGATGTTGCTCACACTTGGTACAAACAGTGGAAGTCAGAGAGGGTTGTTGATGAAGGGCCAATTGAGTGGAAAGAGTTTTCTACTGTATTATTAGATAGAATGTTTCCCCTAGAGATGAGAGAAGATAAAGTGTTAGAATTAATCAACCTCAGGCAGGGCAACATGAAAGTGAAATTTTATTCTCTTAAGTTTACTCAATTAGCCAGTATGCTCCTCATGTGGTTGCAGATAGCAGGGCTAAGATGAGTAAGTTTGTTTCTGGGGTGAATGATAGTGTAGTTAATGAGTGCAGGTTAGCGATGTTGAATAGTGATAAGAACATAGCCAAGGTTATGACTCATGCTCAGCAGATAGAAGAGCAAAACATTAAGATGAGGGAGAAGCAGAATAAGAGAGCGAGGACAGGTAGTTTCAACTTTGCTCAGTCCAAATCAGAAGGAGGAAACCGTTTTCATTTTCTTCCTAAGTTAGCAGTTCCATCTCATTCTTCAGCTAGTTCTCCATCTCCTAGATTCAGAGACAATAATAGAGATAGAGCTCTAGGCTCTAAGTCTCAGGGCATTATTAGCAGTGCCCGCACCTATCCTCTTTGCCAGACTTATGGTAAGCACCATTAGGGTATTTGTAGGGCTGGCAGTGGTATTTGCTTTAGATGTGGCAAGCCAGGACACAGAGTTAGAGACTGTCCTCATCCAGGTCCTCAGAGTCAGCAGAACCATTTCTCAGCTCAGTCTGGTCGCCCAAACCAGCAGGGTGCCACCTTCAGCGCTACTAGTGGGCAACGCCCAAATCAACTTTATGTTCTCCAATACCGAAAAGATCAGGAAAATTCTCCTGATGTGTTTACTGGTACGTTATAGATCTTTCATGTGCATGTTTATGCTTTGCTAGATCCAGGAGCTTCTTTGTTTTTTGTTACTCCCTATATAGCAGTTGATTTTAGAGTTAGTCCCAAAATTCTAGCAGAGACCTTTTCAGTCTTTACCCAAGTGGGTAAAACCATCATAGCCTGACGGGTATACAAGAACTATCCAATTATGGTATCTCAAAAAGTCACCTCAGTCGACTTAGTCAAATTAGAGATGACTGATTTTGATGTCATTCTCGGTATGGATTGGCTTCATTCTTGCTATGCCACAGTTGACTGCAAAAATAAAATAGTCCAGTTTCAGTTTCTGAATGAACCTATCCTAGAGTGGAAGGGCAGTACTTTAGCGCTCAGAGGTCAGCTTGTTTCCTACCTTTGGGCAAGGAAAATGATATCTAAAGAATGTGTCTATCATCTTTTTTGAGTTAAGGACACTAGTTCTAAAACTCCCAATCTCGAATCAGTCCCAGTTATAAATGAATATTCAAATGTCTTTCCCGAAGATCTTCCAAGAATTCCTCCAAAAGGAAAATAGACTTTGGCATTGATCTTCTTCCAGATAATAAGCCTATATTTATTCTGCCAAATAGAATGGCACCAGCAGAACTCAGAGAATTGAAAGAGCAGTTGAAGGATCTCCTAGATAAGAGATTCATCAGACCCAGCATGTCTCCATGGGGTGCACCAGTCTTATTCGTGCTCAAGAAAGACGGTTCTCTTAGAATGTACATTGATTATCGTTAGCTCAATAAAGTCACGGTCAAGAACAAGTACCACTTCCCAGAATTGATGATTTGTTTGACCAACTTTAGGGTGACAGCTATTTCTCTAAGATAGACCTCATATCAGGCTATCATCAGCCCAGAGTCAGAGAATGTGACATTCCAAAAACAGTCTTCCATACTCAGTATGGTCACTTTGAATTCTTAGTTATGTCCTTTGGTCTTACCAATGCCCCAACATATTTCATGGACTTGATGAACTGGGTCTTCAAGCAGTTCTTGTCCATGTTCATGATAGTCTTCATAGATGACATTCTGGTCTATTCTCGCAGTGAGCATGATCATGCAAACCATCTCAGAATCATACTTCAGACTCTCAGAGATCATCAGATGTTTGCAAAATTCAATAAGTGCAAATTTTAGCTAAGGTCAGTAGCATTCCTTGGTCATATCATTTCTGGTGATGGCATTAGAGTTGATCCTCAAAAGACCGAAGCAGTAAGAAATTGGCCCAGACCTGTCTCTCCATCAGATATCAGGAGTTTCTTGGGTTTAGATGGCTATTACAGATGGTTTGTTGAGGGATTTATTCTATTGCATCCGCTATTTCTAGATTGACTCGAAAAAATTCAAGTTTTAGTGGTCAGATCCTTGCGAGAAGAGTTTTCAAGAGTTGAAGACTCGACTCACCTCAGCTCCAATCTTAGCTCTTCCAGATGGTCCAAATGGGCTTGTAGTGTATTGTGATGCATCCAGATTAGGTTTGGATTGTATCCTCATGCAGCATGGTAAGGTCATAGCCTACTCCACTAGATAACTTAAACCCCATGAGAAGAATTATCCTACTCATCATCTTGAGTTAGCAGCCATAGTATTTGCCTTGAAGATTTGGAGGCATTATTTATATGAAGTTTATGTGGATGTGTTCACAAATCATAAGAGCCTTCAGTATGTCTTTTCTCAGAAAGATCTCAATCTTCGCCAGAGAAGGTGGTTAGAGATCTTGAAAGATTACGACATAAGTGTTCTTTATCATCTGGGAAAAGCCAATGTAATGGACGATACTCTCAGTAGATTGTCTATGGGTAGTGTTGCTCATGTTGAGGACAGTAAGAAGAAGTTAGATCATTAAATCCATCATCTTTCCATACTAAGCGCTCGCTTGGTTGATTCAAAAGTGGGTGACATATGGGTTCAGAGTAGTTCAGAATCATCTCTAGTTTCTGAGGTGAAAGAAAAGCAAGATAGAGATCCCAGCCTTTTCAAGTTAAAAGAGTCAGTAAAGGATCAGAAAGTAGAGGTTTTCTCCCAAGGGGGAGATGGTGTATTGCATTGTCAGGGTCATCTGTGTGTTCTAGGTGTAGACAACTTAAGGCAGTGAATTCTTGCAGAAGCGCATGGTGCGCGCTACTCTATTCATCCAGGGGCCATAAAGATGTACCACGACTTATGGGAAATCTATTGGTGGAGTGGGATGAAGACAGATATTACAGAGTTTGTGGCTAAGTTCTCAATATATCAGCAGGTTAAGATAGAGCATCAAAAACCTAATGGGTCTATGCAGGAGTTTAGTATTCCTAATTAGAAGTGGGAAGTAGTGAACATAGACTTCATGATGGGTTTGCCTTATAATCGTCGCCATCATGATTTATTTTGGGTCATTATAGATAGAATGACCAAATCAGCTTATTTTCTTCCAGTCCATACCTCTTATTCAGCCGAGGATTATGCTAAACTCTACATCAGAGAGTTGGTCAGATTGCACGGTGTTCTGCTATCTATTATCTCAGACGGAGGTACCCAGTTCACCTCTTATTTCTGGAAAGCATTCCAAAAGGGTCTTGGTACCCAAGTTCATCTCAGTACAACCTTCCATCCTCATATAGATGGTCAAGAAGAAAGGACCATTTAGACTTTAGAAGATATGCTAAGGGCGTGTACGATTTATTTCAAGGGTAGTTGGGATGACCACTTGCCTTTGATTGAGTTTGCATACAACAATAACTATCATTCCAGTATTTGGATGGCTCCATTTGAAGCTCTCTATGGTAGGAGATGTAGATCTCCAATCAGTTGGTTCGAAGTTAGTGAGGCCTCAGTCATAGGGCCTGACTTAGTATTCGATGCCTTAGAGAAAGTCCAGTTGATCAGAGAAAGACTACGGGCTGCTCAGAGCAGATAGAAGTCTTATGCAGATATGTGCAGAAAGGATCTCGAGTTTGACATTGGTGATTATGTATATCTAAAGATATCTCCCATGAAGGGAGTGAAGAGATTCGACAAGAAAGGAAAGCTCAGTCCCTAATATGTCGGTCCCTTAAAAATTCTCAATCGTTTAGGCAAGGTAGCTTATGATTTTGAATTGCCTTCAGATCTAGCCTCAGTTCATCCAGTCTTCCATGTATCTTTGCTCAAGAAGTGCATGGGTGACCCAGCAGTTGTAGTCCCTATTCAGAGCATAGATGTTCAGAACAACCTCTATTATGAAGAGATTCCATTGAAAATTCTTGACTATCAGACTTACAAACTGAGGAACAAAGAAGTCCCACTAGTCAAAGTTCTCTGGCAAAATCAGTTAGTTGAGGGAGCTACTTGGGAAGAAGCAGCAGACATACGTACTAAGTATCCTCACCTTTTTCTCCGCTAACTCAGATCAAGCTTAAGGTAACAGTTCTCGTCAAGCTTACTCAGTTTCACGTTTGAAATTCCATTACAAACTTGGTATTAAATACCATTACATATTCAGTCATCCATTCATGCACCAGTTCATTCATATAATCATGCATCATATATACATTCTCATTATGAGAAACTTAGTTCCTAAGAACACTCAGTCATGCATTCATGAATCAGTTACACATGTATCATATATGCATGTTCGGTATGATATCTTCAGTTATCAGTCATGTTAGTCATGAGATCATGTTCTAGTTATTCATGTTCAGTATGTACGTTATTTTATCTTCTCCCCTCTCACTTAGTCTCATTCAAGGATGAATGTTCTCAAGGGGGATATATTGTAATACCCCCTACTTCTACCTAGCTTGAAATTGTCCCGAGTATGTTAGAATCTTACTTTGAAAGATGAATCCATATTTATATAAATTGAATTTTGAAGATTTTCACTTTTTGTCATGTGGGAAATTGAATGAGTTTTCCAACGATACCAATTTTGTCCAAATCCGGTATCTGGGTAGAAAGTTATGGTCGTTTTACAAAAAGTAGTCAAAACTACCCAGGTGCGACAATGAGGGCCGACGGACCATCTAGCTAGCGACGGACCGTCGCCCAAACCATCTTAGTGGAGGCAGTGAGACCATCTTCTGTCTAAGGGTGATGGCTCAGGACGACGGACCATCTAGAAAGCGACAAACCATCATCCAAGCCATCGCAGCAGAGACAGTGAACCCCTATTCTGCCCAGGTGCAACGGTCAGGACCGACGAATCGTCAACCCAGCGACGGACCATCGCACCTACCATCGCATAGTTCGTTCAGTTATTTTAAAGTCATTTTTAAAAGGATATTTGAGTCTTTTCCACCCGTTTTAACCCCCAAATATATCATACCAAGGCTCATAAGTTCATTATCCATCTACAACATCAAATTAGGATTTTCTCTCAAAGATAATCCCCAAAAACAAGATCCAAATCCTTCTTCAAGAAACAAAGAAATTCAAGTTCTTCAAGTCCAAGAACTTCAAGAAACTCACAACCCAGGTATGTCATGTGTTGATTCATGGGTCCCTTTCTCCCATGAAGCTCAAGATTCTCTTTTCAAAATCCAAGACTTGTGTATTTATGAATGTTCATGATGTTGTGGGGTTTTGATTCATGTTTGAAATTACATATTCCAATGATTGACCCTATGATGTGATGATTTGCATAATAATCAGGATAAACCCTTAAAATTTATACGTTGATTGGTGTATCCATGATCATTAGATGCGTTGATGATTGTATAACCAAAGCATGCTCCCCATGTGTTCGATTAAATGCCTATGGGAAGGAAAAGTGTCATACTAGTATGATAATATGAAATCCCCATTTATGTACAAGTTTATGCATGTTAAGTGTTTGATGAAATGTCTTAGTCAATGAGTTATGGATATATGTGTGGCCATTGTGGTGCTTTAGAACTTGTACTTCATGAATTCTCCAACTTATTGTATTATGGATTGTGATGTTGGTCAGGTATTCAAGAAAGTCTTTTTTTATCAGTTTCATGTTATCGAGTCCGAGGATACTTGTACCCGACAATTAGCTGTGTGCCTAGAGCCAGTGTCATGTTTTCAAGATACTCTTAGTCGATCCATGTTCATAGAAATTCAGTCAGTCATGTGACTCAGGAAAACTTAGTAAACTCAGTAATCTCAGAAATCTTAGAAATTTAGTAATCTCGGTAGTATTCCGTCAGTCAACAGAACTCAGTTAACTCTGTCCAGTCAGTTCAGTTAATCATGTTCAATATCTATCCATATGGGAGTAGAAATTAGCATCGAGAAAACCCAAGGATGAGAACCCACATATTATATGAGGGTGTGATTCTTAGAAGCAATCCTTGCATTCCAGAATTACGTAGCCAGCGTAGGTTGAGACATCATAACCTGTTATATGAGGGCAGATGAGGTGGCTTAACCTGTTATATGAGGGTTCCCATCATTCTCACTTGAGTTACCTGTTATATGAGGCTTACTCACAGATTGCCCTTACCAGTGGCGCGGTATTGATACCCTTCAAGTTGGGGTTACAGATTGGACCCCAACTCAGCCATAATGGCGTATTAGAGGCATGTCGGTTAGATGACCACTTCCCACAGTTTCAGTACAAAATCAGGACTGTCAGATACAATCATTCACTCTCATAATAGAACTCAGATAGTTCTACAATATTCAGTACTGGCAGATATAGTCAACTCAGAATAGTACGAAACTCAACTAGTTCAATCAGAACCTAGACTGTCAGATACAGTTTCTCAGTATAACCATCAATAATCCATGATTCCCAAAACTAGGTGCCAATAGTGTAAGAACTACTAACATAATTCATGAGTTAAATACATCAGAAAACTAGCAGAAATAATATCTGGCTCTAAACGCTAGTAAAGACATAGATTAATGGAGAAAGATAGAAGTGGACCCCAGATACAAGCAAGTCCAACCGCAATCTTGGATACTCTAAAGGTGCCCAAAATCAAGCCATGTGAGGTGCACACTATCCTGGATCTGCACCAGAAGGATACGGTAGGGGTGAGTATGGTCCACTTATACTCAGTAAGTATCATAGGTCGATCAAGCAAAGTAAAAAATTAAACATACAAAATACACACTAAGGGCACATCATCTGTAATCAGAGAATGTCCTATAATGGTAGCCTACACCGCTTGCACTAACAGTTTTATTGTATACATATCACATATATTGCAATGACACAACCAGGTAGAACACAAATATACATCATATCACTTACACTTAGTAAACAAGGAAGAACGTGTATATACAAGATAGTCAAATACAATTAACGAAAGATAGAACACATAAAGGTATGACAAGTCAATATGGCAATTCAATCCCAATATTAACACAATAAAGATAGTGCAATGTATAATGATGATGATGTACGAGGTCATCGCAATATTAACACAATAAAAAGAGTGCAATGTATAATGATGATGATGAACGAGGTCATTGCGCAACCTCTGTATACACCCACAGAGGCAACCTTCCCAATATAGGACCCATGGGGGGTTCATTAGCCCATATACAATCCATATATCCATATCTACTCCCCGGCACATCCCTCGGGAATGGTTTTATAAGGTGTCACAATATCTCTTTCCCGACACATCCCTTGAGAAGGGTTTTATAAAAGGTGTTGCTAGTGTTTCTCAAATATTGCCACAGTGGTACCAATATTTCATGAATTAGTATGATATAAGGATGTAATGCTCATAACCAATCATAATGAATATTTCCACATCCAATCACATGATGTATTTCCACAACCAACCATAATGACACATTTTCATAACCACGCAGGCCAATATCCACTCATTATTTCCAACCATCCATGTATTTCCACATGTTACATATGCCAATAAGTATGAATATATAACCATATGCAAATGGTACCACAACACACTTTCTTATCTGCAAGAAACAATTATTCACATGACTATAAGCTATCAACATCACAAAAGACCCCACAAGGTCACACATATAACATAATGTCCAAAGCCAACAATTATACCACACATAGGCCCCCACATGAGCACAACACATTAAGATAGCCAAATTCATGATTATTTTCCATTCCCTTAACATGCATTTTGTATTAAAATTAACTACCCAACCCATTCTGAAAGAGTCAAGTCGTAACCCACCTCAAGATCAAAATCAACTAAAATCAATAAATATTGACTCTATGCATCTAAACAAAGCCAACAATATCCATATTGCCTACTTTTGATTCGGGGTCAAAATGTACCACTAAAATGGATTTTACAAAAAGAAGGACAAAATCAAAACTTTATTTAAAAATGTATTCCCCATACTTTTAGGAACCTAATGCTAAAAACCAAAGTCAAATCTAGTTAAAAATAAAGTTCAAATCGAAGAAAAATCATTTTGAAACTTTACCGAATAAAACCTTTGAAATTCATTTTAAAATCAATAACCAAAGTTGTTTTGAAGGTTAAATTGAGGAAAAACTAATAATTATAGGATTAGAAACATTATTCAAGTGAAAATAAGTGAAATTGAGGTTTAAAATTAAGCTCTAAAATTTTGAAATTTTGAGAAATTAACCAAGAATTTTACTAAGAAAAGGATGAATTTTTACATTAAATCCGTAAGAGAATCGAGAAAAGGATGTTAATCTAGTTTCCCAAGCACCCAGAGCTTCATTTTTAAGCTTTCACACTATTTTAGGGTTTTTGACTCTCAAGAATGAGTAAGAAATGGACAATTCCCGACCTAAGGGGTCTATTTATACCCATACCAGGTTCTCAGATGCTGCAATCGCACTACCAGGCTGTAGGAGCATATAGGGTGATCGCCATAGAGCATGGTGCAATCACAGTACTCTCTGCCATTGCAGATAGAAGCTGAAATTTGGTGAACTTTCAAGTTTCTTTAAAGGCCTCGGGACTCATTTGGAATTCGCTACACACAAACGAACTATGTAACCATACTAAATTCGATGCTCTGGACTTAATGGTAATATCAGATTTTTTAAAAGACATTATCACAAAGTTGACTCCCAAAACCTAAAATTATAATTTTTCGAATTGAGGGCCAAAATGAAATTTAAAATCGATAAAACTAGACCAAATATGTTACCACCCTAAAATCGACGTTCCACATCTGCTGGCGTAGTCCGTTCAACCATCCATCGTATGGATCAAAAGATAACCATAGAAGTTCATAATAAGGATATCGAAGCCTCCAAAAACCACAATATTACACAAATGACACTTCATTGGGAATAGTGTTAATCAACTCCACACCCCAAAAATGCCACAATACAACTATGAGGAGGGGTAAAATAGTCCAATAACACAAAAACACATATTTCATAGATTTCATCAAAATTTTAGGTTGTTACATATACAGATACTAAAAAAAAATTGATTTAATGAATAGATTAAAATATTTAGAATAAACGGATATAGAGTAGGTAGCAATTATGCTTTTGTGGCAAAAATGACAAACAAATGGATAGTAGACCAATGAACAAGTGTTTCTATTTATTTACGACATAAAAATCATCTTACAACTCATTAGCAACCAACTCCAAGGATTTGAAGGAATGAAGCCGATGAGCCAATTCTATTTCAAGTATGACAAGTCTATTCTGCATTTGAAAGTGAGCTTGAGTTTACCTGATCACGGTAACCTTCGTAACCAACGTATCACAACAACATCCAAAGGTGACCTTTGGATCCTTAAGTATGGAGCAAGGAGGATCACATAGGAATGCCTACCTTTAGGAGAAGATTACTGAATAAGTTTCAAACCTGTCTTTTTTTCTTCGTAAGATATTTAGGGAAAGAAAAAACACAAAAATATAGTTACAACAAATTTGGAATAGAATGTTTTCAATTTATTAAGTTCTTGTCCTATCTTCTTTGAAAAATATTAAAACTCTTTTTTATGGCGATAATACCAACCTCACTGACTTTCTCGAGGGTCGGGCAGTTACGGATTTGTAGCAGAGGTGCTCACCAGCTTTACCTTTCCTCCCTCCCACCATTTTTTTCTTTTAAGGTTTCACAAAAGTAGTAATTCAGACTGATTCAACCATTGCTAGACTAATCATGATACAAGAGGTGTCTTCACTCTGGGTTGTTGATACAATAGTCAGGAAAATTATTACATTGTTAGGGGACAAAATAATTTTAATTTTCTCATGTATACAGTGAATGAGCTATTGCATAAGATAGACTAGTTAATTATGCCATTAATGAGGAAATTTCTAGCACTTTTGAGGAGTTAGAAAGTTGTGTAACGCATAAGCCCCTTTAGAGATAGAGGCGACTTTCTTATGGCAGTTATTACGAATGAGCAAGTAAGTGGATACCTAAATCATATAATGGAGTCCACTGACATAAAAATCAAGCAAAATAGAGACATAAGGAGATCCAAAGAAAAAAAGAAAAACGACTACTTCCATTCCCCTCCTTAGATCGACAATACTACAAGAAAGAAATAAGATAGAAATAAGGAGATTATTACCTGATAGAATAATATGAATTACAATAATAATACCTCACAAAGAAGGTAGGTGAATTTCTTAGACAAGACTATCTTAACCTTAGCATTATTTTCTATTTAGATTCCCATTCGTGAGCCTAACCCTAGAATTACTTCGCTCTAGCACCTCCTCTGTCTTTTTGCATTGAGAATACTCGGGGTTACCAATCTCAACCCCTAAAAAAATTAGTTCCAATTGAAGTTGGGGATGGTTAACATTAAGAATCCTTCAGGTTACCAATCTCAACCCCTAAAAAATCTGGTTCCAATTAGGGTTGGTATAACACTGAAAAACCTCGAGGTTACCAACCCCAACACCTTAAAAATCTAAATTGATAATAGCCGAGATAGCTCAGTTGGTAAAGTGGAGGACTAAAAATCCTCGTATCACTAGTTCAAATCTAGTTCTTCTAAAATTCTATACCTATACAGGGGTTCAAGTTTTGATCTATTGTTGAATCGCAATGAGCTAATCTTATCATTATCATCACTTCATCATCATCACTTAATTCTTTTTGGAGTTTCTAAAACTGCTATATATGTATTTCCTACCTCTCACATCACATGTGCCTAAGTAAACCACCTACATTCACTCTTATATATACTCCTACGCAAATAACCTAGTTTAACAAAATATATGAAGGTGACACTACTTATGTATGCTCAGTCTTACCCCCCCCCCCCCCCTAATGTCCATACAAGAAAAGAAATTTAAAAAGATTCACTTTGGTAAAAAAAATAAGGAATTCCACCAGCACAAGGCTTAATTCTTTACTTGAAATGTCCTACACTCATCCCTTTTATAGAACGTACTAGGATAGCCCTTTAATTTCCTCAACATCCAAAACAACTGCCTCCTTTTACCTACTCATGATCCAAAGGAATTTGATTGAATCCTTTTTCTATATCTCCTCGGAGACCTTTCTATCAATCTTTCCTAGGCTATTAATTCCTTTATCAATATATGGGCTTGATCAATCTGATTCACTCGCTCTTGTATTTACTTTAAAAGAAAAGATCCTTAGAGAATGTAGTAGGATAGGAGTTTACCAAGAAATCCATTATGTGGGCAACAACTCCAAGTTTCTTATTTTCTTTCTTTTTTCAAGTCACAATCTGAATGATGACATTCTTTTTTGCTTTTGAAAAGAGAAGGGAAAAGGCCAATTTGCAGCGCCATCCTTAGAGTACAGCAGGGACACCTTTAAAAGAGAGTAACCCATCCCTTAAGAAGGGAAAAGTCTCTTTGAAAGGTCACTCTTATTAAAACATAAAAATAAAAACTTGCTTTCTTTCGAGGATTTTCCTCACTAAGGTTTCAGGACAAGGACTATAAATGATTGTGACAGACACAACCCCATTTTCTCTTAGCTATATGCTAAATACTTGTCTTTACCTTTGTTATTTGCATTTTGGTCGATAAAATCCCCAAGTGATTGAGGACTCGTGATCTTGAATCCTCTTACGTGTGATGTTTTTCCTATGATGTTTGAGATTTTTGTATTGCAGAGGGAAAAATGAGATCTTCTTAGAACAAGGTCAGAGGCGATGGACAAATTAGTTTATTTTGCTCCCAATGATAGATATAAACTCATGACATATACGAAGAAGTGTGGTTCATTCGAGAAATACCTACCTCTCTATATATCATTGGGATGTCTGAATTTTTCAAGACTCCATGTAGGACATGAGAGGCATAGAGAGGACTCACTAACAAGAAATGACTCAGACTCAATAAATGTGATCTTCATTGAACTTGAAGCATGCAAAACGATTACTCTCATTTGAAGCTAAAATCCCATTTAAAGGCAAGTTATGTTACTCAGGATCAAACATCGAAAAGGAAGGAAAGCCAAGCTTAACGGAGCCTTACTTATTCAGGGGGGAGAGTGGAGCCTCAAAAAGCACTGTGTTTCTGGCCCCCTCTTCATTCTCTACAATGTTCCAAACCTTTCGTCAATATATATGACAAATGATGATTGAGCTTAAGCAATGGGACGCTGACTGGCTGGCCTCAACCCTTTCTTTTGAACCTTAATAGTAATAGGACCTCCGTAAAATTTAAATGTGTCATAGAAATTTTTGGTATAGTTTATAGGATATTTGTGTCTTATTTCTAACACACTAGAAAACACAATGTAGTCATTTAATAGTCTTGTTTAGGAAAGATTTTCTCCTAATAAATTTTATGCTTTTTGATTTAGCTTTCAATATATAAGCCAGTAATCCCAACAAGTGGTATCCAAACCAATGGTTTAGATTGATGATAAGTTAAGGTTGAAGTAGCAACTAACTTAATGATAATGACAGTTTTTTGGGTAAAAAAAGTCTAAAAAAACTACATGTGAAGACAGTTGTTAATCATATTTTCAATAATTCTGATATTACATTTTTGAAAATAAAACCCACTTTTAACTCTGTAAAGAAGCTCATTGTTTACCCAAAAGGTCTTCAACACTTTTAATCCAATGGTACTCAATTTTTAAGTCTGCCAAGTAGTAGTGATGGAGATTAGTGGGAAAAAAATTATGCATGTGAAGAAGGTGGATTAAGTTTTGTCAAGAAAATCAAGCCAAAAGGAGAGATTTGTTAGGTCTTTGTCCTGATTTTCTTATCAAATTTGACTTTTAATTTTCTATTGAAGGACAGTTAAAATATTAAATAATTTCTTTTAAAATTCTGAAAGGAAAAAATATAATTATCTTCCATATTTGGCTAACCTCTTTATTTGGAGGAAAAATTTGGACCTCTATAAATTGAAAATTCCTCTTCTCATACCATAATACACTAGAATCCACAATGTAGTCGTTTAACAAACTTGTTTAGGGGAAGATTTTCTTCTAGTAATTTTTTTATGTTTTTTAAATTATTTTTAAATTTTTAATATGTAGGTCAATTACATACCCATAATATATTTTTAGTATATTTTTCTTTGTCGTATAATTTATTGCCTCAATGATTTTGTGAACTATCAGCTTCCTCATTACACCCTCTTATTTTCGATACCAACAATGGGATAGGGCAGTGGTGATGCGGGAAGAGAAAATACTATTCTCTTTTTTTCTACTTTTTCAAGTAAGGCGTTGTTATTATTTTTAAAAAGCTTGTTTTTAAAATTATAAAAATCAAAATTTTTAATCACTTGAGCAGAACGAAATAGAAAAATATTTTCTAAAAATATTTTCTCCAATACCAAACACACCCAGAATGTAGGGGCAGAGCTAACATATAATTAGAAAATTCACTCAATTTTTTTTTTTAGCAAAAATTATAATATTTATATATAGTCAAAATCATTTTATATATATATATATATATATATTAGATGTTGTATTTTTTTTTTAACTAACTTATATATTTATATTTAAATTTTATATGTAAAAATCTTGACTCCATCATATTAAAATGGATGTGAAAATGGGCACAGAAACAGAAGTTGAAGAGAATCCAAGAAAAGGTGGCGTTAAGCCTTTCATCATGGGTAATATACTTCATTTTTCTCTCTCTTAATTTATTTTCTTTAAGTAAAAATGATTTCAATTTCTTTTTCTCCTCAGCGACTGAATCATTTGAAAGGGTAGCAACGTTATGATATATTTTCTCCGTTCAATATATTTGTACATTATTAACTTGAGATATATATTAAAAATTAATAAATAATAAATATAATTTAATATTTTGAGAAATGCATTGCATGATTTATAGTATTTTTATTTTTACTTGTCATTTTTTATATATTAAGATTAGACAACTTCTTTTTTCTATTTTTCCATTAGAACTAATTGTCTTTTCCCTAAATTAATTTCAAGACACAATGTAAACATCATTTAACAGGGATACTCTTATAAAATAACTATGTTATTAATTATTTTTCTTAATGAATGTGCAAAGTCAAAACATAACAAATAAAATTAAAAGGATGAAGTATTTAATTGTAAGAATAAAATGAGTAAAAATAAATAAATTATTAATTAATTTTTGAAACTACACAAGTATGTTGATAGTCTATTTTTAATATTGTAGACAAGTTTAGATGGATGTAGGGAGTATAAATGAACATGATACTCCTTCCATTTCTAAATAAATAATCTTTGAACTTTTTCATTTTTTTGCTAAATAAGTAATTGTTTTAGATAAACAAAAAGAAATTAATGATGTTTTTTAAAATTTATCTTACTTTAAATAAAGAGTATTTTACATGATCAAGAAACTACTCCCTCCATTCACTTTTACTTATACTAATTATTTTTTTAATTGACTTTCTATTTTTACTTGTCACTTTTGACATATCAAGAAAAAAAAAAAAAAAAATTCCCATTTTATCCTTAACATTAATTGCTTATTCTCCTAACTATTACAAGGCACATTACTCTAAATGTCAATTTTAAGGGATAATATGGTAAAATAGTCATATCAATAATTCTTTTCATAATGAGTGTGTTATGTGAAAAAGTTACAAGTAAAAATCAACGGAGAAAGTGATAAAAAGTTACATATTTTTTCAAGATATGCATTATTCTCTCCATCTCAAAATAGTTGACATATTTGTTAAAAAATGTCTCAAAATAATTGACATATTTAAGAAATTAAGAGATAATAATCATTTTTTTCCAACTCCATTCTTAGTAACATTTATTCTAGAATTAAGAGACGTGTAAATTAATGAAGATTAAAGAATTAATAAGAATTATATTAATCAAATCACACTCCTAATTAATTTTAAGAGTTGTGCAAAATCTATACATGCTAACAATTTTGAGACGGAGATAGTAACAATAAGTTACTCCAATCTCTTCATTTCAAAATAGTTAGTCTTCTTTCTAAAGATACTTATTTCAATTTAATTGTCTTTTTTATGAAATAAAGTTTTTTCAATACTATATTATCATTAAATGACTAAACAAAGTGTATATACTCAAATTTATATTTCAAAAAATAATTAATAAGATTAGTTTGGTAAAAAAAATCTTGATATTTTTTTTAAAATAAAGTGTCAAGTCAACAAAAATCAATTATTTTAAAACGGAAAAAATAATTAAAACACATTTTATTTTTTTAAAATAAGTAATTTCTTATGGAATGTGTCTAAGTTAAAAAATTTACTTATTTAATAACGGAGAGGGTAATCCACTTGATGATATTTTATCAAATGAATGCTGCTGCTGCCACTGGAACTAGCATTTTTTAAATATAGACTGCACTCTGAAATGGGTTGGCCAGGGTAAGGGCAATTATTTCTGATACTTACCTGGGATGGTTCAGGGTTGTCTTTGAATACATTTCCACAATTTTATTGATTATATATAATAGTAAATATATAAAATTATTTCATGTAGTGATAAAATAATATACTTAATCCACTTTAGTAATATAGTCCCTTTTCCTTACTATAACAATAAAGTTACAAAAATTCTTTTTGAGTTATGAAATATAAAGCAAGAATAAAAAGAATGGAGAGAGAAGAGTGGAAACTTCTTTATTTCTCATGAGGAATTCTTGTGGGCTTCTTAAAGAGTGAATAACAATGAACGAAAACCTATTTATTTATAGAGAAAAACTAACTTTGGAGTTTCTAATTTTTCTATAAACAGACATTCGTTATATATGGTAAAGTACACATTCACTATGTATGATAAGGTATACATTCACTATATATGATAAAGTACATATTCACTATACATGGTAAAGTGGATATTCACTATATATGGTAATACATTTATAACACTTCTCCTTAAATGTCTAATTGATAGACAATGTGCCTCGTTAAAACCTTACTAGGAAAAATTCAGTGGAAATTTTTTTTAGTGAAGGTAAACGAGTACACATCTTTAATAAATTTCGGTTGCCTCATTAAAAACCTTACAAGAAAAATTCAGTGAGACAAAACCTTGAAAGGAAAGAAGAGTACAACACGTATTTGCTCCCCCTGATGAGAATATCAGTTCCGAATCTTGAATCTTCACATTTCACTCTTGTGCATCACCTTCTCAAAAGTTGTAATTGATAGAGACTTTGTGAATAATTAGTCATATGATCACTCGAACGAATTTACTGCATGTTGATATCATCATTCTCTTGGAGCTCATGTATGTAGAAAAGTTTTGATGAAATGTGCTTCGTTCTATCTCTTTTTATAAATCCTTCTTTGAGATGTGCTATGTATGCAACATTTTCTTCATGAAAAATCTTGGATACTTTGTCACATTTCAAACCACATTTTTCTCAAATGAAATGTATCATTGACCTCAACCACATACATTCTCGACTTGCTTTATGAATAACTATCGTCTTAGCATAATATGAATGTCATGTATACATGGAATGATAATAGGTAATATGTATGTAATAAATCATTATGTCGATCATATGAATATCATGTATATTCAAAAAATTGACAATATGTGTTAGCATAAACACATCAATACAAGGACTTTCAATTGCAATATGCAAGTGATCTACTTCACTATATCCATGTAGAAGTAAAATTATATCATGCTCATAGTTGAAGAAAATGTGTAAATGCATCAATTGCACAAGATATGATACTTCAGGATCTAATCCAATTTTGCATGTTTCTCATCTCAGAAGATAATCTATCATTTTTAAAAACTCTCCAAGAGTTTCAATAATTTTCAAGTTATAAATTTATGTGATATAAGGATTATAAGTATGTTTCTCAAAACTTTTATATGCTTCAAACATTTTGAATCCTTAAAAAAAAAATTATATGAATTTTGTCAAGTGACAATATTCAACATTTGTGACATCTTTAAGTGTCTGGACTGCAAATCAAATAAGTTTTATGATTACCAAGATGCATTTTTTATGTCATTTAATAAATATTTCTACGTCATCATGCTTACATAAAAATAGAATTCATGTCCTCGTAATCTTTTACAATATTGCGTCAACATTGAAGCAAAGATATCGTCGATGAATATCATTTCACAATGTGACATGACATTTTGAGATCTCATCACTTCATTATTTTCAAGTACCTAACCTCACATAAGATTTCATGAAGTGTTATGTCGTAGGCTCTTGAAGTTCTCCATGCATACAATGGATTTTGTCCTTCAGAGACATTCAATTTGGAGCATTTATAGCTAAATATAAGATTAATATTGGATCATCAAATGCCCCTAGCATTTGAATTTGAATTATCTTTTGAATGAGGATCATATTGATGATAATTCATAGTATATTCCCTAGTTGTTTATAACTCCCCCTCATGTTAGGAAAACTAACATACATCTCAATTTTCTTTAGAAAATACATCACTGTGCATCATTGTATATCCATTGATCAAATACCACATATCAAAATTACTAGATGGAATAATTGGTTCCTAACCTTGAACTAATTGAGAGGGAAGAGATAGTCATAATTTATTGGTCTAATGCATACAAGTGTTATAGTATGCAATATATCACATTTCAGACCAACACATGAAGCTTTGTTCTCATTAGCAATGATTTGGCTATTTATAAACGATAGTCAATGCCAAACTAGCATTATCAAGATGAATTGTCTTGATTATATAATCTGAAAATTTTTGCTCTTCACTCAATTTATATTGAGCAAATAACTTTATGGATGTCAAACTATAGTTTAACAAGAAACACACATGTGATCATCTTGTATCAATGCATCTTAATATATATCAAGTAATATGTGAATGAGCCCTTATTCACCTTTAATACTTCCAAAATTTAGGATATCCAACCCCAACATGAGTTTGTCCAACCAACTTGTCATGAGAACAGAGAACATTAAAAGTTCATGAAGAATTTTTTAATTCTTCAATATATGTTTAATACTCAATATGCACATCTTTAGGATGTCGTAATTGTTCATGTCAACTTATGAACTTTTATACTAGTAAACTCCAAGTTTACCATGACATGTGTATTTTGCTTTAGTAAATTTTTTATTTACTATGACATGAATTTTATATCAACAAACTCCTAGTTTATTATAACATGTGATCTCATCATACTCGAGTAACTTTTCACATTTGTATTTCTTACCGCAGTAACTTGAAGATATTCAATCTTTCAATTATTCTACCGCGTCTGGAGGTGGATTGTGATATCTTTATAATAAAAAATACATTGAATGTATATACAGTCATATTTACCCCAGGATATAGATCTATATTTATAATAATCAAAATTCTCATTCCACGGGAATGAAATATAATCGTGTCTTAAGTGTATCGAATTATGATAGCTTCTAACCTCTTTCATGATATTGCTACTTCAGGAGAAAATCGAGGCATACATATAATGTATAGAATTTTTCTCTAACATATCTTTCATGATGTATCATGCTTCAAATCAGTTTCCCCTTTTGATTGATAATAGGCATAATAAATTCAATCACAACTATATAAGAGTCTATGTAAATTTTGACATTGAAAATATTAACACCACTTCTAATGGTTATTATGACACGAGCATCAAAGTAACCAATGCATACTACTATTAATACATAAACAAAGCACAGACCCGTGAGTAAATAAAAAATATTAAACCAATAATAATAATCAAAAGGCTCGTCACTTTACCTGAGATGGCCACTACAACTATTTGCATATTTACTAAAATCAAACCTCATGAGAATTGTATACAAACATTAATTAATTAATACAATTGAATTATTCTCTTCCATAAATAGATTTTATCGTATACCAATTACTTAACCACTTGATTTCAAATAAAATACTGTTGACAATGTCAAGCTTTATAAGTCATTAGTATTAATGTGATTAAACTTCAATAAAATATTAGAGACTCGTGCTGATAACGTGTGATGAAATATAAAGTAAGAACAAGAAGAATGGAGAGAGAAGACAGGAGACTTCTTTATTTCTCATGAGGAATTCTTGAGGGGTTCTTGAGGAGTGAATAACAATGAAGAAAAACCCCTTTATTTATAGAAAAAAACTAAGCTTGGGGTTTCTATCTTTTCCATAAATAGACATTCACTATATATGATAAAGTACACATTCATTATATATGGTAAAGTAGAAATTCACTATATATGGTAATACATTTATAACATTTTAAGCATTAAAAATAACTTTGACTTTTAGTTGTAATTGCATAATCACTATTACAATTATATATAGGCAAAATGGTTCGATTTATCCTTGTACTATGTCGGTTTTGTAAGTTGGACACTTCTACATACATGTTTGTCATCTGGACCCCTGAACCCACTAAAAAGTAATATTTCAAACCCTTTGATCGTTGACCAAGCCTATGTGGCATTAAAAGGGCTAACTAGGATGAGGTGCGTGGTACGAGTGGGGTCAATTTTATATTAAAATAATTAAAAAAATAAAAGTAATATTAAATTTAAAAAAAATAAAAAATAACCTTTTTTCCCTCCATCAATTTTAATTAAAAAATATTTTTTAAAATTTAAAAATAATAAATTTTTAAAAAAAAAATTAAAAAAAAAACTTCCCCAACCCCCTCCTACTTCCAACCACAACCCCACCCCATCCCTCAGCCCCCTCTTCCAACCCCCTCCCCCGTCCAGCCACCCCCACCCCACCCTCTCACACCCTTCCAGCCCCCCTCCCCCATCCAGTAGGGCTGTTCAAAATAGAATCGTAACCGCTAACCCAACCGCAAAGTTAGTTTATTGGCTTATTGGTAATGGGTTATCAGATTAATGGTTGGAGAACGGATCAAAATTTTATAATTAATGGCTAATTGGTGCGGGAGAGGATTACTCAATTTTCTTATCGGGCAAACCGTAACCCATTAAGAATTATTATAATTATATTTTTACCCCTAGATATATCAAGTATCTTTGTTAATCCAGCATATAAAACTCCATTTATTGTTCTATTCACTTGTTACTTAGGAAAATAACATGCCACTTTTTGTGACATCTAACCATAAAGCACAATCAAGACTCTCTAAAATGTAAAGAAAACCTAAAAATAATTCTTAAATCAAAACATAAATTATTCTTTCCACCACAAAGGACCACAATAAAAATGAAACAATTCAAATGTGCCCTACACAAAGTTTGATATAAAACATAAAAATTCAAAAAATACTAAAGTTTTGATTTTTCTTGTTTGATTCTAATGTTTTAACCTATTAAATAACTATAAGAAGCCTAAAAGATTTATAAATAGATCAATCGTAGTATACAAATAATTTAGTCAGTGAGAAATGAAGGAACTATCAATAATCGCTTGATATTTTATTGTCTCTTAAATTAATTAATTACACCACCCGATAACCGTCCGTTAATTGCTAATCCAATACCGAACCAACCGTTATCTTATTGAGTGACTAGCGGATTAGTATATTTAAAAGTCGATAACCGATAAGCCGTATCGCTATGCATAATTATCCAACCGATCCAACGATAAGCAACCCTACCGTCCAGCCACCCTCACCCCACCCTTCACCCCCATCCCTCATTCAGCCATGGCTGTCATGGCATCACCATTAACATCCCCCACCCCTACAGCTCTTTTCGTCTCTCTTTATCCCCCACCTCCACAGTCATGGCTGCCATAGACATCACCATCACCATATAAATATCTCTCTCTTCGTCTTCTTTTTCTTCATCATCATATATGCAGGATTTCTGGGCAACCCCTGAAGAAGGTCTTTGCTTTGTTTGTTTTTTTATTTTGTCAAGTCTTTGTTGTAGTTGATATTGTTGTTGTTTTTCATTGTAAAAAAAATAAATTATTGTTTTACTTTTTAAATGCTTTTTATTCACTTTCTCAATTTGAATTTTTTATTTTGTTTAGGATTAATTTTCTAACTTTTATAAATTGTTAAAGATATCTAAATAAAAATTAAAAATTATTATGTTTGTGTATGTGAATTTATAGTTAAAACTTTAAATTAATTGGAGAGAAATTTTAATTATTTGGAATAAATTTGATGTTTAATTAAATTTATTGTGTTTGTGTATTAGAATTTACAGTTAAAAATTTAAATTAATTTAAATTAAAAATGTATTGTGTTTGTGTATTAGAATTTCTATAATTTATAAAAATAATTTATTTAATTATGTTTGTTAAAGATATTCAAATTTAAAAATAAAAAATTCATTATGTTTGTATATATGAATTTATTGTTAAAAATTTAAATTAATTGGAGAAGAATTTTAATTATTTGGAATGAATATGATATTTAATTTGTGAGCAAAAATAAAAACATTATTATTAAAAATTTTCTAAAATTTATAAAAAAAATTATTTAATTAAATTTATTTTAATGTTTAATTTCTTATGTATCATTTTAAAAATGACATGGAGTTTAATGTAATACTTGAAAATGATGTGGAAGCTGACGTGGCAGATGTGGAAGCTGACATGGCAGCTGACGTGGCGAGAGTGTATTACACTCACTAAAAAATTATTTAAAATATTACTTTTTAGTGGGTTCAGGGGTCCAGATGACAAACATGTAAGTAGAAGTGTTCAACTTACAAAACCGACATAGTACAAGGGTCCATCGAACTTAATGTAAGAGTTTTTGTCTTGATTTTCTTACCAAATTTGAGTATCAATTTTCTATAGAAGAAAAATAAAAGTAGTATCATAATTACTTTTACTTTTTTCTAAAAGAAAAATATAAGACTCTTCCATATTTGTCTAACCTCTTTCTTAGAGAAAAAATTTTGGACCCTATAAATTGAGGATCCCTCTTCTTATTTCATAACACAATATCATCCACAATATAGTCATTTAAGAATTTTGTTTAGGGGGAGATTTCTTCCAACAGTTTCATGTTTTCTTTAATAGTACTTTTCATATGTTGGCCAATTGGCCAAATAATATCAATATATGTCCTTTTAGTATACTTTTATTTTTCATTTGAATTATCACCTGATGGTTTGCAACTACTAGCTTCCACATGACGCCCTCTATTTTGAACCCAACAACTTGTATCAGAGCCTTTTGAACCAAATAATATCAATCTTGTTGTTACATATTTGAAAATAAAACTCATTTTTAACCTTTTAAGGGGCTCCAATATGTTTCACCTGAAAGGGCTTATATATTTTTAACCTAAGAAAACTCTATTTTTAAACATGCTAAGCAGCAGTAATGAAGATTATGTGAAGAATAAAGATTATACATGTGAAGAAGACGGATCAAGTTTTGTCAAGAAAATCAAGTCAAAAAGTGGAAATTTGTTAGGGTTTTGCCCTGGTTTTCTTACAAAATTTGAGTATTAATTTTTTATAGAAGGAAAATAAAAGTAGTACCATAATTACTTTAACATTTTCTTAAAGAAAACTATAAAACTCTTCCATATTTGGCTAACCTCTTTCTTAGAGGAAAAGTTTTGGACCTCTTTAAGTTGAGGATCTCTCTTCTTATTTCACAACACAATAGCATCCATAATGTAGTCGTTTAAGAAAATTTTCTCCCTACAGTTTTATGTTTTCTTTAGTATCAGTTTTATGTGTTGGCCAATTGGCCAAATATTATCAATAATATATCTTTTTAGTGTACTTTTATTTATAATCTAAATTATCAGCACGATGATTTTCAACTACTAGCTTCCGCATGACGCCCTTTCCATTTTGAACCCGATACTTAATATATTCACTGACTTTCAGATAGAGTTCTAACTTATATAAATGAGTATGTCTAATCCTACAAGAATCGAACAATATAGAAAAAAGAATAAGATATCATTCCCTTCCTTATTTCTTGTTTATATATTTTCATTATATTATTCTATATATTGGACTCCTGGTATTGGACTTGGTAGTTAAAAAGGTAGAAATAAGAGGTGTATGGAGGATCTCCCAAAGATTAAGTGCGGTAGCTTGAGTTTGGCAAGTGCTTTGGAGATTAGTGAGAAGTTGACAACAATGGGGGCTTGGAAGAATAGAGGGGATGTGGATAATATGTGTGAGATGACTGCCAGTTGCATCAGGGAGACTGATAGAGAGGTGTTGAGTGTCTTGAGAGGTCGATCTAGTAAGAATCGAGGGGAATAGTGATGGAACGAAGAGGTTAAAAGGAAGGTAGAGACTAGAAAGGTCACCAATGCTAAGTTGGTAGAGAGAAAGGATGATGAGAAGAAGCGAAGAAATTTGGAGGAGAATAAGTTAGCTAAGAGAGAGGCTAAGCTAGCAGTTATAGTGGCTAAGACAGTAACTTTCGAGATTTTATATGTGGATTTAAAGGAGAAAGATGGAGATAAGAAGTTGTATAGGCTGTCTAAGGCTAGGGAACGGTGGTCTTGCAACCTTAACCAAGTGAAGTACATCAAGGGGGAGAATGGAAAAGTTTTGATGGAGGATGCTCACATTTGAAGGCGTTGGCATTCCTATTTTCATAGACTTATGAATGATGAGGGAGACAGTTTTTATGTTGTAGGATTTGGAGAACTCAAAGAGGTGTCACAATTATATTTATTATAGGCATATCAAGGTCAAGGAGGTCAAGGGTTCTATCTGTAGGATGTGGAGGAGTCGGGCGACTAAGCTAGATAAGATTCCGATTGATTTTTGGAAAAACACTAATGGGGCAGGTTTGGAGTGGTTGACAAGGTTGTTTAACAATAGTTTTAGGAAAAATCAGATGTATGAATCTTGGAGGTAGAGTATGATGATTCCTCTATATAATAAAAAGAGGGACGTTCAGAGTTACAACAACTATAGGAGTATCAAGTTGTTAAGTCATACTATGAAGGTTTGGGAAAGAGTGGTAGAATTGAGTCTGAGAAGGATCGTGACTATTTCTAATAATTAGTTTGGTTTTATGCCAGATCTCTCAACTACTGAGGCCATTTACCTTATCAGGATATTAGTGGAGTTGTTCAGGAAGAAAAAGAAAGACTTGCACATGGTGTTCATTGATCTTAGAAGGCGTATGACAAAGTCCCTAAGAATATTTTATAAAGGTTCTTAAAGTCTAGAGGGGTTCCTGTGGCATACATTAGGTCTATTCAGTACATGTACAACGATGTAAAAACTCATGTGAGGATATTAGGAGATTCAAAACACTTTTTTATTTTGACAAGGTTGCACCAGGGTTCAAATCTTAGCTTATTTTTAATTGCCTTGGTGATGGATGTTTTGATGTGGAGTATTTAAGGAGAGATGCCTTGGTGTCTGTTATTTGCTGATAATGTTGTACTAGTTGACGACATTTGCAGAGGAATTAATGATAAATTGGATGATTAGAGACAGAATCTTGAGTCTAAAGAATTTAGGTTGAGAAGGATCAAGATAGAGTACTTGGAATGTAAGTTTAGTGATTTGTCACATGAGGTTGACGTGGTGGTGAAGATGGATTCTCAATCCATTCAAAAGATGGAGAGTTTTGAGTATCTTGGGTCTATGATTCAGAGAAATGATGAGATTGACGAGGATCTAATTATACCGTATTGGTGCAGGGTAGTTGAAATATAGGCTTGCTTCAGGAGTCTTGTATGATAAAAAGATAACTCTTAAGCGTAAAGGTAAGTTTTAATGAGTGGCAGTCCGACTGACTATGTTGTTTGGAGCGGAATGTTGGCCAATTAGGAACTCTCACATCCAAAAGTTGAAGGTGGAAAAAATAAAGTTTTTGTGATGGATGTGTGGACTTACCAAGATGGATAGGGTTAGAAATAAGATTATATAGGAGAAAGTGGGAGTGGTTTCTATGGAGGACAAAATCCAAGAAGTGAGGTTGCAATGGTTTGGGCATATGATGGAGAGGGGGTGTAAATGCTCTAGAATGAAGGTGTGAGAGGCTGGCTATGGATGTTTTTAAGCATGGTAGAGGTAGGCCGAAGAAATATTGCAGGGAGGTGATTAGACATGACATGGAGCATTTACAGCTTACTAAGGATAAGACCCTTGATAAGAAGGTATGGAGGACGCGAATTAGGGTAGATAGTTAGTAGGTAGGAGTACATCCCTAATGGTATGGAAAAGTTCTTTGTTTGTATTTGTGCATGTTGTTCTTTTACTCTCTTGCTCGTGGTATTTTGGTGATGTCTATGATTTTGAATAACTTGCTTACAGTTTTACTTTGTGGATGTCTTCTTTCTTATCATATAGCGATGTGATATCCCTCTAGTTGTTTTCTTTTTTTTGTTTATTATACTGTTATCTTTCCTGAGCCGGGGGTCTATCAAAAATAGTCTCTCTACTTTATCTATAGTAGTAGTATGGACTACGTACACTTTATCCTCCCTAGACCCCACTTTATCCAAATACACTGGGTATGTTGTTATATTATTTTGTATGTTGCTTACATTTTATAATACGTTATATGTCTGACTCTGCAATTAGAGTTATATGCGTTTGGAAATTCGTCCTAATCCATTTGATATAATTCAAATTCTCTCAATGCCTTTTACTAGAACCTAAACAAGAGAGCTCCAAGATATGTAAGGTATGTTCATGAAAAAAGGACATGTTGGAGCATGTTTTGATCTCATCAAAAGGGTTCCACATAATAAGAATCGAACTAGGAGCTCAAAGGGAGGAATGGTGGACTTCCTACTAATGATGACTCACATTAAGATCAGCCAAGGGCTTGACCAACTGCCACATAAGATGAAAAAAGAAGGGCAAAGGAGGTGCACACTACCTTAGGGTGACAGATTGCTTGGATGCCCGTCAAAAGCTTGACCAACCCTCTACCAAGCTGTCAAGATGAGCCAAGGATGGAGCTATACTTTCTAAGGATAATGGGTGACTTGAATATTAGTCACCCTAGTAATGTATTGTCCCTGGAGTTGTCAAGCAAAAGCAGACCCACGTTTTGGGCTTTATTTTTATATTTATACAAAGTCAATTTTGGGCCTTTGTAATAGACTATAAATAGAAACTTCTAGATTTTATTTTTCTTAGTTATTACTGTTTATTGAATGAGCCAAACACTTGAGAGTGTGAATGGAAAGCTCGGTTGAATGTTTTCTTGGAAGCAAGAGTTTTGAGGGCGTTACGATCCCCTCTTGGTCCACGTAGAGATAGGTATTCATAGGATTAATATAATTAGGGGTTTTTGGATTTGAAACATCTAAGTGTTCTTATTTCATCAACATTCTTATGTCTATCTTCATCTATCTGTCAATTTCTATTTTACTTTCTTAGTTAAATTATTGTTTTCATAATTTGCCTCATATCATTTGGTATTAGACCCAAGCTTGAGTTTGTTTCCACAAATTTAATCTTGGGTGTATTATCTAGAAAAATCAAAAAGTGAGAGTAGTAGTGTTTTTCATATTTTTAGGATTTTTCAAATTTTAAGCTTTTGATTTTGAGTCTTGTTTGTGTTTCTAATACTAGAATCTTGTTTCCTTGTACTATTTGTGTTAAAATCTAAATTTGAGCTTGGTCTGGTAAGATTTGAGTAGCCTACAATTGTTGAAGCTTGAGTTTGAAAAAACTTTAAAGTGAGTACAAAAATCTAAAAGCTTTGGTTGAGTTTTGAGGCTTAAAATTGCTTGGATTGTGTTCGGGAGCTTGGGTTTCGAATTTTGTCTAATTTTGAGTTTCTTTGGATAAAGGTTGATTTTTAAATGATCATATGTGTTTTTCATAATCTTCTTGTCTTGTTGAATAAGAAGCTCAAAATATAAGGTTTGATCCAAAAAGGGTAAAGGAAAAAAGAGTTGTACTTGTTTGTGACAAAGAATATTCCAAAAAGGTACAAGGGCCCACAAACATTTCCATTTGGAGGTGGGTGACATATCACTTGACTCACTATCAAGGAGGTGACAAGTCACCACTTGACCCATCATAGCTCACCTTACCAATACCATATGCTGGTTTAGCTTGATGGAAGCCTTGACGAGTCGCCAAGGTAGTGACGACCCATCACTTGATTAGTCATAACCATCAAGCTTTAGACACATTCTGGATATGGAGTGACGACTCCTTTGACTATCAGTCAGCCAAGTGACGGTCAGTCACTTGACCAGTCAATTTAGAAAGTTTTTGTAAGATCATTTTAGATCTGTCATTTCATTTCTTTAATTCCTAATCATATTTTACTTTATTCTATCACTAATTAAGAACTAGTAATCCACTGACTCAGTTATAAATTAGTTCTTGAGTTTGATTTCTTTCTTTGTACCATTTTTTTGTGCTTTTCTAGTTTTTTTATTTCATCGTAACTTCTTGGTTCAAGCCTATAAGAAATTTGTTTTAGACCTTCAAACAAGAATCTATTTCGGACAAAAGTAGTAAACGACACTTCATCTACCACCTAAGTATAATCTATCCTTCAATATTTATGGATCCAAGTGTGAGGTTTACAAAGATGTGTTGAGATTTTGAGGTTGTTTTACTAATGTTAAATTGCTTGTTATTTTTGTTAGTGTTTTTATTTATTAGGTACAATGGCTCCGAAAGGTGAAACACTACAAGCCATGTATAACAATGCCTCGAATACAATATTAGCAGCAATTGAATCCTTAAGTCGGAGAATGGAATCCATGGAAGGTCACATAACGACACTACAAGGAAGTGTGCCAAGTATGGATGGGAGGATGATTAACATGGAAGTTCATCTAAATTCCACCCAATTCACTCCTCAAAATTACCATGCCACTTCTAGTGGACATGCTCAAAACACACCCACTACCATCTCCCCAGAAAAACTTCACCAAATGTACAATCCACCAAGGCAAATACAATATCGCATCATCTAATCCACTACCTACCCTCACAACTAAGTCAATCAATCATTTCCCCAAAACTAAGAACCCCCTGACCAAATACCCCATCACCAAGTACCCCAAGCACCACCAAACCAAATCTCACCACCTCAAGCTCTACTTAACCATAATCAAACCATCCAAGTTAAAGAAGATCCACAAAATGAGTTCGAGGAGTATGATGAAATGTCTATATTTGTAGAGTACATGAGGACTATACCAAGGATTTAAGAAGTGCATAGAAGTCGAGGAGGAAGATTTGGTCCTATTCCACATAGAAGAGGAAACTTAGGAAATTAACACTAAGGGGAAGGACAATGGAATTACCATGAGGAACAAGGTGGCAATAGAGACAAGATGTAGCGATCAATTCAATCAAGACTAATCTTTCAAAATTAAAAAAAAATAATCTCGAGAATTATTTAGAGTGGGAGTACACTTGTGAAACAATTTTTCAAGTTAATGATCTATCTGAATTCCAGAAGAGTTGCTATGCCATAGCTTAATTTGAAAGGTTTTCTATTACATGGTGGGAATATGCAAAAAGATTTCAGCAAGTTCTAAAAAAGGGACACCACCACCATGGGATGCATTGAAGGATCTCATGAAAAGGATGTATGTGTTGGAAAGATATAGACATGAGTTATTTGACATGTTGTACAACCTAAGGGAAATAACAATAGTGTCTTGACTTACTATGATTAATTTTATACTATGATGAATTTCAACAATTGATCCTGAAGTTTGAGTCTCATGAAAATATGGAAGATGTTGTCATACATTTTAAGGTTGGATTGAACAAGGTGATCTCCTTGGTAATGACTTTTCATAAGTTTTCTACCAAAAAAGACATCTTTCAAGTGGCCTTGGTGTTGAGAGAGATCTCACGGAGAGGACTTCTATCAAGCACAAAGGGTACTCACCCACTAATTCTTAGGGTAAGAATAAAGAAGTAACTCAATCGTCATTGGAATGAATAATAATAAGGACGTCACTAAGTCCTACGATAACAAGCCCATAGAAAAGACTACTCCAAAGTACCCACCAAAGAATAAAAGTAACAAATATCCAACTACTAATCCTAAAGGTTTCCAATTTTTAAATTCCAAGGTTGGGAGCACAAGGAAAATGAGTGACCTGACTAAAGAATGTGATCCTTAAGAAGGAAGAATGTATTACCTTAGAGAAATGATGGAGCAAAAAGATGATATTGAAGGAGACACCCATGAAGGAGAGGTATTTAAAGAAAATGAGCAAGTAAATAAAGGAAATGAGGATGCTTGGCCTCAAGATGGAGAGTTTGAGGTTCCAAACTTTGTAGTGAGACAAGTGAGAATTAGAAAGACATTAGATGACCCAAGTCAAAGGGAAAATCTATTCCATCCTAAATGCATTATAAAGGAGAATTTATGACCATTGGTTATTAATAGTGGAAGTTGTTCTAATGTTGCAAATGCCACTGTGGTGGATTTCTTAAATTTTTCCACAACCAAGCGTGCTACACCGTACAAGCTACAATGGCTAAATATAGTGTGTGGAATTCAAAGTGACTAGACAAGTTGTGATTCAGTTCAAGATTAGGAGCTCACAGTGAGGTACTTTGTGACGTGATTCCCATGCAAGATTGTCATATATTATTTGGAAAACCATAGAAATACAATTTTTCAACCAACCATGGTGGAAGAAATAATAAGATTCCTTATAAGTTGAAAGGTTGGAAGTTTATACTTCATCCTCTTTCACTCTTGCAAGCGAATAAGGTATATCAAAGAATGAGAGAGTTGAAAAAGAAGGGTAAAAAGTAAAGAGAGGCAGAACCCCATGAAAATAAGAATGATGAAGGGGGAGAAATAAAGAAATTGAATAGGATGAGTATATTGGTGATGTTGTCTAGGAACAATGATCTCTTCAAGGGGCATGATGATGAAACACCATGCTCCTCATAGATAATGCTTTTCATGCTAACCATTCTACTTCTCCTATCTCCCATTCTATTTCCTTTGTTTTACAGGACTATGATGATGTATTTTCAAAGGCTATTCAAGAATAATTTCCCCTACTTCAAGGAATTAAACATCAAATTGACTTTTTTTTGGGTTTAAAATTACAAAACAAATTGGCCTACCAAAGCAATCCAGAAGACACATAGGAAATTCAAAGGCAAATTGAGGAACTTTTTATCAAGGGGTACATAATAGAAAGAATGAGTTCATGTGTGGTTCTGGTATTATTGGTATAAAAAAAGGATGGGTCTTGATGCATGTGTGTTGGTTATCGAGCAATCAATAAGATAATGGTAAAGTATCGCCACCTTATTCCCTATTTGGATGATATGCTAAATGAATTAAATGGTTCTTGTGTGTTTTCTCAGATATACTATAGGGATGGGTACCAACAAATCTGAATGCAACTGGGTGATGAGTGGAAAACCACCTTCAAGACCAAGTTTGGTCTATATGAATGGATAGTTATGCCTTTGGCCTCATCAACGCTCCTAGTACCTTCATGAGGTACACGAACCATGTCATGAAACCTTTCATTAGGAAATATGTGGTAATGTACTTTAATGATGTCTTAGTTTAAAACAAATCTCTTAAAGAGCATGTTTTACATTTACAAAGTATATTTGATGTGCTTAGGGGAGAAAAATTGTATGCTAATCTTGAAAAATGTTATTTCAAGAAGAGAGGTTGATGAATCCAAGATAGACACTATTAAGAACTATCCATCTCCAAAATCCATTAGTTAAGTATGAAGTTTCCATTGGTTGCCTAGTTTATAGGGGGGTTTGTCAATAAGTTTAGCACTATCACCGCTTCCTTGAATGAGGTAATACATAAGGATAAGCCTTTAAAATAGGGTGATGAACAAGCTAAAGCCTTTGAAACTTTATAATCCATGCTTATCTTCGCTCCCTTGTTGCAATTACCCAACTTTGATAAAATGTTTGGAACAAAGTGTGATGGTATCAAGGTTGGCATTGAAGTCGTCTTAATGCATGATCAAATATAATAACCCTTCAGGTTATTTTCCATATTTCTGAATATTTTTGTTGTTAAATCTTCTCTATAGCTTCCCCAAGTCAGTTATGACTTGCCGGGACTGACAGTTCATTTGTTTTTTAGACCAAATTCCCTGTATAGAAGTCTTTGTTGGTTTAAAATAGCCATTGGAAAAAAAATAGTAAAATGGTCTTGTATGAAAATTCTAACTACACCAGAAGCTCCAAAATATCAATTTTAGGCTAGGTAGACCTTTGGTTCGGGTCCTGAGGTACCCAGGCTCATTTCAACCTATTGGTCGAAAAGTGGTAAAATTTGAAATATAGATGTGAGACCCACATTTGATCGAAATGACCTCGGATGGGAATTCTGAGTGCTCTATTGCATCCAAAATGTAGAATTTAATATGGTAACATATTCATTTGGGTATACGGGATTTTATAAATCTTGAGGCCTTAACGGAGACTTGGAAGATTTCCAAGCCTTCAGCTGTCAACAGATGTGGTTGCGATCGCCATACAAGGGCCGCAGTCATGGTACTCTTGGAAGGGAGGCAGTTTTATCGCCATTAGCAAGTCACGATCACCATTAATTTTGAATTCATCAGCTAGTGCGATTGCACACCTCAGGGTCATGATATCGACTCCCGAGAACCTGGACTGGGTATAAATAGAGACCATATCCATGATTTTAGGAATTTATCATCTTTCTTCTTAAAAGATAAATCCTAGAATAATGTGAGATATTAATATAGAAGCTTGTAGGATCTTTGAAAGCTAGATTAAGATCTATTTTCGCGATTATCTTTCGATTTAAGGTAAGAATTCACCCTTTTTAGGGTGAAATTTCTTGATTTATTGTTCAAAACCCCAAACCCCTTATGTCTTGATTTTAGCCTCAATTTAGCTTGATTTTCACCCATTGTTTAGTGTAATGATTCCTTGAGCTTGATATTATGTTGGGTTGGTTTCAAAAATGCAATTTTTGTAAGTGGGGCCCACATGGGGGGTTTTAAGGTAATTTTTGAACCCAAAGCACAATGGTGCAATATGGGTATCGTTATACTTGTATTGATGAGTAGAATATATTTTTGATATCTTGTCATCTTAAGGAGGCTTCTCTAATAGGAGAAGTGAAGGTTTAGCGATTCGTTGAGCTTTCTTCAGTGTCGAGGTAGGCTAGGTTGACCCCTTGTTAGATTGAGCTATTTCATAGTATTATTATGATATTATGTTACATTTGGGATGGGTTTAGGTGTTGTATTGATGAAAATGTAATACTTAGGGTAGTTGAGTCATTTAGACTACTTGACACTGTAAGCTTGAAACACTTAGTTAGTTCCTTATACCTCAGGTGAATTAGGCTTCATTTCTCATGCTTGGCATGATAATTCCTTAGACGACTCAAGTTAAATAAAAATTCTCTAGATACTCATGTTTAGGGTAAGTTTGACCTTAGTTGTATACACTAATAAAGGATGCCTTAGTCCACTTGACTTAGTTAATGTGTTTGAAGAAAATCTCTACCTTAGGACTAATTGTGGCTTTATTTATATCTAAAAGTGGATTGAGATACTTTAAGTTTAGTTCATGTATAAATTTGCCTAAAATGAAACTTGAGGATTAGAAGTGGATTCATAACCCATTTTAGGCTATGACACATGTTAGCTTTAGTAAAACCATTTACGCTTATTATATTCGTTGAAATATGTATTGAGGTAATATTAGGAACTCCTGATACTTAATGTCTATCTCAGTTAATGTGAGGGTTGACGCCTAATGTCTATTTATTAGATGTGCATATTGATGATACTATTTATGATATGGATTATATATATATATATATCTTGTTCGAGTTCGGAAGATGGTTATATTGTTGATTATTTATATATATATATATATACTATATATACCCGGTTCGAGTATAGAGGGTGATTATGGAATTATTGTTTATTTATATTTACCGGTTCAAGTTCGGCTATTGATTATTTGTCGATTCAAGTCCAGATATTAATTATATTTACCAGTTTAAGTCTGGCTATTAATTATATTGATTGGTTTAAGTTTGGATATACATAATATGTTATGATGACATACTTTTATGATTGATGATATCAGGGTGTGAGATTGAAGGTAGTAATTTGGCTTAGTTGGAAAATAAGGAAATGGTTATAATTTGGATGTCATAAATAGACTTAAGTGATACATAATGACTAGTTGACAAATGGTGGTTAGTTGATAAATGATGAATAAAGGTTAGGTGATGGCTAGTAACTAAATGCTTTAGTCAATAAGAGATGGCTAGCAAATAAATATTGAGTAGTGTGTATCGATGATAAGATTGTTAAATGATGACAATATTATGAAATTTGGGCATTTTTTTCAAATATTGGTAAATTGTGAAATATTGGTAAAATGACAGTTTGATGATGATTGTGGAATGATGGTTAGAAGATGATGAAGGTTAGTTATTATGTCAGTTGATGGCTTTATTCTACTCTTTATTGTACTCTTCAGTCGTATGGGCGGCTGTGACGAGTTCTTTACTTTTCTTCACCAATTGGCGTATAGGAGCTAATTTTGTAGTTTGTGAATGCTTGTGTGATATTATGTTATGTTATGTTATCATTACAGTGCATTTACTTATTATGTACAGCGGTGTTGTAGATGATCCAAGTTTGTTTTTGTACCTTGACTTAGTTATGATATCTTGCATTTTATCATATTTTTATTATGATTTAAATCAGTCGGCTGATGATGCCTACTGAGTACCGGTTGTTTGGTACTCATACTACACTTCTATACCTTTTTGGTGCAGATCCAGTACTAGCTATTGTTGTTGACCATTGATCGTGTTGTGTTGATATTTCCAGAGATAGGGTGAGCTCTTGGAGTTTGAGTCACCCATTTCCCTCTATGTTTTCTATTCAGTTATTTTTATTGAGACAGATGTATTGACTATCTTAGAACTTTAATTTTATTATTGTTATTAGATGTTCTTATACTGTCTCTACCAGGTCATGGGATTGGTATCTTGTATTGACTATTTATTCTATCTTTCTCCTATGTTATTATAAAGTGTGTTGTTCAATTTCGCCTTTGATGGGAATTTCCTACTGAATTAATCTATTGTGTTAGCTCTGAGTTATGGTTTGGCTTACCTACTGGCAGGGTTTAGTAGGTGACATCATGGCTCATTAATCGGATGATGAAAAATTAGTATCAAAGCCTAGGCTGGTATAAGAGCAAGTGTCTAATAGAGTCCTGCAGATTAGAACGATGATGTTTGTTTCCTATCTTTGGAAGGATATGGGACATTCTTAGGAGTTCCACTTCTTTCACTCATACTGTGCTAAGAGTTTGAGTTGGTTTGTAGAGTATTTCCTTTACTTTACTCTATCACAGATGGCCAGGACACATGCTACCGCTACATAAGATGAGGGTCCCTAGGCTGTGCCTAGGCATCCTACTCCTGCTTGTGGATGAATTAGAGGTCATAGACAGCCGTGAGATGTGTCCCCAGTTAGGGGCAAGGATAGACCTCCTTCTCTAGATCCTATTCCCGCTCCTGAGCCAGAGATTTTCTACCCCAACCAGCGGTGGTCTAGGGACCAGCCCACTCTCCACCAGGGTTTATTTCTTCATTAATGCTCAGAGATGCGTTGGATTATCTTTTGGGTTTTAGTTGGTAGTGCACCATCTTATTTCACACAGTCTACATATCAAAGTAGTACTAAGGTGGTGCTGCAACTTTTAGTTGCAGCTCCTAGAGTTGAGGTTCCTCTGTG
Source organism: Capsicum pubescens (assembly GCA_030864215.1). Taxonomy (NCBI): domain Eukaryota; kingdom Viridiplantae; phylum Streptophyta; class Magnoliopsida; order Solanales; family Solanaceae; genus Capsicum; species Capsicum pubescens. The sequence continues at coordinate 339,089,531 of CM061548.1, forward strand.
CTGTGCTGGTAGTTTCTCAGCCAGTCATTTCTCAACTAGTGGTTGCTCAGCCTGCTATGTCTTTTGAGAAGCAAAAAATGTTGGGTAGATTCTTGAGATTGGCTCCTCCTAGGTTTTTTGGTGCACCAATCGAGGATGCATATGAGTTTCTGATTGCTTTAGAGGATAGGCTTTGTAATTTAGGCCCTATTGAGACTCATGGTGTGGATTATACCATATTTCAATTGGATTTGGCTTCTCGACATTGGTGGAGTGGTTTTATGTATTCTAGACCACTAGATCTTCTTCCTTAACTTGGGCTCATTTCTTCAAGATATTCATAGAGAAGTACATGCCTCGCAGCCTTAGGGATCATTTAAGGGTTTAGGTCTCTAGATTGGAGTAGGGCTCCATGACAGTTGCAGAGTATGAGGTTCATTTTCATGAGCTGGCTAGGCACATGACTTTTATTTTGGATATTGAGTATGAGAGAGTTTGTTGCTTTATTAGATGGTTGAAAATTCCCATTCATATATATACGCAGAGTTTAGTCATTAAGGGTAGGTCTTTTGCTGAAGTTTTAGATTATGTTTGGGTGATGAAGGAGAGACATCGTGAGGCCCACAAGAAAATGATAAAAAACCTAAATTTTAGGGTAGTTTCAGTGGGAACTGTAGTAGTTCCCGATTCAGAGGTAGTAGTTCTAATTATGGAAATTCTCTGCATCCATCCTATCATCCTCAGAGTCAGCCTAATGAATTAGTGTAGGAAACTCTTTAGATTACTAACGGAGGTCTGTCTAGTGTTAGAGACCACCCTGGTCGGGGTGGTAATCAGTCTTCGAGGGGGCCATCTTCTGGCCATTCCAATCATGGTGGTTACTCCAGGTCAGCTAAATCTATTGGTTCTTGTTTTGCTTCAAGTTTATGTTATAGTTGTAGGGTTCTTAGTCACTATTCTCGAGAGTACCCTCTTCATAGGGTAATTGTTGCTTCAGCTCAAAGTGTTCCCCCTATTAAAGAAGTTCATCCCTCAACTAGAGGTGGCTCTCAGGTCACAAGGGTGGTTTATAGCGTACTCAAGGAGGTTCTCAGACAGGCAAAGCATGAGGTCGTTCAAATGCCCAGTCAGGTGATGAGTGTGGTCAGTTGTATGTACTACCTGCTAGACCAGATGCTGACACTTCAAATGTTGTAGTAACAGGTATGATTTTTTTGTGCTGCCAATGAGTCCATGCTTTATTTGATCTGGGATCCAATTATTCTTATATATCTGCTTATTATGCACCACAGTTAGACTTGTCTTATGATTTATTATTTGTTCCATTACATGTATCTACTCCCTAGGTGATTCCTTAATAGTGGATTAGGTTTTCAGATCATGTGTTGTGAGTAATAGTGATACTAATACTTTTGTTGATCTTTTCATTCTGGATATGGTGGATTTTTATCTGATTTTGGGCATGAATTAGTTATCCCACTATCATTCAACCATGAACTATTTTGTCAAGACCATTACATTAGTTATGCCGAGTGTATCCCAGAGGTGTGGAAGGGAGCGGTTAGCCTCGAGGTACCAAGGATTATTTTTATGTTCATGCTAGGAGGCTTATTTTTAGGGGTTACGAGTCTTATCTCGCTTATGTTTGTGATACTATTGGGGAGAGACCATCGCTTGACTTTGTTCCTATTATTTGTGAGTTTCCTAATGTGTTCCCTACCGACTTACCTAGTATTCCCCCTATTTGTGAGATTGATTTTTCTATTGAGCTCGAGCCTAGCACCTGACCTATTTCAATGGCACTTTATCATATGGCTCCTGCCAAACTTAAAGAGTTGAATCCTCAGCTTTAGGATCTTTATGGTAAGGGTTTTATTAGATCGAGTGTGTCCCCTTGGGGAGCTCCTATATTGTTTGTGAAGAAGAAATACGGTTCTATGTGTATGTGTATTGATTATAGACAGCTTAATAAGGTGACAGTGAAGAACTGTTATCCTATGTCTCGTATTAATAATTTATTTGACCAGCTTTAGGGTATAGTAGTGTTTTCTAAGATTGATTTGATATATGGTTACTATTAGTTGAAGATTTAGGATGGGGATATCCCGAAGATAGCATTTAGGACCCATTATGGTCATTATGAGTTCTTAGTGATGTCATTTGGGTTGACTAATGCCTCATCAATGTTCTTGGATTTGATAAACTGAGTGTTCAGGCCTTATTTTGATTTCTTCATCATTATGTTCATCGATGACATCCTTGTGTCTTCGAGGAGTAGAGAAGAGGATGCACAATATTTTAGGATCATGCTCCAAACTTTGAGAGATATGTGTTTTTATCTAAGATATTCCTTGGACATGTGGTGTCTAAGGATGGTATTATATAGGCCCCCCTAAGATTGAGGCGATTCGTGATTGGGCTAGACCTACATCTCTGATAGAAGTTCGTAGCTTCATTGGTTTGGCTGGTTATTATAGGCGATTTCTCAAGGGGTTTGCTACTATTTCAGCCTCTATGACCAGATTGACTCGAAAAGAGGTTCCTTTTTGGAGTTTTGAGAAGTGTGAGTCGAGCCTTGGAAACCTCAAAGATTTTCTTACTTCATCCCTTATTTTAGCTCTTCTTATTGAGGGTAAGGGATTCATCGTATTTTGTGATGCTTCTAGTGTTGGTCTGGGTTGTGTTTTGATGCAGTAGGGTCGTGTTATTATTTATGCTTTTAGATAGCTTAAGGTGTACAAACACAACTACCCCACACATGATTTAGAGCTAGAGGTTGTAGTTTTCGCGCTTAAGATTTAGAGGCATTATCTTTATGGCATGCATTGTGAGATTTCCATCGAACGTCATATTCTTTAGCATCTTACGACCCAGAGGAAGATTAATTTTAGACAACATAGATGGATGGAGTTTCTTAAGGACTATGATATTTCGATCTTATATTATCTAGGCAAGACAAATGTGGTTGCAGATGCCTTAAGTCGGAAGGTTGTGAGTATAGTTAGCTTGGCTTGTATTTTAGTTTCTTAGAGGCCATTGGCATGGGAAATTCAGTCCTTAGCAAACTTGATAGTTAGCCTTGATATTTCAGACCATGGGAGAATTTTTGCTAGTGTGGAGGTGGGTCCTTACTATTTGACCAAATTCGAGACCGTTAATTTGAGGATAGCAGGCTTTGCTTTCTTCATGATTAGGTGTTAAGTGGTGAGTCTGAGAAGGTTACCATGGATTCTGTAGGTGTTTTGAGATTTGATGGTCGCATTTGTATTTTGAGGATAGATAACTTGATTCAGTTGATTTTGCATGAGGCTTACAGCTCTAGATATTCCATTCACCCCAGCACAACCATGATTTATAGAGATTTGAGACAACATTATTAGTGGAGTGGTATGAGAAAAGATGTGGTAGACTTTGTATCTCGTTGCCAATGTTGTCAGCAGTAAAGACCAAGCATTAATGACCTGGTGGTTTGACTTAGAGGTTGCCTATTCCTGAGTGGAAATGTGAACGAATTACCATGGATTTTGTTAGTGGTTTTCCTCACACATCCTATGGTTTAGATGGTATTTGGGTCATTATAGACCGTTTGACCAAGTTAGCACACTTCATCACTATTTAGATGTCCTTCAATGCTTAGAGATTGGCCCATATGTATGATTGGGAGATACTTTGTTTGCATGAGGAGCCGATTTCTATTATTTCAAATCATATTTCAGTGTTCACTTTAAGGTTTTGGAGAGATTTTCAGAATGATTTGGGCACTCAGGTGGATCTTAGTACAGGTTTTTACCTGTAGACAGATAGTTAGTTTGAGCGGACTATTCAGGTTCTTGAGGATCTGCTCCAAGCATGTGTTATGGATTGTGGAGGCCAATGGGAGCAACACTTAGCCTTTTAAGATTTTGCATATAATAACAGTTATCATTCGAGTGTTGAAATGGTGCCTTTTGAGGCTTGTATGGTAGGAAGTGTCATTCTCCGGTTGGATAGTTTGAGAATTTGATAGGCCTCATGGTACTGATTTGCTTTACTTTAGGAGTCATTGCATAAAGTCAGGGTGACTCAGGATAGGTTGAGAGCAGCTCAGGGTAGGCAGAAGACCTATGTAGATCGTAGGATTCGTGCCTTGATATTTGGAGTTAGTGAATATGTATTCCTCTGTGTATTGCCCATGAAGGGTGTGATGAGGCTCGTGAGGAAGGGAAGGCTCCGTCCTAGATATATTGGAACCTTTGAGATTTTTCGTGCAGTTGATAAAGTGTCATATCAGTTAGCTTTACCCCTATATTTTACTAATTTTCATCCAGTTTTCCATGTATCTATGTTGCGGTGATATATTCCTAATTTGTCTCATATCCTTAGGTAGGACTCAGTCCAGCTGGACGAGCATTTAACCTCTGTAGATGAGCCTTTGCTTATTTTGGCTAGTGATATGAGGCGATTGCGCACTAGGTAGGTTCTTGTAGTTAAGGTTCAGTAGAGGTACCGCCCAATGGAGGAGGCCACTTGGGAGATCGAGAGAAAGATATGGACTCAGTATCCTCACATGTTTGAGACTTCAGGTATATCCTAATCCTTAACTTTCGCGGATGAAAGTTCCTTTAGTAGTGGATACGTAATGACCTTTCAGGTTATTTTCTATGTTTCCACATATTTTCACCGTTAGATCTTCTTTATAGCTGCCCTAAGTCATTTATGACTTATTTGGAATGACAGTTTGGTTACCGGATAGTTCATTTATTTTTTAGATCAAATTCCCTATTTAGAAGTCTTCGCCTGTTCCAAATGGCCATCGGGTAAGGACTTTAGTAAAATGATCTCGTATGCAAATTCTGACTATGCAAGTAGCTCTGGAATATCGATTTTATACTAGGTAGACCTTTGGTTCAAGTCCCGAGGCACCCAAGCTTATTTCAACCTATTAGTCAAAAAGTGAAGAAATTAGAAATATAGGTATGGAACCCACAGCTGTTCGAAACTACCTCGGATGAAAATTTTAAGTGTGATATCGCGATCAGAGCACTAAATTTGGTTTGGTTACATAGATAATTTGTGTATACGGGATTTCAAATGAATCCCAAGGTCTTAGCGGAGACTTGGAAGATTTTCAAGTCTTCAGTTGTCAATTAATATGGTTGTGATCGCCAGCTAAGGGTCGCGATTGTATTACCCTTGTCAAGGAGTTAGTCAAATCGTCATAAGCAAGTCGTGATCGTGACTGATTATTTAGTCATCAGGTAGTGCGATAGCACACCTTGGGGTCGCGATAGCAACTCCCAGGAAGCTGAAATAGGTATAAATAGAGCCTTTTCCACAGTTTTGGGCATTTTTCATCTTTCCCCTTGAGTGCTAAACCATAGAATAGTATGGAGCTTAAAATTAAAGCTTGTGGGAGTTTGGGAAGGTAGATTAACATCTATTTTTGCTTTTATCCTCCAATTTAAGGTAAGAATTCACCCTTTTCTTGGTGAAATTACTTGATTTATTTCTCAAAAGCCCAAAATCTTTAGGTCTTGATTTTAGCCCTAATTTAGCTTGGTTTTCTCTCATTATTGAGGGCAATTATTCCTTGAGCTTTATATTATGTTGGGTTGGTTTCAAAAACACAATTTTCGTAAGTGGCACCCACATAGGGTTTTTGAGATAATTTTTGGACCCAAAGCACTATGGTATAATATGGGTATCGCTACGCTCGTATTGATGAGTAGAATGTGTTTTTGATGTCTTGGTATCTCGAGAAGGCTTCTCGGTAGGTAAAAGTAAAGGTTTAGTGGTTCGTTGACCTTTCTTCGGTGTTGAGGTAGGCTAGGTTGATCCCTTGTTAGATTGAGCTATTTCATAGTATTCTTATGAAATTGTGTTAGATTTGGGATGGGTTTAGGTATTGGATTAATAAAAATGCAAGACTTAGGGTAGTTGAGCCGTTTAGTCTACTTGACACCATAAGCTTGAAACACTTAGCTTGTTCCTTATACCTTAGTCAATTAGGCTTCATTTCTGATACTTGGCATGAGAACTCCTTAGATCACTTAAATTATATAAAAACGGTCTAGATACTCATGTGTAGGGTAAGTTTGACCTTAGTTGCTCACACTAATGAAGGATGCCTTAGTCCACTTGAATTAGTTAATGTGTTTGGGGAAATCTCTACCTTAGGACTAATTATGGTTTGCTTTACATCTAAAAGTGGATTTAGCTACTTTTAGTTTAGTCCGGGAAGAAATTTACCTAAAATGGAACTTGAGGATTAGAAGTGTATTCATAACCCACTTTAGGCTATGATACATGTTAGCTTTGGTAAAACTATTTACACTTATTAGATTATTGGAAATGTGTATTGAGGTAATATTGGGAACTTTTGATTCCTGATGTCTATGTCAATTAATGTGAGGGTTGATGCCTAATGGCTATGCTATTAGATATGTATATTGATGATACTATTTATGATATGGATTATATACATATATCCTTTGGGCTGGTGGTGGTGAACTCGGCCTTCCCGAAGAAGGACGACCAGCTGATCACCTTCCGAAGCGCGATAGCCAAGACCCAAATTAACTTTTTGTTGCTTAGTAAAGGGGATAGGTTATTGTGTAAGGACTGTAGGTCATCCCGAGTAAGAATCTTTCGACCCAGCATAGGCTCTTGGTAATGGATTTAGGTATAAAGAAGGATATGAAGAGAAGGGGTGACGAGTGTAGACCTAGAATTAAGTGGGGCGGCTTGATGCCAATGAATACGTGGGAGATGGGGGAGAAGTTGGCGGGAATAGAGGGCGGGAGTATAGGGGGACGCAGATAGTATATGGTATAGGGTGGCTAGGTGCATCAGGGAGAATGCTAGTGAGGTGTTGGGTGTTTCTAGGGGTCGGACCGAGCATCATCGAGGGGATTGGTGGTGGAATGAAGAGGTTAAGAAGAAAGTGGAGACCAAGAAAGGGGCGTATGCTAAGTTGGTTGAGAGTAAGGATGAAGAAGAGAAACAGGTAAACATGAAAGAGTACAAGTTAGCTAGGAAGGAGGCTAAGTTAGAAATTATGGCGGCTAAGATAGCAGCATTTGAGAGCTTGTATGTGGGGTTACTGATAACACTCAAACTACAGCTCTCGTAATAGTGTAAGCGGTCTCTGTCAAATATAGAACCCAACTGGGTTGGGTGTCGAATCCCACAGGGAATACTCGGTCACTAAGTGTTGCAACTATTAGTAGACTTTTGGTCGAAATTTCTACGGAAAAAGGGGGGATTTTATGCGTATAATAATGTTTACAAAAATAAAGAATGAAACGACTAATGTAGTAGGAGTTAATCAATGAGAATCGTAAGTTAGGGTTATGTCCACCTTATGAGTTTTACGTATCTATTGGCTATGAGTTATGCGGAATTCAGACATGCATGCACTTATAGAGATTCGTATTCTATGGTAAATCGTAGTGTCTTTCGACCATCAAGGATTATATCACTTTAACTCTTTCGAGCTTAAAGCGTATACTAATGGTACGAATTCTCCAAGAGGTTAATCCAGTTACGGCACTAACTTTTAAACAGGGGTTGGTAGCCCTATTTCCTTGTCATTCTTTCTTTTCCAGACATGTAACTTTTCTTTCGAACAAGTTAATGCTATACTGGCGTATTCTATATGTTTGCAACCACAAGAATTCAATTAAGATGAAGAGAGTAATGATATAAGCAACATACGTATCAAGAATTCACAAACTCATAGCAATAGATAGTATCTCATAAGGCTTCCATAACCCTAACAGAGAAGTTTAGCTACTCATAATTGTGAAGGAAAACCACGAGGATATCATCATACCAAAGCAATAACAATATCACGATAAGGAAGTATTGGTGTCACTTGTGGCGTGAATTCCTTGCTAGTAGCGTTTCTCTTGTCGTGAAAATTAAAAGTCAAATAGATGAAGAATAATGTCAACAACGAATTTAAGAATAGATGAGAGTAAGAATGAATTGAAAGAGAATGAGTGAGAATAATAAAAAGCTTGCTGAAAAATTCAGCAAATAGGGTTTTTAACACCCCTCTCCTAGTCCTACTGAAATAGGGTTTTTATCCTTGTCCTAGTCCTACTGGGTTACTGCATACTTGTCCTAATCCTACTAAGTTACTGCTGATCCCCCAAGTCTTTAGAAATGCTGTTTTTGCCCGGGACAAGTTCTCCATGCATCACTTTCAGTCCACAAGCTTCCAGAAGCTGCCTTCCTTCTTACGTGAAGTTTCCTTTGGCGTCCAACAGTCCATAATATGATGAAATATTCATCATTTATTCTTGAAAACTTGGTAATCACGTTGGTTAGCTCACTTACAGGAAAAAAGACTAAAAGTGCAGGAATTATATATTTTGTCCTTAAAACTTAGCTAAAATATGGGTAAAGTATACTACTTTAGGCGTATAAATACGCCCAACATAAACACCCCACACTTAAAGCTTTGTTCGTCCTCGGAAAATATATCATGTCCATATAAACATCTACTTAGGGTTTCACAGTAACAACACAAAATATTCATCAAGACAGGCACAACAAATATTAACAAAGAGTAGTTTTCTAATCACTTCTAGAAACAATTCAACCTCCAACATAGACTCGTGATGATGGTTAATTTGTATTCAAAAGTTAAGGCACAAATAATCATACAAGACTACCCAAAACTCATCAACCATGTGTGTCTCACAATATATCACCCATAATTACTCACAAGTATTTCATTTTTCAAAACATGGGTATAAGATTATCCTTGCTCTCACTCTCACAAAGAATTCATATGTTGCAACTGATGACCATAGGCTTTCCCTTAGTGTAATGCTCCACTAATATCAGAATGCTAAGCTTAGGATCAAATAGGTCTTTTACAGGTTGTAATGTAGGCTAAGGGACGGGTAGGACTATTTTGGCCAGAAATAGTGACTATGTTCCTAAGCGCTTTAATACATCACATTATGCCATTAACACTCTCTTTTAATCAACCCTGCTACCTTTCTTTCATCTATCACCCCTTTTCACCTATTTTGCCATTCAAGCATAACTATCTTTTTATTTAATCATAAACACAATTTATCTTTTTGTTTTTCTATTTCTTTTTTTTTATAACACACCTCTATGATAGCCACTCTTTTTCATAACAAATTCAAGTACCAATACACTCTAAGGCATCACTCTCACCCAATTTCCTCTTATTTTGTCACATGACTTCACAATTTAAAGCACTTAGGAATTTGGATCAAATTATGGTCTTGTAAAAAAATGGATTAGGCTTACATATGAGGTTGTCAAAGAAAATGGCTAAAGGCTCAAAGGGGGTTAACTAAGATAATGTCCATGGGTAGGTAAAAGAAAGGTAAACAATCACAGGTTGTCAAAGAAATGCCTAAATCATCTCCTAAACTCACACTCTTTATTTCGCTTTACACACACACCGGGCAAGTTCTAGCATCAGCCACAAACATAGAATATACTATCATCTCACACACACAAGGCACATGGTCGACTTTATTAGGAGCAGTATAGACTCTTAACCCAACAGATAAAGGAATTAACCCATACATTTATCACATACTGAGTCATATTTAGAGCCTAAATGTCTCAATAGTAATGATTTTATCATAGACTCTTGTCATAATACCATGCTGCCTATCAAAACAATTTTATGAAAAAAATATTCTAAAATTTAACTACTAACAAACAAAACAAACAAACATAAATAAATGCAAATGCAGATAAGGAAGTATAACATACAAATACCAGCACCCCACACTTAGACGGGACACACTGCCTTCAGTGGAAAATAAATAAGAATAACCTGGTTAGTCGGACTCCTCCTCTATGTCTGGGGTCATACCCCCTGCATCGGAATCATCATCAGAGTCGTCGTCATCAGAGTTCTCCTCCACGTCGGAGTCTGGCATTCGTCGATCATCATTGGTTGGCATGTCGTCATCAAGAGGTTCCTCAAAATATACACCTACTCCACACATATCCCTCGCATGCTCATTCATTGGGTAGTCATAATCCAACTGTTGGAGCTCTGCAACAGTTGGAACACGACCCCCGCTCATCATGGTAAACCTCGTCATGCCATATAAATGGAGGAAGAAGCTTTCATCCCTAGCATGTCATTCTGCAGTGGTCAAGTTGACGCCATGCATGGATTCAACATCTTTAACCTTTGTGAGGTCAACCTTCTTCAGGTTGTGTGGAAGCTTATGATCTGCAGGTTCCTCTTCGATGTATTCCTTCCTCAATATCGCAGTCAACAGATTGCCAAAGCTATAGTGGGACCTCTTGTGCAGCCTAGCCTTATGCATTGAAGATCGAATAATTGCCCCAATGTTGATAGGGACGTTCGTCATCAATGCGTACACAAAGCACACTCTATCTCGTGTTATCTTTTTGTACTGTGACCCTGGAATCAGGCAAAAATTGACTATCCGCAACCATATCCGAGCTTCTCTGTTCAAGGAGGCATACGGGAAGGTATTGTGCCGACCGGTATCCTTGTGACGACTCCACCGTGCCATTGATCTTGTTCCGCATAGTGTGTGTTTGATTTCCCTGTATGGAGGTCTGTGATAAAGCTCCTTGAGCGGTGATGGATCTACAGATGGAAGACCCAGAAAAGAGTTGAAGAACTCCGCATTCAGTTGCAAGACTTGGCCCCGAATCTTCACTTCACTTCCGGTAGTCTTTGGGGACCAATTGGCATAGAATTCTCACGTTATATCAAGATTGCATTCTCCCATATCTTGGAAAATGAAATCAAGATGTAGCGCCATGATTTTAGCCAAAATGCGGGGTTCTTTCTTTGTTAGGCTCTCCTTTTGTATCAACTCCACATGAACATATTTTTTTACTTTATTGTTCTTGTACCACTCCTTTCCTTACTCCTCTAGGACCCATTTTATCCCATATATGCGTCGAGGTATTTGCAGCGAGGAGGATTCAGCTTGCTCTTTTCTTCCCCATTTCTGGCCTTTCTGTGAGGTAGATGCTTTTTCTTTTCCGGGTCGACTTTTTGGTACCATTTAACCTGAGATTAAAATAATAGTCATGTTAGCTTCATCTCGGTAGATACAATCGACAAACCAACAGTAGTGGAACTACCCCACACTTAATTTGTTGGCACAAACTTAATTAAGTGAAAGATGTCGATTACTCAGACGTCATCGCCCTACATTTAGGTGTTATGTTTCAACAATATATTCAGCGCAGTCATACTTTTCTTGTCATCTTCACTATCCTTTTCAATTCTTTTTCATGTATTCTTAACTATGTTTTCATGTTTGGACTAATGCATCTCTTTGAACAAAACTACTGCATAGATATTGTATCAATTTATGGCTTAGAAATAATCACAACATCTCATGTTTGTAGTTAACCATGATTTTCATCTCAATGGACAAGTCATTCAAACATACAAGCTTTCGAGTTACAAGATTATGCAATTATCTTAACCATGTCGATTCCGCAAAAGTATGACAGTGTATCAAAATCAAATTCAGGTTGGAACCAGGTCTAGAACATCCTTACGTATTCTTTCACTCACTTAGTTGTATCACAACAAATCAACCATATTCAAATCACCAACACTACTTCAAGATTTAACAATTTATTATAGGCGTAGTAGTGTAGTACTTTACGGAATATAAAAGAAGAGCAAAGAAGTAATTACTTGGTTGATGGCCTCGGAAGATGTTCATGCAAAGTTAAAAGAGCAAAAAGAAAATTTTTGAGATATTTTGGAGAGGTAGGCGGCGCTTAGGTTGAGTTTACAATGAAATTTTGTTCTAAGACTAAGGTTCTATTTATAGGAAAATCTTGGGTCGGGTTTTGACCCATTTGGAATTGGATTAGGAGACCAAAAAGTGAGCATAGGCGGCGCCTAATGCTTTGCCTATGCTTGGCATAGGCGGCTCCTATGCTATGGCATTGTTAGGCATAGGCGGCGCCTATGCCATGGCATTCTAGATTCAGAGACAAAAGGCTTTTGCATAGACGGCGCCTATGCTATGGCATTGTTAGGCATAGGCGGCGCCTATGCCATGGCATTCTAGATTCAGAGAGCTTAGGCCATAGCATAGGCCTTGCCTTGTTCGTTGCCTAGATTTTCATAGGCAATGCCTAACTCATAGCCTTTTGCTTCTTTATTCCCAACTTACCACCATCAACATGCAATACTTCCAAATTAAAATTTCAAACCAAATCAAAATTTGAAACCAATCTCTTGCACCTACACTTATTCAAAAACAACAAAAATGATTAGAACTATAGGTTGCCTCCCACCAAGCGCCTTATTTTTGGTCGTGGCTCGACTCTTCTTTTTGGATTTTTTTTATTTAACAAAAACAAACTCTTAGTAAAACAAAAAAATGAAAAACGATGGGTTGCCTCCCATCTAGCGCTTGATTTATTGTCGCGGCACGACATAGTTACCTCGAGTACTTAGATTTAGTCGAGATAGATGGTAGCCATGCATTTTATCGAGTCAAGTGGACCGATATATGGTTTTACTCGTTGGCCATTCACCTTAAAGACAACACCATTATTGTCTTCTAGCTCAACTACTCCAGACGAGTAGACTTGGCTAATTTTGTACGGACCAGACCATTTGGACCTTAACTTAACTGGGAATATCTTCAGTCTGGAATTGAAAAGAAGTACCATATCACCCTTTTGAAAGTTTCGTTGAACAATCCGTTGATCATGATACTTTTTCATCCGCTCCTTGTAGAAGTCTCTGATCTTTCATACGCATGTAGACGGAATTCATCCATCTCATTCAGCTGCTCCAATCTCATATTCATGGCATCATCCCAATTCAAATTTAGTCGCTTCAACGCCCATAATGCTTTATGCTCGAGCTCAATGGGCAAGTGACAAACCTTTCCACAAACTAGTTGGTACGGGGACATGCCAATTGGCATTTTGAATGCAGTCCAATAAGCCCATAGTGCATCGTCCAGCTTCCGAGACCAATCCTTCCTATTAGCGTTTACAGTCTTAGCAAGGATCTGCTTGATCTCTCGATTAAAAACCTCTACCTGTCCACTAGTTTGTGGGTGATAAGGCGTGGTTACCTTATGTTTCTTGACCCCATATTTCACCAACACGGATTTAAACAGCTTGTTGCAAATGTGTGATCCTCCATCGCTTATGATGGTACGTGGTACCCCAAAACGAGAAAAGATATTTCTTTTCAAGAATGCTACAACACGCTTTCCTTCATTATCAGCCAGTGCTACCGCTTCGACCCCCCACTTGGAAACATAGTCTACAGCAACTAGGATATATTTCATTCCAAACGAACTCACGAATGGACCCATAAAATTAATACCCCATACATCAAAGAGCTCTACTTCAAGAATTTTTGACATGGGCATCTCATGGTGCTTCGAAATCGCGTCTTGTCTCTGACATTTATCACATCTTCTCATAAAGTCATAGGCATCCCTAAATATCAAAGGCCAATAATAGCCGTTTTGTAATACCTTCCTTGTTGTCCGATCACCTGCGTGATGACCCCCAACTTGGGAAGCGTGACATGCTTCCAATATACTAGGCACCTCCATATGAGTTATGCATCGCCAAATAACACCATCCGCACATCGTCGAAACAGATATGGTTCATCCCAGAAGTAGTGTCTTACATCATGCATGAACTTCCTCTTTTGATGAAAAGATAGATTAGAAGGTATCACATTACTTACCACGAAGTTCGCAAAGTCTGCATACCATGGTAACTCTTCCATCATCGTGGCTAGGATCTCTTCATCGGGGAATGCATCATTAATCTCAAGATTAGGCTGTGCTATATGCTCGTTCTCAAGTCTAGATAGATGATCAGCTACTTAGTTTTTGCAACCTTTTCTATCTTTCACCTCGAAATCAAATTCTTGAAGCAATAATACCCATCGAATTAGCCTTGGTTTTGCGTCCTTGTTTGCCATTAAGTATCTTAGAGCTGCATGGTCTGTATGAACTACCACCTTGGTTCCTAACAAGTAAGCACGGAACTTTTCAAAAGCAAAAACAACCGCTAGAAGCTCTTGTTCCGTGACAGTATAGTTCTTCTGGGACCCGTTTAAGGCCTTGCTCGCATAGTAGATTGGATGAAATAACCTTTCTCTTCTCTGACCAAGTAAAACACCCAAAGTTACCCCGCTTGCATCACACATAACTTCAAATGGTAGAGACCAATCGGGCGCTACAATGATAGGGGCTTCAATTAGCTTCCCTTTGAGGCATTCGAATGCCTTCAAGAAATCTTCACCGAAGTCGAACTTTGCATCCTTCTCCAAAAGCTTGCATAACGGACTAGAAATCTTGGAAAAGTCTTTAATGAACCTTCGATAAAAACCTGCATGCCCGAGGAAACTACGAACTCCCTTTACAGAGATTGGAGGTGGTAGTTTCTCGATGACTTCAATTTTAGCTCGATCCACCTCAATTCCTCTTTCAGAAATTTTATGCCCAAGAACAATACCTTCTTTAACCATAAAGTGGCACTTCTCCCAGTTTAGCACCAAGTTGAATTCAACACATCTCTGCAACACCATACTTAGATTCGCCAAGCACGATTCAAACGACTCACCCACAACTGAAAAATCGTCCATGAATACCTCTAAGGTGTCTTCAACCATATCAGAAAAATGGATATCATACAACGCTGAAAAGTGGCGGGTGCGTTACATAGCCTAAATGACATACGTTTGAAGGAAAACGTACCATATGGGCATGTAAACGTTGTCTTCTCTTGGTCTTCGAGAGCAATACAGATCTGATTATAGCCGGAATAACCATCTAAGAAGCAAAACCATCCTTTCCCTGCCAATCGATCAAGCATTTGGTCCATGAATGGCATTGGGAAATGATCCTTAAGCGTCCATGAATTCAGCTTCCGGTAGTCCATGCATACTCTCCACCCTGTGACAGGTCTGAGTGGAATTAGCTCATTCCTTTCATTTGCAACTACCGTTATGCCCCCTTTCTTGGGCACACACTGTACCAAACTCACCTATTTACTGTCAGAGATTGGATACACTACCCCTGCATCTAACCATTTAATAATTTCTTTCTTCACCACCTCTTGCATAGGTGGATTCAAACGTCTTTGATGCTCAATAGTGGGTATGCAATTTTCTTCAAGCTGAATCTTGTGCATACATATCCCAGGCGGAATACCAATAATATCAGCGATGGTCCAACCGATGGCTCTCATGTATTTCCTTAGAACAGCGATGAGAGCTGCAACTTGATGCTCACCTAAGTCAGCCGCCACAATAACCGGGAGGGTGTTTCCACTTCCCAAGAATGCGTACTTTAGATGACTGGGTAGCTCCTTCAATTCTAACATTGGTGGCTCTTCAATGGATGGTTTAGCTGGTGGTGTAGGCCGATTTTTTAGATCGAGGTCCAGCTTCTTGGGAGCATAAGGATACAACCCTATTCTTGTTAGAGCACAAATAGTTTCTTCATAATTTTCAGCATCCTCACGCTCAATATTCATAAGCACAGCCGCCAATGGGTCAACAATAAGCTGCTCCTCTACGGATAATTCTTTCTCATCATCAAAATAAACATCAGCTACCAAGAACACGTTCAGATATTTGGGTTGCTTCATTGATTTGCATACATCAAAGCGGACTACTTCGTCATTTATCCAAAATAAAAGATCATTCGCTCTTAAATCAATGAGCACACTCCCTGTTGCAAGGAAAGGGCGCCCCAAGATTATGGGAACTTCAGAGTCCACCTCACAGTCCAGAATAACAAAGTCTGCCGAAAAGATGAATGAAGAAACCTTCACCAATACATCATATAAAATACCAACAGGTCGTTTTACCGACCTATCTGCCATCACGAGCCTCATATTGGTTGGAGTAGGATCACCCAACCCCAACTTTCTGTAAATAGATAGCGGCATCAAATTGATGCTGGCTCCTAAATCGCATAATGCCTTGGCAAAATTCAAAGATCCGACAGTGCAAGGAATAGTGAAGGCACCGGGGTCAGCCTTCTTCTGAACTAGTGATTTGGTAGCGATTGCATTGCAATGATGAACAGTATCCGTCAACTCATAACTTGCTGCCCGCTTCTTTGTCAAAAGATCCTTCATAAATTTTGCGTACCCAGGCATTTGTTCCAGTGCCTCGACCAAAGGAACATTAATAGTTAGCTGCTTCAACATAGTCATAAACTTATTGAACCTGGTATCGTCAGCTTTCTTCTTCAATCTCTGAGGAAAAGGTGGTGGTGGAAGGGGAATAGTTTTCTCCACCACTTCCTTTTCATCTTGCTTCAGTTCGGCGATCTTTTCAGGCTGTGGACGTTGAGAGGTGACTTCACGAACAACCTCATCAGCTGCTTCGGAATCTTTTGGTTATACAATGATCTCATTATCTTCTATATCATCAACCACCTGCTTGCCTTTGGATGGATTTTCCAACACTTTACCAATTCGGGTGGTGATAGCCATACACGATCCATCATTCCTTGGATTTTGCACTCTGTCGCTAGGTAGTGTTCCATTTTTTCTTTGATTTAATACCGCTGAAAGTTGACTCAATTGCTGCTCTAGTTGATTTATTGCAGTAGAATGCGAGTCAACCAATTGATTTATTGAAGACAAATCATTCTTCACCTCATTCACTCCCGTATTAGTTGCCTCTACTCCCTTCAACAGCTTCGCCATTATATCTTCCATCGACATCTTCCCAGAGCCAGACGCCACAGCCTCACGGTTTCCAAGAGGAACATACAAACCACTCCTATCAGTCTTATTCTTCCAACCACCTTGATAGCGGTCCTTGTATCCAGATTTATCATAATAGTTCCAACCTTGGTTTCCTTGGGCATTGCCTCGGAAACCCCCCTGATTATTCAAGTAGTTCGCTTCCTCCTCGGAGTCGGATTCATCTCTTCCCTATGATACAATGGACTTAACCTTTTCGGTCTTCCCTAATAATAAGTGCTTGGTAAGAAGATCCATCTGCGCTTTCATGTGAGCCATATCTTGGTCACATTCCTCTTGTCTACGCCTCTTCTCTGCAGTCAAGCCAATAGATACGGTAGAGCTTGCTACCTCAGAATCCCTGGTATGCCAAGCTCTACTCTGTTTTGTCATACGATCTAGCATATCACTTGCCTCAAGAAAAGTAAGGTCCATGAATGACCCACCTGCAGCATTATCAACCACTGGCTTTGTCACCGAGTTCAAAGCCCTATATAATATTTCCATCAAGTGGATATTCGTCATCTGATGGTTTGGGCACTGCATAAGCTTCTTCTTGAACCTCTCCCATGTTTCATGGAGAGCTTCATTTAGAAGCTGTCAAAAATTTCTGATCTCATCCCGTAATTGGGCTCTCTTGGATGGCGGAAAGAATCTTTCTAGGAAAGCGTCTTTCAGTTGCCTCCAATTAGTAATAGAATCAGGAGTTAGCCCGTTCAACCATAGAGTTTCCTCCCCAGACAGAGACAATGGAAATAAGCGCAGCCGAATTACATTCTTCCCATCTCCTGGATTGTCAAATGACTTGCATGTTGAAATAAAGTTGATCAGATGCATATTCGGATCATCTCCTGCGAGTCCACCAAATAACCCCTTGAGCTACAATA
Source organism: Capsicum pubescens (assembly GCA_030864215.1). NCBI lineage: Eukaryota > Viridiplantae > Streptophyta > Magnoliopsida > Solanales > Solanaceae > Capsicum > Capsicum pubescens. The sequence goes on from CM061548.1 coordinate 339,107,138, forward strand.
ACTGAATCATGGTGCTAGTGATATTGAACTTAGATCCGGGTGCCAAGGGTGGAGGAATAATAGCCCCTGTGGCACCAGCTCCATCCAGATCGTCATCATCATCATCAAAAGGAGCCTGCACATCTCGGCGGTCAGGTCTCATTCTAGCTTGACGATCTCTCCTGTGCATAGGTGCTTCCACTTTATCAGTATGCCTGGGATTCAGTAACTCATCATCACCCAGGTCCTCATCATCAGGATTTGTTGCTCGCCTTGGGTTATCAATATTCTGTTGATGTACTTGAGCAGCTGCCAGTGCAGCTAATCTAGCCTGCTCCTATTGGGCCGCCCTTCTGTCAATGTCACGCTGTGCATCCATTCTGCCAATAAGTTGAGGTTCAGGATTTATGGGTAATAATGGCTAACCAGAACTACGAGTATTTGGCATGCACTCAACAGATCCTGAATAAAACAAAAACAACAACTAAAAGTAAAATTCGAGAATCTTTGACCAAAGGGTCTAGTAACTATCACAAACTTAGTTGACAACTGTATTCCCCGGCAACGGCGCCAAAATTTCATAACGCTCAAACTACAGCTCTCGTAAGAGTGTAAGCGGTCGCTGTCAAATATAGAACCCAACTGGGTTGGGTGTCGAATCCCACAGGGAATACTCGGTCACTAAGTGTTGCAACTATTAGTAGACTTTTGGTCAAAAGTTCTGCGGACAAAGGGGGGATTTTATGCGTATAATAATGTTTACCAAGATAAAGAATGAAACGAGTAATGTAGTAGGAGTTAATCAATGAGAATTGTAAGTTAGGGTTATGTCCACCTTATGAGTTTTACGTATCTATTAGCTATGAGTTATGCGGAATTCAGACATGCATGCACTTATAGAGATTCATATTCTATGGTAAATCCTAGTGTCTTTCGACCATCAAGGATTATATCACTTTAACTCTTTCGAGATTAAAGCGTATACTAATGGTACGAATTCTCCAAGAGGTTAATCCAGTTACGACACTAACTTTTAAACAGGGGTTGGTAGCCCTATTTCCTTGTCATTCTCTCTTTTCCAGACATGTAACTTTTCTTTCAAACAAGTTAATGCTATACTGGCGTATTCTATATGTTTTCAACCACAAGAATTCAATTAAGATGAAGAGAGTAATGATATAAGCAACATACGTATCAAGAATTCACAAACTCATAGCAATAGATAGTATCTCATAAGGCTTCCATAACCCTAACAGAGAAGTTTAGCTACTCATAATTGTGAAGGAAAACCACGAGGATATCATCATACCAAAGCAATAACAATATCACGATAAGGAAGTATTGGCGTCACTTGTGGTGTGAATTCCTTGCTAGTAGCGTTTCTCTTGTCGTGAAAATTAAAAGTCGAATAGATGAAGAATAATGTCAACAACGAATTTAAGAATAGAAGAGAGTAAGAATGAATTGAAAGAGAATGAGTGAGAATAATAAAAAGCTTGCTGAAAAATTCAGCAAATAGGGTTTTTATAACATCCTTCTCCTAGTCCTACTGAAATAGGGTTTTTATCCTTGTCCTAGTCCTACTAGGTTACTGCATACTTGTCCTAATCCTACTAAGTAACTGTTGATCCCCCAAGTCTTTAGAAATTCTGTTTTTGCCTGGGACAAGTTCTCCATGCATCACTTTCAGTCCACAAGCTTCCAGAAGCTGCCTTCCTTCTTACGTGAAGTTTCCTTTGGCGTCCAACAGTCCATAAAATGCTGAAATATTCATCATTTATTCTTGAAAACTTGGTAATCACGTTGGTTAGCTCACTTACAGGAAAAAGGACTAAAAGTGCAGGAATTATATATTTTGTCCTTAAAACTTAGCTAAAATATGGGTAAAGTATAGTACTTTAGGCGTGTAAATACACCCAACATCAGTTACAGGAGAAAGAAGGGGAACAAAGGTTGTTTAGACTCGCTAAGTCTAGGGAGAGGAAGGTTCGTGACCTAGATCAGGTGAAGTGCATTTAGGGGGAGGATGGTACAGTGTTGGTGAAGGATGGCCACATTAAGAATAGATGGAAGTCGTATTTTCATAGGCTCTTGAATGAAGAAGGGGGTAGATCTATTGTGTTAGGGGAGCTGGAGCACTCAGAGGAGTGTCGGGATTTTAGTTATTGTAGATGTTTTAAGGTAGAGGAGGTTAGAGAGGTTGTTTGTAGGATGCGAAGGGGTAGGGCGACGTGGACTTATGAGATACCTGTGGATTTTTGAAAGTTTTCTGGCGAGGCTGGTTTATGGTGGTTGACTGGATTGTTTAACGAAATTTTCAAGACGGCGAAAATGCCCAAGGCTTGGAGGTGGAGTACTATGATCCCTCTTTATAAGAACAAGTGTGACACTCAGAGTTGCAATAACTATAGGGGTATTAAGTTATTGAGTCACTCTATGAAGATTTGGGAGAGAGTGGTCGAGGTGAGGCTGAGACGGATAGTGTCTATTTCGGAGAACCAGTTTGGATTTATGCCCGTCCGCTCGACAACGAAGGCAATTCACCTGGTGCGGAGGCTGGTGGAACAGTATAGGGAAAGGAAGAAGGACCTGCATATGGTGTTCATTGACTTGGAAAAGGCATATGACAAAGTCCCCAGGGAGGTGCTTTGGAGATGCTTGGAGGTGAGTAGAGTCCCGGTGGCATATATCAGAGTAATTAAGAACATGTATGATGGAGCTAAAACCCAGGTGAGGATGGCGGGAGGAGACTCAGAGCATTTCACTGTCTTGACAGGATTGCATCAGGGATCTACTCTTAGTCCCTTTTTGTTTGCTTTGGTGATGGATGTGTTGACGCGGTGTATTCAAGGAGAGGTGACTTAGTGTATGCTTTTTACAAATGATGTAGTTTTGATTGATGAGATGCGGGGGGGTGTAAATGATAAATTAGAGGTGTAGAGACAAACTCTTGAGTCTAAAGGGTTTAGGTTGAGTAGGAGCAAGACAGAATATTTGGAATGCAAGTTTAATGATGTGAGGCTGGAGAATGAGGTGGTAGTGAAGTTGGAATCACAGGTGGTATATAAGAGAGATAGTTTTAAGTATCTCGGGTCCGTGATTTAGGGTAACAGTGAGATTGACGAGGATGTCTCGCACCGTATTGGGGCGGGATGGATGAAGTTGAAGCTCACTTCGGGGGTGTTATGTGATAAGAAGGTGCCGCCCAAGCTTAAAGGAAAATTCTACAGAGTGGCAGTCCATCCGGCCATGTTGTATGGAGCATAGTATTGGCCAGTTAAGAACTCCCACATTCAAAAAATAAAGGTGACGGAAATGTAGATGTTGCGTTGGATGTGTGGGCTGACTAGGGGGATAGAGTTTGAAATGAGACTATCAGGGAGAAGGTTGGTGTGACTCCAGTGGATAATAAGATGCGGGATGTCCGATTGAGATGGTTCGGACACGTGATGAGGAGGGGCATGGATGCCCCGGTTCGTAGGTATGAGAGGCTAGCTTTGGATAGTTTTAGGCGGGGTAGGGGTAGGCTGAAGAAATACTGGGGAGAGGTGATTAGGCGGGACATGGAGTAGTTATAGCTCACTGAGGACATAACCCTAGATAGGAAGATCTGGAGAACACAAATTAGATCAGAAGGCTAGGGTCAGTTTGGGTCGCTAGTGTAGGGCATTACTTCGTGGGGGTATTATTCTTGTTATGATACCTTGTTTCATGCTTTATTATGAATCTGTTTACTTTTATCTATTTACTATTACTTATGGGTGTCGTATTTATGTTATGCCATCTTGTTCCATGCTTTACTATGAATTTGTTTATTATTCCGTGTCTTGAGCCGGAGGTCTATCGGAAATAGCCTTTCTACTTCTTTAGAGGTAGAGGTATGGACTGCGTACATCTTACCCTCCCCAGACCTCACTATGTGGGAATACACTGGGTTTGTTGTTGTTGTTATATTATATACATATATCCAGTTCGAGTTCGGAAGATGGTTATATTGTTGATTATATATATATACCAAGTTTGAATCTGGAGGATGATTATGGAATTATTGATTATTTACCGGTTTGAGACTGTCTATTGATTATTTACCGATTCAAGTACGGCTATATATTATATTTACCGGTTTGAGTCTGGCTATTTATATTTACCGGTTTGAGTCCGGATATGCATAATATGCTATGATGACATACTTTTATTATTGATGATATTGGGGTGTGAGAATTGAAGGTAGTAATTTGGCTAAGTTGGAAAATAAGGAAATGGTTATAATGTGGCATGTCATACATGGACTTAAGTGATACATGGTGACTAGTTGAAAATTCATGGTTAGTTGATAAATAATGACTAGAGGTTAAGTGATGGCTAGTAACGAAATGAATTAGTTAATAAGAAATGGTTAGCAAATAAATGGTGACTAGTGTATATTGATGATAATATTGTTAAATGATGACAATATTATGAAATGTGGGAACTTTGTCAAATATTGATAAATTGTGGAATGGTGGTAAATAACCATTTGATGATACTTGTGGAATGATGGTTAGATGATGATGACCGTTATTTATTATATCGGATGATGGCTTTACTCTTCTCTTGGGTATACTCTCTAGTCATATGGAAGGCTGTGATGAGTTCTTTACTTTTCTGCACCAATTGGCGTATGGGAGCCAATTTTGTAGCTTATGATTACTTGTGTGATATTATGTTACGTTATGTTATCATTTTGGTTTATTCACTCATTATGTACAGTGGTGTTGCAGATGATCCGTGTTCATTTTTGTACCTTGAATTAGTTATGATATCTTGCATTTTATCATATTTTTATCATGAATTAGCTTAGTCAACCGATGATTCCTACTAAGTACCCGTTGTTTTGGTACTCATACTACGGTTCTGTACCTTTTTGGTGCAGATTCGAATACTAGTTGTCGTCATTGATCATTGATAATGTTTTCTTGAATATTTCTGAAGATAGGGTGAGCTCTTGGAGTTCGAGTCGCCCATTTCCCTCTATGTTTTATATTTAGTCTTTTGTGTCAAGAAAGATGTATTGACTATCTTAGAACTTGAGTTGTATTATTATTATTAGTTGTTCTTGTACTAGCTCTACCAGGTCATGGGATTGGTATCTTGTATTGACTGTTAATCTATTTAGCACCTTTGTTATTTATAAATTGTGTTGTTCAATTTTGCCTTTGATTGGCATTTCCTCTGAATTAACCCTTTGAGTTAGCTCCGGATTATAGTTTGGCTTACCTATTGGCGGAGTTTAGTAGGTGCCATCATGGCTCGTAAATTAGGTTTTGACATCATAAGCCCAATGCTTACTTTAGCGGAACGCTCAAAGGAGCAACTTTGAGCTACTCTTTATACGATCTTGAGATGTATTCCTTCATTAAAGCTTTCGTAATTAGCAACAATAGTTGTGGTCTAAGGAATTCATGATTCGAACCGATCATGAATCATTAAAACACCTCCGGGCCCAAGATTAATTGAACAAATAGCATGCCAAGTGGATAGAATTTCTAGAAAATTTTCCATATATAATTTAATACAAAAAAGGAAAAGAGAAGGTGGTATCCTATGCATTGACTAGAAAACATGTGTTAATCAACATATTGTCTTTTTAATTGATGGGTTTTAGATGCTTGAAAACAATGTACCCGAGGAACCCAAAATTTCTCCAATCTTTAAGGATTACGAGGAATGGGATAGAATGATGGATTAGGGATAGGTCTTCTATGCCCTATTCTATGTTCGATGGCATTTTGATCAAAGGGAAGAGATTGTATGCGCCGTATAATTTGTTGTGAGAATCGTTTGTTAAAGAGGCACACAATGGTGGTATGATGAGTCACTTTAGCATGACAAGACCTTTGGAATCCTAGAGGAATAATGTTATTGACCAAAAAGGCATGATTATGTTGCATGAGTATGTCGTCAATGTGTAGATTCTAGAAGCACTCTATCGCGGCTTCTCCCTCAAGGATTGTATATTCCACTCCCCACTTACCTACGCCCTTGGCTTGATATTTCTATGGACTTTGGTTTGGATTTTCCTAGGACAAAGAAGGGAAGGGATAGTATTTGTTTTTTGTTGATAGGTTTTCTAAAATAACCCATTTTATTTTGTGTTACAAGTGTGATGATTTCTTCAATGTGGCATCCTTTTTCATTGAACATGTTACTAAAATACATGGAATTTTCCAAATCATCGTTATTGATAGAGACTCTAAGTTCCTTAGTCACTTTGGAGATATTTGTGGGATAGGCTTGGTACTAAATTGCTTTTCTCTATGTTTTGCCACCTACAAATTGATGGTTAAACATAGGTTATGAATAGGAATTTAGGTTATATGTTATGAGCCATGGTTAATTGGAAAATTTCTTTCTTAGAGGATCACCTACCTTTTGTTGAATTTATTACATTAGAGTTATTCATATGACTATTGGTATAACTCCTTTTGAATGTGTTTATGGCCTTAACACTCTTACCCCTTAAATCTCACCCTTATGTCTAGTGATGTTGTGATTAGTTTAGATGGAAACAAGAGGTCCTATTCCATGAACAAGCTACATGAGTAAGTGAGACTTTTCATTGAAAAGAAGAGTCAAGTGGTGGAAAAAGGGTGAAAAAGGCGAAAATGACTTTTGCTCGAATCGGGTGATTGGGTTTGGGTAGACCTTTGGAAGCATCAAGTTCCAACTCATAGGATGTCCAAGTTGATGACTAGAGGGGATACACCCTTCCAAGTTTTAGAAAGTATAAACAATAATGCATACACAATTGATCTTCCTCTCGATTATGAAGTGCATAACACATTCAATATGTGCAATCTTTCACTATTTGACATGCTTGAGGATGATGAACCTACAAAATTAAGGTCAAATTATTTTCAAAAAGAAGAGGATGATATAATTTAAATTCCGTCATGTCCTTTTACTAGAATCCAAGCAAGAGAGCTCCACAAAATGCAATCTATTTTTATGAAAGGGACGTGTTGGATCATGTTTTGATTTCATTAAAAGGGTTCTATGTCTTGAAGATCAAAGTAGGATCTCAAAGGAAGGGAATGATGGAATTTTTAGGAGTGGCGGCTCATATGAAGATCAGTCAAAGGCTTTACCAACTACCACATGAGCTACCAAAGGAAGGGAAAGAGAGATACACACTGCTTTAGGGTGTCAGATTATTTGGAGGCCTGTTAAAAGCTTAACCAACCATCACCCAAGCTGTCATGATGAGCCAAGGATGGAGCTACGCTTTTTAGGGGTGTCGGGTGACTTGAAGATCAGTCACCCTAGTGATGGATAATCCCTGGATCATCAAGCACAAATAGCCCTTTGGGCCTTATTTCTATATTTATCCAAGTTTACTTTTGAGCCTTCATAATAGACTATAAATAGGAACTTCAAGGTTTTATCATCCTTAGTTGTTGAATGAAGCAAACACTTGAGAGTCTGATTGGACAACTTTTATTGAATTTTTCTTAGAAATAAGGGTTTTGAGGGCGTTATGATTCCTTCTTGTTCCACATAGAGATAAGTGTTCATAGGCTTAATGCAATTAGGAGTTTTTGAATTTGAAACATCCAATTATTTTTAGTTCATCTTCCTTCTTGAGTCTATCCTCCTCTATCTATTAATTCTGATCTTGTTTTCTTAGTTAAATTGTTGTTTTCATCATTTTCTTCATATCACATATGATTTTTATTTTGTTCTATGAACATCAAGAAAAAAATAAAAATCATAAATGATGGATAAAAGAATGTTCTGCAATTATTAAATACTTCGATCAAAGCTTCAAGTCGTAGAAGTCAATTACTATCCTGATCTGGTATATGAAAACGGGTTGGATGTTCTAAGATATGTTTTTTCTCCTTATTTTAAAGTCACTTTATCTTCATATATATTACCTCTTCTAAAGTTTTTCTATATATCATGATTATTTTGAATAAGGTTAAATTATCCTGCTCATACATTATTTAACTTGAAAGTGAGAAAATTTAAAACTATATATAAATTAATCAAGCAAAATGATATGAGAAATTTAACCATAACATTTTATAAATCATACAATAGTACACCTAGACAACCTTTTTCAAGATTGTTTAGTGCATTTAGACAAGTGATGGCTAATATGCAAGAATTTATGGTATTGATTCTCTTTATAATATTCTTAAAAATGAAGGATTTGCTGATAAGGAAATAAGATGAAACATATAAAAGTTAAGCTGAAATAAAAGTTTATAAGTCCCCTTAGGGTTAATGCTGAATATTTGTAACTATCCAAACAATCGTGATTGGCACCCCTTAAAAATTATGGCAGGAGAACCACTTCAACTAACCTTTACTACCCAAACTTCGCAGTCACATTTCATGTTTCACCAACTTTATTAATAATAATTACTATGTCTTTTTTTAAGCTAATAATAATAATTACTAAGTCATTCTTTCATTAAGGAAAATAAAATTGCAAGCTAAGCAATCAATAGTTCTAGAATAAAGTGTGAAAATTTTCTATTTATTACATCTTCGGGACCTAAAGTCACCATATAAGAACAACAAAGATTATCTAGAAATCTAAGATCAAAAGACTATCTAACAAATTTAATTAAATAAGACAATATCTTAGTCCAAGAATAGAGGACATAAATAGGATCAAGATGATTCAATGGATGTCCGATCATAGTGCTCACTCTTAAACCAAAGTATGAAACTACTTGCTAAAAGCGAGGTCTCGTCTCAAATTCTAGAACATGCTCTGCACATAACAAAATAAAGAGCACGAGTAGAATCAATATGTCAATAAGTACTAGTAGGCTTTATAGGCTGACTCAACCCATCACCATGCAAATAAGCAAACCAAATATATGCAACTACGATCATCACAAAACTTATAACTAGAGACAAACAACACATTTTATTTTTCTTTATTTTTTAAGGAGTACAATAACATATTTATATATTTTATAATTAATCAATTACATCAATAAGTTACATGACAATATATAATTAAACCTGAACGTTAAATGCATATGAATGTATGTATGTATTTATGCAAGATGTGTGAATCATCTTTTTCTCATCACAACCTCATCAATATCATGTCAACTTCATGAACATCATGATTTTAATATCATCATCAGTAATATTGTGAACATTTCGATTTCAATATAATCATCATCACTAACTCACATCATCAATATTTATGAATATGCAAATGCCATCAATAATTACAAGTAGCATCCAAAAGAGATTACAACTATTCAATTCACATATATGCTGTAACGCCCCAAATCTGGTACCCGAAATGCTACATGGTGCTCATGACTTCGAAGGACCACAAGCTAACCCATGACTGATATCTGTACCTGAACACTAGATAATATACATATATAAATATAGAAACATAAGTTGTAAGGCCATAAGGTTCAAATTTGAAACTTAAAATCTGATAAAACAATGTTTAAATGGGGTATATAAATACCCAAAACTAAAATAAACTATCTGAATGTACTTTAGTCTGAAAGCCTCTAAACTGTCTGAATAAAGATTTAATGGGACATATCCCCAACTAACTCCAACTACTAAAATAAACAAAGTACTGAAATAATAAAGTATTTATCATGTCCTCAAAAGATGAGGACTCACTACTAACTCTAATTATTAGATACTGGAATGCTACTGATGCTCTGGAGCTCGTGCTTCTGAACCTATGGCGTAAAGTAAAACACTATAGCGCAAATGTGTCTATACGATTGAATGTACTGGTATGCATATGAGGTAGGTTGAATGCAAGGGTTCATATATATGAAAAATGGTAAATGACTATATAACATGAATATGAGAATACATGCCTGAACAAGTAATTATAACTGAGACCATACTGATACTGGGTACTAAGTTTTGAGTATTGATTTACAAACATCTGGGTTTACTGATACTGATAACGGAGTCTTATGAATAATAGGGAACTGATGGTATATTATTTCTTAGAGGAATGATAGTTTCTAACAATTCTGATTATGAAGAACTGGTCTAATTGACTGTATCTGACAGTCTTAAAACTGATTACTGGTAACATGAGTTACTGATAACTGACATAACTGAGATAACTGGTATAACTGATATAACTGATATTGAGTGACGGTATCTGATAGTCTATGTTCTTATGGAACTAGCTGAGTTCCATACTATTCTGAGTTGATTGTATCAGACAGTCCTGAACTTGGTAGAACTATCTGAGTTCTATTACTAAGATTGAATGACAGTATCTGACAGTCCTAATTCTATAACTAAAATTGTGGGAAGTAGTTATCTAACCAACATACCCCAAATAATTAAAATATAGCTGAGTTGGGGTCCAATCTGTAACCCCAAATGGAAGGGTGTCAATACCGCGCCACTGGTAAGGACAATCTGTCAGTAACCCTCATATAACAGGTAACTCTAGTGAGAACGGTGGGAACCCTCATATAATAGGTTAATACACCTCATCTACCCTCATATAATAGGCTATGATATCTCAACCAACGCTAGCTATATAGTTCAGGAACACAAGGATTGCTTCTAAGAATCAAACCCTCATATAACAGGTGAGTTCCCATCCTTGGGTTGGCTCGGTTCTAATTCCAACTCTGATCTGAATAGACACTGAACATAATTAACTAAACTATATTAGACTGATTTCATGGAGTTTTGTTGACTGATGGAATACTACCTAGATTTCTAAATTTACTGAGATTTCCTGAGTCACATGACTGACTGAGTTCTATGGATCATGGCTTGACTGAGGAAATCATGAAACATGACACTAGCTCTAGGTACACAACTATATTTTTTGGGTACAAGTACCCCCAGGACTCAATAGAAGGAAACTGACAAAGCATGACTTTCTTGAATACATGGTCAATATCAACAATTCATACTACAACAATAGGGGATATTTCATGAAGCACTTGGTTATCATAATCTTGTATATAGCTTAGAATGCACATGATCATGTCTTAACTTCATCATTTTAATATCATGATTATATCATCACTCCATTGAATTACACAACAATCCTCATGGAAATCATTTTAAACATACGGGAATACATACATTCATAACTAGGGTCATAGTCTAACTATCAAGCATAATTTCTATTCTCCTAGGCATTTTATCAAACACTTAGGTTGCATGATTTAAGGCTTAGGCATGAGCATTTATTTAATACAACCTTACATTACAATTCCACCCATTTTCATGATTTCAGTCCACATATTAGCATAATTTCAGAAAGACATAATAAAGGTTCCATCTTGGAATTCATACAACAACAACACATCAATATAATTTAGTTCATAGAATGAATATCATAATTCGTAATTTAAAACTTGATTCGTGGGCTTCATGGACGAAAGGAGTCCATGAATGAACACTATACATACCTTGGATGAAAGATTCTTGATGATTCACGGAGAAATTTGCTTGAACTTGGATCCCCAATTGAAAATCCTAATGTGTTCTTGAGAGGATTTTGAGAGAAAAAGGGGTATTTTGGTGTAAATAAGGTTTAATCCCATGTTTAATCCTGATATAGGGTTGGGAAAATTACCCATTTGCCCTTAAAAATGCAGACATTTAATGACTAAATAACTAGGCACCGACGCTATGAGTGACGTGGTGCATCGAGGGCTGTAACGCTATACTCAATGTGGTGTGCCATAAACGCATCGAGCCTCAATTTTTTTGCCTCTAAAAGTCTGCACAACTGGTGACCAACGTGATTGGAGATGCGACGCGCCAAGATCGTGTTAGTCTACTAGTTTGGACTTCCAATATAGATCTAAACGATTTTCTAAAAAATTTGAAACTTGTTCGGGAACACCTATTGACCTTCCTGATCATGAATCAATAAAAATACGGACCATTAAAGGACATTAAGGTGGCGAAATGAATTTTCCAACTTTTGAAGGCCAAAATTAAGCTAAGTCTGGAATGTAGCTAAAATTTTCTAAGTCTAGGACCCCATTGACACGCTTAAAGGACTGTATTAATCTTTAGAATTTTACGGGGTCTTACAATATGTACCCTTTGAGAACATTCATCCTCGAATGAGACTGACTGAGAGGGGAGAAATGATAGACAAACACATACCGAGCATGAACGAATGGAACATAATTTCATGATTGACATGACTGATAACTAAATATATCATACTGAGCATGCATATCAGATACATGTGTAACTGATTCGTGAATACATGACTGGGTGTTCTGATAAGCTGGGTTTTCTTATGATGAGAATGCATTCTGATGTGTAAATACGTAACTGACATGATACATGACTGATTATGCAATGGTACTTAGTACCAAGTTTATAACGGAATTCTGAGCATGAAAATGAATACCACGTTAGTAATGAAACTAAATATGTAAACTGGGTAAGCTTAATAAAAGCTTTTATCTTGGACTGAGTCTGAATTAGCGGAGAGGAGGTGAGGATACTTGGTACGCATGTCTTCTTCTTCTTCCCAAGTAGCTCCCTCAACGGACTAATTCCACCAAAGAACTTTGACTAGAGGGACTTCTTTGTTCCTCAGTCTGCGAATCTGGTAGTTTAGGATTTCGACTGTGATTTTCCCCATGAGAGAGACTGTTCTGAACATCTACACTCTGAATAGGGACTACAACTGCTGGGTCACTTATACACTTCTTGAGCAAAGAGACATGGAAAATTGGATGAACTGAGGCTAAATCTGAAGGCAACTCGAGATTATGAGCTATATTGTTGTAACGACTGAGAATTTTTGAAGGGACCGACATATAGGGGACTGAGCTTTCCCTTCTTGCCAAAACACTCCACTTCCTTTATGAAAGATATCTTGTGATACACATAGTTACCAATCTTGAACACACATAAATAGGAACATGAGAACATAGCTGAGTCAGTAACGGATGACATGAACTGAGTCTGGAACATGATGCATGAATTAAATACTGTGAACTGAATATCGTGAACTGAATCGAGACTCTAAATATATGGATCATGGCTGAGATTGAAACTTGAGGGTTAACTTATGAGTATCCCCTACTCCAAACTGGATTCATTACATGAAGAGAGAATGGGATGCCCATGTTATGAAAGTTCGGGGGATTATAGTGTATCTTCCCCTTGGGACACTATGTCCCTCAAAGAATACTGACTTGGATGAGCTTCTGGGGAAGATGAAGTGATACACATGGCACCTACGAACTGAGTCTTAACTGAATAATTGGGATCTAAAACTGAAACATGATACATGAACTGAGATGAGCTTGCTTCTATTTAGTTGGTTCACCTTAGAATGGTTATATCCATGAGACTTTGGATAGTACATCTAGATGGAAGGGATAGGAAACCAAACTATGCAAACTTGTCGGTCTGACTGCTAAACTAAATTACTGGTTTTACGGACTAACTCATGCTGAAAGATTATAGTCGACTGGAGCCTTTTCTCTAACACTCTTTCTATAGACTTCTTGCGGCTTTAGGGAACAAAGAAATCTTGGCCTTGTCTAAATAAGACAGCTGAATGAGAAAATCATTACATGGCTAAAGTTCGGTAAGAGGAGTTGAGGCCTACAAACACCATTTAAGATGAAATGACTAAGCCTCTTGCAGTGCAACTAAGATTACTAAAAATATTCACATGGGTGCTGAACACGAGTGCATAAATGTACTACTCATTTGATTAACTGTATAGCTCACAGCTGAATACTGGGCGTGTAAGACTGAACTGTACTTGGTTTGAATAGCTGGACTGAGACTATAGAGTATTATACACAAAAGTTAATGGCTGACTGGGTATCATGAGGTAACTGAGCATGAATTTCATGAAAGCTGTATTATTGCGGATGCAAGACCGAGTGTATGACATGATTTGGAAATATTTTATAAACTGAGGAACTGAAATACTAATAACTGAGTATCTGACAACTGTACGCTATAGTCAAGCAAGCCTGGAACTGAACTGAGTTTCTGATCTGATTATTGAACTAAAGTTGACACTATAACTAGGATTCATACTGGAACTAAATGCCGGGTTCTGATAATTAAACATTGATAACTGTAGGTTAGATAGATACTGAAGTACTTAATTCAGAGACTGAACACTGATTTCTGAGTACTGAATGTTGAAACTATAACTGAGATGGCAACTGAGTTTTGATAGTTACGCAATGAAGATAGACATAAGTCGAGGATCTGAAAGTGTACTCTCACTCTGTACTTACCCAAATTCTAATTACAACCTCTTGCTAGCCCTTTACTTTCACACTTAACATGATGTTTAAGCCTATCTTCATTATTACACCCTTGGGTAACATAAACATTCAACAATCTTCTCTTAACATAAAATATTTACTCTCTTCCTTCTAAGAAACTTCTCATTACTACACTATTTTCATAAAGAGAGCTTACTGAAGGGTTAAATCACGAGGACCTGAAGCATGAATGGATACTAACTAAACTTTACACATAGCTGAGGCCTGAGGAATATAATATCAATAGCTTGGATTTATCCAAAAGGTCTGAACTGAGGATATAGTAGATACATGACATATCCTAGATATAACTGATTAGTAGGAGCATATCTTGAGTCATGGAAGTTGAGTATACTATAAAGCGTGACATGTGTACGAGAGTCATGAGCTGTATGACCAGAGTTTGGAGTTTTCTGTATTCGTGGGTCATGACTTGGATTGCTGAGGGGAGTAAAACTAAACTCCTTATGCTAGGAACTAGAATTGTACATGATTCCATGGAAAATATATGAATATAAGCTGGGTTCATGGAACGGAAATGTAAAACATGCGAAGGCATCATGCTGACTGAAGTACAAAACTTTACACTGAGATAAGGATGGGTTGGGAATCGTCTTTCCCTTACTTCTTTCTTATACATGCCGACACTACTACTAGAATCTGAAGGCCTAACTCTTTTTGAACTTTCATAACTGAACAACGCATGTATATCTGTCGGGCTATAATAGACTGACCCACTAGGGAAGAGACTAATAAAGGTCATGTTAATACTTGGTCTGACCTCAACATTGACAGTGAACGCATTAGAAGGACTTTCCTGATTCTATCAGGGCTGAAGAGCGTGGAATCTGTTTGGGCATTGCCCACTGATGGAGCTGGAGGAGGCACCCTGCTGATTCAGGCGACCGAACTGAGTTGAAGAATGATTATGCTGGCTTTGAGGACTGTGCCTAGGACAGTATCAGACGTTGTGACCTGAATATCCATATCCAAAACACATATCACTGCCGGCTTTGTAATGCCCTTATGATAATTACCATAATTCTAACAAAGGGGATGGCTTCGGGCACTACTAACACTGCCCTGAGGTTTAGGACCTGGCGTTCTATATCTAAATTTAGGGACTGGAGTATTGGCCAAGGAAGGAACTGGAACTGCAAACTTTGGGCGGAACTGAAAGAGGTTACCACCCTCTGACTTAGGCTGGTTGAAATTAAGGCTACCTGTTATAGCTCTCTTATTTTCTCTCTTTCTTTCTTTGTTTCTTTCTTACTACGCTTTCCCACTTTAGTTTGTAGGGTACGAATCACGTGCCTGGGTGGGACAATGGCCTGCGGATTTCTCTGAGCTACTACTGAATAGGATATAGTAAGAGAGTCGATTCTAAAATTGCCATGAAAGACATGCTCACCCAGGAAATCTTCTTGGATGGGCGGAAGTACCGACTGGTTCTCGGTCCTCTTTTTTTAGTCCTTTTGAAAGACATGTTCTGTAATGAAAGGAAGGAGTGAATTAGACTGAGAGTTCAACTTGAGCTAATGCTCACTCGCACGACATGAATACTAAAAGAAGGGAAATTGTTCCTAAAATATCTCATATCCCCCTGCACATAAGTATGGTGCACAACACACCCATGTACAAGAATAAACTAGATGCGGCTTTTCAGACTTCATAGGACGCTGTTGAACCTTAGGCTCTGATACCAAGTTTGTAACACCCCGAATATGGAACCCAAAATGCTACACGGTGCTCGTGACACCGAAGGACCACAAGAAAACCCATGATTGATATTTGTACCTAAACACTGCATAATATACGTATATAAATGCAGAAACATAAGTTGTAAGGCCATAAGGTTCAAATATGAAATATAAAATCTGATAAAATAATGTTAAAACGGGGTATAGAAATACCCAAAACTAAAATAAACTATCTGAATGTACTATAGTCTAAAAGCCTCTAAACTGTCTGAATAAAGAGTTGATGGGACATATCCCCAACTAACTCCAACTACAGTAAGTACTGAAATGATAAAGTAATGATCATGTCCTCAAAGGATGAGGACTCACTGCTAACTCTGACTGCTGGTTACTGGAATGATACTGATGCTCTAGAGCTCGTGCTTCTGGACCTATGGTGTAAAGTAAAACACCATAGCGCAAATGCATCAATACGATTGAATGTACTGGTATGCATGTGAGGTAGGCTGAATGCAAGGGTTCATATGCATGAACAATACTAAATGACTATATAACATGAATGTGAATATACATGTATGAACAATTAACTGTAACTGAGACCATACTGACACTTGGTACTGAGTTTTGAGTATTGATTTACTAACATCTGGGTTTACTGATACTGATAACTGAGTCTAATGAATACTGAGGAACTGGTGGTATATTACTGATAGAGGAATGATTGTATCTAACAGTTTTGATTATGAAGAACTGGTCTGATTGACTGTATCTGACAGTCCTGAAACTGATTACTGGTAACATGAGTTACTAATAACTGACATAACTGATATAACTGAGATAACTATTATAACTGATATAACTGATACTGATAGACTATATTTAATAGTCTATGTTCTGATGGAGCTAGCTGAGTTTTGTACTATTTTGAGTTGATTGTATCTGACAGTCCTGAATTCTGTAGAACTATCTGAGTTCTATTACTGAGACTGAATGACTATATCTAATAGTCCTGATTCTATAACTGAAACTGTAGGAAGTAGTTATCTAACCGACATGCCCCAAATAATTGAAATATAGCTGCGTTGGGATCCAATCTGTAACCCTAATTGGAAGGGCGTCAATACCACACCACTGGTAAGGACAATCTGTGAGTAAACCTTATATAACAGGTAACTTTAGTGAGAACGGTGGGAACCCTCATATAATATATTAATCCACCTTATCTACCCTCATATAACAGGCTATGAGGTCTCAATCTACGCTGGCTATGCAGTTCAGGAACACAAGGATTGCTTCTAAGAATCACACCCTCATATAACATTTGAGTTTCCATCCTTGGGTTCGCTCGGTGCTAATTCCTACTCCAATCTTAATAGACACTGAACATAATTAACTGAACTAGACTAGACCAATTTCATGGAGTTTCGTTGACTGACGGAATACTACTGAGATTTCTAAATTTACTGAGATTTTCTGAGTCATATGATTGACTGAGTTCTATGGATCATGGCGTGACAGAGGATATAATGAAACATGAAACTGGCTCTAGGTACACAACTATATTTTTTGGGTACAAGTACCCCCAGGACTCGATAGAAGGAAACTGACAAAGTATGACTTTCTTGAATACATGGCCAACATTAAGAATTCATACTACAATATTAGAGGATATTTCATGAAGCACATGGTTATCATAATCTTGTATATAGCTTAGAATGCACATGATCATGTCTTAACTTCATCATTTTAATATCATGATTATATCATCACGCTATTGGATTACACAACAATCCTAATGGAAATCATTTTAAACATAGGGGAACAAATACATTCATAACTTGGGTCACAGTCTAACTATCAAGCATAATTTCTATTCTCCTAGGCATTTTATCAAACACTTAGGTTGCATGATATAAGGATTAGGCATAAGCATGAATTTAATGCAACCTTACTTCGCAATTCCACCCAATTTCATGATTTCAGTCCACATATTAGCGTAATTTCATAAAGACATAATAAAGGTTCCATCTTGAAATTCATACAACATCAACACATGAACATAATTTAGTTCATTGAATGAATATCACAATTCCTAATTTAAAACTTGATTCTTGGGCTTCATGGACAAAAGGAGTCCATGAATGAACACTATGCATACTTTAGATGGAAGATTCTTGATGATTCACAGAGAAATTTTCTTGAACTTGGATCCCCAATTGAAAACCCTAATGTGTTCTTGAGAGTATTTTGAGAGAAAAAGGTGTATTTTGGTGTAAATGAGGTTTAATCCCGTGTTTAAACCTTATATAGGGTTGGGAAAATTACCCCTTTGCCCTTAAAAATGCGGACATTTAATGACTAAATAACTGGACACCAACCCTATGAGTGACGCGGTGCATCGAGGGCTGTGACGTTATACCCAATGCAGTGCGCTATGAATGCATCGAGCCTCAGTTGTTTTGGCTCTGGCAGTCTGCACAACTGGTGACCAACGCGATTAGCGACGTGGCACGCCAAGATCGCGTTGGTCCACTATTTTGGACTTCCAATCTTGATATAAACAAGTTTCTAAAAAATCCAAAACTTATTCGGAAAAACCTATTGACCTTCCTGAAATACGGACCATTAAAGTACATTAAGGTGGCGAAATGAATTTTTCAACTTTTGAAGGACAAAATTAAGCTAAGCCTGGAATGTAGCTAAAATTTTCTAAGTCTAGGACCCCCTTGACACGCTTAAAGGACTGTATTAAGCTTTAGCAATTTATGGGGTCTTACATATGCACTGAGTCAAGTAAGTCTAATTTCTATAAATAAATCATAACCTACTTTTATTCCTTTCTCAAAATCACCCTTAGGTCACAATCTTGCATTTCCTTTCTCTTTCACTTTGTTCTTGATCTATAACAATAAATTTACATATCCAATTAAATTATTTCATCTTTTCTAACAACTAGGAATTAATAATTAATGATTTTATTTATAAATTTTCCATAGGTCATCATATAGATTTTCCTATCCTTTAAATCTTGTGAAGTTGACTGCATTTAGCATAAATAAATATAACTCTACTCAGAAAAATATTTTCTAATGGCCTAGGATCATTACCAACTGATTTTATTCACAATCCCATTGATTTATACTAATTTCACAAATTAGGGCTAAACCTTATTTTACTATGAACGAGATTCCAGTGATTATTAATAATTCTAAGAAGTAATTCACGTTTAGAATATCAAAAACTTACCTCCAAAGATGAAAACACCTAAAACTTGATGGAAAATTATTTCTTTTATATCTCTTTCATGCTTTTCAGAATATAAGGAATGAAAACATATTTCTAATTTAAAAACTATAAGAACACTATGTTTTACCACTGCAGCGACAACGTTATCGCTGCAACGGTTTGAAACGTAATTGAGGATACTATTGCAGCGGTACCTTTTTCCACTGTAGTGGTTCGAAGCAAAATCTCGAGGCCTCTCTTTAAAGTGATCTTATTTATGAAACAAACATTGAATCAAAACATCGTGAATTAATCCTTTTACGATAAACTCTATAATCAGAGTTCTATAAATCTATTTTACGTGCTGAAAGTTGCTACGACTTTCTAAACTCATTCTTTATTCAAACCCCCAACCAATGCTCACACTAATACTAGATTTTCTTAAACTATTATACCTCAAAATTCATTCAATTCTAGGCCAACCTAAAATTTCCTAATAATTTTTAAACAAACATATTGGCAAAGGTTCTACTTCTAAATTCCATGCAACGACAATTTAGATCATTACAATATCTCACCTTTCCCTCTATCCCTTACATAATATTAAAGACAAGAAGAAACTAAAGAAGAAAAACACACATACAGAGAGTGTGTTTCAGTGTGGAGAAAAATATTTTTCATGAATAAAAATAAAAAAATATTCTAGGAAAATAAATTATTTTATTACTTATGTTCTTGTGTTCAATATTAAAGTAAAAAAATACTATCCTAAAATCATTTGTATATATGTAACACAAAATTATTAGGATGAGTGAAACAAGAGCTGGTGGCGGAAAATGGTTGTATCGATCGGTTCCATAGTTATTAAAAATATGTACAGTAAAAGAATGTTCTTCTAATTTGTCATAAGTGTTAGGAGTAATTGCTTAGTATGATATTTCCTTTGAAATATAATAAGTTCATACAATACCCCTAGCACAAAGTTAAGTTGAATGTACCCTTGCCGATTTAGTTTTGAACTACGGTTAAATTAGGATCAACTTCAAACAAACACTCCTCTTAAAATATAACGAGTTAGGGTCCTAATACCCATCAAATTAAAGATATTTGAGTGTTCTTTTCAATTTAACCAATAATTCTTCAATCTGATTATTGAGCAAAAGGTTATTATTATTTTATATAAGACTGTCTATGCTGAAAAACTCAGGACACTTTAGCGGGTCAGTTCACTATAGCAATATTGCTATAGTAGGTCAAGTCGCTATAGAGTCTTACTCAATAATTTATAACACATTTTTGACGTGTTTCAGTCCCCAAACTCCAAAATTTCATGCCTAAGCCCTAGAGGGGCAATTTTCTCTTGGTATGAGTGGAAATTCTTTATTGAGGTAAGTTTCTTTTGTCATCTTCTTTGTTTTTTCAATCTTTTACATCCTAGAACCATTACAGTAATATTTAATGGGTGAAATTCCTAGAGATTTGTATCCTAAGTTCATGATATTGTGAAAAAAAACTATGGGTTGGGTTAATATCACCTAGAATTACTTCTAAGTTGATAATTAACAATACTTAGCATGAATTAGTGGTTCTATAACATAAAAATTTATAGTTAGGGACCTTTAATTCAATAAAGGTGGAACCTTTAACCTAAAAACTCCACTAATAGTGTTGAGTTGAGATTGAAGGAACTATTTTGATGACTAATTGATCCTTGGGTAAAGTTGTAGGTCATGAACATCAATAAAACTAGTGGGTTTTTCTAAGATAACTGTTTGAAGAGTGATTTATTAATCACTCTTATAATTATTGTTTTTTTGATGATTAGCCTTCGTAAATGTGAACAAAAGGAGGATCACATGTGTTATAGCTACTTATTATAACAACTTGGCACCCAGGTAGGTTATGACTTATAAGTAGTAGATTGTGGTTAATAATAGTATTCATAACGTAGATTTGATAAGAGAAATCATGCTTAGATCCGTGGGCATGAATTTTGAATGGATAAAACATGAATCTAATATATTAAGAATCTAATTGTCTGCTTATATGTTATATGAATTCTTGAGGCATTTTTCTGTCTTTGTAGGACTTTATGGTGGATTGTAATGTGAATTATTTGATTATAAATGACAATGAGATGGCATGAGCTCATAATCTAGTTATTAAACCTAATTATCATAAGAGGGTGAGCTTGGTATTATGTGTGGTTGAAATATGGGATAATTATACTTAAGGTTAGTGGCGAGGACTGATCATGGTATAAGAAGATGATGACTTATCTTAAAAACCTAAATTTCAGTTAGGCTAAGGGTTGGAAAGTAAAAAGTATAAAGGTGTATGACTGCAACTATTTTGTAAATTAAATAGAATTAAACGATTGGCTAATGGAATAGGTCTTGAACTTAGTAATGACTTAAATGTAAGGGTTGCTAGATAATAGCGGAATTCCTAATTTTGGTATGAATAACGGAGTATTGGATTAATGAATGAATTACCATATCTTAGACTCCATTTGGTTGAATGTGCACTTCTAAATTAAATAATTAAATTTAAGGATGTGTCTTGATATGCTTACTTGAATAAGCTACCGATTGGACTTTGGACATGTTGTAATTTTTTAAACTAATTAATCATATCTATTGTGATTTGGTGTGTTAAAAAATAATTATTATTTACATGGAATGATTAGCTCGAGTTGACCAGGTGTTTGGGTGGTTTCCTGTTGTTGCAATGAATATTAAAAAAGGAATATGTTGACTGATATTCTAAGTGTAATCATATTTAATGAATTTATATGTAAATCTTGTGCTTATTACAAGTGTTAGTCGTTATCATTAATTCTTTGAATGTTATGATATAATATCAGTTATTATTGTGGAAGGTATCAGTATTTGGACATCTTCACTAAATTGGTTGATATGATTCATTAGTTGGCTCGGGTACCACTGTAGTATGCTACATGGATAAGAGCTCGTCTCATACAAGTCATGACTAGTGGAACATCATAAGACCCTTAGCATGTATGTACAAGGTATGTATGAGTGTGATGGTTCCTTGTGTGGACCGGGTATATGACTATTGTTATTATTATTATTTATATTGGTTCCATGAGGGGACCAAATGATATTGTGGTTGTTGTCGTGGGTTCCTTGAGTGAACCAAATTATGATGTTGCTTAGTATATTTAGGATTTTTTTTATAGTCCAGTTACTTATTATACATTTTGGAATTCTTGTTATTAGGGTCATGGATTGTTTACTTGTATATGGTCAGAGTCATTGTTTGTTTACTTGGATATGGTTAGAGTCATGGTTTGTTGACTTGACTTGTTGTTTCTTGACTTATACTTGACTGAATTTGTAGAATTACTTAAAAAGGTTAAGTATCATAAACTTGAGGTATTTATCATAATGTGTGTTCATAGTTGTATTGCTACAAGGTGATGATTATTGGTTCTCATTTAACATTGAGGCTAATTAAGGCGTAAATTAAATAGATTGACTTAATAACTATTGGGGTTAAACTCTGAGAGTTAGGATGGATGACGCTTGATGTGAATGTGATGAATGATCAACAAGAATAAGAATGAAAATACTCTTAGGTAACGCAAGTGGATAAATAGTGTTGCAAATTAAATTGTTATATAAATTGTCATATTTTCTTTTGTGATATTTATATTGTGTTTATGTGATCTAACCCTAGTCAGTTGATGATGCCTACCAGTACAAATTATTTGTACTTATATTGCTGTTGCTATACACTTTTGGGTGGTATAATCTTTTGCAGGAATCAGTGTTGGTTTAATTGCTACTGCAAATAGCAATTCTTCAGTAACTTCTACTCACCTTACTCATGGTGGAAATTGTGTTCTCTTTAGAAGCTCTTGTATCTGTTTAGGCTAGTTTCTAGGGGTAGTTTATATTTTGTCACTTAATATTCGTAATAAAACAGTTGTAATAAAGGTTGGTTATTTTTTATTTAATAAAGATTTTCACATGTTATGTTGAAAAGATGGTAAGGGGTTCTCCTATCTAGGTGGATTAGAGTAGGTTCCCTCACAACCCGATAGTTTGGATCGTGACAGCAAAATTTGGTGGTTGTGAGGGTAGGAAGAGAAAAACCACTTGTTTTCCCTAGAACATTATTTTTTTTATTTTCAAAAAGATTTTTACCTTAAAAAATATTTTTCAAAATTTTTAATCTACTAAAAACCATACAATGTAAAAGACATTTTCTGAAAAATATTTTTCCTCCAACTGAACACACCCAAAATTGTATTGTAAAAATGCACGTAGAAACATAAATTGAGGAGAACCTAAGAAAAAATGATCCTAAGAACCGTGTCTTTTATTATTGACACTACCTATCTTTCTTGAGTCAATCCCATTTTACCGTCTAAATATTTAAGGATTAAAAAATGATACCCCTCCATATATTAGATGGGAACAATTAACCCCCTCATGTAAAAACTTTTGCTGGAAAGTTTTTTTTGGATAATTTTTTTCCTCTTTCTTTTTAGAATTAAAATATAAAATATATCTCTTACTCCCTTCTTTTAAAAAAGAATGACCTATTTTTCTGTCTAGTATATTTCAAAAATAATGACCCATTCCTTTCTTTGTTGACATTTTAATTTCAACTTTCAACGTGGCATATTTTTAAGACCACAAGAGTAAAAAATGTTTGGTTCATTTGACATAACTTTCATTTAAGACCACATGACTCACAAATTTTCTTTATTTTTTAAAATTTGTGCCAGTGAAAATAAGTCATTTTTTAACAAAGCGAGTTTTATATACAGAGAAGGGTCATATATACCTCTAAACTATCAAAAATAATATGTAATTATCCTTCATTATACTTTGGATACCTATATACCCTTGTTGCCTAACTTTGGGTATGTATATGACCTTCAACTAAATGGTACCACATGTCCTCATCCTAATCAATTATCTCGTTTCCCCTTATTTATTTTAACCTGATCCATAAGCCCATATGATACCCGACCCACTACCTAATCCAATGAATTAATCATTCTACGTCTCCCTTTTGAAAGTGTTACTATTCACTACTGTTGTCAGATCTCTAGCCACTATCTCAGGTCAAGCTCAATGCCAGAATGGGATCCTGAAGAAGATACACCCACCATCACAACAAGACCAAAAGTTCCCACTCACAGCTCCTCAAATTTGAGGCTGATCAATACATAAGTTATTGACAATTTAAGGTAGTTGTTTCGCCATCACCGGTGAAAAAACTAAAGAAGATAAAGAATTAGCAACTCAAGATCGTAAGGAAACATCAAAAAATAAAAAATAAATAGTAGAATTGCACCAAAATCCAAAAACTTTATTGAACAAATCTATTAAATGAAGTGATCGCAGGTACTATTCTTGTCTGTGACAGGATGTCTATTATTTGTTTAAACCTAGTTATACATTCTCATATGTGTCTGTTAAATTTGCTATAAGGTTGGACATAGTTTTGATATGCTTGATACTCTGGTGCATGTGTCTACTCCAATTAGGGATTTGGTTGTTATTGATCAAGTCTATCATGCTTATTCTATTTTGTTAATGGGGTTCCAAACTTTATAAAACCTACTGATTTTAGACATGATTTATTTTGACATCATTCTTCGAATGAGTTGGTTATCTCTATACCATGCAATTATTGACTATCATGTGAAGATAGTAGCAACATTTATGCTAGGGATGTATAGAAGAGTGGGAGAGTGACTATAATCCTGATCCTATAAGACTTATTTCTTTTATTCATGATAAGAGGTTTATTGGGAAGGGGATTCGACATTCAAAGATCATATTTAGGACACTAGTGTAGAGGTCCCTCATATTAAATCAATTTTGATAGTGTGTGAATTTTAAGAGGTTTTCTTGAAGATTTGCATGGTTTGTCACCAGATCATAGCATTGATTTCTGTATAGATTTAGAGTCAGACATTTATGCCATCTTTATTCCCCCATATAGGATAATACCAACCGAGTTAAGAGATTTAGAGTCCCAGTTCCAGGAATTATCAAATAAGGGGCCCTTCTATCCTAATACTTCTTCATGGTTTCTCTAGTATTATTTGTTAAGAAAAAGAATAGTAGCCAACATATGTGCATAGACTACTGAAAGTTGAATAAAATTATGATTTCTATCAAGTATCCCCAGCCCGACATAAATAATTTATTTAATCAATTACAGGGTGCTTCAGTATTTTTCAAGATCAATTTGAAGTCCAGTTATCATTAGTTAAAAATCTAAGTTGAAGAAATTCCCAAGACTGCTTTTTGGACCCGATATAGGCACTATAATTTCTTGGTGATGTCCTTCGATCTGAGTAACACCCCTGCTATATTTATAGGCTTGATTAATGGGTATTTAAGCCATACTTGAGTTTCTTCATAATTATTTTCATTGATGATATTCTTGTGTATTCTAATAGTAGGGAGGAAATTGAGAGTCACTTAAGTGTTGTGTTGGGTTTGCTTTAGGAGAACAACTGTATGCCAAGTATTCTAAGTTTGAGTTATGTTTGTCTTCTATGTCCTTTTTGGGACATGTAGTATTTAAAGAGGGGATTATGGTAGACCCACAAAAAATTGAAGCAGTTAGAAGTTGGGCTATTCCTTTCTTCATGTCCGAGGTTCATAACTTTATGGGTTTGGATAGTTACTACCGTAGGTTCATAAAGAAGCTTACTACTATTGCGTTATATTTGAAACATATATCTCCAAAAGAATTGTTGTTTGTTTGGTTTGATGAATGTGAGGAGAGATTCTAAAAGTTTAAGATTTTGTTGACCACCATTTCTATATTTTTTTTCCTTTTTTGGTGGAGGGTAAGGATCTTATTATATATTTTGATGTATCATATTCTAGTTTAGATGTTGTTTTGATGCAGAAATAGGATGTGATTACTTATGTATTGTGATAATTGAAGGTACATGATAAGAATTATCCTACTCATCACCTAGAGTTGCATTTGCACTTAACATATGGAGACAATATTTATATGGGTATGATGAAAAGTATTCACTAACCACCATAGCTTGCAACATATCCTTACTTAAAAGAAATGAGTTTGAGACAGTGCAGGTGGATAGAGCTACTTAAGGATTATGATGTGTTATTCCTTATAACTTTATTAAGGCTAATGTGGTAGTCGATGCATTGAGTAAAAGGACAAAAACATAGGTAGTTTAGTTTGCTTGGAGATTCTTAGACGTTTATTGGCTAGGTAGCTAATAGTTTCATACGGTTTGAGGTGTCAGATAAAGGTAGGTTCCTAGTTACTGTAGAAGAAAGGTCTATATTTCTTGATCAAATCAAGTCTAGAAAATTTGAGGTTGTGAAGTTGAGTAAGATTCTTGAATGTTCTACAAGGTGAGGCCAAAGAGCCAGTCTTGATGAAGAGGGTATGTTACAAATTAAGAGGTGAGTTTGAATAACCTATGTTGATGATTTGACTCCTTCTATACTTTCTAAGGTTCATAGCTCAAGATATTTCATATATCTTGGTGTGATCGAGATGTATTGTAATTTGATGAAATATTATTAGTGGAGCTGAATGAAGTGAGATATAATGGATTTTATGGCTAGGTGTCTGAACTGGAAATAGGTGAAGCATGAACATCATAATCCTTATGGTACTCTACAAAGGATGCTCATACCTAAATGAAAGTGAGAGAGGATTTCTATGAACTTTGTTGTTGGAGAAGTATGATTTGATTTGGGTTACCGTGGATAGGCTCACTAAGTCTGTGCACTTTTATTCCAGTACAAGTTACTTATAATGTAGCAAAATTGGCAAAAGTTTATCTCAAGGAGATTGTCAACCTTCATAAGATTCCTATTTCTATTGTTTTTTATAAGGGTATGCAGTTTACCTTTAACTTTTGGGAGAAGATACATGAAGAGTTGGGTACTAGATTGGATTTGAGTACCGTTTTCCCTCCTCAGAACAATGGGCAGTTTGAATGAATGATCTAAGTATTGAAGGAAATGCTTCGTGCATGTGTGATAGATTTTAAAGGTTGTTAGGATCAGTTCCTACCTTTAGCTGAGTTTGTATATAATAATAATTATCATTACAACATTGACATGGCCCCTTTTGAAGATTTATGTGAGAGGATGCGTAGATCTCCTATAGGATAGTTTGATGTATTTGAGAAAAGACCTCGAGATATAGATCTTTTTAAGAATTCTACGAGGAATATAATATTTATACAATAGAAACTTATGGTGGCTCCAAGTCTATAGAATGAGTATGCGGATTACAAAGTAAGTGGCATACATTTCATGAATGGTGAGCAAATGTTGTTCAAGGTTTTACTAATGAAGGTGTTATGCATTTCAGGAGGTGGGATAAACTTAGTCCAAGGTATATTGGACCGTTTGAGATTCTGAAAGGTCTGTGGATGATGGCTTATAGGTTGACTTTACCTTCGAGTTTGAAACTTCTTTGAGACCTCACCTCTAGCATGTGACCAACTGTTCTGATTCAAGGATGAACACTTATCTCCAGGTTGTCGTGGATCTTCATAGAGATTCTTGTCCATCTTTCGGATGGAGAGATATTCTCTATGATTTGATTAATTTAGATATTTCTCTTAGACGCTGGATTATTTTAGTAATTCTTGTATGAAGACTTTCAAGTTTTGGAGATTGTAATAGGTAGTTTTGATTATTCCGCAACTATTATTATTATTTGGTTTTGGAGTAATTAATTATTAAGGTTGAGTTTTGCTTTATTATGTCTTTAAAGTAGCTAGTACTTGGATTACTATTTGGATTAAGTGAATCTCTTATCAAAGAATTAGTGCGAGTATTATTCATGACCACTTGAATAGTGAGTGATACCCACGACACAAATAAGAGAAATTATTTGTCTCTTTGTTATTGAAAATTGTGCTAGCCATGTGGATAAGCCATAGAGAAAATTAAATATTTAGGGGGGTCAAAATACACAGATCGATAGTTTGTCTCTACATTGAAAGGCTACAGAAAAAGAATCTACATCTATAACTCTTTCAATTTTGTTCCTAATTTTGCACATTCAATGACGAAATGATACTCCCTCGTTTCAAATTTCCTAATTTGATATCTTATTTTATTTGTTTTTTTTAACTTATCAAAACAAGATAATTTTTTTTCCATTATACCCTTAGTGTAATTACTTAGTCCTTGTTATTAGTATTCTTGAAAAATGTTACAAAGAGGAGTACCATTAAGAGTACACCATTAAGAATATAAATGATGCTTAGGTATTGGTCATTTATCATTATTGGAACTAACAACAAGACACAATTAAGAGGGGTAAAATGGTAAAGTTACATTGTCAATCATTATTTTCTTAATAGTTGTGTCATCCCAATTTGGGACGAGTAAAATGGAACGGAGGGAGTGTATTCATAAATTCCTTTAACACCTTCATGTCCATTTCAAGGACAAGTGATGGAGAAAATTAATTATTTAGGGGGTTAAAATACACAGATCGATAGTTTGTCTCTACATTGAAAGGCTACAGAAAGACTCGCTTTGCATGTAGCATTGTTAAATACTTTGCTAATTAATATTTACTCTGTCTTAAATTATTTGATATGTTTATGAAATAAATTTATTTTAAAATAATGACATATCAAGAGATAATCAACTATGTTTTTTAAACATACTCATATTAATTGAAGAAGATTCGTTTAAAGATTAAATAAGATTATATTAAACAATTTGCACCTCTTATTAATTTTTCTCCTTAAGAATTATGCAAGAGGCAAATATGTTAACGTAACTAATTTGAGACGAGTGAGTAAATACTTTCCCCTTTTTATATTACCTCATCCGTCCAATAATATTTGAACACTATTTAGTTGACATACATTTTATGAAACAATAAATAATATGAGTAATTTTACTATATCTTCCGTTGAATATAATAAATTTAATGCGTTGAAAAATACATTAGATAACAAATAGTATTTATTAACAAGGATAAAATACATACAAAAATAATAAATTATTTATTGATTTTTAAAATTAAATAAGTGTTATTGGACATCTACTTTTAATATAATAGACAAATAAAGATGAATAAAGGGAGCACTTGACCTATATTTATCAGCTAATTCTGTAAGAATTTTTTATTAAAAATGTATTATTTGATTTAACTTTATTAATAATACTTCCTCGGTTTTGTTTTAGTTGCCCCTTGTTGACTTGACACTCTCCTTAAGAAAATATTTAGGAGAGACTTATTTTACTAATGTAACCCTATTAATTATGCATTGAAAATATAAATTTGAATATTTACACCTTACATAATCATTTAATGATAGGGACAGTATTGACAAAATACAATAAACTTCTTGATATTTGAATTTAAACAACTAAATTAAAATAAATATTTTTGGTAAGAAGGCCAACTAATATGAAACGGAGAAAATATTTTAAAACTATAAATTTAATTACCACAACATTGTTTTGTGCAGATGTTTCAACCTAAGGATTGTACTAAAAAGAGTAATAAAACTCTTTAAATTCGCTAAAATGAACGAATAAAATTAAACACATTTAGAGTGGAAGTAAAAAATGAAACCGAGGGAGTACATAAAACAAACACTTTTTTTTTATCTTTCTTCTTGTGGGTGGGAGTACATAAAACAAACACTTTTTTTATCTTTCTTCTTGTGGTCCATTTTAAAAAGGGGAAAGAAAAAAATAACACTTCAAATTAAATTATGAAATTTAAATTTTACTCTCTAGTCATTTTAATTTACTGACTTGTTCTATACCATTTCTACACACCTTTTATACAGTTTCTATACATATCTTATACATATAAATATTTTATATGAAAATTATACAGTTTTGATATATACAATTTATACAATAGCTGTACATTTTCTTTTACACATTTTATACAACAATTATATAATTTTCATATATTTTTTGTATATCTTTAATACATATACATATTTGATAGAATTATACAATTTCTATACATATATCTTATATAGATATATATTTTATTTAATAATTATATCATTTTTATATAATTTAATTATTATTTCTAAACAATAAAAAAAAAGTAGAATAATTGATAGTTAAAAAATTTATAGCAAAAAAAAATTAAAATATTTTTAAAAGTACCGAAATACCTAAGTTGAATACTATATCAGTATTGTATATAGATTGTATCAATATTGTATATAGACTGTATATGAACTATGTAGGCCAAAATGATTCAAATTAGAAAATGATTATAAAGAGAAAATAATATATTTGACCGATCACTTTTTAAAATTTTTTTAAAATTGACTATTTATTTTAAAAAGTGTTATAAATCGTTAAAAATCCCTCTCACTACCTGCTTTAAGTAATCAATTGTATTTGTCTCGGGATCTATTCAATGGTAAGTGAGGAGTGGAGTTGATATTAATCAATGGCATTTCAATGCTAGGTGAGAAGGAGAGGACTTGATGTGATTACTAAACAAACTTCCAACCTCAAGAGGCTCTTGAGACAATCCTTTCTCTTCCTTTACACTACCACTCTCTCTCTCTTTTGGTCATATTAAAGCAAAGTCGAGAGGAAAAACTGAGAGAGTGGAAGTGAAAATGGCAACAGAAACACAAGTTGAAGAGTATCCAAGAAAGGGTGGTCTTAGAACCATGCCTTTCATCATTTGTACTACTTTCTCTTTCTTTCTTTTATTTTCTTAAAATTGTTTGCATGCATTTTAACCTATAGTGATTGTTTCAATCCTTTTTTTCTTTTTCTTGCAGTGAATGAATCATTTGAGAGGATAGCAAGTTATGGTTTAGGTCCAAACATGATAATCTACTTGATGACATATTATAACATGAGTGCTGCCACAGGAACTAGCATTATTGGAATATGGAATACACTATCAAGTGGGTTGGCCATTGTAGGGGCAATTATTTCTGATTCTTACTGGGGTCGGTTTAAGGCTGTTGCCCTTGGATCCATCTTCACTCTTATTGTAAGTCGTGCTATTTCACAATTTCAAGAATATATTTTTCTTTTGCAATACGAGTTGTCTCATCAGTTAGAGTCAACTCTTATAGATATTGAATCTTGAAGTTCACGCCATATTGCGCTCACCTTAACTATTCCAATGTAATAGCTCACCTTGAATAATTCTTTGTGCTAGGATTTGAACCTTGGTCTACAATGGATTTTACCCACTACAGCCTAAGGTGTTTATCTGTAGTGTCATAATAAATGAGTGGCAGGGTGAATGAATTATAGGTGAAAGAGATGGATTCATGTCTTAGGGATACTCAGATTGAGTCCTTTTTGTGAATGTTTAATTTTGATAGTTCAACAATTTGTCATAAGAGATAGCCTCTTGAATTTGCTCTGATAGTTTCTAGTCCTTATTTTTCCGTTAGTATTTGTTGTTGCTTGTACTTTGACTATCATATTATTGTATTGTAGTTGTTGTCCTGTTACTATCTGTTATCTGCTGTTTTGTTATTATCTGCTATTTCCTATACTACTGTTGCTTTTTTTTTTTTGTTTCTGTTTTGGACCACTTTGGAGGATCCAAGGGTCTAACGGGAACAACCTCTCTACCTCCAAGGTAGAGGTAAGGTCTGCGTATATTATATCCTCCCCAGACCCACTTTGTGGGATTATACTCGGTGTTTCTGTCGTTGTTGTAAATAGCCTCTTGAATATAGGTAGACTCAGTAAAATTACTATTTTCATCAGATGAATAGCTTCTTTGTTGCTCTTCTCGACATAGTTCAGAATCATTTATGTTGATTTTAGAGAACGAAACTTCTGAGATAGTTGAAGTTAGTTGAGATGTCCAGTTTGTTGTGTAAATAATGAACAATCGTATACCGAGTCAATGATAATAACAACGAGACAAGTATTTTACTTCTCATATTGGCAGGGGACAGGGGTTACATGGAAGTTACATTTGCGTAGTGTTAATAGTCCCACATCCGCACATTGGAAAAGGGAAGGGCACCCTATGAGCAAGCTTTGGGATTGAGTTAGGCCCAAGATCCAATTCTTCACACGTGCCACTCAGCATTCCACGTTCCCAAGTGGAGGAAATTTCCATTTTTTTAGTGTAAATAAGTAAATCTCTTCTTCTTGTAGTCTCGACTCTGAATCCACAACTCTCACCACTTCGTTTAGGTTATATTTGGAGAACTCTCATGATTGTCTCTAAAAGACAACAAACAAATGGTGAAGTTTACTTTTAGGAGAACATCACGAACCTTTGCATAGACAAAAATTTTGTCTATGCAAATTATAGACAACATAACCGTGATTAGAACCGTGAGCCATTGGCCTTCAAGAATTTCTCCATTAAACGAAAAAACAAGATGGAAGAATTAAAAATGATATTCCTCAGTAGCATGGTGGGTATGTCAATTTTGTTCTAGTAATCACGTCAAGCCACTTGGAGGAGACCTTGCAGATTGATCCTGTTTTTCACTATACTCATTAGAGTGAGAAGCATTACCCATACATTAATGCAATCAATGCAGAAGATGCCTGACCAGCGTATGTTATCTGAATGTTGATCATGGTGTTTGCTTCTGATATTTTTTTAAAAAAGTTCTTAACTGTTGGTTGTGTATATTGATTAGAAAAGAAGACTTTCCAGTACCATAGTACATAGCACTCTGGCTCCAATTTAGCAGACAAGTGAAGATTCCTTAGCCAACAATTTTTTTTCCTGTTTAATTTTCTCGTCAATACTTTGTTCCATCTATCTAGAAGCTAGATAATGTGATTTGTTAAAGTTAATCTCTTCAGCATTCTTGTGCATCGTATCTTGGCTTTCTGCTGTAAGTAACTGCAGCTTGAATTCTCATAAATTAAATTATCTTGGTGCTTGACTAATTAATTAATTGCATATCTTTGGTCAATTCTCATATTAGACTTATATGGCCACAAAGTTTAACGTTCTTATTGAACAGGGAATGATTATACTATGGCTCACAGCAACGATTCCACAACTCAATTCTTTATCCTGCTCTCAGTTCCAACATGTTTGTAACGGAACAACAGCACTCCAACTTGGTGTGCTATTTTCATCTTTTGTGTTTATGTCCCTGGGAACTGGTTTTGTTAGACCTTGTTCTATAATATTTGGTGCTGATCAATTGGAAAAGAAATACAGCCCCGGGAACCAGAGGCTTGTTGATAGCTATTTCAACTGGTACTATGCTAGCACAGGGATTTCAACTATTCTTGCAGTTACCATTATTGTTTATATTCAGGATCGTTATGGTTGGCAAGTTGGCTTTGGTGTCCCTGCTATCCTCATGTTTTTGTCTGTCTTAATGTTCCTGATTGGTTCTACTCTTTATGTCAAAGTGAAACCTAAAGAAAGCTTGCTCATAGGATTGCTTCAAGCAGTTGTAGCAGCCTCTAGGAAAAGAAATACCAGTCTTCGGTTGACTGATTGTGATGACTACTATCATTGGCCACTTGAATCACAGAAGGTGATGCCATCAAATGACTTCAGGTCAGTGCCTCCATCTTTTCATCAATTGTCAATATTCCTTGTTAATAGTCTTTTCTCCGATTTTAAGTGCTATATGATTTTGCAGTTCATTGGAATAAAATTTTATTGTACATTATAGGTGCTTAAATAGAGCTTGCTTGATTCAAGATCCTCAAAGAGATTTGAATCCTGATGGATCATCTTTAAATCCATGGAATCTCTGTAGGTTGGAACAAGTTGAATCACTGAAGGCTCTTATTAGATCGCTTCCAATGTGGTCTACCGGTTTCATGATCTTTGTGGACATGAATGTATTCGCATTTTCCGTACTTCAAACAAAGACCATGGATAGACATCTCTTGCCGCACTTCGAAGTACCAGCAGCATCATTTAGTGTGTTCTTGATTATTGCTTTAACTATCTGGCTTACTTTCTATGACCGTGTTTTGGTCCCTCTGCTATCAAAATATACTGGACGGCCAAGAGGGCTAAGTCCCGTCACCCGAATGGGTATTGGCTTAATATTCTCCTGTATGTCTATGGCATTGACAGCAATAACAGAAAGCGTAAGACGACAGCGGGCAATAGAGGAAGGGCATGAAGACAACCCAAGTGCTTTAGTGAACATGTCTGCTATGTGGTTTGTGCCACAGTATGCACTACTCGGAATGGCTGAGGCTACCCATGGAGTTGGACAGATTGAGTTCTTCTACTCTCTATTTCCCAAAAGCATGTCCAGCGTCGCATCAGCTATGTACACTGTTGGGACTGCTGTGTCGAGTTTGGTTGGAAGTATTCTGGTGAGTAGTGAAGATTGGCTTACATCAACCGGAGGTAAAACGAGCTGGCTTTCAAGCAACATTAATAAGGGTCACCTGGATTACCATTTCTGGCTACTTGCTTTTTTGAGTTTACTCAACTTCTTGTATTTTCTGGTGGTCTGCCGGTTATATGGACCTGACAATGATGGAACCAGTAGGTCATCTCATGAGGCAGATGAGAAACACTGTGATTATAGGCTTTTACCTGAATCTTCATGATATGTTGTACTGCATTATGGAATGATGCAACTATTTAATAATTTACCCAATAAAGTGTTTTTATATGTTTAGACCTCTACTTTCTTTGAAGTATTTATGGCGTACCTCAGACAAAAATGTGAACATGCATTTTGGATTCCTTAATTCTAACATTATCTTTCTTCAAATGGAGGCATAAGAAAATGGTATTAGTGTGTCAATGTAGCCTACAGGGATGAATCTTTTGGATTCATTTTCTACAGTACTAGATTCTGGGCCTGTGCATGGTTCCCAGTTCTGTTAGTATAGAGTTTCAAAACATGTGTGTAATGATCAATAATAAATTTAAAGAAAGTAAGTGCAAGCAGAATCGATAAATAATTAGCCTACTCAAAAACTTGATTGGTGTGGTGGCTATATGGCATCTGGAAAGCTAGGAATGAAGCACTATGGAAGCATGGAGTATATACCGTACATAATGTAGTATTTGAAAGAAATTAGAAGTTTTTATCCGTTGTTGCATTGATTTACATAAAAAAATATGAGTTGTACCAAAATTTTCAAAATTAGTGTTACTTACTACAAAATAGCTCTAAGCACTTCAAACCCAACATCTTACCTAGAGTTGAGCACAAACACAATACATATAAAGATATTACAGGGTAAACGAGAATTGGCCCTTCTTTTAGTAACACAATTCATAGAGTAATTTCAAAAGGCTCGTATTGTTAGACTTTATAATATTAAAATACATATTCATATAAATTAATATACATATGAACGCAGCGAAATTTAGGATTACCTCCACCTCCAATCATGATGATCAAATACAGCTTAGTAATACCTTAATATTGAACTACACCAAAAAGAAAAGAAACGATAATGGGAGTTTTCAAAACTGTTTCTGGTATTTCTTTTCTGAAGTAGTCTGGAATAATGGAAACACACGCTTATAAATAGTCAGTCTTGAAACCCCATTGTCGATAGACTTCTAATCCTTCCCATCAAAAAATGAAAGTCCTTTAAGGGTGCAACCTCATCTAGAAATCTTTTCAAATATTATCACCAAATAATATATATATATACATATATATATAAAATGGAAAAGGGCCTAAAATGCCTTCAACTATCTAAAATGGTATAAAAATGCTCTTCATCTGCCTATTGGGCCTAAAATGCCCTTCCCGTCTACCCATTGGGTCAATTTTACCCTTCCATTTAACAGCAACCTTTTGGCCCCACATCATTTATGACATGACACATTTCTATTGGACAATTAATATTAAATTAAACTAATTAATTTTATCTCAAAACCCAACCCGCCCAACCAAATAACCCGAATCCGACCTGCTCCAATTCCTTTTAACAATTCCCATTCATCGATATTTGCTCATCTCCTCTCTTTTCTCCACTTCACCATTTTCTCAATACAAAATTTACCTTGGGTTTAACATTCTCAGTCTTGGAGGACTTATATTGTAGAAGTAATTTTACTCCTTTTCAAGTAAGAACCTTTTTTTTTTTAGTATTTTCAGTTACGATTTTCAGTTAGGGTTTAGGGTTTTGTGTTTGTTTTGTAATGTTGTCGCCATTCAATGTATACAGATATTTCTATATTGTTTCATGTGTCATATGTTTCTTGTAGTCATTTTTTAAGTTGGGCCAAAGACATCGATAAACACTCAAACTTGTTGTCAAAATTCACTTAGACGCCTAAACTAAGACCTGTTCCTATCAGATCCTTAAACCCCCCACATTTTGTTCCAATTGGGCCTTTTTTGCCTATGTGGCACTGCGCGTGCAGTGCCATCGTGGGAGGCGCGTGAGGAGCATTTTTTTTACTAATTTACAAATAAAAAGATGCCAAGTGGCATTGAGGGCCCAAAAATTTTTTTAATAACAATTTTTCTTTTTTTTTTAAACACTAAAGGCCCTTTTTGATAAAACAAAAAGCATTAGGGGGTCCCAATTTATTTTTTTTAATAAAACAATACGCTGGGGACTGCGGGGTAGGTGGGGGAGTTTTATTTTTAAAAAATTTTATAATTTCTTTTTAATAATTAGTTTTTTATTTTTTTAAATAATTTTATAATTTCTTTTTTATAATTAGGCTTTAATTTTTAAATAATTTTATAATTTTTTTTTAATAATTTGGATCCTCAATGCCATTTTTTATTTTCATTTTTTAAAAAGTTTTAAATTTTTTAATAATTTTTTTTTAATTTTTTAAATAATTTATTTTATTTTTTAAATAAAATTATAAATTTTTTAAAATAATCATTTTTTTATTTTTATTTTTCAAATAATTTTTTTATTATATTTTCATAATTTATATTCTCAATGCCATTTTTTATTTTCATTTTTTAAATTTTTTATAATTTTTTGTAATAATTAATTTTTAAAATAATTTTTTAATAATTTATTTCATTTTTTAAAAATTTTTATAATTTTTTTTAAATAATCAGTTTGTTATTTTTATTTTTCAAATAATTTTAAAATTATTCTTTCATAATTTATATCCTCGCCATTTTTTATTTTCATTTTTTTAAAAAAAATTATAATTTTTCTTATAATTATTTTTTTAAATAGTTTTTTAATAATTTATTTCATTTTTTTAAAAAATTTATAATTTTTTTAAATAATCAATTTTTTTTATTTTTTAAATAATTTTAGAGTTATTTTTTAATAATTTCCTCAATGCCATTTGTATATACTTTTAAAAAAAAATTATAATTAATTTTTAACAATTATTGGACCCACAATGCCATGTGTCAGCTTCCAATTAGCTCATTTTTCCATGTCATCGCGTGTGTGCAACACACACTTTGAGCTTTTTGCTGATAGGGCAAAAAAGGCCAATTGGAACAAAATATGAGGGATTTAGGGGCCTGATGGGAACAAGCCTTAGTTTAGGTGTCTAAGTGAATTTTGGCAATAAGCTTGAGTGCCTATCGATGACTTTGACCTTTTAAGTTGCATCATATTTATGCTTCAAATTACTTATCACGAATTAGGTTTTTTTATATTGTATCTTAAATGAAAGACTTGTTTTTCCAACATCTATTTCATATCTTTTTCTTTGTCTTCCATGATTTATGGATGGCTGTATGACTTTTAGGTATGTCATGGTTTGATATATTTATGGCGGTTAGGTATATGATATTTTTTAATTGAAAAAGTGTTTTTTTTTTATTTCTGGTATTGCATTCTCTATGTGGTTCCTATCCCTTTATCCTTTATCATTGTTTGGACATAAAATATTGAAAGATTCCCTACTTTTTACTTTTTTATTGGTTGTTGATGAGTCACTTCTCTTTGTTTTATGTTTGACATGTGACCTCTTCAAAGAATGATTGAAAAGGTTGATGTAGTCTTTAACTATGAGAGAAAGTGAGTCCTTACTCCTCAACTTACCTACTTAAATAAAATGACTCATCTTTAGGAAGGCTATGATCTAGATTTTCTCTCATATATAGATATATGTTCGGAGTACACTGAATGTACAAAGAATGTATTTGTTCTTTGAAGCTTTGAAAAGTGGTTAGATAAGTGGCTTGAGACCATTCATAGGGTTGGATGGGACATTTTTAAAGGGAAAATATAAGGAAATTTTACTGGTGGCCCTTGGACAAGATTCAATAAAGCATTTCTATCCATTTGCATGGGCGGTGGTAGATAGAGAAACATCTAGAACATGGAAGTGGTTCATTGAATTATTGAGAAGTTCATTAGATTTGGCGAATGGTGAAGGATTGACACTAATGTTTGATATGCAAAAGGTAATTATCTATCACTTTCATTATTTCATTCTGATTCTTATTTTGTAATACACTTGGACTATTTTTACTTGTGTTGTTGATTGTTTCATTATTTCAGGGGCTGATTGATATTGTTGGTCAACTTTTTCCAAAAGCACACCACAAATGGTGTGTAAGGCATATAGAAGCCAATTGGGCCAAGACTTGGAGATTTAGAGAGATGAAAAAGTATTTGTGGTGGTCTGCTTGGAGTACGTATGCAGAAGAATATGAAGATCAACTGAAGAGCATAGGTTCTGTGTCTGAACAAGCAGTTAAAGATCTGTTATGGTACCCTCCAAAACACTGGTACAAGGCCTATTTTAACATAGTGTGCAAGAACTTCACATATAAAAACAATTTCACTGAGTTATTCAACAAATGTATTGTGGCTGCAAGGGCAAAAACCAATTATTAAGATGCTGGAAGATATCAGAATCAAGGTATTGCCTCTATGCTTAGTCTCATTTTATGTATAGATTATGAGGAATTGTCCATATCTTACTGTTATATCGATGTCCTTATCTTACTGTTAATATTATGTATAGGTCATGGGTAGGTTGAAAGATCTTAAGGAGGAGGGTTAAAAGTGGACTGAAAAGTTCTTTCCATATGCCACAGAGTTGTATAATGATTTCAAAATTATTGCACAAAGTTGTCAAGTTCAAGCTAATGAAGACTTAGGGTATGAGGTAATTGAAGGTACTGTAGGCATGTTGCAAGTCTTCCTAGTAAGAGATGCATATGTAAGATATGGGATTTGATAATAATACCATGTCCTCATGCCATTAAAGCTCTTGAACATGATAAACAAGAACCAGAGAATGAGATACACCAGTGGTATTCAAAACAGACTTACATGTTGCTTTACCAACATAAAATTCAACCAATTAGGGGTGAGAAGTTCTGGAAATTTCATCCTTCACATGCTATGGAACCACCCAAAATACGTAAGATGGTTGGTAGACCAAAACTTAAGTGAGAAAGGGAGAAAAGTGAGGCAAGAAAGAGAGAGGGATTGTGGTCAAGAAGTAGAAAGAGGCTGAAAATGACATGTGGTCACTACGGTGAAAGAGGTCATAATCAAAGGATATGTCCTCTGGTAAGTTCATTATTCATTGGTCATTATTTGCACTATTTTCTATTTAACTATATAATCATTTTTTCAAATTTTATAGCTTCAAAGAAGAGAAGAAGTTCTTCAAGATTTTGCGTCTTCAACTCAACAGATAAGCTAATCAATTGATGTTGTTGATCCATCCAAAAAGAAGAGAAAAACCATGGAAAAATCTGTTTCACCTTCAAAGAGGTCTATCAAAAATAATATTATTGCTACTGGCATAGTTCAGAAGTCTATTATACCTTCAAGAACACTTGTTGATGAAGATGAAGTTGAAGATGTGCTTGAAGGTGAGGATAAGTAGCCCTTACTTAGGCCTAGGGCTTTATCTGAAGCTAAAATTAGGCTGAAAATGAAGATGTTGCAGCAAAAACCTACTGGTACAAGAGAGATTAACTTCGTGGGTGATGACCATGGTGTTAGTATGCCTACTAATCTGCCATATTCACCAAAAAAGATGACTTGGAAAGACAAATCTTGTGTTACATCAAGTCAGTTGGCAATAGAAAGGAGAAAAAAATCAGTAAACTGAAGGCAAAGAGGGGCAAACACTAGAGAATGACAATTATGCATTATGTAGTGGTTTTAAGTTTTTGAGGATGTTATGTAATGGCTTGACCAAAATGAAATTTCTTGTTTTGACATCGTGTTGTGAATCAGTCTTAAACTTGACTGTATTGGTTCATTTGAAAATATTAGGGTGCTTATTACCTTGACTGTTTTAATATTGTGACTGACTATGTATTTGTGATAGTCTATCTATAAAATATTATTGCAAAAGGTATGTCTTTTTGAGTTGTATAAAGTGTAGAATTTGTTGAATGCAAAATTTTGTTTACAGCTGGAGCAGAATGTTGTAATGAGTGTATAATTCTTGTGAATGTAGAACACAGAATGCAAAATATTTTTTGTGACTGGAAAATATATGGTTGGCTGGAATTCAACTGTTGAGCTCTGATTTCCTCATTAGATTATCATAAAGTGTTCAAATGCCCTGCCTTTTTAATACCGTGGATTAATTTTATCTAAAAAATGAGGCTTTTCAAATCTCACTCATAGTGTGGCTAGCAGTCAATAAAGTTTGGTTAAAAGTTCAAATCTCAGTTGAGACAAAAAGTGCTAGGTAATTTTTTTTCCATTAGCCTAAGTGTGGTAGACAAAGTAACCTAGTGCCTCTGCCTATGAGAGGTAGCAGTAATATTGTGGAATAGTTGATATGTGAAAGCTTTCTCTAACATTATCTTCATAAGACAATATGATGCTTTGCAAACTGAAGAAATACCCACTATTAGATGATGTGGTAACAGAATAGAGAAACAGAAGAATGCTTGTTATGATGTTGTTGGAAGGATAATTTTATTGGAATGTGCAGTCTTAACATTTCAGTGGTGTATTTTGCATCCAGATGCATCAGGTAGAATTGAAATAAAGGACTAAGAAGGTTATTTAAATTCCACTCGGTGACTTTAATATTTATCTAACAACGTCACTTTCTAATGACTATTTTCTTTAAATTGATTTACCATCTCTTCAAGTTTTCATTTATTTGTATGAACTTAAAACATCATTCCTCTTTTACTTACTAATGTTCCATCTGCAATGTTCCTCTTCTGCTAGTACCTAAACTAGTCTAGTTATCGTACATGTAGGTAAGCTTAAGTAAGTGAGCTGATTTTCTTGAATCTCGAAACTTATAAACTCAAAATTCTAGTTATCGTACATATAGGTAAGTTTAAGTAAGTGAGCTGATTTTCTTGAATCTCAAAATTTATGAACTCAAAATTCTAATTATCGTACATGTAGGTAAGCTTCTGTATGATCTGGAATGGAACAATGGCACTCTATATCGCTATACTGTAGATGATACTTTAGATGTAGCACAGATTGATGTTGGAGTTCTTCCACCAAATTGTCTTCATGGAGCTACTTATCTTGGAAAATAATTATTTGATGAATTTCTCTGCAATGTTTGGCAGAAGGTTGATTTCATTTGGTATGATGAAGATGTTGTTACAAAATAATCGGACCATTGGATTTTCTATACCGGTACATATCCTCAATTCGCCTTTCTTTTCTACGCTGGTAGTACTGTGTTTGGATATATTATGTTTGAAGTTGAAAATCTGTAAGAAGTTGAAGTTGTGTTTGAATGTGCATTCGCTTGAAGAACTCCATTGGATTTTCTATACCGGTACATATCCTCAATCCGCCTTTATTTTCTTACCGTTTGAAGTTGAAAAACGGTAAGAAGTTAAAGTTGTGTTTGAACGTGCATTCGCTTGAATATACCATATAAATAAGGTGATAGTACGTTTTGCTATTCAATTTACAAAATACTATGTAATTATGCCTATTTGAACTTTAATATAGTAGAGAATATGGTTGAGAACTATGTTTCTTGAACTCTTAAAAAATGTCATCGGGTGCGTGTAGGATCCTTAAAAAATAGTGCATTTTTGGAGGATCCGGCACTGGTGCGGCAACATTTTTGAAGAGTCTGAGCAACTTAGGTTGAGAACATTGCAAGGAAGAACATAAGCCATGCGGATGGAGTATTCTCGGAACTTGTCAGACCAAATAGGGTGAGAGCCCTTTAATGGATCTTATCTTCTCTGCCAAGGCGAGCCAATCAAAGTGTCTTAATTCACATTACACGGGACAAAGTAAGAAAGATCTGATTGTTAAAATAATTTCCCTACTCCACCCTTTGAAGGATAAAAATATGAATTTAACGAGTATTATGCCTCAGTCCCAAATAAGTTAGGGCCGGCTAGGATAACAATATGAATGACATTTCGTTGTTGTTCAATTGGTGAAGTTTAACCTTTCACTAGCAAAGTAATAAGGATGACAATATAAATAGAATTGTTGTAACAACTACGTTGCTTGATTTTTGGTATGATAAAATATTAAAAGCTACCATACTCCTACTCCAAGTCTTCAACTTAGCAAAAAGTTAACACATATTTTGAGAGAAACCATCAACGGAGGTGTAATACCCTAAGAATTCCAACCGATAGTAGAACCATGCTTCAAACTCATGAAAAATAAATTTTAGTGATTTGGTAGTTTTATGATCAGGTTTGATGTGTATTAAGGCCTCAAATATGTCCTAGCTATTAGGCGAATCAAAACATCCCTTACCGATTGAATTCTTGAGAAGGATTTTTCTATAGTCAACTTCAAATGATCATATATTTTGTTATAGTACGAATGTTTGAGATAATAAACCACCAATAGATAGATAACTAAATTAGGTTTCCAACGATACCAATTTTTCCAAAATCTGATATCGGGGTAAAAGGTTATGACCGTTTTACAGTGAGCTATTCGAATTGCCAAAGTGCGACGGGAAGGCCAACGGACCGTCGCCCAAA
This sequence comes from Capsicum pubescens, assembly GCA_030864215.1. Classification (NCBI taxonomy): domain Eukaryota; kingdom Viridiplantae; phylum Streptophyta; class Magnoliopsida; order Solanales; family Solanaceae; genus Capsicum; species Capsicum pubescens. The sequence goes on from CM061548.1 coordinate 339,150,145, forward strand.
CCATCGCAACTAAGGCAGTAAGCCTATTTTCTGGCCAAAAAGCAATGGGTTGAAGGGATGGTGTATCGCCTAAACCATCGGGGACCTACGTTTAGCGATTTTAAGACGTTTTTAAAAGGATTTTTGGGTCCTTTCCACCCTTTTTAACACCTAATTAAATCAAATCAAAGCACACAACTTCACATCCATCCATAGCATCAAAATTAGGGTTCCTCTCAAGACTATCTCCCAAGAACAATATTCAAGAACTTCTTCAAGAGTACTCTGGAATCAAAACGTCCCCATTCAAGAACCTTCAAGAAAAGCCTCCAAGAACTTTCTCAAGGCTTCAAAAGTCAATTTGTTCCACTGAATCAAGCTAAATTAGGTATGTGGGGTTTGAAAAAGGACACTCTTTTCGTCCTTGTGCCCAAAAGTTGTTTTAATTACAAAGATATATGGCTTTACATGTTTTCTTATGAAATTGAATTATGGGTTTATACCCCATGTTATTATTTCTTGAGATTTCGATGGTTTTAATGTTTTAGCAATTGAAGTACATGAGTATGTTGATATTATAATGCATATTGCTGAAAATTTCCAGATTTCTATATGATTAGGAATCTTTATGATATCGAGTATGAATTTTGATACGTCTTAACCTGAGATTGAATTATGGTCATTAAGCCCTACTTGAGATTGTAATTTTAAAAATTTTGGTTCTATAAGCACCCATGATTTGAGTATTTTGAGATTATTGAGAGAGTTTTGACCGTGATGGTCATAGTAGCTTTCAAATCCACTTCACTGAATGAGATTATAGATTTTGAAGTTTGTTTCATTATAAACCATGAGATTATTAAATGTGGATTTTCATGAGATGAGCATAGCTAATTAAAAGGGAGTAGTATTTAGCATCGAGTTGGGTAAGTTACTATGATTTCATAACCTAGAACTACGTGCCATCGTAGGATTGAGATTTATGGGCTCGAGGCCGAGATAGTGATCATTGAGTTGAGGTTATACTCCCAGAAAAGTGTATGATGCCTCTCCCTAATGTGAGGTTTCTTCCTTAGGAGGACATAATATTGGACTCCACGTAGCTCGCATGGTGATGTCGGTTAAGAGATCCTCCCTAATAGTAATATTTTCAGAGTAGTTTCTTAAAGTATTTTCCCTTAAATAAAGTATTTTTCCCTGCTAGTAAAAGTAAACAACAACTTTTGAGTATATTTCTTAAGGTAAGTATTTTCCCTAATGATTTTAGAAACTAAGTGTAAAGGCTCACAAAACTTATTCAGATATTGAATTACTTGAGATTTTCAGTTACAAAGTTACATCTTTAGTTTTCAGACACAAAGGTGAGCTCCTTTTTCACTTAGCCTATATGAATTGAGATAAAGTATTTCTTATGCAGAAAGCAAATTTCAGATTTCATTTAGTTTACAAGATTATGAGAACAAGAACAAAATATAAATTTTAGAACTAAATATTGTGGCTCAAAGATTTGTAAAGCATGTTTTTCTTCTTATTGCTACTTATTTTAGTATTTTAGATAATCCAGCTTGTGTGAGTCACTTACATTAAGCATGCATTATTTTATAAATGATGACTATGCGATATATTTTTACTTATGCATTCACCCCTATATACTCAGTACATCCTCAAAGTACTGATCCACATATATGTTTATGTGCTACATTGTCTCATAATGTAAGTACAAGTTTTAGTATGCACATTTAGACTCAGACAGTTGCAGATTCTAGCCTGTGAGATGATGAGTCTGATGATAGGCGTATTTACACGCCTAAAGTACTATAATTTACCCATATTTTAGCTAAGTTTTGAGGACAAAATATATAATTCATGCACTTTTAGTCCATTTTCCTGTAAGTGAGCTAACAAACGTGATTAGCAAGTTTTCAGGTATAAATGATGCAGATTTCAACATATTATGGATAACTTGACGCCCAAGGAAGCTTCACGAAAGAAGGAAGGGAAAGCTTGGACGCCAAGGACCAAAAGTGGCGCATGGAAAATCTGTCCCGGGCAAAAACAACAATTCTGAAGACTTTGGAGACTAGCAGTAACTTATGAGGATTAGGATAATGATACCTTAACCTAGTAGGATTGGGTTAAGTAATTCATTAGCTTAGTAGGAATAGGATATGGGTATTATAAATACCCTATTTTGCTAGAGATTTTAATAATTCTCATTCTACTTCCAATTCCGCAAGACCTTTTCTATTAATTCTACTTTTTATTCTTCTTCTATTCATCTATTCAATTCTTAATCTCCACAACAAGAGAAACGTTACTTTGCAAGGAATTCACGCCTAACGCCTACCACACTTTGCTACACGAAATCTTTATTGTGGTATAATAACAATGTCTATTGTGATTTCCTTCGCACTCATGGGTAACTAAACTTCTCTGTTGGGGTTATGGAAGCCTTATGAGATACTATCTATTTCTATGAGTTTGTGAAGTCGTGACACGTGTGTTTCTTATATCATTATTCTCTTCATCTTAATGCAAATTCTTGTGGATGCAGACGCATAGAATACGCCAGTATAGCATTAACTTGTTCGAAAGAAAGGTTATATGTCTGGAAAAGAGATAATGTCAAGGTAATAGGGTCCCATCCCCTATTAAAAAGTTAGTGCCGTAACTGGATTAACCTCTTAGAGAATTTGTACCGTTAGATACGCTTTAAGATCGAAAGAGTTAAAGTGAAATAGTCCTTGTTTAGGTCGAAAGACGCTTGGATTTACCATCGAATACAATTCTCTATAAGCATATGCATGTCTGAGTTCCGCATAACTCATAGCCAATAGAGACGTACAACTCATAAGGTGGACATAACCCCAACTTCTCAATTCTCATCGTTTACATCTTACTAAACATTCTTTCTTTTTACTTTGCTATTTTCAGTTTTTACTCTATTATTTTTGGTTACACGTTACAATCCCCCCTTTTTACGAGACTTGCACTAAAAGTCTAGTAATCTTTGCTTACTTGTTGACCAAGCTATTCCCTGTGGGATCGATACCCAACCCAGTTGGGTTCTATATTTGACAAATGACCGCTTTACACTCCTACGAGAGCTGTAGATTGAGCATTATCAAAAATTGGTGCAGTTGCCGGGGAATACAAGTGTCAATTAAGTTCGTAATAATTACTAGACCCTTTGGTCAAAGATTCTCGTACTTTTACTTTTAGTTTTTGTTTTTGTTTCCTGCAGTTTTTTTTAGTGCATGCCCCATACCCGAAGTTCTGGTCAACCGTTATTACCTATCAATCCGGAACCACAACGTATTCGTAGAATGGAGGCACAACACGAAATTGAAAAGATGGTTGCTCAACAGGAACAGGCGAGACTAACTGCGCTAGCCGCCGCTCAAGTGCATCAACAGAATATTGATAACCCTAGGAGAGCAACAAATTCTGACGATGAGGATCTAGGTGATGACTAGTTACTAAACCCTAGGCATGCCGCTGAGATCGCAACACCTGCCAACAGAAGAGATCGTCAAGCTAGGTTTAGGCCTGAACGCCGAGCTATGCAGCCAGCTTTTGACGATAATGATGATGATCTTGATGGAGCCGGAGCCACATGAGCCATTATTCCTCCACCATTGGCACCCGGAGCCAAGTTCAACATCACAAGCACCATGATTCAGTTATTGCAACTCAAGGGATTATATGGTGGACTAGCAGGCGATGATCCGAATATGCATCTCATCAACTTTATTTCTACATGCAAGTCGTTTGACAATCCTGGAGTTGGTCAGAATGCAATTTGGTTATGCTTATTTCCATTGTCTCTGTCTGGGGAGGCAAATCTATAGTTGAATGGGCTGACTCCTGATTCTATTACAAATTGGAGGCAATTGAGAGACGCTTTCCTTGAAAGATTCTTTCCGCCATCCAAAAGAGCACAATTGAGAGATAAAATCAGCAACTTTCGTCAGCTTCCAATTGAAGCCCTTCATGAAACATGGGAGAGGTTCAAGACGAAGCTAATGAGGTCCCCAAACCATCACATGACTAATGTTCACCTAATGGAGATACTTTACAGAGCCTTGAATTCAATAACTAAACCAGTTGTGGATAATGCGGCTGGAGGATCATTCATGGATCTCACCTTCGGTCAGGAAAGCAATATGCTAGACCGGATGATGAAGCAAAGTAGAGCTTGGCATACCAGGGATTCTGAGGTAGCAAGCCCCACTTTATCTATAGGCATGACTGCAGACCAAAGGAGAAGAGAAGAAGAACGTGATCAAGATATGACGCACATGAAGACACAAGTGGATCCTTTTACAAAACATCTATTATCAGGGAAGACCAAAAAAGTCAAAGCTGTTGCATCAAAAGGAAGAAACGAATCTGATTCGGAAGAAGAAGCCAACTACTTGAACAATCAGGGGGTTTCCGAGGCAATGCCCAAGGAAACCAAGGTCGGAACTATCATGGTAAATCTGGAAACATGGACCAAGGTAGTTGGAAGAACAAGAATGACAGTAGTGGTTTGTATGTTCCCCCTGGAAGACGTGACGCCACCACATCTAGTTCTGGATGTATGGAAGACATGTTGGCTAAACTATTGAAAGGAGTGGAAGCAACTAGCGCGGGAGTAACAGAGGTAATAAATGATTTGTCCGCTATGAAGCAATTAGTTGATTCACATTCCACTTCAATCAAGAAAATAGAGTAGCAATTTAGCCAACTTTCAGCAGTACTCAATCAAAGAAAGGCTGGCACTTTACCTAGCGACACTGTGCAAAATCCAAGGAATGAGGGATCATGCATGGCTATTACTACTCGAAGTGGTAAGGCGCTGGAAACTTCATCTAAGGGCAAACAAGTGGTCGACGATGTAGCAGACAACGATGATAAGGCTAATGAAGAAAACGCCATGGAAGCTGACCAAGACGTACATGACGTCACCCCTAGTAGGTTGCAGCCTGAAACTACCAAAATTCGGAAGCAAGAGGAGAATAAAGATGTGGAGAAAACAATTCCATATCCACCACCACCTTTTCCTCAAAGATTGAAGAAGCATGCGGATGATACAAAATTCGGCAAATTCATGACTATGTTAAAGCAGCTGACCATTAATGTTCCGTTGGTGGAGGCACTAGAACAAATGCCTGGGTATGCAAAATTTATGAAGGATCTTTTGACAAAGAAGCAGGCAGCAAGCTATGAGTTGAAAGATACTGTTCATCATTGCGGTGCTATTGCCACCCGATCACTAGTTCAGAAAAAGGCCGACCCCGGTGCTTTCACTATTCCTTACATGGTTGGATCTATGAATTTTGCCAAAGCATTGTGCGATTTGGGAGCTAGCATCAATTTGATGCCACTATCCGTCTACAGAAAGTTGGGGTTGGGCGACCCTACACCAACCAATATGCGGCTCGTGATGGCGGATAGGTCAGTAAAATGACCTGTGGGTATCGTGAATGATGTGTTGGTGAAGGTGTCTACCTTCATTTTTCCGGAAGATTTTGTGATTTTGGATTGCGAGGTGGATTCTGAAGTACCCATAATCTTGGGACGTCCTTTCTTTGCAACGGGAAGCGTGCTTATTGACATGAGAGCTAATGAGCTTTTATTTCGGTTGAATGATGAAGTGGTACGCTTTGATATATGCAAAGCAATGAAGCAGCCCAGCGATATGAATGTGTTCTCTGTAGCTGATGTTCATCATGAGGATAAGCAAGCATTATCTGTAGAGAAATAACTTACTGTTGAGCCATTGCCTGCTGCGCTACTGAATGTTGAGCATGAGGACGATGAAGATTATAAAGAACTTATGGGTGCTCTAACAGAAATAGAGTCCTATTCCCATATTCCTAAGCAACCGGACTTTGATCTTAAGAATCAACCGTCACCAACAGCGAAGACTTCCATTGCAGATCCACCAATGCTAGAATCGAAAGAGCTCCCCGATTATCTAAGGTATGTGTTCTTGGAAAGTGGAAATATACTTCCGGTAAGTGTGGCATATGAGTTAAGTGAACAACACGTAGAGGCTCTCATCTCTGCTCTGAAGAGATACATGAGAGCTATGGGTTAGACTATTGATGATATAATTGGTATCCCTCCTGGGATAGGCATGCACAAGGGTCATCTCGAAGAACATTGCATGCCTACAAGTAAGCCTCATTATCATCTGAATCCATTCAGAAAATGATCAACCATCTATCTTGATGAAGTCTAAGTAATCGAGATAGCTATGTCGTGCCGCGATAATAAATCAAGCGCTAGATGGGAGGCAACCCATCGTTTATCGTTTTTCATTTTTCTTTCATTCTATTGCGTGTTTCCTTTTGATAAATAAAAATCCAAAAATAAGAGTCGTTCCACGACCAAAACTAAGGCGCTTGATGGGAGGCAACCCATCGTTCTAATCGTTTTTGTTGTTTTGAAGTAAATGTAGGTGCAAGAGGTGTAAAGGAGGAGATTGGTTTCAAATGTTGAGTTGGAATTATTGCATGTTGAAGGTGGTAAGTTAGGAATGAAGAAGCAAAAGGCTATGGGTTAGGCATTGCCTATGAAAATATAGGCATAGAACAAGGCAAGGCATATGTAAATCTAGGCCACGAACAAGGCATGGCCTATACTATTGCATAAGCTCTCGGATTCTAGAGTGCCATAGCATAGGCGCCGCCTATGCTCAACAATGCCATAGCATAGGCGCCGCCTATGTAAAAGCATTCTGTCTCTGAATCTAGTATGCCATAGCATAGGCGCCGCCTATGCCTAACAATGCCATAGCATAGGCGCCGCCTATGCTCACTTTTGGTCTCCAAATCCGATTTTAAATGGGTCAAAACCCGACCCAAGCTTGCCCTATAAATAAGAACCTTAGTCTTAGACCAAAAATACATTGCAAATCATACCTAAGCACCGCCTACCTCTCCAAATTCTCTCAAAAATTTTCTTTTTGCTCTTTTAACTTTGAAAGAACATCTTCCGAGGCCATCAACCAAGTAAGTACTTCTTTGTTCTTCTTTTATATTCCGTAAGTACTACACTACTACGCCTATAATGAATTGTTAAATCTTGAAGTAGTATTGGTGATTTGAATGTGGTTGATTTGTTGTGATACATCTCGTTGAGTGAAAGAATACATGTGGGTGTTCTCGATTTTATTCCAACTTGTAGTTGATTTTGATATACTGTCATACTTTTGTGAAATTGACATGGTGAAGTGATTGCAAAAATTGAATGCTTAGAAGCTTGAACAACTCGTCCATCGAGATTGAATACAAGCACATAATGTTGTGATTATTTCTATGTCATAACTTGATACAATCTCTATGTAGTAGTCTTGTTCAAAAGGTACAGCAATCCACACATGAAAGTATAGTCAAGATTACATAGAGTTGGAAAGGATAGTTAAGACGACATGAAAGTATGACTGTGCTGATTATATTTTTGGAACATAACACCTAAACGTATATCGATGAAGTCTGAGTAATCGACAAATGTTTACTTAATTAGTTTGTGCCAACAAATTAAGTGTGGGGTGGTGACACTACTGTTTGTTTGTTGATTGAATCTTCCAAGATGAAGCTAACATGACTTTATTGGGATCTCAGGTAGAATGGCACAAAAAGGACGACAAGGAAAAGAAAAAGCGCCCACCACACAGAAAGGTAAGAAAAGAGGAAGAAAAGAGCAAACTGAATCCTCCGTGTTGCAAATACCTCGACGCACTCTTGGAATTAAGTGGGGTACTTATGAGGAACTTCTGAGGATGAAGACTCTGATGATGATTCTGACGCAGGGGGTATGACCCCAGACATAGAGGATGAGTTCGACTAACCAGGTTCTTCTTATTTATTTTCCACTAAGGGCAGTGTGTCCCGTCTAAGTGTGGGGTGTTGGTATTTGTATGCTAGACTTCTTTATCTGCATTTGGTTATTTTTGTTTTATTTGTTAGTAGTTAAATTTTAGATTTTTTTTTTAACTTTGCATGAAATTGTTCTGATAGGCAGCATGGTATTATGACAAGAGTTTGTGATAAAATCATTACTATAGAGACGTTTAGGCTCTAATTGTGACTCACTATGTGGTAATTTTGTGGTTCAGTTCCTTCATTTTTTGGGTCAAGAGTCTATACTACTCCCAATAAAGTCGACCATGTGCCTTGTGTGTGTGAGGATATAGTATATTTTGTGTTGGTGACTGATGCTAGAACTTGCCTGGTGTGTGTGTAAAGTGAAATAAAGAGTGCAAGTTTAGGAGATGATTTAGGCATTTCTTTGGCAACCTGTACTTGTATACCTTCGTTTTACCTACCCGTGGACATTATCCTAGTCAACCCCTTTGAGCCTTTAGCTATTTTCTTTGACAACCTTATATGTAGCCTAATCCATTTTTTTTCAAGACCATAATTTGATCCAAATTCCTAAGTGCTTTAAATTGTAAAGTCATGTGACAAAATAAGAGGAAATTGGATGAGTGTGATGCCTTAGAATGTATTGGTACTTGAAATTGCTATGAAAAAGAATTTCTATCATAAGAGGTGTGTTATGAAAAGAAAAATGAAAGGAAAACTGAAAAGTCAGTTATGTTTAAAAATTGGAAAAAACAAAAGAGGTGAAAAAAGGTGGTAGAATAAAAGAAAGTAGAAAGGTTGTTTGAAAGAAAGTGTTAATGACATAATGTGATGTATTAAAGCGCTTAGGAACATAGTCACTATTTCTGGCCAAAATAGTCCTACCCGTCCCTTAGCCTACATTACAACCTGTAAAGACCTATTTGATCCTAAGCTTAGCATTCTGATATTAGTAGAGCATTACACTAAGGGCAAGCCTATGGTCATCAGTTGCAAACATATGAATTCTTTGTGAGAGTGAGAGCAAGGATAAAATTATACCCATGTTTTGAAAAATGAAATACTTGTGAGTAATTATGGGTGACATATTGTGAGACACACATGGGTGATGAGTTTTGGGTAAGTCGTATATGATTCTTTGTGCCTTAACTTTTGGATACAAATTAACCATCATCACGAGTCTATGTTGGAGGCTGAATTATTTCTAGAAGTGATTAGAAAACTACTCTTTGTTAATGATTGTCGTGCCTGTCTTGACGAATATTTTGTGTTGTTGCTGTGAAACCCTAAGTAGATGTTTAGATGGACATGATATATTGTTCGAGGACGAACAAAGCTTTAAGTGTGGGGTGTTGATGATAGGCGTATTTACACGCCTAAAGTACTATACTTTACCCATATTTTAGCTAAGTTTTGAGGACAAAATATATAATTCATGCACTTTTATTCCTTTTTCCTGTAAGTGAGCTAACAAACATGATTAGCAAGTTTTCAGGTATAAATGATGCAGATTTCAGCCTATTATGGATAACTTGACGCCCAAGGAAGCTTCACGAAAGAAGGAAGGGAAAGCTTGGACGCCAAGGACCAAAAGTGGCGCATGGAAAATCTGTCCCGGGCAAAAACAACAATTCTGAAGACTTTGGGGACTAGCAGTAACTTATGAGGATTAGGATAATGATACCTTAACCTAGTAGTATTGGGTTAAGTAATTCATTAGCTTAGTAGGAATAGGATATGGGTATTATAAATACCCTATTTTGCTAGAGATTTTAATAATTCTCATTCTACTTCCAATTCCGCAAGACCTTTTCTATTAATTCTACTTTTTATTCTTCTTCTATTCATCTATTCAATTCTTAATCTCCACAACAAGAGAAACATTACTTTGCAAGGAATTCACGCCTAACGCCTACCACACTTTGCTACACGAAATCTTTATTGTGGTATAATAACAATGTCTATAGTGATTTCCTTCGCACTCATGGGTAACTAAACTTCTCTGTTGGGGTTATGGAAGCCTTATGAGATACTATCTATTTCTATGAGTTTGTAAAGTCGTGACACGTGTGTTTCTTATATCATTATTCTCTTCATCTTAATGCAAATACTTGTGGCTGCAGACGCATAGAATACGCCAGTATAGCATTAACTTGTTCGAAAGAAAGGTTATATGTCTGGAAAAGAGATAATGTCAAGGTAATAGGGTCCCATCCCCTATTAAAAAGTTAGTGTCGTAACTGGATTAACCTCTTGGAGAATTTGTACCGTTAGATACGCTTTAAGCTCGAAAGAGTTAAAGTGAAATAGTCCTTGTTTAGGTCGAAAGACGCTTGGATTTACCATCGAATACAATTCTCTATAAGCACATGCAAGTCTGAGTTCCGTATAACTCATAGCCAATAGAGACGTACAACTCATAAGGTGGACATAACCCCAACTTCTCAATACTCATCGTTTACATCTTACTAAACATTCTTTCTTTTTACTTTGGTATTTTCAGCTTTTACTCTATTATTTTTGGTTACACGTTACAATCCCCCCTTTTTACGAGACTTGCACTAAAAGTCTAGTAATATTTGCTTACTTGTTGACCAAGCTATTCCCTGTGGGATCGATACCCAACCCAGTTGGGTTCTATATTTGACAAACGACCGCTTTACACTCCTACGAGAGCTGTAGATTGAGCGTTATCAGAGTCCTCCTACTTCGGGGACTTCAATTATACTTATTTATATTCTTTACTTTCTCATTCATATGTATTGATTAGTGATAGTTGGAGTAGCTTTCCAGCTGTCTATAGTCAGTATTAGTAGAGGCTTCATAGACAGACAGTAGAGTTAATGTCTTTAATTTCAGTTTTCTTTGTAAAAGCAGAGTTATAATCATGTGAATTCAGTTTTGTATTGAATAGATTTCAGAAAAGAGTTATCTTCCACTGATTTTGTACATATTTAGCTATTTTATTAGTTGCTTATGAGTTATCCAATAGAAGGGTTAGCTTGGGGTCACTTATGATTCTAAGCACCGTGTGACGTCTTGGGACTCATTTTTGGGGCGTTACAAACTTGGTATCAGGGAACAAGGTTCAAGTATCCTTGAGTTTCTGTGAAGCCGTGTCTAGTAGAGACTTGCGAAATGGTACGGAGACGTCTATACTTTTCTTCGAGAGGCTACAGGGCATTTAGGAAGTGTCTTCATTCTTTCAAGTCTCCGATCATGCTATAGAAGAGTTCTCTAAGAAACTTAAACAACTTCTAATCCTATTCTATTTGAGCCATCTCTGCCTTATTTTCAAGGTACCAGAAATAGTCAAGCTTAATTATCCATAGATAGTTGTGGGATTATAAGAAGGATAGAGAGTATCTTATCAGTGCTTTTGAGTTTCAAAGATTGAAGTGCTTTATCGTGCACTAAGCCCAAGTCAGATGTGCTTTTAGATTCCTCCCCAGAATCCATAATGTTAATCTATACTTCTCTATCTATATAATTTTCTAGAGATAACATGATTGGCAAGTTCCAATTTCCTCCATTGATAATGCTCTCAGATTTGCTAGCAAGAAGTTTTAGAATGCACTCAAAGGGTTTGAGAGGAGCTCTTTAGTGTGTCATAAGTCCCTCAAGCTAAAAGTTATATCCTCATTCTTATGAGTTGTTCAGTTGATGCAGAATTAGATATGTATTCAGATTGCCCATTAACCCTTTTAATACAGATAATGCTCATGAAAGGAGATAGTATGAACCTATATTGTTAAGTGTAGTATGTATTCGAGGGATATTATAAACTTCAGTGTTATGATTTATGAATAGTAGAACCTTATTATAGTTGGAAGTATGGGTATAGAAGAGTAGTATTCAAGAAGATGCGGGAATGGCGATTGGTAAGAAGTATAGATGTAAGCTTATGTATGTTATCGAGATGCGTTAAGGTGATATGTCCTTGTGTGTTAGTTTAGTGGAAGGTAGAGACGGAGTTATTAGTAAGGTGAATTGTTGTTGCTTAAAGTACGGGAAGAGTTATTGATAGTATTTATTATGTTTGAAAGTATAGACTATTAATGAAGTGCCTGATGGTCTAGTTGCATTAATTTAGGTTTCCCTTGAGGTGGAAAAGAGGGTGTTTAGTTGAGACTTATAGAGCTATGATAGTAATTCAGATGTATAAAAGGGTAAATAGTAATGAGGTGTAGAAGGAGGACATGTTAATGGATTATGATAAGATATGCCGTATGATTTTGATCGATTATTGTTGCTTAGAAATTCTAATGAAATAGTGTTTCTTGATGTTATATTTTATAGTTTCCAAGGGAGAATTGTTTGTAAGGTGAGTTTTCAAATCATGCTTGACACTAGACATTAAGTTTGAACAGTGGATGGTCACCAAAGTGGGTGTAATAATTCCCTGGTTAGTGCGGCTAATTGTATGGGAGTGATCTTGTATGCTTGAACTATGTATGAAAGAGTTTTAGTTTAGTTATAAGAATGGTGTTGCAAGTATAATGTGCAACTATATGCTCAAAGTAATATAGTGTTGCTTTTTCTTTCTAAGGTTATTATGTGTTGTGTATGGTTGGTAATACTTTTGAGTTGATAAGTATGAATGAGGTTGTATAGTATATGGTGTTCTTGTCAATTAACTTGTGGTTTACAGGTTGGTGATGTGGTAAGTTAGAGATGTAATATTAGCAGAGTATGAGGAAAGTTCAGCAAAGGTTTAGAGATATCCATGTTTAGTGTTAGAATTAAGTTGGCGAGTGTTTAAGTTGTTATATGATGGCTTATGGGGCTATAGAAATCTAAGAGTGGAGTCTTAGAAGGAGGTGTTAGCATTGGGTGTTATACGTGAAGATACATTCCTTCAAGGTAAGTTTAGTTTTATGTGTATTAATTTTATCCCAGATTCTAGAATAAAGTGATTGCGGTTTAGATTAAATTTTATATAGTGCTTCACAGACTGAGAGTGATAGCTTAATTCTAAGGGGGGGATGGTAGAAGAAGTAACCAAGTTAGACTTTCAAATTCTTGTTGAAATGCCTGTATAGTGTAAAAAACCTGTAAGAGAGGATGATGCCCGACCCATTCTTATTTCAGTATTTCCAGTTATCCCAATACCTACTCATGCCTTATGTTTCAGTTCTATGATCATAGTTTATGTTCATGCATGTGATAGAGAATTATGTACCCTCCTAGTTCCCCAAATGAGGAGTTCCAGTTCTTTCAGCAGTTGGAATCACATTCCATAAGTGATGAACTCCAAATTTATGTCATGCAACTCATGACTCATGTACTCAAGCTTTACAGTATGTTCAGTTCAAGAACTCAAGCAATACTCTTAATGATCAGCAAAATTTAGATTTATATCATGCATGTCCTCAGACCAGACCTCTTTGATGATTTCATGATGTTAAATATTCTATTTCTCAAGACCCAGTTGAGTGTCAAGTTATACATAGTATCCCTTCATGTTTCAGGTCCTCATGTTCTAACCTTTTATTACCTTTCCTTAGGCGATGATAGTGATGATGAATAGTTGTCTGAATGGGCGAGAGTAAACATTTCTTGTTAATGGAAGATTGTTGTATGCTTATTTTAGCTAAGGCTATAAGTGTGAAGCAGGATTGAGGCCAAGTCATTGATACACGTCATGGTTAGTTAAATTTTTATATGATATGTGTGAGTATTTGAAATTTTATGTATGTATTCTTAAGAATAGTGCATGAAATTTTTTCTTGATAGAGGTTTGAAGGATATGGCAAAGATGCTTTGTGAGCTTTTATTTAGAAGTGCATATGGGGTTATGAAGATATGCTTGAATGTCATGTTTGTATACATGTGGAGGGACGCATTGAGCGTTAGTGAATGTCTAGTACTAGGTGGATTGTAGTTGTTGGAGTGGTAATGAGGATTATTCTGGGGATAAGAAGTAGTGAAAAGTGCAGATGCGTGTGAATTCATGATTCTGACTGGTGTTATGTTATGGTGTTATGTGTGATACCTTGTGATTTCAAGTTAGGCTTGACCATAATGAGAGATTTGGATTTAGTTAGACTTTGGTAGATGGATTTGTCAACGGCTATCTGAGAATTATAAGTTGAGTCAATGAGTATGGTGTTTAAGGGGAAAGTTTAGTTGAAAGAGTATTTTAGAAGTATGACTAAGATTTAAAGTGAGAAGTTGCATTGCTTGAGGCCTTGTACTTCTATCCCGACTTATGATTCACAGGTCTATGTTCCATGCTATATTTGGAGCAATATTGTAATTCCTTATTCTAAGGTCTTGTTCAGATCATGCCCAGAGTTCCTTACTCTCTAATGGCCTTAGAAATTTTTTAGAAAGGTGTTGAAGAAATACCCTATTTGGGGGAGAGTATTCAACATGATTCAGTCCGTGCAGCTTGAAATCCAGTTTACATCTTCTGATTTAGTCTAGTCTCACTACCTAAAATTTTGTGAGTATGACCATTTCAAGAGATAGTTTGTTCGCATCCAAGTAGATTATAAAATTCAGTTCAGTACATGCATCATGCATCATGCATCAGTTTCAGATTCTGATATTAAGTCATGATTCAGTCCGTAAGTATCATGTATATCATCTTAGTCTTTTCTTGTATTTCAACCAAATTAGTATCATTCGAGGTCGAATGTTCCCAAGGGGGAGATATTGTAATACCCGGAGAATTCCAACCGATAGTAGAACCATACTTCAAACTCATGAGAAATAAATTTTAGTAATTTGGTAGTTTTATGATCAAGTTTGATGTGTATGCCTCAAATACATCCTATCTATTAGGCGAATCAAAAAATCCCTTACCGATTGAATTCTTGAGAAGAATTTTTCTATAGTCAACTTCAAATGAGCATATATTTTGTTATACTACGAATTTTTGAGCTACTAACCTACCAACAACTAGATAATTGAACTATCTTTCCCACGATACCAATTTTGCCTAAATCCGATATCGAGGTAAAAAGTTATGGCCGTTTTATAGTGAGCTATCCGAACTGCCAAAGTACGATGGGAAGGCTGACAGACCATCGCCCAAACCATCGCAACTAAGGCAGTAAGCTTGTTTTCTGGCCAAAAAGCGATGGGTTGAAGGGACGGTCCGTCCCCAGGGTGACGGTTCGTCGTCCAAACTGTCGGGGACCTCCGTTTAGCGATTTTAAGTCATTTTTAAAAGGATTTTTAGGTCCTTTCCACCCTTTTTAACACCTAATTAAATCAAATCAAAGTACACAACTTCACATCCATCCATAGTATCAAAATTAGGGTTCCTCTCAAGACTATCTCCCAAGAACAATATTCAAGAACTTCTTCAAGAATACTCAGGAATCAAAATGTCACCATTCAAGAACCTTCAAGAAAAGCCTCCAAGAACTTTCTCAAGGCTTCAAACGTCAACTTTTTTCACTGAATCATGACAAATAAGGTATATGGGGTTTGAACAAGGATACTCCTTTCGTCCTTGTGCCCAAAAGTTGTTTTAATTACAAAGATATATGGTTTTACATGTTTTCTTATTAAATTAAAGTATGGGTTTATACCCTATGTTATTATTCTTGAGATTATGATGGTTTCAATGTTTTAGAAATTGAAGTACATGAGTATGTTGAGATTATAATGCATATTGCTGAAAATTTCCAGATTTCTATATGATTTATGAATCTTTATGATATCGAGTATGAATTTTGATACGTCTTAACCTGAGATTGAATTATGGGTCATGAAGCCCTATATGAGATTATAATTTTAAGAACTTTGGTTCTATAAGCATCCATGATTTGAGTATTTTGAGATTATTGAGAATGTTTTGACCATGATGGTTATAGTAGCTTTGAAATCCACTTCACTGAATGAGATTATAGATTTTGTAGTTGGTTTCATTATAAACCACAAGATTATTAAATGTGGATTTCCATGAGATGAGCATAGCTAATTAAAAGGGAGTAGTATTTAGCACCAAGTTGGGTAAGTTACTACAGTTTCATACCCCAGAACTACGTGCCACTATAGAATTGAGATTTATGGGCCCGAGGCCGAGATAGTGATCACAGGGTACTCCCTGGCAAGAGTATGACGCCTCTCCCCAACGTGAGGTTTCTTTCTTAGGAGGACAAAACATTGGACTCCATGTAGCTCGCATGGTGTATGTCAGTGAAGAGAACCTCCCTAATAGTAAGATTTTCATAGTAGTTTCTTAAAGTATTTTCCCTTAAAGAAAGTATTTTTCCCTGCTAGTAAAAGTAAACAACAACTTTTGAGTATATTTCTTAAGGTAAGTATTTTCCCTAATGATTTTAGGAACTAAGTGTAAAGGCTCACAAAACTTATTCAGATATTGAATTACTTGAGATTTTTAGTTACAGAGTTAAAAATTTAGTTTTCAAACACAAAGCTGAGCTCCTTTTCACTTAGCCTATATGAATTGAGATAAAGTATTTCTTATGCAGAAAGAAAATTTTGGATTTCATTTAGTTTACAAGATTATGAGAACAAGAAGAGAATACAGATTTTAGAACTAAATGTTGTGACTCACGAGATTTGTAAAGCATGTTTTACTTCTTATTGCTACTTATTTTAGTATTTCAGATATTCCAGCTTATGTGAGTCACTTACATTTTGCATGCATTGTTTTATAAATGATGACTATGAGATATGTTTTTACTTATGCATTTACCCCATTTACTCAGTACATCCTCAAAGTACTGATCCATATATATGTTTATGTTCTACATTATCTCATAATGTAGGTACAAGTTTTAGTATGCATATTCAGACTCAGACAGTTGCAGATTCCAGCCTGTGAGATGATGTGTCCTCCTACTTTGGGGACTTCAGTTATACTTATTTATATTCTTTACTTTCTCATTCATACGTATTTATTAGTGATAGTTAGAGTAGCTTCCCAACTGTGTATAGTCAGTATTAGTAGAGGCTCCATAGACAGATAGTAGAATTAATGTATTCAATTTCAGTTTTCTTTGTAAAAGTAGAGTTGTAATCATGTGAATTCAATTTTGTATTGAACAAATTTCAGAAAAGAGTTATCTTCCACTGATTTTGTATAGATTTATCTATGTTATTAAGTTTCTTATGAGTTATGCCAGTAGAAGGGTTAGATTGGGGTCACTTATGATCCTAAGCACCGTGTGACGTCTCGGGGCTCATTTTCGGGGCTTTAAAGGAGGACAGGAAAAAGAAGCAAGTTCCCTAGCTAGAATAAACTGCCACTCCAATCCAATGATTTGAATCTAAACCTTCCTTTTCGTTGTATGAAGTTTGGGCATGTTGAAAAATATTACCTCATTTCTGTTAGAACATTTAATTTGGATTAGGGGTTTCAATGGCTTATCGCTTTTCAAGATGATCCTGTATGATTTTGTAAAGAGGCTTGGTGGTGTAGGCGTTTTGAAATAGACTAAAAGAAAAGGGAAGTATGACATGTAATTTGAGGCTGTGGCCGACGGCGGGGTGTTTGAAGCTTTACTATCGCGTTATCTTAAAGTTCAGTATGTGCAGGGTCTCGGGTAGTCGTTAAGACTCAGCAAGCTGTTTGAACATTTTAGGTCACTGGAGCATCATGATTCTTAGTTCTTCTATTGTCTCCTACTGTGCAGTTATTTTTCTGTCAGGCTAGATGTATGTGGCTTCTGTTACTGCTTTTACTAAAGTAGACGCTACCCTTGCCGTGTTGTGATAGGGTTGCATTATTTTTATTTTATCAAGGATAGACAATTATTGTCCAATACTTTCAACCCCCGACAAAATAAGGGACGAAAAAAGCTGGGGTAGCTTGTCAAATTACTTGAAATCACGCATTAACTTTCTTATTCACATATGTATTACAGTCAAACGTCTTTATAATGACGTTATTTGTTTGGATAACTTTTTGCTTGCTGCAGCGAATTTTTTTTATAGAGAACATATAATATAACATAAGATGAAAATACGATCCCAGAAAAGACTTTGTCTTTATAATAAAATATTGTTAATTGTTATAGAAGATGACTATTATAGATATCCAATCTAGTTCAAGCACCCCATTTAGTTTCTAAGTCCTTCCTTACTGAAAACACAACAAATATTGTTCACTTAATACCAAAAAGCCCCCTATTTGCAACATAGACTTTGTACAATTTTTACCGAATCATCCCAGACCTATGATGTGTTGACTCTTCAAAAATGCTGATGGGATCCTCCATAAGTAGTGTATTTTTGGAGGACCCAATATGGGTGCGGCAACCTTTTAGGATAGTCTGAGCAACATAGCCCAGACTAGTTCTGTCACAAAGCATTGCTGAACCAAGTATTCTAACTATGTGACTGCTCGGCTGGAATTTGTCTCCGAAAAATGAGATAAATGAAGAAATGCTTAGCCAAAATGAAATAGATACAAATGATTACAAAGAGAAACTAGAAATGTTCTTTTTTCTGAAATGGTAACATCTTTTTTGCACATATATATATAGACATCAACACAAATTCTACGCTGGAAATAAAAAATGGATTGTTACGTCAACCTTGTTCTTCTTACGAAAAGTTCAGCTTCATTCATCATAATAAACGACTTGACAGACCAACGACATTCATGGATTAGTCACTAGGAGTAACTAGATACAATAATATCTGTATTTGATGGAACTACATAAGGACTAACGTGAGTTAAAGAAAGCTGAATTGTTACACTATACTTTTAATGACATGAGATCTACTCTGTTCTTTTGTTAAGTGTATTAATATCGACATGTGAAGCTCAACTAACTTTCTGAAACCTAATGTATTCTGCCAAAGTTCAGTTATTTTCTTCCTTTTTCCGTTGATGATTTTAAGTTCTTTGTTCTTATTTTGTTATCCTGCATCACTTTTCGTCAAATTTTCTTCTTAAACGTTCTGAAATTTAGACAATTCTTTTCAAGTTATGTGAAAATTTTGGCTGGGAATTTTGTATTGAGAGATGGCTGGAAAGGTGAAAGTCCATGACCTTGCAAAATCAAGGTAAATTTTGGATTGATAAGATGGTGAAGTAGAGAAAAGAGAGGAGATCAACAGATATCGATGAATGGGGATTTTTTTTTGTTAAAAGGAATTGGAGCGGGTCGGATCCGAGTTATTTGGCTGGGCGGGTTTGGTTTTGAGATAAAATTAATTAGTTTAATTTATTATTAATTGTCCAATAGAAATGTTCCATGTCATAAATGAGGCGGGGACAAAAGGTTGCTGTTAAATAGAAGGGCAAAATTGACCCAATAGGTAGACGAGAAGGGCATTTTAGGCTCAATAGGTAGATGAAGGACATTTTTGCATCATTTTAGATAGTTAAAGGACATTTTAGGTCCTTTTCCTTATATAAAATAGTTATATAATTTAATATATATAAATATAAAATTAATTAGTAATGTGGGTCACCCTTATGGGTGGACCCTTCCCCAAAAAACCGCGCATAGCGGTAGCTTTAGTGCACTGGGCTGCCTTTATTTTAATATGGGTCACTGTTAATGAAAATCTAACATTCTCCTGCTTAAGCCACATATTACTAATTCAGGTGATAATAATTGAAAAATCTAATAAGTACAAAATAGTGTTATTGAAGAATCATGGTGGTCCTACTCATTTTAAGTCGAGTACTTCCTTTCATTTGTCACATGCACATTCCTATCCTGAACTGTAGTGAGAAAAATTCTTTCTCTAGCTTTTGATAAGCTTCCATCAATAACACTATAGTGTTGGTATTTATGGGTTCAACCTTGTGCATCCCCATGGATATTCATTAGGAAAACTGAATGCGCATTAAAGATAATTTCATATTCGTTCTCAAAATTTGACATAAATTAAGTAAACACACTTTATAGAGATAATATCATACATACTCCCAACATGATCCATATAATAAAGTGCTATCAAGTTAAGGATCAATCACCAAATGAGATGCATTATGTATTCAACAAAAAATTCATTTGTCCTCATTTTTACTTAATTATACTAATTTTATTTGAAGTTCTTACTTTAATTTCTTGTCATTCTTTATGATGAAAACTAAATTAGACCTTGACAAACAAAGTCAATTATTAATCGTCCAAATCAAACAGCCTGTGTCACAAAACAATTTCATAGCATACAATAATTTTACTTACAAGATAGATACGTCTGAAATGGACTATTAAACACTCATTTATAGACAATCATATCTATCAAGCTAAATATGTAATAGTTCACTTTATTATTCCTCATAATGGTTGTATGAGGAACCCCCGCTAATCCACGAGTCCTTAAAAAATTATGAAGACTTAATAATTTATCATAATACTCCATATGTTTGTCAAATCACATAATCTTCATCTTGGCCTTATTTTCTTTTACAATTCATCATTAAATGTCTTGAATATACAAGGTTCTTTAAATCCTTTTGAAAGCAAATAAAAACATACAAATGTGAACTAGTCAATACTTAATGAGACAATCTCTAACCATTAAAGATGGATATGATATATTATTCAGGTATATAATATTTTAGTCAGTGTTTTACTTCTTGAAATATCTTTAATGAACTTGTTAGTCTGCTTATTCATATGTAGATTATACAAGTCTCAATATCTGAAAAGCCAAGAGTTTTATAACTCTATCGCTTTCTAACTTATTTATTTTCTCAATGAAGATGAATTCAAATCTCCTAATACATAGAAGAAGTAGGATACATTCAAATCACTAATCACTTTCCTTTATGCCAGTATCAATACACATGACTAGGATATTGTCTTTCAAACGAGATCTAATTCAAAATTTAAATAAGGTATAACTTACATTTTCACTACTAAAATAACTTTGTTTTCAATCAAAATTCACAAGTAGAAATTTATAAAATAAATTTTCTAAAATCAAAACTAAAATCTCAAAATTGCTGAAATTTGGAGTACTTTTTCAAGATTATAATTGAAAACTCAAGTTTCAAAAATAGCTTAAAAGATTCCAAAGCTTCACTTTAAGGCAAGTCCTTTTCTCAAATTAGAGGTTCTCTCTATTTCTCTATGGCTTCTTAAGATTATAAAATTATATTTGATATCTCTCACATAGATTGAGAAAACAAAGTTTATTCACCAAAATTAGAGAGATCATCGATTATAAGTGATTTCGACATATAAAATTTAAAGATTGACATTTCCTTCCAAGTCATTACTTCTATTTGTAATACCCTTTTTGTTTATGTCCATTTCCTGACAGAAGAAGCATCTTACAGTTACCCTGATGGAGGACTTTCAATATTCTTCTATTTAAGAGCATTTTTTCCCATCTCATTAATGAAGGTGTTACTAAATAAAAGGAGAAATCAAATCAATATAAGTGGGATAAATCTGAAAAAGTTCAACATTACTTTTATGCTATAAGATAAATAAACTTGACACTAGTAGATTCCAACATTATCTTTTGACAGAAGTTTGCAAACTACATGAAATTTACTAACTATAGAACTGAAACAACTTAACTACAAGAACCCTTCGAACTTTATTGCACCTTTGGACGATCGAAAAAATTCGTTCTTAATATTCAAATGTCCTATTTTACCCCAATAAATTTTCTCATATTAATTGTACCTTGCTAACTACCTAACGAGTTGATTTCAATATTAATAAGGTCGACACATCTTAACTGTCAAATTTAAGATGTTTTGGCTACTCTCAAATTTTTAGACATGCAACCTTTGGTATTAATTATTTAATTTTAGTGTCATACTTTATATGATTTTTTCAAAAATCTAATACCTTATAGTTTAGGATGCATTAACAATCCTAATATCTTAGACTTACAAAAATTTCATAGCATTAGTATTTCACTTCAATGTTACTTTGGACATTTTATTAAAAGTGACAAAAAATTTAAAAATGAGGTGTAGGTGGCTCAAGACTTAATAATTGAGTGGAGGTGACAATTACTTTATTATGAATTAAGAAAGTTGAAAAAAATTTAAAAATAACCCATAAGTTTTTAAATTTACACTTTGATCCAAATGTTAGTTAATATAATAGAAAATGGAGGGAAAAAAGGCGTGTTTCTTCTCTTCTCATCTGTTGTTATTTTATTTCTCTTCGTAATTTTTGTTGTTCATTATTGCTGCTACTTTATTCATCATCTTCTACTTCATTATAATCATCTTCCACTTTATTATCATCTTCATCTTCTTCTTGTCGGCCATTGTTGTTGTTTTTACCACTACTGCTGCTTCTTGATCAATTTTTAGGTGAAATTTTATTTCGTATATCACTTTCTACTTTGGCATTACTTCATAGGTGACTTTGGTAAGTAAAATTATGATTTTTAGTTGAATTTGTCATTTGGGTACACTACTACTGCTGTTTTTTCAACAATGGATAGAACCCGATCATAAATCCAACATAAGAGCCCATAATTTAAACAGATCATTCATCTGTTGCGACATATGAGTAATATATTGCAATGAAAGACTCATATGTTGGATTCATGTTTATGATTCTATAGTGCCTATAGCAATAATCGAATAAATGAGTAATCTATTGCAATATATGAGTTGTCTGTTGCAACAAATTGATTATATGTTGCAACGAACTAATTATTTGTTATAACAGACTATTCATTTATTGCAACAGACTATTTATCTGTTGCAACATATTATTTATCTGTTTCTACAGATGAGTAATCTTTTTAGAACAACACAATACAGCTCCTGCCACAAACCCAACAGATAACTAATATGTTTCAACTCTTGCTATTGCTACTGGATTCAAAATTATTCCTTACGTCCTATCATCGACATGTTTGTTGAGAAAAAAAAATAGACAGAATAAAAATTAAATAAGAATTAAAACGTCAAAGTCGATCAAACATAATTTTTTATTAAACAAAAATAAATAAAAATACATAGGCTAAAAGAAAAAGATAATCTAATTATTATTATTATTATTATTATCATTATTATTATTATTATTGCCATTCGACCAATCTTCAACCGATAGGAGCAGGGCCCTTCTTAGCCTGTGAATATTCCGGAGCATCCTTGCTCTCACGGCAACCAACCAACTCCTACTAGGTTATTAACCTACCTCAAAAGTTCCCACATGGTGTCTTGCAGAATAGCAATATCCCAAATTCAATCAGCTATATCTAGAACACGCATGAATTGACAAAAAATGTAAAAACAAAAGTAAAGAAAAGAATTCAAATGTAATACAATATATACGACCAATTGGGATATTTACACAAAAATCAAGAAAAAAACTTACCTGAGTCAGGGAAAAGGTATCTAGTCTTTGAAGAGAAAGCGGTTGAAGGTTTAATATGAAAGATAAGATGAAAGAAATAAATAGAGTGTAGTAGAATGAACAAGTAAGGAGGGACCTATTTATAGAGGATTGAATTTGAATGAGTTAGGCAACATATGATCCATTCGTTGGCACAAACGCTCAATCCCTACCACCAACCGTCGACATGTTGAGAATAAGGAATATAAACAGAATGAAATTAAATATTAAATAAGAATTAAAAATTCATAGTCGAGCAAACATAGTTTTTTGAATCCATTATATAAAAATATACAATAAACAAAACATACATTAGGTTCCTCCCTTAGTTAGATCCAATATAATAAAAGAAAATACATATGCTAAAAGAAAAAACATAACCTAATTATTATTATTCCTATTATTATTATTATTATTATTATTGTCAATTGTTTAATCGTTATCCGACAGCAGAAGGGCTCTCCTCAGCCTTGCTCTCATGTCGCCCAACTCCCATCGGAGTTCATGAATCCGTCTTTCAAGTTCCCGCAAGGAGTCACGTAAAATCACCTTGTCCAAATCTGGATCAGCTATATCTAGAAGTGGAGTTATATATAATTACATTTCTATTTTGAATGTGTACAGATAAAAAGTCACGACTCTTCACACCTCTTTTTTAATAGTCATCACATACATGCAGATGAATAAACAACACTGTCTGATATGTCTTGATGGGGTAGGAAGAATAAGGTGCGTGAAATCGATCCACTTTCATGCATGACAGTTATATATTATTGATCAGGCTATCGTGATAGACACATATAAAGTGCAATGATTTTGTGAATGTAGTTTTTTATTGATTAGACACTGATCCTTCAAACACGATCCTGCATTGTGCAGTTTAGTTTGATAGGTGTGAACTGATAATATTGAAGAGTTCCAAGATGGTGGTGTCGATACTCTATTACAATTTAATGATGGTCTATGCTCATATTTTTGTATCAAGTTTAGGGAAGGGTTCAAGTTTTTGGTGGCAGTGTAAATATCCAATAGTGATTAAACCGGTTTTAATGGCGCAATGGACTTCTTGAAAGGCTTTCGAATCCTCGCACTACAGCAAACAATGATGGAACCAATAGAAATTCCCCTGGTTTAAATTTATATGGATGGATTGCCGGAGGAGACTTTTATACAAAAGAAGGTTCTTGGGAGAATACCTATGTGGGAAGGGGGAGGTAGAGAAGGCCATATATCATCTCAGACCTTGTTTAAGAGGAAACATAGGGAAGCAAGTAAGGATGTTTTAGAAAATATGACCAATGAAATTGACATGAGAAACGAAAAAACTGGATGAGCTTTAAATGTGGAAGTGTATCCAAATATAAAAATCCATCAGTCGTTGAAGAAAAAGAAGAATGGTCAACAGGATTGGAGTTGGACACTCTGCTCAAGAATGAAACTAGCAACTGTGGCCTCAATGAATACTCTCACAAAGTGCAGGACCAGAACTCTAAGGAAGAAGCTTCGCGACCACACGAAATTGGAATGATTGTCGGTCAGAATTGAAACCTGAACCAACAACTCCTGAATTAAAAATAAGGAAAGCCAAGGCGTTAATTTCTAAAGTCTAACTTGCATGCCATGCCTTCTGTTTGTGGCTATGATCAGGTCAATGGCAGTAGAAACAAAAAGGTCTGAAGTTGGGCAGAAATCCCATGCCTTATTGTTTCCACTACCTTTGACCTGACCAAAGCCATAAATAGAAGGCATGGGATGCAAGTTTAACTTGAGAAATTTCCACCTTGGATTGATCCCATATTTTTAATTCAGGAGTTGGTTTAGGTTTCAATCCTGACCGACAATCTTACCACTTTCCATGCTCGCGGCTTCCTTAGAGTTATGGTCCTGCATTTTGTGCGTATTCATTGAGGCCTTGCTCGCTAGTTGCAGTCTTTAGACAAGTGACCAACTCTAGTCCTCTTGACCTTTCTTTTTTTTCTTTAACAACTGATTGATTTTCATTTTTTGATACACTTTCACATTCACAGCTCTTCCAATTTTTTCATTTTTCATGTCAATTTCATCAACCAATTTTGCTATACTTTCATTCCTACCCTGTGTTTCTTCTTAAACAAGGTCTGAGATGATATATGGCCTTCTCAACCTTCCCCTTCCCATACAGGTATTCTCCCAAGCACCTACTACTGTATAATAGTTTCCTCCAGTAACCCATCCATATAAATTTGGACCAGGGGAAATTCTATTGGTTCTATTATTATTTGCTGCAGTGCGAGGCTTTGGAGGCCTTTCAAGAAGTCCATTGAGCCATTAAAACCGGTCCAATCACTATTAGATATTTACACTGCCGCCAAGAACTTGAACCCTTCCCCAAAATTGACACAAAAATATGAGCATAAACGGTCATTAAATTGTAACAGGGTATCGACACCACCTACTTGGTCCCTCAGCCTTACTAGTTTGAACCTAACAATCTTAACTATAAAATCCCATATCTTTTTTGAAAGATTAACGCCTAATAGGTAAAGAACAAACATTCACAAAATCATTGTACTAGATGTGTGTTTCCACGATAGGTTGATCAGTAATAAATACCTCCTACATATGAAGTGGATCCATCTGCAAGTAGTTTATTCCTCCGAACCCATCTTTGCTCTAGCCTTTAATGCTGGTCGAGATAAAGTGGATTCAATTTTACTTTCTTTTATTTGCAAACAAGAGAAATACATTTGATGTCAAACAAGAGAAAAACAAAAACAACATTACAAAAGGGTAATACAAAATTGAGTGAATCAACAGATGACCAATCTGATCCAACAGATTACCCATCTGTTCAACCGATGACGCATCTATTGCCACAAATGGATGACATATTGCAACAGATGGTTCATCTGTTGGAATAAATCAAACCAGCCTTGCTACTGGTTCTATTTCTTCAAACAGTTGCTCCGTCTGTACAAAAAGGTAACACAAAATTGAGTGAATCAACAGATGACCAATTTGATGCAACAGATTACCTATCTGTTCAATCGATGAGGCATTATTATAACAGATGGTTCATCTGTTGGAATAAATCAAACCAGCCTTGCTATTGGTTTGATTTCTTCAAACAGTTTCTCCATCTGTTCCTACAGTTGATTTATCAAACTATACTGACAACAAGGATTTTTAAGTTCTTCCAATAGATGACTTTTTTTGTATGTTTTAATAAAAATAACAGTTCGTTCATTCAAGACTTAAAAGTCACCCTTTCTTCAATTTTCTCAATAAATAGAAAAATGGTAATGGGTAAATCATTAATAGAAATAGATGTAAATATCTAATTTAAATGACATACAAAGAAGAAGACGAGATCGAAAGAGCAATAGTGAACCATACATGCAATGTGAAAAAAACAAAGGGGTCAGAACATCCAATTCAATCGAGAAAAGATATTGATCGGTTGAGATCTAAAAGGATCCTCATCCGAAAAAAGAGAGAAAAGAGAGAAAAAAAAGTAAAGAAAGACAATTGACAACAAAAAAGAGTGATAGATGAGTTGAGTCTTAGTTTATGGATGAAGGAGAGAGTATTCTTATAGATATGAGTTTTAAATATTCATTAATAACTTTTGAGGGGCATGAGGAGACGGTGATATTAAAAAGACCGGATAAGACTACTCACTCAGGAGATTTTTGAGTTATCCAAATAATATTTTTTACTGCCTTTGTATTTTAACTTTTTTATCTCGGACAAAAAATATCTAAATTGCTCTAAAAAAAGGTCTTAAAACATCTAAGTGCAACAGATAAATATTTTTGTTTGAAAATTTCCAAAGCTCAATCATCTGTCATAACAGATGCAACACCTGTTTGATAATTTACAACAAATACGTAATATGTTGCAATAAATGACTTAATCTGTTTGATTAAAACCAATAGAAAAGACAAATGCTGCGACATATTGAAGATTTGTTAGTATACAATTTAAATTGATTTCATATGTTAGACTAATACCTTAATTGATAAATCTAGGACCATGAGTGAGTTCTTATAGGGTCAACTACAACATCAATTGAGTCTTTTCGCAATTGCATAATGAGACGGTATTGTGTTCCTCCCGACCAGAGTTGTCGATCGATCACACTGATCTAAACCAATTCTTACTACCTCATATGTTCAACTAATACCTTAATTAATTAATCTAGGACCAGGGAAGAGTTCTCATAGGGTGAACTACAACAAATGGTAGCGCCTATTTCATAATTTACAATAGAAGGGTAATCTGTTGCGACATATAACTTAATCTATTCGATAATTTACAACAGATGGGTAATCTGTCACAACAGATGACTTAATATGTCTAATCATTTACAACAGATGCGTAATCTATTACAAAAAATAACTTAATCTGTTTGATAATTTACAACAGATGTGTAATCTGTTGCAATAGGTTGAATATTTGTTTTTATGCAATTTCAATTGAGTTCATATATTAGAA
The DNA here is from genome assembly GCA_030864215.1 of Capsicum pubescens. NCBI lineage: Eukaryota > Viridiplantae > Streptophyta > Magnoliopsida > Solanales > Solanaceae > Capsicum > Capsicum pubescens. The sequence continues at coordinate 339,177,725 of CM061548.1, forward strand.
TAATACCTTAATTGATTAATCTAGGATCAGGGGCGAGTTATCATAGGGTCAGCTACAACTTCAATTGAGTCTTTTGGCAATTACACGATGAGACAATATTTTATTCCTCCCAACTAGAGTCGTCGATTGATCACTCTGAGCTGAACTGATTCTTATTACCTTATATATTCAAATAATACCTTTATTGATTAATATAGGACCAGGGGTGAGTTCTCATTGGGTCAAATACTACTTCACTTAGGTTTTTTAAAAATTACATGATGAGATGGTACTGCGTTTCTTCAGACCAGAGTCATCGATCGATCACTCTAAGCTGAACTGATTCTTACTACCTCATATGTTAGACTAATACCTTAATTGTTTAATCTAGCACCAGGGTTAAGTTCTTATAGTGTCAACTACAACAGATGGCAGTGCCTATTTGATAATTTACAACAGATGGATAATCTGTTGCGACATATGACTTAATCCATTTGATGATTTACAATAGATGGGTAATATGTCATGATATATGACTTAAACTATTTGATAATTTACAACAGATGTGTAATCTATTACAACGAATGACTGGATCTGTTTGATAATTTACAACAGATGTATAATCTGTTGCAACAGGTTGAACATTTATTTTTATACATTTCAATTGAGTTCATTTATTAGACTAATACCTTAATTGATTAAAATAGGACCAGGGTTAAGTTCTCATAGGGTCAACTACAACTTTAATTGAGTCTTTTGGCAATTGCATGATGAGACGGTATTGCGTTCCTCCCGACCAGAGTCGTCGATCGATCACTCTGAGATGAACCGATTCTTATTACCTCATATGTTCAACTAATACCTTAATTGATTAATCTAGGACCAGGGGTGAGTTATCATAGGGTCAACTATCACTTCAATTGAGTCTTTCAGAAATTGTATGATGAGACAGTATTGCATTCCTCCCAACCAGAGTCATCGATCGATTACTCTAAGATGAATCAATGCTTATTACCTCATATGTTAGACCAATACCTTACTTAATCAATTTAGGACCAGGTGTGAGTTCCTATAGGGTCAACTACAATAGATGGTAACACCTATTTGATAATTTACAACAGATGGGTAATCTGTTGCGATATATTACTTAATCCATTTGATAATTTACAATAGATTAGTAATCTATCGAAATAGATGACTTAATATGTCTGATAATTTACAATAGATGTGTAATCTATTGCAACAAATGAATTAATCTATTTGATAATTTAGAACAGATGCACAATCTGTTGCAATAGGTTGAATATTTGTTTTTATACAATTTTAATTGAGTTCATATGTTAGAATAATACCTTAATTGATTAATCTAGGACCAGGGGCGAGTTCTTATAGGGTTAGCTATAACTTTAATTGGGTCTTTTGGCAATTGCATGATGAGACAGTATTTTGGTCCTCCTGTCTAGAGTCGTCGATTGATCACTCTAAGCTTAACCAATTCTTATTACCTCATATGTTCAACTAATATCTTAAATGATAAATCTACGACCAGGGGTAAGTTCTCATAGGGTCAACTACTATATTAATTGAGTCTTTCAAAATCTGCATGATAAGACGGTATCGCGTTCCTCCCGACCAGAGTCATCGATAGATCACTCTGAGCTTAACCAATTCTTACTAACTTATATGTTTAACTAATACCTTAATTGATTAATTTAAGACCAGCAGTGAGTTCTCATAGGGTCAACTACAACAGATGGCAGCGTCTATATGACAATTTACAACAGATGGGTAATCTGTTATGATATATGTCTTAATCCATTTGATAATTTACAACAGATAGGTAATCTGTCACAACAGATGACTTAATATATTTGATTATTTACAATAAATTCTTAATCTGTTGCAATACATGGCTTAATCTATTTGATAATTTACAACAAATGGTTAATCTGTTGCAATAGGTTGAACATTTGTTTTTATACAATTTCAATTGAGTTCATATGTTAGAATAATACCTTAATTGATTAATCTAGGACCAGGGGTAAGTTCTCATAGTCTCAACTAAGACTTCTATAGAGTCTTTTGGCAATGGTATGATGAGACGGTATATCCTGACCAGAGTCGTCGATCGATCACTCTGATCTGAACCAATTCTTACTACCTCATATGTTCAACTAATACCTTAATTAATTAATCTAGGACTAGGGGTGAGTTCTCATAGGGTCAACTAAAACTTTAATTGAGTCTTTCAGAAATTGCATGATGAGATGGTATTGCGTTCCTCCCGACCAGAGTCGTCGATCGATTACTCTGAGCTGAACTGATTCTTACTACCTCATATGTTAGACTAATACCTTAATTGATTAATCTAGGACCAGGGCTGAGTTCTTAAAGGGTCAACTATAACAGATGGCAACACCTTTTTGATAATTTACTACAAATGGGTAATCTGTTGCAACATATGACTTAATCCATTTGATAATTTACAGTAGATGGGTAATCTGTCGCAATAGATGACCTAATCTATTTGATAATTTACAATATATATGTAATCTATTGCAACAAATGACTTAATCTATTTGATAATTTACAACAAATGGTTATTCTCTTGCAACAGGTTGAACATTTATTATTATAGAATTTCAATTGATTTTATATGTTAGACTAATACCTTAATTGATTAATCTTGGACCAGGGATGAGTTTTCATTGGGTCAACTACAACATCAATTGAGTCTTTGGGAAATTGCATGATAAGATGATATTGCGTTCCTCCCGACCAGAGTCATCGATCGATCACTTTGAGCTGAACCGATTCTTACTACCTTATATGTTCAACTAATACCTTAATTGATTAATCTAGGACTAGGGGTGAGTTCTCATAGGGTCAACTACAATAGATGGTAGCACCTATTTGATAATTTACAACAGATGGGTAATATGTTGCGACATATGACAATCCATTTGATAATTTACAATTGATAGGCAATCTTTCGCCATAAATGACTTAATCTATTGCAACAAACGACTTAATATGATTGATAATTTACAACAGATGCGTAATTTGATGCAACAGGTTAAACATTTATTTTTATACAATTTTAATTGAGTTCATATGTTTGAGTCTAATACCTAAATTGAATAATCTAGGACTAGGGGTGAGTTCATAGGGTCAACTACAACTTCAATTGAGTCTTTTGGCAATTGCATGATGAGAGGGTTAAAAATTATGCATATTTTTTATAATTTTAAAAAATAATTAAGATCACTTTGGACCAAATTAACATTTTCAAAACTTGTCATTCTTTTCCAAAATACAAATCAACCCACTATAATCATCCATTTGCGAGAAAAATGTTTCATCCTTTCAAATCTTGAGTTCTCGCTCTTTTCTCTTTCTTACTCAATTATACAGTACAAACAACAACTACTCAACACATTTCTCTAGCCTTCACAACAGATCAATTTTCTTCTCATTTTGACCACATAGGTGTTATTTTTGACTTTAATCTTTCTTGTATAAGTTGTTTTCTCTGTCTTCATAGGTAATAAAGTTCGAGAAGAGTTCTATATTTATTATTTTTTTCTAAAAAATAAGGGCTTTTAAGTTAATGATGAAAAAAAACTTTTAGTTGTACTTTCTTCGAGAATGGGTTTACAATTTTGAGTTTTGATGGTAAAATCATAGAAAGAACTTGAGAAAACCCTAGTTTCTATCGTAGTGTTTCATTGACTGTCGTGGTATTGTTGGATAGTGTTTCTGGTGTTTGTGGTGGTGGTCGTCATCATCATGGTGGCACTGGTGGTGGATGTTGGTGGCATTGGTTGGTGGTGTTTGTGGTCGCATTGGTTGGTGGTGTTTGTGGTGGCTGTCGGTATTCGTGGTATTTATGGCATTGGTTGGTGGTGTTTGTGGTGGTGGTGGCTGTTGGTGTGTCGGTATTGGCGGTGTTTATAATGTATTTTTAAAAATTTATGCATACATCAATTGTAATGTAATTTTTGTTTTTCTGTTGTTTATAGGTAAAACATGTCTCCCAAAATAAAAAAAGTAAAAGTGGATCAACGTCTGACCACTAAAAAAAAGGCTACAGTACAGAGAGATTCAGAGGAGCTTCCTGAATAATCTCAGTTTGGGAAAAGTAAAGCTGGGGAGAGATATGAAATCAATGTTGAGAGAGGTGGACAAGGGTCTATAGATAGTGATGAAGAAAATGAAAGTGATAAAGAGGAGGAATTAGAGAGTGAGAAAGAGAAAGAGGATGATCATCAATATGATGATAATGGATCACCAATGGGGCGTGAATTAATATCGACATCCCAGCATAATCCTATCAAAACTTTTAGTATTGACAAGTTTTAAGTTGCGATACTGATAAATGACCCAAAAGCAGAAGAAGAACTAACTGGTGAACTTGTACTTATATGTCAGATGGGGAGAAATTTTATTTATTTTAGGAAAATTATGAAGAACAAAAACATAGACTGACTTTTTAAGAAGAGCTTCTTTGGACGCTTTCTTGAGTTTCTTGAGGACCCCCCTGCCTGTTTCCATATGATGATGATATATGGTCTTCTCAAGCGTAGGATCAAGTATGTGGAGGATGATAAAGATTCAGAGAAGGGGGGGCAAAAAGATGGATGAAATCTGGATCAACTACTCTGGCATGCCAGTTTGTTTAGACTTGCAAGAGTTTTCCATAGTGACGGGCTTACGATGCCATCGTCCAGAAGAACCACCTATCACCAAGGGAACACCCCACAAAAGATCCAAGGCAAGAAAATGCAAGGAAAAATAGATGGGTTGTTTGACATTGTTCGACGTGGATACAAAACATCAAATTTGTTGACAGATCTTATGGATAAAATCACACCAAAGCAGTACAAGGAGAAATTATGCTTAGTTTGGTTTTCCCATTAGGTTATATTGGAAAGAGACGTCAACAAGGTCATAAAAGATGATTTGTTGGCGCGTGCTGAGGATTTTGGTAAATTCAACAATTATCCATGGGGATATGACAACTTCTACTTAACTGTCCAATATTTACTGACAAAGCTATCCTCGGGTATGACCATATTATACGGCTTCCTTGGGCTTTCATGGTAAAATTAATCACTATTTTTATTCATCCATTAATTTATATTGAATATAGTTATTATGAATTTTTTTTGCTTGCTTCCTATTTACATTTTTTAGGCTTGGGCATTTGAAGCCATTCCTCTCCTTCGAAAGAAAGTAATGGATTACCTGGATGAGGTTTATCACCAAGGATGTTTAGGTGGTTGGCTACAAAGAACAACACCAAAATTAAGGAGGCTGATTTGTTTAACCCTCTGGATGATGCAGTATGTCTTCTTCAAGTAAAAGAATTTTACTCAATAAAAGATATTGAACAGATGTTATATATGGTGCAATAGATGTTATATCTGATGTACCAGATGGGACATCTATTATGACAGATTACTCGTCCTGTGCAGACTGGTGCAACAGATAGATAATCTATTGCGATAGACGATTGATATCTTGGATCAGATTACCCATCTTTTGCTTTGGTTCTCTAAACCCGAATCATAACAGATTAATCATCTACTACAAATTATGTAATAGATGTATAATATGGTGTAATATATTATTAATATATTGCGACATACAAATCATTTGTTGCATAACATGTAACCAACAGATTACCCATCTTGTGCAACTAGTACAATAGATTGGTTATCTGTTGCAAAAAATAATTGATATTTTGCATTATATTATCCATGTGTTTCTCTGGTTCTCTGAACTGACTCAAACGAATTTTAACCATCTACTGCATACTATGCAACAATTGGTAATCTGATGCAACATATTGTTAATCTATTGTAGAAGTTGACTGTGTATAACCCAATTGTGAATATTATTATATTACTTGATTTAAATGTATCTTTTTTTTATAGATTATGCATCCATGGATCGTATCTACTGAGCGGGAGTCGGTGATGACTTCTTATATTACTCTAGGTCATGTTGATACTACAGAATACCCAACGGTGGAGTTAGTAATGAAGGAATTGGCTGGAGAAATATCCATAAGAAGAGCAGTTAGGCAAGGTCAACCTAATGTTGAGGCTCTTCATGACCAACTTACTAAGGCAGAACTGGGTGCTTTACTGGTGGAGTTGTTGGTATTGGTGGAGGGCATGCTAATGCTGCTACCACTCGTGATGATGAGCATGTTGATGCCTAAGAAAAAATAGATATGTTTGAAAACACCCTTTTTCACCCTTACACAGGTCTTTCTCACCTCTCTCCACCCTCGTGTTCTCTTTGTAAATACGAAGAGTGCAAGGACAACCAGAATAAACTCTTTGAAAAAGTAGAGGCTATCTCTAAAGCTGTCAAGGAATTCAAATCCAAGAGGGGTGTCATACCATCCAAGAAAGTGAGGGAGCCATACATTCCTACATCGGCGGTTAGGAGGAAGAAAAGAGCAATTAGCGACGTACTCTCTCGTCGAAAATTTAAAAAGTTACAAATCTTCCTCTCCAAAAGCTATTAAAGTTCAGGGGCCATTCAAGGAGGTGGAGATATAAATGGAACTTGGCGCCAAAGAGAAGAGGGATCTGCGATAGGACAAGAATTCCAAGATAGGCGTACTAGATTACCCAGGAATCCCTCTTCCCCCCAAGACTTTTAGATTATAACAGATATGCGTATGCGGTACGAGGACATGGAAAATTTACTTTTCCTAGACTAGCCTTCTAATATACCCCATGAAGAAGAAGCTACACAACAGATGTGAAATTTGTTATAACAACTAGGTATTCTGGTGTAGGTGGTAGTGGTTTTGTTGTAACTTATTATCCATCTGTTGCATAAGTTGTGTTGGATTATTGTAATACCCGTGTCTTTTTTCTTAGCTTGAAAATCATCTCAAGGATGTTAGAACTTTATTTTAAATAATAATTCATTCTTATACACAAGGTATTCACTTCCTATCACAGGGAAAATTGAATAAGCTTTCCATCGATATATAATTCACCTAAATCCGACACCTGGGCGAAGAGTTAGAGCCTTTTTAGTGAGACAGTGTTTGACCTGAGCCTTCAGCGCATCGCGGAAATAGCTCAAATGGCAATTGTCAAATTCCAATGTTGCTCCATGATACTGGCGCATCGCGCCAAACTTCCAGGTCGTAGACAAGGTGGAAACGTGATAGCTCTGCATCGCGCCACCGTGCAGTTTCCCGATTGTCAATTTCCCAATTTAGTAACTCAGTCCATGCTCAGTTCAGTTCAGTAAATCATGTTCAGTGTCCATTCAAATGGGAGTAGGAATTAGTACCGAGTGAACCCAAGGATGGGGACTCACCTGTTATACAAGGGTGTAATTCCTAGAAACAATCCTTTTATTCCAAAACTATGTAGCCAACATAGGTTGAGACATCGTAGCCTGCTATATGAGGGTAGATGAGGTGGCTTAACCTGTTATGTGAGGGTTCCCACCATTCTTGCTAGAGTTACCTATTATATGAGGGTTACTTACATGTTTTCCTTACCAGTGGCGTGCTATTGATACCCTTCCAGTGAGGGCATAGATTGGACCCCAGCTCAACTATCATAGCACCTTTGGGGTATGTCGGTTAGATACTACTTCCTACAGTTTTATGTTACAGAATCTGGAATATCGATACAGTCAATCAGTCTCAGTAATAGAACTTAGACAGTTCTTTAGATTTTAGGATTGTCAGATACAGTCAACTCAGATACAGTACGGAACTCAGATAGTTCCATCAGATTCAGGACTGTCAGCTATAGTCACCCATATTATCAGTTATACCCAGATAGAGTCACCCATGTTATATGCATTATTCAGATATAGTCCTTTATGTTATCAGTCATATCAGTTACTAACATGTCACGTTATCAGTATACAGACTCAGAAATAAAAAAATATGTTGTTAGTTACAGTTAGGTATTTATGCATGTATTTTCACGTTCATGTTAGATAGTCAGTTACCATTATTCATGTATGTGAACCATTGCATATAGCCTACCTCATATGTATACTCGGTACATATATACTGACACATTCGCGCTATGGTGATTTCTTTTTATGTTACACCATAGGTTCAGATACATGAGTTCCAGATCAGCAGCAGATTCCAGTTTCAACAATCAGAGTAGAAGTGAGTCCTCATCCTTCGAGAACATAATGATTTTATATTATATCATTGATTAGCTTATTAGTTGGAGTTAGTTGGGGACATGTCCCATCAACTCTTTATTTAGATTCTTCAGACAGTAGAGGCTTTCAGACTAGATGTAGACTAGATTCAGACTAGATGCAGACTAGATACAGACTAGATTCAGACTAGATGCAGACTAGAAATAGACTATCATGTTCAGACTTCAGTATTTTTAGTTTTTTTTGGGTATTCTATTACCCCACACAGATGTTATGTTATTTAGTTATGTTCATGATCAAACCTTAGGGACTTTTAGTGCATGTTTCCGCATTATTATGTTATATTTTATAGTATACAAGTACAAATATTAGTCATGGGTTAGATTGTGGTCCTTCGGGGGAATGAGCATTGTGTAGCATTCCAGTTCAACAAATCGGGTCATTCCAAACTTGGTATCAGAGCCTAAGGTTCAATAGAGTCCTAGGAAGTATGAAATCCACATCTAGTTGAGTCTTGTACATGGGTGTGTTGCGCACCATATTTATATGGAAGAGGCTGTGAGATATTTTAAGAATAGTTTCCCTTCTTTCAGTATTCTTTTCATGCCTGTGAGCATAATCACAAGTCAGTCTCTCAGTCTAATCCGCTTTTTCTCTTTATTTCAAAATATGCCTCCTAAGAGAAGAAATCAGTTAGCCCCTCAGCCCAAAGAACCTTTGGGCGATCATGTTTTTCATGCGGAGTTTAGGACTGCATTTACCACTCTTGCTCAATCAGTCGCTGCTCATAATGAATGGACAACAGTTGTTTCGGCCAACCCAGTGGCCGACTCAGCTGCAGCGAGGATTCGGGACTTTACTCGAATGAATCCTCCAACCTTCCTTGAGTCTAAGGTAGATGAAGACCCTCAGGAATTCTTATATCAAGTTTGAAAAGTGACAAACACCATGGGGTGAATACTATTGAGAGTACTGAGCTAGCTGCATACCAGTAGCAGGATGTGGCTCATACTTGGTTCAAACAGTGGTAGTCCAAAAGATCAGATGATGCAGGTCCAATAGAGTGGGAGGAGTTTGTCACTGCTTTCTTAGACATATTCTTTCCCCAAGAGCTTAGCGAAGATAAGGTGCTAGAGTTCTTCAACCTCAGGTAGGGCAATATGACAGTGAAAGAGTATTTTTTTAAGTTTACTCAATTAGCCAGGTATGCCCCTCATGTGGTTGCAGACAGTAGATCCAAGATGAGTAAGTTCGCTTCAGGGGTAAACGACAACGTGGTTAATGAGTGCAGATCTGCCATGCTAAATAGTGACATGACCTTAGTTAGACTTATGACCCATGCTCAGCAGATAGAAGAGTAGAAAATTAAGAAGAGGGAAAAGAAGAATAAGAGAGAAAAGACAGGTAGCTTCAATTTTAGTCAGCCTAAATCAGAAGGAGAAAACCGTTCTTAGTTTCATCCTAAGTTATCAGTTCCAGCCCCTTCTACAACCAGTGCTCCAATTCCTAAATTCAGAGAGGGTAAAAAAGATAGAGTGCCAGTCTCTAAAACCCAGGGCAGTGTTAGTAGTTCCCCCACCTATCCTCTTTGCTAGTCTTGTGATAAGCACCATCAGGGTGTATGTAGAGTAGGTAGTGTCATTTGTTTTGGTTATGGCAAGCCAAGACATAGAGTTAGAGACTGTCTACAGCCAGGTCCTCAGGGTCAACAGAATCGCTCTTCAGCTAGTTCGGTCGCCCAAATAAGCAGGGTGCCACTTCCAGTGCTACAAGCAAACAATGCCCAAATTGTCTCTATGCTCTTCAAAATTGACACAATCAGGAAAATTCTCCTGATGTAGTTACTGGTATGTTACAGATATTTCATGTGCATGTTTACACTTTGATAGATCCAGGAGCTTCCCTGTCTTTTGTTAATCCATATATAGCAGTTGATTTTGGAATCAGTCCCAAAATTCTAGTAGAGCCCTTCTCAATATCTACCCCAGCGGGTAAAACCATCATAGCCCGGTGGGTATACAGGAACTGCCTGGTTATGATATTTTAGAAAGTCACTTCAGTAGACTTAGTCAAAATAGAGATGACTAATTTTGATGTCATTCTCGGCATGGATTATATTCATTCCTACTATGCTACAGTCGATTGTAGAAATATAATAGTCCAGTTTTAGTTCCCGTATGAACCCGTCCTAGAGTGGAAGGGTAGTGTATCCGCTTTCAGGGGTCAGTTTATTTTCTACCTTCGGGAAAGAAAAATGATATCTAAGGGATGTGTTTATCATCTAGGTCATGTTAGAAATTCCAGTTTCGAGACTCCTAGTCTTGAATCAGTTCCAGTTGTAAGTGAATATTCAGATGTCTATCCCGAAGATCTTCTAGGAATTCCTCCCGAAAGGGAAATAAACATCGGTATTGATCTTTATTTAGACACTCAGCCTATCTCTATTCTTCCATACAAAATGGCACCAATAGAACTCAAGGAACTGAAAAAACAATTAAAGGAACTCTTAGATAAGGGATTCATCAGACCCAATATTTCCCCGTGGGGCGCACCAGTCTTATTCGTGCGCAAGAAAGACGGTTCACTCAGAATGTGTATAGAATACCGTCAATCAATAAAGTCACGGTCAAGAACAAGTATCCTCTTCCCAGAATCAATGACTTGTTTGACCGACTTTAGGGTGCCAGTTATTTCTCTAAGATAGACCTCAGATCCGGCTATCATCAGCTCAGAGTTAGAGAATGTGACATCCCAAGAATAGCTTTCCATACTCGATATGGTCACTTTGACTTTCTAGTCATGTCATTTGGTTTTACCAATGACCCAACCGCTTTCATGGACTTGATAAGTCACGTGTTCAAGCAGTACTTGGACATGTTCATCATAGTCTTCATAGATGATATTCTGGTCTATTCCCGCACTGAGCGAGATCATGCAGACCATCTCAGAATAGCACTTCAGAATCTCAGAGATCATCAGTTATTCACTAAATTTAGTAAGTGCGAATTTTGGCTAAGGTCAGTAGCATTCCTTGGTCATATCATTTCCAGTGATAGCATTAGGGTATATCCTCAAAAGACCGAAGCGGTAAAAGACTGGTCTCACCCTATTTCTCCATCAGATATCAGGAGTTTCTTGGGTTTGGATGGATATTACAGATGGTTTATTGAAGTATTTTCATCCATTGAATCTCTTATGTCCAGATTGACTCAGAAAAAAGTTAAGTTCCGGTGGTCAGATCCTTGCGAGAAGAGTTTTTAGGAATTGAAGACTCGACTCACCTTATCTCCAGTTCTATCTCTTCCAAATAGTTCAGACAGTTTTGTAGTTTATTGTGATGCATATAGAGTACGTTTAGGTTGTGTCCCCATGCAGCATGGTAAGGTCATAGCCTACACCTCCAGATAACTTAAACCCTATAAGAGGAATTATCCTACTCATGATCATGAGTTAGCAGTAGTAGTATTTGCCTTAAAGATTTGGAGGTATTATATCTACGGATTTCATGTAGATGTCTTCACAGATCATAAGAGTCTTCAGTATTTCTTTTCTAAAAAAGATCTCAATCTTCGTCAGAGAAGGTGGTTAGAGCTCTTGAAAGATTATGACATGAGTGTCCTCTATCATTCGGGCAAGGGTAATGTAGTGGCCGACGCACTCAGTAGACTCTCTATGGGTAGTGTTTCTCATGTTGAGGATAGTAAGAAGAAGTTACCTCAAGAAGTACACCAGCTTACTAGACTAGGAGTTCGCTTAGTCGACTCTTCAGAGGGTGGTGTATGTGTTCAGAGTAGTTCAGAATCATCTCTAGTTTTCAAGGTGAAAGAAAAGCAAGATAAGGATCATAGCCTGTCAAGCTAAAATAGTCAGTTTAGAATCAGAAACTAGAGGTTTTCTCCCAAGGGGGAGATAGTGTTCTTCATTGTCAGGGTCGTCTATGTGTTCCAGGTGTAGATGACATAAGGCATTGAATTCTTGTAGAAGTGCATGGTATGCGTTACTCTATTCATCCAGGGCCACTAAGATGTACCACACCATACGGGAGATTTATTGGTGGAGTGGGATGAAGAGAGATGTTATAAAATTTGTAGCTAAGTGCTCTACATGTCAGCAAGTTAAGATAGAGCATCAAAAGCCTAGTTGTCCTATACAGGAGTTCAGTATTCCTACCTAGAAATGGGAAGTTGTGAACATGGACTTCATGATGGTTTTGCCTCTAACTCGTCATCAGCATGATTCAGTTTAGGTCATTGTAGACAGGATGACCAAATCATCTCATTTCCTTCCAGTTCATACCTCTTATTCAGCCGAGGATTATGCCAAGCTCTACATTAAGAAGGTGGTCATATTGCACGGTTTTCCATTGACTATTATCTTAGAAAGAGGTAACCAGTTCACCTCTCATTTCTGGAAAGCATTCCAAAAGGGTCTTGGTACCCAAATTCATCTCAGTACAACCTTTCATCCTCAAACAAATGGTCAAGCAAAAATGACTATTCAGACATTAGAAGATATGCTAAGGGCATGTGCAATTGATTTCAAGGGAATTTGGGATGACCACTTTCCTTTGATTGAGTTTGCATACAACAATAACTATCATTCCAGTATTTAGATGGCTCCATTCGAAGCTCTCTATGGTAGGAGATGTAGATCTCTGATTCGTTGGTTCGAAGTTAGTGAGGCCTCAGTCATAGGTCCTGACTTAGTATTTGACGCCTTAGAGAAAGTTTAGTTAATTATAGAAAGACTCCGGACTGCTCAGAGACGACAAAAGTCTTATGCAGATGTTTGTAAAAAGGATCTTGAGTTTGAGATTGGTGACAATGTCTACCTCAAGATCTCTCCCATGAAGGGAGTGAAGGGATTCGGCAAGAAGGGAAATCTTAGTCCTCGATATGTTGGTCCCTTTAAGATTCTTAGTCGATTTGGCAAGGTAGCTTATAAGCTCGAATTGCCTTCAAATCTAGGCTCAGTTCATCCAGTCTTTCATGTCTCTTTACTCAAGAAGTTTATAGGTGATCCATCATCGTAGTCCCTATTCAGAGCATTGATGTTCAGAACAACCTCTCTTATGAAGAGATTCCAGTTGAAATCTTAGACTATCAGACCTGTAGATTGAGGAACAAAGAAGTTCCTCTAGTTAAAGTTCTTTGGAGAAATCAGTCCATAGAGGGAGCTGCTTGGGAAGAAGAAGTAGATATGTGTACCAAGTACCCTCACCTTTTCCCCGCCAACTCATATCAAGATCAAGGTAATAGTTCTCCTTAAGCTTACTCAGTTTCATGATTAGTGTACTTCACTAACTTAGTATTCAGTCTCATGCACATATTCCCATAATAAGCTTGGAATCAAGTACCACTGCATATTCATTCATGCATTCATGTATCAGATCAGTTATATAGTTATGCATTAGACATGCATTCTCATTGTGAGAAAACTTAGTTCTTCAGAACTTTTAGTTATGCATTTATGAATCAGTTACACATGCATCAGATATGCATGTCCAGTATGTTATGTTCATCTTGTTAGTCATGTCCGTCATGAGATCATGTTCCAGTTATTCATGTTCAGCTTATTGTTTCCCCTCTCAGTCAGTCTCATTGGAGGATGAATGTTCTCAAGGGGGAGATATTGTAATACCCGTGTCTTTTTCTTAGCTTTAAAATCATCTCAAGGATGTTAGAACTTTCTTTGAAATAAGAATTTATTCTTATACATGAGGTATTTCCATAATTTTAACTTCCTATCATGTGGGAAATTGAATAAGATTTCCATCGATGTATAATTTGCCCAAATCCAACACCCAGGCGAAGAGTTAGAGCCGTCTTAGTGAGACAGTGTTTGACCTGAGCCTTCAGTGCATCGCGGAGATAGCTCAAATGGCAATTGTCAAATTCCAGTTTTGCTTTCCGATACTGGTGTGTCGCAACAAACTTCCAGGTTGTAGATAATATGGAAATGCGATAGCTCCGCGTCGCGCCACCATGTAGTTTCCCAATTATCAATTTCCAGTGACACGACACTATAACGCCGCGTCGCGCCAAGGGCCCAATTCGGGAAATATTACTGAAAATTAAATTATGTGTCCAGGGTTAAAAGGGTCAATCCCCCTCTATATAAGCTTTCAAACATGGGATTTAGACCTTATTCATCCAAAATATTGATGTTTTTCTCAAATACTCTCAAGAACTCCAGATAGGTTTTTCATAGAAGGTCCAATTTCAAGAAGGTTTCACTATCAATCTTTACGAAATCACGAACTAAGGTATGCATAGTGTTCATTCATGGACTTATTTCGTCCATGAAGTCCAAGAATCCTTTTTAACTACAAGTTATGGATTTTCTTCATGTTTTCATGCTTTGTATGTTCTCTTTCATGTTGATAAATGAGGAATTAATTTCTATTCCATGATTTGATGATAAATTCCATATGGGTTGATTAGTATATATAAAGATTTATGAAATCTCATGACTAAAACCTTGTATGATAGAATTGGAATTGAAGCATGATGTTTAATTGTTGTATAATATGCTTTACATGTACTATGCCTACAATATGTTTAATTAAATGCCTAGATGAAGGAAAATTGTCTAACTAGCATGATATCATGAAATCCCCATGTATGTACAAGTTTATCCCTATTACATGTTTGATGAAACGCTCCTATGAATGTAGTATATATTATGATGTTAGTCAAGTCTTCAAGTAAATCATGCTATGTCAGTTTCCTTCTATTGTGTCCTGGGGGGTAATTGTACCCAAAATATTAGCTGTGTTCCTAGAACCAAGTCATGTTTTTCGTGATACTCTAAGTCAAGCTATGAACTCTTAGACTTAAGATAGTCTTATGTCTCAGGAAAAATCTCCATGATCTCATGACTCAGTCAGTTATCAAATACCAGTAGTATTCTATCATCCATAGAAATTTAGTAACTCAGTCTATGCTCAGTTCAGTTCAGTAAATCATGTTCAGTGTCCATTCAGATGGGAGTAGGAATTACTACCGAGTGAACCCAAGGATGGGGACTCACCTACTATACGAGGGTGTGATTCCTAGAAGCAATCCTTGCATTCCAGAACTATGTAGCCAGTATAGGTTGAGACATCGTAGCCTACTATATGAGGGTAGATGAGGTGGCTTAACCTGTTATGTGAGGGTTCCCACCGTTCTCTCTAGAGTTACCTATTATATGAAGGTTACTTACATGTTGTCCTTACCAGTGGCGCGGTATTGACACCTTTCCATTTAGGGCATAGATTGGACCCCAACTCAGCTATCATAGCACCTTTGGGGCATGTTGGTTAGATACTACTTCTCATAGTTTTATGTTATAGAATCAGGACTATCAGATACAGTCAATCAGTCTCAGTAATAGAACTCAGACAGTTTTTTAGATTTCAGGACTATTAGATACAGTCAACTCAGATACAGTACAAAACTCAGTTAGTTCCATCAGATTCAGGACTGTCAGCTACAGTTACCCATATTATTAGTTATACCCAGATACAATCACCTATGTTACCAACATTATTCAAATATAGCCCTTCTTGTTATTAGTTATATCAGTTACTAGCATGTCACGTAATCAGTATACAAACTCAGAAATCACAAAATTATATTGTCAGTTACAGTTACATATTTATGCATATATTCTCATGTTCATTTAGATAGTCAGTTAGCATTATTGATGCGTGTGAACCATTACATATAGCCTACCTCACATGTATAGTCGGTACATATGTACTGACGCATTTGCGCTATGGTGCTTTCTTTTTATGTTACACCATAGGTTCAGAGACACGAGTTCCAGATCAGCAGTAGATTCCTATTTCAGCAGTCAGAGTATATGTGAGTCCTCATTCTTTGAGTACCTAATGATTTTCTATTATCTCATTGATTAGCTTATTAGTTGGAGTTAGTTGGGGACATATCCCATCAACTCCTTATTCAGATTCTTCAGATAGTAGAGACTTTCATAACAGATGCAGACTAGATTCAGACTAGATGCAGACTAGATGCAGACTAGATGTACACTAGATAAAGACTATCATGTTCAGACTTCAATATTTTTAGTTTTGTTTTGGGTATTCTATTACCCTACACAGATGTTACGTTATTCAGTTATGTTCATGATCGAACCTTATGGCCTTTCAGTGCATGTTTCCGCATTATTATGTTATCTTATGTAGTATATAGGTACAAATATCAGTCATGGGTTAGCTTATGGTCTTTTGGGGTCATGAGCACCTGTAGCGTTCTGGTTCAGCAAATTGGGTCGTTATAATTATTGATTCAAAGAACCCTATGTAACAGATGGACCATCCATTACATCTTTACAATTACTAACCTATTTAAAAATTGACTTCTTATATCACAACATGTTGACAAAATTCTCTTCCTTATGAGGAAAAAGCAATTAACGTGCCCGGAAGCTTATGAAGCTGCCGATAGGATAATGGACCTCGACTTCTGCAAGAATCTCAAGGATAAATACGTTCAACTCAGTATTGATGCGTGAGACTGTGGCGAGGGATTTGATTTCTTAGTTTCTACATTGGACTGGGATGAAGAAGAAATGATGAAATATATTAGAGGGGAGAGGTCAAATCCACATGACAAGAGCTGGCCTGAGGCAAAGAGGATTCTTGCAGTCATTAGCGTGGACGACATAAATTATCAGGCTATTGAGATACTACTCAAGGAGGTAAAGATCAAAGTTTATGACTGAAACGTACTTTCCATCGATGAGGTCCATCTTTTTTTTCCACGTGCAATCACTGATGAAGCTGTGCCCCATCTTGTTGAGGGAGAGTAAAATGATGTATCATTTGCCAAAGTAAGTGTTGATGAATAAATCATGGGATTTTGAAGGTCAAATCAATGGCATGAACCTTCTAAAAAATGATACCGATTACGCGTACGGCTCGCAGGCTCTTGTACACATCGAATGTTTGCTAACCGGAATAGAAATGGCCAAGCCAATGACCTTTCTATGCGATAATACTATGGCAAACCTGCAAGAGGTCTGGGCTTATGGGGTACTAACTGGACGTTGGGACCCTGTGTATATAGAAGAGCCTGTGAAATAACAATTTTTTATTTCAAGTCACACTTCACTTTACTTTAAATTACATGTATATGTAGTGGCAATAATTTTTTTTCAATAAAAGTTGAGTTTTTTATAATTCAATAGATTGTCAATCTATTGTAAAATATATTCTATATATTCTGGCAGATAGTTTATTTGTTGCAATAGGTTAGTCATCTGTTGCACTATGCCGATGTTATTTCTATCTAATCTGTTGCAACAGTGGGAAGACCCGTTTGATAATTTCCAACAGATAACCTAAATTTTATGACATATGCCTAAATCTGTTTGATATTTTCCAATAATTACACTTGAATATCCATGTGCTCGACAACACCAAACTAGTAGTAAATACACCACCATAAAAATTTCAGCAATTAGGCTTAAATATCCATGTGCCTAACAACACCAAACCAGTAGCAATAACGACAACAATGTAGCATCTTCTTGCTTGATTTTGTTTCTCTTTAGAAGCCTTGACTATGTTCAACAAACCCTAGATTACACGATTTGCTTGTGAAGGGTGTTATTCTTCATACCAATCAAAGTAATCGCATCCACCCAATTTCTATAAAAACAAGAACACAATTACAAAACTATTACAAGTCAATAATTAATCAACTAATTAAATAAAAAAATATACCTTTAAAATCTTATAAGTAAAAAACCTATGACCTAGATTTTGTTGAGTCTAAGAAGTCTTCAATAGAGCTTCATGACCGCACTTACAATATTGAAAATCTTTATCACAAAACATAGTGAAAGATGTGCTCGACATTGTCAAGATTGGTTGGAAAAAATAAAAAAAAGATGAAGAAAAGAAAGACCAAATACAAATAATTTGAAGAATTTGGATAGATAAAAAAAGGTTTATGATAAAGAAGAAAATTTGGGAATTTAGAGTTAAATTTTAGGAGGAGGATGAATATATAAGATAATGGGGCAAAAAAAGGACTGTTGGGGGCCAAATCAGACGCCAAGTCAGCAAAAATAGGGGTTCAACGGGCCTTGGCTGTGTGAATTACACGCAAGTAGCCAACAGGGAAAAAACTGCCAAACTAACACATTTGATACCTATTTTATTTTACGTGTTTAAAATGAACGCTGTCTACTTAATGCCTATTTTATTTTAGGTGTTTTCAATTGAACACTGTCGATGGGTTCCACCTTTTTTATTTCAATTCACTTTAACTTTTTTGCATGTAGTGGAAATTATTTATGTCCAATGAAAGTTGATTTTTTATAATGCAACAAATTCTCCATCCGTTGAAATAAATATTCTACCTGTTCTAACATATAGTTTATCTGTTGCAATAGGTTGGTCATCTATTGCATTATGTCAATGTTTAAATCTAAGTCTATCTATTGCTATAGTGAAAATACCTGTTTGATAAATTCCACCAGATTAACTACCTGTTGCAATATATGTCTAAATCTGTTTGATATTTTCCAACAGATGTGTCGTCTGTTGCAACAAATACATTATCTATTGCAATAGTTGAATCTAGTATTCCATTTTAATTAATAAGTTTAAATCTAAGGAAAAAATAAAATTCATAGACAAAATAAAATAAATCGAAGCCTTCAAAAATTAGCTGAAATAAATCAATGAATAAATAAAATATAAAAAAATTATTATAGGTACAGATCTCAACAAATACATCAACAATTTAAGTATTGATGCCAAGGATTCCTAAGGAGGGGTTAGGTTATTGCTTTGATAGGCTCAAGCTATAAAGATCTACTTAATATGGACAAGTTGTTCTTCATCAGGTGCTGTAATACCCCACATGTTTCTAAGTTAGGAGACGAACCATTTTTCCTACATATGAAATCTCCTATCCTATGATTCATACTTGAGTAAATGTATTACAATAAGTATCCTAGCGATAAGATAGATTATGATGCATTAAGCATGTTCATATGAGCCACTTAAGGTAATACGAGCTAAGAGTTTTTGAATCTATCAAGTTTTAGTGTTCGATTTCCTAAGGGTCATATTTGAATGAGTATAACTTGACGTTAATATGGTATTTATGAATATTTATACCCACCAAATTATAGATAATTGAATTACATTTCCAACGATACCAATTTCGCCTTAATCCAATACCCGAGCAAAACGTTATGCCCATTTTCGTGAGAGACAGTAAGGGTATGCGATTGGTTAGGCGCCGCCCAACCAAACTTAGGAGATTGGTTAGGATCCATCCAACCTGACTTGTGCGATTACTTGGGTGCCGTCTAAGTTAGTTTCAAGTGCCAAAAACACTCCGTTTTGAGTTATTTTGAGGGTAATTAAGTCTTTTAACACTTCTTACATGTACCTAAACTTAACCCTACAAAATATATAGCTTCTAAAAACATTAAAACCCTATTAACATCTCAAAGATCATTATACAAGAGCACCATAGGAGAAAAACAACTAGGGTTGCACAATCAAGCTTGAAGATCAAATTTCAAGGAAATTCCTCCGTCAATCATCAAGAACCTCCCTTCCAAGGTACGCATAGTGTTCATCCACGGATTCCTTTTGTCCGTGGAGTTCAAAAATAAATATTTAAAATACAAAATCTTGGTTGGTTATGGTGATATGATCATACCCATGTGGATTCTTGTTTGTTTTGCTATATAATAGTATTGTGACTGTATATCTCATGAAAGTTATGTTGTTAGTTGAAAAATATGATCTTTGGATGGATTGATAGAATGCAAGCATAAAATCCACCTATGCCTTAAAGAATACATGCAAGGTGTTCGATAAAATGCCTAGTATGTTAGAACTTCATATTTACATGATTTCATGATATCTAAATAACAAGTTCATGTTAGTTATACACTCCAATATGAATTTCCATGCAAATTATGTGTTGTTATTGTTGTGGTATAAAGCATGTATGATAATGGAGATATAAATTATGTACACAAAATATATCCATGCTTTTTCTATCATGTTTGAGATGTTGAATAAATACATGAAGTATAATATCCCCAAATCATTACAATATGAACTAAATGTTACATATTGCCGTTCCCTTATGCTTGAATGGTTTCTATGGCATTGCTATGAATAGTATATGTTGTCGGAATGCCCATGATATTAGAATATGAGATTTATGACTTGATTATAAGCATTCCTATTCATGATAGATATTATGATGACCATGTACTTTATGAAATCCCCCACTCATGTATTATGTATTGTTATTGATGGTCGTGTACTCAAGAAATTCAAGTTGTGTCAGTTTCCTTCCATCGAGTCCTGGGGGTACTTGTACCCAAAAAATATAGTTGTGTGCCTAGAGCCATGTCATGTTTTCACGATACTCAGTCAAGCCATGATCTATAGAATTCAGTCAGTCATGTGACTCAGGAAAACTCAGAAATCTCAGTAATCTCAGTAGTCCAGTAAGCTCAGTAATCTCAGTGCTCAGTAACCTCAGCAACCTCAGTATTCACAGTCAATCTCAGTAACTTCAGTACTCTCAACCAGTCCTCAGACCTCAGTACATTCTGTCAGTCATCGGAATCAAGTAAACTTAGTTTAGCTCCGCTAAACAATACCACTAGTGTCAGTCCTGTTAATCAGTATCAGTTCAGCTAATCAGTTCAGTTCAGTTATTCAGTTCAGCTTAGTTATTCAGTTCAGTGTCCTTCAGATGGGAGTAGAAGTTAGCACCGAGTGAACCCAAGGATGGCAACTCACCTGCCAGTTCAGGGTGTGATTCTTAGTAGTCATCCTTGTGTTCCAGAACTACGTAGCCAACGTAGGTTGAGACATCTTAACCTATCAGATTAGGGTTGATGAGGTGGCTTAACCTGTCAGTTTAGGGTTCCCACCATTCTCATTTGAGTACCTGCCAGTATAGGGTTCTCACAGCTGTCCTTACTAGTGGCGCGGTATTGATACCCCTCCAGTCGGGGCAGAGATTGGGCCCCAGTTTAGCTATTATAGCGTATTTGGGGCATGTCGATTAGATAACTACTTCCCACAATTTCAGTCTCAGTCTCAGTAAAAGAACTCAGATAGTTCTTCAGGATATCAGGACTGTCAGATACAATATGGAACTCAGCTAGTTCCATCAGATTTAGGACTGTCAGATACAGTCATTCATGCTATCAGTTATCAGAACTCATGTTATTAGATATATCAGTTATCAAAACTCATGTTATCAGATATATTAGTTATCAGAATTCAGTTATCATTCATGATATGTTATCAGTAAATACATGTCATCAGTATTCATACTCAGTAGTCATGTTATCACGAGCTCAGTTTCAGGACTGTTATATACGGTCAATTAAATCAGTTTTTCATAATCAAAACTATCAGAAACAATCATTCCTTTATCAGTAATATAGTATCAGTCTCCCAGTATTTAGTAATACAGTATCAGTTCCTCACTTATTAGTAAATTACATATCAATATCAATAAACTCAGTCATTCAGTATCTCAATATCAGTAAACTCAGTCATTCAGTATCTCAGAATTAGTAAGCTCATGTTGTCAGTATTCAGACTCAGTAGTTAGTATCACCACGAGTTTAGTTGCAGTTATGTATGTATGTATTCTCACGTTCATATCAGTCAGTATTGTTCATGCATATAAAACCCTTTGTATTTAGCCTACCTCACTCGTATACTCAGTATATTTAGTCGTACTGACGTATTTGTGCTATGGTGTTATATTTGATGCCATAGGTACAGAGGCACGAGTTTCAGAGCAGCAGTAGCATTGCAAATTTCAGCAGTCAGTGCTCTTCTTTATTCGAGGACAATATTATTATTACTTTATTACAGTATTTCAGATTAGTTTTTCAGTTCATGGAGTTAGTTGGAGACATGTTCCTTCAACTCCTTATTCATTTCAGTTAGAGGCTTTCGAACTAGATGTTAGATTAGATGTTCAGACTTCAGTATTTATGTTCCTTTTTTTGGTATTGTTATACCATGTTTTTCAGATATGTATCAGTATTGAACCTTATGTCCTTACAGTTCATGTTTCCGCATATTTTATGAGATATTATGCAGTTTACAGGTATAGATATCAGTCATGGGTTAGCTTGTGGTCCTTCGGGATCATGAGCACCGTGTAGCATTTCGGTTCAGAAAATCGGGGCGTTATAGGTGCTATAGAATTTGGCTTTGGTCGTTGTGGATCTTTATTGTCTCTTATGTATGGTTTCTATACTTTCTATTCTCCATATTTCCATACAAAGAGTAGCATATTGTCAATGATGTTCAACAGTAGCTTCTACATCCACCTGAAAAGCCAAAATTGGTCAATGCTAATCACAAAGATACAATAAAATTGAAAAGGATAACTCATCTATTCTAGCAAATCAAATAGGTCTTCTTCCTATTTTAAATTGTCCCAAATAGATTATATTTCTGTTGCAATAATGAATCAACTATTGGGACAAATTTCTACACGAGGAAGACCTGTATGATAATTTTCAATGGATGAACCATCTGTTGCAACATATGACTCATCTGTTGTAGTAGATAGGTCATATGTTGGTAAAAATAAAAGAGGTGCAAAGAGCTGTTTGATTTTCTAAAACAGATAAGACATGCCGTAATAGATACTTTATCTGGTGCAATAAGTTAGTCAACTGTTGCAACAGATATATATATCTGTTTGATAATTTTTAGCAGATGTGTCATCAGTTAAAAAAAATATGTGTCTATTTTTTAGTTGGAACAAACATATATATTCACCTTCTCAGCTCGTGTTTCTCTCCTTTGGACATGGACAGAGGAGTTGCAATTTTTCTTTTTTGGATGCTTGATAATGCATTGGAAATCACTTTCCTTCTTCTCTTAGCCTTAATCTCTAATGGAGTGGATGGATATAAAATCCTCTTTGATGGAATGAAACCCTTCTTAGATGTCAATTCCTTTAAAAAAAAACAATTAATGCATTAATAGCATTAATCACTACATCATGTTTAGCCCTACAGTCTTGACATTTGCATGTAGAACATTCACCGAGAGAGGCAAAATCTGTATAATCAGTATGATCATACTCATAATGGTTTGTTTTAAATACTTTAAGAGGAGCATCATTAGCACCACCAACAGCACCACTACCGCCACCAACAGCTCCATCACCACTAAGACCATCAACAACAACAAGCCCACCCTCCAAAATTATTTTTTTTGTAATGGTTGTTGCTCTAAACAATTCCATTTTTATTCTGTCAATGACCTTAAGGTCTGATAAAGTTTGTACAGATTGTAAAGTAAGAAAAAATGGCATCTTCAACTCTCGATTGGTCAGAACTAGCGACGGATGCATAATCTAACATAAATCATTACATTTATTAGAATGATGATTAGATCATTCAAAAAAATCATTAATTAAAATAAAAACCTTAATTATAATTATACTTACTGCATCCTTTGGGGGGTTAAAGAGATCAATAAATTTTTCATTTTTATTAGTTTTGGCCGACAACCATCTCAAGATTCTTGGACAGAAAACTTCTTCCTGGTAGTTCACTTGTTGTCTCAAATAAAGAATGACTTTAAATGCCCAAGCATATTAAATAACACCAATAAATCAAAACCATTATTGAGTAAGAAAATGAATGATATCATAATAAAAGAAAGAAATATTTACCATGAAAGTCCATGGAAAGCCATATAAGTTGATTGTCTTTGGCACTAACGAAGTCAACAAATATTTGACAGTCATTTTGAAGCTTTCATAACCCCAAGGATAGCTTTTAAATATCTCAAGATTGTCAGAGAACTTTATTAAACAGATGTTTATGTTGTTGTTAACGTCTCTCGCCCAAAGTCTATTATTTACAAACCAAACCAAGCACAATGACTGCTTGTGCTTCTTTGAAAGTCCTTTACCTTTCAATGCTTCTATTAATTTTTTATTTTTGATGCTTGGACCATCATCACGATCACACGACTTGCCTTTGCCTTTTTTGGGTGTGCAGGGTGTTTTTTTTGGGTTAAAATAGGTATAACTTGGGAAGAAGGATACCATTTTAGTCCAGTAACTATGTCAAACTCCTTCTCACCAAAACAAATAGGCATGCCAGAATAATTTATCCACACCTCATCCATCTTATCTTTATTTTCATACATAAACCTATTCTTGAGAAGTTCATATACCATTTTAATTTAGAGACAAACATTGTTGTCCTACGACAAATCAAGATATTTCCCAAAGAAACTATCCCTAAAATAAGCATCCAATTTTTGTGCTCGAAGTATTTTTCTGAAGGCGTCAAAAGATTTTCTCATGACTGACTTAACCATGAAATCACCCATTAAATCTGTGGCACCATCGTACTACATTCTCAAAGGATAATGATTAATTCTTAAGGTTTTGACCAACTCTTTGGTGGAAGGGCTATTAGCATTTGGATCATCTCTTTTGAAACATTCATCCTCCCCATGTTTATCATATTCTTCTCCTGATTGAGATAACACTTGTAAAGCAAGCTCATAGAGTGGTGGATGTAGCCCAGTTGCTTCACTTGTTCCTTTACTTGGACTTGATTCGGTTTCTGTTCTTTTGGGAGCCATATTATCTAAAATTAACAAGAACATAAAAAAATATTATAATTGATTAGTGCATCGCTAAAAATGGATAACAGTAAATCTAACAAGAAAAATAGTAAAATAACAGTTCCAATAGATCACTGATCTGTTGTACCAGGTAGTATATCTATTGCAGTATATAGCCAACCTATTATGGAGGATGAGTAATCTGTTGCAATAATATGAAATATTTCACTCATTTTTTAAGATAGATGAATGGTCTGTGCAACAGATTACCCATTGTTGCAATATATGAGTGATCTATTGGAACAGTTAAATAACCTATTGCAATGGATGAGTAATCTGTTGAAATAATACAAAATATATCACTTATTTATTAAGAAAAAAGAAATGGTCTGTGCAGAAAATCATACATTTATTACAGCATTATCTGTTGCAACATATGAGCGATCTATTAGAATAGTTAAATAACCTGTAGCAACAACTGAGTAATCTATTGCGACAATACAAAATATATCCCTCATCTGTTGAGAAGAATGAATAGTCTATGCAACAGATCACACATCTGTTGCAACATATGAGTGATATGTCGAAACAGTTAACTAACCTATAGCCATGACTGAATAATCTATTGTGACTATACAAAACATATCACTCATCTATGGAGAAAGATGAATGATCTGTGTAACAAGTCGCACATCTATTGTAACACATGAGTGATCTGTTAGAATAATTATTAATGGTCAATATTGTTTAGATTTCTTTCAATAGAAGGGTCTTCTATCACGAAAGATGAATGGTCAGTTAGAAAAATCAAGTCTTGGATTTTATCCAACAGGAGGTTCTTCTGTTACATTAGATCTTTAATTCGATGGTTTTCTATTGCATCAGATGGTTAATTTGTTACATCAAATTTTTTATCTGATGGTTCCTCTATTGCATCTGATAGTAAATTTGTTGCATCAGATGGTTAATGTGTTGTAACATATGGTTAATCAGTTGTATCAGATATTTAAATTGTTGCATCATATAATAATCTATTGCATCAAATTTTCTATTCGATGGTTCCTCTATTGCATCAGATGATTAATCTATTGCGTCAAAATTTTAATCTGATGGTTTCTCTGTTGCATTAGATGATTGATCTATTGCATCATATGAAAAATCTGTTGCATCAAATGGTTAATATGTTGCACTAGATGAATAATCTGTTGGAGAAAAAACATAGTAGCACAATTTTGTTCAACAGAAAACAGCAATATCACCATTTTTACCAAGAACAAGAACAAAACAAATCAACCTAAATCGTTGTTTTGTTTGTATAAACACAAACAAAGAAAATCAAACTTCTAAAAAATGCAACAAATAACAAAAAATCATAATTCACTTCAAAAAGATAAGAAATATCAGAACTAAAAAGGCCATAAATTTTTACATGTGAAAGAAGAAAAGGAACGAAGAAAAATTCAAAGCTATTGTGGCCTGAGAGCAAGGCTGTCACATCGATTGACGATTGAAGTCAAAAAGGAACTTGAAGATCAACTATTTGTCATTAGAGGTTGAAGTCACCGAGGATTAAAAGGAGAAATTTGCAGAGCTATTGGTTGGGAGAGAGTTGAGAGAAGTTGTCAAGAGACTGGTTGATTTGGATTGAAGAGGGGTGTGAGTTGGGTTGATTTATATTTTTAAAAAGATTAGAAAGTTGTGAAAATATTAATCAAGTCCATAATTAACTTAATCAAGTTTCCTAACTATGTTTGACCCTTTAAGTTGATCAATATCACCAATCCTTCATTCAAGACATAAAAGACATCTTTTCTTCAATTTTCTCAACTTAGTAATACCTAAGTCTGAAATGCACCAAAAAGGAGAGAAACAATAGTGAGAGTTTTTAAGACTATTTCTTGTATTCCTTTTCTGAAGTGGTCTTGTATGATGGAAGCACAAACTTTATAAACAATCAATTCTGAAACCCCACTGTTAGTAATCTTTTAATCCTTCATAAGTCATTTAAGAGTCTAGCCTCATTTTAAAATCTTCCCAAATATTATCATTAAGTAATATATATATATATATATATATATATATATATATATATATATATATATATAATTTAATATATATAAATATAAAATTAATTTTTAATGTGTAGGCTACGCTTTTAATGAAGATCTAACAAGTACCATAATTATGCATTTCAAGCCACCATAACATACAATAAAAAGAGCAATTATTTTATTTATGGAAGAAAATGAATCTAAAAGTAATCTCAACCTCAATATCATTCTTAATATTTTAGGAGGAAAAAAAATATTATCCTATTCTATTTTCAATATGTTCCTTTTGTGAAGAAGTTCAGTGTGATGGGATGGAGCCCAATGCTCCTATTCTGCTATTATTTTAAAAGTCTCAATATTTTTATTATTGGTAATACTAGATTTAGATGTTTTAATATTATAATTTTTATAAAATCAAAGTGTCCTATAGACTCTTCTAAAACTTCCTTTTGAAAAATTTCAATTTTGTAAATCACTTTCTATTTTTGCTATTTTATTAGAGGTAGCAGAAATATTTAAATTATTTATTAACTATGTTTTGATTTTTTGGAGCATTCATTAAGATTATGCAAATGGGAGATTTAACAGGTATAGAAAAAATTATAAGTTTCTTCACATAGGACTTGTCCAATTAGCAGTTAAACCATTATATAGATTAAGTTTAAATGTTCCTATATGTCTCCTCTTAAGCGTTAATAGATTAATAAACTTTGATGATTCATTATTCGCTATATTACAAAGTAACCTCGTCGACGATCCACTTTACTTTAATTATTATCCTAATTTTTCTCTATATATATTAATGATCAAAATGTTATGGATACATTAATATTAAATGTTAAAACAAAAAACATAAATAGTAAGATAAATACAGGAAAAATAGTCATAAAATATAGATTATATTATAGATTAATGAAAACTGCGCCTTAGCCCCTAAGGCTAAAATAGTAAGCGATAAAGGCGTTACCATGCTTATAGAAGCTAATCACAATAACACTTTTGTACCAAAGATGATAAAATAGGATGAAGTATTAATAAAAGATAATTAACAATTTAATTTCATAACTAAATTAGAAATTGAAGAAGAAAATTTAAATATAGAACAAGTAATACATTATCCGGATGGATCTATACATTTAAAATTTCTAAGATCCCTCTCTTTTGATCAAGCCTCTTCAAGTAGAAGAATGTTCTTTTCTAGACCATCAGTTTTCAAATTTGTAGAAGAAAGGAAAACAACTTTAGAACATATAGAAAGAAAATTAAAAAGAGTAGATTTCCCACAAACAATTCTAAAGGTGGAATATGAACCTATAAATTTAAAACCTAAAAAATTAGTAAGTTCAACTGCTAGAGAAATTCTATGAGTAAAAGATTCTCTATGCATGATTGGTGCACCGATATGAAAATAATAAGATGTAATATTGAATTTAAAAATGATTTGTATGTTCAAAAAATTAGACAATCAAAAGGAATTATTGTAACGCCCCGCATTTTCGAGCTAGAAATCAAACCATCATTCCTACGTGTGTAAGCTCAAATTCCATGGTTCATATTTAAATTCATGTGTCTTGATCCTTATCCTAGTGTATGAAGTGATTAAGAGGTGAAAAGTGTTTATAAAAATGACTTAGAGCAAAGTTGAGCTAAGAATCATTCATTCATTAAAAGTTTGATATTCAATTCTACAGGGGTCTACTCTGAACATGTATAACTTTCTATACACAAAGAATTTTTCAACTCAAGATCCACCAAATTGTAGATAATTGAATTATCTTTTCAGTGATACCAATTTTGCAAAAATCTGATAATCGGGCAAAAAGTAATGATATTTTCCGTGTGAGGCAGTAAGCTGACGCGATGTCGACGCGATGCATTGGCCAGCGCGTTACGGAACTGTTTCACTCTGTAAATAAGTTTATAATGGGTCTAGGGGAATTTTGGTCACTTACCCTCACCCAAAATCCATCCATAACATAAGATTTACACCCCAAAAACCACAATACACTCTATAATTCAATTTTCCTCTCAAATCAAAACCCTAACTTCTTCTCCAAAGATCAAGAAACTCATCCCTAAGATCAAGAATTCCACGAAACGGATAAAGATTCAGGTTCCATCATTAAAATTTTAGAATATAAGGTATGTGGGACTTCTCTCAATATCATGGGCATAGTTTTCCTATTGTTTTAAATTATATTAAAGATCCCCAATCATGTTTATAAAGAAAGGGTTTTGGAATTATTTTGAAAAGCATATGTCATGGATTTTTTTTTGAAGAAATTATATGTTGTTTGAACCTTCTATCATGAATTTTGAATATAACTATATATCTATGCTTTTGAAGTGTAATGAAAGTTTGAGTGTGAGCATGAACGATCAAAATCCCCTCTTTTATCATGATATTATCGATTTATGTTGTTATGGGTTGTTTAAAGGAATGAATTTTCTCGAAGAAAAAATCAAAGGGTGAATACTTATTTAATGATCATTGATTGATACTTTTATAACATGTTGAGGGGTGTTTCACATGATGAATGTTTATTGAGTCAAAATTTACAATTCCTATGGGTTTTGAACAACGAAAACACAACATGATCACCTTATGATTGTATTATTGAAGGAAGAGTGTTTTGATGTAAATTCAAATGAAAATCTGCTGCATGACTCTCCCTCACTAGATGTTAAACAAAAGCTATGGGTGCTCATTAACATGGTAATATGTGAAAAGGGCTACAGATCGATATAATGTTATTTGATTGACTTGCAAGTCAGGGTACGACGATACCCGGTGATTTTATATTCTTAACAAGGTAAGTATTAAATGTTTTGAAAGTATGAAGCATGTTTGTTTTAAAAGAACAAAAAGTTGGGCTTAATAGAGTTAGATGGTTATCCGAAGAAAGTACGAGTTGAAAGACCCCATGCAGGAAACCGTGATTTATAGACATAGGGTTTTGGTACCATGCTTTGTGATCTTGAGTTCCTTGAATTATGTCATCCCAATTTAGAACTATGGTTAGGAGCCCTGCTTTGTGATCTTGTGCCCAACCAAAACATGTAGACTTAATTTGGGGATTTTGGCACCCGACTTTGTGATCTTGTGTGTCCCCCTTATGGATACTCCAATCCCTGCAAAAAACTTGGATTGGGGGCTTGGCTGCCTATAATACCCCTAACTTTCTTTAAGTTAAATCTAGTATCCATTAGAGTTAGTGATGACTTCCTAAATGATTAATGTTTAAACCAGAAATAATTTCTCCAATTTTAACTTTTTATCATGTGGTAAATTGAATTATCTTTCCAATGATACCAATTTCGTCCAAATCCGGTATCGGAGTAAAAAGTTATGAACATTTTAAAAAGGACAGTTGGAACTGCTCAGAAACGATGGTCAGGCTGATGGACCATCGAGCTAGCGATGGACCATTGCCAAATCGTTGCAGGAGAGGAAGTAAGTCAATTTCTGGCTAAGGTGTGACGGACAGGTTGACGAACCGTCGAGCATGCGATGGACCATCGACTAAGCCGTCGATACTAAGGCAGTAAGTCACTATTCTGGTCCAAGAGCGATGGTCAGGCTGATGAACCATCGAGCCAGCAACGAACCATTGCACGATCCATCGCAGATCCCGTTCAATAATTTTTAAGCCATTGTTAAAAGGGTTAGGTCTTTTTCTATTCATTTTAACCCCTTAATTATACTAGACCATAGCTAATAACTTCATTATTTATTCACAACACCAAATTAAGGTTTCTCTCAAAGATCAATCTCGTAGAACAAGAAACCCTAGATGCTTAATCCCAAGTCAAAAACTCAAGCTTTCCTCCACCAATCTTCAAGAAATCATCCACCCAGGTATGTTAAGTATTGATTCATGGGTCCTTTTCACCGATGAAGCTCAAGAATCTCTTTTCAAATTCCAATGATTGTGTATTTATGAATGTTCATGATTTAGTTGAATTGAAATTCATGTCCATGTTTTTGTTGGGTTTTGATTCATGTTTTAAAGTACATGTTCCAATGATTGATCCTAGTATATGATGATTTGCATAATATTAATGATAAACCCTTCAAATTGCAAATTTATTTATGCAACCATGATAATTAAATGCATTGATGATGGTATAACCAAAGTATGCTCCCCACATGTTAGATTAAATGCCTATGTGAAGGAAAAAGTGCCATTATAGTATGGTAGTATGAAATCCCCATTCCTGTACAAGTTAATGCATGTCAAGTGTTTGATGAAATGTCTTAGTCAATGAATTATGGATATATGTGTAGCCATTGTTGTGCTTTTGAACTTGTTCCATGAATTACTTTTATACTATCGAGTCCTGGGGGTATTTATACTCGATAATTTAGATGTGTGCCTAGAGCCAGTGTCAGTTTCATGATAATCTCAGTCACACTATGATCAGTATAATTCAATCAATTACATGACTCAGGAAAACTCAGAAATCTCATGAACTCAGTCAGCTAACGAAATTCAGTAACATTTCGTCAGTCTACAGAACTCAGTAAACTTAGTCCAGTCCATCTCAGGATAATTAGTTCAGTGTCTATTCAGTTGGGAGTAAGATTCATCACCGAGCGAACCTAAGGATGAGGGCACACACTGACCGTTGAGGGTGTGAACTTTAGAAGGAATCCTTGCGTTCCAGAACTATGTAGCCAGCATAGGTTGAGTCATCAACACTGACAGTTAAGGGTTAATGAGGTGGATTAACACAACTAGTTGAGGGTCCCACCGTTATCCTTTCGGGACACTGCCAGATAAGGGTCACTCACGACTTATCCTTACCAGTGGTGCGGTATTGACACCCTTCTAATTGGGGTTACAGATTGGACCCCAACTCTATACAAAAAAGGGGTATGTCGGTTAGATGACTACTTCCCACAGTTATAGTTTCAGTCTCAGTCTCAGTAATAGAACTCAGATAGTTCTACAGAATTACAGACTATCAGATACAGTCAACTCAAAATAGTATGGAACTCAGCTAGTTCCATCAGAACCTAGATTGTCAGATACAGTCACTCAATATCAGTTATTAGTACTTATATTATCAGTATTTAGACTTAGTAGTCAGTATTATCATGAATTCAGTTACAGTCGTTTATTCATACATATATTCTCACATTAATGTTATACAGTTGATTAACATAGTTCATGCATATCAACCCTTGCATTCAGCCTACCTCACTTGCATACCAGTACATTCTATCGTACTGACGTATTTGCACTATAGTGTTTTATACCATAGGTTTAGAAGCACGAGCTCCAGAGCATTAGTAGCATTCCAGTCTCAATAGTTAGAGTTAGTAGTCAGTCCTCATCCTTCAAGGACATGATCATTTCTTTATTATTTCATTACTTAGTTTATTTCAGTAGTTGGAGTTAGTTGGGGACATGTCCCATCAACTTCTTATTCAGACAGTTTAGTTTTAGAGGCTTTCAGACTACAATATGTTCAGACAGTTTATTTTAGTTTATGTTTTGGTATTGATATACTATTCTTTCAGATAGTATGTTTTATCCGTTTTGAACCTTATGGAATCTTTCAGTCTATCATTTCCGCATTTTACATGATGTCATACAATATACAGGTACAAATATCAGTCATGGGTTAGATTATGGTCCTTTGGGGTCATGAACACCGTGTAGCATTCTGGGTACTAGATTTGGGGTGTTACAAACTTGGTATCAGAGCCTAAGGTTCAATAGTGTCCTAGGAAGTCTGAAAGCCGTATCTAGTAGAGTCTTGTACATGGGTGTGTTGCATGCCATAGTTATGTGCAGGAGGCTATAAGATATTTAGGAATAGTTTTCCATTTTTCAATAGTTATGTCATTCCAGTGAGCATAATATCAAGTTAATCTCTCAATTTAATTCCTTTCTCTTCCATTTATAGAACATACCACCCAAGCAAGAACTAGGTATCAGTCATCCCCTCAGCCCGAAGATTCTTTGGGTGAGCATGTCTCTTATGTAGAGTTTAGATCTGCATTCACTACTCTTACTCAGTCAGTTGCTGCTCATAATGAATGACCAACTATTGTTTTGGCCAACCCAGTGGCCAATTCAGCTGTAGCCAGAATTCAAGACTTCACCCGAATGAATCCTCCATTCTTTTTTGGGTCTAAGTCAGATAAGGACCCTTAGGAATTCCTTGACCAGGTTTAGAAGGTTACGGATATCATGGGGGTTAATCCTAGAGAAGTTCTCAACTAGTTTCATATCAGTTACAGGATGTTGCTCACACTTGGTTCAAATAGTGGAAGTTAGAGAGGTCAGTTGATGCCGGGTCTATTGAGTGGGAGGAGTTTGTCACTACATTCTTGGATAGATTCTTTCCCCTAGAGCTGAGAAAAGCCAAGATGTTAGAATTTATCAACCTCAGACAGGGCAACATGGCTGTGAAAGAGCATTCTCTTAAGTTTACTCAATTAGCCAGATATGCTCCTTATGTGGTTGTAGATAGCAGGGCTAAGATGAGTAAGTTTGTTTCTGGGATAAATGATAGTGTATTAAATGAGTGCTGGTCTGTGATATTGAATAATGACATGAACTTAGCCAGGCTTATGACCCATGCTCAATAGATAGAAGAGTAAAAGATAAAGATAAGGGAGAAGCAGAATAAGAGAGCTAGGACAGGTAGTTTCAACTTTGTTCAGCCTAAGTCAGAGGGAAAAACCATTCTCAGTTTCATCCAAAGTCATTAGTTCCAGCTCCTTCTTTAGCCAGTGTTCCTACTCCTAAGTTTAAGGATGGTAATAGAGATAGGGCGCCAAGCTTTAAGTCTCAAGGCAGTGTTAGCAATGGCCGAACTAATCTCCTTTGTTAGACTTGTGGTAAGAACCACAAGGGTATTTGGAAAGATGGCAAGGGTGTCTATTTCGGATGTGGAAAGCCAGGCCACAGAGTCAGAGATTGTCCCCAGTTAGGTTATCAGGGTCAGTAGAACCTTTCCTCAGCTCAGTCCAGTCGTTCAAATCAGCAGGGTACCACTTCCAGTACTACTAGTGGGCAGCACCCTAACAGACTTTATGCTCTTTAGTCCCGGCAAGATAAGGAAAATTCTCCTAATGTGGTTACTGGTATGTTACAGATCTTTTATTTGCATGTTTATTATTTGCTAGATCTAGGAGCTTCTTTGTTCTTTGTTACTTCTTACATAGCAATTGATTTTAGAGTCAGTCCTGAAATTCTAGCAGAGCCTTTTTCAGTCTTCACTCCAGTGGGTAAAACCATCATAGCTTGACAGGTATACAGGAGATGTCCAGTTATGATATTTCAGAAAGTCACCTCAGCAGATTTAGTCAAATTAGAGATGAATGATTTTGATGTCATTCTCGGCATAGACTGGATTCATTCCTGCTATCCCATAGTTGACTGCAAAAATAGAATAGTCAAGTTTCAGTTTCTAAATGAACCTGTCCTAAAGTGGATGGGTAGTACTTCGCCTTTCAGAGGTCAACTTGTTTCCTACCTTCGGGTAAGGAAAATGATATCTAAAGGATGTGTATATCATTTTGTTTGAGTTAAGGACACTAGTTCTAAAACTCCCAGTCTCAAATCAGTCCCAGTCGTGAATGAATATTCAGATGTCTTTCCCGAAGATCTTCCTAGAATTCCTCCCGAAAGGGAAATAGACTTCGCATTGATATTCTTCCAGATACTCAACCTATATTTATTCTGCCATACATAATGGCACTAGAAGAACTCAGAGAATTGAAGGAGCAGTTGAAGGATCTCTTAGATAAGGGATTCATCAGGCCCAGTGTGTCCCCGTGGGGCACACCATCGGTCCTAGTATATCCCCTCGTGGCACACCAGTCTTATTCGTATGGGAGAAAGATGGTTCTCTCAGAATATGTATAGACTACCATCAGCTCAACAAAGTCACAATCAAGATTAAGTATCCACTTCCCAGAATCGATAACTTATTTGACCAACTTCAGGGTGCCAGCTATTTCTCTAAGATAGACCTCAGATCAGGCTATCATCAGCTCAGAGTAAGAGAATGTGATATTTTGAAAATAGCCTTTCATACTCGGTATGGTCACTTAGAATTCTTAGTTATGTCCTTTAGTTTTACCAATGCCCCATTCGCTTTCTTGAACTTGATAAACCATGTTTTCAAGCAGTACTTGGACATGTTCATCATAGTCTTCATAGATGACATTTTTGTCTATTTTTTGCAGTAAGCGTGATCATGCAGACTATCTCAGAATCGTGCTTCAGAATCTCAGATATCATCAGTTGTTTGCCAAATTCATTAAGTGCAAATTTTGGTTAAGGTCAGTAGCATTCCTTGGTCATATAGTTTTCGGTGATGGAATTAGATTTGATCATCAAAAGACCGAAGTAGTAAGAAACTGGCCTCGCCCTGTATCTCTATCAGATATCAGGAGTTTCTTGGGTTTAGCTGGCTATTACAGATAGTTTGTTGAGGGATTTTATTCTATTGCATCCCCTATGTTCAGATTGACTCATAAGAAAGTCAAGTTTCAGTGGTCAGATCCTTGGAAGAAGATTTTTCAAAAGTTAAAGACTCAACTCACCTCAGCTCTAGTTTTGTCTCTTCCAGATGGTTCCAATGGGTTCGTAGTGTATTGTGATGCATCGAGAGTAGGTTTGGGTTATGTCCTCATGCAGCATGGTAAGGTCATAGCCTATGCCTCCAGACAACTATAACCCCATAAGAAGAATTATCCTACTCGTGATCTCGAGTTAGCAGCCGTAGTGTTTTCCTTGAAGATCTGGAGGCATTATCTATACGGAGTTTATGTAGATGTGTTCACAGTTCATAAGAGCGTCCAATATGTATTTTCTCAGAAAGATTTCAATCTTTGTCAGATGAGGTAGTTAGAGCTCTTGAAAGATTATGACATGAGTGTTCTTTACAATTTGGGCAAGGCCAATGTGGTGGCCGATGCTCTCAGTAGACTGTCTATGGGTAGTGTTGCTCATATTGAGGACAGTAAGTGGAAGTTAGCTCAGGAAGTTCATCAGCTTGCCCGACTAGGTGTCCGCGTAGTTGATTCTTCAGAGGGTAATATATGGGTTCAGAATAGTTCAGAATCATCTCTAGTTTCTGTGGTGAAAGAAAAAAAAGATAGAGATCCCAGTCTAGTCAAGTTGAAAGAGTCAGTCAAGGGTTACAAACTAGAGGTTTCCTCCCAAGGTGGAAATAGTGTTCTGTGTTTTCAGGGTCGTCTGTGTGTTCTAAGGTAGAAAATTCTTGTAGAAGCACATGGTGTGCGTTACTCTATTTATCCAGGGGCCAAAAAGATGTACCGCGACTTGAAGGAGATCTAATGGTGGAGTGAGATAAAGAAAGATGTTGAAAAGTTTATGGCTAAGTTCTCTACATGTTAGCTTGTTAAGATAGAGTATCAGAATCCTAGTGGGTCCATGTAGGAGTTCAGTATATCCACTTGGAAGTAGGAAGAAGTGAAAATGGACTTTCTGATGGGTTTGCCTCATACTCGTTGCCAGCATAATTCAATTTGGGTCATGTAGATAGGATGACCAAATCAGCTCATTTCCTTCCAGTCCATACCTCTTATTCAGCCGAGGATTACACCAAACTCTTCATTAGTGAGTTGGTCAGATTGCACGGTGTTTCATTATCTATTATCTCAGATAGAGGTACCCAGTTCACCTCTCATTTCTGGAAAGCATTCTCAAAGGGTCTTGGTACCCAATTTTATCTCTGTACAACCTTCCATCCTCAGTCAGATGGTCAAGAAGAAAGGACCATTCAGGCTTTAGAAGACATGCTAAAGGCATGTGCAATTAATTTCAAGGGTAGTTGGGATGACAACTTGCCTTTGATTGAGTTTGCATATAACAATAGCTATCATTCCAGTATTTGGATGGCTCCATTCGAAGATCTTTATGGTAGGAGATGTAGATCTCCAGTCGGTTGGTTCAAAGTTAGTGAGGCCTCAGTTATAGGGCCTGACTTAGTATTCAATGTCTGAGAAAAATTCCAGTTGATCAGAGAAAGACTCTAGGCTGCTCAAAGCCGACAGAAGTCTTATGTGGATGTGCACAGAAAGAATCTAGAGTTTGATATTGGTGATTATGTCTATCTAAAGATCTCTACCATGAATGGAGTGAAGCAGTTCAGCAAGAAGGGAAAGCTCAGTCCCCGATAGATCGGTCCATTCAAAATTCTCTATTGTTTAGGCAAGGTAGCTTATGAGCTCGAGTTGCCTTTAGATTTAGCATCAGTTCATCCAGTCTTCTATGTCTCTTTGCTCAAGAAGAGCATAGGTGACTCGATAGTCAAAGTACCTATTCAGAGCATAGATGTTCAGAATAGCCTCTCTTATAAAGAGATTCCAGTCAAAATCCTAGATTATCAGACTCACAGACTGAGGAACAAAGAAGTCCCTCTAGTCAATGTTCTATAGAAAAATCAGTCCGTTAAGGGAGCTACTTGGGAAGTAAAAGTAGATATCCGAACCAAGTAACCTCACCTCTTCTCTACTAACTCAAATCTAGCTCAAGGTAACAGTTATCCTTAAGTTTTTTAGTTTCATGTTCAGGTTTCAGTTACAAGATTGGTATCCATTTCATGTTCAGAATTCCATTATAAACTTGGTATTAAATACCATTGCATATTCAGTCATTCATTTATGTATCAGTTCAGTCAAGTAATCATGCATCAAATATGCATTCTCATTGTGAGAAACTTAGTTCCTTAGAACACTCAGTCATGCATTCATGAATTAGTTACTCATGCATCAGATATGCATGTTCAGTATAACATATATTAAGTTTATCAGTCATGTTAGTCAAGGAGTCATGTTTCAGCCATTCATGTTCAGGATGTGCTTCAGTCTACCATTTCTCCCCTATCAGTAAGTCTCATTTGAGGACAAATATTTCCAAGAGGGAGATATTATAATACCTCGAACTTTCTTTAAGTCAAATCTAGTCTCCAGAAGAGTTAATGATGACTTCCTAAATGAGTAATGTTTAAACTAGATAAAATTTCCCCAATTTAAACTTCTTATCATATGGGAAATTGAATTACCTTTCCAATGATACCAATTTTATCCAAATCCGATATCGAATATAAAAGTTATGGACATTTTACAGAGGACTATTCAAACTGCTCAAAAGCGACGGTCAGGACGACGAACCATCAAACTAGCGACGGACCGTCGCCCAAACCATTGTGGGCGAAGTAGTAATTTAATCTTCTGGCTAAGGTGAGATTGAAAGGTTGACGAACTATCAAGCTTGTGATGGATCATCACCCAAGCCATCGATACTAAGGCAGTAAGTCCCTATTCTGGTCCAAGTGTGACGGTCAGGCCGACCGACCATTGAGCAAACAACGGACCATCGCACGAGCCATTACAGATCCTGTTCAACGATTTTTAAGCCATTTTTAAAAGGGTATTTAGGTCTTTTTCCATCCATTTTGAACCCCAAATTATACCAGACTATAGCTCATAACTTCATTATTCATTCACAACACCAAATTAGGGTTTCTCTCAAAGATCAATCCCCAAGAGCAAGAAAGCCTAGGTGCTTAATCCCAAGTCAAGAACTCAAGCTTTCCTCCACCAATCTTCAATAAATCATCCACCCAGGAATGTCAAGTGTTGATTCATGGGTCCTTTTCACCCATGAAACTCAAGAATCTCTTTTCAAATTCCAAAGATTGTGTATTTATGAATGTTCATGATTTAGTTGAATTGAAATTCATGTCCATGTTGTTTTTGGGTTTTGATTCATGTTTTAAATTACAAATTCTAATGATTGATCCTAGTATGTGATGATTTGCATAATATTAATGATAAACCCTTCAAATAGCAAATTTATTTATGCAACCATGATAATTAGATGCATTAATGATGGTATAACCAAATTATGCTCCCCATATGTTAGATTAAATGCCTATGTGAAGGAAAAAGTGTCATTATAGTACGATAGTATGAAATCCCCATTCTTGTACAAGTTAATGCATGTCAAGTATTTGATAAAATGTCTTAGTCTATGAATTATGGATATATGTGTATCCATTGTTGTGCTTTTGAACTTGTGGCATGAATTACTTTTATGCTATCGATTCCTCGGGGTATTTATACCCGACAATTTAGTTATGTGCTTAGAGCTAGTGTTTGTTTTATGATAATCTCAGTCATGCCATGATCAGTAGAATTCAATCAGTTTCATGACTCAGAAAAACTCAAACATCTCATGAACTCAGTCAGTTAACGGAATTTTGTAACATTCCATCAGTCCACGGAACTCAGTGAACTCAGTTCATTTCATGTCAGTATAATTAGTTCAATGTCTATTCAGTTGGGAGTAGGATTCAGCATCGAGAGAACCTAAGAATGAGGGCATACACTGACCGTTGAGGGTGTGACCTGTAGAAGCAATCCTTGTGTTACTAAACTATGTAGCCAACATAGGTTAAGACATCAACACTGATAGTTAAGGGTTGATGAGATGGATTAACACTGCTATTTTAGGGTCCTACCATTCTCCTTTGGGGACACTGCCAGATGAGGGTCACTCACAACTTATCGTTACCAGTGGTGCAGTATTGACACCCTTCCAATTAGGTTTACAGATTGGACCCCAACTCTATACAAAAAGGGGCATGTAGGTTAGATAACTACTTCCCACAGTTACAGTTTCAGTCTCAGTCTCATTAATAGAACTCAGATAGTTCTACAGAATTCAGGATTGTTAGATACAGTCAACTCAAAATAGTACTAAACTCAACTAGTTCCATCAGAACCTAGATTTTTAGATATAGTCACTTAGTATCAGTTATCAGTAATCATGTTATCTGTATTTAGACTCAGTAGTCAGTATCATCACAAATTCAATTACAGTCGTTTATTCATACATGTATTCTCACGTTCATGATATACAGTTGATTAGCATAGTTCATTCATATATACCCTTACATTCAACCTACCTCACTTGCATACTAGTACATTATATTGTACTGACGTATTTGCACTATGGTCTTTTATACCATAGGTTCAGAAGCACGAGCTCCAGAGAATCAATAGCATTCCAATCTCAGTAGTCAGAGTTAACAGTGAGTCTTTATCCTTTGAGGACATGATCATTTCTTTATTATTTCATTACTTAGTTTATTTCAATAGTTGGAGTTAGTTGGGGACATGTCCTATCAACTCTTTATTCAGACAGTTCAGTTTTAAAGGCTTTCAGACTACAGTATGTTCAGACAGTTTATTTCAGTTCATGTTTTGGTATTTATATACCGTACTCTCAGATAGTATATTTTATCTGTTTTGAACCTTTTGGCATATTTTAGTCTATTATCTCTACATTTTACAT
This sequence comes from Capsicum pubescens, assembly GCA_030864215.1. Classification (NCBI taxonomy): domain Eukaryota; kingdom Viridiplantae; phylum Streptophyta; class Magnoliopsida; order Solanales; family Solanaceae; genus Capsicum; species Capsicum pubescens. The sequence continues at coordinate 339,217,900 of CM061548.1, forward strand.
TATGTCATATAGTATATAGGTACAAATATCAGTCATGGGTTAGTTTGTTGTCCTTCGGGGTCATAAGCACCATGTAGCATTCTGGGAACCAAATTTGGGGCATTACACCATCGAGTCAAGAGCAGATTCCATATAGCCCGTGGAATTACAGATTGTAAGGTGTACCATATCGCTCAAAGAAATATTAAAGAGTGGGTCATTGTGTCAAGAATCATTTGAATTTTTTAAAGGTATGCCTATGTATATTTACTGATATGATTTTCATTGACATTGTGAAAGTCTCTCATCTATTTATATTAAAAACTTGTTATTTTTAGATGTTTCACATACTAGTACATCTGTATTGATCCCCCTATATTTCAGGATTTTGAGACACAGTCCTGGGGTCCCATAAGAAGTAGATTGACTTGTCAAAAGTTTGCAGCTGGTGAGCCTCCCTTACTTCGAAAGGCCTGGTTATGAAACTTTATATTGTTATTTTATTTTGGTTCATGGTCCAACTGGGAGCCTTATCTCAAATTTCAGACAGATGCCATTTTTAGTTGCTAGAGATTTCACAGACTAGTGTTAGGTGTTGTTGATCTTATGAACTCATTTCAGTATTGAGTAGTTTGAAATAAAAAGTTGACTATGATTCCATTTCGTTATGTATTTCCGTATTTTTTTTTTTGTATCTAAATAGTGTATGTGATTGTAAGTTAGAAGGGCTATTGGGCTTTCATGGTTTGGGATGCCCACCACTGCCAGGGCACCGGTTCGGGTCGTGACAATATGGTATCAAATCACGGTTCATGGTCCCATGGTGTTTTAAAAATTGTGTCCAGTAGAGTCTTGTTTATGGGTGTGTTGTGCACCACAATTGTAATTAGGAGGCTACCGGGCATTTAAGAGTTGTTTCCCATTCATTCATACTCTAGTTCATGCTATAGAGTTGTACAAAAGAAAGTTATCTAGATTCGTTCCTTGTTCTAATTTCATGGGCCATGCCTCACTGTCGAGGCGATACAAGTCTAAGAGTCTAGCTCCCCAATGATATAGTTCTCTCTTATTGAGTTATCCATAAAGTTATGAGATAACATGAGGACTTGAGAGGAGTCCATTAGTTCTTCAAGGTGTATTGATTTGAGTGTATGTCATTATTATGATAAAATCATGCCTTTCAGCTTGAGGTACTAAGTCTATTCTGTCCCTATTTAAAATTCTTATTGCAGATGTCTTCAATAAGGGTAATGATATGTAGCAGAATGTTGGAACTATATTTCCACCCGAGTAGTAGTGTATGTTAAAGTGTCATGACCTATTTGTAGTGAGATTGGCCAAGAAGTTGGTGATATGAAGTCATAAGGTTAGAAGTTAGAATGAGGGTGACTTCTGCATAAATAAATAGTTTTAGTTGTATGGCCGTGGATTGAGGAGTGGGTTGCCATTGTATAGTGATGGGCTAATGCGCAACAATATTTGTTGATTGTATGGTAGTCTGTGAAGGAAGATACATGATATGATTATTATTTATTCAGAATAGGAAGGATCTCAGAATGGATGATTATGGTGGTTGTAGAAATCATTTATAAGTGGTAAGTGAAAAGAGGTGGATTAGTTAATAAGTTATTGGTAGAGACTCATTAGTGTTTATTGAATTTTGAAGATCATTGCGATGTATGATTAGGTAAGAAAGTATGATGTAAGAAATTATACTATGTTGATAAGATTGGAATGGATTTATAAGATTAAGATCGACTAATTCTATCATGTGACTTAACTCCTTTGATGGTCCTTTCTCTAGTTGTAGTGAACTAGCACTTTAGGTGAGGAGGTTTGTAGTGGATTTTGAGTTTTAATGATGAGTCTATGGCGGGGTTGTGATTTTAGGTAGTAGCTAAGTGAAGTGAAGTATTTGGGTTCATTTTTCTAATTTGATAGACTAGTATAGTATGTGGCATGCTTTACCGGTTGTATATAATTGAGGATAAACAACAGGCTTGAACTTTTGATGTAGAGTTTAGGTGTGGAGTGTAGTGGTAAGAATAATAGCTTAAGATTAATGATGCGTACTTTGTGGGAATGAATTAGTAAGCTTGATGTGAATTGTGAAAGAGCCTAGGTTGATAATTTATGGAAAGTTTAAGTGTTAATTGTGAGATATATGTGTACATGAGGACTAGTGTTAAAATAATGAATTGTGGTTGAGTCATTAAGTGGATAAGAACATGAGTATATGGGAATAAGTTGAACTCAGGTAGCAGGTTGTTAGATAAAGTTTTATATGTGTAAGTGTTTTGTGTACCTAGATTTAGTCCTTAAACCTTGTAGTATGGAAAAGTCTGGGAATTTGTTGTATGATATTCTTTAGAGTTGAATTATGGAGATATAGGTAGGAAATGTGCGCCTTTGGTATAGTTTCACAAATTTTGTTAAGTTGCAGGTTATGTGATTAGAGGTGTAATGAAAGTATTCTAAGGAATTGAAGATGGATCGTTAAGTGTTTAGAGGCATGGGTGTCTATGCCCATGAAAATGTTAGTCGTAAGTTGATGATTTTGGGAGTTAGAAGATATTATGATTAGTGTTCCTTAAAGGGGATGTCCTAGAAAATAATTTAGTGTCTTTGTATTAGAGATTAATAAGAGGAGTTTGTGTTTATGAATATACTGATACCTCTTTTGTGATAAGGAGTGTGGATACATGCACTCATGAGAGTGGGAGTTGTAGAGTGATGGCTATAGATTTGATAAGGGGATATGTCCGTAAGTCTAGTATTCTGACTTTGATCTAAGGGGGAGATGAGTAATTAAGTTAGTTCCTGAATTTTTCTCAATTCGGCAAGTTGCGGGAAGGAGTCATGATAAATCTATTCATACTCAAGTATACTCCTTCTACTTCTATTTCAGAGATTATTTTGTTAATGTCCTAGATCATTTGTTCAAGTCATGCGTATGCCTATGGTTCGAGTTGTCTATGGATTTATGTTTATATTCTGGCCTCCAAACTAGAAACAATTATGTCTCTCAGTAATCCAGCCTTTCAGGTATTCAAGCCATATATTATGTTGTTCGTGACCTATGAGAATCTATGTCTCTCAGCATGCTTGGTCCTAAGAAAATATGTTTCTATATGTCACCAATTCATTCGATGTCGGGTTTAGCCAAAGTTATGAAGTTTATGCAAACTCATGGAAAAATCTCAGTTTCTTAAATGAGGAGCAATCGCTTCAAGCGGAAATCTTTGTCTTAGTTGTAATGTAACAGACCGTAGCATTCCCAACTCAATACCTCTCTTTATTGCATGTGTGGAGAGCTAACAACCTGAATTTTTTTCTAATTGTTAAAAGACTTAGTCATATTTATGAGCTCTTACCTTTCAGGATTTTCAAATTGATCTTTCTTATCCCGAGATATAGATTTTTGAGTTTCATGATCAGGGGTGTATAGGGAGGGGGGGTTGTCTCAGGAAAGTTTTGGATTTTTCAGACGGTGTTCGAGGCATATTTGGATGATCAAAATAGTAGGTCAATGCGATGTCGAGGCGTCGCACCAGGAATCGCATCGGTAGGTACCGATACGCCGCGTCACTTAGCTTGTAGGGTTCCCAGTTCGTCTTACTGACTTTAGGGTACAGGAGGGTAATTCAATTTTTTTCCCTTATTTTATCTTGATATGTGCACTAGTGCTTTCTCACGGTGCTCTATCCTAAGAATTCATGTGTAACACCCTGTAAAAGTCGTGCATGGATTAGCCTTTAATAGAGTGCCCTTAGACTTAAAAATTTGAAATTTTTTCTAAGTGTAATGAGGACTTAGAGTCATTTTAGCTGGCAATCTTCGGGATACAACTTTTCAACCTTACCGACATCCGCTTTTAGATTTTCAAGTTGCGTTATGATCGGGAAATCTCATAGTACATCTCGGATAAGTTTCGGATTTTTTTGGAACGCATAAGGCTGCGTTTGGATTTAAAAATAGTAGCAAAACGCATAGACTATTGCCCAGTTTTCAGCATTTCAGGGTCAATTTCAAACGATCATAACTCCCTGTATATAATGAAATGTGTGAGATATAATATATCAAACAAAAGCTCTTCGAGTCCTCTTTCAATTGCAGTTGGTTTCATCCAATTTGAGTATATGAGTAAAAAGTTATAATCGATTTACTCCAGTCTACCAAACTGTCAATTGAGGGACAGATTTGACCTTAATTGTTCCTTAGGGGTATTTTGGTAATCCTCCACCCCTATATATACCACCAACACGGAATTTAATCCCTCAAACACCATAATACACATACTTTTCCCAAAATTGCTCAAGAACTCTCCCTAGGGTTTCAACATTAAAACCCAAGCAACTCAAGATTCAACCGCGAGTTCGTGAAACAAATTACAGATTTGGAATCCTCTCGACGTAGGCTTCGATAGACACCCAAAATTCGTGGAGAACAAGGTACGCGGGGTTTTACTAAATTCTCATGGGCATAAAAAATCATGTTTTAGAATGGGGTTTTAAATTATGTATATATATTTATGTATAAGATGTTTTAACATCATTGTTTTGGTCTTTTGACCATCTCCAAAGTGATTTGACAGTTTATATACATATATGAATGAATGTGTTTCAATTTTGAATACATGAACTTGCTAAAGACATTTGACCACCAGGTGTTTGATGAAATTTCTGCATGAATTGAACTTTAAGTTTCGAAATATGAAATCCTTTACATCAGTTACATGTTTTGGTGGTCTAAACTATGTTTTGAATGAAAGCTATTGCTTAATACATTATGGCTCAGAAATATCATGACTTGCAAGTCTTGGTATGACGATACCAACTCAGACTAATGCCATATCAGACTCAGACTAACAGACATTTCAGACTTTCATGATTTTAGACATTCAGAATGTTGCATGTACAGAAAAGGTTAAAAATGGGCATACAGAGATGTTAGGTGGTTCCCCGAAGAGGGCTTGAGTTCAAGCGACTCATAGCCTAAAACCGTGATTTGCCGACCCGGTTATACTATTATGCGCTGACTTAAATGTCCTGTGGCGTATCAAACTCAGACACTCCAACCCTTGCGGCACACTTGGGTTGGGGGCTTCCCCGCCGAGTCAATGGCGGATTCCATACAGCCCGTGGAATATCAGACTTGTAGGGGAATACCACCTAACTCAGAAGTAAAACACAGATCATGATTTGAATTGAACAGACAGGTTACATGTTTTCAGAAAGTGCCCATGTATTTTTCAGAAACAGTTTTATACATGATGTCTTGATGAAAAATTGCTTTCACTTAATATGTATATATATATGTGTATGTTCCATTATACTATTTTTTTGGATTTCTTCGCGTGCCAGTACTTTTGTGCTGACCCCCCCTTCTTCCAGGTTCTGAGGCACAGTCTAGGGATCCAGCTACTCAGTAGACATTCTCGGATTTGCACACTTGATCTCACAATGGTGAGCCTTCTATTATTCGGAAGGCCTAATTATATCAGACATTATCTTATTTATTATGTTTTTGGTTTACTGGGGGCCTTGTCCCAGTTTCTTTTCAGACATATGTTTATGTTCTTAGTAGAGATTTCGCAGACTGATGTCAGATAGTATTATTCAGAAATGTTGTAGAACTTGACCATGTTTTCCGTACTCAGTTTCAATTCCGTATTTTATTATGATTATGAATGTTGTGCATGATAACCAGATAGAGAATGAGTGTTCTGGGCCTTCATGGTTCGGGATGCTCGTCACGGCTAGGGCCTAGGCTCGGGTCGTGACAAACTTGGTATCAGAGCACGGTTCATGGTCCCAGGGTGTCTGCGAAATCGCGTCGAGTAGAGTTCTTTTTATGGGTGTGTAGCGCGCCACACTTATAAACAGGAGGCCACTAGGCGTTTAGGAATGTTTCCCTTCTTTGTGATTTAGTTCGTGCTTCAGAGTCTAAACTGTCCCATTATTGGGTTGATTCAAGTGCAAAAAGTTTAGAGTATTCATGATATAGTCCTTTTCAATTACGTTCTATAAGATTTTAAAAATTATGGAAAAACTCGATAGGATTCTGTTAGTGCATCAATATATGCTGATTCTGATGTAAATATTGATCTTGATGGAATTGTGCATTCCAGCTTAAGGTATTAAGTGTATATTGTCCCTCTCAAAATCTTGTTACAGTTGTGGACAATGTATAGCAGAATGTTGGAACTATATTTATACCCAAATAGTAGCATAAGTTAAAGTGTTGTTGTCATAACCTATTGGTAGTGATATTGGACCAAGAAGTTGGTGATGTAAAGTCACAAAGTTAGAAGTCAGAGTGAGGGTGATTTTGTGTAAATGAATATTTCAGTTGAATAATCGATGTTTGAGGATGATTTACCCCTTTATAGTGATAAACTAATGTGGTAGCTAGCAGTATGTGTGGATTGTATGGTAGTCCATGGAGGAAGTGTTTTACTCAGATTTTTATTTATACAGAATAATATGTATATTCTTAGACCATTAAATATTAGGTGTCAATTTTCTATCCCTTGTAATATGTAATCTTGTTATCATGATGTTTTTGAAAAAAAAATAAAAAAATTTAAAGTCTAGTGAAGCCGTGTGGGGCTCTTTCGATTCACTAGCATAGTTGCCTTGTCATCCATCTCATTTTCTTGTTCAAAATACAAAACCAAAGTCTAGTGAAGCCGTGTGAGGCCTGTTTTGATTCACTAGCAACTTGTTGTCCAACTTGTTGTTCTTTCATTGGTTTAATATATGTATGGCTGAATCTGTTTGCATGAGATAGAGTTGGTAATGAAGTGATTCATCCTTATGTGTTATTAGTTGAAGGTAGAGAAGGAGTTATTGGTCAGGGTGATTTGTTGATTGCTTGAATGTGGAAATGGCTATATTAGCGAGTAAGTTATGATTATAGACTCATGGTTGTTTGAGGAATTTGAAGGAAGTCTAAATGTATGAATGAGTGAGTAAGTATGAGGTGAGAAATCCGTATAAGTAGATACAATTGTACGGGGTTATAATATAAGATTAAGGTTGACCATGTCTATTATGAGGCTTTAACCCCCTTGATCCTCTTTTCATTGGTAGTTGTAAACTAGTGCTACTTGTGAGAAGGTATGTAGTAGATTTTTGAGATATTTGGGTAGAATATCCCAATTTGATGGATTAGTGTATTTATATTATGTTGCATTCTTCATTGGTGGTAGATGATTGATACTAAACTATAGGCTTGAATTTAAATGGTGTGGTGGTAAATAGTGGCAAGAGTTTGTTGATGCATATTTTGTGGGATTAATTTAGTAGGCTTGAGGTGCTAAAATAGTACATGCTAACGGAATGATGATAAGGTAAATCGTTAGGTCATGATCGATTATTATGGTTATGAAGTTCTAGTGCACTAGTGTTTCGTGATGTTTACTTATAGTTTCCAAGTAAAAATTTTGTGTAAGGTTGGGTTGTAAGTCATGCATAGCACTAGATATTAAGTTTGAATAGTTGAAGTTCATAAAGGTGGATGTGATGATTTCTTGATCAATGATGTTAGTTATATGAAAGTGATCTAATAGGCTTGAACGGTGTGTGAAATGGTTTAAGTTTAAATTGATTCGTAATGAAGTATAATGTTGTGGGTATGGTGTGTAAGTATGCCCAAGGCGATATGGAGTTATGGAATTTCTCTAAGACTATTACATGTTGTGTGTGACTAGTGGTACCATGGAGTTGCTAGTTGGAAAAAGACTAGTTAGATGATCTATAGTGTTCTAGATAGCCATGTTAAGGAGCCTTGATTGATAGTGTTGAGCCTTTTGATGTGATATCGATTCTCATGGTAGAGAGATATAAGTTTGGAGTGGCAATATTGGTAAGCTAGGACGGAAGTGGTATGGTTCATCAAAGGCTTGGTGATATCCATGTTAAGTGTTAGAATCTAAGTTTGAGTTTTGAAGGTTGAACGGATAGAAATAAGTGTGCAAGCATTATACTTTGACTATTGGTGGCTATGGAAAGATAGAGTGTATCCCAGAAGGTAGTCATTCGGGTTGAGTTCTATGATATGCATGTATTGTCAATTTTTTCAGACCTTAGAGTGTAGTAAGTGTAGTTCAGTTAGAATCTGGTAAGGGATCTCCCAAACGCTAGATGATGACTTGAAGCTAAGTGGGAGATGATAGAACGAATAACCAAGTAAGGCTCTCAGATTCTAGTAGTGATGCAGTGTGATTTAGAACATCAGAAAGTAAGGGTGAATCTCAACCCATTCCTACCTCAATATTTTTTTTTGTTATCCGGATGCTTACTCATGCCTTACGATGCAGTTCCGTGATAATAGTTCATGATTCCGGTATATGATAGAGAGTCACGTACTCTTCCAATTCCAAGATAATGAGTTCTAGTTCATTCAAGTAGTCGGAATCACATTCCTTATGTTATGAACTCTAGTTAAGGTCATGCAACTTATGACGCATGTACTCACTCTTTATAGTGTGCTCAGTCCCATATAAAGATCTTTTTCACGCTTGAGGGTCTTATGTTTTAACCTTTTAGTGACCCTTCCTATGCAATGATAGTGGTGTTGATGTAAATGTTCTTGTTGATGGAAGATCATAGTATGCTTGTTTAGATAAGGCCATAAGTATGAAGTAAGATTTGGGGCCAAGTCTTTGATACATGTGATGGTTAGTGGAAAATTTTGTGTGTGTATGTTTTTAGGATAGCGCGTGGGAGTTATATTGATAGTAGTTTAGAAACTATGTGAAGTATCTACTTATGGGTGTTTGCCTTGAAGTTAACATGTGGTTATAAATTAGGCTTGAACAACATTTTGGGATTGTAGTGGAAGGTCGCCATATGCATTAGCGACTTCATATTAAGAGTTCAGTGTAGTCATTGAAGTGGTAAGGCATGTTATGCTTAGGATGTCATTTTTAAAAGAGGTATAGAAGGTGGCATCATATGGTTTAGAATAATAGCGTGGTGTAGCATGTTGTATTTTTGTGATTTAGAGTTAGGCTTGATCGCGAGGTAAGGATTAAGATATTTTAGACATTAGTAGAAAAAAAAACATTATCAATGCTCATATGAGAATTTTAAGCTGAGTTGAATGAATATGATATTTATAGGGAATAGTATGGTTAAGGGATATTCGGGAAGTGCTCTAAGCCTTAAAGTAAGAAGTTGTATTGCCAAAGGTCTGAAAATTCTATCCTAATTTAGGAGTTATATGTCTATATTCCAGACTGCAGAGTAGTGTCAATGTTGTGATTTCCTAAGTGGGATGTTTTGTGTAATCCATACCCAAGATTCATGGTTCCCTATTACTGCTAGAGCTTCCTTAGAGAGGGTGTTGAAGAGAATACTCCAGTTAAGTATGAGGGTGTAGTATAATTCAGTCTGTATGGCTAATAAGTCAGTTTAGCAGTCAGATTCGCATGACTTGTTTTCATGTCTTTGCACTTATTCATGCTACTCGAAATCTCAGACATGCTACTAGTCGAAGATAGAGTATACCAGTAGTTACGAGTATAGCCCAGTTCATGCATCATGCATTAAATTCAGATTCCAAATGTTCAGATCAGTGTATTTTTATTAGAGGACATGTCATGTTCGCGTTATTCCATATATTTAAGGCTTCAACAAGTTCCTACCCATCATTCGAGGACGAATGATCCCAAGGGGGAGATAATGTAACACCCTGTAAAAGTCGTGCATGGATTAGCCTTTAATAGAGTGCCCTTAGACTTAAAAATTTGAAATTTTTTCTAAGTGTAATGAGGACTTAGAGTCATTTTAGCTGGCAATCTTCGGGATACAACTTTTCAACCTTCCCGACATCCTCTTTTAGATTTTCAAGTTGTGTTATGATCGGGAAATCTCATAGTACATCTCGGATAAGTTTCGGAATTTTTCAGAACGCATAAGGCTGCATTTGGATTTAAAAATAGTAGCAAAACGCATAGACTATTGCCCAGTTTTCAGCATTTCAGGGTCAATTTCAAACGATCATAACTCCCTGTATATAATGAAATGTGTGAGATATAATATATCAAACAAAAGCTCTTCGAGTCCTCTTTCAATTGCAGTTGGTTTCATCCAATTTGAGTATATGAGTAAAAAGTTATAATCGATTTACTCCAGTCTACCAAACTGTCAACTGAGGGACAAATTTGACCTTAATTGTTCCTTAGGGGTATTTTCGTAATCCTCCACCCCTATATATACCACCAACACGGAATTTAATCCCTCAAACACCATAATACACATACTTTTCCCAAAATTGCTCAAGAACTCTCCCCAGGGTTTCAACATTAAAACCCAAGCAACTCAAGATTCAACCGCGGGTTCGTGAAACAAATTACAGATTTGGAATCCTCTCGACGTAGGCTTCGATAGACACCCAAAATTCGTGGAGAACAAGGTACGCAGGGTTTTACTAAATTCTCATGGGCATAGAAAAATCATGTTTTAGAATGGGGTTTTAAATTATGTATATATATTTATGTATAAGATGTTTTAACATCATTGTTTTGGTCTTTTGACCATCTCCAAAGCGATTTGACAGTTTATATACATATATGAATGAATGTGTTTCAATTTTGAATACTTGAACTTGCTAAAGACATTTGACCACCAGGTGTTTGATGAAATTTCTGCATGAATTGAACTTTAAGTTTTGAAATATGAAATCCTTTACATCAGTTACATGTTTTGGTGGTCTAAACTATGTTTTGAATGAAAGCTCTTGCTTAATACATTATGGATCAGAAAAATCATGACTTGCAAGTCTTGGTATGACGATACCAACTCAGACTAATGCCATATCAGACTCAGATAAACAGACATTTCAAACTTTCATGATTTTAGACATTCACAATATTGCATGTACAGAAAAGGTTAAAAATGGGCATACAGAGATGTTAGGTGGTTCCCCGAAGAGGGCTCGAGTTCAAGCGACTCATTGCCTAAAACCGTGGTTTGCCGACCCGGGTATACTATTATGCGCTGACTTAAATGTCCTGTGGCGTATCAGACTCAGACACTCCAACCCTTGCGGCACACTTGGGTTGGGGGCTTCCCCGCCGAGTCAATTGAGGATTCCATACAGCCCGTGGAATATCTGACTTGTAGGGGAATACCACCTAACTCAGAAGTAAAACACAGATCATGATTTGAAATGAACAGACAGGTTATATGTTTTCAGAAAGTGCCCATGTATTTTTCAGAAACAGTTTTATACATGATGTCTTGATGAAAAATTTCTTTCACTTAATATGTATATATATATATATATGTATGTTCCATTATACTATTTTTTTGGATTGCTTCGCGTGCCAGTACTTTTGTGCTGACCCCCCCTCCTTCCAGGTTCTGAGGCACAGTCTAGGGGTCCAGCTACTCAGTAGACATTCTCGGATTTGCAGACTTGATCTCACAGTGGTGAGCCTTCTATTATTCAGAAGGCCTAATTATGTCATACATTATCTTATTTATTACGTTTTTGGTTTACTGGGGGCCTTGTCCCAGTTTCTTTTCAGACAGATGTTTATGTTCTTAGTAGAGATTTCCCAGACTGATGTCAGATAGTATTATTTAGAAATGTTGCAGAACTTGACCATGTTTTCCGTACTCAGTTTCAATTCCGCATTTTATTGTGATTATGAATGTTGTGCATGATAACCAGATAGAAAATGGGTGTTCCGGGCCTTCATGGTTCGGGATGCTCGTCACGGCTAGGGCCTAGGCTCGGGTCGTGACATCATGTTGTATTGTGTTTATTCCAAATGACTCTCTACTTATGATCTAGAAACTTGATATATGGATCACTTTGGGTCTATTTTATCATATTTTTAGTTTATGTCCCACCTTGATGTATGTCAACAGGTATGGGTTATAATTGAGTAGTGTTTCTTCCATTTATAAGATTTATTCTCAGGTACCTTAATGACCCTCCGTATGATAGTATGATGGTGGATGTGGAAGCGTGGCGGTGTGTTAAGTAGGGTAGTATATGTTCTTGAAGGTGAAAAATTTGATGTGAATTCTCGAGTTAAGGTTATAGGTGAAAGGAAATAAGAGGAGATGAACTTTTGTGGAGTTAAATAGCTAAGAAGGAGAAATATGGAGAAAATATTTATGAGAGTGTTTGAAATTGTTGGTCTTAGTGGGGGAATCCATGTAGTCAGTATAGTAATGGTTAGGCCTAAATGTTGTGGTTTCTGAAAATACAATTCTATGTGATATGTGGTTAGTACTCTCTAAATTAAATCTCGAGGGTGTTTGATGATACTGATAAGGTGAAGAAATATTCTTAAGGGGATGTATAGTACATGTCCTGTAGCTTAAGTTACCACCTTGTTACCCCGAGTTAGGTTTCAACATAAAAGTGCTTTGCATTAGAACTCAAACTCTTGTGGTTGGATGTGTGATAGGAGAATTGTATGATGGAAAGGACGAAATATGTTATCTAATGTTGGGGCATTGCTGAGTGGTGCCTTTAATATAATCTATTTGTTGTATCATAAGAGGTGAAGAATGCTTCTATTCCGATCTTCCACGAAATCTTAGTTCATGATTAGTACCAATATAAATCAGGTCTATGATCATCAAATAAACCCTTGCCTTATCTTGTTATGGTTAGGATTCATAGAACCCATGTGCAAGATCATCCCTATGTAAAGTATCATTATCCCATGTTTCGTGCTTACATATTTCACTCGAGGTTACCATGAAACTCGTTTGATGTCTTTGTATGTTTTTTTGAGGAAAATTATTTCAATGTGAGATTATGTTCTTTATTCTACACTTTTAGATCCTTAAATTCCCCTACCTATCATTCGGGGATGAATGATCCCAAGGGGGAGATAATGTAACGCCCCACATTTTCGAGCTAGAAATCAAACTGTCGTTCCTAAGTTTGTAAGATCAAATTTCATGGTTCATATTTAAATTCATGTGTCGTGATCCATCTCTTAGTGTATAAAGTGATTATGAGGTGAAAAGTGTTTATAAAAATCACTTAGAGCAAAGTTGAGCTAAGAATCATTCATTCAAAGTTGGATATTCGATTCTATAAGGGTCTACTTTGAACGTGTATAACTTTTGATACACATATAATTTTTCAGCTCAAGACACACCAAATTGTAGATAATTGAATTAGATTTCCAATGATACTTGCAAAATCAGATAACCGAGCAAAAAGTTATGATATTTTCCTTGTGAGGTAGTAAGCCGATGCGATATCGATGGGACGTATTGACCAGTGCGTTACGAAACTGTTTCACTCAGTAAATCAGTTTCTAATGGATATAGGGGAATTTTGGTCACTTCCACTCGCACAAAATCCATCCATAACATAAGATTTGCATCCCAAAAACCACAATACACTCTATAATTCAATTTTCCTCTCAAATCAAAACCCTAACTTCTTCCCCAAAGATCAAGAAACTCATCCCTAAGACCAAGAATTCCAAGAAATGGATCAATATCCGGGTTCCATCTTTCAAATTTTAGAATCTAAGGTATGTGGGACTTCTCTCAACATCATGGGCATAATTTTCCTATTTTTTAAAATTATATTAAAGATCCCCAATCATGTTTATAAAGAAAGGGTTTTGAAATTGTTTTGAAAAGTATATGTCATGGAGTTGTTTTGAAGAAATTGTATGTTGTTTGAGCCATCTATCATGAATTTTAAATATAACTATATATCTATTCTTTTGAAGTGTAATGAAAGTTTGAATGAGAGCATGAACGATCAAAATCCCCTCTTTTATCATGATATTATCGATTTATGTTGTTATGGGTTGTTTAAAGGCATGAATTTTCTCGACGGTAAAACCAATGGGTGAATACTTGTTTAATGGTCATGGATTGATACTTTTATAACATGTTGAGGGGTGTTTAAACATGATGAATGTTTATTGTGTCAAAATTTACAATTCCTATGGGTTTTGAACAAAGTAAACACAACATGATCACCTTATGATTGTATTATTGAAAGGAGTGTTTTAATGTAAATTCAAATAAAAATCTGCTGCATGACTCTCCCTCACTTGATGTTAAAGAAAAGCTATGGGTGGTCATTAACATGTTAATACGTGAAAAAGGGCTATAAATTGATATGGTGTGATTTGATTGACTTGCGAGTCAGGGTATGATGATACCTGGTGATTTCATGCCCTTAACAAGATAAGTATTATTTTTTTTGAAAGTATGAAGCATGCTTGTTTTAAAAGAACTAAAAGTTGGGCTTAAGAGAGATAGATGATTACTCGAAGAAAGTACGAGTTGAAAGACTCCATACTGGAAACCGTGATTTACTGATACGGGGTTTTGGTACCATGCTTTGTGATCTTGTGTACCTTGAATTATGTCGTCCCAATTTGGGACTATTGTTTGGAGCCCTGCTTTGTGATCTTGTGCCCAACCACGATATGTAGACTTAATTTGGGGATTTTTGCACCCTGCTTTGTGATCTTGTGTGTCCCCCTTATGGATACTCCAATCCTTGCAGCAAACTGAGATTGGGGGCTTGGCCGCCGAGTCAAGGGCGAATTCTATATAGCCCATGGAATTACCGATTGTAGGATGTGCCATCTAGGTCAAAGGAATAATAAATAGTGGGTCATTGTGTCAAGAATCGTTTGAAGTTTTTAAAGGTATGCCCATGTATTTTTACTTATATGATTTTCATTAACATTGTGAAAGGCTCTCATCTATTTTGTATTAAAAACATGTTATTTTGAGATGTTTCACATACCAGTACATCTGTATTGGCTCCCCTATATTTGAGAATTCTGTGACACAGTCCTGGGGTCCCGTAAGAAATAGATTTACATGTCAGAAGTTTGCAGCTGGTGAGCCTCCCTTACTTCAGAAGACCTAGTTATGAAAATTGATATTGTTATTTTATTTTGATTCATGGTCCTACTAGGGGCCTTGTCTCAGATTTCAGACAGATGCCATTTTTAGTTGTCAGAAATTTCGTAAACTAGTGTTAGATGTTGTTGATCTTATGAACTCATTTTAGTATTGAGTAGTTTGAAATAAAAAGTTTACCATGATTCTGTTTCATTATGTATTTCTGCATTTTCTCTTTGTATGTGAATTGTGTATATGATTGCAAGTTAGAAGGGCTCTCGGGTCTTCATGGTTTAGGATGCCCGTCACGGCCAGGGCCCGAGTTCGGGTTGTGACAATTATTAAACCTTTTTAAAATATTGTATACTGGTGAAAATATAGTTGAATATATAATTCTCCTTTTAAATTGGATATAATAGATACTAATGGTGATTCTAAAAATAAAGATATAAACTTAATACTCCAATAAAATAATTGTACAAATGAACTATTACATGTAGTTTCTAAATAAATTCTCAAAGTCGAGAATAAATCAACTTTTAAAGATAAATTAAAATTTTCTTATCATGATAAAAAGTTAAAAACTCATCTGAATTTAAATCACCAAAACTTTCAAAAGATAAATTTCTTAAATTTGAAGAAAAATTTGAAGTCACAGATGATATTTTAGGAATAATTAATGAAAGGTTAAAATTTTAATCAACACTCACTGATGATAAAAATAATAATAATACATGTTGAAACTGCAGAAAAATAGGACATAGGACTAGAGATTGTTGAGTCCCTAATAAAAAGAAAGACAAGATAAATATCTTACAACTAAAAGAAGTAGTGACCAATAAATTATATTATATTTTTTATGAAAAAAATAGCTTTTCTTTCAAAGAAAATCTTAGCGATGATGATCAACTTAATATAACATGTAGTTCAGATAGTACTGAATCAACTGAATATTATAAAAGTGAAATTTGCACTTGCAATAATCATTTTATAAATATCATCACCAGTAGTAAGAAGGAGGTCTTGGTTGATATGATTTACCATATTAAAGATCCAGATCTAAAAAAAAAGTATTTAGTAGCATTAAAAGAAATTATTCTTAGTCAACAATTCAATAAGAAAATCTTCAAACCCTTTAACATGAAGAATATATTAAATAAATTTTAAAAATAAAAGTCGGAGAAAATAATACAAGATCCTCAGACAGAATTATTACACCTAAAAAAAGAAGTTAAAGAAGTTTTAAAAACTTAGCAATTTAGAAGCAGAATCACTTGCTAATAAAATACTAAATAATTTAACATCTAACCAAGAATCAAAGTCATGCCAATTAGAGCTTGGAAAAATATCAAAATTAGGAAAACATAATAAAGATATAAAGTCTCTAGAAGAAGCCCTAATAAGCAAATAAAAAATTAATACAATTACAATGGTTAAAGCCTAAAGTTACCATATACCATTAAATTAGTTATAAATAAAAATTACACAATTCATGAGATAGCATTATTATATACAAATGCTGATCAAAACTGTATTATTGAAAGGATAATTCCGACTATATACCTTGAAAAAGGGACTGGAAGATTATTCTCTGCAATAGAAAAAAGATTAAAAATAAATTATAAACTACACGGGGCACACATCTGTAATAATGGATTTTGTTTTATAAATAATTTAGTAATAATAGAAGCTATAAATGAGGATATAATTTTAGGTATTCCTTTTATAACCCAGATAAAATCTTATACTGCTGAGTTAGATGACATCCACACTATTATATTAAAAATAAATATTTTCTCCCATTTGAATAGTATATCAAAAGAGAAAAGTGACTTTATAAAAACTAAAACTATCTTTAGGATCAATTTACTTTCACAATAATAAACTTAAAGGATGAAATAAAAATTAAAAGAATTGAATCCTCTTTAATGACTCCAGAAGTAGAAGATAAAATTAAAGGTCTACAAGAAGTCGTAAAACGAGAAGTCTTCTTGAATTTTCTTAATGCCTTTTGAAAAAAAAAAGGCATAATGTTGAATTATCCTATGTTGAGAGATTTGACGAAGTGTTTATCCCCACTAAAATAAGACTTATTCAAAATGAATCATGAATTAATGGAATACTGTAAAAAACCTATTTAATGACTTGCTTGATAAAAAAATTATTAGACCTTTTGCTTAATCTTTTATGTCAATAATAGTGCTTAAAAAGAAAGAGGTTCCCCATGACTAGTTATCAGTTATAAGCATCTCAACAAAGTATTAAATTGAATTAGGTGTCTAATAACAAACAAACATGACCTTACAGAACTTATAGAGCTAATATTTATAGCAAGTTTGATATGAAATCAGAATTTTGACATATAGAAATCGCAGGAAAAAGTAAATATAAAACAACCTTTAATGTTCCTTTTGAACAATATGAATGAAATGTAATGTCATTTCAACTAAAAATGCTCCGCTTGAATTTCAAAAGACTATGAACAATATATTCAACCAATAAAACCATATTTCTATAGTCTATATAAATGAAGTTTTAATATTTTCAGTAGACATTGACCAACATTTTAAACATCTACAAACCTTTTTACAGGTTGTTAAACAAAATCAATTACCCCCCTCGGTTTAAAAAAGAATACCCTACTTTTCTTTTTAGTCTATTTAAAAAAGAATGTCCCCTTTTCTTTTTTAGCAACTTTTTAATTTTAACTTTCCACGTGACATGTTTAAGACCACAAGATTGAAGGGCATTTTGGTACATTTGACATCTCTTTAATTTAAGACCAAAAAATTTAAAAGTCTTCTTTACTTTCTTAAATTTCGTGCCAAGTTGAACTAGATCATTTTTTTTTAAACGGATGGAGTAGTATTTAGTGCTAAAAGATTAAATTATTTCAAACCTCTATTAGATTTCTAGGTCACGATTTATATCAAGGAACTTATAAACACATTTAAGCTATAGAGATCTCATCTAATTTTCCAGATGAATTAGCTGATAAAACTCAGCTCTAATGATTTTTAGGAAGTTTTAACTATGTTGCAAATTTTATTCCTAACATTAGACAGGTTTGTAAGCTACTTTATCATTGCCTTAAGAAAAATTCAGTGTCATAGGAAATAGAACACACTAATACTATCTAAAATATTAAATTATTATTTCAAAAACTTTCATGTGTAGGAATACCACGTCTAGAGGCTCTTATGATTTTAGAAACTAATGCCTCAGACCTAGAATATGGAGGCATCCTTAAATAGAGAATTTCCATAAACTATGCTGAATAATTTCTAGTTTTTTTTAGTAGTGGATTTGATGGTTGATGGTAGGTTAGGGTTATTGACACGACCTGAACCAGGGTCGGGCCGGACCGAATATCTCAAGTCCTACGTGGACTGGAGATCACCCCCTACACCTAACCAAACCAAACACCACATGACAATGACGGATGAATTTTAAACATATATAAAGATAGCGTGCAATAGCTTAAGAAAATTTTAATGCATATTTATATCTGACAACCAATGACAGGCCAAACAATCGATCGACACCGCCCAATAACAAAAGTAGTTCAAACAAAGCCTTTTAAACAATGATCCAAAATTAAATATCAATAAAGTATTGGAATGTGCCCCCGAAAATAGCCAAAAATAAGTCCAATACATAAGAGAAACAAAATACAAAATGTAGACTTTCGATGTATGAAAGCTCACCACTTCAATGTTAACTCACGAGTTGATCTCGAATACTAATCACTTAGCAGGAGGAGTAGATATATGACCAATTCTCGCATCAGATGGATTTACAACGTTCTAAGACGGTTATCAGGGTGAACGCTGGCATATAAATCGGGGATAAGGATAATATAATGACATGCTCAACAATTTTAAATCATTAAATTAATGCACATAATCAAATGCATATACATATATATATATATATATATATATCACATGATGGGATGAGGAATAGGGAATAACATGCATTTTCAAAACTTTAGCCCGGATAGTATAGCTCAACAGTCATAACATATTCCCACGGGCTATATGGGCCCTAGTTTTCACCCCCTGGTCGGGCCCCAGTGTGTGTAGGCGCTCGAACTGGAGAATAATCTCATATATATGCACATGGAGGACTCAAACCTCCCAACATATACTAAGGTGACTTAAGCACCCAATCATATGATGATTTATAAGAGACTCAAACCTCCCTAATCATGAAATAATAATAAGGGGGACTCGAACCTCCCTAATTATGAAATAATAATAAGGGGGACTCGAACCTCTCTGGTCACTTTGACCTCCGCATCAGCAAACACTGTGTCCAGTATAGGTCACTCGGACCTCCACTTTCAAGAATCAGCTACACAAACCTTATTAGAGCCCAATTAAAACTAGTATCACATGTTCTCATTCATTTAACCATATTCCACATTAAGGCATACATTGTTGGTATCATTATACCAACTACACTTGCAAGGTTACAACAACATGCCAAAACAATTTCCATTAACTTGTTGAAAATAACTCCCTTTGTTCATTAATATAAGATGGGGAAAACCGACTATCTTTGTTCATTAAATCATACCATTGTATTTCAAATATCTCCTTATATCAAGCATTAGTTCAAGACTAGTTCAGTTTTACAAATTTTCACAGTTCTCATAATTAAAAATCAACTTCATATTATGGGGTTGGGGACATAACCATTTCAAAAGTCACAAGTTTGAGGAAATCATAATTCCCTAATTTATCCACTGTACCCATGCACCTACAAGTTCAAAAACATTTTTAAAGAATGAAAATCATATACAAACCATGAGAAACATTGTTCAATTCATAAACATTCAAACCCCCAACCCCTTTTTCAAAACCAACATAACATCTCTTGAAACAATACTTTAAAACACATGTTTTTTACAAATTAACAATGTGGGAAGAGTAACATGTCTGAAATAGTAAGATATACAAAGAGAAATCACCCTACAAAGCCTTAGGTGATCAACCTCTTGAAAATCCTAAGTGTTCTTGACCTTGAGGAATTTGAGAGTGTTGATAAGTTACTTTGATGTGTTTTTGAGGGCTAATGATGCCATAAAGGGGTTATTCGATGTGGTTTTTAATTTGGGTTAGACGAAAAATATCCAAAATGCCCTTAACTTAAAATATGAGAATATGTTGCTTTTCGGTACTGGTCAACCATTGACTCGTAACCACTTATTACGACTCATCACTATGAGTCGTAACTAAGGAAGTAACACCAAGGAAACCTACACAGTTGACCTTACGACTCAACCACAGGAATCGTAATAGGACCCTACGATTTGTAGAGTCTAGGCGTTGTCAACACAGAACCCAAATTAGGGATTATACTGGACACCATACAATTACACCTAATGACTTATAACATATCCTTACATCTCTTAGTGAGCAAGTCAAACTCAAAGTAGAATCAAGCCACAAACTTACTGATTTGGTTATGACTCGTCCCAATGACTCGTCACGACACCCTACGACTCATATAGTCCAACCGTACCCGAGGCAATGAGAACAAAGCTCAAGAATTTTTCAAGGGCCGAAATTTAGGGTGTTTCAATTCTCCCCCCCTTGGATCATCATCCTCGAATGATGGATCAAGGAAATCACAAGCACAATTTGACTCTATATAACTCTGCTCTTACCTTTAACAAAGACAAAAAAACAAAGATGCCAAAGTAATCACTTTTTCCTGTAACAAAGTCAGAAAACAAAGATGTTAAGGAATACACATACCTTAAGCATAATTATTCATAGCGGAAAATAAGAATGGAAACTTGGACGTAATGTCCTCTTCGATTTCCCATGTAGATTCCTCCACCTTTTAGTTCCTCCAAAGAACCTTTATCAAAGCCACGTTCTTTGTTCATATTCGACGAACTTGACGATCCAAGATTTCAATCGAGACTTCCTCATAAGATAAGGAATCTGAAGTACCCACCTCTTCCAAAGGAACAATCGTCGAAGGATCACCTACGCAATTTGTCAACATCAAAATGTGAAACATTGGATAAATAAAGCTCAGACTAAAGGGAAACTCTAATTCATATGTAACATTACCAACCCTCTTCAACACCAAGTACAGTTCGACATAATAAGGACTAGCTTCCATTTTTAACCAAACTGCATCACTCCTTTCATGGGGGATAACTTTAAGAACACCCAATCACCAACACTAAACTCCAACTCAATTCGCCTCTCATACGCGTAGGACTTTTGGTGACTTTGGGCAGCTTTAAGTCTATCTCGAATCACCTTCACCTTCTTCATCGCTTGATGAACCGAATCCAGGCCAAACATCCCACCCCCACCAATTTCAAACCACCCTATGGGAGACCTACACCTCCTACCATACAAGGCCTCGAAAGGAGCCATATCAATACTAGAGTGGTAGATATTATTGTACGCAAACACTATAAGAGGAAAAATTATCAACCTAACTACCACCATAATTAATCACACAAGATCTAAGCTTGTCTTCCAGTGTCTGAATAGTCCTTTCTGCTTGCCCATCCGAGTGCTGGTAGAAAGTAGTACTAAGGCTCACTTTAGTTCCCAAAACTTTCTGAATTAAATGCCAAAAATGTGATGAGAACTGAGTACCACAATCTGACATGATAGAAATAGGAGTCCCATGAAACTTCACAATCTCCTGGAGGAACAACTTGGCATAGTCTTCTGCCAAAAAATTAGTTTTCACGGGCAAAAAGTAAGCAGACTTAGTTATTTCTATCCACGATGGCCTAAATCTAATCAAATTGATTTTGAGACCGAGAAAGGCCGGTAACAAAGTCCATATTAATTACTTACTACTTCCATACAGATAAATCAATTTCTTGATATAGCTCTCCTGGTCTCAAGTACTTAACCTTCACTTATTGTCAAACTATACATTTAGCCACAAAACTAGCCATATCCCTTTTCATTTTATTCAACTAATAAATCTCCTTAAGATCATGATACATTTTTGTTGAACCAGGATGAACCGTATACCACGACTCATGAGCCTCAACCAAGATTCTCTCTTGCAACCTATCTACATTAGGACCACATAATTTTCCTTGGTACCTCAAGACACCATCGCCACCAATCTTAAAAACTACAACCTTTTGCTGACCCATATCTCCCCTTATTTTAATTAAGATAGGATCGAATACCTGCTTCTTCTTTATTTTAGTACCAAGAGAGGACCGTTCCACCTTTTGTACAAACACACCCCCATCCCCAAAGTCCAAGAGACGAACTCCACGTTTAGCCAAAAAGTGAATATCTTTCAACAATTTCTGCTTATCATTACCCACAGGATCTAGACTCTACATGGATAACATGCTAAGAGTATCAACAACTACATTAGCTTTACATGGGTGGTAATAGTGACTCATGCCATAGTTTTTCAGCAACTCACGCCACCTCCTCTTCCTGAGATTCAACTCCTTCTGGGTTAACACTTATTGTAAGATTTTATGATCGGAAAAGATATCTACATGGACTCCATACAAATAGTGATGCCAAATCTTTAATGTGAACACCACAACCAACAACTCCAAATCATGAGTCGGATAATTCTTCTCATGGAACTTTCAACTACCAAGAAGCATATGCCACCACCCTACCATGCTTCATTAACACAAAACCAAGTCCCACGCGGGATTCATTGCAATAAACCATGAATCCATCATTACCTCCGGGCAGGGTCAAAATTGGAGCAAAAGTCAACTTATCTTTCAGCTTTTAAAAACTACCCTCACAAAGCATCAGACCATAAAAATTTCACCTTCTTCTGGGTCAACTTAGTCAATAGGGTAGCTATTGTTGAGAAACTCTCCACAAATCTCCTGTAGTAACTGGATAAACCCAAAAATCTCCGAATATCAGTTGGAGTTGTGGGCCTAGGCCACTTCTTAACCATTTCAACTTTCCGTGGATCCTCCATGATCCCTTCACTAGAAATAAAATGACCTAAGAAAGTCACAACTTTCAACCAGAAATCACACTTCAAAAACTTAGCATACAAATGCTAATCTTTCAAGGTTTGTAAAACGATACAGAGGTGATTGATATGATTCACCTCACTCTTGAAATACACTAGAATATCATCTATAAATATGACAATGAACAAATCCAAAAATTAATAGAAGAGTCTATTTATCAAGTCCATGAATGCCACCAGGCCATTAGTCAAACCAAAAGACATCACTAAAAACTCAAAATGACCATACCACGTCTGAAAGGGAGTCTTAGATATATTCGCTTCCCTAATCTTCAACTGATGGTACCTAGACTGAAGAACAATCTTGGAAAAGAACTTAGCACCCTAAAGTTGACCAAAGATATCATCAATCCTCGAAAGTGGATACTTGTTCTTCACAGTTATTTTATTCATTTCACTGTAATTGATACACATCCGAAGGGATCCATCCTTTTTACGCATGAAGAGAACTGGAGCACCCCACGAAGACACACTGGGAAAATAAAACCCTTGTTAAGAAGATCTTTCAACTGCTTATTGAGGTTCTTTAACTCAGCCGGAGCCATCCTATAAGGAGGGAAATAAATAAGATGAGTGTCCAAAAGAAGGTCAATCCCAAAGTCAATTTTGTTATCGATAGGGACACGAGGAAGATCATCAGAAAAAACCTTAATAAATTCATTTACCATGGGAATGAAAGGTAATAAAGGACTCTCCAAGCTATAATCTTTAAATTGGACCAAATGGTAAATAAACCCCGTGGAAATCAACTTTTGGCCTCTAAGATATGATATAAACCTTCTCTTAGGCACTAGAGAACCCCCTTCCCACTCAATAATCGATACATTTGGGAATTTGAACATGACCTTACTAGTTTAACAATTAAGGAGTGCATCGCATGAATGCAACTAATCCATCCCCAATATGACATCAAAATCAACCATGTCTAACTCTATCAAATCCACCAGAGTTTCTTTACCACCAACCGATACCAAACAACCACTATAGACTCTCCTAGTAACCACAAATTCACCCATAGTGGTAGAAATAAAAAATAAATCAGGGATACACTCAGGATCAAAACTAAAATGCACAACCACATATTAGGTCACATAAGAAAGAGTAGACCCCATATTTATCAAGTAATACACTTCATGAGAAAAGATTCATAGCTTACCAGTGACAATATCGGGAGATGCATCACAGTCCTATCAGGCACCAAGAGCATACAAGCAATTTCGGCTAGTGCGGGTACCAGAATCAAAAGTAGTACCCTTCTGTACAAAAGATGATGAAGTGGCAACAAAAATATTATTTTCCCCAGAAGCAACCTTAGAAGGAAAATCCCTCTGTAAATGACTAGTTTGACCATATTTAAAACATATATTCCTCCCTTCATCACAAAAACCATGGTGCACCTACTCACAGAATCTACAAGAAGGATATGATGAAGTTTAATGAGCCCCACCAGCTTGAGATTGGGCATCCTATGCCATAAACCAACTGCCATACAGAGAACGCCAATCACCCGACGACTTTGGATAAAGTGTACTAGCATTAGAGTAGGAACCAAAACTCCTCCACTTCCTTTTAGACCACTTTCCACCATCTCTACCACTCTGCTATGACCTCCACCCTCATCAAGAAATCTAAACTTCTTATTCTACCTTTCCCCTATCTCCACCTGCTTTTTCTTCTCTTCCTCAACCTGCTGCATATACACAACCAATCTTGAGCTATCTATATGTTTTTTCAATAAGGCAACATTACTCTCTAAAATCAAATAACAAGACAACTCAAAAGAAAATTTCCTTATTCTAGCCCTTATGCTAGATACTAACTCGGGAGCATATCGAGACAACTAATGGAATTTCATGGCATACTCCTTGGCCATCATCCTGCCTTGCTACAAATTAACAAACTCTTTCTTTTTTGCCTCCTTTAACTCCTGAGAAAAGAAGAAATCTAGAAAAGCACTAGATAAATTATCCTATAGTGTGGATTCAACATCATCTCCCTAGATTGTTCCCATTCCTCATACCATTGGTATGCTACATCCTTCAATATATTAGCAGTAAATTCTACACCATCAATAAGAGTGACACGAATAACCCGAAAGATCTTCTCCATTTCATCAAGAAAACCTTGAGGATCCTCCTCAACCTTAATACCAGTAAAAGTTGGTGGACTCAACCTTATAAGCTGGCCAACCCTTATGGCCTCAGAAGATAGAGTGACAAAAGCTACACACTCAGACTGAGAAGCTACCAACTGAGCCAACATATGAATAGAATGACACAATTTAGCATTCAACACATCATCGTGAGGAGCTCGAGGAGGACTAGAGTGGGCTGGTGGAACTTTAGAAGGGCAGTAGGAATTGGAACCCCAGATCAGGTTTGTACCTCATAAGTAGTGCATGTCCTATTAGCATTGTCCTCACGTGGGACAGAGGAGTTTTCATGAAATTCAGATCATTTGGGAGGCATGATCCAAAAGGCGAAAAAATGGTAATTAGAGAGAATCAATACCTTAGAAACTATATCTTGAAATAGAACAACAAGAATGAAACTATTCCTAAATTCCTCGTAGCTTCTCCCTTATAAGTGTGGCATGCTACACACCCATAAATAAGAATCTACTTAACACAGCTTTGTTGGACACCCAATGACACCTAACCTAGGCCCTGATACCACCTTGACATGACCCGAACTAGTGTCAGTCCATGCAGAGTATCTCAAGTCCCACATGGATCGGAGATTACCCCCTGTACCTAACCGAATGAAATACCACATACCAATAACAAATGAATTCCAACATATAACAAGATAGCATACAATAGCTTAAGAAAAGCTTAATGCATATCTATATTCGACACGCAATAACCAACCAATCAACCAACTGAAACCACCCAATAACCACAATAGTCCAAAGAAAACCTTCTAAACAATGATTTAAAACTAAATACCAATAAAGTGTTGGTACATACCCCCGACAACAGCCAAAAATAAGTCTAAGAATAAGAAGAGCAAAACACAAAATGTAGACTTTTGATGTATGGAAGATCACCACTTCAATGTTAAATCATGAGTTGATCTCCAATCCTAAACACTGAGAAAGAGGAGTAGAAGTAAGACCAATTCCTATATCACGTGGGGAGACAACGTCTAAAGACAGTTAGTGGGGTGAACACTAGCATGTAACTTGGGGATATGATAACATAATGACATGATTAACAGTTTAACATCATTAAATCAATGCACATAATCAAATACATATATATATCACATGTTTTTATATATATATATATCACATACCGGAATAGAAAACAAGGTTTAACATGTATTTTCAAAACTTTAGCCTGGATTGTGTAGCTCAATCATCATAACATGTATCCATGGCTATATGGTCCCCAAATTTCACCCCCTAGTCGGACCCCAGTGTATGTAGCCACATAAATCAGAGAATAATCTAATATATATTCACATGGCAGACTCGATCCTCCCAACATATACTAAGGTGACTTAAGCACCCGATCATATAATAATTTATGGAGGACTCAAAAGTCTCTAATAATTAAATAATAATAAGGGGGATTCAAACCTTCCTTGTCACTTTGACCCCCGTATTGGCAAACTCGATTTCCAGTATCTTTCACTCGGACCTCTACTTTTACGACTCATCTACACAAACCTTATTAGTGCCCAATTAAAATAATCACATATTCCCATTCATTTAACCATATTCACATTAAGGCACACATTATTGGTATCATCATACCAACTACACTTACTAGGTAACAACACCATGCCAAAATAATTTCTATTAACTTGGGTAAAACGACTTCCTTTGTTCATTAATATAAGGTGGGGGACACCGACTCCCTTTGTTTATTAAATTATACCATTGTATTTCAAATATCTCCTTAAATCCTGTAATAGTTCAAGACTAGTTCAATTTTACAAATTCCCACTATTCTCATAATGTAAAACCATCTTCACATTAGGGGGTTGGAGACATATCCACTTCAAAAGTCACAAGTTTGGTGAAATCACAATTCCCTAGTTCATTCACCGTACCCATGCAACTACAAGTTCAAAATCATATTTAAAGCATAAAAATCATATATATCATGAAAAAAATACTTTAAAGCATATACTTTTTACAAATTAATAATGAGAGAAGAGAAACATTCCTGAAATAGTAAGATGTACGAAGTGAAATCACCATAGAAAGCCCTAAGTGATCAACCTCTTGAAAATCCTAAGTGTTCTTGACCTTGAGGAATTTGTGAGTGTTAAGAAGTTACTTTGATGTGTTTATGAGGGATAATGATACTCTAAAGAGGTTATAAGACCTGGGTTTTAATTTGGAAAAGAGGAAAATATCCAGAATGCCATTAACTTAAAAGCTTGAAAAGTCTTGATTTGGATATGAGTGAAACAGTGACTCGTAACCACTCATTATGCCTCATCACCATGAGTCGTAACTAAGGCAATATGACCAAGGCACCCTATACTATTTACCTTATGACTCAGCCATAGGAATCGTAATGGGACCCTATGACTCGTAAGGTCTAGTCGTAGTCAACATAGAATCCAAATTAAGGCTTACACTGGATACCCTATGATTACAACTAATGACTCGTAACATATCCTTATTGATCTTCGTAAGCCACTCATACTCTGAGAAAAATAAAGTCACAAACTTACTATTGGTTACGACTCATCCTAATGACTTGTCAAGACACCCTATGACTCATAGGGTCCAGTCGTACCTGAGGCTATTAGATCAAGGCTCAAGAATTTTTCAAGGGCTAAAATCTGGGGTATTTTTGTTATGTCCCGGGGGTGTTGTCTATTTTAGGTATGGGAGAAGGGGAAGAATAGGGTTAGGGTTGGGGCCAGGGTCTGGTATAGGGTCAAGTATGGGGTATATGGTGAGGGATGGTACGGGTAAGCATAATACGTGATCTAATAGGTTTAATTTAAGGTCTTGGAACATAGGTACCCTTTAGGTTAAGTCCATAGAACTCGTAAATATTCTTAAAAAGTGGAGGATCAACATTATATATGTCCAGAAAACCAAGTGGGTATGTTCTAAGGTTAGGAATGAGGTAGGTATCTTAGTAGAAGTAGAGCTTAAGGGATAGGTCATAAAGTTTAAGAGGGTCAACAATAGACTGATGATAATTAAGTCGATCATTGAAGGATTTAGTCTAAAAATTTATAGCACCTATGTAACACATGTAGGATTAGATGAGGAAGAGAAAAAGATATTTTGGGAGGTTTTGGATGAGGTGGTAAGAGACGTGCCTAGATCTAAGAAGATATTCATAGGAGGAGATTTAAATGGGCACATCGAGTCATTATAGCTATGACGATATGTATAGAGACTTTGATTTTAGCGATAGGAAAAAAGAGAGCTACTCTTTTGGATTTTACGAAGGCCTTTGGGTTGGTGGTAGTGAATTTAGGCTTTTATAAGAAGGAGGATCACCTGATTACCTTCTTAAGCATAGAATCCAAGACTCAAATTGACTTTTTCTTGCCTAAGAAGGGTGATAGAGCGATATATAAGAACTGTAAGGTCATTCCAAGTGAGAATATTTTTCCTAAATTAGGCTTCTAGTGATGGACTTAGTTATTAAGAAGGGTTAGAAGGAGAGAGGTAGGAAGGGTTAACCCAGAATTAAGTAGAGTGGATTGACACTAATTAGTGCACTGGAGATGGAAAAAAGTTGGTGGCATTAGAGGTGTTGAAGTGTAGGAGATATGGATAGTATGTGGGATAAGGCTACTAGTTGCATCAAGGAGATAGCTAGAGGGATGTTGGGTGTCTCAAGAGCCAGTATGGGCAATACCGGGGGGACTGGTGGTTTAATGTAGAAGTTATAAAGAAGGTGGAGACTAAAAAAGTATCTTAGGCTAAGTTGGTTTAAAGTAAAGATGAAGAGGAGAAAATATTAAAATGAGGAGTACAAGTTATCTATAAAGGAGGCTATGTTAGTGGTTACAACATCTAAGACAATAACTTTTTATAGGTTGTATATAGGATTAGAGGAGAAAGGTAGGGAAAAGAGGTTGTATAGGCTTGCTGAGGCTAGGAAGAGTAAGGACCCTGACTTTGACCAAGTGATGTGTATCAAGAGGGAGGATGGTAGAGTATTGGTGGAGGAAGTTCATATTAAAAGAATATGGTAGTCACATTTGCATAGACTCTTGAATGATGAGGAGGACAAATACATCATGTTAGGAGAGTTGGAGCACTCAGAGGGTTGTCCTAATTTCTGCTATAGTAAATATATAAAGGTTGAGAAGGTCAAAGGGACTATTCCTAGGATGCACAAGTGTAGGGCGACAGAGCCTGATGATATCCCGATGGGTTTTTGGAAGTATACTGGTGGAGCAGGTTTAAGGTTGCAAAAAAAATTATTTAATGGTATTTTTAGGACGGTGAAGATGCCCTAGGCTTGGATTTGGAGTATAATAATTCCTTTATACATGAACAAGGATGACATTTAGAGTTGCAACGACAACAGGGGTATTAAGTTGTTGAGTCACACTATAAGGATTTGGGAGAGAGTGGTTGAGGAAGATCTTATATATTTAAGAGAATAAATTTGGATTTATGCCTAGTCCCTCGATGACTGAGGCAATTCACCTAGTGCAAAGATGATGTGCTAGATTTTTGTAGCACATTTAAGACTTTTTCACTTGAAATAATTGTAAGTTCTTAAGTAATTATTGGTGTTTTTTATGTTATTTCTTAAGATTTTGTAGGAAAGTCAAGATGCATGGAAATAAATAACATTGGCATCAACCTTAACCAGGGAGTTGCAGTCTGAGATTTTTGTTCAAGTTTTAATCTAGATTCTGTATCACCAAACTTCAAGGCATGAATCCTATGGTTCGTATAACTCTTTTGCCTACTCTAGGATGCTTGCGACCTATCGTAAATCATCCAGACCCCATCTAAAGAAATGCAAATCAAATCGGTACCATGGGGTCTAACTTTTAAAGTCTCAAACCAACAATAGAAGATTGAAAATTCTACAATACAACACCTCTTTAATAACCTAAAATGGGCACGTGATGGAATTTATGCGACCTCCAGTCTAGGTAAACCTATCCCAACCCAAAAATTTAATTTTAGAAAAAAGATGTGGTAAACTAGAGAAATAAACCCAAAATATAAGCAAAGAATAAATAATATTCGTGATACATTCTTAGGTCTAGTTTTCACTAATACAAGTCTCTAATATATATTTGAAACAAGTATATTGATGTGCCATAGTTTCATGTAACTTTTGATGCTTAAATAAGGAAATTATGCATGTACTTAGGTATTTATGTTAGATGTGATATGTTTTTATGTTGGTTTTGCAGGAAAATAGGTTTTGAAAAAGAGTAAGAGAAAAAGATATGAATTGTAGCTGAAAGGATACTTATGTGACCCACCTATGGGCAGTAGGTTGGGTCCGTAAGTTGAAGATTCATGTTTCTGAAATATGATTTCTTCCTCTGGGTCCCACGAAGGCCACCTACGGGATGTAAATGATACCTATGACTCATAGGTACTCCCTCATAGGTTGTGATATGAAATCTAAAGAATGCTTTGAGACCTACGAACCTACCTAGGGCCCATAGGTACTACCTACGATCCATAAGTGGTGTCCTAGGTTGATGTCAATATTATTTTCCTAGTTTTTTTTGTATAAGATTTTTAGGTTTATGATGTAACATATTATATTGAGTTCTAAGATACGATCTTAGAATTCTTGTTCTTGACTTTTGGGGTTTTATTTTAATTTGATATTTTGCTTTAAATTCTTAATTATTTGTGAGATAATTCATATGCTTTCAATTATGAATTATATGTGTGTTCTTTCAATCATGAGAAGCTAAAACCCATAAATAGGTTTGTGGGAACCCTAATGAAATAAAGAAGTAGAGGAAGTTCAAAGTCTTTCTTGATTAGTGTTCTTGCATGTATTGTGGTGTTCTTCTTATTTATTGTTTTCTTGATGACTGAAGATGTTAAGAGCCTGCCTGTATTCAATACTAATGTGAGAGAGAGAAAGAGAGGTAGACTAAGATTAGGAAAAGAAGACCACAATAGTAATTTGAAGCTACTAACCTTCATCTAATTAATTTGAGACTGGGAGGAGATAATTAATCTGGGATCCAGGATAAGGGTTAGTAAGGTGAAACTCCCGAGAACAAAATATGATGAGTAAAATTCACCAAATAGTTTTGAGAGACGATTGGGGATACATAACTTGTTAGATTCTTCATGTAAGGCATCAAGATAGTTTGATGAGCACGATAAGTCTGCGGAGTTAGAAAGTCAAGGGGGAACACAATCCCAATGTTCATCTCATATAGATTTCAACCTAAAGTGTTCAAGAATTGTTAATACTACTACTGTTCTTACAAACCCCCCATTTACTTTCTGCACTTTCCAACTCCATCAATAATTTCTCGATAGATACTCATCCTATTACTTGTGGGTTCGATCCCGACCTTTGTTGGGTTCTATATATTTCAAGAGACTGTACTTTTTAGGAGGCATAATTTGGGCGACATCAAATTTTGGAATCATTGTCAAGGAATATGATTATGAAATATTTGATTGAGGTTGTTGGTTTTCAGTTTTCTTCTGTTCTTAGGGCATACGTCGGTATATGACCAGCATTAGGGGTCAAGGAAATCCCCTAATTCCTTTTGATCCTGTGCATTAATGAAATTTACAAAACAATAATAAGATGTCAGAGTATAAGAACAATGCTTAATATGATGGGTTCAAGATGACTTAGATGTCTTAAATTTTCCACCTCCGCATGGGGTTCTAGAAATAGCCTCGCAAACTACTGCTCGATAATTGTCTGAACAAAATATAAAACAGGTAGTTTCCCATCGTACAACTCTTAAGAAGGAAAGAGTAAGATAGGAAGAGAGCTTCGAGCAGAACCCGATAGAAACAGAGCTAGAAGGGGATAGAGTTTAGCCCCCCGCTTACCAGTACTTTCCAGTTTATGATAATCTAGGGAAAGATTTAGGATTTGTTGAACCTATTGAGACAACAACTCTCATTCTTCTTAAGTTGCCTAAGGAGTACAGTTTGACATTACAAGTGCAATGATTCAATTGCTTAATTTGAAGAACATGTTTGCTGGTTTGCCGCCTGATGATGCAAACATGCACATTATGAATTTCATTGAGGTTTACACGTCGTATAATCTATCAGGGGTGAGTCAGGAAGATTTGAGACTCTTGTTGTTCTCATTCTCTCTTATAGAAGAAGCAACATTATGGTTAGGGGAATTACCTCATGGGTCCATTACCTCTTGGAATAAGTTGCACATAATTCTTGGACAAATTTTTCCCACCTTCTAGAATGTTACAGTTGAAGGATGAGATTTATCATTTCAGATAATTGCATTCAGATGTACTATATGAAACTTAGCTGAGGTTCAAGAAGAAGATAATGAACGTGTGTAATCATAGGATATAAGGGAGTAATTTTCTCAAGATATTCTACAGATACCTACATTCAAACACCAAAGTTATTGCAGATACTATTATGGTGGGGCTTTCATGATCCTTCATTTAGAGCTAGATAAGAAAATCTTAGATCGGGTCTTTAAAACGAACTGAGTGTGGAATACTTGAGAGGAAAAAAAAGAAGATGATACTTATGCTATTGGTGCTTCCAGTGAGCAAAGAGCCCTAGATGATACAGTGGCTCAAGAGGTAGCACAATTGAGGATAGAGATTAGGTTATTTCCAAACCAGTTTGAAACTATGAATTAAAAAAAGTGAATATAGTTAGCGTGTGAGGTAAATCTGTTAGACATGATGAGTCTGACTCTGAGGAGGAAGTTAAGAACTTATAAATAGAGATAGATGGTTTTTGAGATAAGTTTCAAGGGTCCAATCAGGATATTTGGATCTTGAGGCAAGGGATTCAAGGTTTGGAACTGTTATGGAGACAAGTATAGGGGTAAGAGTCAAGATAGGGATGGTGACTGGAGGAGAAAGGATGATTATAAGGAGAAGAGTGGTGTGTATGTTCCATCAGGGAGTCTTGATATTGATTCAAAAATAAAAGAATTGCTAGCTAAGAAGGGAAAGGTTCAAAAGATCCAAGAGAATTTACCTTAAGGAGATTAAGGTAGATATTTTGGGATTGAGCCATCAAGTTGAATCGTATGCTAAAACGATTAAGAAACAAGAGCAGTAGTTTGGTTAGATGTTGGCTACATTGAATAAACATTAATTGGGTACTCTTCAAAGTAACACTGTTTTGAATCCAAAGAAAGACAACCACTACCTAACCATCACCACTCCGAGTGGTAAGGCTACTATTGATATACCTATGCATGTGGTTGATGAGGTACGGGATGATAAGATTGATGTTGATGAAACACCTAAAGTGGAAACTTAGAAGTTGGTGACTAATGGTGAGACATTGATAACGCTCAACTAACACGTCAATTTAGTGCAAAACGGTCGTCGTCAATATATTTACCCAACTTTGGATTCGGGGTCAAATCCATAGGGAATAATGTGAGTGGTGATTAAACTAATTTTAAACTAAAGCTACAAGTTAAATTCAAACATCTGACATGAAAATACAAAATGGGGGTTTTTAATGGTTGAACAAATGATTGTTGGTAATCAAGAGTTTATGGAATAACCAAAATTATGTTCACTAGAGCTTACGGTACATGAAAGATGTTAAAGGTGACTGAAGGTTCTCACGGTGGTTAGGATAACAAGTTATCTTTATCGATGATATGATCAAATATCTCTCGACCTATTCAAGTGTCTAATTTCCTAATCCTCTCGGACTTAGGAAATTGCTACTGACTGCCCAGATTTTACCTCAGGTTAATCAACCTTGTTACAATGCTGATTATTAAACGAAGCCTTTCCGAGTCCCTGTTGATAATTCACTTCCTACTGTTTATGATTTCTTTATCAAGCAAACCAAAGTATGTACACCTATTGTTTGCAAACATCAGACCTAAATTATAATCTCAGAATTATCAAGAAATCCTAACACTTATTAAACCTTGAGCATTTAACACCTTATCATGACCTAACCTTAGATCCCATAATCCTGGTTAATGGAATTTAGCCACTCATGATATAACGACTGAAACACATAATTGAATTCATGATTTGAAAGATAAAATTACAGAGATGAATAATAATTAGTGAATCGTAGATTAGATCACAAAGTGAAATTCCAAAACAATGAAGATAATCTCTTCAAAGCATTTGCCTTTTCAAGCCTAGAAAATTAGAGAGAGAAATTATCATAGTGTATCCCCAAAACTCAATGTGCGTCATTCCCTCTTTAGAAAACTCTAAACAAGGCTTTAAATAGTTAATCCTAAATGAGGGAATAAAATCAAGGTTTCAGCTTTCTCTTCGAAATAGACGACGACAATCTTGATGTCGTGTCAGACGTCTGATGGCTTGTGCAAGATGTCATCAAAGATTCTATTGAATTTTTATCCTCTGATTCTTCTGACGGCAAATCTGACGGCGTGTCAAATATGTGAAAGCGCGTGAAAAATGTCATCACATCTTCACTGGAAATCACCATGATCTGCTTCAGGTTGACAACAATTTTGATGCCTCGTCACAGATTTGATGGCGCTTTCGAAACGGTGTCAGCTAGACTTTAGCTTATTCGCACCAGATTTCAGCTGATTTATTCTTCTTCTCTTTGATTTCCTCCCCGATCACTTGTATCTGCATTAAAACAATAAAAATAATCAAAAACAACAAAAGTTGCTTAAGGCTTCACAATTATATTAAGTTAAAAGCCTCAAATGTGTTAGCATCTGTTCACGCATCAACACCCTCAACTTAAAATAATTGCTTGTCCTAAAGCAACTAAAACATAACAAGGAAGATACAAAGTACAATTGGCAGTCACTTATTCACATAAGCTCAAACACACTTTACCTTCTCAAAGGTCAACTATTTCAAACTTAACTGTGTATACTATTGAAGAACAACAATGTGACACAGAGGACTCAAGATATGGCATAAATTCAGCAGCACAATCATGCATGCACCAACATTGCACTACCCAAATAAGTTAGCTACTTGTAACAAATGTAGTGTACCCTCACAACAAGGAAATCCCTTTCTCACTCATATCAGACATCAAATATTTAACATAGGGATAATCCACAGATCCTCACTTTCAGAATAAAGTTCCAATCATTTTATGTCATTTGCCATAGGGTTTCCCTTATTTTCACTGCCAAGGTCTTAAGACATGTCAGCTAGGATCACTATAGGCCATCTTCTCCGCTTGTAATGTAGGCTAGGGGCAGGTATGATATTCAAAGGTATTTAAAGTGACTACGCCTCCTTTAAACTACACTAACCTATTGGGGTTTTACTTCTTAACATTTTTCTCTTCCTCTCTTTTACTGATCACATATGCTGAAAATGGGTGCGGACTTTTAAATAATGAAATTATCTTTTTCTCATCTTTTACACACCTTTTTCTTTTCTTATTCTTTTTGCACCGCAACCGTCTTTTTATTCTTTTCTCTTGTTCTACCTCTCCTCATACTCATTTTGCATCACATAACCCTATGATAGCCACCCTCAACTTTGGTTGTTTGCCTAAGTCAAGGTGCACAATGTCCAAGGAGGACCAGGGCCAAAAAAGGTTCATTACAATGTTAATGTGAAGGTGATAGGTGTCTCAAAAAGAAATAGGCAACTAAAGCTCAAAGTAGGGATCAAGGGATCTCATGCACAATGGGAAGGTCATTTAGGCTAAAAGTGGACTAAATAAAAAAAAGGGCCTATGATCCTTTCCTAACCCTATCCTACAACCTAGGCAAGAAAAACCGGGCAAGTTCTGGATTTAACACACAAAGGGAACTAGGTAGTATCTTACACACACATGGCACAAAGGTACATCACAAGCTACTACCTATCCGGTTCATGCAATTGTTAGCAATGATTATCATGTCCCTAGAACTAGTGCTATAAAAAGATTCACAGTAGTCACATACAGATGCATATCACACAGTTAACACAGACCATTGGAGAGGTAGTTATCATTCTAAGAAAATTCAACAAAAATATATCAAATGTTGTAGATACTTATTTTTCTCCCAGTTAACCACAACAAATCACAACGCAAAAACAATAAGCCTAAACATGCCGGCTCTATTAGGAACAAGACTACGGGGAAAAGAGGCACTACAAAAAAAAACCCACGAGGACATCAACACCCACAAGTAGCCCCAACACCCTCAACATAAAACCATGCAATGTACATAATGTATCAAACCACAACAAGAGAGTTAGAAACATACCTGTGGCACCATAGGTGCGAAAATCTGATGTATATCACATAATACAAATACAAACAACAGGATACCTTGGGTTGCCTCCTAAGAAGCGCCTAATTTAGTGTCGCGGCACGGCAACATCCAGTCATCCTTTATCCCTCCACTTTGATGATTTAAATTGTCAGCCCATCTTTTGATCTTTACATCTTTTAGGTCCGTTGGGCAAATGTGAGGGCATGGTAAGGAATGTTCTATCACGCCACTTCGAAGACTTGAACTGCTTGCCCAATTTTGCACTAAACTTTCGTGTGGGATCATTGGGAAACGATGAGGATCTTAAAAACAAAATAGATGGATATCGATTTTTAAGATTCTTAGCCTTCAAGACTGGAGTTGTAGTATACCCTTTTGGAAAGATAAACTCCAAAATGTAAGAATTTTCCTCCTCATTTTCAATATTCAGCATTTGCTTGGGTGATTCGACTTTCATCAATTCCACCAAGCATAATATTAAAAATTGGTTCGAATGAGGACTAACTCTCAATTTTGGAGTAGCATCCCTATTAGTATTTTTACCCCGAAATGAACTAGAGTCTTCACAAGGATTGTGCTTGATTTCTTCTTTTGACTCTAGTACCATCTCCTCATCTTTGGCATCTTCATTCATAAATAGTTTGGTTGGTTGGAAAATCACCGAGGGTTACTCAACATTAAGCTCATCATCAATATCGGAATCTTGCTCCTCATCTTCACACTCGTCCATTATGTTAAATGATTCCGCAGACAAGATATCATCTAAACTTAATGTGGAAAAGTGCTTTGAATGCTTGATCTCTATATCCATATCCTCTATCATTCTTCTTTCCTCGTTATTTTCCCTTATGTCTTGATGTATATCACGTATGATATCATTCGTTGTGTCCACACACTCCAACATTAGTTGAAGCATAGCTTTAATGCCACTCTTTTCGGTGCTTCATTCTTTCTGTTCTTGACCATAAGACCTATTAAACTCATAAGAAGAACTAGAATTTGGGTTAGCGCAATAGGGGGAGGGGGCATTTGGGCAATCACTACAAGGTCCATCTTGACCGCCACATAAAGAACAATCATACTCCCGGTAGAATGGAGATGGTGCACACATCTCTCTCCGAAGAGAATATCTACAATCTTTCCAAAAGTGAGGTCCATCATAATATGGACATGGATCATCAAGAAAAGATTTCCAACAACCAAGATCATGTTCATTCCACGATGCCATAGTATTAAGTAAACTAAAATAAAAATATACCTAACACAAAGAAATAAAAGAAAACTAAAAATAAATATTTAAAAGTTTGAATTCAAGCTAGTAGGTGAAAATTCCAAACCAACTCAATACACCAAATTGTTCCCCGGCAACGACGCCATTTTTGATAACGCTCAACTTACACGTCAATTTTGTGCAAGGCGGTCGTCGTTAATATATTTACCCAACTTTGGAATCTGGGTCGAATCCACAGGGAACAATGTGAGTGGCGATTAAACTAATTTGAAACTAAAGCTACAAGTGAAATTAGAACAAATGACACGAAAAGACAAAATTGGGGTTTTTAATGGTTGAACAAGTGATTATTGGTAATCAAGAGTTTATGGAATAACCGAAATTATGTTCACTAGGGCTTACGGTACATGAAAGATGTTAAAGGTGGCTCAAGGTTCTCACGGTGGTTAGGATAAGAAGTTATCTTTATCGATGATATGCTCAAATGTCTCTCGACCTATTCAAGCGTCTAATTTCCTAATCCTCTCGGACTTAGGGAATCGCTACTGACTGCCTAAATTTTACCTCAGGTTAATCAACCTTTGTTATAGCGCTGATTATTAAATGAAGCCTTTCCAAGTCCCTGTTGATAATTCACTTCCTACTGTTTATGATTTCTTTCTCAAGCAAACAGAAGTAGGTACACGTATTGTTTGCAACCAACAGACCTAAATTATAATCTCAGAATTATCAAGAAATCCTAACACTTATTAAACCTTGAGTATTTAACATCTTATCATGACCTAACCCTAGATCCCATAATCCAGGTTAATGGAATTTAGCCACTCATGATATAACGATCGAAACACATAATTGAATTCATGATTTGAAAGATAAACTTACAGAGATGAATAATAATTAGTGAATCGTAGATTAACTCACAAAGTTAAATTCCTAAACAATAATGATAATCTCTTAAAAGCATTTGCTTTTTTAAGCCAAGAAAATTAGAGAGAGAAAATATCAAAGTGTATCCCCAGAACTCAATGTGCGGCCCCCCTTTATAAAACCCTAAACAAGACTTTAAATAGTTAATCCTAAATAAGGGAATAAAATCAAGGTTTCAGCTTTCTCTTTGGAATAGATGACGACGATCTTGATGTCGTGTCATACATCTGACGGCGTGTCCAAGATATCGTCAAAGATTTCAGTGAATTGTTATCTTTTGATTCTTCTGACGTCAAATCTGACGGCGTGTCAAATATGTGACGGCGCATGAAAAATGCCATCACATTTTCACTGGAAATCAGCATGATCTATTTTAGTTTGACGACAATTTTAACGCCTCATCACAGATTTGATGGTGCCTCCGTAATGACGTCAGCTAAACTTTAGCTTATTCTCACCAGATTTCAGTTGATTTATTCTTCCTTTCATTGGTTTCATCCCCGATCACTTGTATTTGCATTAAAACAATAAAAATAATCAAAAACAACAAAAGTTGCTTAAGGCTTCACAATTATTCCGATCACTTGTATCTGCATTAAAACAATAAAAATAATCAAAAACAACAAAAGTTGCTTAAGGCTTCACAATTATTTAGAGTTAAAAGACTCAAATGTGTTAGCATCTGTCCACACATCAATACCCTCAACTTAAAACAATTGCATGTCCTTAAGCAACCAAAACATTACTAGGAAGATACAAAGTACAATTAGCAGTCACTCATTCACATAAGCTCAAACACACTTTACCTTCTCCAAGGTCAACTATTTCAAACTTAACTATGTATACTATTGAAGAACAACAATGTGACACAGAGGACTCAAGATATGGCATAAATTCAGATGCACAATCATGTATGCACCACCATTGCACTACCAAAATAAGTTAGCTACTTGTAACATACCTAGTGTGCCCTCACAACAAAGAAATCCCTTTCTCACTCATATCAGAAATCAAATGTTTAACATAGGGATAATCCACAGATCCTCACTCTCAGAATAAAGTTCCAATCATTGTATGCCATTCTCCATAGGCTTGCCCTTATTTTCATTACCAAGGTCCTCAGACATGTCAGCTAGGATCACTATAGGACTTTTTCTCGGCTTGTAATGTAGGCTAGGGGATGATATGATATTCAAGGGTATTTAAAATGACTACGCCTCCGTGACACTAGACTAACCTCTTGGGTTTTACTTCTTAACCTTTTTCTCTTCCTCTCTTTTATTGATCACACATGCTCAAAATGGGTACGGTCTTTTCAATAATAAAATTATCTTTTTCTCATCTTTTACGCAAGTTTTTCTTTTCTTATTCTTTTTGCACCGCACTCAGCTTTTTATTCTTTTCTCTTGTTCTACCTCTCTTCATACTCAGTTTGCATCCCGCACCCCTGTGATAGCCACCCTCAACTTAGGTTGTTTGCCTAAGTCTAGGTGCACAAGGTCCAAGGAAGACCAGGGACAAATCAGGTTCATTACAATGTTAATGTGAAGGTGATAGGTATCTCAAAAAGAAATAGGAAATTAAGGCTCAAAGTAGGGATCAAGGGATCTCAAGCACAATGGGAAGGTCATTTAGGCTAAAAGTGGACTAAATAAAAAAAATGGCCTATGATCCTTTCCTAACCCCTATCCTATAACCTAGGCAAGAAAAATCAGGTAAGTTATGGATTTAACACACAAAGGGAACTAGGTAGTATCTCACACACACATGGCATAAAGATACATCACAAGCTACTACCTATCCGGTTCATGCAATTGTTAGCAATGATTATTATGTCCCTAGAACTAGTGCTATAAAAAGATTCACAGTAGTCACATACATATGCACATCACACAGTTAACACAGACAATTGGAGAGGTAGTTATCATTCCAAGAAAATTTAATAAAAATATGTCAACTGCTGTAGATACTTATTTTTCTCCCTGTTAACCACAACACATCACAACGCAAAAACAATAAGCCTAAACATGTCGGCTCTACTAGGAACAAGACTCCGGGGAAAAGAGGTACGACAACAAAAAACCCAGGAGGACATCAACACCCACAAGTAGCCCCAACACCCTCAACTTAAAACCATGCAATGTCCAATTGTGTCAAACCAAAACAAGAGAGTTTGAAACATACCTGTGGAACCATGGGTGCGAAAATCTGATGTCAATCGCATAATACGAATACAAACAATAAAATACCTTGGGTTGCCTCCCAATAAGCGCCTAATTTAGTGTCGCAACATGACAACATCCAATCATCCTTTATCCCTCTACTTTGACGATTGAAATTGTCGGCCCATCTTTAGATCTTTACATCTTTTAGGTTCGTTGGGCAAACGTGAGGGCATGATAAGGATTGTTCTATCACGCCACTTCGAAGACTTGAACTGCTTGCCCAATTTTGCATCGAACTTTTGTCTGGGCTTATTATGAAACGATGAGGATCTTAAAAGCCACTAAATAGATATAGATTTTTAAGATTCTTGGCCTTCAAGACTGGGGTTGTAGTATACCCTTTTGGAAAGATAAACTCCAAAATGTAAGAATTTTCCTCCTCATTTTCAAAATTCATCATTTGCTTGGGTGATTCGACTTTCATCAAATCCTCCAAGCATAATGTTGAAATTTTTGTCGAATGAGGACTAACTCTCAATTTTGGAGTAGCATCCCGATTAGTATTTTTACCTCGAAATGGACTAGAGACTTCACGAGGATTGTTCTTGATTTCTTCTTTTGACTCTAGTACCATCTCCTCATCTGGCATCTTCATTCATAAATGGTCGATTGGTTGGTAAATCACCGAGGGTTGATCAACATCAATCTCATCATGAATATCGGATTCTTGCTCCTCATCTTCTCACTCATCCATTATGTTAAATTATTCCACAGACAAGATATCATCTAAACATAATGTGGAATAGTGCTTTGAATGCTCGACCTCTATATCCATATCCTCTATTATTCTTCTTTCCTCGTTATTTGCCCTTACGTATTGATGTATATCATGTATGATATCATTTGTTGTGTCCACACACTCCAACATTAGTTGAAGCATAACTTTAATGCCACTTTTTTCGGTGCTTCATTCTTCTTGTTCTTGACCATAAGACCTATCAAACTCATAAGAAGAACTAGAATTTGGGTTAGCGCAATAGGGGAAGGGGGTATTTGGGCAATCACTCCAATGTATCTCGACCTCCACATAAAGAATAATCATACTCCCGGTAGGATGGAGATGGTGCACACATCTCTCTCTAAAGAGCATATCTACAATCTTTCCAAAAGTGAGGTCCATCATAATATGGACATGGATCATCAAGATTAGATTTCCAACCACTAAGCCCATGTTCATTCCACGATGCCATAGTAATAAGTAAACTAAAATAAAAATCTACCTAACACAAAAAAATAAAAGAAAACTAAAAATAAATATTTACAAGTTTGAATTCAAGCTAGTAGGCTAAAATTCCAAACCAACTCAATACGCCAAAATGTTCCCCGACAACGGTGCCATTTTTGATAACGCTCAACTTACACGTCAATGTAGTGCAAGGAGGTCATTGTCAATATATTTACCCAACTTTGGAGTCGGGGTCGAATCCACCGGGAACAATGTTAGTGGCAATTAAACTAATTTGAAACTAAAGCAACAAGTTAAATTCAAACAACGAACACAAAAAGAAAAAATAGGGTTTTTTAATGGTTAAACAAGTGATTGTTGGTAATCAAGAGTTCATGGAATAACTGGAATTATGTTCACTAGGGCTTACAGTCTATGACAAATATTAAAGGTGACTTAAGGATCTCATGGTGGTTAGGATAACAAGTTATCTTTATCGATGATATTCTCAAATGTCTCTCGACCTATTTAAGCGTCTAATTTCCTAATCCTCTTGGACTTAGGGAATTGCTACTGACTACCCAGATTTTACCTCAGGTTAATCAACCTTGTTACAATGCTGATTATTAAATGAAGCCTTTTTGAGTCCCTGTTGATAATTCACTTCCTACTATTTATGATTTCTCTCTCAAGAAAACCAAAGTAGGTACACCTATTGTTTGTAACCAACAAACCTAAATTATAATCTCAAAAGTATCAAGAAATCCAAACACTTATTAAACCTTGAGTATTAAAAACCTTATCATGACCTAACCCTAAATCCCATAATCCAGGTTTATGGAATTTAGCCACTCATGATATAACGACCGAATCACATAATTGAATTCATAATTTGAAAGATAAACTTACAGAGATGAATAATAATTAGTGAATCATAGATTAGATTACAAAGTGAAATTCCAAAACAATGATGATAATATCTTTTAAGTATTTGCTTTTTCAAGCCTAGAAAATTAGAGAGAGAAAATATCAAAGTGTATCCCTAGAACTCAATGTGCGGCAGCCCCTCTTTAGAAAACCTTAAACAAGGGTTTAAATAGTTAATCCTAAATAAGGGAATAAAATCAAGGTTTCAACTTTATCTTCGGAATAGACGATGACAATCTTAACGTCGTGTTAGACGTCTGACGGCGTGTGCAAGATGTCATCAAAGATTCTAGTGAATTGTTATCTTTTGATTTTTCTGATGGCAAATTTGTCGACGTGTTAAATATATAACAACGCATGAAAAATATCATCATATCTTCACTAGAAATCAGCATGATCTGCTTCAGGTTGACGGTAATTTTGACGCCTCATCACAGATTTGACGGTGCTTCTGAAATGGCATCAGCTACACTTTAGCTTATTCGCACCAGATTTCAGCTGATTTATTCTTTTTTTTAGTTTTCTCCCCGATCACTTGTATCTGCATTAAAATAATAAAAACAATAAAAAAAAACAAAAGTTGTTTAAGGCTTCACAATTATTTAGAGTTAAAACACTCAAATGTGTTAGCATCTGCTCACACATCAGACATCACAAAAATCGATAAGTGTAGGGAAATAAGCTAAGAATGATAGTAGAAATAGTAAGGAGGTCGAACCCGTCTTGAATCCTA
This sequence comes from Capsicum pubescens, assembly GCA_030864215.1. Classification (NCBI taxonomy): domain Eukaryota; kingdom Viridiplantae; phylum Streptophyta; class Magnoliopsida; order Solanales; family Solanaceae; genus Capsicum; species Capsicum pubescens. The sequence goes on from CM061548.1 coordinate 339,261,321, forward strand.
TTCCATGACTTCCCTAACTTTTTTCTCAAATTTATATAGAAAAAAAGAAGAACAAAAGTATAAGAAGTTTATTGCTATGCTAAATGAGTTGAGTATGAACATGCCTCTTCTTGAAAATCTTGAGTAGATACTTGGCTATGCAGGGTTTATTAGGGATTTGGCGTCGAAGAATAAAATTATCAGTCATGAGGATGTAGGTGTCTTTCATCATTAAAGAATAATAACATCTCAACCTCTTGTGTAAAAAAATGATCCTAGTGCTTTCAGAGTTCCTTGTACTATTGGGACATCTTAGTTTTCTAGGGCTTTGTAAGATTTTGGTGTAAACATTAAGTTGATGCGGCTGAAAGTGTTCAAAAAATTGGACTTGAGACCTCTCGAACCCAGGCCAATGCTATTATTAATAGTAGATCGTACATTTAAAAAACTCTCGGCATATCGTTTGATGTTTTGGTCAAAGTGGACTACTTTATCTTTTTGGCTGACTTTATTGTATTGGATAGAGAGGTTGATTTTGAGATGCCCACAATATTGGGGAGACCATTTTTATCCATGGGTAGAGCAATGATGGATATGGAAAGGGGTAAGATTAAATTCAAACTAAATAATAAGGAAGTCACGTTCAATGTGTGTAGAGAGAGCTATGAAGCAGCCAATTAACATGAGGGTGGTCTTGGTAATAAAGAGTATGGATGACCACAGAGGATAAACCTATGGCTATGTTGATGAATTTTGAGTAATCAAGGTCCCCACATTCTTCCACGATATTAAATCAGTCACTTCTTTGGAGGCAACCCTACGTGTTTTGTTATTTTTATGTTTGTGATAATTAGTGTTATTATGATTGATATCATATATAAGTTCCTAAGGTGATACAGATGTGTTTCTAACTCTCTTTATTTATGGTGTCCTAATGCATTGGGGATAATGCATGATTATTTGATGGGGGTAGGGCTACTTGTAGGTCTAGATGTCCTCTTGGAGATTTTGTTGTTGTGTCTCTTCACCCTAGAGTATGTTTATAGTAGAGCTCACATGTTTAAGTCATGCTTACATTGTTTGGGATTTTGTGTTGTTTCTATTTAATTAGGAGACAAATAAGGAACCTAAGTGCAGTTGATAGTTGTTTTGTGTTTTTGAACTTTTTTGAGAAAATAATTGATACCCCTCCTAAATTTTTTTCTGTAAACTGTGTGATGTAAATATATGTGTGGCCATCACTTAAATCTTGTCATGGCATTAGTATTAGGGTCAAAATAACCATAGCTTAGCATTGCATGAACTGGATAGGTAGTAGTTGGTGATATAACCCTATACTATGTGTGTGTGATGCATCTACCTAGTTCTCTTTGTGCATCTAATCCAGAACTTTCTTGATTAGTATTGCCTTGGTTTTAGGATAATTGGTTAGTACGTGATCATAGGCCATTTTTAAATTAGTCCACTCATATTCTAAAAGACTGACCAAATGTTAATAAGTATCCCTTGGTCACTACTTTGAGCCTACATTGACATATTTTCTTGTTTTCAACTTTTCACCTTCCCAATTGATTATAATGAACCTATTTTTGCACTGGTCCCTCCTTGGACAATGTACACCTCAACTCAGGCAAATTGCTTAAGTTGAGGGTGGCTATCATAGAGGTGTGTAGTTAAAATTTGATATCCAGAAGAGTGTTTAATGTACAAGAAAAAAAAGTAAGGTTGGGTGTAGTAGAAAAAATTAAAAAGAGAAAAAAATCAATAAATGGAAAAGAAAAAAAAAGTGAATACAAGAAAACCACACCGATTTCGAACAATCAGTAAAGAAGAAAACGAGAGAAATAAAAGAAGAACAATTAAGAAGTGAAGCCGACAGTGTAAGTGTAGTGTCAAGGAAGGCGAGTCACTATAGCCCAAATACACCATACCGACCCCCAAGCCTACATTACAAGCCTAGTAAAGTCCTATAATGATCCTAGTCCAACTATTCGAAAAACTAAGGTATAGAAAATAAGGGCAAGGCCATGGTATTTTATGCACATTGATTGGAACTTCCTTTGTAAGAGTTGGGACTTCTTTGCTGTGAGGGTACATGGATTGCGTTATTAACTTCTTATCAATTTGGGTATTGTAAATTGCATACACTTGGTTGTTTGTTTTTAACTCAATTTCATTACTTAATTCCTTTGTGTCTTACTATTGTGATACATGTATCCACATAGTTGTTTTGAAAAGTTGGAAATAGGAGGGCGTAAGAGTTTTAAGCTAAAATCAAGTTGATTGTCGTAGCTTCCTTAGGGTATTTTAATTGAGCATCATGTAATATTTGTTATGTATTAGTTTCCTGATGACATGTAAATATTCTAAGTTGAGGTTGTTGATATTCCATGGTTTCATGGCACTTTCGATTCTTAAAACAAGGAAGTTATGCAAGTACATAGAACTTTTTGTCAGATGTGATGTGTTTCTATGTTGGTTTTGTAGGAAAATAGGGTTTGGAGCAGAATAGGAGAATAAGAGTTGAAGTGTAGCTGAAAGGCTACATACGTAACCCACCTACAGGCCATAAGTAGTACCTACGGGCCATAGGTTGGGTCTGTAGGTTGCAAATTCAAGTTTCTAAAAGATGATTTCTTTTTTTGAGTCCTACGAAGGCCACCTATGGGACGTAAGTGGCACCCCCTTAAAGGTAGGTGATCTAAATCCCAAAGAATGATCTGAGACCTATGACCCAACCTAAGACCCGTGGATACTACCTACGGTCCGTAAGTGGGGTCGTAGGTTGATGCCAACATTATTTTCCTACTTTTATTTGAATAGAATTTTTATGTTTTTTATGTAACCTATAAATAACACATTGATGTTTTATTATTAGTTTATGCACTTTACATACTTACAATATTATGTTGAGTTCTAAGATACTATCTTGGAATTTTTGTTCTTGACTTTTAGGGTTTGATATTAATTTAAGATTTTGGCTTTCATTCTTAATTATTTGTGAGATAATTCACATGCTTTAAATTATGAATTATATGTGTGTTCTTGCAATCATGATCAGCAAAACCTCTTAATTAGGATTGTTGAAACCCTGATGGAATAATGAAGAAGAGGAAGTTCAAGTTCTTTCTTGATTGGTGCTCTTGCATGTATTGTGGTCTTCTTCATATTGATTGTTTTTTACGACTGTGGATCTTAAGAATATATCTGTATTTGTTACAAACTCGAGAGAGAGGTCGAGATTAGGAAAAGAAGACCACAACAGTAATTTGAAGCTACTAGCATTCATCTAATTAACTTTAGATCAAGAGGACATAGTCAATCTGGGATCCAAGACAAGGGTTAGTAAGGTGATGCGTGAAATTTTCCAAATAGTGTCAGGAAATTGTTGGTGATACATAAATTGTTAGATTCTATATCCAAGGCACCGAGATAGTTTGATGAGCACGATAAGTCTGTGGAGTTAGGAAGTTAGAGAAGACACAATCCTAGTTTTCATCTCATAGTGATTTCAACCTAAAGCGTTCAAGCATTGTTACTACTACTATTATTCTTATAAAACCTATTATTTACTTTCTACACTTTCTGACTCCATCAGAATGTTCTCAATAGATATTCATCAATGGGTTCCTTTTATCCATTGAGTCCAAGAAAACTTATTTTTATTTACAAGTATGAATCTTAACCTATTTTATGAAATCTACCACGAAACTCATGAATTTAATCCATGAACCTCTTATTAACTCCAACACAAACCATGTGAACATGTCTTTCCTTGTGAATTAAGCTACTTCATGTTTTAGAATTTTATTTCCCATGTCATGTTCAATTGATTTCATGTTAAATCCTCAAGTTATGAATTAAATCATGTAAAGATGTTGTTTTTCTCCTGTTTAACACATGCCCATGGTCAAGTTCATGCTTCTTACTCATCTGTCAAAGGGACTTATGTTTTGGGTCTTTGACCCATGATTCCATACAACAGTTTGAAACTTGGTTATCATATTTTATGATTATTTAGTGCTGGGGGCTTATGAACACCTGATACCTATGTGCTTACTTACGCTTTATATTTTCCAAGTAATAATTTAGTTAAACCATGAATCTTATTATTATTCAATCGTATGACCATGTTGAGCAATATCGGTTGTTATGGTTCAGTTAAACTTCAGTCAGTACCAGTGTCAGTTTAGTTGGGAGTAGGATTTAGCATCGAGTGGGAAGTGTGGGTTCAACGTATCCTACTTCCCCAGAACCAATGTGCCACCATAGGTTTAGGTGCCTCACTAGAGAGTGTTTCCCCTTGCCCAATATGGGCTCAATTTAGTGATCGCTCCAGTTTAGGTTCTACTCCAATGGCAAGGATAGAACAACCCTCCTCAATGTGGGTCAGATGTTGGACTCCATGATAGCTCACATGGCTTATGTCGGTTACATAATACCTCCCACAGTTTTAGTCAGTATTTAGTGTATCTCAACTCAGGTTTGCTTGACCAAGCGTATAGATTTTTAATTATTTAATTATATAGATTTCAATCTATCAGATTATAGACCATCTCAGAACCATGTTTATGTTTGGTATTGCATTCTTAGACTTTACATGTTCATGCATTTATGTTCAGTTATCTCATGTATTTATATTAGTCCTTATCTGATATACCAGTATATTTAAAGTATTGATCGAATACTTTTCCTTTGCACTACGTTGTCTCTTAACATAGGTTTGGATTCTCAGTTTCTTGACCATTCTTACATAGTCTAGTACTATCCAATAGCAGTAGTGGTGATTCCTCATACATTGAGGATATGATATGGTTTTGCAGTTATTTCAGTATTCCCTTATGTTCAGTCAGTTGAACTTAGTTGGGGGTTTGTCCAATAAACTCCTTACAATGTTTAGAGGATTTTAGATAATCAGTTAGATAGTCATTCAGTGTTTAGTATTATCAGTTATTTCAGACAGACAATTTGATTTCCAGTACTTATAAGATATGTCATACATGACATTTTTATGCATTTTAGTATTTGATTTTATAGTATCTAATCAGTTTATCTTCCACACATGTGGTTTTATTATCATTTTACTCAGTACTCCCAGCAGGCATCAGCTCATGGGTTAGCCTGTGGTCACTTGTGGCTGTAAGCACCATTGTTACAACTAGGGGGTAGTCTCGATTCGTGACAACATTGGAAAGCATAGATGGAAGATGAGCTAGTATATGTTGAAATAATTCCCCTAAGGTTATATTGTATTAAAATCTACCCAGGAATCATACATTGTCTAGACCACTCACCTAGAATCATTCGAGGATGAATTTTGGGTAAATTGGTATCTAATGTAATGACCCAAATTGTTGTTACATGTGAAAATACTCCAAAAATAATTTATAATAAATAATAGGCTCAAAATGGACAAAAAAATAAATCAGGGAGAAAGTTTAGTGTCTAAGGAAATTGGGCCAAGAGGCACACTTACAGATTGGACTATACTATTGGTAACCACTTTCACGGTCAGATAACACTACAGTGGTACCACCGTAGCGGTAAAAAGCAGTGGTTAGCTGAGGGATTATTAAAAATCTTCTTTCTTTTTATATCCCTAGGTTGCCCCTTCCTCCAAAAACACTCTAAAAAAATCCTAACTCTCCAACCATGAGATTTCACTGGCCAAGGTTTATAAGAGTGGTTTTGAGACAAACTCAGAGGGAAACCAACTTGCGAATACATTTAACACTTGTGGGATAACTCACTCTTCTATGTAGAATTATGTTTTGCATATGACGTAAGCTGAGGTTTATTTCATAGTAACTAGACTTAGGCTAGATGCATTTAAACTAGACTTAACCAAAATAATGTTTGATAAGTGAGCATAAAAGAATAATAATATGAAATAAGGAGTGGAATTACCATTATAATAAATTAGAGAGTAATAGAAAATAATGAAGAAAATGTAAGGTTGGGATGTGGACAGAAAGAAAGTATATGATAACAAGAACTTAGGCTATTACAGTCTATAAGGATGTATAGCATATGAAGGTTGAGGAATATGTATATATGAATAGATCAAGTTTACTAGTCAAATGAGTTACAACACTTAGACTTTCTTGTCTTTGTGCTCGGTCTGTGGACTTGAGATGTATGATTACTTCAAGCATGTCTTTTGGCTTATTGACTGCATTTCATTTTATTTGCACTATGATAAGTTATTGAAATAATATGGTTTGATTAAAATATTGGTACAAATATAATTATTGTAATATGGGTTAGGCACCACGCTGCCACAGGTATGATTATTGCGATATGGGTCGGGTACCATGCCAGTACAGATATGATTATTGTGGTATGGGCCGGGTACCTTATCAATACAATATTATGTTGATAATGAGACTGAGAAGGGTAAGAGATGATGGACCCATCTTGCATACATGAATTCATATGTTCTGAATGTGATTCTATTATATATATGTTCTCATATGTTTTTCCATTGTGTTAAATAATGAAAGAGGGTTTGTGAATGTATGGTAGGTCCCTCGTATGGATTGTCTTAGAGGTGAGATTCTGTGGTCCCATGTAGGGACCATTTATGGTATGATATGATTAATGGAACTTATGTTATTAATGGGATATGTTTCTAAGATATCTTATGATAGAGAGTGTTGAGAGAACTTGAGTTGATGCAACTTAAAGATTTGTAAGTACCTTAAGAATGGGTCAGTAGGGGAGGACAAGGTATAGGTGTGAATATGTAGTCAAAGGACAAAGATATACAAAATGTACGTCAAAGGTAAAAGATTATGAAAATATTAAATGACAGGTAAGTCATAAAGATGCTAAAATAATATGTTGAGGATTCACTAATTGGGTATTTAGAATCGGAACTTTACTTGATTTGATGATTTTTTCTTGTATTTATTATTAATGTTATTTGTTTTTAACCCTGGTTAGCCGATAATGTTTTTCATTAAGTGTGGTTGTACTAATTGTACACTTACTATACCTCCACTCGGAGTACAATCATGGTGCAAGTTTGTTAGTATTTCAGTAGCAGCGATGCTGACCACTCAACAATAGCTTCTACTATTTCTATTCTACATGGAAGTTTGTATATCTCTACTTCTTGTATAGTGTTGTTGTATTAATTTAGACTAGGTTTTGGATAGTAACATGGAGTTATTTTATGAATTTATTTTTCATTTATGATGTATTAAAAACAAGTGATGGAATGAATTAATTTAATAATGTTTGAACTGATGAGTTGTTATTTGGGTGATAAACAACATTAATTAAGTGAACATTAGAATAACTTTTGTATTGGTTTAATGGTGGGATATGTAGGATTCTCCTATTAAGTGTAGGTGTAAGTAGGTGCCCGACACGATTTGGTGGATTGGATTCTTTCACATACTAATCACGAGCCTTATATTTATGAGAAAAATGTTCATAAGAATTAAAGAATTACTCGAGTGTTACGCTAATCATAAATCATATTAGACATATCTAGATGTTATGATGTTCATAAATCTTGTTGTAGTGAGCCTAGGTTCCATATCATATCGAAAATCATATGCTGAAAATCATGTATTTAAAAGCATCTCTCTTTAATTTAGATTTCATACTGTATAATAAACCTTAAAGCATGAATATTAATTTAAATAAGAAATTATAAGTTCATCATGAACTAAGCATAAACTAGATTATAAAACTGAAAACCAATTATGCTTTTATATATGTTTCTTATCCATAAATTAATTTCATTGTATACGTACTAGGTTTGAGACCATGGAGTTGTGATGAAATGTATGGGTTGCACCACACTATGAGGGACCAGGTCCCTTAAAGTCAGTCACAGGCAATAACACTAAAAAGCTGTAAGAAAGCTAAAACTTTGGAGGAATTTAAAAAAACAAATATTTATCATGGAAACCTCCTTGCTCAAGGGAGAAAAAACCACGGCTTCCCCTCAAAAGCACTTCAACAATCCATTATTATCAACCTCTTTATCACATATTTGATTTGAACCTAACTCTAGGCTCCACTTGCTTGTAATAACTCTATTACAAGCCTACCTTGGCAACTCTGCCAAGAACACACCTAACTCTAGACTTCACCTGCTTGTAACAACTCTACTGCAAGCCTACCTTGACAACTCTGCTAAGAACACACCACAATACTGATTAACTCTAACAAATGTTGAACTCAGGTAACTCTACCTAAGTACTCTTTAATAAAATAAAGAAAATATTACTCTTATAACATGATTAATTCAATTACAAACCAAGACTCGACTCAAGAACTCACACTCTTTCAGTACATACAAAATGGAACTTGTGCAGTATCATAAAATTGAGTTTTCACCTCTTTCACTCTTTGAATAATCAGGATTGTCAAAATTGACTAATTAAGAAGCATTATTTTCCTTTTATAGTGAAGTAATTATTAGGGTAGAAATTTGATTGGGCTAAGTGTCCTGACTGGTACATATCTCACTTGTGCAGTTTGTTACACCAGAAGAAAAAATTGTGCAGGCCATGTGACAGCTATATATTTCCATGAAGACCCAGGGACCTGGTTCCTTGTTGTCAGCTAATCACCATAAAAAAAAGATATAGCAATTTTCCCCATTTTTGATGATGACAAACCACAAAACATGAAGCATCAAATTCATTCACCTTATTTAGTCGGAGTAATTACCACTACTGTCAGTGAATGTTTCCCCTATCGCTTTACACTTTGGTTCCCCCTGTCAATATGCCATCATGCCATTAGGCTTCACCAACATTCAACACATATGCACCTAGTACCGGTCCCTTAAACATCATGAAATACAGACACCTGGTCCCTACCATATGAATTCAGTATTTACATTTTTGGCATCATTGAAAAGTGATAATATTAAACCAAGAGTAAAATATAAGAACAATTTCGTTAACTCGTGGACACTGGGAAAACACTAACATGATGTTTTCCAAAAGAGACACCTCCACCTTGATGAGTCTTGAGAGAAAAAAAGAAGTCGGTCCTCTTTGTCATATGATTTGTATATCCACTATCCATGAACTAGTTCTGACTGCATTCCTCACCTCCTACCTTATATTCTTTTTCATATTCAGTGTTTTCCATGAAATCAACCAAGGAATCATATGTAACTTTGCATTCTTCCATAGCCAACATGGACACATCTTTATCCTTCTCAGCTTCATCAGATTCACTGGAGGACTCCCCCACACTACTAAAGCCTGCCTAATTGCATAATCAGCCAAAGCCTTTCTTCTTTATTATAGAGGGACCTGGTCCCTGTTTATTCCTTTATCACCTCCAGTCTTGAGATATTCTAGGTAATCTATTAGGTACAATGGACAGTCCTTAATGGAATACTCAGGACTTCCATATTTGTGGAAAACTTCAACATTCCCATCATTTTTGCCATTTCTTTCTTTATTTTAAATTGACCAATTTTCTTCACAGCTCTAATAATTATTTTTACCATATAGGCAACATTAGAGTCTTCTTCACTTGAATCAAATTTTAACGTATTCAGAGCTAGAGATTTTTCCCTTTTTGATTCCTTCTTCTCTTTTCTTTGTTGTTTCTTAAGATCATGAGTCTTTAAATTACCAATGAGTTCGTCCTTAGTGAGGGTTTTTAGGTTTCTTGCCAGAGTTATAGAATCCACTTTGCTTTCCCAAGACTTAGGAAGAACAACCAGAATCATTCTCACTTTTTTATACAAAGGGATCATTTATTCTAAGTAGTGTAGCTCATTGTGATGGAAGTGAATCTTGTATGCATTTCCTAAATTGTTTCTCCTTCTTTTATGGTGAAGGTTTCATATTAAGTAGTTAGCATGTCAACTTAGGAATCCTTCACATCAGTAGTTTCCTCATGAGTTGTGTTCAGGCAATCCCAAATTTCTTTAGAATTTTCACAAGTGGAAATCCTGTTATACTCATCAGATTTATGCAACAGACATGCAATTTCTTTACCTTTTAATTCTTTTAAACTTTCTTTTGATCTTTATCATCAAACTCTCTCCTATTTTTGACTACTATCCTTGTTATGTCCCCTTTTTAATCTCTTTAATAGTAGCATAAGGACCATTAAGTATTATATCCATCAACTCACTGTCCTCAGCCATAATGAAGTCAAACATCCTGGATTTCCACCACCAATAGTACTGCCTATTAAATATTGATGGTCTACTGGTAGATTGACCTTCTTCTAGATTTGGTGGAGCAACCATGATACTTAAATAACTCTTGGTGTGAACCTTTTAGAGTGTTTTATCTCTAATACCAATTAATGAAACATAGAGGTTGCACCACACAATGAGGGACCAGGTCCCTTAAAGTCAGTCACATGAAATAACACCGAAAAGCTGTAAGAAAGCTTAAACTTTGCAGAAATTTAAAAACACAAAGAATTAATGTGGAAACCTCCTTTCTAAAGGGAGGAAAAACTACGGCTTGCCCTCAAATTACTTTAACAATCCACTATAATCAACCTCTTGATTACAGATTTGATTTGAACCTAACACTACGCTCCACCTTCTTGTATTAACTCTACTACAAGCCTATATTGGCAACTCTGCCAAGAACACACCTAGCTCTAGGCTTCACTTTCTTTTAATAACTTTAGTACAAGCCTACCTTGATAATTATTCCAATAACATACCCTAATACTGATTAACTCTAACCAATATTGAACTCAGGTTACTCTACCTAAGTATTCTTTAATAAAGAAAAGAAAATATTACTCTTATAACATGAGTAATTCAATTACAAACCAAGACTCGACTCAGGAACTCACACACTCTTTTAGTACATATAGAATGGAACTTGAGTAGTATTACAAAATTAAGTTTTCACCTCTTTCGCTCTTTGAATAATAAGGATTGTGAAAACTACCTAATTGATAAGCATTCTTTTCCTTTTATAATAGAGTAATGATTAGGATAGAAATATGATTGGCCAGAGATTCCTGACTATTACACATCTTACATGCGCAGTTTGTTACTCTAGACGATAAAAATATGCAGGTCATGTGATAACTATATATTTCCAAGAAGACCTAGGGACCTGGTCCCTTGTTGTCAGTTGATCATCATCAAAATAATATATAACAAGTTGATTCATATCAAATAGTTATTTTATGCTAAAATCATGCATTGATTGTTAAATCACAGTATTTTATGTCAATTCAACTATTTGTAAACCATAAGTTTGTGCATGTGACTAGAGTCATAGGAAAACCATAAGGTTCATGAAATCTAGTAAGAATATATAAATAACTTTTTAAGAAAGCATAAGAATAAAAATCATGAGAACTTTGATATGAACCCTAGTTATAAATTCATAAAATTGTTTAAGAAAATAAAGTTTTAGGCACAAGGACGAAACATAATCCTTTTTGAAAGCCTACATACTTGAACTTGATGATTTTTTAAAGTGAAATCTTGAACTAGCGCCTTGGAATTTGAATTTTGGAAAGAAAACCCGTTCATGAATTTATTGAGGGTTGAGTGGAGTGGAATGGGTGATTTGGGAGTTACTATACGTATTTGATATTTTTATAGGATATAAAATGAATTTAGGAAGTTTAAAGGACAAGAATACCCCTCTTGAAATGTAAAAAGAATAGAAAACTTTAAAAAGTCAAAGAATGTACGACCATGCAGCTGGAGCATAGGTTGCATGGCTGTTTGTGCAACATTGGTGGATCCACTATCTTACTAGTGTGGTCATGTGGATGAAATCCTCTTGATGTGGATCATTGCATACACTATATAGTGCTCAGTAAAATGGGCTTAACTTTAATAGATAACTTGGAATGAAGAATGATCAATGTCATTGGAAAGAAAACTACAAGACCTCTAATTTTATGGGTCTTGATCTATAAAAATCTTCATAGTTTATGATTTATGCTCATTTGAAATGGAACCTAGTAAAATTATATATGAGAATTCAATCGGTAAAAAAGCTTTCAACTTAACTTTGTTGTAAAGGTTCCTTATGGCCTTAATTCATAGAAAAAGATCTTTCCATACTAAGGAATATGTATTAAACCTACTTACAATTGGAAATAATCAAATTTAGATATGTATATGCATTTGAATGTTATTTTAGATCATAGTTTAGAAGTTTGGGGTGTTACAACATCTTCCTCTTGGGATCATTCATCCTCGACTGAAGGTCAAAGCTAATAAGAGTAGATAAATGGATTGAAAAAGATTTCTTTGGTATATTTGTGTCACATATACTAACATGAAATAAACTGTGATAGTAATATAGGTCTAGCAATGAATACTAAGAAATGTAGAAGCACAAGCTATTCGCGCAAGAACTAGCGTAGGCATGAGTAACATAAACAAGGATGTAAACTTGGCCTATATCTGCCTCCATAAGACTTGGAAAGGGAACTATTATAACATTTCAAAGGATGGAATTATAGGCATGATTCATGTGAGACACCTGACATGGTTTCATAAAGTATGAAAGATATAGATTTTATCATAGGCCACAAACTATCTGAAGCTACTTGACATGAAAGGCTACTTTAGGCATACGTAATAATATGGATACTATGATTTAAGCGATAAAATCGATGACTTTTAATATTAGCAACACTTCTCAATTGCACCTCTTCTCCTAAATATTGAACTTTAACACTTATAATTTATAAGCCTCACAAGGGTACCAATGATCGCTAAACTCTGAGTCTAACTCTACTCTCTTACTATGTTCAAGCCTAACTCGGTGTCACAAGGTTTCACACCTAAGATGATCTTTATAATCTAAAACATGAGATTTATGCTCTATATCTCTGTAGAGACTTCTATCCCAAGAATAATACTTCTTCTCACCACCCCTTTCAACTAACCTCAAGTACTAGTAAGGAAGTCACTAACAGATAATGTATTCACCCATATGTATACACATATAATATTCAAGCCTTTCATTATATCTACTTCATGTCTTCTTCCGGTCAACCAAACTATCTAATAAGTTTTTGTCTTTCTAACATCTCTACCAGCTATGGTTTCATGAACTACTACAAAAGGCACGCCAAAAATCCTTATCTAACAATTTCATATAATACATCCTTACCTTGATTGTATTCCACACTTATAACATTTGATAGAGCAAGAACATCATAATTTTCCATGGTAAGGAGCATGTACTCTAAATCAGTAGTCAACCACTTTTATCTTTACTATCTTAACATAAGAAGGATCGCTAAAGGATTAAACTATAAGGATCTATAATAAGAGTTATATTTTTTAGAAGGATCGCTAAAGGATTAAAATATAAAGATATATAATAAGAGATATTTTTTTAGACATGACATGTACTTACTAGGACTGTGGAACTTAGAAATAAAACTTATGAGGTAAGGTATCATAGGAATAAATACTTCATATATTAACACATAAAGTGGTAGTAGGGAGTTGTCTTGAGAATTTACATGACATAATCATCTATCATATTCATAGGTGTCTCATATGGATTAAAGTAAGAGATAATAAGAATGAATTAATCTAGATATCTAATCTGAGAAAATATTAGATGTAGCATGATTTTCACTTGTCATTAGAGAAACATCATGAGTCTTTGTACTATGTATACTATGAAATATGAGTATATATATCTTGAGCTGTATAACACAAGGGTGGAGTTCATAGATTTGTGGAGTAATATTAGGACCATGGAGTGAAGATATTACTTCTCATACAAGGAACTAAAATTTAACATGACTATGTGTCATGGGCATGACCCTAATATTCACAACATAGGTAGGATGTCATAATAAATACAATCTGAGGATTATGCTAGAACGACTACAAGTAGTTCACCTTAATTTCATATAAGCATAACCATAATAAGACTTATAATCAGGTACAGGCGTGTTAGCTAAATATGGGGTTCGACCAAAGGTCCTCTGCTAGACAGACGATCGATTCGTATTATCGATTTTCTATTGACTAGCGTCATGGTTCCATGTTTTGGCTTTTTTTTCATACTTTGTCTCTTAGTTAGTTTCTACCCCTCATCATTAATATTGGCACAAAATGCTTCTAGTTGATTTGATTGAGCATATATAGATTGAGCCAACATTCATATGACATCACTAAACTCCACATTAGAAATATCATTATTTGCAAGATGATCTACTAGTGTGGCAAGGCTTTAATTCTGATCACTTATCTAATAGATATATTTTTTTGGACAAATATTTTAAAATGTGTAAAACACGAGTTAGAAGGATGAATAGAATTAAACATTTTTATACATTAAAAAGTATTCAAGAAGAAATGTTTCCAAAGAATATCACGTAGCCTCTTCCTTGTAAGTGGGGCGTGCTTCACACTTATGAAAAATACTCTACTTAATGTGGTTATGCAAACATCCTAGGAATCTTGAACTTGGATATGATACTAAGTTTGTCACAATAAGGGACTATCCCCTTGCAGAGACATGATGCCCTACCACCAATAAGATTAACTCCTGCAGCAGCTCCCGATAATGTCCTGCCAGGAATTCCCCTATTTTTATAATTTTTTAATTTGTACAAAGCATCCCTTCTTCCAAAATAATATATATATATATATATATATAAAAACCCAATTTGGCACTTATTTTAAGAAATAGCGTTTATTATTAAGGAGGCAGGGTAGAAAAATATCACAAAAGTATTAGAAAATAAAAAGAGTAATTATTTGTTTCATACCCCAAATGGGGGAAACCCAATGCAAAAGTACTTAAACATAAAATGGATTGAAAAACATCTAGTTTGTGGGGGCTCCTTAAGGTCTTGCGGCATCTGATACCTCCTCATCTATGCCACAGTAAAAGGAGAACTCCTCAGAATCCTCGTAAGTTGGCTTTGGGACCTCCTTATTTGGAAAGGTACATGCGAACATAACCCAAACAACCTTACACATCCTCATCAGTATGCATTATTGGGAGCATAATTTTTTTTTCCCCTAATCTAGTTTCTATAAAACATAGCATAGGCTTGGGCTGGACCCACTAAATAAGTAGAGATCGAAGTAGACAACCCTGATTAGGTATTCTGAATCCTATCCATGTAACCTTGCATAAAATAAAGTTCATCCACTCATTCACTTAGAGGAATATGTGTCTGGGAAGGTTGAGCATTTCCATTCCCACCAAATCTGCTGCTCTCACCCTTCTCTCCTTTCTTCCTCATCTTCTTTCCCCTACCTCGAGTACTCCTTCCTCTTAGAGGGTTATACAGTATATCACATTGCCCCAAGATATCATAGTTTTATTTGGGAACATTCACCCATTTGCATAGCTCTGTAATAAAGAAGGGTGAGAATAGATCCATTTATGACCTCTTCATAGTATAGAAGTACTACAACCATCCATAATCTATTCCCCCACATTCATCTTGATTCTACCAAAATGCACACCACCACCATAGTCTGATAAAATATTATGTTTATTATATTTCTTGAAGTATGGATCCTCTAGGATACCTGCTACAACCAAATTTTGGTCTCGGCCGAGAAGTATGCACCATTGGTCTTCCTCTGATTAGACAACTTCACCTCATTTGCCATACCCTCTAATGTCATATATAGAGCCACTTACATCAAATCAGACTTCTGAATCTTAGATATGAAGGCTCTATTAGAGGGTTTGGGAACCCCTAATACCTCATTGATAGTATTGTCATCTATGAGCATATTCTTTTCCTAGATTTGGATGGTGGGGAGAGGTATTGCCTAATCCATCGTAGGAAGTACAATAATAAATTCTCAGATCCAAGATAGGTTGAACTCTAGGACCAGCTCAATTAGCATCTCCCACCTATGGAATTTTAGTTGATTACTAAATTTAGAAAAACCAACCTCCAGATCATCCATCAAGAAGCCTCTCTCATGAAGAAAGCTCTTATTATGTCACCCCTCCCAAAAATTGAGTACGACTAGCATTGTCTGAAACCTATGGAAGGAGGGTTGTTAGACTATGATGATCGTGTAAATACCATAAACTAGTTTAAAATCATATTGGGATACCAAGGAGGGAAGGATAATTCAAACTATTCAAAAAATAGCAACATTGGGAAGTTATTTCCCAATACCATAACAACGGTTAATAAAATGCTTCAGCGGTACCACTGTGGCAGAACTTACCACTGAAATAATACCGCTACAGTAAAAAATATTACAAATGTAGTGGATCATTATATTAAACATACCAACCACCCCTCCCATGATAAATTTTTTACTTTTTCTATATTTTTAAAAATCAAGTGCAGATTAGGCATGAGGAAGTGTGTAAACCTTTTTGAACTAAAATGGAACTGTGGAACACTCACACTTAAATCCAAATTTAAGAAAATCAATAAAAAAAGATGACCCTTCATCTTTCACCCTTTTTGTTGTGAAAATCCACCATAAACTACATTAATATTTCATCGTGCATTCTATCGAATAATTCTAGATGTAATACATCCTAACATATTCATCATTTCATTCAAAAACACTACCAAATTTAATTTTAATGAATTACACCCAAAACCACCCAAATTCTCTCTATTCTAATGTAATCTATGATTCTATAACGAGAAATACATAAGGTAATTTGTGAAGATGAAGAACTTACCTTGAATTCATTATCAGTGGGATATTTAGTAGAAAGATTTGAGAGTTTAGAGGGAAATTGGGTAAAATGAACATTTTCCCTACCTAAAACTATCGTAAACCGCTACTGCAGTTAGTTACCACGACAATGGTACCGCTATAATGGTAGAAATCCTCCCTATGTTAGTTTTTTCGTGACTTTTTATGTATTATGGTGTTGACCATGTTGAGGTAATCATAATAGGAATTGTCTTGTCGATTAAATTTGTGGATCAACTTTGGGAAAATGTATAAATAACCATCAAACCTAGATTATGATAGACATTGGTAGCAACTCATTTGGGAACAAGGACGTGTATCAAAATAGTATATGATTAAATAAATGCCTTACTATCTTATTTTAGTTAAACCCCATTAAACGCTCATGAAAATGTCTAAAACTTAACCATGGGTGATTCAAACCCCATCATTGTTCAAATCTCATCAGTGTTCAAACCTTCTGAGATTCTATTCTACCAGGGGTACAGTTTATGGGTACTTATCGTACACTTGGATATGAGTTGGGTTTGGGTGTGTCTTACCTTAGATAGTGTTGGCTCTAAGGGGAGCCTAGGGTATAAGAAATGGGTGCCACTCATACAGGAGGGGTATGACTCGTAAGGGTCAGTCGTACCATATAATAGGAATTAAGTGCAGTTTAAGTGAGGGCAATTTGGACATTTCTCTACTTATCTTAATAAGGTCCCACAACTTAATTTTACTTGGGATATTGTTTTCCCTACTATTCTATTCTTAAACTCTTAGAAAACACTCTCAAAATACTCTCTAGAGTTCTTGGGCTAAGGAATCTAGGGTTTCATCTTAAGGAGTAAATTAGGGATTGTCTTGGTCATTTATATCTATTATCATCTTCGTTTAAGTCATGTTCTCTTCTCTTATTGTTAGTTCCAACTAAAGGCATGGATTTTATATGATTTTTCATGATTTGAATATTTTATAATTTTGGGTTTTCAAATTTTATTTGGGGGGTTTGGTAATAAATGCTTTGTTATGGTTTTCCTATGTTAAGCTAACGTGTTTACTGATACTCTATCACCAAGGTAAATCTAACGTGATTGCCGATACTCTTAGTAGGTTTCCATAAGGAGTTTGGCTCATGTGGAGAAAGAAAAGTGTGAATTGGTGAAAGATATTCACCATTTAGCTAATCTTGGAGTTTTTCTCTTGGACTCTGAGGATGGTGATATGATGGTAAAGGAAGTGGTTCGATCATCTCATGGTGTAGAGATTAAGGAAAATAAAGTGCTATATCCTATCTTGATGAAAATCAAGGGAAATGTGGGTATGCAAAAGGTAATGGGCTTTGAGATCTTCAGTGACAGTACTTTACAGTACCAAGGAAGGTTGTGCGTTCCTGAGGTCGATGGTTTGCCACAAATAATCTTGGATGAGGTGCATAAACCTCGCTACATTGTACATCCTAGCTCGACGAAGATTTATCATGATATCAAGGAAATATATTAGTGGAATGGTATGTTAAGAAACATGGCTGATTTCATGGCCAAATGCTTGATGTGTTAATGAGTTAAAGTTTAGCATATGAGACCTGGAGGGTTTCATCAAGAAATTGAATTTCCCAAATAGAAATGGGAGGTAATCATAATGGATTTCGTTACCAATATTCCTCAGTCACAGAACTAATTTTATTTTATTTTGGTTATCGTGGATTGGATAAAAAAGTTTGCTCACTTCTTTCCAGTGAGGACTACTTTTCTAGTAGAGGATTATACGAAGATATATCTTTAGAAGATTATGAAGCTTCATGGGGTACCTATTTAAATTATCTGTAATCGTGGTACGTAATTTTCATCTTATTTTTGGTGGTGTTTTTAGAAAGAATTAGGTACTAAAGTGAGTCTGAGTACTGCTTTTCACCCTCAGTTGGATGGGCAAGTGGAAAGGACTATTAAGAGATTAGATGATATGCTTCGAGAATGTATGATTGATTATGGTGGCAGTTGGGTTGAGCATCTACCTTTGGTAGAGTTTGCTTACAACAATAACTATTATTCTAGTAATAGTATGGCCCCTTTTGGAGCATTGTATAGTAGGAGGTGTACTTCTTCTATTGGTTGGTTTGAGCTTGATAAGGCAAATATGTTTGGTCCGGATTCGGTCTATCAGGCTATGGAAAAGGTGAATGTGATTTGCAATAGGCTTAAGGTTGAACAAAGTCACCAAAAGTCTTATACGAATGTAAGGCACAAAGATTTAGAGTTTGAGGTTGGAGATAAGGTATTCCTAAAGGTATCTCCCATGAAGGGAGTGATGCTATTTTGTAAAAAGGGGAAGCTTAGTCCCCGATTTATTGGTCCTGATGTGATTTTGTGATGGGTTGGTAATATGGCTTATGAATTAGAGTTTCCTTCTAGTTTGGGCTTCATTCATTCTTCTTTTCATGTTTTCATGTTAAGGAAGTGTATTGGTGATCCTTCTTCAATTATTCCTTTGGAGGGGTTTGGTATCTCAAACTCGTAGTCTTACAAAGAGGTCTCAATTGAGATCTTAGATAGCCAGGGTCGTCGGTTACAGACCAAGGATGTGTCTTCGATTAAGGTTCTTTGGAAGAATAATAAGGTCGAAGAATCTACATGGGAAGTAGAGAAGGATATGAAGTCCAAGTACCCACATCTATTTTTTTATCCTGGGATTCGTATGGAAGGTATGTGTTCTTCAACACATCACTATTTTTTAGTTTGTTAAATTAAAGATTAATATCTTTGCATTTATGTTTTCAAACTTTGTTAAAGGTTGTATTGATATTTGATAATTCAAATAACTCGTACGTGTGGTTACCCCTACCGCATCCATCATTCGGGGACAAATATTCCTAGTGGGAGAGACTAAAACACCCTGAGAATTTTCTTGATCTTTTGTTTCTGGGTAATATATGACTTAGGGTAATGAGTTGTACACTTGGGTATATGTGGTATGGTCCAGTCGTATGCTGACCAGAGTTAGTTGGTAGGATGAATTTAGTTACTAGAATGGGTATGACCTAGGTGGTATGAGTCTTATCGGTGGATACGGGTTGTTTGGTTACTTCACATTACTTTAGACTTGGTAAGTTAAATTGGATCTGAGTACAAGTGGATCACCATGAGACGTAATCCAGGGTACGAGTCATACCCAGGACTCGTAAGGTGGTTAGTGTTTAAATCTCCTAAGATTCTATTATTCCAAGGGTATAATTTATGGGTACAATTCGTACACTTGGATACGACTTAGGTTTGGGTGTGTTATACCTTGGACAGTGTTTGGTCCAAGGAGAGAGCCTAGGGTGCGATTAGTGGGTACCACTCGTACAGGATGGGTACGACACATAAGGGTCATTCGTACCCTATGATGGGAATTAAGTATAGTTTAAGTGAGGGAAATCTGGACATTTCTCCACTTATCTTAATAAGGTCCCATGACTTATATTGCATTTGGGAGGTTATTTTCCCTACTATTCTATTCTTAAATACTTAGAAAACACTCTTAAATCCTCTCTAGAGTTTTTGGGCAAAGGAAGATAGGGTTTCATCTTAAGGAGTAAATTAGGGCTTGTCTTAGTGATTTATCTCCATTATCATTTTTGTTTAATAAATGTTCTATCCTCTCATTGTTAGTTCCAACTAAAGGCATGAATTTTATACAATGTCTTCATGATTTGAATGTTGTATGATTTTGGGTTTTCAAATTTTATTTGGGGGTTTTTGTTATAAATGCTTGGTTATGGTTTTCTCATGTTTTACTTATGCTTTTTTATGCTTTAATGATAGTTTTAGATAATTGGTTTCATGAGAATGGTTGTTTGGTAATTGGCTTAGGTTTTGGAAATACTATGCCCCCAATGTGTTTGATAAAATACCTATAACAATGTTTTCACTATAATATTGGATTTTCAATGAAACTTAAACGTGGTTTTAACTTGGTAGTGGAACCTTAAATAATATGAATGGTTTAAATGGTTTTGGAATGTTTTGGCTTAATACACATACTTGTGGGGTACAAGGAAATTCCCCAAGTTAATATGGTAATGAATATTTGCGGGGTACATGGGAATCCCCCAAGTTAGTTGGATAACAAGGTCTATGGGTACATGGGAATCCCTTGACCACAAAAAGGTTTGGCTAAGGACAATACTTGCAAGTTATAGTCGGTATGACGATACCACTAATAATAGCCTTGGTTAATACTAAAGGAAAAATGTTTTTTATTGGGAAATAATGGCAGGGTGTGAAAGCTAACCGTGAAGGTGGGAGTCCGATGGATGAACACTGGAAACTCATGTTTGCCGACGTGAGGGTTAGGTTATGTCAACCTTATATGATACTTCTGAGGTACACGATAATTCTCTAGGTACACTGTATATATGTATCATGGAGAGTTATGGGTACATGGGAATCCCCGACTCTTATGGTATCTCCTATTCGTGCGGCTACACACATTGAGTCCCGTTCAGGGGGTTACATTGGACCCATATAGCCCATGGGTGGTTAAGGATGGTTAAGCTTCACATACCCAGGCTAAAGATGGGAATATTGATAAACTTCTTGAATAAACCATGAAAAATTCAAATTCATAGCATGAGGAATTTAAAATCTTGCATGGAATCACACATGGGCTGAAATGAATTAAAAATACCTTGAAATCATGAAATTCAATCTTTCCTGAACATACAAAATAACATAATGATCAATTTTTTTTTTAATTAAAATAAAAGGATTTTGGGCTCCATGGGTAAAAAGGGACCCATGGATGAACTCCCACATACCTTAAAACTTTAAATCTCGAAGAAGAAATAAGATCTTGAAAACTTTCTTGAATTGAGAAACTTGCAATCTTGTTTTTTTTTCTTGAAGAGGATTTGAGGGAGTTCTTGGTGTTCTTGAGGGGGCTAGGGTTTTCTTTTGAGAGAAAGGGATGAATAATGATGTAACTAATCTTTTGGGGTTTTAATTATCTGTTATGGATGAGTTAGGTTGAAGGAAAGGACTTATTTTTCCTTAAAAATACAGAACAGAAACTGAAAAATAGGTGCGTCCAACGGAGCGTGTGTCGTACGCTAATCGTATGACCTCATTGCCTCTCTCACAAAAATGGCTATAACTTTTTGTTCTGGTATCGTATTTAGGCAAAATTGGTATCGTAGGAAAGATAATTCAATTATATACAATTTGGTGGGTCTTGAGATACAAAATTCTTCATATTTAAAAAGTTATACATATTCAAAGTAGACCCTTATAGAATCTAATATCAAACTTTGGACGAATCAAAGGATCTTAGCTCAACTTGGCTCTAAATGATTTCTATGAACAATTTTACCCTCATGAGCATTTCACACACTTGTATATTGATCATGAAACTAATATTCACATGAGAATCACTTGGATTATAACTAATACACGTATGAACGATGATTCAAAGACTACCCTAAAAATACGGGGTGTGACATTATCTCCCCCTTGGGAACATTTGTCCTCAAATGATACTTGTTAGACTGAGAGTACTGTACGAAAGTAACTAAGAGCATATTATGAACATGCATGACTTGGAACATGACTATATAACTGAGTTTGAGCATGATACATGAACTGAATTTCATGAATTGAACTAATTTCTTGAATACATACAATAACATGAGAATGATCATAAGACTAAGATAGAAACCGAAGAGTCATTTTATGAGTAACCATTACTTTAAAATGGATCTTGTTTTAGGAAGAAGAGATGAAAGGTTTAGGACATGAATAGTCAGGGTATTACAATACATCTCCCGCTTGGGATACTTCATTCCCCGAATGATATTGACTTGGTTGAAATAGTAAGGAAAGACTGAGATGATGCACGAGAAACTTACAGACTAAATCATGACTAAATATCTGGGATCTGAAACTAATACATATGCATAAACTTAGCTAAATTTTAAATTTATATGGACGTGAATCATCTCAAGAATAGGAATGATGGAAAACCATAGGAACTTGTTTGTCTGACCGCTAAACTGAATTACTGGCTATACGGACTGAATCATACTGAAAGCTTATACCCAACTATACATTCCACTAGTACACCAACATGACATTCAAGCCTATATATATAACCACATATGAACTTGAAGGCAAACAACCACAAAAGCACCTTTCTCACATTTTTTTAAACCTCTACCCTTAAAACTTTCATGCACTACCCCAAGAAAACACATATAGAATTTTAACTAATCATGACATACGAAGTGGTCACTAAAATTTAGAACATGAGGACCTGAAACATGAAGTGATTCTAAGTATAACCTTGACACTTAACTGAAGACTTAGGAATAGAGTATCAATATAATGGATTTATCAAAGAGGTCTAAACTGAGGACATACATGGCATAATTTGACTTTTCCTAATCACTAGGGGTGTAACATGAGTACTGGAACTGAACATACCATAAAGCATGATTAAACGAGTCATGAGCTACAAGATCTGAGTTTGGAGTTCATGATTTCATGGAACATGATTCATACTACTGAGTGAATTAGAACTCCTCATACTAGGAACTGGAAACGTACATAGTTTTCTATAAGGTGTATGAATATGATTTGTGATGATTGAGATGACATGTAAGGCATGAGTAGGTGTCATCATGACTGAAAAACTTTGCACTGAGGTAAGAATAGGTTTGGATTCGTTCTTCCTTACTGCTTTTCTACATATACTAGCACTACTACTAGAATCTGAGAGCCTAACTTGGTTACTTGTTCTATCATCTCCCCCTTAGCTTTAAGACATCATTATAAGTCTGTGACTCTTTTTATAACTCTAAACTAAACTACAACAAATTTACTCTTGTTCCCAAGATATAACAATACAAATAAATAGTAAACTCACCCTAAAAGTCTGCACCCGAAAGTGTAAAACCCGTTGCTTGTACCTCCTTCTGATATACAAATCTTAACTTTCTATAGCCCAGAACTTCGTTGGTAAGAACGTCATATACTACACAACCTCATTTTCCACTTAACAACTCAAGGGTACTTTCTAAGTACACCCATACCATCATACTTAACTTAAATTCTTGCATACCTTATTTCAAGCCTACTGATTAACCTTTCATACAAATATCCCATGAATACATAATCTACTAAATACTATAAATGCTATCCCCACTTTACTACAGCTAAACTTATGGGTTTATGCTTCTAACTCTAGATCACATACTAAAAAGGGAATTCTGAGAAGGGATCTAAAAAAACATCTAACTTTGGCTTAACGCATGATGTTCATGAACATGAATGAAGTCCTTTAAATTTTGAAACTTAAAAGCACTGTTGGGATACTTTCTAGCCTACATAAAATCCCATACTATCTATAGGGACTTTCTGAGAAAGCTTTACCTATAGGAATTTGATCTTGACTAATTTATTAGCTCGAAGTTAAGGTAGAGTTGGCATGAATAAGAATGGAGCATGATGAGAATCTATATATGTTCCATAAAGAACCTTTCTATCATATGATCTGAGACATGAAAGAAGGGAAATATTTCCTAAGTTCCCTGTAGCCTCTCAAAGATAATTACAGACGTCTCCATACAATTCCACAAGTTTGTAACACCCTGGGAGTACACCTTAGATGCCACACGGTGATAGGAACCACAAGTGATCCCAATCTAACCCATAAACTGGCATACTGTAAAGCAATTGAATTATAATACATTAAATAACAAGATTTATTGTGTGCAAACATAATTATACCAAAAATCTAAAATAGATACAATACTGATAAAGTTTACAATCTGATAAAACTGAAAGGAGAAATTGAATATGCATGACTGACTCTGACTGACATCTATGAAGTCTCTACTATACTGACTATATATAGATGGGACATGACTCCAACTACCACTAATCAATAAATATAGAAAATAAATAATCAGTACATGAACTAAAACTGTCTGGAGTTCCCGAAATAAGAGAACTCATTACCTGCTGGCTGGAAACTGCAATTATCTGATCATGATGTGTGGGCTACAAATGGTACCTTTATTATGAAATAATGTATCCACACAAATGTATATATGGTTCAGTACTTTTGGAATATACTGAGTATACAGGGGTGAATGTAATAAGAAAAATCAATTTCATACGTAATCGTAAAACATGCATGATATGTATAAGTAGACTCACTAATAGGCAGTAATAAACTAAAATATGAAATACCTTAAAAACATGAGTAACAAACATATTCTGGTAAGATGGTGAATCTCCACACTTAGTTTCTATAAGACTTTACTTTTATGATATAAGTAGAACTGAAGCTAGGATACGGTAAAACAAGGATATTGTATAAATACTGAGTCTAAAACTATGTGATGAAGGCTGAAGTAACTTGATAATCTAAATATATAATCATATGGAGCACGAATGCATAAACATATAGAACCAAACAATACATGTGCTAAGCTTATCTGATAAACTGAATGACTGGTAGTTGAATACTGGTCATGCAAGGCTGGACTGTACTTAGTCTGAATAACTAGGCTAAAACTGCGGAGTACTATTCTTATGAAGTAAGGACTATCAAAACAACATGAGATAAATGAGCGTGAATGTGTGAAAACTGTAATATCTGAAATGTATGACCAAGCATAAAATATATTTAGACTATAATCTGTAAACTGAAATACTAAAATTTAAATTACTGAATAACTGATATCTATATGCTTTGGTCAAGCAAACCTAAAACTGAATTACTTAGCTGATTACTCGACTGAGACTGTAGGAGCTAACTATAACTGATATACCCAAATGTACTATTAGGGTCCAACCTGTAACCCCATCTAGAAGGGCGTTAGTACCATGCCACGGGTACCAACAATGGCTATGTGGATCCACTAACCTAATGTCCTAAAATATGAGAGTGTCCTACCTATATGATAGGTGACCCCTCAAATCCTAAACTGGCTACATAGTTTGGGAACCTAGTGACTACTACTAACATCTCATGCCTACTGACGATGGAGACAAGTTCCTCATGCATAAATTACGGGGGAGACAAGTTCCTCATGCCTACTGATAAGGGAGACGCCATCCCTCCGTTCACTCGGTGCTAAGTTTTACTCCCAACTGAAAGACACTGAACTATGGATTGGTCTGAGTATAATTGAATACGATGACTGACTGGACTGATAAAGCTCATGGTATATCTGAAACCATTCTAAAACTACTAAGATTAACTAAGCAACTAAGTTTTAGGGTATTTATAACCCCCAAGACTCGATAGCAATAACAACAGGGACATACTAAAGCTTTGAAACCATAATAAGAAAGAATTATTCAAAAAAAACCATCTCTTGGGCATTTTATCAATTGTATGGAGATTAAGACTTTAATATGGGGAAATTCATCAACACATGGGGATTATGAACTTGAACATGGGAATATCTTAAACATGGGGGAATAGCATGATTACATACTAAAATCATGAATTGGGGAATTCACATGTAATTCACTTGAAATAGGACAGGGGTGTTTTATCAAAACATGTAAAGTTCATTGCTTGAACGTAAGAATATCTTAAACATAAGAGAACAATAGGGTTACATGGAAAAATTCATAACTCGGGGATTCATCTTGAAATTGATTGGACATAATATGGGAGTTTCATCAAACATGTGGAAGGCATGAATTTAAAACATGGGAATATTGCTAAACATTATGAATTTAGGATCTATGATGGAATTTACTTGAATAAAGCATGGGAAATTCAAATTGATAAAATAAGGAATTTAAAACCTTGTATGGAATCACACATGGGCTTAATTGAATTAAAAACACTATGAAAACATAAAATTCAATCTTTCTTGAACATAAAAAATAACATAATGATCAAAAAATTCATTCTTTAATTGAAATAAAAGGGATTTGGGCTCCATAGGTGAAAGGGGACCCATGGATGGACTCCCACATACCTTAAAATATTAAATCTTGAAGAAGATGCAAAATCTTGAAAGCTTTCTTGAATTAGAATACTTGAAATCTAAATTTTTTTCATGAAGAGGATTTAATGGAGTTCTTGAGGGGGCAAGGATTTTCTTTGGATAGAAAAGGATGAACAATGATGTAACTAATGCTTTTGGTGCTTTAATTATCTATTATGGATGAGTTTGGGTGAAGGAAAGGACTTATTTGCCCTTAAAAATGCAGAAATAGAAACTGAAAAATAGGTTCATACGATAGAGCGTGCGTCGCACTCTAATTGCATGACCTTACTCTCTCGTGCAAATGGCTATAAATTTTTTCTCGGATATCAGATTTAGGCAAAATTGGTATCGCTGTAAAGATAATTCAATCATCTACATTTTGGTGGGTCTTGAGATGCAAAATTCTCCATATATAAAAAGTTATACACATTCAAAGTAGACCCTTGTAGAATTAAATACCAAACTTCGGACGAATCAAAGGATCTTAGATCAAGTTGACTCTAAATGATTTATATGAACATTTTTAACCTTATGAGCATTTCACACACTAGTATATCGATAATAAAACATATATTCACATGATAATCACTTGTATTATAACTTATACACGTAGGAGCGATGGTTTAAAGACTAGCCCAAAAATATAGGGTTTTACAGTTATTGTTGAAAGGGTCTATAGGGGGTGTGTAGTATCTATTGGTAGCAAAAAGACCTTGGTATATATATTTGAGCTGGATATAGTGGATTTTGACATTATTCTAGGGATGTATTGGTTACACTCTTGTTACACATCCTTGGATTGTCGGACCCGTAAGGTTGTCTTTAGGTTCCCTGGTTAAATGGTTATAGAGTGGGAGGGTGGCTCCCTACCTCCTAAGGGGGGATTATTTCTTATCTTAGAGATCAAAGTTTAATCTCTAAAGGTTATCTTTATCTCTTAGTTCGAGTTAAAGATTCTAACTCGAAAGGTCCTTCTCTACATTCAGTTTCAGTGGTTAATAAGTTTCCTGAGGACTTTCTAGATGATCTTCCTGGTGTTCCTCCGAATAGTAAAATAGAGTTTGGTATTGATTTGGTTCTGAACACTTTTCCAATATCTATTTCTCCTTGCTGAGTTGGGGGAACTCAAGGAACAACTTAAAGATCTTCTAGATAAGGGGTTTATTCGTCCTATTGTATCCCCATGGGGTTCATCGGTGTTTTTTGTGAACAAGAAGGATGGTTCATATCAGATGTGAATTGGCTATATGTATTTGAATAAGGTGATGTTCAAGAACAAGTATCCTCATCCAAGGATAGATGACTTATTTGATTAGTTGAAAGGTGCCAAGTTCTTCTCTAAGATAGATCTTTGGTCTAGGTATCATTATCATAATATTATGGAGGAGTATATCCCTAAGACAACTTTTCATACTCGATATAGGAACTTTGAATTCATAGTGATGTCATTTGGTTTGAGAAATACCCCAGCGATATTTATAGATCTGATCATCAGAGTTTTTAAGAATTTTTTGGATCTTTTTGTCATTGTGTTTATTTATGACATCCTAGTTATTCTAAGAGTGAGGTGGATCATGCTAATCACCTCCTTGTAGTTTTGCAGACCTTAAAGTAAAAATAGTTTTATGCCAAGTTCTCCAAGTTTGAGTTTTGGTTTAATATTTCTTTGTCATATTATTTATAGAAAGGGGATAATGGTGTACCCTCAAAAGGTGGCAGTGGTTAAAAGGTGGCCTAGACCCACGAATCCAACTGACATTCAGAGCTTTGTGGGTTTGGTTGGTTAATATTGATGGATTGTGGAAATTTTTTTGATGATAGTTGCTCCTTTGACTAAGTTAACTTAGAAAAAGGCAAAATTTTCTCGATCAGATTATTATGAAGGGAGTTTTGAGAATTTGAAAGATAACCTAACGTCGACTTTAGTTTTGACATTGCCTGAGAGAAGTGAGGGTTTTGTGGCTTATTATGATGCATATAGGGTGGGACTTGGTTGTGTCTTGATGCATCATGGGAATGTGATTGCCTATGCTTCTAAAAAGTTAATGGTTCATGAGAGGAATTATCCAACCCATGATTTAGAACTGTTGGAAGTGATTTTTTCTTTGAAAATCTGGTGGTTTTATTTGTATAGAGTGCATGTAGACATCTTTTCTAATCATAAGAATCTATAGTATGTGTTCAATCAGGATGAGCTAAATCTCAGGCAGAAGAGATGGTTTGAACTTCTCAAGAACTATGATATAAGTCTTTAATATCACCCAGGTAAAGCAAACGTGGTTGCTGATGCTCTTAGCAGGTTGTCCATGGGGAGTTTGGCTCATATAGAGAAAGGAAAGCTGGAATTGTTGAAATATATTCACCTCTTGGTTAATCTTGGAGTTCACCTCTTAGACTTTAAGGATGGTAGAGTGATGGTACAGAAAGTGGTTTGGTCATCTGTTAGTGCAGAGATTAAGGATAACAAGTTCTAGATCCCATCTTGATGAAAGTCAAGAGCAATGTAGGTATGCAAAAAGTAATAGTGTTCGATATCTTTGGTGAAGGTACTTTACAGTACCAAAGAAAGTTGTGCATTCCTAATGTCAAGTGTTTCCAATAAAGAATCTTGGCTAAGGTTCATGAATCATGCTACTTTGTACATCCCATCTCGATGAAGATATATCATGATCTTAAAGAGATATATTGGGGGAATGGTATGAAAATGGTCATGGTTGATTTCGCGGCCAAATGCATGATGTGTCAATGAGTTAAAGTTCAGCAAATTAGACCTGGTGGGTTGTATCATAAAATTAAATTGCCTAAATAGAAATGGGAGGTAATCAATATGGAATTCATTAACAGTCTTCCTCAATTGCAGAACCAATTTGATTTGATTTGGGTCATCACGGATAGGATGGAAAAGTTTGCTCACTTTTTGCCAGTAAGGACTACCTTATTAGCGGAGGATTATGTGAAGTTATATCTTCAAGAGATTGTGAAGCTTTATGGGTTATCTATTTCGTTTATCTATGATCATGGTGCGTTGTTTTCAACTCATTTCTTGTGGTCTTTTTAGAATGGATTGGGTACTAAGGTGAGTCTGAGTACTTCTTTTCACCCCCAGTCAGATGGGTAAGCGAAAAACACTATTTAGACATTAGAGGATATGATTCATGCATGTGTGATTAATTATGGTGGCAGTTGGGTTGAGCATCTACCTTTGGTAGAGTTTGCTTACAACAAGAGCTACCATTCTAGTATTGGTATGGCCCTTTTTGAGGCATTGTATGGTAGGAGGTGTAGATCTTCTATTGGTTGGTTCAAGCTTGGCGAGGCATATATGTTTGGTCTGGATTTGGTCTATCAAACTATGGAAAAGGTAAAGGTGATTTGGGATAGGCTCCAAAGTCACAAAAAATCTTATGCGAATGTAAGGTGCAGAGATTTGGAGTTTGATATTAGAGAGAAAGTGTTCCTAAAGGTATCTCCCATAAAAGGAATGATGTAGTTTGGTAAAAAGGAAAAGCTCAACCCCTAGTTTGTTGGTCCTTATGCGATTTTGGAAATGGTTTGTAATGTGGCTTATGAACTGGAGTTGCCTTCTAATTTGGGCTCTATTCATTCAGTATTTCATGTTTCCATGTTAAGAAAGTGCATTGGTGATCCTTCTTTGATTGTTCTTTTGGAAGGGTTAGGTATCTTAAACTTTCTATCTTAAAAAGAGGTCCCAATTAAGATCTAGGATAGGTAGGTTTGTCAGTTGTGGACCAAGGATGTGGCTTTGGTTAAGGTTCTTTGGAAGAACCATAAGATGGAAGATCCTACCCGGGAAGCAGAGGAGGACATGAAGTCCACATATCCACATCTATATTTTGCTCCTAGGATTCATGTGGAAGGTATGTGTTCTTCAACACATCTTTATTTTTGAGTTTGTTAAAGGAAAGATTAATATCTTTGCATCTTTCTTTTCAAACTTTGTTAAGGGTTGGATTGATATTAGATAATGCAAATGACTCATATATGTGGTAACCCCTACCTTGTCCGTCCTTCGGGGATGAATGTTCCTAGAGTGGAAGACTGAAACAACATGGTTTCTGGACCTTAGAAAATTTCCTTGATTTATGATTTCTGGGAATGATACAACTTAGGGGAATGAGTCATACACTAGGGTACGGGTGGTGTGGTCTAGTCGTATGCTGACCAGTATTAGTTGGTGAGATGGATTTAGTTACTATAATGGGTACGACCTAGGTGGTACGAGTTGTATCGGTGGATATGTGTTGTTTGGTTACTTTACTTAACCTTAGACTTGGTAACTTTAATTGGATCTAAGTACAAGTGGCTCACTATGATCCATAAGCAAGGGTACGAGTCATACCCAAGACTCGTATAATGGTCAGTGTTCAAATCTTCTAAGATTTTATTCTGTCAGGGGTACAGTTAATAGGTACTAGTCATACACTGGGAAATGACTTGGGTTTAGGTGTGTCCTACCTTAGACAGTGTTGGGTCCAAGGGAGGATCCTAGGGTACGAGAGGTGGGTACCACTTATACTAGATGGGTATGACTCATGAGGGTCAGTCGTACCATATGACGGAAATTAAGTGCAGTTTAAGTGAGGGCAATCTGGACATTTCCCCACTTATCTGAATAACCACAACCGAACAGTTCTTGTATACCCATGTGGCTATGATGGATTTACCCACTGGGTAGAGAATGAGAAAGGCTCTGCTAGGATTTTGGGAAAGACTTCGAAATCAACTTCTACATATGGAGTAACAAAACACAAAGAAGCTCCTGGACCTATCAAAGCATAAATATACAAATGATAAACTTGTAATGTACCAGTGACCACATCAGGAGAATTTTCCTGATCCTGTTAGGACTGAAGAGCATAGAGTCTATTTGAGTGCTACCCACTGGTGGCACTGAATAAGGCACCCTGCTGATTCAAGCGACCAGACTGAGCTGGAGCAAGGTTAAGCTGACCCTGGGAACCTGACGGGGACAATCTCTGACTTTGTATCCTGTCTTTCCATATCCAAAACATATATCCAACTGTTGGGTGAGAGGATTCATTCAGGCACTTCTAACACTACCCTGAGGTTTAGGGCCTGATGCCTTATCTCTGTTTCCATGTTTGAATTTTGGCATTGGAGCACTAGATGATGACGAGGCTGGAACTAAAGATTTTGGGCAGAACTAAGAATAATTTCTGCTGTCTGGCTTAGGCTGAGAAAATTTCAAACTACCTATTCTATCCCTCTTGTCCTGCTTCTCTCTCTCCTTATTCTTTTGATCTCATTAATTAGCATCGTGGTTCTGCACTCTTTAACCACAATAACATTTACCCCCAACACAAACTTTCTCATCTTAGACCTGCTATCCACTACCATATAAGGACCATATCTGGATAATTGAGTAAACTTTAGAGAATACTCTTTCACTAATATGCTGCCCTGCTTCAGATTGATAAATTCTAGAACCTTTGCTTTCCTCAACTCTTGTGGGAAGAACCTATCCAAGAAAGTAGTGGTAAACTCCTCCCATTCTATGGGCCCTGCTTCTGTGGCCCTTTCTACTTTCTACTATTTGAACCATGAGTGAGCCATATCCTACAACTGATATGTAGCTAGCCCAGCACTCTCACTAGCAGTCTCCCCCATAATATCATTAACTATCTGCACCTTATCAATAAATTCCTGAGGTTCTTCACCTGACTTAGACCTGGTGAAAGATGGAAGGTTATTCGGGTGAAGTACCGAATCCTGGTAGCCACCGTGTTGGACACTAAGTTGACTGGAACAATAGCTGGGTGCTCATTCTTGGCTACTACAGCATGAGCTGGGGTGGTGAAAGTTGTTCTAAACTTAGCATAAGAGACATGTTCATCCAGAGGATCTGGCTGGACGGGCTGGGGTTCTGGCTGGTCTCCTTTTCCTCTTCCCTTAGTTCTTTTGGGAGGCATATTTTGTAATGGAAGAGAAACTTAGATTAGAAAAAGGGTTTAAGAGGAGTTCATACTCACTCACACGACATGAGTACTGAAAGAAGGGAAATTGTTCCTTAAACATCTCATAGCCTCCTGTCCATAAGTGTGGAGTGCAATACACCTATGCACAAGACTCTACTAGATGTGGCTTTCAGACTTCCTAGGACTCTGTTGAACCTTAGGCTCTGATACCAATTTTTGTAACCCCCTAAGTTTGTACCTCGAATGCTACACGGTGCTAAAAATCCTGAAGGACCACTAGCTAACCCATGACTAGTACCTGTTGTGAGCACTTAATAATAAAGACGCTGAAAAAATAGAATAAGGAAGTAACTGCAAAAACTGCCATAAGGTTCAAATCTAAAAACAACACTATATACGGAAATTTGAATGCTGGAAAATAAGTGTCTGAAAACACTCTAGTCTGATGAGCCTCTAAACTATCTTACATATGGAGTTGATGGGACAAGTCCATAGCTAACTCTAACTGACTACTAAAATACCTAAAATGCTAAAAAAATAATCATGTCATCGAATTATGAGGACTCAACACTACGCTGTCTGCTGAGAAGCTGCACTACTGAGAATGCTCTCGGGCTTATTCATCTGAACCTATGATATAAGACATCATAGAGTAAAAAGAATGCGTCAGTACTTTGAATGTACTGGCATGCTCAGTGAGGTAGGCTGAAAAGCATGGGTTCATGATGCATGAACAATACTAACTGAATAACGTGAGTATGACTGAATGAGAGTACATCCATGAATACATAAAATGTAACTGAGATTGTGATAATACTGAATACTAAGTCTGAATACTAATTTACTGATATATGAGTTTACTAATACTGTATTACTGATAAATGAGTGACTGTATCTGATAGTCCTATTTCTGTAGAATTGAACTGAGTTCTATACTAACATTGAAGCTGAAATTGATACTGTGGAAGGTAATCATCTATCCGACATACCCCTTTCTAAATAGATTGGGGTCCAACCTGTAACCCCAATTGGAAGGGTGTCAGTATCGTGCCACGGGTAAAGACAACTGAAGAGATACCCTCATCTAGCGGTACTCTAATGAGAACAGTGTAACCGTAAACTGAGAAGTTAAAATATCTCATCAACCCTCAACTTGCAGGTTTGATGTGTCAACCTATGCTGGATACATAGTTCTGGAATGTAAGGGTTGCTTCTACGCAATACACCCTTTACTGGAAGGTGAGTCACCATCCTTGGGTTCACTCGGTGCTGAATCCTACTCCCAACTAAATAAACACTGAACTAAATACTGAGCTGGACTGGATTGATACTGAGTTTACTATGTTTTCTTGAGTTTTGAAACTGACTAAGAGTACTATTGATCGTGACCTGACTGAGACTATCCTATAACTGTCAGTGGATCTAGGTATACACATAAATATTTGGGTAATAAATACCCCCAGGACTCGATAGCATAAATATTAAAGAGTAACATAAATCATGAAGGCACAACAATGGCTACATGTTCATAATTCACTTTCTAAGAAATTTCATCAATATCTTGTAAATCATGAACTTGTACATGTATAGGGATGCATGTTATCCTGTCATAAGTACACCAACAATTTTCATAGGCATTTTGGCAAACACATAGGAGACATCACATTATACTTGGGCATGAATACTAATTCAATACATCATGGCTACATTAATCACTTCAATTTCAAAGATTTCAACCCACATGCTAACATAAATTCATGGAATTCATTAAAGACATCATCTTGGAAATCACGCAACAAGATTAACATTAATACAAACAACCCACAACATGGAAATCATGATTTAAGATTTAAAAAAAAGGTTTCTGCAACTCCAAGGGTCAAAGAGGCCCTTGGATGAACACTTTACATACCTTTATTCTTGTTTTTTAGAAGATTGATGGTAGAATTCTTGAGATTTGAATCTTGAATTGAAAACCCTAATGCTTGTTCTTGAAAGTGTTTTGAGAGAAAGTGAGTATATTCTGGTGAATGGTGGCTTAATTTTGTATTTTGGGGTGAATAAGGGTGGGGAAATTAACCTATTTACCGCCATAACCCATAACTAAAATTTGCTGAATTAGGCAACCCCTCGCGTCGCGACCCCTACTTGGGTTGACTACCTATCATGATGCGACCCATAGATGGGTTTATTGGGCCTCGCAACGTGGGGCCATTGCGACCCCTCACTGTTTTTAGCATCCAAACTCGCCCTTATGCTAGTCGAAAAAACCTAAAACTCACCCGAGATAGCCTACAAGTGACCCTAATCATGAATCAATTTGAAAATTGAAAAAATAAGGTCATGAAGGTTGTGAACTAGTATTTACAAACTACAAAGGCTAAAATGACTCTAAGTATAAATACTTAGCTGAATTTTCTAAGTCTGGGACCCCTTAGTAGACTTTAAAGAACTGAGTCAAGCTTAGAATTTTGTGGGGTATTACAATGTTGTTGAATGATTTCAAGATGATTATTTATCTGGATGTTTATTATGAATTTCCATGAACTAAAGCATGAATTCTAAGTTCTAAGTATAAGTATTGAGTTTACAAGAAGATTCTGCTCTTAAGCTCCATTGATAATTTCTATGATATGATTTAAAGAAAATATTGATCTTTTATCATAACAAAAGATATGAAATCCACATTTGTTCATATTGATTATGATTTAAAGTAAAGAGAAGAACAATTGGTTTTTATTCTATAAACCTTTATGTTAATTTAAGGTGGATTTCATAAAGTATGAGCATATAAGTATTTTAGGAGTAGTATTTAGATCCGAGAAACGATTTGAATGAGCGTATCCTAAATTCCTGGAAACTACGAGCCAAGCTTTTTCTTAATATGGATGAAGTATAATGATCACTTAAGATTAAGATTATATTTTAATGGCAAGGGTAGAACAACTCTCCCCAACGTGGGTAATACATTGGACTCTATGGTAGCTCACATAGTTTATGTCGACTAGAATAATCTCCCATAAGAAAGAACAAAAGTAATGGTTTTAGAAACTAAGTGTTATGGCTCACAAATTTTATCCTCATGCTTAATTATTCATGTTTATGATTCTGCCGTTCTTATTTATATCAAGCTGAAGGTGATCCATTTACACTTAACATGTATCATTTGAAAGTATATATGTATATCCAGTTATAGTTTTTCTTATGTATTCACCTCCACATACATGATACATTTCGGAAGTATTGACCCACATATATGTCTATGTGCTACATTGTCTTATAATGTAGGTTATGGTGCTTATTTCAAGCAGCACAATTGACTACGGGCATCATCACCTGCATCCTAACTTTTGTTGAGTCCTCATTATCTGAGGACCAAGTTTTTTAGTTATGTGTTCGCTGTTTGAAGTGTTTTAGTTATGTGATTTCTAGCTATGTTTGGGTCAGTTGGGGTCTTTCCAGTGGCTCTCTAGTAATCAGTAGAGGCTTGTCAGACTATTTATGTTTTAAGATCAAAGAGTGGTTTGAGGACTCCCAGGTTAAAGACTTTTATTAAGATATGTCATGGTTTAATTTCAAGTTTATATTTCTGTTAGTTCACTGTTCATGTGAGTTGCAAGTTTAGTAGGTATCATGGGTTTTCTTAAGTCTATTCGTAGCCTTAAGCATCGTGTGATGTCTAGATACTTCCGGGGCATTCCAAGTTGAGAGTTTTGTGGTATTTTTACCCCTTTTTCTTCCTTTAAACATAAAATAATCCCATTCCCTTTAGTTTTCAAAGAGGGTTTTACAGTGAATTCATCATCCGGGATCCAAACATCGAATTGAGTTTAATTTTTTTTTGTATTTCTGGCATGTATCTCATTCCCACGATTTAATTTTACATTATGGCACTTATTTATTCATTATTTATGTATGTTTGATTGATGGAATTGAAATTAGGTTGACGGATTTTGATTGGTATCACTTGAACTACTTTTCCCAAGATTTATATTGATGATTTATGCTTTAAATTTATATTTTTTGGACTGATTGGGTGCATTGTTGTCGGAATTGGAATGGGGAACATGGGTTTCCCCAAATTGATGTCTTTTGGATTGATAATGGCATTAAACCTAACCCACTTTGTAAATTTGGTTTTTGAACATGGATAATTGCATAATTCAACTTATGTATGAACCCATTGCATGACATTAATGGATAAATGGTTAAAACAGATTTGAAAGACCCTTGGTGGCCATGCTTTGGATATTAAACTAGAACTTGCCAGTCAAATGGTTACATGGATCTATTTGGCATGATTATCTGATCTTGCAAGCATAACTGGTATGAAGATACCAAGTGGTAAATGCCTTAATATAAGACTCTTGGGTTAATGGTTGGGATTATGTGCAAATTATTTTAAATTGGGCTTAAAAAGAATTGTATAGTTCACCGTGAAGGTGTAGTCCTGGGGGGCCTAACAATGAAAACCAAATTTTCTGGTGTTGGGGTCTAATTGATTAAGTGAATGTTGTAGTAACTTCCACATTTGATTGAATAGTGGGTTCTTTAAGGTTCTCCTTTCTGGGGTAGGTATATGTAGGTGTTCGACATGATCCGCTGCGTTGGTTCGTGATAGTGAGAATGAGCTTCTAAATCTTCTTCACATTAAAAATGTAGGGAAAAAAATTATGCGATTGGTACATTTGAATGTACCGAGTATGTAGGGAAATAACCAAATTACATAAAGAGATGATAGCAATGTGCATTAATTAAAAGACAAGAAGGATAGATTACATAAGGATTTATATCGACTAAAAGTAAGACAACTTAAAGACTATGAAGGAGTACTTCTGAAAGACAATGCACATGTGAAACCATAATTTGTGAAAATCATATTTGAAGGGATGTAGATCTAAAAATATATTAAAACGTGAAAGGATTATATAATGAAAAGCCTAAAAATGAAGTTAAATCTCTTAAATGTGAGTTTGTTAACCAACATAAACCATGTGTGCAACATGGAGTCAAGTATTATACACCCATACTGAAAAAGGTTGTTCTAACTGGCTAGAGTTAGAATCATAAACAAAAG
This sequence comes from Capsicum pubescens, assembly GCA_030864215.1. Taxonomy (NCBI): domain Eukaryota; kingdom Viridiplantae; phylum Streptophyta; class Magnoliopsida; order Solanales; family Solanaceae; genus Capsicum; species Capsicum pubescens. Next base: position 339,298,955 of record CM061548.1, read on the forward strand.
AATCCTGGAATGAGCCTAAAAAGGGGAAAGGTGCCAATATCAACTAATGGAAGACCCTTATCCTACCGTGGAATGTAGTTATGGAAATTCAGTTTATTATGAATAGTTTTTCTTATATTTCTAAATACTACTCCCAAAAATATACTTGTATTCATATCATATCATGTGACATATCTAAATGTCAAAATAGTTCAAAAATCATAATGACATATCGAGATGTCATACTACTCATGAATATCACTTTTGTTAGAAAACTATTCATAACCATTGATGACATATCTGTATGTCATACTAATCATGGACCTTACATTTGTGATAAAATTGTTCATAAGCATTAATGGCATACCCGAATGTCACACTAATCATAAATCATACTTGACATATCTAGATTCCATGATGTTCATAAATCCTGTTGTAGTGAGACTAATATCTATTTCATATAACAATTTATATGCTAAAAATCATGTATTTAAAATCATGTCTCTTCAGTATAGAGTTCAGAGTATATAAGAAACCCTGAAGCATGAATATTGATGCATAAATCATGATTTAGATAAAAAATTATATGTTCATCATGAAATAAGCATAAACTAATTTTAAATTTGAAAATTAATGATGCTTCTATTTCTATTTCATGTCCACCAGTTTTATTGCATTCGTACTAAGTTTGAGACCATGGAGTTACATCATATCAAATAATTTATTTCATGCTAAAATCTTGCATTGTTTATTAAATCACAGGGTTTCATGTTAAATTAAACTATTTTTAAACCATAAGTTCAAGTATGTGATTATGTCATAAGTAAACCATAAAGTTCATGAATTCTAGTATGAATATGTAAATAAGTTCATAAGAAAGTATAAAATAAAAATTAAGAGAACTTGGGTATGAACCCTAGCTATTAAATTCATAATTTGTTTTAAGAAAATGAAGTTCTTGGGCACAAGGACAGAGTGAAACCTTGTTGAAACTCTACATAACAGAACTTGATGATTTCTAGAAGTGAAATCCTAAACTAAGTACTTGAAATTTGAATATTGAGTAGAAGATCCTTTCTTGACTTTTTAGAGGTTTGAGAGGAGGAAATGAGGATTTAGGAGTTATAAGGCATATTTGATATATTTCTAGAATATAAAAAGAATTTATAGAGGATACAGGACAATAATATCCCTCTTGAAATGTAAAACAAAGGAAAAACTTTAAAAATTGGAGAAATCAAGCACGACCATGCGGCTGGAGCATAGGTTTGTATGGTTATTCGTGCAGCATTGGTGGAGCCACTGCCTTACCCACACCGTCAAATGGTTGAAGTCCTCTTTATATGGTGGATCGCACAAACATCATAGTGTATAATAAAAAGGTAATAACTTAAAACACGTAACTTGGAGTGATGAACGGTCGATGGCATTGGACTCGAAGACCTTTAATTTGGTAGGTCTTGATGTCATGACCGAAAATACCAGATCGTGAAGTCACCTATTCTAATTTACCTAGAAAGGAGAACCCCTTACCATACCTTTAAGAAATCAAGAATAAGTCTTTGTTTAAATGATGAAATTAACTTTATTATAGAAAAACCTTTGCAAAAAATATGGAATTATAACTACCCTAGAATATAGTCCAAATAAGTACAAGAGCTATTAAAGGAAAAATAAAATTGGACACAACTTCCACCATGAATGAGAGAAGTTAGAGCTACTGAAGGATCACTATCACAATAGTTAAGAAACCAATAATGATTCCCACAAAAGATTATATCCCAGAAAGGGTATAGCAAGAGTAACATAAATGCAAACCATATGTACTGGTAAGCCTCAGCGGTTGACCCGAATTGGATTACACCAATATAATATAAATATGTAAAAATAAACATGTACTCTTTAAGACTCATTACCCAACCCCCTTACTATCTTTTGGTTATGAATCCTGAGACACTTTTCTTTTTCCTACGACTCTACCACCCCAGACCACTAAGCCTAGACTTACACCAAGAACCAATGTAATTTTTAAAATACAACTACAATAAGGGAAAGACCTAGTCCTAATTCAATAACCTAATAAGTCACCTAACATAAATGGAGAAGTACCATTAAGACATGTAACGTATCCACCCTCTCCCTCTCCCTCTGAACATTATCTCGGATTTAACCCATAATATACACTATTCCTACTCCCAGTCCCATTGACATAGAACTCCTTAATAAACCTTAACCCCATTGGTCATTTCACCACTAGAGTCATTATAACAAGTCAAGCCATAATAACAATTAATGATTAAGTTCAAAGCAACCTACACTTAACAAAAATATAGTGCCACAAGTTAATCTATACTCAAAACTACCATACACTTAGTTGAACAAGTATCAAATGAGCAGTTTTAGGATATTCAATCAACAAGTCAACATCTTATCACCAAATCAAGTTTAGACAAGATAAGTCAGTACAAGTCAAGAGAAAACAAGTCAAGTCAAACTAGAACTAAGTCAACTACCCTGACACTAACAATATCAAGTCAGCAAATAATAACTCTAATAATAGAAATCTCAAAATATATGAAAAGTAATCAGTCCATACAAGAATCCCAAATGTATCAAACATATAAATATATTCCTCAATTCACTCATGGAACCATCAAAATGACTCGAACCTCATAAATACATTCTACGGGTGATACATCAACCCACCAGACATGACCCACAGGGGATAAATTATATCCATGTACTAAAACCCTAAACACAAGTGTCTGCTAACATTGTTTCACCAATAACCCATACGAATATTACAGTTATGGAAATATTCCATATTAAGTAATAAGGTAGGAAAAAATCATACAATAACATAAGATCATTTACATAAGCCCCTAACTTTAACCAATTTTAGCCATTTTAAACCAAAGGCCTAGACATAAAATTTCCATCCATCTATGTTATATTTATGCTCGTAAATCCAAATCTATACTACTCAATTAACCTTAGCTTACCTAGATGTCAACCAACTATAGAAAGAATAAACGAATATGATATTCAACCTTGCCAGGATCACGGACACAATAATCCTTGATCCCCCATCCTCACCCATTTCTTCTCTTCTCCATGGTTCTAAGATATTGGAGGCAACTCTAAGGGTTTTTTAGAGCCTCTCATGTCGTTTATTTAAGATTGGGTGGAGAAAAGAAATAAAAATACTTAAGTAGGTATTCTGGTCTACGTCATGTTGCTATAATGGAATGCACATTATTATAGTAGCATCACAATAGTAGAATAAATCCCTTTATAGTGAGTTGATGTTAGTCCAATCCAACTTTTTTAAGTTGTAAGATTTTAATACACGTGGCCCTACATAATTTTACTAATGAATCCCCATTAATATCCATATTTCAAACTAATATCGAGGTGTCTCGTAGTAGCAATAAATTTGATCATCATAATAGATTCCAATTTACCCATTGTTCAATCTTTAATGATTAAGAAGAAGGAATAATCTAAGTCTAGATTCTTAAACTTAATGAATCTCTACAAAAATTGAAGCAACTAATTACCAATACCTGGATCCTAATCCAAAATTAAAATACCTAACAAATTACATAAACATAAATGCCTAAATCCTATTCACTAAACTTCTTGTATAGACACCCTTTTACGATCTAATAAGAAGAGGTATTTTTTGCTCAGAAAGGCACCATGCAAAATAAGATTAGAAGACACTTGTGCCTTGGATTTAGTATACATCACTTATAGAGTGTATGTACGAGGGTCAGGTGAGTTTTACAATTTCATAAGTGAACCAAAAAATATAAATATACTTGATATATTTTGATTCTTATGTGGTTAGGTTACTTATCATATATTTTGGAAATTCTATTATTGGAGTCATGGTTTTCTCATTTGAATTTTGTTAGAGTCAGGGTTGTTGACTTGGTCATGCTTTGACTTGACTTGTTGTTGCTTGACTTGTCCAGACTTAGCTTGGCTAAACTTGATTTGTTGATAATATGTTAACATATTGATTAAATATACTAAATTTCTCATTTGATACTTGTTCTACCTTATGTATGTTAGTTTTGAGCATGGATTAACTTGTGACACAATATATTAGTTAAGTGTGGGTTGCTCAGAACTTAACCATTAATTCTTATTGTGTCTTGACTTGTTATAGTGCCTTCTGTGGTCAAATAACCAATGAGGTTAAGGTTTTTTAAGGGTTTTTGTGTTAGTAGAATAGGAAAAAGATTAGTGTAAGTTATGGTTTAAATTCGAGCAAATGTTCAGAGGGAGAGGGTGAGTGGACAGGTCATACATCCGAATGGGCCTTCTCCATGTATGCTAGGTGACTTATTATGTTCTTAAATACTGCCTAAGATTTTTTCTTGTTATAGTTACCATTTAAAATTTAAGTTTACCCTCAATGTAATGCAATACTTAGTGGTCCAAGTTGGTAGAATCCCAAGAGATAGAGTGATGTCTCATAATTTATAATTGGAAGATTGTAAAGGGATTTGGGAATTAGTCTAAGATAATGCATGTTTTCTTTTCAATATTTATGTTATATTGGTGTAATTCAATTTGGGTCCATTGATGAGGCATACTGGTATGTATGGTTTGTAATGATGCTACTCAAGCTATACTATTTCTAGGGCATAGTTGTTACACCCCACATTTTTAGTCTTGAATTTGAACCATCATTCCTATGTGTGTAAACTTTTATCCAAATATTTAGATATGAATATATGTGTCATGATCATTTACCTAGTGTGTGAAGTGCCATCGAGGTGAAAAATATTCATCGGAAGCACTTAGAGCAAAGTCGAGTTGAGAACACTTGTATCGATTGAGTTTTTAGTATCTGATTCTACAAGATTCCACTTTAAATAAGCCTAATTTCTAGAATATAACAATTCAGGTGGCCTACTATATATCAAATCAAATATCTTTGAGTCTTATTTCTAATGCATTTGTTTTCACCTTAATGTGTCATAGGAGTAGAAGGTTATACTCTTTTTACTTTGGAGTGCCCGTCTATCAATAAGGTGACAACTTGAGTGATAAGCCATCAATGAAGTGACGAGCTATCAATCTCTTCGTCAGCCTTAAAAAATATCCTACATCACTTAGGAAAGGTGATTACTAGTTTGATAAGCTATGTAACACCTCAATTTTTTTGAATCGGAACACCACACGGTGCTCATGATCCCGAAGAACCACAAGATAACCCTCTACTAATATTTGTACCTGATCACTGCATAATATAATATAATAAATGCAAAAAATTGGCAGAACCATAAGGTTCAAAACATCTAAAATACTCAAAACTGAACACTGAATACTGATACATCTGTCTGTAAAGCCTCTAACTGTCTGAACTGTGGAGTTGATGGGACATGTCCCCAACTAACTATGCCTATTTAAAATAAACTGAGACTAATGCCATAATAGAATAAGGATCATACTTAAATAAAGAGGACTTACTGCTACACTTACTGTTGCTAACTGAGTATGGACTGCTAAGGGTGCTCTGGATCTCGCACTTCTAAACCTATGGTATAAGACACCATAGTGCAAGAGAAAAGTATGCGTCAGTATTTTGAATGTAATGGTATGCTAGATGAAGTAAGGATAAATACAAATACTTATTCATGAACATATCTTAACTGAATAACATGAGAGTACTGAATGAGGACATATGCATGAATGCACAAACCATAACTGAAATCATCGTGACTTTGAATACTGATACTCAGATATTTCTTTACTGACATATGAACTCACTACTAATACTGAGATACTGAATAAATAAATCTTCTGATATTGATAACTGAGTACTGAAGTTGAGATCAGTCCTTTCTAGCGAAAGATCTCTGAATCTTTTAATAATAGAAATGACGGACTGAGTTTGAGATCAGGCCTATCTAACGGGTGATATCTGGTTCTATTAGTACTGATACTGATTAAATTTATGTGATACTAAGCCTATCTAGCGGGTGGTCCATAAATCTATGGAACTATCTAAGTTCCTTACTGAGATGGGTGATTGTATCTGACAGTCCTAATTTCTAAGTTCTACTCTGAAGACAGATACTGAAACTTCAACTATGGGAGTTCTCACTTAACCGACATGCCTTGAATTTAATATAGTGGGGTCCAATCTATAACCCAGCTGGAAGGGTGTCAATACTGTGCCACGGGTAAAGACCTCTGGTATGGTCAAGCCTCTTTAACGGGTGACCCTGAACAGGAAGTCAAGCCTAAGGAAATATGATAGTCAAGACTTAATATATTGGGTGACTCCTGGTCCTATGTTGGATATGCAGTTCTGGAGTTCAAGGACTATTACTAACGACTCTACCTCTCTAACGGGGAAGTCGTCATCCCTGCACTCACTCTCTTCTAATGCCTACTCCCAATTAAAAGACACTAAACTGATTCTTAGACTGTACTAGACTAAGCTGAATTTATTACTGATTATCTTACTTGACTGATCTGACTGAGTTTACTTGATTTCGTTATTTGATGGAATACATATAAATTCTACTTTCTGTCAGAATATCACTGAGTTATGTAACTTACTGAGCTTTACTAAAATCTGAACCGAATACTGAATACTATTGCGGTCCAAACTGAATACAGAACTGGGTTAGACTGATATTGAGACTGGATTGAACTACTACTGAGATTACTGAATTTTCTTAAGTTTGTACTGGATGAATACTACTGATCATAGCACGACTGAAATTATCTTGAGACTGACTCGGCTCTAGACAAGAAGCTAAATTTTCGGGTATAGATACCCCCAGGACTCGATAACATAAAAGTAAAATATAACCATTCTTGAATAATCATGACCATGGACTTTGATTCACAATACAATCAATACGATATCTCGTCAATCACTTGAATGTCATACATATGTAAATGTATAGGTAATGTATACTAATATCTCATAATTGCTCACTAAGGAATACACATAGATAAGAATGCATGCAACTTATCATAATACATTCACTAAGGCATTTCAACAAACGCTTGGCATGCACTAGTTATTACAAAATTGGGGATTTCATGCTTAACATACTAAATAGGGACTATAATCTTTACTTTAGCATTCTATCAAATATATAGGGAGCATGTTTTGGTTATACCACAGATTCTATACTTAATCATCATGAATACATCAATATCATGCAACTTAAAGAGGGTTTATCATGAACATCATACAATTCACCACATACTAGAATCAACTCTTGAAATTGGTAGTCTAAATCATGAATTAAAACTCAACAATACAAAATCATGAACTCTAATACACATAAATCATGAAATCTCATAAATACGTAAACTTCAAAATTTTGAAAAGGATTCTTGGGCTTCTTGGGTGGAAGGAACCCAAGAATCAACATCTAACATACATTAGAAGACTCTTTCTTAAAGGTTCTTGAAGAAAATACTTAGTATTGTTCTTGATTTCTTGGCTAGGGTTCTTTCCCCTTTGAGAGATAAATATAATGTTCTTGAGAGAAAAGTTAGGAAAATAATGGAATAAGGGCTTATTGGGCATTTTATTTCATATTTAGGGCTAATAGGGGTCATGGGAAAAGTATAAGATGCCTTGGAATTAAATAAAAGAATCTGAAAATTCCAATTTTTCATGCTGGCGCGACGCACCATAATCGCGCCAGCTTACTAAAAATTGGACAATTGAGAAACTGCTTGATGCCGCGATGCGGTGAAAATCGTGTTGCCACCTTGGTTGCAAACTGGAAATATACCGCAATGCGATGGAATCGCGGTGTCTGACTGTATTTTGATGATTTCCATTTTGGCTGACTTTGCGACGCGCCAAAGTACCAGGTGGTACACTGTCTCACTAAAATGGCTCTAACTCTTCGCCCGAGTGTCGGATTTGGGAAAATTTAGTATCGACGGAAATCTTATTCAATTATCCACATGAAAAAAATTCTATATTAGGGAAATTCAACATAGTTTAAAATATTTCTCACTTGGAATGTCAGACCTTACTCTTCTTAAGGATGAAACTCGACTTGAAGAAAGTTTGGGGTATCACAATATCTCCCCCTTGGAAACATTCGTCCTCGAATGTTGCTTTTTAGGCTAAGAATACTGATCAACTGAACTTACTTAAGGATCGTGAACGTCTGAAACATGACTATGTGATATGAAGTTGTTGATATATATAGTTCTTATACTGGACATACATATTTGATGCATGGAATTCTCAATCGAAGCTACTCATAAGCTGAATTCTCATAATGGATATGCATATCTGATGCATGGATGCGTGATGGAGTTTCTCTCATGAATGCATGACTGTATACATTGAAGAGATGAACTTTTTCTACCTAACATGCATATCTAATGCATGAATATAATTGATTCTTGAATACATGATTGAGTATGCAATGATAACTGGTGTTAACTTCGTAAGGAGAATCTGAACATGCAACTGAATGAGTCTAATGACATGAAAGCATCGTAATACTATGGGCTATATCCCCATTGGGACTCGATGTCCCTAGAAGAACACTTCGCTGAAATACTGAAGCGGTGCACGGGCCACCTACGAACTGGGTCATGATTGATCGTCTGAGATTTGAAACTAATGCATGACTCATGAACTGAGTTATACTCACAACTACTAGGATACTATATCTTGGAATAGTTATATTTTGGGAATTTTTGATAGCATGATCAGGTGAAGAGATGAGATAAAAAAATATATAAATCTGACTGTTCGACTGCTAAACTGACTTGCTGGCTCTACTAACTAACTCATGTTGAAAACTTAAGCTCAAAATGGGAGAAAAGGATTTAAGGATGCATATCATAAAGATGAAGGACACATAACATACCCAAATATATATTAGGGAGCCTTTCCTAATCATGGTGAGTTTGAAGCGCATATAGTCTGTTCTGATGCTGACCACTATGGGCACCGAAAGTGGCACCCTGCTGACGCAATTCTCTACCCCTCTGAGCTAGCACTCTATATTTTTGCATTATGTGGCATGGCTTACCACATCCAAAACATACCTGACTATTAGCTCTGCGTACAACTAGGTGATTTTTGCCACACTCTCCACAAAGCAGATAGGTACGAACACCACTAGCACTACCCTAGGCTTTGGAGCCTGGTGCCCCATCATGACTGACATCCCCGAACTTTGGTGTAGGTACAGTAGATGAGGATGGAGATGGAACTAAAAACTTCTGACTATGTTGAGAACGGTTATCACCCTGCGACCCTACCTGAGAGAAATTATAACTACCTATTCTATCCTTCTTACTCACTCTCTCCCTTTTTTTCATCTTATCGGCCTCAATTTTCTATGCATGCATCATCAGTATAGCAAGGTCCATATATATATTTAGCATAGAAGTCCTACACTCTTTCAACACTAACCCAGATACACCAGTCATAAACTTACTCATACTCTCTCTAAGGTCAGCTATCAAATCGGGACCATACTTAGCTAACTGATTGAACTTAAGGCAATACTTTATTACTGTCATAGAGCCTTGCCTCAGGTTCTTAAACTCTTCTACCTTATCTTCTCTCATCTCTAACGGGAAAAAATTATCTAGAAAGGCATCCTAAAACTCCTGCCAAGTCATGGGAGTTGCATCCTTCCCTCTACTCTTCTTCCACCTCACTACCCAATCGTGACCAATATCCTTTAGCCTATAGGATGCTAACTCTAAACTCTCCCCCTTAGAAACATGCATAATATTGGTGATTTTATTTACCTCCTCAAGATAAAGTTATGGGTCCTCACCTGCTACTGACCCAAAGAATTCTAGCGGATTTATTGACATGAAATCTCTGATTCTGGCTGCGGCTAAACCCCCATCTTGCTGAGGTGGGACTGCATCCTGATGGATACCTTGAACACTAGTGGTCATAGCTTGGTCTAGCACCTGAAAAGATTCCCGAAACTCTGCATGTGACATATTCTTATTCGGAGGATCTACGGGCTGAGGTGGCTGGTTATCAACCCTATGGGCATTATCTCTGCGAGGAGGCATACTATGTAAATGAAAGGGAGAATGGATGAGAATGAGAATCAACTGGAATATATGCATACTCGCATTACATGAATAATGAAAGAAGGGAAACTGTTCCTAAAAACATCTTAGAGCCTCTTGTACATAAATGTGGCGCGCAACACACCCATGCACAAGACTCTACTACATGTGGCTTTTCAGACTTCCTAGGACACGATTGAACCCCTATCTATGATACCAAGTTTGTAACAGCCCAAATCTGATCTAGTAGGGTCCAAACTGTAACCCCATCTAGAAGGGTGTTTATCATATGCCACAGGTAAAGACCTCTGTTATGGTCAAGCCTCTCTAACGGGTGACCCTGAATAGAAAGTCAAGCCTAAGGAAATATGATAGTCAAGCCTTAATCTAATGGGTGACTCCTGGTCCTGCACTGGCTATGCAGTTCTGGAGTTCTGGGACTATTACTAACGACTTTGCCTCTCTAATTGGGAAGCCATCATCCCCGCACTCGCTTGGTGCTAGTTCCTACTCCCAACTGAAAGACACTAAACTAATTCTTGGACTTTACTATACTGAGCTGAATCTATTACTGATTATCTTACTTGACTGATATGATTGAGTTTACTTGATTCTTCTATCTGACGGAATATTTTTGAATTCTACTTTTAGTCGTAAGCTACTGAGTTATGTAACTTACTGAGCTTTACTAAAATCTGAACTGAATACTACTACGGTCCAAACTGAATATGGAACTGGGTTAGACTGATATGGAGACTTGTTGAACTAGTACTGAGATTACTAAATTTTTGTAAGTTTGTACTGGCTAAATTATACTGATCATAGAACAACTAAAATTATCTTGAGATTGGCTCGGCTCTAGACAAGCAGCTAAATTTTCGGGTATAGATACCCTAGGACTTGATAACATAAAAGTTAAACATAACCATTCTTGAATAATCATTACCATGGACTTTCATTCATAACACAATCAATACGATATCTCGTCAATCACTTGAATGTCATACACATGTAAATGTATAGGGAATGCATACTAATATCTCATAGTTCCTCAATAAGGAATACACATGGATAAGAATGCATCCAACTTATCATAATACATTCACTAAGGGATTTCAACAATCGCTTGGCATGCATTAGTTATCACAAAATTAGGGATTTCATGCTTAACATACTAAATAGGCACTATTATCTTTACTTAAGCATTCTATCAAACATATGGGTAACATGCTTTGGTTATACCACATATTCTATACTTAATCATCATGAATACATCAATATCATGCAACTTGAAGAGGGTTTATCATGAACATCATACAATTCACCACATACTAGAATCAAATCTTGAAATTGGTAGTCTACCTTATGAATTAAAATCCAACAATACAAAATCATGAACTCTAATACACATAAATCATGAAATTTCATAAATGCGTAAACCTCAAAATTTTGAAAAGGATTCTTGAGCTTCTTGGGTGGAAGGAACCCAAGAACCAACATCTAACATACCTTAGTAGACTCTTTCTTGAAGGTTCTTAAAGAAAATCCTTAGTCTTGTTCTTGATATCTTTGCTAGGGTTCTTGCCCCTTCGAGAGAAAATTATAATGTTCTTGAGAGAAAAGTGAGGAAAATAATGGGATAAAGGCTTATTGGGCATTTTATTTCATGTTTAGGGCTGATAGGGGTCATAGGAAAAGTCTAAGATGCCCTTGGAATTAAATAAAAAAATCTGAAAATCTTAATTTTTCATGCTAGCGTGACGCTCCATAATCGCGCCAGCTTACTGGAAATTGGACAATTGGGAAACTGATTGATGGCGCGACGTGGTGGAAATCGCGTTGCCACCTTGGTTGCAAACTGGAAATACACCGCGACGTGGTGGAATCGCAGAGACTTACTGGATTTTGGCAATTGCTATTTTGGCTGACTCCACGACGCGCCGAAATACCAGGTGGTACACTGTCTCACTATAATGGCTCTAATTCTTCACCCGAGTGTTGGATTTGGGAAAATTTAGTATCGACAGAAATCTTATTCAATTCTCCACATGAAAAAAATTATATATTAATGAAATCCAACACAGTTTAAAATATTTCTCACTTGAGAAGTCAGCACTTACTCTTCTTAAGGATAAAACTCGACTTGAATAAAGTTTAGGGTATTACAGCCATAACTTAAGTGATAAGCTAGCAATTAAGTCATCACCCTTAACCAGTAACTATTCAAGTTTAGATAGAGAGTGATGACTAGGTTGATAAGTAATCAACTATTAGTTGATAAACTATAAACTACGTCATCAACTAAAAATTATTGCAATTTTATTTAGTTTCCCTAGGAGTATTTTGGTCTTTTCCTCACTTAAAACCTTACTCCCCATGACTTAAATCATCCAATAAGTAATATTATCCATTACTAGTAAGTTTTAAATGCCATTACTCCTATCCATTCTTAAGAACATCAAGATTAGGATTTTCTCATCAAGTCATCTCTCAAGCCTCAAAATTTAAATTTATTCTCAAGAATTCCAACATCCAAGGTCTCAATTCCAAGCTTCTTGTTCAAGGATGCAAATAATTAAGATATGTGGGGTATTCATCAATGGGTTCCTTACACCCATTGATCCCAAAACCCCTCTTTTTGGTTCAAGTATGAATTTTATTCTAATTTGTGATCATCATTCATGTAAATTATGAAATTCATCCATCTTATCTCCCTATTTTACATTTAAGTTATACTACATGCTCCCGTATGTTTGATGTTCCAAAAACCCATGTCATGTTTAGTCTAAATCATTTCAAATTCTCAAATTATGCTTTAAACTGCATAAACATGATATTTTTCCAAGGTTAACTCATTCCTATGTTTATATTCATGAAATTTATCAAACTGTCAAAATATCTCATGCTTTGGGTCTTTGAGTTATGACTTTACGTCACTGTTTTAAGTATTGTTATAAGATTTTGTCATCATTTATTGCTGGGGGGTTATGAACACCCAATACCTATATGTTTATTTATGTTTCAGACCTTTTAGGTAATAAGTTAGTAAAATCATAATTTTATAGTTATACTCAGTATGATATGACCATGATGAACGCTATCAGTTTACATGTTTATGATTACTTCAGACTCTGCATGAACTATTGTTTTCAAAATATCATTACCTGAGCTTATTAGTTATCAATGCACGTACCAATTAGTATTTCAGTGTTTTTCAGTTGGGAGTAGGATTTAGCATCGAGTGGGAATTTTAGGTTTAGGTATCCTACTTCCCCAGAAACTACGTACCGTTGTAGGTTTACGACAGGTTTAGAGGCGTCTCCAGAGAGTGTCCCCTTTTGCCCAATATAGGCTCAGTTTAGTGAGCACTCCAGTTCAGGTTCTACTCAAATGGAAAGGATAGAACAGACTTCCTCAAAATAGGTCAGACGTTGGACTCCATGATAGCTCACATGGTTTATGTCGGTTACATGATAGCTCCCACAGTTTGAGTTAGTATTTAGTTTATCTCAGTTTAGGTTTTCTTGACAAAGTAGACAAATTTCAATATTTATTCAGTCAATTTTACAAATTATTTCAATTATTTAGATTCAGTTATTTAGATATTTATATCATTTCACTACATGCTTTACTTGATCTTCCATTCCCAATTTTACATGTTCATGTTTTCAACTCAGTATCCATACATGATCCTCAGTACAGTTTTAGAATCTATTCATCTTTACATGAGATTTGCATATAGTATTCATGTTTTACCTTTTCCCAGCTTACAGAATAGTTTTCATCTCATTACTTATAAATCTTACTATGACTTATCGTTTATCACGTACAACCATGTTTTAAATACATATTTTTACAAATAACTTATTTCCTCAGTTTTAAAGCATGTTTTAATTATTTCCATGATTTAGTGCATGTCCTCATATACTCAGTACATTTAAAGTACTGAGCGCATATATGTGTTTGTGGCTACATTCCTTCAGTAAGTAGGTACCAGATGCAGTCCATACACCAGAGTCAGAGAGTTCTTAGCATTCGGCTAGTAGGTGATGAGTTCTCATATTTAGGGAACTCTAGTTAGCTATAGTTCATATACTTTATTGTTATTATTGTTATTTATTGATTTGTGATAGTTTGAGGCATGTCCTAGCCACCTACAATCCGTATAGTAGAGGCTTCATAGATTGTGAGTCAGAGTCATATTATGTTATTCAAGTTCTTTCTTTAGTTTTATCATGTTGTAAACTTTATCAGTATTAAATTCATTTAGATTTTCTCATGATTATGTTTTCGCTCAGAAAATTTATCTTTTATTTACATTATAAACCAGTTGTTCAAGCCATATGCCAATACATGGGTTAGATTGGGATCACTTGTGGTTCAAAGTATCGTGTTACGACTAAAGGGTAGTCTCGAATCGTGAAAAACTTGGTATGAGACCATAAGATTCAAGTGACCTAGGGTGTCTATGAAGTCGTGTCTAGTAGAGTTTTACAAAATAGTACGAAGATGTTTTTACTTTTCTTTGAGAGGCTATAGGGTATTTAAGAGATGTTTCCCCTCTTTCATGTCTCAGATCATGCAGTAGAGATGTTCTCTACCTAAATTATGTAGATTCTTATGATACTCCATTCATGTCAACTTTGCCTTATTTTTAAGGTAATAGAAATAGTCAAGCTTAAATTCTTACTGATAGAGATTTCCAAGACAATCTCCAATGACAACTATGAGATTGCATGTAGGCTTAAAAGGATCCCACCAGTTCCTTTATATTCCAAAGTTTGAAAGATATCATTCATGTTCATGAAAATCGTGAACTAAGCCATAGTCAAATATTCCATTATATTTCTTTTCAGAATCCTATGACAACATATGACCTAAACTTAGAAGAATGAACCTAAAAGTTTAGCAGCAGTAAAGTGGGGATAGTTTTTATTTGAATTTAGTAGATTATGTATCTATGGAGCGAGAAAGGTGTTATATAGCTTGTTTAATAGCTTTGTGAGAGAGATTTCTCAATTAAGTGAGACTTAGAGTATGTTAATGCTTTAGTTGGGGTGGAGATTAGGCAACTACCACAATGATAGAGGAGCTTGTTAAGGTTGAGTATGTTCAAAAAATTTTGTGTGGATTAGTATTTCATGATTACTATCCAGTAGTAATAAGTGGCTATTAGTGTATGAAAATTTTTGTGGATATCCATGTTAAGTGTTAGAATCTAAGTTTGAATCATGGATGATTAGGCAAATACGAAAAAAAAATTGAAATTCTAAATGGTGTGAACTCAGGGTATCATGATACTCTCGAAGATTCTAAGATAGTAAGTGCTTAAGTTAATATATGATAACTATTGGGGCTATAGAAAGTTAAGAGTTTTATCCCAGAAGAAAGTATTAGCAACAGGTTTTTCTACTTTAAAAGATAGTCTTTTAGGGTGAGTTTATTATTTAAGTGTATCTTTATATCTCAGACTCTAGAGTAGAGTGATTGCAGTTCAGTTTAGAATTTATGAAAAAGGATCCACAGACTTAGAATAATGGCTTAGAGCTAAGGGGAAAATAATAGAACAAGAAACCAAGTCAAGCTCTCAGATTCTACTTCTGATGTCAGTGTGTTATAGAACAACACTAGGGAGAAAGATACCCGACCCATTCTTATCTCTGTGTAATTTTTTGTTCTTCAGTTATTATGAAATCTACTTATGCCTTACACATCAGCTCCATGATAATAGTTCATGTTCATGGACTTATATAGAATGATTTACACTCCTCATTCCTAGTATAAGGAGTTCCAATTCAATCAGTGGTACAAATCATATTACATGAATTTATGAACTCCAAACTTAGTTCATGAAGCTCATTACGCATGTACTCATGCTTTACAGTATGCTCAATTTCCATAACTTATTGTGTACCCTTAATGACTTGTGAAAATCTGCATTATGCCATGTATGTCCTCAGTTCATATCTCTTTAATGAATTCTAGCTTTTGATACTCTATTTATAAGACTTTAGTTGAGTATCAATGGTCTAACCTTTCAGTGACCTCTCCTTAATGATAAGATAGTGGTGATGAAATATTGATGATTAATGGTTTAGATGGGAGAGATTAAATGTTTCTTGACGAGGAAAGATTATTGTATGCTTGTTTTATATAAGGCTATAATGTTGAAGGAAGATTGAGGTAAATATTTTGATATATGTCAAGGTTAGTTGAGAATTTTATGTGTGTTTTATTGGGAATAGTGCATGGGAGTTAGTATTGACAAGAGATATTTAATAATGTGGTAAAGGTTCCTAGGTGGGTTGGTTGAACAAAAGTTTATATATGGTTATAATGATAGTACTGAATGTCGTGTTTATATATATTTGGATAAATGCATTGTGCATTAGTGAATTCCAAGTAAGAGATTGAATTTAGTGGTTGAAGGGGTAAGAGTAATATTCTTGAGATGAGAGCTCTGAAAACACATAGGATATTGAATCTGTGGTTTACACTGGTATTATGGTGTTATGTGTGGTACCCTTTTACTTTGAGTAGGCTTTAACATGGTGAGAGAATTTAGTTCATCTCAGACTTTAGTAGATGGAGTTAACAACACCCATGTGAGAATTACAAAAAGTTGAATCAATGGGCATAGTATTTTAGAGGATAAGTATAGTCGAGGGATTATTTGAGAAGTGTGTCTAAGCTTGAAAGTTAGCAGTTGTTTTTTCTAAGGTAAAGTGATTCTATCCTAGCTTATTTATTATAGGCCTATAGTCCATGATTATAGAGTTGTAGCCATGTTGAGATTCCTTATACAAATATCTTATTCAGATCATACCCAGAATTATTTGCTCCCTAATGTTATTAGAGATTTTTACAAAGAGTGTTGAATAAATACTCCAGCTGAGAATAAGATTTCAGTATAATTCAGTTTGTATAGCCAGGAATTCAATTTGGCAATCAGATAGACAAATACCTATAGTTTTCCATCTTTTCATCTAGTCTTACTATCTAAATTTTCATGAATATGGCTATTCCAAGAGGTTATTTGTTTGCATCCATGTAAATTGTGAATTCAGTTCAATGCATTCATCATGTCTTTGATTCAAATATTTAATCTTGATTCAGTTCATAAGTGTTCAGTGCATGATCTCATTTTTCCAAGTATTCCAGATCAGACATTGTAATACCCCTTGTACAACCTAAGACTCATTAAATTATGATTCATTCTTACATAATGTACTTGGTGATACCATGAAACCCATTTTCTTTTGATTCTTACACGTGCCTTGTTAAGGGATAATTCCTAAATGAGTAGTTACATACTTCATTCAATCCTTAGTAACTGTTGGAATTCTTATTGCATCAGTTATCACTTTGCAATTCTATATATATGATCATATCATGAACATTTCATATGATTTCTAAACGCCCAACATGAATCGGTTCCTTATAGTCAATAAAGTCAAGTCAGTTAACAAATTAGTTTCATGATAGAAGTTTTAATGTTTTAGCTCAGCTATATCCTTCATTAGTATACATGTCATGCCTATGTTATTCCATACTTCTACATCTTCAATAATTTACTACCCATCATTCGAGGATTAATAATTCCAAGGAGGAGATAAAGTAACACCCCGCATTTTCGGGTTAGAATTTGAACCATCATTCCTATGTGTCTAAACTCTCATCCAAATATTTAGATATGAATATATATTTTATGATCATTTACCTAGTGTGTGAAGTGATTTCGAGATGAAAAATGTTCATAGGAAGCACTTTGAGCAAAGTTGAGTTGAGAACACTTGTATCGATTGAGTTTTTAGTATCCGATTCTACAAGAGTCCACTTTAAACAAGTCTAATTAATGTAAAAATTCAGGTGGCCTACTATCTATCATATGAAATATCTCTGAGTCTTCTTTCGAACTCATTTTATTTCACCTTGATCCAATATAGGAGTACAACGTTATGCTCATTTTACTTTGGCGTTCCCGTCTATCAACAAGGTGACGACTTGAGTGATAAGCCGTCAACTAAGTGATGAACTATCAACCTCATCGTCTGACTTAACCAAAAAATATCCTACATCACTTAGTAAAGGTGACTACTAGGTTGATAAGCCATCACTTAGGTGATAAGCTATCAATTAAGTAGTCACCCTTAACAAGAAAGTGTCCAAATCAAGCTAGAGGGTGACTACTAAGTTGATAAGTCATCAACTAGTTGATTAACTATCAATTAAGTCATCAACTGGAAATTTTTGGAATTTTTATTTAGTTTCCCTAGAGGTATTTTGGTCTTTTTGTCACCTCAAACCCTACTCCCCATGACTTAAATCATCAAATAAGTGTTATTAGCCATTACTAATCAGTTTTAAACACCACTTATCCTCTCCATTCTCAAGAACATTAAGATTAGGGTTTTCTCATTAAGTCATCTCTCAAGACTCAAAATTCAAGTTTATTCTCAAGAATTCAAGCATCCAAGGTCCAAATTCCAAGATTCTTCTACAAGGATGCAAACAATTAAGGTATGTGGGGTATTCTTCAATGGGTTTATTTCACCCATTGAGCCCCAAAACCCTCTTTTTGTTTCAAGTATGAATTTTACTCAAATTTGTGATCATCTTCCATGTAAATTATGAAATTCATCCATGTTTCCTCCTTTTTTTACATTCAAGTAATGCTAATAGTTTTATCCCATGTTAATCATGCTCCTATATGTTTGAAGTTCCAAAAGCACATGTCATGTTTAGTCAAAATCAGGTCAAATTCTTAAATTATGCTTTAAACAGGATAAACATGATATTTTTCCAAGGCTAACTCATTTCCATATTTACATTCATAAAATTTATCAGACTATTGATATATCTCATATTTTGGGTCTTTGAATTATGAATTTATGTCACTGTTTTAAGTGTGGTTATTAAATTTTCTAATCATTCAGTGCTGGCGGGTTATGAACAAATAATACCTATATGTTTACTTACGTTTTAGAACTTCCAAGTACTAAGTCAGTCAACTCATGATTTTATAGTTATACTCAGTTTGTTATGACCATGATGAACACTATCAGTTTACATGTTTATGATTACTTTAGACTCTACATGCACTGTAGTTTTCGAAATATCATGACCTGAGCTTATCAGTTATCGGTGTATGTACCAGTTAGTATTTCATTGTCTTTTAATTGGGAGTAGGATTTAGCACCAATGGGAAATATGGGTTCAGTGCATCCTACTTCCCCTAAAACTACATGCCACCATAGGTTTAAGGTCCTCGCCAGAGAGTGACCCCACCTTACCAATATGGGCTCAGTTTAGTGATCACTCCAGTCCATGTTCTACTCTGATGGCAAGGATATAACAACCCTCCTCAATGTGGTTTATACATTGGACTCCGTTATAGTTCACATAGTTTTTGTCGAATACATGATAGCTCCCACAGTTTCAATCAGTATTCAGTTTATCCCAGTTCAGGTTTGCTTGACCAAGTAGACATATTTTAGTATTTATTCAGTAAGTCTTACATATATTTCAGTTATTCAGTAATCAGTAATTCAGATATTTAGATTATTTCAGTACATACTTTATTTGGTCTTGCATTCTCAGCTTTACATGTTCATGTTTTTATGCTTAGTATCCAGACATGATCCTCAATACTATTTTATAGTCTATTCAACTTTACATGAGATATATATAGAATATTTATGTTTTACCGCATCCCAGCTTACATATGTGTTTTCAGCTTATGACTTATAAATCTCACTATGACTATTATTTTTCACTTACAATCATGTTTTAAATACAGGTTTTGAAAATTAACTTATATCCTTAGTTTTAAAGCATATTTTAAATATTTCCATGATTTAGTGCATGTCCTCATATACTCATTACAGTCAATGTACTGACCACATATATGCATTTGTGGCTACATTCCTTCATGATGTAGGTACCATATATAGCCCACACACGAGGATCAGATTGTTCTCAGCATTTAGCTAGCAGGTGATGAGTTCTATTTCAGAAACTCAAGTTAGTTGTAGTTCATATACTTTATTGTTATTATTGTTATGTATTGCATTGTGGTAGTTGGAGGCATGTTCTAGCCACCTACAGTCAGTATAGTAGAGGCCGCATAGATAGTCAGTCAGATTCATGATATGTGATTTAAGTTCTTTCTTCAGTTTTATCATGTCATAAACTTTATTAGTATTACATTCATTCATATTTTCTTATTATTATGTTTTCGATCAGCAAATTTAGCTTTTATTTATATTATAAACCATTTTCTCAAGCAGTATGCTATTTCATATGTTAGCTTGATATCACTCATGATTCTAATACCCGTGTACGACTAGGGGGTAGTCTCAGGTCATAACAAACATGGTCTCAGAGAACAAGGTTCAAGCTTCCTAGGGTGTCTATGAAGTCGTGTCTAGTAGAGTCTTACATAATGGTATGGAGATTTCTGTACTTTTCTTTGAGAGGCTACAGGGCATTTAACATATCTTTCCTCTCTTTCATATCTCAGATCATGCAGTAGATATGTTCTCAAAGTAACTTATACAGATTCATATGTTACTCCATTTAAGTCAACTCTGCCTTATTTTTGAGTTAATAAAAATCGTCAGGATTAAATTCCTATTGATAGAGATTTCCCATACAATATCCACAGAAAGCTATGAGATTGCATGCAGGCTTAAAAACATCCCATCAGTCCCTTTATATTCCAAAGTTTTTAAAGATTTCATTCATGTTCATGAAAATTGTGCACTAATCTATAGTCAAATGTGCCCTTATATTCCTTCTCAGAATCCTATGAAAGCATATAACCTAAAGTTAGAAGAATGAACCTAGAATTTTAGTAGCAGTAAAGTGGGGATAGTGTTTATTTGAATTTCGTAGATTATATATCCATTGAGCCAAAAAGGTGTTGTGTAGTTTTTTAATAGCTCTGTGAGAGAGATTTCTCAGTTAAGGGATACTTATAGTATGTTAATCCTTTAGTTGGGGTAGAGATTAGGAAACAACCACAATGATAGAAGAGCTTGTTAAGGTTGAGTATGTTCATAAAATTTTGTGTGGATTAGTGTTTCATGATTCCTATCAGTAGTATTAAGTAGGTAGTAGGGTATGAGAAGTTTTGTGGATATCCATGTTAAGTGTTAGAACCTAAGTTTTAATCTTGGATGATTGAGAAAATATAAGAAGAGATTGAAATTCTTGATAGTGTGAACTCAGGGATTGGTGATACTCTCGAAGATTGTATGATAGTAAATGTCTAAGTTATTATAGGATGACTATTGGGGATATAGAAATTAATGAGTTTTTTCCCCGAAGAAAGTACTAGTAGCGGGTTTTAGACTTTAAGAGATAGTCTTTCAGGGAGAGTTTATTATTTATATGTATCGTTATATCTCAGACTCTATAGTAGAGTGGTTTTAGTTCAGTTTAGAATTTATTAAAAGGGGACCATAGACTTAGAATGATGGCTTAAAGCTAAGGGGGAAATGATAGAACAAGAAACAAAGTAAGGCTCTCAAATTCTAGTAGTGATGTTTGTGTGTTATAGAACAACACTAGGGATGAAGATACCCGACCCATTCTTATCTCAATGTATTTTTTTGTATTTCAGTCATCATGACATCTACTCATGCCTTAAACATCATCTCCATTATCATAGTTTATGTTCATGCACTTATATAGAATCGTATGTATTTCCTGTTCCTAGTATAAGGAGTTCTAGTTCACTCAGCAGTACAAATCATATTCCATGAATTTATAAACTCCAAACTTAGGTCATGCAGCTCATGAATCATGTACTAATGCTTTGCTGACACGAACCGAACCAGGTCCTTGTCGTAACGGGCATTCCAAGTCCAACCACGATCGAGGACCACCCCTGTTATCCAACCCAATCTCAAAATATGCATACCCTGAGTCGGATGAATTCTGAATGTATAACAAGATATCATTTATTACGATTCCAGACTCTTGGATAGGTCTATAATTGTAGACAACCTAAACAAGTCCAACCATCCATAACAAAACTAAGACCAAATGATAGATATTTGAATTATATTTCCAATGCATCCAGTTTTGACTTAATCCAAAATTTCTCTCTCTTGGCAGTTAAAGTTTGGTATTTCTCAACTTTTACAGCGAGTACCGTGGCTTCTCCAACAACCTAAATTTCCCTCACAGGACTGGCATACATGTATCTGGTCTCCACAGAAATCTTTACCACTCATGTGACGCATAACTCCCATCCTGTACTCCAATAAGATGGCTTCTCAGCTCGAATTTCGGAAGGGCAATTATGATGGGCGCAGGAGATCATTAATCAGGCTCAATCAAAAATGCAGGGCAAGTTGGGGGAGGTGACCATGGAATTTACACTAGCGACCTATCTGAAGAATAATCAACCAAAGCTAGCATCAATAGAGAAACTACATACGACTCCATATCAATTACAATCTATTCCAAATTACTCAGTGTCTAACGATGGAGGTAAGTTTCCTGTTACTCAATAATCTAGTGAGATACCTACTTTAGTGAAAACCCTGGTATCACCAAACAAAGGTATTAGTGTGGATCTTCCGATGACATGCCAGGGAATGGAGATCCTGTACCTATTGGGACTCAAGGTACTGCTGGCGTTTGGTCCAAAACTGGTCATGGAAATGGACCCCCTATGCCTAGGGTCACTCGCTCCTTGTCTATGAAACTGAGAGCACAAGAGGCAATGAAAGCCGAATTTATTCACATTGAGCCACCAAGAATAACAACCAAACAAAGCCTTCCAGTGGTTGTGTTTAAGTCTGAATACTTCAAAGTAAAATTAGCAAAGAGATTTCGGTTTACCTTGATTCGGAAATTTGAAAATAGCATGCCCAAAATGGAGTTGATTAGAAGACAATTTATCCTGCAAACAGAATTAAAAGGGAAGGTTAAAATTACTCATTTTAATTCCAAACATCTATATATTGACCTGGACAATGAGTATAATCACTCAATAGTTTGGTCTAAAGAGAAGATGTACATCCAAGGTCATCTAATGTGACTTTAATTGTAGACCCCTACCTTTAACCCTGAGGAAGAAACCCCATTGGTCCCTATATGGGTTAGTTTGCCTGAGTTTCCCTGACATTGCTACTATCTGGAGGTAGTGGCACCTCTCCTATCCCCTATTGGCAAGGTCTTGTTTCTAGATTTGGCAACTTACAAAAAAACTAGGGATAGTGTGGCTAAAGTCAAGTTGCAAATTAACTACACTAAGTCAAGACACTAGTACGTTTGATTGGGCTATGATGAAGATGAACATGGTAAAGGCAGATGGAAATCCATTTTGTATGAAGAGATCCCTGAATATTGTTCTTATTGCAAGCATCAAGGTCATGCTACAAGATCTTGTGTTGTCAAAGGAAATGATAAGGCTGCTAGGAAAAAGCTGGTTGACGATACTCAAGGAGAGGGTCCCCAGGAAGAAGCTCCAACATGCCATAGGATTCAGAATATAACTGGTACATTGTAGAAACAAAGTACAGATAAAGGTAAGGCAACTATAAATGAATGGCAGAACCAATAAACGAGGAGTAGATACAACCAAAGACTAGTATTCAAACCAAGGTCTCCAGCTAAGTATAAAGGTAAACAACAAGACACTCCTACTTCATCCACATCTAATGCTTTTACAGCTCATCAGAATGAGAGTGAGAACATAATTAATTGCCAGGCACTAATGAAAGGTGTCCCAATCCAATCATACAACAGATAGAAAAATCTGGCAATGGCAAGCATGATGATCATCAAGTGGCTGATGCAAGTGATAGGCACCTTTTACCTGATCAGGTGAGCAGTACAGAGGATGTTTAGCAGCCTAAAGAATATGGGATACCTACTACAGAGGTGACAATGAGTTAGAATATATCCCTTGCCCTGCCACAAAATATAGTGATGCCCGATGAAGTAATGAATATTGGTATGGAACCTACTGATGTACTACAAAAATATTTCTATAGCTTGCAAAAGAAAGCGGAGCTTGAACTGTTGCAGGATCAAATCACTGAAATGTGCCCCTATATTTTTCCTCAGGAACTTGATAATAAATACAGAGTGATACATTTAGAAGATGATACAGATGATGGTCTCTTGGGTCAGCTGGGGAATATTGATGAAAATAATACTGATGTTTTTATATAGGAGATATAGAGGAGTTTGTTAAGGAGGTAAACTACATTACTATCCAGCATGGACTATCTCCCAAGGGTTCCTTAGTTAAATCAAGAAAAAGGGGCAAACACATTGTACCCAACCTAAATAGGCATACAGCTAGACCTTTAACCAGGTTCCATTCCCATAAACTAGTACAATGATCAGTCATCTTATTTGGAATACAAAGAGTATATTTACCCAAGATGTTCTGGAAAGAATCCAACAACTCATAAATATTCAACACATCTCTTTGATTGCTATTCTGGAACCTTTCTCCAACAATATACATCTTGAAGAAGCAAAAAGAAAACTCAACATGGAACATGCTCTTTGAAACTCAAATGGAAAGATTTGGATCTTCTGATCATTGGATATCTCTTATGAAATCATTAATACTGAGGAACAATAAATTACTTGCTCACTCACATACTCTGCTTTGTCCCAAACATATCTTATGACATTTGTTTATGCCAAGTGTAGAGACACACTAAGAAAACCTTTGTGGAATAAGTTGGTACATCTGTCTCATTCAACTCTACCTTGGTGTACAATTGGGGACTTCAATGCAATTACTGAAGTATGTGAAAAATTGAGGGGTATCCCTTATGACATAAGGAAAAGTTTTGAATTTCTGGGGGGTGATTGAGGCTTGCGGACTAACTGACTTGGGATTTCATGGTCCCAAGTTCACCTGGTCAAACTTGATAGGTGCTCAGTTTAGAAAATAAAAGAGAATGGATAGAGCAATGGTATCTCATGCTTGGTTGAAATATATGCCATTGACCACCATCACTCACTTGTCTTCTGTGGGGTCTGATCATTGTCCCCTGCTCCTAGAAATGCAAGAAAGGGTTGAGTCACATGTTTCAAATCTTTGATTGTTGGGTGGACCATCCCATTTTCCTAAAACTGTGGAGAATTCAGCAGAAACTGAAAAAATTAACATCTACTTTAAGTCAATGATCTAAAGAAGTATTTGGTGATATTTATACCAATGTCAAAATGTATGAAGAAAGGGTCAAGCTAGCTGAGGAAAAGTTAATATTGAATGGTACTAATAAAAATAAAAAGGAATTTCACAAAACCCAAGCTGAATATATCAGACATCTCAAAGTAGAGGATGCTATCTTAAGGAAAAAAGCTCAACTACAATGGTTTAAATATGGTGATGCTAATTCAAGCTACTTTCGTGTCTTTATCAGAGAAAGAAGAAGAAGGATGTTCATGTACAAAGTCAAGAATGAGGAGGGGGTTTGGTTCTAAGGGGATGATGATATAGCTTCAGCTGCAATTACACATTTCTAGGGTATCTTTACTGGGAGAACATAGTATGTACCTGAGGAGATGCTAGATAATTTCCCTAAATTGATTTCTGATGCACAAAATGAGAATCTTCAGGCTATTCCTACTTTGGAAGAAGTAAAGGAGGTGGTCTTCTCTATGAGTCCTCATTCAGCAGTAGGTCCAGATGGTATGAATGGTAAATTCTTTCAATCCTAATGGAACATTATTAGTATGGACCTTCTACAGGTGGTGATTGCCTTTTTTTCTGGTCATGTTATGCCAAAGTACTTTGCTTATACTTGTTTGATTATTCTTCCTAAAGTGTCTTATCCCAGCAAACTGTCTGAATATAGGCCTATCAGCTTGAGCAACTTTACTAATAAAATCATTTCTGAACTTATTTACCTCAGTTTGGCTCCCAGACTTCCCTCCCTTATCTCAAACAATCAATCAAGATTTTTGAGAGGTAGGAACATTATTGAAAACATAATGCTTGATCAAGAGATCATTTGTGTCATCAAGAAACCAGTAGTTGGAGGAAATTTGGTTATTAAGATGGACATGACCAAGGCATATAATAAGGTTTCTTGGTCATACACTTGCCTGGTATTAAGGAAATTTGGCTTTGGTGAACTCATTAATGACATGATTTGGAGGACCTTGTCAAACAATTAGTACTCAGTCTTAGTAAATGGTACTAGATATGGCTTTTTCCACTCTACAAGGAGGTTGAAATAGGGTGAACCCCTATCACCTACTTTAATCATCTTAGGGGTTGAAGTATTGTCAAGAACCCTGAACAACCTACACCACCACCCTCACTATTATGGTTTCCATATGTATTGGAATGGTCCTCATATTAACCATCTCAGTTTTGCAGATGATATCATCATCTTTACTACAGGAAGAACAAAAAATCTCAAAATGGTGATGAAGACTTTGGCTTCTTATGAAACAGTTTCTGGCCAACTGATCAACAAGAACAAGATTTATTTCTTATTACCGTATCAAGCATTTTCCTCTACAGTCTCAAGGATTAAATAAGAAACTGGATTTCAGCAAAAACACAGTCCTATTACATACCTTGGTTGTCCCATTTATATTGGAAGACAAAAAATCAGTCACTGTACTGGTCTAGTTAGCAATGTATCTACCAGAATTGTAGGATAGCATTCTAAACTTCTAAGTTATGGTTGTAGAAGTGTATTTATTAAACATGTTCTGCAATCGATCCCTATTCATATCCTTTCTTCTTTCATTCCTTTAAAGACTATTATTAAGCAACTTGTGTGTTTGTTTGTTGATTTCTTTTGGGGATGGAAGGACAACAAGAAGAAATATCATTGGGGTTCTTGGAAGGAGCTTTATTTCCCAATCATAGAAGGTGGCATTGGAGTTTGACATGTTGCTGATATATGTAAGGCTCTGTAGAGGAAACACTGGTAGATATTCAGAAGCAGACACACTCTTTGGGGGGATTTTTTACTAGCCAAGTATTGCAAAAGAGTGAATGCAGTAGCCAGGAAAGGGTGTACTGGGAAATCCCTTATATGGAAAGATATGATAAAACAAGAAGACAACTGAGCAATATATTTTTTGGAGGATCAGATCAGGCACATGTTACTTTTGGTGAGATAACTGGTCTGGCCTTGGAGCATTAAATAACCACAAAATTGATGGTATAAGGTCCAGTAATGCCAAAATAGCTGACTTTTTAATTAATGTTTAGTGTAACATACATAAGCTAGCTACTATACATTACCCTCCTCTACTGCAGGCTATCATCAGAATTCAAGTCCAATTTCAGGAAAACACTCCTGACTTCCCATTGTGGACTACAACTCCAAGTGGTGATTTCAGTTGTACATCTGTCTGGCAATTGATTAGAGAGCAAGAGAAGTAACTTTGTTGCACAGTCATATCTGGCATAGGTTGATTCCCTTCAAATGTTCCTTCCTTACATGGAGAGTACCGAGATAGAAGTTACCTACAAATAAAAGGCTGAATCAATTTAGTATAGCTCCAGTCAAATGTGGATGTTGCTCTTGTTCTGGCTGGGACAACATACCTCATACATTTGTTGAGGGTCCCTTTGTAACTCAAATATGGAGGTATTTCTCCTCATCTATGGGAATTATTCATGTTCTTGCACAATTCAAGAACCTGATGCTGAAGTAGTGGAAAACTAGAGCATCCAATAGAGACCATAAGTTTTTATTGCAGGCTCTTCCTATTATCATCTGTTGGAACTTGTGGAAGAGCAGGTGTGCTATTAAATATAGAGACAAAAAACCTCAATTAGCCAGAGTCAAGTTTTTTATTTAAAAAGGCATTTCACTTTTGCTATATAATGTCTTTCCCTACATCTCCTAGCCTTCTGGATAGGTTAATCTAGCAGTTTATGTGGAGAAAAGCATCCATGAGTTTGAAGTTACAACTGTGTCTTGGTCTAAACCACCAACTCCAATGGTCAAGTTGAATTCTGATGGTAGTGCTATCACTAACCCTGGAAAAATTGGTGCAGGGGGTGTGATTAGAGATCATAAGAGTGATCTCATATATGCCTATGTTGCTCCTCTGTGACAAGGAACTAATAATCAGGATGAGGTGGAAGCTTCTATATGGGGGATATCATGTTGTTTGAGTAATTATATACAACAGGTTGTGCTGGAAGTGAACTCTGAGATCTTGACCAAATGGATCAGGAAACAAATACCAATAGCATGGCACTTGCAACCCTTGGTGTATTCCTTACTACAACTCATTTCACAGCTTCAACTACGTATTTGCAGACATATGTTCAGGGAAGATAACTTTGTAGAAGATGCCTTGTCAAAGGTCATCCATCAACATGATCAGCCACAACACTATTTGCATAGCTGCCAGCTCCCTTCAGCAGTAGCTGCATACTTTCACCTTGATAAGTTAAGCATGCCACGCTTCAGGAGAAGGAAGATGACCAAGTTACATGAACCACCTTAGAACTAGTATACCTTTTCATAGCTATAGAGCACATTCTTTATATTTCTCTTGAAATAGTTACACTTTATCTGTAATCACAAATTGGAGGTCAGGTTTATGCCCCCCTCTATGTATAATTTTTGTGTGATTAATGATAAGGCCTGGTGGTAATGCTTAGCCCCTAAAATTCCTTAAAAAAACAAAATAATATAAAAACCAAGTTCCTGGCCATAACATAACATAAAAGAATGGAACAATCATAAATTCAGTCAAATGGTATCAGCAATACCAATGCCAATACTAAGGCTGACACCACTACCGACATCTCCCATTCTAACCCATAGTAGTTCCACAAGACTCTAACCAAAAGAAAAACGATATCCGATTGGGACATACCCCCAACCATAGCCAAAACCAATATCCAAAAAATAACCAAAGTATGTAAAGAAATCCATGAAATAAAGTGGAGCCTTCCGGAATATGGAAGCCCATCATTTCAATCCAAAAAGTTGATCCCGAATCCGATCACAAAGGAGGAGGAGTAGAACAATCCGATCCTGAATTGCATGAGGATATAGCCACCCAAAGATAGGTTAGCTGGTGAATGCTAGCATGAACTCAGGATAATGAAAAGATAATGCCATCAAGTATAACCAAGTAAACCAACCATATGCAAACAACCATACATATATATACAACCATGCTGGGAAAAGGTGTCGAGTTTAGCATGCCTTTGAAACATTAACATGGGTATATGTAGATTAACCATCCTAGAACCACCCACGGGCTATATAGATCCAGTTTAACCCCCTGAACGGTCCCCAATGCATGTAGCCGCATGAACCGGAGATACCATAAGAGTAGGGGATTCCCGAGAAACCTTTTCTCTCCCTGATACATATAAATAGTTTACTTAGAGGATTCCCCTGTACCTCATAGTATCATATATGGTCGCTATGACCAACCCTTATGTTAGCAAACATTAGTTTCCAGTGTCCGTCCATTGGACTCACACCTTCATGGGGTTAGCTATCGCACCCCGCCATTATTTCCCAATTAAAAATATTACCATCAAACCAAACCATTATTCCATTATTATTAACCAAGTCTATGAGTAGTGATATCGTCATACCGATTATAGCTTGCAAGAAATTTCCTTAGCCAATCTTTTATGTAAAGGGATTCCTATGTACCCATAGATTACATTAACAAGTTAACTTGGGGAAATACCATGTACCCAAAAGTGTTCCATTATTATGTTTGCTTGGGGGATTCCCTTGTACCCTGCAAAAAGTTTAATTAACCATAACCATGAGCAACAAACCTTACCATTTAACGATTCTAAATCAATTATACCATTTAGGGTCCCATTACCAAACCATACCATGCAATAGTTTAATCAAAAGTCAAATTATATAGTAAGAGCATTATCATAGGCATTTTATCAAACATGTTGGGGGCATAGTGTTTCCAAAACCAAATACAATTACCAATTTACTATTCCCACGCAGACAATTGTCCAAACCACCATTAAAGTATGTAATTACATAATTAAAACATGGGAAAACCATAACCAAGAATTTAATACCAACACCCCAACATATATTTGAAAAACCCAAAACCATAAAATAATCATGCCATGAAAATAATGTGCATAACAAGCCTTTAGTTGTAAAAAACAATGAGGAAGGAGTAACATGTCTTAGATTATGAAGATAATGGAGAGAAATCACCCGTACAAGCCCCAAATTTGTCCTCTAGATAAAACCATAGCCTTCTTTTACCCAAGAGCCTTAGAGAGAATTAGAGAGAGTTTCTAATCAATTCAGATTAGAATAATAGGGTATATTATGTCCCAAAAGAGTTAAAAGTCATGGGGCCTTAAGAGGTTAAGTGGGGAAATGTCCAGATTACCCCCAATTTAAACTGCTTAAAATTCTTGTCTGAAGGTACGACTACCCCATACCAGTTGAACCCTTCAATACAAGTTGTACCAACCATTCATACCCTAGGCCTCCTTCTGTGACCCAACATTGTCCACCATATGACTTACATAAACCAAGTCGTAACTAAACCATATGATCAGTACCCCTACACTGTATCCCTGGCAAAATTGAATCAAAGAAAGTTTGAACACTGTTTACCATATGAGTCAATAATATGACTCATTACCTAAGTTAAGGCTCATGGTGAGCTACTCATACTAAGATCCAAATTAAGTTACAAAGTCTCAGATTAAGTAAAGGAAAAACCCAAACCATACGACCCATCACCAACCATACAACTCGTACCCACCGAGTCATGCCCACTCCAAAAACCAATCCAACCCACCAACCAACACTGGTTGGCATATGACCAAGAGCATACCAACTGTAACCCATCATAAGACTGGTACCCACAAGGCGTATGATGTGCAGGATCAAAGAATCTAGAAATTTTCTAAGGGTCCAAACCTAGAGTGTTTCAGTTTTCCTTACTAGGATCATTCATCCCCGAATGAGACAAACACAAGCACAAGTCCTTTGAATTAACAAACATTAATCCAACCTTTAACCAAGTCAGGAAACAAAGATGTGATCAAGAACACATACCTTTTACATGATATCCGGAGTAGAAAACAAATATGGATATTTTGACTTCATGTTTTCTTTCGTTTCCTATGTAGCCTCTTCCACCTTGTGATTCCTCCATAGAACCTTAACCGAGGCCACATCATTGGTTCGTAACCGATGAACCTGCTGATCAAATATCTCGACTGGGACCTCTTCATAAGATAGAGAATCCAAGATACCTAATTATTTTAAACGAACCACCGAAGATGGATCACCAAGACACCTTCTCAACATAGAGACATGAAATACCGGATGAATGGAGATCAAACTAGAAAGCAACTCTAATTTATATGCCACATTACCAACCCTCCAGAAAATCACAAAGGACCAACATACTGAGGACTGAACTTCTCCTTTTTACCAAACTGCATCACTCCCTTCATGGGAGATATCTTTAGGAACACCTTATCCCCAACCTCAAACTCTAAGTCTCTACTCCATATATCCGCATAGGACTTTTGGCGACTTTGAGCAGCCTTAATCCTACCTGAATCACTATCACCTTCTTCATAGCCTAATAAATTATGTTTGGGCCAAACATATCTGCCTCACCAAGCTCAAACCAATCAATAGGAGACCTACACCTCCTACCATATAATGCCTCAAAAAGATCCATCCCAATACTAGAATGATAGTTATTTTTGTAAAGAAACTCTACCAAAGATAAATGCTCAACCCCATTGCCACCATAATCAATCACACACACACGAAGCATGTCCTCTAATGTCTAAATAGTCCTCTCTGCTTGCCCATCCGTCTGTGGATGAAAAGTAGTACTTAAACTAACCTTAGTCCCAACCCTTTCTGAAGAGATCATTAGAAGTGAGATGAAAACAACATACCATGATTAGAGATTCTCAAAACAGGTACCCTATGCAGCTTTACAATCTCCTGACGATACAACCTCGCATAACCTCCGACGAAAAGTTAGTCCTCACTGACAAGAAGTGTGAAGACTTTGTCATCCTATACACGATGACCCAAATCAAATCAAATTGGTTTAGAGACCGAGGAAGACCGGTAACGAAATCCATATTGACCACCGTTTATTTCTATTCTGGCAATTCCATTTCTTGATACAACCCACAAAGCCTTATGTGCTTAACTTTTACTTGTTGACACACTAAATATTTAGCCACAAAATCAGTCATATCCCTCTTTATACCATTCTAGCAATACATCTCCTTTAGATCATGATACATTTTTGTCGAATCGGGATGAACAACGTAGCATGATTCATGTGCCTCAGCCAATAAACTTTTTTCCAAACCATTGACGTCAAGAACACATAACCTCCTCTGGTACTGTAAGGTACCATAACCACTAATCTCAAATACCATTACCTTTTGCCCACCAACATCATCTTTGATTTTTTATTTATATAGGATCTAGCATTTTCTTCTCCTTGATCTCTGCACCAAGATACGACCGAACCACTTCCTATAACATTACACTACCTTTCTCAGAGTCTAAGAGACAAACTCCAAGATTAGCCAAGCAGTGAATGTCCTTCACTAATTCCCACTTCTCCTTATTCACATGAACTAAAATCCATATGGACAAATTTCTAAGAGCATCAACAACCACATTGTCTTTACCTAGGTAGTAGTGAAGACTCATATCATAGTCCTTGAGAAGCTCCAACCATCTCCTCTGCCTGAGACTTAGCGCCTTCTAGTGAACACATACTATAGACTCTTATGATCAGAAAAGATGTCCATGTGCACCCCATACAAATAATGCCACCAGATTTTCAATACAAAAACAACCTCTAAAAGCTCTAAAACATGAGTAGAATAATTCCTCTCATGTTCCTTCAACTGCGTGGAAGCATAGTCAATCACCTTCCAATTTTGCATCAAAACACAACCAAGTCCCACCCAGAACACATCACATTAAACCAAAAACCCCTTATTACCTTCAGGCAATGTCAAAACAAGAGGTGAAGTTACCTTTTCCTTAAGCTTCTCGAAACTACCTTCACAAGCATCCAACTAAGAAAACTTTACCTTCTTCTGAGTCAACATAGTCAATAGGGCCACTATCGTCGAGAAACTTTTCCAAGAACTGCCTATAATACCCAACAAAACTTAAGAAGCTTCGAAGGTCGGTTGGAGTCATAGGTATAGGCCACCTATTAACCAATGCCACCTTTTATGCATCCACCATGATCCCCTCACTAGAAATAATATGACCAAGAAAAGTTATAACGTTCAATAAAAACTCACACTTGGAGAATTTTGCATACGACTACTTCTCGCTCAAGGTCTGTAACACCACACGGAGGTAATTGGCATGATCCTCCTAACTCCTACAAAACACCAAGATGTCATCAATGAAAACAATGGAAAAAGATCTAGAAACTACCTGAAAACCCTATTCATCAAATTCATAAATATCGTCGAGGCATTAGTCAAACTAAATGACATTACTAGGAACTCAAAGTGCCCATACCGAGTATGAAAAGTTGTCTATGGGATATCATTTTCCCTAATCTTAAGATAATGATACCCAGACCAAAGATCTATCTTAGAAAAGAATTTAGCACCTTGCAATTGATCAAACAAGTCATCTATTCTTGGGAGGGGATATTTTTTCTAAACTATAACCTTATTCAATTGGCGATAGTCAATGAACATATGAAGGGAACCATCCTTCTTCGCATGAATAAAACTAGTGCACCCCATGTGTATACACTAGGACGGGTGAAACACTTAACTAAAAGATCCTTAAGTTGCTCCTTGAGTTCCCTCAGCTCAGTCGAAGCCATTCTATAAAAAGAAATAGATATTGGACGAGTGTCCATAACCAAATCAATACCAAAATCAATATCCCTATTTTGAGGAACACCAGGAAAATCATTCGGAAAGACATCAGGAAACTCATTTACTACAAAAACCGAATATAAATAAGGACCTTTCTAGTTAGAATCTTTAACCCGGGCCAAATAAAAGAGACACCTTTTGGACATGAATCTCTGAGCTCTAAGATAAGAAATAAACCTCCCCCTAGGATCTAGGAACCACCCTCCCACTCAATAATCGGTTCACCAGTGACCTAAAGAAAACCTTACGGGGCCGATAATCTAAGGACGCATAACAAGAGTGTAACCAATCCATCCCCAAAATAACATCAAAATCCACCATATTAAGTTCAAACAAATCCACTAAAGTCTCCCTACTACCAAAAGATACCACACATCCCCTATAGAATCTTTTAGCAATCACAGAGTCACCTATCGGGGTAAAAAAATCTAAAAAACCTCAGGATCAAAACCAGAATACACAACCAGAAATAGGGTCACATAAGAGAGAGTGGACCCCGATCAAGCAAACAATATATGCCATGAGAAAATAATTGTGATGTACCAGTAACGACATCAGGTGATACCTCCAATTCCTATCAAGTAACAAGAGAGTATAACCTATTCCAACCTATGCGTGCCGATACCAGAAGGAGAAACAAATGCAAAAGTAGCACCCTTTGGTGTAGGAGCAGAAGATAAAGCAACTGAAGCCTTACTTGCTCCCGAAGCACCCTTACCAACTAGACAGTTTTTGACTATATAGCCTGGTTGACCATATTTAAAACATTTTTCCCTCCCCTCATCATAGAAACCCCTTTTCTACCTACCACAAAAACAACAAGGAGGGCATAATGAGGTCGACTAATCCCTACTTGCCTAAGATTGGGCACCCTATGCTCAAAAATTATTGCCACTCTACTAACGTCTATCTCCCGACTATTTTGGGTAAGGAGTACTAGCTGAAGAGAAGGACCCAAAACTGCCCCACTTCTTCATTGGCGACTCACCGCCATCTCGACTACCTTGTTATTAAGCATCACCCTTTTCAGATAACCTGAACATCTTACCTGTCTTTTCCTAAACTCTTCATGTTTCCTCTATTCCTCCTCCACCTACTGCATATGAACCACCAACCTAGAAATATCTTTATCTTTGATTAGCAATGCAGTCAAGCTTTGAAGGATCAAATCTTATGACATTCCATAATGAACTTTCTCATCCTAGCCCTCATGTCAGACACCAATTTTGAAACATACCTAGACAATTGATGAAATTTCGAGACATATTCCTTGACCGATACTTTCCCTTGTCTCAAATTAACAAATTCCTCCGCATTTGTTTCCCTTAACTCCTAAGGAAAGAATCGATCTAGAAAAGTATTAGAGAAATTCTCCCATAAAGTTGACTCCCCAACATCACCGCTCGCCCTATCCCACTCCTCGTCCCATTTATACGTCATATCCTTAAGATAATAAGCAGCAAAATTTACCCCTTCCACATTCGTGGCCTGCATCACCCTAAAGATTTTCTCCATTTTATCCAAAAAACCTTGAGGATTCTCCTTTACCTTCACACTAGTAAAAGTGGGAAATTCATATCTATAAACTTGCCAACCCTTGTGGCCTCAGCAGATGAAACACCAGATGTATCCCACTCAGCCTGAGGAACAATCAACTAAGCAATAACATAAATTGATTGATGAAATTCTGTGTTAGTCACCTCACCCTGAGGAGGACAACTACCAACTGGTGGAACTCTAGAAATATCAAGGACTGGACCCGTAGACCGAGTATGGATCCCTTGAGTAGTACATGTTCCGTCAATATAATCCACAATTAGGACAAAAGAGTTACCTTGCATTTTAGATCATCGAGGCATAATCCGAAAAGTGAACAAATCAGGATTAGAGAAGATTCCAAGATTTAGGATCCAAGCTTGAAAATAGAATACCAAGAAAGTTAAACATTCTTAAATTCCTTGTATCCTCTCCCTTCTTAGTGTAGCACACTACACACACTTAAAAGAGATTCTACTCGACATGGCTTTGTGAACTCCCAATTGAGCATGAACCTAAAGCTCTGATACTAACTTGACATGACCTAAACCAGGGCCTTGTTGTAATGGGCATCCCAAGTCCAACCAGGACCGGGGAACACATTCATTACATAACCCAACCTCCAAATATGCATACCCTGAGTTAGATGAATTTCAAATGTATAACAAGATAAAATTTATTACCAAACTCTGGGATAGGTCTATAACCGTGACCAATCCAAACAAGTTCAACCATTAACCATAACCAAACTAATATAGAAATTAAGTTCTTATCCATAACATAACATAAAAGGATGGAACAATCATAAATTCAGTCAAATGGTATCAACCTCAATACAAATACCAATACTAAGGCTAAACTACTACTGACACCACCTATTCTAACCCATAGTTGTTCCACAAGATTCTAACCAAAAGAAAATTAATATTCAGTTGGGACATGCCCCCAACCATTGCCAAAACCAATATCAATACAATAATATAAGTTTGTAAGGACATCCATGATATGAAATGTAGCCCTCTAAAATATGGAAACTCACTAATTCAATCCAATAGTTTATCTTGAATCTGATCACTTAGAGGTAGAAGTAAAATGACTATTTCCTGCATCACGTGGGGATACAGTCGCCCGAAAATGGGTTAGCGGGTAAAATCTAGCATGAACTCAGGATAAGGATAAAATAATTCAATCCAGTATTACCAAGTAAACTAACCATATGCACACAACCATACATATATATATACAACCACACCGAGAAAAGGAGTAGGGACAAGCATGCCTTTAAAACCATTAACCTGGGGTATGTGTATCTTAACCATCCTAGATGTAACGCCCCAATTTTTTGAACCGGAATGATACACGGTGCTCATGACCCCGAAGGACCACAAGCTAACCCATGACTGATATATGTACCTGTAACTGCATAATATACATATAAAATGCAGAAACATGAACAAAGAGGGTGTAAGGTTCAATCTTGAATAATAAAATATCTGAAATAAGGTGGTATCATAGTACCAAAACAAAACTAAAAATACTAAAGTCTAAATATGAAAACTCTATAATCATCTGAAAGCCTCTAAACTGTCTGGATAAGGAGTTGAAGAAAAATGTCTCCAACTAACTCCCTAAATTGAAAATAAACTGAAATACTGGAATAATAAATGTAACGATCATGCCCTCGAAAGATGAGGACTCACTGTGTCTCTGCGAATAGAATGCTACCGCTACTGCTGGGGTGGAGCTCGTGTCTCAAAACCTATAGTGTAACATGAAAAGAAAGCACCATAGCGCAAATGCATCAATACAACTGGAGTACTGAGTATACGAGAAAGGTAGGCTGAACATAAAGGGTTTCATGCATGAACAACACTGACTGACTAATATGAATGTGGGAGTGCAAACATACATATATAGAAACTGGGACCGTGAATGCGTGATAGCAAGAACTGTAAGCTAATACATGGTTTACTGATAACTTTCATAACTGATACTGCAAGTTGATAACATGGACGACTGTATCTAACAGTCTTGTATATACTGAAATCTGAAGAACGCCCTGAGTTCTTTTATTGAGATTGATACTAAAACTGTGGGAGGTAGTTTTTAACCGACATGCCCCATGTACGCCGTTATGGCTAAGCTGGTGTCCAATCTCTGCCCCGACTGGAGGGGTGTCCATACCGTGCCACGGATAAGGACATCTTGTGAGTGACCCATATCTGGCAGGTACTCAATGAGAACGGTGGGAACCCTAAACTGAAAGGTTAAACCACTTCATCAACCCTAAGGTGTCTCAACCTACGCTGGCTACGTAGTTCTGGAACACAAGGACTGCTTCTAAGAATCACACCCTGAACTGGCGGGTAAGTTCCCATCCTTGGGTTCACTCGATGCTAACCTCTACTCCCATCTAGAGGGATTGTACATGAATAACTGACTATAGATGACTTAACTTTACTGAATTCCATTGACTGGAGGAATGTTACTGATATCTGACAACTGACTGAGATCATGAGGTTTTCTTGAGTCACATGACTAACTGAAGTCTAT
Source organism: Capsicum pubescens (assembly GCA_030864215.1). Taxonomy (NCBI): domain Eukaryota; kingdom Viridiplantae; phylum Streptophyta; class Magnoliopsida; order Solanales; family Solanaceae; genus Capsicum; species Capsicum pubescens. The sequence goes on from CM061548.1 coordinate 339,336,969, forward strand.
GGAATCATAGCTTAATTTCGGATATCGTAAAACATGATATGGCTCTAGGCACACAGCTATAGTTTTCGGGTACGAATACTCTCAGGACTCGATAGGAGGAAACTGACACACATGACTAACTTTATCATAAGAGTAGAGTCCATAATTCACAATCTGATAAGTAAGGATTTCATAATAAGAATAATTCTCAAGAAACTATCACATGATCGGGAATGCACACAACATGTATATACCTGCATGGCTTCAATAACATGGTCATTCCATATCACAACAATATCATGAGCATCTCATACAATATCTTCAATTCAAGAAAATAGCATGGGGATCACGTTGACCATAAACTTAGAACATGGAATAGTCATTTAGGACTTATTATGTCATAAAAGCATGATTTCTATTCCCTTAGGTATTTTCACAAACACCTTACATGCACATCTTAGGCATAGGTGGATTCATCAAGATTACAAATATTCAACCACCAATTTCACATATTTATACATTAAATACCACCATATCCTCACACAAAACATACAAAGATCCCATCTTAGGCATCATCAAACTCCAACCACATGAACATCAACCACCAACAACATAAACATCATAATACATAATTTAGAAGATGGTTCTTGAGCGTCATGGATTAAAGGAGTCCATGAATCAACTAACGCATACCTTAGAAGGAAGACTCTTGATGATTGACGGAGGAATTTCCTTGAAATTAGATCTTGAAGCTTAATTATGCAACCCTAGTTGTTTTTCTCCTATGGTTCTCTTGGATAATGAACTTTGAGATATTAATAGGGTTGTAATATGTTTAGAAGCTATAAATTTCGTATGGTTAAGTTTAGGGACGTGTAAGGAGTGTTAAAAGACTTAATTACCCTCAAAATAACTCAAAACGGAGTGTTTTTGGCACTTGTAATTGATTTAGGCGGCGCCCAATTAATCGCACAAGCCAGGTTGGGCAGCGCCTAACCAATTGCCTAAGTTTGGTTGTGCGGTGCCTAACCAATCGCCTACCCTTACTGTCTCTCACGAAAATGGGAATAACTTTTCGCTCGGGTATTGGATTAAGGAGAAATTGGTATCGTTGGAAAGATAATTCGATTCTCTATAATTTGGTGGGTAGAAATATGCAGAAATACCACATTAACATCGAGTTATACTCTTTCAAATATGACCCTTATGAAATCAAACACTAAAACTTGATGGATTCAAAAAGTCTTAGCTTTTATTACCTTAAGTGCCTCATATGAACATGTTTAAGGCATCATAAGCTATATTATCGCTAGGATACTCGTTGTAAGTCATGTACTCATGTATGAATCACAGGATTGGAGATTTCATATGTAGGAAAAAAAATTCGTCTCTTAGCTTAGAAACATGCGGGGTATTATAATATCTTCCCCTTGGGAACATTCCTCCTCGAATGAGAATTTACAAAGAGGGGATACAAGACAACATAACCTGAATAGAACATGAAGAACTGAAACTTGATCTCATGACTGACATGTTAAACATACTGAACTCGTGCATATCCGATGCACGGTCAACTGATACATGAATGCATGACTGAGTATGCAACGGTTAATAGGTACCAAGTTTATACTGGAAACATAAACATGTAACTGAATAAGCTTTTGGAGAACTATTACCTTGAGCTTGATCTGAATTGGGGGGAATAGGTGAGGATACTTGGTACGCATATCTTCTTCTGCTTCCTAAGTAGCTCCCTCATGAGACTGATTTCGCCAAAGAACCTTAACTAGAGAGACTTTTTTGTTCCTCAATCTACGAGTTTGATAATCTAAGATTTCGACTGGAATCTCTTTATAAGAGAGGCCTTTATAAATTTTGATGGTCTGAATAGGGACAACAACTTCTGGGTCACCTATGTACTTCTTGAGCAAAGAGACATGAATGACTGGATGGACTGAGGCTAGATCTGAAGGCAACTCAAGCTCATAAGCTACCTTGCCAAAGCGACAGAGAATTCTGAAGGGACCGACATATCGGGGACTGAGTTTCCCTTTCTTGCCAAACCTCTTCACTCCCTTCATGGGAGAGATCTTAAGATAGACATAGTAATTGACCTCGAACTCGAGATCCTTTCTACGAATATCTTCATAGGACTTCTGTCGGCTCTGAGAAGCTCGGAGTCTTTCTCTGATCAACTGAACTTTCTATAAGGCGTCGAATACTAAGTCAGGACCTATGACTGAGGCCTCACTAACTTCGAACCAACCAATCGGAGATCTACATCTCCTACCATAGAGAGCTTCGAATGGAGCTATCTGAATACTAGAATGATAGCTATTGTTGTATGCAAACTCAATCAAAGGAAAGTGGTCATCCCAACTTCCCTTGAAGTCAATTGCACACGCCCTTAGAATATCTTCAAGAGTCTGAATGGTCCTCTCTGGTTGACCATCTGTCTGAGGATGAAATGTTGTACTAAGATGGACTTGGGTACTGAGACCCTTTTGGAATGCTTTCCAAAAGTGAGAGGTGAACTGGGTACCTCTGTCTGAGATGATAGATAGTGGAACACCGTATAACCTGACTAACTCCCTGATATAGAGTTTGGCATAATCCTCGATTGAATAAGAAGTATGAAAAGAAAGGTAAATGAGCTTACTTGGTCATTCTATCTATAATGACCCAGAATGAATCATGCTGATGACGAGTTCTAGGAAAACCCATCACAAAGTCCATGTTCACTTCTTCCCACTTCCAAGTAGGAATGGTGAACTCTTGCATGGAACCACTAGGTTTTTGATTCTCTATCTTAACTTGCTGATATGTAGAGCACTTAGCCACAAACTTTGCAACATCTTTCTTCATCCCACTCCACCAATAGATCTCTCACATGTCGCGGTACATCTTAGTGGCCCCTGGATGAATAGAGCATCACGCACCATGCGTTGTTGCAAGAATTCGCTGCCTCAATTCATCTACACCTGGAACACATAGACAACCCTGACAACGAAGAACACCATCTCCCCCTTGGGAGAAAACCTCAATTTTTTTTATTCTGAACTGACTCTTTGAGCTTGACAAGGCTGGGATCCCTGTCCTACTTCTCTTTCACCTATGGGGAAATGCTGGGTCTGTTGAATCCCTTATCTAAGAGATCCTTCAACTGATCTTTCAATTCCTTGAGTTCTGATGGTGCCATTCTGTATGGCGGGATAGAAATAGGTTGAGTATCCGGAAGAAGGTCTATGCCGAAGTCTATTTCCCTTTCGGGAGGAATACCTGGAAGATCTTTGGGAAAGACATCTGAGTATTCATTAAAAACTAGGACTATTCCGATACTGGGAGATTTAGAACTAAAATCTTTAACATGCATGAGATGATACACACACACCTTAGAAATCATTTTTCTTGCCCAAAGGTAGGAAACAAGTTGACCCCTGAATGCTTAAATGCTACCCTTCCACTCTAGGACAGGCTCATTCGGGAACTGAAACTGAACTATCCTATTTTTGCAGTTCACTGTGGCATAGTAGGAATGAAGCCAATCCATGCCGAGAATGACATCAAAATCAGTCATCTCTAACTCAACTAAATCTGCTGACGTGGATTTATGAGATATCATAATCGGGCAGTTCCTGTATACCCGCCGGGCTATGATGGTTTTACCCACTAGGGCAGAGACTGAAAAGGGCTCTGCTAGAATTTCAGGACTGATTCCAAAATTGCCTTCTATGTATGGAGTAACAAAAGACAAGGATACACCTGGGTCTAGTAAAGCATAAACATGAACATGGAAAATATGTAACGTACCAGTAACGACATTAGGAGAATTTTCCTGATCCTACCGAGATTGAAGAGCATAGAGCCTGTTTGGGCGTTGCCCACTGGTAGCACTGGAAACGTCACCCTGCTGGTTCGGGCGGCTGAACTGAGCTGCAGAATAATTTTACTGACCCTGAAGACTTGACTGTGGACACTCCCTAATCCTGTGGCCTGGCTTGCCACAACCAAAACAGACATCACTACCGGCTCTGCAAATGCCCTTGTGGTTCTTACCACAAGTTTGACAAAGGGGATTTGTTCGGGCACTGCTAACACTGCCCTGAGATTTAAAGCCTGGAGCTTTGTATTCATTGCCGTCTCTGAACTTTGGTACTTCAGTACTGGCAAAGAAAGGGGCTGGAACGGCTGACTTGGAGCGAAACTATGAACGGTTTCCTCCATCTAACTTGGGGTGAGCAAAGTTGAAGTTACCTAACCTTGCTCTCTTGTTCTGCCTCCCCCTAGTCTTAACCTTCTTCTCTTCTACTTTCTTTGCATGGGTCATGAGTTTGGATAAGGTCATATCACCGATCAATATCGCATACCTGGCTAGCTGAGTAAATCTGAGAGAATACTCCCTAACCGTCATATTCCCCTGCCTGAGGTTGATGAACTCAATAACTTTGGCTTCCCTCGGCTCTTGGGGAAAGATTCTGTCTAAGAAAGCTGTGAAAAATTCCTCCCACTCGATAGGGCCTAAATCATCTAACCTCTCAAACTTCCACTGTTTGTACCAATCATGAGCAACATCCTGTAACTGGTAGGCGGCTAACTCGGCACTCTCAATAGAAGTAACACCCATGATGTCAATGACCTTCTGGACTTGGTCAATGAACTCTAGACCCATGGAAAGATGGAGGGTTCATCTGGGTGAAGTCACAAACCCTAGTTGCTTTGGGAATGGCCACTGGATTGGCCAGATTGACTGGTGGTTATTTATTCTGTGCAGCCACGGACTGAGAAAGTGTGGTAAATATGGCTCTAAACTCCTCATGGGAAACATGTTCACCCAAAGGATCTTCGGGCTAAGGAGCTGGCTGGTTTCTTCTGTTTGGGGCCATGGTCTGGAATAAGAGAAGAATGGATTATACTGAGAGTTTAACTTGTAATTATGCTCACTAGCATGACATGAATACTGAAGAAAGGGGACTGTTCCTAAAACATCTTATAGACTCCTGTACATAAATGTGGCGTGCAACACACCCATGTACAAGACTCTACTAGATGTGGCTTTCAGACTTCCTAGGACTCTATTGAACCTTAGGCTCTGATACCAAGTTTGTAACACCCTGATTTTCTGAATCGGAACGCTACACGATGCTCATGACCCCGAAGGACCACAAGCTAACCCATGACTGATATCTATACCTGTAACTGCATAATATATATTTAAAATGCGGAAACATGAATAAAGAGGGAGTAAGGTTCAATCTTGAATAATAAAATATCTAAAATAAGGTGGTATCACAGTACTAAAATAAAACTGAAAATACTAAAGTCTAAATCTGAAAACTCTATAATCGTTTGGAAGCCTCTAAACTGTCTAGATAAGGAGTTGAAGGAACATGTCTCCAACTAACTCCCTAAACTGAAAATAAATTGAAATACTGGAATAATAAATGTAACGATCATGCCCTCAAAAGATGAGGACTCACTGTGTCTCTGTGACTGGAATGCTACCGCTACTGCTGGGCTGGAGCTCGTGTCTCGTAACCTATGGTGTAACATGAAAAGAAAGAACCATAGCGCAAATGCATCAGTACAACGGGAGTACTGAGTATACGAGGAAGATAGGCTGAACATAAAGGGTTTCATACATGAACAACACTGACTGACTAATATGAACGTGGGAGTGAAAATATACATATATAGAAATTGTGAACGTGAATGTGTGATAGCAAGAACTGTAAGCTAATACATGGTTTACTGATAACTGTCTTGACTGATACTACAAGCTGATAACATGGACGACTGTATCTAACAATCCTGTATATACTGAAATCTGAAGAACGCTCTGAGTTCTTTTACTGAGACTGCTACTGAAATTGTGGGAGGTAGTGTTTAACTGACATGCCCCATGTATGCCGTTATGGCTAAGCTGGTGTCCAATCTCTACCCCGACTGGAGGGGTGTCAATATCGTACCACGGGTAAGGATAGCTTGTGAGTGACCCTTATCTGGCAGGTACTCAATGAGAATGGTGGGAACCCTAAACTGACAGGTTAAACCACCTCATCAACACTAATTTGACAGGTTAATATGTCACAACCTACGCTAGCTACGTAGTTCTGGAACATAAGGATTGCTTCTAAGAATCACACCCTAAACTGGCGGATGAGTTCCTATCCTTGGGTACACTCGGTGCTAACCTTTACTACCATCTGGAGAGACTGGACATGGATAACTGACTATACATGACTTAACCTTACTAAATTCTGTTGACTGGTGGAATGTTACTGATATCTGACAACTGAATGAGATCATGAAGTTTTCCTAAGTCACATGACTGACTGAAGTTTATGGAATCATAGCTTGAGTTCGGATATCGTGAAACATGACATGGCTCTAGGCACAAAGCTATAGTTTTTGGGTACGAATACCCCTAGGACTCAATAGGAGGAAACTGACACACATGACTGACTTGATCATAAGAGTAGAGTCCACAATTCACAATATCATAAGTAAGGATTTCATAATAAGAATGATTCTCAACAAACTATCACATGATCGGGAATGCACACAACATGTATATACTTGCATGGCTTCAATAACATGGTCATTCCATATCACAACAATATCATGAGCATCTCATACAACATCTTCAATTCAAGACACTAGCATGGGGATCACTTTGAACATAAACTTAGAACATGGAATAGTCATTTAGGACTTATTGTGTCATAAAAGCATGATTTCTATTCCCTTAGGTATTTTCACAAACACCTTACATGCACATCTTAGGCATAGGTGAATTCATCAAGATTACAAATATTCAACCACCAATTTCACATATTTAAACATTAAATACCACCATATCCTCACACAAAACATACAAAGATCCCATCTTAGGCATCATCAAACTCCAACCACATGAACATCAACCACCAACAACATAAACATCATAATAAATAATTTAGAAGATGGTTCTTGAGCTTCATGGATGAAAAAAGTCCATGAATCAACTCACGCATACCTTAGAAGGAAGACTCTTGATGATTGACGGAGGAATTTCCTTGAAATTGGATCTTGAAGCTTAATTATGCAACCCTAGTTGTTTTTCTCCTATGGTGCTATTGGATAATGAACTTTGAGATATTAATAGGGTTTTAATATGTTTAGAAGCTATAAATTTCATATGGCTAAGTTTAGGGACGTGTAAGGAGTGTCAATAGACATAATTACCCTCAAAATAACACAAAACGAAGTGTTTTTGGCACTTGGAACTGACTTAGGCGGAGCCTAAGTAATCGCACAGGCCAGGTTGGGCGGCGCCTAACTAATCGCCTAAGTTTGGTTGTGCGGCGCCTAACCAATCTCATATCCTTACTGTCTCTCACGAAAATGGGCATAACTTTTCGCTCGGGTATTAGAGTAAGGCGAAATTGGTATCTTGGGAAAGATAATTCGATTCTCTATAATTTGGTGGGTAGAAATATGTAGAAATACCATATTAACATCGAGTTATACTCGTTCAAATATGACCCTTACGAAATCGAACACTAAAACTTGATGGATTCAAAAACTCTTATCTTGTATTACCTTAAATGACTTATATGAATATGCTTAATGTATCATAAGCTATCTTATTGATAGGATACTCATTGTAAGTCATGTACTCAAGTATGAATCACAGGATAGGAGATTTCATATGTAGGAAAAAAAGTTCGTCTCCTAGCTTAGAAACATGCGGGGTATTACACTAGATCTATCCATAGTCCACATAGGTCAAGTGTAACACCCTAAACGGGCCTTGATATGTGTAGCCTCTCAAACCAGAGATACAATAAGAGTAGGGGATTCTTGGGTACCTTTCCATCTCCATGATACATATTCACAGTGTACTTAGAGTATTCCCATGTACGTTATTGTATCATACATGGTTGCTCTGACCACCCCTCATGTCAAAAAACACGATTTTCCAGTGTCTGTCAATTAGACTCGCACCTTCACGACTGGCTATCACACCTCACCATTATTGCCCAATTTAAACCATTACCATTCAACCAAACCATTATGCCAATATTATTAACCAAGGTTATTTGTAATGGTATTACCATACCGACTATAGCTTAAAAGTAATGTCCTTAGCCAACCTTTTTATGTAAATGGATTCCCATATACCCATAGATTATATTATCAAATTAACTTGGGGTAATCCCGTGTACCCCACAAGTGTTTCATTATTATGTTTTCTTGGGGGATTCCCTTGTACCCCACAAGGAAGTTTAATTAACCATAACCATGACCACCAAATATTACCATTTAACAATTCCAAATACTCTAAACCATTTATACCATTTAGGGTCCCATTACCAAACCATACCATGCAATAGATCCATTAAAAGTCCAATAATATAGTAAAAGCATTATCATAGGCATTTTATCAAATATGTTGGGGGAAAAGTGTTTCCAAAACCAAATCCAATTACCAATTTACCATTCCCATGAAACCAATTGTCCAAACCACCATTAAATCATGTAATTACATAATTGAAACGTAGGAAAACCATAACCAAGCATTTAATACCAACACCCCAATATATATTTGAAAACCCCAAAACCATACAATAATTATGCCATGAAAACATTGTACAAAACATGGATTTAGTTGGAACTAACAATGACGGAGGAGCAACATGTCTTAGATTATGAAGACGATGGAGAGAAATCACCTGTACAAGCCCCAAATTGATCATCTAGATGAAACCCTATCTTTCTTTTACTCAAGAGACTTAGAGAGAATTAGAGAGAGTTTCTAAGTATTTAAGATTATAATAATAGGGTAAATGATGTACCAAAAGAGTTATAAGTCATGGGGCCTTAAGAGGTTAAGTTGGGAAATATCCCAATTACCCTCAATTTAAATTGCTTAAAGAAAAATTTTGATGGTACGACTACCCCATACTAGTCGTACCCTTCAATATGAGTTGTACCCACTACTCGTACCCTAGGACTGTCCCTTGGATCAAATATTGTCCACCGTATGACTCACCCAAACTCAGTCGTACCTAAACCATATGATCAGTACCCCTAAACCGTATCCCTGGAAGAATTGAATCAAAGGAAGTTTGAACACTGTCTACCATATCAGTCAATGGTACTACTCGTACCCTAACTTATGACTTATGGTAATCCAGTCATACTCTAATCCAAGTTAAGTTATGAAGTCTCAGGTTAAGTGAGGGAAAAACTGTAAGGCCTCGGGAGTATACCCTGGATGCCACACAGTACTAGGAACTACAAGTGATCCCAAAATAACCCATGAACTGGCATACTATTAAGAAATTGAGTTATAATACATTATATAAAAAGTTCTATAGTGCAGAAACATAATAATACTGAAAATCTTAAATAGTATGTAACTGAGAAATTTTACAATGTGATAAATCTAAGGAAAGAATTGAATATATGATAAGTCGTCAATTTGATGATTTGCTAGCACCTTTTAGGCCTAAATTATCATGCTTTTCTGTTGATTTAATGGTAATCTCTTACTTAATGCTCATTTGTGTAGGTAAAAGTTAAAAAGGGAAGATGAATAACTCATTCAAGTCAACAAGAGGCCAAATATGAAGGAAAAGAGCCATCTGCTTTAGATCCGCTTTGCATCTTCTTAGGAGCTACTTTCCATCTGCTCTCTATCCACTTTGGATCCACTCAAGCAGATCAAGAGCAAGGTGGTAATTTTGTAATTTTGTCAAATATGCAAGTGGGGCTTATTTAAGGGGTCTTGTAGCTCATTTTTACCCATCATTCTATAACACTTCCTCCCTTATTTATTCTAGGGTTTTTGTAACTTCTTAGTTATTGGAGCAAGACTTGTACTAAATTTATAGCTAAGAAGACATTAGAGTAACTTCAAAGTGTAGATTTGGCTTCACCTATTGAAGATTCATTGGATTCTAAAGTGTAGTTTGGACTCTCTTTATTTTCTTATGGATAACTTTGATGGAAATGTTGATTTATTTGTGTTTATTATCATTATGAGTTGCTAAATCTACCTCTTAAGATTATGCTTGACTAGGAGGCAATTGTATATGGGTAGTGATTAATTTGTGCATATGCTAGTTTGTTAATGATGGGTTTTATCATTGCTTGATTAAATTTATTGGCATTGATGGGTGAAAGACCCAAATACCCAAATGGGTTTGACGGGTCAAAGTTCCAAACTCTAGAAAAATTAAGGCCATCTTCGAAAGAAGGTTTTTGGGTGAAGTTTAGAAATCCATATCAGACTCAAAAGAGAGATATAAAGACCAAAGAAATGGTAGACAATTATGTGTGTAGTTTGCGAATCTATCACTATCTTAGACGTAAGGGTGGTTGTAAAGTTAACTATGCCTTGGGTTTCATCCTATAAATAGGGATTTCTAATTAAGGTATTGGGTGGTTTTGATTGACACATTTGTTAGGTATTCGAAAGAGCCAATGAGTGAAATCTTTGTGGTTTTTTCAAAAGACAAGCCTCAAAGACATTAGACCTAACCTGCCATACCACCAATAATTAGAATTTGCATCAAATTGTTATGTTCTCATACACATCTTGACCCTAGGAAAGCATAGTCCCAAGATCCTTTTTAATTTATTACACTCTAATTGTTCTTAGTCTCGAATTATTCCTTTAGAAGCCCAAGAATTACTTTCACATCCGACATGATTGAAAACCCCCCAAACCATTTTGCACCTTTGACTTGAATTGGGCAAGCATTCCTATTTTGAATTAACTCAATCACCACTAACATTGTTCCTCATGGATTCGAACCTGACCCTTGTTGGGTAAATATATTGACAACGATCGCCTTGCACTGAATTGATATGTAAGTTGAGCGTTATCAAAAATGGTGTCGTTGTCGGAGAACAATTTGGCGTATTGAGTTAGTTTAGAATTTTAGCTTACTTGCTTTAATTCAAACTTGTAAATTTTTGTTTGTGATTTTCTTTTGCTTCTTGTGTTGGTAAGATTTTTTTTATATTTTTTTTATTTCTAGGTTACTTATTAATATGGCATCTCGGGACTACTATGATTTTGGTGGTTGGAAATCCTTTCTTGATGGTCCATGTCCATATTGTAATAGACCCTACTTTTGGAAAAATTGTACATTGCTCCTCGGAGAGAGATGTGTGCACCATCTCGATCTTATAGGGAGTATGGTAGTCCTCTATGTGATGGTCAAGATGGACATTGGAGTGATTGTCCAAATGCCCCTTACCCCCGTTATGCTAACCAAATTACTAGTTCTTCTTATGATTTTGATAGGTCTTATGATCAAGAAAAGGAAGAACAAAGCACCAAAAAAAGTGATGTTGAAGCTATGCTTCAAACAATCATGGATCATTTGGAATCAATGGGTAATAACATACATGATAAGCATCAAGACATGGGGGAATGTAATGAGGAAAGAAAGATGATAGAAGCGATGGGTATGGAGGTCAATTATTCAAACACCACAACCATGCACACTCTTATAAATGATCTTGATATTAAAGAATCCTCGGTGATTTACCAACCAACCGAACCAACCATGAGGGATGATGCCAAGATTGAGGAAATGGTGCTAGAGTCAAAAGAAGAAACCAAAAAAAATTCTTATGAAAAATCTAACCCAATTTGGGGTGAAGATGTTGAGAAGGATGTAAATTCAAAATTAGGGAGAATACCTCACTCGAACCATTTTTCAACATTATGTTTGGTGGATGTGATGAAAGTCGAACCACCTAAGCAAATGATGAATTTTGGAGATGCGGAGGAAAATCCCTACATTTTGGAGTTTGACATTTCAAAAGAGCAAAATGAAGCCTCTCACTCGAAGGACAATAAATGAAAAATTTGGTGTATAACGAGTGATGTTTTAATGTTCTCATCAATACGCAATGATCCTATTAGAAGGTTTGATGTGAAATTGGACAAACGGTTCAAGTCTTCGAAGTGGTGTGATAGAACATTTATTATCATGCTCTCAAATTAGCCCAACGCACCTAAAAGATGTAATGATCCAAAGATGGGCCGATGATTCAAATCATCTAAGTGGAGAGATAAAAGATATCTAAATGGTGTCGTGCTGCGACGTTAACTAAGGCGCTTCTTAGGAGGTAACCCAAAAAAAAATTTCTTAATATTTTCTAACATTTTTTATACTAATTTTAGCTTATTTTTGGTTGATGAAGGTAATTACAAATTGGGGTGCGAGAAGCTATATTCGGGGGCTTGAAAGTGAGCCACGAATCAAACATTTGGTTTAAAAATAAAAGGATGCACAGAACTGGAATGCAGATTGTTAATATTTTAAGCCAAGATGCAGCAACTATTCTACCTCAACCTGTGTTGGACATGCTTAAGCAATCCAGGTGCAGTTCAACCATAATTGGGATATAGGTAAGGCTATGTATTCTGTCGTGAGATACGCTGGAACTGCTCAAGCAGTCCAGGCACAAAAGGGACATAACAGGGGATAATTATGGTATGGTGAAATCTTCTTGGACCGGCGTTTCAACTGCTGCAGCAGTCCAGGTATATCATGGACGTATATCAAGCGCAAGTTGAGTCCAAGAAATTGAGAAGCTTCAGGTAATGTATTTGGACCTGCGCTGGACATGTTGCAGCTGTCCAGACGTAGGTCAGTCACACCATGGATGCAAGTGGCCTGAAGTTGAATGAAAAGAAGATGGTTGTTTCTACCTTGACCTATGCTACAACTGCTTAAGCAGTCCAGGCACAGGTCTATAGCATATTGGACACAAACCAGCCGCTACACACTGTTATGACATGCACTAGAACTGCTTCAGTAGTCCAGTCGCAAATAGGCTGCTTTTGGAGTATTGTTGAACATTTTACTTGACTTCAACCTCAATTCAAACACTAAAATTCTTAATTCAAGAATGGAACCCCGGATAAGTATCTTGGACTCCCTTTCATCACTATCCTCTCTTATGTAAGCTTACAAGGTATGATCTTTACAATGCAAATGATGATCACATTTCATGAATTCTTTTGGTTTAAAGTTGTTTTATTTGATCTTAATTTGATAAAATGTGGTTGTTGGGATGAAATTTTTTGAACATATGCCTTATTTTACATTGTCCAATTGCAATTTTTTCTTTCATATGCTAGTACACCCCATGTGTTCGACAAAGCACCCACTTATAGTTTGTTTGCTTAATTAAGTAGTGGGTGATTTAATTGGGTTATTATGATTAAAAGTGGTATAATTGGTGATGAATTCATGCATTAGGATTGTTCACATGTGATGCTATGTTATCTATTCAAGATCTTCCTTTTTATACCCATCACATATTTGTTAAAATATCAACAAGAGAGAAATGCCTTATATGCTTGAAAAGGTTAATGCGAACTTTCTTGGGGCATTGTGTGATCATTTTTTAGAGAATAGCTTTGAGTCCAATTGGACTTAAAATTGAGATAACCAATGGTGTTTTTGTTGAGACTATTGATGAATGTTGTGTCCATTGTTTGATCGATTAATGTCCTTATCATAGCATTCACGGGTGAAATCTGAGTAACCCGACAGACATGAATACTTGTTTTGCCCTATGATAGATTGGGTGACATCTTTCTTAAAGGTATAGGGTCAAATATGTTCCTATTGGTTCCATGAATGTTTTATGAGCTAAATGGTCGATATGTGGAATTGTGAGGAAAAAATCCCATGAAGCGTAATAATAATGTTGCCTTGCATTCACCTATTTTTTTCTTTAATTATTTAGGAAGGATTAAAAGTTCAAAAATGCTTTCCCCATGTCATTGGAAATAAATAGCATTATTTTGAGAAAAAACAAAAATATTATTTTCTTTGTGAAAAAGATCAAGGTTGTTTGTGAGCTTTCTTTTGAGTGAAACCATTAAACTCAATTTTTGGCTCTCTCTTTACAAGGATGAGTTGTTGACTCGGAGTAACTTATTTAGCTCAAATTGGTTGGGAGACTAACTTTTTGCTCTATGAGTACAATTCCATGAGTGGTGAGATTTTTGAATAATTCTTGTGCATTTGTGTAGTCTAGAACTTGCCCTGAGTGTATTCAAAGCAAAATTCTAGGCAAACTTGTTTGGAGGATGACCCGAGGCCCTTTTTGACCTGTCATATAGACAAATTCCCACCTTAACATTGTTCCCTAGTTAACCCACTTGAACCTTCTTACCCTTGGTTCTTTCTTATTATAATGGTAACCATGCTAAAACACCTAAAGCTTTTTGAAAATCTCTCTTTTGGCACTTAACCTCCTTTGATGCGTTGCATGATTCTAGATAATGGATTATAGGCAAAAACCTAAGTTTGGAGGGTTTGTGTACTTGGTAGAAGATGATCAAATAAAATATAAGAAAGGTGTATGTAAGGTTGTCAATACATGTGCTTAAAAGACAAGAGATGTGCTTGATGATAAAATTGAATAACCTACCCAATAAATTTTTTTTTTTTAAAAGAGAAAAATTGAATAAGTGAGAGGCTAAGAAACGCTTGTAGGTAGAATATCTCTTGAAAAATTCAAAGAAGTGAAATAAAGAAAATGGTGGCTTTGAATGGTTTGGTAAATGCTAAACAAATAGTTAGGAAAATATGGGAAATAATTTAAAGGAGAATAAGGTGGATAGTTTGAAAATTTCGGGGTAGAAAGGGTTGAGAAATTTCATTGAAGGAGGTGTTTTAGTCACTTGATTCATAGATATTCCTTCCTACAAATTAAGTCTTCATTTTGACCCATAAGACCTTGGCGATTCCAAACTAGGTAAGAAGCACAAAGGGAAAGCCAAAGGTTCTACTCATTGTACTTGAATTTCTTTGAGAGAGTGAGTGTAAATTCTTTAATTATTTGAGCTCCTTTAGAAATTTTCATGTATTATGTGTGTGGAGCTAACTCTTGCTTCTGAATGGCATCATACTTTGGGCTAGAGGGTGAAGTTTTACTCTCGGTTTGGGTAAATGGGTGAAGTAAGTTCCATTGTGAAAAATGAGACAATTTTTTAAAATTTTGTGTTTTCTCTTAAGATACTTTGTTGATTTGGAAGGTTCATTTGATACAAAATTACATCCTTGCATTTTAAATATGAGCTTATTGAAAATTTTTGGTTTACTTATCGGCATGACATATTTGAAAAGTTTTTGTAGAGCTTTGTTAGCTTGTTCCATTGGTATAGCTTTATTTTGGGTGGATTTGAGTTGAATACCCTATCTCATTGAACTATTCTTGGTTGCTTGAGGACAAGAAATAGTTTATGTTTGGGGTCTTGATAAGTCGTCAATTTGACGACTTGCTAGCACCTTTTAGGCCTAAATTATCATGCTTTTCCATTGATTTGATGGTAATATCTTACTTAATGCTCATTTGTGTAGGTGAAAGTTAAAAAGGGAAGATGAGCAACTCATTCAAGTCAACAAGAGGTTAAATGTGAAGGGAAAGAGACATCTTCTTTGCATCTGCTTTGGATCCGCTTTGCATCTGCTTAGGAGCTGTTTTCCATCTGCTCTCCATCCGCTTTGGATCCGCTCAAGCAGATCAAGAGCAAGGTGGAAATTTTGTAATTTTGTCAAATGTGCAAGTGGGGCTTATTTTAGGGGTCTTGTAGCTCATTTTCACCCAACATTCTACAACTCTACCTCCCTTATTTTTTTGTAACTTCTTGGTGCTTGGAGCAAGACTTGTACTAAATTTTGAGCTAAGAAGACATTAGAGTAACTTCTAAGTGTAGATTTGGCTTCACCCATTAAAAATTCATTGGATTCTAAAGTGTGGTTTGCACTCTCTTTATTTTCTTATGGATAACTTTGATGAAAATGTTGATTTATTTGTGTTTATTATAATTATGAGTTGGTAAATCTACAACTTGGGATTATTCTTGATTAGGATGCAATTGTATGCGGGTAGTGATTAATTTGTGCATATGCTAGTTTGTTAATGATGGGTTTTATCATTTTTTGATTAAATTGATTGGCATTGATGGGTGAAAGCCCCAAATACCCAAATGGGTTTGATGGGTGAAAGCTCCAAATTCTAGAAGCTTAAGGCCATCTTCGAAAGAAAGATTTTGGGTGAAGTTTAGGAATCCATATCATCCTCGACAGAGGGATGTGAAGACCAAAGAAATGGTAGACAATTATGTGTGTAGTTTGCGAATCTACCACTATCTTAGACGTAAGGGTGGTTGTGAAGTTAACTATGCCTTGGGTTTCATCCTAGAAATAGGGATTTCCAATTGAGGTATTGGGTGGTTTTGATTGACATATTTGTTAGGTGTTCGAAAGATCCTATGAGTGAAATCTTTGTGGTTTTGTCGAAAAACTAGCCTCAAAGACGTTAGACCTAGCCTACCATATCATCAATAATTAGAATTTGCATCAAATTGTTATGTTCCCATACACATCGTGTCCATGGGAAAGCATAGTCCCAAGATCCATTTTAATTGATTACACTCTAATTGTTCTTAGTCTCGAATTAGTCCTTTAGAAGCCCAAGAATTACTTTCACATTCGGCATGATTGAAAACCCTTCAAACCATTTTGCACCTTCGACTTAAATTGGGAAAGCACTCCTATTTAAAATTAACGCAATCTCCACTCACATTGTTCCTCATGGATTCGACCCCGACTCTTGTTGGGTAAATATATTGACAACAACCGCCTTGCACTAAATTGATGTGTGAGTTGAGCATTATCAATATACATGACTTACTCTAATCGACATCTATGAAACCTCTACTATACTGACTATAGCTAGCTGGCAAATGCCTCCAACTACCACTAATCATTACATATGAAAATAAATGAAATGTCTATGAACTAAAACTATTTGGAGTTCCCGAAGCAAGAGAACTCATCACCTGCTGGCTGGAAATTGCAGTTGTTTGATCATGATGTGTGGGCTACAAAGGGTACCTAAATTATGTAACAATATAGCCACACTGATGAATATGTGGATCAGTACTTCTGGAATATACTGAGTAAGCGGGGGTGAATGGAATAAGTAAAACTAATTATATATATGAAATCTTAAATCATGCATGCTAAGTGTGAGTAGACTCACCAATAGGCTAGAGTAAACTGAAAGCTGAAAACATCTTAAAACATGAATAACAAACAAAATCTGATAAGATGGTGAATCACTACACTTAGTTTCTTAAAACTTTCCTTTTATAAGATAACTAGAACCGAAGATGAGATACGTGAACATTCAAAAACAAACCTATATGTACTAAACTGATCTGATTAACTGAAGCCTAGGTAATGAGATAACTGAAATCTAAGAAAAAGGATAACTAACGCCTATACACTAAGTAGCTGATATAAGAATACGGACTATTGATATCCGAACACTGAATAGCTGATGACTAAATACTGATAATGTAACACTGAACTGGACTTAATTTGAATAACTAAATTGAAACGGTGGAGTACTGTGCCTATGAGATAAGGACTAACTGAACAACATGAGATGACTGAGCATGAACGCGTTAAAACTTTAATATCTGAGAATGCATGACCAAGCATAACAACATAATTCTGATTTTGTCTGTAAACTAGGATAGTAAAATATTGATAACTGAATAACTAATGACCATATGATATGGTCAAGAAAACTTGAAACTGAACTTTGAACTGAATACTGAACTGATACTATGGGAGTTATCATCTAACCGACATGCCCCAATCTGAGTTAATTGGGGTCCAATATGTAACCCCAGTTGGAAGGGTATTAGTACCGTGATACGGGTACTAAAAATGGCTGTGTGGATCCACTAAAGTGAAGTCCCGAAGGACTAAAGAGTAACTCTCTACTGGCAGGTGCGCTGCTGAGATTTGAGTCAACCCTCAACTGGAAGCTTAACATCTCAAACCTACGTTGTCTACGTAGTTCTTGAATGTAGGTATTGCTACTAAGGGTCACACGCTTTACCTACAGGTGATCCCCTATCCCTGGGTTCGCTCCATGCTAAATCCTACTCCCAACTAAACTGACTCAGATTACTGAACTAAATTGGATTTAACTGATTATGAATTCTGATAATGCTTAATATGGTAATAATAACTTAGGAATCAACTAATGCTTATAATTTAACTGAAATCATTTTTAGGATACTGAAAACTAGGTAAATAGCTAAATTTTGGGTGTTCATAACCCCCAGGACTCAATAGCAATAACAATAGGGATACATGAAAACTTTGAAACTATAATAAGAATGCATTATTCAAAAACCCAACACTCGGGCATTTTATCAAACACATGGGGACCATAAACTTTTGCACGACAATGAGCAAGCATGCAAAAATATCATGGTTATACGAATCAATTCACAACTTAGGGATTTGGTATGAACATCATAACCATCAAAATATGTATTGGCTCATTCCACTTGAAAACACATATACTCAAAACATGAAATCAACTACATGGGGATCATTAGTTTAAACATGGGAGTAGTTTAACCATGAGAATCAAATAAATTTCAATATTAGATATACGGGTAGAGGATTATCATGTGAGAATCACCATTCGAACATATCAAGACAATTTCAACAAAAACCATTTATAAACATGATAAGGACTAAAAATTCATGAAATTTCATGGATATAATTTATATTAACATGTAAACATCATAACTTTGAACTTGAAAAGGGGATTTGGTTTCCATGGGTGAAAGGAGACCCATGTATGAACTCCCACATAACTTATTTGATTAACTGGATGTAAAAGCTTGAACTTTGAATATCTAATGGTGTTCTTGAAGCTTCTTCTTGAAGTTCTTGAATTAGGAAGCTTGGGTTCTTTCTTTTCTTGAAGAAAATTTGATGAAGTTCTTGGTTTTTTTGAGGGGGCTAGGGTTTTCTTGGAGAGAAAAGGATGAATAATAATGCATATAATGCTTTTGGGGGATGAAATTATGTGTTATGGACGATTTTGGGTGAGCGGAATGACCAAAGTGACCCTAGACCCTTTAGGAACTGAAGCAGCGAGTGAAATAGATCTTTATCGCATTGGCTATCACATTGATGACATCAATGTGTCGCGTCACTCATCGTATCAGGGAGACTAGCGCATCACACCCCAATCGCGTTGGCTTACTGACTCACATAGAAAATACCAAAACTTTTCACTCGAGTATTAGATTAAGGAGAAACTAGTATCCTTGAAAAGCTGACTCAATTATCTATAATTTGATGGGTCTTGAGATAAAAACTTCTACGTATATAAAAATTTATACATATTCAAAGTCGAATTTTATAGAATCGAATACTAAACTATGGACGAATCAAAGGTCTTAGCTCAACTTTGTTCTAAGAAATTTTTATGAACATTTTTCACCTCACAAGCACATAAAACACGAGGATAAATATCATGAAACTGACATTCACATGGGAACCATTTGGATTATAGCTTATACACGTAGGAACTATAGTTCAAAGACTAGATGAAAAATACGGGGTGTTACATTATATCCCCCTTAGGAACATTCATCCTTGAATAAGACTGGTTAAACTGAGAGTACTGTATGAATGTAACTGAGATCATATTCTTAACTTGCATGACTAAAAACATTATTGCATAACTGATTCTGAAACATGATACATGAACTAAATATCATAAGCTGAACTGATTTCTTGAATACATGCAATAACATGTTAATGATTATAAGGCTGCGATAAAAACGAGAGAGTCAATTGATAAGTAACCATTACTTCAAGTTGGATCTTATTTCGTGAAGAAAAACTGAATGGTTTTGGGCATAAATATTTGGGGTATTACAATACATCTCCCCCTTGGGATACTTCGTCCCCCAAATAATACTGACTTGGCTAAAATACTAAGGAAAGACTGAGATGATGAATGGGACACTTACAGACTAAATCATGGTTGAATATCCAGAATTTAACACTAATGCATGATGCATGAACTGAGATGAATTAAAAATATTACATGGATGCGAACAAACTACCTATTGGAATAGTTATATTCATGAGATTACGGATAGTATGACTAGATGGAAAGATGGAAAACCCATAGGAACTTGTCTGTCTGACTGCTAGAATGGATTGTTGGCTGTACAGACTTAATAATACTGAAAACTTATATTCAACTATACGTTTCACTTCAAAACTGTGGTACACTTGGGGATACTTAAAATATTCACATGGGCATTGATAACTCTATCTATTGAAGTCTGAGCTGCACTAAATTCTCTCACTATGTTTGAGCCAACTTGAACCTATAAAGTGCACACATAACACTACAATACTAGTTTGAACCATGCATACAAGGAGCACTTACTCTATCCCATCTAAACAATTGCTCATCATTACTATCTTAATATTAAAGAGAGGTCACTGAAAGATTAGATCATAAGGACATGTAGCCTGAAAGAACACTATACGTAACTTGTCACTTAAATGAGGCCTGAAGAATAGAGTATCAATATCATGGATTCATCAAAGAGATCTAATCTGAGGACATAGATAAACTAAATTTCGCTGATCATTAGGATTGTAGCATGAGTATCTGGATCTGAACATACTATGAAACATGAGTACATGAGTCATGAGCTGCATGACCTATGTTTGGAGTTCATAATTTCCTGGAACATAATTTGTACTGCTCAGTGAGCTGGAACTCCTCATACTAGGAACTGGAAGCATATATGATTCTATGAAAAGTGCATGAATATAAGCTATGATCATGGAGCTTACTTGTAAGGCATGAGTTGATATCGTGAAGACTGGAAAACTTTGCACTAAGATAAGAATGGGTTAGGAATCATCCTCCCTTACTTCTTTTCTACACATACTAGCATTACTACTAGGATCTGAGAGCCTGACTTGGTTACTTGTCCAATCATCTCCCCCTTAGCTTAAAGCCATCATTCTAAGTCTATAGGACCTTTTTTATAACTCTTAACTGAACTGCAACTATATTACTCTAGAGCTCGATATAACAAGACACATAAACTAAACTCACCCTGAAAGACTGTATCTGAAATTATAAAACCCACTGCTAATACTTCCTTCTGAAATACAACTCTTAACTTTCTATAGCCCATAACTTAGCTGGTAAGAATATTGCATACTACATTACTAGTTTCATTTACACTTAGCAACTCAAGGACACTATCTAAGAACCCATACTTTAAGAATTTATAAATACTATAATCCCATATTACCATGGGTACACCTCTAGATCATACACACATCATCATACTTAATTTCATATTAATAAACTTAAATTCTTGCATACACTATTAAAGCCTACTGATTTACTTTCATACAACTAGCCCCATGGATACATAATCTGTTTAATCTTGATAACATTATCCCAACTCTACTACTGCTAAAATTCTAGGTTCATTCTTCTAAATAAAGATCATATGCTATCAAAAGATTTTCAGAAGACATCTAAAAGCACATATAACTTCAACTCAATGCAGGATTTTCATGAACGTAAATAAAATCTTTAAAACTTTTGAACATAAGGGCACTGATGGGATGCTTTTAAGCCTGTGTGCAATCCCATAATTGTCTAAGGGGACTGTCTGAGAAAACTCTGTCTCTAGGAATTTGAGCTTGATAGTTTTTGTTGCCTTAAAACTAAGGCATAGTTGACATTAATGGAGCAAGATGAAAATCTATATAAATTTTGTAGAGGACACTTCTACTGCATGATCTGAGACATGAAAGAAGGGAAACATTTCTTAAAAGCCCTATAACCTCTCGAAGAAAAGTACGAACATCTCTATACAATTTTACAAGACTCTACTAGACATGGCTTCATAGACACCCCAGGACACTTAAACTTTGGGCTCTAATACCAAGTTTGTAATGCCTCAGGAGTACACCCTGGATGCCACACAGTGCTAGGAAACATAAGTGATCTCGAGTAACCCATAAACTGGCATACTATTAAGCAATTGAGTTATAATACATTAAATAACAAGTTCTGCTATGCGAAAACATAATCACGCTAAAAATCTGAAATTGTATATAACTGATGATGTTTTACAATCTGATAAATCTGAGGAAAGAACTGATTTACATGACTGACTCTGACTTACATCTATGAAACCTCTACTAAACTGACTATAGATAGCTAGAACATGCCTCAAACTACCACTAATCAATACATATGAAAATAAATGAACAATACATGAACTAAAACTGTTTGGAGTTTTTGAAATAAGAGAACTCATCACCTGCTGGCTGGAAACTGCAATAGTCTAATCATGATGTTTGGGCTATAAATGGTACTTATATTATGAAACAATGTATCCATACAGACGTATATATGGATCAGTACTTCTGGAATGTACTGAGTAATTGGGGGAGAATGCAATAAGTAAAAATAATTATATATATGAAATATTAAAGCATACATGCTAAGTGTGAGTAGACTCACCAATAGGCTGGAGTAAACTGAAAGCTAAAAACATCTTAAAATATTGGTAACAAACATAATCTAATAAGATGGTGAATCACTATACTTAGTTTCTTAAAACTTTTCTTTTATAAGATAAGTAGCACCAATGCTAGGATACGGTAAAATATGAATACGTGAACGTTCGAAAACAAACCTATATGTGCTGAACTAATCTAATTAACTGAATAATGGGTTCCTGGGTGACGAGATGAGTGAAATCTAAGAAAAAGGATAACTAGCGCCTATGCACTGAGTAGTTGATATAAGAATATGGACTATTGATATCCGACCACTGAATAGTTGATGACTAAATGTTTATCATGTAACACTGAACTAAACTTAATCTAAATAATTGAACTAAAATAGTGGAGTACTGTGCCTAAGAGATAAGGACGAACTAAACAACATGAGATGACTGAGCATGAATGTATGAAAATTGTAATATCTGAGAATGTATGACCAAGTATAACAACACGATTCTGATATAGTCTGTAAACTAAGATACTGAAATACTGATAACTAAATAATTGATGATCGTATGCTATGGTCAAGCAAATCGGAAACTAAAATCTAAATTAATATCAAACTGAGACTGTGGGAGGTATCATCTAACCGACATGCCCTAATTTGAGATAATTGGGGTCCAACTTGTAACCCCAATTGGAAGGGTGTTAGTACTATGCCACGAGCATAAACAATAACTGTGTGGATCTACTAAAGTGAAGTCTCAAAGGAATAAAGAGTCACCCTTTATTGGTAGTTGCTCTGGTAAGATATGTGTTAACCCTCAACTTACAGCTTAACATCTAAAACCTATGTTGGCTACATAGTTCTGGAACACGGAGATTGCTACTAAATGTTACACCCTCTACTTACAGGTGATCCCCTATCCCTAGGTTCGGTCGCTGCTAAATCCTACTCCCATCTAAACTAACTTGGATTACTGAACTGAGTTAGGTTTAACGGATTATGAATTATAATAGAGTTCATTACGGTAATAACAACTGAGGAATCAACTAATGCTCATGGTTTAACTAAAATCATTCTAAGGATACTAAAAACTAGGTAAATAGATAAATTTTGGGTATTCATAACCCCCAAGACTCGATAGCAATAACAATAGGGACACAAGATAACTTTGAAACCATAATAAGAACACATTATTCAAAAACCCATCACTTGGGCATTTCATCAAACACATGGGGACCATAAACCTGTGTATGAGAATGAGAAAGCATGCGAAAATATCATGGTTACACGAATCAATTCATACTTAGGGATTTGTTATGAAGATCATAACCTTCAAAATATGTATTGACTCATTCCACTTAAAAACATATATACTCTAAACTTAAAATCAACCACATGGGGATCATGAGTTACAACATGGGAGTAGTTAAACCATGAGAATCACATAAATTTCAATATTAGAAACATGGGTTAAGGATTAATATGTGAGAATCACCATTCAAACATATCAAGGCAATTTCAATGAAAATCATTTGTAAACATGATTACATACTCGCAATTCATTAAATTTCATGGATATAATTCATATTAACATTTAAAGATCATAACTTCGAACTTGAAAATGGGTTTTGGGCTCCATGGGTGAAAGGGACCTGTGGATGAACTCTCACATACCTTATTTGATTAATTGGATGTAAAAGCTTGAACTTTGAATCTCTAATGGTGTTCTTGAAGCTTCTTCTTGAAGTTCTTGTATTAGGAAGCTTGGGTTCTTGATTTTCTTGAAGAAAATTTAATGAATTTCTTGGTTTTCTTAAGGGGGCTAGGGTTTTCTTGGAGAGAAAAGGATGAACAATAATGTATCTAATGCTTTTGGGGCCTGAAATTATATGTTATGGACAATTTTGGGTGAGGGGAATTGACCAAAGTGAACCTAGATCCTTTAGGAACTGAAGCAGCATGTGAAATAGCTCAGCATTGTGTTGGTTATCACATTCAGAACAGCAATGCATCGGATCATTCATCTCGGGGAGACCGGTGAGTCACGCCCTAATTGCATCGGCGCACTACCTCACACGGAAAATGCCATAACTTTTTACTCGGGTATTAGATTAAGGAGAAATTGGTATCGTTGGAAAGTTGATTTAATTATCTATAATTTGATGTGTCTTAAGCTAAAGAATTCTATGTATATAAAAATTTAGACACTTTAAAATTCTATCTTGTAGAATCGAATACTAAACTTTGGATGAACCAAAGAATCTTATATCAACTTTATTCTAAGTAATTCTTATGAATATTTTTAACCACAAAAGAGCATCAAACATGAGGATAAAGATCATGAAACTTACATTCACATGCGAACCATTTGGATTATAGCTTATATACGTAGGAATGATGGTTCAAATACTAGTACAAAAATGTGTGGTGTTACAAAAACCCAAATCACTTTACCTATTATGTGAAGTGCTATCGAGGTAAAAAATGTTCATGGGAAGCACTTAGAGCAAAGTGCAGTTGAGAAAACTTGAATCTATTAAGTTATTAGTATTCGGTTCTACAAGGGTTCAATTTAAACGTGTCTAATTCCTAGAATATAATGATTAATGTAGCCTACTATATATCAAATGAAAGATCTTTGAGTCTTCTTTTCAACTCATTTGATTTAACCTTAATCTGATATCGGATTATAAGGTTATGCTCATTTTACTTAGGAGTGCCCATCTGTCAACAAGGTGACGAAATTGAGAGATAAGCAGTCAACTAAGTGACAAACTATCAACCTTGTCATCAGCCTTAACAAGAAAATATTGTACATCACTTAGGAAAGGAAATGACTAGGTGATAAGCCATCACTTAGGTGATAAGCTATCAATTAAGTCATCGCCCTTAACCAAAAAGTGACCAAGTCCAGCTAGAGGGTGACAACTAGGTTGATAAGTCATCAACTAGTTGATAAGCTATCAACTAAGTTATCAACTGAAAATTTCTGTAATTTTTATTTAATTTCCCTTGGGGGATTTTGGTCTTTTACTCACCTCGAACTCTACTCCCCACAACTTAAATCATCAAATAAGTGTTATTAGCTATTAATAATCAGTTTTAAATGCCATTAATCCTCTCCATTACCAAGAACATCAAGATTAGGGTTTTTTCATCAAGTCATCTGTAACGCCCTGATTTTTCTGAACCGGAATGCTACACTGTGCTTATGACCCCGAAGGATCACAAGCTAACCCATGACTGATATTTGTACCTATACACTGCAATATATAACGTAATAATGCGGAAAACATAAAC
This sequence comes from Capsicum pubescens, assembly GCA_030864215.1. Lineage (NCBI taxonomy): Eukaryota > Viridiplantae > Streptophyta > Magnoliopsida > Solanales > Solanaceae > Capsicum > Capsicum pubescens. The sequence continues at coordinate 339,362,668 of CM061548.1, forward strand.
ATGTAGGCCATAAGGTTCAAATGAATAAAGAATCTGTCTAAACATAATATCCATATGGGTGAAAGATACCCAAAATAGCTAAAATCTGAATCAAATCTAAACATAAGTCTGAATACTGAATCTGAAAGCCTCTAAGTACTTTCTGAATAAGGAGGTGAAGGAACATGTCTCCAACTAACTCCGTAAATTGATAACCGGCTAAAATAATAATGAATAAATAAAATCATATTGTCCTCAAATGAAGAGGACTCACTGAATCTCTGCGACTGGAAATGCTACTACTACTGCTGATCTAGAGTTCGTGTCTCTAAACCTATGGTGTAACATGAAAAGAAAGCACCACAGCAAAAATGCATCAGTACGAGGGAATGTACTGAGTATATGAGTGAGGTAGGATAAATATAAATAGGGTTTACATGCATAAACAATGCTAACTGTCTGACTGATATGAACGTAAGAGTACAAATATGCATACATAGTAACTGAAATCGTGGGTGCATGATAGCTAGTCTTGTATGATAATACATGGTTTACTGATGGCTAACATGACTGATACTGAAATTCTAATAACATGGGAGACTGTATTTAACAATCCTGAATCTGATGGAACTATCTGAGTGTCGTACTGTAACTAAGTCTGACTGTATCTGACAGTCCTGATATACTGAAATTTCAAGACCTATCTGATTTCTTTTACTGAGACTGATTCTAAAACTGTGAGAGGTAGTTGTTTAACTGACATGCCCCAATAACGCATATAGCTAAGTTGGGTCCAATATCTGCCCCAACTGGAGGGGTGTCAATACCGCGCCACTGGTAAGGACAGTTGTGGGTGACCCTTAGCTAGTAGGTATTCGAAAGAAGAATGGTGGGAACCCTAAACTGACAGGTTAATCCACCTCATCAACCCTAATCTGATAGGCTAAGATATCTCAACCTACACTGGCTACGTAGTTCTGGAACACAAGGATGACTGCTAAGAATCACACCCTAAACTGGTAGGTGAGTTCACATACTTGGTTTCACTCGGTGCTAACTTCTACTCCTATCTGAAGAGACTAAACATGATTCAACTGACTGTACATGGACAGATTAACTAACTTTCGTTGACTGACGGAGTAGTACTATTATCTGAGAGTTAACTGATATCATGAGATTTTTGAGGTTTTCTGAGTCATATTACTAACTTAGTTCTATAGATTATAGATTGACTGAGATTATCGTGACAACATGACATGGCTCTAGGCACACATCTATGTTTTTCGGGTACGAATACCCCCAAGACTCGATAGAAGGAAACTGACACACATGACATGACTTGATCACAAGATTTGAGTCCACAATTCATAATATCATAAGTAGGAGATATCATATTTCATATAGTTATTCAACATCTTAAACATTGTAGGGAATGCATGGATATATTTCGTGTACATATTGTATATCTCTATTTTCTTGCATGCTTCATACGACCACAATAGCAACACATGAAAAGCATGGAATTAATATTGAATTATATAGCTAACATGGACTTGTCATTTAGACATCATAGAACCATACAAACATGAATTTCTAGCATCCTAAGCATTCTATCAAACACCTTGCATGCATTTATTAAGGCATAGGTGGGTTTCATACTTGCACCATATTAAACCACTTAAAGTTCATGGTTTTCAATTAACAAACATATGTATTCCATGAAAACACCTTTATACATCACAGTGAAACTTAAGCAACAATCGTCAACATTTACATACTCATATCACCACAAAAAGTTTGCAAAATAATATTTAAAACATGGTTCTTGAGCTCTATGAACTGATTGGATCCATAGATGAACACTACGCATACCTTAAAAAAGAAACCTTGATGATTTGTTGGAGAGTTCTTGGATTGGGAAACTTAATTCTCGATTATCTTGGAAAAAGGCTTGAATCTTGCTTTTCAGAGATGAGTTTGATGGAAACCCTAATCTTGTGGTTGAGAGCGTAAAAGAGGGTTTTTGAGATGCTTAACTGAAGAAAAATGGGAAAAATTATGCCTCTTTAGGGTTTTAAGTCGTGGAAGGTGAAGGAAATCACCAAAATACCCTTATGAAATAAATTCCCAGTTGCTGAAAAATCATAGCTGATGACCTTTGTGATAGGGCATCACAAATGGGATAAATTTTCACGAATGTCGTCACTTAGGAGCTGGTTTCTGCCCAAGGCTGACGACCTTCATGATAGGGCATCACAAATATGATAATTTATCACGAATGTAGTCACTTAGTAATTGGTTTCTGCCTATGTCTGACAACCTTCGTGATAGGGCGTCACAAATGTGATAAGCTATCACGAAAGTCGTCACACTATTTCCTGCCTGATATGATGGAGTAAAATAGGAATAAATCTTTGCTCCGATATCAGATTTAGGCGAAATTTTTATCGTTCGAAAGATAATTCAATTATCTATTTGTTGATGGGTTATGAGCACAAAAATTTGACGTATAATGAGAGATATGCTCATTTGAAGTTGACTAGACCAATATTCTTCTCAAGAATTTAATCAGTAAGGAATGTTTTGATTCGTCTGATAGCTGGGAGTTATTGGAAGCCTTAATATACATCTAACTTACTCATAAAACTATAAAATAATCATGATGTACTATGAATGAGCTTGGTCCATGGCTCTAATATTGGTTTGGATTTTTTAGGGTATTACAATATCTCCCCCTTTGAAACATTCGTCCTGGAATGATGCCTGCTTGAGAGGGAAGAAAAGATAAAACAATGCATACACTGATCATGATCAACTGGCACATGATTTTAGGACTGAATTGAATTCAAAACTGAATATAGCCCAACTGAACATGTATATCTAATGCATGACTGATAAGCTGGACTCATGAATGCATGACTGATATTTGGATGAACTAAAATTTCTCGCAATGAGAATGCATATCTGATGCGTGATCGCTTGACTGAAATGATACATGATTGCATGATAAGCTATGCACTGATACTTGATACCAATTTTATACTGGAATTTTGAACATGTAACTGAATAAGCTTAAGGAAAAGGGTTACCTCAATCTAAGTCTGAATTAGCGGAAAAAAGATGAGGGTACTTGGTTCGCATGTTTGCTTCTGCTTCCCAAGTATCTCCCTCCATGGACTGATTTTGCCAAAGAACCTTGACTAGAAGGACTTTTTTGTTTCTCAGCCTACGAGTCTGATAGTCGAGGATTTCGACTGGAATCTCTTCATAAGAGAGGCTATTCTGAATGTCAATGCTCTGAATAGGGACTACAACTACTGGGTCACGTATGCACTTCTTGAGAAAAGATATATGGAAGACTGGATGAACTGAGGCTAGATCTGAAGGCAATTCGAGCTCATAGGCTACCTTGCCGAAGAGACTGAGAATCCTGAAGGGAACGATATATCGAGGACTGAGCTTTCCCTTCTTGATGAATCTCTTCACTCCCTTCATGGGAGAGATCTTGAGATAGACATAGTCATCGACCTCAAATTTGAGATCCTTTCTACGAACATCTGCATAAGACTTCTGTCGGCTCTGGGAAGCCCGGAGTCTTTCTCTGATCAACTGAACTTTATCTAAGGCATTGAATATTAAGTCAGGCCTTATGACTGAGGCCTTACTAACTTCGAACCAATCGATCGGAGACCTACATCTCCTACCATAGAGAGCTTCGAATGGAGCCATCTGAATACTGGAGTGATAGTTGTTGTTGTATGCGAACTTAATCAAAGGCAAGTGGTCATCCCAGCTTCCCTTTAAATCAATTTCACACTCCCTTAGCATATCTTTTAGAGTCTGAATGGTCCTTTCTGCTTGACCATCTGTCTGAGGATGAAACGTTGTACTGAGATAAACTTGGGTACCATGACCCTTTTGGAACGCTGAATTGGGTACCTCTGTCTGAGATGATAGATAGTGGAACACCTTGTAATATGACCAACTCCCTGATATAGAGTTTGGCATAATCCTCAGTTGATTAAGAGGTATGAACTGGAAGGAAATAAGCTGACTTGGTCATTCTATCTACAATGACCCAAACTAAATCAACTAATGATGTGTTCTAGGAAACCCCATCATGAAGTCCATGTTCACTTCTTCCCACTTCCAAGTAGTAATAGTGAACTCCTGCATAGAACCACTGGTTTTCTGATGCTCTATCTTAACCTGCTGACATGTAGAGCACTTAGCCATAAACTCTACAGTACATCTTAGTGGCCCCTGGATGAATAGAGTATCACGCACCATGTGCTTCTGTAAGAATTTGGTGCCTCAATTCATCTACACCGAGAACATACAGATGACCCTGACAACGAAGAACACCATATCCCCCTTGGGAGAAAACCTCTACTTCCTGACTCTGAACTGACTCTTTTAGCTTGACAAGGCTAGGATCCCTGTCTTGCTTCTCTTTCACCTCAGAAACTAGAGATGACTCTGAACTACTTTGAACACATACACCACCCTCTGAAGAGTTGACTAAGCAAACGCCTAGTCTGGTAAGCTTATGAATCTCCTGAGCTAATTTCTTTGTACTATCCTCAACATGGGAAACACTACCCATGGACAATCTACTGAGTGCGTCGGCTACTACATTGGCCTTGTCAGGATGATAAAGGACACTAATTTCATAATCCTTCAAGAGCTCTAACCACCTTCTCTGATGATGATTGAGATATTTTTGGAAAAAGGCATACTGAAGGCTCTTATGATCTGTGAAGATGTCTACATGAACACCATAGAGATAATGCCTCCAAATCTTTAAGGCAAAGACAACTGCTGCTTACTCAAGGTCCTGAGTAGTATAATTCTTCTCATAGGGATTTAACTGTCTAGAGGCATAGGCTGTGACTCTACCATGCTGCATGAGGACACAACCTAAACCTACTCTGGATGCATCACAATATACTACGAATCCATCGAAACCATCGGGAATTTCTAAAACTGGAGCTGAGGTGAGTCGAGTCTTTAACTCCTGAAAACTCTTCTCATAAGGTTCTGACCACTGAAACTTGACCTTTTCCTGAGTCAATATGGACATAGGAGATACAATAGAATAAAATCCCTCAACAAACCATCTGTAATAGCTAGCCAAACCCAAAAAACTTCTAATATCTGATGGAAAGATAGGGTGAGGCCAGTTTCTTACCGCTTCAGTTTTCTAAGGATCTAATCTAATACCATCATCAAAAATAATGTGTCCAAGTAATTCTACTGATCTTAGCCAAAATTCTCACTTACTGAACTTGGCGAACAACTGGTGATCCCTTAGAGTCTGAAGAACAATTATGAGATGGTCTGAATGATCACACTCTGTGCGAGAATAGACCATAATATCATCTATGAAGACTGTAAAGAATGTGTCCAAGTACTGCTTGAACACCCGGTTCATCAAGTCCATGAAAGTTGTAGGGGCATTAGTAAGACCAAAGGACATAACTAGAAATTCAAAGTGACCATACCGAGTACAAAAAGCTGTCTTCGGGATGTCATATTCTCTAACTCTGAGATGATGATAGCCTGATCTGAGGTCTATCTTGGAGAAATAAATGGCACTCTGAAGTTGGTCAAACAAATCGTCTATTCTAGGCAGCGGATACCTGTTCTTGACCGTGACTTTGTTGTACTGATGGTAATCAATACACATTCTGAGAGAACCGTCTTTCTTGCGCACGAATAATACTAGCGTACCCTATGGGGATACACTGGGTCTGATGAATCCCTTATCTAAGAGATCCTTCAACTGATCTTTCAGTTCCTTGAGTTCTGCTAGTGCCATTTTGTATGGAAAAATAGAAATAGGCTGAGTATCTGGGAGAAGGTCTATGCCGAAGTCTATTTCTCTTTCGGGAGGCATGCCTGGAAGATCTTTGGGAAAGACATCTAAATATTCATTAACCACTGGGACTAATTTGAGACTGGGAGATTCGAAACTGGAATCCTTAACATGCACGAGATGATACACACATCCCTTAGAAATCATTTTCCTTGCCCGAAGGTAGGAAACAAGCTGACACCTGAAAGACGAAGTGCTACCCTTCCACTCTAGGACGGGATCATTTGAGAACTGAAACTGAACTATCCTATTTCTGCAGTCCACTATGGCATAGCAGGAATGAAGCCAATCCATGCCGAGAATGACATCAAAATTAGTCATCTCTAACTCGACTAAATCTGCTGACGTAGATTCCTAAAATATCATAACCGGGTAGTTCCTGTATACCCACTGAGATATGATGGTTTTACCTACTAGGGTAGAGACTGAAAAGGGCTCTGCTAAAATTTTGGGACTGATTCTGAAATTGCCTGCTATGTATGGAGTGACAAAAGACAAAGATGCACCTGGTTCTAGCAAAGAATAAACATGAACATGGATAATATGTAACGTACCAGTAACGACATCAGGAGAATTTTCCTGATCTTGTCGGGTATGAAGAGCATAGAGTCTATTTTGGCATTGCCCACTAGTAGCACTGGAAGTGGCACCCTGCTGGTTTGAGTGACCAGACTGAGTTGTGGAATGATTTTGCTAACCCTGAGGTCCTGGCTGAGGACACTCCCTAATCCTGTGTCCTGGCTTACCACAACCAAAATAGACAGCACTACCGGCTCTGCAAATACCCTTGTGGTTCTTACCACAAGTCTGACAAAGGGGATTTATTCGGGCACTACTAACATTGCCCTGAGATTTAGAGTCGGGTTCTCTGTCTCTTTTGCCTTCCCTGAACTTTGGTACTGGGGCACTAGTGGAGGAAGGGGATGGAAATGCTGACTTAGGAAAAAATTTCAAATAATTTTCTCTCTCTAATTTAGGCTGAGCAAAACTGAAACTACCTGATCTTGCTCTCTTATTCTTCCTCTTCCTAGTCTTAACCTTCTGCTCCTCTATCTGTTGAGCATGGGTCATGAGCCTGGATAAATTCATATCACTGTTCAGCATCATAGACGTACACTTATTTACCACGCTATCATTCACCCCTGACACGAACTTGCTCATCTTAGCCCTGTTGTCTGCAACCACATGAGGGGCATATCTGGATAGCTGAGTAAATCTAAGAGAATACTCTCTAACCGACATATTTCCCTGCCTGAGATTGATGAACTCAAGAACTTTGGCCTCTCTCAGCTCTTGGAGAAAGAATCTATCTAAGAAATTCATGACAAATTCTTCCCACTCAACAGGACCTGTATCCTCTAACCTTTATGCTAACCACTGCTTGTACCAAGTGTGGGCGACATCCTACAATTGGTATGCGGCTAACTCGGCACTCTGAGAAAAAATGACTCCCATGATATCAATAACCTTCTGGACTTGGTCAATGAATTCCTGAGGATCCTCGTCTGTCTTACACCCAAAGAAGGATGTAGGGTTCGTTCGGGTGAAGTCCCAAAACCTAGCTGCAACTAAATTAGCCACTAGGTTGGTCGGAATGATTGTTGGTCGTTCATTTTGGGAAGCTACTGACTGAGCAAGAGCAGTAAATGTGGTCCTGAACTCCGCATGAGAAACATGTTTGCCAAAAGGATCTTCGGGGTGAGGAGCTGGCTGATTTCTTCTCTTTGGAGGCATGTTTTTAAAATAACAGAAGAGAGGATTAGACTGAGAGACTGACTTGAAATTATATTTACTAGAACGACATGAATATTGAAGAAAGAAAACTATTCCTAAAACATCTCATAACCTCCTGTACATTAATATGGTGCGCAACACACCCATGTACAAGACTCTACTAGATGCGGCTTTCAGACTTCCTAGGACTCTATTGAACCTTAGGCTCTGATACCAAGTTTATAACGCCCTAATTTTTCAGAACCGAAATGCTACATGGTGCTTATGACCCTGAAGGATCACAAGCTAGCCCATGACTGATATTTGTACCTGTACACTGTAATATATAATGTAATAATGCAGAAAACACGAACATGTAGGCCATAAGGTTCAACTGAATAAAGAATCTGTCAAAACATAATATCCATATGGGTGAAAGATACCCAAAACATCTAAAAATTGTATCAAATTTGAACATAAGTCTGAATACTAAATCTGAAAGCCTCTAAGTACTATCTAAATAAGGAGTTGAAGGAACATGTCTATAACTAACTCCGTAAACTGATAACAGGCTAAAATAATAATGAATAAATCAAATCATATTGTCCTCAAATGAAGAGGACTCACTGAATCTCTACGAATTGAAATGCTACTGCTACTGCTGATCTGGAGCTCGTGTCTCTGAACCAAAGGTGTAACATGAAAAGAAATCATCATAGCATAAATGCGTCAGTATGAGGGAATGTACTGAGTATACAAGTGAGGTAGGCTAAATATAAACAGGGTTTACATACATGAACAATGCTAACTGTCTGACTGATATGAATGTAAAAGTACAAACATGCATACATAGTAACTGAAATCATGGGTGCATAATAGCGAGTCTTATATGATAATACATGGTTTACTGGTGGCTAACATGACTGATACTAAATTTCTAATAACATGGGCGACTGTATTTGACAATTCTGAATCTGATGGAACTATCTGAGTTCCGTACTGTAACTGAGTCTGACTGTATCTGACAGTCCTGATATACTGAAATTTGAAGATCTATCTGAGTTCTTTTACTGAGACTGATTCTGAAACTGTGGGAGGTAGTTGTTTAACTGACATGCCCCAATAATGCATATAGCTAAGTTGTGGTCCAATCTCTGCCCTGACTGGAAGGGTCCCAATACCACGCCACTTGTAAGGACAGTTGTGGGTGACCCTTAGTTGACAGGTATTCGAAAGGAGAACGGTGGAAACACTAAACTGATAGGTTAAGCCACCTCATCAACCCTAATCTAAAAGGCTAAGATGTCTCAACCTATGCTAGTTTCGTAGTTCTGCAACACATGGATGACTACTAAGACTCACACCCTAAACTGGTAGGTGAGTTCCCATCCTTGGGTTCACACAGTGTTAACTTCTACTCCCATCTGAAGAGACTAAACATGATTCAACTGACTGTACATGGATAGATTAACTGACTTTCGTTGACTGACGGAGTAGTACTATTATCTGAGAGTTAACTGAGATCATGAGATTTCTGAGGTTTCCTAAGTCATATGACTGACTGAGTTCTATAGATTATATCTTGAATGAGATTATCGTGACAACATGACATGGCTCTAGGCACACAACTATGTTTTTCGGGTACGAATACCCCCAGGACTCGATAGAAGGAAACTGACACATATGACATGACTTGATCATAAGATTTGAGTCCACAATTCATAATATCATAAGTAGGGGATATCATATTTCATATAGTTATTCAACATCTTAAACATTGTAGGGAAAGCATGGATATATTTCGTGTACATATTGTATATCTCCATTATCTTACATGTTTCATACCACCACAATACAAACACATGAAAATCATGGAATTCATATTGAAGTATATAGCTAACATGGACTTGTCATTTAGACATCATAGAACCAAACAAACATTAATTTCTAGCATCCTAAGAATTTTATCAAACACTTTGCATGCACTCTTTAAGGCATAGGTGGGTTTCATACTTGCACCATTTTAAACAACCTAAAGTTCATGGTTTTCAATTAACAAACATATATATTCCATGAAAACACCTTTATACATCATATTGAAACTTAAACAACAATCTTCAACATGTACATACTCATATCACCACAAAAAGTTTACAAAATAATATTTAAAACATGGTTCTTAAGCTCTATGAATGGATTGGATCCATAGATGAACACTACGCATACCTTAGAAAGAAAACCTTGATGATTTGCTGGAGAGTTCTTGGATTAGGAAACTTAACTCTTGATTATCTTGGAAAAAGGCTTGAATCTTACTTTTGAGAGATAAGTTTGATAGAAACCCTAATCTTGTGGTTGAGAGCATAAGAGAGGGTTTTTGATATGCTTAACTGAAGAAAAATGGGAAAAATTATGCCTCTTTAGGTTTATAAGTCGTGGAAGGTGAATGAAATGACCAAAATGCCCTTACGAAATAAAATCCCAGTTGCCGAAAAATCATAGCTGATGACCTTCGTGATAGGGTGTCACAAATGTGATAAGCTATCACGAATGTCGTCACTCAGGAGCTGGTTTCTTCCTAAGGTTGACGACCTTCATGATATGGTGTCACAAATGTGATAAGACACCACAAATGTCGTCACTTAGGAGCTGGTTTATGCCTAAGGCTGACGACCTTTGTGATAGGGCGTCACAAATGTGATAAGCTATCACGAATGTCGTCACACTGTTTATAGCCTGACATGCTGGATTAAAATAGGAATAACTCTTTTATACGATATTGGATTTAGGTAAAATTGATATAGTTGGAAATATAATTCAATTATCTATCTGTTTATCGGTCATGAGCTCAAAAATTCCAAGTATAATGATAGATATGCTCGTTTTAAGTTGACTATACCAATATCCTTCTCAAGAATTCAATCGGTAAGGAATGTTTTGATTCGTCTGATAGCTGGGAGTTATTTGAAGCCTTAATATACATCTAACTTACTCATAAAACTATAAAATAACCATGATGCACTATGCATGATTTTGGTACATGTCTCTAATATTGGTTTGATTTTTTTGGGGTATTACCTCATCTCTCAAGACTCAAAATTCAAGTTTCTTCTCAAGAATTCAAGAAACCAAGGTCCTAATTCTATTCTTCTTCTTCAAGGATGCAAACAATTAAGGTATGTAGAATTTTCATCAATGGGTTCCCTTCACCCATTGAGTCCAAAAATCCTCTTTTTGGTTCTAGTATGAATTTTACTCAAATCTGTGATCATCTTCCATTAAAATTATGAAAATTATCCATATTTTTTCCTTGTTTTCCATTCAAGTTATGCTAATAAGTTTATCCCATGTGAATCATGCTCCCATATGTTTGAAATTCTAAAAACCCATGTTATGTTTAGTCAAAATCATGTCAAATTATCAAATTATTCTTTAAACTGCATAAACATGATATTTTTCCAATGTTAACTCGTTCTCATGTTTACATTCATGAAATTTATTAGGCTATCGAAATATTTCATACTTTGGGTCTTTGAATTGTGACTTTAGGTCACTATTTTAAGTGTTGTTTCCAAATTTTGTAATCATTCAGTGCTGGCGGGTTATGAACACCCAATACCTATATGTTTACTTATATTGCGGTCCTTCCAAGTAATAAGTCATTCAAATCATGATTTTATAGTTATACTCAGTTTCTTATGACCATGATGAACACTGTCAGTTTACGTTTTTATGATTACTTTAGACCTACATGCACTGTTGTTTTCAAAATATCATGTCCTGAGCTTATCAATTATCAGTGCATGTACCATTTAGTATTTTAGTGACTTTCAGTTGGGAGTTAGATTTAGCATTGAGTTGAAAGTATAGGTTCAACACATCCTACTTCCTTAGAAACTACGTGCCACCATAGGTTTAAAGGCCTCGCTAGAGAGTGTCCCCCCTTGCCTAATATTGGCTCAGTTTAGTGATCACTCCAGTTCAGGTTCTACTCTAATAGAAAGGATAGAACAACCCTCCTCAATGTGGGTCAGACGTTGAACTCCATAATAGCTCACATGGTTTATGTCGGTTACATGATAGATCCTATAATTTCAGTTAGTATTCAGTTATCTCAATGGAGGTTTGCTTGACCAAGTAGATAGATTTCAGTATTCATTCAGTCAGTTTTAAAGATTATTTCAGTTATTCAGATATTCAAATAATTTCATTACATGCTTTACTTGGTCTTGCATCCTTAGTTTTACATGTTCATGTTTTTATGCTCAGTATCCATACATGATCCTCAGTACGATTTTACAGTCTATTCAGCTTTATATGAGATTTACATATAGTATTCATGTTTTACTGCTTCCCAGCTTATAAATCTTACTATGACTTATCATTTTTTACGTACAACCATGTTTTAAATGCATGTTTTGACAAATAACTTATATCCTCCGTTTTAAAGCATATTTTAAATATTTCCATGATTTAGTGCATATCCTCATATACTCAATAGATTCAAAGTACTGATCACATATATGTGTTTGTGGATACATTCCTTCATGATGTAGGTACCAAATGTAGTCCACACACTAGGGTCAGACAGTTCTCAGCATTCAGCTAGCAGGTGATGAGTTCTCCTATTTCGGTAGCTCTAGTCAGTTGTAGTTCATATAATTTATTGTTATTGTTGTTATGTATTGATTTGTGGTAATGGGAGAAATGTCCTGGCCACCTACAGTCAGTATAGTAAAGGCTTCATAGATAGTCAGTCAGAGTCATGATATGTAATTCAAGTTCTTTCTTCAGTTTTATCATATCGTAAACTTTATTAGTATTATATTCATTCAGATTTTCTCATGATTATGTTTCTGCTCAGCAAATTTAGATTTTATTTACATTATAAACTAGATGTTCAAGCAGTATGCTAGTACATGGGTTATCTTGGAATCACTTGTGGTTCTAACCTTGTGTTACGACTAGGGGGTAGTCTCGGGTCGTGACAATAGTTCTTTGCAAGTATCAGTGTTGGTTTCTTGACTGTTACGGCAGTGATCCTTCAGCAGCTCCCACTCCTATCACTAATGATGGAAGTTGTGTCCAGTTTTATTTTTCCTGTAGCAGTTTTTGTACCTATTTATATAGATCCTTCGGTAGCTATAATTTCATACTGTTTTGCATGGGTTTTTCTGTAATAAAGTTGGTTTCATTATTTAAATAAAGACTTTCGCTTGTTTTCTTAAAGGGGGAGTAAGGGCTTCTCCTATCTAGTTGGATAAGAATAGGTGCCTCATGATCTAGTAGTTTGGGTCGTGACACTTGACATATAAAATTATTCATATTCTATGAGTTATGCTCATTTGAAGTTGACTGTAGTAAAATCTTGTACGAAAATTCAATCGGTAGCTTTCAACTTAACTTTTTGCTAGAGGTTCCTTATGGTCTTAATCTATAGACAAAGCTCTCCCAGACTAAGAAAATGGTATTTACACCTATTTACAATTAGAAATCATCGGATTTGGGTCCATATACATTTAAATGACAGTTTGAATCGTAGTTTAGAAGTTCGGGGTGTTACAATACTCTCTCTATCCAACAATATTTGTTCACTATATTAAAAATAGATGTCCAACAATACTTGTCCAATTTGAAAAGACAATAGATAATTTATCCTTTTACCTATTTTACTTTGCTGTTAAATACAATTTACCATTCCGTTCATTTTTCTAAATTTATTATATTAAAAGGTTAACACAGAAAAATTATTCCAATTATTTATTATTTCTTAACATGTGTGCCAAGAATTAAAAATAAGGATAGAAAGACTACAATATAACATAATTGCCGGAGTTAGTAAAAACTCAATAAATGCACAAAAGGAAGAAATATCAAATTTAGAATCAACAATAGATAGTCTAGAATATACATACCAATATTATCTATTAATAATTAAATAAAAATGAACAAGAAGAATTTATAATAGATGAAAAAATATATGAAAACCATGAAGGATTAAAAATAAAAATAGTATTTTCTAATCTAGGAAGAAGGTATAAGAAAATAGGTGAACATTTATATTTAATGTTAGAAAAAGAAGAATTAAAATTAGAAGATAAATTGACAGCTATGGTAAGAATAGAAAAAGAAAATGAAGAAATACATAGAAGAAATAAAACAACAAACTACAGAAGAAATACGAAAAATAGAAGAAACTAAAAAAAGTACGATTGCTGAATTAGAAAAAGAACTACAAATGCTAAAAGATTTGTATGAAAGAAGACAGAAAGAAAAAGAAGAAAAAGATATAGAACAAAAATTATTAAACTAGATAAATCAATTTAAAGAAAAAATTAGAAATAAATACCATAGATGTTGAAGAAACAGATAATTATGATTCAGAAGATAGTGAAATATACACAGAAATCTTAACAAATACAAAAAATTTAGAAATCAACGAAAAACAAGAAGTAATTAATGAAGAAAACATAGAAAATAGAAACACAGAAATAAATACTCTTGATAAAAAAGAAGATGAAAATGTAATACCTAAAACATCATAAATAAGAAAACCTACATATTATAAGAATAAGTTTAAAAGATATAATCTAAAGGGTGAATATGACAAATGGACACCAAAACAAATAGTTAATAAAAATTATAACTTTTTAGACTTAGATTGTGTAATAGATACAGAAAAAATAATACAATCATGGATAGAATATATGACAAAATAATTATTAGATAATAATATAAATGTAACAGATGCACCAGAATATATAGAAAGAACACTAATAGGAACAGTGAAATTATGATTTTCAAATCTAACTGAAAATAGCAAAAGGGTATTAAGAACTGACAAACCTACAGAAGAAACATCATCAACAACTACAACTAAATTAACACCTATAGAATTATTATAAAAATATGAAATAGCTATAAAAGATGAATTTAGCAGCATGACAACAACAGAAGAAGAACAAAATGAAGAGAAAGACACAAATAGGAATTTAATGTTAAAATTAGCAATATGTAATATGTGTTACATAGATGAATATACTTGCGCATTTAAAGAATATTATTATAAAGGAACATATAATACAGAAGAAAGTAAAGAGATAAGAAAATTATATTTTAGTAAATTCCCTGAATCATTTAGTTCAAAAATAATAAAAAGTTGGGATGAAGCAAAAATAGTAGATACTCTAGGAGCAAGAATAAAATTTTTACAGCAATGGTATAGAAACCTATGTGAAAAATATAGAGAAGAAATAAAAATGGAAAAAAAATTAATAAGAAATTTAGCACGTTGCAAAGATAAAATAGCACCTCAATTTGGATGCGAAGAAAGATATTATAAGAAAAGAAAAAGACATAAGAAATATAAGAAATACAAAAAATCAAAATATAAATATAAGAAACCAAGAAAAAGATATTATGTAAAAAACTATAAACATAAAAGACCGTATAGGAAAAAGAAGTCTATAAAAGAATGTACTTGTTATAATTGCGAAAAATTAGGACATTTAGCTAGAGATTGTAAATTACCTAAAAACCCAAAAAATAAACAAATATCAGAAATAAAAATAGAAAATATGGAATATATGCTGATAGATTATATAGATTACGAATTAGAAAGTGAAGATAGTATATATGAAATTTCAGAGAATGAAACAGATAATGAAATAGATAGTGAATTAGATGAATTAAATGACTGAAGAAGATATAAGAATAAACCAAATAAACCAAATAACTGAAGAAGATATAAAAATAATAAAAAGGGAAGAATATTTAAATGAACAAGGAACAAATCAAAATATAATATTTGATAGTCATATATTTGATGAAATAAAAGGAAAAGAATTAGATTTAAGTGTAGAAAAAATATTTAAAATAGCAACAATAAAAAACATATTTAGTAGAAGAAAAGAAGAATACTACGTAGTAAGCCAAAAAGAACATGTAATAGATTGTAGATATGTAAAAGGAAGATCTAGTATACCATTAGTAATAAAAAGAATAATTAATAAAGAAATAAACGATATAAAAAGTAAAGACCCAATAAAATATGTACACCTTGGAGGAACAGAGATATTGATAAAAGCATGTTTTAGAGAAGGAATAGATACACCAATAGAATTATACCTAGCAGATGATATAATTCTAAAAACTATAGAAAAAAGTATAATAACTGCCATAAAAGGAAATTTAATATACCAAAAATTTAAATTTATAATAAGTGCGAATTATTTAGTAGCAATAACAGATAAAAATATAGATAAATCATTAGTATTATATTGGAAAATATCAGGAATAGAACTAACCCCAGGAAGTAAAATATTTACAGCAAGATGTAAAAATCTATATGTATTAACAACAAAACATAAAATAACAGGAAAAAATAAAATTAACAAAATACAAATAGAAAGTCCTTTCAAACAATTTGTAAAAACAATTGATAATAATGATTATAGTTATAGAGACATAGATATAGAAGAAAATTTAGAAATACAGAATAAGTACAACAAAAAGAATAGCTTATGAAAAAACAGAATCATCAAGTTCATCAAAAAGAACAAGTTATGAAACAAGTTCAACAACTAATTTAAACCAATATTACATAACAGGAACAATAAATGAAAAAGAATATTTAATACTCTTAAATACAAGACAGGAAGAAAATTATATAGCAAGATATCTAATAAAAAATGAGGAAATAAAATCTGACAATAATTTATGCCCAGATCTACCAAGAAGCTTAATAAACACTAAAAATATAGTAGAAAAAAAAATAACAATAGGAGTTAGAAAAATAAAAATAGAATTTGAAATAAAGGAGGAAATGCAAAAAGCAGACATAATATTATGAATAAAATGGCTAGAACAAGTAAAACCATATAATATAGAGCATACACAATTATCTATAACATATAACAGAGAGAAATTATTCTTAAGAAGAGCTTTAACATGATATGAAAATATATGTATTAATGAAGATAGTAGTAGAAGGGTATTATAGTAGATATTATACGCCTATGATAGATACAGGAGCAGAAGCTAATTTATGTAGGTATAATTGTTTACCAGAAATTAAATGGGATAAATTAAAAACACCAATAATAGTTAAAGGATTTAATAACGAAGGAAGTTTAATTACTTATAAAGCTAAGAATGTAAAAACACAAGTATGGGATAAAATATTAACAATAGAAGAAATCTATAACTATGAGCTAACATCAAAAGATATACTTTTAGGAATGTCGTTTTTAGATAAATTATACCCACATATAATAACTAGAACGGATTGGTGGTTTACAACACCATATAAACAGAAAGTAAGAGCAAAAAGAGTTACTAATAAAATAAGAAAGAAAACTGATTGGATAGAAGGAAGTGAAAAAATTACACAAAAATTAGAAAATATAAAAAATACTGAAGATACAATAGAACTGGTCGTATTTTCAATGAATAAAAAGGAAATAACTATATTTTCAATAAATAAGATAGAAATAATTAAGAAAAAATTAGAACAATTATATAGTGAAGATCCGTTAAAAGGATGGGAAAAACATAAAACTACTGTAGAAATTAAATTAATAGATAAAAATAGCATAATAACTCAAAAACCATTAACATATAATTTTGACGATTTAAAAGAATTTAAAATGAATATAGATGAATTATTAGAAAAATAATATATACAAAAAAAGTAATAGTAAACACAATAGTCCAGCATTTATTGTAAATAAACATAGTAAACAAAAAGAGGAAAAAGTAGAATTGTTATTGATTATAGAAATCTAAATGCAAAAACTATGACATATAATTACCCAATACCAAATAAGATATTAAAAATAAGACAAATACAAGGATATAATTACTTTAGTAAATTTGATTGTAAATCAGGATTTTACCATTTAAAGTTAGAATAAGAATCTAAGAAATTAACTGCATTTACGGTATCACAAGGATTTTATGAATGAAATGTATTACCATTTGGATATAAAAATGCACCAGATAGATATTAACATTTTATGGATAGTTATTTTATACAATTACCTAATTGTATAGTATATATAGATGATATACTACTATATACAAAAACTAAAGAAGAACATTTAAAATTATTAGAACAATTTGCAGATATAATAGAAAAATCGGGAATAAGTTTAAGTGAAAAGAAAGCTAAAATTATGAAAAAACCAGATAGAATTTTTAGGAATACAAATAGATAAAAGTGGAGTAAAAATGCAACAACATATAGTACAAAAAATAATAAGTTCGAAAGAAGAATTAGATACAAAAAGGAAATTACAATCATTTTTGAGATTAGTAAACCAAGTAAGGGAATATATACCAAAATTAGCAGAAAATCTAAAGCCTTTACAGAAAGAATTAAAAAAAGATGTAGAATATAATTATAACGAAGAAGATAAAAAACATGTCCAGAAAATAAAAACACTTTGTAAAGAATTACCAAAATTACAATTCCCAGACGAAAATAGAAAATTTATATATGTAGTAGAAGAAGATGTTAGTGAATGTAGTTATGGAGGAGTACTTACATATAGGTATGAAAATGAAAAAATAGAACATCATTGTAGATATTATTCAGGAACGTTTAAATAAAACAGAAATAAAATGGGAAATAAATAAAAAAGAATTATGTTCATTATATAAATGTTTATTAGCATTTGAGCCATATATTGTATATAACAAGTTTATTGTACGAACAGATAATACACAGGTACGTTGGTGGCTAACAAAGAAAATACAAAATCCAGTTACAACAAAAGAGATTCGGAGACTAGTATTGAATATATTAAATTTTACATTTACAATTGAAGTAATTAGTACTAACAAAAATGTTATTGCAGATTACATATCAAGACAAAGCTACACAGACTGATATAATAGAAGATGATGCTTTAGAAAAGATATTCAAAACCCTAACTGCGCTTTCAATAAAAGTGGGCAGTATGGGTAATGAGATAGAAAAGCTAAAGACTAATGAAGATAAACTGAAATCTATAGCTACAAATCAGCTAACTCAACAGTGTGCAGAGCTATGTCGATCGGAAGACATTAAAATTCCAGAGCTAGAAGGAGACGTTGGGACACTCCGTAAAACCCATAACATTTATCAATCTACAATTGCAGGTACAAACAAAGGAGTTATTGGACAAAGATACCAGAATATGAACTTAAATAAGACATTTGAAAAACCATTTACACCAAATATACCAAAAGACCTCTTGAACATACCCCCACAAATTACCATATATCGAGATAGTCTGAACCAAGATAAAAAAGTTTATAACTATACAACCCAAAAATACATAGAAAATATCTACCGAATACAAACTTTTCTAAACCTTAACCCCAGAGCTACAGATATCAAAGAACCCAACACAAACTATATAACTCAAAGACTACAAGGTCACAACAAGCTAATTGCACTACCCAAAATCAACCCAAGCTTAATAAAAACTTGTTTTGATTATGGATTATTAAATACCATATACACCCAAGATGGAAAAGACCTATCAGCTATGGAAGAATTGCAAAAAAATATTCAACACCTATAAAAGAGTAACCAAAGAAAATCTATTTTATATAAAGTGTTATACTACACCATCAGAGATATTATACGATGAGATAAAACCAGTTATACAAGTTGTAAAAATAGGATTAACCAGAGATATGATTATACCAGAAGATATTGTGCAGCAGCCAGAGATACCCAGAATCGAGATACCTGATTTTTATGCAAACAAACGACTTATTGGACTAGCTACAATTATTCAAGAACTAGAAAACAATTATACCAATGGAAATCGAATATGGAGCTATTATTCAAGAGACCATCAGATGATTTATTAAAATTCAAATGAACTACGACAAGCAGATATGGAAGATATTAGACAATGAATAATTACATTACTTAACCCAGGAAAACAATCTACTGTAAGAGCAATTAAGAGAGGATTTATTTCAGACGGATTATTGATAAGATATTGCAAGATAATTGGACACAAATATCTAGATCATCAATGTTCGAGATGTAATGGAGAAGATAATATTATCCCAGAAGTTCGGCTAGGATAAAATAAAAATCAAGAAGATAAGCATGCTAGCTGAAAAGAAGATAAAAAAACAGCAGACACGACAAAAAGAAGATATCAGCGGAAACAATAATGGAGATAAAAGACAAGCTATTAAATTGTGAAAGCAACATGTAACAAACTTTCACAATTTTCTTTACGTAAATTATTAGAATTGTATAGTTTTTGACTATTATTAGTCTATGCATTGATTAGTTTTTGTCTTTTTAGAAGACTTTTGTAAAGTATAGTAAATTAGGTTAGGTAGATAATTTTTGAAGACTTTTTGTAAAGTTTTAGAAACGTGTAAAATGAGGAAGAAAAACTTTTGTAAAGTTTCAGATTATAAATAAAAGGCATCGAAGGCAGAAAGAAAGGAAAGCCTTCATGCGTTGAAGCAAAAAACTCTCTCTTGTCTACAACAAATAATTTGATTATATAAAAAACAGGTATATTTCAATGGAAAAATCTATGGAGGAACAAAGCTTAGAATTATCAAAATTACCAGAACAGGTATATTCATTTACTATTATGAATAGCTAAATTCATAAATTCCTAACAATCATAATATGATACAATAAGTTCATGTTAGTTTCTTTATAGTAGAATTATTCGAAAAATAGCATGTTAAGAAGTTTATTAGCAAAGTGGAAAAGGAGAAAAATTTCTAAGAACTATGCCATCCTAAAGGTGAAACCAGTGAGGCAAAAAAGCCGTGATAGGGGAGTAACCAGAGTAGAGACGTTGTTTAAGGGAAAAGTATCCAGATTACCATGCTAATAGTGACCGAAGAATATGTTATTTAAGAATAATCTAGTATATAGCAATCTAAAGTGATCATATTTTGTTATGTGCATGATTGAAGGGAATATTTTGAAAAAGCATCATATGAAAAATGAATACTAATTTATCTGACGAAATGGTAGATAAATTTAAAATACTCATTTTATATGTACTTCAGGATATAGAAATAGTAGATATAAGAAAAATTATATTGGAAAAAATATTTGATAGATATTTTATGACTAGAATTAATTATATACCACACCTACCGAACTACTCTTATAAATACTTACATACCAAACCCACACACTAACTATGATAAATTATGTATATTTAGAATTTTGGAATATAGATATAAAATATATACAATTTTTTAGTGAAAATATAGAAGAATTAATGATATTAAAACAAACAACTAAAAAATATTATAATAAAGTATTTAACCAATTTTAAATGATAGATAATCTTAAAATATTAATCTTATATATACTTAGAGATATAGAAATTATAGATATTAAGAGAATAACATTAGAAAAAGTATTAGACTCTGAAATTGAAACTATAAATTGGATAGAACAATTATACCTGGATAATTACCTAGATGGATATTATTCAGACTAAGAAATGTAAGAATATATTAGAAAAACTAGAGAAAATAAAGATAATCTAAATGAAGAAATTAATTATAGAAACCAAATTAGAAAAATAATGGAGAATCTAAAAGAAAAATTAATATGGATAGAAGAAACCCTAGAAAAATTAGGAAAAAGTACATGCGATAGTTTATATAATCTATACTACCTTAAAAGCACCAACTCAAAATACTTAAAGTGAAATTACTAAACTACCCTCAAATAGACCTTTTAATTCTATTTTTTTAATTAAATGGACCATAAGTTTTTTTATTTAGTGAGATGATCCATTTTCAAGACAGATCTATTATCTGTCCGACAGATATATAGGCAAATTGATTATCAATCTGACAGATCTATTATCTGTCTGACAAATGAGAAAATAAAGTAGGTAATTTTGCTAATTGAAAACTTGTTCTATTATCTGTCCGACAAATGAGAAAATAAAAGTAGGTCATTTTGCTAATTGAAAACTTAAAGAGGGTTGGACATTTTGCTAATTAGAAACTTATAGAGGCTTAATAGCCAAATTTTCTCATCATGAAACATCTCCCTAATAACTGTGAATAGGCGCCGCTTCCAAATATCACAACTTAGAACGGCACCAACCTGAACAGATGCAACTATACGCTTTGTTCTGTTTAACAGGTCGATAATTTTATGTGAAGGTGTTACTATTTAGAGAGTCGCTAAAGTTTATGTTATTTTCTTGAAATCAACGTTGTGATTTGAAGAACACGATCGTTTTTGAATTCGGATGAATCATGTTATAAGCTAAGATCCAACATAAGTGAACTAGATAAAACGTAACAGTAACATGTTTTTAATGATAAGCTTATTCTTGTGTGCATTTGATTCGATTTAAACAACAGGTTGAAGATTTTAAGTGAAGGCATTATTGTTTGAGGAGAAGATACACAGAAAATAGGGTGGGCCAATAATATGTTTGAACTAGTTTAAAAAACTCGCTACGAGAAGAACAACACAAGATAATAAATAGCATTGAAAATCTAGAATTAGATATACATTACTGTACAATTAAGATAAATTATTATACAGAAATTTGTAAATCTACAATTATTACAGGATAAAATGATATACTATGAATATTTAAAATATTGGAGAGAAAATATGGAAGAAATAATATTATTAGAAAAACTTATGAATGACAATCTAATTGGATATTTTGAAACAAAAGATATAGAATATTTAGAATACCTTCAAAATAATATAGAAGAATTACAAAAGATAAGAGAGAAAAATAAAGAATACTATAGTAAAGCATTTAACCAATTACCATATAATCACCCCCAAGATATGAATATCGATAAAACTAACATAAATAAACTCAAACTAAAAATAAAAATAAAAATATTTAGAGAAGTTAAGAAATATCCACGCACAAATAAAAATAGATTCATTGGATTAATAATAGATCTATTTTACCACACAAGTTATCCTCACTCCCTACAATTGGTATCAGAGCCTATGATTTTTAAAGTTACGGAAGTAGTATATATTTGGATTTATTTGATTAATAGATCTATTTTACCACACAAGTTATCCGCACCCCCTACAATTGTCACAACCCAAATCCGTTGTGAGTTGCATCCACACTAAATCTTAGGTGGAAGAATCAACTAGACCAAACCATCAACTCAACACTTAGCCAAAAATAAGCAACAAAACAAATTCCATTAAATTAAATCAATTTTCAATATCATAACGTATGTAAGAAATATAATAAAATGTGAGAACCACCCCCTAGGACCTGGAAGTTATCATATCAAAACTAAAAAAAATGTCAAAAAGCAAGAATGCAACCCCGAAACCAAATATAATATTAGAGTTCAAAATAATGGACTAGAAAATAGTAGATGATCCCGTGCTATCCTAAATGATGCAGCTCAAATTTGAGTTTGAATGCGGTATGAATCACAGTTGTGGTCTCGAAATAGTCGCAACACTCAACAAAAAAAACATGTATAGTATCAGCACACAAGAAAGTTGTGTGTCGGTAGGGTTATCGATCAATCCAAAATGAAGAATATGGACATATAATTAAAACATAAAACAACAAGACAACCATGAATCCTATTATACAACTATACTCATGTTCAAACGCTTAACCTTGTTAACAAGTACAACATAAAGTTTAATCAATATGAGTCAACAAGAATAAAAATTTGATTCAATTATGAAAATCAATAAGGCTCTAAGTCAACATTCATGACACAACTATTATATAATTCATCTTCCAAATACCTAAGTAAAAGGAAACACAAAGCTATGTCACAATTTACAATTAATTAAGACTGCTCAAGGATCCCTAAGAACAACAACAATAGAAAATATCATGTATCTTGATTTAGATTAAAAAAAAATCACCAGCAACTGAGCACGTAACCTGATTCACTCAAGGAACCAATATATAATGACAACAATTAAGCCTGGTTCACACAAGGAAATAATATAATCAAGAAAAATATATAATTTTTGGTTCACTCAAGGAACTGTCACACTCACCTATATATTGTACATACATGCTAAGGGTATTACGTATGTACCCATTACTCATGACCTGCAGGGGACAAGATTTTATCCATGTACCAAATCTTAGACATCAAGTGTCTTCCAACCATATATCAGTTAGTTTCATGGAGATATTCAAATATCGATACATTCCACAATAATAAAAAATATCACATCAATTATAACTACAATGATAACAAAACAACACTTGTAAAATCAAGCAAATGACCTATCATGTTGGATTATAACCTAATCCCAAACCCCAAGATCAATTTTATAATCATTCCCCCATGCTAGGACTTTTCTATAACAATTCACCTTAAACCTACTAATTTCATGGATACCACATTGAATTATTTTCATGCAATTGTAAATTAATGATTAATAACTAAAATCTAAATATTTAACACATAATTTATCCCCTTGTACCATAATACCCACTAAATCAAGCTTTAACTCTCCCCAATATATATATACTAGTGATTCAAAGGTTAAGTGAAAAACTAGTTAATCAGGATAACTTACTTGCCTTTATGAAGAAAATCGATGGAAACCTAATAAAACTCATAAAAATTGCCTAAACCCTTTCCCAAAAATGAGTTTAGAATAATAAATCTTTTTTTAAATCAATTTTGTATTAACGGTGATATATCTTGCTATAGCTACCTAATCCCACTATAGTGGAATTGACCGACTTTGACTTTCGCTATAGCAGGAATTTTTTTTCTATAGTGACAACACCACCCGCCATAGCGGGAGTGGCAAGGCAGAAGCTTGGAAATTCTTCCAATTTTTCCTTTTTCGCAACACACTTTCAAACCATAATATTTCAAACTAACCCCTTAATGTCAGGTTCGATATTTGAAGTTCTACTCTCACGATTTCAAATCTGAAAATTCTTGCAGATTTCTTATCGTGTTAGATAATACAAAATCAAGCTAAACTTAATCACATTTATCAAATCCATTTTTGGATTGCCCTAAACCATACCTCGCTCATATTTTGTCTAGAGCTACCCTAGCCTGAAATTTTAAACTTTTAATTCGGAAAAAAACATTAACTATAATTTTTGCTTAATTAACTCACCTATAATGATAGAAAGGACCGTTACATCAATAGTAGACAACTATTTTTGGGCGGAGAGAGCAATTAATTTAGCTGAAACTTTGTAGTAGTAATTTTATTTTTATATAAAAGGAAGGTGTTTTATATCATTTTGATATAATTAAGGGGTAAAATGGTAATCTAACTTTTCACTTTGGGGCTTTCCACTTTTAGTATAACTAATTTCAACATACTTACATTGCACGAATATTCCTTGTCAGTTATTATAGCATTTACTTAATTACTTTTGAAATTAAAAAAACAACTATTTGGAGAATAAAGAACAAAAATGATTAATTAATAACACCTGTTGAGAACTCTATCGAATTTTGTTTTCTTCTACAAAAATATTTATTAAAAAATATGATGAATAATATAGAACTACGGATTCTTTTATAGAAGTAGTTGGCTTTTTTTTTCTATACAGTTGAAGAATCATTATCTATAATAAAGTAGGATGTATTGTAAATAATTTATTTCTTTGGTGGATGTTCACATACTACACATACTATTGTGGGTACACATACTACACATACTATTGTAGCATGTAAAGTTTGTGAATGTATTTTCATGTAGTACACATATTACACATGCTATTGCCTATAAAAGGCATTGTTTACTATTTTGTAGAAATGTACCAAAAGAAGAAGAAAATAAAGTCTTTTCTTATATCTATAGGTCTCTCTCCCCTGCCCTTTCGTTTTAGTATATTTCAGAATATTTATTTACAACACGTTATCAGCACAACTCAACTCCTTTTAAAGTTTTCAATCTGTCAGGTATAATCAACTTACTTGTCTTGAATATTGTAGTTTGTTATTTTTCTTTTATCAAAGTTTTGATTTTAACATTAAAGTTACACATGAAATAAAATATTTTTATGTTATTGTATTGTTGTCTAACTTCATTATTTTTATGATAGTTTTCATCATGTCAAACTTGTTGAAGCTTGAGTTTGTGGCACTTGACATCTCCGAAAAAAATTACTTGTCATGGGTTCTCGACGTTGAGATTTACCTAGCTGCTAAGGGTCTTAGTGCTACTATTACCCCGGATAATGCAGCGTCGAGTCATGAAAAGGCCAAGGCTATAATTTTCCTTCGTCATCATCTAATGAAGGACTGAAGGTTGAGTACCTTACATTGAAAGATCCACTTGAATTGTGGACTGATTTGAAGGGAAGGTATGACTACCTAAAGGCCACGGTACTACCTAGAGCTCATTATGAAGGGATGAACTTATGGTTTCAAGACTTAAAAATCATTGTTGAATATAATTCTATTGTATTCAGGATTGTTTCACAATTGAATTTATGTGGGGAAACTAAAAATGATGAGGACATGAAGGAAAAACACTAACTACTTTTCATGCCTCAAATGTGATATTGCATCAGCAATACCGTGAAAAGGGCTTTCAAAAGTATTCTGAATTGATCTTATGCCTTCTAGTGGCTGAGCAACGCAATGCCCTTTTGATAAAAAATAATGAAGCTCGTCCCACTGGAGATGCTCCACTATCGGAAGCAAATGGGAAGCACATGGCCAGCCTGAAAAATGGCAAGATCGGGGTCATAATAATATGTGTGGATGTGACAATGGCAGGGGACGATAGAATAATCATCGTGGTAATGGTAACCAGAAAAGGGAGAACCAAATGGGTCCCCAAAACAATCCTTCAAGAGGTAATTGTCATAGTTGTGGCATGAAAGTCCACTAGAAGGATGAATGTCGGGCGCCTAAGCATTTTGGCAGGCTTTATCAATAATTTTGTAAAGGAAAGAGAAAAGAAGGTGGGACCTCTTCTAATGCCCGAATGGAGTCACATTTGACTTTCAAAAATGATGATGAGGCAGGACCTTCACAAAAATATGATGACAATGTTGAGACAAACTTGGTCTTGAAAGATGATAATTTTGATGGCCTTGATGATAGAACTCGTTTGGAAGTTGAAGACTTCTTTGAAGATCAAAACTAAATCTTGATCAAGTTATTGGGGAAATAAATAATGTTCTTTTATTATGTTGTTTTTAGAATGTTTTTCCATTATGTTGTTTTTACTTTTCAAGAAAAAAAATAATTATTCATGTTTTATTGTAAGATTGTGAGATTTCACATTTCTTATCATGTATTTTTATTTTGTGAAGATAATAAAATTTCTCCAATCTTCAACTGGATCCAAGAGGAGTAATGGAGATATGTGTCTTCTTGATAGTGCTACCACTCACACTATATTAAGAGAAAATAAATATTTCTCTAATTTAATTATGAAAATTGCTCATGTTAATATAATATCTAGTAGTACAAAGTTAATTGCGGGATCTGGAAGAGTGGCCATATTACAACCCGGGGGAACAATATTGGCCATTGATAATGCATTATATTGTATTAAGTCTCAAAGAAACTTGTTAAGTTTCAAGGTTATTCGCCAAAATGGCTATCACATTGAGATTGTAAATGAAGGAAAGATTGACTATCTTTATATTACTACAATAAAAGATGGAGAAAAATTTGTGCATGAAAAACTACTTTGTCATGACCCGAGTCGGGATCCTGGCCGCAACAAGCATCCCAAACCGTGTAGGCTCGGGCACCCCTTCCTGTCTGGTACTCATGAACACCATTCATAAAAATAAATAAAAAATATGCATAATATAACAAACGGAATCATGGTCATACTCTGAGTTCGGTTTAATATTTCAAAAATAAGTAAATCAACAACTAGACAACATCTGTTCCAATCTGCAAAATTTCTATTACATATGAAATTATCAATCTGTCTAAAACTAGGACAAGGCCCCTAGTGGACCTAAACCAAAGTAAATGACAAGTATCTAAAAATAAATAGGCCTTCCGGAATAGAGAAGGCTCACCAACTGCACACTTTACTTCTTCTGAAAATATCTATAGCTTTGTAGGACCTCTAGACAGAGCCTCAGACCCTAAAATATAGGGGGTAAATACAATTATACTGGTACGCATAGCAATCAAAATAATGAATTTATAAATATATAACATAGGTGAGAGCAGGTCATAAAATATTATGCATGAAATAGTTCAAAATACATGGGCCATCTTGAATGGTCTTAAAACAATCTTGCAAATGCAACTCTATGCTTTGTATTACTTTTGAGCTACGTGGTATACCCTACAACTCCGAAATTACACAGGCTATATTGAATCTGTCCTTGATTCGGCAGCCAAATCCCCAACTTAAGTTTGTCGTAAGAGTTGGAGTCTTTGTCTCTGATACGCCATAGGGCACTAGCCCAGCGCATAATCTCTCTTGGGGATGTAATTAAATTCGTATCGACAAAACACGGTTTTGGGCTAGGAGTTATTTGAACTCAAGCCTTCTTTAGGAAACCACCTAACCCTCTTTAAGCCCATTTTTAGCTCTTTAAGACATGTATTCTCTGAAATCAAGTCTGAAACTCTTACTCTGTTAAGGCATTCATTTATATGCTATCGTCATAACATTGACGTGTAAGTCGAATCTCTAAGCCATAAAATATCATAATATAATCTCTTCTATCAAAACATAAAGTTTGGACCACCATACTTCAAACAATTCAACAAGATTCATACTTCAAAACATTTGTCAAATTATGCAAAGAATCTCTCTTTTCAATATTTCAAAAAAAGATGTGGTGGTCATGTATTTTTGACAAACCATGCAATTCTTAATTATTTATTTTCAATATTTATCAACATGTAAATCCCCCTCTCTCTTTAATTCAAAACCATAATCAAATCATAAATAATAATAAAGATATTTGTATCATGCTTCTCAAGATGCATTTAAAATTATCTATATCATATGAAAATACTGGGAAATCATAGCAAGAGAGGGATTCCATATGTCCATGCTCTCAATTAAACATTCAAACCCAATTTCATACATACATATATATGAGTACAAATAAATTTGGGGGAAAAACCTCAAGAACAAAACAATAATATCAATAAAGAATTCATAATGCAAGGTTGTATATATAATTCCAAAACCCTTCACAAATTCATGATCTCACAATGTTTAAATGGTATTCAAACAATTTTATTATGCCCATGTAGTTTTAAGAAAACCCCACGTACCCTTAGATCATTTAGGAGGAAGGGTGGAATTCGAATGTCGCTTAATTTCTTGAAATTCTTGACTTCAAAGATGAACTCTTGATCTTAGGAGAAGAGACTAGGGCTTTTGATTTGCAAGATTGTAAGAGGTTTCTGATGTATTTTTCCCCAAAAATAATTTAATTTCGTGTTAAGATAGAGTTTAGATGCGGGGAATTGACTGATATACCTCTCCTAACCTGAAATTTAAAAAGAAATTTTGAACTAAGCACCGATGCGCCAACCGACGCGATGCGTAGATATCGCATCAGTCCACTATTTCATCGACGCATTCATCGATGCGACGCATCAAATTTGCATCGGTTCACTGTTTCCAACATCCAATCTCACCTCTAATACTGTCTGAAATATCCAAAACTTCCCCGACACATCCCCTTTACTCCCCAAAACATGAAACAACTTAAAAATCCATATCTCAAGATTGGAAAAATTGATTTAGAGATCACACAAGCTTAGGAACTTAAAATATGACAAAGTCCTTTTTGACACTTAGGAAATTTTCAAGTTTATAGCCTCTCAAACATGCTACTAGGTGAGATACCATGTAGAAAATTTTTGTGGAGTATTACATTATCCCCCCTTTGGGATCATTCGTCCTCGAATGATGATGCAGAACATGGGTGAGCACGATCTATCTCAGTGAGTAGAAGATAAAAAGAATAAGGTAAGGATTGTACCTTTCATTTCGTCATTCACCGGATCAAAAAGATTTGGGTATCTTGCACGCATATCGTCCTACGACTCCCAAGTAGCTTCCTCAACTTTCTGATTTTGCCACAGCACCTTAACCGAAGTTATTTCCTTATTTCTCAGCCTCCGGTCTTGAAGATCCAGAATAGAAATGGGTTCTTCTTCATATGTCAAAGAGTCTTTCACGTTGATTTCCTTTATAGGAAACACCAAGGAACGGTCCCCAATACATTTTTTCAACATAGACACATGGAACATGGGATATACGAAGCCTAAGCTCGTGGGCAGTCCCAATTCATAGATAACTCCACCTATCCTTTTCAAAATCTGGTATGGTCCTATAAAATAAGGACTAAGTTTCCCCTTCTTTCCAAAATACATGACTCCCTTCATAAGGGAGACTTTGAGAAATACCCAATCACCAACCTAAAATTCTAACTCTCTTCTTCTAACATCGGCATAGGACTTCTGACGACTCTGAGTTGTCTTAAGTCATTCTCTAATGATTTTCACCTTCTCCATTGCCTGATGTACAAGATCAGGCCCAAACAACCGTGTTTCACACACTTCATACCATCCAATCAATTATCAACACCTTCTCTCATAAAGTGCTTCGAAAAGAGCCATCTTAATGCTGGCATGGTAACTATTATTGTAGAAAAACTCTATCAATGGAAAATGATCTACCCAACTACCTTTGCAGTCAATTACGCAGGCCCTCAACATATCCTCCAGGGTCTGAATGGTGCATTCAACTTTCCCATCGGTCTAAAGGTGGAATGCAGTACTCAGGTTCACTTAGGTACCTAAACCCTTCTAAAAAGATCGCCAAAACTGTAAAGAAAATTGCGTACCTCGATCGGATATAATGGATATTGGTGTCCCATGAAAGTGAACTATTTCCTTAATGTATATCTTGGAATAATCATCTCCCAAATAGTTAGTCCTCACAGGCAGAAAGTGAGCTGACTTGGTCAGCCGATCCACAATTACCTAAATGGAATCATATTGGTTTCGAGACCTCGAAAGTCCCATAATGAAGTCCATATTGATAATCTCCCATTTCCACATAGGCAAAGCTATCTCTTGGGAAGTACCACCAGGTCTTAAATGTTCCACTTTAACCTGTTGGTAATTCAAACACTTGGAAACAAAATCATCAATATCACATTTTATATTATTCCACCAATATATAGCTTTAAGATCATGGTACATTTTAGTAGAGCCTGGGTGAACCATATACCTCAAAGTGTGAGCTTCATCAAGGATCCACCCTCACAAACCATCCACATTTAGTACACATAGCCTGCCTTGGTACCTAAAAATACCATCACTGCCAATTTCAAATGCCATCACCTTCTGTTGACCCACATCTTTCTTAATCTGCACCAAGATGGGATTCCCGGCCTGCTTCTCCTTTACTTCTACACATAAGAAAGATTTAGCTACTTCATGCACAACTACTCCTCCATCTTCGGAATATAAACGGAATACCCCTAGATTTGTAAGCCGGTGAATATCTTTCACCATCTCCCTCTTTCCTTCCTCAATATGAGAAAGACTACCTATAGATAATCTGTTGAGGGCGTCGGCCACCACATTCTCCTTGCCCAGATGATAGTGTAGGATTATTTCATAATCCTTCAGTAGTTCCAGCCAATGCCTCTATCTGAGATTTAGTTTTTTCTGCGAGAAAACATACTGCAAACTTTTTTGGTCAGTAAATATATCAACATGTACCCTATAAAGATAGTGCTAGCATATTTTAAGTGCAAACACCACAGTTACTAACTCCAAGTCATGAGTGGAGTAATTTCTCTTGTGCACCTTCAACTGCCTAGATTCATAAGCTACCACCTTTTCATGCTGCATAAGTACACATCCAAGTCCCACAAAACCCTCTGTACCCCCGGGAATGGTTAAAATAGGTTCAGTTGTCAAATTGTCTTTCAACTTCTCAAAACTATTCTCACAGGAGTCAGACCACACAAATTTTACCTTTTTCTTAGTCAACCTGGTAAGTGGAGCAGCTATGGAAGAAAAACTCTCTACGAACCTCCGATAATACCCCACCAAATCCAAGAAACTCTGAATATTGGTTGGAGTCATGGGTCTGGGCTATTTTCTTACTGCCTTAATCTTTTGGGGGATCAACTTTAATTCCCTCACTAGACACAATATGCCCCAAGAAAGCAATAGAATTAAGCCAGAATTCACACTTGGAAAATTTTGCATACAATCTATGATCTTTGAGGGTCTAAAGAACAATTCAGAGGTGATTGACATGATCCTCCTCACTCTTAGAATAAATCAAAATGGTGTTAATGAAGACTATGACAAACAGATCTAAAAACTGACGGAACGCCCTATTCATTAGGTCCATGAAAGCTGCAGGGGAATTAGTCAATCCGAAGGACATGACTAAGAATTCATAATGGCCATATTGGGTTCAGAAAGCTATTTTGGGAATATCAGCCTCCCTAACCTTCAACTGATGATACCCCGATCGAAGGTCTATCTTTGAAAAACACCTAGCACCCTGAAGTTGGTCAAAGAGATCATCAATTCTAGTAAGGGGATATTTGTTTTTTACAGTAACCTTATTCAGCTGATGGTAGTATATACATATGCGGAGGGAACCATCTTTCTTACATATGAAGAGTACAGGTGCACCCCAGGGAGAGACACTAGGACAGATAAAGCCTTTTTCAAGAATATTTGTTAGCTGTTCTTTAAACTCTTTTAATTCTATAAGAGCCATTCTATATGGAAAAATAGAAATGGAATGGGTATTTGGCAATAAATCAATACCAAAATCTATCTCCCTATCAGGTGGTATTCCTAGGAGATCATCGAGAAAGACTTTTGGAAATTCATTAACCATAGGGACAAACTGAAGAGAAGGACTTTTGGAATTTGAATCTTTAACCCGAATAAGATGATACAAACAAACTTTGGAAATGAGCTTACGATCTCTGAGGTAAGATATGAATTTCCCTCTAGGTGCTAAAGAATGCCTCTCTCATTTTGTCACTAGTTCATTAAGAAAAGAAAAAGTAACCTTTCGAGTTCTATAGTCTAGCGTGGCATAACACGAATAAAGCCAGTCTATCTCTAATATGAGATCTGTCATTGTATCATGGCTAAAGATAGACACAACATATTTTTTATATATCCTCCTAGCCATAATAGAATTACCTACAAAAGTGGAAACAGAGAAAGGTTTTGCTATGACTTCGGGCTCAAACCCAAAACTGACTGCCACATATGGGGTCACATAAGAAAAAGTATACCCGGGATCTAGTAATACATACACATCATGGGATAAGATTTGTAACATACCCGTGACTAAATCTGGTAAGGCCTCTGCCTCCTGGCGATTGGACAAGGCATATAACCGGTTGTGACTGCTCCCGATAGAAGAAGTAGCACCTTTTGGAGATGGTGATAGCACTGAGGAATTATCTTGTGACATAGCTCCCCCAACATTACCTCTTGCTATCGGGCAATATATTTGGATATGACCTGGCTAGCTACAAGAATAACATACCATTATGCAAAACTGATATCTTCCTGGGTGGTGCCTTCCACACGTGTTTCATGGAGGGTATGACCTAGCAGGTTGTGCCACACTCCCTTATGATTATGTACCCTATACTCTCGGCCCATGTCTAGACTAGAAATTCTAAAACCACCGATCAACTGGATGTCTGGGCGCGGGGGCGCTGGCTTCAGGCTAAGCATTACTCCAGAACTTTTTCTTCGGCCACTTATTACCCCAATTAACATCTTGGTGCTGATTACAGTTATGGTTTGCTGGTCTGGCCCTTTTGGCTTATCTATCTTTCTCTCTTGCTTCAGCAACCCTTTTTTCTGATCCTCGACCTGCTGAATATGGACGAATAATCTGGAGAAATCCATATCTCTGTTCAACATCGCCCTTTTGTACTCCAACACCAAGTCACCCAAAAGACTAAATGCAAGCTTTCTTATACGGGCTCTCATTTTCCTCGCCAATTTCGAAGCATAACGGGACAGTTGATTGAATTTCAGGGTGTACTCCTTGACACTCATTTTTTCCTATTTCAAATTCATGAACTTTTCAGCCTTGGACTCCCTCAAATCTTGGGGAAAGAATCGGCCCAGGAAAGCTTCCACAAATTTAACCCACACAGAAGGCTCAGCATTTTCTCCTATCAAGTCTTCTCACTCACTGTACCACTGATTTTCTACCTCTTTAAGTTAATAAGCTTCTAGTTCAACCCCTTCCACTTTATCTACATGCATCACTCAAAAAATCATCTCCATCTCATCCACAAACTCTTGTGGATCCTCCTTGATAACGCTCAAACTACAGCTCTCGTAAGAGTGTAAGCGATCGTTGTCAAATATAGAACCCAACTGGTTTGGGTGTCGAATCCCACAGAGAATACTTGGTCACTAAGTAAGCAAAGATTAATAGAATTTTGGTGAAAGTTTCGTAAAAGGGGGGATTGTAACGTGCAATAATGTAACAAAGTGAAAACAGAAAATAGCAAAGTAAAAAGAAAGAATGTTTAGTAAGATGTTTAACCAATGAGAATTGAGAGTTGGGGTTATATCCACCTTATGAGTTATACGTCTCTATTGGCTATGAGTTATGCGGAATTCAGACATGCATGTGCTTATAGAGAATTGTATTCTATGGTAAATCCAGGCGTCTTTTGACCTTAACCAGGACTATTTCACTTTAACTCATTCAAGCTTAAAGCGTATCTAACAGTACGAATTCTCCAAGAGGTTAATCCAGTTACGGCACTAACTTTTTAACAGGGGTTGGTGCCCTATTACCTTGACATTATCTCTTTTCTAGACATATAACTTTTCTTTCAAACAAGTTAATGCTATACTGGCGTATTCTATGCGTTTGCAACCACAAAGAATTTAGATTAAGATGAAGAGAATAATGATATAAACAGCATACGTGTCACGAATTCACAAACTCATAGAAATAGATAGTATCTCATATGGCTTCCATAACCCCAACAGAGAAGTTTAGTTACCCATGAGTGCGAAGGAAATCACAATAGACATTATTAATATACCACAATAAAAATCTCGTGTAGTAAAGTGTGGTATGGCATTTTAGGCGTGAACACCTTTGCAAAGTAACGTTTCTCTTTTTGCAGAAATTAAGAATTGAATAGATGAATAGAAGAAGAATAAAAAGTAGAATTAATTGTAAGGATGGAGAATGTAAGAGTGTGTTTGTGGAATGGTGAATGGATGGGGATTATAAAAATCTCCAGCAAAATAGGGTATTTATAACACCCATATCCTATTCCTACTAAGCTACTGCATTACTTATCCTAGTCCTACTAGGTTACTGCATCATTATCCTAATCCTACTAAGTTACTGCTGATCCCCAAAGTCTTTAGAAATGTTGTTTTTGCCCGGGACAGGTTTTCCATGCGTCACTTTTAGTCCCTAGGCGTCCAAGCTCTCCTTTCCTTCTTTAGTGAAGCTTCCTTGGGTGTCAAGTTATCCATAAAATGCTGAAATCTTCGTCATTTATACCTGAAAACTTGCTAATCACGTTTGTTAGCTCACTTACAGGAAAAAGGACTAAAAGTGCATGAATTATATAATTTGTCCTCAAAACTTAGCTAAAATATGGGTAAATTATAGTACTTTAGGCGTGTAAATATGCCTATCATCAACACCCCACACTTAAAGCTTTGTTCGTCCTCGAACAAAATATCATGTCCATCTAAACATCTACTTAGGGTTTCACAGCAACAACACAAAATATTCGTCAAGACAGGCACGACAATCATTAACAAAGAGTAGTTTTCTAATCACTTCTTGAAACAATTCAGCC
Source organism: Capsicum pubescens (assembly GCA_030864215.1). Classification (NCBI taxonomy): domain Eukaryota; kingdom Viridiplantae; phylum Streptophyta; class Magnoliopsida; order Solanales; family Solanaceae; genus Capsicum; species Capsicum pubescens. Next base: position 339,398,056 of record CM061548.1, read on the forward strand.
TCCAACATAGACTCGTGATGATGGTTAATTTGTATCCAAAAGTTAAGGCACAAAGAATCATATACGACTTACCCAAAACTCATCAACCATGCGTGTCTCACAATATGTCACACATAATTACTCACAAGTATTTCATTTTTCAAAACATGGGTATAATATTATCCTTGCTCTCACTCTCACAAAGAATTCATATGTTTGCAACTGATGACCATAGGCTTTCCCTTAGTGTAATGCTCTACTAATATCAGAATGCTAAGCTTTGGATCAAATAGGTCTTTACAGGTTGTAATGTAGGCTAAGGGACGGGTAGGACTATTTTGGCCAGAAATAGTGACTATGTTCCTAAGCGCTTTAATACATCACATTATGCCATTAACACTCTCTTTTAATCAACCCTGCTACCTTTCTTTTATCTACCACCCCTTCTCACCTCTTTTGTTATTCAATTTTAAATAGAATCAACTTTGTATTTTTCTTTCTTTTTCATTTCATTTTTCATTCATTTTTTTATAACACACCTCTATAATAGCCATTCTTTTTCATAACAAATTCAAGTACCAATACATTCTAAGGTATCACTCTTTACCCAATTTCCTCTTATTTTGTCACATGACTTCACAATTTAAAGCACTTAGGAATTTGGATCAAATTATGGTCTTGGAAAAAATGGATTAGGCTTACATATGAGGCTGTCAAAGAAAATAGCTAAAGGCTCAAAGGGGTTGACTAGGATAATGTCCACGGGTAGGTAAAACAAAGGTATACAAGTACAGGTTGCCAAAGAAATGCCTAAATCATCTACTAAACTTGCACTCTTTATTTTGCTTTACACACACACCAGACAAGTTCTAGCATCAGTCACCAACACAGAATATACTATATCCTCACACACACAAGGCACATGGTCAACTTTATTGGGAGAAGTATAGACTCTTGACCAGACAGATGAATGAATTAAACCACACAATTATCACACAGTGAGTCACACGTAGAGCCTAAATGTCTCAATAGTAATGATTCTAGCACAAACTCTTGTCATAACACCATGCCATCTATCAGAACAATTTCATGCATCAAAATCTAAAAATATCTACGAATAATCAAAATATGACCATAAATGTAGGCAAAGAAGTAAAGCATACGAATACCAGCACCCCACACTTAGACGTGACACACTGCCCTCAGTGGAAAATAAATACGGAAAACCTGATTAGTCGGACTCCTTTTCTATGTCTGGGGTCATACCCCCTGCGTCGGAATCATCATCAGAGTCGTCATCCTCAGAGTTTTCCTCAAATTGTACCCCACTTGATCCAAAAGTGCGTTGAGGTATTTGTAGCGAGGAGGATCCAGCTTGCTTTTTTCTTCCCCTTTTCTGGCCTTTCTGTGAGGTGGTTGCTTTGTCTTTTTCTTGGCGTGCTTTTGGTGCCATTGTACCTGAGATTAAAATGATAGTCATGTTAGCTTCATCTCGGTAGATACAGTCGACAAACAAACAGTAGTGGCGCCACCCCACACTTAATTTGTTGGCACAAACTAATTAAGTGAACGTTGTCGATTACTCAGACTTCATCGATATACGTTTAGGTGTTATGTTCCAACAATATAATTAGCACAGTCATACTTTCATGTCGTCTTAATTATCCTTTCCAACTCTATGTAATCTTGACTATACTTTCATGTGTGGATTGCTGTACCTTTTGAACAAGACTACTACATAGAGATTGTATCAAGTTATGACATAGAAATAATCACAACATTAGGTGTTTGTATTCAATCTCGATGGACGAGTTGTTCAAGCTTCTAAGCATTCAATTTTTGCAATCACTTCACCATGTCAATTTCACAAAAGTATGACAGTGTATCAAAATCAACTACAAGTTGGAATAAAATCGAGAACACCCACACGTATTCTTTCACTCAACGAGATGTATCACAACAAATCAACCACATTCAAATCACCAATACTACTTCAAGATTTAACAATTCATTATAGGCGTAGTAGTATAGTACTTACGGAATATAAAAGAAGAACAAAGAAGTACTTACTTGGTTGATGGCCTCGGAAGATGTTTTTGCAAAGTAAAAGAGTAAAAGGAAAATTTTTGAGAGATTTTGGAGAAGTAGGCGGCACCTAGGTTGAAGTTGCAATGCATTTTTGTTCTAAGTCTAAGGTTCTATTTTTAGGACAAGCTTGGGTCGGGTTTTGACCCATTTGGAATCGGATTTGGAGACCAAAAGTGACCATAGGCGGCGACTATGCTATGGTATTGTTAGGCATAGGCGGCGCCTATTCTATGACATTGTTAGGCATAGGCGGCGCCTATGCTATGGCATTGTTAGGCATAGGCGGCGCCTATGCTATGGCATACTAGATTCAGAGACAGAATGCTTTTGCTTAGGCGGTGCCTATGCTATGGCATTGTTGAGCATAGGCAGAGCCTATGCTATGGCACTCTAGATTCAGAGACAGAATGCTTTTGCATAGGCGGCGCCTATGCTATGGCATTGTTGAGCATAGGCGGCGCCTATGCTATGGCACTCTAGAATCCGAGAGCTTATGCCATAGTATAGGCCATGCCTTGTTCGTGGCCTAGATTTACATATGCCTTGCCTTGTTCTTTGCCTATATTTTCATAGGCAATGCCTAACCCATAGCCTTTTGCTTCTTCATTCCTAACTTACCACCTTCAACATGCAATAATTCCAACTCAACATTTGAAACCAATCTCCTTCTTCACACCACTTGCACCTATATTTACTTCAAAACAACAAAAATGATTAGAACGATGGGTTGCCTCCCATCAAGCTCCTTAGTTTTTGTCGTGGCTCGACAAAATCTTAAGAAAACAAAACAATTAAAAATGATGGGTTGCCTCCCACCAAGCGCTTGATTTATTGTCGCGGCACGACATAACTATCTCGATTACTTAGACTTCATCGAGATAGATGGGGCATCATTTTCTGAATGGATTCAGACGATGTTGATGCTTACTTGTGGGCATGCAAAGATGAATCTTGTGCGTACATGTCCCAGGAGGGATACCAATTATATCATCAATAGACCAACCCATAGCTCTCTTGTTCCTCTTCAGAGCAGAGATGAGAGCCTCTACGTGTTGTTCACTTAGATCATCCGCAACCGCAACACTAACTGGAAGTGTAGTTCCACTTCCCAAGAACGCATACCTTAGATAATTGGGGAGCTTTTTTGATTCTATCACTGGTGGCTCTTCAATGGAAGTCACCGCTATTGGTGAAGATTGATTCACTGTTAGAGCACAAACTGTTTCTTCATATTCTTTAGCATCCTCATGCTCAACATTCAGCCGCACAGCAGACAATGGCTCAACAGTAAGCTGTTTCTCTACAGATAATGCTTTCTTATCTTCATAATGAACATCAGCTATAGAGAACACATTCATATCGCTGGGCTACTTCATTGCTTTGAATATATCAAAGCGGATCACTTCGTCATTCATTCGAAATGAAAGCTCATTAGCTCTCAAATCAATAAGCACACTTCCAGTTGTGAGGAAGGGCCATCCCAATTTTATGGGAACTTCCGAATCCACCTCGCAATCCAAAATCACAAAGTCTGCAGGAAAGATGAAGGTAGAAACCTCCACCAACACATCATTCAAGATACCCACAGGTCATTTTATCGACCTATCAGCCATCACGAGCCTCATATTAGTTGGTGTCGGATCGCCTAACCCCAACTTCCTGTAGACAGATAGTGGCATCAAATTGATGCTAGCACCCAGATCGCACAATGCCTTGGCAAAATCCAACGATCCAATCGTGCAAGGGATAGTGAAAGCACCAGTGTTTGCCTTCTTCTGTACTAAGGACCTTGTGGCAATTGCACTGCAGTGATGAATATTATCTGCCGGCTCATAGCTTACTGCCCGCTTCTTTGTCAACAGGTCCTTTATGAATTTAGCATACCCAAGCATTTGTTCCAGCGCCTCGACCAAAGGAACATTAATAGTTAGCTGCTTCAACATAGCCATAAACTTATTGAACCTGGTATCGTCAGCTTTCTTCTTCAATCTTTGAGGAAAAGTTGGTGGTGGAAGGGGAATCGTTTTCTCTACAACTTTCTTTTCCTCTTTCTTCAGATTGGCGATCTTTTCAGGCTGTGGACGTTTCGGGGTGACATCATTAACACCTTCCTCAGCTTCTTCGACGTCTTCTGGTTCGGAAATAGCTAATATATCATTGGCCACTTGCATGCCTTTGGCTGGATTTTCCAACACCTTACCACTCCTGGTAGTAATAGCCATACACGACACGTCATTCCTTGGGTTTTGCACTATGTCGCTAGGTAGCATTCCATCCTTTCTTTGATTAAATACCGCTGAAAGTTGACTCAATTGCTGCTCTAGTTGTCTTATTGCAGTGGAATGCGAGTCAACCAATTGATTTATTGAAGACAAATCGTTCTTTATCTCATTCACTCCCGTATTGGTTGCCTCAACTCCTTTCAACAGCTTCGCCATCATATCTTCCATGGATATATTTCCAGAACCAAATGCAGCGGCATCACGTCTTCCAGGAGGAACATACAAACCACTCCTATCGGTATTGTTTTTCTAACCACCTTGATCACGGTCCTTATATCCTGAATTATCATAATAGTTCTGACCTTGGTTTCATTGGGCATTGCCTCGGAAACCCCCCTGATTGTTCAAGTAGTTGGCTTCTTCCTCGAAATTAGATTCCTCTCTTCCTTTTGACGCAACAGCTTTGACTTTTTCGGTCTTCCCTGATAGTAGATGCTTTGTAAGAAGATCTATTTGTGTTTTCATGCGCGCCATATCTTGATCATGTTCCTCCTCTTTTCGCCTTTGTTCTGCAGTCATGCCAACAGATACGGTAGAGCTTGCTACCTCAGAATCCCTGGTATGCCAAGCTCTAATCTGCTTTGTCATTCGGTCTAACATATCACTTGCCTGAACAAACGTGAGGTCCATGAATGATCCTCCAGCCGCATTATCCACCACTAGCTTAGTTACAAAATTCAAGGATCTGTATAGTATCTCCATCAAGTGGACATTGGTCATGTGATGGTTAGGGCATCTCATAAGCTTCTTCTTAAATCTCTCCTATGTTTCGTGGAGGGCTTCAGTTGGAAGCTGACGAAAGTTGCTGATTTCATCTCTCAATTGTGCTCTTTTGGATGGCGAAAAGAATCTTTCTAGGAAAGCGTCTTTCAATTGCCTCCAATTTATGATAGAATCTGGAGTCATCCAATTCAACCATAGAGTTGACTCCCCAGATAGAGACAATGGAAATAAGCGCAACCGAATTGCATTCTGTCCAACGCCTAGATTGTCGAATGACTTGCATGTAGAGATAAAGTTGATCAGATGCATATTCGGATCATCACCTGCGAGTCCACCGAATAATCCCTTGAGTTGCAATAACTGAATCATGGTGCTAGTGATGTTGAACTTGGCTCCGGGCTCTAAGGGCGGAGGAATAATGGCTCCTGTGGCACCAGCTCCATCAAGATCATCATCAGCATCGTCGAATGGTATTTGTATGGCTCGGCGTTCAGGCCGAAATCTGCCTTGACGATCTCTTCTATTAGCAGGTGTCTCCACCTCAGCATCACGCCTAGGGTTTAGGAACTCGTCATCACCTAGGTCCTCATCGTCAGGATTTGTTGCTCGCCCAGGATTATCAATATTCTGTTAATGCACTTGAGCAGCTGCCAATGCAGCCAATCTAGCTTGCTCCTGTTGAGCAGTCCTTCTTTCAATGTCACGGTGTGCCTCCATTCTGCCAATACGATGTGGTTCAGGATTGATAGATAATAATGGTTGACCAGAACTTTGAGTATAGGGAATGCACTGAACAAAACCTGCAGAAAACAAAAACAACAACTAAAAGTAAAGTACGAGAATCTTTGACCAAAGGGTCTAGTAACTATCACAAACTTAGTTGACAACCGTATTCCCCGGCAACGGCGCCAATTTTTGATAACGCTCAAACTACAGCTCTCGTAAGAGTGTAAGCGGTCGTTGTCAAATATAGAATCCAACTGGCTTGGGTGTCGAATCCCACAGAGAATACTTGGTCACTAAGTAAGCAAAGATTAATAGACTTTTGGTGAAAGTTTCGTAAAAGGGGGGATTGTAACGTGCAATAATGTAACAAAGTGAAAACGGAAAATAGCAAAGTAAAAAAAAAGAATGTTTAGTAAGATGTTTAACCAATGAGAATTGAGAGTTGGGGTTATATCCACCTTATGAGTTATACGTCTCTATTGGCTATGAGTTATGCGGAATTCAGACATGCATGTGCTTATAGAGAATTGTATTCGATGGTAAATCCAGGCGTCTTTCTACCTTAACCAGGACTATTTCACTTTAACTCTTTAGAGCTTAAAGCGTATCTAACAGTACGAATTCTCCAAGAGGTTAATCCAGTTACGACACTAACTTTTTAACAGGGGTTGGTGCCCTATTACCTTGACATTATCTCTTTTCCAGACATATAAATTTTCTTTCGAACAAGTTAATGCTATACTGGCGTATTCTATGCGTTTGCAACCACAAAGAATTTAGATTAAGATGAAGAGAATAATGATATAAGCAGCATACGTGTCACGAATTCACAAACTCATAGCAATAGATAGTATCTCATATGGCTTCCATAACCCCAACAGAGAAGTTTAGTTACCCATGAGTGCGAAGGAAATCACAATAGACATTATTAATATACCACAATAAAAATCTCGTGTAGTAAAGTGTGGTATGGAGTTTTAGGCGTGAACTCCTTTGAAAAGTAACGTTTCTCTTGTTGCGGAAATTAAGAATTGAATAGATGAATAGAAGAAGAATAAAAAGTAGAATTAATTGTAAGAATGGAGAATGTAAGAGTGTGTTTGTGGAATGGTGAATGGATGGGGATTATAATAATCTCCAGCAAAATAGGGTGTTTATAACACCCATATCCTATTCCTACTAAGCTACTGCATTACTTATCCTAGTCCTACTAGGTTACTGCATCATTATCCTAATCCTACTAAGTTACTGCTGATCCCCAAAGTCTTTAGAAATGCTGTTTTTGCCCGGGACAGGTTTTCCATGCGTCACTTTTAGTCCCTAGGCGTCCAAGCTCTCCTTTCCTTCTTTCGTGAAGCTTCCTTGGGCGTCAAGTTATTCATAAAATGCTGAAATCTTCATCATTTATACCTGAAAACTTGCTAATGACGTTTGTTAGCTCACTTACAGGAAAAAGGACTAAAAGTTCATGAATTATATATTTTTTCCTCAAAACTTAGCTAAAATATGGGTAAATTATAGTACTTTAGGCGTGTAAATACGCCTATCATCATTCCTCCACTATTTGTACCTGTAAACTTAGATGGGTTCAAACTTATAAACTAACCCACCCGTGTAGTTTCAGATGCACCAAACACAAACCCAATATCCTTCGATCGTCGGGTCTGTGAAGCCACCACCTGTGCAATCATATGCATCAACTATCTAAACTCAACATTTGATAGCTCTATTTGGGGAGGTTGGGTGTGGTTAGTCCCTGATCGGGGAGCCCTGGGTGGGTTTTTCTGAATAAGAGGGACTCCCAGAGTAGCAACAAATTCAGGAGTGAGATCCTTATTACGTGTCCTCATCCCATGGGTAGAACAAACATCTTCACCTTAGGCGTTCTGATCATTGGAGCGATGTGGAGACATGATAGCTTTTCTGAAACTCAAGAGACCATTGATTAGGGGACTTTCAGACTATACCATATGAACTAAATCACAAAGAAGGAAAACATTCCTAAATGCCTTGTAGCCTCCTTCTTATAAATATGGCACGCTACACACCCATAAACAGGACTCTACTCGATGCAATTTCGCAGACACCCTGGGACCATTAACTGTTCTTGATACCAAGCTTGTCACGACCGAGTCGGGACCCTGTCTGTGACGAACATATCAAACCGTGTAGGCTCAGGCTCCCCTTCCTGTTTGGTACTCATGAACACCATTCATAACAATAAAGAAAAAATATGTCAAATATAACAAATGGAATCATGGTCATACTCTGAGTTTGATTTAACATTTTGAAAATAAGTAAATCAACAACTAGGCAATATCTGTTCCAGTCTGCGAAATCTCTATTACATATGAAATTATCCCCTAGTGGACCTAAACCAAAGTAAATGACAAGTATATAGAATGAAATAGGCCTTCCGGAATAGAGAAGGCTCACCAACTGCACACTTCACTTTTTTCTGAAAAACTCTATGGCTTAGTAGGACCTCTAGACTGAGCCTCAGGCCCTAAAATATAGGAGATCAATACAATTGTACTGGTACGCAGAGCAATCTAGTATAATGAATTTATATATATATATAACATAGGTAAGAGCAAGTCATAAAACATTATGCATGAAATAGTTCAAAATCCATGGGCCATCTCGAATGCTCTTAAAAAAATCTTATAAATGCAACTCTATACTTTGTATTACTTCTGAGCTACGTGGTATACCCTACAACTTTGAAATTCCATAGGCTATATGGAATCTGCCCTTCACTCGACAGCCAAGCCCCCAACTCAAGTTTGCCGCAAGAGTTGGAGTCTCTGTCTCTGATAGGCCACAGGGCAGTAGGCCAGCGTATAATCCCTCTTGAGGATGTAATGAAACCCATATTGACAAAACACGGTTTTGGTATAGGAGTTATTTGAACTCAAGCCTTCTTTAAGAAATCACCTAACCCTCTTTAAGCCCATTTTTAGCTCTTTAACACATGTATTCTCTGAAATCAAGTCTGAAACTTTTACTCCGTTATGGCATTCATTTATATGGTTTCATCATACCATTGACATGCAAGTCGAATCTCGAAGTCATAAAATATCATAATATAATTTGTTCTTTCAAAACATAAAGTTTGGACCACCATACATCAAACAATTCAATAAGATTCATACTTCAAAACATTTTTCAAATTGTGTAAAGAATCTCTCTTTCCAATATTTCAATAAACATGTGGTGGTCATGTATTTTTGACAAACCATGAAATTCTTCATTATTTATTTTTAACATTTATCAACATGTAAATACACCTCTCTCTTCAATTCAAAAACATAATCTAATCATAAATAATAATAAAAACATTTGTATCATGCTTCTCAAGATGCATTCGAAATTATTCATATCATATGAAAAGACTGGGAAATCATAGCAAGAGAGAGATTCCATATGTTCATGCTCTCAATAAAATATTCAAACCCAATTTCATACATACATATATACGAGTACAAATAAATTTAGGGAAAAGGCCTCAAGACCAAAACAATAATATCATTAAAGAATTCATAATGCAAGATTGTATATATAATTCCAAAACCCTTCACAAATTCATGATCTCACAATGTTTAAATGGTATTGAAATAATTTCCTTATGCCCATGTAGTTTAAGGAAAACCCCACATACCTTAGATCACTTAGGAGGAAGGGTGAAATTCGAATCTCGCTTAAGTTCTTTAAATTCTTCACTTCAAAGATGAACTCTTGATCTTAGCGGAAGAGACTAGGGCTTTTGATTTGAGAGATTGTAAGAGGTTTCTGATGTATTTTGCCCCAAAAATAATTTAATTTTGTGTTAAGACAGAGTTTAGATGAGGGTAATTGACTGATATACCCCTCCTGAACATGAATTTAAAATGAAATTATGAACTAGTCATCGAAGTACCAACTGACGTGATGTGTCAATATTGCATCGGTCCACTATTTCATCAATGCGGTGCTTCGACTTCACATTGGTTCACTATTTTCAACATCCAATCTCACCTCTAACACTGTCCAAAAAATTTGAAACTTCCCCGACACATCCCCTTTACTCCCCAGAACATGAAACAATTTAAAAATCCATATCTCAAGATTGGAAAAATCGATTTCGAGATCACACATGTTTAGGATCTTAAAATATGACTAAGTCCTTTTTGACACTTAGAAAATTTTTAAGTTGCTAGCCTCTCAAACATGGTACTAGGTGAGATACCACGTAGAAGATTTTTGCTGGGTGTTACATACCTGCACTTCTGGATTGTATCATACAGGTATTTGTATGGTTGAATCATATGACATAGTAAATAAAAGATTTACAGATCGTAATGATTTTATCATTTGGCATGACCGGTTGGGCCATCTCAATTTTAATATGATGCACAGAATTATTGAGAATTCACATTGACATACTTTGAAGAATCAAAATATTCTTCAATAAAAGGAATACTCTTGTGCTTCTTGTTCTCAAGGAAAGTTGATTATTAAACCATCAATAGCTAAGGTTGGAATTGAATCCCCTGCATTTCTGGAATGTATACAGGGTGATATATATGGACCAATTCACCCTTCATGTGGACCTTTCAAATATTAAATGGTCTTAATAGATGCATCTACAAGATGGTCACATGTGTGCTTACTATCAACTTGCAATATGGCTTTTGCGAGATTGTTGGCTCAAATAATGAGGTTAAGAGCAAAATTTTCAGATTATGCAATAAAGACTATTCGTGTTGATAATACAGTTGAGTTTACATCTCAGCCCTGTAATTATTATTATATGTCAACTGGAATAAAAGTTGACCATTTGGCTTCTCATATTCTTACCCAAAATGGTCTAGCAGAATCATTGATCAAACGTCTTTAATTGATAACAAGACCAATGTTAATGAGGACAATACTTTATGTTTCAACATGGGGGCATGCTATTTTGCATGCAACAATACTTGTGCGCATAAGGCCAACCAATTATCATAAATTCTTGCCATTACAGTTTGTTTTTGGTCAAGAACCAAATATTTTCCGTCTTAGAATTTTTGGATGTGCGGTATATATTCCAATTTCTCCACCACAATGCAAAAATATGGGACCCCAAAGAAGGTTGGGAATATATGTTGGGTATGAATCTCCTTTCATTATAAAATATTTTGAACCTATGAGAGGAGATTTTTTTACGACAAGATTTTCCGATTGTCATTTTGATGAATCAGTATACCCAACATTAGGGGAAGAACATAAGCATCTAAAACATGAGATAGATTGGAATGAATTATCACTATCTTATTTAGATCCTCAAACAAATCAATGTGAGCAAGAGGTTCAAAAGATGATTTACTTGCAAAATATTGCAAATCATCTACCAAATGCATTTACTAACCTTTCAAGGGTTACTAAATCTTATATTCCAGCTGTCAATGCTTCAGTTTGAGTTGATGTCCCGATAGGACAAGTGGTCAATGCAAATAAGTCTAAGCCACATTTTAAACATGGTAGACCAATTGGTTCCAAGGACAAAAATCCTCAAAAAAGGAAAAAAATAAGGCAGGTGCTCAAAAAGAGCCTCAAGATCTAACAAATGATAAGACCACTGAGGAAGTTAAAATACCTGAAAATAATGAGAATAAAGAAATCTCAATAAGTTATGTCTCGACGAGAAATAGGTGGAATCAAAATAATATTGTGGTTGGCAATATTTTTTCTTACAATGTTGCTACTGAAATAATGCAACAAGATGAGGATTTAGAATCAAAATTTGTTAATGAATGTAGACAGAGAAATGATTGGCTGAAATAGAAGGATACAATTCATGCGAAATTGACTTTACTTGAAAAACGTGAAGATTTTTTACCAATAGTCCTAACACCTGAAGGTGTTAAGCTAGTGGGGGTACAAATGGGTTTTTGTGCGAAAGCGAAATGAAAAAGGTGAAGTCATAAGATATAAAGCATGACTTGTAGCACAAGGTTTTTCGCAAAGGCCTGGCATTGACTATGCGGAGACATTTTCTCTTGTGGTGGATGAAATTGCCTTCAGATATATAATAAATCTGGCGGTTCATAAAAAGCTTGATATGCGCCTAATGGATGTTGTAACGACCTATTTATATGGCTCATTGGACAGCGATATTTTTATGGAAATTTCAGAGGCCTTCAAACTACCTAAAGCATATAAAAATTCGCAAGAAACTTGCTCAATAAAGATTCAAAAATCCTTATATGGATTGAAACAATCAGGGGATGTGGTATAATCGTCTTAGCAAATATTTGCTAAAAGAAGGGTACAAAAATGATCATATTTGCCCTTGTGTTCTTATAAGAAGGTCTGGATCTGAATTTGCTATAATAGTTGCTTATGTTGATGACTTGAATATCATTGGCACTCCCAAAGAACTTTCAAAAGTTGTTGAGTGTTTAAAGAAAGAATTTGAAATAAAAGATCTAGGAAAGACAAAATTTTATCTCGGCCTACAGATTGAGAATTTGACAAATGGAATTTTTGTCCATAATTAACATATACTAAAAAGATTTTAAAGCGATTTTACATGGATAAATCACATCCATTGAGTACCCCAATGGTTATGAGATCGTTTGATATAAACAAAGATCCATTTTGACCTCAAGAAAATTATGAAAAGCTTCTTAGTGATGAAACTCCATATCTTAGTGCAATTGGGGCACTAATGTATCTTGCCAATAATACTCGATCAGATATTTGTTTTGCGGTAAGTTTATTGGCAAGATTCAGCTCTTCCCCAACTAAAAGATATTGAAATGGTGTCAAGCATATACTCAGATATCTTCGGAGAACCATTGACTTGGGATTATTTTATTCAAATGAATCCAAGTCAAAAATGATTGGTTATGTAGATGCGGGATACTTGTCTGATATACATAAGTCTCGGTCTCAGACGGATTATTTATTAACATATGGTGGAACAGCTATATCATGGCGTTCAATGAAGCAAACATTAGCTGCAACTTCTTCAAATCATGCAGAAATCATTGTCATTCATGAAGCGAGCCGAGAGTGTGTTTGGTTGAGATCAATAACTCAACATATTAAGGAGATGTATGGATTTCCTTTGAATAAGGACATTCTAACTACATTGTATGAAGATAATGCTACATGTATAGTTCAGTTGAAGGGAGGTTACATTAAAGGAGGCAGAACAAAACACATTTCACCAAAATTCTTTTTCACTCATGATCTTGAGAAGAAAGGTGAAATAGATGTTCAACAAATTCATTCAAGCGATAATCTAGCAGATATGTTCACTAAAGCATTGCCAACATCAATCTTTGAGAAGTTGAGATACAAGATTGGGATGCATCGTCTTCTAGATATTAAGTGATATTTTTATCAGGGGGAGTACATACGCACTGCACTCTTTTTTCCTTAACCAAGGTTTTATCCCACTGAATTTTTCTGGAAAGATTTTTAATGAGGCAGCAAGCAATGTGTATTACAAACCGCTATGTATATCTTATTCCTCTAGAATTTCTCTTTTACATAAACATCCAAGGGGGGTATTGAAAATAATTTATTTCTTTAATGGATATTCACATACTACAGATACTATTGTGGCTACACATACTACAGATACTATTGTAGCATGTAAAGTTTGTAAATGTATTTTCACATAGTACACATATTACACATACTATTGCCTATAAAAGACATTGTTTACTACATTGTAGAAATATACCAAAAGAAGAAGAAAATAAAGTCTTTTTTTATATGTAATAGGTCTCTCTCCCCTCCCCTTTCATTTTAGTATATTTCAGAATATTTATTTACAAGAGGATACTTAATTTTTTGCCTTTTTTCTTAATTACCTGAGAATGTATCTTCGCTTAGTATCTTTTTGGGTTAGGATACTGCTTTGACACTTGAATTAGTTTTTGGCTTTGTTTTTTACTTTTCTTAAGTCTTGTTAAATAATTTTTTTGATTACGAGTAGAATTCATTTTATTTTATTTTTTTTTGAGGGGGGGGGGGGGGGGGGGGGGTCTAACGAAATAAGAATAGCTTTGACTCTAGGTTCGTATTTACCATTTTGCTCTTTTGAAAAAATTTATCCGCTTGAAAATTCTTTTGGCTAAGTATTTTTGTATTCAAATTGAAGAATCATTGTCCAAAAAATTTAGGATACTATTTTGTTCTTTTTTCTACAATTTTAATAAAGTGTAAAAAAAGTATTAAATTTAGACAAGTAATAAATAAGAGTAATTTAGTCAAATTACTTTCTAGTTAATGTTTTTCTTAAAAGATGTGCAACTTAAAAAGATGATAAGTAAATAAGAATGGAGAGAGTAATTTAACATTATAAATGATACTTTAGAACTATCAATTTAATTTTTAATATTTTATGCATTTATATTATGGTAAGGGTAGGATAAAAAAATAATAATAAACCCTCTTGATTTACTAAAGGAAAAATAAGATAAAACATTTAATTTTAAAGTGGCAAGTAAAATGAAATTCAAGGCGTACATAAAAACAGGTAAACCATGTGAGAGTTTCATTACTCTCCCTGACCATTTTAGCTGGTCACGTTCTATTTTAAACAGTGATTAAGAAATAATATATTAAAAAATGTATTTTACTTTATGTATTTTTATCCATATTAATATTATTGTGCATAGGAATGGACAATGAAATTAGAATTGTTCACATGTAATGCGTATTATTAATCGTAGGAATACAATAAAAAAAAAACAATTAATTCTTGCTTGATTTAATAAGTGATCAACTAATATAGAACATGTACTTTTAGTAAAATGAGAAACTAAAAGTGGGACGAATAGAAGATCAATTACACACTTAAACTAAGTGAGAGTTCTATTACTCTCCTAAAATTTCTGAACTTAATTGATCCGTATTGTTATTAAGTTCTTTTTTCTTTAAAAAAAATAGCAATTTTTACTGGGAAAAGGGTTATATTTGAAAAGGTTTAATATTACCCTATGTAATTGAAATATCAAATACTAAACTTTTAAAGTTCAATCCGGTAAATTAAACTTCAGTTTAGCAATTCGATAATTACAGATTGAAGAAAATAATATTGCAACAAGATATGTTCATAATTTTTTGAGAAAATACTCTATTTTCATCTTGAACTATACGCGAAAAGGATGAGACACACCCGAACTTTAGGAGGGTCCTATTACCCCCTGACTAATTAAAATCGTATTTTTGACAACCTTAGTGCCTATGTAGCACAACACACTGAAGGGTCCACGTAGGCACACGTATGTGACACGTAGGCAGTAAGGTTGTCAAAAATATGATTTTAATTAGTCCAGGGGGGTAATAGGACCCTCCTAAATTTCGGGTGTATTTCAGCCTTTTCGCGTATAGTTCAAGGTGGTAATAGAATATTTTTCCTAATTTTTTCAATATTTGACATGTTAGTTTTGAGAGAAATTATGTATAAATGTTAGATCTATGCTTTCAAACTATATGATACATCCAAATCACTTTTTAATATTATACGCATATATCGCAAACAATTCACTAAATAGGGATGAAAGTTGAAAACTTTGAAGGAAAGGTGTCATTTAAGTCTTGAATGAAGGATTGGTGACATTGAACAACTGAAAGGGTCAAACATAATTAGAAAACTTAATTAAATTAATAGTTGATTTGATTAATATATTCAAAACATTCTAATCTTTTCAAAAAAACAAATCAACCCCTCACCCCTTTCCTCTCCAAATAAGCTATCTCTCTCCCCTCTCTCTCGATAGTTTTCCTCAATTCTCTCCCAACCAACAGTTTTGCAAATTTCTTTCTTCAATTCGAGGCTACTTCAACCTTCGGAAACACGGAGTTGGGCAAGTTTCTTTTCGACTTTCAACCATCAATCAACGTGAAAACAGTGTTTTCTGGCGATAACGACTTCGAGTTCTTCGTCATCCCATTTCTTCTTTTATAGGTAAAAAATTATGTATTTTTAGTTATGAAGAAAAAGAGGAACTTAAGCCAACTTCTCTTCTAGTATTAGTTAACAATTTCAATATTTGTTGCTTAAATTTGAAATGTGGACTGAAAAAACCCTAATTTATGGCATTTCTTCTCTACTCTTTCTGGAGTGAAATATATTTTTTTGTTGTTATTGTAGTTCTTGTTGTCAAACTATTTATTCAATCTGTTGGTGTCTGTTGAGTTTTTTGGAGTTTAATTTTTGTTGTTTGTATTTGTACAAATGCAAAACAACAATGTTGGTAATATTTGGTAACTGTTGATGTTCTTAGTGTGTATGTTGTATTGGTGTTGCTGGATTGATATGTTGTTTTTCTTGGTAAAATTGGTGTATTTGATATTAAATAGTGATATTGTTGTTGTCCTATTGAACAAAATCCTAGTTCTAATTTTTTCTGCTACAGATAAACCATCTGATGCAATAGATGAACCATTTGAAACAAAAAATAAGCATCTGATGCAACAGATGAAAATCTAATGCAACAGATGAACAATCTAACAGATCATTCATCTGTTGCGACAGACGACTCATCTGTTGGAAGCAATACAAACAATATTGACAGTTGATAATAGTTCAAATAGATAACTCATTTTGCAATATATTAGCGATCTATTTCAATAAATGAGTCATTTATTTTTATTGTTGCAACAAATTACTCATCCGTTGCAACAAGTTGGTTATATATTGCAATAGATATAACCAACCTGGTGCAATAGATGTGTAATCTGTTGGAACTGTTATTTTACAGTTGTATATGTTAGATTTACTGTTATCATTTTTTAATGATGTATTAATCAGTTATAATCCATTTTATGTTCCTGTTAAGTTTAGATAATATGGCTCTCAAAAGAAAATAAACCAAATCATGTCCAAGTAAAGGAACAAGTGAAGCAGCCAGGCTACATCTACTACTTTATAAGCTTTCTTTACAAGCGTTATCTCAATCAGGAGCAGAAGATAATGAATATGGGGAAGAGGAATATTTCAAAAGATATGATCCAAATGCTAATATCCCTTCCACCAAAGAGTTGGTCAAAACCTTTAGCATTGATAGTTATCCTATAAGAATGCAGTGTGGTGGTGACATAGATTTAACTGGTGATTTCGTGGTTAAGTCAGCCATGGGAAAATCTTTCGACGCCTTCAAAAAAATACTTCGAGAACAAAATTGGATGCTTATTTCAGGGACAACTCCTGTGGGCAATATCTTGATTTTTCGGAGGACATAATGCTCGTTTCCAAATGAAAATGGTATATAATCTTCTCAAGCATAGGTTTATATATGCAAAAAAAATATAAGATGGATGAGTTGTAGATAAATTATTGTGGCATGCCTGTTTGTTTTGGTTGGAAAGAGTTTGCCATAGTCACTAGACTAAAATGGTATCCTCCCTCTCCTTCTCAAGTTATACCTATTCTAACCTAAAAAAAATACCCCGCATACCCAAAAAGGCAAAGGCAAGTAGAGTGATCGTGATGACCTGGTGTCCCTTGTTGGTCCAAGCTTGAAAAATAAAAAATTGATAGAAGCATTGAAAGGTAAAAGACTTTCAAGAAAACACAAGCAATCATTGTTCTTGGTTTGGTTTGTACAAAATATTCTTTGGGCGAGAGATGTTAACAACAACATACCACTTGGTTTATTAAAGCTCTTTGAGGTTCTTAAGGCATTTAACAGGTATCCTTGAGTTATGAAAGCTACAAAATGAATGTTAAATATTTGTTGACTCTGTTAACGCTATAGACAGTCAACTTATATGGCATTCCATGGGATTTCATGGTAAATATTTCTTTTATTATGATATGATTCATTATTTTTATTCAATAATATTTTTAATTTATTGGCGTTATTTTATAGGCTTGGGTATTTGAAGTCATTCCTTATTTGAGACAACAAGTGAACTACTAGAAAAAAATTTCCTGTACAATAATCCTGAGAAGGTTATTGGCCAAAACTGATAAAAATAAAAAAATTCTTGATCTTTTTAACACGACCCAACCTTAGGCCTTGTCATAATAGGCATTCCAAGACCAACCAGGATCGGGGACCGCCCCTTGTTACCCAACCCAACCACCTATATCTAGCCTTAGGAGGGTTGAATTTCGAACATATAACAAGATAGCATTATTGTTCTCATTAAGACTCTAAGATAAGGTCACAACTGTGACCGACCCAACTGAGTCCAACCGTACCACACCAACCTCCCAATCATACTAAACCAAACCATAGGCCATAAACCAAAGGGAATACCAAAACATAATATAATTAATCCCAAAAGGTCATCTGACGGAACAGTGAGAAATCCTATTATGTGGTGTCAGCTCACCAGCCTATTCCAATGCCAAGGCCGACACCAATACCGATCCCGCCCATACCAACTCCCAGAAGTATCACAAAGCCTCTATTCAAAAAAGTAAACAAATTTGGTTGGGACATGCCCCTAACCATGGCCAAAACCAATATCCAAAAGAAAAATGTTTAAAGAAATCCTTAACATGAAATGATGCCTTCCGAAAGGGTGGAAGCTCACCACTTCAGTCCAAATGTTGATACCGAATCCAAGTGCTAAATAAGAGGAGTAGAATGGGCAGTTCCTGCATAGCATTGGTATACAATAGTCAGTACATGGGATTAGCGAGTGACCGCTAATATGACTCTCAAGATAAGGATAAAATAATGACAGTTATAAATCCAAGTAAAACCATCCATAATGCATAAAAGCATACATATATAAGTGTCGGGAAAGGGAATCGGGTTTAGCATACATTTAAAACCTTTTTACCTGGGATGTGTAACTTAGTCGTCCCAAACCACCCATGGGCTATATGGGTTTAGCTTCCCCTGATGAAAGGGCCTCAGTGCGTGTAGCCGCACGACCAGGGAATATCCTATGGAATGACTAGTACATCCCCCAATATTTAGTTTGACAGACGCATACGGTTCACTAAGACCAATTCTTATACTGGTAAATTTGAGTTTCAAATTTTGATCCCTCCCGGTACTGCCACCTTCCACGGCTTTGCTAAACACCCCACCATTAATGTCCAAGTAAAACCTATTTCCAAATAACCAAACCATTATCCATTTATTAACCAAGGCGAATATTAGCGGTATCGTCATACCACCCCTTACTTGCAAGTAATATCCATATCCAAACCATTCAAGTTAAGGGGACCTTAGGTGCCCTTCCAATTACCATATTAAATGCACTTGGGAGACTTCCATGTTTTCCTCAAGCATAACCATTTAGCCTTTAGCCTTCTCAAATCATTTAAACCATGTATAAATTTTTTATAAAGTTTAATACATGTAAGGGTTTCATTAAAAGAAGTCAATGCAATAAACATATCTTTATAAGCATTTTATCAAACACCT
Organism: Capsicum pubescens; assembly: GCA_030864215.1. Taxonomy (NCBI): domain Eukaryota; kingdom Viridiplantae; phylum Streptophyta; class Magnoliopsida; order Solanales; family Solanaceae; genus Capsicum; species Capsicum pubescens. The sequence goes on from CM061548.1 coordinate 339,417,227, forward strand.
TAGGGGCATAATATAACCAAAACCAATTCCAAAGATCATTAAAGCATAACCATGCATTCCAATTGTCCAAATCCACCATTGATGCATATAAAATTATAAGTAAAACCATAGAAAACCATAACCAAGCATTCAATATCAAAAACGCCAAATAATAGTTGAAAACCATAATCATAAAATAGTGAAGCCATGGAAATCAATCATATAAACCATGCCTTTAGCTGAAATTATGATGAGGGGAGAGAATCATTCCTTATACCGAGGAATTGATGGAAGGAAATCACCAAGACAAGACCCAAAGCAATCCGTAAAATGAAACCCTAGCCTTCTTGCCCCAAAATCCCTTGTGGGAATTATGGAGTGTTTTGGAATAGTTTCTAAGTGTTAATGAATAGAATAATAGGGTAAATGGCCTCCAAAGTGTATTATAAGTCGTGGTCCTAGATAGGATAAATAGGGAAATGTCCAGAATACCCCCACTTAAATCCCTTAAAAACCTATTACAGGGCTACAACTGATCCATACAAGTCGTACACTTCTATATGATTGGTACCCACCACTCGTATCCAAGACTAAACCCTTGGATCAATCATTGTCTAGTATATGGATCATCCAACCAAGTCGTAACCACAAAATATGATCGGTACCCATAACCTGTATCCCTAGTTGAATGAAATACCAAGAGGATCAAACACTGCCCACCATATGAGTCCTTGAAACACCTCATACCAATCCCTACGACTTATACCCCTAAGTCATACCCATTCTAGTGACCAAAACGATCTCTCTAACTAACACTGGTTAGCATACGATATGATCATACCACCCATACCCAGCATACATCTCATACCCATGAGTCGTATTGGGTCCAGAGAATGAAATTCCATAAAATTTTCTAAGGGTCAAAACCCAGGATGTTTTAGTCTCCCCCACTAGGAACATTCATCCCCAAATAACGGACAAGGAAGGGGTAACCACACACAGAGTCATTTGCATTATCAAATATCCCTTTAACAAAGTTTGAAAACCAAGAGCCAAAGATGTAAATCTTTCCTTTAACAAACTCAGAAAATAAAGATGTGTTAAAGACACATACCTTCCGCATGAATCCTAGAAACAGAGAACAAATGCGAATACTTAGACTTCAAGTCCTCTTCCTCTTCCCAAGTAGTTTCTTCCACCTTATGGTTCTGTCATAGAACCTTAATTAAACCCACATCCTTGGTCTTCAATCGATTAACTTGACTATCTAATTTTTAAATCGAGACCTCTTTATAAGATAGAGAATCTGAAATACCTGATCCTTCCAAAATATTAACCGAAGAAGGATCACCAAGACACTTCGTCAACATGGAAACATGAAAGACCTAATGAACCTGTAATGCCCCGAATCTAGTACCCAAAATGCCACAAAGTGCTCATGACCTAGAAGGACCACAAGCTAACCCATGGCTAATATCTGTAACTGAGCACTGCATAACATACTGTATAAATATGGAATAAAAAACTGAAAATCCATAAGGTTCACAAATCTGTTAAAACAGAACATCTGGAGATACGGTATATCAATACCAAAATAACTGAAATAATTGTCTGAACATGCTAGTCTGAAAGCCTTTAAACTGTTTGAATAAGGAGTTGATGGGACATGTCCCCAACTAACTCCAATTGCTGAAACAAACTAAGTATTGACAGAATGAAAATATTCAAATAATAATATCCTCGAATGGTGAGGACTCACTGCTAATCTGTCTATTAAATGGCTGTTATACTAAGGATTCTTTAGAGCTCGTGCTTCTGAACCTATCGTAAATAACACCATAGCACAAAAGAAAAGTATGTGTCAGTACGTGAGAATATACTGGTATGCAAGTGAGGTAAGTTGAATGCAATGGTTCATATGCATAAACTGTAACTGACTGACATGAACATGAACATGACTACGTAAGGATACATGCATGAATATGTGAACTGTAACTGAAGTCCTGATAATACTGAATCTGAATACTGATAACATGAGTTCCATATTAACTGAGTGACTATGTATAACAGTCCTGATTCTAATAGAACTAGCTGAGTTTCGTGCTGAACTGTGTGATTATATCTGACAGTCCTGAATCTGAAGAACTATCTAAGTTCTTTTACTGAGACTGTGGGATATAGTCATCTAAACGGCATTCCCCTAATAAGCTATTATAGCTGAGTTGTCGTTCAATATGTAACCCCAATTGGAAGGGTGTCAAAACCGCGCCACTGGTAAGGACTAGCTGTGAGTGACCTTCATCTGGAAGTGTCCCTAAAATAGAATGGTGGGACCCTCATCTGGAAGTGTTGATCCACCTCATCAACCCTCATCTGACAATCTTGACGTCTCAACCTATGCTGTCTACATAGTTCTAGAATACAAGGATTGCTTCTAAGGGTCATACCCTCTACTATCAGTGTGTGCCCTCGTCCTTCGGTTCGCTCGGTGCTAAATCCTACTTCCAGCTGAGTAGATACTAAATTGATTATACTGAGACGAACTGTACTGAGTTCATTGAGTTTCGTGGACTAACGAAAAATTACTGAATCCTGTTAACTGACTGAGTTCATGAAATTTTGAATTTTCCTGAGTCATGTAACTGACTGAATTCTATTGATCATGGCGTGACTGAGATTATCATGAAACTGACACTGGCTCTAGGTACAGAGCTAAATTTTTGGGTATAATTACCCCTAGGACTCGATAGCATAAAAGAAATTCATGGCAAAAGTTCGAAAGCATAACAATGGCTACACATATATCCATAATTCATTGACTAAGACATTTCATCAAACACTTGACATGCATTAACTTGTACGGGAATGGGGATTTCATACTATCATACTATAATGGCACTTTTTCCTTCACATAGGCATTTAATCAAACATATAGGGAGCATACTTTGGCTATACCATCATCAATGTATCTAATTATCATGGTTGCATTAATAAATTTGCAATCAGGAGGGTTTATCATTAATATTATGCAAATCATCACATGCTAGGATCAATCGTTGGAACATGTAATTTAAAACATGAATCAAAACCCAACAACAACATGGACATGAATTTCAATTCAACTAAATCATGAACATTCATAAATACATAACCTTTGGAATTTAAAAAGAGATTCTTGAACTTCATGAGTGAAAGGGACCCATTAATCAACACTTGACATACCTTGATTGTGAGTTTCTTGAAGTTCTTGGACTTGATGAACTTCAATCTCTTAGTTTCTTGAAGACGGGTTGGGATCTTGTTCTTGAGGATTGATCTTTGAGAGAAACCCTAATTTGGTGTTGTAGACGAATAATGAAGTTATGAGCCCTGGTCTGGTATAATTAGGCATTAAAAAGGGTGGAAAAGACCCAAACGCCCTTATAAAAATGGCTTTAAATTGCTGAACGGGATCTGCGATGGCTTGGGCGAAGGTCCGTCGATGGATCGACGGCCCATCGACCTTCCCATCATACTAGGCAAGAATGTTATCTTTCTTCCTTGGGTGCGACAGTTTGGACGAAGGTCCGTTGCTAGCTCGACAGTCCGTCAGCTATTCCATTGCGCCTGGCCAGAAGGTTGACTCACTGCCTCCGCTGCGATGGTTTGGGCGACGGTCCATCTCTAGCTCGACGGTCTGTTGACCATTTCTCCACGCCTGGGCGGTTCAGACTACTTTCTATATTTCGTCCATAACTTTCTACCCCAAAATCGAATTTAGGAGAATTTTGTATCGATGGAAAGATTATTCAATTTCCCACACAAAAAAAAGTCAAAATCTTGAAAATTCCACGTGTATAAAATTGGATTCATCCTTTAAAGCAAGTCTTTAACATTTTTGGGATGATTTTTAAGCTAGGTAGAAGTACGGGGTATTACAGAACCAAACTTCAGCTAGATGGAAACTCTAACTCACAAGACACATTGCCAACTCTCCATAAAATCACATAAGGACCAATGAACCGGGGACTGAGTTTCCCCTTTTTGCCAAACCACACCACTCCATTCATAGGATACACCTTGAGGAACACCCTATCCCTGCTCAAATTCCAAGTTTCTACACCTAACATCGGTATAGGACTTTTGGAGACTTTGTGAAGATTTAAGCCTATCCCGGATCATCTTGACCATTTCCATCTCCTAATAGACTAAATCCGTACCAAACATGTCCGCCTCTCCAAACTCAAACCACCTAATAGGATATCTACACCTCCTACCTTACAACGCCTGGAAAGAAACTATACTAATACTCGAATGATAGCTATTGTTGTAAGTAAACTCCACCAAAGGTAGATGCTCAACCCAATTGCCACCATAGTAAATCACACAGGTTCAAAGCATATCCTCGAATGTCTGAATAGTTCTCTCCGCTTGCCCATCCAACTACAGATGAAAAGAATTTCTCAGACTAACCTTAGTCCTCAACCCTTTCTGGAAAGACCAGCAAAAATGAGATGTAAACTGCATCCCACGATCAGAGATAATTGAAACAGGCACCCCATGCAGCTTCACAATCTCCTGGAGATACAACCTTGCACAATCCTCTACTGAAAAGGTAGTCTGCACTAGCAAAAGATGCACAGACTTTGTCATCCTATACACGATGACCAAAATTGAATCATACTGATTTCGAGACAGAGGAAGACTAGTAACGAAGTCTATATTGATCACATCCCACTTCCATTTGGGTAAATCAATCTCTTGATACAACCCACCAAGTCTCATGTACTCAACCTTAACCTATTGACACACCATGCACTTGGCTATGAAATCAGCCACATCCTACTTCATGCCATTCCACCAGTAGATCTCCTTGAGATCATAATTCATCTTTGTTGATCCGGGATGGACAACATAGCGCGACTCATGCCCCGCAGGAAAAACCCTTTGCCGCAGCCCATCGACATCAGGAACACATAACCTCCCGTGGTACCGTAAAGTACCATCACCACTGATCTCAAACACCACTACCTTTTTCCCACCTACATCACCCTTGATTCTTATCAGAACAGGATCCAGCATTTACTTTTCTTTAATCTCCGCACCAAGAGATGATGAACCACTTCTTGTACCATCATACCACTATCCTTAGAGTCTAAGATATGAACTCCAAGATTAGCCAAGTGGTGAATATCATTCACCAATTCTTGATTGCATTCCTCCATATTAGCCAAACTCCTCATGGATAACCTGCTAAGAGAATCAACAACCATATTAGCCTTACCTGGGTGGTAGCAAAGGCTCATATCATAATCCTTGAGAAGTTCAAGCCATCTTCTCTACCTGAGATTAAACTCTTTCTGAGTGAACACGTACTGAAGACTCTTATAATCGAAAAAGATATCTATGTGAACACCATACAAATAATGCCGCCATATTTTTAAAGAAAATAGAACTGCCAACAACTCTAAATTATGAGTAGGATAATTACTCTCATGTACCTTTAACTTCTTGGAAGCATAAGCAATTACTTTCCTATGCCGCATTAAAACATAACCAAGTCCTACCCGAGATGCATCACAGTAAACTATAAACCCTTAATTGCCTTCCGACAAAGTGAAGACTGGAGCCAAAGTCCACTTAATCTTCAATTTCTCAAAACTCCCTTCACAAGCATCCGACCAAGAAAACTTACCTTTCTTCTGAGTCCACTTATTCAAAGGAGAAAATATTGAAGAAAAACCTTCCACAAACCACCTATAATACCCGGCTAAACCCAAGAAGCTCTAAATATTGGATGGATTCATGGGCCTAGGCCACCTATTCACCCCAACAACTTTCTGCGGATCTACCATGATCTCTTCACTAGAAATAAAATATCCCAAAAAAGTCACAGCGTTCAACCAAAACTTACACTTAGAAAACTTGGCATACAACCGTTTTACCTTTAAGGACTACAATACCACACAGAGGTGATTAGTATGATCCAACTAACTCTTTGAATAAACCAGAATATCATCAGTAAACACAATGATAAAGAGATTAAAATACTTCCTGAACACCCTGTTCATCAAGTCCATAAATGCTGCCAGAGCATTAGTTAATTCAAATGACATCACCAAGAACTCAAAATGCCCATACCGAGTTAGAAAAGTCATCTTAGGGATATCCACCTCCCTAATCTTAAGTTGCTGGTACCCAGACCGAAGATCGATCTTAGAGAAGAACTTGGCACTTTTTAACTAGTCAAACAAATCATCTATCCTCGGGAGAGGATACTTGTTCTTGATCGTCACCCTATTTAACTACTTATAGTCAATGCACATCCGAAGGGAACCATCCTTCTTGTGCACAAACAACACCGGTGCACCCCATGGAGAATCACAAAGATGAATAAACCCCTTATCTAAAAGATCCTTAAGTTTCTCCTTGAGTTCCCTCAACTCAGTCGGAGCTATTCTATATGGAGGAATAGAAATTAGATGATGTCCAGAAGCAAATCAATACCAAACTCTATTTCCCTATCCAGAGGAATACCGGGAAAATCATCTGAAAAGACCTTTGGAAATTCATTAAATAATGGGACCAAAAATAAAGAAGGACCTTCCGAGTTAGAATCTTTAACCCAGACCAAGTGATAAAGACATCCCTTGGATATTAACCTCCAAGATCTAAGATAAGAAATAAGCCTCCCCTAGGAGCTAAGGAACTTTCTTCTAATTCTATAACCGGTTCACCAGGGAACTTAAAGATAACCCTATGGGTCCGAAATCTATAGAAGCATAACAAGAATGAAACAAATCCATACCTAGAATTACATCAAAATCTACCATTCCAACTCAAATAGATCCACCAAGGTTTGCTTTCTACCAACAGATACCACACGCCCCCTATAGACTCTCTTAGCAATAGCCGAGTCACCTATGGGGTAGAAATAGAAAAAAGATCTGAGATAACTTACAGATTGAAACCAAAAGACACATCCATATATGGAGTCACATAAGAAAGAGTGGACCCAGGATTAAGTAAATAATATACGTTAAGAGAGAAAAATTATAATGTACCAGTAATGAAATCAGGTGATGCCTCGAATTCCTATCGGTATGCCAAAGTATACAACCTGTTCTGACCAACACAAGAACTAGGAGTAGTAAAAGAAGCAGATGCTACCCCACCAGGTGTAGGAATAGAAGATGAAGCCACAGGAATTTTATTCACCCCATAGCATCCTTGTTAACCGGACAATCCCTGAGCCGGTGTCCTACCTGGTAATACTTGAAGCATTTCTCCTTTCTTTCCATGCAATAGCCCCGAGAAGGACAACCACAAAATTGACATAAAGGACATGATGAAGCTGACTGACCTCCGCTCGCCTAAGATTGGGCAACCTATGCCCGAGAATTGTCACCACCCTGATGACGTTTGTCTCCCAACTAGTAAGAAGCACTAGCAAAAAAGGAGAAAAAACTCCCCTACTTCTTTTTCTTCCACTTGCCACCATCTCTACCACCCTGAGACTGAGAACCTCTCTAATTAGAAAACAGGCTCCTCTTTTCCTGCCTATCCCTAAACTCTGCCTACTTCATCTTCTCATCCTCAACCTATTGCATATGAACAGTCAACCTCAAGATGTCCATATCTTTAATCAATAAGCCAGTCTTGCTCTTCAAAATCAAATCTCTATTCAACCCATAAGTGAACTTTCTTATTATTGACCTCATATCAACCACCAAATCAGGAGCATAACTTGATAGCTGATGGAACTTCAAAGCATATTTCTTTACTTACATCCTCACATGCCTGAGGTTCACAAGCTCCCCCATCTTATTTTTTCTCAAATCTTGAGGAAAGAAATGATCCAAGAAGGCATTACAAAGAGCCTCCCACAACCCTTCTTATTCCATATCACCTTTATCCCTGTCCCATTCCTCATACCACTAATAACCAACATCCTTGAGTTGATAAGCTAGAAAGTTAACCCCCTCTACATTAGCAGCCTACAGCATACTAAAGATTTTTTCCATCTCATCCAAGAAGTCCTATGGATCCTCCTCCACCTTCACCCCTGTAAAAGTTGGAGGACCCATATTTATAAATTGACCAACCCTTGTGGCCTTAGCAGACAAAGCACCAGTTGCACCCCGCTCAACCCGAGCAGCAACTAATTGTGCAATAACATAGATACACTGACAAAATTATGCATTCATCACGTTTCCCTAAGGGACTTGATGAGAACTAGTTAGAATTAGAGGAACTCCAGCACCACCAGGAATAGGACCATGAGATTGAATATGTACTCCAGACGTAAGACGTGCCCATTCAGCTTTATCCCCATATGGGATGGAAGATTTCTTTGTGTTCTAGATCTAGGAGGCATGATCTAAAAGACGAAAAAACAAGGATTAGAGGATAATCTAGGATTGAGAACTCAAGATTAAAGATAGAATATGTGAAACATTCCTAAATGTCTTGCAGCCTCTCTTTTATGAGTATGGCATGCTTCACACCCCCTAAAAGAGACTCTACTTAACACAGTTTTATGGACATCCCTGCAGACCATGAACCAAGGCTCTGATACCAACTTGACATGACATGACCCTAGGCCTCGTCGTAATGGGCATCCCAAGTCCAACCAGGACTGGGGACTACCCCCTATTACCCAACCCAACCACCTATATCTAGCCTTAAGAGGGATGAATTTTTAATATATAACAAGATAGCATTATTGTTCTTATTAAGACTCTGGATAAGTTTACAACTGTGACCGACCCAATCGAGTCCAACCGTACCACACCAAGCGCCAAACCATACCACACCAAACCATAGGCCATAAACCAAAGAAAATACCAAAACATAATATAATTAATTCTAAAAGGTCATATGATGGAACAGTGAGAAATCTTGTGATGTGGTGTCATCCCACCATCCTATTCCAATGCCAGAGCTGAAACTAATACTGATCCCGCCCATACCAACCCCTAAAAGTACCATAAAGCCTCTATCCAAAATAGTAAACAAATTTGGTTATGATATGCCCCCAACTATGGCCAAAACCAATATCCAAAATAAAATAAAAATGTCTAAATTAATCCATAAAATGAAATGATGCCTTTCAAAAGGCTGAAAGCTCACCACTTCAGTCCAAATACTGATACCGAATCCATGAGCTAAAAATAAGGAGTGAAATGGTCAGTTACTGCATAGCATGGGTATATAACCACTAGTAGACAGGGTTAGCGAGTGACTGCTAGCATGAATCTCAGGATAAGAATAAAATAATTCCAGTTATAAAACCAAGTGAAACCATCCATATTGCATACAACCATACATATCTAAGTACCGAGAAAGGGAATGGGATTAGCATGCATTTAAAACCTTTTTACCTAGGTTGTGTAGCTTGGCCATCCTAAACCACTCACAGGCTATATGGATTCAGCTCCCCCTGCTGAAAGGGCCCTAGTTCATGTAGCTGCACGATCAGGGAATATCCCATGGGATGACTAGTACATCCCCCAATAATTAGTGTGGTGAACGTACATGGTCCACTAAGACCAATTCTCATATTGGCATATATGAGTTTCCAATTTTGGTTCCATCCGGACCGCCACATTCCTCGGCTTTGATACACGACCTACCATTAATGCCTAATTAAAACTAGTTTATAATTAATCAAACCATTATCCATTTATTAACAAAGTCCAATATCTGTGGTATCGTCATACCACCCCTTACTTGCAAGTAATATCCATAGCCAAATAATTTAGGTTAAGGAGACATTAGGTGCCCTTCCAATTACCATATTAAATGTGCTTGTGAGACTTCCATTTTCTCCATAAGCATAACCATTTATCCTTTATCCTTTTGAAACCATTTAAACTATGTATAAATACTTTATTAAGTTTAAAATATGTAAGAGTTCCATTAAAAGAAGTCAATGCAATGAACATATCTTTATAAGCATTTTATCAAACACCTTAGGGGCATAATATAACCAAAACCAATTCCAAAGACCATTAAACCATTACCATGCAATCCAATTGTCCAAATCCACCATTGATGCGTATAAAAACGTAAGTAAAATCATAGGAAACCATAACCAAGCATTCAATATCAAAAACCCCAAATAATAGTTGAAAACTATAATCATGAAATAGTAAATCCATTAAATCAATCATATAAACCATGACTTTAGTCTAAATTACGATGAGAAAAGAGAATCATGCCTTATACAGAAGAATTGAAGGAGGGAAATCACCAAGACAAGCCCCAAAGCAATCCACAAGATGTAACCCTAGCCTTCTTGCCCCAAAATATCTTGAGAGAATTATGGAATGTTTTGGAATAGTTTCTAAGCATTATTGAATAGAATAATAGGGTATATGTAATACCCGTACTTTTCCTAGCTTGAAATATTTCCCAAGAATGTTAGAAGCTTTATTTGAAAGATGAATCCACTTTTATATATGTGGTATTTTCAAGATTTTTACTTTTTTTCATATGGGAAATTCAATAAGATTTCCATCAATACCAAATTCTCCCAAATCCGACACCCGGGCGAAGAGTTAGAGCCTTTCTAATGAGATAGTGTATCACTTGAGCCTTTAGCGCGTCGCGGAGATAGCTCAAATGGCAATTGTCAATTTCCAGTGTTGCTCTGTGATAGTGGAGCATCGCACCAAACTTCCAAGTCGCAAAAAAGAAGCCAACGCGATAGCTCCGCGTCGCGCCACCATGCAGATTCCCAATTGTCCAGTTCCAGTGACTAGGCATGATAGTGGCGCGTCGCGCCAAGGATGAAAATCGAGAATTTTTCTCAGAAATTAAATACGTGTCCCAGGATTAAACTGGTCAATTTTCCACCCTATATAAGCCTTATAACACGAGATTTGGCTATAATTCAGCAAATTATACTCGTTTACTCTAAAAATCATAAAATCCCTATGTATGTACAAGCTTATGCATATCACATGTTTGATGAAGTGCTTTAATATATGAATTATGAATTGTGTTGTTGGTCATGTGTTCAAGTACACTATGCTATGTCAGTTTCTTCTCATCGAGTCCTGGGGGTACTTGTACCCAAACATTTATCTGTGTGCCTAGAGCCATGTCATATTTTCACGATCTCCTCAGTCAAGCTATGATCCATAAAATTCAGCCAGTCATGTAACTCAGGAAATCTCAGAAATATCAGTAATCTCAGTAGTTCAGTAATCTGAATGATATCAATACTCAGTAATCTCAGTAACTTTAGTATTCTCAGTTAGTTGTCTGATATCAGTAGTATTTCATCAGCCACAAAAATTTAGTAACTTAGTTCATGATCAGTTCAGTTCAGTAAATCATGTTTAGCATCTATTCAGATGGGAGTAGGAATTAGCACTGAGTGAACCCAAGGATGGAGACTCACCTGTTATATGAGGGTGTGATTCCTAGAAGCAATCCTTGTATTCCTGAACAATGTAGCCAGCATAGGTTAAGACATCGTAGCCTTCTATATGAGGGTAGATGATGTGTCTTAACCTGTTATGTGAGGGTTCCCACCATTGTCACTAGAGCTACCTATTATATGAGGGTTTCTCACATGTTGTCCTTACCAATGGCGCGGTATTGACACCCTTCCAATCTGGGCACATATTGGACCCCAGCTTAGCTATCATAGCACATTTGGGGCATGTCGGTTAGATACTACTTCCCATAGTTTCAGGTTAACAAATCAGGACTGTCATATACAGTCAATCTTCCCATAGTTCTTCAGATTTCAGGACTATCAGATACAGTCAAATTCAAATACAGTACAGAACTCAGCTAGCTCTATTAGATCCAGGAATGTCAGATACAGTCACTCATGTTATCATTTATATTAGTTCTCAGAACTCATGTTATCAGTATTCAACTTCAGAATTGTTAGATATAGTCAACCAGACCAATTCTTCATAATCTGAACTGTCAGACACAATTATTCATGTATCAGTAATATAGTATCAGTCCATCAGTATTCAGTAATACAGTATCAGTCTTTCTCACTCATCAGTGACTCAGATTTCTATATCAATAAACTCAGTAGCCAGAACTCAGTATTCAGTCCTATCAAAATATTAGTTACAGTTACGTAGTCATGCATGTATTCTCACGTTCATGTTAGTCAATTAGATAGTATTGTTCATGCATATGAACCATTTTTATTCATCCTACCTCACTTACATACCAGTACATTCAAAGTACTGATGCATTTGTGCTATGGTATCTTATACCATAGGTTTAGAAGCATGAGCTCTAGAGAACCAGTAGCATCCCAGTTTAGCGATCAGAGTTAGCAGTGAGTCCTCATCCTTCGAGGACATAATGATTACATTATTATTTTAGTTTTTCGATTATTTCAGTAGTCGGAATCAGTTGGGGACATGTCCCATCAACTCCTTATTCAGACAATTTAAAGGCTTTCAGACTATAGCATGTCAGACAGTTATTTTAGATTTGTTTTGGTATTGTTATACCATTTTCAGACATTGTTTTATCAGATGTTTATCCAGTTTGAACCTTATGGCCTTTTAGTACATGTTTCTGCATTTATCCAGAATATTATGCAGTGTTTTGGTATAGATATTAGTCATAGGTTATCTTGTGGTCCTTTGGGGTCATGGGCACCGTGTGGCATTCTGGGTACCAGATTCAGGGCATTACAGTAAATATCCCACAAAGTGTATTGGAAGTTGTGGGTCCTAGTTAGGGTAAGTAGGGAAATATTCAGAATACCCCCACTTAAATCCCTTAAAATCCCATCGCAGGGGTATGCCTGACCTATACGAGTTGTACCCTTCTATAAGATTGGTAACCACCACATGTATCCAAGCCTCAACCCTTAGATTAATATATGTCCACTATATGAATCATCCAACCAAGTCGTAACCACAACATATGATCTGTACCCATAACCCGTATCCCTGGCAGAATGAAATAACTGGAGGATCAAACAATGTCCACCATATGAGTCCTTGGTATGACTCATACCAAATCCTATGAGTCATACCCCTAAGCCATACCCATTCCAGTAACCAAGAACATCCCACAAACTAACACTGTTCAGTATACAATAGGACCATACGACTCATACCCCAGCATACGACACGTACCCATGAGTCATATTGGGTCTGGAGAACGGAATTCCAGGAAATTTTTTAAGGGTCAAAACCCAGGATGTTTCACTCTTCAACCCCCCGAAGGAAGTAGTAAGTCTATTTTTAATTAAGTTTTTATTTTGATTAATTAGTTTTAAAGGATTTTATCATCATTCTAATATATGTACTGATTTATGTTTAATTGTGCATCCGTCGCTTGTTCCGACCAATCAAGAGTTGAAGATGCCATTTTTTCTTGCTTTATGGTTTGTGCAAACTTTATCAGACCCTAAGGTCATTGATATAATAAAAAATAATTATTTGGAGCAACAACCATCACAAGAAAAACAATTTTGGAGGGTGGTCTTATTGTTGCTGATGATGGTAGTGGTGGTGCTATTGGGGATTATAATGCTCCTCTTACAGTTTTGAAACAACAAACCATTATTATTATGATCATACTATTTATACAAATTTTTCCCCTTCTAGCAAATGTTCTGCATGCAAATGTCAATACTGCAAGGAAAAATATGATGGAGTGATTAATGTTATTAATGCAGTAATTGCTTATGTAAAGAAATTGACATCTAACAGAGGTGTCATTCCATAAAAGAAGATTTCATATCCATATACTCCACTAGAGATTAAGGTGGCTAAGATCAGAAGGAATAAAATTTCAAAGGCATCATCAAGCATCGAAAAAAGTAAAATTCCAACTCCTTTGTCTTTGTTTTGCACCTTTGATCAATGTACAAGGCCCACAGAAGAGCAACATGAGCTAAAGAAGGTGAATGTATATTATATTTTCTAACAAACAAACAGACACATATTTATTTAACAATATGATACATCAGCTGAAAATTATCAAATAGATATATACATATTTTATAACAGTTGTATAACCTATTGCATCAGATATGTTATCTATTGCAATAGTTGTCTCACCTGTTGCATCAAATGAGTTATCTGTTGCAACATATGTCCGTCTATTTTAATAAATCAAATAGGTCTCCATACTATTTTAATTTGTACCAACAAATGAGTCATATATTGCAAATACGGGTCATCTGTTGGAAATTATCATACAATTTTCCTCCTGTTTGAATTTTTCCCAATAGATGATCTATCTATTACAAATAATCTGTTGTATCTCTGTGATTAGTATTGACAATTCTGGCTTTCCAGGTGGATGTCATAGTAGAAGCTACTATTGAACAACATAATATCACAGTTGATAATCCATCAACTGCTTCCAAAGAAAAAGAAAAAGTCGAGCCTATCATTTTGGGAGAACAAAAGAATTACCCATTTGAAAGGTTCAACATCTCGGATGAGGCTTCAAAAAATTACCAAAGTTGATCAATGACTATTGAGAATGAATTATCGATGAGTTGTTAAAGAATCATGCCGGTAGGTACATAAATCATCTTTAAATATATTGATTTATACAATTTCTATTGTAAAAACATGACATTAACACATATAAATCATGTAGAAAATAAAATGACGAACGCTACAAAGTGAATGAATTAGGTCTTGGTTTTGACATGTTCGACTTTGTTATTGCAAATTCCTGAATTAAGGATTGGTTCTATTTAATGTCACAGCCCCAAACTTGCTGGAATGAAGAGATTTAAATATTATAATGTTAATTAATACTTTATTTAATTGCATCTGTGTATTAATTTTACTATCATGTAATCTGCAATATTTGATAATATGTACAGCTAATCAATATCATTTTTTACTACCTCCAAAAGAAATCCAAGTTACAAACACAAGAACAATACAAATACACGACAGATAATTATTTGTATAAAGTTTACATCAATAATGTCCCCGATAGGTATTGTCAATAACAACCAAAAGTTTTCCAAAATAAGGAATTCTTAATCAACATCATCAAAGTTCTTAGTATTCAGCTGACTTACCTTGGAATTTGGTCGATGAAGTGTATATTCCAATCAATTATGGTGATGAATTCCATTGGGTGTTGGTTGTCGTCGTCCTAAAAGAGAGGCGTATCCAAGTTTTTGACTCGATGTCAGGAAAGAGTCATTTCGGGCGATCGTCTAAAATACAAAAGATGGCCAAAATATTGCCTACTTACCTTGATACAAGTGGCTTTTTGTATCAAAAAGTTCAAACTGAATGGTCGACGATTGAAGCATAACGGATAAGATGGGTACTCCATTTGATGTAGAATATGTTGAAGGAATTTCTCAAAAACCCATTGGTAGCCTGTAAGTATCATGATTTATTTTTATTTTATAAATTTCACAACCATTACATTAATTGCAAGATATGAATCATCTGATTTTTATAAACGTAGGGATTGCGGTCTTTTTGTTGTCGCTTATGCCAAGTATTTGAGCGATGGATTACAAGTACCAAATGATGGACTTGATGCTAGATTACTTTGTAAAAGATATGCTACTCTTTTATGGAAATACGGAGAAGTAAAAGCTTAGAAACCGTATGCAAGAGACATTAAAGATCCACAACGACCAAACCCAAATTCCATAGCACCGGATGAAGAACAACTTGTCCATATTGAATATATGTTTATAGACTGAGTTTGTCGAACTAATAACCTCTCCTTAGGAATTATTGGCGCCAGAGGTTAAATTGTTGATTTATTTGTTGAATAGATCATTTGTACTTATGATATTTTTTTACAATTCATTTATTTGTTGAGTTATTTCATGTAATATCTGAGGGCGATTCATTTTATGTAGCCATGAATTTAATTTAATCCTTAGATTTGAACTTATTAATTGAAATGAAATACTAGATTCAAATATCACAACAGATAATGTATTTATTGCAGCAGACGAAATATATGTTGGAAATTGTCAAACAGATATAGACATATGTTGCAACATGTAGGTCATTTGTTGGAAATTATCAAATAGGTCCTCCTAAATATTTTGATTTGTTCTAATAGATTACCTATCAGTTGCAACATATAGAGTATATGTTGCAATAGATTGTATATCTGTTGCAACATATAGACTTAGAAACATTTGCATAATGTAACAGATGACCAACCTATTGTAATAGATAATCAATCTTTCAGAATAGATATATTATCTGTTAACACAGATAGACAATCTATTGCATTATAAAAAATTCAACTTTCATCTGACATAAAAAATTGCTACTACATGTAAAGTGAATTAACTTGAAATAAAAAATTATTATGGTGTTTGTGTTTCTACATATTCTTCTTTATACACAGTCTCCAAGTATCCAGCTAGTACCCCATAAGCCCAGACCTCTTTCATGTTTGTGACAGCATTGTCGCCCAGAAAGGTCATTGGCTCGGCCATTTTTATGCCGGTCAGTAAACATTTAATGTGTACAAGCGCGTATGACCCGCACGCGACAGTGGTTTCATTTTTTGAAAGGTTCATGTCCTTGTTTCTACCCTAAATCCCATGTTTGCTTCATCAACACTTCCACTGGAAAATGATCCATCAATTTACTCTACCCAACAAGTTAGGGAACAACTCCAATAGTGGCTGGATGTGGGTAAAAAAATGGCCTCCTCAAAGACGGGTAAGTTGCATCCATAAACCTTAATCTTTCCCTCCTCAAGTAGTATCTCAACAACCAGAAAATTTTTGACGTCTACGTTCATGACTGTAAGAATTCTCTTTGCTTGGGTCAAGCTCTTTCCATATAGATATGGCCTCTTTTCTCTAAAATATTTAATCATATCTTTATCCCATTGGAACCCAGAAACTAACGAATCAAATCCTGGGCCACCAGGAGTTAATGCTAGTGTTATGAGCTCATTGTACCTATCCTTGAAATTATTGTAGAAGTTGAGGTCCATTATCCTATTGCAATATCATAAGCATCCAGGTACGCTAATTCCTGCCCCTTATGATGTAGAGAATTTCATCAACATACTGTGATATAATAAGACAATTTTTAAATATGTTAGTAATTGTAAAGAAGAAAAATATAGTGGAAAGATGCAACGGATGGTCCATCTATTGCAGAGGGTTCTCTGAATCTGTTCGCAGATTACCCAGCTAACACAACTTATGCAATAGATGGATAATCTATTGCAATAAAACCACCGCCAGTTGTAACAGAATACCCAGATATTGCAACAGATGACACATCTATTGCGTATCTTCTTTTTCATTGTGTAGATTAGAAACTAGGTTAGGAAAAGTAAACTTACCTTGTCCACGTACCACTTACGCATATTTGTCATATTCTTGAAGTCTTGGATGGAAAAGTTATGCATGGTGTAATCTCATGTGCATTGCTTGGCATTCATGGTCCTTCACAAATACCTCTTATCTTTGGCTCCAAGTGCCGCATATATGTCCACCTTTTTTAATGGCCCCAAAACTTCAACAACTTTTGGAGAGGGAGGAGTTGTAATTTTTTTGGTTTCTGATTAGAGAGCATTTAGCTAATTGTTTTTTTATTCCTCCTAACCACCACTGTAGGAGTGTATGGATCTGTCACCTTCTTTAATGATATGACACACCTTTTGGATTTCAATTACTCGACAACATTAGCAATAGCCTCTACTTTTTCAAAGATTTTATCTTATCTGTCGTTGCAATCTTTATATTTGCAATGAGAACATGAGGGTAAAGAGGGGTGAGAGGTACCACTGTAAGGGTAGGAGAGAATGATGTAAGGGTGAGAGGGACCTATGTAAAGGTGAGAGGGACCTGTGAAAGGGGTGTTTTCAAACATATATATTTTTTCTTAAGCATCAACATGATCATCATCACAACTGGAAGCAGTATCAGCATCAGTATGTCCTCCATCAACATCAACAATTCCACCAGCAACACCCTTAGGAGTAGCACCCGAATCTGTTGCAGCAGGTTGGCCATGAAGAGCCTTAAAATTAGGTTGACCTTGCCTAATTTCTCTTCTTATGTTTGTTGCTCCAGATAATTCCTTCTTTATTAACTCCACCATTGGGCCTGCTATTGTATCAACAAGACCTAGAGTAATAAAAAAGTCATACCCAATGCATTCACAATAGGCATGATCCATAGATGCACAACGTATAAAAAAATACAGATACATTTAAATCATATAATAATTTGTAGTCAATTGGGTTACATGTTAACATATATAACTTATGCAACAGATGATCTAGCTGTCGAAATAGATAATATTTCTGTCACAACAAATTAAATATATGTTGTATCAGATTACCTATCTATTGCATAATTTGTAGTATATGGGTAATCTGTTGAGTCGGGTTTGAGAACCAAAGAAACAGATGGGTAATCTAATGTGAAATATGAATTATCTATCACAATAGGTTACCCATCTGTTACAGCAGTTGCTACAGGTAGGAAACTTGTTGCAACATATTACCCATCTGTCGCAATAGATGGCACATCTATTTCAATATCTTTCTTTGAGTCAAATTATTTTACTTGAAAGAAAACTTTTGCATCATCTGCAGGGTTGAAGAGATTAGCCTCCTTAATTCTTGTGTTTCTCTTTGTAACCAACTACCTAAGGATCCTTAGATGAGAAACCTCATCTGGGTATCCTTGACCGACTTTCAGAGGGAAGGAATGGCTTCAAATTCCCAAGTAGAAAAAATGTAAATAGGAAGAAAGCAAAAAAAAGTCATACTAATTATTCAATATAAATTAATGGATGAGTAAACAAATAGTGATTAAATTTTCCATGAAAGCCCAAGAAAATACGTATAATGTGATCGTCTTTAGAGATAGCTTTGTTGGTAAATATTTGATTGTCAAGTTGTATTTATCATATCTACAGGGAAAATTATTGAATTTCTCAAAATCCTTAGCAAGCTCCAACAAATCATCTTCTATAACTTTGTTGACGTCTCTTGCCAATATAATGGAATGTGCAAACCAAACTAAGAACAATTTATCCTTATACTTCTTTGGTTTGTTTTTGTCCTTGAGATCTTGTTTCAACATCGTGGCTTTATATCTACGTCCAACAATGTTGAACAACCCATCTATTTTTTCCTTACGTTTGTTGGGTTTGGTGGGTGGTCGCTTGGACAATGCCTTTCCTTTATTTAATGGTGGTGGTTTTGTTATCCTGCTTTTCTTGGACTTTTTGCGGTATGTCTCCATGATGAGAGGTTCATTTGGACAATCGCATATCAATCCTGTCACTATGGAAAACTTTTTCATGCCAAAACAAACAAGTATGCCACAGTAGTTGATCCAGATTTCATCCATCTTCCCCCCTACTTCGAATCTTTATCATCCCCCATGTACTTGATCCTGTGCTTGAGAAGACCATATATCATGCTTATTTGAAAACGGAAAATTTTTTCCTCAAGCAGAGCGTCCAAAGAAGCTCTTCTTAAAAAATTCATCTAGTTTTTTATTCTTCATAGTTTTCCTAAAGTCATCAAAAGGTTTCCCCAACTGACATTTAAGTACCAAATCACCAGTTAGTTCTGCAGGGTCATCTATCGGCATCGTAACTTGAAACCTGTCAATACTAATAGTTTTTATAGGATCATACTGGGATTTCTATCTTAATTCATGCCCCATTGGTGATGCATTATCATCATGTTGATCATCATCCTCTTTCTCACTTTCTACTTCCTCCTCTTCTTGTTTATTACCATGTTGATCATCATCCCTTTTCTCACTTCTTACTTCTTCCTCTTCTTGTTTATTTTCTTCTTCCTCCTCACTTTTATTATCCTCACCAACCTCTAAATACCCTTCTCCACCTCCCTCAATATCATTTTCATAACTTTCCCCAGCTTCACTTTTTCCTGACTGAGATTATTCAGGAAGTTCTTTAGAATCCATTTGTACGCTAGCCTTTTTTGTTAGGTGGTCAGAAGTTGATCGACTTTTAGTTTCTTTTCTTTTGGGAGACATCTTTTAACTACAAGCAACAGAAAAATAAAAAATACATAACATTTGATGTCCGCATAATTTTAAAAAAAAGATAAGATAAATTTTAATATTTTTTTATACGCCACATTACAAAAAAATTCCAATGGATAACCCATCAGTCTGAATAGATGGGGAATCTATTTGAAGTCCTGTTTGATGACTCCCAATAGATGTTCCACTTGTTGCAACAGATGGACCACATAAACTACCACCAAGACCACCACCAATCCCGCCGAGACCACCACCAATTCCACCAAGATAACCAACACCGTCACTAATGCCACCAGTAGCACCACTAATACCACCACCAATGCCACCAATACCAACACCAAGACCACCGACAACACCTCCAAGACCACGACACCACCACCAACACTACCAATACCGACACCAACAACAACAGCCACCAACAACACCACAAAAACCATCCAATAGTACCACGACAGGCAATGAAACACTGCGATAAAATTAGGGTTTTCTCGGGTTCTTCCTATGTTTTTAAAATCAAAACTCAAAATTGTTAACCCATTCTCGAAGATAATACAACTAAAAGTGTTTTTTTTCATCATTAACTAAAAAGCCCTAATTTTTAGAATAAATAACAAATGTAAAACTCTTCTCAAACTCTATTACCAGTGAAGACAGAGAAAACAATGGATACAAGCAAGAATAAAGTCAAAAATAAGAACTATGTAGATGAAAATGGAAAGAAAATCTATCCATTTTGAAGGGTTGCGCAATATGTTGAGAGTTGTTTTCTGCATTATTGAGAGATAAAGAAAAGAGTGAGAACTCGACATTTGAAATGATGAAATACTTTCACCCATAGATGGATGATTTGTATGGGTAGATTTGTATTTTGGGAATGAATGACAAGTTTTGAAATTGTTAATTTAGTCCGAATTAATCTTAATTATTTTTAAAAAAGAGATAATTTTTAACCGTTTTATCATAATAAATTGTATTAAGTTTAACTAGAACACCGATGAATTTAGATATTATCTTAATAAGTTAATATGAATCGTTTCAACTCAAATTGATTGATTGATGACTCAAGTTGGGAGGAACGCAATACAAACATCATGCAATTTTAAAGACTCAATTAAAATTGTAATTAACCCTATGAACTCATCCCTAGTTATAGCTAATTCAATTTAGGTATTATCTCAATAATAAGTTAATATGAATCGCTTCAACTCAAAGTGCTCGATTGACGACTCAGGTCGGGAGAAATGCAATACCAACATCATTCAATTGCAAAGACACAATTGAAATTATAGTTGACTGTATGAACTCAGCCCTAGTTCTAGCAAAACAAATTTAGGTATTATCTCAATAATAAGTTAATATAAATCCTTTCAACTCAGATTGATCGATTACGACTCAGGTCGGGAGGAACGTAATATCAACATCATGTAATTGCGAAGACTCAATTGAAATTATAGTTGACCCTATGAACTCATCCCTATATCTAGCTAAATAAATTTAGGTATTATCTCAATAATAAGTTAATTTGAATCTCTTCAACTCATATTGATCAACTGATAACTCAGGTCGAGAGATATGCAATACCAACATCATGCGATTGTAAAGACTCAAATGAAATTATAGTTGATCCTTTGAATTTATCCCTAGTACTAGCTAAATAAATTTAGTTATTAGCTCAATAATATGTTAATATCAATTGTTTCAACTTGGATTGATCGATTGATGACTCGGGTTGGGAGGAACGCATTACCTATATCATACAATTGCAAAGACTCAACTGAAATTGTAGTTGACCCTATGAACTCATCTCTAGTTCTAGATACATCAATTTAGGTATCAGCTCAATAATAAGTTAATGTGAATCAGTTCATCTCAGATTGATCGATTGATGACTCAGGTCTGGAGGAACACAATACAAACATCATGCAATTACAAAATCTCAATTGAAATTATAGTTTACCCTATGAACTCATCCCTAGTTCTAGCTTAATAAATTTAGTTATTCTCTCAATAATAAGTTAATATAAATCATTTCAACTCAGATTGATCGATTGACGACTCAGATCGGGAGGAACACAATACAAACATCAAGTAATTGCAAAGACTCAATTGAAAATTTAGTTGACCCTATGAGCTCATACCTAGTTCTAGCTAAATAAATTTAGCTATTAGCTTAATAATATATTAATATGAATTATTTCAACTCAGATTGATCGATTGGCAACTCAGGTTGGGAGAAATACAATACCAACATTATGAAATTACAAAATCTTAATTGAAATTGTAGTTGACCCTATGAACTCATCCTTATTTCTAGCTAAATTAATTGCAAAGAAATTTATTGCAGTAGATTTCTTTTCTATTGTAAATTATAAAATAGACATTTGCATCTATTGCGAGAGATGACTGAGTTGTTGGAACTTTTCAAACAGACATTGATATCTGTTGCAACAGATTACTTGTCTATTATAAATTATCAAATAGAAATTTTCTTCTATTGCAATAGATGACTGAGCTGATGGAAATTTTCAAACAGATATTGATATCTGTTGCAACAGATGACATATATGTTTGAGATTTTTTTCATTTTAAAGCAATTTTCTGTCCTAAATAAAAAATATAAAATACTAAGCCGATAAAAAATATTTCTTGGATAACACAAAAATCTCCTCCTTGAGTAGTCATATCTTGTCTTTTCAATATCACCCGTCTCCTCGTACCCCTCAAAGTTATTAATTAATATTTAAACCCATCACTAGAATTATCTCTCCTTCAGCCATAAATTAATTCATCTCTCTTCTTTTTGTTTCTCTCCTTTTTATGGTTATTACAACTATCTCCTTTTTTTTCTCTCTTTTCTCTATTTTCTCTCCTCTTTCTCATGAGGATCCTTAAAGATCTCAATGGTTCTATATCTTTTCTTGACTAAAATTATTGTTTTGATCCCCTTGCTTTTAACATTGCATGTATGATTCACTATTGCGCTTTCATTCTCATCTTCTTCTTTGCAAGTTATTTAAATTAGTTATTTACATCTCTTTTTTATTAAATTACCCATTACCCATATCCTATTTATTGAGAAATTTGAAGAAAAGGTGACTTTTAAGTCTTGAATGAATGAACCATTATTTTTATTAAAATATACGAAAAAAGTCATCTATTGGGAGAACTTTAGAAACCTTGTGGCAGTATTATTTTTTTTTATGTATTTTATTAGTTTCTTTGTTGTTGATGTTGTTATTGATGTTGTTGGTGGGGTTGGTGTTGTTGGAACGTATGGTGTTGGTGTTGTTGATGGTGTTGGAACAAATGGTGTTGTTTCTTTATTATTTTTTTGTTGTTGATGTTGTTGTTTATGTTGCAACAGACGGAGAAACTATTGGAACAACTCAAACCACTAGCAAGGTTGGTTTGATTTATTCCAATAGATGACCCATATGTTGCAACATGTCGTCCATCTGTTGTAATAGAGATGTTGCAACATATAGGTCAACTCTTGAACAGGTGTTGAAATATGTTGACATCAATTGTTTTTCTCATTTTTGTAGATATAAAGAAGTGAAAGTTGATCAAATTTTGCCCGACCAACATAAAAGGTTTCAGTAAAGATGGGTTTGAAAAAATAAGTTGCTTGCAGATGGAACTACTTCATATGTGGGAGGTATGTATTACTGATCATGTTATCGTGAAAACACACATAGAGTACACTAATTTTGTGAATGTTATTTTTTATCGATAAGTCATTGATTATTCAAACAAGATATCTACAATTTTATAGTTAAGTTTAATAGGTTCGAACTGATAAGACTTAGGGACTATGAAGATGGTTCTGATACCCTCTTACGATTTAATGACAGTTGTTGCTCATGTTTATGTTTTATGTTTTGTGAAGAGATCAAGTTTTGGTGGTATTGTAAAAAGATTCAATAGAGATTGGAATGATTTTAAGGATTCAATCGACTTTTGAAAGGCCTCCGAAGCGTCACCCTACTGTAACCAAGAATAGAAATCAATATAGTTATTGTCCTAGCCTAACTTTATATGATTGGATTACTTAGGGTGATGATTATACGCCACGAGTTAGGAGAATACCTGCGAGGGAAAAAGTGATTTAATGAAGATTATATCATCTCAGACCTCATTAAACAAGAAACAATGGGTACCAAGGTATGTGTAGTGAATCTGGATGATGAAATTGACTTAAAACATGAGAAATATAAATCAAGTTATACTATGAAAGTGTACCCAAAAATAAAAAATCGTTAGTCATCTCTCTCAAAAGAAATATTGCAGCTGGACACTTTGCTAGGAAGCTGTGACTAGTTAGCATGATCGGAATGATCTACCGCATAGAAAAAATATAACACCAAGAAAGCAACTTTGCGGGAACCGAGGATCCAAATGATGTACAGTAAATCAAGAAAACTTTCCCTAAGAACTTCTGAAGTTAAAATAAGGAATCAAGCAAAGGCGGCAATTTCTAAATTTTAAATTGTATCACATGCATTCTTGTTTGTGGTTCCGATTAGGTCCACTGCTATTGACATGATCGGAACCATAAACAAGATAGATTGAGTATAATTACTTCCTTAGAAATATGGATGTAATTGATTGTGTTATCTTTCCTTAGCATGCTTTCAATATATCTTGAAGAAGATCAGTGCTTGTCGTAGTAGATTATTCCCGTGCAGTTGCCTGAGCTCTTGAAAATTATCAAATGGATGGAAATGTAAATTGCACCAGTGCTCTTGACATATTAGAAGCTAAGCACGGAATAAAGTTCTCTTGACATATTAGAAGATAAGCATGGAATTTATTCAATGCTTAGCTGCTAATATGTCAAGAACACTGATGCAATTAACATTTCCATCCATTTGATAATTTTCAAGAGCTCAGGCAACTGTACGGGAATCACATACTTAAGAAAGATATCTTTCTTCTCCAAGATATATTGAAAGCATGCTAAAGCAAGATAACAAAATCAATTACATCTATATTTCTAAGGAATTAATTATACTCAATCTACCTTTCAATCTTGTTTATGGTTCCGATCAAGTCAATAGCAGTAGACCTAATCGGAACCACAAACAAGAAGGCATGGGATGCAATTTAAAATTCAGAAATTTCCACCTTGGATTGATTCCTTATTTTAACTTTAGCTATTCTTGGTGCAAGTTTTCTTGACTTACTATATATCATTTCATCCCTCGGTGCCTGCAAAGCTGCTTTTTTGGTCTTCTATTATTGTCTATGTAGGTCATCATTCTGACCATACTAACTAGTCGCAGTTCCCTAGCAAAGTGGCCAGCTACACTATTTTTTTTAGAGAGACAAAAGACATATTTTCATTACTGGATATACTTTCATATTAGCACTTGATTCAGATTTCTCATGTTTTAAGTCAGTTTCATCGGCCATATTCGCTAGAAGTTCCTTGCTACCCTATGTTTCTTTTTCAATTAAGTCTCAGATGATATATTCTTTCATCAACTCTGCTTTTCTTCGCAGGTATTCTCCTATAGATCTTTCTGGCGTATAATCATATTCTCGAACAACCCATCTATTTAAATTTAGGCCAGGGAAATTTTTATTAATTTTTCATTCTTGTTTGCTACAGTGGGAGTCTTCGAAGGCCTTCTCAGAGTCTAATGCACCCTTAGTTAAGGTCAATCGGTAATGGATCTCTACAATGACACTAAATATTGGTCCGTTC
Source organism: Capsicum pubescens (assembly GCA_030864215.1). Classification (NCBI taxonomy): domain Eukaryota; kingdom Viridiplantae; phylum Streptophyta; class Magnoliopsida; order Solanales; family Solanaceae; genus Capsicum; species Capsicum pubescens. The sequence goes on from CM061548.1 coordinate 339,442,903, forward strand.
TCAAAACTTGACACCCATAAACATGAGCAACAACCGTCATTAATTCATAATAGGGTATCAGCACCAGCTTCATGGCCCCTCAGCCTTGTCAATTCGAACCTATTAAACTTAACTGTACAATACAGGATCTTGTTTGAATGATCAATGTCTAATACGTTAAAAACTTCATTCACAAAATCATTGTACTTTAAGTGAACGTGTTTTCCCGATGACCTTATCAGTAATACATAACTCTCACACATGAAAATGGATCCATCCATCTGTACACACCTTATTCTTTCTATCCCATCTAGATCTTAATTTGAATAAATAGATTACTAACCTAGCGCAACAGATGACACATTTGTTAAAATTATCAAACAATTATAGACATTTGTTACAACAGATGATCAATATGTTGCAACATATGACTTATCTGTAGGAAATAACCAAACAAATATATACATCTGTTGTAACAGATTGTTAATATGTTGTAAATTATCAAACAGATAGAATATATTTTGTAACAGTTACCCATCTGTTAGATTTATTTTAAAGCAATATTCTTTTCTTTTCAAAATATAATAAAGATAAAATGTTGTATTTAGATCCATTTTTTTAATTTACATATTCGAAAAGTCACTTGTTTTATTTAATTAAGGAATGTAATTATACATAACTCCACTTATAGATATGGATGATCCGGATTTAGAGAAGGTGATTTTACGCGACTCCTTGTGGAAACTTGAAAGTCAGATTCATGAACTCCAGTGGGAGTTGAGCTCCATGAGAGCAAGGCTGAAAAGGGCCCTGTTGTTGTCGGATGACAATTGGCCGGTTGACAATAACAATAACAATAATAATAATAATAATAATAATAATAATAACAATAATAATAATAATAACAATAACAACAATGATAATAATAATAATAGTAATAATAATAATTAGGTTATGTTTTTTGTTTTAGCATATGTATTTTCTTTTATTATATCGGATCTACCTAAGAGAGGAACCTAATATATATTTTGTATTTTATTGTATATAATGGACTCAAAAATCTATGTTTGGTCGACTTTAAATTTTTAATTCTTATTTAATATTCAATTTTTATTCTGTCTATTCCTTATTCTCAACATGTCGACGTTTGGACGTAGTGATTGAGCATTTGTGCAATGGATGGGACATATGTTGCAATAAATGGTTAATCTGTTGCGACAGATGGATCATATGTTGCAACAGATGGTCATTAATAAAAAAGGGTTATTGTTATTGACAAGGTGAAAAGTCATGACTTTTTGATTATTTAATATGAAAAATGGTTCGTAAATAAATAATAAGAAAATAAATGATAAACACAATTTGTAACTGTAAAAAATGGTTATTTAATTTTAATAACTGATGTCAATATTAAATAGGCGACAATCGTGACATTTCACCATTTTTATTATTGAATCTGTTTTTTAAATTTATTTATTATATGATAAAAAAGTCACCACTTTGAATTAATTAAGGTATATGATGATAAACATAATTTATAACCATAAAAAAGTAATTATTTAATTTGAATATTTGATGTTAATATTAAATAGGTGACAAGTAGTGACTTTTCACCATTTTTATTTTTAAAACTATTTTTTTTAATTTATATAGTAAAAAAGCCACCAATTTGGATTAATGAAAGTATATGATAATTATTAAAAAAAATGATCCCCCAACAGATGGTCCATCTGTTACATCAGTTGTAGACATCTGACGCAATAGATAACCAATCTATTGCAACAGATAGATTATATATTGCACAAATGGTCTATTTGTTGCAACAGATGGTATATATGTTGCCACAGATGGGTTATCTGATGCAACAAATATACAATTTGTTGTCACAACTCAATAAAAATGGTTATTATTATTAAAAGAAATGGTTATTGAAAAGGTGAGAAGTCTTTAATTATTTAATTGAGAAAAAAGTTATTTAAATTTACGAACTAATTAATAATAATAAGCTAAAAAGTCATGACTTGCCACAATAATCAAAAAGTCAGTAACTTGATTTAATTAAGACATAACTTTTTCCAGTAATCAAAAAGTCACCAGTTTGAATGTAATTAATAAAATGGAGGTGAACAGTCGCACCTTTTTGCCTAAGTCCTTCAAATTCAATCCTCTATAAATAGGTCTCTCCTTACTCGTTCATTTTACTACACTCTATTTATTTCTTGCATCTTGTCTTTCATATTACATCTTCAACAACTTTCTCTTCAAAGACCATATACCCTTTCCCTGACTCATGTAAGTTTTTTCATTTTTTTTGTGTAAATCTACCAAATTTGTAGTATACGTTGTATTACATTCGGACTCTTTTCTTTACTTGTGTTTTTATATTTTTTGTCAATTCATGCGTGTTCTAGATATTGTTGATCCTGTTTGGGACATTGCTATTCTGCGCGACACCGTGCTGGAACTTCAGAGGCAAGTTAATGACACCTGTAGTGGGAGTTGGGCATCGTGAGAGCAAGGATGCTTGTTGTTGTCGGTTGATGATTGGTCGGCTGGCAATAATAATAATAATAATAATGATAATGATAATAATAATAATAATAATTAGGTTGTGTTTTTTTCTTTTAGCATATGTATTTTATTTATTTCTGATCTACGACTTAATGTATTTTATTTTTGTTTAATAAAAAATTTATATTTCTGTTTATTTCTTCTTCTCAACAAACATGTCGACTATTAGATGTAAGGAACAATTTTGAATCCAGTACCAATAGCAAGAGTTCTGAGTTCTTTAAACAGATGGACCATCTGTTGAAACATATTGGTTATCTGTTAGGTTTATGGCAGGAGTTGTTTTGTGTTACTCCAAATAAATTACTCATCTGTTGCAACAGATTACTTCTCTGTTGCAATAGATAACTCGTCTGTTGCAATAGATAACTATTCTGTTGCAACAGATAACTCATCTGATGCAAAAGATAACTAGTCTGTTACAACAGATAACTCGTCTGATGTATAAAAATAACTAGTCTGTTGCAACAAATACCTCATGTATTGCAACAGATGACCCATCTGTTCGATTCATGTTACGGATACTATAGAACCATAAATATGAATCCAACATATGAGTCTTTCATTGTAATAAATAACTCATCTGTCGCAACAGATGAGTGATCTGTTTAAACAGATGACTCTTATGTTGGATTCATGAACGAGTTTTATCCATTGTTGAGAAAACAGTAGCAACAGTTTACCCAGATGAAAAATTCAACTAAAAATCATAATTTTATTTACCAAAGTCACCTATGAAGTAATTCCAAAGTGAAAAGTCATGTACGGAATAAAATTTGACCTAAAATATTGGTCGTGTAGCAGCAGTAGCAGTAAAAGAAACAATAATAGTCCACAAGAAGAAGATGAAGATAATAATAAAGTAGAAGATGGTGATAATGAAAAAGAAGATGATGAATAAAGAAGCAGTAACAGTTAATAACAAAAATCGTGAAGAGAGAGAAAACAACGGATGAGAAATATAAGAAATATGTCTTTTTCCCTTCGTTTCCTGTTATATGTTAGTTTTACATTTGGATCAAGGTGTAAATTAAAAAAACTTGTGGGCTATTTTCAAAATTTTCCAACTTTCTTAATTCATAATAAAGTAATTGTCACCTCCACTCAATTATTAAAACTTGAGTCACCTACACCTAAACCTGTCAATCGGGCCAGTTTGACCTGGCCCAAACCGGCCCAACCCGACCCAGTTTAATCTGGCCCGATCAGCCCACGGGCTATATGGTACCAGGTCTCGGGTTGGGTTATTTTAAAATTGGGCCCGATTAACCCGGCCCGAATCTAAATCGGTCTGTGCCCGCCGGTTAATCAGCCCGAAACTTTAAAAAAAAATGGATTTGGATCGTTGGGCCCAAAGTAGCCATTGGACCAATGACTATATAGTCGTTTTTGGGTCCAAACAGCTACTTTGGCCCTTATAATTAAAAAAAATTACATTTAAAATTATTTTTTAACCCCAAAAAAATTCCTATAAATACCCTACACTTTCAAATCATTTTCCACATAATTTTTCATTCTCTCAAATCTTATTCTCTCTCAAATCTCAATTTTCAATTCTCAAATATTCTATATATTTAATTTCCTAAAGTGTTCACTTTAATATTATAATTTTGCGATTACAAAGTACGAGTGGAAGTTCCTAAAGTAGGAACCTTCGGATACTTTCAAAATTTGGTATTGTCTTTCCATCTCTTACATTTAATTTTTATTTAGTGTATTAATTATTGAATATTTAATTTTATTATATTTTTGGATTTTCAATTTTTTTAGTTTAATTTATATTATGGATAAATTAAGAAACCTCGCCACTAAAGGTGTTAAAATTTTTTGTCCCGGAAGTGGTAGTGGTAGTAAAAAGCAAATTACTAGCGGTAGAAATACTTCAAGTAATAGATATACCCGTGTGCCTTCGGCACCTCTTAGTCAACCTTTGGAGGAAGAAGTAGGTGTACCTTTAGGTGTAGGTGCCCACGATGTGGATTATGTAGAAGCTCAGGAAAATTATGGTATAAAAGAAGAAAATAACGTAGATGCGGTTAATTTAGACGAAGATGATGAAAATATTGGTGAGAAACCAGCAGTAGAAAATGCTAATGTTAGATCCGAATCGGTTAATCTCCCTCCCCGTCCTCCCTATTCCCCAAGAGCTCGTAAACCAGCTAGTATTGCGTGGCACTATTTTGAACGTATATCAGATATTGAGGTGCAATGTAATATTTTTCAACAAATATATAAGCATAAAATAGGAGGCAAGCAAGGGGGTACGGGTATGTTAATGAAACATATAAGTGATAATCACGAAAGAGAGTTAAATATTGCACGAGGTGGTGCGGATGTTGGTTGGCCAACGCAAACTAGAATGGACCCAGAAACCGGTCAGGTAATGAAGAAGTATAATAAATTGAGAGACAGGTAGGAAATAGCTAAAATGGTAACTGTGGGTTGTTTGCCTTTTAGTTTCCTTCTTCTGATGCTTTTATTCATTATATTCAAGAAATTTATAATCCTATGTTTAATGATATTCCTAGAAGTACTTGTAGGGCTGATATTTTTAGACTTCATTCACAATATTATTTTTATTTATCAACATTGCTAAAAAATATTTAGTGTAAAATGTCCCTAACTTCTGATCTTGGTCGTGCTGTAAATAAAAATAATTATTTAACCATTACTTGTCATTGGATAGATAGTAATTTTGTTATGCAAAAACGTATTCTTGCTTTTTTATACGATGAAGATCATAAACATACCAGAGATTTTATTGTTGATTCGATTGCTAAAGTTGCAAAATATTATGGTATTAAAAATAAACTCTTATGTATTGCTTTTGATAATGCTTCTAACAACAAGATTTCTATTAGAAAGTTAAAATCTAAGCTATCTCCACCATTACCTGAAATTTTTCATGTCAGATGTGCTTGTCATATATATAATTTAATTGTAAAAGATGGCCTTGAGTTTTTTTATCTTTATATTAAAAAAAATTGGCTTGCCGTTGGTTTTATTCAAGGAAATAATTGTAGAAGTAGAATTAAAGACTTTAAACTTAAATGTGAACAAAATGGACTTGCACTGATATTGATGCCTGAAGAATGTGAAACTAGATGGAATGCTACGTATGATTTTTTGAAAACTTGTTATAAATATAGAGTTTCTATTACACTATCTTTTAACCAACATTGTGGTTCGTTTACTGATTCTTCCCACTGCATGCTACATGATTCTGACTGGGCTGTAACTAAAGATCTTGTTAAGTTCTTGAAAAAAATTTATATAGCTACGGTTGAATTTTTCGGTACTTATTATCCTACTGTTTGTAATATTTTGACATGTATAGCCGATATTATGATTTTCTCAAAGAATATAAAAATAAAGAAGGTTATAAAGAAGCTGTTAGTGTCATGTTTGCTATATTTAAAAAAAAAAATTTCCGATCCCCCTATTTACTTGGTTGGTGCTATGTTAAATCCGTGCATGAAATATAATACTATGTGCCACTTTAGTACTCTTATTTATGCTAACTTAGAAAAAAATACTAACAATGAAGAACAAGAAAAACCTGATTTGTGGATGGCTATGACCGATGCGAACGCTTACATAGATAAATTATATAACCACTATGCTGATTTAGTTGATTTAGTTGTGCTGACAAATATCACTCCAACTGTCACTCCTCGTCCTCCCGAGGAGACATCATCTTCTAACAGGCCGGGACATAGTGGTTTTCCTGATCACTTTTATGATTTACCTTGTTGGAACAGTATTGAGGAGGGAGCTTACACAATAACTTATCGGGAAGAGCTGAAGTATTATCTCCGATCGTTGCTAGAGGATCGCAGATGACGGATTAACACATTAGATTGGTTGAGGAATAATGAAGCACAATATCCAGTGCTTTCAAGATTAGCTAGAGATATCCTGAATGTTCCAATGTCAACCGTTCCATCGGAAAGTGCTTTTAGTCAGGGACGACAGTAGCTTAGAGAAAACCGACATTCATTGCGAAGAAATGTAATGAATGTACTAGTTTGCATTAGATATTGGATTAGAGCCTAACGAAGAAATCAAGGAATGGAAGCGGAGCCAAATGACAAGCAAAGACTTAAAGAAATTATGACTTCACGGGAGAACTCCGCAAAATCAAGTCCAATTCATGGTTTTGCCCCCGTTGACTTTGACTATCCTATGCAAGTTTCCATTAATATTAACATGAATGTGTTGGAAAAAATGATGCAAAATTTGTAGATTTTTCATCCATGTGAATTATAAATTTTGGATCATTTTGCAATCAATAAAATTCAACATTCATTCACTTCTTAGTCCTTACTTTGTAATTTTTTCCATTTAATAATTTAAATTGAATTTTTAGTTTAAATTAAATACTTATTTTTAATATATTACTAATTTACTATAAAGTATTAGTAATTTATTATATTAAGTAGCATATGTTTTATTTAAAGTGTACATATATTTTAAAGTAGTATGCATATATTGAATGGTATGTATATAAATGTGTATATATTTTCTAAAGTACTATATATTTAACGTATATATGTGTATATGTTTTATAAATTAGTATATAACTATATATATATATAGTGTATTAGTGTGTGTATATATTGTAGTATATATATTGTATTATATTTTATTTAAAGTAGTATGTATATATTGAATGGTATGTATACATGTGTATATATCTTCTATAGACGTATATATTTAACGTATACATGTGTATATGTTTTATAAATTAGTATAAAACTATATATATATAGTGTGTGTGTGTGTATTGTAGTATATATATTGTAGTATATTTTATTTAAAGTAGTATGTATATATTGAATGGTATGTATAAAGGTGTATATATTATCTAAAGTACTATATATTTAACGTATACATGTGTATATGTTTTACAAATTAGTATATAACTATATATATATATATATATATAGTGTGTATGTATATTGTAGTATATTTTATTTAAAGTAGTATGTATATATTGAATGGTATGTATATATGTGTATATATTTTCTAAAGTATTATATATTTACCGTATACATGTGTATATGTTTTATAAATTAGTATATAACTATATATATATATATATAGTGTATTAGTGTGTGTATATATTGTAGTATATATATTGTAGTATATTTTATTTAAAGTAGTATGTGTATATTGAATGGTACGTATACATGTGTATATATCTTCTATAGACGTATCTATTTAACGTATACATGTGTATATGTTTTATAAATTAGTATATAACTATATATATATATAGTGTGTGTATATATTTTAGTATATATATTGTAGTATATTTTATTTAAAGTAGTATGTATATATTGAATGGTATGTATATATGTGTATATATTTTCTAAAGTATTATATATTTAATGTATACATGCGTATATATTTTACAAATTAGTATATAACTATATATATAGATATAGTATGTGTATATATTGTAGTATATTTTATTTAATGTAGTATGTATATATTGAATGGTATGTATATATGTGTATATATTTTCTAAAGTACTATATATTTAACGTATACATGTGTATATATACTATATTTTTAAATAGTAATGTAGTATATGCTATATATATAGTGTATATCTATTTTTAACGTATTTAAAATATATATAAGTGGGTATATATAGTGTATAATGGAGAAGAAACTTTTTTTTTTCTTTTTCACCTGTTTTGACCGGATTTTTAACCGGTTTTGACCGGGTTTAGAAGGGTTGGACCGGGTTGGGTTAAGTGGGTCGGGTTAGGTTTGTTTTGAAATTTTTTACTATTGGGCCTGGAACCAAATCGGCCCGTTTAACCAGGCCCGGATCTGGACCAGCCCACAACCCGAATAACTCTCATGGGTCGGTTTTGGGTTGACCCCGCCCGTCCCACTTAACACCTTTACCTACTCCTCATTTTCAAACTCTTTTGTCACTTTTAACTAAATTGCCTATGAAAGTTTATATTTTCAAAGTTCGATTTCAGTAACTAAAAGTAATTAGTAATTAAAAGTAGATATATCAAATAACAAACTTTCAAATTTAGGTCTAATATATTTAATCCCTAGTTAATTTATTACTTTGTTTTTAAACGCCTAAATCATATTGGTCCAGGTTTTGTTGTTGTCTAATTGTAGTGTTTGTTATTGTTTTAGTGCAATTTTTTATGGATTTTTGGTCTAGTTTTAACTGTTGCTTTGGACAACAATTTTGGTCTAGTTTTGATCCAATGATATGAACAAAACAATAACATGTAATGTTTATACACCAAATTATTGGAACCTTGAAGTTTTGATGAATGAAAATATGAATGAAACAAGTTGATATACATGTTAATTAAAAATCAGAATGAGTTAAATTAGTGCAACTGGAAACTTCAACTTACTGATCACGTAGGGAATAGAATAAGTTGAATTTGATTCAAACACTTGGTGATAAAGGAAAGCAAGTTGAGTTGAAAAAGGAGTTCTATGTGAAGAAAGAGTTTCAGTCTATGCAAAACGTATAATTTGAAGAACTCTTTGGAGAGTTGGAGTTTGACTACAACACTAAGGAGATAAGAGTTGGAATTGAAGAAGGAGTTTCACTTGAAGTAGAATTCTATGCAATGAGAGTTTTGATTAAAGGAGGAGTTTAAAATAAAGAATGACTCTTTGGAGAGTTGTGCTTAAATAGAAGATGTATTATGCAGAATAACTTACGCACTTACAAAGCAGAAAAGCAAAATCGATAGATTGACTTCACGAAGTGATACTCAATCACTAAAGAAACACATTGAAGAACCTATTCCTAAGTATAGAATCCAGCTAAGAGTTTTAGCGTTGATTTTTAGAGTTGTTCATTGTGTTTGAACTATTGATGTAATATTAGTTTCAGTGTGTTATAAATTGAATTAGGAGCTAGTCTTCGAGTTGGGAAAAACTCAGAGACTTTGGGAAAGCATACCTTGGGAGGTGTGTGTGTAGATTGAGTCAGAATTGACTAAGATTAAACATGAATACTTTTGTGAAAAAGAAAAGGTTAGTCAATTGAGTCAAGAAGTTTCTAAATTGAAACTTGATCTTGAAAGAGATAATAGATGGACACATTCTTCAAGAATTGTTCATAAGTTAGGTCAAAGAACTCACAATGAAAAGGCTGGGTCGGGAATTTATAAAAGTTCTAATGCTATTAAAGATCTGTGTTATATTTGTGGTAACCAGGGGCATCCAACCACTGAATGTCCAGTTGCTGCAAAAAGCAAATCAAGAAGCATAAGCCTAGCAAAAAAAATCTGGTTCCATGTTAGCACAAGCTAACAAGAAGGTCAAATCTGGTCAGAGAAACAGGTCACATAACTTGTTGCCTCGATAGGATAGAAGGAACCTTATATATCCTTTTTCTCATAAGAAAGGACCCAATTTTATCTGGGTGCCTAAAGTTAACCCCTAATTTGTTTTTCAGGTGAGAGTGAAAGGAGGCAAGAAAAATTTGTACATGGATAAAGCTTGCTCAGGGCATAAGACTAGAATAAAATAAAGTTTCTTTCACTCACCATATTTAAAGGGGGAATGGATCATTTGAAACAGTTGAGCACACTTATTCAATTCCACACACTTCATTCTTTTATTGTCTAACAAAGCTAATGAATTGGTTGACCAAACTTTCTTTAATTCTCTCCAAATGGGTGTGCACAAATGTGTTAATCCTACACCAGAAAATCCTGCTTATTTCTCAACCAAAATATCAGTTGTGTACTATGGATTTGCCAAGCTTGATCATCAATCACATGCAACATATGTTTCTAAAGAATGAAAAGGGATATGCTTTCCCTTTTAGTTCCTAATTGGTTATTTTTTAGGAATTCTCAGTCCTAGTTCAGGTTTGACTAGATGTTCTTGAACAGATGAATCATGTTGCTCTACCTATTTTAATAAGGAGGTGATACGAGTACAATCGTGATTGTGGACCAATACATAAAGAACTCGTGCTCGGGTGGCTGCCCAACTAATGAAACAAGCTTTGAAGTGTAGAGAACAAGTCCCAACACTCCAAAGTTGTCCATATGGACACTCCAAGGCCACCCCTTTGCCATGGCTCATTAAGGGAATTTTAGTCATTTTGTAATAAGATGTAACTTAGGATATAAATAAAACATATTAGGTCATTTTCTCATAACTTTGATGAAATATTTTGAGAGCTCTAGAGAGAGAGTCTTGCAAGGTGGATTCCTTGTAAACAAGTATGGATATCACTTGTGTTGGTAACTAGTTTGAGATGTTGATTGCTTGGGGATCCCGTTTCCTTGAGGTCACATAAGAGATAGGTTTATGTTGTGTGTGGTATTAAAGGTCCAAGAGTGGAATAAACTCTTGGGTTGTTAATATTATACCATCTATTTGTCTATCTTTCTATCTTTGTCTTGTTGTAATCTTGTAACCGATTCTATGTTGTTATTGTGAAGCCGTGTATGTGTTGTTGTTCTTCACATTGTTATTGTTCATTTTACTCTTCATAAATTGTTGTTAACATTAGTTTGGGTTGCTTTTTTGGTTCCAAAGACACCACTAATTCTTGTATTCTTGTTGTTGGTAGCGAATCCGAGAGTGATCTCCATCTTGGTCCTCGGATCCTTAAGATTGTGGACTGATTTGGTGTATGTTTTTATGTCTTCCTTGTCGTTCTTGTATCAGGAGGGATAACACTCATATGAAAAAAATTGAAAAAAAAAATCTGAACTAGAAGCTGCACAAGACAGTTATAAAGTGGAATAAGAGGTCCTTAAGGCTAGGATCATGACTTTGAATCTTGATCTAGATTAAGAGAGGGGTGAAAATATTGAAGTCATTCGTCAACTGACATAGTTGATATCACCTGTTCCTCTTTTCTCATCACTATTCATATCCTTAGTCATGTCCCACTTTTATACCATATTTTTTTAAAATGCTCAATTGTTTTACTTTGTTCAGTACTAGCTTAGGTTAATGTGGAATGTGCTCTGGCAATTAAATGGAATGGTTATCTTTGCTAAATTGACTCATGTTTTTGCTCTATTTAATACATTACTATGTTGGCTAAAGTCATTGTCTGATTGTTTTGGTGATAGCCCCAGTGGCCATGAATAGCATAATTAATCACTTTAGCTAGTATATTATTGCATTGAAATGGTTTTTCGATGATGCCAAAAGGGGAAAGATAAGAGTTGTGCAGTGTTTATAACTCATTGGCTAACTTGTTTCATCTAGTGTTTCATACTTTAGTACCTACAGGTAAAGATGCCTCAATGTATAAAGAAAAGAGGTTTGTCATCATCAAAAAGGGAAAATTTGTTAGAACCTTAAAGTTTTGATGAATGACAATATGAATAAAACAAGTTGATATACGTGTTAATTAAAAATCAGAATGAGTTAAATCAGTGCAACTGAAAACTTTAACTTACTGATCACGTGGGGAATAGAACAAGTTGAATTTGATTCAAACACTTGATGATAAGGGAAAACAAGTTGAGTTGAAAAAGGAGTCCTATCTGAATAAGGAGTTTCAGTCTATGCAAAACGTATAATTTGAAGGACTCTTTGGAGAGTTGGAGTTTGACTACAACAATAAGGAGACAAGAATTGGAATTGAAGAAGGAGTTTCACTTGAAGTAGAATTCTATGCAATGAGAGTTTTGATTAAAGGAGGAGTTTAAAATAAAGAATAACTCTTTGGAGAGCTGTGCTTAAATAGAAGATGTAATATGAAGAATAACTTATGTACTTACAAAGAAAAAAAGGACAATCGACAGATTGACTTCACGAAGTGTTACTCAATCACTGAAGAAACACATTGAAGAACCTGGTCCTAAGTATAAAATCCAGCTAAGAGTTTTAACGTTGATTTTTAGAGTTGTTCATTGTGTTTGAACTATTGATGTAATATTAGTTTCAGTATGTTATAAACTGAATTAGGAGTTATTCTTCGAGTTGGGGAAAACTCAAGACTTTGGGAAAGCATACCTTGGGAGTTATGTCTGTAGTTAAGAATTAGAGTTTATAATTCCTAGTTATTGAGTCAAAGGAATTAGAGTTTATAATTCCTAGTTGTTGAGTTATAGGGATTAGAGTTTATAATTCCTATTTGTTGGTTACAAGAGTTTTGTAATCAGTCGTTGTTGAGGCTCAGAGTTATTTAGTGAAGTTGGGGTTAAATCCTGTAGAGGTACAGATCGTGTTTTTTACACCTTTTTGAGCCGGGTGTTTTTCACGTAAAAATCATTGTGTTCTTACTTTCTGTTTTACTGCTTCCTTGGAACACATCAGTGGAACACGTCAGGCAACCCGTTCCATCGATAAGCAACAATTAGGTGAAAATAAGATAATAAGTAGGGCACGAATTCTTAACACAAATAAATAAAGAAAACGTACGTATACAAGTGTCAACTCTACAAGTATGACATCTTCATAAATAAGAAAGCATGTGTAGAACATCAAGAATATTTTTATACATAATTATATCACGAATAATTTTATAGATAATTTAATCTATGAAGTATGACAACTTCATAGATAGCTAATGATAGTTACATCATTAGTTACCATCAGAAATTGGAATCATTCTCCATCTTCATTGACTATCACTATAACCATTAGTCCCTCTTTTTGCTGTTTATTTTTCTTACTTTGATTCTAAGTCCATTTCTGTTGCTAACTATTATGTGTAAGAAGGAGAGAAGTTGATATGACTACTATATATCGTCCAACCCCAAAAGACTCATCCATAGGAGCGCATATAACCTTTTGCCTTGGTTATATTAAAGCCAAGCAAATTGAAGAGGAAAAAAAGAGAGAAAGTGGTAGTAAAAATGGGCACAGAAACACAAGTTGAAGAATATCCAAGAAAGGGTGGTCTTAGAACCATGCCTTTCAAAATTGGCACTACTACTTTTTTCATATTTTCTTTATATTGTTTGCATGCATTTTAAGTACTAATTGTTTCAAAAAAAAATTCAGTGAATGAATCATTTGAGAGGATAGCAAGTTAAGTTTAAACCCAAACATGATAATATACTTGATGACTATCAAATGTGTGCTGCAACTGCAAGTATCATTCATGGAATATGGAATGCACTCTCAAGTGGTTTGGCCATTGTCTCTGATTCTTACATGGGTCGGTTCAGTGTTGTTTCCTATGGATCCATCTTCTCTCTTACTGTGAGTTGTGCCATTTCACTATTTCAACATGTTTTTTCGTTTGCAATACTAACTGTTTTAGCCCTCACCACTTGGTTTATGTTATATTTGGAGCACTCGATCTCATGATTTGTCTCTAAAAGACGAGTGGTGAAGTTTATTGTTAGGAGTGTTGGATGTTTGCCTGATTTTCTATCATAATGGGCTTTTCTTTTCCTAGAAGGAAAACATAAATTTTGATTCTAATCCTTTATTTTGTAGGAAAAAGTTTTATACTCGATTAATTGAGGCTCATTCCTTCTAACAACATGGTAGCATCCGCAATGTAATCCTATGGACTTTGAGAGTTTTGTTAGGGGGGAGAATTTGTGAGGCGTAAATGTTGCGTTATCACTTTTGTGAACCACTTTTGACTCTAAGTGACTTTTATGAGGTTATTTCTTTCGATATTTCATACCCTCTTTTATAAAATAGATGGTTCGTCTCCTTTTATGGATGTGGATCGATTGACCAAACCATCATAAATTATTGTGTCATTTTGGGTATATTTCTCGTTTGTTTCTTGTTTAGCATCTTTCTAGGTTTGCTTTGTTAGCTTCCACATGATACCTGATTATCTCATATACACACGTAATTTTCCCCTCCAAAAGTTAATTTTATCCATTTTTTCCTCACCTTAACATACACCCCACTTTGGATGATATTTTTTTCACAAAAAGAGACAAAAATTAACCAATTCATAACAAAATAACAACCTACCCTAACTAATTTGGACACCTCACCACCTAGGAAATTACATGGGATGACCTCAATAATGGGTGGCTTTAGTTTTTTGACCTCCATAAGAAAAATCTTTAAAGACTAGCCTTGCTTCTTTTTTATGTGTAGTATAAGTACGTTTTTCCTCTCTACACCTCAAATATTTTTATACTTTTCATTCTCATTTGTCTCTCAACTTCTATTTTAATTTTTTTACCTTAACTTTTATTTTATTTTTCCTTATTTTAATTCATTTGTCTCAACTTTTATATTTCTCTTACTTTTTTTCTCTTTTTTCTTTTTTTCTCAAACGTGATTTATTTCTTCATTTGTCTCTTTTTTAAAAAAAAATTATTGGTCTCAACCTTTATTTTGGCTTTTGTTTTTATCATTTCTCATTTTTTCTTTTTCATTTTTCTCAAACTTTATTTTTTTTCTCATACTATATGTTTTTCTCAATCCGTTTTTTTCTTTTTTTATTCTTCTTTTTTTCTTAACCTTTATTTTTTTTCTTTTCTTTTTTTTTCTTTTTTTCTCAATCTCTTTTTCTTATTTCTCTATTTTGTTTGTTCTCATTTTTCTTTTTGCTCAACTTCTATTATATTTTGCTAATAAATAAAAGGTTGGATAACCCACAAAGAGTTTTTTTTTTTGGACATCAAAGCAAATTTATGGGCATGACTTATTGTAAGGAAGTTCTTTGGGGTCTTGTCTCTAAGAAAAAATTATAGAACAACTCATAAATCAAGACACAATGTGGTAGTGTCAAGTCTAGCTTGTGGAGCATAACTTGTTGTTTGAAAATCCTTAAGTTAAGTCTTGTTTCTAAGGCAAGAGTTGTAGAACATCTCATAAACCAAGAAACAATGTGGCAGTGTCACCACTGGTAGTGTCAACACTTATTCATTGGGCGTAACTTGTTCTTTTGGGAGGTTCTTGTGCTATGTCTTGTCTTAGAGGCAAGACTAATAGAGTATCACATAAATCAAGACACAATATGATAGTGTCAACTTTTGTCCATGGGGCGTAAACTTGTTAGTTAAGTCTTGCCTCTAAGATAAAAGTTATAGAATATCTCATAAATCAAGACGCAATATGGTAGCATCAACTCTTGACCATAGGGCGTAACTTGTTGTTTGAAAGTCATTGGACTAATTCATGCCTCTATCGCAATAGTTATAGAACATCCCATAAATCAACTTGTTGTTTAAAATTCCTTACCCATGGGGCATAACTTGTTGTTTAAAAGTCCTTGATTTATTAAACATCTCATAACTTAAGACATAATGTGGTAGTGTCAAATCTTGCCCATGGAGCGTAGCTTGTTGTTTAAAAGTCCTTGTCTAAGTGTTTCCTCTAAGATAATAGTTATAGAACATCTCAAAAATTAAAACACAATGTGATAGTGTCAACTCTTATCCATGGGGTGTAACTTACGATTTGAAAGTCCTTGGGTTATGTCTTGCCTTTAAGGAAAGAGTTATAGAATATCTCATAAATCAAAACACAATATGGTAATGTCAACTCTTGCCCATGGGGAAGAACTTGTTAATTGAAAGCCCTTGGTCTAAGTCTTGCCTCTAGGGAAAGAGTTATAAAACATCTCATAAATCAATACACAATGTGGTGGTGTTAACTATTTCCCATGGGACAAACCTTGTTGTTTGAACGTCCTTAGGTTGAGACTGACCTCTAAGACAAGAGTTATAGAGCATTTCATAAGTAAAAAACACAATGTGTTAGTGTTTACTCTTGTCCAATGTACGTAACTTATTTGAAAATTCTTGGGATAAGTCGTCTCTAAGGCGAGAGTTATAGAAAATCTCATAAATGAACACATAACGTGGTAGTGTCAACTCTTGCCCGTGGGGTATAATTTATTGTTTGAAAGTCCTTGAGCTAAGTCTTCCTTCTAAGATAAGGATTGTAGAACATCTCATAAATAAAGACATAACGTGGTAGTAATAATTGGTTGTTTGAAAGTTCTTGAGCTAAGTCGTACCTCTAAGGCAATAGTTGTAGAACATCTCATAAATGAAAATATAACATGGTAGAGTCAACTCTTGACCATGTGGTATAATTTATTGTTTGAAAGTCCTTGAGCTAAGTCATTCCTCTAAGGTAAGATTTATGGAACATCGCATAAATCAAAACACAATGTGGTAATGTCAACCCTTGCCCATGAAACATAACTTATTGCTTGAAAGTCATAAGTCTTGCCTTTACAATGTGGTAGTGTCAGCTCTTGTTCATGGGGCATAACTTGATTAGATGAAATCAAAGAAAAGAACAAAAATAATAAAAACTGCAGGAAAATAAGAAAATGAAGAACAATATTTTAAAAATTAAAGAACATATAGTAGTTGATAGGAGAATAGAAAAAAAAAATAAAGGTTGAGAAAAATACAAAAAAATAAAAATAAATAAAGGTCGGAAAAAATTTAAAAAGAAAAGAAAACATAAAAATCAAAGAAAAATTTAAAAAAAGTTTTTTTTTTATAAAAGTAGACGTTGAGAGGAGTAAAGGAAAAAAATAGTAAGGGTTGAGAAAAACTAAAAAGAACAAAAAAAGAAAAAGAAAAAATCAAAGTAAAAAAAAAAAGGAGGTTGTGAGGAGAAAAGGAAACAAAGTAAGGGTTGACAAAAGCTAAAAAGTATAAGAGAAAAGAAATAAAATAAAAATCAAAGTAAACTTAATTAGAGAAAAAAACAAACGTTGAAAGATGAATAAGTATAGAGTTGTTATCATTATGAGGGTTATTTGTGTAATATACTCCATTGGTCAGGGGCAATTTTGTCCAAAAATATAGCGCTTAACAGCTAAAGGCTATTTTTCTAAAGCTTTTTTATTTGCGGTCAAAATTTAAAAGTCATCTTATTTTGAGCCTATTCATGTAGTTTCCCCTTCACTACCTCACCCCAACCCGTACCCCTCACATTTTTCCACTAAACAACAATACACATACCCCACTAGATTTAATATACAAACTACCTACACACACTCTCAAGGAGATTGAACCATTTTCTGGAGAGGATCACACACAGATAATACACCCATATAATTCACTCACACAAACACACAATTTACACCTCACAGGCGCATATACACACATAGACAATCTGGATAAATAATGAAAATGGGAGAGAAGAATGAAGAATGAAGAATTGAGAGACACAAAAATAGAGAGAGATTGGAGAGAAGAATAGAGAGAGATCAAGAAAGAAAGTGATGGAAGAGAGAAGAGGGAGAAAAAACAAGTTGAAAAGAATAGAGGAGAAATAATTTTCTGCAGCGAAATTCTCACCAAAATTTTCATATCCACCATCGATCAAGCTCCTGACCAAAACCCAAACCATTTTTGTCTAAACCAATCGAAAAACCACATCCCCAGTCTCGTCCTCCACTGTTTTGGCTGAAAATACTGGAACCAGTGAGTACCATCCCAAAATTCAATCAAAATTCAAGCTACCCGTGTCTCTCTACCATCTCTTGAGCTCACCAAAGTCTAGTGAAATGAAAACAGCAAACCCTGCTCTGGTTCCATCGTGATCCATTTAATCTTAAGTCAAAATTTGCGATTTATGTTTGTATTGAAGTTTTCGACTAGTTTTTAAATCTATTCGGGGGTTGAATTCTATACCGGGGTTGGGTTATTCATATTTAGTACGACTCGAGGTCTCCAGTTGTGGATTTCATCTTTTCATTCAAGTAATAGTGAATTTCAAAAGCTCCAAATTGAGGTCTAATTCTACTCTTTTACTCTTTTTAATTTCATTGTTTATGATATTTAATGTTTTGGATTGAACATTTATGTGTTGGTTGATCCTTATTGGTGGTGAATAGTTTTTTGTGTTGATTCATTATTGATTCCCTTGTTTATGGATTGTGTGATGAAATGGTATCTCGCTTGAGAATTACAATCCGTTATTTGGGCGGATTTGAAAAAGTTGAAAAAGTGAATGTAGATTTATTTTGATGCAATTTTAGTGGTTTTATTTTGAATAGATATTGATATTACTAAACACGATTGTATCATGATAGGTCAAAATAGGTGGGCAAATGGTAGGTTGGGCAGGAAAAATTTAGGAAGAGTGGATTGTTGAATATTTGGATGTTTGTTGAACGATTTCTATTTTATCGCACGGAATTAAAATTGTGTTCATTTGACGGGGAATGCCCCGAGGCACAGTATACTTATTCACCAAGGAATGGCCCAAAGTATAATGTACGTAAAGGAAGTTCGTGATAAAGGTACGAGGCATCAGGTAAAGCATAGGTAGGGCAATTAGAATAGTTTAGGTTCTTATTTCATCATTTTTATTTTGGGTTTGTAATAAATTGGAATGGACACTATTTTTTAAATTTTTGATTGTTTTGGTTGTTTGTTTTATTGTTTATGTGTTTGGTTGGTTTATACATTTCATAGTGTTATACTAGACGATATACTCCACGAAACGATCGTGGTCGAACTATGGGACCGAGGGTTTCCTAATACTTTCCACTCGGTCACAGAATTCCTTAACCAGAATCTCTGTTCGTGGACCAGTTTTGAAAGAGTAATAAAAAACTTTTTAAAAAAGAATTTCCAAAGGAGACTTGGCACACCAGATTTATGCTATGTGGCGACTCTGAGTTTAAATGTAAAACAATTTTTTTCGAAATAAACTTTATCTTTTGTCACTTAATAATAAAAACCCTTTCAAACTTAAAATCAATTTTATTTTAGTAAAAAGTGTGTGACAGCTCTAGCGACTCTGCTGTGAATGTTTTTGTAGAATTCTAGCTTTATTTTGAGTTGTATCGGCTTTTTTTGGCACTATAGGTGTATAGACATTTTGATTGTGTTGTCATATGTGTTATCATTTTATCATTGTTGATTACCTACGTCCTACGTGTTTACAATTTTTTCTTTTGTATTACCGTTTTATTTCTGGCATCACATGCATTACCCTGAGTCACTTCTTTCGCAACAAGTCCCGGAGTACACGTCATGTACACAAACTTTAGTTGAGTCACATTTATTTTAGGAAGGGTAGCTGTTGGACATATGGAGTGGGTGGAAAGCTGTCTCAACCACTATCGAGCATAAGCTCCCTCAAACATCTTTTTTAGTGGACCTCAACCTAGGTCAGCCTTTAGGTCATGCTTATCTGCATCATATTGAGACCTAGCGGGACCCATTTGGTCCTTTGTAGGAGACTCACCCATAATCATCCCCACGAGCTAATTGTTGCATCTTTGAGGGTAATATGATCATTTGATGGACTGATTTTGGGGGAAACATGTGCTAGAATTAAAGGAAAGTGCGTGTTTAGGCAAGGGAAAGAAAAAAAAGTCAAAAAGAAAAGTGAGTCGAAAAAGAGTTTCATAGTTTTTTAGAGTTCTTTATGGCTTTTGTTTTCCACAATCCAAAAAGTCAAAATGATTTTTTCTACCTTTTGAACTCATTTCTCAGAAAAACATCAAAAAAATCCTTTTGTTTCTTTTAGTAGGCATTCATAATTCATAAATTAAAAAAAAAGATTATTTTTCAATACAAGCTTTTTATAAAAGAAAAATTCAAAAAAAGATGGTAGAAATTTTGTACATTTTATATAATAAAAATACCAAACAAAAATAAAAAAACCTTTCATAGTTGATGGTGATATTTTTATGTGAAGTGTCAAATTGAAAACTGAAAAAGATTTTGTTGATGTTTTTCACTGTCTGTTTTGGTCGTGTCTCTTTAGTCAGGGTTCAGTCGATTCTTTAATCTTTAATTGTCCAACCTGGACGAACTACGCACACCTGATTCTCCTCGCTCAGGAGTGAGATATGTAGGCAACCGTTTCTGTTCGGCGATCTTATCTAAAAAATCCAAACAAAATTTCTTTACTTTTCATTTAGAGTAGGTGTTTCATATACATCTTTAATAGAAAACTACAAAAAAAAAATTCTTTAATAGCTTCAAGTTTTATTTTCATATGAAATCCAAAATCGAAAACCCAAAAGATTTTTCTTTGGTAATAATAGGTTTCATTTTATATAGGAATTTTAAAGCTGAAAAAAAATTCAAAAAGATTTTTGTCAATTCTTTTGATAATTTTTTTTTCTTAAAGTTTCAAGAAAAAGAAAAAGAAAAATAAAAAGAACGAGAGTTTGATTGGTCATTTGTTGGCCAAACTTCTCAAACTACGCACACCTGATTCTCCACTCTCGAAAGTGAGATACATAGGTGCTCTTCTTGGATTCAGTGATCTTTTCAAAAGAAAAAAAGAAAAAGATTTTGAGAAAGTGTTGAACTCTAATGCATTTGTTATCTCTTATTCAGTTAGTTTAAGATTGTTGGTTTGTGGCATTCTGGATGGTCCTCCACATCACACCAAACCTAAGGAAGGGTTAGTTTTGTCCAAAAAGGATATAGCGAGTGACATCATGGATCCAACAAAGAGTCAGGAAAATGAGTGTTTAGAGAAATACATTATGAGACTAAGGTGAAAAATGATGGAAATATATCGAGCTTGGGCCAGTCGACTGCCTCCTCCTACATTCCCTACTATTGACCCCACAAATACCTTGAGTTTTCCATTATAATTGCAAAGTCATTTTCCTACTGTCGTTGATGCACCACAACATGCCTCAGAATTCATTCCATGTCAACTATATCCCAATACTTCCACCACTCTTTCTCTAGCTCCTCAGTATAAGCATACTACATTCACAACACCATATATCATTTCTTATTTTGTTGCTCAACCCTCTGTTGAGGCTTCCATGGCTATCCACCAAATGATTGTGCTTCCAGAATATGCTAATGAGTCTATGTTCAATATTATTAATGATCATTGCTATACTTCTGAGCCTATACTTAAGTTAACTGTACCACCCAAATTCTTACCAAGAAGCCTAGCATGCCATAAGATCCAGAGAAAATGATTGGAAAAATGAAGAGTGTAGAAAATTCTATGAAAACTTTCCTAGGACTTACGGGTTATGAAGATGTTTTGTATAAAGACTGGGGCATGTCTTCAAGTGTATACCTTCCTTTAAACTTTGAGATATTTAAACTTGAGGAGCATGATAGACATGAGAATATCGTGAAACATTTTGGACAATATTGCAATCAATTAAGGAATACTGAAGGGAAGAAAAAGGAAAACATACAAATTGTCGTTCCAGGGGAAAAGCAGAGCTCAAGAGGTCCAACTCAACAATATTGTCAATCTCAATCCCAAGCTTACTCATCAAATCTACATACTCACCTGCAACAAAGTTCCTCTTTTCAAAATCCAAGATATTCTATTTCACTTCCTTAGTATTCTTTGAACAATGCACAACTGTATGCTCATCCATCTTTTTATCTACTATGGCATGCACTGGTCCCTCAACATCATCCCCGACCTCCACATATTTATCAAGGTACCTCTAAATCTAAGTTTCAACTGAGACCAGAGTTTGCAAAGCAGAGGAAGTCAAAGAATAATTTCACACCTATTGGGAAATCCTATACCAGTTTGTTCCAGAGATTAAAACAATGGGGCATGATTAGTCATTTCCTTGGGTATACACCTGACCCACATTTGATAAATTTTGATCCTAATGTATAGTATGCATATCATTCTGATATTCAAGGTCACAGTACTAAAGATTGTCGTACTTTGAAAAGAGAAATAGAAAGGATGATTCAAGAAAAAATGATCGTAATGTAAAACATTGACACTACGAGTGTCACACAGAATTTTTCACCAACACATGGTAATGCACAATACGTGGGAAGCAATGAGTTGATCATGAAGATCCAGAACCTATTTGTTGAATGAAATATATTTGATGGTGATGAAAACTCTAGTCATGATGATGTGTAAATCAGTGGATAAGATGTCAAGCTCAGCAATTGAGAAATCACTTCTCTCTTTACCAAGAAGGATTGTTAGAAGTTTGTTTATTTTTTTTTATTTTTTTTTGAATTATTTCATGGTTGTAGATTGAGATCTATCATGCTTTGTGTCTTTATTATCTTTTTTCAAATCCTTCTATCTTTTTTTTAATGAAATATAGTGTCCCTTATTTATTTATTTTTTTAAGTTGTTTGTTTGTCTTCTTTACACAATACATTTTATGTTGGTTAGTGATATGACATGCTTGTGGAATTTTCATCCAGATCTTAAAATTCAAATTAATCATGAAACATTGAATCAAAGGGCTAAAGTTAGAAAAAAAATATTTGAGAAATAGGTAGAGTGTTGAGACATTTGGTGATCACGTTGAAGCCTTCTTTCGAAATTAAGACAATTATTTTGAGAATCACAGGAATAACTTGGTCATCAATTGAAAGGCATATCTCAATTAGGTCAATCAGTGGATGTGCGATCCTATATCAAGAGGGACAAAAAGAAAATCAGCTTCACAAAAGCATAGGTCATTCGATCTGAGGAATTTACAACAAAGGTGGAGTTGCATACTAGATAAGCGCAGAAGAAGTGGTGACACACAACCTCAGTAAAAGTTAGGTCTACAAAAAAAGTCACAAATGATCTCATCTTTTACTTTCATATTGCATGATATGCACTTGCATTTTCAAGGATTAATATGATGAAGACATTTTATTCTTCTATTCAAATATTGTGTCATCCTTTGTTTATCCCGATTAAGCTTTATTTCTATTTTCTTTTATACCCCTCTTTTGGGATCAAGATAGAGTCAACAAATTTCAAGAAAAGTGTCGAGTAAAACAATAGAGTCAGAAAAGTTAAAAAAAAAAAAGAAAAAGTGTTTCACAAAAAAAGTGTAAAGAACAATAGAGTCAGAAAAGGTCCCAAAGAGAAAAAGAGTCAATAAAAGAATACACCCATATAATTCACACATAGAATAAACCCATACAATTCGCACACACACTCACAATTTATACCTCACCGATGCATACACTTACACAGACAATCTCAACACATAATAAAACATGGAAAAAGAGAATGAAAAATTAAGAGAGGGAAAAATAAGGAGTGATTGGAAAAGAGAATAGAGAGAGATCCAGAAAGAGAGTGATGGAAGAGAGGAGAGAGAGAAAAACCGAGTTAAATAGAATAAGGGAGAAATAATTTTCTCCAGCGAAATTTTCACTGGAATTTCCATATCAACCGACGATAAAGCTCCTAACCAAAACCCAATCCATTTCCATCTAAATCCATCAGAAAACCACACCCCCACTTTTGTCCTCCATTGTTCTGGACAAAAATGCTGGAACAAGTGACTAATATCCCAAAATATGATTAAAATTCTACCTACCCGTGTCTTTCTGCCATCGCTTGAGCTAACCAAAGCTCCAATGAAAAGAAAACCGAGAACCTTTCTCTAATTCCATTATGACCTATTTAAGCTTAAGTCAAAATCTATGATTTAGGTTTGTATTGAGGTTTTCGGCTGGTTTTTAAATCTGTTTGGGGTTTTAATTCTATGCTGAGGTTGGGTTATTCACATTGAGGTACAACTCGAGGTCTTCGGTTGTGGATTTCATCTTTTCATCCGAGCAAAAGTAGATTTCAAAAGCTTCAAATTGAGGTCCAGTTCTACTATTTTTAATTTCATTATTTATGATATTTGATGTTTTGGATTAATCATTTATATGTTGGTTGATCTTTGTTGGTGGTGAATAATTGTTTGTGTTGATTCATTTTTGATTCCCTTGGTTATGGATTGTGTGATGAAATGACATCTAATTTGAAAATTAAAATCGGTTGTTTGGGGAGGAATTGAAAAAGTTGAAAAAATGAATATGGATTTATTTTGATGCATTTTAAGTAGTTTAATTTGGAATTGATATTGATATTGTTGAGCACGATAGTATCATGAAAGGTTGAAATAGGTAGGCAAATGGTAGGTTGGGTAGGCAAAACTTAGGAGTTGTGGATTGTTGAATATTTGGATGTTTGTTGAATGATTTCTATTTTATTGTAGGAAATTGAAATTGTGTTCATTTGTCGGGGAATTCTCGAGGCATATTATACTTATTAACCAAGAAATTTCCCAAAGTATCATATACGCAAAGGAGGTTTGTGATCAAGGTTCGAGGCATCCGGTAAGGCATAGCTAGGGCAATTAGAATAGTTTAGGTTCTTATTCAGCATTTTTATTTTTGGTTTGTAATAAATTGGACTGGACACTATTTTTTAGAATTTTGATTGTTTTGGTATTTTATTGATTTATACATTTCATAGTATTATACTAGTCGATATAATCCACCAAGCGACCATGGTCAAACTGGGGGATCAAGGGATGAACACTTTCCCCTCAGACAATAGAATTCCTTAATCGGAATCTGTATTTGTGGACCAGTTTTGAAAGAGTCAAAAAAAATGTTTTGAAAAAGGATTTCCAAAGGTGACTTGGCAAACCAGATTTATGCTAAGTGGTGGCTCTGAGTTTAAATGTAAAAGAATCCTTTTTGAAACAAACTTTATCTTTTGTCACTTAATAATAAAAACTCTTTCAAACTTAAAATCAATTCTTTTTTTGGTAAAAATAGCATGTGACATCTCGATCCTAACAAGAAACATATCAGGGGGTCGAACCTTCACAAAGACAAAAAAGATTTGATATTTAAATGGAGAAGGATAGAAAAGGTGGATCATTAGCCATCAAGATTTGAGCCGTGAGCCATTATAACAAAAAACAAGTCTCAAGAATTAAAGATTATATCCCTCAGTAGCATGGTGAATGTACCAATTGTGTTCTGCTAGTTAATCCGTCTACTAGTAGTGTTAAAGCAATCAATGCATTAGATGCATAAGCAACTTATGTTATCTGAATATCGATAAAGATATTTGTTTATGATTTATTTTTTCTAGGAAAATTCTCAAATATGCCATCAAACTATGCAGACAAGTGAAGATTCATTTGTCAGCAACTTTTAATTATTTGTCAATACTTTGTTCCATACACATAGCAGCGAGATAATGTGATTTATTAAGTTCATCGCTTCATCATTCTTTTGTAGTGTATCCTTGATCTTCTTGAATTCTCATAAATTCAATTATGTTAGAGCTTGACTAATAAATAACATATATTTTGTATCCTTCTCATTGGACTTGTATGGCTACAAAGTTTAACATTATTCTTCTATAGGGAATGATTATTCTATGTCTCACAACAATGATTCCACAATGCAATTCTTTTACCTGCTCTCATTTCTAACATGTTTGCAATGGAATAACAGTTGTCCTTGTTGTGCTATTGTCATCTTTTATGTTTATGTCCCTGGTAAATAGTTTCATTAGACCTTGTTCTATAATATTTCGTGTTGATCAATTGAAAAAAAAGACAACCTCGGGAACTAGTGGCTCATTGATAGCTATTTAAACTGGTGCTATGCTAGTACAGGGATTTCAACTATTTTTACAATTGCCATAGTCGTTTATATTCAAGATCGTTATGGTTGGCAATTTGGATTTCGTGTCCCTGATATCCTCATGTTTTTGTCAACCTTTAGGTTCCTAATCGGTTCTCCTCTTTATGTCAAAGTGAAAGCTAAAGAAATCTTACTTATAAGATTGTTTCAAGTTGCTGTACCAGCTTTTAGGAAAAGAAATACCAATTTTCCATCGATCGATTCTAATGGATACTATCATTGGCCACTTGAATCAGAGATCTTGACACCATCAAATTGTAATGGATAGGCTTTTTAGATTAGATTCCTATTAGAACTAAACTATGTAAATATTGTGTAAGTTGTGATGTATTAGGAGACTAAGTCTCCTCAATCTTTGACGTCTAGTTCTTGTAGGATTCTAGGTATTTGGTAGCTGTATATATTCATTGTTGATGTATGTATGTTAAGTGTGAATAAAGAACTCTTTCATGGTATCAGAGCCTTTTGTGGTTTAACAACCGTTCTTCCTTTCCATTTAAATAAAGAGAAAACTTTGAGAAATCAAAACTAAATGGGAAATAAAATAGAGAGATCTTCTGCCTTGGAAAATTTAGTTGTTTTAATGAATACCATGAGAAATTATTATCCTATGCCTAATATTGCTCACCAGTTGTCTGTAAAATTCACATCAATAAATTTTTTGCTTTGAAAGATACAATTTCTTTTGATGATCTGCGATTTTGGTCTTAGCCATTATATTGATAGTAGAGAACCTATACCACAGTGCATTTTGGATGGTGATGCACCAAATCCTGTATATCAGTCTTGGGTTTGTCATGATCAAATCGTGTTGAGTTGGATTGTCGTTTCAGTTTTAAAAACTGTTATTCCTTAATTGGTTGGAGCAGAAATGACTCGTGCTACTTGGAATAAGATTATGGTAGCCTTTGCTAGTAGGTCCAAGCCATTAATTCAAGAACTTAAGGCATAATTAGACAACTTGCATCATGATAATGCTACTATTGAAAGTTATGTCTAAGGGGAAAAATCGATTGCTGATAAGTTAGTTATCTTGCAGCACCAAGTTACTGATGATGACTTGGTGGAGTTTGTTATTTCCAGATTAGAATCTACCTATCACCTATTCATAAGGTTTCTTGAATCATATTTTGAGGACGGCACCTTTGATGCACTTTATGGTATGTTATTGAATAAAGAAAGACAATTAAAATGTGAGGACGCTAGTACTGTTATTGCCCCAATAGAAGAATACACACAAAGCTCAATCTCTATACATCGTGGGCGTGGTAGGGGTCATACTAATTAAGGTCGTGGATGCTCTGCTGGCCAGGGAAATTTTCAGCAACCTCAGAGTTATAATTATGCCACCGCAAATCATTCTGGGACTCCACTGCCTTCCACTGATTTCTCTGTAATTTTTTATCATAATTGTGAAGGAAATGGACATATTTCACATGTTTGTCCATCACCTATGACTACGAATGGAAATCGAGTATCTGGACGTCTCTCTTTAAATCTAGAAAGTATGTCTTCCTAATCGGCATCGAATTGAGAGATGGATAGTGGAACCACACATCATCTAATATGTAATCTTGAAACCCTTACAATTCACTCGAACTATCATTGTCCTGACGAAGTTACCCTACGTAATGGCTCTAAATTTCCCATCTCGCATATTGGTAAAGGATCTCTCTCTATTTCTGATAGGTCGTATGCCCTTGATAATCTTCTTCAAATTCCCACTGCTACCTAAAATTTATTATCAATCAGTTCGTTTACTAATTCTAACCAAGTATCAATTGAATTTTTTCCTAACTACTTTTTGATTAAGGACTTGGTAACGAGGATAGTTCTTCACAAAGGACCGAATGATGGAGGTATATATTCCCTTCAAATATTGAATTCAGTTCCTTCACCAACATTATATGTTGCTTCACATGGTGTTTGGCATGCACATTTGGCTCACATGTCCTATCCTACAGTTTGTCGGACTTTGTTATCTAGTACATTTATTTAGTCTAGTTGTGATTCATCTAGTTTGTGTTCAACTTATGTCGTTAGCAAGAGTCATAAAATTTGATTTGTTGAGTCTTTTTTTCAAGGTACAGGTCCTTTAGATTTAATTTGTTCAGATGTCTGGGGTTCAACACCTATTATTTTAAATGATGAATATAAATATTATGTTATTGAAACACCCTAGGTTTTAGAACCCTTAGAAAATTTCCTATATTCTGGTTTCTGGATAAGATATGACTAAAGGGTACAGGTCATATATTGGGGCACGGTTAGTAAAGCTTGGTCGTACACTGACCAGTATTGGTTGGTGGGTTGGATTGGTTTCTAGAATAGGTACAACTTGGGTTGATATGAGTCATATGGTTGGATACGGGTCGTATGGTTAATTTTCCCTTTCTTAATCTGAGACATAGTAAAGTAACTTAGATCTGAGTACAATTGACTCACCATGGGTCGTAAGATAGGGTATGAGTCGTATTGTCCAACTCGTATGTTAGACAATGTCAAGTCCTCTTGGTTCTATTATGGGTACAGATTGAGGGAACTATTAGTATCCTTGGATATAATTTGTATTGAATTATGTTGACCAGTGTGGGGTTCTAAGAGGGGGTCTAGAGTAAGAGTGGTGGGTACCACTTGTATTGGAGGGTAAGACTAGTATGGGGGAGTCGTACCCACCTGCGGGGATTTTATACAGTGAAGTTGGGGAAATGTAGACATTTCCCCTCTTAACCTATTATGACCACACGACTTGTATCATACTTGGGAGGTTATCTACCCTATTGTTCTAATCTTGAAAATTTAGAAACACTCTCTAATTCTCTCTAAGGCTTTTGGTTAAAGGAAGGCTAACATTTCATCTAGAAGAGTAACTTGGGGCTTGTATGGGTAATTCTTTCCATTCTCTTTATAATTTAAGGCAAGATACTTCTCCCTTATTGTTAGTTTCAACTAAAGTCATGATTTATGCAATATTTTCATGGCATGATTATTGTATGAAATTAGGGTTTTCAATTATATGTTGGGGTTTTGGTATTAAATTCTTGGTTATGGTTTTTCTATGTTTTACTTATGTTTTTATATGCTTTAATGGAGTTTTGGACAATTGGTTTCATGGGAATGGTTTATTGGTTATTGGAATTGGCTTTGCAAAGTTAATGCCCCCAATATTTTTGATAAAATGCTTTTACTATACTATTGGACTTTTTATGGGATTATGATATGGTTTGGTTTGATAATGGAACCCTAAATGGCATAAACTGTTTAAATAGTTTTGAATGGATAAATGGTAAGGTTTGGTGGTCATGGTTATGGTTAATTAAACTTCCTTGTGGGGTACAAGGAAATCCCCCAAGTAAACACATTAATGAATAACTTGTGGGGTATATGGGATTCCCCCAAGAAAACATAATAATGGAAAACTTATGGGGTACACAGAATTCCCCCAAGTTAACTCGATAATGTTACCTATGCGTACATGGGAATCCCCTAAGATTGGATAAGGACATTACTTGCAAGTTATAGTAGGTATAATGATACCACTACTCATAGCCTTGGTTAATAATAATGAAATAATGGTTTGGTTGGTTGTAAATGATTTTAATTGGGCAATAATGGCGGGGTGTGATAGCTAACCATGAAGGTGCGAGTCCAATGGATGGAAACTGGAAAATCATGTTTGCCAACATGAGGGGTTGGTCATAGAGACCATATATGATACTAGGAGGTACATGGGAATCCTCTAAGTACACTATACATATGTATCATGGACAGGGAAAAGTACTCGGGAATCTTCTGCTTTTATGGTATCTCCAGTTCGTGTGGTTACACACATCGAGGCCCATTTAGGGGGTTACACTGGACCTATATAGCCCATGGGTGGTTTTAGGATGGTTAAGCTACACATACCCAGGTTAATGGTTTTATAGGCATGATAAACCTGGTTCCCTTTCCTGACATGGTTATATATATATATATATATATATATGGATTATATGCATATGGTTGTTTTACTTGGTTTTACTAGATGGCATTATTTTATACTTATCCTGAGTACTTGATAGTGTTCACCCGCTAATCCATCCTTGGGAGGCTGTATCCCCAGGTGATGAAAAAATTGGCCATTCTACTCCTCCTGCTTAGTGATCGGATTTCGGGATCAGCTGGATGTATTGAAATGGTGAGCTTCTACATTTTGGAAGGCTCCATTTAATACCATAGACATCTTTGTTTATTTTAGATACTTTATGGATATTGGTTTGGGCTATGTTTGGGGTCATGTCCCAACCGGATATTGGTTTTCTTTTTTATAAAGATTTTTGTGGAACTACTATGGGTTGGTATGGGCGATATCAGTAGGGGTGTCAGCCTTAGTATTGGCATTAGTATTAGGTCTGATATTGGCTGACTAAGTTTCTCACTGTTACATCCTTTTATTTTATGTTATGGATGGGAACTTAGTTATTGTTTTAATTTTGGCATATAGTTTTGGTTTGGTTATGATATCAGTTGGGTTTGGGATGGTTGCACTCATTTGTGTCGATCTCGGTCATAGACCTATCCCAGAGTCTGAACTTGTACAATTACACGCTATCTTGTTATATATTTGAAATTCATCCAACTAAGGGTATATGCTAGATAGTTGAGTTGGGTATCGGGAGGGTCTCCGATCCTAGTTGAACTTGAGATGCCCATTACAACAAGGCCCCTGGTTAGTTCATGTCAAGTTTGTATCAGAGCTTTAGGTTTATGGTCAATTGGGGGTCCACAAAGCCGTGTCGAGTAGAGTTTCTTTTAAGGGTGTGTAGCGCACCACACTTATAAGGGAGAGACTATAAGGCACTTAGGAATATTTCACTTTTTTTGTATTATATTTTCAAGATTGGAGCCTAAATCTTGGAATCTTCTCTAATCCTTGTTTGTTCGCTTTTAAGATCATGCCTCTATGATCTGAGATGTATGGAAACTCTTCTGCACTAACTAAGAATAATGTTGAAGGGATACGTACTACTTAGGGGATCCATACTCGGTCTAGGGGTCCAGTCCCTGATATTTCTGGAGTTCCACTGGTTGCTACTAGTCCTCATCAGTGTGAGGTGACTAATGCGTAATTTCGCTAAGCGATTTATGTGATTACTCAGTTGGTTGCTACTCAGGCTGAGCGGGGTGTATCTGGTGTTTCATCTGCTAAGGCCATAAAGGTTGGCTAGTTTATGAAGTTGAATCCTCCTACTTTTATTGGTGTGAAGGTAGACAAGGATCCCCTGGGTTTCTTGGGTGAAATAGAGAAAGTTTTTAGGGTCATGCAGACAACGAATATGGAAGGGGTGAATTTCATTACTTGCCAGCTTAAGGATATGGCATACCAATGGTTAAAAGGTGGGATAGGGTGAGAGGTGATGTTGATGAGTCAACTTTGGGGGAGACATTCTCTAATGCTTTTCTGGACCACCTGTTTCCTCAGGAGTTGAAGGAAGAAAAGGCAAAGAAATTTGTTAATCTGAAGTAAGGGAAGATGTTGGTCAAGGAATATACCTTAAAGTTTTATCAGTAGTCAAGGTATGCTCTGGATATGGTGTCTGATATAAGGTCTAGGATGAGGAAGTTTGCCTCAGGGTTGTCTTGAGAGTTGATCCTTGAAAGCAAGATTGTGTTGCTGATCAAGGATATGGATTTGTCTAGATTAGTGGTTCATATTCAACAAGTGGAGAAAGAAAAAAGGAAGCAGGCTGAGTTTGGGGAAAAATAGGGTAAGAAGTTCAGTTGTTTTGAACAAGGTGGTCGGGATGGCAGTAAGTGGCCAAAAAATAAGTGAGGGAGTTGTAGTTCCTTTTTTATAGCTAGTGCTTCTTATCAAAGCCTTTGGGTAATGGGCGTCAGCAGGGTGGCGATAATTTTTGGGCATAGGGCGCCCAATATCAGGCAAGTGGGCTGAGTCGGCCTCATCATGCCCTCCTTGCCGATTTTATGATAGGTCACATAGGGGCTTCTGTGATGAAAGGAGGGATAGGTGTTTCAAATATGGTCTTCCAAACCATATGCTCGAAAGTTGTCTAGTTGGTAAGGGTGCTTCAGGAGCGAGTAAGGCTTTGGTTGCTTCATCTTCTTCTCCCGCACCACCAAAGGGTGCTGCTTCTATATTTTTTTTTGCTTCTGGTACCCATACAGGTCGGAATAAGTTATATACTCTTGCTACTCAGTAGGAATTTGAGGCATCACTTGATGTTGCGACTTGTATGTTACAACTCTTTTCTCGTGATGTGTATTGCTTGCTTGATTCGGGGTCCACTCTCTTTTATATGACCCTATTTATGGATTTGTATTTTGGTTTTGATCCTGAGGTTATTTCATATCCTTTTTTCTATTTCTACCCTAATAGAAGACTTTGTAGTTGCTAAGAGACCCTTTAGGGGGTATCTATTGGTAATAGGCAGACTTTGGTGGATTTTTTTGAACTTGATATGGTGGATATTGATGGTATTCTGGAGATGGATTATTTACACACTTATTACATATCCTTAGATTGTCAGACTCATAAGGTTATCTTTAGGTTCCCAGGTGAACCAATTATTGAGTAGGAGGGTGGTTCCCTAGCTCCTAGAGGGAGGTTTATTTCTTATCTTAGAGTTCAAAGATTGATATCCAAAGGGTGTCTTTCCTATTTAGTTTAGGTTAAAGATTCTAACTCGTAAGGTCCTTTTTTACATTCGATTCTAATGGTAAATGAGTTTCCTGAGGTCTTTCCGGATGATCCTCCTGGTGTTCCTCCAGATAGGGAGATTGAGTTTGGTATTGATTTTTTTAACACTAGTCCAATATCTATTCCACCATATAAAATGGCTCCGGCTGAGTTGAGGGAACTCAAGGAACAACTTAAGGATCATCTAGATAAGGGTTTCATCTGTCCTAGTATATCCCCGTGGACTGCACCAGTTTTATTCATACACTAGAAGGATGATCCTTCGGATATAGATTGACTATCGATAATTGAATAAGGTGACGATCAAGAACAAGTATCCTCTTCCAAGGATAGATGACTTGTTTGATTAATTGTAGGGTGCCAAATTCTTTTCTAAGATAGATATTTGGTCTGGTATCATCAGCTTAATATTAGGGAGACGTATATCTATATGAAGGCTTTTCGTACTCGGTACGGGCATTTCAAATTTTTAGTTATGCCATTTGGTTTGAATAATGCCCCGACGGCATTTATGGATTAGATGAATAGAATTTTCAGACAGTTTTTAGATCATTTTGTCATTGTGTTCATTGATGACATTTTGGTGTATTCTAAGAGTGAATTGGATTATGCTAATCACCTTCGAGTGGTGTTGCAGACCTTAAAAGAACAACAGTTGTATGCCAAATTCTCCAAGTGTGAGTTTTAGTTGAACACTGTGACTTTTCTTCGTTATATTATTTCTAGTGTGGGGATCATGGTGGATTCGCAAAAGATGGTTATGGTTAAAAGGTGGCCTAGACCCATGACTCCAACTGATATTTGGAGCTTCTTCGGTTTGGCTGGGTATTATAGGTAGTTCGTGGAAGGTTTCTCGATGATAGCTTCTCCATTGAATAAGTTGACTCCAAAGAAGGCAAAGTTTTCTTGATTGGATGCTTGTGAGGGGAATTTCGAGAAGCTGAAGGATAAGATAACTTTTGCTCTAATTTTGACATTGCCTGAAGCTAATGAGGGGTTTGTGATTTATTGAGATGCGTCCTGGGTGGGACTTAGTTGAATTTTGATGCAGCATGGGAAGGTAATTGCCTATGTATCCAGGCAGTTGAAGGTGCATGAGAGAAATTATCCTACTCATGATTTAGAACTTTTAGCAGTGGTTTTTGCTTTGAAAATTTGGCGACATTATTTATATGGAGTGCACGTGGACATTTTTTCTAATCATAAGAGTCTACAGTATATGTTCACTTAGAAAGAGACAAATCTCAGGCAAAGGAGATGGTTGGAGCTTCTCAAGGACTATGATATGAGTCTTTACTACCACCCAGGTAAAACTAACGTGGTTGCTAATGCTCTTAGCAGGTTATACATGGGAGTTTAGCTCATGTGGAAAAGGAGAAACGGGAATTAGTGAAGTATATTCACCGCTTAGCTAATCTTGGAGTTCGTCTCTTGGACTATAATATGGTGGTGTGATGGTACAGGAAGTGGTTTGGTCATGTCTTGGTGTAGAGATCAAGGAGAAGCAAATGTTAGATCCTATATTGATGAAAATCAAGAGTTATGTTGATGGGCAAAAGGTAATGGTATTCGACATTAGTGGTGATGGGACCTTGAGATACTAAGGGCGGTTATGTATTCCTGACGTCGATGGTTTACGATAAAGGGTTTTGGATGAGGTGCATAAATCACGCTATGTTGTTCATCTAGATTCGACAAAAATATATCATGATCTCAAGGAGATATATTGGTGGAGTGGTATGAAGAGGGATGCACCTAATTTTGTGGCCAAATGCATGGTGTGCCCACAAGTCAAAGTTGATCACATGAGGCCTGGTGGGTTGTATCAGGAAATAGAGTTGGTGGAATTGAAATAGGAGGTGATTAATATGGATTTCGTTACTAGTCTTCCTCGATCTTGGAATTAATTTGATCCAGTTTGGGTCATCGTGGATAGGATGACAAAGTCTTCTTACTTCTTGTAGTGTGGACTAACTTTTCCGCTGAGGTCTATGTGCGGTTGTATCTTTATGAGATTGTAAAGCTGCATAGGGTACTTATTTTGATTATTTCTGATCATGGTACACAGTTTTTATCTCACTTCTGGTGGTCTTTTATGAAAGGGTTGGGTACTAAGGTTAGTCTGAGTACTACTTTTCATCCGCAGATAGATGGGCAAGCAGAGAGGACTATTCAGATATTAGAGGATATGCTTCGGGCATGTATGATTTATTATGTTGGCAATTGGGTTGAGCATCTACCTTTGGTATAGTTTGCTTACAACTATAGCTATTATTCTAGCATTGGGATGGCCTCTTTTGAGGCATTGTATGGTAGGAGGTGTAGATCTCCTGTTGGGTGGTTTAAGCTTGGTAATGCAGATATGTTCAGTCTGGATTTGGTTTATCAGGCTATGGAAAAGGTAAAGGTGATTCGAGATAGGTTTAAGGTTGCCCAAAGTCGCCAAAAGTAATATGCAAATATAAGACATAGAAACTTGGTATATGAGGTTGGGGATAGGGTGTTGCTAAGGGTATCTCCCATGAAGGGAGTAATGCGGTTTTGGAAAAAGGAGAAGCTCAATCCCCGATTATTGGTCCTTATGTGGTTTTCTGGAGGGTTGGTAATATGGCTTATAAATTATAGTTTCCATCTAGTTTGACATCCATTCATCCGGCATTTTATGTCTCCATGTTGAGAAAATGTCTTTGTGATCCTTCCTCTGTGGTTCCTCTAGAAGGATTAGATATCTCAGATTCTCTGTCTTATGAAGAAGTCCAAGTTGAGATATTGGATCGGTATGTTCATTGGTTACGGACAAAGAATGTGGCCTCCATTAAGGTTCTATGGCGGAACCATAAGGTAGAAGAGGCTACATGGGAAGCGGAGGCGGACATGAAGTCCAAATATCTGCATTTGTTTTCTACTTCGGATATTAGTGCAAAAGGTATGTGTTCTTGATCACATCTTTATTTTCTAACTTGGTTAAAGGTTGTATTAATATTTGATAAAACAAATGAATAGTGCTTGTGTTTGGCTTACCTTGTCCGTCATTCGGGGATGAATGATCCGAGTAGGGGAGACTGAAACACCCTGGGTTTTAGGACCCTTAGAAAATTTCCTGGATTTCTGGTTTCTGAACAAGATACGACTATAGGTATAGGTCGTATGCTGGGGTACGGTTGGTAAGGCTTGGTCGTACACTGAACAGTGTTGGTTGGTGGGTTGATTGGTTTCTGGAATGGGTACGACTTGGGTTGGTATGAGTCGTATGGTTGGATACAGGCCGTATAGTTAGGTTTTTCTTCACTTAATCAGAGACTTAGTAAAGTAACTTAGATCTGAATACGAGTGGGTCACCATGGGTCGTGAGATAGGGTACGAGTCATATTAGCCCACTTGTATGTTAGATAGTGTCAACTCTTCTTGGTTCTATTATAGGTATAGGTTGAGGGTACTAGTTGTATCCTTGGATACGATTTGTATTGCATGTTTGTATGTTGACCAATATGGGGGTCTATGCATGGTCTAGGGTACGAGTGATGGGTAATACTCATATTGGAGGGTACAACTAGTATGGTAGAGTCTACCCATCTGTGGGGATTTTATACAGGTAAGTTGGGGGTAATGTGGATATTTTCTCGCTTAACCTATTATGACCCCACAACTTATATCACACTTGGGAGATTATCTACCTTATTATTCTAATCTCCAACACTTAGAAATACTCTCTAATTCTCTCTAAGGCTCTTGGATAAAGAAAGGCTAGGGTTTCATCTAGAGGAGCAATTTGGGGCTTGTTTGGGTGATATCTCTCTATCCTCTTCATACTCTAAGGAAAGATACTTCTCCCCCATTGTTATTTCCAACTAAAGGCATGATTTATACACTGTTTTCATGGCATGATTATTGTATGTAATTGGGGGGTTTTAATTATATGTTGGGGTTTTGGTATTTAATGCTTGGTTATGGTTTTCGTATGTTTTACTTATGTTTTTACATGCTTTAATGGTGGTTTAGAAAATTGGTTGTATGGGAATGGTTTATTGGTAATAGGAATTGATTTTGGAAACACTATGCTCCCAACATATATGATAAAATGTCTATGATAATTTTTTTACTATACTATTAGACTTTTTATGGGATGATTGCATGGTATGGTTTGGTAATGGAACCCTAAATGCATAAACGATTTCAATGGTTTGTAATGGCTAAATGGTAAGGTTTAGTGGTCATGGTTATGGTTAATTAAACCTCCTTGTGAGGTTCAAGGGAATCCCTCAAGTAAACACGTTAATGAATAACTTGTGGGGTGCATGAGATTTCACAAGAAAACATAATAATGGAACACTTGTGGGGTACACAGGATTCCCCCAAGTTATCTCGATAATATTACCTGTGGGGTACATGGGAATCCCCTAAGGTTGGCTAAGGACATTATTTGAAAGCTAGAGTCGGTATGACGATATCACTTCTCATAGCCTTGGTTAATAATAATGGAATAATGGTTTGGTTGGTTGAAAATGGTTTTAATTAGGTAATAATGGTGGGGTGTGATAGCTAACTGTGAAGGTGTGAGTTCTATGGACGGACACTGGAAACTCATGCTTACCGACTTGAGGGTTTGGTCATAACGACCATATATGATACTAGGAGGTACATGGAAATCCTCTAAGTACACTGTACATATGTATCATGGAGAGCGAAGGGTACTCGAGAATCCCTTACTCTTATGGTATCTCCGGTTTGTGCAGCTACACGCATTCAGGACTGTTTAAGGGGTTATGCTGGACCCATATAGCCTGTGGTTTGTTTTAGGATGGTTAAGCTACACATACCCAGGTTAATGGTTTTAAAGGCATGCTAAATCTGGTTTCCATTCCCGGCATGGTTATATATATGTGTGTGTGGATTATATGCATATGGTTGTTTTACTGGTTTTACTGGATGGAATTATTTTATCCTTATCCTGAGTACTTGCTAGCGTTCACCTGCTAACCCAGCCTCGGGTTGTTGTATCCCCACGTGATGCAGGAACCGGCCATTCTACTCTTCATGCTTAGTGATCAGATTTTGAGATCAGCTCGATTGGATTGAAATGGTGAGCTTCCATATTCCAGAAGGCTCTATTTCATATCATGGACATCTTTTTTTATTTTGGATACTCTATGGATATTGGTTTTGGCTATGGTTGGGGGCATGTCCCAATAGGATATTGGTTTTCTTATGGATAAAGCCTTTTGTGGAACTACTATGGGTTGGTATGGGCGTGATCGGTAGTGGTGTGAGCCTTAGTATTGGCATTGGTATTGGGGCTGATACCGGTTGACTAAATTTCTCACTATTCCATCTTTTTATATTATATTTGGACGGGAACTTGGTTACTATTTCAATTTTGGCGTATGGTTTTTGTTTGGTTATGGTATCAGTTGGGTTGTGAATGGTTCGGCTTGTTTGGGTCGGTCTCGGTCATAGACCTATCCCATAGTCTGGATTTGTGCAATTATACGCTATCTTGTTATATGTTCGGAATTCATCCGACTTGGGGCATATGTTGGATGATGGGTTAGGTATCGGGGGTGGTTTCCGGTCCTAGTTGGACTTGAGATGACCATTATGATAAGGCCCCTGGTCGGGTCAGGTCAGTTATTTTCTTTGATCATTATAGAAAATATACCTGAATTTATTTTTTTAAATCTAAGTCTGAAGTTCGTTCCGTTTTTTATTCAATTTCAAAAAATTGTGGAAAAATACTTTGGCCGTCCAATTAAGAGCTTTCAAGCAGATTGGGGGTGAGTATCAGACATTAACCTCATATTTACGAGACAATGGTATCATACAACGTTCTTCTTGTCCTTATACTCTGAAGTAAAATAGTTGTATTGAACGCAAACATCGACATATTGTTGAGATGGGCCATGCCTTATTAACACATGCTAGTATTCCTTTAAAGTTTTGGACAAATGCTTTTGATACAACAGTTTATATCATTAATAGATTAATTACCAACTCTCCGTCTAAATAATCAGCCCCCCTTTCGCGTCCTATTTAATTTTGATCCTGAGTACTCCTTGTTGCATGTATTTGGTTGTCTTTGCTATTCGTGGCTTCGCCCTTATACGAAAGATAAATTATCTTATCATTCTAAGAGGTGTGTGTTTTTGGGGTATAGCAAAATTCACCAAGGTTATAAGTGCTTTGATCCTATTTCCTCTAAATTTTTCTTCTCACGCCATGTTGTTTTTGATGAAATAGTTTTCCCTTTTGCTTCTCAAGATGATGCTATGGTGCCTTCTACATCCAGCAATGTTGCCCCGCTTACTGTCCCGATACCACCGTCACTTTCGCAGCCAGTTGTGCCTATTTTTTCCTTATTGAATTTATCCGATCCATCTCCTGCAATAGCCCAGTACTGCCCTACGGGATAATTCATCCTCCACCTCTGCAATGTGATGCTCTAAACAGTGTCTAGCAGCAACATCTGATCAGTCCCCTATACAAATGCATGCTATGCCTAGAAATACATCTTCTCTATCTTTGGAGATCCCCTCAAATACATTGCCTACTGATGGTGGAAACCAAGTGGCTGATTTTGAACAATCTGGTCCTTCAAGCGATGTGTGTCATCCTAATGAATTGTCATGTTCTTCTAAGTCTCATCCAATGACTACTAGATCAAAAACAGGTTCACTAAAACCAAAGCATCCCACATCTTAGTTAGCTATTTCCTCTCATGTTATTGAGTCTTCTTGTTACTCTCAAGCTACAAAGTATGCACATCGCCATAGGGCGATGCATGAGGAGTACAATGCTCTCATTCAAAATGGAACTTGCCAGTTAGTTCCACCTTCTCCGTCTTAAAATATTATTGAGAGCATATGGGTAGTAAGCCTGATGGGTCCATTGATCGTTACAAGGATCAGCTCATTGCTAAAGGGTATCATCAAAGACCGGTTGTGGACTATGTTGATACTTTTAGTCCTGTACTGAAACCTGCCACCATTAACCTTCTTCTTTCCTTAGCTTTCTCAAACAACTGGTATATTACTCAATTGGATATCTCTAATGCTTTTCTTCACGGTACTCTTGATGAAGTAGTGTAGATGTCTCAACCTCCCGGGTTTGTTGATCCCGATCGTCCTAAACATGCTTGCTTGCTCAAGCATTCTATTTATGGATTTAAACAATCTCCACGTATGTGGAATAAATGCCCAACGGACGCCTTGATTTCTTATGGCTTTACTTGCTCAAAAACTGACTGTCCGTTATTTTATTTGTCATCCAACAGTGATAAATTATTTTTCCTGGTGTATGTCGGTGACCTTATTTTGGAATTTAGTTCGTCTACTGTTAATTATCTTATTACTCGCTTAAAATCACAATTCTCAATGAGAGACCTTGGTCGCCTACCTTATTTTTGGGGATTGAAGCATCATGGACCCCTACTGGTTTGCATCTATCGAAACATAAATATGTTACTGATTTGTTGCGGAAAGCACAAATAGATGGCTGCAATCATATTTCTACTCCTGCAGAATCTTCCTCTAAACTTTCAAGTTTTGAAGGATCTCCTTTCCATGATGAAACTTTGTATCGTAGCACTGTAGGAGCCCTCCAATATTTAACCTTAACTCGTCCTAATATAGCATTTGAAGTGAATAAGGTTTCCCAATTTATTCATAAACCAAGAGAATCTCATTGGGTTGCTGTAAAATGCATTTTGTGATATATACAGTCCACTTTCTCCCATGGTTTATTTTTTTCTCGGCAAAATACCAAACTTCTACATGGTTATAGTGATGCGGACTGGGTGGTTCAATGGATGATCGTAAGTCGACTACTAGTTTTGCAGTCTTTCTTAGTTCTCAGTTAATATCTTGGGCTTCCAAAAAAGCAGCGAGCACGTTCTAGTACTGAGGCAGAGTATTGTGCACTTGCCACTGCTACGTCGGAGTTAACTTGGTTGGAATTCTTACTTCGTGAGATTGGGTGCTTTGACACTACAGCTCCTATACTTTGGTGTGATAACCTAAGTGCAACTTATTTTACGGCTAATCCTATTTTCCATTCCTGCACCAAACATATGGAGATTGACTTTCATTTCGTTCGTGAAAAGGTGAAGCATAAATCTTTGGTTGTTCGCTATCTTAGCACTCACGATCAAGTTGCAGATGTCCTCACAAAAGGTCTCCCAAAAGTAAGATTTCAGCATTTTAGGGTCAAGTTGACAGTGTATGCATCCCCCGTTCAACTTGCTGGGGAGTGTAACGGATAGGATTCTTAGATTAGATTCCTATTAGAACTAAACTATGTAAAGTTTGTGTAAGTTGTGATGTATTAGGAGACTAATTCTCCTCAATCTTTGACGCCTAGTTCCTGTAGGATTCTAGGTGTTTGGTCGTTGTATATATTCATTGTTGATGTACGTATGTTAAGTGTGAATGAAGAACTCTTTCACAAATGACTTGAGCTCAGTGCCTCCATCTTTTCACCTTTTTATATTGCTATATGATATCGCAGTTCATTGGGATAAGATTTTATTATACGTTTTTGGTGCTTAAATAGAGCTTGCATGATTGAACATCATCAAAGAGATTTGAATCTTGATGGATCAGCTTCAAATCCATGGAATCTCTGTAGTTTGGAACAAGTTGAATCACTGAAGGCTTTTATTAGAGTAATTCCTATGTGGTCCACCGGTTTCATCATCTTTGTGTACATGAATATATTCACATTTGCAGTACTTCAAACAACGACCATGGATAGACATATCTTCCCTCACTTTGAAATACCAACAACATCATTTAGTGTGTTCTTGATAATTTCTTTAACAATCTGGATTAGTTTCTACGATCGTGTTTTGGTTCCTTTCCTATCAAAATATACTGGACTACCTAGAGAGCTGAGTCCTGTCAGTCGACTGGGGATTGGCTTAATAGTCTTCTGTATGTCTATGGCATTGTCAGCATAAACAGAAAACATAAGACGACAAAGGGCAATAGAGAAAGGGCATGAGGATTACCCAAGTGCTTTAATAAATATGTCTGCTATGTTGTTCAAGCCACAGTATGCACTACTCGGAGTAGCTGAGGCTCTCCATGCAGTTGGAGAGATTGAGTTCATGTACTCTATATTACCCAAAAGCATATCCAGCATCGCGTCATCTATGTACTCTATTGGGACTGTTGTGTCGAGTATAGTTGGAAGTATTTTGGTGAGTGGTGTGGATTGGCTTTCATCAATCGAAGGTAAAACAATCTGGCTTTTGAGAAATCTTAATAGGGGTCA
The DNA here is from genome assembly GCA_030864215.1 of Capsicum pubescens. Classification (NCBI taxonomy): domain Eukaryota; kingdom Viridiplantae; phylum Streptophyta; class Magnoliopsida; order Solanales; family Solanaceae; genus Capsicum; species Capsicum pubescens. Next base: position 339,484,723 of record CM061548.1, read on the forward strand.
CCTTGATTACTTTTTCTGGCTATTTACCTTTTTGAGTTTGCTCAACTTATTGTATTTTCTGGTGGTCTGCCGGTTATATGAACCTGCCAATGATGGGAGTAGTAGGTTATCTCATGTGGCAGAAGAGAAATAACGTGATTATAAGCTTTTATCTGAATCTTCATGATATGTTGTACTGCATTGTTTAATGATGAAACTGCTAATTTGTTGGCCAATTAAGTGTTCTAATGTGAACATGCATTTTGGGTAACTTAGTTCTAACACATTTTCTTTTGTCAAATGGAGGCATAAGAAAATGGTATTAGTGTGTCAAAGTAGCCTACAGGGATGAATCTTTTGGATTCATTTTCAGAGTATTAGTGCCTCTTTCTCCTTCAAATTCTTGAAGTTTTTGATGCATATACCATTTTTCATAACATGCAGATGGATACCATTTTTCATAAAATGCAGATGGATTCTTGCTCTTTCTTTTATAGTATTAATTTATTTACTTTTTGTAACAGCCGACTGTCGAGTGAATCCTACTTAAGGTATCTGAATTTTATCCACTATATATAATCGTAAAATTAATAAATTATTTTTGTCTCACAATATACTCGTGTATCAAATCAAGACCATTGAAGACAAATTCTTTTGGATTGAAACTAGACCATACTTATGTCTCACAAGTCCAATCATGCTTTCTAAACTTGCATTGAGTGCTTAAAAGAGGATGGGAAGTGAAAGGAACATAAACGGAGAAAGCAAAAAAATGGGATGTGAAAGAATAAGATTGAGAGTGCATGAGCGGAAAAGATTTACATGTAACACTATTTGAAAAAGAAAAAAGAAAACAAAATGGTGTCACAATAATACTTTGTAGTATTCTTTACTAGTGTCATAAGAAAATACGATTAAAGAAGATGGGGAGGCTAAAAAAAACATCAAATGGATTGAGAAGAAGGAAAAATAAGAGTTGGTGGTTAGTTCAAGAGACGACGCAAGAAGGGAAAAAAAGAGTTGGTGGTTAGTTCAAGAGACGACGCTAAACAAGTCAATAGTATGATGTATTAAAGTGCTTAGACAGGTAAGTAACTATTTTAGTCAAATTATTCCTGCCTATCTTAGCTTATATTACAACCTTATAAAGCCTACTTGATCCTAAATATTGACTTTTTTAGATTAGTGGAGTAACTACTAAAATGGATAATCTATGTTTCGTCATCTATGATGCACGCGAAATTATTTTCAAGAGTGAGTTGTTTGTTGATTTATATTTCCACGTATATGAATTAATTATGCGTATGATGATAAAGTGCTTGGGCATCTATCTTGTGGTGATGGCACACAGTCGACACGAAATGTACGGATTGTGTGATCTTCTAAGTTAAGGGTCATAAAGAGTTTGCAAATGTTTAGACAGAATGAGTCAGTTTTTGAGGCTAGGTTGTTTTGTAAAGGTAGTTTGAGAGTTTTAAATCGTAAAAAATAATTGAGAAGACTTGTTGTTTCTGGCGGTGGTATGCCTGTCTTGAGTAGACATTTTCAAGTTTAGTAATTTCTGCGAGTGTTATGAAATAAACTAAGTTATGACTTGTAAAATTTGTTCGAGGGTGATCAAGGACTTAAGCGTGGGGTTATGGGTGTCAAACGGGCCGGTTAAAATCGACCCGAACCAGCCCGGTTTGATCCGGCCCGGTTTGACCCGACCCGGTAAGCCCAAGGGCTTTAGGGGTCCGGGTCCCGGTCCGGTTGAGTTTTTGATTTGGGCCCGGTTAACCCGGCCAGGACCCAACCCGGTTTGGGCCCGCTGGTTAACCGACCCGGTTAAGGTTTTTTTTTTTTTTTTTTTTTTTTGAAAATTCAGAATTTCACAAACTGAAATTAAAAACTTAGTTTTAATACATTATTAATTTACTATCAAGTATTATTAATTTATTATATTAAGTAGCATATGTTTTATACTTTTATTTAAAGTAGTGTATATATTGAATGGTATATATATATGTGTGTGTATATCTTCTAAATCTAAAGTAGTATATATTTAACGTATACATGTGTATATGTTTTATAAATTAGTATATAACTATACAAATATGTATTGTAATGTATATATATTATAGTATATTTCATTTAAAGTATTACATATACATAGAATAGAGTGTATATATGTCAATAGATCTTCTATAGACGTGTATATTTAACGTATACATGTGTATATATTTTATAAATTAGTATAGAACTATACAAATATATATTGTAATGTATATATATTGTAGTATATCTCATTTAAAGTATTACATATACATAGAATAGAGTGTATATATGTGAATAGATCTTCTATAGACGTGTATATTTAACGTATACATGTGTATATATTTTATAAATTAGTATATAACTATACAAATATATATTGTAATGTATATATATTGTAGTATATCTCATTTAAAGTATTACATATACATAGAATAGAGTGTATATATGTGAATAGATCTTCTATAGACGTGTATATTTAACGTATACATGTGTATATGTTTTATAAATTAGTATATAACTATACAAATATATATTGTAATGTATATATATTGTAGTATATATCTCATTTAAAGTATTACATATACATAGAATAGAGTGTATATATGTGAATAGATCTTCTATAGACGTGTATATTTAACATATACATATGTATATGTCTTATAAATTAGTATATAACTATACAAATATATATTGTAATGTATATATATTGTAGTATATTTGATTTAAAGTATTACATATACATAGAATAGAGTGTATATATGTGAATAGATCTTCTATAGACGTGTATATTTAAAGTATACATGAGTATATATTTTATAAATTAGTATATAACTATACAAATATACATTGTAATGTATATATATTGTAGTATATTTCATTTAAAGTATTACATATACATAGAATAGAGTGTATATATGTGAATGGATCTTCTATAGACGTGTATATTTAAGATATACATGAGTATATATTTTATAAATTAGTATATAACTATACAAATATACATTGTAATGGATATATATTGTAGTATATTTCATTTAAAGTATTACATATACATAGAATAGAGTGTATATATGTGAATAAATCTTCTATAGACGTGTATATTTAATGTATACATGTGTATATATTTTATAAATTAGTATAGAACTATACAAATATATATTGTAATGTATATATATTGTAGTATATCTCATTTAAAGTATTACATATACATAGAATAGAGTGTATATATGTGAATAGATCTTCTATAGACGTGTATATTTAACATATACATGTGTATATATTTTATAAATTAGTATATAACTATACAAATATATATTGTAATGTATATATATTGTAGTATATCTCATTTAAAGTATTACATATACATAGAATAGAGTGTATATATGTGAATAGATCTTCTATAAACGTGTATATTTAACGTATACATGTGTATATGTTTTATAAATTAGTATATAACTATACAAATATATATTGTAATGTATATATATTGTAGTATATATCTCATTTAAAGTATTACATATACATAGAATAGAGTGTATATATGTGAATAGATCTTCTATAGACGTGTATATTTAACATATACATATGTATATGTCTTATAAATTAGTATATAACTATACAAATATATATTGTAATGTATATATATTGTAGTATATTTGATTTAAAGTATTACATATACATAGAATAGAGTGTATATATGAGAATAGATCTTCTATAGACGTGTATATTTAAAGTATACATGAGTATATATTTTATAAATTAGTATATAACTATACAAATATACATTGTAATGTATATATATTGTAGTATATTTCATTTAAAGTATTACATATACATATATTTCATTTAAAGTATTACATATACATAGAATAGAGTGTATATATGTGAATGGATCTTCTATAGACGTGTATATTTAAGATATACATGAGTATATATTTTATAAATTAGTATATAACTATACAAATATACATTGTAATGGATATATATTGTAGTATATTTCATTTAAAGTATTACATATACATAGAATAGAGTGTATATATGTGAATGGATCTTCCATAGATGTGTATATTTAATGTATACATGTGTATATATTTTATAAATTAGTATATAACTATACAAATATATATTGTAATGTATATATATATTATAGTATATTTCATTTAAAGTATTACATATACATAGAATGGAGTGTATATATGTGAATGGATCTTCTATAGACGTGTATATTTAACGTATACATGTGTATATATTTTATAAATTAGTATATAACTATACAAATATATATTGTAATGTATATATATATTGTAGTATATCTCATTTAAAGTATTACATATACATAGAATAGAGTGTATATATGTGAATAGATCTTCTATAGACGTGTATATTTAACGTATACATTTTTATATGTTTTATAAATTAGTATATAACTATACAAATATATATTGTAATGTATAACTTTATAGTATATTTCATTTAAAGTATTATATATACATAGAATAGAGTGTATATATGTGAATAGATCTTCTATAGACGTGTATATTTAACGTATACATGTGTATATGTTTTATAAATTCGTATATAACTATACAAATATATATTGTAATGTATATATATTATAGTATATTTCATTTAAAGTATTACATATACATAGATTAGAGTGTATATATGTGAATAGATCTTCTATAGACGTGTATATTTAACGTATACATGTGTATATATATATATTGTAGTATATTTTATTTAAACTTTAAAGTTTAAAGTAGTACATATATATTTGGATGGTGCGTATATATGTGTAATTGTGTATATGTGTATATATTTTTTAAATTCTAATGTAGTATATACTATATATATAGTGTATATATATTGTTTAACGTATTTATAATGTATATAGGTGGGTATATAATGTACATTGAAAAAAAGTTTTTTTTTTATATTTTTGACCGGGTTTGATCGGTTTTTTAATCGGGTTTGACTGGGTTTAGGTGGGTTTGACCGGGTTGGGTTAAGTGGGCCGGGTTAGGGTGATTTTTGATTTTTTTACTGTTGGGCTTGGCCCGGCCCGGCCCACTTAGACCCCAACCCGGACCCGCCCCTCAACCCGGTTAAATAACACGGGCCGATTCCAGGTTGGCCCGACCCGACCCACTTGACAGCCATTCGTGGGGTGTTGAGGTGAGGCTAAAAAATTTGATACTTTTATCATCCTCTGCCTCAGTACATTTGGGGCATTTATCGTCACTTTGAGAACTGATTTCATGTGTTATTCTTATGCTTGTTGTTTTTAATGTGTAGGACGAAGATGAAAGAATTTAGGCATCAACATAGATATATTAGACTTGAAGTTTGCATAGGAGTCATAAACGTCAATTGGGAACTACTACGAGTGTGCAAGACTGTATGCAGAGTAAAACATCAACAACAAACAAACCCAATATATTCCCACAAAGTAGTATCTTGAGAGGATAAGTGTACGCAGTCCATACCACTATCTCAGAGTTGAGATAGAGAGGTTGTTTTTGATAGAGACTAAGAATGGAGACTAAAAGTGAGAAAAAATCAAGAAGGAACTAGTACATTGTGATGTACCTAGCGAGGTGGGCCGCGTTGCAAAAGAAGATCGAGGATGATCAAGTAGACAACATTTTGGATCCACGAGACAAAAGGCCTGTCATAGCGCACCCGGTGAGGCAGGACACATCCCGACAGTGCAAAAATGCTGCCAAATTTTGCAAATCGTCTAGTGAAGGGTAGTTTCATTCCAGGGCTTTTAGGAACTTGATACATCATAAACATGATTTTGAAGGTATTATCAAGCCAAGTGAGCAAAGAAAGGAAGAACAACATTTTCATAAGTTTTTCTTTATTGTTCTTTCTTTCATCGAACTCATGCTATTCATGAATTCTTTATCTTGTAATCGAATCATGAGTGGATAAACATTTTAATTCTAGGGTTCTGGCGTCTACTATGCTTATAAAGATTTTGTATTGTTGAGTTGCTTATTTTTTCTGGAGCTCAATTATTTTATTTTCCGGCCAACACTATTGAATGCTATTTGTGGTGTGTAAATTGGACTCGAAAGAGGAAATATGCTTGCGTAATAAGAAAAAGTAGGTACTGATTGTGATCCCTTTTAGGGATCAATTCGCTAACGTGAATATAGAAATATATCCATTAGCCTGACTTAGTTGATACATATAAAACTTCACATACAGTATTCTATGCATTATTGACCGACAACCATAGAAATACAGACGCTAGGAATAGTCGAGTAGTTTTAGAGTTATCTGCAATAAGTAATTAAGGAAAAAAATTAAGCATGTGTATGGGTAACTCAACCGATTGTTAAAATGTCATGGCGCTGGATCATTCCCTCATTTGAATTAAATCCAATGAATCTTCTACTTGCTTAAAATTTATTGTTATTCTTAGTTAAACTTAGTGTAGTAGAACATCATTCCCAAAATTTTTTTGTTACTTGTTAAATAGTTGAAGTAATAATTTAAATTAGACAATTAATTCAACAAGTCCCTGTGAATATCAGAATTTAATCTCCTATATTATTTGTACAACTGTGTATATTTACGAATGCGCTAGTCGTAAATTCACTTTAAATACTTTAATATTAACTTTTTATTAGAATATACTTTGACCATTGACTTTTTTTAGTATATTCATTTTATTTTCTACATGAAAGCAACAATGAATTATAGCATATAGGGGAAATAGTCAATAAAAAGACCAATATCATATTCCGTGTGAAAGTGAAAAAAGAAATTACAAAGACTTGTTGGTAACTTTTTAAATATTAAGAACAAGAATATCAATGTAAAGAACAAGACAGGAAGAACAATAAAGAACAAATAACAAGAGCGCAATATATGATAAGTTTCTTCTTTTCAAGTGTGTAGAAAATCTTCCTCAAGACCTCTATTTATAGTATTACATAGGGGGATTTCAAGAGATGTCATAAACATGACATTAACTCACAAGAAAGTAGAAAAGAATATGGAAAAATGGATGATCAATGAGGAGATAATGGAGGTGTGGAAGTTACTACACTTAAAGAGGATTACACCAAGAACTAATGAACATCCACATTATTATAATCATTTACGAAACTCCCCCTTGGATGTCCATTGGTAGACAATGTGCCTCATTAAAATCATACTAAGACAAAACCCTGTGAAAAAAACCTAGTGAAGTTAAAAGAGTACACATATATTCTTATACACATTGTTTGCTGCCGAGTTACAAACTTTGCCAGGAAAATCTATTGGGACAAAACCTAGGCCAAGGGAAAAAGAGTGCAGCGCATACTTTACTCCCCCTGATGCAAACATTATTTCGTTTCTCGGAAACGGCGCATCCCAAGCTTGAATATCAGCTTCTCAAATGTTGAGGTTTGTAATGCTTTAGTGAACAAGTCTATCAAATTATCGACCGAACGAATTTGTTGAACATCTATTTCACCTTTATTCTCAAGATAATGAGTGAAAAAGAATTTTGCTGAAATGTGGTTTGTTTTGTCTCCTTTAATGTAACCTCCTTTCAACTGAGCTATACATACAACATTGTCTTCATACAATGTAGTTGGAATCTCCTTATTCAGAGTAAATTCACACATTTCGTGAATATGTTGACTCAGCGATCTCAACCAAATATACTCTCGGCTCGCTTCATGAGTGACAATAATTTCTGCATGATTTGAAGAAGTTCTAGCTAATGTTTGCTTCATTGTACACCATGATATAGCTATGTCATGTGTAAATAAATAACCCAGACCAAGTGTTATGTGGATCAGATAAGTATCCTGCATCTGCATAACCAATTATTTTTTATTTGGATTCATTAGAATAAAATAATCTCAAGTCAATGGTTCCCCAAAGATATCTGAATATATTTTTGAAATCATTTAAATATTTTTTATTGGAGACGACCTGAATCTTGACTATAAACTTACCGCAAAATAAATATCTGGTAGAATATTATTGGCAAGATACATTAGTGCCCCAATTGCACTAAGATATGAAGTTTCATCACCAAGAAGTTTTTTATCATTTTATTAAGGTCGAAATAAATCTTTGTTTATATCAAGCGACCTCACAATCATTGGGGTACTCAATGGATGTGATTTATGTGTAAAATTACTTTAAAATCTTTTCAGTGTATGTTGATTGATGGACAAAAATTCTATTTGTCAAATGTTCAATCTGTAGACCAAGACAAAATTTTGTGTTTCTCAGATCTTTCATTTCAAATTCTTTCTTCAAACATTCAACAACTTTTGAATGTTTTTTAGGAGTGCTAATGATATTCAAGTCATCAACGTACACAAGTAAATTCAGATCCAGACCTTCTTACAAAACACAAGGGAAAATAGGGTCATTATTGTATCTTTCTTTTAGCAAATATTTGCTAAGACGATTATACCACATCCCCCCTGATTATTATATTCCATATAAGGATTTCTAAAGCTTTATTGAGCATGTTTCTTGCAAACTTTTATATGCTTCAGGCACTTTGAAGGGTTCTGGAATTTTCATAAAAATATCATTGTCCAATGAGCCATACAAATAGGTCATGACAACATCTATTAGATGCATATCAACCTTTTCATGAACTGCCAGATTTATTATATATATGAAGGTAATTCCATCTACCACAGGAGAATATGTATCCGCATAGTCAATGTCAGACCTTTGCAAAAAATATTGTGCCACAAGTCGTGCTTTATATCTTATGACTTCACCTTTTGCATTTTTTTGCACAAAAACCCATTTGTACCCCATTGGGTTGACACCTTCAGATGTTCGACTATTGGTCCAAAAATTTTACGTTTTTCAAATGAAGTCAATTTCTCTTGAATTGCATTCTTCTATTTTGGTCAATTATTTCTCTATCTAAATTTATTGACATATTTTGATTCCAAATTCTCATCTTGTTGCATTATTTCAGTAGCAACATTGTAAGCAAAAATATTATAAACCACAATATTATTTCATTTCCACCTATTTCTCATCGATACATAACTTATTAAGATTTTTTCATTCTCATTAGTTTCAGGTATTTTAACCTCTTCAATGGTCTTATCATTTGTCTCTTTTCAATCAATTGCCACCATATCGTGTGATTTTTTTTTAATTTTTTGTAGGATTTTTATCCTTGGAACCAATTGGCCTACCACATTTCAAATGTGGCCTAAACTTATTTGCATTAACCACTTGGGATATCGGGACATCAACTCAAACTAGAGCATTTGCAGTTGGAATATAACATTTAGTAACCCTTAGAAGGTTAGTAAATGCATTTGGCAGCTGATTTGCAATATTTTACAAGTAAATTATCTTTTGAACCTCTTTCTTACATTGATTTGTTCAAGGATCTAAATAAGATAATGATAATGCATTCCAATCTATCTCATGTTTCAGTTGCTTATGTTCTCCCCCTAATATTGGATATACTGATCCATCAAAATGACAATCAACAAATCTTTTCATAAATAAATCTCCTTTCATAGGTTCTAAATATTTATAATGGAAGAAGATTCATACCAAACATATATCCCTTACCTTCTTTGGGTTCCCATCTTTGTACATTGGAACATATATCATACACCTAAAAATTTTATGATGAAAAATGTTTGGTTCTTGACAAAAAGTCAACTATAATGGGGAGAATTTATGATAGTTAGATGGTCTTATGCGCATATGTGCTTCTGCATGTAAAATAGCATGCCCCCATATTGAAATAGGACTTTTTTTCCTCATTAACATCGGTCTAGCTATCAATTAAAGATGTTTGATCAATGATTCTGCTAGATCATTTTGGGTGTGAAGATGAGCAACCAGATGTTAAGATTTTATTCCAGTGGACATTCAATAATCATTAAAGGACTGAGATGTAAACTCACCAACATTATCAAGATGAATAGTCTTTATTGCATAATTTGGAAATTGTTCTCTTAATCTTATTATTTGAGCCAACAGTCTTACAAAAGTTATATTGTGAGTTGCTAATAAGCACACATGTGACCATCTTGTAGATGCATCTATCAAGAACATATAATATTTGAAAGTTCCACATGGTGGGTGAAGTGGTTCACATATATCACCCTGTATACGTTCCAAAAATGTAGGGAATTTAATCCCAACCTTAGCTACCGATGGTTTAATAATCAACTTTCCTTGAGAACAAGCAACACAATAGAATTCCTTTGGTTGAAGAATATTTTGATTATTCAAAGTATGCCCATGTGAATTCTCAATAATTTTGTGCATCATAATAAAATCGGGATGACCCAACCGGTCATGCCAAATGATAAATCCATTAGAATCTGTAAATCTTTTGTTTACTATGGCATGTGATTCGACAATACAAATACTTATGTGATACAATCCAGAAGAGAGTGCAAGTAGTTTTTCATGCACAAACTTTTTCCCTGCCTTTAAATTAGTAATATAAAGGTTTCAACCTTTCCTTAATTTGCAGTCTCAATAAGATAGCCATTTTGTCGAATAACCTTGAAACTTAACAATCTTCTTTGAGAATTACTACAATATAATGCATTATAAATGACCAATATTATTTCCCCAGGTAGTAATAATGTCGCTCTTCCATATCCTTCAATTAATTTTGTACTACCAAATATTGTATTAACATAGGCCTTTTTCATAATCAATTCAGAGGAATATTAATTTTCTCATAATATAGTGTGGGTTGTAGGACTATCAAGAAGGCAAATATCTCTATTACTCATTTTTTATCCAATTGAAGATTGGAGAAATTTTATTATCTTCACAAAATAAAACACATGATAATCAATGTGAAATCTCGCAATCTAACAATGAAACTTAAATACTTTTTTTTTAAAAAAGCAGCATAATGGAAAAACATGATAACTAAAAAGAATAACATAATAAAACAACAATATTTATTTTCCCAATAAATTGATCAAGATTTAGGTTTGATCTCCAAAGAAGTCTTCAACTTCCAAATGAGTGATATCATCAAGGCTATCAAAATTATCATCTTTCAAAACCAAATTTGCCTCAACATTGTCATCATATTTTTGTGAAGGTCCTGCCTCATCATCATTTTTGAAAGTCAAGTGTGACTCCATTCGGGCATTAGAAGAGGCCCCACCTGCATTTATCTTTCTTTTGAAATATTCTTGATAGAGCCTAACAAAATGCTTAGGCGCCCGACATTTATTCTTTCAATGGTCTTTCATGCCACAATGATGAGAATTTTCTCTTAAAGGATTATTTTTTAAGATCCATTTGGTTCTCCCTTTTTTAGTTACCACCACCATGATGATTATTGTATCATTCTCTACCATTTCCACATCCACACTATTATTATGACCCCAATCTTGTCATTTTTCATGCTGGCCATGTGCTTGTAGCCCATTTGCTTCTGATAATGGAGTAGCTCCAGTAGGACAAGCTTCATGATTTTACATCAAAAGGGCATTATGTTGCTTAGCCACTAGAAGGCATGAAATCAATTCAGAATACTTCTGAAAGCCCTTTTCATGGTATTGTTGCTGTAATATCATATTTTAGGCATGAAAAGTAGTAAGTATTTTTCCATCACGTACTCGTAATTTATAGTTTCCCCATATAATTTCAATTGGGAAACAATCCTGAATATAGAAAATTATATTCAACAACGATTTTAAAATCTTAAAACCGTAAGGTCATCCACTCCTAATGATCTTGTTATGATTTTAGACTACCCTCTAGTTGTAACATGGTGCTTAAGGCTACAAGTGATCCCAAGCTAACCCATGAATCTGGGATCTACTGTGAGAACTGAATAAAGTAATAACAAAACATCATATACGGAAGCTAAACTGATGAGAAATTTTGTTAAGATGTAATACTGAAACAATACCCAATAAGTCTGAACTGCTTATAAAAGCTGAAAACAAATCTGACTATCAGAAAGCCTCTAAAACTTGAAAAGTTAATGGGAAAACCCCCCAACTAACTCCAACTGACTAAAATATAGGAAGTACTAATAATCAAATAACTTATCCTCGATGGATGGGGACTCACTACAACTACTGCTGAGTGGCACTGGACTGACTAAGGGCAACGGGGAACTAAACGCCTGAACCTATGTTATAAGACAACATAACACAAAAGAGAGTTTGTTATCAGTACTTTGAATGTACTGGTACGTGAAGTAAGGACTAACTAAAGTACATATAGATACTAAGCATGAATGCATAAACATGTAAAATGAATGCAAGACCAAGTAAAACATATGTTGAAATAATCTATAAAACTGAATAACTGATAAACTGAACACTTGGTCATGCAAACCTGAGATGATATGATCTGAATACTGAACTAAGACTGTGGGAGCTATCATTTGAAAAACATGCCCCAATCTAAACTGATTGAGGTCCAACTTATAACCCAAGTTGGAAAGGTGTTAATACCTTACTAACACTGGTTGTGTGGATCCACTAAACTGGTATCCTAAAGCACTAGGGTGTCAGTCCTATACTGGCGGGTGACCCCTAAGAGAGTGTCAATCCACTACTGGTGGGTGACATTTCATAACATACGCTGACTACGTAGTTCTGGAACTTAGGGACTATATCTAAAGGTCTCAGTCCTCTACTGGTGGGTTAGCCTTCATCCTTTGGTTCGTTCGACGTTAAATGCTACCCCCAATTGAACAGACATTGGTATTGATTAAAGTTAATAGGACTCACAACTTGTAATTACTCAATATGTATATGATAATTTAAATATGATGATAAAATCATGATTTGACTGACTCATTTCTTGAAATCAGAAACATGCATAAACATATAGGTATTGAGTATTTATAACCCACCATCACTGAATAATACATTAAATATGATAACATCATCACAATACTATAAGAGAATTTATGATTCGTAGACCCAAGACATTGTATATTTCACTAAACTGATAAAATCCATGATTATGAGTATGGGAAGATGTTAAAGTTATGAGAATAACTTGCTAACATGGTTTAATTCATTAATTGATAATTAACATGGTGTCAACTGAGCATGATATATGTGACTAAGATTATAAAGAATGCAAGAACATAATTCACATGGGAAAACATATTGTCATGGTTTGTATTCATAACTATTAAGGGAAAATATAGTTAATTCATACTTGACATTGAAATTTCAAAAAGAGAGGGAATAGGGTTTATACTTTAAAAATAAGGGATTTTTGGGGACTCAATAAGCGGAAGAAACCCATTGATAAATACCCCACATACTTGAGTTTTCTTGAATTCTTGAAGAAAAATTGGAATTGAGACCTTGGATAGGTGAATTCTTGGAAGAAGGTTTTGACTTTTTTGTGTTCTTGAGAATGGGAGAAGACTGGATATCATAAGCTAATAATGAATGGGGAAAATAATGCCCCTCTTGGATTTTAAGTCATGGATTGGGTGTTTAGGGTGAGGACAAAGTCCAAAATGCCCCTCACACCTTAATGAAGGCTGCACAATTTTACACTGCAGCGTGGCTCAGTTAATATGGAGGCCAGCCTCAGTGACATATTTCTTATTGTGGAGGCTAAACTCTATGAAATGTTTCGTATCGCAGAGAGTAACCTCCATGACACATTGTTGATCGTAGAGACTAACCTCCATGAAATTCTAAAATTGTGAAGGATTACTATCTCTATGGTTCAAAATCACTCTGAACCTCTTTCAAAAATCCCAAAACTCTCTCGGATGACCCTTTTAGCATTACTAAAAATATTTCAACTCATAAATCAACATTTTGAACTCGAGAAGGTCGAAAATAAAATTTTCGGAATCTTAGGGTGTTAGAATGGCCATGTCACCTATAGTTAGTGTGAAATAATTTCTTTGGGACCTTTAAACATGCGACAATAAACTGGAAGTTTGCCTAGGATCTTGCAGGTATTACAATATCTCTCCCTAGGAATCATTTATCCCCGAATGAAATTGTCTGAGCTGTCATACTAGGAAGGGTGAGATCAGGTACTGAATACTTATAAGCTAAATCATGATTAAATAGCTGAATCTAAAACATGATGCATAGACTAAACTGAATTTATAAATGCATGTTATGTCATGAGTATGGATGGATAAATGAGATACAAAATAAGAGAAATAATTTAGGGGAAACCATTACCTTAAGCTAAATCTAAATTCGTAGAAAAAAGATGGGGTACTTGGCTCATATATCAGTTTCTGCTTCCCAAGAAACTCGCTCAACAAACTGATTCCTCCACAAAACCTTTACCAAGGAATCTTTCTTATTTCTCAACCTACGAATCTAAAGGTCAAGGATTTTAACTGGACTTATTTATAGGAAAGGATATTTTTCACGCCCATGCCCTCTAAAAAAACGACAGAAGCTAGGGATCCAATGCATTTATTTATCAAAGAGACATGTAACACCGGATGCACTAATATCAATTCTGCAAGCAAATCTAACTCATTAGCTACCTTCCCAAAATGGCTTAAAATCCTATATGGGACATCATAGCGGGGACTGATCTTCCCTTTCTTAGAAAAACTCTTTACCCCTTTTATGGGTGAAATTTTCAAATAAACCAAGTCACCAACATCAAACTTAAGATCTCTTCTCCTCACATCAGCATAGATTTTTTGTCGGTTATGGGTTGTCTTCAACCTTTCTTGAATCAACTGAACTTTCTCCATCACCTTATACACTGAATCTGTCCCTATCAAAGAAGCCTTACCTACTTTAAACCAACCAATAGGAGATATACACCTCCTTCCATAGAGAGCCTCAAATGGAGCCCTCTGAATACCTGTGTGATAGTTGTTATAGACAAACTCAATTAAAGGTAAGTGGTCATCCCAGCTACCCTTGAAGTCGATAACATAAGGCATCAATATATATTCTAATGTTTGTCTACTTTTCCTGACCATCTATCTGAGGATGACAAGTTGCACTGAAATGGACTTGGGTACCAAGACCCTTCTAAAAAGCCTTCCAAAAGTAAGTGGTAAACTGGGCACCTCTATCTGAAATGATGGTCAATAGAACCCCATCAACTTTACCAATTACTTGAGATAGAGTATAGCATAATCCTCAACTGAGTACAAAGTATGAGTTGGCAAGAAATAGGCTAACTTGGTCATTCTATCTACAATAACCCAGATAGAATTATGTTGACAACACATATGAGGTAATCTTATAACAAAATCTATGTTCACCACTTCCCACTTCCACATGGGAATGTAGAAATCCTTAAGAGTACCACAAGGCCTTTGGTTCTCAACCTTAACCTACTGAAAATTTGAACATTTAGCCACGAATTTCACAATATCTTTTTTCATACCATTCTACCAATAGACTTCCCGCAAATCCTGGTACATCGTAGTGGCTCTTTGGTAAATAGAATATTTCATGCCATGTGCCTCTTCTAATATTCTCTGACTCAAATCATCCATGCTCAAAACACATAACCTACCGTGACAGCGAAGCACACCATCTCCTCCTTAGGAATAAACCTCAACTTTTTTAGCTCAAAATGCCTCTTTTAACTTAAGCAGTGTAGGATCTCTATCTTGCTTTTCTTTCACTTCAACCACCAATGAAGATTCCAAACCATTCTGAACCCATATACTACCTTCGGCTAAATCAACCAGCCAAACACGTAATCTAGCAAGATGATGAACCTCACAGACTAAATCCTTCTTATCCTTCTAAACATGCACAACACTTCCCATAGATAACCTACTAAGGGCATCGACCACTATATTGACCTTACCTGGGTGATACAACCCACTCATATCATAGTCTTTAAAGAATTCAAGTCACCTTCTCTGATGAAGATTTAGATCCTTATTATTGAATACATATTGTAAAATTTAATGATTCGTAAACACGTCAATAGGAACCCCATAAGTAGAATACCTTCAAATCTTTAAGGCAAAGAAAACTACTGCCAACTCAAGATTATGTGTCGGGTAATTCTTCTCATGGGTTTGACCTGTCTAGAAGCATAGTCTACGACCTTACCTCACTGCATTAACACACAACTGATACCAACTCTAGAGGTATCATAATAAACTACAAACCCACCTGAACCCTCTGGTAGAGTCAACACTAGAACAGAAGTAAGTTGAGTCTTCAAATGTTAAAAACTCTTCTCCCATGAATTTGACCACTAAAATTTGACTTTTTTCTAAGTTAGTCGAGACATGGGAGAAGTAATAGAAAAGAATCCTTCAATAAACTATCTGTAGTAACCGACTAAACCTAAGAAACTCCTGATATCAAATTGAGAGATGGGCCAAGTCCAGTTTCTCACTACTTTAGTCTTTTGAGGAAAACTGAAATGCTATCACCAAAAATAATGTGACCAAGTAAAGATACTAATCTCAACTAGAGATCATACTAGCTAAAATTAGCGAATAACTGGTGATCCTTAAGGTCCTAAAATATAATTCTCAAATGTCCTGCATGATCACCTACACTATGAGAATAAATGGGATATCATCTATGAATACTAAGATGAACATGTCCAAGTACTGCTTGAACACCCTGTTCATTAAGTCTATAAAAGCTGCAGAAGTATTCGTTAGTCCAAAAGACAACAAGAAATTTGAAGTGACCATATCGAGTTCTAAAGGTTATCTTTGAAATGTCACATTCTATGATTCTGAGCTGTTGATAGCCGAATCTGATGTTTATCTTAAATAAATTGCTTGCACCCTAAAGTTGGCCAAACAAGTCATCAATCTTGGGGAGATGATACTTTTTCTTGATCGTGACTTTGTTCAATTGATGGTAGTCGATGCACATTTTGAGAGAACCATCTTTTTTGAACATAAAAAGTGCACATTGGGCCTGATGAAATCCTTATCTAAGAGGTCTTTCAATTGTTCCTTCAATTTCTTAAGCTCAGCTGGAGTTATTCTGTAAGGAGAAATTGAGATAAGCTAGGTATCTAGGAGGAAATCTATTCTAAAGTCAATTTCCCTTTCAGGAGAAATTGCAGGAAGATTTTTATGAAATATTTTTGGAAACTCATTCACTATTGGGATTGACTCAATACTCGGAGTTTCAAAATTTGAGTCCTTGACTCAAAAGATATAGTAAATATAACCCTCAGATATTATCTTTCTTTCCTTAACATAAGAGATAGACTGATCAATAGGCATTGAGATACTACCCCTCCACTCTAAGATGAGCTCATTAGGAAACTAAAACTAGACAATTCTATTTCTATAATTGATTGAGTCATTGCAAGAGTGGATCCAATCCATGATGAGAATGAAATCAAAATTAATCCATCTTTAATTCTATGAGGTATATTGAGGTAACTTTTTGAGATACTGTGATCGGGAAATTTTTGTATACCCGTCTGGCTATAATAGAACTACCGACTAAAGTAGACACTGAGAAGGGTTCTGCTAAGATTTTGGGACTAAACCCAAAGTATACTTCTATATAGGGAGTCATAAAAGAAAGTAAAGCTACAGGCTCTAACAATGCATAAACATGAAGATGAAAGAATTGGAACGTACTCGTAACCATATCAGGAGATATCTCCTGATCATGTCGATTCTGGAAAACATAAAGATGATTCTGAAGTTTCCCATTAGTGGTACTAGAAGTGGCGTCCTGCTGTGTTGGGTGACCTACTGGAGCTGACAAAAAACTAGATTCACCTGGTTGATAAAAATCGTAAACCTTCTGGGCAATAACTGGGCAATCCCTAATCTTGTGGCCTGGCTTGCTTTATCCAAACATGTATCACTACCTGTCCTATAATTCTCCTTATGATTTTTACCATATCTCCTACAAAATAAATTGGTATGACCACTATTTACGCAACCCTAGGACTTAGAGCCTGGCGCTCTATCCCAATTGTTCTGCCTGGAGCACTGGCTAAAGATGGGGCTAGAGCCAAAAACTTCTGGCATAACTAAGAACGACTCCTACCGTCTAACTTTTGCTGTGAGAAGTTGAAAATACTTGTTCTGGCCCTCTTATTCTCTCATCCCTTCTGTTTGACCTTTTGCTCCACAATATCCTGAGCTTGAACCATTAGTCTAGAAAGGTCCATCTCTTTAATCAGCATGGTAGTCCTACACGCCTTGACTACATTTTTAGATACACCGAACACAAACTTACTTCTCATGGACATAGTGTTAGGCACCATAGTCGAAGCATACCTCGCCAACTGAGTGAACTTGAGCAAGTATTCCCTTACACTCATGCTACCCTGCTTTACAATTATAAACTCTTGAACCTTAGCTTCCCTAAACTCTGAGGGGAAGAACCTATCTAAGAAATATATGGAAAACTCCTCCCACTCTATTGATCCTACATCAATAACCTTGTCCTCCTTCCACTACTTGAACCAGGTGTGCTAGACCCTACAGCTGGTAAGAAGCTAAGTCTACACTCTTACTCAAAATGATACCCAAGATGTCTATCACTTTCTACACCCTATCTAGACAGTCCTTTAGATCCTCCTAAGACTTAAATCCAGAAAACAAAGGGGGATTCATCTAAGTGAATTCTCATATCCTGGCTTCAGCTGTATTCAACACTCGATTGGATGAGTAACTACCTACTAGTTTTTTTGAGCAGTTACAGTATAAGCCAAAGCAGTAAAAGAGGCCCTAAATTCAGCGTGAGAAATATGTTCATTTAGGTGATCTTTTTGAATAGGTAGTAGTGTGGGATGATCCCCATTGCTTCTTCCATTATTTCTTCTGGTGGGCATTGTCTGTAAACTAACAAAGGATGAGTTAGAAACAAAAAGGAATTCAATTTATTGTACATGAACCATCAACCTAGAAAACTCTATCTCCTTAATCAACATAGTTGTTCTACACTCCTTGAATATATCATCTAACACACCAGATGCAAACTTACTCATTCTGGCCCTAGAGTCAGCCACCATAGTTGGAGAATGCCTTACCAACTAGATAAACTTGAGTGCGTACTCCTTCACACTTATGTTACCCTGCTTTAGATTTATAAATGCCTACTCCTTGGCCTCTCTCAACTCGAATGGGAAGAATTTATCTAAGAAGGCCATAGCAAACTCACCCCACTTTATAGGCCTTGCCTCAACACCTTTGTCCTCCTTCCACTACTTAAACAAAGTATGAGACACTACATGTAATTGGTAAGTGGCTAATTCATCACTCTAACTAGAAGTAACGCCCATGATTTCTATCACTTTCTGTAAACCATCCATAAACTCTTACGGATCCTCCTCAGACTTAGACCTAGAAAATAATAGAGAATACATCCCAGTGAAGTCTCAAATCCTAGTTGTTGTCATGCTCACTACTAGATTGGATAGAGAAACAACCTACTAGTTATTATAAGCAGTAATAGTCTTGGTGCCAAAATGGTGAAAACAGTCCTGAATTCGGCATGGGAAATATATTCGTTTAGAGGGTCTTGCTGAACAAGTAGTGGTACAGGTTGATCCCCATTCCTTCTTACATTATTTTTTTGGGAGGCATTTTCTAAAAATGTATGAAGTACGAGTTAGAAAAGGGAGTTCAATATAGGTCACAATATTTAGCATGACAAGAATACTGGAAGAGGGGAAACTTTCCTAAAATGCCCAAGAATCTACTCAATGCGTCTTTCAAACACCTCAGGAAACCTTAAAACCTAGCTCTAATACCACGTTTTTTAACGACTCAAGACTACCCATTAGTCGTAACACGGTGCTTAAGGCCACAAGTGACCCCAAGCTAACCCATGAATCTGGTATCTACTGTAAGCACTAAATAAGGTAATAATGAAAGTTCATATATGGAAGATAAATTGATGAGAAATTCTATTAATATGTAACACTGGAATAATACCCAATAAGTCTGAACTACTGATAAAACCTAAAAACAAATCTAACTATCTAAAAGCCTCTAAAACACGAGGATTTGCTAGAACAAACCCCCAACTAACTCCGACTAATTGAAACAAAGAAAGTACTTAAAATAGGTGCAAATAACTTGTCCTCGATGGATGAGGACTCACCACAACTACTGTTAAGTGGCACTATAAAGATTAAGGGTGATCGGGGAACTAAGCATCTGAACCTGTGTTATAAGACAACATAGCGCAAAAGAGAGTATGCGATCAGTACTTTGAATGTATTGGTATGTGAGATAAGGACTAACTGAAGTACATATAGATACTAAGCATGAATGAATAAAAATGTAAAACAAATGCAAGACCAAGTAAAACATATGCTAAAATAATCTGTAAAATTGAATAACTGATAAACTGGACACTTGGTCATAAAAACCTGAGCTGATGTGATCTGACTACTGAACTAAGACTATGGGAGCTATCATTTAACCAACATTCCCCAATATGAACTAACTAGGGTCCAACTTGTAAACCCAGTTAGAAGGGTGTCAGTACCTTGCCACGGGTACTAACACTAGCTTATGGATCCACTAAATTGGTGTCTTGAAAGACTATAGTGTTAGTCCACTAGTGAAGGGTGACTCCTAAGAGAGTGTCATTTCTCTATTGATGGGTGACATATCATAACCTATGCTGGCTATATAGTTCGGAAACTTAGGAACAACTACTAAAAGTCTCAGTCATCTACTGGTAGGTAAGCCTTCATTCCTTGGTTTGCTCGGTGTAAATCGTACTCCCAACTGAACTGACACTGGTATTGATTAAAGTTAACAATAATCACAACTGGTAATTACTCAACATGAATACGATAATCTAAATATAATGATAAGATCATTATATAACCGACTTGATGTTTGAAATCAGAAATATGCATAAAAATATAGGTATCGGGTGTTCATAACCCACAACACTGAATAATACATTAAATACAATAACATCATCATAATATTGTAAGAAAATTCATAATTCCTAGACCCAAAACATAGTATATTTCACTAAACTGATGAAATCCATGATTATGAGTATGAGAAGATGTTAAAACTTAGGAGGACAATATTCTCACATGGTTTAATTCATAAATTGATAATTAACATGGTGCCAACTAAACATGATATGGGTGAATGAGATTATAAAGCATGTAAGAACATAATTCACATGGGGAAACACATTGTCATGGTTTGTATTCAAAAATATTAGGGGAAAATTTAGTTAATTCATAATTGATATTGAAATTTCATAAAAAGAGGGAAAAGAGTTTATACTTGAAAAATAAGGGTTAATACTTGACATTGATTTTTTCGCGTTCTTGAGTATGGGAGGAGACTGAATATCATAAACTGATAAGGAATGAGTAAAATAATGCCCCTCTTGGGTTTTAAGTCATGGATTGGGTGTTTAGGGAGTGGAAAAAGATAAAAATTCCCCTCACACCATAATGAAGGTTGTATGATATTACACTGCACTATGACACGATGACTATTACGGAGCCCAGCCTCCGTGACAAGCTGCTTATCATGGAGGCTAATCTCCTTGAGACACTGCATATCGTAGAGACTAACCTTCGTGATACACTAAAATTGTGAAGGCCTACTGCCTCCGCAGTCCATAATCACTCCAAACCTCTTTCAAAAATCTCAAAACTCTCCCGTAGACCCTTTTAATATTCCTAAACATATTTCAAATCATAAATCAACGTTTTGAACTTTGAAAGGCTAAAACTAAAATGTTCAAAACCTTGGGGTGTTAAAATGGCCATGTGACTTGTACTTAGTGTGAAATAAATTCTTTGGATCCTTTAAACATGCGACATATAGATGGAAGCTTGTCTAGGATCTTGTGGGGTATTACAGAGCTCGAGGCAGTACCGTCGCCTTTAGGTGGTCATACCTTCCCTTCAAATCAGTCCACAATTCAAGTAGATCTTTCACTATCTGGTATTCAACCTTCAGTCTTTCATCCAGATAATGATGAAGGAAAATCATATCCTTGACCTTGTCCTGACTCGATGCTCCATTATCCAAGGTAATAGTATCACAAAGACCCTTTGCAGCTAGGTGAATTTCAATGTCAAGAACCCATGACAAGTAATTTTTCCCGGAGATGTCAAGTGTCAAACGCTCAAGCTTTGATAAATTCGAATGATGAAAACTATCATAAAATACAATTAAGTTAGACAAACATACAATAACATAATATCAAAACAATAAACTTTTTTTATTCACAAAAAGTAATCAATTTTTTAAATTTTAACTTAATATTCTGAGAACTTTTTGATTATTTATAAATTAAATAAATAATACAAGAAGATAACTTTAAAAAAAAATAGAAGCAGTTAGATAGAGAATATAATATACCTTCAAATATTTCACAAGAAATTTAACAACATTATGTACCCGACAGTGTAAAATATAAGATATATTCTTATTGCCTTGGTAAAGCTCCTATAGAAGACTTGAGGAATTTGAACTTCGTGCTGAAAATGTTTTTCAGTATTAAGAATAAGAATATCAAAGTAAAGAATAGGACAAGAAGAACAATAAAAAATAAAATAACAAAGGAGCAATATATGATAAGTTTTTCTTTTCAAATGCATAGAACATCTTTCTCAAAATCTCTATTTATAGTATTACATAGAGAGATTTCAAGAGGTGTAATAAACATGACATTAACTCATAAGAAAGTGGAAAAGAATATAGGAAAATGGATGATCAATGAGGAGGTAGTAGAGGTGTGGGAGTTACTACACTTAAAGGAGGAATTACACCAAGAAGTTATGAACATCCACATTATTATAATTATTTACAATAGTAACTTGTTAACGTACTATTGCATAGCATGAAATTAATTAATTCATGCTAAATTAACTGAACTAAAGCAAAACTTTTTCCAACAAAAATTCCAAAAGGGCAAGGGAGAAATTGAAAATTTCAAATCAGCAAAAGTGTTTGCCTACTCATGTCTTTTTTTAAACATACAAAATATGTCAATTAATGTAAAAAGGTAAGGTGTGAAGCTAGCCAGGCCTGACTGTGTGAGCTAATCCCAATAGTTTCCTTCACTGACACTGCAAGACGGGTGGGTGTCTAGGGATAATAAATTAAGGGTGATATAAAAGTTTTAAAATAAAATTGTGGCGGCTTAACTTTTAAATTATTGATTAGGGATGACAAATATTAAATTAAGGATTAAGGGGTTTGACTCATGTATGCTAGTTACCCTCAGAGTTTTTTTTAGTTTACATATTTTCCCATCTTATAAAATCCTAATAATTAAAAAAGGCAGCACCACCCAGCAGACACACACAGAGGCGGCTCTCCTTATTTCTTATTTTCCCTTGCTTCTTCGCTGTCGCAACTCAATTTGGTGCCATTATTGTCATTTTTGTTATTGTTGTTTATTGTTCTTCTCTTTTTCTTCTCGATCTTCTTGTTCTTGTTGTTGTTCTTCTTCTTTTCATATCCACTGTTGTTATTGTTGTTGTTGTTGTTATTGTTGTTGTTGCTGTTGTTGTTGCTGCTGCTTCTTCTTCTTCTTACTTGAAATTTTTGGATCTCATTTTATTTGTTTATCACTGGAAATTATCTCATAGGTTATTTTAGTAAGTAATATAATGATTTTTAGTTTAATTTCTCATATGGGTATATTTGCTGGTTTTTCAGCAATTTATAATAGCATATGCAATAGCTATTATACTCATTTATAACAGTCGTTGGATAGTTTCCACTACTGTAAAAAATTATTAATTTTAGCCAAAGATATTAGATGGTCGCATTCTAGAGATATTTTAATGGTTGAGGTTCAATGGAGACACTGTCCTATTGAGGAGGCTACTTGGGAGATCGAGTTTGACATGTATAGTAGTTACCCTCGACTCTTTGCTGATTCAAGTATATTCTTATTTTTTAGATTGATGACGCACTAGAGTTTTAGTAGTGGATATTATAATGACCTAATTTATGAAATTTATCTTTTGATGTTATTTGATGATTTTGTCCTTCTCCTTAGTTGCTACATTTTGATTTTTGGTGTGGGAATGATCGATACGATTCCTTATGTGATTGAAAATGTTTTGGGAGAGTTTGTGGTTTTAAAGACTTTAAAATCTATATAGTTGACTTTGATCAACATTTATTGTTCTAAGTGTCAAATGGTAATTTGGATAGTATCACTGGATTCAAAATTTCAAATTTGAGTTAGCAGCAGAATTGGTTTGAGTTTGGAACATTTATTTTGCATTTTGATTGTTTGTTTGAAAATTTGCCCAAAAAAGAGTCTTGGGGGCTGATTTATTGCAAACAATCTTTTTTTTCTCAAAAATTCAACATCCACATTGAGTTTGGAATGTCAAAAATAAATGGGTAGCATAAATAATTTATTTTTGTGAGGTCCTAAATAAATCTCGAGAATCTGTTTGAAGGTTTTGAAAATCATACACATCAATATTTGTATTGATATCTGGTGCCTGATACGTCCTTCTTTGTGAATGCATCCACCATCTACGAATGTGGAGAATGATATTTTTCTTTATCACAATTGTAAGGTGCGTTTCATTATTGCAAAGAACAATTGAAGTCGGTTCAGGTTTCCCCCTTCTTTGTGAAAGTGATGAGATTTTTGTGAATGCGTTGGTTTGGGTCATGGACCTTTGTGAAAGTCATGACTTGACCACAAACGTGAAGGTTATTTAGTTTTCTTAGTCAATGTTAATCCTGTGAATGAGAAGGGTTGATCATGTTTGCAAGGTACTATTCACAAAATAGTATGAATGCTTAATTTTTATTATTTTTCATAATTTTGGACATTAAGCTTTGGGTTTGGGCAATTTTGTAATGACCCTCTAGATCAATTCCTTGATGATGTGCATTTTTGACATTTTGAGCCATCCCATGGAGGTTATATGTCATTGGTAACTTATAAAAACTATTGGTTCGATTATCAAAAAGTTCCTTTGTGTTCTAGGTTTATCTCCTTATTTTGAAGCTTTTGTTATTAAAGTATTGGTCTCGATCAAAATTCCTTATAAATGACCTCAGATGAGGATTTTGATAGTCTAATTAGCTTCAAAACATTAATTTTAGGCTAGAGAGACCCTTTGTTCTGGTCCCAAGTTTATGTAATTGGTTTTGGGCTATTGGGTGGATTCTGTGGAAATGGAACTATAGGTGTAAACCCTACATATAGTTGAAATAATCTCTGATAAAAGTTTTGATGGTTCCATTGAGTCTGAAATACCAAATTTGGCATGGTAGCATAGTTTATTTATGCACATGGAGTTCCGAACAAATCTTGAGCACCCGATCGGAGTCCTTTCCTACTTAGCCAAATCTAGTGCATGCCACCATCTCGTACAACTACTTAATCGGACCTTTGGAAGCTTCACAGTGGTTTCTTAAGCGACTAGTGGATCGCTTTAGCGATCGACCTTGGAGCCGTACAACCGCTTAAACAATGGCCTTGCCTCTTAAGCGGAGGTCATTTAAGCGGTACTTGACTGCATAAATGAAGGCTTGATATTTTTTGGGGGATAGCTTAAGCGATCATTTTACCGCTTAAGCGATCATCGGGTCACTTAAGTGGTATCTACAGGGGATTAAATCCCTTTTTTACCCAAATTTTCCATCCATTTTCTCACTATTTTCCACCTTCTTGAGATCTTGAAGAGAGGAAAGAGTGGGGAATCATCCATTGAATCTAAGGTAAGTTAGCCTAAAACCTTGGTCATTTCTTATTATTTTTTCCCATCAATTTACATCCCATTTCATAGTAAATTCTTAGAAATTAGGTCATTAAATCCTCAGACCTTAGGGGCTGACTCGGGCCCCAATTTATTCCGCATTTGTACTCAACTTTTGAGGATACATTACTTGTCCTTCAAGGTACCTCGTGATAGATTCAATTTGTGATTCCATTTACGGGTTCTGGGGGCCTGTTCTTGACTTAAATTTTGACCCGACCCTTCATATAGTAATATGGGTCTCATTTTATTCCTAATAATATGTAGATTACTATTTAAATAGCTTAGTAGTATTTTGGGATCGTGGAGCAAAAGGGAACGATTTGTGGATGACTCAAGACTAGTGATTCTGCATCGAGGTAGGATTCGATATAGGATTCTTCAAAAGATAAAGCATGATATATATTGTATGTTAGGTAAGGATGTTAGGATATGATTATGAATAGAATACCAAGAATTAGCCTAATTTAGGAGTTTGGGAGTAGAAGGGTGAACCGACTCTTAAGATGAAATACTTGTTATAACTATAGGATCCTGTTACCCTAGGTTTTTAGCATGTTGATCATAGATGAGACTAAGGACTACTTTAGTATAAGGTTTATTACTTGACTTGGTGTATTATCATAGGTTTTCAGACTATAGTATTGATATTATGCTAGTTATATACTATTGGGCTCGAGGTGGTGGTTACGATACCAGTTGGACTCTAAGTCAGTATTTGATCTTTATAAAGGACTTGGTTTTAGTCTATGGGCTCTTAGATGTTCCTGATTATATTGTTTGGATATTGGTGATTGCATGTATAGATTATGGTACATTCACGCTCACTTAGTGGTATGGTTTCAACTAAAATCTAGGTTTTACTACTATTTTCCTAAAAAGGGATTATTCTTAATTTTCACTTTTAAAATAGATTATTTCATAACGAGAATCATACCACTTTATTGAATGACTTATGAGCCTTTGGAACTAAAAATGATGTTTAAGAAATTTGGTCGAGATAGATCTCGGACCATGGTTTTACCACTACTATTTACTTTGATCGTGAGATATTTAAACCTTTTCTACCACATTATGATAATTTAGTCTCGAAGTTGACCTCAAGTAACAAATTTATAGATATACTTTCGTTTAGCCATATTTTAAGTCCATGTATTTATTATATATACCTATCTTCAGTATTGGATGGATAAGACTGATGATAATGTTAGATATCCTAGATCAGGACCAGGTCAGTATATATAGGTACTCCCAAACCCTCTAGAAGACCCTTCATCTATTAGTCGTCATGTCGAAGAAGAGAGGTCTTCGTAGGTCATTCCTTTGTGACTCATTGAGCTGGAGATGTAAGCACTGACACGTTATGGCACTTGGATCAGTCATAGTATTATGGATTTACTTGTATTCATTCATATATGTGCATTGCCTATCACCAATATGTTATTTGGTTCCTATATCTATTGTTCTAGTTGAGGGTTGCATAGGTACATGTTATGAGTGTTGTTTGTTGAATGTTGATTTACCTTACAGTTTATAGGGCCCAATTAGGTATTATTTATTCGGACTACCCAATTACTTTATTATTGTTATTATGGTTAGTTTGTGGAAAACTATTTATAAATTGATGTTGAGGTTGGAGGTATGATTTTTGTACCTTTCTTTTTATGGTTATTATTATTATGGATATTTATCTTACTATTAGATATTATGATTAGGGACCCTGATTATGCCAACACTATTTTTCTACTTGATTAGGATGTCTTTAGATGCTAGGTTTACTACCTTAGGTTGTTACCTTTGAGTTATCCTTGTATACTTATATTTATATACATATATTTAGCTATGATATTACCATATATCTCTCTCTTCCTTGGTTTATTCATATTTTATAAGCAATCCTTGGCCTTGTATACTACTATATATCCTTTCTCCACTCTTTACTTTTATATTGGCCAGTGATATGTGGTATAGTCCCTTAGTTCCTGAATATTTCTAGAATAGGATAGTTTATCCTTATTACCTCTAGTTTTGTTATGTTAGCTTTCTGAATAGTTGCCTATAGTTTATAATCCTGCTTTGCATGTTATTTATATTTGCATTATCTTTGGATCTCGGTCGGCAATTTCCTACTAAGTACCACATATTTGGTACACGTACTACATTTCTGTAGCCTACAGATACGTTGGTGTGTGCATCATACAGAGTATCTATGGATTGGATATTTGCAGTGAGCTCCTGACATTTAAAGATTCTACTCTCCCTCTTATGTGTTAGATCGATCTCTATATTCTATTTAGAGATAGGTTGTACCTGTATATTTATTTGGTATTCGACTTTCTACTCTTGTTGTATTAGAATCTCTTGTATTGATTCCAATAGATTTTGGAGTTTCCTTATATATATTAGTCTTTTATCTTATTTATTCTGTTATTTTCTTCCATTTCTCCTAATAGTGTGTTACCATCTGTTCCAAACTATGGGTTTGCTTACCTACTGGTAGGTTATAGTAGGTGTCATCAT
The DNA here is from genome assembly GCA_030864215.1 of Capsicum pubescens. Lineage (NCBI taxonomy): Eukaryota > Viridiplantae > Streptophyta > Magnoliopsida > Solanales > Solanaceae > Capsicum > Capsicum pubescens. The sequence continues at coordinate 339,512,911 of CM061548.1, forward strand.
GACCTAAGAAATTGGGTCATGACAAATTAGTATTAGAGCCTATGTTTATTAGTGTGTTGGTACAAAAGCTAAGTTCCTAGTAGACCATGCGTATCGGTATGGAGATGTCTATATTCTATCTTTGGGATGCTATAAGTGATTCTTAAGAAATTCTATTCTTGACTCCTTGTTGTATGTTTGTATTTCTATAAGCCTTAAGTATATTTCATGACTCTATTTCATTCCAGATAGATGATACAAGGATTTAAATAGATGCAAATGGGACTTCAACAAATGTTTCTATTGCTCCAATGCAACATTAAACTAGGGAGTTAGAGGTTAATATCAAAGATCTTCAGTGTCAGTCGGAGGATTTAGGGCCATCCAAGGCATCGGTAGGGTTTGAGACTACTTTACCCTTTCAAGATTCAGCATTAGGGATTCTAATGCCTTTTACAAATACCTTAAAGCCAGATATAATGTTTGATTTATCGAGTAGTTCTCATACCCGAGTTGGGTTTATTGGTGTTTAGAAAGGTTCCTTATCAATTGCAGAGTATGAGATTGGATTTCATAAGTGGGCCAAACATACTCCTACGCTATATCTATTAGAGCATGACATAGAGTGTGGCTTTATTGGAGAATTAGTTGTGCCGCTCTATTTGACATCAGATTATTTGATAACAGTTGGGTTTTGTTTCTTCTGGGTTGTTAATCATGTGAGGGACACAGAGAGTGCATGTATGGAGACTTATGGAGATGGCGATAAGAGGCCATGTCATCAGTACAGAGTTATTGGTATTCCATCTAAGAGTAGAGATCCTCCCGATGAGGATCATCTTTAAAAGCTGACAAGTTTCTCACAGGTAGAGTCTTAGGCCATAGGTGGCTCTGAGATAAGTCTAGTGGTCACAATAAAAAGAGTTCTCGTCAGACCTTGTAGAGTAATTAACATGGATCTTTAGGCTGTGGCAGTTGTTTTATATCGGTAGGGCAATACCTCTGAATATTCTAAAAGCTTGTTGTGGTTGTGGAGAAATTGGTCATTAGTCTAGTGAGTTCCCTAAATGTGAGTTATTTGTTCAAACAGAGTTAACATATTTTCTGTCAGCCTAGAGTTCTGAGGTATGCTATGATTACGGAAAAAATGGTCATCTTAGTAGAGAGTATCCCTGACATTAGTTGGTAAAGTAAGTTTGGATTAGCTCATGTTTCTCGCCAGGTTAGAGCTTTAGGAGTTTTCTATGACTATAGAGATACCGGTTACTAGTTCAAAGAGTATCCTCGACGCAAGATTTTTTGTCATTTAGATCATCCAAATCAGTCTCATGGTATTATGTCACCTTCAGTTAGAGGTAGTGCACCTGGTGCCTTAGTTGATGATTTAAATACTCAGTTCGGGTGTGGAACTGCTCAGATTTGTACTCTCTCGGGCATATTCAACTTATGACTTCAAATTCCTTCTTTTTTTATTTCCTGACTTTACCTTCTGCTTGATTTGAATTGGAATTTTCATACTTATCGATCTTTATGTGCCTTGGTAGGTTTATATTGATTGTTGTGTGCCTTGGTGTAGAGTTTATGATTATTTAACTACCACTGTAGATGATTTTTTTAGCAGTAAATAACATGAATTAGTATTGATATTACCCTAAGGTGGAGCATTTGGGTTTGAGTCCTATTTACCGTGGCATATTGGCCTTTTTATGGCTATAGTGGTACTTGTCATTGAGTTTCATTTTTGGTACCATCCACTCCTTATATTGGCATTTCTATTGATATTGTTATTATTGCAATTGTTTGATATTGATCAATCCTTGCTTAATTGGTGGCTAGACTAGCATTACCTAGTTAGAATTCTCTTTCTCACAGTTCGTGTTCATTGGCCTAGGTAGCTAGCTTGGTTGGAATGTTTTCTCTCCTTAGTGATATGATTTAGGTTGGTTGTTTTCCTTCTCTAGTTATGAGGTGGAAGTTAATGTAGGTTGGCCTTTTATGTTTTCGTTATGGTGCTAGAGTTGTCAATTTGGCTTTATTGTCCATTTTTTATTTTGAGGTTTTAGGGCTTGCCTTCTAGTTTGCTAAGATTTTAGCATCGGCTATACTTCTCTTTATAGACCATTTTGAGGTTGAATAGTTTGGGATTTGTTCATCTAATTTGGCTAGTTCGACTCCTGGTGAATGTTTGATCTTGGTATTGGTGTGGAGTTGGATATTCCGTTCTTGCAGTGATGTGGTTCTTGTTCTAGTGGAGTTAAGGGAGGTAAATATAGGTGATCTTTCCTATGACCGCTTCTTAAGTTGACAAATTAGGAATTTGTTATGATGCAATTCGTGGTTTAATTGAGTTAAAGTTGGAAAAATAATGGAATTTGGGAAATCCTCATTTTGGCATTTGTTCGGCCTAGTTAAACTTCGAGGGGTGCTTTTCCTTGGTGATATGTACCCATGGGTATTCATTGTTGAGATGGAGCATTGTGACCAGCTTTCGGATAAGGTTGCATTTCTCTTAATTGTTAGAGTTTTTGTTACCATTAGTACGGTTTGCAGCCCTGGTGAGTTTTTAGGTATTCTTTGATGATTCATGCATTCTAAAAGATATGGAGTTGACTGCTTGTGCTTCTAGCCTGTGGTTTATCTTCCACTATGATTTCGGTTCTCAGCTACCTTTTATGTATTGCTCTGACAGAAACCATAAGGATATACTTAATTCATGAGAGTATGGTTAATTTAGGTATTTGACCTTAATTCAGACTTATCGGCTTTGGTTTTGGATTTGACGTCGTGGAATTACCTCTTGAGGGTTATGATAGATTTAGAGTGTGGATTCATGCCTATCTACAAGATTTTTGATGGTTGAGATCGAGTTATTCAGACTTGGTGTTGAAGTTTTTGCTAGGGGTTGTAGAGTTTGGGTGCAACCTTTGTTTTCAAATTTGTTTCAGTTGGGGTTTTATCTGTAGGCTGGCTACACCTACTCTTTTAGCTACATGTTTGGTCTTTTCGGTTTGGAGGGATTGTGGCTAATAAAAGTTCAAACGATAGCCCTTTGACACTTGAGGATGGTTTTCTCCAATCTTGACCTTGATTTTTAACTTTTGTCAAAATTTTGGATTATCTACTCAGTAAAAGTAGTGTACTCAAGTTGGGCTTATCATGGTTTTATCCTTAGTTGGTAGAACATCCTGGATGAATCATTTAGTGGTGAATGTTTGTGCTTCAAACTCTCGACTGCTAGTTTTGAGGGTCATCTGAACTAGTTATAACATTGGCTGTAGGTTACAGACATTGGTCATCCCCATTTGTGTATCTAGCTAGTACCTTATGGGATTACCCTTATGTTTGTCATTATGGACTTTGGTGGATGACCTTTAGTTCTCTGAGTTTAGTGTGATGGGGTTGCGTGAACAGGACTCGGGTTACCTTATGCTTAGTTTGGAGTGGATGACAGGTTTGGATGGACAAAAAAAGGTTAGATTTTGCTATTAGAGTTGTTTGCATGATTCATTCCTTGGATTACCTTTAGTTTAGATGAGTTCTCACTTAGTTGTGCTAGTATTAGTACTGTATCAGTGTGGCGTGGCTTACATTTATGTGCATTAGCCATCCTAGTTAGAGGCTAGTTGGTTGTTAAGGTAGAATTTTGGTTATTCGATAAATGAAGAAAGAAAGGTGGTTAGAATAGGGATACCTATGGTAAATTCTTTGGAAGCATTGTTTCTTCTTAGAGGTTATCAGGGGAGTCTTGCTTGAAGCATACGAGTCTAGTACCTCATCCCTTTGAGCTTTCATGATCTTTCTATCCAGTGACTTTCACGGACGAAAGTCCTTTTAGTAGTAGATATTGTAATGACCCTCTAGGTCATTTTGTTGTTACACATATTTCCATCATTTCGATCCTTCCCAAGTGGCTATAGGTTATTTGTTTCTTCCTAAAACTGTCAATTTGACTATTGGAAAGTTACTTTGGGTTTTAGGCATATTTCCCTATTTTGGAGCTTTTGTTATTAAAAAATTAATCTCAGACCAAAACTCCTAGTAAATGACCTCGAATGAGAATTCTGACAGCGCCATCAACTTTGGAACATTGATTTTAGGCTAAAGGGACCCTTGGTTCAAGTTCTGAGGCTTTCGGACTAATTTTGGTCTATTGGGTGGATTCTATGGAAATGTAAATATATGTATGTGCCCAACACTTAGACGAAACGATCTCAGAAAAATGTTTTTATTTTTTCATTGAGTCCAGAATATGAATTTGGCATGGTAGCATAGTTCATTTGAGAGAATGGGGTTTCTATCGAATCTCGAGCACCCGGTCAGAGTCCATTTGGACTTAGCAAACTCTAGTGTGTGGCACCATCTGGTGCAGTACTTAAGCGGACTTGTGGTCACTTAAGTTGTAACACCCCAAAAAATTCACGCCAACATTAGAACCATGCTTTAAGTCAATACAAAATCAAACCTCATGTTTTGGTAGTTTTATTAGTGATTTAGACACATACTAAAGTAGCAAATAGCTCCTAGCTTATAGACAAGTTAAAACATTTCTTCGCGATTAAATTCTTGTGAAGAGTATAACTATATTCCTCTTCAAATGAGTATAACGTTTGGGTTACTAATATTCTTTGAGATTAAGACCCACCAAAAGATAGACAATTAAATTAGCTTTCCAACGATACCAATTTTGCCTTACTTGGATATCGGGGTAAAAAGTTATGGTCAAATTACTGAAGCACTGTCAAAGCAGCCAGTGACTACGACTCCTGATGAAGACTCGTAGTCAGACCCTACAAGTCGTCAGGAGTCGTCATCGTCATAGAAGTCGGGGCTGAAATTTGGGTTCCTGACCATGACTCGTGGCCAGACCCTACGAGTCGTGGACTAACTCATCGGGACTTCTTCCAGGCGTCTTCCAGATGGTTTCTAAGGGTTTTTTTGGTTTTTCAATCTCTTTTAACCCCAAAATTACATTGTTTAAGCTATTTTAAGGCTGAATAGAAATCCAAAACAAACCAAAATCCCTCATTCTCAACACAACTCAAGAAATTGTCTAAGAACATGTGATTTTCTCTTCTCCAAAGCAAGAAATTGGGGGTTTCCATCTCCAAGTTTAAATCCTCAAAACTTCAATTCAACAATCAAAAGTAATCATGTATGTGGGTATTCAATGAGGATCTCTATACGTCCTCATGCCTGAATTATGATTTTTATTACAAAAATTTATGATCGTCATAAACTAGGGTTTTACCCAATTGTTACTCTATGCTTAAATTCAATCCCCTATGATATAATTTTAACTTATAAGCATGTTTTAGTGATTATTCATTATTCCTTAGGCCCAAATTATATCATTAATGTTATTCCCAAATCCAATCATGTTTTAATGATATTAGTTAAGAGTTCAAGCATATGATCAAGCTATATGAGTCTTCTCTAATTTCTTCTAATTATTTTGTAATTAAACCATGAATACATATTTTCCCATAAAAATAGCATCTTCCCATGTTCAAGAATCATTAATTTCCGTATCAAGATCAGTTATTGACTTTTTGGGCTTTATTCATGAAATTTTCTTCTATGATCAACTTTTAATACTGTAACGCCCCGAGAGTACACCCTGGGCATCACACGGTGCTTACAGTACCAAGGAACCACATGCTAATCCATAAGTTGGAACCTGATGTAAGAACTAAGTAAAACTTATAATGACATAACATACGTGGAATTTAACTGAGGAATCATAAGGTTTTAAGTCATAAATCTGATAATATCTGTAAGGCATAACTGATAATACTGATAAAACAACTGATAATGACAACTGAAATGTGAGAAACAGACTAACTGTCTGAAAAGCCTCTACTGACCGACTGAGGAGCTGATGGGACAAACCCCTAACTAACTCTGCCTAAATGGAAATGACTAAAACTAATAAGGTAATCTGAACTAAATAATTTATGTCCTCAAAATATGAGGACTCACCACTGCCATGGATGATAGTCTAGAAAATCTATGTGCTATCTGGGAAGTAAGTATCTGAACCTATGATATGATACATCATAGCGCAAAAAAGGAGTATGTGATCAGTACTTTGAATGTACTGGTATGCTAAATGAGATAGGATGATATGCATGGTTTTATGAACATGAATATTAAGTGTCTGAATATATATATATATATATATATATATATATATAACATGAAGTACTGAAAAGAGTGCATGAAATCTGAAGATACTGAGGATACGTGAAATCTGTAAATACTGAGGATGCATGAAATTTATAAGTACTAAGGATTCTTGACCAAGCATGTAACATATTCTGAATAAAATCTATAAATACTGAAATACTAAAATCTGATAATTGAATCTCTGATATCTGTATGCTATGGTCAAGCATCTGAAACTGAATTACTAAACTGATTACTAGAGTGAGACTGTGGGAGGCATCATCTAATCGACATGCCCCGCTTTGAGATGATTGGGGTCCAACCTGTAACCCCAGTTCAAAGGGTGTTAGTACCCTACCACGAGTACTAACGTTAGATGTGTGGATCCACTCTACAGATGTACTGTCCTGAGGGACTAAGGGTGTCAAGCCTAAACTGACCGCGAGGTAGTCAAGCCTAATCTGACGGGATACTCGTCATATCCTACACTGGCTACAAAGTTCTGGAGTACAAGGACTACTACTAATGACTCTACCTATCTGACGGGGAAGTCGCCATCCCTGCACTCGCTCGGTGCTAAATCCTTTTCCCAATTGAATTGACTCGGAATGTTGAACTGTTCTAAGTTTAACTGATTCTGATGACTGACTGAACTGATAATTCTTATAACACGTTTTGAAACTATTCTAAAGATACTAAGGCTAGGTAAACAACTAATTTTTTGGGTTTTCATAACCCCCAAGACTCAATAGCAATAATAGTAAAATAGTACTTAAGCTAGGAGGACATAACATGAAAGTTTTTATCAAATATGCATTCTTGTAGGCATTGCATCAGACACTTGATATTCATAGTTTAAACTAATCATGGGAATAACATGAAACTTGGAGTAATAGCATGATTTCGACATCAGTAACACTTAATCATGATTTAAATCAGTGAATAACAATATTAGGACATGTGGGGTCTGATAAACAACAATAATTTCATTTAAACATGGTATAGAATTTCAATTCATGGGAGTTCATGGTTAAAATCACTATTTAAAAACATAATAACTTGTAAAGATCATGGCTTTAGATTTTAAAGAAGATACTTGGACTCCATGGATGGAAGGAACCCATGGATGAACACTTAACATACCTGGGTTGATGAATTCGTGAGAATTGATTTTGAATTCTTGAGATTTGATCTTGAATTTTGAAGGCTAGGGTTTTATATTTCAGAAGGAATACTTTTGATTTGAGAGGAATTGAATAAAACAATGACTAAGTAGGCTTTTAGGGCATTAATTTCGTGTTTTGGACTAATTAGGGTCTTAGAAAAAGACCCAACTGCCCCTGAAATAATTAAAAAAAGACCTAACTGCCCCTGAAATAATTAAAAAAAGACCCAACTGCCCCTGAAATAATTAAACATTTTCGTCATTGGAATCTCATTTTTGGGCTTCACCGCGACGCGGTGCCATTACAGTGAGCCACTAGAATTTGGCTGAAACTGTACTCCACGGATAAGTGTGAAATTGTACTTTGACGCGATACGGTGGAATCACGTTGCGTCACTGCAAATTGATGAGTGCGAACTCGCACTCTAGCACAACGCGATACTATCGTGTTGTGTCATTGGAAAAAGACAATTCTGAACTGGCATTTCGGTGCGACACGGTGCTGCTTCTATTAAGCTACTACTTTTATTAGAAGTTCCATAACTTCTCATCCAAGTATCGAATTTGGGAAAAAATAGTATCATTGGAAAGCGAATTCAATTTCCTACAAATTGGTGGGTTGTGAGCTGGAAAATTTGGAGTAGAGCAAAAGATATACTCGTTTGAAGTTGACTAAGGCAACATTCTTATCAAAATTTTAATCGGTAAGGGTTATTTTGATTCGTCTAATAGCTGGGAGTTATTTGAGACCCTAATATACATCAAACTAACTCATAAAACTATCAAAAAACAATAATGTAATATGCATGAGCTTTAAACATGACTCTAGCATTGCTTTGGATTTTTGAGGTATTACAATATCTCCCCTTTGAGAACATTCATCCTCTAATGAGACTAGTTAAACTGAAAACACTGAGGAACTAAGATTGCATGCTGAATATACGTGATGAAAATGTGAGTTCATGACTGAGTCTCAAACATGATTCATAACTGAACTGGTTATGTGAATGCATGACTGACATTAGAATGATATGCAGCTAAAACTGCGCATGAAAAAAATAAATTCTATGAAGGTTACCTTAAGCTGATTCTGAGTTTGCAGAGAAAAGATAAGGGTACTTGGTCTGCATATCTTCTTCTACTTTCCAAGTGGCTCCCTGAACGGACTGATTCTACCAAAGAAATTTGATGAGAGGAACTTCTTTATTCCTTAGTCTACGAATTTGTCGATAAAGAATTTTGACTGGAATTTCCTCATAGGAAATACTATTCTTAACATCTATGGTTTCTAAGGGAATAGCTACAGCTAGATCACCAATACACTTCTTCGACAAGGAGATATAGGATACTAGGTGAACTAATGCTAAGTCTGCAGGTAACTCAAGCTCATAATCCACCTTTCCGAAGAGGCTCAAAATTCTAAAGAGGCCAACATTTGGGGACTAAGCTTCCCCTTCTTACCAAACCTCTTCACTCCCTTCATGGGAGAGATCTTCACATTAATGAAATAACTAATCTAAAACTCAAGATATTTCCTTCTCACATCTACATATGATTTCTGTCGACTCTGGCCTGCCTTAAGCTTCTCCCTTGTCATCTAAACTTTCTCTAAAGCATCAAACACCAAGTCAGGCCCTACTAGTGTGATTTATCCTATTTCAAACCAATCAATTGGAGATCTATATCTCCTTCCATATAGAGCCTCATATGGAGCCATCTGAATACTGGAATGATAGTTGTTAATGTATGCGAAGTCAATGAAAAGTCAAGTGATCATCTGAATCGCCCTTTAAGTAAACTACACACGCTCTCAACATATCTGCAAGGGTTTGAATTGTCCTTTCTGTTTGACAATCTGTCTGAGGGTGGAAGGCTGTACTGAGGTGAACTTAGGTACCAAGACCCTTCTAAAAAGCTTTCCAAAAATGAGAGGTAAACTGAGTACCTCTATCTGAGATGATAGATAATGGAACATCATGCAACCTAACCAACTGTCGGAGATAGATCTTGGCATATTCCTCGGGTGAATAAGAAGTATGAACTGGCAAGAAATAAGCTAATTTGGTCATTTTGTCCACAATGACCCAAATCAAATCATGCTGCTGACGAGTAAAAGGTAAACCTATCAAAAAATCCATGTTCACTTCCTCTCACTTCCAAGTGGGAATACTGAACTCCTGCATAGACCTACTAGGCTTCTGATATTCACTCTTAACCTGCTAATATATGGATCATTTAGTTACAAACTCTACTATATCTCTTTTTATTCCACTCCACTAATAGATTTCCCGTAGATCACGGTATATCTACGTGGATCCTGGATGAATCGAGTAATGTGCACCTTGCACTTCTACAAGAATTCATTGTCTCAACTTATAAAAACACGGCACACACAGTCTACCCTATCAATGCAATACACTTTCTCACCCTTGGGAGAAAACCTCTACTTTCTGATCTTTGACTGACTCCTTCAGCTTCACTAGGCTAGGATCCCTATATTGCTTTTCTTTCACTTCGGTAACCAAAGAATATTCCAAATTATTCTGGACCCACACACTACCCTCAGATGAATCAACAAAATAAACACCTAATCTGGAAAGCTGACGAACTTCCTGCACTAACTTTTTTTTATCACCCTCGACATGAGCAACACTACCCATAGACAATTTACTTAGGGCATCTGGCACTACATTGGCCTTGATTAGGTGATACAAAACACTCATGTCATAATCTTTAAGCAATTCTAACCAACTCTTCTGAAGCAGATTCAAATCTTTCTGTGAAAACACATACTGTAAGTTTTTGTGATCTGTGAATAGATCAACAAGCACTCAAAATAGATAGTGTCTCCAAATCTTTAAGGCAAACACTATAGCTGCTAACTCAAGATCATGGGTAGGGTAGTTTTTTTTGTGGGGCTTAATCTGTCTAGAGGGATAGGCCACAACCTTACCCCTCTACAACAAAACACTTCTCAACCCAACTCTAGAAGCACCACAATATACAAAAAACTCATCTGAACCATCTAGCAATGTCAAAATCCCATCTAAACCATCTAACAATGTCAAAACTGAGGCTGTAGTGAGTCGAGTTTTCAAATTCTGAAAACTCTTCTCATAAGAATCTGACCTATGAAACTTAACTATATTCTGAGTCAATCTGGACATGGGGGATGCAATAGACTAAAATCCCTCAAAAAACCATCGGTAATAGCCAGCCAAACCTAAAAAACTCTTGATGTCTGATGGAGAGATGGGTCTGGGCCAGTTTCTCACTGCCTCAGACTTTTGAGGATCCACTCTAATACCATCACCGAAAATAATATAGACAAGGAAAGCTACTGATCTTAGCCATAATTTATACTTACTGAATTTAGCAAACAACTGATAGGCTCTAAGAGTCTGCAATACTATTCTGAGGTGGTTTGCATGATCTTTTTTTTACGGGAGTAGACAAGGATGTCATCAATGAAGACTATAAATAACATGTCCAAGTACTGCTTGAATACTTGGTTTATCAAGTCTAAAAAGGTTGTTGGGGTATTCGTGAGACCGAAGGACATGACTAGAAACTCAAAGGGACCATACCGAGTTCTTAACGCTATTTTTGGAATGTCACATTCCCTAACTCTGAGCTGATAATAGCCGGATCTGAAGTCTATCTTAGAAAAATAACTGGTACCCTGAAGTTGGTCAAATAAGTTATCAATTCTAGGAAGTGGATACTTGTTTTTATTGTGACTTTATTCAAGTAATGGTAGTTGATACACATTCTATGAGAACTGTCTTTCTTATGCACGAATAGGACTGGTGTGCCTCACGGGGAAATGTTGGACCTGATGAATCCCTTATCTAAGAGATCTTTCAATTGTTCTTTCAATTCTTTGAGTTCGGCTGGAGCCATTTTTTATGGAGGGATCGAGATAGACTGAGTATCTGGAAGAAGGTCTATTCCGAAGTCAATTTGCCTCTCGGGAGAAACTCTGGGAAGATCTTCAGGGAACACATCTAGAAATTCCCTCACTACTGAAACTGACTCAAGATTAGGAGTCTCGAAATTAAAGTGTTTGACTTGGACAAGATGATAAATATACCCCTGGGATATCATCTTTCTCGCTCTAAGGTATGAAATAAGCTAACCCCTAAGAACTATAGTACTACCCCTCCATTCAAGGACTGGTTTATTTGGAAACTAAAAATGAATAATTCTGTTTCTACAATCAACTGAAGCATAGCAAGAGTGGAGTTAATCCATCTCTAGAATGACATCAAAATTCATCATCTCTAACTTCATAAGCTCCTCTGAAGTGAATTTCTGAGATATTATAATCGGACAGTTCCTGTATACCTGTCTTTCTATAAAAGATACACCTACTAGGGTAGACACTAAAAAAGGCTCTTCTAGGATTTCGGGACTGATTTCGAAGTTGACGGCTATATAAGGGTTTACAAAAGAAAGAGAAGCTTCAAGGTCTAATAAAGCATAACCATGTAAATTAAAGACCTGTAACATACCAGTAACTACCTCAGGAGAATTTTCCTAATCATGTCGGTACTGAAGGGCATACAATCTGTTTGGACACTGACCACTGATAGCACTGGAAGCGGCACCCTGCTGAGTTAGGTGGCCGACTGGAACTGATGACTGATGGGACTGGCCCTGTTGGCGTAAATCCTTACCTTTATGAGAAACTACCCAACACTCCCAAATCCGATGGCCTGTCTTACCACACCCAATGCATACATCACTGCTAGCTCTATACTCACCCTGATGGTTTCTACCACATTTCTGGTAAAGAGGATTTGTATGACCACTGTTAACATTGCCTTGGGACTTAAAGCCTGGCACCCGATCCCGATTATCATTTTTGAATTTGGGTACTGGGGCACTAGATGAAGATGAAGTTGGAACTAAAGATATCTGACGAAATTGAGGATTGTTACCACCTTCTGCCCATGGCTCATTGAAACTAAAGCTACTCGTTCTAGCCCTCTTGTTCTCTCTCTGTCTCTTTTGTTAGTATTCTTCTCCTCAATCTGATAAGCATGGACTATCAACCTATACAAGTCTATCTCTTTAATTAGTATTATGGTTCTACACTCCTTGACCACACTATCAGACACACCAGACATATACTAGCCCATCTTAGACCTGCTATCAGCTACCACATGAGGAGCATACCTAGTTAACTGAGTAAACTTTAGGGAATACTCCTTCACACTCATGTTGACCTGCCTCAAATTAATAAAATCTAACACCTTAGCCTCTTTCAACTCTAACGAAAAGAACCTATCTAAGAAGGTAGTTGCAAACTCTTCCCATTCTATAGGCCCTGTATCTGTGCCTCTATCTACCTTTTACTTCTTAAACTATGTATGAGCCATATCTTACAACTGATAGGCAGCTAACTCATCACTCTCAATAGCAGTTACCCCCATAATATCTATTACCATCTGCACCATGTCTAAGAACTCATGTGGATCCTCTTCAGATTTGGATCCCAAAAATAGAGGAGGATTCATTTGAGTAAAGTCCTGAATCCTAGATGTGGTAGTATTGGCCAATAGATTGGCTGGAACCATGGCTGGATGAGTATTCTTCGCCGCTATAAAGTGAGCTAGAGTAGTAAATACAGCTCTGAACTCTGTATGAGATACATGCTCATTCAGGGGATCTTCCTGAACGGGTGGAGGTGCTGGCTAGCTTATGTTTCTTCCTCTATTTATCTTTCTGGGAGGCATGTTCTGAAAATGGAAGGAAGAATAGATTATACAGAGAGTTTAACATGAGCTCATGCTCAGTCGTACGACATGAATACTGAAAGAAGGGAAACTTTTCTTAAACGTCTCATAGACTCTTACCCATAAGTGTGGGGCATTTTACACCCATGCACAAGACTCTACTTAACGTGGCTTTCAGACTTCTTGGATACTTTAAAACCTTATGCTCTGATACCAAGTTTGTAAATCCCCGAGAGTGCACCTCGGGCATCACACGGTGCTTACAGTCCCGAGGAACCACAAGCTAACCCATGAGCTGGTACCTGGTATGAGCATTGAGTAAAACTGATAATGACATAACATATGAGGAATTTAACTGAGGAATGCCATAAGATTTTAAGTCATAAATCTAATAAAATCTGTAAGGCATAACTGATAATACTGATAAAACATTTGACAATGACAACTGAAATTTGAGAAATGGACTAACTATTGGAAGTAGTCTGAAAAGCCTCGACTGACTGACTAAGGACCAGATGGGAGAAACCCCCAACTAACTCTGACTGAATAGAAATGACTAAAACTGATAAAGTAATCTAAACTAAATAAATCATGTCCTCAAAATATAAGGACTCACTAACTGCTACAGCTGATAGTTTGGAAAATCTATGCGCGATCCGGGAACTGAGCATCCGAACCTATGATATGATACATCATAGAACAAGAAAAGAGTATTCGATTAGTACTTTGAATGTACTGGTATGCTAAATGAGGTAGGATGATATGCATGGTTTCATGAACATGAATAATAAGTGTTTGAATATATATAAATAACATGAAGTACTAAATAAAGTGCATAAAATCTGTAAATTCTGAGAATACGTGAAATCTATAAATACTAAGGATGCATGGAATCTGTAAGTACTGAGGATGCATGAACAAACATGTAATATATTCTGAATAAAATCTATAAATACTGAAATATTGAAATCTGATAACTGAATCACTGATATCTGTATGTTATGGTCACTGATATCTACTTAGGGAATCTGCCACTACATTGACCTTGTCTGGGAGATATAAAACACCCATGTCATAATTTTTAAGCAATTCAAACCATCTCTTCTAACGCAAATTCAAATCTTTCTGTTAAAACACATACTGAAAGCTTTTATGATCTGTGAATTAATCAACATGCACTCCAAATAAGTAGTGTCTCCAAATCTTTAAGGCAAACAAAATAGCTGCTAACTCAAGATCATGGATAGGGTAATTCTTTTTATGGGGTTTAAGATGTCTAGAGGTATAGGCCACAATCTTACCCCTCTTCAATAAAACACCTCCCAACCCAACTCTAAAAGTATCACAGTACACAACAAACCCATCTAAACCATCTGGCAATGTCAAAACTGAGGTTGTAGTGAGTCGAGTCTTCAACTCCTGAAAACTCTTCTCACAAGAATCTGACCACTTAAACTCAACTTTCTTCTAAGTCAATCTGGACATAGGGACGTAGTAAATGAAAATATCTCAATAAAACATTGGTATTTGCAAGCCAAACACAAAAAACTCCTGATATCTGATGGAGAGATGGGTTTGGGCTAGTTTCTCACTTCCTCAGTCTTTTAAGGATCTACTCTAATGCCATCACCGAAAATAATATGGACAAGGAAAGATAATGATCTTAGCTATAATTCACACTTACTAAATTTAGCAAATAACTGATGGGCTCTAAGAGTCTGCAATACTATTCTAAGGTGGTTTGCATGATCATTTTTGTAACGGGAGTAGACAAGGATGTCATCAATGAGGACTATGATGAACATATCCAAGTACTTCTTGAACACTTTGGTTCATTAAGTCCATAAAGGCTACTGGGGTATTTGTGAGACCAAAGGACATGACTAGAAACTTAAAGTGAACATACCGAGTTTTTAAAGATATTTTTGGAATATCATATTCCCTGACTCTGAGATGATAATAGACGAATTTGAGGTCTATCTTAGAAAAATAATTGGTACCCTGAAGTTGGTCGAATAAGTCATCAATTCTGGGAAGTGGATACGTGTTTTTTATTGTGACTTTATTCAACTAATGGTAGTTGATACACATTCTAAGAGAACTGTCTTTCTTACATATGAATAAAACTGGTGTGCTTTACGGGGAAATGATAGTCTTGATGAATCCCTTATCTAAGAGATCTTTCAATTGTTATTTCAATTCTTTGAGTTTGGCTGGAGCCATTCTGTATGGCAGAATAGAGATAGGCTGAGTATCTTGAAGAAGGTCTATTCTGAAGTCAATTTGCCTCTCGGGAGAAACTCCAGGAAGATCTTCAGGGAACACATTTGGAAATTCCCTCACTACTGAAACTGACTCAATATTAGGAGTCTCAGAATTAAAGTCTTTGACTCGGACAAAATGATAAATATTCCCCTTGGATATCATCTTTAGCGCTCTAAGGTACGAAACAAGATGACTCCTAAAAGATATAGTACTACCCCTCCATTCAAGGACTTTAATTTGGAATTTGAATATAAACTATTCTGTTTCTACAATCAACTGAAGCATAGCCTGAGTGGAGCCAATCCATGTTGAGAATGATGTCAA
This sequence comes from Capsicum pubescens, assembly GCA_030864215.1. Lineage (NCBI taxonomy): Eukaryota > Viridiplantae > Streptophyta > Magnoliopsida > Solanales > Solanaceae > Capsicum > Capsicum pubescens. Next base: position 339,528,550 of record CM061548.1, read on the forward strand.
AATCCATCATCTCTAACTCCACAAGATCCATAGAAGTGACTTTCTGAGATATTGTGATAAAAAAGTTCATGTATACCTGTCTTGCTACAATAAAGACACCTACTGGGGTAGACACTGAAAAAGGCTCTGCTAGGATTTTGGGACTGACATCGAAGTCGACAGCTATGTAAGGGGTTACAAAAGAAAGAGAAGCTCCAGCGTCTAATAAAGCATAAACATGAAAATTAAAGACCTGTAATGTACCAGTAACTATGTCAAGAGAATTTTCCTGATCTTATCGGTACTGAAGGACATACAATCTATTCGTACGCTGACCACTAGTAGCACTGGAAGCAACACCCTGCTGAATCGAGCGTCAGACTAGAACTGATGACTGATGGGACTGGCCCTGTTGGCACATTTCTCTACCTTTCTAAGAATCTACTCGATACTCCCAAATCGGATTTCCTAGATTTCCACACCCAAAGCATACATCACTACCAACTCTTCACTCACCTTGATGGTTTCTACCATATTTCTAGCAAAGAAGATTTGCACGACCACTGTTAACACTGCCTTGGGACTTAGAGCTTGGCTCTCTATCCCGATTATCATTTTTGAATTTAGGTACTGGGGAACTAGATGAACATGGAGCTGGGATGGAAGATTTCTTATGAAAATGAGGATGATTATAACCTTCTGACCTTGGCTGATTGAAACTAAATCTACCTGTTCTAGCCTTTTTGTTCTCCTTCTCTCCCTTTATAGTCTTCTGCTCTTTAATCTGTTAAGTATGGACCATCAACCTAGACATGTCCATCTCCTTAATCATCATTGTTGTCCTACACTCCTTGACCATACTGTCAGACACATCAGACACATACTTTCTCATCTTAGACCTGCTATCAGCTACCATATGAGGAGCATGCTTATCTAACTGAGTAAACTTAAGGGAATACTCCTTCACACTCATGTTTCCCTACACCAAATTAATAAACTCTAACACCAAAGCATATATTAACTCCAACATAAAGAACCTATCTAATAAGGCAGTAGCAAACTCTTCCTATTCTATAGGTCCTGCATCTGCTCCTCTATCTACCTTCCACTACTTAAACCATGTATGAGCCACATCTTATAACTGATATATAGATAACTCAACACTCTCACTATTAGTTACCCCCCATAATAAATATTACCTTCTACACCATGTATAAGAACTCTTACGAAACCTCTTCAGATTTGGATCTAAAAAATAAAGAAGGATTCATTCGGGTAAAGTCCTGAATCCTAGCAGTGGCAATATTAAAAACTAGATTGGCTAAAAAAGTGACTAGCTAAGCATTCTAAGCCACTACAGAGTGAGCTAGAGTAGTGAATGCAACTCTAAACTCTGCATGAGATACATGCTCATTCAGGGGACTTCCTGAACAGGCAAAGGTTCTGGCTGGTTTATGTCTCTTCTTTTGCTTGTACTTTTAGGAGGAATGTTCTGTAAATAGAAGGAAGAATAGATTAGAAAGAGAGTTTAACATGAGCTCATTCTCAGTCGCACGACATGAATACTGAAAGAAGGGAAACTTTTTCTAAAAATCTCATAGCCTTTTGCCTATAAGTATGGCACGCTTCACACCCATGCATAAGACTTTACTTGTCGTATCTTTCAGAGTTCCTAGGACACTTTAAAACCTTAGGATCTGATACCAAGTTTGTAACGCCCCGATATTACACCCTAGGCATCACACGGTGCTTATAATCCCGAGGAACCACAACTAACCCATGAGCTGGTACCTGTTGTGAGCACTAAGTAAAACTGATAATGAAAATTCATATGTGGAATTTAACTGAGGAATTCCATAAGGTTTTAAGTCATAAATCAGATAAAATCTATAAGGCATAACTGATAATACTGATAAAATATCTGACAATGGCAACTAAAATCTAAGAAATGGACTAACTGTCTTAAATAGTCTGAAAAGCCTCTACTGACTGATGTAGGAGCTGATAGGACAAACCCTCAACTAACTCCATCTGAATGGAAATGACTGAAACTGATAAAGTAATCTGAACTAAATAAATCATGTCTTCAAAATGTGAGGACTCACCACTGCTATGGCTGATAGTCTGGAAAAAATCTATGGACGATCTGGGAACTGAGAATCCGAACCAATGATATGAAACATTATAGCACAAGAAAAGAGTATGCAATCAGTACTTTGAATGTACGGGTATGCTTAAAGAGGTAGGCTGATATGCATGGTTTTATGAACATAAATAATAACTGCCTAAATATAAATATATATATATATATATATATATATAATATGAAGTACTGAATAGAGTGCATAAAATCTATAGTTACTGAGGATACATGAAATCTATAAATACTGAGGATGCATAAAATTTGTAAGTAGTAATGATGTATGACCAAGCATATAACATGTTCTGAATAAAATCTATAAATACTGAAATACTGAAATCTAATAACTGAATCACTGATATCTATATGCTATGGTCAAGCATCTGAAACTAAATTGCTGAACTGATTACTGGACTGAGACAATGGGAAGTATCATCTAACCGACATTCCCTTCTCTAAGTTGATTGGGGTCCAACCTATAACTCCAATTGGAAGGGAGTTAGTATCATTCCATGGGTACTAACGCTGGATGTGTGGATCCACTATACTGATGTACTATCCCGAAGGACAAAGGATGTCAAGCCTAAACTAACGCGTGACCCCTGCGAGGTAGTATGCCTAATCTGATGGGAGACTCCTCATATCCTACATTGGCTACATAGTTCTAGAGTACAGGTACTACTACTAACGACTCTACCAATCTGACAGGGAAACTGCCATCCCTGTACTTTCTCGGTGCTAAATTCTACTCCCAACTAAACTGACTGAAAATGCTGAACTGTTCTATGTTTAACTGATTCTGATGACTGACTGAACTGATAATGCTCATAACATGCTCTGAAACTATTCTAAAGATACTGATACTGGGTAAACAACTAAGTTTTTGGGTATTCATAACCCCCTGGACTCAATAGCAATAATAGTAAAATAGTACTTGAGCTTGTAGGAAATAAAATGAAAGCTTTTATCAAATATTCATTCTTGTAGGCATTTCATCAAACACTTGATATTCATAGGTTAAACTAATCATGGGAATAATATGAAACTTGGAGTAGTAGAATGATTTCGACATTAATAATACTTAATCATGATTTATATCAGTGAATAACAATATTAGGACATGTAGGGTCTGATAAATAACAATAATTTTATGTAAACATGGTATAGAATTTCAATTCATGGGGGTTCATGGTTAAAATCATAATTTAAAATCATAATAACTTGTAAAGATCATGATTTTAGATTTAAAAGAGGATACTAGGATTCCATGGGTGGAAGGAACCCATGGATGAACACTTAACATACCTAGGTTATTGAATTCGTCAGAATTGATGTGAGTTCTAGTGATTTGATTTTGAATATTGATTGCTAGGGTTTTTTATTTGATAGAGAATTCTCTTGACTTGACAGGAATTGAATAAAATAATGACTATGTAGGCTTTTAGAGCATTAATTTTATGTTTTGGACTAATTAGGGTCACAGAAAAAGACCCAACTACCCCTGAAATAATTAAACATTGTCGTCACTGGAATCCCATTTTTAGGCTACATCGCAATGCGGTGCCATCACAGTGAGCCACTGGAATTTGGCTAAAACTTTCCTCCATGGATAAGTGCAAAAATGTACTTTGACGCGATACGGTGGAATCGCGTTGCGTCACTAGAAATTGTCGAGTACGAGCTGGAACTCTAGAGGGACGCGGTGCTATCGTGTTGCATCACTGGAAAAAGATAATTCAGAACTAACATTTTGGCCCGATGCGGTGTCAATTGCAAAACCTCACTGGAAAGCGGCAATTACAAAATGGCATAGCGGCGCGATGCGATGCTGCTCGTATTGAGCTATTGCTTTCACTAAAAGTGCCATAACTTCTCACTCGAGTATCATATTTGGGTGAAATTGGTATCATTGAAAATATGATTCAATTTCCTACAACTTGGTGGGTCATGATACGAAAAATTCTGAGTAGAGAAAAAGATAAGCTCATTTGAAGTTTACTAAGGCAATATTCTTATCAAAATTTCAATTGGTAAGGGTTATTGTGATTCGTCTAATAGATGGGAGTTATTTGAGACCCTAATATACATCAAACTAACTGATACAACTATGAAAAAAATAATGTACTATGCATGAGCTTGAAACATGACTCTAGCATTGGTTTGGATTTTGGGAGTATTACAAATATTATCTTACCTCAGTTTACATCTCTTTAATGAATCCATGCCTTTGATACTCTATTTCTTAGGCCACAATTAAGTGTAAAAGTTATGTATAGCTTTCATGATTCAGGTCCTCATGTTCTAACCTTTCAGTGACCTCTCCTTATATTAAGATAGTGGTGATGAAAATGGATGAACAATGGTTTAGATAGGAGAGTGTAAATGCTTCTTATTAGGGAAAGATTGTTTTATTCTTGTTTTATCTAAGACTATAAATGTGAATAAAGATTAGGTAAAGCTTTGGAATATGTCATAGTTAGTTCACAATTCTAGGTGTCTCTTCTTGGGGATAGTGCATGAAATTTGTTATTGATAGAGGTATTAGAGAATATGAGAAAATTGCTTGGTGCGTTGGTTGCCTAGAAGTTTATATATGGTCATAATGATAGGCTTGAATTTCATGTTGGTATATAAGTAGATGAATTCATTGTGTGTTAGTGAATTTTAGTAAGAGAATGAGTTATTATTGAAGTAGTAAGTAGTATTATTATTGAGATGAGAGCTCTAAAAACACATAGGATATTGAATCCGTGGTTTAGACTAGTATTATGGTGTTATGTGTAGTACCATGTGTCTTTGAGTTAAGATTGAACATGGTGAGAGAATTTAGTTCAACTCAGACTTTGGTCGGAGGAATTATCAATACCAATGTGAAGATTATAAGTGGCATAAAATGAAGTGTAGTATTCAAGAGGAAAATTGTAGTTGAGGGATTATTTGAGAAGTGTGGCTAAGCTTGAAAGTTAGTAGTTGCATTGCCTAAGGCATAGTATTTTTATCCTAGCTTATGCTTTGTATGCCTATATTCCATGTTATAGAGTTGTAGCCATGTTGGGATTCCTTATTCAATTATCTGACTTAGATCATGCCCAAAATTTATTTCTCCCTAATGTTATTAGAACTTCTAACACGGAGTGTTGAAGGCAACAAATATTCCTTTTCTAATGACTCTTAAAAATTTCATTTCATTAGATATCACTTTATAGTTCTAAATATCCGTTTGTGCCAGAGATACTTCAGTTGAATTATAAACTTTCAGTATGAGTTAGTCTGTATAGCCAGCAATTCAGTTTAGCAATTAGACAAATAAGCTCCAATAGTTTTCCATCTTTTTATCTAGTCTTGTTATCCGAAGTTTCATATGTATGCCTATTCCATGAGGTAATTTATTTACATTCATGATAATTGTGAATTCAGTTGAGTCCGTACTCCTAGTCTAAATCAATCCTAACCATAAAAGATATTAGATTCATGAATCAATATCATGTTAGTTATCCAACTTCACAAATCAGCCAGACAGTACTAGTGAGTTCCCAAATTCTCAAACTAGTCAAAGTTTTAATTGGAAATGCTATCATCATGTCCATATTAAGCTCTTGGAATTTTATGTCATGGTTTACAGCTCTTTTCCTATCCTTTCAACCAAGTTTGTCTTCATTCGAGGATGAATGATCCCAAGGGGAAGATATTGTAACACCCCAAAAAATCCAAGCCAACATTAGAACCATCATTTAAGTCAATACAAAATCAAGCCACATGTTTTGGTTGTTCTATTAGTGACTTAGAAATATATTAAGGTCACAAATAGCTCCTAGCTTATAGACAAGTCAAAACATTCCTTAGAGGTTAAATTATTGTGAAAAATATAACTATAGTCAGCATAAAATGAGCATAAATTTTGGGTTCCTAATAATTTGTGAGATCAAGACCCAGTAACAGATGGATAATTGAATTATATTTCCAATGATATCAGTTTTGTATTACTTTGATATCGGAATAAAAAGTTATGGCCGAATTACAAAAGCACTGTCAAAGCTATCAGTGACTACGACTCCTGATGATGACTCATAGTTACACATTACAAGTAGTCATAAGGACTCGTCGTCATAGGAGTAGGGCAAAAAATTTGGGTTCCTGACCATGACTCAAAACATGAATCGTGGACAGACCCTATGAGTCGTGTCCTAACTCATCGAGACTACTTCCAGGCATCTTCCAGATGGTTTCTAAGGATTTTTTTGGTCTTTTCCCACTCTTTTAACCCCAAAATGCATCGTTTAAGCAATTTTAAGGCTGAATATAAAGTCAAAACAACCCCGAATCCCTCATTGTCAACACAACTCATGAAATTCTGTAAGAACATGTGATTTCCTCTTCTCCAAAGTAAGAAATTGGGGTTTTTCATCTCTAAGTTCAAATCCTCAAAACTTCAATTCAAGAATCAAAAGTAATCAAGTATGTGGGTATTCAATGAGGATCTCCTTTCATCCTTATGCCCAAATTATGATTTTTATTAATGAAATTTATGATCTTCATAAACTAGGATTTTACCCAATTGTTACTCTAAGCTTAAATTCAACCCTCCATGATATAATTTTCACTCATAAGCATGTTTTAGTGATTATTCAAGATTCCTTAGGCCCAAATTATATCATTCATGCTATTCTCAAATCCAAGTATGTTTTACATGATATTAGTTAATATTTAAAGCATATGATCATGCTATATGAGTTTTCCCTAATTTCTTCTGATTATTTTTAACTAAACCATGAATACATTGTTTCCCATAAGAATAGTATCTTCCCATGTTTAAGAATAGTTAATTTCCATATTATATTCAGTTGTTGAATTTTTGGGATTTATTTATGAAATTCCCTACTATGGTTAGCTTCCAATACTATCATGTTCAGTTGAATTAGACAGATTTGATGGGTTAAAAGCACCCAATACCTAGAAAATAAATGCATATATCAATTTACATGTTATGAGCCATTCAGATAATGCTTATATTATTAAATTCAGAATATTGCCAAGTTGAGAATATATCAATTATAAGATCATGTTGGGCATATATCAGTTATCAGTGTCAATTCAGTTGGGAGTAGCACTTAGCATCGAGAAAACCTAGGGATGAAGGCTCACCTGCCAATTGAGGATTGAGACCTTTAGTAGAAGTCCCTAAGTTCCAGAAAAATGTTGCCACCATAGGTTATGTGGGGTCACCTTCTAGTAAAAGACTGACACCTTAGTCCTTTGGGACATCAGTTTAGTGGATCCATGCCAACCAGTATTGGTATTGGCAAGTTACTAGCACCCTTCCAGCTGGGTTTACATGTTGGACTCCGATTAGCTTTGATTAGGGCATGTCGATTATCGTTAGCTCCCATAGTCCTCAATTTATCTTCAGCTCATGTTTCAGTTCAGATATGCATGACCTTGTATTTAGTTATTTAGTTATTTTCAGTTTTATATAGTACATCTTTATGCTTGGTCATTGTATCAGTTCATATTCCACAGTTTAAGACCCAGTATTCATACATAACCCTCAGTATAGTTTTACAGCATATTCATCTTGAACTTGAGATTATATATAGTATTTATGCTTCTACTGCTTTCCCAGTTTATAGAAATGTTTTAGCTCATAATTTAGAAATTTTACTATGCCTTATAATCTGTACGTACAGACATGTTTAAAATGCACATTTTAGCAACTGGCTTATGTCCTTTGTTTTAAAGTATGTTTTAAGTATTTTCATGACTAATGCATATCTCACGTACTCAGTATATTCCAAAGTACTAATAGCATACCTCTTTTGCCTATATTTTTCATGTGATGTAGCTTCAGGTGCTTATTCTCAAGATCATAGTTAGGCAGATCACAACATTCAACCAGCGGGTGATGAGTTCTCTTATTTTGAGGACTTAAGTCAGTTACAGTTCTTGCATTGTATTTTCTTATTTATATGTATTGATTAGGGATAGTTGGGGGTCATGTCTTGACTACCTATAGTCAGTATTAGTAGAGGCTTCATAGACGGCTAGTCATAGTCAGTATGTAATATAAGTTCCTCTCTCTTTCAAATTATGGGGGTGTAAACTTTGAACAATAATGAATTGAAACATCTTATCTCATGATTATGCTTCCGTTCAGTTAGTTTATCTTTTATGTACATTTTAAATTACTTGCTCATGCATTATGATAGTACTATGGGTTCACTTAGGATAACTTATTTTCCTAAGAACCTTGTTACAACTAGGGGGTAGTCTTAGGCCGTGACATAAGAGGTGGTCAGTTAACTGACCAGGGGATTTCTTTAACCATCTCTATTGGACCCTTCCAACCACTTAAGCGATGCCCTTGTAGCTTAAGAGGAGTTTTCTTAAGTGGTACTCGACTGCTTAAGCGTAGACTTGATATTTTTGGGTGGATCGCTTAAGCTACATCTGCAGTGAATTAAATCCCTTTCTTCACCCGAATTCCCTATCTATTTTCTCACTATTTTTCACCATTTTTCAGATCTTGAAGAGAATAAAGAGTGGAGAATCATCCATTGAAGCTAAGGAAAGTTAACCTAACACTCTTTGGTCATTTCCTATTATTTTTCCCATCAATTTGAATCCCATTTCACGGTAAGTTCTTAAAAATTAGGTCTTAAAATCCTTAAACCTTAGGGACTAATTTGGGCCCCGATTTATGCATAATTCATACTCAACTTTTGAGAACACATTCCTTGTCCTTCGAGGGACCTCTTGTTGGATTCAATTTTGGATTCTATTTACAGGCTGCACAAGCCTATTCATGACCTGAATTTGAACCCGACCCTTTATATATCAGTGTGGGTCCAATTTTAGTACTAATGATGTGTATATGACTATTTTGATAGTGTGGTATCATTTTCGGATCGTGGAGCAAAGGTGAATTATTTGTGGACAACTCAAGACTTGCGGTTCAGCATCAAGGTAAGATTTGGTCTACTTTTCTTCATGAGATAGTGTATGATTTATATTGCATGTTAGGTACGAATGTTAGGATATGATTATCGATAGAATACCATAACATATCCTAATTTAGGAGTTTGGGGATAGAAGGGTGAATCGATCCTTAAGATGAAATCCTTGTTATGACTATAGGATCCTGTTACTCTAAGTTATTAGCATGTTGATTATAGTTTAGGATAAGGATCCCTTTAGTATAAGGTTTAATACTTGACTCATAGAATTATCATAGTTTCCCCGATTATAGTATTTATATTATGCTAGTTATATATTATTGGGCCCGAGGCCGTGGTTACGATACCAGTTGGATTTCGGATGAGTATTCGATCTTTATAAATGACGTAGTTTTAATCTATGAATGGTTAGATGATTATGGTTATATTTTTTGGATATTGCTCATGTCATGCATATATTATGGTACATTCATGCTCTATTAGTGGTACGATTCCAACTAAAATCTTGGTTTTACTACTATTTTCTTAAAAAGGGATTTATTTTTACTTTCCACTTTTAAAATGGATTCTTTCATAAAGGGAATCGTACCACCTTAATGGATGATTTATGATCCCCTGAAACTAAAAATAATGTATTAGAAATTACCAAGATAGAATCTGGACCATAGTTATACCACTGCTATTTACTTCAATCGTGAGAGATTCCGACCCCTTCTACTATATTATGATGATTTAGCCCTGAAGTTGACCCCAGAAAAAAGGTTTACATACTTACACTATTTTAGCCATTGTTTGAGTTCATGCATTTATTATATATTTTTTTAGAAAATCACACACGCAAGTGTACGTGGTCACCCAAGTAGTAAAATGGTCTTTAAAGCCAAGTATCGATCCCAGAGGTACTGCTTAGCAATGATCCAATTTTTAGTATCACTAGGATGATTAAAAAAGTGCAAAAGTAGTAACCAATAGTGTTTGAGAATTGAAAACTAAATGTAAATGTAAACAATGTGGGAATGTAAAGTACTTGAATAATAATGGGGAGAGACCCAGGGCTAAGGCACTACAAACAATCCTACTTAGCCTCGTTGGTTTAGTTAATTATCTTGGTTATTGATTCACGGGGTTGATGACATGATTGTGGTCTTATGAGCCTCTAATTATTTATCTAACATAGACTCATAACTACATCATTGAGTGGGATGCAAGAACTAAGTTAAATGCATTGGTATTTATTCCTATATATGAACAAAATAGGGTGAAGGGATGCAAAACCTAAGTTAAATAAATTTGTATTTCTTCTTATATATGAACCAAATTGGGCGAATTAGGTATATTTCCTATCCTAAAAGAAAAATCTAACTTCAGTTCCTTGAATGACTAATATCCTATTCCATACATCCCATGTTGTAATCTATCATTCCTCCTTCTAGGCTCACAATAGAAATATATGTTTATTCTAATGGTATCGAATCCATAAATATTTATAAATAACATAATCCAACTTAATTATAAGCTTAAGTATTCATGTTCTTGGCCTCAACCCTAGATGAGGGTGTTTAGCCACTCATGAAATTACAAAGAATCACTATTAAGGAATTCATGTAAATAATCCAAAAGTAAGCTAAGTGAAAGATTAAAAATCCTAATAGAAGCGTCCTCAATTATATTTCAAGCCCCCAAAGGTCGTCAAAGGTGTATACAAATAAATAGAAGTGTCCTATTTATAGTTAGAAGTTATTGCCCGATTTTGACACTTGGGCATGCCACGCTCTTACATTGGCACGCTAATGGCATGGCACGCCCATGTCATGGAGGTTTAATGTAATTTTCCATTTTGGATTGTTTCTAAGGGTGTGGCATGCCTTGTGCTCAATTCTTTCAGATTTCTTCCAACTAAGCTCCATCTATTTGGCGTGGAGTTCCTCACTTTGTGGGTGCTTTTCCATCATCGTTACACCTTATTTTGCTTCTAGATATCAATTTTAACATATCCCAAGGCATCATATATCATCAAAAACCACGAATTAATGCTTAAACGCATAATAGAATTCATCAAAACTAACTAGAACATACATAGCTCAAGCTAACAATGCTAGTTTTACGTCTAAACTAAGTGAAAGTTTTGATTCCAAACTTGCTTTGAACACACCTTAAACATTATAAAAAAGTAGTTTAACACTTAGATGCTTAATTATTTGTATATTCAATCTCTACACACACAAAAAGTCCTCAAAACTAGGCTAATTAAGGCTAGATAATAATACTTAGGTGCATAAATCAACCCAAAATCATCATCCTACACTTAAAGCCTTGCTCGTCCTAGAACAACTTTTCACAATAAGAATCACATAAGTAAGACTTCAACACTACTTCTACAAGTAAGATACTTAAGCTAGCACTACAATGACTACACTGATAGCAAGTTCTCCACTAATCATGCCTTATTACAATTGAACTTATGAATACCACTTCGAAACACCTTAACCTCAAGAATTGACTTAACCAAGTTGGAAAACTCATGGATATTAATCACTTACAGGGTCATACAAGTCACCTAACTATCATCAAACATGTTCCCTCGCCTCAAGAGAGATTTACCCATATTCACATAGATACAATTTACCGTAAGAATATAAGAATAAGTACAAGAATCAAATCACGCTAACTCTCACAAAGAATTCACATGTCACATAATATGAACCATAGGATTTCCCTTATTGTAGTACTCTACTAATATCTGAATGTTAAGGCTCAAGATCAAATAGGACTTTAATGGTTGTAATGTAGGATGAGGGAAGGGTAGGAACTACTTGTCCAGTACTAGTGACTATCTTTCCTAAGAACTTTAAAACATTACTTATAATATTGAACTCTTCTCTAAATAACCAAACTTTCACCACCTCTACATTCACACATCTCTTTTATTTTTCCCCATCTTTTTAAGCTAGTTCATATATATTAAAGAAGGAGTATTCTTTATCAACACATGATTCAATTTCGATCAATTTTTTTCTTTTCGTTAGATCTGTTACAACCCCCACAAATCAACTTTTCACACCAATAGTCTAAAGGCTCAATGGGGCTAACCAAGATTATGCAATAAGGGTAGGTAAAAAGGGTATAAACATGGATATCAAAGAAATGCCTATATCATCTCCTAAAACTAACTCTTAATTTTTCTTTGGACACACACCAGAAAATTTTTAGACATCAATATTCAACAAGAAATATACAACAGACCTTACTCACACTACAACACCCTCAAAATTTTAAGCATTTTATTTTTGGCCCTCTCGTGTTCGAAACATCAATTTTTGACTTAAATGACATTTAGGCATATGAATGGGGTGTCTCGAGAGAGTTTTGGAATTTTTGATTGGGGTTGGGGGTGATTTGTAACCACAGAGGTAGTGAGACTTCAAAATATCACTGTGTCATGGAGGTTAGACTCTAGCCAGCGTGTCATAGCGGTTGCACTCTATGATAGGTAGCGTGGCATAGAGGTTATCCTCCGCACTAGGCAGCATGCCATGTTGCTGTGTAAAAGTCAGGTAGTCCTTATTTTATTTCACTTGGGGTGAAGGGCTTTTGACCTGTGTACGACCCTTAAACATAATGCAAGCTTATTACTTTTATTTTTAAGAGATTAAAATCCTCAATTCAACTCTCAAACTCAAAACCCCAAGAGAGCCTAAGAATTTCATTGTACATTCATCTTTCAGGTTTTATGTTCCAAATTACTTTTCAATTCTTGTGTGTATATGGCATGTATCTCTTTCCCTATACTTGTATTTTCTTTATGGCATGAAATTAGTTTATTATTCACATGGTTTTGATTTTGGGTTTGAACTATGGGTTGAGGGTTTTAGATATAAATTGTTTAAATATTTTCTCATGATTACTATTGAACTATTATGTATTGAATTATTGATCTGTACACTCATTAGGGTGCATAGGAATGGTTGATGGAATAGGGGAACAATGGACTCCCCAAATTTGTAAACTTTGGCAATATGGGTACAATGGAGTCCCCAAATAATTGGTTTTGGTACGGAAATTGTTAATAATCTCAACCCACTTGCATAATTGATTTTGGAATGTAAATTATCATTTGGTTTGGCTTATTCTCTTCCAAACTAATGCATGGGATAAATGGATAATTGGATAATAATAATTATGATCTTGAAAACTTTGTGAGGTATGAAGGAATCCCCCAAGTGATTCTTATAATGGACTCTGTGTGGTATGAAGGAATCCCCAAAGTTTTGGCTAATGACATTGCTTGCAAGTTGTAGTCGGTATGACGATACCACTTAATGATTCCTTAATATGTAACTCCCGAAATTGGTGGATGGGTTATGAATTAAATGTTTTATTTGGTCTTAATGGGGGTTGTGTTAGTTGGTTGTGAAGGTGTGAATACCAAAGGACTAATATTGGAAACTCATGTTTGCCAACGTGCGGGATGGTCTTGATGACCATGGGTTTATGGTGTACGAAAAAATCCCCCAAGTGCTTATAAAATTGTATCATGGTTGGCCAAGGGTACATGGGAATCCCCAACCTTCCTTGATATCCTTGGTTTGGGTAGCCAATTTATTAGGGCCCAGCTAGGGGGTTACAGTTGGACCCATATAGCCCATGGGTGGCTTTAGGATGGTCAACCTACATAACCCAGGATAAAGTATTAAAGTTCATTCTAAGACCTGTTCCCTCCCCCAACATCTTATATATATATATATATATACATATATATATACACATATGGATATACATGGATGTGTACATATGCATTGGTTTGACTTGGTTTTGGATTGATGGCATTATTTTATCTGGTGTCCTTGAGTTATATGCTAGATCTCCAACCGCTAACCATCTTTGGACGTTGTATCCCCAGCAATGCAAGGGCTGGACATACTTCTACTCATTCTTGATAGTGACTAGGTGATCGGGGGATAACTTGTGAGTCAAATTAAAGTAGTGAGCTTCCACCCTTCAAAAGACCTCATTTCATGCTTTGGGATTCCTTATGTTTTGACTATTTATTTTTTATTTATTTTTATCTGTGGTCGGGGGTATGTACCGAACAAACTATCTTTGGTTTTGTTAGGGGCTTTGGTGGATATTACTATGGACATGGGTATTGTGGTTGGTTATCAATATTTGTTATTTGTTGGTGGTTTTTGGATATTGATCTGTCATAGATTCTTTGAGCTTTTCTATCTTATTCTATTATATGTTTGGAATACATCCTTTGTTAGGTATATTTGGTTTGGTTAGATTAGGCTGAGAAGGTGGTCTCTGATCTACGGCAAACATGAGATACCCATCACGGACAGGCCCTGGTTCAGGTCATGACAAAGTTAGTATTAGATCCAGGTTCATGTTTAATTGGTTGTCCAAAAATTCATGTCACGTAGAGTCTCTTGTATGGGTGTGTAGCATGTCATACTTATAAGAGAGGGTCTACGAGGCATTTAGGAATGTTTTTCTTTCTTGTTGTCTTAATTTTGGATATAGAGTCTAATGTCTTGAATTCCTCTAACTCTTGTTTGGTTGCCTTTCAGATTATACCCCCCAGATAATCTAAATCTCGTAGAAATTCTCCTGTCCCACTTGAGAAAATAAGGACGGATCTCGTCCAACTTATGAGGTACAGACCCAATCAAGGGTCGCTACTTCAGATTACCCCTGTTGAGTTCCCCTTATCTCCACTGATCCTTATCCAGCGTGTGACACTCATACTCATTGACCTCAGGAAGATATTACTAATGTTGAGTTTCACCAATCCATTCATCTATTGACCAGTTGGTGATATCTCAGTCACGTCAGTTGGGTTTTGCAGGTGTTGTTGTGAATTAATTTGGGGCCACTAGAGTTGGACAGTTTATTAGGTTGATCCCTCCAACTTTCACTGATACTAAGATTAAGGATGATCCTCAAGGTTTTATAGATGAGATGGAGAATATCTTTCAGAGTATGCATGCTACTTGGAACGCCCCGAAATCTCATCCCGAAGCGTCACATAGTGCTTAAAGCTATAAGTAGCCCCAAGCTAACCTTTTGAGCCTATTACTACATATAATAACTTTTTTCGAGATGAAATAAACAAAACACTGGTACAATCATATCAAATGATAGGAAATACGAAGAAAATACTCGGTCCAAATGATCATAATACTGGAAATCTCAACATACTCACAATCTGATAACTAACCTGACAGAGACTCTACTACTCCATGAATAGAGAGCCATTGGGAAAGGCCCCAAACTGACTCAAACTGAACTGAAAGAAATAATATATCGACTAAGATACTAAAATGTCTAAATATAGCTCCTCGAAACATGAGGACTCACCACTGTGGAGATGTAGACAAAGGTATCAGAAATCACTGACAAGGCTGGGACTGAGCACCTGAACATACATTGTAAGACAATGTAGCACATAGACGTATATATGGATCAACACTTAGGAATGTACTGAGTATATGGGGGGTGTATGCATTTAAATAAACATTATCATTACTATTTATAAAATCATGTATGCATATATGAATGACATACATATCTTGAACAAATACGAAATATAATTCTCATGAATCGTGAATAGTGAATCATGAAATACAAATCTCATGAGTCATTATACTTAACTTTAAAATCTCTTATCTCCTCTTATTCTCAATACTTGAAGGCTAAAGGAACTTTAAACAATACTTTCAAACTCCTACTTTTATCTCATGGAGAGTAAAACTTCTTTAAAACTCAAGGACTCAGAACTTGTAGGAACTTTCAACACTTGGGAACTCTAGAACTCTTTTAAACTTAGGACACTTAAAACTCGGGATTATATAACTTTGGACACTAGGGAGTTTCTTATAACCGACATAAACCATGTGACTAACATAGATTCCAACATCTTGTCCTCCTAAGGATGAAACCTCACATTGGGGAGAGGCGTCATACTCTTGCCAGGGAGTTTAACCTCAACTCAGTGATCACTATCTCAGCCTCGGGCCCATAAATCTCAGTCCTACGGTGGCACGTAGTTTTGGGGTATGAGACCTCAAAATCATACCCAACTTGGTGCTAAACACTACTCCCATACTCAGCTCAAAACTCTTAGAAAATCCACCTCAAATAACTCAAGGGTCTACACTGAAGACTAAAATGTATTACTATTTGTTTTAATAGAACATCATTGTGGATTCCAACTCTATTAGGACCAAAAATCTCAAAGTACTCAAATCATAGGTGTTTATATAACAGAAGTTCATAAAAATTGCAATTCTCAAGTAGGGCTTAGTGGCCCATAGCTCAATCTCAAATTAAGACTCATCAAAATGCATACTAGAGATCATAAGGATTCATAAATCATATAGAAATCTGGAATTTCAGCATTATGCATTAAAATTTCAACATACTCATGTATCTCAATTTCTAAAATATGGAAATTATCATAATCTAAAGAACAACAACAAAGGGTACAAACCCATACTTTAATTTTCATAAGAAAACATGTGAAACCATATATTCTTGTAATTTAAAACAACTTTTGGGTACAAGGACGAAAGGAGTGTCCTTGTTCAAACCCCACATACCTTGAATTAAAAGCTTTGGATGAACTCTCGCTTTTGGGACTCTATTCGTACTCTTGAATGAGGGTTCTTGAAGCCCTTGACTTGGGAACCTTGGATCTTGACTCAATTTAGTAAATCTATGGTGGATTCTTGAGATTCTTGGAAGAGGTTTTGGATACTTAGGGTTTTTGTTGAGAGAAAACTTGAGAAAAGCATCATAGAATACTTGTAAATGACTTTAATTTGTTGTTTATACGGTTTAAGAGGCTCGGAAAAAGTCCAAAGTGCCCTTTTTAACTTCTGTACGAAGCTGGAAAAATTGAACTGAGAACCCGATTTTATGTGGCACCGCGACGCACCACTATCGCGGTGGCTCACTGGAAATTGAAAAATGGGAATCTGGAAGTTACCGCGATGCGGAGGCATCGTGTTGTCCCACTGGTTGGGACCTATAACTTCTGCACGATGCGTCACAATCGCGCCAGGCCACTGGAAATTGACTATTGGCAAATTGGGGTCCTCTGCGACATGCCACTATCACGGAGTTTTATTGGAATTTGACAATTGTCAAATAGACCCTCTTCGCAAGACGCCAAACACTAAAATGACGTTGTTTTATGACTAGGACTTAAATTAGCCATAACTTCTTGGCCGGGCATCGGATTTGGGTGAATCTTATATTGATGGAAAGCTTATCAAATTTCCCATGTGATAAAAAGTCGAAATTAGGGAAATTCTTTATGATTAAAATGATACTCACTTAGGAACTCACTCCTTAACCTTCTTGAGGCAAAATTAAGCTTAGGAAAAATTTGGGGTATTACAATATCTCCCTTTCGAAAACATTCGTCCACGAATGTCGCTAGTTAAGCTAAGAGCATGGAGGAAATTGAGTACGTAAAGCTGGAAGAATTCGCTAAACTGACTCTATGTCTTTATACACTCTTGAATACTTTAGAGAATGCATGAATTTAATAAGGGTGGATGTTTAGCTGAAAATTTAGATTAGAAGGGCTGAGTTAAGGAAGAATATTACCTTCGGCTTGATCTGAACTCGCGGAAAAGAGGTGCGGGTACTTGGCTCACATGTCTTCTTCTGCCTCCCAAGTAGCTCCCTCAACTGACTGGTTCCTCCACAAAACTTTGACCAAGGGAACTTCTTTGTTCCTCAGTATACAGATTTGAAAATCTAGAATCTCAGCAGAAATCTCATCAAATGAAAGACTGTTCTAAATATCAGGACTCTCTGAAGGATCTACTACAACGGAATCAGTGATATGCTTTTTAAGCATGGGGACATGAAAAATAGGATGAACGACTGACAACTCTACGAGCAACTCAACTTCATAGTCTACTTTAGCAACACGGCTCAAGACTCTATAGGGTCTAACATAACGGGGGCTAAGCTTCCCCTTTCTACCAAACCTCTTCACCCCTTTCATTGCTGAAATCTTCAAGTACACCAAATCACACATCTCAAACTCAAGATTCCTTCTCCTCATATCCGCATACGACTTTTGATGACTCTGAACTATATTCAACCTTTCTCTAATCAACTTCACCTTTTCCATAGCCTTAAATACTGCATCAGGTCCAACTAAAGCAGCTTCACCTACTTTAAAACAACCTATGGGTGATCTACATCTCCTACCACACAAAGCCTCAAATGGTGCCATCTCGATGCTAGCCTGGTAACTATTGTTATATGCAAACTCTATCAATGAAAAATGCTCATCCCAACTACCTTTGAAATCTAGAGTACATGCCCTCAACATATTCTACAAAGTTTGGATGGTCCTCTCAGCCAGACCATCAGTCTGTGGATGAAATGCGTAACTCAAATGAACTTGGGTGCCAAGACCTCTCTGGAAAGCTCTCCAAAACTAAGAAGTGAACTGAGTAACCCTATACGAAATGATAGACAAGGGGACTCCATGCAACCTGACCAACTCCCGAATATACAATCTAGCATAATCGTCAATTGTATAAAATGTATGCATAGGTAGAAAATATGCTGACTTAGTCAATCTGTCTACAACAACCCAAATAAAATCATGATGACATCACAAAAGAGGTAAACCACTCACAAAATCCATATTCTCCTCTTCCCACTTCCAAGTGGGAATACCAAACTCTTGCATCCCACCACTAGGTCTTTGGTGCTCTATCTTAACCTGTTAGCATATTGAACACGTTGCTATAAATCCAGCTATATCCTTCTTCATACCACTCCACCAATAGATTTCTCGCAAGTCGCGGTACATTCTTGTAGAGCCAGGATGAATAGAATATCACATGCCATACACTTCAGCCATAATTCTCTGCCTTAGATCATCAACAAAAGGAACACACAATCTACCCTGGAATCTCAACACACCATCTCCTCCTTGGGAGAAGAACTCTACCTTTTGGTCCTTAACTGACCCCTTCAGTCTGAACAAACTATTATCTAAGTCTTGCTTGTCTTTCACTTCCGAAGCTAAAGAGGATTCGAACTACTTTGCACCAAAGTACTTCCCTCAGTGGAATCAAGCAACCTAACACCCAGTCTAGCCAAATGATGCACATCACAGGCTAACTCTTTCTTACCTTCCTCTACATGAGTAACACTACCCATAGACAACCTACTAAGGGCATCTATCACTACATTGGCCTTGCCCGAGTGATACAACACACTCATATCATAGTCCTTTAACAACTCTAACCACCTCCACTGCCTATGGTTCAACTCCCTCTGAGTAAACATGTACTGCAGGATTTTGTGATCAGTAAACACGCCAACATGAACACCATAAAGATAGTGTCTCCATATTTTCAAAGCAAAGACCAGAACAGCTAACTCAAGATCATGGGTTGGGTAGTTCTTTTCATGTAGCTTCAACTGTCCAGAGGCATAGGCTATAACCTTACCTTTTGGCATAAACACACAACCCAAACCAACTCTAGAGGCATCACAATATACCACAAAACTATTTGTACAATCAGGCAAAGTCAACACAGGGGCTGAATTAAGTCGAGTCTTCAACTCTTAAAAACTCTTCTCACAGGAATCTGACCACTGGAACTTAACTTTCTTTTGGGTCAACCGGGTCATGGGAGACGCAATAGAAGAGAAACATTCAACAAAATGATGGTAGTAGCCTACTAGACCCAGGAAACTTTTAATGTCAGATGGAGAGATATGTCTAGGCTAATTTCTTACAGCTTTTGTCTTTTGGGGATCAACTCTAATGCCTTTGGCTGAAATAATATGACCCAGAAAGGCTACTGATCTTAGCCAAAATTCACACTTGTTGAATTTGGTGAACAACTGGTGATCTCAAAGAGTTTACAAGACAATTCTAAGATGATCTGCATGGTCATTCTCAGTACGGAAGTACACAAGGATATCATCAATGAAAATAATGACAAACATATCAAGATATTGCTTGAACGCTCGATTCATGAAGTCCATAAAGGCTGCTGGGGCATTGGTTAGCCCAAAAGACATGACTAGAAACTCAAAGTGAGCATAACGGGTTCGGAAGGCTATCTTTGGAATATCATATTCCCTCACTTTAAGATGATGATAGACGGATCTAAGGTTTATCTAAGAGAAACAACTTGCACCTTGCAACTGATCAAATAGGTCATCAATTCTCGGAAGGGGGTACTTATTCTTAACTATGACCTTGTTAAGCTGATGATAGTCAATACACATATGCAAATAACCATCTTTCTTTTGCACAAAAAGAACAGGTGTGCCCCAAAGAGAGATGCTGGGCCTTATGAAACCTTTATCTAAAAGATCTTTGAGTTGCTCTTTCAACTCCTTAAGATCTGCAGGTTCCATACGGTATGGAAGAATAAAAATAGGCTGAGTGTCTAGAAAAGGTCAATCCCAAATTCTATCTCTCTATTGGGAGGTACCCCTCAGAGATCTTCCCAAAAAAAATCAGAACACTCATTAACAATGTTAACTGACTTAATAGTTGGAGCCTCGGACTTTATGTCTTTGACTCTAACTAGGTAATAGAGGCAACCTTTGGATATTAGCTTTCTAGCTTTGAGATAAGAGATAAAATGACTCTTGGGAGATACCGAACTCCCGGACAACTCAAAAACTGGTTCATTAGGAAACTAAAACTTGACCACGAGGGTGCGACAGTCTATAGATGCATAACAAGAATGAAGCCAATCTATACCCAGAATAAGGTTGAAATCCACCATGCACAACTCTATCAAATCAACAAATATGACTCTATGAAGAACAGTAACAGGACAATCTCTGTACACTTGTTTAGCAACAACAGACTCCCCTACTAGTGTGGAAATTGGGAAAGGCTCAGGATTCTTCTCGGGACTTATTTTGAAATTCACAGCTACTAATGGGGTCACATAAGAGAAACTTGACCCAGGGTCCAACAATACAAAAACATCAAAGAAAAAAACACAGAGCATTCCAGTAAAAACATCGGGAGAATCTTTCTGCTCCTGATGGGATGGTAATACATAGAATCTATTCTGGCGCTGACCACCAGTAGTGCTAGATGAAGTGCCTTGAGAAGAGGCGGAATGAGCTACAGGAGCTGGTGCACTAGTAGTCTGTGTCTGGGGTCGGGCATCTCTGTTCGCCTGCCTAGCATGCCAAAAATCTCTATGTCTATGGCCCAGTATGCCATAACCTAAACAACCCCTATGGTTTACTAAACACTCTCCGGGATAATCCCTACCATACTTAGCACATAGAGGATAGCGGGGTCTGTTACTTACACTGTTCTGGGACCGGGACATAGAAGACCTATTCCCTAGATCTTGCCTGTCTCTAGGAGTGGGAGTAATAGCTAATGAAGGCGCTGGCATAGAAGAACTTCCCTAGAACTATGGACGTTTCCCTCTATAGAACCTAGCCTGACTATACTCATGCTGCTCAGATCTAGCCCTCTTTCTTGCCCCTCACTCTATATCTCTCTATTATCTTGTCTGCCTCTATCTTTTGTGCATGTATCATCAACCTAGACAGATCCATATCCCTATTCAGGATCATAGTTCTACACTCTTTTTGTTCTGAACCAAAAACACCTGTCACGAACTTGCTCGTACTAGCTCGGGTGTTAGAAATCAAATCAGGAGCATACTTGGCTAACTTGTTGAACTTCAAGAAGTAATCCTTAACAGTCATGGAGCCCTGCCTTAAGTTCATAAACTCCTCAATCTTCGCTTTTCTCATCTCAAGAGGGAAGGACTTGTCCAACAATTCATCTTGGAACAACTACCAAGTCAGAGGAGCAGCATCCTCATCTTTACCTTTCCTCAATGATACAACCCAATCATAAGCAATGTATTTCAACCTATAAGATGCCATCTCAACACTTTCTTCATCAGAAACATGCATCACCTGTGTGATCTTTCTCACCTCCTCAAGGTATAACTTTAGGTCTTCACCTGCCTTAGACCCATAAAACTCTGGCATATTCAACCATATAAAATCATGAATCCTAGCAGCAGATAAATCACCTCCTCGCTAATTTGGAATTATGGCCTAGTTATTAGACTAAAAAATTAGCGGTGACTACTTGGGCTAACGCTTGAAAGGTCGCCCGTGACTCAGCATGAGACACAGTCTCATTCAAGGGATCAACAGGCTAGGGTTGCTCATTATCATTTCTGCGGGCATTCGCTCTTTGGGGAGGCATTTTCTGAAAAAAGGAGAGCATAAATTATTAGATGAGAGGGACAACCGTAGGCACGATAGAATCTGAAAGAAAGAAACAACTTTTTCCTAAAACGTCTTGTAGCCTCTTGCTCATAGATGTGGCGCGCTACACATCGATGATCAAGACTCTACTTAACACGTCTTGTCAGACTCCCTAGGACTCCTTAAACCTTAGGTTCTGATACCAAGTTTGTAAGGCCCTGAAATCTCATCCTGAAGCATCACACGTTGCTTAATGCTACAAGTAGCCCCAAGCTAACCCTTTAAGCCTATTACTACATATAGTAACTTATTTCGAGATGAAATATACAAAATATTGGTACTGTCATATCAAATGATAGGAAATACGAAGAAAATACTCGATCCAAATGACCGCAATACTAGAAATCTCAACATACTAACAATCTGATAACTAGTCTGACAAAGCGTATATTACTCCATGACTAAAGAGCCATTGGAAAAGGCCCCCAACTGACTCAAACTGAACTAAAAGCAATAATATATCTACTAAGATACTAAATGTTTGAAGATATATCCTTGAACCATAAGGACTCACCACTGTGGAATATAGACAAAGGTACTTGGAAATCACTGACGAGGCTGGAACTGAGCACCTGAACCTACATTGTAAGACAATGTAGCACATAAACGTATATGTGGATCAGCACTGGGGAATATACTGAGTATATGGGGGGTGTATGCATTTAAATAAACATTATAATTACTCTTTATAAAATCATGCATGCCTATATGAATGACTTACATAGCTTGAACAAATCTAAAATATAATTCTCATGAATTGTGAATAGTGAATTATGAAATACAAATCTCGTGAGTCATTATACTTAACTTTAAAATCTCTTCTCTCCTCTTATTCTCAATACTTGAAGGCTAATGGAACTTTAAAAAATACTTTAAAAATCCTACTTTTATCTCATGGAGAGTAAAACTTCTTTAAAACATAAGGACTCAGAACTTTTAGGAACTTTCAACACTTGGGAACTCTAGAACTCTTTTAGACTTGGGACACTTAAAACTTGGGATTATATAACTTTGGACACTCGGGAGTTTCTTCTAACTGACATAAACCATGTGATCTACATAGAGTACAACGTCTTGTCCTCCAAAGAAAGAAACCTCATGTTAAGGAGA
Source organism: Capsicum pubescens (assembly GCA_030864215.1). Taxonomy (NCBI): domain Eukaryota; kingdom Viridiplantae; phylum Streptophyta; class Magnoliopsida; order Solanales; family Solanaceae; genus Capsicum; species Capsicum pubescens. The sequence goes on from CM061548.1 coordinate 339,552,046, forward strand.
GGCGTCATACTCTTTCCAGGGAGTATAACCTCAACTCAGTGACCACTATCTTTGCCTCGGGCCCATAAATCTCAGTCCTACGATGGCACGTAGTTCTGGGTATGAGACCTTGGAATCATACCCAACTCGGTGCTAAATACTACTCCCATACTCAGCTCAAAACCCTTAGGAAATCCACCTTAAATAACTTAAGGGTCTACACTGAAGACCAAAATGTATTACTATTTGTTTTAATAGAACATCATTGCAGATTCCAACTCTATTAGGACCGAAAATGTCAAATATTTCTCAATAATCTCAAAGTACTCAAATCATAGGTGCTTATAGCACAAAAGTTCATAAAAATTGCAATTATCAAGTAGGACTTAGTGGATAATAGCTCAATCTCAAGTTAAGACTCATCAAAATGCATACTAGAGATCGTTAGGATTCATAAATCATATAGAAATCTGGAATTTCAGCATTATGCATTAAAATTTCAACTTACTCATGTATCTCAATTTCTAAAACATGAAAATTATCATAATTTCAAGAACAACAACAAAGGGTACAAACCCATGCTTTAAATTTCATAAGAAAACATGTGAAACCATATATTCTTGTAATTTAAAACAACTTTTGGGAACAAGGACGAAAGGAGTATCCTTGTTCAAACCCCACATACCTTGAATTATAAGCTTTGGATGACCTCTCACTTTTTGTACTATATTCGTACTCTTGAATGACGGTTGTTAAAGCCTTTGACATGGGAACCTTTAATCTTGACTCAAATTAGAAAATCTATGGTGGATTCTTGAGATTCTTAGGAGAGGTTTTGGATACTTATGGTTTTTGTTGAGACAAAACTTGAGAAAAACTTCATAGAATGCTTGTAAATGACTTTAATTTGGCGTTTGTACGATTTAAGAGGCTTGGAAAATGTCCAAAGTGCCCTTTTTAACTTCTATACAAAGCTGGAAAAATTGAACTGGGAACCCAATTTATGGGCTACCGCGATGCGCCACTATCACGATGGCTCACTGGAAATTGACAAATGGGAATCTGGGAGTTACCATGATGCGGATCCATCGCGTTGTCCCACTGGTTGGTACCTGGAACTTCAGTGCGACATGTCACAATCGTGCTAGGCCACTGAAAATTGACTATTGAGAAATTAGGGTCCTCCACGATGTGCCACTATCGCGAAGTTTTCTTGGAATTTGAGAATTGTCAAATAGACCCTCTCCGCGACACGCCAAGCACTAAAATAATATTGTTTTATGACTAGGACTTAAATTACCCATAACTTCTTGGTCGGGCATTGGATTTGGGCGAATCTTATATAGACGAAAAACTTATCAAATTTTCCATGTTATAAAAAGTCAAAATTAGGGAAATTCTATTTGGTTAAAATGATACTCACTTAGGAAGTCACTCCTTAACCTTCTTGAGGAGAAATTTAGCTTAGGAAAAATTCGATGTATTACACTACTGATATAAAGGGTGTGGAGTTTGTTTCTTATTAATTGAAGGATGTAGCACACCAATGGTAAGAAGAGTGGGAGTATATTAGGGTGATGATGCTGGATCTGCTTTGTGGGATGACTTCTCTTACACTTTTCTTGATCCCTTTTTTTATTAAAAATTAAGGAAGGAAAAATCTGAGAAGTTTGTGAACTTGAAGCAAGGCAGGATGATGGTGAAGGAATATTCTTTGAAGTTCCACCAGTTGTTGCGATATGCTCCTGTGCTAGTGTCTAGCACGAGGGCTAAAATAAGGAATTTTTCTTCTGATTTATCTTATGATTTGGTTTTGGAGAGCAACATTTTCTTGTTCAACAAGGATATGGATATCTCTCGACTTGTGGTTTATATACAACAAGTTGAAGAGGAAAATAAGAAGCAAGAAGAGATAGGGAATAGGCAGAGTAAGAAGTTTTAGTATTCATATCAGGGTGGAGATCAGTAGTAGAGTGGTAGAGAAGGTAGGAAATGGTCTAAGAGGAAGTGGGTCAACTCCGGTTCTTATTCAATGGCTAGTGCACCTTATCTAAAACGGCCTGGAGACCATAAATTTTATAGTGGTAATGGTGCTAGGGCATAGGGTTCCTAATCTCAGGCCAGTAGGGCCAAGTCAGCTCCATCATATCATCCTTACAGATTTTATGACCAGTTGCATTGTGGTTTCTATGATGAGTGGAGGGACCAGTTTTTCAACTATGGTCATCTTGGACATATGTTGAGAACATGGGTAAGGTCGCTTTAAGGGCTAACAAAGTTTTTGTTTCCACAACATCAACTTCTGCACCAAAGGGTACCACTTTTAGTATCGGTACTATCCGAAATTGCCTGTATTCTCTCACTACCCATCTGGAGTTTGAGGAATCTCCTAATATCATCATTAGAATGTTAAAACTCTTTTATTATAATGTATATTATTTACTTGATATGGGTTCTACCCTTACTTAGATGATTCTATTTTTGGCTGTACATTTTGATTTCTGTCCTAAGTGTATTTCATATCCCTTTTCTATTTCTACCCCGGTAGATAACTTGGTGGTTGCTAGAAGAGTCTATGAGGATTATGTGGTATTTGTTGGTGGTAGGGAAACTTTGGTGGATTTGATTGAATTAGACATGCTAGATTTTGATGTTATCTTGGGGATGGATTTGTTAAATTCGAGATATGTCTCTTTAAATTGTTGAACCCATAAGTTTATTTATAAATTTCCTAATGAGTAGGTTATCGAGTGGGAAGGGAGTTCCCTTATGCCTAAGGAAAGGTTCATAGCATATTATGGGGCCGGGAAAATTGATTTCCAAGGGGTATTTTATTATTTGGTATGGGTTAAAGATTCTAACTCGGAGGGTCCATCTTTACAATGCGTCCCAATGGTTAAGGAATTTCCAGAAGTTTTACCTGATGACCTTCCTGGTGTCCCTACCAATAGGGAAATTGATTTTGGGATTGATCTTCTTTTGAACACTTAAGTTTCTGTGGTCCGATGCTTCTAAGGGGAGTTTTGAAAAAATAAAAAATAAATTAGCTTCTGCTCCAATTTTTACCCTGACCGAGGGTATTGATGGATTTATGGTTTATTGTGATGCGTCTCGTTAGGGACTTGATTGTGTGTTAATGCAGCATGGAAAGGTAGTAGCATATGTTTCTAGGCAGTTGAAAGTTCATGAGTAAAATTATTCGACTATGATTTAAAGTTGCTGGCTGTGGTGTTCGCATTGAAGATTGGGTGACACTATGTATATGGTGTCCATGTTGACATTTATTCATATCTTATGAGCCTACAATATGTATTCACCCAGAACGAGTTGAATCTCAGGAAAAGAAGATGGCTTGAGTTTCTCAAAAACCACGACATGAGTCTCCACTATCACCCAGGTAAAGCTAACGTGGTTGTTGATATTCTTAGAAGGTTATTTCTGGGGAACTTATCTCACGAGGATAAAGAAAAATAGGATTTGGTGAAGGATATTCACTGTTTGGCTAATCTTGGAGTTCATCACTTAGATTCGAGGGATGGTGATTTGTTTGTGCAAGAGGTGGTAAAGTCATCTCTTGGTGCTAAGGTAAAGAATAAGTAGGTGTTGGATCCTATCATAATGCAACAAGGATGATGTGTATAAGAAAAATGTGATGGCTTTTGATATTGGTGATGATGGTATCGTGAGATACCAAGAGAGGTTATGTGTTCCCGATATAGATGGGTTGCAAGAAAGAATTTTGGACGAAGCTCATGAGTCGCAGTAAACAGTTCATCCTGATTCGAAAAAGATGTACCATGACTTGAAAGAAATTTATTGGTGGAATAATATGAAGCGGGAAGTGGCCAATTTTGTGGCTAAGTACATGGTATATCAATAAGTGAAGGTGGAGAACTTGAGGCCCGGTGGGTTGTCTAAAGAAATTAAGTTACCTGTGTGGAAGTGGGAAGTAATTAATATGGATTTAATTACCAATCTTCTGTGGTCTCGAAACTAATTTGATTCTATTTGGGTCATCGTGGATAGGATGACTAAGTCTGCTCACTTATTATCGGTAAGGACTAATTATTCTGCTGAGGACTATGCAAAGTTGTTTATTTAGGAGAGCGTGAAGTTGCATGGTGCTCCAGTTTCCATCATCTGTGATTGCGGTACTCAATTTTTATCGCACTTTTGGAGATCGTCCAAGCGAGGTTTGGGGCTAAGGTGAACCTTAGCACCACTTTTCACCCTCAGACGGATTGAACAAGCAGAAAGAACTATTCAGACTTTGGAGGATATGCTAAGGTCTTGTGTGATTGACTTTTGTGGTAGTTGGGTTAGTCATTTGCCTCTCACAAAGTTTGCATATAACAATAGTTATCTCTCTAGCATTGGTATGGCTCTATTTGAGGCATTGTATGGAAGGAGGTGTATATCTCCTATTGGGTGGTTCAAAGTTGGTGATACAAGGTTGTTTGGTCCTGATTTTCTCCAAGCTATAGAAAAGGTAAAGGTGATTCGGGATAGGCTTAAGATTGCCCAAAACCGTCATTAGTCCAATGCAAATGTTAGGTGAAGGAAGTTGGAATTCGATGTGGGTGATTGGATGTTCTTGAAAGTATCTCCCATGAAGAGAGTGATGCGATTTGAAAAGAAGGGAAATCTCAGTCCCCATTATGTTGGCCTCTATTTAATTTTGAAGAGAATGGGGAATGTTCCCTACGAGCTAGGATTTCCTGCAAGTTTGGGTTCTACTTAACCTGTGTTTCATGAGTCTATGCTGAAGAAATGTGGTGGTTCCTATTGAGAGTGTTGGCATTTTATATTCCTTGTCATACAAAAAGGTCCCGATGAAGATCTTGGATAAATAAGTTCGTAAATTAAGGAATAAAGATGTAGCTTCAGTAAAGGTCCTTTGGAGGAACCAAAAGTTGGAAGAAGCCACTTGGGAAGCTGAAGAAGATATGAAGGCTAAGTACCCATTCTTGTTCCATGTGTCGGACGAAGGTGCTTAAGGTGTGAATTTTATTTTCCCCTTGCTCCTCTCTGGGTTTATCATTTGATTCTGGAATAATATTATTATTCTAGTGTGAACAGTGTCCTAGCTCATCATTTGGGAATGAATAATCCTAAGGGGGGATAATACAACACCCTCAAAATTTTGAGCATTTATTTTTGGCCCTCTAATGTTTGAAACATCGATTTTTGACTTAAATGGTGTTTAAGCATGTGAATGGGGTGTCCCGGGAGAGTTTTAAAATTTTTAAATGAGGTTCAGAGTGATTTCAAACCACGGAGACAGTGAGCCTCCGTGATATATCTGTGTAATGGAGGTTAGCCTCCATGATAGGCAGTGTGTCATAGAGGATGCATTCCGCGATAGGCAGCGTGGCACGGAGGTTAGCCTCCGTAATATGCAGCATGCCACACTGGTGTGTAAAATTCATGCAGTCCTTATTTTATTTCACTAGGGTGAGGGGCTTTTGGGTTTTTTCACTTATGTACGACCCTTAAAAATAATGTAAGTTCATTCCTTTCAATTTTAAGTGTTTAAAATCCCCAATTCCACTCTCAAACTCAAAATTTGAAAAAAGACTAAGGATTTCATCATACATTCATCTTTCTGGTTTACTTTTAAATTCTCATATGTCTAAGGCATGTATCCCTTTACCTATACCTATATTTTCTTAATGGCACAAAATTGGTTTATTATTCACACGATTTTTGATGTTGGGTTTGAACTATGGGATGAGGATTTTGGATATAAATTAATTAAATGTTTTCTTATGATTACTATTGAACTATTATGCATTGAATTGTTGGTTTGTACACTCATTGGGGTGAATGGGAATGGTGGATAGAATAGATGTACAATGGACTTCCCAAATTTGTAAACTATGGCAATAGGTGTACAACGGAGTCCCTAAATAATTGGTTTTGGTATGGAAATTGATAATAACTTCAACCCACATGCATAATTGATTTTGGAATTTCAATTATCATTTGGTTTGGCTTATTCTCTTCGATACTAATACATGGAAAAACCTTATGGGGTACGTTGGAACCCCCTAAGTGATCTTATAATGAAGTTTGTTGGGTATGAAGGAATCCCCAAAGTGTTGGCTAATGACATTTCTTGCAAGCTATAGTCGGTATACCGATACCATTTAATGAAGCCTTAATTATTGACTCACAGAATTGGTGGATGTGTTATGTGTTAAATGTTTTAATGGGGGTTGTGTTTTTTTATCGTGAAGGTATGAGTCCCGAAGGACTGATATTTGAAACTCATGTTTACTGACGTGAGGGTTGGTCTTGATGACCATGTGCTAGTGGGGTACAAAAGAATTCCCCAAGGTATATATAATTGTATCATGATTGGAAAAGGGTACAATGGAATCCTCGGCCTTCCGTGATATCCTCGATTCATGTGGCCAACACGCACTAGGGCCCGACCAGGGGGTTACAACTGGACTATATAGCTGATGGGTAGTTTTAAAAAGGTCAAGCTACATAACCCAGGCTAAAGTTTTAAAGTTCATGCTAAGCCCTGTTCCCTCCCCAATCATCTTATATATATATAGACACACATATGTATATGTATGGATGTGTACATGTGGATTGGTTTGACTTGGTTTTGGATTGAAGGCATTATTTTATCCTATTTCCTTGAGTTACATGATATCGCTCCAATCGCTAACTGTCTTCAAACGTTGTATCCCTACGCGATGCAGGGACTTTCCATACTTCTTCTCCTCCTGCATAATGACTAGGGGATCGGGGGACAGCTCGTGAGTCATCCTAAAGTTTTGAGCTTTCATCCTTCGTAAGATTTCATTTTATGCTTTGGTTTTCCTTATGTTTTGACTTTTTCTTTTGGATTTGTTTTTAGCTATGGTCGGGGACATGTCCCGAGCATATTATCTTTGGTTTTGTTAGAGGCTTTGTTGGACATTACTGTAGACATAGGTATTGTGGTTGGTTATCGGTATTGGTTATTGGTTGGTGGTTGTTAGATATTGATCTGTCATAGATTATTTGAGCTTTCATATCTTATTTTGTTATATATTCAAAATCCATCCACTGCAAGGTATATTTGGTTCTGTTGGATTAGGCTAGGGGGGCCTTTGGACCACGGCGTACTTGAGATGCCCATCACAGTCAGGCCCTAGATTGGGTCATGACACACACATGGAAAATGCTCAGCTCAATAAAGATCATTATAAACTCTAAATCAAGCAATTACATGAATAAAAAATTAAGCCAACATCGTACAAAGGTCATATAAATGAGCCTAAGAGACTCAACAGTAGTCATTCAACATAATCAACATACTTTTACATTCAAAACCACTAGCATCATGTAATCACACATAGCAACTAGCAAGAACATCCCACTTATTTAGACTACTATATTTAGACTTTAAGATTCTGGCCCAGAGATTCTCAGGGTTCTTGTTGAATCTCCATGCCAGGCTCAAAAGCATAGCACCATTTTTGGTTTTTTCTTTTTGCATGACTAGTCCTCCATTTTTTTTTGGTAAGGAAAAAATGTCACAGGAGACAAGGTGTTTTTTTATCATTAATAGAACCCCAAATGAAATTTCTTTGGGTTCTGTCAATAAGCTTTTTAATTTTAGAGTGTATGGCTATATGTTGCATGATGTGGGTGGGTATGCTATTGAGGGTAGCCTTAGCCAAAGTGGTCCTCTCAACCATGTTTAGAAACTTAGTTTTCCATCCTCCTAACTTCATATTTATTATATCAAGGATGAACTGAAAATCATTAGCTATGGGTTTGTGATAGAAAATAGGGAAGCCAAGGTACTTCCCAAATCCTTCCTTTGCTTTGATGTTAAGGTTTGTAGCAAGAATAATCCTGTCCTCTCTAGAGAGGTTACTGGAAAAGAGAACTTTGGATTTGGAGTGATTAATCCTTTGTCCTGAATGGTAACTAAAGCTATTCAGAATGGTAGTGATGGTTAAGCAATTCTTTGAATCAGCTTGAGCAAAAAGAGTGAGGTCATCAACAAAGAAAAGATGAGAAATCTTTGGCCCTTTTTTGCAGATAAAGACGGGAGTCCATTTTAGGATGTCTACCTCAAGGTCTATCCATCTAGATAGGAGCTCCACACATATGATAAAAATGTATGGAGAAATCGGGTCACCTTGTCTTATTCCCCTAGTGGGACTAAAAGCCTCAGTTTTACTTCCATTTACCAGGATGGAAATGGTAGTGGTAGAGATGCAAGACATGATGAGCTTGGCCATTTTGGGAGAAATATTGAAGAAGTGCATTACTTGCCTAATGAAGGACCATTCTATCCTATTAAAGGCCATTTCTAAGTCAATTTTAAGGATCATATTGGCCTTTTTACCTTTCATTTCTGAGAAGTGAGTGATATACTCCTGCACTATGATAGTATTGTCAGAAGCCCTTATGTTTGCTAGAAAGCTAGACTGGGAAGGGCTGATAATATCAGCAAGTAAAGGCTTTAGTCTATTGGCAAGAATCTTGGTGATAATTTTGGATTGAGTATTACATAGCCCAATAGGTCTAAAGTTCCTAAGAGTGGTGGCATCTGGCCATTTAAGAATCAAGCAAATATAAGTGTTATTTTATTTTTCTTCCATAATTACTGTAGAAAAAATCTTCTGGCAGAACCTAATGACAGGGAGGCTAAGAATGTCCAAGTATCTTTGATACAGAAGAGGGTGCATCCCATCAGGCCCTGGTGCCTTTGTGGGTTTAAAGGAGAAGATAGCTGATTTAATTTCTACAGGTTCAGAAATGGCTTCTATAAAGGCATAGTCTGTAGCCTTTATGGACCCCGAGGAAGAAGGGTTATTCTGGAATTAGAGAGGGGAAGGTGAGTGATCAGTGGTGTACAGTTTGGAGTAGTAGAGGGTTATTTTTTCATTAATCTCTGCCTGGGAGTAACTCCAGTTACCCAGATCATCCTTAAGAGAATTAATTCTATTTTTTCTTCTTCTGTTCATTGTTGAGGTATGGAAGAAGTTGGTGTTATTATCCCCTTCTATTAGCCAACTAATTCTAGACTTTAATCTCCAAATTTTTTGTTCCTAACTTAGAATGTCACTATATTCCTTATTAAGTTGTTGGTCTAAATCCTAGAGGAAGTGACTATAAGGAGAAGCATTGGAGCTTTGAATCCCTGTTATCCTAGCAAACAGGAGTTTTTTTTCTAAAATATGTTTCCAAAAGTTTCTCTATTCTATTTGGAGATGTTAATCTCAAAATGGGTAGTGACTCTGGTCAGGTCTAGGTTTGTACTAAAAGAGTTGCTAACCATTTGGCAAAGGAAGGGTGGGAGAACCACATGGTTTCCATTCTAAAAGGCTTAGTGGAAATCAAGTGGTGCTTAACCAAATTAATGAGCATAGAGGAATGATCAGAATGAGTCCTGGGCAAGTGATTTATAGAAGCCTCAGGAAAAAGATTTATCCAAGAATTATTAGCTAGACACCTATCAAGTCTCTCTAAGATTAGGGTATTTCTCTTCCTAAACCTCTTATTAGTCCATGTATATTTGCTACTCTTATACCCTAGGTCAAAGAGAGCACTCTGGTTAATACAATCCCAAAAAAGATTGGCCTTATTACAATTAATACTATTACCCCCAAATTTCTCAGAAGATTTCAGAATCTTATTAAAGTCCCCCCCAACTAACCAGGCATTACTACGATGATGCTTGATAGAATTAGCAAATGAGACAAGATGAGTCCATAAGTTTTTCCTATTTTCTAAGCAAGTGATAGCATAGATGGTACTAAAGAAAAATGTGGAGGAGGGATTTCTGACCTAGACAATCACATGAATCCTTTGTGGTGAAATGTTAATGTCATTGATGTTGAGGTTGTCTTTATTCCACATAATCACCAAACCACCAAAACTCTTGACTGCAGGATACTGGATCTCTCTGGTAAAGCCCATGTCCTCTGTGAGGCTATTATGGTCAGATATTTTGGTTTCTAACAGAGCAAGGATTGAGGGCTTATGCATCTCTATCATTTCTTTGCAATGTCTTCTGAATTCTGCATTATTGGCCCCCCTAGTGTTCCATATTATGCAATTTATTATTGGGGTCATTGAAGGTGGGTTTTCCATCATGATTCCCTTCCCCCTCCATGAGGGGTTGGTCAGGGTTGATTCATCCACTCTTTTCCTCTTCCTAGATAGTGGTGACATCTTAGTCTTGTATAAATTCCCTATGGCCTTTCTTGGGGGTACTATCTCTTGGTCCAGCATTGTAAGCCCCTTTGGAATAAGGACTATGGTTATCTCGCTTACTAGATCCCCGAAGGTGAGATGTATGGGCCTTTCTACGGTTATTACCTCTGTTCTTGGCATCTTTAGAGAAGCCAAGATACTTTCCAGGTTGTTCCCTTTTAGGACCTCTATTATTTTTTGTTATTTTAGGGCCTCTAATCTTAGGAGAGATGGCTGTGCCATTGGATTGGGTGCCTCCTGAGATAGGGGCTCCCTTAAGATTAGTGTAAACGGAGGTCCTTCCTTCAACATTTTAGGAGCTTTCACTGGAAAGAATGGAAGGGATTGAATTACGAGTGCCATTTCTGAGTTCAGCATCTCTGGACTCAAGGGGGTGAAGGGATTTTGGTGAGTCAATTTAGAAGGGTTGTCATCCATATGTTGTTCCCACAGTTCTGCATTCCCTGACTCAATCTCTCTGTGATCACCTGGGCTAGGTAAGAGGGGTTTTAGATCAGAATCTTGAATCTTTTTCATCTCCAAACAAGATGAAGAGGCACTGTCTGCTCCAAGAGTCCTATTTCCAACCAGGAGGTTGGTTGATGGTCCATTGGGGGAGTAGTCATGAAGGTTATAGGGTCTATCTTTAGAGGCACATTGGTAGTTTGGTTCGTTTTCATCTTCTTCAGAAGAGATGAGCTGGAGGGTGAAATTAAGAATCTCCTTAGAGTAGTTTGAGTCTTTGTTGGGATAGAGGAAAACTTGCATCATATCCTCCTCTATGGTCATATCAAAGTCTTTTGATTGATAATTTTAGTCAATCGAGTTCCTAGAAGAAGGAGACTTCAGATTATCATTGGATAGTTGGGAAGGGACCATATTTCGAGGATTGGGATCATCTTTCCCACTGAAATGAAAACCTCCTGATGTTTTATTCCCTCCCTATAATCAACACCATTTGGGCCATGGGATGTAATAGGCTCCTTAAATTTCAAATTTAAGAAGCCTGTTTTAATGGGATTGTGAGTTTGCTGAGTTGTTGGTTTGTTCCCCTCCAAACTGGGCTTGGTTTGGGCTTTTTTGGATCACTCATTTGAGGATCCTTTGAATTATTAGGCCGGCCCATATCTCTTAAGGGGGTTTGTTTAGTAACCCTCCGTTGGGATGTTTGGCCCAGTTTGAATAAGGGTTTCACCGCAGTTGCTTTGCCCTTCCCTTCCTTTACTGGAGGATTTTCCGACTAAGGGTTATGGCCTATAGAACCCCGAGGAGTAGAGGACTTACTTGGGAGTGCTGTCTCCGAGCTTTGATAGATGATTCCCATCTTCTTGGTTTTATTTCTTTTGAAATTAACAATTTTCCATTCCTCTGGCCCCTCCAATTTTGCCTCTGGTTGCGTTTGTGCTGGCCCTTGGGTTTGATTCCCTAATTTTTCCGAACTTACCCTGTTGCAGTTAGTGGCGATATGACCTAAGAATCCACTGTTCTTGCATAAAAATCCTTCGCCTTCATAATGTATAGCTTGTTTATGATTCCCAATTATAATGGATGTCTTGAGTTGAGATTCTATCAGAACTTGCACGCAAATTCTGGCGTACCTCTCCTGGAGAGTGGATGATGTGTATGCATCGATTTTGACTAATTCCCTAATTTTACCTCCTACCCTCTATAGAATTCTTAGATCGTAGAACTCCGTTGGTAGTTGTGGTAGGTGTATCCAGATAGCCATGCTACGAATCTTAGACTCCGAGGACATAAAATTAGGCTCCTAACGTCTCACTGATACATAGGCTCTGGCGATAAACCAGGGCCCTTGTTGCAACGCTTTTCTTTATTATTCTTCACAGTTGAACTTGTCAGTAAAGAATTCTAATCCCAGATCTATTAGTGCCATCCCAGCTTGCATCTTCCACATGTCTGCCAGTTTGGACTTTAAATAGTGGTGGCTAAATCTTTTTCCCATTACTTTAATAATTACCAAATGTTGCCATGGAGCATAGATTCGATGTTTGTCCTCTAAAGTGAGGGCTATTTAATCGACATCTTCTTTCTGTTCATTTGTTTCCTCTGTTAACTGGGGTTGAATGTTGCCCTGTGAAGATAGCAGGTTACTATTCTTCACAATATCACTGTACAGAGTTCTTGGAGTAGTGTCGATTGTCATATGGCAATCATCCTTGTCTGGTGGTTCAGGTGGGGTATGGGCGGTAGAATAGTAATTGGTCATAGTGCGTGAGGGCACGCACCTAACACATGTATCATTATTATATATAAATATATACCTTTAACAATTGTATTATATTAAAAGTATATGGTATTGTATTTTATTGTATAAATATGTAAAACTAAACAAAACAAACAGTATGTTATTTTAATAATGTTGGTGAATGCAAAAGAATCTGAAAAAAAATAATTACTCGATTGTTTAAAAAGAATAAAAAAGAGTAGAATCTTTAAAAAGGAAAGGGAACCAAAAAAAGAAGCAACAAAAAAAAGGAAGGCAAGAACGTGACCTACAAAAATAAAACCAGTGATTATCTAAACATTGTCCACCAAAATAAGGCTAGAAACTGGGGTATCTATTTCTTGGCCATTCGTTTGGAATTAATTTCCACCAAGCGGCTATTTATCAAGTTTTTAAATTAGGTACTAGTTTTGTTGAATTATTTTAATTTTAGGTGTTATTTTTGTCATTTACCCATTATATAATTATTATATAGTATACCTTAACCTGCGACATCACGTAATTTAATTTGCATCCACAGATCTGTCAGTAAATTTATCACAAGGTATCAAATAAAATTATAAATATAAAATTAAATATGATCTCGAATCTATCTCTTTAGAGGGAAAATTTTTATGATGTGTGAGATATGCCACATCATAAGTGTATAGGTGTATGAGGGTTTCATTATTTGACAAATGTATTATGGGTCCTACTTTATTTTAATTCCTTCGTTTATTTCACCTATCATTCACTCTTCCCATACCCGAACTGTCCCCCTCAGTCACCCACCCCACCCCACCCCCAACCCCAACCAACATAATCTTTATTTGATTAATTTTGAAAATTTACTTTTTTATTATTTTACAGCACACATTTAAATCACACAACAAAGCACAGGAAAAGAATTAGCAATGTTTTGTAAATCATAATGTAATTAATTAATTAAGATAATTATGAAGAATATTAAGAACAAAAATAAAAAGAAAAATATAAACTTATTTTTTTTAATTATTAATTAATATCTGAGAAAGAGTAAGCATTCACAAAAGTAACTTTTATGTTACTTAACATGCAATTGAAAATGTCCATGATAACTTGATCATCTTATTAAAAATATCCTTGATAATTTGGTCATTATACCAAAAATATTTACTTTTGTTGACTTGACTAAAGTTCACTATACACAAAATTCGAAGAAAGATTCCACCACAAGGATGTATTTACACAACTTTACCTTAAATTTCTATCAGATGTTATTTCCAAGGCTTAAAGCCTTGAACCTGTGACTTATTCATCACATGGCAACAACTTTACCAGTTGCTCTAAGACTTTTCTTCTTTTTTTTTTCTAATACAATTTTTATTATTAAATGACACATATAATATTCAAATTTATAAATTTAAATTATAATTAATAAGATTGATTTAAAAAAATAAATTCTTGATAAAATTTTGTTACAAGAAATGTCAAGTAAATAAGGATTAAAATAAGGGGATATTTAAAACCAAAATACCTAACAAAAAAACTGATCTAAAAATCAGGCGGTAAAATTTTTTTGAAGAGAAAAATAAAAGTAAATAAATGGAGAAATGAAAAGGAGGATGAGGAGGGCAACAGTATGCTGAAGGATAATTGAGATAATATAAAGTGGGACCTACATAATTTTTTATATAAAAAAAGTACCCTCATATGCCAAGTAATAGTTATGTCTCACTCACTATAAAAAATTTCCTTTAGAGGATCAAGGATATCAACCAGTGTTTTAAATAGGCAATCACGAAGCTCGTTTTGAGGTTTGCCTTGGGGCGAGGCATAGCCAAAAAATTTTTGGGGCATTGTGGGGAGGCAAAAGTGTCGAAAGGCGAACGCTCCAAAATTTGAGGCATTCGGAGTTTGCCTAAGCGTAGGCGCAAATTAGGCGTAAGCCTAGAAAGTTTACAAAGTAAAATATTTTTTCCTATTAAATATCTAATTTAAAATTAATGCTAAAATATATGATTGGTAGATACTTAAATACTCAAATCAAAAGTAAAAGAAAAGAATAGTCACATTTTCTAACATATTTGCCTATGGGTGTTGATGATCCGCTACTCAAGGAGGTACTCGGTCTACTTTCTTCTTCCTAGTTCCTTTCTTTTCCTTTAGTTCTTTTCAAATCGCATAGTGACGAACATTTAACGTATTTACTTTTTTTTTTTCTCTTTTAAAATACAATATATGGTAAATGGGTGCATAAATATATTAACCGAGTAACGAGATGGTGGGGGTTGATTAATTATGTAGTATTTTTTATACAAACTTGCATTTTTGAGGATATATAATAGTTTATTCTGAGAAAGTTGCTTTTATCTATTAGTTGTATTATGTGGCTTTAGTTATTTTTTTTTGGTTGAAGCAGTTTTAGATGCATACTCACTTATTTTTTATAACTCTGATATAGTTTTACTTTATTTTGCGTGATTTATCTCTTTCAAGAAATATTTATTCTTAATTACATTAATTTATAAAATATTAAAATTAAAGGATTCGTGGGGCTTACGCTCCATCGCCTCGGGACTTATGCCTCACCTCGTACTAGATAAAACATCTCGCCTTACACATCTGCCTTTAAAAATATTGATTATAACTAGCTATTTAATATCAAATAATGATTGAGGTATTGTGAGAAAAAGCTCCTCACGTCATTAGTAAATTCTTTCTATATGTAATATAATTCGTATGTGAAACCCTTGTATAACTCATGATACTTGTAGGTTGCATAAACTATCTGCCTATATAAATTATGTTTGTTATTGATGAATCTAATCAAACATATAGTTTGCAGGATCATTGAGTTTGTTTCACTAGTCTAATAGTGTAATCACATGTATAAAATGCGAACCACACTGAAAGTTTACAGTCTATGAATCGTACCTTGTTACAGAATCATTCCAACACTTTTTGGAGAAGAAATCTTCAAAGAATCCTCCACGAGAAATTTAAAGAGAAAAATAAGAGAAAACTTTCTGTGTTTTTGTTTTTCTAGAGAGGGAGAGAAAAAGTGATGTTTCTTTTCAGAAGAAAACCTTTTATAAATTCAAAGGGACACAACTTTTTAAATAGTTGTGTCTCTTCCTTTTTTCTTTTCTGAAAAGACACAACGCTTCAACTTTATATTTCAACGGACATGTCTTTTATTTTTATTATTTATTAATATAATAATAATATATTATTTATCTCTTAATATGAATTCGGGTTGACCCATATGGGTGATCTGATCTAAATTTCTTCATCTCTCACTCACACACTGGGTCAATATTCATTCCTGTTCTGTAACATTCATACTTAACGACTAGGCCATGTGACCAGTGCATACTTCGAGAGCTTCGTTCCTATACATCTATTAGGAATATAGAACATCGCTATCAATGAAACTTAGAGTAGATTATGATAAGCAATACCCTAGATCAGTATCATATTTATTTTCTCATCATCTTTTTTCTTAATTTTGAGTTCATGATTATGTACTTGTCTCACAGACAAACATAAAGGAAATCAATGAACATAATTAATGTGATAACATCCAATGATCTTCCTCTTCTCAAGAATTTCTTAATCTCAAAGTGATATGTGTTTCTAAAAATGTCCCGTTAGACTGAATCAATCATGATCTCCCGGCAACATACAAAGATAGCAAACACCAAATAGAATCTCAAGAAACTGATTAAAGTCATAAGGGTACAATGGAAAAATTATTTATAATTTTTATGGATTCACACGATAACAAGTAGAGACTAAACTTGTAGCACCTTTATGGGTCACTTTATGGATACATGGTATGAAACATGTATCACAGTATTGATTCATATTTCACGGAACGTTTGTCTTTTATAAAGTCAATATTGTACAGATGATAGTTCAGAAAACCCATGTCTAACTTTGAGTTCACAAATTTACTCAATTATTTTATTCTTCCGAACTCACATCTGATATTAAAAACAAATTAACTCATTTTTAATCACATATAATTAAAAACAATCTAATAAATGATGTTTTAATTATAAACTTTCAGCTCTTTTTTATCATCACTTCTGACAATAATAAGCTTATAACTGTCTCATCACTACTACTTATCACTTAGACATTAGAGGCAATTGCCTATGTGAATAGGACAATTTTTTTAGGTGTTTGACATACTTTTTATCCTTAAAATTTTATTTACATCACATAAATAAAAATGATATATGTATATGAATCAACAAGATGAAAAATTAGGCATTAAGCAACATTAACCACAATGATGTGAATTTACATGAACATGTTTGAGAAAAATAAAAAATAAATACATCAACATCTACATAAACCCAATGACTTACATGTCTTTTATAAACATCACATGCTATGGATTTTGTTAAGAAATTTGCTATCATTTGATGCATAGATATGTATTTCACGGTCAGTTCCTTTGGTACAATCATGTTTCTTATAAAATTATATTCTATGTCAATATGTTCTGTCTTTTCATGATACTTTGAATCCTTTGTCTAAGATATTATAGCCTGACTATCACAATTGATTGTGATAGGTTCAACAAGATAATTATACACACCCAAGTGGATCAAAAAATATTTAAGCAAACAGTTTCTTACAAAGTAGATGAAAGCACTACAAATTCAACATCCATAGTAGAGAAAGTTATACATGACTATTTATTACTACTCCATGATATGAATTAAGCAAGAATGCATATTCAAAGGTGGATTTTCTCATTTTAATCTCCTCCTAATCTGCATCAGTGCAGTCTTTGAGTTGCAGATCATTTCCTTGATAACATAAGGAATAGTCGATTGTACCTTTGAGATACCTGAATATTTTTTTAATTGTTTTTCAATATTTTGGTCCTAGATCGGATTGATATCTACTAACTAACCCAACGGCATAATAGATATCAGGTCTATTACACATCATAGCATGTATTAACTTTTAACTGTGTTGGCATAACGAACCTTTCTCATTTGTTCCTTCTCTTGTGAAATCTGAGGGCATGTCCTCTGATTTAAAGCTTCACTTTTAAAAATTGGAGTGTTTATAAATTTTCAATCTTGCATATTAAAGTGTTCAAGAACTTTCTTAATGTAAGATTCTTGTGAAAGAGATAACAATCTATTCGAATAATCTCTTGAAATCTTAACTCCAAGAATAAATGACGCCTCACCCATATATTTCATCTTAAAAGTACATGATAACGACTCTTTTATTTCCTTTACATATTCGATATCACTTGCAGCTATAAGTATGTCGTCTACATATAATGATAAAATCACAAACTTATCTTTGAATATTTTATTATATACACTATGATCTTCTTAAATCATAATGAAATCATATGATATTATCGCAATATGAAAACATAAGTACCATTACCTAGAAGATAATTTAAGTTCATAAATCGATGTTCGAAGTCGACATACTTTATTTTCTTTGCCTTTTTCATGAAACCTACAAGGTTATTTCATATAGATTTTTTTCTTCATATTCAATTCTTTCATGTTCTGTGTACCCCTTAGATACTAGGTGAGCATTAAATATTTTGATACTACCATCTGCCTTACGCTTGATTTTGAGAATTCACTTATTTCCAACAACTTTTTGGCCTACAGATAGATCAACTAATTTTCAAATTTGATTAGATTTTATTGACTCCATCTCCTCCTTAATTGCTTATAATTATTTTTCTTTAGCGGAGCATGAAAGAGTCTCATTTATGTTCCTTGGATCTTCATCATCTGGAGTAATTATAAATGCTTTTTCTTTGATCTCAAATTAATGATGAAAAATTTGTGAACGAATTATTCGTCGAGGTGGAGATTGACAAATTAATTTATCAATTTATATGTTACTCCCACTCGGACCAGCAATATCATTAGGACTTGTGACAATAGGAACTGGTCCATTATTATCAACATGACTCTCACTCAAATTCATTGAAATGTTAATAGCGAAAGCGGTCTAATCCATAGTTTCATAAAGAGATAAGTCTTGACCTATCTCACCCTTCTTAGGAAAATCATTCTCTATATATGTAACATCACGTGACTCAATTTTAGTTACAGTAACACTATCTTATTCACCTATGGACACATAACCCTTAGATTGTTTAGAGTATCTTATAAAGAAACGTTTCTTTTTTCTTTGACCTAATTTTTCATATTGGGAAGAAGGGTTATGAATAATAACATCACAACATTAAGGCTTTAAAATTCTCAAATTGGACATTCATTTAGTCTATAACTTATATGGCGTAGTCATAACTGATTTTGAAGGAACACGATTAAGTACAAACGCAGCAGTGAGCAACGCATCACCCCAATAGATGATAGGCAATTTTACTTGTTCCATCATTGATTTAATCATTTCTAATAAGGATCTATTTCGTCGTTCCCAACAACATTTTATTGTGAAGTGTAAGGAGTAGTTATTTTTCTTTGAATTTGTTTTCATCACACAATTATTTAAACTCATCAGACAAATACTCTCTACCTCGATCAATTCTTAGAGATTTATTTTTTCTATTCAATTGATTCTCAACTAAGTTCATAAACTTAATGAAGCAACTTAAAGCGTCAGATTTGTGAGAAATCAAATATACATAACCAAATCAAGTAAAATCTTCAATAAAAGTGATGAAGCAAATATCATCTTTCTCTTACATTCATTGGACCACAAATATCAGAATGAATTAATTACAATGGAGTAGCAACTCTTGTGCCTTTTCTAAATAATTTTTTTGCAATTTTTTCGGCTAGACAAGATTCACAAGTAGACAATTCTACTTTATATATTGTGTCTAACAGACCTTCTTTAGATAATCGATTCATTCTTTATTGATCAATATGGCCAAGTCTAGCATGCCATAAAGTTACGTTATTCTCACAATTAGAAGTTGACTCAAATAAGAAAAAACTAATATTATTATTGGTACTTTAAATAACATCCAAAATAAAAAATCAATCATAAAAATAATCAATGTCATATTTTGTTTTGGCCAAATACAAATTCATATCATGTTCATGAAAGAAAAAATTAAATTCTAACTTAATCAATATTCTAATAGAGATTTGATTTCGACGTATTATTGAGGTAAATAGTATATCATGTAGATGTAGAGTTCGGTCACAACTCATTTTCAGTTTGTAGGTACCAATCCCCTTGACCTACTCTTTAGAGTTATTTCTTAAATACAACCATTTGGATTCTTGTGAAATTCGTAGGAAATTTATGAAAGCATCTTTTTACGTTGCTATGTGCTCGGTGGATGTTGAGTCTACAATCCACATAGAAAGTTATTCAGCTAAAAAGAAGAACAGGAAAAATTTACATCACTATGTAAATTATTAATAAAATTGTGTACCATTTTAGTCTCAGTGCAATTATGAGCAAAGTGTCCCTTGTTCTCACAATTGTAGCACTTGAGCTTAACCATGTTCACCATTTATTTTTTCTTTGGAGCAGAAATATTTTTGTCTCCTTGTTGATTATTCTTAAGCATTTTTGAGACATTTTCTTTACCCTTCTTTTGAGAAAATTTACCATATTTGTGTTACTTATCATATCCACATTTAGGATCTGAACTAGTTATATACGCATTTGTAGCAACATTGTCTACTCCAAGGCGCTCTTACTCAAGTTCCAAATGATGCTTAGCATCTTTCATAGTTTTGATGCTAACATTGTGGGTTAAGTGCATTATCATATTATTCCAGCTTTGGGGTAGGGAGCGAATCATAACTTGGAGTTGTTTCTCTTCAGTCAACACATGACCAACATCTTTTAGTTGATCCATCATGTTTGACATATGGCGAAGATGCTTTTCCATAGTATGATCAGGGAGTTTCTTATAAGCACCAAACGTAATAGTAAGAGCTCTTAACTTAGCAACTAAAGTATGACCAAACTTTTTTGTGAATGTGGACCACATGTCCTTAGCATAATCATACTTTCAAAATTCTCTCATAATATCATCATCCATACTATTCAACAATGTTATGCGAGCAAGAAATTTTTTCTTTTTCAAGCTTGATATGGCTCAAGATCTTTTACATGCTAAGGAGTATCACCATTTTTAGGATGTGTCAAGGCACGTTAAGAGATTCTAGAGACTCTTGCTCGTCCAAAACATAATGAATTTTCATATTCCATTTTTTATAGTTATCATCATTAAGTTTATCACCTTTATAAAGCTCGTCGACAATATTTTTTGCAGTAGTTGACATACTGATTTAAACAATTATAAAGTATAGTGAGACAACTATGTACATTATTTCAGCCTAAATTCATATACATAATAATTCTTATAAGAATTAGTTATGTCAATATTTATTTCACATCAGGTTCAGATTCGAAAGTTCACTAAGTTCTCAATCATCATCTAAATTTTAATATGTCATAAATCTAACACAATCAATTATTTAAGAAACACTCATCTTAAATCACAAAAATTCAAGATTAAATAAGTATAAATTCTATAATAGATATAGAAACATTCAACCAAGAATATAATTACATAAAATAATAAATTTAAATTCTTACAAGTCATGTCACATATAAAAAATTACTGTACAAAATAAATATACATTATCGTGATAATATTTTAATGTGAACAGAAAATGATAGAATAAGATCTATATGGAAGTCCAAAGGCAAGTAATTTCTCTTAGGCAACCAGTGAGAATGACATAGTCTTCTAGAGCTTCAAGTCAATGTTCTTTTTTTTTTATTATAAAATATTGTACTAACGACTCGTACGATTCCAACATTTTGAGAGCTAACTTATGCCAAGATTTATCGAGTAATTCCTTTGAAAAATCATTAGGCATTGCAGACCGTAAAGCCATATATTTTTTCTTTACTCTTAAAGAACTCCAACCCACACAACTTCTTGAATTAACTTGTTAATTCTCATTATGTGTTCCACAAAGATTGTAAGATCATCATCTTACATTGAATTCTAGCGAGAGATTAATTAGAGTGCCAATAAAAATTTTCACCCTATCGTTTTGCTGCTTTGTAAAAATTTATCTGGATGTTTTTATCATCATCATGATTTTCTGTAAGACATACAAAAAATGATATGGACTAACCATACATACACATCCAAACAAATATATATATATATATATATATATATATATATATATATATAAATGGTGAAAATAAAATTTTATATACAAATATGGCGTAGTATTTAATTCACTGTTCTTCAAGAAAAACAATTAACCCATGTCTAATTAGCCTTGTTACTAACAATGCCAATTTATTTTTCACAAAAAAAATCAAGTTAAAGAAGACAACAAATCAACATATCAATGGGATATAGTTCGTAGAACACCATTGACCACAACAATTGAAAAAACAACTTTACACTTATTAACTAGAGAAAAGATACAGCAGTGGAGGATGGACTCTTTTTACAAAGGAATTGGTCATTATTTTATGAACCAATATTCAACAATGCAGGAATAAGAAATCCAATACCAAATTTTTTTTTGCCACTTTCTGATTGTTTTTATTTTTTGAACAAGACAAAAATATTTTTGAAAACTGAAAATATTTCTTATCCTTAGCAGCAATTTTGTTGCTTGTTTCAGGATACTCACAATGCAACTTGTTATCGAACAACGAAATACAAAATTCGTTCAATAGAATTTTTCCCAAAATAAGACTAGAAAAACAAACAACCTAATCTCTGATGCCAATGATGAATTTAATCAAACATATAGTTTGTAGGATCATTGAGTTTGTTTCACTAGTCTAATAGTGTGATCACATATATAAAACATGTACCACACGGAAGGTACACAGTCTATGGATCGAACCTTATTACAGAATTATTTCAACACTTTTCGGAGAAGAAATCTTCAAAGAATCCGGAAACATTAGAGAAAACTTTCTGTATTTTTGTTTTTCTAGAGAGAAAGAGATAAAGTGTCATTTATTTTCAGAAGAAAACCTTTTATAAATCTAAAGGGACACAACCTTACAAATAGTTATGTCTTTTTTTGTTTTTATGAAGCGACACAATTCTTCAGTTTTATATTCCAACCGACATGTCCTTTTTACCTATTATTTATTAATATAAATAGTAATATATTATTTATCTCTTAATATGGATCTAGATTGACCCACAAAGATGACCCGATCCAATTTTCTTCAGTTATTAATCTGATAGTGAGGATCTAACCACCATGAACAAAATGGTAAATGTTACATAGGATATTGATCTGGGTCATGAGTCACTTCGTGGGGGCAAACTCGATCCATATGAAAAGATCAAGTTAAGATAACTTTTTTATAGAAGTTATAACATGATTGAAGTGTAGTGAAAGTTGTTACTTGGTAATTTATTACATTTTGCATCTCTTCATGTAAAGGTGCTTTGATCTTCGTCGAACAACATCGAGAAAAATAGATCAGAAACAAGAGGCTTTGATTGTTTTTAAAATTTCAAATATAACCTTAAATTTTATGTAGAACTTTCATGCCTACATGTTGATTTTCAAATAAAATAAAAAACAATTATGACCAAATGAGTTATTAAATTTTTTTCCAACACAAAACACACCAAAATTTACTAATGACATGATAGTGTTAAAGATAATAATACATCCGTTGTTTTTAAATTTTGAATCAACATTTGCACAAAAAAGAGAAGTTTAATGTACAAAATCTACCGCAATGTGCAAGATTGGGGAAAAGCTCCGATTATGTTTGTCCAATGGATTCTTATAAGTTATCATTTTGGGTCTAATGAAATTCTTAAGTATAGAAAAAAATTCTATCAAATAGAGATTTTTTCTTTCGACCACGCCTATATTATAAACATGTAGTTTCAAATAATCCGACCCAAATAATAAAAATTAGACCTAACACGATTTCAAATAGAAAAATTTTAATCATTTATATTTGTTTAAAAGGAGGAAAAAAGATAATATCAATACCTAAATAGTAATCTAAATGAACATGAATCACAATCAAAATGAATATTGACAACTGATAAGTATGTGGAGAAAATTGAAGGAAAGATGTCATTTAAGTGTTGAATGAAGGATTGGTGACATTGACCAACTTAAAGGGTCAAACATAATTAGAAAACTTGATCAAGTTAATTGTGGACTTGATTAATATTTTCAAAAATTTCTAATATTTTCAAAATACAAATCAACCCACACTCCTCTCCTTTTCAAATCAACCATCTCTCTCTCCTCTCTCGCAACAGTCTCTCTCAACTCTCTTCCAACCAATAGTTCTGCAAAATTTCTCTCTTCAATCCCCGGAGACTTCAATCTCCGAAGTAAAATAGCCGAGCGAGTTTTTTTTAGTCAATCGACGTGACAAGCAATGTTCTACGGCGACAACAACTTTGAGTTGTTCCTCGTCTCATTTCTTCTTTCACAGGTAAAAAATATGTCTTTTTAGTTATGAAGAAAAAGAGGAACTTGAGCCAACTTCTCTTCTAGTATTTGTTAACAATTATAATATTTCTTGCTTAAATTTGAAATGTGGATTGAATAAGACCCCAATTTCTAGTATTTTTCTCTATACTTTCTAGTGTGAAATATAATTTTTTATTATTATTGTAGTTCTTTTTGTCGAACTGTTGATTCTATTTGTTAGTGTCCGATGAGTTTTTTTAATTTTAATTTTTGTTGTTGGTGTTTGTACAAATGCAAAACAACAATGTTGATGATTTTTTGTCACCATTGATATTTTTAGTGTATGTGTGTTGTGTTGGTGTTGCCGGGTTGATTTGTTGTTTCTCTTGGTAAAAATGATGTTGCAATGATGTAACAGATGAACCATCTGATGCAACATATTAAATATTTATTGCAACAGATTAAACATCTGATGCAACATATACAAATCTGATGTAATAGATGGAAATCTGATGCAACACATAAAAATCTGATGCAACAATAAAAAATTGATGCAACATATGAACAATCTAATAGATCATTCATCTGTTGCGACAAACGACTCTTCTGTTTGGAAGAAATTTAAACAATATTAATCCAACAGATAACTCATTTAGCAATAGATGAGTGATCTGTTTCAACAAATGAGTGATCTATTTCAACAGAGGAGTGATATATTTTTATTGTTTCCAATAATTTACTCATCCACTGTAATAGATTGGTTATAGGTTGCAACAGATAACCAACCTGGTGCAACAGATGAGTGATTTATTTTTATAGTTTCTAACGGACAACAGGTTACTTATAGGTTACAACAGATAACCTATCTGGTGTAATATATGAGTGATCTATTTTTATTATTTCCAATGAATTAATCATCCGCTGTAATAAGTTGGTTATAATTTGCAACAGATAATCTACCTGGTGCAACAGATAAGTAATTTGCTTTTATTGTTTCCAACGAACAACAGGTTGGTTACAGGTTACAACAGATAACCTACCTGGTGCAATAAATGAGTGATCTATTTTTATAATTTCCAATGGATTACTCATCTGCTGCAACAGGTTGGTTATAAGTTGCAACAAAAACCTACTTAGTGAAATAGATTAGTGATCTATTTTTATTACTTTTACGAATTACTCATCTCTTCCAACAGGTTGGTTATATGATGCAACAGATAACCTAACTGGTGCAACAGATGAGTGATCTATTTTTATTATTTCCAATGAATTAATAATCCATTACAGTAGGTTGGTTATATGCTGCAACAGATATCCTACCTGGTGCAAAAGATGTGTGGCTTGTTTTTATTATTTCCAATAGATTTTTCATCCTCTGCAATAGGTTGGTTATATGATACAACAAATATCCTACCTGGTGCTATAGATATATGGTCTGTTGGAACTGTTATTTTACTGTTGTATATGTTTGATTTATTGTTATCCTTTTTAATGATGCATTAATCAATTATAATCTATTTTATGTTCCTATTAATTTTAGATAATATGGCTCCCAAAAGAAATGAAACTGAATCAAGTCCAAGTAAAGAAACAAGTGAAGCAGCTAGGCTACATCCACTACTCTATGAGCTTGATTTACAAGCATTATATCAATCAGGAGCAGAAGAAGATGAACATGGGGAGGAGGAATATTTCAAAAGAGAAGATCCAAATACTAATAGCCCTTCCACTAAAGAGTTGGTCAAAATCTTTAGCATTGATCGTTATCCTGTGAGAATATAGCGTGATGGTGCCACAATTTAACAGGTGAGTTCGTGGTTAAGTCATCCATGGGAAAATCTTTCGAGACCTTCAGAAAAATACTATGAGAATAAAAATTGGATGCTTATTTCAGGGACAGCTGCTTTGGGCAATATCTTGATTTGTCGAAGGATAAAAATGCTTGTTTCCTAATGAAAATGATATATGATCTTCTCAAGCATAGATTTATGTATGAAAACAAAGATAAGATAGATGAGAGGTGGATAAATTACTGAGGCATGCCTGTTTGTTTTGGTTGGAAGGAGTTTGTCATGGTTACTGACTTAAAATGATATTCTACTTCCCCTTCTCAAGTTATACCTATTCTAACCCAAAAAAGCACCCCGCACTGCCAGAAAAGTCCAAGACAAGATGAGTGATCGTGATGACCTGGTGTCCCTTGTTAGTCCAAGCTTCAAAAATATAAATTTAATAGAAGCGTTGAAAGGTAAAAGACTTTCAAAGAAGCACAAACAATCATTGTACTTGGTTTGGTTTGTACATAATATTATTTGGGTGAGAGACATTAACAACAATATACCACTTGGTTTGATAAAGCTCTCTGAGGATGTTAAGGCATTTAACAACTATCCTTGGGGTTATGAAAGTTTCAAAATGACTGTCAAATATTTTTTGACTCTGTTAACGCCAAAGACAGTCAACTTATATGTCTTTTCATGGGCTTTCAAGGTAAATATTTATTTTATTATGACATGATTCATTTTTTTATTCAATAATGTTTTTGATTTATTGACATTATTTTATAGGCTTAGGCATTTAAAGTCATTCCTTCTTTGAGACAACAAGTGAACTACCAGGAAGAAGTTTCATGTCCACGAATTCTAAGATGGTTGTTAGCCAAAACTGATAAAAATGAAAAAAAAAATCATCTCTTCAACTCCCTGAAGGAAGCAGTAAGCCTAATTCTAATTAAGTTTTTGTTTTAATTTATGATTTTTAAAAATGATTTCATTATCATTCTAATATATGTTCTGATTTATTTAAGATTGTTTATCCGTGGCTTTTTCTGACCAATCGAGAGTTGGAGATGTCATTTTTTCTTACTTTACAATCTGTGCAAATATTATCAGACCCTAAGGTCATTGATAAAACAAAGAAGGAATTGTTTGGAGGAACAACCATCACAAGAAAAATAATTTTATAGAGTGGGCTAATTGTTGTTGATGATGGTAGTGGTAGTGGTGATCCTCTTACTATTTTTGAAAAAACAAACCATTATGATTATGATCATACTTGTTATACAGATTTTTCCATTTCTAGCGAATGTTCTGTATGCAAATGTCAAGACTGCAAGGCAAAATATGATGGAATGATTAATGCATTAACTACTTCTGTAAAGGAATGACATCTAAGAGGGGTGTCATTCCATGAAAGAGGATTTCATATCCATACACTCTACTAGAGATCAAGGTGTCTAAGAGGAGAAGGAAAGAGATTTCCAAGGCATCATCAAACATTGAAAAAAGCAAAATTGCAACTCCTCTGTCTTGGTCTTGCACCTTTGATCAATGTACAAGGGCAACGGGAGAGCAGCATGAGCTAAAGAAGGTGAATGTATATCATTTGTTCCAACAAGAAAACAGACACATATCTATTTCAATATATTATATATCTGCTGAAAATTATCAAACAGTTATATACATCTGTTCCGATTATTGTATAACTTGTTGCATCAGATACATTATCTGTTGCAACATATGTCCATCTATTTTTGCAAATCAAACAGGTCTTAGTACTATTTTAATTTATACTAATAGATGTGTCATATGTTATAATAGATGGATCAAATGTTCGAATTATCGAACAATTCTATTTTACCTGTTCGATTTTGTCCCAACAGATGATCCATCTGATGATACAGATAAATAATCTATTGTATATCTGTGATTAGCATTGACAATTCTGGCTTTCCAGGTGGAAGTCACAGTAGAAGCTACTTCTAAACAACATAATATCACAGTTAATAATCCATCAACTGCTTCCATGGAAGAAGAAAAAGTGGAGCCTGTCAGTTCGGGAGAACAAAAAAATTACTCCTTTGAAGGGTCCAACATCTCGGACAAGGCTCCAAGAAAACTAAAAAAGTTGATCAACGACTATTCACAATGGATTGTCAATGGTTTGTTAAAGCATCACGCTGGCAGGTACATAAATCTTTTTTAGAGATGTTGATTTATACAATTTTTGTTGTCAAAATATGACATTAACATATATAAATCATGTAGAACACAAAATGATGAACACTACAAAGTGAACAAATTGAGTCTTGGTTTTGATATGTTCGACTTTGTTGTTGCACATCCCAGAATGAAAGACTGGTTCTATTTGATGTCATAGCCCCAAACTTGTTAGAATGATGAGGTTAAAATGGCATACATATTAGTATTAACTAATACTTTATTTAATTACATCTGTGTATTAATTTTATTTTCATATAATCTAAAATGTTTGATAATAGGTGCAGCACATCGATGTCATTTTTCACTACCTCCAAAAGAAGGCCAAGTTGCAAACACAAGAACAATACAGATACACGATAGACATTTGTTTGTACAAAGTTTACATCAATAATGCCTATGATAGGTTTTGTCAATAATAGCTGAAAGTTTCTCTAAATAAGGAATTCTTAATCAACATTATCAAAGGTTTTAACATTCCAGTTGGCTTACCTTGTCATTTGGTCGATGAAGTGTACATCCCAATCAATTGTGGTATTGAATTCCATGGGTGTTGGTTGTTGTCATTCTAAAAGAGAGGCGAATCCGAGTGTATGACTTGATATGGCGAAGGAGACATTCTGGACAATCATCTAAGATACAAAAGATGGCCAAAATGTTGCCTACTTACCTTGATATGAGTGACTTTCTGGACCAAAAGGTTCGTACTTATTGATCAATGATTGAAGCATACCAGGATAAAATGTGTAATTCATTTGATGTAGAATATGTTGAAGGAATTTTTCAACAACCCATTGGTAGCCTGTAAGTATCATGATTTAGTTTCATTTCATAAATTTCACAACGCTTACATGAACTGCAAGATATGGATTATATGTTTTTTTAAAATGTTGGGATTACGGTCTTTTTTTGTCGCTTACGCTGAGTATTTGGGTGATAGATTACAAGTACTAAATGATGAAATTGATGCCAGATTACTCTGCAAAAGATATGTTGCTCTTTTATGGAAATACGGAGAAGCGAAAGCTCAGAAACTGTACGCAAGTGACATTAAAGATCCACAACGACCAAAGCAGAATTTCATAGCACCGGATGAAGAACAACTTATCCATATTGAGTAGATCTTAATAGCTTGAGTATATAAAATTAATAACCTCTCCTTGGTAATTGTTGGCACCAAAGGTTAAATTGTTGATTTATTTGTAGAGTAGATCATTTGTACCTATAATAATTTTTTTACATTTCATTTACTTGTTAAGTTATTTCATGTAATTTCTGAAGGCTTTGATTTATTTTATGTTGAATATGAATATAATTTAATCCTTAGTTATGAACTTATTAATTGAAATGGAATACTAGATTCAAATATCACAACAGATAATACATATGTTGCAACAGACGACATATCTATTGGAAATTATCAAACAGATTTAGACATATGTTGCAACATGTAGGTCATTTGTTAGAAATTATCAAACAAGTCTTCCTACTTTTTTTATCAGTTGTAAGAGATAGACTATATGTTACCATAGATTGTATATCTATTGCGAAAGAGACTGAGAAACATCTGCATAATGCAACAGATGACCAACCTATTACAACAGATAATCAATTTGTCAAAATAGATATAATATCTGTTACAATAGATAGACAATTTATTGCATTATAAAAAAATCAAATTTCGTCAAACATAAAAAATTGTTATAGTGTTTGTCTTTGTACATCTTTTTCTTTATACACAGGTGATGTTGGGCGTACTTATGCATTCTAGTGTCACTATTCTAAACTTTTTAGCCTTATTTTGAGGATGATTTGTATGCTATATGGGTTGATAATGATATAAATGTGCATCTAAGAGTCAAAATACATGATTACAATGTTCAAAGGGAATTCTAAACAAGTTTGTACCTAAATGAGTCATTTAGAGTTCAATCAAGGAAACTAGCATTACTAGCTTGATCTATATGCTTGTCTAGTCAATCTCGTTTGATTCTAATGTGTTTAATGTGTTACAAATGGTTTTAATGTGTAATTATTAGTGGAATAACTTGTTGGTAATGTGCAAGGTTCAATTTGATTAAGTTAAGAGTCGAAACATAAAGTTAAAGCCCATTATGAATTAGCCTTGTGTTAGATTGTGTTTTTTATTCATCAACATGGATATTGTGTTGTTATTGTTGATAATTAGTTGTGTGTGATTATGTAGGAAGATTTGTGAGATGAATATGATGATATTTTGAGGTTGAATAGGCTAGAAATCCATGGGAAATCACCATAAGTCAAGGGACAAACGATTGGACGATCAACACTTAGTCAAAATTTCAGAAGCAACTTCCAGAGAGTTAAGGCAATGAGCCCGCGGTGTCCTAGACATAGCGGGGATATAAATCAGGCTCAGCCCTAGCTGGATCAGTGCTCTACAGTAGGCTCATCCCCATCTAGAGTGGGGCTCTAAAGTAGGCGACGCCCCCTCCACTTCACTACTCAATTCTTGGTCGAATCCTACTCCTACACGGCTTTGGCTTACTCGTGTGCTATAAATATATCATAGTACAACAACAAAAACAAACCCAGTGTATTCCCACAAGTGGGTTCTGGGGAGGGTTAAATGTACGCAGCCCATACCACTACCTCCGGAGAAGTAGAAAGGTTGTTTTCGGTAGACCTCCGGCTCAAGACAAAAAATAATAAACAAATTCATAATAAAGAATGAAACAATATGGAATAACAAAAACAAGACACTCACAAAGTAATACCCTACAATAACGAACCAAAGGCACCCCCACCCTCATACCCCTCACCCCAAAGCTCTCCTAACTACTAACTACGACCCACCCACATGTACTAGCCTTCTATCCTAATTCGCATCTTCCAAACCTATGAACTGTCATCCGTGCCCCTCCTCATCATATATCTTAACCAAACTTATCGTATATTGTCCTCCACTGAATTCATTTCAACCTTCTCCCGAATATTCTCATTCCTAACCATATCACCTCTAGTAAGCCCACACATCCAACGCAACATCTGCATTTCTGCCATCTTCAATTTTTGAATATGGGAGTTCTTCACTGGCCAACACTCCACTCCATACAGTATGGCCGGACAGACTGTCACTCAGTAAAAATTTCCTTTAAGTTTTGGTGGCACCTTCTTATCACACAACACTCCCGAGGAGAGACTTCACTTCATCCATCCTTCCCTAATACGGTGGGAGATATCCTCATCAATCTCTCTATCTCCTAAATCATGGACCCGAGATACTTGAAATTGTCCCTTCTACAAACAACCTGGGAATCCAACCTAACTACCACCTCATCTTGCAAATGGTGAATACTTATTCCACTAGAGCAGCAGTCACTATAATAGTGCTAGTAGAAATACCTACATTGGTTATTGGGGCCATAGTTTGTGGTAGGCCTAGAGTTAGTGACAGATCTAGAAGGAAAGGACGAAGGGAAGAACCAGGTAGAGCTAGAGCCCATGCAACTAGAGGACCATCTATGCAGAGATCACCATTCCTTCCCTTAAAATAGGCTACTCTACACCGTGCCCAGAATGAAGAAGTGGTAGTTGAAGAAGAAGAAATGGTAGTCCCAAAGTATGTTATGCTAGTAGCGAATGGTGAAGCCTCAGTGACTTTGTATACAAAAGTAATTCAAAAAGTTATACGAGCCAAATGACCATCCTAGATTTTAAATACATCATTCGAGGCCAACACGTGAAGAACACAATTGTGGTCACAATGAGGGAAAGAGAGTATGCATAGAGAGACCATTTTGAGCATTCCATAAGGAAAAAACATATGTGGAAGGTGACTTGGGGTCTTGTAACACTCTGATTTTCTGAACCAGATCGCTACACGCTGCCCATGATCCCGAGGGACCACAAGCTAACCCATGACTGATATCTGTACCTGTATAATGCAACATATGACATAATAATAGGTAAAACATAAACAATAGGCCATAAGGTTCATCTGCATAGAATATGTGACAAATCATAACATCCATATAGGGTAACGAATACCCAAAATAACTTAAATCTGAATCAAATCTGTGCTAAATCTAAAACTCTCTAAATACACTCTGAGTAAGGAGTTGAAAGAACATGTCTTCAACTAACTCCGTCAAGCAAAACTGAACTGAAATAATAAATGAAATAAATAATATCATCCTCGAATAGATGAGGACTCACTGCAACTCTGCGAATAGAATGCTACTGCTACTGCTGATCTGGAGCTCGTATCTATGAACCTATGGGGTAATGTGAACGAAAGTACCATAGTGCAAATGCATTAGTACAACTGGGAGTATTGAGTATATGAGTGAGGTAGGCTAAATGAAAAAGGTTTACATGCATGAACGATGCTAACTGACTGACTGATATGAACGTAAGAGTGCAAACATGCATATGTAGTAACTGAGATCATGATTACATGATATCTAGATCTGTACACCAATACATGATCTACTGATATCTAGCATGACAAATACTGAAATTCTGATAACATAGATGACTGTGTCTGACAGTCCTGAATCTAATGGAACTATCTGTGTTCCTTTCTGTAAATGAATTGACTGTATTTGACAGTCCTGATATACTGAAATCTAAAGAACTATCTGAGTTCTTTTACTGAGACTGGGACTGAAACTGTGGGAGGTAGTTGTTCGACCGACATGCCCCAATAACACATATAGCTAAGTTGGGGTCCAATCTTTGCCCCGACTGGAAGAGTATCAATATCGCGCCACTGGTAAGGATAACTATGAGTGACCCTTAGCTGGCAGACACTCAAAATGAGAATGGTGGGAACCTTAAACTGACAGATTAAGCAACCTCATTAACCCTAATATGATAGGTTAAGATGTCTCAACCTACGCTGGCTACATAGTTCTGGAATACAAGGATGATTACTAAGAATCACACCCTAAACTGGAAAGTGAGTTCCCATCCTTGGGTTTACTCGGTGCTAACTTCTACTCCCATCTAAAGAGACTGAAAGTGATTTAACTGACGATACATAGATTGAGTAACCAACTTCCATTGACTGAATGATTAGTGCTACTATTTGAGAATTAACTGAGATTATAAGATTTCTGAGGTTTCCTGAGTCACATGCCCGACTGAGTTCTATAGATCATGGATTGACTGAGATTATCATGATAACATAACATGGCTCTAGGTACACAACTATATTTTTTGGGTACAAGAACCCCCAAGACTCGATGGAAGGAAAATGTCACACATGACTGACTTGATCGTAAGAGTAGACCCCACAATTTACCATATCATGAGTAGGGGATTTAATACTAAGCATAGTTCTCAACATCTTATACATGGAAGGGAATTTCATACAACATGTATATACTTGCATATCTTCAATATCATGGTCAATCTATATCACAACAACAATGTATATCACTCACATGGAATTCATGGGAAATTGTAAAGCATAAAGCATGGACTTGTCATTTAAGAACTATTAAATCATGGAATATGAATTCAATCATCTAGGCATATTATCAAACACTTTGCATGCATTCTTTTAGCGTAAGTGTGTTCATGAATTTCACCATATTAAGCCACATAAGGGTCATGGGTTTCAACTAACAAACACATATACTTCATGAAATCACCTTTAGATATCATCTTGAAACTTAAACAACAATCATCAGCATGTAAATGTTCATATCACAACAAGAAAATCACAAAATAATATTTAAAACATGGTTCCTGAGCTCTATGAATGAAATGGATCCATAGATAAACACTACGCATACCTGACTCAAGGTTCTTGATGTTTTTGAACTTGAAGGATTTGAAATCCTTTGATTTTTAAAGAAGATTGGGTCTTGTTATTGGAGATTAAATTTAGAGAGAAACCCTAGTTTTTGTTTGTGAAATAATCATGAGCAAAATGGCTGAATTCGGACTCATCTGGGTATATATAGGCGAGTGGTGAGTGACCAAAATACTCCTATTAAAACGACCTAGAAATAAACTAAACGTGGTGTGTGACGACCCGACTAACGGTTCGTCAGAAACTTGACGGTCTGTTATTTCGACCGTCATACGTGGACAAGAAATAGGGTTCACTAGATAAGAGTAGATAGCCTAGATGATTGATAACGCTCAAATTACACCTCAAATTAGTGTAAGGCGGTCATCGTCAATATATTTACCCAACTTTGGAGTCGGGGTTGAATCCACAGGGAATAATGTGAGTGGCAATTAAGCTAGTTTGAAGCTATAACTACAAGTTCAATTCAAACAAATGGTACGAAAATATAAAATTAAGATGGGTGTTTTGAAAGTATCAAGTAATGTTATCACTTCAATATTAATGTTTGTAATCAATATAAATGGGAAACCAGAGCTATGTTCACCAAGGGTCTCGACCTTACCAGACAATTTATTATCTAATTCTCTCAAACTTAGATAACTTATCTATTTCCAATAGGATGTTATGTCAGGTAGATTAATCCAGTTATGGGCATTAATCATTAAACAGAAGGTTGGTAGCTTCCGAGTCCCTGTTGATAATTCACGTCCTCTAGTCTATTTCTCCTTTAGAAGCAAATAAAACCTAAGGCATAACCTAATGTTTGCAACAACTAGGTTTCAGTTAAAACAACATAATTTCAAGATGTTCCACTACTCTTTGAATTCGTTAAACACCTAGTATCATATCAAACCCTAATCCATGGATCCCATAACCCCAGCTAATGGAATTAGCCGCTCATGATTTGATGAACAAACTCGCAGGTTGAATTCATAATGATAAGGATAACTTAGGATTAGATGAAGAAAAACAAGTAGTTTCTTTGATTGAATCACAAGGTAGAAACCCAAAAATAGTTGATAAAAACCAGAAGAATAATTGATGTAACAGAGGAATGTTACGTGTCTCTTTTCCCTAGGATAATTGTATGATAGATGAATTATTAATGAATCAAAAACCCTAAAAGATGCTATTTATACTAAAGCCTAATTAAGGTAATAAAATAACAAAATCACAGCTGGGCTCGGATTTAAGTGACGGCATATTGGTGTTGATCGTCAGGCTTCTGACGGTGTCTCAGATATGTCGTCAGAAGTCGTGCCTTCTTAACCTGCTCTACCTCACTATGACGATGTCCTCTAATGGCTTACCATTGGGGTGACAGCGTGTAGCAAATGTCGTCAGACCTTTAGCTTATTTTACCATGTTCTGTCCCACTTGACGACATCTTCTGACGGCTTACCACACTTGTGACGACATATTGAGAATGTCGTCACCTTCATATAGCAACTCTTCTTCACTGTTCTTCCTGACGTCTTTTTCTGGTAGCTTACCACATCCTTGATGGCTTGCAAGAAATGCCGTCAGACTCATATCAGGTCACTTGTACCAAATTTTACTCTTTTTCTCCATTGTTATTTATTTCCACGCATCTTGACTTTCCTACAAAATCTTAAGAAATAACATCAAAAACACCAATAATTACTTAAGAACTTACAATTATTTCAAGTTAAAATTTTTTAAATGTGCTACAAAAATCTAGCACATCAACACCCTCAACTTAAAACAATTGCTTGTCCTCAAGCAACTACATCACACCATACTACAATGCTTAACCAAGAGACACATAAGATACCAATCATAGTTGATTATCTAGTTTAGCTCAAAACTCATGCCACTCTCCACATTCAATTACCTATAAATTCAATTGTGCATATCAATGAAGATTAACAATGTGACCCAAAGGAATCAAGATATGGAATCAATACAGCAACAATAACCATGCATATGTACACGTTACACTACCCAAACAAGTAAACAGCTAGCAATGCAACCAATGTGACCTTACAACAAATAAGTCCCTCCTCACTCATAAATGAACTCAAGCATGTCAATGCAGGACCGGTCAAGAGACACTCACTCTCATAAAGAAATTCTAACCAATGCATGTCAAATACCATATTCTTGCCATTATTTTCATTACCAAGGTGTCCAGATAGGTAAGTTAGGATTACTATAGGTCTTTTCTTTGGCTTGTAATGTAAGCTAAGGGCTGGTATGATATTCAATGGCATTTAGAGTGACTAAGCCTCCTTGGCACTACCTTAACTTTTGGGGTTAACTTATTAACCTTTTTCTTCTTTTTCTGCTTTTCTTGATCACACATTATTCAGGATGGATGTGGCTTTTCTTTGTCATTCTTTTTCTTTTCTTATTCTTCTTCCACACCACCCAACTTTTTATTCTTTTTCACTTATTCTTTTCCTTGTATTCTACCTTTCTTCATACTCAGTTTACATCACGCACACCTATGATAGCCACCCTCAACTTAGGTTGTTTACCTAAGTCTAGGTGCACAGTATCCAAGGAGGACCAGGGCCAAACCAGGTTCATTATGATTTAAACGGGAAGGTGATAGGTTTCATAGAAACAAATGGTCAATTCAGGCTCAAAATAGGGATCAAGAGATATCATGCTTACAGGGAAGGTCATTTAGGCAAAAAGTGACTTAAAAATCAAAATGGCCTATGATCCTTTCCTAACCCCTATATTTCAACCAAGGTAAGACTAACTGGGCAAGTTCTGAATTTATCACACAAGGAGAACTAAGTAGTATCTCACACACACATGGCACAAAGGTGCATCACAAGCTACTACCTATCCGGTTTATGCGATTATTTAGAAGTGGATATCATGTCACTGATAACTCTCAAACTACAGCTCTCGTAACAGTGTAAGCGGTCGTTGTCAAATATATAAACCAACTGGGTTGGGTATCGATCCCACAGAGAATACTTGGTCACTAAGTAAGCAAAGATTATTAGACTTTTGGTGCAAGTCTCGTAACAGGGGGGATTTTGTAGCGTACAATAATGTAACAAAATATTAGAGTAAAAACAGAAAATAGCAAAGTAAAAAGAAAGAATGTTTAGTAAGATGTTTAACCAATGAGAATTGAGAGTTGGGGTTATGTCCACCTTATGAGTTATACGTCTCTATTGGCTATGAGTTATGCGGAATTCAGACATGCATGTGCTTATAGAGAGTTGTATTCTATGGTAAATCCAGGCGTCTTTCGACCATCAAGGATTATTTCACTTTAACTCTTTCGAGCTTAAAGCGTGTCTAACGGTACGAACTCTCCAAGAGGTTAATCTAGTTACGGCACTAACTTTTTAACAGGGGTTGGTGCCCTATTACCTTGACATTATCTCTTTTCCAGACATATAACTTTTCTTTCGAACAAGTTAATGCTATACTGGTGTATTCTATGCATTTGCAACCACAAGAATTTGCATTAAGATGAAGAGAATAATGATATAAGCATCATACGAGTCACGAACTCGCAAACTCATAGCAATAGATAGTATCTCATAAGGCTTCCATAACCCCAACAGAGAAGTTTAGCTATTCATGAGTGCGACAGAAATCACAATAGACTTTATCATTATACCAAAATAAAGATCTCACGTGTAGTAGGGTTTGGTATGGCGTTAGGCGTGAATTCCCTTTTAGAATAGTGGTTCTCTTGTTGTGGAAATTAAGAATTGAATAGATGAAGAGAAAGTAATTAATTGAAAGAGTTGTCTTAAGATTAATGAGAATTTGAATAATAAAAACTTCAGCAAAATAGGGTATTTATAACACCCATATCCTATTCCTACTAAGCTACTGCATTACTTATCCTAGTCCTACTAGGTTATTGCATCAGTATCCTAATCCTAATAAGTTACTGCTGATCCCCAAAGTCTTTGGAAATGCTGTTTTTGCCCGGGACAGATATTCCATGCGTCACTTTTGGTCCTTGGCGTCCAAGCTTTCCCTTCCTTCTTTCGTGAAGCTTCCTTGGGCGTCAAGTTATCCATAATATGCTGAAATCTGCATCATTTATACCTGAAAACTTGCTAATCACGTTTGTTAGCTCACTTACAGGAAAAAGGACTAAAAGTGCATGAATTATATATTTTGTCCTCAAAACTTAGCTAAAATATGGGTAAATTATAGTAATTTAGGCGTGTAAATACGCCTATCATCAACACCCCACACTTAAAGCTTTGTTCTTCCTCGAACAAAATATCATGTCCATCTAAATATCTACTTAGGGTTTCACAGTAACAACACAAAATTTTCATCAAGACAGGCACGATAATTATAAACAAAGAGTAGTTTTCTAATCACTATTAGAAACAATTCAACCTCCAACATAGACTCGTGATGATGGTTAATTCATATTCAAAAGTTAAGGCACAAAGGATCATACAAGACTACCTAAACCTCATCAACCATGTGTGTCTCACATAAGATATTACCCATAATTACTCACAAGTATTTCATTTTTCAAAACATGGGTATAAGATTATCCTTGCTCTCACTCTCACAAAGAATTCGTATGTTGCAACTGATGACCATAGGCTTGACCTTAGTGTAATGCTCTACTAATATCAGAATGTTAAGCTTAGGATCAAATAGGTCTTTACAGGTTGTAATGTAAGCTAAGGGACGGGTAGGACTATTTTGGCCAGAACTAGTGACTATGTTCCTAAGCGCTTTAATACATCACATTATGCCATTAACACTCTCTTTTAATCAACCCTGCTACTTTTCTTTCATCTATCACCCCTTTTCACCTATTTTGTCATTCAAGCATAACTATCTTTTTATTTAATCATAAACACAATTTATCATTTTGTTTTTCTATTTTTTTTTTTTTTTATAACACACTTCTATGATAGCCACTCTTTTTCATAACAAATTCAAGTACCAATATACTCTAAGGCATCACTCTCACCCAATTTCCTCTTATTTTGTCACATGACTTCACAATTTAAAGCACTTAGGAATTTGGATCAAATTATGGTCTTGAAAAAAATGGATTAGGCTTACATATGAGGCTGTCAAAGAAAATGGCTTAAAGGCTCAAAAGGGTTGACTAGGATAATGTCCACGGGTAGGTAAACAGAAGGTAAACAATCACCGGCTGCCAAAGAAATGCCTAAATCATCTCCTAAACTCACACTCTTTATTTTGCTTTACACACACACCAGGCAAGTTCTAGCATCAGTCACAACACAGAATATACTATATCCTCACACACACAAGGCACAAGGTCACTTTATTGGGGGCATTATAGACTCTTGACCCTAACAGATGAATGAATTAAACCACACAATTATCACACAGTGAGTCACACTTAGAGCCTAAATGTCTCAATAGTAATGATTCTAGCACAAACTCTTGTCATAACACCATGCCGCCTATCAGAACAATTTCATGCATCAAAATCTAAAAAAATACGACTAATTAAAACAAACAAAAAAATATGACAATAAATGTAGGCAAAGAAGTACAACATACGAATACCAGCACCCCACACTCAGACGGGACACACTGCCCTCAGTGGAAAATAAATACGGAAAACCTGATTAGTCGGACTCCTCTTCTATGTCTGGGGTCATACCCTCTGTGTCGGAATCATCATCAGAGTCGTCATCCTCAGAGTTTCCTCAAATTGTACCCCACTTGATCCAAAGGTGCGTTGAGGTATTTGTAGTGAGGAGGATTCATCTTGCTCTTTTCTTCCCCTTTTCTGGCCTTTCTATGAGGTGGTTACTTTGTCTTTTCCTTGGCGTGCTTTTGGTGCCATTGTACCTGAGATTAAAATGATAGTCATGTTAGCTTCATCTCGGTAGATACAGTCGACAAAAAAAAATAGTAGTGGCACCACCCCACACTTAATTTGTTGGCACAAACTAATTAAGTGAACATTGTCGATTACTCAGACTTCATCGATATACGTTTAGGCGTTATGTTCCAACAATATGTTCAGCACAGTCATACTTTCATGTCATCTTAACTATCCTTTCCAACTCTATTTCATGTAATCTTGATCATACTTTCATGTTTGGATTAATGCACTTTTTGAACAAGACTACTACATAGAGATCGTATCAAGTTATGGCATAGAAATAATCACAACATCTCATGCTTGTATTCAATCATGATCTTTATCTCGATGAACGAGTCATTCAAACATTCAAGCATTCAATTTTGAAGATTATGCAATTAACTTCACCATGTCGACTCCGCAAAAGTATGACATTCTATAACAATCAAATACAAGTCGGAACAAAATCAAGAACACCCACACGTATTCTTTCACTCAACGAGATGTATCACAACAAATCAACCACATTCAAATAATCAATACAACTTCAAGATTTAACTATTCATTATAGGCGTAGTAGTGTAGTACTTACGAAATATAAAAGAAGAACAAAGAAGTACTTACTTGTTTGATGGCCTCGGAAGATGTTCTTGCAAAGTAAAAGAGCAAAAGGAAATTTTTTTAGAGATTTTGGAGAGGTAGGCGACACTTAGGTTGAATTTGCAATGCATTTTTGTTCTAAT
The DNA here is from genome assembly GCA_030864215.1 of Capsicum pubescens. Classification (NCBI taxonomy): domain Eukaryota; kingdom Viridiplantae; phylum Streptophyta; class Magnoliopsida; order Solanales; family Solanaceae; genus Capsicum; species Capsicum pubescens. The sequence goes on from CM061548.1 coordinate 339,592,285, forward strand.
ACTAAGGTTCTATTTATAGGACAAGCTTGGGTCGGGTTTTGACCCATTTGGAATCGGATTTGGAGGCCAAAAGTGACCATAGGAGGCGCCTAATTCTTTGCCTATGCTTGGCATAGGCGGCGCCTATGCTATGGCATCGTTAGGCATAGGCGGCGCCTATGCCATGGCATACTAGATTCAGAGACAAAATGCTTTTGCATAGGCGGCGCCTATGCTATGGCACTCTAGAATCCGAGATCTTAGGCCATAGCATAGGCCATGCCTTGTTCGTGGCCTAGATTTACATAGGCCTTGCCTTGTTCTTTGCCTATATTTTCATAGGCAATGCCTAACCCATAGCCTTTTGCTTCTTCATTCCTAACTTACCACCTTTAACATGCAATACTTCCAAATCAAAATTTGAAACCAATCTCCTCCTTTATACCTCTTGCACCTACATTTACTCAAAAACAACAAAAACGATTAGAACGATGGGTTGCCTCCCATCAAGCGCCTTAGTTTTGGTCGTGGATCGACAAAATCTTAAGAAAACAAAATAATTAAAAACGATGGGTTGCCTCCAACCAAGAGCTTGATTTATTGTCGCGACACGACATAGCTATCTCGATTACTTAGACTTCATCGAGATTGATGGGGCATCATTTTCTGAATGGATTCAGACGACGCTGATGCTTACTTGTAGGCATGAAATCTTCTTCGATATGACTCTTGTGCATACATATCCCAGGAGGGATACCAATTATATCATCAATAGTCCAACCAATGACTCTCTTGTACCTCTTCAGAGCAGAGATGAGAGCCTCTACGTGCTGTTCACCTAAATCAGCCGCAACATTATCCGCTATATCATCAACCACCTTCTTGTCCTTGGATGGATTTTCCAACACTTTACCACTCCGGGTAGTAATAGCCATGCATGATCCATCATTCCTTGGGTTTTGCACCATATCACTAGGTAGTGTTCCAGCCTTTCTTTGGTTGAATGCCGCAGATAATTGACTCAATTGTTGCTCCAGATGTTTTATTGAAGTGGAATGCGAGTCAACCAATTGCTTCATTGAGGACAGATCATTTATTACCTCAGTTACTCCTGTGCTGGTTGCCTCTACTCCTTTCAGCAGCTTAGCCATCATATCTTCCATGGACATATTTCCAGAGCCAGATACAGCGGCGTCACGTCTTCTAGGAGGAACATACAAACCACTCCTGTTGGTATTATTTTTCCAACTACCTTGATCGCGGTCCTTGTATCCAGATTTATCATAATAGATCCGACCTTGGTTTCCTTGGGCATTGCCTTTGAAACCCCTTTGATTATTCAAGTAGTTGGCTTTTTTCTCTGAATCGGATTCATCTCTTCCTTTTGACGCAACTGTTTTGACTTTTTTGGTCTTCCCTGATAATAAATCCTTGGTAAGAAGATCCATCTGCGTTTTCATGTGCGCCATATCTTGATCATGTTCCTCTTGTCTACGCCTCTGCTCTGCAGTCATGCCAACAGATACGGTTGAGCTTGCTACCTCAGAATCCCTGGTATGCCAAGCTCTACTCTGCTTTGTCATACGATCTAGCATATCACTTGCCTCAAGAAAAGTAAGGTCCATGAATGACCCTCCTGCAGCATTATCAACCACTGGCTTAGTCACTGAATTCAAAGACCTGTATAATTTCTCCATCAAGTGGACATTGGTCATATGATATTTGGGCACCGCATAAGCTTATTTTTGAACCTCTCCCATGTTTCGTGGAGAGCTTCAGTTGGAAGCTGTCAAAAATTGCTGATCTCATCCCGTAATTGGGCTCTCTTGGATGGCGGAAAGAATCTTTCTAGGAAAGCGTCTTTCAGTTGCCTCTAATTAGTAATAGAATCAGGAGTTAGCCCGTTCAACCATAGAGTTGCCTCCCCAGACAGAGACAATGGAAATAAGCGCAGCCGAATTGCATTCTGCCCAACTCCTAGATTTTCAAATGACTTGCATGTTGAAATAAAGTTGATCAGATGCATATTCGGATCATCTCCTGCGAGTCCACCAAATAAACCTTTGAGCTGCAATAGTTGAATCATGGTGCTGGTGATATTGAACTTTGCTCCAGGTGCCAAGGGCGGAGGAATAATAGCTCCTGTAGCACCAGCTCCATCCAGATCGTCATCATCATCATCAAAAGGAGTCTGCACAGCTCGACGGTCAGGTCTCATTCTAGCTTGACGATCTCTCCTATGCATAGGTGCCGCCACCTCATCAGTACGCCTAGGATTTAGTAGCTCCTCATCACCCAGGTCCTCATCATCAGGATTTGTTGACCGACCTGGGTTATCAATATTCTGTTGATGCACTTGAGCAGCTGCCAGTGCAGCTAGTCTAGCCTGCTCCTGTTGAGCCGCCCTTCTGTCAATGTCACGTTGTGCATCCATCCTGCCAATAGAACCTGAATAGAACAAAAACAACAACTAAAAGTAAAATCTGAGAACTTTTGACCAAAGGGTCTAGTAACTATCACAAACTTAGTTGACAACCGTATTCCCCGGCAACGGCACCAAAATTTGATAACGCTCAAACTACAGCTCTCGTAAGAGTGTAAGCGGTCGTTGTCAAATATATAACCCAACTGGGTTGGGTATCGATCCCACAGAGAATACTTGGTCACTAAGAAAGCAAAGATTATTAGAATTTTGGTGCAAGTCTCGTAACAGGGGGTATTTTGTAGCGTGCAATAATGTAAACAAAATAATAGAGTAAAAACAGAAAATAGCAAAGTAAAAAGATAGAATGTTTAGTAAGATATTTAACCAATGAGAATTGAGAGTTGGGGTTATGTTCACCTTATGAGTTATACGTCTCTATTGGCCATGAGTTATACGGAATTCAGACATGCATGTGCTTATAGAGAGTTGTATTCTATGGTAAATCCAGGAGTCTTTCGACCATCAAGGATTATTTCACTTTAACTCTTTCGAGCTTAAAGCGTGTCTAACGGTACGAACTCTCCAAGAGGTTAATCCAGTTACGACACTAACTTTTTAACAGGGGTTGGTGCCCTATTACCTTGACATTATCTCTTTTCCAGACATATAACTTTTCTTTCGAACAAGTTAATGCTATACTGGTGTATTCTATGCGTTTGCAACCACAAGAATTTGCATTAAGATGAAGAGAATAATGATATAAGCATTATACGAGTCACGAACTCACAAACTCATAGCAATACATAGTATCTCATAAGGCTTCCATAACCCCAACAGAGAAGTTTAGCTATTCATGAGTGCGACGGAAATCACAATAGACTTTATCATTATACCAAAATAAAGATCTCACGTGTAGTAGGGTTTGGTATGGCGTTAGGCGTGAATTCCCTTTTAGAATAACGGTTCTCTTGTTGTGGAAATTAAGAATTGAATAGATGAAGAGAAAGTAATTAATTGAAAGAGTTGTATTAAGATTAATGAGAATTTGAATAGTAAAAACTTCAGCAAAATAGGGTATTTATAACACCCATATCCTATTCCTACTAAGCTACTGCATGACTTATCCTAGTCCTACTAGGTTACTGCATCATTATCCTAATCCTAATAAGTTACTGCTGATCCCCAAAGTCTTTGGAAATACTGTTTTTGCCCGGGACAGATATTCCATGCGTCACTTTTGGGCCTTGGCGTCCAAGCTTTCCCTTCCTTCTTTCGTGAAGCTTCCTTGGGCGTCAAGTTATCCATAATATGCTGAAATCTGCATCATTTATACCTGAAAACTTGCTAATCACGTTTGTTAGCACACCTACAGGAAAAAGGACTAAAAGTGCATGAATTTTATATTTTGTCCTCAAAACTTAGCTAAAATATGGGTAAATTATAGTACTTTAGGCGTGTAAATACGCCTATCATAAGTCACCAATACTAATGCCATAACAAGATGCACAATGGTCACACATATATGTATATCACACAGTTATAAAATAGACCAACGGAGAGGTGTTTATCAGTCTCAAAAATCAACAAAAATATGTCAGCTGCTTTAGATACTTATTTTTCTCCAGTTAACCACAACACATCACAAAACAAACACAGTACGCCTAAACATGCTGGATCTACTAGGAACAAGACTCCGGGGAAAAGAGGCACGGCGACAAAAACCCCAGGAGGACATCAACACCTATAAGTAGCCCCACCCTCAACTTAATAACATTCATTGTTCCCAATACGTCAAATCAAAATAAGAGAGTTAGAAACATACCTGTGGCACCATGGGTGTGAAGATCTAATGTCAATCCCATAATACGAATCAAACAACAAAATACCTTGGGTTACCTCCCAAGCAGCGCCTGGTTTAACATCGCGGCTCGACTAAGTTATCTTGACTACTCAGACTTCGTCAAGATATCCTGTTGATAATTATTTATATCTCCACTTGGAGGATTTGAAACACCGGCCCAACTTTTGATCAATACATCTTCGGGGTGTGTTGGGCAAATGTGAGGGCATGATGAGGAATGTTCTATCATGCCACTTTAAAGACTTGAAATGATTTTCCAGTGTTGCATCAAACTTTCATGTGGGATCATTTGGCAACGGTGAGAATCTTAAACATCCACTAAATGGACAACGATCTTTAAGCTCATTGGCCTTCAATATTGGGGTTGTAGTATACCCTTTTGGAAGGACAAACTCCAAAATGTAAGAATCTTCCTCCTCATTTTCAAAATTCATCATTTGCTTGGGTGATTCGACTTTCATCACATCCACTAAGCATAATGTTAAAAAGTGATTCGAATGAGGACTAACCCTCAATTTCGGAATAACTTCCCTATTTGTATTTTTACCCTAAAATGAACTAGAGTCTTCAAGAGGGTTGTGCTTAATTTCTTCTTTTGACTCAATACTGTTACCTCATCCTTGGCATCTTCATTAATGAATGGTTCGGTTGGTTTGGAAATCACCAAGGGTTTCTCAACATCAAGATCATCATCAACATCAGATTCTTGTTGTTCATCCTAACACTCTTCCATTATTTTAAATGATTCCACAGACAAGATATCATCTAAACATAATGTAAAAGAGTACTTTGGATGATTGACCTCTATATCCATCTCCTCATGAATGATTGGCCTTATGTATTGATGTATATCACAGACGATATCATATGTTTCTTTCTTGAGATCCAACATTCTTTGCAACATAGATTCCATGCCATTATTTTCGGTGCTTCGTTCTTCCTTTTCTTGACCATAAGACCTGTCAGACTCACAAAAAGAACTAGAATTTGGGTTAGCACAATAGGGGGAGGGGGCATTTTGGCAATCACTCCAATGTCCATCTTGACCACCATATATAGAACAATCATACTCCCGATAGGATCGAGATGGTGCACACATCTCTCTTCGGGGAGCATATCCACAGTCTTGCCAAAAGTGAGGTCCATCACAATATGGACATGGATCATTAAGATATATTTCCAACAATCAAGATCATGTTCATTCCACGGTGCCATAGTAATAAGTAAACTAAAATAAAAATCTACCTAACACAAGAAATAAAAAAACAAATATTTACAAGTTTGAATTCAAGCAAGTAGGCTAAAATTCCAAACCAACTCAATACGCCAAATTGTTCCCCGGCAACGACGCCATTTTTGATAACACTCAACTTACACCTCAAATTAGTGTAAGGTGGTCGTCGTCAATATATTAACCCAACTTTGGAGTCGGGGTCGAATCTACAGGGAACAATGTGAGTGGAGATTAAGCTAATTTGAAGATATAGCTAAAAGTTCAATTCAAACAAATGGTACGAAAGTATAAAATTAAGATGGGGTTTTTGAAAGTATCAAGTAATGTTTTCACTTCAATATTAATAATTATAATCAATATAAATGGGAAACCAGAGCTATGTTTACCAAGGGTTGTGGGAATTGAAAGATACTAGGTAATGCTAGAGATTCTTGGAATGATTAGAACAACAGAATATCCCTGACGATTATAATATCTGACTTATCTCTCGAACTCACTAGACAATTTATTATCTAATTCTCTAGAACTTAGATAACTTATCTATTTCCAATAGGATGTTATCTCATGTAGATTATTCCCGTTATGACATTAATCATTAAACAGAAGGTTAGTAGCTTCCGAGTCCCTGTTGATAATTCACGTCCTCTAGTATATTTATCCGTTAGAAACAAATGAAACCTAAGGCATAACCTAATGTTTGCAATCACTAGGTTTCAGTTAAAACAACAGAATTTTAAGATGTTTCACTACTCCTTGAATCCGTTAAACACCTAGTATCATATCAAACCCTAATCCATGGATCCCATAACCCCGACTAATGGAATTATCCGCTCATGATTTGATGAACGAAATCACAGGTTGAATTAATAATGATAGGGATAACTTACGATTAGATAGAAAAAAACAAGTAGTTTCTTAGATTGAATCAGAAGGTAGAAACCCAAAAATATTTGATAAAAACAAGAAGAATAATTGATGTAAGAGAGGAATGTTACGTCCCTCTCTTCCCTAGGTTAATTGTCTGATAGATGAATTATTAATGAATCAAAAATCCTAAAAGATGCTATTTATACTAAAGCCTAATTAAGGTAATAAAATAACAAAATCACAGCTGGGCTCGGATTTAGGTGACGGCATATTTGTGTTGATCGTCAGGCTTCTGACGGTGTCTCAGATAGTTCGTCAGAAGTCGTTCCTTCTTAACCTGTTCTACCTCACTCTGACGATGTTCTCTGACGGCTTACCAGAGGGGTGACGGCGTGTAGAAAATATCATCAGACCTTCAGCTTATTTCACAATGTTCTGTCCCACTTGACGGCATCTTCTAACGGCTTACCACACTTGTGGCGACATATTGAGAATGCCGTCACCTTCATCCAGCAACTCTTCTTCACTTTTCTTCCTGACGCCTTTTTTTGGTAGCTTACCACATCTCTGACGGCTTGCAAGAAATGCCGTCAGACTCATATCCGCTCACTTGTACCAGATTTTACTCTTTTCCTCCATTGTTATTTATTTCCATGTATCTTGACTTTTCTACAAAATCTTAAGAAATAACATCAAAAACACCAATAATTACTTAAGAACTTACAACTTTTTCAAGTTAAAAAGTCTTAAATGTGCTACAAAAATCTAGCACATCAATGATGGTCCGTAATAAATATGACGTTCCGTCAACTCGTCCGCCAATTCTTATCCAGAATGTGAACCTACTGCCTTGGCTATGACGGTCAAAGTGGCGGTCCATCACTTGTTTAGTGGTCCATCAACTTGGACGTCGCACCTGGGCGTTTCGGTCAGTTCTGAATAGAACATCCATAACTTCCTCGTCTGGTGTCGGATTTGGACAAAATTTTTATCGTGAGAAAGCTAACTCAATTTCCCACGTGAAAGAAAGTAGAAATCTAAAAAATACCACCGGTACAAAAATAGATTTGTATTTCAAATCAAGTACTAGCATCCTTGAGATGATTTCTAGCTAGGAATAAGCACGAGTATTACAATATCTCTCCCTTGAGAACATTCGTCCTCGAATAAGACTGACTAAGAGGGAAAATAATAAATGAACATGAACTGAACATGATTGAATGAGACATGACTTCATGAATGACATGCTAAATTTACTGAACTCATGTATATCTAATGCATGGCTAAATGATACATGAATTCGTGACGAGTGTTCTGATAAACTGAGTTTCTCAAGACGAGAATGCATAGCTGATGCATGATTTTATAACTGAACCAATACATGAATGCATGATAGAGTATGAAATGGTAGTAGATACCACATTTATAATGGGAACATGAATATGAAATTGAATAAGCTTAAGGCAAACAATTACCTTGAGCTTTATCTGAATCGGCGGAGAAGAGGTACGGATACTTGGTATGCATATATGCTTCTGCTTCCGAAGTATCTGCCTCGACGGACTGATTTCACCAAAGAACTTTAACTAGAGGGATCTCTTTGTTCCTCAATCGACAAGTTTGATAGTCTGAGATTTCGACTGGAATCTCTTCATAAGAGAGACTGTTCTGAACATCAATGCTATGAATAGGGAATACAACTGCTAGGTCACCTACACACTTCTTGAGCAAGGATACATGGACGATCGGATGAACTGAGGCTAAATCTGAAGGCAATTCGAGCTCATAAGCTACCTTGCCTAAATGACTGAGAATCCTAAAATGACCAACATAGCGGGGACTGAGTTTCCCTTTCTTGCCAAACCTCTTCACTCCCTTCATGAGATAGATCTTGAGATAGACATAGTCATTGACCTATAGCTCGAGATCCTTTCTACAAACATCAGTATAAGACTTCTGTCGCCTTTGAGCAACTCAGAGTCTCTCTCTAATCAACTGAACTTTCTCTAAGGTGTCAAAAACCAAGTCAGGACCTATAACTGAGGCCTCACTTAGTTCAAACCAACCAATTAGAGATCTAGAACTCTTGCCATAGAGAGCTTTGAATGGAGCCATTTTAATACTGGAATGATAGCTATTGTTGTATGCAAACTCAATCAAAGGCAAGTGGTCATCCCAACTTTCCTTGAAATCAATTGCACACACCCTTAGCATATCTTAAAGAGTCTGAATGGTCCTTTCTGTTTGACCTTCTTTCAGAGGATGAAAGGTTGTACTGAGATGGACTTGGGTACCAAGACCCTTTTGGAATGCTTTCCAGAAGTGAGAGGTGAACTAGGTACCTCTATCTGAAATAATAGATAATGAAACATTGTGTAATCTAACCAACTCCCTGATATAGAGTTTGGCGTAATCCTTGGATGAATAAGACCTATGAACTGGAGGAAATGAGCTAACTTGGTCATCCTGTCTATAATAACCCAAACTGAATTGTGCTGATGACGAGTTCTAGGAAAACCCATAACGAAGTCTATGTTCACTTCTTCCCACTTCCAAGTAGGAATAGTGAACTCCTACATGGGTCCACTAGGCTTCTGATGCTCTATCATAACTTCCTGACATGTTGAGCACTTTGCCACAAACTCTGCAACATCTCTATTCATCCTACTCCACCAATAGATTTCCTGTAGGTCGCGGACATCTTAGTGGCCCCTTGATGAATAGATTATCATACACCATACGCTTCTACAAGAATCTGTTGCTTTAAGTCATCTACACCTGGAACGCATAGATGACCCTGACAACAAAGAACCCCATCTCCCCCTTAGGATAAAACCTCTACTCTCTGATTCTGAACTAACTCTTTTAGATTGACAAGGATAGGATCCCTGTCTTGCTTTGCTTTCACCTCAGAAACTAGAGATAACTTTGAATTACTCTGAACACATACACCACCCTCCAAAGAATCGACTAAGAGAACACCTAGTCTGGCGAGCTGATGGATTTCCTGAGCTATCTTTTTCTTATTGTCCTCGACATGAAAAACACTACCCATACAGAGTATACTGAGAGTGTCGGCCACAACGCTTGCCTTGCCCGAATGGTAAAGAACACTCATGTCATAATCTTTCAAAAGCTCTAACCACCTTCTCTAACGAAGATTGAGATCTTTCTGAGAAAAGACATACCGGAGACTCTTATGATCCGTGAAGACATCTACATGAACTCCGTATAGATAATGCCTCCCAATCTTTAAGGCAAATACTACGGTTGTTAACTCAAGATCATGAGTAGGATAATTCTTTTCATGGGGCTTTAACTGTCTGGAGGCGTAGGCTATGACCTTACCATGATGCATGAGGACACAACCTAAACCCACTCTGGATGAATTACAATATACCATGAACCCATCTAAACCATATAGAAGAGCTAGAACTGGAGTTGAGGTGAGTCAGGTCTTCAACTCTTGAAAACTCTTCTCACAAGGCTCTAAACACTGAAACTTGACCTTCTTCTAAGTCAATATGGACATGGGGGATGAAATAGAAGAAAATCCCTCAACAAACCATCTGTAATAGCCAGCCAATCCTAAGAAACTGCTAATATCTGATGGAGAGACAGGGCGAGGCCAGATTATTACCGCTCCAGTCTTCTGAGGATCTACTCTAATGCCATCACCGGAAATAATATGGGCAAGGAATGCTACTGATCTTATCCAAAACTCTCACTTAATGAATTTGGCGAATAGCTGGTGATTTCTGAGAGTCAAAAGAACAATCCTGAGATGGTTTGAATGATCACGCTCTGTGCGGGAATAGACCAGGATATCATCTATGAAGACTATGATGAACATGTCCAAGTACTTCTTGAACACACGGTTCATCAAGTCCATGAAAGTGGATGGGGCATTGGTAAGACCAAAGGACATAACTAGAAACTCGAAGTGACCATACCGATACGAAAAGCTATCTTTGGGATGTCACATTCTCTATCTCTGAGCTGATGGTAGCCTGATCTGAGGTCTATTTTGGAGAAATAACTGGCACCCTGAAGTTGGTCAAACAAGTCATCTATTCTGGAAAGAGGATACTTGTTCTTGACCGTAACTTTGTTGAGCTGACAATAATCAATACACATCCTGAGAGAATTATCTTTATTGAGAACGAATAATACTGGTGCACCCCATACGGATACACTGCGCCTGATGAATCCCTTATCTAAGATATCCTTCAACTGATCTTTTAGTTCCTCGAGTTCTGCTGGTGCTATTCTGTATGGTGGAATAGAAATAGGCTAAGTATTTAGAATAAGGTCAATACTGAAGTCTATTTCCCTTTTGGGAGGAATGCCTGGAAGATCTTCGAGAAACATGTCTGAATACTCATTTACAATTGGGACTGATTCAAGACTAGGAGATTCAGAACTGGAATCTTTAATATGCACGAGATGATACACACACCCCTTAGAAATCATTTTCCTTGCCCGAAAGTAGGAAACAAGATGACCCCTAAAAGATGAAGTACTACCCTTCCACTCTAGGACGGGCTCATTCGGGAATTGAAACTAAACTACCCTAGTTCTACAGTCAACTATGGCATAGAAGGAATGAAGCCAATCCAAGCTGAGAATGACATCAAAATTAGTCATCTCTAAATCGACTAAATCTGTTGATGTGGCTTTCTGAAATATCATAACCGACAGTTACTGTATACTCGCCAAGCTATGATGGTTTTACCCATTGGGGTAGAGATTAAAAAGAGCTCTGCTAAAATTTCGGGGTTGATTCTGAAATCGCTTGCTATATAAGGAGTAACAAAAGACAATGATGCACCTGGATCTAGCAAAGCATAAACATGAACATGGAAATTTTTTAACATACCAGTAACGACATCAGGAGAATTTTCCTGATCCTGTTGGGTCTAAAGAGCATAGAGTCTGTTTGGGCGTTGCCCATTAGTAGCAATGGAAGTGACACTGTGCTGATTTGGGCGACTAGACTGGGCTGTGGAGCGATTCTGCTGACCATGTAGAACTGACTGCGGACACTTTCTAATCCTGTGGCCTGTCTTGCCACAACCAAAAAAAATATCTTTACTAGCTCTCCAGGTACCCCTGTGGTTTTTACCACAAGTCTGACATAGGAGATTAGTTCGGGTACTACTGACACTGTCCTGAGACTTAGAGCCTAGTGCTCGATCTCTATTTCCATCTCTGAATTTCGGTACTAGGGCACTGGCAGAGGAACAAGCTGGAATTGCTGGCTTAGGATGAAACTGCGAATGATTTTCTCCTTCAGATTTTGGTTGAGCAAAACTGAAGCTGCCTGACCTTGCTCTCTTGTTCTGCCTCTCCCTAGTCCTAATCGTCTGCTCCTCTATTTTTTTAGCATGATTCATAAGCCTGGCTAAATTCATATCACTGTTCATCATTGCAGACCTACACTCATTTACCACGCTATTATTCACCCCTGGCACGAACTTGCTCATCTTAGCCCTGTTGTCTGCAACCACATGAGGGGCATATTAGGCTAGCTGAGTAAATCTGAGAGAATACTCCTTAACCATGATATTTCCCTGCCTAAGGTTGATGAACTCTAGAACTTTTACCTCCCTCAGCTCTTGGGGAAAGAATCTATCTAGGAAAGTCATAACAAATTCCTCCCACTCTATAGGACCTGTATTCTCTAACCTCTTGAACTTTTACTATTTGTACCAAGTACGAGAAGCATCCTGTAACTGGTATGCAGTTAACTCGACACTCTAACAAAAAGTAACTCCCATGATATCTAAGACCTTCTGGACATGGTCAATGAATTCATGAGGGTCTTCATCAGATTTAGACCCAAAGAAAGATGGGGGGTTCATTCGGGTGAAGTCTCGAATCCTAGATGCGGCTTAGTTACCAACTGGATTGGCTGGAATAACTGTTGGCCATTCATTTTAGGCAGCCACAGACTGAGCAAGTGTGGTAAATACGGCCCTAAACTCCACATGAGAAACATGTTTGCCCAAATGATCTTTGGGCTGAGGAGCTGGCTGGTTTCTTTTTTTTGGAGGCATATTATTAAATAAAAGAAGAATGGATTAGGCTGAGAGTTTAACTTGAGATTATGCTCACTAGCACGATATGAATACCAAAAGAAGGGAAACTGTTCCTAAAACATCTTATAGCCTCTTGCACATAAATGTGGTGTGCAACACACCTATGTACAAGACTCTACTAGATGTGTCTTTCAGACTTCCTAGGACTCTATTGAACCTTAGACTCTATACCAAGTTTGTAATGCCCCAGTTTTCTGAATCGGATCGCTACACGGTGCCCATGATCCCGAAGGATCACAAGCTGACCCATGACTGATATTTGTACCTTTATACTGCTATATATGATGTAATAATGTGGAAAAATTGAACAATAGGCCATAAGGTTCAACTTCGTATAATATCTGACAAATTATATTATCCATATGGGGTAAGGAATACCCAAAACAACTGAAATTTGAATCAAATCTGAGCTAAATCTGAAAGCCTTTAAATACTGTCTGAGTAAGGAGTTGAAGGAACATGTCTCCAACTAACTCCATCTAGAAAAACAAAACTAAAATAATAAATGAAATAAATAATATCGTCCTGAAATGGATGAGGACTCACTGCAACTCTGTGACTGGAATGCTACTGCTACTGCTGATCTAGAGCTCATATCTGTGAACCTAAGGTGTAATATGAAAGAAAGCACCATAGAGAAAATGTGTTAGTACAACTGGGAGTACTGAGTATACGAGTAAGGTAGGCTAAATGAAAAAAGGGTTTACATGCATGAACGATGCTAACTGACTGACTGATATTAATGTAAGAGTGAAAACATACATAGGTAGAAACTGAGATTGTGATTATGTGATATCTAGATCTGGACACTAATACATGATATACTGATATCTAGCATGACAAATACTAAAATTCTGATAACATAGATGACTGTGTCTGATAGTCTTGAATATAATGGAACTATCTGTGTTCCATTCTGTAACTGAATTAATTGTATCTAACAGTCCTGATATACTAAAATCTGAAGAACTATCTGAGTTCTTTTACTGAGACTAGGACTAAAACTGTGAGAGGTAGTTATTTGATTAACATACCCCAATAACGTATATAGCTAAGTTGGGGTCCAATCTCTGCCTCGACTGGAAGACTGTCAATACCGCGCCACTGGTAAGGACAACTGTGAGTGACCCTCAGCTAGCAAGTACTCAAAATGAGAATGGTGGGAACCCTTAACTGACAGATTAAGCCACCTCATCAACCCTAATCTGATAGGTTAAGATGTCTTAACCTACGCTGGCTATGTAGTTCTGGAACATAAGGATGATTACTACGAATCACACCATAAACTGGCAGGTGAGTTCCCATCCTTGGGTTCACTCGGTGCTAACTTATACTCCTATCTGAAGAGACTAAACGTGATTTAACTGAGGGTACATGGACTGAGGAACTGACTTCTGTTTATTGATGGATTAGAGCTACTATTTGAGAATTAACTGAGATCATGAGATTTCTGAGGTTTCCTGAGTCACATGCCAGACTAAGTTCTGTATATCATGGCTTGACTAAGATTATCGTGATAACATGACATGGCTCTAGGCACACAACTATATTTTTTGGGTACAAGTACCCCCATGACTCGATGGAAGGAGACTGACACACATGACTGACTTGATCGTAAGAGTAGAGTCCACAATTTACCATATCCTGAGTAGGGTATTTCACACTAAGCATAGTTCTCAACATCTTTTACATGGAAGGAAAATTCATACAACATGTATGTTCTTGCATAGCTTCAATATCATGGTCAATCCATATCACAACAACAACGCATATCACTCACATGGAATTCATGGGAAATCGTAAAGCATAGATCTTGGACTTGTCATTTAAGAACTATTAAATCATGGGACATGAATTCTATCATCTAGGCATATTATCAAACACTTTACATGCATTCTTTTAGCTTAAGTGTGTTCATGAAGTTCACTATATTAAGCCACATAAGGATCGTGGGTTTCAACTAAAAAACACATATACTTCATGAAATCACCTTTAGATATCATCTTGAAACTTAAATAACAATCATCAACATGTACATACTCATATCATAACAAGACAATCATAAAATAATATTTAAAACATAGTTCCTGAGCTCTATGAACGAAATGGATCCATAGATGAACACTACGCATACCTGACTCAAGGTTCTTGATGTTTTTGGACTTGAAGGATTTGAAATCTTTTGATTGTTGAAGAAGATTGGATCTTGTTGTTGGAGATTAAATTTAGAGAGGAACCCTAGTTTTTGTTTCTGAAATAATAATGAGAAAAATGGTTGAATTCGAACTCATCTGGGTATATATAGGCGAGTGGTAAGTGACCAAAATACCCCTGTTAAAACGGCCTAGAAATAAACTGAATATGGAGTGTGATTACCCGACTGACGGTCTATCAAAAACTTGACGGTCTGTCATTTCGACCATTATATGTGGACCAAAAATGGGGTTTACAGGATAAGAGTTGACGGCCTGGATGATGGTCCATCAAAAATCAGACATTCTGTCAACTCGTCCATCAATCCTTATCCCTACTACCTTGGATATGATGGACAAAGTGGCGGTCCATTACTTATTTGGTGGTCCGTCAACTTGGACGTCGCACCTGGGTGTTTCGGTCAGTTCTGAGTAAAACATCCATAACTTCCTCGTCTGGTGTCGGATTTGGTAAAAATTGGTATCGTTAGAATTTAACTTAATTTCCCACGTGATAGAAAGTAGAAATCTCAAAAATACCACGGGTACAAAAATAGATTTATATTTCAAAGAAAGTACTAGCATCCTTGAGATGATTTCTAACTAGGAATAAGCACAGGTATTACAGGTCTTGCCTTGATGCCTACCCGAGAGGCTAAGGGAGTTCATAATTTTAAAGCTTGAAGAGCCATAATTTTGGAGCTTGGAAGAGGAGTCCTTCATTAAGGGTGTTTTAGGGATTTCATATGCTCAATTTACACTCCATAGGCGCCCACCCTTCATTAAGGGTGTTTTGGTCCTTTGTCCTTCAATTGTAATAAGACTATATATAGTCCCTTAATAGGTCTTTCATCCTTAGTTGATTATTGATGATGAAAAGATAACATTGAAATATTCCTCGTCCTCTCAAGTGTGAGAGTAGTATCCCACTGTAACTAGGGCTTTCCAAGTGTGGAATCACTTGTGTTGCATTTTTATCTTGAGATGTTTGTGCTTGAGGAGGTAACGTCCCTCTTGTGTCACTGTAAGAGTTTGGTTATTGTTTGTGTTGGTGTTAGGGGTCCTTGAATTTGACATATTCTAGGGTTCTTAGGACTTATACTCTCTTTTGTCAAACTATCTATTCCTTTCATTTTATTGCAAAATCGTTTGTATTGTTCTTGTGTTTGGTTTGTGTTGTTTGTTTCATAGAGTTGTGTCCATCTTTTTATTGTTGAGTTTTGGATGTTTTGTGTCTTTTTTGGTTGATTTTTTATCATTTGGTATCCGAGACATCATTGATTTAGTTCCCATGAAATCAATCTTGGGCTTGTTCACTAAAAAAAAAGTATTGAAAGGCTGAAAAACTCAAAAATAGTGAAACTGTCCCGTTTTTGTGTTTTGTCCAAAATTTGAAGCTTAATTTTCTTGTGTTTTTTTGTGTTTTTTGTTGTTTCTAGTATTAGCCCCTTCTTCACTAACACTAATGGAGTAAAAATCTAAAATTTGAGCGATTTTCTAGTTGTGTTTGGATTTTGGGTAGATTGTTGTTGTTGTGGATGAAGTTGTGTGTATTGTTGTTGATGTTTGGTTGTTGAAGATTTGAGCTTGTATATATGTTGTTGTTGATTGGGGGTCCAATGTGCACCTAGAACTCCAAAAAAATCAAAGGAGGTGTTCTTTACCATCTTCATGATGTATTGAAGAAGATTCTTCATAGAGGGGTTCTTTGATCCAAATTTCAAGAGAAAGAAAGAGTCGTCTTTTTTTGTCTTAGAAACATTTCCAAGACAACACAAAATATGAAAATAGACAAAGGGCTTCTAAAAAGCATTGTTACCAAAAAGGAGTAAGAGCATTTTTCAAGATTAGCTAAAACAAGGAAAGGAGACAAGGCTTGCAAAAAAGTTTTCTAGCCAAAAAAGTGAAAGTAGGTCAACATCTTTGAATCTTGAAAAGGAATCCTAAGACCTTGTTTGTCTACCTACCCTAGCCGAAATTCCTCTTATTCTTGTGAAAATTTAACAATTAAATTTATGAACAAGAAAAATTTTCCAACCTCAACAACATTTCACGGCCAATAGTGGACTGCCACATCATCATCGAGTCAAATTTTGGAATTCCTAGTTTCTTTTCCTTGTTTCAATTGGTTTTAATTTTTTTGATTCTAGTACTAATTGGCAAACTAGTAATTACCTACTAGGTTGTAAATTAGTTTTGAGTACGTTCATTCGTGTTTGTATTTGTTGTGTGCTTTTGTCCTTTTTGAATCGTTGTTAGATCTTGGATCAATCCCGACAAGATTTGTTTGAGTTTCAAAATGAAATCTATTTTGGGCAAGAGTAGACTCACCTCTTAACTCCTCACGAACTATAAGCTTACTTGCAACACTTGTGAGACCAAGTGTGAGGTGATCAAAACAGTGAGAGTGTGGTGAGGATATTGTTGAGCTAATTGTTTGTTGTCTTTTATTAGGTACCATGGATAATAATTCTTTCAAAGCCCCTTTTGTAGAATTCAAATGGAACCTTGAAAAGCTATGCCAAATTTTTAGTTCCTTGAATCCAATCCCTCCACTTACTCCTAATGAATTGGCTCATCCCATCTTGAAGCTATCAAACGTGATTGTGAAAGACGAGAAAAAGAGTGGATGTCATACGTTCCACTTAATCAAGTGTGATGCCATGATGCATACCAAGGTTAAGGCCGCTCATGTGAGCTACAAGGTAACAATACTATCTCCTACACTCCTATAATTGTAGAATGTGGTAATGTGGCTAGTAGTACCCAAGTAGGTGTAGTTACTGGTTTGCCTAAAGAAGAAGTACATGAGTCTTCCCTTTGTGATACTCATGGTATTTCTAGGTTTCATGGCAATCAAACTCTAGTTGTAAGTGCACAAGTACTAGCTGATCCTATAGATGACCGAGTTGATTCTTCTTGTGAGATCAACTTGTGTCCACCTAGTTCTAACACTTGTAACATGAATGAGGTCCCATTTCCAAGTTATGAGAGTATTCACACACTAGTTGATCTTTGTGAAAACTAAGGTGAGCCTATGTTGGCATGTGAGTTTCCAACAACTAGTGAGGGTGTGTAAAATGATCAACTTACTCATGAATGTGATCCACTACTTAAGCATGTGTGTGATGTATTTGATGAATCTTAAGTTAGTGATGATGTTAGTAGAGTTTATCATGAGGATGAAAATAATTCTTTGAGTATATTGTGTGATGAAAGCATTATTACTAGTTGTGCTCATAGAATTCAAAAAAATGAAAATATTGGTCAAAGGGAAAGGGGTGAACCTGGGGGCTTAATTTTTGGTAAGGATTATAATGTTTGTTTGGATCATAGTGATAACCATGTGTTTGAAACATATTTGAAACTTGACAATGATCTTTTAGAGAGTGAAGGTTCCAAATCTGCCCATGGGATAGAACACTCTCTCTTTAGGTATAATATCTTGTTTGAAGATGGTCTAATCACTCCTAATGAACCTAGTAGTGATAACGATGTTGAAGGTCTAGCTTGTCTTGAAGGTTATATCCTATATACCAACCCGTTATGGTGTGACACCATTCCTCCTAAAGATGGAAATGTCTTTTTGAAGGAAGAAAGTACACTTAAGGGTAAAGAATGTGTAGTCATTCTTGAAAACATGAAGGCAAAGGTGACATTGAATCCTTGGGGTAATGTTTTTAAATGTCCTTGCTTGATACTCTTGTCCTTAAATTGCATGAATCCCAACTTTTGGATGCCAAGTTTTTTATTTGCTTGAAAGGAAATATGTCCATGGGCTTAAATGATTTGTCTTTGGCCGTTCATACCTTTACACTTGATTCTTTTCTATACTACCTATTTGCTTATAATGATGTCCATGTTAGTCTTGGAATTACCTTATTAGGAGGTAGGATATTTGTTGGTTGTTCCACTTGTCTGAGTGACATTGCTATATGTTTTTTGTGGACTTCAACTTCAATTGAGACACCATTCTTGGTGTGGACTACTAAAGAGAAGAAGGAACACCTGTGTCTTATGGCTCCTATGATGAAGGTATTCTTACCTTTGGAAATTGATGATGCCGCTAAGACCTTGGTAGTTTCATTAACTCTTGGTGATTGTCATAGCCACTCTCTTTGTGACATTGTTACTAATATTTTAATGTTAAAAATAAAGGATTCATGGTTATATTTCAAGTGTGTACCACCTTGGCATGTTGATTTTATTTGTTGCACTAACCCTAACCCTCATGCCATGAAGATTTTGTGCTTGTTCATCCTTTCTTTGATTTTACAAAGATTCAAGGTCAAATCCTTTTCAAGAAGGGGAGGATAATATAAGCCAAATGGCCATCCTAGCTTTTGAAGATATCATTCAAGGCCAACACGTGAAGAACCCAATTGTGGTCATAATGAGGGGAAGAGAGAATGCATGGAGAGACCATTTTTATCATTCCATAAAGCAAAGCCATGTGCGGAAAGTGGCTTGGGTGCTTGCCTTGATGCCTACCTGAGAGCCTATGGAAGTTCACAATTTTGAAGCTTGAATACCCACGGTTTTGGAGCTTGGAAGAGGCGTCCCTTATTAAGGGTGTTTTAGGGATTTCACGTACTCAAGTTAGACTCTGTAGGTGACCACCCTTCATTAAGAGTGTTTTGGTCTTTTGTCCTTCAATTGTAATAAGACTATATATAGTCCCTTAATAGGTCTTTCATCCTTAGTTGATTATTGATGATGAAAAGATAACATTGAAACATTCCTATCAAGTGTGAGAGTAGTATCCCACCATAACTAGAGCTTCCCAAATGTGGAACCACTTGTGTTGCATTTTTGGCTTGAGACGTTGGTGCTTGAGGAGGTAACGTCCCTCTTGTGTCACCGAAAGAGTTTGGTGACTGTTTGTATAGGTGTTAAGGGTCCTTTAATTTGACATATTCTAGGGTTCTTAGGACTTGTACTCCCTTTTGTCAAACTATCTGTCCCTTTCATTTTATTACAAAATCATTTGTATTGTTCTTGTGTTCTTGTGTTCTTGTGTTCTTGTGTTCTTGTGTTCGGTTTGTGATGTTTGTTTCATAGTGTAGTTTCCATCTTGATAACTGACTGATATCATGAGGTTTTTGAGGTTTCCTGAGTCACATGACTGACTGAATTCTATGGAATGTGGCTTGACTGAACATATCGTGACAACATGATATGGCTCTAGGCACACAACTATAGTTTTGGATACGAATACCCCCAGGACTCGATAGAAGGAAACTGACACACATGACATAACTTGATCACAAGATTTGAGTCCACAATTCATAATATCATAAGTAAGGGATAGTGTACTTCATGAGTCTATTCAACATCTCAAACATGGTAGGGAAAGCATGGATACATTTTGTGTACATGTTCTATAATTCCATTATCACACATGCTTCACACCACAACAATAGCAACACATAAATAGCATGGAATTCATATTGAGTATATAGGTACTATGGACATGTCATTTAGGTATCATAAAATCATGTAAATATGGACTTCTAGCATCCTAGGCATTTTAACAAACACCTTGCATGCACACCTTGGGCATAGGTTTTGTCAACAAATCTTAATCATCTTGAACCACCCAATTTCATGGGTTTTAACCACAAACATGCATACTTCGTGGAAATTATCTTAAATTAATATTCTGAAGTTTAAACAATGGTCATTGACATGAACAACATCACATAGCAACAAGGAAATCAAAGTTTCTCATTTAAAATCATGGTTCTTGAATTCTATGAATGAAAGGGGTCCATAGATGAACACTGCGCATACCTGACTCAAGGTTCTTGATGTTTTTGAACTGGAAGGATTTTAAATCCTTTGATTCTTGAAGATTATTGAGTCTTGGTTATGAAGATTTAATTTAGGGAGAAACCCTAGTTGTTTGTAGTGAAAGAATGATGAAAAGTGGCTGAAATTGGGTGTAATTGGGTTTATATTGATGAGTGGTAAGTTACCAAAATACCCCTATTAAAATGACCTGGAAATAAACTGAACGCGGCGTGTGACGGTCCAGCTGACGGTCTGTTGAACTCTTGGTGGACCGTCATTTAGCCCGTCAGATGTGGACCAGAAATGGGCTTAACTAGATAAGGGTTGATGGTATGAGTGACGGTTCGTCAAATATCTGGTGTTCCGTCAACTCGTCCGTCACACCTTATCCAGAATGTGGCTCAACTGGCATGGATTTGACAGTCCAAGTAGTGGTCCGTCACTAAGTTGACGGTCCGTCAACTTGGCCGTCAGGCCTTAACCAGAATAGGGCCCTTATACCTTGGAAGTGACGGTCCAAGTGGTGGTCCATCACAATTTAGACGGTCCGCCAACTGGGCCGTCGTACCTGGGCGATTCTGATAGTTTCGAGTAAAACGTCCATAATTCCTTCGTCTGATGTCGGATTTGGACAAAATTTGTATCATTGGAAAGCCAACTCAATTTCCCACGTAATAGAAAGTGAAAATCTAAAAAATACTGCATGTACAAAAACAGATTTGCATTTCAAAGTAAGTCCTAGCATTCTTGAGATGATTTCTGGCTAGGAAAAAGGCACGGGTATTACAGGGTGGTGATAGATCCCACCTTTATATTATTTTGGCTCATCCTAACTATGAAGCTTCTGATACTGTGATCACAGGTACTATTCTGATCTATGATTGTGTGGCTTTTGTGACGTTTGATCCCTCTCCTACCTTCTCTTATATGTCTGTGAAATTTGGCTTGGGTGGAGACTTAGACAGTAAATATCTTGATACTTCTATGTATTTTCTTCACTAGTTGGGGTGTTTGTATGTGTTAATCAGGTATATCATACAATCCCTATGATGTTTATAGGGTGTAAGACCTTGGCTAACGTAGTAATTCTGTACATAGAAGAATTTGATATTATTTTGGGGATGATTTGGTTGTCTCCTTATCATGTCATTCTTGATTTTTATGCTAAAACTTTTAATGTAGAAATTCCTGAGATAGAAAATTTATAGTGGGAGGGTTCGTTCAATCCTACTCTTGTAAGAATTATGTTAGCATTCGTGCTTAGAAACTAGTGAAGAAGGGGCGTAGGGCATTTTTAGCCCATCTATGGGATGATAAATATGTAGTTCCTCCTATAGCTTCAGTTTTAGTTGTGTGTGAATTCTTAGAATTATTTCCTTATTACCTTCTTGGTGTTCCTATAGACCGTGAAGTTGACTTCTGTATAGACTTATACCCTAAAACTCATGCCATCTCTATCCCTCTTTATCGTATGGCAACAGTAGAGTTAAGAGAATTTAAGAACCTTTTACATGAATTGTTAGAGAAGGTATTTATTCAACCAAGTGTTTCTCCTTGGGGTGTTCCCATTTTGATTGTGAAAAAGAATAATGGTAGCATTCGAATGTGCACAAACTACCGCTAGTTGAATAAGGTAGCCATTCATAATAAGTATCTGTTGCTTAAGAAAGATAAACTATTTTACCAACTGTAAGGAGTTGTAGTATTCTCCAAAATTTACTCAAGATCGAGCTATCACTAGTGCAAGATTAGGCAAGAATACATCCCAAAGACTACTTTCCGAACTTGTTATGGATACCATGAGTTTCTACTTATGTCTTTTGACTAGACCAATCCCCAACTATTTTTATGAGTCCGATGAGTGAATTTTTAAGTCATTTCTAAATTATTTCATCATTGTCTTTATTGATGACTTCTGGTTTACTCCAAGAGTGAAGAAAAGAATGAATCTCAGGTTTGTACAGTGTTGGGGTTGCTCAATGAAAAGCAATTATATGTTAAATATTCCAAGTGTAAGTTCTGGTTGTCTTTAGTCCTTTCTAGGGAACATGGTATTGAAAGTAGAGGTTATGGTAGACCCACCAAAAGTAGAAGATGTTATGAATTGGGATATACCAATGAATGTAAGAAAAATTTGTAGCTGTGTGGGGTGACAACCTTTCTCCATTTATGATCCCTCTTTTGTGCTCTTTGATGTCAAGGCAATGTGAGTAGTACTACTCTTTCATTATTTGTTCGGTTGGCTAGTTACTACCACCGATTCTTAAAAAGATTTACTTCCATTGGTTCGTACATGACCTACCTAACTTAGAAGGAGGTTCCATTTGTGTGGGATGACAAGTGTGAGGAGAGCTTCTAAAATTTCAAATCTTTGGTAACCTCAGATCCAGTTCTTATACAGCCTATTAAAGGTAAAGATTTTATTGTATATTATGATGCCTCATGATTGGGTTTAGATGTTGTTTTGATGTAGGACCAGAACATGATTGCTTATGCTTCAAGCAATTGAAGACTTAAGAGAAAAACTACCCCACACATGACTTATATTTGGAGGTTGCAGTGTTTTGTTTGATGATTTGGAGGTACTACCTCTATGGCTGGAAGTCTGAAGTGTTCATGAACTATCGTAGCTTGAAACATTTGTTTACATAGAAAGACCTGAATCTAAGGCAGAGAAAGTGGATGGAGTTAACCAAGGAATATTATATCTCGATTCTTTATCATCTAGGATAGGCCAATGTAGTAGCAGACGCATTGAGCCAAAATCTAGTAAACATGTGAATTTTTGCTTGGTTGAAGGTGTCTAGGTGTCCTTGGCAAGAGGTACAGTGCTTGGCTAATGATTTCCTTAGATTGTAGGTGACTAACGAGGTAGGATTATTGGCTCATATGGAATTAAGGTCCATATTCTTTGGCCAAATCAAAGCAGACAATTCGAAGACAAGAAGCTGAGTAACCTTAGAGGAAAAGTATTATAGGGTGAGGCTAGAGAAGTCATTTTTGATAATGAAGTAGTGTTAAGGATTCAAGGGTGATTATGTATGCCTCGTATGAGTAATTTAATTTATACTATATTTGTAGAGGTTCACAACTCTAAGCACTCTATATATCCATGTGCAACCAAGATGTATAGAAACTTTAGACAACATTATTGGTGGTAAAGAATGAAATGTGATATTGGATATTTTGTGATCAAATGACAAAATTTTCAACAGATCCACTATGAGCGTCATAAACCTGGAGGAACCTTTAAATGGATTCCCATCCCGACATGAAAGTGGGATGAAGAACCATGAACTTTTTAGTGCGGCTTTCTAAGACCTTAAGAAAGTGTCTATATATGAGTAATTGTTGATCGATTAGACAAGTCATCTTATTTCATTTCGTTGAGGATAGATTATATCCCGTATAAGTTGGCTAAGATTATTGTGAAGGAGATTTGCAAGGTTTCATGGGGTTCCTATTTTCATTGTATCAGACAGAGGTTCTAAATTTACTTCTAATTTTTTTGGAAAAGTTTAATCAGATTTGGGCTAAAGATTGTACCTAAGTCTATCTTTCTATTCACATACCAATGGATAGCTGGAACAATCTATTTATATGCTTAAGAATATGACTTGGGCTTATGTAATAGACTTTGGTGGTCATTGGGACCAATATCTACCTTTATATGAAATTGCCTACAATAATATCTACTATTCTAGTATTGGTGTGGCTCCTTTTGAACCCTTATATATTAGAAGATATGGGTCCCTAATCAAATGGTTTTACATCTTTGAAGTAAGCCCTTGGAATACTGAAATGCCTAAGGATTATATGGAGAAGGTAAGGTTTATACAAGACAAACTCCTAGAAACTCAGAGCCAATAGAAAGAGTACACAGATATTAAAGTAAGGGATTTTAAGTTTGAACAAAGAGAGAAAGTACTCTTGAAAGTACCACCCATGAAGGGTATGATGCATTTTGGCAAGAAGGGCTTATTTTGTTTGAGATGCATTGGGCTATTTGAGATTTTAAAAGGAATAGTGTCAGTAGTTGTTGACATAACCTTGTCTCTTAGTACGTTTGGGGTTCACTCAGTATTTGACGTGTCTATGTTAAAAATATACCACAGAGATGGGTACTACACCATTTATTAGGGATCCAAGTTGTTTGAAATGAGCTAACTTAAAAAGAGAAACCAATTTCTGCATTAGATCGGGATGTTAGAAAATTAAGAACAAGATTAATTCCTTTTGTAAAGGTTCAATAGAGAAACTATTCAGTTGAAGATGCAAATTGAGAGAGAGAAGCAAACATGCATAAGCGGTACCCCCACTTATTAATTGACTCGGGTATGTGATCTTGCCTTAGTATGTCATTTTAGGGTTGGTTGTGATTCGAGGATGACTGAGTGGTAAAGTGGCATCTAATGTAATGGCTCAAATAATTGTTATGCTAAAAATAAGGAGTAAAAAATCTTGCCAAATTTTCCTTGGGTAATTTTCAAAAAATTCAGGGTTGGTATAGTATTAGACAAATATTGATAGTGTTCTATTCTAACAAAATTTAGTATTTATGTGACTATTGGTGAGGTTGTTTGACTAGATTTTGAGATTCATAATGAGTTTAGAAAGTTGTAGTTTGGGCATGTAAAATGAATGTATAGAACTCAGTTATAATGTATACCGTAAAGGGGTTAGTTCATATTGTCATATTTTGATGGGTGTGTTGTAAAATGGACATATTTGGGGGTGAGATCCTAAGTTTTTTCTCAAGGCATCTGCAATGGTACCGTTGTAGTAGAAAAGTTTCTATTGCAGCGGTAGCCTTAATTGTGTTATTGTAACACCCCACATGTTTCTAAGCTAGAAATTGAACTGTTGTTCCTACGTGTGTAAACTCTAATCCTGTGATTCATATTTGAATGCATGATTCATGATCATTAGCCTAGTGTAAATAGAGATTATAAGGTGGAAAAATGTTCATATGAATCATATAGAGCAAAGTGAGCTAAGATCCTTTGTTTCGGCCAAATTTTGGTGTTCGATTCCACAAGGGTCATCTTTAAACATGTATAAATTCTTACATATGTGGAATTTGGTATTATAAGTCCCACCAAATTGTAGAAAATTGAATTATCTTTCCAATGATACCAATTTTGCCTTAATATGATACTCGAGCGAAAAGCTATTTGCCATGCAAAGGTCGTGCATCGTATGGCAATCACAAAGGGCCACTGGAAAGGGCGTGCTATTGGCCATACGACACCCACTTATGGGTATGTGATTGGCCATTTGTAACACCCCGAAAATGGGTCCCGATACATAACATGGTGCTCACGACTATGAATAGCCTTAAGCTAACCCTGCCTGCCTTCTACTAAGACTGAATCTCATAATAATGGAATATGGGCATAAAAATCATACTATATGAGGAAAACTGTCTGACTTAACTAAAAATATCTGAAAATACTAATCTCAAAAGTCTGATAAAACACTACTAAAAATCTGAAGCAAACTAGCAGTCTGATAAGCCTCTACTACTAATAACTAAAGAGTCACTGGGACAAACCCCCAGCTGACTCAGAATGACTGTAAATACTGAAATATCTAAATTGACACGCTAAAAATAAACTGAATACTAAGTCCCCGAACTATGAGGACTCACCAACAGTCGGGATGTAGATGGAGATGCTCGAAATCACTCTCTCTTCTAATACTGAGCACTTGAACCTACATTATGAGACAATGTAGCACATAGAAGTATATATGGATCAATAATTTGAGGATATACTGATTATATGAGGGTGAATGCATAAGTAAAACATAATATCTATCATCATTATTGTTTGTAAAATAATGCATGCTAAATGTAAATGACTCACATAAGCTAGAATATCTGAAAACTGAAATCTGTAATCATGAATATTAAATTATACGTTGTAAATCTAATGAGTCATAACATTTAAATCTGAAAGCTGTACTAATGTTCTGTCTATATTTGAAATCTGAAAGCTTTTATCTGTATCTTATATCTTTCTAAAAAAAATAGATAATCTGAATAAAGCTGTGAGCCTTTACACTTAGTTTTCTTAAAAGCTTTTCTGTTATTCTATTCTATTAAGGAAGTTACTCAAAAGATGTTTATTTACTTTGACTAGAAGGGAGGTTCTCTTAACTGACATAAACTATGTGAGCTAACATGGAGTCCAACGTCTTGTTCTCCTATGGGGAAAACCTCACGATGGGGAGAAGTGTCATACTCTTGCCAAGGAGTATAACCTAATCTAATTGATCACATCTGTATCTGTCATCCATATTGAAATGGGAATAATCTGAATCTATACCTATGTTGGCTATGTAGTTCTGTGGATGTTATGGCCTGCTAATCCCACACTTCCATCTCGGTTCTAAATACTACTCTCTTTAATTTGTATGCTCATTCCGTTGGAAATTCATTTTTAAAAACTAGCATAATGGTTTATTATGAAACCAATTATGCATTTATCTGATTCAATCTATAAGTAAAGCAAAATCTGATTTATGTAATCTGTAATAAAACTGTAAAGTAGATTTCAAATCGTATCTGAGGATCCAAAGATCATTTATTTATTGAAAATCTAAAGAATAAACTGATCATCTGTTGCCAAAAGAATAATTTTTCTTGAATTACATCTATCTCATGTCAAAACATCATAATAATCATGCTTGGTGATGAAAACAATGATAACTCACTTCAAAATCTGAAATTTACTACAATACACATGAAGATATAAGAATAAACATACAATTCAACTTCTAAATCACTTCAAATCTCATAATCTTGCAAATAGTAACATTAGGTATGAACCCTAATATAAAATTCATGTATATTCATACAAAAACCATGTAAATTTGTAGTTAAAATCTAGTTTTGGGCACAAAGATGAAAAAGGATCCTTGTTCATAAAACCCATATATCTTGTTGATGAATTTGAATATAGAAGTTTGATTCTTGACATTCTAATGATGTTCTTGAAGCTTCCTTTTGAAGTTCTTGAACCCGAAACTTTGGATTATAAGATTTCTTGGAGTAGGAGTTATGGTATTTGTTCTTGATTCTTAGATCTAGGATTTTGTTATTAGAGATAAAAAAGATGAATAATGAGGTATCTTTTCTATTTGGTGTTAAAATTATGTGTTTTGGGCAGAATAAGAGTGGGGAAATTGACTAAATTACTCCTTTGGACGCGAATTTTTAATTACTGAAAAACGTAACCAGTGATGCGTAGACCGACACATCGCGTCGATGGAGTCGACGAGATGGCCGATGTGATGCGTCGATATCGCGTTGGCTTACTAGAATTTGCACTGAATGCTGGGGAAAATATCCATCGATGCTATAAGCAATGCGGCGTATCGAGATCGCATCGACTCACTATTTTTAACATCCAAACGACCTTCTAACGAGGTCCAAAAAATCCAAAACCCGCTTGAGAACACCCATTGACCCCCTGATCATGAATCGACTTAAAAATTGACACTTTAAGGTCATAAGGGACTTAAATAAAATCATGAAAATACCAAGGTCCTAAAATAAGACTAAGTGTCATTACTTAGCTGAATTTTTTTTCTTTAGTTAGGGACCTCTTTTAATGCTCTAAAGGATCGAGTTAAGCTAGGATTTTGCGGAGTCTTACAATATCTCCCCCTTGCGAACATTCATCCTCGAATGAGGCTAATTAAGCTGAAAATACTGATAGACTGAGTACACATACTGAACATGCACAACTAAAACCAGAATTGTAGTCTTAATCTAAAACATGATGAGCTACTGAACTAATATGTAGGTTCATGAATTTTACATTAAGACAATTATATAACTGAGTATGAGACTGGAAAAGAACTAAATAAAGGAAGATTATTACCTTCTGCTTAATCTGTGTTCGTGGAGAAGAGATGAGGATACTTGGTATGCATGTCTGCTTCTACTTCCCAAGTAGCACCCACAACGGACTGATTTTTCCACAGAACTTTGAACAAGGTAACTTCTTTGTTCCTTAGTCTATGGATCTGATGATCAAGAATATCTACTGGGACTTCTTCATATGAAAGGCTATTCTGAATATCTGTACTTTCTAGAGAAACTATAATGGCTGGATCCTCCATGCACTTCTTCAACAAGGACACATGGAATACTGGATGAACTGAGGATAAATCTGCGGGTAGCTCAAGCTCATATGCCACCTTCCCAACACGAATCAAAATTCGGAAGGGACCTACATATCGGGGACTAAGCTTCCCTTCTTTTCCAAATATCTTCACCCTCATGGGTGAAACTTTCAAATACACACAGTCATCAACCTCGAACTCAAGATCTTTTCTTCTCATATCTGCATAAGATTTCTGACAACTTTGAGCTGCTTTCAATCTCTCTCTAATCAACTAAACTTTATCCATGGCTCCAAAAACCATGTCTAGCCTAATCAAAGTGGCCTCACCCACTTTAAACCAACCAACTGGTGATTTACATCTCCTCCTATAGTGAGCTTCAAACCAGGCCATCTGAACACTAGCATGATAATTGTTATTATAAGCGAACTCAATCAATGGAAAATGGTCATCCCAACTAACTTTGAAATCAAGAACATATGCCCTCAACATATCCTCTAGAGTTTGAATGGTCCTTTCTGCCTGACCATCTATTTGTGGATGAAAAGCTGAACTAAGATAAACTTGGGTGCCAAGACCATTCTGAAAGGCTCTCTAAAATAGAGAGGTAAACTGAGTACTCCTATCAGAGATGATAGACAAAGGAACTCTATGCAATCTGACTAACTCTCTGATATACAGATTAGCATAATCTTCAGTTGTGTAAGATGTGTGAACTGGTAAGAAATGTGTTAACTATCTATAATAACACAAATCGAATCATGCTGACGACGCAAATGGGGTAATCTATTCACAAAGTCCATATTCACCTCTTCCTACTTCCAAGTGGGGATATCAAACTCTTACAACGTACCACCAGATCTTTGGTGATCTACCTTAACATGTTGACAAGTTGCATATTTGGCTACAAATTCATCTATATCTCTCTTTATACCACTCCACCAATTGATTTCCCACAAGTCGCGATACATCTTGGTGGATCCTGGATGAATAGAATAATGTGCACCATGTGTTTCCACCATAATCCTCTACCTTAAATCATCAACACATGGCACACACAATCTATTCTGGTACCTCAACACACCATCTCACCCTTGGGAGAAAACCTCCGTCTTGTGGTCTTTAACTGACTCCTTCAGTTTGACCAAACTACAATTCTTATCTTGCTTCTCTTTCACTTCTGAAAATAGAGAAGATTTGGAACTACTCTGAACCCAAACATTCCCTTCAGCTCAATCAACCAATCTAACACCCAATCTCGCTAACCGAGGAACTTTCTGAACTAACTCTTTTTTATCATTCTCCACATGAGCAACACTGCCCATAGACAATCTACTAAGGGCATCTACCACTACATTGTCCTTTCCTAGATGATACAACACACTCATATCATTATCCTTCAATAAGTCTATCCATCTTCTCTAACGAAGATTCAAATCCCTCTGATTATACATATACTTCAAGCTTTTATAACCCGTAAACACATCAACATGCACCCCATAAAGATAGTGCCTTAAAAATTTCAAAGCAAAAACAATAGGAGCTAACTCAAGGTCATAGGTAGGGTAATTCTTTTTGTGAGGCTTAAGCTGTCTGGGGAATAAGCTATAACTTTTCCTCTCTATATTAGAACATATCCCAGATCGACTTTAGAAGCATCACAATACACGATGAACTCATCTATATCATCAGGTAGCGCTAAAACTGGAGATGAAGTGAGTCGAGTCTTCAACTCCTATAAACTCTTCTCACGTTAATATGACTACTAGAACTAAGCTTTCTTCTAAGTCAATCTAGACATAGGGGATGCAATGGATGAAAAAGCCTCAATAAAACGCCTATAATAGCCAGCTAAACCCAAGAAACTTCTAATTTCTGATGGAGAGATAGGTCAAGGACATTTTCTTACTTCTTTTGTCTTTTGGGGATCAACTCTAATGCCCTCACTGGAAACAATATGATCGAGGAATGCTACAGACCTTAGCTAAAATTCACATTTGCTGAATTTTGTGAATAGTTGGTGGTCTTTAAGGGTTTGCAACACAATTCTGAGATGGTCTGCATGATCATCCTCACTACGGAAATAGACAAGGATATCATCTATAAATTCTATGACAAACATGTCAAAATATTGTTTGAACACTCAGTTCATTAAGTCCATAAAGGCTGCTGGGGAATTTGTTAGCCCGAGAGACATGACTAGAAACTCAAAATGGCCATAGTGAATTCTGAAAGCTGTTTTTGGAATATCACATTCCCTTACTCTAAGTTGATGATAGCCGGATCTAAGGTCTATCTTTAAGAAGTAACTTGCACCTTGGAGTTGATCAAATAGATCATCAATTCGAGAAAGAGGATATTTGTTTTTTACTGTGACTTTATTAAGCTAACGATAGTCAATGCACATTCGCAAAGATCCATCTTTCTTTCATATGAATAGGACGGGAATGCCCTATGGAGAAACACTAGGCCTTATGAAACCTTTATCTAAAATATCTTTGAGCTTCTCTTTTAACTCCATAAGCTAGGCTGGATCCATATGATATAGAGAAATAGAAATAGGCTGAGTATCTGGGAAAAGGTCAATATTGAACTCTATTTCCCTAACAGGAGATACCTCTGGCAAATCTTTGGGAAAAATATCAGGAAACTCATTGACTACACTGACTAGCTGAACTGTTGGAGTCTCAGAATTAGTATCTTTGACTCTAACTAGATGATAGATACACCGTTTGTAAATCAATTTTTTTGCTTTAAGATAAGATATGAAATGACTCTTGGGAGACACTGAACTTTTTGTCCACTCAAAGACTGGTGCATTTGGAAACTGAAACTTCTCCACTCAGGTGCGACAATCTATAGATGCATAACAGGAATGAACCCAATTCATACCAAGAATAAGATCAAAGTCAACCATATCTAACTCTATTAGGTCTACTAACATGATTTTATAAATGACAGTGATAAGACACTTTCTATAGACCTGTTTGGAAAAACATGACTCACTCACTGGGGTAGAAACCAAGATGAGCTCAGGGATATTTTTAGGTCCTATATCAAAATTCACTGCGACAATGGGGTCATATAAGAGAAATTTGACCCGGGTTCTAACAACCCATAAATATCAAGATGAAAGAAACAAATCAAACTAGTGACAATTACTGGTGAATCCTCCTAATTTGATGGGATGGTAAAGCATAAAACTAATTCTGGCACTGACCGCCACTGGTACTGGACGATGCGCCCTGAGGAAGAGCTGGGCGACCTAGAGGAGCTGGTGCACTAGTGGCCTGAGTCTGATGGCGAACATCTCTGTTTCCCTACTTAGCATGCAGATACTCTCTGATCCCATGACCCAACTTACCACAACCATAACAACCTTTCTGCCCCAATATACACTCACTAGGATGATTCTTACCACACTTAGCACATGGAGGATAACTGGGTCTTCCACTCACACTATTTTAAGATCTGTACATAAAAGACTTACCCCACTACTCTTACCTAGCTCTAGGAGAGGGAACACTTGCTGAAGATGGTGTTGGCATAAATAAATAATTCTAGAACTGCAAACGATTTTCCCCTGAGACCTAGCCTGGCCATACTCAAACTGCCCTGTTCTAGCCTTCTTATTACTTCTATAACTTAATCTACTGATCATGAATCATCAATCTAGTAAGATCTATATCTCTAATAGGCATGGCAGTGCTACACTCTTTGACTACCATACCAGATACTCCAGTAACAAACTTACTCACACTTTCACTAGGATCAGCTATCGTATCAGGGGCATATTTAGACAACTGATTAAACTTAAGGCAGTACCCCTTTACTGTCATTGATCCCTGCCTAAGTTTCACAAACTTCTCTATCTTAGCCTCTCTCATTTCAAGTGGAAAGAACTTGTCTAGAAATGCATTCTAAAATACTTGCCAACTGGAGTTGAATTCTTACCTCTACCATTTTTCTACATAAATACCAAATTATACGCTACATCCTTCAACCTATAGGATTCCCTAAACATTAGCAGTCACTGCCCGGGCCAACACCTAAAAGGAATCCCAAAACTCAGCATGGGATACATTCTCATTTAGAGGATCGGCAGGTTGGGGTGTCTGGTTATCTTTTCAGCGGGCATTAGCTCGACGAGGAGGCATATTCAACTGTCACATAAGAGAATGAGTTAAAAACAGATAGAGATACTATAAGCATGATAGATCATGAATGAAAGAGATTAATTCCTAAGAATGTCCCATAGACTCTTGGTCATAAATGTAGCGCACTTCACACCCATGATCAACACTCTACGTAATGTGGCTTGTCTGACTCCCTAGTATTCTCATAAACCTTATTCTATAATACCAAGTTTGTAATGCCCTAATAATGGGTACCGAGACGTCACACAATGCTCAATACTACGAGGAGCCTTAAGCTAACCCTGTCAACCTTCTACTAAGTCTGAATCTCATAATAATGGAATATAGTCATAAAAATCATACTATATATGGAAAAATGTCTAAGTTAACTGAAAATATCTTAAAATACTAATATCAAAAGTCTGATAAAACAATACTGAAAATCTGAAGCAAACTAGCAGTCTGACAAACCTCTACTACTAATAACTAGAGAGTCACTAGGACAAACCCCCCGCTAACTCAGACTGTCTGTAAATAATGAATTATCTAAACTGACAAGCAAAAAATATACTGAATGACTAAGTCCCCAAACTATGAGGACTCACCAACTATCGGGATGAAGATAGAGATGCTCGAAATCATTCTCACTGTGGAAACTGAGCACCTGAAACTACATTATGAGACAATGTAGCACATAGATATATATGTGGATCATAACTTTAAGGATGTACTAAGTATATGGTGGTGAATGCATAAGTAAAATAAAATATCAATAATCATTATAGTTTGTAAAACAATGCATGCTAAATGTAAATGACTCACATAAGCTGAAATATCTAACAAATAAAATCTGTAATCATGAATAGAAAATTATACTTTGTAAATCTAGTGAATCATAACATTTAGTTCTGAAAGCTGTACTAATGTTCTGTCTATAAATCATACTGTCTATGTGTATAAAGGGCTTACTTCTATATCTGAAATCTGAAAGATGTAGTCTATAGCTAATATCTTTCTTAAAAAAAGATAATTTGAATGAAAGTGTGAGCCTTTATAATTACTTTTTTTCAAAACTTTTCTGTTATTCTATTATGTTAAGAAAGTTACTCAAAAGTTATTTATTTACTTTGACTAGCAAGGAGGTTCTCTTAACTGACATAAACTGTGTGAGCTAACATGGAGTCCAACTTCTTGTTTTCCTAAAGGGAAAACCTCATGATGGGTAGAGGTGTCATACTCTTGCCAAGGAGTACAACCTAATCTAATTAATCACACATGTATCTGTCATCTATAATGAAATGAGAATATTCTGAATTTTTATCTACGTTGGCTACGTAGTTCTGTGTAAGTTAGGGCACGCAAATCCCACACTTCCAGCTCGGTGCTAAATACTACTCCCTTTAATCTGTATGCTCATTCTGTTGAAAATCCACTTTTAAAAACTAGCATAATGGTTTAATATGAAACCAATTATGCATTTGTCTAATTCAATCTGTAAGTAAAGCTAAATCTGATTTCTATAATCTATAATAATCTGTAAAGTGGATTCCAAATCGTATCTGAGGATCCAAATATCAAATCATTATTGAAAATCTGAAAATAAACTGATCATCTATTGCTAAATGCATAATTTTTCTTCAAATAATAATATTCAACCTAGGGATAGTAACCCATGCGTCTATCTCATGTCAAAACATCATAATAATCATGCTTGGTGATGAAAACAATGATAACTCACTTCAAAATCTGAAATTTACTGCAATACACATGAAGATATGAGAATAAACATGCAATTCAACTTCTAAATCACTTGAAATCTAATAATCTTGCAAATAGTAACATTGGGTATTAACCTTAATATAAAATTCATGTATATTCATATAAAAACCATGTAAATTTATAGTTAAAATCTAGTTTTGGGAACAAGGATGAAAGAGGATCCTTGTTTATAAACCCCACATGCCTTGTTGATCAATTTGAATGTAGAATTTTGATTTTTGATTCTCTAATGGTGTTCTTGAAGCTTCCTCTTGAAGTTCTTGAACCCGAAACTTTAGATTATAAGATTTCTCAGAGTAGGAGTTATGGAATTTGTTCTTGATTCTTAGAGCTAGGATTTTGTTATTAGAGATGAAAAAGATGAATAATGAGGTATCTTTGCTATTTGGGGTTAAAATTGTGTATTTTGGGTGGAATAAGAGTGGGGAAATTGACTCAATTACCCCTTTGGATGCGGATTTTTAATTACTAAAAAACAAACCTAGCAATGCGCAGACTGATGCACCGCATGAATGGAGTTTGTGCAATGGACGATGCAATGTGTTGATATCACATCGTCTTAATGAAATTTGCATTGAATGCTGGGAAAAATATCCGTCGACGTGATAAGCGATGCAATGCGTCGAGATCGTGTCGACTCACTATTTTCAACATCCAAACGAGCTTCTAACGAGGTCTAAAAAATCTGAAACCTGCTCGAGAACACCCATTGACCTCCCTGATCATGAATCGACTTAAAAATCAACACTTTAAGGTAATAAGGGTCGTAAATAAAATTATGGAAATACCGAGGTCCTAAAATGAGACTAAGTTTCATTACTAAGCTAGATTTTTTTTCTAAGTCTGGGACCTCTTTTCATGCTCTAAAGAACTGAGTTAAGCTAGGATTTTTTGGGAGCTTACAACATGCGTAGCCCACCTTGGGTCTATACGATTGGCCATGCGTCGTATGGTGATTGTATAGTGCCAAAAGTTCTTTGTTTTGACTTGAATCAAGGGCGTTAAAGTCTTTTCACACCCCTAAAGCATCCCTAATCACTCCTAATCATAATAATGGATTTTTAAAGACATTATTTCCACTCCCTAAGCCCCAAATCACTCAAGGCAGGATTCAAAACCCTCATCCCTTCCCAATACAATATTCAAGCCCTTTTCTCAAGAAACCAAGAAATTCAAGCTTCTAAGTTCAAGAAAACATCAAGAAATCTTCAAGAAACCATCTATTAAGGTATGTGGGGTAGTCATTCATGGGTCCCTTTCACCCATGGAGCCCAAAAATCTTCTTTTTCAAGTAAATTATGGAGTGTTTCATTTACTATAATATTTTATATGTTAAAGAAAGGTTTAATTCATGTTTCTCATCGTAGTTTAAATTCAATTCATCCCATGGAAGATTAGATTTCCTCATGCTTCAAATTTTAGTTTCCTTTGTTTTATTCAAGTGAATCACCTGTTCAATCTCCAAATTATGAATTTAGCCATGTAATCATGTTGCTTCCTTATGTTTAAGACATTCCCATGTTCAAGCTTATGACATCTTATATGATTGATGAAATATCCATGTTTTGTGTCTTTGAACCATGATTGCATACTACAATATTTCAAGTTTGATATCGTATTGTTTAATCATTCAGTGCTAGTGGGTTATGAACACCCGATACCTATGTGTTTTACATGTTTTTGTTTTTAAGTAACAAGTCAGTCAAAATCATAATTTTATTCCCATATTAATATTTTCATTTTTATAACGAAATCACCAGTATTACTTAATGATAGACACATCAGTTTACATGTTCATGGTTACCTCAGATTATAGATGCACTGTCAGTTTTCAAAATACCATGTGTGAGCATATAAGTCATCCATGCATGCACCAGTTCACAATTTTAGTAACAGTTCAGTTGGGAGTAGGATTTAACACCTAACGAATAGAGGGATGGCAACTTCCCCGTCAGTTAGGAAGAGTTGTTAGCAGCAGTCCCTATATTCCAGAACTACGTAGCCAGCATAGGATATGAGGGGTCACCTACCAATTTAGGCTTGACATACTCTCAGGGTTTATCCATCAGCTTAGGCTTGACACCCTGGTCCTTCGATACATTATTTTAGTGGATCCACATAGGAAGTGTTAGTACTTGTGGTACAATACCGATACCTTTCCAACTGGGGTTACAGGTTAGACCCCAATTAGCTCAAATTGGGGCATGTTGGTTAAATGATACCTTTTATAGTCTCAGTATAGTATTTACTGTATTCTCAGTTTAGGTTTGCTTGACCAAATGTACATATTTTTAGTTATTCAGTTATACAGTTTTTAGTCTTTCAGATTACAGATTTATCTCAGTAAAGATTTATGCTTGGTATTGCATTCTCAGATATTATATGTTTATGCATTCAGGCTCAATTATCTCATGTTGTTCAGTTAGTCCTTATCTTACATACACAGTATCCCATTTATTTAAGCCAATCCAAACATCAGCTAATCAGTATTCAAATGTCAGTCATTCAGTATTCACATATCAGTTGATCAGTATTCATATATACGCTACTCAGTATATAGATGTTAGTTATCCCTTTACTTAGATTTTAGTTGTCGCTCACATAGACACCAGTCATCCAGTTAACCAGATCTACTTAATATACGTTATTCTAGTTTTGTATGTTTATTCATTCAGGTTCAGTATGTTTGTATATTCAGATCCTTGAGTAAAGTCAATTCCCACCACATAGTTTTAGATCCAGTATTATACATCATCCTTAGTACAACTTTTATCATATTTTTAGCCCCACAAGAGAATGTATTATAACATTTATGTTTATATCGCCTTCTAGATTACATAATTTTTTTCAGCTCATGATTTATAAATCATCTATGATATACAATTGCACTTATAGTCATGTTTCAAATGTATAATTCAGCAAATAACTTATATTCTTAGTTTTACAACATGTTCGAAATATTTTCATCATTTAGTGCATGTGTCTATATACTCAGTACATTCCAATGTACTGACCATATTTATGTGTTTGTGGCTACATCCTTCATAATGTAGGTACAACATGTAGCTCTTACACCTGGGTCAGACAGGTTGCAGCTTTCAGCCAGTAGGTAATGAGTTCTCCTATTTTGGGAACTCCAGTGAATTGTAGTTAATGTGTTGTGATGTATTTTAATTATTCATATTTATTTATTTGTGGTATTTGGATGCATGTCCAAGCTATCTATAGTCAGTATAGTAGAGGCTTCATAGATAGTTAGTAAGAGTCACTCATGTAATTTTGGTTTCTCTTTTAGATTTATTGTGTTGTAAACCTTTTTAGTATCGCATGTATTCAAGTTCTCTTACGATTATACTTCTGTTCAACAAAATTTGTTTATATAATTAATTTAATTTAGATGCTCAAGTATCATGCCAATTCATGGGTTTGATTGGGCTCATTTGTGGTTCTAAGCACCGTGTTATGACTTGGTAGTAGTCTCAGGTCATGACAAACTTTGTATTCGAGCACAAAGTTCTAGTGTCCTAGGGTGTCTATGAAGCCATGTCTAGTAAAGTCTTGCGGAATGATACAAAGACGACTTTACTTTTCTTCGAGAGGATACAAGGCATTTAAGAAATGTTTTCCTTCTTTCATATCTCATATCGTGTTGCAGAAAGAGTCTCTAAGAAACTTATACAGATTCTTATCACGCTTCACTTATGTCAACTCTGCCTTATTTTCAAGGTAACAGAAATAGTGAAGCTTAAATCCTTATAGAGAATATTTTCTTAGATAGTTAGGGGATTGCACGCCGGCTCAAAAGTATTCCACCAGTGCCTTTATGTTCCAAAGTATGCAAGACTTCATTCATGTTCATGAAGAATCATACATTAAGTCAAAGTCAGATATGACTTTCTCAGAATCCTATGATAACATGTGATATAGAGTTAAAAGCATAGACCTAGAAGTTTAGCAGTAGTAAAGTAGGGATAGTATTTATTTGGATTTAGTAGATTATGTATCCATGAGGATAGTTGTATGAAAGGTGAATCGGTATGCTTGAAATAGTTTAAGCAAGAATTTAAGTTTATTGATTTGAAATTAAGTATGATGGTGTGGGTGTGATCTAGAGGTGTACCTAAGATAATATGGAATTATATTATTTCTAAGATTTTTTTGAAGTGTGTTCTTAGATAGTACACTTAAGTTGTTAAGTGCGAATAAGGATTTTAATGTAGTACGTGATGTTCTTACCAACTAAGTATTAGTTATGGTTGTTGATGTTGGGTAAGTTGATGTAATGGTAATTCTCATGGTTTAGAGAAAGATATAAGTTTAAAGATATAATATTAGTAGGCTATGAAGGAAGTGAGTATGGTTCATTAAAGGTTTGGGAATATCCATGTTAAGCGTTAGAATCTAAGTTTGAATCTTTGAAGATTGAGATAATAGAAAGAAGAGTTAAAATTCTTGATGGTGTGAACATAGGGTATGGTGATGCTCCTTAAAATTTTAAGTTAATCAGTGTTTAATTTATTGTATGATGACTATTGGGGCTATAAAAAGTTACATTTGTATATCATAAGGAAGTACTACCAGCGAATTTTACACTTTCGGGTGTAGTCTTTCAGGATGAGATTATTATTTATGTGTATGTTATATCTCAAACTCCAGAGTAAAGTGGTTGTTGTTCAGTTTAGAGTTTATTAAAGGGGGTTACACACTTATAATGACGGCTTAATGGTAAGGGATAGATGATATAACAAGTAACCAAGTCAGGCTCTCAGATTCTAGTAGTGATGCCAGTATGTTGTAGAATAGTAGTAAAGAAGGATGCCCGACTATAATACCCCAAACATTTCTAGCTTAAATTCGTTCCTAGAATGTTAAATGATATCTTCCAAATTTAATAATATTTATTCTATGTGGAATTTTCAAGATTTCGACTTTTCATTGTGTGAGAAATTGAATAAGCTTTCCATCGATACCAAATTTACCTAAATCCGACACTCGATGAAGGAGTTATGGCATTTTTAAGTTGACAGTGTGTCACCTGAACTCTCAGCGCGTTGCAAAGCTAAGAAAATTGGCAGTTGTCGAATTCCAGTAAGACTCTACGATTCCACCACATCACGGAGGAGTACCATTTCACATTTGTCAATTTCCATCAAGCCTACGCGATAGTGGCGTGTCGCGCCAGTGGCCAAAATGGCAAAACTATAGGGTACCACGATAGCTTCGCGTCATGGAGAAAGCCCAGTTCCCACTCGTCCTTTTCTAGTGAGCCACCGCGATTGTGGCGCCTTGTGGTGGCTAGCCAAATCGGGATTTTTGGTAATTTTTTCAGTTCCATTTGGGAGTTTTTGGTTAATTCCCAAGCCCCCAAATCCATCCAAACACACAATTTAACCATATTACAAGCCTTCTATGCTTATATTCATCAAAATTTCTCTCAACCAAAACCCTAAGCTTCATTATTCCACTTCAAGAATCCCCAAGATTACACCATTCTTTTCCCAAATCAGTTCAAAATTCAAAGTTCCCAACTCAAGAACACCAAGAATTATCATTCAAGAGCACAAATAGGATCTCAAATGCAATATTGTTCATCCAGTTCATTATCTATGGTATGTGGAGTTATGAACAGGGACAATCCTTTCATCCTTGTACCCAAAACTTAATTTTGGTTTCAAATTTTCTGAATATTCTATGATTTCTCATGAAATTTAAGTTAGGGTTGATACCCAAATCATCATTATTTTAGTTTATGATATTATTATGATATTTAAGGCTCCAATTTTAAGAAATTTACATATATTCATATTTGCAATTATAAGATTCGTATTATGATTTATATACCATTATCTTGACTGAGATTGTTGAAAGATTTTAAGATATTTATTGAGCATGAAATTTAAATCTGATTATTGATGTAATTATTGATGCATTAAAGCTTTATACTTTGAGTCCTAAGTACTAGTGATGATTTTATAAGGATATTATGATCTCAAGTCCTATTGACAAGTTTTGATTAGTGTTTTCAAAAGCAAAGATTGATATTTTGATCCTAAGCTAAGATAGGAATCCACATTATTCGTACAGTTTATGATTTAAAACAAATAGAAGCATAATTGGTTTTAATTACAAACCCTTGTGTTATTTTAAAGTGGATTGACTAAAAGTTCTGAACAATAAGCATGGGAGTAGTATTTAGCACCGAGTTGGGTATGATTCCAAGGTCTCATGCCCCAGAACTATGAGCCACCATAGGTTTTAAATGCCCATAGTAGGCTAAGATAGTGATCACTTAAGTGAAGGTTCTATTCCGATAGCAAGGATAAAACAGCTCTCCCCAACGTGGGCAAGACGTTGGACTCTATGCCAACTCACATGGTTTATGTTGGTTAGAAGAACCTCCCAAAAGATGTCCCCTACTCTTAAAATAGTCCTTTAGCTTGAAGCCTTAAGATAAAAGCATATGTTTTGAAAGCTATGGTTTTAAGATTCTTAAAATGTTGAGATGAAGTATTTCCTTTTTCAGAACTATTTTTAAAGAGTTTCCTTTCAGTCTATAGATCTTAGAACAGAGAGAGTAACAGAAAAGCTTTTAGAAAACTAAGTGTAAAGGCTTACAAGTTTTACTCAGATTGTGTTTTAAGGAAAGATAGTAACGTTAGATTTTAGCTTTTAGAATTCAGATTTTAGAGTGAGTCCTTTCTACACTTAGATAGTATGACTTAAAGAGAGAATAAAAGATCAGCCTTTAGAACTAAGTATTGCGGCTCACAAGATTTATAAAGTATGTTTTGCTTCCTATTGCTATATATTTCAGTATTTCAGATATTCCAACTTATGTTAGTCATTTACATTTAGCATGCATCGTTTTACAAATTATAATGATTGATATTATGTTTTACTTATGCATTCACCCCCATATACTTAGTACATCCTCAAAGTACTGATCTACATATATGTCTATGTGCTACATTGTCTCATAATATAGGTATCAGTTTAGTTGTAGCACTCATACCATATTCAGACAGTTTGCAGCTTCCAGTCAGCAGACGATGAGTCCTCTTAATTTAAGGGTTCGAGTCAGTCATATAGTTTGGGTAGTCTTTTATTTTTATTTATTCAGTCGTATTAATTTGGGATAGCTGGGGGTCATGTCCCGGCAACCTAAAGTCAATACTAGTAGAGGCTTCATAGACAGTCAGTGGAGTTAAGGTATTTGATTCCATTTTGTTTGTAAAAGAGGAATTGTACTCATTTCAATTTAGTTTTGCATTTATTAGATTTAGAAAAGAGTAATTTTCTGCTTATTTTGTTCAGGTGTATGTATTTTATTCAGTTGCTTATGAGTTATGCCAGTAGAAGGGATAACTTGGGATCACTTGTGGTCCTAAGCACTATGTGACATCTCGGGACCACTTTTGGGGCATTACACTAACCCATTCATATCTCAATGCAAATTATTGTGTACTTCAGTCATCACCATATCTACTGATGCCTTACAAGTCAGCTCTATGATCATAGCTCATATTCATGCACTTTATAGAAAATCATGCATGTTCCCAGTCCCTAGTATAAGGAGTTCAAGTTTGCTCAATTGTATGAATCATGTTCCATGAAATCATGAACTCCTAACTCAGGTCATGCAACTTTTGGCTCACGTACTCATGCTTTACAAAATGTTCAGTTCCAGGTACTCATGCTACACTCTTAATAATCAGTGAAATTCAGATTTGGCCATGTATGTCTTCAGTTTAGATCTCTGTAATGAATCAATGTTGTTGATACTCTATTCTCCAGGTCTCAGTTAAATTTCAAGTTACGTATAGTATCCTTCCATGCTTTAGGATCTCATGTTCTAACCTTTTAGTGACCTCTCCTTATGAAATGATAGTGATGATGAGTAATTGTTTAGATAGGAGAGAGTAAATATTTCATGTTGGGGAAAGATTGTAGTATGCTTGTCTTATATAAGGCTATATGGTTGAAGGAAGATTGAGGTTAAGCTTTTGATATATGTCATGGTTAGTTGAAATTTTGTTTGTGTTTTCTTGGGATAGTGCATGGAAGATTTAATGATAGAGGTTTAGAGAATATGAGAAAGATGTTTTTATAGTTGTCTACCTAGAAGTTCATATGTGGTTATGAATAGTCGCTTTAATGTCATGTTGGTGTATAAGTGGATGAATGCGCTGTGCGCTAGTTAATTCTTAGTAAGAGGTTGAATTTAGTTGTTGAAGTGGTAAGAAGAATTATTCTTGAGATGAGAAGTGGTGAAAATGCTTGGGGCATTGAATTAATGGTTCAGAATAGTATTGCAGTGTTATGTGTGCACTTTGTAGAATTGAGTAGGCTAGAACATAGTGAGAGAATTCAGTTCAATTCAGACTTTAGTAAATAGAGTTATCAATGCCATGTGAAGATTATAAGTAGCCTCAAGTGAAGTTTAATAATTAAGAGAAAAAGTATAGTTGGTGGAGTATTTAAGAAGTGTGGCTAAGCTTGAAAGTTAACAGTAGCATTGTCTAAGGCATAACAATTCTAGCTTAGGTTTCATCGGCCTATGTTCCATGTTTCAGAGTTACAGCTATGTTAAGATTCCTTACTCAGATATCTTATTCAGATCATGCCCAAGAATTCTTTTCTCCCTAATGTTATTAGAACTTCTTGTAAAGAGTGTTGAAGAAATAC
Source organism: Capsicum pubescens (assembly GCA_030864215.1). Taxonomy (NCBI): domain Eukaryota; kingdom Viridiplantae; phylum Streptophyta; class Magnoliopsida; order Solanales; family Solanaceae; genus Capsicum; species Capsicum pubescens. The sequence continues at coordinate 339,635,470 of CM061548.1, forward strand.
ACCAGTTGAGTATAAGATTTAAGTATAATTCAGTTCGTATTGCTAGCAATTCAGTTTAGCAGTCAGAAAGACAAGTTCCTATGGTTTTCCTTCTTTCCATCTAGTCTTATTATCCAAAGTTTCATGAGTTTGGATATTCCATGAGGAAATTCAGTCATATCTATGTAAATTGTGAAATTTCGTTCAGTCCATGTATCACGTCTACAATTCAGATATTTAGTCATGATTCAGTTCATAAGTTTTCTGCGCATGATCTCAGTTTTCCAAGTATTCCAGCTCAGAAATTGTATTATCCCTTGTATGACCTTAGTCTCGTTATCTCATGATTCGTGTTTAAATTGCATCAGTTATCACTTCGTAGTTCTATATGTGATTGTATCATGAACAATTCAAGTGTGTTCTATTCTCTCATCATGAATCAACCCCATATAGTCAATAAAGTCAAGACAACTCAGAAATCAGTTTCATGATAGAAGATTTAAAGTTTCAGCTCAGCTACATGCTTCATTACCATACATGTCACATTTAAATCATTCTTTACTTATAAGACTTCAATAAGTTCCTATCCATCATTCGAGGATTAATGATTCCAAGGGGAAGATAATATAACACCCCGCCTATTTCTAAGCTAGAAATTGAACCATTGTTCCTACGTGTGTAAACTCTAATCCTGTGATTCATATTTGAATTCATGATTCATGATCATTAGCTTAGAGTGAATAGAGCTTATGAGGTGGAAAAATGTTCATAAGAATCACTTAGAGAAAAGTGAGCTAAGATTCTTTGATTCAGCCAATTTTTGGTGTTTGATTCCATAAGGGTCAGCTTTGAACGTGTATAACTTCTTACATAGGTGGAATTTTTTAGCCTAAGACCCAACAAATTGTAGATAATTGAATTATATTTCCAAAGATACAATTCTTCGTTAATCCAATACCCGAGCGAAAAGTTATGGCCATACAAAGGTCATGCGTCACATGGTAATACAAAGGGCCACTAGAAAGGCTGTACGATTGGCCATGCATCACCCACCTTGGGGCATGGCCAATCGCACAGCCACGGGTGCCAGTGTTAGTACCCGTGGCAATGAAGTTGGAAGGGTGTCAGTACTTTGCCACGGGTACTAACACTGGCTGTGTGGATACACTAATCTGAATGTCTGAGGTACCGAAGGACTAGCGCGTTGACAGCGCCCATGCAAGTTTACGTGGTCTACCAAATAGTAAAGTGGCTTCAAGAAAGTCCATCGATCTCTCAAGGACTTGCGTTCACCGACTATCAAATTCTAGTTTAACAATTGAGAAAAATTAAACAAAAAGAGAGTTTGTAATTTTGTAAATTAAAAATAAAATAAAAGAAATAATACATAAAACTAAAAGTCTTGGGACAATCAGTGGAGTAAGGCCCAGGGTCAAAGCACTTTGAACAATCATACTATGTTATTGAATTTCCTTTGTTAACTTGCTTATCTTGGTTGTTGATTCGTAGGGTTAATTGCATGAACATGGTTTTCCAACCTCTAATCTTTTACCTAGTATGGAAATTACAACTACATCGTTGAGTGGGGATGTAATAATCCAATTAAGTGAATTAAAGCTATCATCCTACGTATAAATCAAGCAAGGCATCTAAGTACATCCCTTTCCTCGACACTAAGTTAAATTCTTTATTTTATAAAAGAATAAAAATCCAAACTTTATTTATTTCCATGTTCTATCTCCCTATTTCCTCTTCCTACATCAAAAGGTCAACAGTATATGTATTTTGTGGGTGATCAATCCATAAAATAATTAAAACAAGAATAAACAAACAACCAAATATGATAAGCAAAATTAATCGAAATTAATTCAAAATAATAGTACTCATGTTCTTGGCTTTAATCTCGAAAAGAGGGTTTTAGCCAATAATATTCATAATCATGATCCAATTAATTGAATACATGATATGAAAAATTAAATACTAATTAAAAATTAAAAATCTAATAAACCGTGTAGCAGCCTCTTCCGTTTTTCTCCAAACTATGTCCACCAATTTAATTTCATCCACAGTAACGTGTCCCAGCAATAATGTTCTTCTCCAAGAATTGTGACCAGCAATTAATAATGTTGTCTCCCCATGGAAGGTGTCCAATTCATCATATATATATATATATATATATATTAAATATTTTACTCGTAATTGATATGGGAGTAATGTAAGCTTGCACGTGGATCAAGGCCCACCAGCCGCCTTAAATTGGAGTGCCAATTATATTTAAAATGGGACAAGGTCATGTTGTGTCTGTGCACTTTATTTTTCAATGAGTGAACACATCGACGCGATGCGTCGAGTCTGCGTCGGTGTACTGAAATTAGCATTGAAAAATTTAGTTAAGTGTAGAACGTTCTATCCTTTGTCCATGTTTTTTATAGTGTATTTTCAATGAATTTCAAGCTTTTTTATCATCAATATATCACCGTATTTAGTTAAACAAGCCTCTTAAAATATCATACACCACATATTAAAGATTAATATAACACAATATTCTGAACGATAAATCAAAACAAGAGCTAAGATAAGACAAATTCGCAAGGATCTTCCATTTATTATTCCGACTCTTGACTTAATCAAATTAAACTTTGCACATTATATACAAGTTATTCCACTCACAATTACACATTTAAAATATTTGTAATAAATTAAACACATTAGAATCCACCGAAATCAGCTAGACACACACCTAGCTCAAGCTAGTAAAACTAATTTTCTGGGTTGAACTCTAATTTACTCAATTAAATACAAACTTGTTTGAAAAATACGTTGGACAATGTAATCACATACTTGGACACTTAAATGATTATTTATATCAATATCAACACGTTAAGCACACGAATTACTCTCAAAACAAGGAGAAATAAGCTATAATAATGATACCAAAGTACATAAAATCACCTCAGATCATCACCCCACACTTAAATCCTTGTTTGTCCTTGAACAACTCTTTACTCTAAGCATAAAAATCTGAGGTGATGCTACACTTCTACTAAATGCAAGATACTCAAGCTAGTAAAACAACGACTAAACAAAATGCAAGTTTCTACACAAAGCACGTTATTTACATAATTGAAAACTCAAGAATTCTACTCCGAAACATCTTAACCTCAAGAATTGACTCCACAAGTGGCAAACTCATGCATATTTATCAATCAAAGACATCCTACAAATCACCCACATTCATTAAATAAGTTCCCCTCACAACAAGGGAGTTACCCATAATCACTCACAATAATGCAATTTATAACATAATGGGTACAAGAATCAAATTTCTCTCACTCTCAAAAAGAATTCACAAGTTACACACCATGAACCATAGGCTTTCCCTTAGTGTAATGTTCCACTAATAGTCGAATGTAAAACTTAGGATCAATTAGGACTTTTTCGGGTTGTAATGTAGGCTAAGGGATGGGTAGAAACTATTTGGGAATAGTGACTAACCTCTCTAAGTGCTTTAATACACTACATTAAACATTTAAAACCAAATTACACTTTTTCATCCACCCATACCTTTTATTTTTTTACCCCATCTCTTTTAAGTATTTTCACAAACACTTGGTGGACGCATAGTTTATTCCTTCAAGATTTAAATTTTATCATTCTTTACAATCATGGGAATATTTCTAATATTAATTAATCACACCCATCCACCACAAATCAAATATAAACACCAATAACTATTACCTTGGGGCATGAATTTCACCTTTTCCCTTTTATTTCTCAAACTCCTTACTAATTCAATTTTTCATTAAATCATGTAGGAGCTTTTTTGGATCAAATTATGGTCTATCAAAGAAGGAATTAGCCTACTTATGAGGTTTCCAAAGAAAAAGCTAAAGGCTCAATAGGGTTTAATAGGATTATGCATAAGGGTAGGTCAAAAGAAGGTGTAAACAAGGCTATAAAAGAAATGTCTATATCATCTCCTAAACCCACATTCTTTATTTTGCTTCACACACACACCGGACAATTTCTAGACATCACATGCAACAAGAAATATACAAAATACCTCACACGCACATGGAACATGCTCAACTCAATAGGATCATTATAGACTCCCAACCAAACAATAGCATAAATTCAAAAATAAGCCACCATGAACAAGAGTAATAAACTTGACCCTTAGAGTATCAAAAATAGCAATTCACATCAATCAACATGCTTTTACAAACAAACCCACTTACATCATGTAATCAAAAATAGAACCAACAAGAATATCTTAATTATTCCTAACCTAAAATTTTTAAATTGATCCAAAATTTGGGAATTCTCCCACCCCACACTTAAAAATCTACTTTGTCCCCAAAGTGAATTTAAAAGTAAGAGATAGAAATACTCATTGTGTCCTCTAGGACTAGATAGTAGCATCTTTACACATAAAGGAGATCCATGGGACCCCACACTCATTTTGTCCCATGCTTCAAGCTCAAGTTAACGGTACTCAGACTTCCCATTAACCTATGACTCAACCAAAAACAAAAACTACGTGAAATAAAAACTAAAAAATTGAAAAGAAAACATACCTAATTAACTTAGGTTGCCTCCCAAGCACCGCCTAATTTAGTATCGTGGAACGACCCATATCAATTTTTTCCTCTGCATTGAGGATATAAATTTCACCCCCAACTTTGCATCCATCTTTTTGTCTCGCTCATAGGGTGGTGGTACAAAAATTAAGGAACTGAGTAATGGAATTTACATGGTAAATCACTCGGCCTTAAAGTGAGGTGTGTTTTTATGTTGCTTATCCGGTGTAAAATAAAAAATATAGGATTCTTGTTCCTCCTCTTCACACTCTTCCACTATTTTAGATGATTCCACGGACAAGATATCATTTAAACATAATTTACAAAAGTGCTTCGAATGAGGCCCAACCAATCACACTTCAAAATTTACACAATCTACTACACACTCACTCTCATTCACCTTCTCGATTTCAGTCTCAAGATAAAGATAACAATCGGGTGACTGCGATTCTTGTGTTTGCTCTACAAATTGGCTAATGTCCTCCTCACACTTTTATTTTCTTAGCCATGGTAGATATGGTGGTAGTTGTAACTCCTCAACCTATTCAACAACTTTAGTTTTTGAGTACTCAGACTTCCTCAAATTATTAGCAACTTTGTCTACAACTTGTTGGGGAGTCAACTATGCATCTACTTTCAGCTTATTATCCAATTTCTCTATAGCCTCCCGGTAGTTCTTCATGTCTTCCATCAACTGTATTTGAGATGCTAAAAATGGTTTCAGCATCTCTTCCATGTTGCTAGTTGACTGATTTGGTTGGGCCTGTTGAAACTGCTGGTGGTGGTTATTCCATGATTATGGTTGATTCTACATGTTTTGATTGTAGTTGTTTATATAATTTTTCCTTTTAGTATAGCCCACAAACATTACCAAATCTGGATTGACAGCACACATAACTTCAGAATGACCACTATGGATACAAACCATAAACCATATAGAATCGTCATCACTCAAAAACCATCTATCCTAGGATGACATCTCAATAAGAGTGTAAGAAAAATAAAAATAAAGGAAAATAAAATAAAATAAAAAATATTTACAACTCAATGTAGAAAAACTAAAACTAAGATAGTTGCCTAGTTAAAAGTCCCCGGCAATGTTGCCAAAAACTTGACAGGTCCCAAGCGCACATGCAAGTGTACGTGGTCCACCAAGTAGTAATGTGGCTTCAAAAAATCCCAAGTATCGATCTCTCAGGGACTTGCGTTTGCTAACTATCCAATTCTAGTTTAACAATTGAGAAAAAAGTAAACAAAAAGAGATTTTGTTATTTTATAAATTAAAAATATATAATAAAAGAAATAATGTGTAAAAATAAAAGTCTTGGAATAATCAGTGGAGTAATTTAAGCTTGCACGTGGATCAAGGCCCATCAGTCGGCTTAAATTGGTGTACCAATTATATTTAAAATGGTACAAGGTCATGATGTATCGGCGCACTTTAATTTTTAATGTGTGAACACATCGATACGATGAATCGAGTCCCCATCGTTGTATTGGAATTATCATTGAAAAATTTGGTCAAGTGTAGAACGTCCTATCATTTTCCCATACTTTTTGTAGTGTATTTCCAATGAATTTTGACCCTTTTATCATCAATATATCACCGTATTTAGTTCACCAAGCCTCCTAGAATATCATACACCACATATTAAAGATTAAAACAACAGAATATTCTCAACTACAAATCAAAACTAGAGCCAAGATAAGGCAAATTCGCAATGATCTTCCATTTATTATTCCGACTCTTGACTTAATTAAATTAAACTTTTCACGTTACAAACAAGTTATTCCACTCATAATTGCACATTAAAATATTTGGAACAAATTAAATATATTAGAATCCACCAAAATCGACTAGACACACACCTAGCTCAAGCTAGTAATACTAGTTTTCCGGGTTAAACTCTAAATTACTCAATTAAATACAAACTTGTTTGAAAAATACGTTGGACATTGTAATCACATACTTGGATACATACATACTTATTTATATAAATATCAAAATATTAAGCACACGAATTTCTCTCAAAACAAGGCGAAATAATCTAGAATAATTAGACCAAAGTGCATAAAATCACCTCAGATCAGGTGTCACCCTATACTTAAAGGTGCCCCTAAATGAGTGTCAACCCTCAAGGGGTAGGAAAAACTCTAAAAACCTATGTTTGTTGCATAATTCTGGAACTCAAGGATAGCTAATCAAGGTCACACCCTAACCTGGCAGGTGAACCCCATCCTTGGGTTCACTCAGTGCAAAATTCTACCCCCAACTAAATTGACACTGATACTGGTTTTGAGATAACTAACTCGTAATTTATAATTGCTCAACATGAATATGATCATATGAATATAATGATAAAACCATGATATGACTGAATGGAACTTGTCAAATTGAAACATATATAGACTTATAGGTATCGGGTGTTCATAACCCACCAGTACTGAATGACACTTTAAAGATAATGATATCATTTAAAAACACTGTAAGGGAGTTCATGATTCAGAGACCCAAAGTATAGAATAAATCACTATCTGTTGAAACCACGATTATAAGTATAGAAATATATTAAAATCATAAGGACAACATGCTTTCATGGTTAAATTCATAATCTGATAATTTAACATTGGGTCAACTGAACATGACATGAGCGACTGAAATTTAAAGCATATAAAAACATAATTTGTATGGGTAACAATATTGACATGGCTAGAATTGTAAACTACTATGAGAAAATTAAGTAAATTCATACTTTAACATAGCAATTTCATGAAAAGAGGGAAAAGAGTTTAGACTTAAAACAAGGTTTTTTGGGACTCAGTGGATGGAAGGAATCCATTGATGAATATCCCACATACCTTAATTACTTGAATTCTTGGAGAAGAAGCTTGGAATTGGAACTTTGTATGGTTGAATCCTTGAGAAGAAACTTGAATTTTTTCTTTTGAGAAAGGAGAAGTGTTTCTACGACTGAAAACTGATGGGTAATGGGAAATTGATGCCCTTCTTAGGGTTTTAATTCGTCATTTGGATGTTTAGGGTGAGGGGGAAAGACTAAAATTCCCCTTGTATTTTTAATTAAGAAAGCAGGAAAATACAACCTCCATGTCACAGAGGTTATCGTGAAGACTGACCTCTGTTACACGCCAATATCGCAGAGGCTTACTGACTCTGAGGGATAAAATCACTCTAAAACTCTTCCAAAAATTCCAAAACTCTCCCGAATAACCCTTTTAACACCCCTAAACATATTTCAACCCATAATCGATGTTTTGGACTTGGGAAGGCTGAAAATAAAATCCAAAATTCTTGGGATCTTAAAAATTGTTAAGTCTCTTATACTTGTTGTAAAATAATGACTTGTACCACTTTTAACATGTAACTATGAGCTGGAACATGGCTAGAATCTTGCAGGTATTACAATATCTCTTGGGATTATTCGTCCCCAAATAAAACTGATTAAGTTGAGATACCAAGAAATTTGAGATCATATACTGAATACTTATGAGCTGAATTATGATTAAATAACTGAGTCTAAAACATGATATATGGACTAAAATGAATTCATGAATGCATGCAATGACGCGAGGATGGTTATATAGCTTAGATAGAAAATGAGAGAATCACTTAAGGGAGAACCATTACCTCAAGGTTAATCTGAATTTATGGAGAAAGGATGAGGATACTTGGCTGGCATATCTGTTTTTGCTTCCCAAATATCCCCCTCAATGGACTAATTTCACCATAGAACCTTAACCAAAGGAACTTCTTTATTCCTCAACCTACGAATATGACGGTCACAGATCTCAACTGGGACGACCTCTTCATATGAGAGACTATCTTTCACATGCACACTCTCTATAGGAACAAAAGAATCCGAGTCACCAATAAATTTCTTTTGCAAAGAAACATGAAACACTGGATGCACTGATGCCAAATTCTAAAATAACTCAAAATTCTATATGGGCCAACATAGAGGGGACTTGGTTTCCCCTTCTTTCCAAATCTCTTCACCCTTTTCATGGTAGAAATCTTCAAATAAACTAAGTCACCAATATCAAACTCTATATCTCTTCTCCTCATATCTACATAGGATTTCTGACGACACTGGGCTATCTTCAACCTTTCTTGAATCAACTGAACTTTCTCCATTGCCTCATAAACAAAATTAGGCCATATCACAGTAGCCTTACCTATTTCAAACCAACCAATAGGGGATCTACACATCCTCCCATAGGAGCCTCAAACAGAGCCATCTGAATACAGAAGTGATAGTTATTGTTGTAGGCAAACTCAATCAAAGGTAAGTAGTCAACCCAAATACCCATAAAGTCGATAAAAAATGTCCTCAACATATCTTTTAAAGTCTAAATGGTCTACCTTACATGACCATCTTTCTTAGGATGAAAATCTATACTGAGATGGACTTGAGTACCAAGACCCTTCTGAAAAGTCTTCCAAAAGTGAAAGGTAAATTGGGTACCTCTATCCAAAATAATGGTCAATGGAAACCCATGCAACTTTTCCAACTCCATGAGATACAGTCTAGCAAATACTCCTCTAAATATCATTTATGAACTAGTAAGAAGTGGGTTAACTTGGTTATTCTATCTACAATGACCCAAATCGAATCAGACGCGTATGAGGTAACCCTATCACAAAATCCATATTCACCACTTCCCACATCCAAGTGTGGATGTTGAACTCCAGAAGTGTACCACTAGGCCTTTGGTGCTCAACCTTAACCTAGTGACAATTTAAACACTTAGCCATAAATTCTAAAATATCTTTCTTTATACCACTCCACCAATAGATTTCTCAGAATTTTTGGTACATCTTAGCGGCTCTTGGGTGAATAGAGTACTGTGTACCATGCGCCTCTACTAATATATGTTGCCACAGACTATCCATACTCAGAACACATAACCTACCTTGACAACGAAGCACACCATCTCCCTCTTAGAAGTAAACCAAAAACTTCTGATACCTGACTGTTTGCTTCAACTTGACCAAAATATGGTCCATGTCTTTCTTTTACTTTACTTCGGCAACCAATGAAGATTCTGAACAATTATGAACCCATATACTACCTTCAATCAAATCAACCAACCAAACACCTACCCTAGCAAGATGATGAACATCACTGACTAACTCTTTTTTATCACCCTCAACATGCGCAACACTTTCTTTAGACAATATACTAAGGGAATAAACCTAGGTGATACAACACACTCATATCATAGTCCTTCAATAATTCAGGCCACCTTCTCTGACAAAGATTTAGATATTTCTATGTGACCACATAAAGTAGACTCTTATGATCTATGAACCCATCAACATGAACCCCATACAGGTAATTCCTCTAAATCTTTAAGGTAAAAGCAATTGCTGCTAACTCAAGGTCATGGGTTGGGTAATTTTTATCATGGGGTTTAAGCTGTCTAGAGGCATAGGCTATGACCCTACCTCTCTACATCAACACACAACCAATACCAACTCTTGAAGAATTATAATAAACTACAAACCCATCTGTGCCATCTGGCAAAGTTAATACTGGAGCGAAAGTGAGTCGAGTCTTTAACTCCTGAAAACTCTTCTTGCAGGAATCTTACCACTAAAATTTGACTTTCTTCTGCGTCAACCTAGATATGGTAAAAGAAATAGAAGAAAACCCTTCTACAAACCATCTATAGTAACCAACTAAACCCAAGAATCTCCTGATATCTGAGGGAGAGATAGGTCTAGGCCGGTTTCTCTCTACATTGATCTTTTCAGGATCAACTTAAATGCTATCATCGAAAATAATGTGAATAAGGAAAGATACTGATCTCAAAGAGAATTCACATTTATTGAACTTAGTAAATAACTTATTATCCTTAAGGGTATTCAATACAACCCTCAAATGGTCTGGATGATGATTTTTACTACGGGAATAAATGAGGATGTCATCTATAAAAACTATGATGAATATGCCCAAGTACTACCTGAACACCCTATTTATTAAGTCCATAAAATTTGTAGGGGTTTCATTAGTTCAAAATACATAACTAGAAATTCAAAGTGACCATACCAAGTTCTTAAAGATATCTTCAAAATTTCACATTATTTAACTTTGAGATGATGATAGCCAGATCTGGCGTCTATCTTAGATAAATAACTTACAACCTGAAGTTGGTTGAAAAAGTTATCAATCCAGGGGAGAGGATACTTATTCTTGATGGAGACTTTGTTCAACTAATGGTAGTAAATACATATAGTGAGGGAACCATATTTCTTATGCACGAATAGAAATGGAGCGCCCTATGGAGAAATGCTAGGCCTTATGAAACCCTTATCTAAAAGATCTTTCAACTGCACCTTTAATTCTTAGGCTCAGCTAGAGCCATTCTGTAAGGTGGAATTGAGATAGGCTGGATATCTGGAATGAGATCTATTTCAAAGTCAGTTTCCCTTTTGGGAGAAAATCTGGAAAGATTTTCAGGGATTACTCCTATAAACTCATTCACTGCTGGAACTGACTTAAGACTTGGAGTTTTAGAATTTGAGTCCTTAACTTGGATGAGATGGTAAATACATCCATTGGATATCATCTTTCTTTCCTTAAGATAGGAAACAAACGGACTCTTAGGAACTGAAGTACTACCCCTCAATTCAATAATGAACTCATTAGAAAACTGGAACTGAACAAGTCTATTTCTATAATCGACTGAGGCATAGCACGAGTGGAGCCAATCCATGCTAAGAATGACATTAAAATCAGTAATCTCTAACTCCACAAGGATAACAGAAGTATCTTTTTCAGACATCGTGACTGGATAATTTCTGTATACCCATGATTACATCCAAGCAACACCTCCTTTTAGATGATGATATGGTTGTTGTCAAAATATAGTAACCCAACTACTTGGATTTGCAGATCTCAACAGTTATAGTCAATGGGAAAAAAAGAAAAAGTAAATAGGGGGATTTGTTTATAGTAATCGAGAGGAAAGAATTGTATTAACTTGGTTGTAATCAATATAGGAGAACACTACGATTTCATTCCCCCAGGATTCTCAAATTCGTAGACTTATCATGTGTTGTTGAACTAACTCAATACCTTGCATACAGAATTGATAAGTTATGTACCTTTTACAGTCTTTCAAACGAGTAGAAAAATTTCACCGTTTACCTTTTAAGTCTCAGGGTGTCGCACTACTAACCCTTATCTTGATCCTAGTTAACTATTACCTTTTGAGTCTCAAGTTATTAGATGAAACCTAACTATATTACGTAGATAGAACCTTGAAGCATGGATCTCCAGTTAAACTCCAAATTACGGTTGTCTTTATCTCTTCCTAGTCAGTACTTCTCTTTTGGAGTAAGTACCAATATCTAGGAGGGATCCTAATTTGTGAAACCATTAAGAAATCAATCATAATGAATATAAAGTAATGCATGCCATAGGTATTGGCTCAGATAAACAATCACACTTCCCTTAGTTCGTCAATTCGCCAAGGTTTGCACAACCCTAGCTATGGGTTTTAGCTGCTCATGATTGCAAAAAAATCAATAACATTCATATTTGAAAGAATAGATGAAATCACAATGATAAGATGAATAAAAACCTACAATCATAACTGAATAATCAATCAAGTCAATACAAGAGAATCCTAAGAACAAAGATGGATCTTGGAATCAAAATATATTTTTGAGTATCAAAAGTGTGTAAATTTGATGAAAAAGTACATAAAGGGTATTTATAGTACGAGAGGAGACCCTAAAATTAAAGCCTAAATAAACTAGGAGAAAGCCGGGTCGGTGGCCACCTGCTCTCTACACCTGTGGGCTGGAACAGGATAAGGTAGTACCTGCGGTCTAGCCCAAGGCACAGGTTCAGACAGCAGGTATAATTACTGTAGCTTGACTCATGGGATTTCGACCTCTGGAACCTTTTTTGTCCACCTGTAGTCCGTAGGTCCTACATACATTATGTAGGTTGCCTTGGTTGGTGTTGAGAGTAATATTTTTATCTCTTTTTCACTTATCGAACATGGTTTGATCATGAAAAGATGGAAAATATTCCGAATATCCATAATTGCTCCAAAAAGTGGCCAAAATACCACTTTTCACCTTTTTCACGAACTTAGCATCCAAAACATGATTTCCTGTAAAACATACTCAAAACAAATCATATCTAACAGAAAGGCCTCAAAAACTTGCATATTTTCCTTGTTTTAAGCATTGAAAGTTCTATATTTCTATAGTATTTCAACACCCTCAACTTATAATGTTTACATGTCCTCAGGCAACAAAAATAAAATGATGCTTAACTAGGAGAAACTAAGCTATTCAAGATAGTCACTCATCATATTAAGTTCAATCATATCACCCCATCCAATCTTGCTTTTCAAAACTAACTATGTATGAATATTAAGCATAACAATATGACACAAAGGTATTAAGGTATGAAAATTACATTAGCAATAGACAACCACTCATATATACAAATTACACTGCCCGAACAAAAAAATAGCTAGCAATATGACTCAAGTTCTCTCACAACCAAGATGTCCCACTCACATATATGAAATAATGCATTTAAATGTAGGTACATTCATGAGACACACACTCGACAAAGAAGTTCCAGTCAATGTATGTCTAATACCATAGGCTTACCCTTATTTTCTTTACCTTAACAATCAGATAGTCAAGGTAGGATCACTATAGGACTTTTCTTGGCTTGTAATGTAGTCTTAGGGGCTGGTATGATACTTATGGAAATATAAAGTGACTAAGACTCCTTGGCCCTACACTAACTTTGGGGCCTCACTTTCTAGCCAATTTCTTTTTTATTCCACCATTATTTCTCCTTTTTATTATTTTATGCACATTCAAGTTGGGTGTGGTTTATTTATTCTTTATTTTTCACAATTTTTTTTCTTTTTCATTTTCTTTTTCTACCACACCCATCCCTACTAATTATTTCTCTTATTTTACCCCTTTTTATACCTAGTTTACACTACGCACCCCTATGATAACCGCCCTCAACTTAGGCATTTTGCCAATGTTGAGTTGCATAATTTGCAAGGAAAACCTAGGCCAAAATAGGTAAACTGTAAAACAAATGGCAAGTTGAATGGTGAAAACAAGAAAAATAGGCTACAAGGCTTAAAATAGAGATCAACGGATATACTTTACACATGGAAGGTCATTTAGGCTAAAAGTAGACTAAACTCAAAAATGGCGTATGATGTTATAACACCCCAAAATGGGTCCCGAGACATTACACGGTTCTCAAGACTATGAGTAGCCTCAAGCTAACCCTATAAGACTTTAACTAAATCTGAAACTCATAATAGAGAAATAAAAATATAAAATCAATGCAGACCTCTATCTGACCTAAGATGAAGTTATCTGAATATAATATCTAAAATTATTAGACTCAAAGTCTGGAAAATCAATATTGGAAATTTGAATTATGTCTAGTAATCTGACAAGCCTCTACTATAACAACTAGAGAGCCACTAGACAAGCCCCCAGCTGACTCAAACTGACTGAAAATACTGAATCAACTACTCTAATATGCTGAAAAACTTAATAACTGGGTCTCCAAACTATGAGGACTCACCAACTATCGGGATGTAGATGGAGATGCTCGAAATCACTCACACTGCTGAAACTGAGCACCTGAACCTACATTATTATATAATGTAACACATAGACATATATGTGGATTAGTAATTATGAAATGTACTAAGCATAAGGGGGTGAAAACATAAGAAAAAAAATATTTCAATATTATTATAAATTTTTAAAAGAATGCATGCTAAGTGTAGATGACTCACATTACCTTGAATAACTAAAAACTAAGAATCATAATCATGAGTTGTAAAGCTTGTTGTATAAATCTAGTGAGTCATAACACTTAGTTCTAAAATCTATACTTGTGCTCTATTTTTAAATCATGTGGCCCAAGTGTAGAAAGGACTCACTTTTATATTTGTAAACTAAAAGCTGAAATCTAGTAGTTAATGTCTTATGCAAAGCAATATCTGAATAAAGCTGTGATCCTTTAGACTTAGTTTCTAAAAACTTTTATGTTATGATTACCCTTTTCTGTAGGGAGGTTCTTCTAAACGACATATACTATGTGAGCTATCATAGTGTCCAATATATAGTTCCCTTATCGTAAAATCTCATGTTGGGGAGAGGTGTCATCCCATAAGGGAACTAGTCGTTGGACACTACGATAGCTCACATAGTGTATGTCAGTTAGAAGAACCTCCCTACAGAAAAGAGTAATCATTACAAAAAAGTTTTTAGTAACTAAGAGTAAAGGCTCACACCTTTATTCAGATATTTCTTTACATGAGACATTAGCTACTAAGTTTTATCTTTCAGTTTACAAATATAAAAGTGAGTCCTTTCTACACTTAGTCTACATAATTTAAAGATAGAACACAAGTACAACTTTTAGAGATAAGTGTTATGACTTACTAGATTTATACAACAAGCTTTACTACTCATGATTATGATTCTCAATTTTCAGTTATTCAAGCTAATGTGAGTCATCTACACTTAGCATGCATTCTTTTACAAATTAATAATAATGTTGAGATATTGTTTTACTTTTGCATTCACCCCCATATGCTCAGTACATTCCAAAATTACTGATCAACATATATATCTATATGCTACATTATTTCATAATGTAGGTTCAGGTGCTAAGTTTCAGCAACATGAGTGATTTAGGGCATCTCTATCTACATCCTAATAGTTGGTGAGTCCTCATAGTTCAAGGACACAGTTATTCAGTTTTTAGATTATTAGAGTAGTTGATTCAGTATTTTCAGTAAGTTCGAGTCAGCAGAGGGTTTGTCCCAGTGGCTCTCTAGTTGTTAGTAGTAGAGGCTTGTCAGACTGCTAGACATAATTCAGATTTCCAATATTGGTTTTCTAGACTTTTGAGTCTAATAATATCAGATATTATATTTAGATAATTTCATCTTAGATTAGACAAACTTCTACATTAATTTTATGTTTATATTTCTCCATTATGAGTTTCAAATTTAGTAGAAGGCTTACAGGGTTAGCTCAAGGCTACTCATAGTCTTGGGCATCGTATAACATCTCGGGACCTATTTTTGGGATGTTACAAACTTGGTATTAGAGCCTAAGGTTATAATATTCCTAGGGAATCATACAAGCCACGTTACGTAGAGTCTTGATCATGGTTGTGAAGTGCACCACATTTATGAGCAAGAGGCTATGGGACATTTTAGGAAATTATCCCTTTCTTTCATGATATATCATTCTTATAGTGTTTCTATATTTTTTCAACTCGTGCACTTACGTGGCAGTTGAATATGCCTCCTCACCGAGCTAATACAAGCAGAAATGATAACTAGCCACCCCAGTCTGCTGACCCTCTGAATAAGAATGTATCACATGATGAATTTTAGGTTTCCTTTCATGTGTTAGCCCAAGCTGTGATTGCTAATGTTTAGGGCAACTATCAGGCGACAGTCCTACTTTGAAGAATGGGGATTTAACAGCAGCCAAAATTCGTGACTTTATGAGAATGAATCCTCCTGAGTTCTTTAGCTAAAAATAAGGTGAAGACCCACAACTTTACTTAAAGGAGGTGGGAAAGATCACCCAAATTATGTATGTTACTGAGGAAGAGAGTGTAAAGTTGGCATCCTATAGGCTGAAGGTTATGGCATATGATTAGGTGGTTATGTGGAAGAATGGTAGAGGTAAGAATGCAACTCCTATGAGTTGGTAGGTGTTTCAAGACGTATTTCTAGACATGTTCTTTCAGCATTAAATAAGAGAAGCTAAGGTAGAGGGGCTTGTGAACCTGAGGTAGGTCTCCATGACAGTGAAAGAGTACTCCCTTAAGTTTAACCAGTTTTCTAAGGCTAGAACTGGGTAGCTTGATTATGGCCAGACAAAGATTGGAGGGGGAAATCATTCATAGTTTCATAGTCCCTCATCTATGCCAGTGTCATCTTCAGCCAGTGCTCCCAGTCCCAGATCTACGTAGGAGCAGTGGGGTAAGACTTTTATGTACAAATCTCAGAATAGTATGAGTGGAAAACCCAGTTATCCTCCATATGCTAAGTATGGTAAGAATAATCTTGGTGAGTGTTTGTTAGGATAAAAAGGTTGTTATGGCTATGGTAAGTTGGGTCATGGAATCAAAGAATGTCCTAATGCTAAGAAGGGAAACAGGGACGTTCGTCCCCAGACTTAGGATACTAACACCCCAGCTCCTCTAGGTCACCCAGTCTCTCCTCAGGGTGCATCATCTAATACCGGTGACAGTCAATGCCAGAATTAGTTTTATACTTTACCATACCATCAGGAACAGGAGAGTTCACCCGATGTTGTTACTGGTATGCTTCTTGTCTTTCATCTTGATGTTTATGTGTTGTTAGACCCCGGGTCAAATCTCTTATATTTGACCCCATTAGTTGCAATAAGTTTTGAAGTAGGTCCTGAAAATCTCCCTAAGCCCTTCTTAGTTTCTACCCCAGTGAGTGAGTTATTTATTGCCAAACAGATCTATAGAAAGTATCCTATTATTGTCCTTCATAAGATCGTGTTAGAAGATCTAATAGAGTTAGGCATGGTAGACTTTGACCTTATTCTGGGCATGGATTGGCTCCATTCCTATTATGAATCTATAGATTGTCACACCCGAGTGGTGAAGTTCTAATTTCCAGATGAGCCAGCCTCTGAGTGGGAAAGTAATTCAGTGTCTCCCAAGATTCATTTCATATCCTATATTAAAGCCAGAAAGTTGATATCAAAGGGATGTATCTATCATCTAGTTCGAGTCGAAGACATTAAGTCTGAGGCTCCAAAAGTTTAGTTAGTCCGTGTAGTCAATGAGTTTCTGAAAGTTTTTCTCAAATATTTGTCAGGGGTACCTCCCGATAGGAAAATTGAATTTGATATTTACCATCTTCCAGATACTTAGGCCATCTCCATTTCTCCATATCATATGGCTCCAGTAAAGCTTAAGGAGTTAAAAAAGTAGCTTAAAGATCTCTTAGATAACGGTTTCATAAGGCCCAGTATCTCTTCATTCGGCGCTCCCATCCTATTCATGCAAAAGAAAGATGGTTCTTTGCGAATGTGCACTGATTTTCGTCAGCTGAATAAAGTCACAATAAAAAACAAATATCATCTTCCTAGGATTGATGACTTATTCAACCAACTCCAAGTTGCAAGTTACTTTTCCACTATAGACCTTAGATCCAGCTATCATCCAGCTTAGAGTAAGGGAATGTGATATTCCAAAGATAACTTTCAGAACCCGTTATCGTCATTTCAATTTTCTAGTCATGTCCTTCGAGTTGACAAATGCCCCAACAACTTTCATGGACTTGATGAACTAAGTGTTCAAATATTATTTGGAAATGTTTGTCATAGTCTTTATCGATGATATTCTTGTCTACTCTCATAGTGAGGATGACCATGCAGACCATCTTAGAATTGTGTTGCAAACTCTTAGAGATCACTAGTTTTTCGCCAAATTCAGCAAATGTGAATTTTGGCTAAGGTCGGTAGATTTTCTCGATCATATTGTTTCCAGTGATAGCATTAGAGTTGACCCCCAAAAGACAAAAGCTATGAGAAACTAGCCTTGACCTATCTCTCCATCAGACATTAGAAGTTTCTTGGGTTTAACTAGCTATTACAGACATTTTATTAAGGGTTTTTCATCTATTGCATCCCCTATGTCTAGATTAGCTCAGACAAAAGTTAAGTTTCAGTGGTCAGATTCTTATAAGAATAGTTTTTAGGAGTTGAATACTCGGCTCACTTCAGCCCTAGTTTTAGCGCTACCTGATGGTACAGATGGATTTGTTGTCTATTTTGATGCTTCTAGAATTGGTCTGGGTTGTGTTTTGATGCAAAGAGGTAAGGTTATAGCCTATTCCTCTAGACAACTTAAGCCTCATGAAAAGAACTACCCTACTCACGATCTTGAATTTGATGTTGTTGTGTTTGCTTTGAAAATCTGGAGGAACTATCTTTATGGGGTGCATGTCGATGTATTCGCGGATCAAAAAATCTTGCAATATGTGTTCACTCAGAGAGAGTTGAATCTTCGTCAGAGAAGGTGGTTAGAATTGTTGATGGATTATGATATATGTGTTAAATCATTCGAGCAAGGCCAATGTAGTGGCATACACCCTTAGTAGAGAGTATATGGGCAGTGTTGCTCATATAAAGAATGATAAGAGAGAATTAGTTTAAGAAGTTTACCGATTATCTAGATTGGATGTAAGGTTTGTTGACTCAGCTGAAGGAAATATTTGGGTTCGGAGTGGTTCAGAATCTTCTCTAGTTTCTGAAGTAAAAGAGAAGCAGGATAACGATTCTAGTTTGGTTAAACTGAAGGGGTCAGTTAAAGACCAAAAGGTAGAGGTTTTCTCCAAAGGGGGAGATAGTGTGTTGAGATACCAGAGTAGATTGTGTGTGCCATGTGTTGATGATTTGAGGCAGCGGATTATGGCCGAAGCGCATGGTGCGTGTTACTCCATTCATCTAGGAGCCACCAATATTTACCACCATTTTCAGGAAGTCTATTGGTGGCGTGGTATGAAAAGATATATCGCAGGATTTGTAGCCAAGTGTGCAACTTGTCAATGGGTTAAGATAGAGCACCAAAGACCCAGTGGCATATTGAAAGAATTTGGTATTCCCACTTAGAAGTGGGAAGAGGTAAACATAGACTTTGTGATAGGGTTAACCCATTCGTGTCATTAGCATGATTCGATTTGGGTTACTGTATACAGATTGACCAAATCATCCCATTTCTGGCCAGTTCACACGTCCTACATAGCTTAAGATTATGTTAAGTTGTATATCATTGAGTTGGTTATATTACACGGAGTTCCCTTGTTCATCATATCAGATAGGGGTACTCAGTTACCTCTCCATTTTGGAAAGCCTTTCAGATGGGTCTTGGTACCTAAGTTTATCTTAGTTCACCTTTCCACCCGCAGACAGATGGTCAGGAATAGAGGACCATTCAAACCTTAGAGAATATATTGAGAGAATGTGTTCTTGATTTTAAAGGTAGTTGGGATGACCACTTGTCGTTGGTCAAGTTTGCCTAAAATAACACTAACCATTCTAGTATTCAGATGGCCCCAGTTGAGGCTCTGTATGGGAGGAGATATAGATCACCCTTCGGTTGGTTCTAATTAGGTGAGGCCACTTTGATTGGGCCAGATATGGTGTTTGAAGCCATAGAAAAAGTTCAGTTGATTTGAGCGAGATTGAAAGCAACTCAGAGTTATCAGAAATCTTATGCAGGCGTAAGGAGAAGAGATCTTGAATTTGAAGTAGATGATCTTGTGTATTTAAAAGGATCACCCATGAAGGGGTGAAAAGATTTAGCAAAAAAATGAAAGCTTAGTCCCCGATATGTGGTTCCTTACAGGATATTGAGTCGTATAGGAAAGATAGTGTATGAACTTGAGCTACCTGTAGGCTTGTCATCACTTCACCCAGAGTTCCATGTGCCCTTATTGAAGAAGTGTATGGACAATTCAGCTATTGCAGTCTCTTTTTAGCTGGTGGTGGAGAGGGTGAGGTAGCTCTTTGGCATAAGTGGCATCTACAATTCAACTTCCACGGATAGTTTCCAGAGAAAGGACATTTGCACCACACAGTATATCGGCCATCATGACTGAAGTAATGTATCCAATCATGCTCTTCCATACAACTGTCTAAGAACCAGCACATCAACTTTGGGTCGTCTATCAACTTTTGGTCATCTAACATTGAAAGGTCATCAGAAGGTTGGTACTTATGGATTGATAAGGTGGTTTTGGGTGTCTTTTTTAGGTGTGAGTGGTTGAAACTGATCGTGACGGTATTATCACTCCTTCTAGTAAAGGTTGGCTCCATAAATTAGAGAGGTTGAGGATGGTCTCTCAACTTCTCATAGTTTGTGACCCATGAGTCTGGGAGTACTCTCAAAAGTTCATCTCTGTGGATCTTCCTTGGGATCTAAATACACTGAGTTGTTCCATTGGTGGCATCTATGTTCAAGAGCAAAGCATCATCGCCACCTGGAAGGGATAGGTCCATACCATGATTCTGAACTCGCCAAGCCACCTGGAAGTGGAGAGTTTCCTGGATGGCATCTCTGACCTGTGGAGCTCTGAGAATCTGGACCTGGATCTACAACGCTTCCATCAGATATGGATTGGAGAGGGACATGTTGAAGTTAGTGAATATAGTGACAAAGACTGTCCCAGCATTCAGTGTGATTTTTGAGGTTCCCAAGTTGGCATATTGGTATTCGTTGTACCTGGTATCAAAGAGGGAATGACTCGCCACTACGGGCTGGCCTTTTCTTCCGTGATATGACAATGCAACCCTAACAACACCAAAGTTAGACACTATGTATCTACTGTACGTATTTAATGCATATATATTTATGTTTATAATATATGTACATATAGATATTTTATCCACATAGTGAATAATTTTGGAAAGAAATAAAAAAGGCCCTTTTAACTTAGTGGTAGAGTAACGCCATGGTAAGGCGTAATTCATCGGTTCAAATCCGATAAGGGGCTTTGTAAAACTCCAATATAGTATTCATATTTAAGGGGAGAATTGTATTTTGATTTGTAATAAAAAAAGTAACTAACTGGACAATACATTATCATTATACTTAGTTATAAAGTTGAACATTTGTTTAGTCTATTTTTTTTATTATGAATTTCAGAATAATAAAAAGTCACTTCTTGAATCACCCACCGAATATTCCTATTTTCCATTATACCAACGAAATCCATTCGAAAGATTAGAAATCAACAAAAGAAAAAGGAAGTGAACCTAACCTATTGAATCATGACTATATCCAATATTCTGATATTAAAATTTGATAGAGATGAAATTGGAGCAGTTGATTTTTTTTTATTTCATTTTTTTGTGTTGGACTGCACAAGGATTTGTCGATATTTTCGATTAAATCTTCTTGTTACTAGATTTTCTATAGGAAAAATTATTGGAATAAATTGTTATTCCTTTCCTCTACTGATAAACCTTTCTTCCAAGTCACAACATAAGAGCCATTTATTATCTTTCTTTGATTCTAGATCAAAGATTAATTTCTATCTAGATTATATATCTATATTAAGTAGATTGTAGATTTCATTAAGTAGATTGCACAAATAGCTCAGGGCATCTACCATTATACCCAAAATGATCGGTCATACTATTGCTATCCATAATGGAAAAGAGCATTTGCCTATTTATATAATAGATAGTATGGTAGGCCACAAATTGGGAGAATTTGCACCTACATTAAATTTTAGAGGACATGCAATAAGCAAAAATAGATCTCGGTGTTAATGTTAATATTAATAAAAAAATCTAGATGCTTATGATTTAGTAGTAGGAGGCAAAACTTATGCTAAAGTAGAAAAAAACGGAAGTATATGTTTTAGGTCAAAATATATCAATGTCTGCTAACAAAGCACGGAGAGTAATTGATCAAATCCGCAGACGTTCCTATGAGGAAACGCTTATGATACTAGAATTCATGCCCTATCAAGCATGTTATCCCATTTTGAAATTGTTTTATTCTGCAACAGCAAATGCTAGTTACAATATGGGTTCCAGCGAAACTAATTTAGTCATTAGTAAAGCCCAAGTTAATGGAGGTACTACGGTGAAGAAATTGAAACCTCGAGCTAGAGGACGTAGTTTTACGATAAAAGGATCGACCTATCATATAACTATTATAATGAAAGATATATCTTTAGATGATGAATATGTCGAGATGTATTTGTTAAAAAAAATGAGATGAAAAAAAAAGATTCTACAACTATGATGTATCATGATATGTATAATAGTGGGGGATTATGGGATAAAAAAATAAATCCACTTGGTTTTAGACTGGGTACAACCCAAGTTCATCATTCCCTTAGGTTTTTAAAACCAAAAAATTATTCTGAAGGCTTACAAGAAGATAAAAAAATAAGAGATTGTATCAAGAATTATGTACAAAAGAATATAAGAACGTCCTCTAGCGTCGAAGGAATTGCACGTATAGAGATTCAAAAAAGAATCAATCTAATCCAGGTCATAATCTTTATGGTATTCTCAAAATTATTAATAGAAAGTCAACCGCATGGAATCGAAGAATTAAAAATGACCTTACAAAAAGAATTTAATTGTGTAAATCGAAAACTGAACATTGCTGTGACAAGAATTGCAAAACCATATGGAAACCCTAATATTCTTGCAGAATTTATTGTTGGACAATTAAAGAATGGAGATTCATTTTGAAAAGCAATGAAGAAGGATATTGAATTAACAGAACAAGCAAATACAATATGCGGGGCGTATCGACGGAAAAGAAATTGCACGTGTCGAATGGATCAGAGAAGGTAGGGTTCCCCTACAAACGATTCGAGCTAAAATTGATTATTACTCTTATACAGTTTGAAGTATCTATGGAGTATTGGGCATAAAAATTTGAATATTTCTAGACGAGGAATAATTTTACTACTTTTCTTTCCCTTCTATGTAATGATTGAACAAAAAAAGACCCAAAGAATCTTGTCTTTCCCTTCTATCTAATGGTAATAAAGCATCAATATGCATTCATACCATAATAAAAAGAATCTTATTTATAGAATTATAGAAATAGAAAAAAATATCAAAAGCTTCGAGCCAATAAAGACTAAGAAGATTGATTGAAGAACCAATTTCATTCCGAGCTCCATTGGAGAATTCGGACCTAACCATTAAGGCAGAAGTGATGGGAACGACGGAACTTGTGAATGCAAAAGATTATATTGAACAAGGAATCTTAATGATTCACTGGTCGGGATAGCGGAACAGAGCTAATATTAATTCATGTATTCTTCTGAGAAATCACAAGTTAACCCTACAAATGATATAGGGATTCAAAGAGTAAATATTCGCCCGCGAAAACTTTTTTTATTGTAAAATTTAGGACAATACAATAAAGGACAAAATAAGGATTTGGTATAATAATACAATTTTTTATATTTCTATTTATAAAATTAAAAAGTTTAATTATCTATTCAAACAACATATAAAAATTACTAATAGATTTAATGTAATCTCAAAGAAGCCCACGTTCAAGGTATTACTCAGTAAATACATATATATCTTAACTTAAGATTGACTCTTCTAGCTTAGTTCAAATTGAATTTTTTGGAATCCTTTTATTCACGAGGAGATGGATGAGAAGAAACTCTCACGTACAATTCTGTAGTAGAGATGGAATTCAGAAACAACCATCAACTATAACCCCAAAAAAACCAGATTCCGTAAACAATATAGAGGAAGAATGAAGGGAATATCTTATTGAGGTAATCATATTTCTTTCGATAAATATGCTCTTCAGGCACTTAACCTTCTTGGATTACATCTCGACAAATAGAAGTAGGCCGACGAGCAATGACACGAAATGCACGTCGTGGTGGAAAAATATGGGTACGTATATTTTCAGACAAACCAGTTACACTAAGACTCGCAGAAACACGTTTGGGTTCAGGAAAATGATCCCCTAAATAGTGGGTAACTGTTGTTAAACCGGGGCAAATACTTTATGAAATGGGTGGAGAAACAGAAAATATACCCAGAAGGTCTATTTCACTAGCTGCATCCAAAATGCCTATACGAACTCAATTCATTATTTCGTAATGTAATAGACAAAAATGTAGAAAGGGCTCTTAGATATGAAACAAAACCACATGTTTCTTTTTTTTTGGGACAAAATATTATTTTTCTTCGCCCTTTGCATTCAAAGAATGGATTAAAAAATGATTCAACCTCAGACCCATTTAAATGTAGAAGATAATAGCGGGGCTCAAGAATTAATGTGTATTCGAATCATAGTAGTTAGCAATCGTCGATATGCTCATATTGGTGATGTTATTGTTGTTGTGATCAAAGAAGCAGTACCAAATATGCCCCTAGAAAGATTAGAAGTAGTTAGAGCTGTAATTATGCGTACCTGTAAGGAACTCAAACGTGACAATGGGATAATAATACGATATAATGACAATGTTGCGATTGTTATTGATCCAGAAGGAAATCAAAAAGGAACTCGAATTTTTGGTGTAACCACCCGGGAATTGAGAGAATTAAATTTTACTAAAATAGTTTCATTAGCTCCCAAGGTATTATAAAATGAAATTGTGATCTTTTTCTAGTAGGGTATTTGAAAGAAATAGATTAATTATTAGATTTTGTCTCACACATATATCTTTAATAATTCATATCATATTCAAAAATAAATAAGTAAAAAACACATTGATTATATCAAATTTGGAGAACCTAATAATTTTAGTTCATCATGGGCAGGGGCATTATTGCTGAGATAATAATTTCTATACGAAATTCTGATATGGATCGAAAAAGGGTGGTTCGGATAGAATCTACAAATATTACCAAAAATATTATTCAAATACTTTTACGACAGGGTTTTATCGAAAATGTGAGAAAACATCAAGAAAACAACAAATATTTTTTGGTTTTAACCTTGCGACATAGAAGAAATAGGAAAGGACCCTATAGAAATATTTTAAATTTAAAATGAATAAGTCAACCTGGTCTACGAATCTATTCTAATTATCAATGAATTTCGAGAATTTTAGGTGGAATGAGGATTGTTATTCTTTCAACTTCTCAAGGTATAATGACAGGCCGAGAGGATCGACTAGAAGGAATAGGTGGAGAAGTTTTATGTTATATCTGGTAATCCTTTATAATATCAAAATTGGATTTGAAACTTCCTATTTGTTAAATTTGTGAAAAAGAAAAAGGGGGGGTGTCTAATATATTTCTCATTAGTTGATACCTCAAGGGAATTTTAAGAACCAAAATGGAGTCATAAAGCTTTAATTACTGAATCGCTTCCTAACGGTCTATTCTCGATTCGTTTAGATCTGATTCTCAATTCTGTTTCAGGAATGATCCGACATAGTTTTATACAGATACTGCCAGGAGATAGAGTAAAAATTGAAGCAAGTCCTTATGATCCAACCAAAGGGCGTATAATTTTTCGATTACACAACAAAGATTTAAAGGATTAGGTTTTAAACTTCACCATTCCTTTCGGGGGAATACAATAGAGATGAAA
This sequence comes from Capsicum pubescens, assembly GCA_030864215.1. Lineage (NCBI taxonomy): Eukaryota > Viridiplantae > Streptophyta > Magnoliopsida > Solanales > Solanaceae > Capsicum > Capsicum pubescens. Next base: position 339,661,175 of record CM061548.1, read on the forward strand.
ATTTTCAAGAAACTTATTTACTTCCAAGAAATAAATTAAGAATTAAGGTAAGGAATGAAAAATATGAAAATAAGAGTTTTCGTTCGTAAAATTTGTGAAAATTGTCGACTAATCCGTAAGCGGGGATGAATTATAGTAATTTGTTCCAACCTGAGACATAAACAAAGACAGGGGTAATAAGACTTGCCAGAAGAGACGACATATAAATAAAGAATTTGTTTTGACATGAAATGGATATATCCATATATCTCTGACTCATATTTACGAGATGATAAAATATGGCAAAAGCTATACCAAAAATTCGCATAGGAATGGACGTATTGGTTCATGTAAGGGTGCACGTAGAACACCAAAGGGAGTTATTCAAGTTCAAATAAGTTTCAATAATATCATTGTCACTTTTACAGATGTACGGGGTCAAGTAGTTTCTTGGTCCTCCGCTGGTACTTCTGAATTCAAAGGTACGAGAAGAGGAACACCATTTGCTGCTCAAACCACAGCAGCAAACGCTATCCGTATCATAGTGGATCAAGGTATGCAACGAGGAGAAGTCATGATAAAAGGTCCCGATCTCGGAAGAGATGCAGAATTACAAGCTATTCATCGAAGAGGTATACTATTAACTTTCATATGGGATGTAACTCCTGTGCCACATAATGGTTGTAGACCTTCGAAAAAGACATGTGTAGAACTGAACATTGAAGAAATCTCAAGAGAAATAAAATATTCAATGATCTAATCAAATTATTGTACTATGGTTCGAGAGAAAGTAACAGTATCTATTCGGACACTATAGTGGAAGTGTGTTGAATCAAGAATAAACAGTAAACGCCTTTAGTATAGACGTTTTATTTTGTCTCCACTTATGAAAGGCCAAGCCGACACAATAGGCATTGTGATGCTAAGATTTTTACTTGGAGAAATAGAAGGAACATGTATCACACATGTAAAATCTGAGAAAGTCCCACATGAATATTCTACCATAACAGGCATTAAAGAATTGGTACATGAAATTTTAATGAATTTGAAAGAAACTGTATTGAGAAGTAATCTATATGGAACTTCTAAAGCATCTATTTATGTCAAGGGTCCTGGATATGTAACTTCTCAAGATATCATCTTGCCGCGTTATGTAGAAACCGTTGATAATACAGAACATATAGCTAGTTTAACAGAACCAATTGATTTTTGTGTTGGGTTACAAATAGAGACAAATCGTGGATATCTTATAAAAACGCCACATAACTTTCAAAATGGAATTTATCCTATAGATTTTGTATTCATGCCTATTCGAAATGTGAATCATAGTATTCATTCTTATGGGAATGGAAATGAAAACCAAGAGATACTTTTTATCGAAATATGGACAAGCAGAAGTTTAACTCCGAAAGAAGCACTTCATGAGGCATCCTAAAATTTAATTGATTTATTTGTTCCCTTTTTACATATAGAGGAAGACAATTTATATTTATAGGACAATCAACATATGGTTCCTTTATCCCCTTTTACCTTTAATGATAATTTGGCTAAACTCATACAAAACAAAAAATAATAGCATTGAAATCGATTTTTATTGACCAATTAGAATTGCCTTCCAGGATCTATAATTGCCTCAAAATGTCCAATATATATACATTATTAGACCTTTTGAATAACAGCCAAGAAGATCTTATGAAAGTTGAACTTTTTCGTAGCGAAGATATAAAATAGATATTGGGCACTTTAGAAAAATATTTCGTAATTGATTTAGCAAAAAATAAGTTTTAAATCTATTGGACTTATTTAGTCAAAATAGATTGAAATATTTAGCACAATTAATATATCATATATTAGAATAAATTCAGAATTAAATAGACTAGATGTATCTAGGGAGAATTTGCTTTGAAGAAACTATTCCCTAGATACACATGTCGTGTTATTTCACAATTGAATCAATTAAAAATAAAAAATTTAAAAAATACCTAAAGTTAGGGATTTATCAATAGGTAATGTTGCGCCAATGCCCAACCAAAGGGCGACTACGGTACTAATCAAAAAGATAGTTGTCGCTACTGGCGGCGAAATGGATTTTGAAATTTATTAACATTCTCTAAAAAAGGTACTGTTAATAATCTCGTAGGTACTGAAACCATTAAAAGAACCCCCAACAATTTATTGGACACTGTACGAAGTATTTGAAATACAGGAAATAAATACCCTTTAGGTAAGATTTCCAAAGGGGTTACAAATGGATCTGCCAGTTCACCAGTCATTGATGGTTCTAAAATGGCTAAGCCTATATTACATGCAATAGTACCTAAAATTACTACTGGAAAAATATATAAAAGATCATTGGTCCATGTTGTCTCTCCATAATAATTATGACCCATACCTTTATCCAATTTAGCTCTTAATACAGGATCATTCAAGTAAGGTTTTCTTGTTATTGGGATAGGTGAATTCTTATAGATCCATCTCCCGAGGGAACTGGACATGATAATTTTTACTCATCCAGCTCGAGCAAGAATAAAAAGAATCAAATGAATCCATATATCCATATAAAAAATATATATGGTACCTGTCTTTACAAATACACATATATGATAGAGGAATGGTTCAATTTAACAAAAATTTGATTGAATTCTTTTTTATGGAATTGCAGCTATCCATTACAAAACAAATAACTTCGTTCTTACAAGTAAATACTCAAGACCCGAGTAGGCTTACAAATCAGATCATTATATGATCAAGTGTTTTCTGGGTCATCTCTGACCTTATAATTGGTATTTATCTCCAAAGTTCTTGGAGATACACATTCAAGGTTTTCTTGTTACAAATATAGTCTACCCTCTCTTCTTCTTTAGATCCCTTGTTTCGCTCTGATAGTAGTATTGATCGTGTCAATACAGAGGAAATAAATGCATTTACATACTATTAAATCTTATAAGTGAGCTAGATAAAATAGAATATTTATTCTGTTTTATCTAGTTCACTTATACTGGACCTTACGGAGACTGCTCATGTACAACATGATTCGGACCTGATCATAGAAAAGATTCCATTTAAGTGAACCAGCCTATCCTCTGTATAGGGCTTACACGAAGATTGGAACAAAGACATATTTGGTTATGAATTCCCATGTGGCAGGCATATATCTACACAGACCAATCAATAATTCAAGTCACACACTCCCATAATCTATTATCTCTTCACAAAATTCCCTTTAATCCCCCCGTTTAGTTTACATGAATAGTTAAAGGGAAATATCCAAATCCATATCTTATTATTTTCAATAATTCATACTTGTAGAAATAAAATACTATATATTCCTCCACCACGTGATAAATGATTGATTACAAATATTTAGGATATATTTTTTTTGCTCTATCTTTAAAGGCCCAGAAATACCCTGTTTACGTATCATTGGAAAGTGCATTAACATAAATACGGAAGTAAGAAGTGGCAATACAAAAGTGTTTAAACTATAAAAATGAGTCAAAGTAGATTGTCCCACACTAGCGCTTCCGTGCAATAATTCGACCAAAGGTGATCCTATAACAGGAATAGCGTCAGGGACACATGTTACTATTTTCACCGCCCAATAACCAATTTGGTCCCGAGGTAAGGAATAACCAGTTACGCCAAAAGATGCAGTTAATACAGCTAGAACCATACCTTTAAGTCGCGAGGTTTTTTAAATCTGCTGGTGAGATACACACAAAATATATGCAGGATCATCATTAGGACCATCATACTTGCCGACCATCGATGAACTGATCGAATTAACCAACCAAAGTTGGCTTCAGTTATTATGTATTGAACAGAAGCAAAAGCCTCAGTAACGGTCGGCCGGTAGTAAAAAGTCATAGCAAACCCAGTAGCTACTTGTACTAAAAAGAAACTAAGCGTAATTCCCCCCCTAAATAATAAAATATATTGACATGGAGGGGAACGTATTTACTAGTTATATCATCCACAATTGCTTGAATATCGAGACGCTCTTCAAACCAATCATATACTTTATTGAGATAGGTGGAACTCCCCCCCCCCCACCCGAGAACCGTATATGAGACTTTCATCTCGTACAGCTCAAGAAAAAACACCCAAATACTAGGTGTAATTGATATGGAATAGAAAGTTTTAAAGTTATTAAGTTTTGATCCCATCTTCTCTGGAAAATCCGAAAGCTCTTCTTTGTGGCGATAATACCAAAATATCAAGTTGGCGCAGTTGTCTTTATCTTTATTTTGATACTTATGGGCCTCTTGAATTCTCTTTTTCCCTATCTCTTTCTAGAATATTTTTTTTTGTGGAATATGGAATTTATTCTTTGTTTTCTTTATTATTGATAGGAATTCTCTTGTTAAGACCCTATGAATCGATTAAAACCTCACTCCGAGTAGTGGGTACCTCGTAGGACCTCTACCCGCCTACTTGGGTCTTGTATGGATATGCAGGAAGGGGTGCTCCTAGGTGTGTGTAGGGGTTGTGTTTGTTTGTGAGAAAGGATTCCTCGTCAAGTAAGTTTGATTCATACTAGAACCACGATGATTCAATAAAAAAACCTAACCTAAATCAAATCAAGGATTCTCTGAGTAAGAATCCTCGGATCATCACTTATTCCCTGAATAAATAGAATGACTAAAAATTTAAAGAAAGGTTTTGCTTTTGGTCAAAATATAAATAGTGGTTGAAAGAAAAGAATCTTTCGATTTAGAAATTCGAATTCTTTGTTTGAAATTTTTTTGGATCTCGGAAATGGGTTCTGAATAATAAGTATGAATCATAGTTCAAATATTTCTTAATCTATTTCGTGTTCCAAATATTAGAATAAATATCTGATGAAGTAGAATCATCTCTATCAAGATGACAAATTCATTCTCTGTACTATCAATAGGATCAATTATAACAAGTCACACACTCATACTCCAGAAATATAGAAAAAAAGAAATTCCACAATCGAACTACCAAAACAAAATAGAATGTACAATAAATCAAAGCTCTAAATGATTCATTTTGAACTCAAAAGAAAGGACTTCGCGGTTCTTATAGATCTAATTCATTGAAATTCCATCCAATAAAATGGAAGAATTATAAATATCCAAAATAATTGATAGAAATACCGCAAATAAGGCCATTGCCACACCCATCAACGGAGTAGTTCCACCTAGGAGCTACTTTACCATATTCCGAATTCAATGGTTTTAATAAATCTCCTACTACAGTTCGTCTTGGACCAAATTTAGAACAGTTCTAAACAGTTTATGTAGACATAAATCCTATTGTATTCATTGAGATATGTTGACTTTGTATACCATTCCTTTGTAAATAAACAATCCTATCATAGATCCATTGGGGTCTTGAAATTATATAAATATGATAAGAATGGAAACAACAACCCTAGTCTCCATCTTTATATCTGGTTCACTTGTAAGTTTTACTTGGTACGCCTTATATACCGCTTTTGGGCAACCTTCTCAACAACTAAGAGATCCATTCGAGGAACTTGGAGACTAGTTGAAGTACTGAGCCTCCAGATATCGGGAGGCTCAGTACTTCAACTGAAATAATGAAAAAAAAATCACCTTTTTAGTTCTTTTTAGTTGGAACTCTAGGCGGTTCTAAAAAAAAATAGCAAAAAAAATTATCCCTAGAGTTGAGACTAAGATAAATGTATAAACCAATGCTTCCATAGTTTCAATCGTAGTTTACAATTATAGCTTTCATACCTATTTGTTTCTTTCTACTTTTTTTTATCATATTTCAGATAAAGAAGGAACAAGAGTAAAACGAAGTTGATTCAAATAAAGATTTCTCTCGTACCCTATGTCAATAAAAGTAAAAGAAAGAAAATAAGGGAAAAAGAAAGATACCAAAGCAATATTGTATCAGGCTGCCTGTCTTTTTGTAGTTGGATCTCCAAGTTTTTGGAATGCCCCAAATTCGACTAGAGCATCTAAATATGAGTCAATACCATCAAAAACATCTCTGAACAAGGTTCTAGCACCATGCCAAATCTGTCCAAAGAAGAAAAGGAATGTCAATTAAGCATGCCCAAAAGTAAACCAACCTCTTGGACTGCTACGAAAAACACCATCGTATTTTAAAGTAGCACGATCTAATTCAAAAATTTCACCCAATTGAGCACGTCTAGCTTATTTTTTCACAGTAGCAGGATCACTATAACTGACGTCGTTGAGTTCACCACCGTATAACTCAACAATTACAACTACTTGTTCAACACTATACTTCAATTTTTCCTTTCTAAAAGGAACATCGGGTCTAATAATTCCATCGCCGTCTACTAAAATGACCGGAAATATTTCAAAAAAGTAGGAATACGACGTACAAAAAGTTAACGCCCTTCTTTATCGCTAAAGATAGGGTGTCCTAGCCATCCAACAACTATTCCATCCCCGTTATCCATTGAACCTACTCTAAATAATCCTCTTTTTGCCAGATTATTGCCGATGTAATCATAAAAAGCTAATTTTCAGGAATTTTAGACCAGGCTTCTGATAAACATTGATTTTCTGCTAGCCCAGCACTAACTCTTCGATATATTTCTTGCTGGAAGTACCCTTGATCCCATTGATAACGAGTGGTCCCAAATAATTCAATAGGGGTAGTTATCGAACCATACCACATAGTTCAGGCAACAACAAAAGTTGCAAAAAAGACAACAGTAATACTACTGGAAAGAACGGTTTCAATATTTCCCATACACAATCCTTTGTATAGACATTTTGGTGGATGGACGCTAAGATGGAATAGGCCCGCTAATATGCCCAATGTTCCTGTTGCAATATGATAAGAGGCTATTCCTCCTGGAACAAAAGGATCAAAACTTTCTATGCCACACGCTGGATTTACAGGTTGTACTTTTCCCGCTAGTCTATAAGGATCGGACACCCATATTTTGGGACCATACAAGCCTGTTACATGAAATGCACCAAAACCAAAGAAAGCTACCCTTGAGAGAAATAAATGAATTCCAAATATCTTTGGCAAATCCAAAGAGGGTTTTCCTGTACATTCATCATAAAATATTTCTAGATCCCAATACACCCAATGCCAGATAGCTTCCAAAAAGTATCAGCCAAAAAACACAATATGTGCTCCCACTACACCTTCATAACTCCAAATACCCGAATTCATTACAGTCTTCCCTGTGATACTCCAACCGCCCCATGAATTGGTTATTCCTAAATGATTCATGAAGGGTATAACGAACATACCCTATCTCCATATTGGATCAAGAACAAGATAAGAAGGATAAAAAACTGCTAATTCATACAGAGCCATCGAATAATCCCAACCAGCAACCAGAGCTATATGCATTATATGAACAGAAAGCAATCGACCGGGACCATTGAATACAATGGTATGAACATGATACCAAGGAAAAACCATGGAAATACCCCTTGTATCAAAAATAAATGGACACTATGTTACTTTATTGCATTGTAAAAGACTATAATATGACTATCCTTTGGACCACTCTTGTTCAGTCGAATATTTCTGAATCAAGGGTGTTTTATTATGTTCTATTTTGGTGGTAATAATGGAATAATTCCATTCTTAGGAATAAAGAGAAGCAAATTTATTCTATACTCGATAAGTACCAATACTCAATAGGCGAGTTGATCTCATTTTCTATGAGCGAATGATTCCATACTTATTTATCATTAGAAAGACCTATTCGTAATAATTTGAGTTTATTCATTCTGTCTTTCTATGAATTTTTAGAATCTATGGATAAAATAAATACAATAAGAACCAATATGAATATTCTAAAGACAATAAAAAAGTTAGTTACGTTTCCACCTTAATGTCAAATTTAGTATTTAGTTCTTTGTTTCATTTAATGCCTATTGATGTTCCAAAAGTTTCCTTCCAAGGTCCTGGAGAGGCAAATCCATTTTGGGTTGACGTATAGTGCGACTTGTCAGATATATTGGGTCATATGGTATTTCCCCGTTCTCTACCCCGATCAAGATATCCCCCATTTCTCCCAAGAACGATAAAACAATAAATTGAATCATCAAAAATTTGGAGAGTGAAGTGCAATTAGATCCATCTTTGAGGGGATTCATATTACTACTTTCAATTAGAATAATTTATGGTTGGCTTGGTTGGACTAAAAAAATGAAGAATCCAGGCTCCGTTTAGAAAAAACCTAATTGGATTGGTAAGATATCTATGATTGCTATTCATATTTTTTCTTTTTAAAGAAATCCTAATTGTCAAGAAAAGTTATCTCAACTCTAATAAATACTTGTATAAAGTGAATTGAAAAAAAAAAGAAATACAAAAAAATGGTAATGGGAGCATTTGTCCTATATGTACAAATCCAAATCGGGCGGATCTTTACCCGGAGTAGAGCACAACCCTAAAAATATGAAACAGACCTATTCAGGAACAAAAAAATACCATTGTGGTATGGATTAAATCTTGATGAAAGAATACATCAATGAGAAGTTAATTCGATAAGTTTAATGACCCTTTCTTATAACTTCTAATTTTATACTGGAAAATTGAAAATAGAAATATAAAAAAGGAGTCAAAAATCCTCTTTATTGAAAAATCGAAGAAAAGCCCTTTCATTAGAAGTAAGAAAGAACCTTTCTTGAAAAAAAGAAAGATAACTAGAATCTATACATTGATTCACAATTTTTTTGAACCGTATGCATCAAAAGGTGCATGTACGATTCTTAAGGAATACAATTTTACCCTAATCATCCGACTTTATCGAGAAAGATAACTTTTTTAGGCCAAGTTATTACTAGCGAGATTTCGAATCAACTTATTGGTCTTATGGTCTATCTCAGTATCGAGGATGAGACCAAAGAGTTGTATTTGTTTATAAACTCTCCTGGGGGCTGAGTAATACCTGAGGTGGCTATTTATGATACTATGTAATTAGTGAGACCAAATTTCCATACAGTATGCATGGGGTTAGCTTCTTTAATAGGATCTTTAATCCTGGTCGGAGGAGAAATTACCAAACGTCTAGCATTCCCTCACGCTTGGCGCCAATGAGGTTTTTATTTGAGAGAAAAAAGAAGACTATGCCTTCGCTATATGAATACTAAGTAATAATAGCATGGCACTTTGAATTCGACATGAGAAATTTTTGTATTATTTTTTTTCAAAACATTAGATTCTATATCGAGAGAGTAGTATGAGATAAGGGGTATTTTTTATTTTCTCTTATCTATGGGGAGTTCGGTTTAGCGTCACAAACTTTTTTTGTTTTCATACCGTAGAGTTCTTAGAAATATTTATGTTATGAAAGAATATGAAAAAAAGATTTTTTCTTGATTTGATCGGATTAAAAAGAAATTTTGGGATTGCTGAATCACAGACAAAAAGAAGAAAAAAGAAATATATAAAGCAACGGAGCCATCATAGTATTTTTTAACTCTTTCGAAAAGAAGGATGGAAATTTGATTATTTACCTATTAAAGTTTGATAGATTCTATTTTTCTCTTTCTTCGATAGAAAGGAGAGGGGTCAATTTTCTTTTAGAGTCGTATGCACAAAAGATGCCTATACGGTTGTTCAATTCTATCTTTTTTCTATTCTTTATCTTTCTTTTCTCTTTGCTTTATCATGCGAGATAGGAAAAGCTTTTATTTTGTTATATAATCAGGGTAATGATGCATCAACCTGCTAGTGATTTTTATATGGCATAAGTAACCGAATGTGTCGTGGAAGCGGAAGAACTGCTGAAACTGCATGAAACCCTCACAAGGGTTTATTTACAATGAACGGGCAAACCCTTCTGGGTTGTATCCGAAGATATAGAAATAGATGTTTTTATGTCAGCAACAGAAGCCCAAGCTTATGGAATTGTTGATCTTGTAGCGGTTCAATGAAAATAACATGGATTTCATACAAATCATAGATTTTCGATTTTCTTTGAATTGAATATTCTATTAAATAGAAGTAATTCATCATCATTCGGTTAGGATCAATCTAAACCATCCAATCATATTATGTATATGATTCAACATTCCAACTATTAAACAACTTATTAGAAATACAAGACAGCTAATCAGAAATGTCACGAAATCCCCCGCTCTTCGGGGGTACCCTCAGCGTCGAGGAACATGTACTAGGGTGTATGTGCGACTTGTTTAGATCATTAGCTGGAAAAAAAGAAAGAAAACACTTTTTACAGTATCAATAATCAGTACCGGGGAATGGGATAGGATGGAAAAAGGAACTCCATTCATTATTAAAAAAAACTCTATCATATTCCTCTATTGTGTATGAAGTTTATGGTTTCCGTTGGTGTAAATCCATTCACCTGAATTTAAGATAATATGAAATTCTCCATTGCTAACAAATGGTTATACATTAAGTGGAGAAAATCTTATTTTAAAATCATAAAACATACGGATTAGTTAGGCACCCAATCTGGCAAGAACGGACTAAGAGGGACAGCTACCCAACAAACTTTCTTAATTAAATACCGTTACTGTATTGGTAGATCTAATTGTGAAATACCTATTACTGGATAATTCATGGGTAGAGACAAGGAGTGTGAACTATATATGTTCCCAATAACATCAATTAGTTGATTAAATAAATATTAAATTAAAGTATAAAGTAAAGGCTCCGGTGTATAGAGAAGACCTCACCGTTTAAGAAGTAACCATAGAAACTAAGGAACCCACTATTTATTTTTGTATTTCTTTTATTTACTATATTTTTGATACCTAGGAAAATATAATTTCTTATTTCTTTCTTATTTCGTAGTGAAATACATAAAAAAAGAATAACAAAATCGTGGTTGGGAAAGTTAGAGTAGCCAAAGACATTCGAATTTTTATTTTATACATTAGAAAAATCTATTTTATTATTAATAGACTAGAAAGGGGGAAAATAATAACTAAAATAAAGGTAATCAATTATTTATTCATCAAAGTTTCATTTATTCAATGATTAGAATTAAACGGGGATATATAACTCGGAGACGTAGAACAAAAAATTATTTATTTGCATCAAGCTTTCAAGGGGCTTATTCAAGGCTTACTATAACTATTACTCAACATAAAATAAGATCTTTAGATTTGGATCATCGGGATAGGGGTAGGAAAAAGAGAGATTTTCAGCGTTTGTGGATCACTCGGATAAACGCAGTAATTCGCAAAAGGGGAGTCTCCCATAGTTATAGTAAATTAATACACAATTTGTACAATAGAAGGTTTCTTCTTAATCGTAAAATACTTGCACAAATAGCTATATCAAATAGGAATTGTCTTTATATGATTTTGAACAAAATCAACTCAGAGTCTTTACCGGAGTCTTTAAAAACTCCCCAAGCTCTCCTGAGAATAAATGAAGGTTTATTATACCGGAAGAGTTAGAAATTAGTATGAGAAAATATGCTTAAATTAGTCAAAATGAATGAACATGTTCAATTTTATAAAAACAAATTTCTTTTTTTTCGATTCATTTGTTTCTTACGACACGATACTCAAATCTAGATTCACTCAAATATAGATTTGAGTAATTATGATTTAAGTAAAGAAAAAGAAATCCTATTTATTTTGGGCTTTAAAACCAGTAGTTCTAGTGGTTGACTCGGTTCTTTCAAATTGTTACTCATTATTGAGAAAAGGTAACAAAGATAAAATACGATCTTGTTTTATAGGAAGAGTAATTAATCGTTGTTGCTTCAAGGTCAATCTATTCATACGTCTTGATTATATTTTTCCTTGTTCACTAATAAATCGACTAATTAAATTCATGTTTCTATAATCAATTCGATCCCTCGATTGAATCGGGGGCAAACGCCTACGAAAAGATCAGAATTTAAGAAAAGGTCGCTTGGATTTATCCATGGTTTGTTTGTTTAATTTATTCCTTATCCCTAAAATACTATTTATTAATTCTAATTCATTTAAATCCACCCAAAATTAAATAAGATTTTTGAAAAATAGGATTTGTTTAGTTTCTATTTAAATATGTTATATATAATGTCAATTTTTTCCCCTTCCTTGAAAGGGTAAGGCACAGGTACTTGGTTCGCTCTATTTTTTTTATCTCCACATGAATCATATGTTTGTAACAATAGGGATAGAATTTTTTCATTCTAATCGATTAGGCATATTGTGCTGGTTCTTTTGAGTACTATATCTGGAAATACCTCTTGATACCATATCAGCACTGTTTCGGACACAACTAGTACATTCAAAAATCATCATTACACGGACATCTTTCCCCTTGGCGATGAACCTCCTTTGGATTTTCGATTTACTTAACTCTTCTATTTTCATTTCAAAATGGAGAAAGGATAAAATAGAAGTTACTAACTTGAAATCCAATTCTAAAAGTAAAAGATTAAAATCAAGAAAATAAAGTAATAGTAAAGCAAATTCATAGTAAAATAAAATGATTTTTCTAAAGTATATTGCAAATTTAAGTAATCATTTAAGTACCTTGTATAATACTCTTGCCCTAGACCCCCATTTTCTATTCTACCCCTATTCCTCTATGACTAATATTCAGTTAATTCGAACTTGAGCCCGAATGTTGAATCAACATTTTTATTCTTTCTCTTTCCTCCCTTATTCTAAAAAGGGAAAAAGGAGAAAAGAGGGGGAGAGGGATTCATCACCAATATTTGATTGGATCTCTAATTTTCTTTATTCCTTCCCATGGCAATAACTAGAATGAAAAAAGGGGAATGTCAACGCATCCGGAAAAAAATGATTAATCTCTATCAACAGACCTGCTAAAGCCCCGAAACATAGCGTACTTAGTATTGGTGCCACAAAGAGATATGTTTTTGGATCTCGCACTGATAAACCTCCTTATTTTGTATTATTTGTTGGAATAGATAATACATATATGATCAGATGCATATGTAGTTAAGGGTTGCTTAGAGTTGGCCACAGAATTCCTAATTCAAATTGAAATGTACAATGATTTTGGAAATAAGATTTTCCTTTTCTTAAAACAAAAAAAAATACATCCCCTTCTTTCTTATCGAGAATTTCTGAAGAATACTAATTTATTTTTACGATGGGTTCTTTATTTATATATTTATTTTGTATATAATTGTATATAATTATATAAAAGTATTTTCTATATAATCTATAAGAGAAGTCTTTTCCCTTTACTATTATATGTTAAGCGAGACCAAAAAGACGAAATGAGTAGAAAATTTGTATATATCAATGGAGGAAATAACCATGAGGAAAATAAGACAGGAATTCTCTACAATTACACTGTGGAACAATTGAAGGGATGTGGCGCAGCTTGTTAGCGCATTTGTTTTGTGTACAAAATGTCACGGGTTCAAATCCCGTCATTCCTACATATTACTGCTCCTTTGAGTAGTAACGAGGGATCAATTGAGATAGCTTCAAATTGGACATAATCTTTTATTTTTATCATTCTATTCTAGTATATACATACAAAATGTATTGGGGTTATAAAAAGAATTCTTTTGTTTACAGTCTTATCTATTCTAATAAGAAAGCGCTCTTAGTTCAGTTCCGTAGAACGTGGGTCTCCAAAACCTAATGTCGTAGGTTCAAATCCTACAGAGCTTGATTTTTTCTTTTTAGATCAAATTAGAATAAAATAGATTCATTCAGTAACTTTCACAACAATCGAAATTTGACCTCTTGTGCCTGTGAATTAAAGAAAGGAGGTCAATCAAAAATAGATGTTAATTAATCAAAGGTCCAACTAATCACCATGCCTATATTGTAAATATGCAGTTACGAATAATCCAGCCAAAGTAATAGGAATTAGACCTAACACGATTCCAGAAAAACTTCAAACATTTTTATTTATTTGAAAGGAGAAAAAAAAAAGGTAATATCGATACCTAAATATTAATCCAAATTGACCTGAATCTCAATGACAATGAACAAGAATTGACAATTGGTAACATAAGTAAATATAGAGTACACATAATCCCACAGAAGGATTTCTTTTTATGAATTGTTCATTTTAAATATGTAATTTAAATAAGTCGTATCTTGCTAAGACCAATAAGTAGAGCTGAGGTTATAGTTAAAGCCGCTAATAGAAAACCGAAATAACTAGTTATAGTAAGCATGAAGGGGCTAAATTTAATGAAATATGTTATTTTTATACATATGTTTAAAAAGCACTTACCTAAGTTTTAAATTTTGCAAAATAAAAATAAAATAGAAGGATAGACAAAAATCTCAATTGAAATTGGAAGAATAAGTTGAATGAAAAGTTTTTGATTTATCTATCATTATAGGCAGACAACACTAACAAAGATAAGGTGCTAGATATATAAAAGAAATTGATTCATCATCTGTAACATCTATCCATCCCGCAATTCCAATCAACCAATTCATTGAGTAACTCTTGGGTAAACTACTAAACTAATAAGAGTTATATAGTCTAACTTCATTCAAAAATGAAACTTGAATTTTTATAGAATCAAAATAGAAATGATTTTAGAATTTGATCATTTCTTAGATTCTGTTGAATTGTATCGAATCCATTTTTGATTTTAAAGCGAACAGTTACCTTATAAAACTTTTTATTTTTAATTTAATTTAAGTTTAACTCATTAGATTCAGTAATATATTAATTCACATAATAGCTTGAATGATGGAGAAGAAGAAAAAGTTATCACACAATTGCTTGATAAAATCTTTTTTTTTGGCCAACTAGATTCTAAAACTAGTAATTTCTATAAGGTTACACATTTTATCCTTCCATACTACCCCATCCTTGTAGCTAGATCAAGAAAGAACCTTTGGATCAAGATCCACAACAATGCATCACAACTATGAATTCCAATTATTCTATTTTTTCTTTCATCGAATATGGTCTACTACTCTTATTTCTTACTCGACCATTAACTTTTTCTTTAAAAAAAGGATTCCAACAATAAAACGGCTTCCACAACTACGAAAAGAGAATTACTATATCTCACATCTACTTAAATTGTGGGAATATGAGAATCTCTTTCGTTGAATTGAAAGAATTTTATATTGAATGGAAGATGGTTTTACATCAACAAAGGAAAAAAGAAATTATTTTAGTACTTACTTTTGATACTAATTCAAATTGCGTTGTTGTATTAGAAGAAGGATAGCTATACTGATTCAGTATACTCTAAAGACGCCCTCGGTATAATATTGATGATCTTACAAAGATTAAATTTTAGTGAATTGTCATTTACTGATCTCATCTTTTACGAAATCAATCTTCTTTGACTGTACAAGAATATGTGGAGCTCAGCATGTTTGGAAGAATAGGAGAATGTTCGTTTACTGATATTATTACCAGTATTAAATACTAGGTCATTGATAGCATTACTATACCTTCCCTATTCATTGTGGGTTGGTTATTTGTCAGCACCGGTTTAGCTTACGATGTGTTTGGAATCCCTCGGCAAAATGAGTATTTTATAGAGAGACTACAAGGAATTCCATTAATAACTGGCCATTTTGACCCTTTGGAACAACTCGATGAATTTAGTAGATCATTTTAGGAGGCCCTAATGACTATAGATCGAATCTATCCAATTTTTACAGTACGATGGTTGATTGTTCATGGCCTAGCTGTACCTACCGTCTTTTTTTTAGGATCAATATCAGAAATGTAGTTCATCCAATGATAAACTTAATCCGAATTATAGAGCTACGACACAATCAAACCCGAATAAATAAAATGTTGAATTGAATCGTACCAGTCTCTACTGGGGGTTATTACTCATTTTTGTACTTGTTGTTTTATTTTCCAATTATTTCTTCAATTAAGAAAAAGAAAGAGAATAAATAAGATTCTCTTAGCTCATTTGGAAGAATCTCATAATTTAATTATCTATGACTTTTTATGTCTCTAGCATGATCACTTGATGAAATCTGGAGGGAAGTGGGGTAAATGGCTGATACTACTGGAAGGATTCCTCTTTGTATAATAGGTATTGTAGCTAGTATTATTGTAATCGGTTTAATAGTTATTTTCTTTTATGGTTCATATTCCGGATTGGGTTCATCCTTGTAGTAATCGAATGAATTAAGTTATTAACATGAAAGCATAAAAACTCAACGGGATTCCCTTCCTTGTTTGTTTGATTCTAAGGAGAAGGGCCCGTTGAGTTCTTAAGAATCATACCATTTTTTTCGTCTAAATGATAAAATGAAATAATAAAATAGATTTCTTTTTCTTTTCAAAAACACCATTTTTCTCTTTTTTCTGATCATGTTTTTTAAAAATTCACTTCATTGATTTATTCAGACCACCTCTTCTTTTTATATGATAGTATCTATTTGAATAAGATAAGTTGATTGAAGAAGTTTTATTTAATTAATAAAATTTCCTCAATTTTTTGTTTTGTTTGTACACCACTCCATATATGTAAAGGGGGCGTAGGGTAACAAGTTTCTGATACATCTGGAAAAATCGAAACCAAGACTAGGAATTTTCAACAAACAGGATCAAGAATCATTACTCTTTCGTTTTGACACAAGAAAAAAGGATTTTTCTACACCTCTTTCTTGTGTCGAAGACTGGGAAGACAAATAATCCTTTCTAGGATTTTTTCTTCCACGCATTTATCCCCCGCTTCCTTATGTCTAGTATCTAGATAAATTTTATTTTCTTTCTATTTAGAATAGAGAAATATTGATACATCTTATGTCTTATGGCAGTGAAATCTATCAATAGTAACAGAGTCCTACTACTCCAATAAAAAAAAAACTAAATCAAAATAATGAAAGTCAAATACTCTTATTTAAATTCTACATTTCATACTCTTTTTCTAAGAGATGCTGGGAATCCCTTGTACCACATAGTATGTAGATTTTGAAGAAGAGTATAAATAAGACAAAGGAGTTTTCAGATTTATTTTTTATTTTTTTGATCATATATAATCGCCAACAAGAATTTAGTTCTTTTTCCGAACTTGAAATCGATAAATCTGCGAATCTAGAATTTTATTTTGGCCAATTGAACCTTCTCGAACTGTTTCTTTTTGAGAACCAAAAAGATTTGTTCCAAAATAACAGATGCCAAGAAGAACAAAAGTTCTTGGCCACGTAAGGGATCTTGAAGTACTATTTTTGCATCTCCATGACCAAATTTGCCTACATTAGGATTACTCGTTAATGGTTGATCAAATTTGATAGATTCGCCCTTGAAAATAAGAAGTTATGGTCTAGGAGGGATTATATCAACCACTTGAAGTCCCTCCGATGCATCTATTATGGTTATCTCATATCCCCTTTTTCTTTTCGTATGATTTTGCTTACTATACCTGCTGTTGTAGCATTATAAACCGTATTGTTACTATTGTTGCCGTCGGGATAAATCTGACCCCTTCCCCTTTTCCCGCCTACGAATATAGGATATTTTAAGAAGTGAACATCCTTCGTAGTAGGAGGGTCCGGGGAAAGAATAGGAAAGGTTATTTCACTATATTTTTTACCAGGGACAGGGCCTACCACAGGAATATTTTTTTATTGGGGAAATAGCTCTGAAAAGACAAATTTCCAATATTTTCTTTTATCTAGGGAGAAATACAATCGGGAGGAGATAATTCAAACCCCTTTGGTAAAATAAGAACAGCCCCACGTTCAACCCCCCCCCCCCTTTTACCATTAGCAAGAACCTATTTCAGTTGTATATCATAAGGAATTTGAACAACTGCTTCAAATACAGTATCAGGAAGTACTACTTGTGGAACCTCAATCTCCACGAGCTTATTAGCTAAATGGCTATTAACACATACAATACGCCCAGTCGCTTCTCATGGATTTTCATAACCCTGCAGTGCAAAAATGGGATATGCACTTGAAATGGATGTCTGAGTTAATATATATATCATGAGCGGTACGGAAATAGATCGAGTAATCTGTTTCTTTAGCCAAGAAAAAGCATTTCTAGTTTGCATGGTCCAATCATTGATCGCAAAAATTTCTACAATAAATTGGGTAGGTGCTAGTATGGAATAATCTAGAAATAATATAGGATGAATCTTCCCGATGGTTAGAAATAGAAAGATAAAATACAATTTTCAATACTTTGCTTATGTACAACTACAAAGTACCAAGCATTCTAATTGGATTAGATTAATATAAATGGATCCTTTATCAGTCATTCATTGAATGATAAATAACTACAAGTGACGGAGACAAACGATTTAAATAATGGAAAATCCAATATTTAAAAATTGTATCGAGAATGACCGGGAAGGTGGAAAAAAGACTAGATATAATTTAATCATTATGAACAAACCCAAAATCTTTATAGATAGAGCCAATAATTAATTCCCAACCGCGGGGTGAATGGAATACGATACCTAAATCAGTTAATAAAATAAGAGAAAAAGCTTTTACTGTGTCACTTACGTTATAGAGGAATTCCTGAGCCCAAGAGTTAAGAATAACAAGTTTTTCACTACCCAAAATTAAATACCCACTTAGAATAATAAAATAGATGATATTTGTTGAGAAGTGCAAAATTGTATAGATACGATTCTCATTTTGTATCTTGATTAATTGGATCGTTTCTTTATGGATTCCTATCCCAAACTCTTAGAGATGTGTTTTCGAGTATTCCTTGATCATTTCCTCCAAGAAGAGGAGTTCCTCTAATTCGATGAATTTTTCTAGAAGACTCTTTTCTTGAATAGTATTCAAGAAAATTTTGGATTGCCCAGTATTCCACCAATTAGTAACCCAAGATTCCAGACATTTATTAACTGAGAAAGAAATCCACTAGGGCAAAAAAACTATAGATGCAAGATGGAAAAGAGGGGTGAATGCTTTCTTTTTTGCCATTTTCATCTGTGAATTGTTAATCAACCCATCCTTACACTCTATGCTATTGAATATTTCTTACACACATGAGTTTTATACAGGGTATCGAACTTATGAATCTATTTTCTTTGTGATTTTGTGGTTAGTCTTTGAATCTAGAAAGAATACAGAAATAGGCTAAGAATTCACTTCGAATGAAGAAATTGAGAATATTGTTTCCTGATATCTCAATTGGTCAAAATCAAAATCAAGTGTCTCCTTTCGATGAATGATCGAAAGAACAACTTTAAGTAATGAATATTGTTCAGATTTTTAGAAGAAAGAACTCCTTTTCAATCAAAATATCCAATATTTCAAAAAAAAATCACTAATTACCCATAATCAGGAATAGAATAATTGAGGAAAAGATATTACGATGATAAAAAAAAATAACTGGCAAAAGATAAATTGGCTAGTTCTCATTATTTAATTAAGAAATCCAATTGTTAGTCATTAAAGAATACAAAAGAAAGAATTTTCAATTTAAAAGATATGATCTATCTGGATCTAAAGTGTCAATTCCAAGAAATATTGAACTAAAGAAATTTCTTGATTTCGAAATTGTTTGCCATCTGAGATGAATCTATTATTTTGATTTGTTATTTGTTATTGAATTGTGTGGGTTTACATACGCATAAAGACCATAAAAAGAGTTTCATTTTATGGTTCTTTCATATACATTTTCTTTAATTGAATGAACGTTCTGATTCTCAATTTCTCAAAATACTTCAATTGGTACACGCAAGAAATAGGCTAATTCAGAAGCCTTTTGTTCAATTTCTCATGGAGTCAAATTCTCATCAGTACGGGTTAAGGGAATGGACCCATGGCCTCGGATGTCCATATAAAGAACACGACGAGCATAAATACCCTCTTTAACTTATATTCTAACGGACTGAATATCTTTTATAAGGAATTGGAGGAATATACGACGCTTTTTTTTGGAAATCCCCAATGAAAAATACAAAATATTCTTTCCTTTATATCGAATCGATCATAACCACTACCTACATTACAGAAAATTGTGCACCATAAATAAGAGGTAATAAAGAGACCCGTAATTCCATAGAAAGACATCACCATTCCTTGTGGAAAAAAAATGATTTTCTGTGGCGGAGAAAAAGATATCAAATTTCTACCAAGATAGCTAGAAGTTCCAACTAATAAGAAGCCTAATGAACCCAAAAAAATGAAAAAGGCGAAGTAGAAATTACATATTTTTCGAGACCCCGTTATAAGTTCTATCCATATATGTTCTGATCATCAAGTCATACTTTATCCGATTGGATTTTATTGCAATTGAGATAATACCCCAAAGAAATTTTACTTTACTTTTTTTTTTTCGGAGTAACTCTCATCAACTAGCACTAGTTTTAGGTGAACTAGCACTAGTTTGATGTCAACCTTTAGGAGTAACTCATCAAATTGGTTAAATCTAAAATAATAACATACTTTTTATTTAATAATATCCCAATATACATATCGATATACTGTAACGCCCCAAAATTTCTATCCCGAGATGTCACATGGTGCTTAGGGATACACTTAGCCCCAAGCTAACCCTCAGAGCCAGACACTACCTCAAAGAACTCAATTCAACAATAGTCATGCATAATAAAGAGATATATCATATCGGGTTCAAGAGAGATACTGGAGAATACTAAATTATACAACCAAAATATATATTGAATGTCTGTACATACCATCCCTCTAGTCTGACAAAGCCTCTATACATCAAAATCAAAAAACCTTTGGGATAAACCCCCAACTAACTCAACAGTACTGAAATCCATAACAACAAAATGGTATCACAAAAATATAGGCACGGTCCTCGAACCATGAGGACTCACTACTAAGGAAACATAGTGAGGCACCCGAATATCGCTAACGCAGTTGCGGATGAGTACCTGAACCTACATTATGAGAAAATGTAGCCCATAGGAAAATATATAGGTCAGCACTTTGGAATGTACTGAGTATGTGGGGGTGCATGCAACAATGTAAATATCATCATCTATTTCATAAAAATATGCATATGTACAATGATGACTCACTTGTCTTGAGTTAGATTGAAACATACTTTTCATGATCTCATATTAAATAAATCATATGATAAAAACCTCATAAATCATCATAAACAACTCAACTCTTAAACTCAAGACTCGGAGTGACTCAGTAATTCAAGGAACTCAACTCTTATGGACATGGGAGGTTCTTATAACCGACATAAACCATGTGAGCTACATGGAGTCCAACGCTTTTCCCTTCTAAGGAGAGAACCCCACATTGACGGGAGTGTCGTACTCTTTCCAGGGAGTAAAACCTCAATTTTGTGATCACAATCTCATACTCGGCCTCTGGCCCACAAATATAAATACCAATCCTATGGTGGCACATAGTTTTGGGGGAAATACCACATTTCCCGCTCGGTGCTAAATACTACTCCCAGACACAAACTCAGAATGCATTAGGAAATCCACTACAAATATCACAAGGGCCTATCATGAAGATCAAATCAAATCTCTTTCTCATTTATGAAATCATAATCAATTTGTAGATTCCTAACTTGACTCAAATCAAATCAATCTCTCTCAATATCAAAATGTAACAATTCATTAAATCATGGCAACATCAATAACTTTGAGAAAATATCAAGACTCATTGTAACAACTCAATCTCATGAATCAATATACTCAATAATCTAATTTGTCATAAGGAAGCTTAAAGCTTGACACATATCTTGAAGGCACTTGAAATATCAACTCATGGTAGAAATATGAAATTCACAATATTAAATATCAAGTCATAACTTGGGAATAGTAAAATAATCATGTATAACAAAGCTTGAACAATTTATATTCTCATAGTCTCATGATGAAGTAATTTGGGTATAAACTCACTTTCAAAAACATATAAATCCATAATAAAAATCAAAGCTTTGGGCACAAGAACGAAAGGATTGCTCTTGATCAAAACCTCACATACCTCAATCATTGAAATTTGATGAATTCTAGTGCTTGAGACTCTAACCGCACTTGTAATAAATGATTCTCGAAGCCCACACTATGAGGAACTTGGTTCTTGAAGAAATCTTGAAGATTTATGGATGATTTTTGGAAGATTAATGTTCTTGAATGAAACCCTAGATATATTTTCTTTAGAGAATTGGAAGATAAAATGAAGAAATTAGGGTTTGGATGGGGATTCTCATATATATAGGGGCCTCCAAAAGATGGAAAAATTCCAAAATACCCTTGCAAAAACTTCCTTTAATTGCTGAAAAGAAAATAGGTGACGGCATTTGTGCCAAGTCGTCAGACTTGTGACAAGTTGTCACGAAATGTTGTCACAAAATGTCGTCACGAAATGTCGTCACAAAAGGGTGGAATTTATGACTTTCTTCTTAAGGTGAAGACATTTTGTGACAAGCCGTCAGACTTGTGACAAGTCGATACAAAATGTGGTCACACAGTTTCCAGGCTGACATGCTGGAGTAAAATAGGCATAACTTTTTGCTCCAATACCAGATTTTGGTGAAATTGGTACCGTTGGAAAGCTAATTCAATTATCTATCTATTGGTGGGTCATGAGTTCAAAATTTTTTTAGTGTAACAAGATATATACTCATTTGAAGTTGACTATGCCAAAATCCTTCTCAAGAATTCAATCGATAAGGGATGTTTTGATTCACCTAATCGCTAGGACATCTTTAAGGCCTTAATACACATCACCCTTGATCAGAAAGCTACAAAATCACTATAATTTACTTCTCATGAGGTTGAGTCATGGTGGCACTATTGGTTAGAGTTCTCAGGGTATTACAATATCTCTCCCTTCAAAATATTCATCCCCAAATGTTGCCAGATAGGCCAAGAAGAAGAAAAAAAATGAGGACATATAGCTGGAACGACTTACTCAAAGGATTACTTCACTATATACCTTCGTATACTATACAAAATGCACGAATTCGTGATGGAAATAGACACATATCTGAATCTTTAATAAGAAGGGGACGGAATTAAGAAAGAATGTTACCTTCTGCTCGCTCCAAACTCACAGAAAAGAGGTGAGAGTACTTTGCTAGCATATCAGCTTTGGTTTCCCAAGTAGCACCCTCAACATATTGATTTCGCCAAAGAACTTAAACCAAAGGAACTTCTTTGTTCCTTAGCCTACGGATCTAAAAATCCAAAATCTCAACCGAAATCTCCTCGAATGAAAGGCTATCCTGAATATCTAAGATTTTGGAAGAATCAACCATGACAGAATCACCAATACACTTCTTAAGCATAGAAACATGAAATACCGGATGAATGTTAGATAACTCCGTAGGAAAATCCAATTCATATACTACTTTCTCACTGATGATAGGCGAATTTACGCGCCTATATCAATATATTTTGCCCATATTTTAGCCTAGTTTTGAGAACAAATTATATATTTCATGCACTTTTAGTCCTTTTTCCTGTAAATGAGCTAACGAACATGATTAGTAAAGTTTCAGGTATAAATGATGCATAATTCAGCATTTTATGGCTTACTTGACGCTAAAGAAAGCTCACGAAGGAAGGAAAGGGAGTTTGGACGCCTAAGGACCAAAACTGCTGCATGGAAAATCTGTCCCGGGCTAAAACAGCAATTCTGAAGACTTTGGGGACTTACAGACACAAAGCTGGATTTTGACAATGATACATTAACCTAGTACAATTAGGTTATGTATTTCATTATTTTATGTGGATTATGATAATGTTACCTTAACCTAGTACATTTGGGTTAAGGATTTCATTAGTCTAGTAGGATTTGGTTATTTATTTCATTAGCTTAGTAGGAGTAGGATATGGGTATTATAAATACCCTATCATGCTAGAGATTTAAAAAAATCTTACATTCATCATTCAACAATTAATTTTCTTCCATCCCTCTCATCTTCCACTACAAACACTTCTAATCTACTCTTCTATTCTTAAACTCCACAACAAGAGAATCGTTACTTGCTAAGGAATCACGCCTCACGCCTATCACTTGATCTACACGCCATTACTCAATATCGTGATATAATAACAATGTCAATCGTGATTTCTTCGCATTCATGGGTAACTAAACTTCTCTGTTGGGGTTATGGAAGCTGAATGAGTTACTATCTATTGCTGTGAGTTTGTGAGTTCGAGGCACGTATATTGCTTATATCATTATTCTCTTCATCTTAATCTACATTCTTTGCGGTTGCAAACGCAAGAATACGCCAGTCTAACATTTAACTTGTTCGAGAGAAAAGTTATTTGTCTGGAAAAGAGATAATGTCAAGGTAGTAAGACACCCTTTCCTATTAAAAAGCTAGTGCCGTAACTGGACTAACCTCTTGGAGAATTCGTACCGTTAGATACGCTTTAAGCTCGAGAGAGTTAAAGTGAAATAGTGCTTGTTTAGGTCGAGAGACGCTTGGATTTACCATCAACTACAATCCTCTATAAGCAAATTGCATGACAGAATTCTACACACTCATAGCCAATAGAGACGTATACCTCAGAAGGTGGACATAACCCCAACGCTTCAATTCTCATTGTTTACAACCAACATAACAATCTCTCTCTTTTTACTTTATTATTTTCATCTTTTGTTTACATTACTTGCAAGACAAGAATCCCCCCTTCTTACGAGACTTGCACCAAAAGTTTAGTAATTTTACTTACTTGTTGGCCAAGCTATTCCCTGTGGGATCGACACCCAACCCAGGTTGGGTTCTATATTTGCTAACGACCGCTTTACACTCAAACGAGAGTTGTAGATTGAGCGTTATCAAAAATTGGCGCAGCTGCCGGGGAATACAAGTGTCAATTAAGTTCGTGAAAATTACTAGACCCTTTGGTCAAAGACTCTCGTACTTTTAGTTTTAGTTTTTGTTTTTGTTTACTGCAGGTTTTTGTTCAGTGCATCAATGGATGCACAACGTGAAATACCGTTCGATGATGATGATGATGATCTTGATGGAGCCGGAGCCACAGGAGCCATTATTCCTCCACCATTAGCGTCCGGAGCCAAGTTCAACATCACAAGCACCATGATTTAGTTATTGCAACTCAAGGGATTGTTTGGTGGACTAGCAGGCGATGATCCGAATATGCATCTCATCAACTTTATTTCTACATGCAAGTCTTTTGACAATCCTGGTGTTGGTCAGAATGCAATTCGATTACGTCTATTTCCATTGTCTCTGTCTGGGGAGGCAACACTATGGTTGAATGGGCTGACTCCTGATTCAATTACAAATTGGAGGCAATTGAGAGACGCTTTCCTAGAAAGATTCTTTCCTCCTTCCAAAAGGGCACAATTGAGAGATGAAATCAGCAACTTTCGTCAGCTTCGAACTGAAGCTCTTCATGAAACATGGGAGAGGTTCAAGACAAAGCTAGCGAGATGCCCAAACCATCACATGACTAATGTGCACCTCATGGAGATATTGTATAGAGCCTTGAATTCAATAACTAAGCCAGTGGTGGATAACGCAGCTGGAGGATCTTTTATGGACCTCACCTTTGGTCAAGCAAGCAATATGCTAGATCGCATGACGAAACAAAGTAGAGCTTGGCATACCAGAGATTCTGAGGTAGCAAGCCCCACTTTATCTATAGGCATGACTGCAGACCAAAGAAGAAGACAAGAAGAACGTGATCAAGATTTAGCGCACATGAAAACGCAAGTGGATCTTCTGACAAAGCATTTATTATCAGGGAAGATCGAAAAAGTGAAAGCTGTGGCGCTAAAAGGAAGAGACGAATCTGATTCGGAAGAGGAGGCCAACTACTTGAACAATCAGGGGGTTTCCGTGGGAATACCCAAGGAAACCAAGGTCGGAACTATTATGATAAATATGGAAGCAAACACCAAGGTAGTTGGAAGAAAAACAATGAAAAGAGTGGTTTGTACGTTCCCCCTGGTAGACGTGATACCACCACATCTAATTCTGGAAGTATGGAAGACATGATGGCTAAATTATTGAAAGGAGTGGAAGCAACGAGCGCGGGAGTTACTGAGGTAATTAATGATTTGTCCTCCATGAAACAACTAGTTGATTCTCATTCCACTTCAATCAAGCAAATAGAGCATCAATTGAGCCAACTCTCAGCAGCACTCAATCAAAGAAAGGCTGGCACTTTACCTAGAAACACCGTGCAAAACCCAAGGAATGATGGGTCATGCATGGATATTACTACCCGAAGTGGTAAGGTTCTGGAAACCTCATCTAAGGGCAAGCAAGTGGTTGACGAAGTTGTGGGCATTGATGATACGGCGAAAGGGGAAGATGCCGCAGCAGCTGATCCTGACGTCCATAACGTCACCCCTCACGATTTGCAACCTGAAAAAGCTGGAAAACGGAAGCAAGAGGAGAAGAAAGCATTGGAAAGAACAATTCCATACCCACCACCACCTTTTCCTCAAAGATTGAAGAAGGTGGCGGATGATACAAAGTTCAGCAAATTCATGACCATGTTGAAGCAGCTGACCATTAATGTTCTGTTGGTAGAGGCGCTAGAAAAAATGCCTGGGTACGCTAAATTCATGAAGGACCTGTTGAAAAAGAAGAGGGAAGTAAGCTATGAGCCGGTAGATAATATTCATCATTGCAGTGCAATTGCCACAAGGTCCTTAGTACAGAAGAAGGCAGACCCTGGTGCTTTCACTATTCATTGCACGGTTGGATCTATGAATTTTGCTAAGGCATTGTGCGATCTGGGTGCTAGCATCAATTTGATGCCACTATCCGTCTATAAGAAGTTGGGGCTAGGAGATCCAACACCAACCAATATGAGGCTCGTGATGGCTGATAGGATGGTAAAACGACCTGTGGGTATCTTGAATGATGTGTTGGTGAAGGTATCTTTATTTATCTTTCCTGCAGACTTCGTTATTCTGGATTGTGAGTTGGATTCTGACGTTCCCATAATCTTGGGACGCCCCTTCCTCGCAACTGGAAGTGTGCTTATTGACATGAAAGATAATGAGCTTTTGTTTCGAATTAATGACGAAGTGGTCCGCTTTGATATATGCAAAGCCATGAAGTAGCCCAGCGATATGAATGAGTTATCTGTAGCTGATGTTCATCATGAGGATATGAAAGCATTATCTATAGAGAAACAGCCTACTGTTGAGCCATTGTCTGCTGCGCCACTGAAAGTTGAGCATGAGGATAATGAAGATTATGAAGAACTTATGGGTGCTCTAACAGAAATAGAGTCTTATACTCCTAAGCAACCGGATTGTGATCCCAAGAATCAACCAACAGCGAAGACTCCCATTGACGAGACACCAACACTAGAATCGCAAGAGCTCCCCGATTATCTAAGGTATGTGTTCTTGGAAAGTAGAAATATACTTCTGGAGAGTGCAGATGATTTAAGTGAACAGCACGTAGAAGCTCTCATCTCTGCTCTGAAGAGATACAAGAGAGCTATGGGTTGGACTATTGATGATATAATTGGTGACTCTACGGGGAAATGTATGAGCCATCTCGAAGAAGATCGCATGCCCACAGGTAAGCCTCATTGTCGTCTAAATCCATTCAGAAAACGATCCACCATCTATCTCGACGAAGTCTAAGTACTCGAGGTAACTATGTCGTGCCGCGACAATAAATAAGGCGCTAGATGGGAGGCAACCCATCGTTTTATCGTTTTATCATTTTATCGTTTCTTCTAGTACCTGTTTTGATTTTGATAAATGAAAAATCCAAAAATAAGAGTCGTGCCACGACCAAAACTAAGGCGCTTGGTGGGAGGCAACCCATCGTACTAATCGTTTTCATTTGTTTGAGCGAATATAGGTGCAAGAAGTAGTCAACGAGGAGATTGATTTCAATAGACGATTTGGACGCATTGTATGGTAAAGTTGGTAAGTTAGGAAGGGTGATGCATAAGGCTATGGATTGAGCCTTTCTCATGCCAAAATAGGCTTCGAGGAAGGCTAGGCCTTGGTAAAACTAGGCCACGAACGATGAACAACCTATCCTATAGCCTAAGGTCTCGGAATCTAGTGTGCTATACACTATGCGCTGCATATTCCTAGGTATGCTTTTGACTATGCGCCGCCTATGCTATGGCATTTGGTCTCAGTATCTCATATGCCATAGACTATGCGGCGCATATGTCAACAAATGCCATAGACTATGCGGCGCATATGTCCTATTATGCCATAGATAATGCGCCGCATATACCATGACTATGCCAAGCATTATGCGCCGCATATGTAGCATTTTTGTCTCCAAAACCGATTGTAAATGGGTCAAAACCCGACCCATTCTCTTCCTATATAAAGGAGACTTAGTCTTGAAACACAAAAACATTGAAAACTTGACCTAGGCGCCGCATATACTCTCCAAATCATCTCAAAACTTTTCTTTTTGCTCTCCCACTTCACAAGAACATCTCCAAAGGCTTCAATCACGTAAGTACTCTTTTGTTCTTCATATATTTTTCGTAAGTGATACGTTGCTATGTCTATTACGAATTGCTACATCTTGAAGAAATATTGGTGATGTTAATGTGTTTGAATTGTTGATACAAAACCAAGTGAGTGAACATGAACGTTAGGATACTCTTAACTTGTTTCCAACTAGAAATTGATTTTGATGCATTGTTATACTACTTGCGGAATTGCTATAGTCATGAACATTGCATGCTCTTGTCACTTGAATACTTACATGTTGGGATGTCTCGCTCATCGGAATAAGACTTATAGTTACCTACCGACATAAGAGATTGTGATTATTGATAGAAACTATACCATGATGTAATCCCTATGAAGAAGTCTTGATATACCTAACATGAAAGTATTTCAAAGATTGCAAGAAGTGTTACATATCTGAATTTCTTGTTGGAATATAGCCCCTAAAACGTATGTCGATGAAGTCTGAGTAATCGACCACTTTCACTTCACTAGTCTGTACCAACAAACTAAGTGTGGGGTGGTGCCACTACTGGTTGTTTATAGATTGTATCCATCAAGATGATGCTAACATGAACATTTTTTTTAATTCTCAGGTACAATGGCACCCAAAGCAAGACCACTTCACAAAAAGGCAAGAAAAGAGGCTGAAAAGAGCAAGGAGAACCCTCCTCGCTGCAAATACCTCGACTCACTCTTGGAATTAAGTGGGATACTTATGAGGAACTTCTGAGAATGACGACTCTGATGATGATTCCGATGCAAAGGGTATGACCCCCGACATTGAGGACGAGTCCGACTGACCAGGTTCTTCGTATTTATTCTCTACTGAGGACAGTGTCCCGACTAAGTGTGGGGTGGTGGTATTGCATGCTATACTTCTCTACTCGCATCTATGTTTGTTTGCTTTGTTTTTGTTTCATTTTTTTAGTAGTAAATTTTTTCTAGCTTCGCATGAAATTATTTTGATAGGCAGCATGAGATTATAACAAGAATATGTGCTACAATTGTGACTATTGAGACGTTTAGGCTCTAGTTGTGACTCATTATGTGATATTGTGTGGTTCAATTCCTTCACTTGTTGGGTCGAGAGTCTATATTACTTCCAAGCAAGTCGACCATGTGCCTTGTGTGTGTGAGATAATCGTATATTCTATGTGTGTGGCTGATGCTAGAACTTACCTGGTATGTATGCAAAGCGAAAATAAGGAGTGTAAGTTTAGGATATGATTTAGGCATTTCTTTGGCAGCCTATATTTGTTTACCTTCAGTTTTACCTACCCATGGACATCATCCTAGTTAAACCCTTTTGAGCCTTTAGCCTATTTTCTTTGACAACCTTGTATGTAAGCCTAATCCATTTTTTTCAAGACCGTAATTTGATCCAAACTCCTAAGTGCTTTAAAGTGAAAAAGTCATGTGACAACATAAGAGGAAATTGGGTGAGTATGATGCTATAAATTGTAATGGTGCTTGAATGTATTATGAAAAAGAAAGTGCTATCATAAGAGGTATGTTGTGAAAAGAAAAAGGAAAAGAAAGCCGAAAAGCGAGTTGTGCTTAAAATTGAAAAACAAAAGAGGAGAACAAGGGTGGTAGAATAAAAGAAAGAAAGGTTGAAAGAAAAAAAAAACAAAGTGTCAATGATACGAAGTGATGTATTAAAGCGCTTAGGAACTTAGTCACTATTCCTGGCCAAAATAGTCCAACCCTTCCCTTAGCCTACATTACAACCATCAAAAGACCTACTTGATCCTAAGCTTAGCATTCTGACATTTAGTAGAGTATTACATTAAGGGCAAGCCTATGGTCATCAGTTGCTTCATATGAATTCTTTGTGAGAGCGAGAGCAAGGATATTTTGATACCCATGTTTGAAAAATATGCTATACTTGTGAGTGATTATGGGTACTATAGTGTGAGAAACACATGGTTGATGAGTTTTGGGTAGTCATATATGATTCCTTGTACCTTAACGTTTGCATGCGAGTTGATCACCATCACGAGTCTATGCTAGAGGTTAAATTGTTTCTACCTATAATCGAAAAGCTACTCTTTGTTGATAATTGTTGTGCTTGTCTTGACGAATATTGTGTTGTTGCTGTAAAACCCTAAGTTGATGTTTAGAAGGACATGATAGTTTGTCCGAGGACGAACAAAGCTCTAAGTGTGGGGCTTTGATGATAGGCGAATTTACGCGCCTATATCAATATATTTTGCCCATATTTTAGCCTAGTTTTGAGAACAAATTATATATTTCATGCACTTTTAGTCCTTTTTCCTGTAAATGAGCTAACGAACATGATTAGTAAAGTTTCAGGTATAAATGATGCATAATTCAGCATTTTATGGCTTACTTGATGCTAAAGAAAGCTCACGAAGGAAGGAAAGGGAGTTTGGACGCCTAAGGACCAAAACTGCTGCATGGAAAATCTATCCCGGGCTAAAACAGCAATTCTGAAGACTTTGGGGACTTACAGACACAAA
The DNA here is from genome assembly GCA_030864215.1 of Capsicum pubescens. Lineage (NCBI taxonomy): Eukaryota > Viridiplantae > Streptophyta > Magnoliopsida > Solanales > Solanaceae > Capsicum > Capsicum pubescens. Next base: position 339,691,893 of record CM061548.1, read on the forward strand.
GCTGGATTTTGACAATGATACATTAACCTAGTACAATTAGGTTATGTATTTCATTATTTTATGTGGATTATGATAATGTTACCTTAACCTAGTACATTTGGGTTAAGGATTTCATTAGTCTAGTAGGATTTGGTTATTTATTTCATTAGCTTAGTAGGAGTAGGATATGGGTATTATAAATACCCTATCATGCTAGAGATTTAAAAAAATCTTACATTCATCATTCAACAATTAATTTTCTTCCATCCCTCTCATCTTCCACTACAAACACTTCTAATCTACTCTTCTATTCTTAAACTCCACAACAAGAGAATCGTTACTTGCTAAGGAATCACGCCTCACGCCTATCACTTGATCTACACGCCATTACTCAATATCGTGATATAATAACAATGTCAATCGTGATTTCCTTCGCATTCATGGGTAACTAAACTTCTCTGTTGGGGTTATGGAAGCCGAATGAGTTACTATCTATTGCTGTGAGTTTGTGAGTTCGAGGCACGTATATTGCTTATATCATTATTCTCTTCATCTTAATCTACATTCTTTGTGGTTGCAAACGCAAGAATATTCCAGTCTAACATTTAACTTGTTCGAGAGAAAAGTTATTTGTCTGGAAAAGAGATAATGTCAATGTAGTAAGACACCCTTTCCTATTAAAAAGCTAGTGCCGTAACTGGACTAACCTCTTGGAGAATTCGTACCGTTAGATACGCTTTAAGCTCGAGAGAGTTAAAGTGAAATAGTCCTTGTTTAGGTCGAGAGACGCTTGGATTTACCATCGACTACAATCCTCTATAAGCAAATTGCATGACAGAATTCTACACACTCATAGCCAATAGAGACGTATACCTCAGAAGGTGGACATAACCCCAACGCTTCAATTCTCATTGTTTACAACCAACATAACAATCTCTCTCTTTTTACTTTATTATTTTCAGCTTTTGTTTACATTACTTGCAAGACAAGAATCCCCCCTTCTTACGAGACTTGCACCAAAAGTTTAGTAATTTTACTTACTTGTTGGCCAAGCTATTCCCTGTGGGATCGACACCCAACCCAGGTTGGGTTCTATATTTGCTAACGACCGCTTTACACTCAAACGAGAGCTGTAGATTGAGCGTTATCACTCACCACGGCTCAAAATCCTGTATGGACCAACAGAACGGGGACTAAGCTTTCCCTTCTTCCCAAATCTCTTCACCCCTTTCATGGGTGAAACCTTCAAGTAAACTAAATCAATAACATTAAACGCAAGATCTTTTCTTCTCACATCCGCATACGACTTCTGACGACTTTGAGAGGTCTTCAATCTTTCTCGAATCAACTTAACTTTTTCCATAGACTCAAACACAGCCTCAGGCCCAATAACAGCTTCTTCTCCTACTTCAAACCAACCTATAGGAGATCTATATCTTCTTCCATACAAAGCTTTGAACGGGGCCATCTGAATACTAGCATGGAAACTATTATTATACGCAAATTCGATCAATGGAAAGTGCTCATCCCAACTACCTTTGAAATTAAGTGCACATGCCCTCAACATGTCTTCCAAAGTCTGAATAGTCCTCTCAGCCTAACCATCAGTCTACGGATGAAAAGAGGAACTCAAATGAACTTGGGTACCAAGACCTTTCTGAAAGGCTCTCCAAAACTATGAAGTAAACTGAGTACCCCTATCTGAAATGATATAAAAAGGAACTCCATGCAATCTGACTAACTCATGGATATACAATCTAGCATAATCCTCAATTGTATAAGACGAATGCACTGGCAAGAAATAAGTTGATTTAGTCAACCAGTCTACAACAACCCAAAGCGAATTGTGATGATGACGATAATGCGGCAAACCAATTACGAAATCCATATTCACTTCTTCCCACTTCCAAGTAGGAATGCTAAACTCTTGAATTACACAACCGGTCCTTTGGTGCTCTACCTTAACCTATTGATAAGTAGAACACTTTCCCACAAATCCTGCTATATCTTTCTTCATACCATTCCACTAATAGATTTCCCACAAATTGTAGTACATCTTGGTAGCACCGGGATGAATAGAATATCATGCACCATGCGTTTCAGCCATAATTCTCTGCCTTAGATCATCAACATCGGGAACACATAATCTACCCTGTAATCTTAACACACCATATCCCTCTTGGGAGAAAACCTCTACCTTTTGGTCTTTAACTGACTCCTTCAGTCTGACCAAACTAGGATTCCTGTCTTGCTTCTCCTTTACCTCCGAGATCAAAGAGGACTCGGAACTACTCTGAACTAACATACTCCTTTCAGCGGAATCAAGCAATATAACACCCAACCTAGCCAAATGATGGACATCACGAGCCAATTCTTTTTTATCATTCTCTACATGAGCTTCACTACCCATAGACAACCTGCTAAGGGAATCTACCACAACATTGGCCTTGCCCGGGTGATACACCATACTTATATCATAGAATTTTAGAAACTTTAACCATCTTCTTTTCCTAAGATTCAACTCCCTCTAAGTAAACACATACTGCAGGCTTTTGTGATCAGTAAACACATCAACATGAAGACCATACAAATAATGTCTCCAGATTTTCAAAGCAAAAACTACAACTGTTAATTCAAGATCATGGGTTGGGTAATTCTTCTCATGAGGCTTCAATTATCTAGAGGCATAAGCTATAACTTTACCCCTCTGCATCAACACAAAACCCAAACCAACTCTAGAAGCATCACAATACACCACTAAACTATCAGTAACATCGAGTAAAGCTAATACTGGGGCTGAAGTGAGTCGAGTCTTAACCTCCTAAAAACTCTTCTCATAGGAATTTATCCACTGGAACTTAACTTTCTTTTGGGTCAACCGGGTCATGGGAGATTCAATGGAAGAGAAGTCCTCAACAAAACAACGGTAGTAACCAGATAGACCCAAGAAACTCCTAATCTTAGATGGGGAGGTAGGTTTAGGCCAAATCTTCACAGTTTTTGTCTTTTGAGGATCGACTCTAATGTCTTCGGCAAAAGAAACTGACCTTAGCCAAAATTCACACTTGCTAAATTTAGAGACTAATTGATGATCTCTAAGAGTTTGCAAGACAATTCTAAGATGGTCGTCATGATCATCCTCTCTTTAGGAATACAAAAGAATATCGTTTATGAATATAATGACAAACATATCAAGATATTGCTTTAAAACTTGATTCATGAGGTCCATGAAGGCTGCTGGAGCATTGGTTAACCCAAAGGACATGACAAGAAACTCAAAGTGACCATAATGGGTTCGGAAGGCTGTCTTTGGAATATCACACTCTCTCACTTTAAGCTAATGATAGCCGGATCTAAGGTCTATCTTTGAGAAATAACTCGTACCCTATAGCTGATCAAATAAATCATCGATTCTAGGAAGAGGGTACTTGTTCTTGATAGTTACCTTGTTGAGTTGACGGTATTCAATGCACATACGCAATGTACCATTTTTTTACGTACGAATAAAACAGGTGCACCCCACGAGGAAACACTGGGTCTAATAATGCCTTTGTCTAAGAGATCTTTGAGTTGCTCCTTCAACTCTTTAAGTTCTGTGGGAGCCATACGGTATGGAGGAATGGAAATAGGCTGAGTGTTGGAAGGAGATCAATCCTGAATTCTATTTCTCTATCAGGTGGGACCCCTGGGAGATCTTCAGGGAAAACATCAGGAAACTCATTAACAATGCTAACTAACTGAATACTCAAAGTCTCGGACTTGAGGTCTTTAACTCAAACTAGGTGATAGATGAAACCCTTAGAAATCAACTTCCTAGCTTTGAGGTAGGATATAAAATGGATCTTCAGAGTTATAGAACTCCTGGACCACTCAAAAACAAGCTCGTCAGGAAACTAAAACTTGACCACTCGGGTACGACAATTTATAGACGCATAGCACGAGTGAAGACAATTTATACCCAGAATGACATCAAATAAACCATATCTATCTCAATCAAATCAGAACATATGACCCGATGAAGAACAGTGATAGGAAACTTCTTATACACTCACTTAGTAATAATAGATTCTCCTACCAGGGTGGAAAACAGAATAGGCTCAGGAATCCGTTTAGGGTCCATCTTAAAATTTACAGCAACCAGAGGTTTCACATAAGAGAAACTCGAACTGGGGTTCATCAATACATATACATCGAAATTAAATACACGGAGCATACCATTGACAACATCTAGAGAGTCCTCCTACTCCTGGCGAGGTGGTATAGCATTGAAGCGATTCTGGTGCGAACCGCCAGCAGTACTAGAAGAGGCGCCCTGAAAAGGAACTGGGCGGACTACGGGAGTGGGGGCACTGATAGCCTGAGTCTGGGGACGAGCATCTCGACTCCCCTGTCTAGTATACGGACAATCTCTAAGTTGGTGGCCCAACTTGCCACAACCAAAGAAACCCCTCTGATCAACAAAACACTCGCCAAAATAATCTCTACCACACTTGGAACATAAAGGAGGATGAGGTCTATTACTTACACTTTCCTGAGACCTGGATGGGATAGGCCTGTTCCCCTGCTCCTGTCTGCTTCTAGGTGTGGGAGCACTAACTAAAGAAGGCGCAGTCATAAATAGATGTCTCTGGATTTGAGGGTGGTTCCCTCCATAAAATCTGGACTGACCAAATCCCTGCTGCTCTGATCTAGATCTTTCATTCCCTCTTACTCTCTCCCTCTCTTTCACATTATCAGCTTTAATCTGTTGGGCATGTATCATCAACCGAGAAAGGTCCATCTCCCTATTAAGCATACCAGATCTACACACTTTCACAACGTAACTTGATATGTCGGTCACTAACTTGCTCATGATTGTCCTGGAGTTATCCATCATACTAGGAGAATATTTGGATAACTGATTTAATCTAAGACAATACTCCTTTACAGTCATGAAGCCTTGTCTCAAATTCATGAATTCCTCTATCTTTGCTTTCCTCATCTCAATAGGAAAGAATCTATCCAAGAACGCATCCTAGAATAACTGTCAAGTTATGGGAGCGGCATCCTCCCCTCTACTCTCCCTCCATATCTCCACCCAATCATATGCAATATATTTCATTCGATAGGAAGCCAATTCAACACTCTCCTCCTCAGTTACTTGCATAATCTGGGTGATCTTTCTCACTTCATCCAAGTACATCTGTGGGTCTTCACCTACCTTCGACCCATAAAACTCAGGTGGATTCATCCGCATAAAGTCACAAACTTGAGATGCAGTAGAATTATTCTCTTACGGAGACGGAATAGTATCCTGGGCATTCGCTTGAGCATTGGCAGTAACTGCTTAGGCTAGCGCCTGGAAAGTTGCCCGAAATTCCACATGAGACACATACTTGTTCAAGGGATCAATGGGTTGAGGTTGATCGTTGTTTCTATGAGCTCAATGAGGAGGCATTTTCTGTTATAAGAGAGCATGAGTTAATCGCAGATAAAGAGACAGTTGTAGGCACGATAAAATTTAGAAAGAAAGAAATGACTTTTCCTAAAATGTTCTGTATCCTCTTGCTCATAGATGTGGGATGATACACACCGATGATCAAGACTCTACATAAAGCGGTTTGTCAGACTCCCTAGGACCTAGGACTCGTTAAACCTTAAGCTCTGATACCAAGCTATGTAACAACCCAAAATTTCCATCCCTAGACGTTACACGGTGCTTAGGGATACACGTAGCCCCAAGCTAACCCTCGGAGCCAAATACTACCTCAAGGAACTCAATTCAACAATAGTCATGCATAATAAAGAGATATATCACATCGGGTTCAAGAGAGATACTGGAGAATACTAAACTGTACAACCAAAATATATATTGAATGTCTTTACATACCATCCCTCTAGTCTGACAAAGCCTCTATACATCAAAATCAAAGAGCCTTTGGGACAAACCCCCAACTGACTCAACAATAATGAAAGCCATAACAACAAAATGGTATCACAAAAATATACGCATGGTCCTCGAACCATGAGGACTCACCACTGAGGAAATGTAGTGAGGCACCCTAATATCTCTAACGCGGCTATGGCTGAGTACCTGAACCTATATTATGAAAAAATGTAGCCCATAGGAAAATATGTGGGTTAGTACTTTGGAATGTACTGAGTATATGGGGGTGCATTCAACAATGTAAATATCATTATCAATTTCATGAAAATATGCATATGTACAATGATGGCTCACTTGGCTTGAGTTAGATTGAAACATACTTTTCATGATCTCATAGTAAATAAATCATATGATAAAACCCTCATAAATCATCATAAACAACTCAACTCTTCAACTCAAGACTCGGAGTGACTCGGTAATTCAAGAAACCCAACTCTTATGGACATGGGAGGTTCTTATAACTGATATAAACCATGTGAGCTATATGGAGTCCAACGTTTTGCCCTCCTAAGGAGAGAACCCCACATTGGCGAGAGCGTTGTACTCTTGCCAGGGAGTACAACTTTAATTTAGTGATCAGAATCTCATACTCGGCCTCTGGCCCACAAATATCAATAGCAATCCTACGGTGGCACGTAGTTTCGGGGGAAATATCATATTTCCCGTTCAGTGTTAAATACTACTCCAAGACACAAGCTCAGAACGCATTAGGAAATCCACTACAAACATCACAAGGGTCTATCATGAAGATCAAATCAAATCGCTTTCTCATTTATCAAATTATAATCAATTTGTGGATTCCTAATTCGACCCAAATCAAATCACTCTTTCTTAATATCAAAATGTATCAGCTCATTAAATCATGAAAACATCAATAACTTTGAGAAAATATCAAGACTCAGGGTGTGTTTGGTATGATGGAAAATATTTTTCATAGGAAATGTTTTCCAGGAAAATAAGTTGGTTTTCTACTTATTTTCTCATGTTTGGTTGGTGAATGGAAAATATTTTTCGGAAAATATTTTATGGTGTTTTGTTGGTGAGTAGAGGATATTTTTTAGAAAAATACTTTCTAGTGTTCGATTGATGAGTGAAAAAATATTTTTTAGAAAACACTACTATCTGTTAACTAGTATATCAGTGCCTCTAGCAACTTAAAAATTTGTAAGAACTAATTTAAGCATAACAAATAATATCAATATCGAATACTAAAATATTACAATCACTAAATTTAAGCAACTATTAATTAACAAATATAGGAGACACTTTTCAACATTTTGTTAGGACAATCTCAAGATACTACAATTAATAGAAATATAACAGAACGACAAACTTATTCAACCTCGTGAAACAAGTTACATCGATAACAAAATGAAATATGCAATTAACAAAAGTAACATAAGTAAGTTTTCCTCTATGCATATGAAAATTACAATATATTCAACGAATTGAAAATGGAAAAAATTCGGGCTTCATTATTTATTTTTTCAAACAATGAAAAATTGAAGCAAAGCACAGTGAAAAACATTTCCAAGTAATGTAAATTTTTGAGAAATGTAAATTTTTTGAGTCATGTGAATATAAGTGTTGTTGGGGTGGGAAGAGGGGTGAGGGTGAGTTCATAATTCACATTTGTCATTTTCTGGAAAATGACTTCCCTTGGCCCATGAGGGAAGTCATTTTCCATCAAATGGTGGAAAATACATAGTCTTGGAAAAAAAATTCCTAAACTTTTGTTGCAAACAAACAAGGGAAAACCGGAAAACATTTTCTGGAAAATATTTTCCATCATACCAAACACTCCCTCATTGTAACAACTCAATCTCATGAGTCAATATACTCAATAATCCAATTTTTCATAAGGAAGCTTAAAGCTTGACACATATCTTGAAGGCACTTGAAATATCAACTCATGGTAGAAATATGAAATTCACAATATTAAATATCAAGTCATAACTTGGGAATAGTAAAATAATCATGTATAACAAAGCTTAAACAATTTATATTCTCATAGTCTCATGATGAAGTAATTTGGGTATAAACCCACTTTCAAAATCATATAAATCCATAATAGAAATCAAAGCTTTGGGCACAAGAACGAAAGGATTGCTCTTGTTCAAAATCTCACATCCCTTAATCTTTGAAATTGGATGAATTCTAGTGCTTGAGACTCTATCCACAGTTGTAATAAATGATTCTCGAAGCCCACACTATGAGGAACTTGGTTCTTGAAGAAATCTTGAAGATTTATGGATGATTTTTTGAAGATTAATGTTCTTAAATGAAACCCTAGATATATTTTCTTAAGAGAATTGGAAGAGAAAATGAAGAAATTAGGGTTTGGATGAGGATTCTCATATATATAGGGGCCTCCAAAAGATGGGAAATACAAAAATACCTTTGCAAAAACGTCCTTTAATTGCGAAAAAAAATAGCTGACGACATTTGTGACAAGTCATCACAAAATGTCATCACAAAAGGGTGGAATTTATGACTTTCTGCATAAGGTGACGCCATTTTGTGACAAGCCTCAGACTTGTGACAAGTCATCACAAAATGTCGTCACACAGTTCCCAAGATGACACGCTGGAGTAAAATAGGCATAACTTTTCATTCCGATACCGGATTTGGGTGAAATTGGTACCGTTGGAAAGTTAATTCAATTATATATCTTTTGGTGGGTCATGAGCTCAAATTTTCTTAGTTTAACAAGATATATGCTCATTTGAAGTTGACTATGTCAAAATCTTTCTCAAGAACAATCGGTAAGGGATGTTTTGATTCACCTAATTGCTAGGACATCTTTGAGGACTTAATACACATCACCCTTGATTAGAAAACAACAAAAGCAGTATAATTTATTTCTCATGAGCTTGAGTTATGGTGGAACTATTGGTTAGAGTTCTCTGGGTATTACATATAATAGAGATTAACCGACTAAATTTCAGCCCTCCAGTGATCATGATGTATTTGGAAATTACTAGAATGGATATATCTATATATCATGTTTCTGCAGGCATAAGAGTTTTTTCCTTTATGTTCGGTAGAAATCACATGTTATACTCTATTCCAATAAATAGATATTCGTGTTATGATACAAGTACACGTTTTCAAAAGAAAAATGGATGAGATTGGGTCCCAGCGGATCTAAACAATCTTGTTTTTCTGAACATGAATAAATAAAGAATCCATTGCAATTGCTGGAAAGACTAGGCCTACTAACGGCACAAAAATAGATGGAAGGTTTAAATTTGTCATAGAAGGGGCACCTCAATTTACTATATTGAATCTGTTATTATGTTATTATATAAATAAAGATATCTTGTAATAATTAAATAATTATAATTAAATTAAGAATTTGAATTCTAATTAGATAATATTTATTATTCATAGAATTTGAAGAATTTGAAATTCTTAGTATAGATTTAAGTATCTATATATCTAAATTTAACTGAGTACGTAGAATAAGAATAAGTGCAAAGAATGTAGAACTAAATAAATAGACTTATTCATCTCTTACATGAGAAAGATATGTATCATAATAAAATTTATTATTTGTCTTCATTTCTTTGTCTTTTGTTCTTGTCTTCTAATTTTCTAAAAATAGATGAAGAGATTATCGAAAGATTTGTTTGAACCCAACCCAACATGAATTTTTAGCTAAAATGGTTTTTAGGGAGATAGAGAAAGATACAAAACACTATTATCTATATTTTAATTTCAAATTATATACCTAATACAAGAAGAAATTCATTTTATTTTTCTAATTTCACGAAAGGAAGAACTCACTCTTGGTGATAAAGGCTTCTTGATTCGTAATCAAGAATATAGGTCAAAGAGTTATCCTCAACTCTTGTTTTGATTCTTTCTACAATTAGATCTTCTATCACCTAAGAAAGGTCCATTATTATCTTATTTACTTTGATTCTGATAAACTAACTACTTTTTTGCTACAAACACAAATAAAATAAAATAATGGCCTTAGTGCTCTACTTGATTTTGCTTGACTTTTGATTCAAAGGGAAAAAAGGTGTGGAGCTTGAATAACTCACTTAGAATGCTTTTTAAAAGATTACGTGGTACAATTAGGTCGAATAAACCCTTCTGGAATAAGTATTCAGCTGCTTGCAAACCTTCGGGTACTATTTTATTCAATGTTTGTTCAATTACTCTTTTACCTGCAAATGCAATGTAGGCATTGGGTTCGGCAATAACGATATTCCCCAACATACCAAAACTAGCTGTCACTCCACCAGTTTCTGGAGATGTAAGGATTGATGCATAAAATAATTTTTTATTTAATTGATAATCATATAAAGCAGACGATATTCTAGCCATTTGCATCAAGCTCAAACTTCCTTCCTGCATGCGTACCCCCCATAAGCACACACTATAATAAGAGATAAAATTTGATTGGCAGCGTGTTCAATCAAACGGGTGATTTTATCTCCAACTACGGATCCCATACTACCCCCCATAAACTGAAAATCCATAACCCCAATTGTTACGGGAATGTCGTTTAGTTGGCCTATGCTTGTTTGAATAGCCTCGGTTAATCCTGTCTTTCTTTGATAAAAATCAATACGATCTTTATAAGGCTCCTCTTCCAAATAAAATTCAATGGGATCCAGAGAGACCATGTCTTCATCCATAGGATCCCAAGTACCCGGATCGATCAAAAGTTCAATTCTATCCGAACTACTCATTTTCAAATGATATCCACATTGTTCACAAATATTCATTTTTGATTTAAAAAATTTCTTATAATTTAATCCATAATAATTCTCGCATTGAACCCACAAATGCCTGTATTTTTGAGTTACCTCGAGATCATTAAAACTTTCTCTTATAGTTAAATCACTGCCCTTAGAACTTTCTCTTATAGTTAAATCACTGCCCTTAGACTTTCTCTTATAGTTAAATCACTGCCCTTAGAACTTTCTCTTATAGTTAAATCACTGCCCTTTGTGCGAGTTTGTATACTGGAACCCTCGTTTTCACTACTATTTATACTTTCACCACCACAAAAGGCCCTATAAATGTAACTGTCATTGTAATTCTCACTACCACTTATAATGAAAGTATATATACAGATTTGAGACTGAAAATAATTATCAATGCAACTATTAATGTGATTAATCCAACTATATTAAGTATCAGACATGTAAGAATTATAGTAGGGATCTTCTCCCCTAAATCCATTCTTCAGATAACTCGAGTTTCGATAACTATAAAAAGAACTTTCTAGTTCACTCAGAAAAGAATGATCGTTGTCAATCTCAAAAATCTGATTTTCAATATCAAAATAGATGGAATAACTGTCTCCATTCCTATCACTAACTACAAAAGTGTCATCAGAGATGAAATTCCGAGTGTCTTTAACGCCGAATAAATAATCAACATTACTGCAACTAGGAATGGTTTTCAATTTTCAATTTTGATCTTCACTGGTATTTTCTATAGGACCAAGACTGCCCATTGATTTATTTAGCCCACACCTGCATTCGAACTCCTTCTTAAAAAACATAGAATTAAACCACCATCTTTCCATAGAGTTTTCTTGCCCCCTATTTGCATGAAAATACAATAGTTGAATAGTCATTGGCTAAAAAATTATTTATTTGAATATCTTATTTCCTATCAGACTAAGCATAGAAATCCAATCACTAGGATTATTAGTGATTATTGAAAAAAAGTTATGAATCTGGGGGAACACTTCACTATATATTAATATGTTGAAACCCCCTTTTATTATTAAAAATAATATAAATATAATAATATTATTTTTGATAAAGGGCGTCTTCTCCTATGTCGTGTCAAATTTGCATTAAAAAAAGAGATTTGTCCTCTCCTATACTCATATAAAGAAATCAAAAAGTTTTCTTAAAATCTCGTCTAATACTAATATCTAATCACTAACTAATCTAAAATCTAATAAAATAATAAGTAATAAATTAAGATTCCATTTCAACAGGGAACAGAACAAAGGGGACAATATACAGGATGGGTAGAAAGAGTTGTGCTACTTGGCTTGATTCAGGGAAACTACAAACTATAGGATATAAAAAAAATATACCAATCCTAAGAATCCGTAGGATTTATTGTTGATCCAAGACAACAATAGAAAGATTTGAGTCTTAGAATTTTATTTAGTTTTCTAGATTTTGTATTTCAAATCTTGTATATCTAGGTGAGTATATACTTAGTCAAAATATATGCAATAGAATTTTTGTTGTATTTGGCTCAATCCTTTTAGTAAAAGATTGGGCCGAGTTTAATTGTAATTCAATTAAGAGAACAAAGGATAATTACTTGAGTTCTTTCTCCTTATCCTTCATTATTTCTTGCTAATTTATCTACTAATGTCTACTGTTTTTACTTATCCAAAACGTCCACTGCTGCAAAATTAAATATAATCTCGTTCCATACCTCACAAGCAGCAGCTAGTTCCGGCCTCAATTTGGATGCCTCGCGAATAATCTCATTACCTTCCCGAGAAAGATCACGTCCTTCATTACGAGCTTTTACACATGCTTCTAGAGCTACTCGATTAGCTATGGCACCTAGCGTATTACCCCATGGATGTCCTAAAGTTCCTCCACCGAACATTAGTACGGAATCATCCCCAAAGATATCGGTCAGAGTAGGCATATGCCAAACATGAATACCTCCCGAAGCCACAGGTAGAACACCAGGTAAAGAGACCCAATCTTGCATGAAATAAATATTGTAACTTCGATCTTGTTCAACAAAATCATCACACAATAAATCAACAAAGCCCAAAGTTATGTCTCTTTCACCTTCAAGTTTACCTATTACGGTACCAGAGTGAATATGATCTCCACCATACATACGTAATGCTTTTTATAATACCTGGAAGTGCATACCATGATTCTTCTATCTATTAATAACCGCATGTATTGGACGGTGGATATGAAGAAGTATACCATTATCTCGGCAATAATGAGCCAAGCTAGTATTTGCGGTGAATCCCCTTATTAAGTAGTCATGCATTACGATCAGAACGCCCAATTCTATAGCAAATATATCTCTTTTGATCATTTCTTCGAATGTACCTACAATAGCATTCAAGTAATGACCTTTGATTTCACCTGTTTCAGTCTATGCTTTATAAAGTGCTTCGGCACAAAATAAGAAATGATCTCTCCAATGCATAAATAGTTGTGAGTTCATGTTCTCATTATCTTTGGTAAAACCAAGTCCTCCATGAAGACATTCATAAACAGCTCTACCGTAGTTTTTAGCAGATAACCCCAATTTAGGTTTAATAGTACATCCCAATAGGGGACGACCGTACTTGTTCAATTTATCTCTTTCAACTTGGATCCCATAAGGCGGACCTTGGAATGTTTTAATATAAGCAGGAGGGACTCATAGATCTTCTAGACGTAGAGCGAGTGGGGATTTGAACCCCAATACATTACCTACAATGGAAGTAAACATGTTGGTAACAGAACCTTCTTCAAAAAGGTCTAAAGGGTAAGCTATATAAGCAATATATTGATATTTTTCTCAAACAACACGCCCGATGCGGTAGCATCGCCCTTTGAAATAATCAAGACTGGTAAGTCCATTGGTCGATACAGCTGTCCATATACCAGTAGAAGATTCGGCAGCTACCTCGGCCCCTGCTTCTCAGGTAGAACTCCAGGTTTAGGAGTTACTCGGAATGCTGCCAATATCTCAGTATCCTTGGTTTGGTACTCAGGAGTATAATAAATCAATTTGTACTCTTTAACACCAACTTTGAATCCAACACTTGCTTTAGTCTCTTTTTGTGGTGACATAAATCACACCCTACAACTCATGAATTAAGAATTCTCACAACAACAAGGTCTACTCGACACGAATTCCGCAATAATGAAACTTTTCATAGGAATCTTTCAGAAAATTTCCAACTAATACTAATATTATCAATTAATCAGAATGGTTGATTATTAGACCATGGTATTTGATTTGCCAAATACATCATTATTGTATACTCTTTCATGTATATAGCGCAACCCAATTTTTATTTTTTACCTTTTTTTGAAATGGAAATACCTAACTAACCTAAATAATAAGAACTTTCCCCTTGACAGTGGTATATGTTGTATATGTAAATCCTAAATGTGAAAATATATGGAATTCCTCTATGAAAGGTATAAAAAAAACTTAAAGAAAAGAATAGGCTAGGCATAAATCAATATACTGAAATTTAACTAAAAAAATAAAAAAGAAAAATAAGAAGAGGATCCCATTAGATCCAAACAGTGAATCGTTATAGAAATATAAAATAAAGTTCAAGTTTAAATTCCATAGAATAGATAATATGGATGGGATTGTCTCTAATGATAGACAAATGAAAGACTTTCTCAAGATTCTGATTCATCCACTTGAGATTTTTAAATTAAAATAGGTTGGGTGAGCTTGCAAATTAACTCAATCTCATTGAATAAGTAAACAATTGAATTGTTTCAATTGCATGGTGCCAATGAAATTGAGTTCTAATTCCCATTTTATTAAATTAACCGATCGACGTTCTAGCGGATATTTACTTTGAATTCGATAATTTTTGAAAAAACATTTTGACATATTTATTTATTTTATTATTATGAGAATCAATCCTACTACTTCTGGTTCTGGGTTTCCATGCTTAAAAAAAAACTTGGGGAGTGTCGTACAAATCATCGGTCCGGTACTAGTGTAGTTGAATATTTATAACGCTCTCGTAGTTCAAGGTCGAGATAGTGTTGGTCAACCAACTAATGTTGCTTATGAGGTACAACAATTATTAGGAAATAATCGAGTTAGAGCTGTAGCTATGAGTGCTACAGACGGTTTGATGAGTGTAATGGAAGTGATTGACACAGGAGCTCCTATAAGTGTTTCGGTCGGGGGAGCGACTCTGGGATAAATTTTTAACGTTCTCGGAGAGCCTATTGATAATTTAGGGCCTGTAGATACTAGTACAACATCTCCTATTCATACATCTGTGCCCGCCTTTATACAGTTGGATACAAAATTATCTATTTTTGAAACAGGAATTAAAGTAGTATATCTTTTATCCCCTTATCGCCGTGGAAAAATCGGACTATTCGAGAGATCTGGAGTGGGTAAAACAGTACTCATTATGGAATTGATTAACAATATTGCTAAAGCTCACGGGGGCGTATCGGTATTTGGCAAAGTGGGTGAACGTACTCGGGAAGGAAATGATCTTTACATAGAAATGAAAGAATCTGGAGTGATTAATGAAGAAAATATTGCAGAATCAAAAGTGGCCCTAATTTACGGTTAGATGAATGAACCATAACAAGCTCATATGAGAGTTGGTTTGACTTCCCTAACTATGGAAGAATATTTCTGAGATGTTAATGAGCAAGATGTACATCTATTTATTGACAATATCTTTCATTTCGTCCAAGCAGGATCCGAAGTATCTTCCTTATTAGGTAGAATGCCTTTCGCTGTGGGCTATCAACCGATCCTAAGTACTAAACTGGGTTCTTTACAAGAAAGAATTTTTCTACCAAAGAAGGGTCCATAACCTCTATTCAAGCAGTTTAGGTACCCGCAGTCGATTTGACCGACCCTGCTCCTGCTACGACATTTCCACATTTAGATGCTACTATCATACTATCAAGAGGATTGGCTACCAAAGGTATTTATCCAGCAGTAGATCCTTTAGATTCAATGTCAACCATGCTTCAACCTCAGATTGTTGGTGAGGAACATTACGAAATCGCCCAATGAGTTAAGCAAACTTTACAACGTTACAAAGAACTTCAGGACATTATAGATATCCTTGGATTGGACGAATTATCCAAAGAGGATCATTTACTTGTTGCAAGAGCGCAAAAAATTAAGTGTTTTTTATCACAACCATTTTTTGTAGAAGAAGTATTTACCAATTCTATAGGGAAATATGTTGGTCTAGCAGAAACAATTTGAGGATTTCAATTGATCCTTTCCAAAGAATTAGATGGTATTCCTCAAGAGGCCTTTTATTTTGTAGGTAATATCGATGAAGCTACCGCGAAGGCTATGAACTTAGAAATGGAGATCAATTTGAAGATGACCTTAAATCTTAGTGTACTGACTCCTTATCGAATTGTTTGGGATTCAAAAATGGAAGAAATCATGTTATCAAATAATAGTGGTCAAATTGGCATATTACAAAATCACACCCCTATTGCCACAGCTGTAGATATAGGGATTTTTCGAATACGCCTTAACAACCAATGGTTAACGATGGCTCTGATAGGTGGTTTTGCTATAATAGGAAATAATAAGATCACTATTTTAGTAAATGATGCGGAGAAGGGTAGTGACATTTATCCATAAGAAGTTCAGAAAACTCTTGAAATAAAGGAAGCTACTGTGAAAAAGGCTGAAGGAAGTAGACAAAAAATTAAGGCAAATCTAACTCTCCGACGAGCTAGAACACGGGTGGAGGCTATCAATCTGATTTCATAACTAGTTAGTACGACTAGTTAGTACATTTGAATAATAAAAAGAAGTTCTCTTTCTAATCCTATTTAGATTCTTTCGGGTGATACAATCAAACAGAAGCCAATTCTGATGCAAAAATTTAAATTTAAAAATGAAATAGAAAAGATATAAAATCAAAAAATAAATATCACTAAAAGTGGGTCGTAAACCTTATTAGATACCATTGACTCTGGTATCTAATAATTTTTACCTACTATTAGATTTGAACCAATGACTCCCGTCGTATGAAAGCAGTACTCTAACCACTGAGTTAAGTAGGTCATTTATCATTCTGAAGAGACCAAAACGAAACCCATCCTGTCAATGGATTATAAATATCTTATTACCTATAAGCAATACTAATCTAATAAGCAATACTAATCTAAGGAATACCACTCAAAGAGATCAAAGATTGTTGATCTTGGATCATGGAATATTTATCTTGACAAGAATTTATCTACATGATAAACTATGTATCATAAGAACTAAGGGAAAAAGCTCAGTTGGTAGAGCAACTCGTTTAAACGCGCACCAATGTTTTTCAAGGGAGCTCATCATACAATCAGAAAAATTGTTCTTGTTGATAAATCGATGTCTTACTCCATAACTTTGAGGGAACCATATCCTGACAAAGGGTTCGGTCCAATTTGGATGTCCATTTAGGAGGTACGAAACAGACCCCATCATTGATTTGAGATCTTGATAAGGTGAATACCCAGTTTATTCAATGCTAGGCATAATGAGTATAAGGACCTCAAAAAATCCCGCTTCGTCATATGAACTTTAAAGTGTATAAAGTTTCATATTTGACTTTTTAATCAAAAATAATAGAGACTTCATTTAACTTAGGTTTATTTAGGCCAGAGACAGGCATACTTCAAGATAATCCCACCTTTGAAAAACTTTGGTAATGCTCCCAAATAATGAATCAGAGCACATGGAGCCATTTTCTTATCTTTATTCTGTCAAGAAAAAAAATGGTAGACTAACTGCTATAAATATCAGTTAATGAAAGATCCCAATGCAAAAAAAATACATGTTGGCTGTAACACCCCGTATTTCGAGCTAGAACAAAAACCATCATTTCTATGTGTAGATGATCCAAAACCCATAAATTCTATGCAAATTTTCTATGTTGATTAATTTTGTAGTGTGGTAAATTTAATGAGCTTTCCGTCGATATAAGATTCGCCCAAATCCGATACCCAGGCAAGAAGTTATGGCTAATTTAAGTACTAGTCATAAAACACCATCATTTTAGTGCTTGGTGTGTCACGGAGGTGGTCTATTTAACAATTATCAAATTCCAGTAGCCTAGCGTGATTGTGGCATGTCGTGCTGAAGTTCCAGGTCCCTACCAGTGGTACAATGCGATGGCTCCGCATCGCGGTGACCCCAAGAATCCCATTCATCATTTTCCAGTGAGCCATCGCGATAGTGGTGCATTGCGGTGTCCCATAAAATTGGGCTCCTAGTTATATTTTATTCTATCTCATTAAGGGTATGTTGGGTAATTTCCACCCCTATCAGCTTAAACATGGAATTTTTCTCCCAAGTGACCACATTATTCAAATTTTTGAAGAAAATTTACAAGAAACTCTCTCTAGTGTTTCAAACTAAAAACCCAAATACCCTAAGATTTCACCGTGGGTTTTCAATAATTTTTTTAGATTTGGAATCCCCATTAGGAGGGCTACAAGAAGCACCCATCAATTTTTCAAATAGCATCCCTAAAACACGAGTTCAGTCAAGAGTCATAAATTAAGGTACGCGGGGTTTTTCTTAAATCTCATGGGCATAGAAATCATGATTTTAAGAATGGATTTTTGGATTTATGAATATAATCTTGTTTTAGAAGTTTTGATGGTATTGTTTTGGTCTTTAGACCTTCCCCCAAATTGATTGGAAATTGTATATATATGTAAGCACACGTCTTAAAGATTAATGATTGAATTGAGAGCATGACTCATGAAAAATCCCTCTCTTTTTATGATTTTCCTTTACTCATGATATACTATGTATTTTTTTGAAATGCATCTTGAGGAGCATGATACGAACTGACTTGATTTATACTGACTTTAATATGATTTTGAAATAAAAAGACAGGGTATGCATTTTGATAAATGTTGAATATACATATAATGAAAGAGTGCTTGGTTTTGCGAAAGCATATTACCACCACATGTTTGGAGAATTCTTGCATAGTTTTGACTTATGTTTCGGAACATGAAATCATCTCATACTATTGCAAATGTTAGGTGGTCTGAATTGAGTTTTAATGAAATAATTATGTATAATGCATTATGGCTTAGAATTACGACCTTCAAGTGTTGGTATGACGATAACAAAATAGACAATGCCATAACAGACTCAGTCAAACATAGAAACTAGATTTTCATGACTTAAGATTTTAGGATGATATATGTTTAGAAATGGATAAAACTAGGTATAAAGAGATGTTAGGTGGTCCCCCGAAGAAGGCACAAGTTCAGACACCTGATTGCCCAAAACCGTGATTTACCGATCCGGGTATATTATATTATGCTGGCCTAGTGCCCTGTGGCGTATTAGACTCTGACACTCTAACCCTTACGGCACACTTGGGTTGGGGGCTTCCCCGCCGAGTCAATGGTGGACTCCATATAGCCCATGGGGTTTTAAACTTGTAGGGGCGTACCACCTAACTCAAAAGTAGTATGAGGATCAGAAATTGCATTGACAGCAAGGTTTTTATAATTATCAAAATGATGCTCATGTATTTTGAAAACTATTTTATGAATGATGTTTGGACAAATTTCTCTCCATTATTTTATTTATATAAAAGATTTATTTTGGATTTCTTTACGTACCAGTACATTTGTATTGACCCCCTTCCTCCCAGGGTCTAAAACTTAGTTCAAAGGTTCTGTTAGGCCGTACAGTTTTCAGACAGCTGTGTTGTGTGTAGTTGGTAAGCCTTCTTTATTCCAGAAGGCCTATGTCTTTCAGATTACGTTATTTATTTTGATTTAGGTCCATTGGGGGCCTTGTCCCAGTTTTAGAAAGTTGTCATTTGTTTATGTAGTAGAGATTTCGTAGACTGTTCCAAATATTATTTAGTTGATTTCGGATTTCATTCCTTATTGTTAAACTAAATCCAGTGTATGACTATGTTTTCGTATTAAATTATATTTCTGCATCTTCTTTTATTATATGAATATTGTGCATGATTACCAGATAGAGTTAGACGCTCGGGCCTTCATGGTTCGAGATATCCATCACGGCCAGGCCCTAGTTCGGGTAGTAAAAAACTTGGTATCAAAGCACATTTCATGGTCCCTGGGTGTCTGCGAAATTGTGTCGGGTAGAGTCTTATTTATGGGTGTTTAGCGCGCCACACTTATAAGCAGGAGACTACAAGGCATGTAGAAATGTCTCTCTTTCTTCATGTTTTAGTTCGTGCAATAGAGTCAGAATATTTCTCTTTCAAACTCTAATTTATGCTATGGTGTCTCCCATATGAAAGTAACAGTCATCCCAATTCTTTCCTTACTCTGATGTTCTCAGACATGTCTCATTATTGGGGTGATTCAAATACAGAAATTTACAGTCTAAATGACATGGTTCTTTCTGATTGAGCCATATAAGATTTTGAAATTGTGCAAGGACTTGTGAAGAGTCCGTTAGTGCCTCGGAGTGTATTGATTCTAGTGTAAACTTTGATTCATATGAAATCGTGCCTTTCAGCCTGCGATATTAAGTGTATTTAGTCCTTTTCAGAATTTATGTTACAAATGTCATGCTTAAGGGGGAATGATATGTAGCAGAATGTTGAAACTGTATTTCCACCCGAGTAGTAGTATGATTTAAGTGTCGGTGTCATGACCTATTGGTGGTGATGTTAGACCAAGAAGTTGGTTATGTTAAGTCACAAAGTTAGAAGTTAGAGTGAGGGTGATTTTCATGTAAATAAATATTTTATTTGAATAACTGATGTTTGAGGATGATTTACCCCTTTATAATGATAGACTAATGTGGTAGCTAGTGGAATGTGTGGATTGTATGGTAGTCTATGGGGGGAGTGTTGGACTCAGATTTTTTTTATTTCATTTATATAGAGTAAGATATGTATTCTTAGATCATTTATTATTGTATGTCAAGTTTCTGTCTCTTGTAATCTTGTTATCATTGTATTGTTGAAACTCAAAGTCTAGTGAAACCGTGTAAGGACTATTTCAATTCACTAGAAACTTATTACCCATCTTGTTGGTTCTTACGTTGGTTGGAACTGGGGGTTTAGAGGCGTAATGGCAAGAAAAGTCGTAAGGGCAATTTATTGAATATATGTATAGCCGAATCTTTTGGCATGAGATTAAGTTGGTATTAAAGTGATACGTCCTTGTGTGTTAGTTTAGTAGAAGATAGAGAAAGAGTTATTAGCAAAGGTGAGTTGTTGTTTGCTCGAAGTATGAAAATGGCTAGATTAGCCAGTAAGTTATAATTATAGACACAAGGTTGTTTGTGGAATTTGAAGGTAGTCTAAATATTGTCTTGAGTAAGTAAGTGTAATGTGAGAAATCCGTATAAGAAGATAAGGTTGTATGGGGTTATAATATAAGATTAAGGTTAACCATGTGTATTATGTGACTTTACCCCCTTGACCTTCTTTTCATTGGTAGTTGTAAACTAGTACTACTTGTGAGAATGTATGTAGTAGATTTTGAGGTATAATAGTGATGTCATGAAGGTGGATGTGATTATTTCTTGGTTAATGATACTAGTTTTAGGGAAGCGATCTAATAGGCTTGAACAGCGCATGCAAGAGCTTAAGTTTATTTGTTTCGTTATAAAGTATGATGTTGTATGTATGAAGTAGAAGTACGCCAAGGTGATATGAGGTTGCGGTATTTTTCTAAGGCTATTACATGTTGTGTGTGGCTAGTGGTGTCGTTCAGTTGCTAGGTGGAGAAAGACTAGTTAGATGGTATATGGTGTTCAAAATAGCCAAGTTAAGGATTTTTGATTGATGATGTTGAGCCTTTTTATATAATCTTGATTATCATGGTTTAGAAATATAAGTTTGCAGGCATGATGCTGGTAGACTATGACAAAAGGGGTATGGTACGTCAAAGGTTTGGAGATATCCATGTTTAGTGTTGGAGAATCTAAGTTGGTGAATGTTTAAGCTAATATATGATGACTTTTGGGGCTATAGAAACCTAAGCGTTGAATCTTAGAAAGAGATACTAGCATTGGTTTCTATACATACAGATACTGTCTTACAGGGTAAGTTTAGTTTTATGTGTATTTTTATATCCCCGACTCTAGAGTAAAGTGATTTCAGTTTATACCAAAGTGCATATAGTGGTTCACAGACTTAGAGTAATGGCTTAAATATAAGGGGGAGATGATAGAACGAGTAACCAAGTCAAGTTTTCAGATGCTAATAGATGTACCAGTAAGTTGTGGAATTGGTCGTGAGAAAGAACAATACTCAATCTATTCTTATTTCAGCAGTTTACTTCAGTTATTCCGATACATACTCATGCTTTATGTTTCATCTTCATGATCATTTTCCGTGTTCATGCATATGATAAGGAATCATGTACTCTCCTAGTTCCTAGTATGATGAGTTCCCAGTTTATTCAGTTTTCAGAATCACTTTTCGTAAGTTATGAATTCCAAAAATTTAGGTCATACAGTTCATGAGTCTTTTGCATATGTGATACTCTTAACGATCAGTGAAAATTCAGATTTATATCAGGTATGTCCTCAGATTAGATTTCTGTAATGATTCCATATCGTGAGTGTTTTATTCCCCATGCCTCAATAAGGTATCAAGTTATGCTTCGTACTCTCCTCATGTTCCGGATTTCGGTATCCCAATTTTTCAGTGACCTTTACCCTTAGGTCGATATAGTAATAATGAATAGTTGTCTAGATGGGAAAGGATGAACATTTCTTGTTGATGAAAGATGGTTGTGTGCTTATTTGTTTAAGGTAGTAATTGTGGAGTAAGATTGTGGCCAAGTCTTTGATATATGTCAGGGTTAGTAGAAGTATTATGTGTTATATTTGGGAAAAATTATTGTGTGCTTGTTTTATGTAAGTCCATAAGTTGAAAGAATTTTGAGGTGAAGTTTCGTGTATGGCATGGTTAGTTGAGAATATTTTATGTGTATCAGCTGAGTAGTGCAGGGAAGTTGTTATGGATGGAAGTATTAGAGATTATGAGAATGATGCTTTATGAGTGTTTGTTTAGAAGTGTATATGTGGGTATGAAGATAGGCTTGAATATCATGTCTGTATACATGCGGATGGATGTTTTGAGTGTGTGTCAATGTCTAATATGAAGTTAAAGATGAGTGTTGGAGTGGTAAAAAGAATTAGGCATGGGATAAGGAGTTATGAAATGCAGGGTGTACTAAATTTATGAGTCAGACTAGTACTACAGTATTATGTGGTGCGTCTTGTGATTTTGAGTTAGTCTTGAAGATGATGAGGGGATTTAGCTCAGTTTAGACATTAGTAGATGGAAATATCAGCGGCCATGTGAGAAAAAATAAGTGGAATCAATGAGCATGGTGTTTAAGGGTAAAGTATAGTTGAGAGAATATTTTAGAAATGAGGCTAATCTTGAAAGTAAGAAGTTTCATTGCCTAAAGTTTGGTAATTCTATCCTAGTTTACGAGTTATATGTCTACATTCCACACCATAGAGTAGTACCATTGTCTTAATTCCTTAGTTGGATGTTTTGTGTAACTTATGTCAGAGATTCTTTGCTCCCTAATGCTACTAGGACTTATTTAGAAAGAGTGTTGAAGAGATACTTCAGTTAAGTATAAGTTTTAAGTCTGTGTAGCCAGCAATTCAGCTTAACAGTCAGGTAGACAAGTTACTGCGGTTTCCTACCTTTTCAACCAGTCCTACTATCTGAAGTCCAATACGTATGACCATTCCAAAAGATAATCTATTCCATCCGTGTAAGTTGTGAACTCAGTTCAATCCAATCATCATATTTCAGATTCAGTTATTTAGTCATGACTTAGTTCATAAGAGTTTAACACATTATCTTAAAATTTTCCAGTTATTTTACCTCAGACAGTGTAATACCTTTGTACGATCTAAATCTTGTTGCCTCATGATTCGTACCTACATAAGTTATCACTTACAAATCCAATGTGTGTGATTTGAGCATAAACACTTCGGTAGGAAACATAAACACTCAGCAGGAATTAGCTTTTTAAAGCAAGTAAAGTCAAGTCAACTCAGAATTCAATTTCACGATAGAAGTTTAAATATTTCAGATTAGTTATATCCTTTCTTAGAAGACACATCAGGTCCGCATTATTCCATACCTTTAAGATTCAATGTTCCTACCCATCATTCAGGGACGAATTATCCCAAGGGGGAGATAATGTAACACCCCGTATTTTGGGCTAGAACGAAAACTGTCATTTCTATGTGTAGATGATCAAAAAGCCATAAATCCTAGGCAAATTTTCTATGTTAATCAATTTTGTAGTGTGGTAAATTGAATGAGCTTTCCGTCGATATAAGATTAGCCCAAATTCGATACTCGGGTAAGAAGTTATGGTTAATTTAAGTACTAGTCGTAAAACACCGTTATTTTGGTGCTTGGTGCGTCACGGAGGTGGTCTATTTAACAATTGTCAAATTCCAGTAGCCTAGCGCAATTGTGATGCGTCGCACTGAAGTTCCAGGTCCAAACCAGTGGGACAATGCGATGGCTCCGCGTCTCGGTGACCCCAAGAATCTCATTCATCATTTTCCAGTGAGCCACCGCGATAGTGGCGCATCACGGTGGACCATAAAATCAGGATCCTAGTTATATTTTATTCTGTCCCATTAAGGGTATGTTGGGTAATTTCCACCCTCCTTATCATCTTAAACATGGGATTTTTCTCCCAAGTGACCACATTATATAAATTTTCTTCAAAAATTTACAAGAAACTCTCTCTAGGGTTTCAAACTAAAAGCCCAAACATCCTAATATTTCACCGTGGGTTTTCAATAATTCTTTGAGATTCGAAATCCCCATTGGGAGGGCTACAAGAAGCACCCATCAATTGGTCGAATAGCATCCCTAAAACATGAGTTCATTAAAGAGTCATAAATTAAGGTACGCGGGGTTTTCCTAAAATATCATGGGCATAGAAATCATGATTTTAAGAATGGGTTTTGGATTTATGAATATAATCATGTTTTAGAAGTTTTGACGGTATTGTTTTGGTCTTTAGACCTTCCCCTAAATTGATTGTAAATTGTATATATATATGTAAGCACGCATTTTAAAGATTAATGATAGAATTGAGAGCATGACTCGTGAAAAATCTCTCTCTTGTTATGATTTTCCTTTACTCATGATATACTATGGATTGTTTTGAAATGTATCTTGAGGAGCATGATACGAAATGACTTGATTTATACTATGACTTTAATATGATTTTGAAATAAAAAGACAGGGTATGTATGTTGATAAATGTTGAATATACATATAATGAAAGAGTGCTTGATTTTTCCAAAAGCTCATGACCACCACATGTTTGAAGAATTCTTGCATAGTTTTGACTTATGTTTTGGAACATGAAATCATCTCATACTATTGCAAATGTTAGGTGGTCTGAATTGAGTTTTAATGAAAGAATTATGAATAATGCATTATGGCTCAGAATTACGACTTGCAAGTCTTGGTATAACGATAACAAAATAGACAATGCCATAACAGACTCAGTCAAACATAGAAACCAGATTTTCATGACTTAAGATTTCAGGATGATATATGTTTAGAAATGGATAAAATTAGGCATAAAGAGATGTTAGGTGGTCCGGCGAAGAAGGCACGAGTTCAGACAACTCATTGCCCAAAACCGTGATTTTTCGATCCGTGTATATTATATTACGCTAGCCTAGTGCCCTGTGGCGCATTAGACTTTGATACTCCAACCCTTTCTGCACACTTAGGTTGGGGGCTTCCCCGCCTAGTCAATGGAGGACTTCATATAGCCCGTAGGGTTCTAGACTTGTAGGGGTGTACAACTTAATTCAGAAGTAATACGAAGATCAAAAATTGCATTGACAGAAAGGTTTTTATGATAATCAAAACGATGCTCATGTGTTTTTAAAACTATTTTATGTATGATGTTTGGACAAATTTCCCTCCATTATTTTATTTATATAAAATCTTTATTTTGGATTTCTTTGCGTACCAGTACATTTGTATTGACCCCTCCTCCTCCCAAGGTTTAAATCTCAGTTCAGAGGTCCTGCTAGGCCGTAGAGTTTTCAGACAGTAGTGATGTGTGCAGTTGGTGAGCCTTCTTTATTCCAGAAGGCCTATGTCTTTCAGATTATGTTATTTATTTTGATTTAGGTCTACTGGGGGCCTTGTCCCAGTTTCAGACAGTTGTCATTTTATTATGTAGTAAAGATTTCACAGACTTTTCCAGATGTTGTTTAGTTGATTTCATATTTCATTCCTTATTGTTAAACTAAATCCAGAGTATGACCATGTTTTCATATCAGATTATATTTCCGTATCTTCCTTTATTATATTAATGTTGTGCATGATCACCAGATAGAGTCGGACACCCGGGCCTCCATGGTTCGGGATGTCTGTCACAACCAGGACCTAGTTCGAGTCATGACATTGGATCTTTGAAACAGTTTAGATCATTTTAATAATAATAAGTTTGATCTTTTTACCGAGAAGGTCTACCTTTCAAGTCTGTATAGCCCTATAAAATAAAAATGGAAAAAAATAGTATAATTTTCATTTCTTCATTATTATTTCTTGCTTGTATCTATGTGAAATTCAACTATTCCTATAAGTTTTCTCACAACAATCATTTAAGTATAAGCAGATGAAAGAAAAAACGCATATCAATGGATCCAATCGATATTTATTTTTTCAATTGAAGATAAACAAACCAACCTTTCATCATTAATCTTCGGAGGCAAATTACATATTCATATCCACAATAAAAGAATTAGTGAGGCCCCCTTTCTTTTGATATCCCCAATCTTATTGAATTTTGGAAGTCAAATCATTTCACGAGCCTGGTGAAATGAAAAACTAGAAAGAGGAATTCACATGGATTTAGGAAGGGACTGCTATAGTTGTGTACAAGCTAAAGTTTTTGAAAAACGAATATCTTTGGTCACTTTCATTATCAAATAGGCTTTTCATTCGTATACCTTACTTACCTCAACCTAGCAAAGCACAACACAAAAAAGGTAGTCTTCTTTTTCTATATTCAACCAAGAAAAACCCCTCCACCTGGATTCGAATCCTAATACTACTATTAAATAATAATAAAATAATAAAAGGAATATATCAACACAAGATCTTCTATATATTGAGATGGAAGTTCCTATACATTCTCTTCTATTTGATTACACTAAATCACTAAGAAAAAAAAATTTAAACAAAGACCTCCTGATTCTATTTATAGAAAATATAGAAATATTTAAACAATTTCTAATTAAAGAAGAAAATTAAAGAAGAACTAAGATAATTAATTAATTTAAAATTCCCCGTCTTTAGTTTAGAGAAAAAAATAAGAGAAAGAGGAGAATTTGTATAAGAGTAATACATAGTTAGAAGGTTCTACTGACTAAATAAAATGGAAATAAGTATAATGGAAATAAAATTGGATTCCAGTCGATGAATATTGCAATGAGATATTCCCTAAAATAAACCAATAAACAAAGAAAAACTAGGTGGTTCGACCAAAATGAATTTTTGTTTTGACTAATATAGTTATGGATGGCTTGACAATTCCAATTCAAATCGACCAATCGAATCTGGTATATTTTCCACATTCATAGGAGTGTGTTTCTGTTTCTGCTTTACGAATATGATTATTTGGGCATTTCTAATAATATCCATCCTTGTTCCTATTTTGGCATTTTTTATTTCTGGAGTGTTAGCCCCGATTAGCAAAGGGACGGAGAAACTTTCTACTTATGAGTCTGGTATAGAACAAATGGGTGATTCTTGGTTACAATTTCAAATCAGTTATTATATGTTTGCTCTAGTTTTTGTTGTTTTTGATGTTGAAACGGTTTTTCTTTATCCATGGGCAATGAGTTTCGACGTATTGGGTGTATCTGTATTTATAGAAGCTTTGATTTTCGTGCTTATCTTAATTATTGGTTTATTTTATGCATGGAGAAAGGGGGCATTGGAATGGTCTTAGCTCCTAAATATTCAGACAATAAAAATAAAAACGGAAAAAATAAGATTGAGACAGTTATGAATTCCATTCAGTTTCCTTTACTTGATCGAACATCCCCAAATTCAGTTATTTCAACTACATTAAATGATCTTTCAAATTAGTCAAGACTCTCTAGTTTATGGCCACTTCTCTATGGTACTAGTTGTTGCTTCATTGAATTTGCTTCACTAATAGGCTCACATTTCGACTTTGATCGCTATGGACTAGTACCAAGATTGAGTCCTAGACAAGCGAATCTAATTTTAATGGCTGGAACAGTAACAATGAAAATGGCTCCCTCTTTAGTAAGATTATATGAGCAAATGTCTAAACCAAAATATGTTATTACTATGGGAGCCTGTACAATTAAAGGCGGGATGTTCAGTACCGATTCTTATAGTACTGTTCGGGGAGTCGATAAGCTAGTTCCTGTAGATGTATATTTGCTAGGATGGCCACCTAAACCGGAAGCAGTTATTGATGCTATAACAAAACTTCGTAAGAAAATATCTCGAGAACTCTATGAAGATTGAATTAGGTCTCAACGAGTGAATCGGTGTTTTACTACCAATTACAAGTTTCATATTCAATGTAGTATTCATACGGGAAATTATGAACACAGAATTCTTTATTAACCACCATCTACTTTAGATATCCCTACGAAAATCTTTTCCAGATACAAAAATTCAGTATCTTCCCCCAAATTAGTGAATTAGACAGGATTCCTTTGTCTAGAATAAGAAGTGGTGGGTCAATTTTCATAAATTTAATCGTAAATATGAAATACTTATACAAATAAAAATGTTAGAGAGATAAAAAATGCAGGGTCATTTGTTTGCTTGGCTAGTCAAGCATGGTCTAGTTCATAGATCTTTGGGCTTTGATTACCAAGGAATAGAGATTTTACAAATAAAGCTGAGGCTTGGCATTCCATTGCTTTCATTTTTTATGTATATGGGTACAATTATCTCTACTCTCAATGTGCCTATGATGTAGCGCCTGGCGGGATATTAGCTAGTATGTATCCTCTTTCGATAATAGAGGATGGTGTGGATCAACCAGAAGAGGTATGCATAAAAGCCTTTGCCTCCAAGAGGAATCCTAGAATTTCGTCTATTTTTGGGGTTTGGAAAAGCATGAATTTTCAAGAACGAGAATCATATGATATGTTGGGAATCTCTTATGATAATCATCCATGCTTGAAATGTATCTTAATGCCTGAAAGTTGGATAAGATGGCCCTTACATAAGGATTATATTGCCCCCAATGTTTATGAAATACAAGATGCTCATTGAATGATAAGAAAGCTATTTCCACTTAGAAAATTTAAGCTATTCAAGCATTGCACATTCTGTTCTAGATTAAGTAGGTCTAATTTAGGAAATTATCAATAGGCTAACAAAAAAAGACAATTAAGGATTCATTGTAATTCTCAGATTTATTTGAAAGATATTTATTTCGGATGAGTCATAACAATAGGATGAACCAAATGAGTTCTACATCATGAACTTTGTACTGCGCACATTACTTAGACGGGTTCTAGAAGTGCATATAGGAAAGGATGGAGAAATTCGTAATGAAGAAATCGAATATGAAATAAAAGACAAAGAAATGATAGAATATCGAATTCTGGTTCTTTGGATCTGAGTTGAATCTTGTCTATTTCAACCCACATAGATTCGACTTTTGAGTCTTTCAACAAATAACCAATTTTACCTTTTGAATATGTATTACGTATTCAACTTCGTTTGAATGAGAGGAGAAAAAAAAAGAGAAGATAGAATCCAATTCTTTTCGATACTTTATCTAAGAAACTCTACCCATCTAGAACATAGATGGGGTATGTCTCACCAAATTGGATAAAGCTATTATTCTAATCTAGACTCTAAAAGAATATGTATGTTGATTCATATCAATTAATTAGAAATTAATTCTAGTGAAGAGAAACCCATACAAATTAATCATGTGCCAAAAACCAGATTTAAACTGGTGACACGAGGATTTTCAGTCCTCTGTTCTACCAGCTGAGCTATCCTGGATATTCTCAATCAAGATTTTTTATCAAGGTTGGGATTGGTAACTCGAGGATTTTCCGGGCTACTCCAATCCTAATTCAAACTTTGAACACAAGGATTTAGAGTCCCCCGGTATTCCTAATTAGAACTGGTAGGATGAGGATTTAAAATTCTTTGGTCTACCAATCCCAATTGGAACCTCAAACATGAGAACTTTCTGTCCCTATTAACAGGAGGATTTAGAGTCCTCTGGTCTTCCCACTTGGAACCGTTCGTTAACATGAGGATTTGTAGTTCTCTACTTGTTACTCTAATTTTATCTTAACAAATTTGATATTAACACATAAACGGATCTTTGTCAATAGATCTTTGTCAATTAAAAGGACAAAAGTCGATTAAAAAAATTTACCAAATCCGGGGAATTTCTTCGATCTTCAAAAAGATGACTTTGTAAGTTTCAGTATTGAGTAATGATATTTGTAATCATTCAACTAGGGATTCCTTACTCAAAGATGTTCAGTTCTATGTGTATCATATCTATCATAAGGCTTAAGAGAAAGCCATTTACACTAAAATCCATTTCTAAAAGAATAGAGTGAATGAGAAAGATAAGTAATTTGGAACTGCTAAGGAAAGGGGGTCGGAGAAATAGTTGGGGGGTGAAATAGTCTTTCTGGGGATAGAGGGACTTGAACCCTCATGATTTTAAAAGTCGATGGATTTTCCTCTTACTATAAACTTCATTGTTGCCGGTATTGACATGTAGAATGAGACTCTGTCTTTATTCTCATCCGATTAATCAGTTCTTGAAAAGATCTATCAGACTATGGAGTGAATGATTTGATCAATGATTAGTCAATTCTTTCTTCAATGTAGAATCGATTTATTCAATTCTTCTATTTTTTTAATAGAAAAAATAGGGATTCGGGTCGTCATTAATCATTTGACATAGTATTCAATACGTATGTATATACGTTTATCCTTCACTTCATTCTTTTTCTTTCTGAAGTTTCGATGTAAAGATTCCTCTACCAACACATTTAACTCCATTTGTTAGAATATCTTCCATTGAGTCTCTGCACCTATCCTTTTTTTCTAAACCTTTATTTGTTTTCAAAAAATATAGGTTTTGGCTCAGGATTGCCTATTTTTGTTCATTCTAGGGTTTATCTGAATGAAAGTGAACACTTAGTAAGTTTCCATACCCTACCCAGGCTCAATCCAATTAAGTCTGTAGCGTCTAACGATTTTGCCATATCCCCCTTTCTTTTTGTTTTGAGATTAGGATCTCGTTGTGATGTCATTCCTTTTTCTTTTTCTTTCATTTATACTGGAACCATTGAATTCATTAGATACCGATTCCTATCTCAAAAATGTGTTTTCTCCTCTTTGATTTTCTTAACTATCTTCTATAGGCGACCTTTTATCATTTCAGAATCCACAATTCAATACAGATGGATCTATACCCCATCTATATGTCCCTATTCCTATCATTTTTCCATTCAATTTGGAATACTTGAACGATTGATTCTTGTTTTTTATCTTCACTTTCGCCTGAAAGCAGAGGAATGTCTCATTAATTATAACTAACCATTTCATTAAATAATTTTGAAATAAATATAGAGATGAGAGATATATATGATATAGAATCAAATATAGAACTGTAATAAAAAAGATTTCAAATGCCAAAAACAGGTATGAAAAAGAATATTTACCATTTAAATAGAAAATGAAAATAAAAAGAATATTAACAATATTTACAATCACTATTTATTGATATTAGTATTAGAATTGTTATTAGAATTATGATAAATCGAAATTCTAGATTGCTATAGTAATCCTTATGCTCTAGAATCTAGAATATTCAATATAATATTGAATGGTTAATAATTCCAATTCCAGTAGTTTAGGCAATTACTATGCATATAAGATTTCTGTGATGTGGGCCCGCTTAACTCAGAGGTTAGAGCATCGCATTTGTAATGCGATGGTCATCGGTTCGATTCTGATAGCCAGCTTTTCCCTATTCTTTTATTTTTATTTTTTAGATGATTGATAATGTTTCTTTGAACTCAAAGAATAGGGAAATAGCGCCTTCCTCCTTTTCCAAAAGCTATCAATTTATTATAGGAACTTCCAATTATATCAGGAAAGGATTATATATAATAGAAGGGGTTTTATATATTTATCCAATTCACCCCATTCTTCTTTTCTTTAGAGTATTTATATTAAATAGTAATAGTACAAGTTCATTATTTCAGTAAACTTCGCTTCATTTAGTTCAGTTTAGTTTTAGTTTAGGTTTATTCTGTAAAATAAAATTACATAAAAAATAAATAAAAATAAAAATTAATTCGAAATACTAAATAAGAAATAAGAATAAGGAGTCTTTATGTCTCATTACCGAGGACCTCGTTTCAAAAAAATACGACGCCTGGGGGCTTTTCCAGGACTAACTAATAAAAAGCCTAGGACCATAAATGATCTTAGAAACCAATCGCGTTCCCGAAAAAAATCTCAATATTGTATTTGCCTAGAAGAAAAACAAAAATTGCATTTTCATTATGGTCTTACAGAATGACAATTACTTAAATACGTTCGTATCGCTAGAAAAGCCAAGGGGTCAACAGGTCAAGTTTTACTACAATTACTTGAAATGCTCTTGGATAACATCCTTTTTCGATTGGGTATGGCTTCAACTATTCCCGCAGCCCGTCAATTAGTTAACCATCGACATATTTTAGTTAATGGTCGTATAGTATGTATACCGAGTTATCTCTACAAACCCCAAGAGAGTATTACGGCAAAGGATGAAAAAAATCCATAGCTCTGATTTAAATTTCTCTAGATTCATCCCCTCGTGAGGAATTACAAAATCATTTGACTTTTCACCCATTCCAATATAAAGGATTAGTCAATCAAACAATAGATAGTAAATTGGTCAGTTTGAAAATAAATGAATTGCTAGTCGTAGAATATTATTCTCGTCAGATTTAAACCTCAGACTAAAACCAAGGGTTCGTAAAATTTTCTTCCCTTTAGGTGAGGTAAATTACCTTTAGGCGAGGTAAATTAACCCAAGGTTAAGTAAGATAAATCCTATTTTGATCTAGATTTCCCCCATTTTTGTATCATAGACCAAGGATCTATTTTCATTCCTTTTTTTTATTCCTTGTCTACTCTTTTCTTTCCAGTATTTTGATTATGATTATTTTTTAGTATTCTATTTTACGCGTCAAAGCAATTAGGAACAGAGAATCTATATCTTTAGATCAAAGAAGGGTCTAGCTGTTGGAAAAATGGTATCCGTTGCTATTTGAGCCCTTGTTGTTAGTAAAATTGGTGAATTAAATGAAGTTACGAAAGAGAGGGATTTGAACCCTCGGCAAACAAAAGCCTACATAGCAGTTCCAATGCTACGCCTTAAACCACTCGGCCATCTCTCCTACATAACGATTATAAATCCAAAACCGAATGAATAGCGAGTCAGTCATAACCCATATTCCATTATTGGACTAGGTACGACCAATCCATTTTAACTTTAACTAAAAAAATTTCATCAAAGTCAAAGCAAAGAACGATATTTCTTTCCTTTGAGGCTCCGGGATAAAGATACAATTTTTCATAAAAACTGCTAAAAAAATTCAATTCATGTTTGCAAAAGCAACGTTCCTTTCTTTTTCTGATATATTTATAATAGATTAATTCAATGAATTAGAACGAATCAACTGATTAATGGTCTATAACTTTTAGATAGTTAATGGCTACTCTTAAATCATAATTTTAGTTATATATATATAGACTATGATTCCATACCATAAAAAAAATTCAAATTCCTTTTCGGTTTTGGAGTTCTCAACAACAAATACATACCCCTCTATTAGAATATAAATTCATAAAAAAATTGAGATTTGATTGAATAGTGTATACCCGTTATGTACACAAAATTATTGGTTATTCTATTTTCATCATACGATGATTATTAGATCTCTTTTCTTCTTTGTTATTTCTCGAGCTCTTCTAATTTGTAACCTCACCAAAATCGGAATAGTTCCTATACTACTACATCCTATACTACTACATTAGTATGAAATCGAATTGCGTTGAAATATTTCTTATTTCTTAGCGACTCCTGTCAAAAAGGAACAATTGGAATAGAGGATTCATATCTTTTGTTTTTTTTAAAAAATAATAAGGTGTTATGTTATTTAGTACTATACAATTCTTTTCTTGTGGGATATTTTTCCCACGAGAGGTAATGAGAAGAATTCTAGAATGGATAGCTACCTATGCCTAGATCACGTATAAATGGAAATTTTATAGATAAGACCTTTTCAATTGTAGCCAATATCTTATTACGAGTAATTCCAACAACTTTAGGAGAAAAAGAGGCATTTACCTATTACAAAGATGGTACGATTTGATTCTTTTTTTTAATTTCATATTTATTCATTTCTCTCTGTCTTATGAGGAGAAAAACACATGATTCAAGAAAAAATTTTAAAAAGAAGATCTATGCTTTTTCATGGTGAAGTTTGGAAATCAAAAAATTCCTTCTGTCGTGTATCCTCGATTAATGCAACTTCAGATGCTATGTTTCAATTCTCGATTCTAGTATTAAGCGAAATGTTACACCTAGAGGTTTTGTATTATGGGTCAATCCTACTCTACTAGCGCTAATAGGCAGCATAGTGGAAGAAGCTCTACACCTAGTAATCAACAACACGAAAACTTTGTTCTAAGTCATCCCTTCCCTTAGCGAGCTTGGGACTAAAAGAATGATTGGGACAAAAAACATCCATCTCGTTCGCCCTTTGGATACCCGTATAACAATCGAAGGATATTGAAGTGACTAATTCTGTAAATTAGGAGGTGTTAAAAATAAAGAAATTGTTGGAGTTATCTTATTATTTCTATCTAGTCCCCATAGGCTTGATGTTAAGAAAGAATCTCTCATAGGAAGGTTGGCTAGAGATTTCTTGTAAAAACACTAGACCTGCTGAGTTCATAATGAGAATATTTTCATTATTAAATATTTATTTTGATTCTATGTATTATTCTCATTATGCACATAAGAGAGGAGCCATATGAGTAGAAATTCTCGCGTACAATTCTGGAACGGAGATTCTTTCAATTGAATGACTACCGTAATGGATGTCATCTCAATCCAAAGGAAAATATGCTGAAGCTTTGTAGAATTATTATGAAGCTATGCAACTAGAACTTGATCCCTATGATTGAAGTTATATACTGTATAATATAGGGCTTATCCACACAAGTAATGGAGAACATACAAAACATTTGGAATATTATTTTCGAGCACTAGAATGAAACCCATTCTTACCACAAGATTTTAATAATGTGGCCGCGATTGGTCATTACGTGCGACTATCTCCACTATAGTAAGAAAAAAAGAAAATCTAGTAAAGTAACTACTACAACCAAATTGGTTTTCTGCATATGCATCGTCTAAAACAATGATTTTTATCAGCTGTAGCAAAGAAAGAAACTTCATACAAGTCAAAATAGGAAAAAATAAAAATGCCTAGCAACTTTTTCTATGGATATAAGGCTTTAATTGATAGAGAGAGAAGAAGAACCGTAAAGATCAATTAGAGAGGTTTTGGGCTGATACAATAATAATGCGTACTTGTCTCATAATGTGAGATAAGAATTAGGAATAAACTTATGTAATAGAGTCGATCCACTAAAGTCTTGAGCAGCGGTGTA
Source organism: Capsicum pubescens (assembly GCA_030864215.1). Lineage (NCBI taxonomy): Eukaryota > Viridiplantae > Streptophyta > Magnoliopsida > Solanales > Solanaceae > Capsicum > Capsicum pubescens. Next base: position 339,727,256 of record CM061548.1, read on the forward strand.
GGATCAGATCCCAAATATAGTAAGTATTTTCTTTCTTATGAAAGAAAGTCTTTTTCAAAGATTCTATATAAATTTATCTATGAAACCGAGATAGTTACCTTTCAGAAGATTCTAACAGTAGTAGAAATGTCTATGCTTTATTCTTCTGAAGGTGGGAAAAAATATAAAACTAAATAAACAAATTATTCATCCAAATTTCAGTTTGAAACTCATGTAATTAACCTATTTTTCTTTTGGTTAACCCTAAAACTGGGATAGATCCATGAGAAATCTAATTAGATAGATATGGTATAGATCAAAATGGGACACCAAAAGAATTGACTATTGAGCCGTATGAGGTAAGATATTCTCAAGTACAGTTCTAAGGGAAGGAATTGAACTACCTATTCCTGCTGGGGAGAACAGGACATTCAATAGGGAGATTCTGAAGTTGCAGAGGCTTGGTTCGACCAAGCCGCTGAGTATTAGAAACAGGCTATAACGCATAATTGGTTAAAGCTCACGAGATGTTTCAAATAAAAGAAGACCCCGTTTATTTATTATCCTTTATTTAGAATTTAGATATTTGTTATAATTAATTATTTGTTGGACCCATCAGATCATTTAACTAAAAAGGGATCATTCCTTTGCTTTTGGAAGACCCAATCACATAATTTCATTATCTCTCTTCTAAACCTTCTATTTCACTTCTATATTTATCTACTATTTTTTAGGAATAAAAAATACCGATAGACGACAAAATAGAGTATTTTTTATTCTATTTATTTATATTAAATATTAAAATGAAAAAATTCAATTAAACAAAATTCTTATTAGTTATTAGTATTAAAACTAATAAAAGAAACCCTTGAATCACTAAATATATATATATACCAAGGATGTCTCTTAGTAATGTCTAATGGCTACTAGCGTGATTTGGAATAGAGTAATTACACTATTCTAGGTAAAAAATTAAAGAGCTCCATCTAATAACCTCTATGAATATACACTAGGTTGCACAAAAAAGTCATTTTTGGATCAATCCAAAGCCCAAAAAGGCTTTTAAAAGGTTAAAGGGTCCATTGAGATCCTCAAGGCTATGTCATAATAGATCTAAACACTTGCCTCGGATTGACTTCTAGATCATAATTGCTCTAGTAAATAACTAATGAAAATAGATAAATAGGAGATAGAAAAATAGAATAGAAATGAACTAATTATAGAAATATCTCTCTAGCTCTAAGGTTCACTAATTATTTGAGTATTGGCGGGTCTCTTTGTATGTGTTGTCCGGAAAGAGGAGGACTCAATGATTATTCGTTCGCCGGAACCAGAAGTTAAAATTTTGGTAGATAGGGATCCTGTAAAAACTTCTTTCGAGGAATGGGCCAGATCGGATCATTTCTCAAGAGAAATAGATAAAGGGCCTGATACTACCACTTGGATCTAGAACCTACATGTTGATGCTCACAATTTCGATAGCCATGCCAGTGATTTGGAGGAGATCTCTTGAAAAGTATTTAGTGCACATTTTGGTCAACTCTCCATCATCTTTCTTTGGCTGAGTGGCATGTATTTTCACAATGATCATTTTTCAAATTATGAAGCGTGGCTAAGTGATCCAACTCACATTGGGCTTAGTGACTAGGAGGTTTGGCCAATAGTGGGCAAAGAAATATTAAATCGTGACATAGGCGGGGGTTTCCGAGGAATACAAATAACCTCTGTATTTTTTTCAGATTTGGCGAGCATCTATAATAACTAGTGAATTACAACTCTATTGTACAACAATTGGGGCATTGGTCTTTGCAGTGTTAATGTTTTTTGTTGGTTGGTTTCATTATCATAAAGATGTGCCAAAATTGGCTTGGTTTAAAGATATAGAATCTATGTTGAATCACCATTTGGCAAGGCTACTAAGACTTGGGTCTCTCTCTTGGGCGGGGCATCAAGTACATGTATCTTTACTGATTAACCAATTTCTAAACGTTGGAGTAGATCCTAAAGAGATACCACTTCCTCATGAATTTATCTTGAATCGAGATCTTTTGGCTCAACATTATCCCAGTTTTTCCGATGGAGCAACCCCATTTTTCACCTTGAATTGGTTAAAATATGTAGACTTTCTTACTTTTCGTGGAGGATTAGATCCAGTAACTGGGGTCCTGTGGCTGACTGATATTGCCCATCACTATTTAGCTATTGCAATTCTTTTCCTGATAGCGGGTCACATGTATAAGACCAATTGGGGTATTGTTCATGGATTAAAAGATATTTTAGAAGCCCATAAAGGTCCATTTATAGGTCAGGGCCATAAAGGACTATATGAGATCCTAACAACGTCATGGCATGCTCAATTATCTCTTAACTTATCTATATTAGGCTCTTTAACCATTGTTGTAGCTCATCATATGTATTCCATGCCCCCTTATCCATATCTATCTACTGACTATGGTACACAACTGTCATTGTCCACACATCACATGTAGATTGGTGGATTTCACATAGTTGGTGTTGTCGTGCTTGCAACTATTTTTATGGTAAGAGATTATGATCCAACTACTCGGAACAACGATCTATTAGATCGTGTCCTTAGGCAGTGTGATGCAATCATGTCCCATCTCAACTGGGCATGTATATTTCTAGGCTTTCAAAGTTTTGGTTTGTATATTCATAATGATACCATGAGCGCTTTAGGGCATCCTCAAGATATGTTTTCAGATACCGCTATACAATTACAACCTGTTTTTGCTCAATGGATACAAAACACCCATGCTTTAGTACCTGGTGCAATGGCTCCTGGTACAATAGCAAGCACCAGTTTAACTTGGGGGGATGGTTATTTAGTGTCATTGGGTGGCAAGGTGTCTTTGTTTCCTATTTCATTAGGAACCACCACTTTCTTGGGACATCACATTCATGTATTTATGATTCATGTGATGGTATTGATACTCTTAAAAGGTATTTTATCTGTTTGCAGTTCTTGTTTGATACCAGATAAGCCAAATCTTGGTTTTCATTTTCCTTGTGATTGATCTAAAAGAGGGGATACATGTCAAGTATGGGCCTGGGATTATGTCTTCTTAGGACTATTCTTGATGTACAATTTAATTTCGATAGTAATATTCCATTTTAGTTGGAAAATTCAATTAGATATTTTGGGTAGTGTAAGTTATCAAGAGGTAGTAACTCATATCACAGGAGGAAACTTTGCACAGAGTTCTATTACTATTAATAGGTGGCTCCGTGATTTCTTATGGGCACAGGCATCCCAGGTAATTCAGTCTTATGGTTCTTCATTATCTGTATATGGCCTTTTTTTCCTAGGCGCTCATTTTGTCTGGACTTTTAGTTTAATGTTTCTATTCAGTGGACATGGTTATTGTCAAGAACTTATTGAATCCATCGTTTTGGCTCATAATAAATTAAAAGGTTCTCCTGCTACTTAGCCGAGACCCTTGTGCATTATACAAGGACATGTTGTAGCAGTAACCCACTACCTTCTGGGTGGAATTACCACAACATGGGCATTCTTCTTAGCAAGAATTATTATAGTAGGATAATGGCTAGGAGGATTTGAAAAGCATTATGGAATTACGATTTCCAAGGTTTAGCCAAGGCTTAGCCAGGACCCCACTACTCATCGTATTTGGTTTGGTATTACTACCTCACATGACTTTGAGGGTCATGATGATATTACTGAGAAACGTCTTTATTAGAATATTTTTCTTCTCACTTCGATAAATTAGCAATAATATTTCTGTGGACTTCCAAAAATTTGTTTCATGTAGCTTGGAAAGGAAATTTTGAGTCGTGGGTACAAGATCCTTTACATGTAAGACTTATTGCTTATGCAATTTGGGATCCTTATTTTGTTCAACTGGCTATGGAAACTTTTACTCGAGGGGGTGCTCTTAGCCCAGTGAATATCGCTTATTTTGTTGTTTATCAGTGGTGGAATACAATCAGTTTATGTACTAATCAAGATCTTTATATTGGCGCTCTTTTTCTATTTTTTTTTTTTTGCCATATCCTTAATAGCAGGTTGGTTACACCTACAACTGAAATGGAAACCGAGCGTTTCTTGGTTCAAAAATGTTGAATCTCATCTGAATCATCATTTTTCAAGACTTTTTGGCGTAAGTTCCTTGGCTTGGATAGGGCATTTAGTCCATGTTGCTATTCCTACATCCAGAGGGGAGTACGTTCGGTGGAATAATTTCTTAGATGTATTACCGCATCCCCAAGGGTTAGGCCTACTTTTTACAGGTCAATGGAATCTTTATGCTCAAAACCCCAATTCAATTAGTCATTTATTTGGTACCACCCAAGGGGCGGGAACTGCCATTCTAACTCTTCTTGGGGGATTCCATCCACAAACGCAAACTTTATGGTTGACTGATATTGCCCATCACTATTTAGCTATTGCATTTATTTTTCTCGTTGTTGGTCATATGTATAGAACCAATTTCGGGATTGTCCATAGTGTGAAAGATCTTTTAGATGCACATATTCCTCCGGGGGTCGATTGGGGCATGGACATAAGGGTTTTTATGACACAATCAACAATTCTCTTCATTTTCAATTAGGCCTTGCTCTAACTTCTTTAGGGTTATTACTTCTTTGGTAGCTCAACACATGTACTATTTACCTACTTATGCATTCATAGCACAGGACTTCACTACTCAAGCTGCATTATATACCCACCACTAATATATAGCAGTATTTATCATGACAGGAGCTTTTGCTTATGGAGCTATATTTTTCATTAGAGATTACAATCCAGAGAAAAATGAAGATAATTTATTTGAAAGAATGTTAGATCATAAATGAGCTATCATATCTCATTTAAGTTAGGACAGCCTCTTTCTAGAATTCCATACCCTGGGACTTTATGTTCATAATGATGTCATGCTTGCCTTTGGCATTCCGGAGAAGCAAATCTTGATTGAACCCATATTTTCTCAATGGATACAATCCACTCATGTTAAAATATTATATGGGTTTTATGTACTTTTATCGTCAACGAGTGTCCCAGCATTTAATGTGGGTCGAAGCATCTGGTTGCCGGGTTGGTTAAATGTTGTTAATGAAAATAGTAATTCATTTTTCTTAACAATAGGTCTTGGAGACTTTTTAGTTCATCATTCCATTTCTCTTGGTTTACATACAACTACATTGATCTTAGTAAAAGGTGTTTTAGATGCACGTGGTTCCAAGTTAATGCCAGATAAAATGGATTTTGGTTATAGTTTTCCGTGCGATGGCCCATGACGAGGTGGTACTTGTGATATTTTGGCATGGGACGCATTTTATTTGGTAGTTTTTTGGATGTTAAATACTATTGGATGGGTTACTTTTTATTGGCATTGGAAGCACATAACATTATGGCAGGGTAGCGTTTCACAGTTTAATGAATCTTCAACTTATTTGATGGGCTGGTTAAGGGATTATTTATGGTTAAACTCTTCACAACTTATCAATGGATATAACCCTTTTGGTATGAATAGTTTATCAGTTTGGGCATGGATATTCTTATTTGGACATCTTGTTTGGGCTACTGGATTTATGTTCTTAATTTCTTGGTGTGGATGTTGGCAAGAATTGATTGAAACTCTAGCATGGGCTCATTAATGCACACCTTTGGCCAATTTGATTCGCTGGAGAGATAAAACAATGGCCCTTTACATTGTACAAGCAAGATTGGTTGGATTAGCTCACTTTTCTGTAGGTTATATATTAACTTATACAACTTTCTTGATTGCCTCTACGTCAGGCAAATTTGGTTAATTAATGTATGTATCCGAGATAATCTCATTTCTTTCAATGGAGAGGGGTCCACCTTCTTCTATTTCTACATCTAGGATTTGAATTTTATCATGGATACTAATAGGAATTCAATCATTATGGCAAAAAAAAGTTTGATTCAGAGGGAGAAAAAGAGGCAAAAATTGAAACAGAAAAATCATTCGATTCGTCGATCCTCAAAAAAAAAAAAAACAAGGTTCCGTCGTTGAGTGACAAATGAGAGATTTATGGAAAGTTACAATCCCTACCACGGAATAGTGCACCTACACGCCTTCATCAACGTTGTTTTTTGACTGGAAGGCCGAGAGCTAACTATTGAGATTTCGGACTATATGGATACATACTTCGTGAAATGGTTCATGCATGTTTGTTTCCAGGAGCAACAAGATCAATTTGGTATGGATTAATGCTTCATTTCTATTTCTATGGTCGATGATCATAGAAGCCCCTTTACCATTTTGTATGAATGGTCTATTCTATTTGTACAGATAGGGTGGAGGGGCATATTTTATCCTTGTTTATCTATTAGTTTTCAGTTCTTATCTTCGGCGCGGGGTAGAGCAGTTTGGTAGCTCGCAAAGCTCATAACCTTGAGGTCACGGTTTCAAATCCTGTCACTACAACATCTTTTTTTTTCAAACTATTTTAGGGTTGACTATGGTAATTTGTAATTAATTCCCGTCTTTCGGGTTTTGGCGATGGAAGGCAAAAAAGAATTTATGGGAGGGATAAAATCACTACACTATCACAGCCAACTATAACAAATCCTTAATTTAAGGATATATTTAATGCTATTTATGAAATTAAATAATAAATAGTAAAAAAATTACTTTATCTTAGATCTTGGGCGGATAGCGGGAATCGAACTCGCATCTTCTCCTAAGCAAAGAGAAATTTTACCATTCGTTCATATTCGCATTTTTTTTCTTGATACACAATATGTACCCACATATATGATATATAATCGGATCTTATTTTTGCAGTGCCGGGACACATATTCTCTTCGGAATGATTCCAATTAATTTTTTAATTGTATTCTTTTTATTCAAGAAGTTTGACCCCCCTCTAATTTTTGTGTTTTCTTTATTTGATTTGCATTTTCTTTGGTGACTTAGATTCAAATTTAATGTGTCTCACCACCGAGAAAAATTAGGGGGGCATTTTGGGTCTGCGAAGAATAGGTTCAAGAGATGAGAGAATTAAGGATACCCACCAGAAAGACTAATCCAATCCATAAGGATGTACCAGAAAATACAACATTTTTGTTACTTGACCAGCCATCAGGAGAAGCAAATACAACGAGTACGCTAATCAATAAGATTAATGAAGTAGCAATTAATACAAAAACAGCCAATTGGAAAGCAAGACTCATGGTTTTAATCCTCCAAGCTACCAACAAATGAACTATTTACCATTTGATCCCTCTATCATCCAAAAAATATTAATTGTGATAAAATATGTCATCGAGGGATTTTACTTTATCATGAATCCATTGATTCTATATGACTTATTACTAATCCCCCTTTCGCACTTTATTCATACATGGAGTGGGGAGGAGAAAGGAGAGAAATGGAATTTTATTTTTTATTTCACAAATGGGCATGCTTGATCATATATCTATATACGGATAGATAGATCGACCGGTGGATTCGCACCTGAGATGTTTCTACAGATAGTAGGGGTATCCACTCGTATAGCCATGTTCTATTCGGAGGAATAAAATAAAAATAGTCTTTTGGAGAGATGGTTGAGTGGTTGATAGCCCCGGTCTTGAAAACTGGTATAGTTTTTAACAAAGAACTATCGAGTGTTCGAATCCCTCTCTCTTTTTTTTCGATAATTGAATAGATTTTTTTATCTATTTATTTTGCCCAATCTGCTATCCAAGAGAAAGGGGAATGGCTCGGCTATCCGACCTAGCCAAGCCAGAAAAATAGATTCAATATAAATTAGATAAAATGAGTTGAAAAAAAAAAAGAAAAAAGGAATACTTATGCTGATTCCAAGATGTATGATTGAATCAAAGTGATTTGTACTTCATTCAAGCATTGGATCTCATGTCTCATCTCAATTAAGAGGGGTCATGAAAAGAACAGGTTAAAGGTCACGATAAATTCCTTTTTCAAATCCTGTTGCAACTGCACGAGCCTTTCCCGCGTGCCACAAATGACCTATGAAGAAGAGGAATCCTAGAACAAAATGAGAGGTATCTAACCAACTTCTAGGAGAGATATAATTGACTGCATTAATCTCGGTAGCTACACCACCCACAGAATTTGAAGAACCTAAACGAACATAAGTCATATACTCTGCGGAACGCCGCTCCTGCCAAGGTTGTATGTCTTTTTTCAACCTACTCAAGTCTAACCCATTTTGACCCTTTAGAATCTATAACCATGGAGCATGCATATCCCAAAAATGCATATTTTCTCCACCAAAAATGACTTCTCCGGTTGGGGAACGCATTAGATTTTTACCTAAACCAGTAGGTTCTTGAGCGGATCCCACGTTATCCCCAAGGCGTTGGTCTCTAACTATAAAAGTAAATGCTTGAGATTGAGAAGCTTCTAGTCTAGTAGGTCCGTAAAATTCACTAGGATAAGTGTTATTATTGAACCAGACAAAACAACAAGCAATGAATCCAAGGACGGGTAAAGCCCCTAAACTATAAGATAAGTAAGCCTCTCAAGACCGTACAAGTGCGCGTCGAGCCCATGCGCCAGATTTCACCAAGTATACAAGTGGAACCTAACCATACATGTCCTCCGATTATATCTTCTAAATCGTCCACACTAACAATCCATTAACAATCCATTTTTCCCCTCCAAAAGGGATTTTAGTAAATAACCAAATATGATACTCAGTCTAAGGGTCAAGTTGGTAATTTTTCTTACATCTCCCCCTCCCGAAGCCCAGGTATCATATACGACCCCAGAATAAAGAGCCTTGAATACTAAAAGAAAAACACCTAGACCTAACAAGATTAAGTGAATACCTAAAATTGTGGTCATTTTATTTCGATCTTTCTAGACATAACCAAAGAAGGGAAAAGATTCTTCAAGAGTCTCAGGTCCCAGAAGTGCATGATAAATGCCGCCAAAGCCCAATATTGTAGAAGAAATTAAATGAAGTACTCCAGATACAAAGTATGGAAAGGTGTCTACAACTTCTCCCCCAGGGCCTACCCCTAACCTAGAGTAGCTAGGTGGGGAAGTAAAATCAATCCTTGTTTATACATAGGCTTCTTGGGTACAAAATGGGCTACTTCAAATAGGTTTATTGCTCTGGCCTAGAATACGATTAATCCAGCATGGGCTACATGAGCCCTTAGTAGTTTACCGAATAAATTGATAAGTCGGGCATTCCCGGCCTGCCAAGCAAAATCAGTGGTTTCTTGGTCACGGCCAGCTAAGGCTAAAGTTCCATTAAAGAGTGCTTCCATGTGGTAGAACCTCCTCAGGAAATATGACGTTTTTATGAGGCTGATCTTGAGCCGCCATCCAAGCGCGAATACCTTCGTTTAAGAGAATATTTTTGGAGTAAAAAGTCTTAAATTTAGGAACTTCCATTGTGCGAATTTCCTGAGAAACGAAGTCATAGGCACGTAGGTTCAGGTCTAGACCGACTACGCCAAGAGCACTCATCCATAAACCGGTTACTAGTACAAATAACATAAAGAAATGTAACCAACGCTTATTGGAAAAAGCAACCCCAAAGATTTGGGACCAAAAGCGGTTAACGATGACCATTGAATAAGTTTCTTCAGCTTGAGTTAGGTTAAAAGCACGGAATGTATTTGCACCATCACCGTCTTCAAATAAATTATTTTCTATGGTAGCACCATGAATGACGCATAGCAAAGCAGCGCCCAATACACCGACAACTCCCATTATATGAAAGGGGTTCAAGGTCCAATTATGAAACCCTTGGAAAAATAGGATGAATCAAAATATAGCTTCTACACCACAACTAGGTGCAAAGAACCAACCAGACTGACCTAGTGGATAAATCAGAAATATAGAAAAAAAAAATAGCAATTGGACCAGAGAATGTGATTGCATTATTAGGTCTAAATTGAACAGATCGAGCAAGCTCGAATTGACGTATCATGAAACATATTAGGCCAAAATCTCCATAGAGAGCAACAAAATTCCACAAATCCCCCAATTCACCCCAACAAGTAAAATCTCCTTGTACTTCAGGACCCCATAGTAACAACAACGAATGTGCTAAAATATTAGCAGGAGTAGAAATCGCGACAGTTAAGAAATTGCAGCCTTTCAAATAAGAACTGGCTAATCCATGGGTATACCATGAAGTTACAAAGGTTGTTCCTGTGAACCAACCCCCTACAGCGAAATAGGCACAAGGAAAGAGCAATAGACCGGACCAGCCTACAAAAATGAAATGGTCCCTCTGTAACCAGTCATCCATAATATCAAATAAATCACTTTTGTCTTTGGTAAACATACCAATGGCTATATTCATAGCGATCCTCCTCTTCAACTACTTCCACCATTTTTGAGCACCTCATATCTTTTTCAGGGCGTCCAAAGATTCGATCATTTTTGTATGATTTCTCTTGCACAGCCTTTTCCAATTGGTTTCAAAGATAAAAATCCTTTATTGATTATCCCATAAACTGACCTAGGTAAATCCATGAACTTCGTTGGATTATTCCTTCTTACTAAGCATATGAACCATGAATTATCTTATTAAGACAATTCAATCAATACCTTGTTTTGAAAGAACTCTTCAAGGACCAAATGGTCCCTTTCCTTTCATACTTCATATAAATAAATCTAAAACCCCAGAGTATATATTTCAAGGGATAGAAAGAAAAAAAAAAGTTTGAGAAAATATTTATTTTTAGATTCTTTTGTCTGTTAGAAAAAAGAGATAATCTACTATTTTTCCTTTTAGCGAATATAAAATTCAATCAAATTTAAAATTCATTAAAATAAATAAAATAACTAGGAGACTAGAAATGAAAGTCTCTTTATCGGATCTATTCTTCATCACATTGTTGGAACAAAACAAAAATACCGAATGCAACGATATTGAAATATTTGTTACATGAAGCCACGATCTGATAGATATACATCGAAATCTATAATCTACTTAATGAAATATACAATCTACTTAATATAGATATATAATCTAGATAGAAATTAATCTTTGATCTTGAATCAAAGAAAGATAATAAATGGCTCTTGTGGTGTGACTCGAAAGAAAGGTTTATCTATAGAGGAAAGGAATAACAATTTATTTCTATAATTTTTCCTATAGAAAATCTAGTAACAAGAAGATTTAATCAAAAATATCGACATATTCTTATGCAGTCCAAAACAAAAAAATGAAATAAAAAAATCAACTGCTCCAATTTTATCTCTATCGAATTTTAATATCAGAATAGCGGATATAGTCATGATTCAATAGGTCAAGTCCACTTCCTTTTTCTTTTGTTGATTTCTAACCTTTCGAATGGATTTGGTTGGTATAATGGAAAATTGAAATATTCGGTGGGTGATTCAAAAGTGACTTTTCATTATTCAGAAATTCATAATAAAAATTCACTACACAAATGTTCAACTTTATTACTAAGTATAATGGTATGTATTATACAGTTAGTTACTTTTTTATTACAAATCAAAATACAATTCTCCCCTTAAATATGAATACTAGATTGGAGTTTTACAAAGCCCCTTATCAGATTTGAACCGATGACTTACGCCTTACCATGGCGTTACTCTACCACTGAGTTAAAAGGGCCTTTTTTATTTAATTCTGGAATTATTCACTATGTGGATAAAATATCTATATGTACATATATTATAAACATAAGTATATATGCATTAAATACGTGCAGTAGATACATAGTGTCTAGTGGCTCATGGCTTTACCTAGGAAGTCTAGGTGAAAATGCAGTAAAGTGTTTCAAGACCGACTCGAATTGCTTTTTTTCCATTATGAGTAAAGCCTTGGTTTCTCCACTGTCTTGGAAAATCTCCTAGCATCTGTAGAGTGATGAACTATCCTCTTGAGTTGCAAGAATAGGATGCTGGTCTACTTTTGAGGTAGCAACATATTCTTTAATTTCTTTCGGTCTTTGCCTTACCAAAGAATGGATCTGTAGCCATGGGTTACATGTCTTCTTTGCAAAGGCAGAGGAAGGGTTCAGGAGAGGTAGATGTGTTGAGGATATCTTATTTTCTGGTGGGAGCACATCTACTTTATATAGGTAGTCATATTTACATGACAGTGTTTTGGTAGGAGACATATTTCCCCGAGCTAGAGATTTATAGGAATTGGACCTACTTAAAAAAGAAGACTCAGAAGAAGACATATTTTTTTATTTTCTGGACTAGGAAGACTCTATGTATTTGTTCTAAGGTTCTATGTACAAGACTCAATAAAATGAAAATCATTTTGTATTTTGCGGACTAACTCTATATATTTGTGCTAGGATCTAAGAACAAGACACAACTAATATTTGTTCTAAAATCTAAGGAAAGAAACTATGACTCAATTATGTACAAGATGCAGAATATGAAAAATGGAAAACACTGACTCTGGTAATTGAAATTAAAACTATTACTTTAATATGTACAAGACTTGAATTGTAAAACTTAGAAGTGAAAACTAAGGATGGATCTAAGATTAATGGCTAGGATAGAGAAAGGTTGCAACAAAAGAAAATAAAAATGTAAAGCTGGCTCACGTGTTTGTAATCAGTAGAGGTGGATGCAAACTACTGCTTTCTCCTGACCTCCAGGAGTGGGGATGGCTCTGATACAAAATAGATGGGGAGGTAGAGAGGCAGAGACGACTGGTGGTGAGAGCATCCAGATGGCTAGGAAATAGACCCCGACCATGTAGGCGGCATGGCATACGAAATCAATGCTTCCGTCAACACCACAGACATAGAGCCTAACCTTTCCAACATAACAGGTGATTCACGAACATATAGGTGGCTTGCCATATGAAATAAAAGCTTTTAATCGACACACCATAACTTTTCTACGACTGAGCTACGCATCTATATAGATGGTTTGCTTTTTTGCTATAAAAACTTCTCAACCCAAAGATGGGATAGCTTGACTTTGAAACAGTAAGCTACACATCAAGGATAGTTTACCTTGGGAACAAAGCCTTCGCAACCCAAAAATGGGATGGCCTGACTTTTCGAGTCTTAGAACACATGAAATTCCTTATCTCCTTAGTACAAGACTATTCCGTATATTCCTAAAAATAGGTCTTATGGTGGATCTCCCTGGCCTATTTCCCTCTAATGGGAGTGGAACAAAAAGTGTACTAAGGCAGACCTCAGATCTGCGTGTTCTTTCTCAGATATGGAATCAATTCAGAAAGCTATGGCATGGACTAAGCCAATTTCGTTTCATATACATGGAAAAGATACTTAGGCGTCCACTTTGCGTGGACAAAGACAACATCATTTTATAAATATGGAAAGTAACTTTGTGTGCCATGGTTTTCGTCATAACAAGAACTTCGCCGTAGTATTTACCTACCCCCCCTAATTCGACCTAAAGGATCAAATTAACCATCCCTTTGGAAGAGAGAAAGCAAGAGCAAGAGAGTTTAAATAACAAACATCTTTATTGAAAATAGGGAAACTATACAAGATGTTTTTAGGTACAGAAAATGATACCTCTAAGCTAAAGTCCTAGGCTTCCTTTTATAGGAGAAGGAAGCTTACAAGATAAGCCTACACTACAGATAAACATGAAATAAAATAATACAATCCTATCCTAATAGTTAAGCTAAGGGATAAGCATTATCTGTTGTAAATAGATAAGTCTTATCCTTTTGGAAGGGATAAACTTTATCTGTTATGACTAGATAAGCCTTATCTTTATTCACACCGGGTCCTACTAACATGTGGGGGCCAAATAAAAAAAACTATGTTGTTGGCATGTGACAACATGTGCAAGTAGGTGAGCCAGCAGCTTGCGAGCAGGTGCATCAGCAGCTTTACAGGCATCTTGCAAGAAGGTGGATCAGCTCCTTAGGTTCGAAGTAGCTGAGTCAATATCTTCAAAAACCCATTTGAAAGGGTAACCAACTGAGAATGTTTTTCTTGGATATGAGGGTAACCCACTGGAAAGGGTAACCCATCTGACAGGGTTTCCTTGGAGAGAAGAGTAACCCACTGGAAAGGGTAACCCACTGGAGAGTGTAACCCGTTGGGAAGGGTAACCCACTGAAGAGGGTAACTTTCTTACACATATCATCTGAAATTATCTTTCAGGTAGTGTTGGATGGTGCCGGTGGCAATGAGCTCGTGTATCCTTCTTCCATCCTCCAATCTACTCTATTCTTTTGCCTAAGGCATTCTTGGCCTTCCAAGTTTCTCTTCATCGATCAGGTGAAGTAACTCCTTCAGAACGATGAATCTTCGCATTCTTGTTGGGGAACTTTTATCCTATGCTTTTGACGGAACTTGTGACTTCATCTCTCGTGATCTCGTACTATGGCTGATATTCTTTTGTTGCTCATCAGACTTCATCCCAGTGGGGATGATGGTTATCTGCGTAGTTCCATTTTCCACATTCCTTCGGCCTGATTTCTTTTGGAATGCATTTGTTTTGCTGGAAAATAAAGCATTGAGCTTCATTGTATTCATCTTCTAGAGAGAGTATGGATACAAAAAATTTCCAGAGAACTAAAATTTTCAGTTGAGCTTTGACGTTATGGCCTGAGATTCCTATAGGACGATGCAGCATAAAGACTATTATATCATAGGAATCCTTAAAGTATCTAATAGATTATTCTTGTGGCTTGAACCACAACATTAATCTCTTCAGAGCAGGTTGGATTTGATCAAATTGCCTGAAGGAATCATACTTGAACTCCACAAGAATGTGGTGCTGGTGGCATAAATATCAGAATATCCACAGGAGTACTTGCGGGAAGTCATTGACCAGCGCGATTAACACATGGCATAAAGGATATTCCGTGTGTACTCTGAACGGCTTCAGGATAGATCTACCATACTTTTTGAACACTTGAAGCTCATAGAAGGTTCTTCTTTCTCGGAGGATGGATGTATCAAAGGGATCCATATATTGGTTGAACAGATCTAGAGGGTAATCTGCTAGCCCGGAAGATAGTATTCCTGCCGTATTGAGCACGAGGATTTGACTGTCCTGGTGTTTGTTGTCTTCTCTATTGCTGGATATCAAGTAGAGATCATCGGCATAGATGTTGCCTGAATCTTCATATATATCAATGGAGAAAAGGGTGTCCTCTATCGGTTCTTCTTCTAGTGAGAAGACCGATTCAAGGTTGTCCTCCATGTAGAGATAGACCTATCTCCTCAAAGCGGTGAACAGAGACCTTCGACTTCTTGGATTGAGGATAAGTTTTGGCAAACTGGCCAGGCTTTTTGTAGATGAAGCAGCCATTATTATTTTTCTTGTAGTTGGATGGGCTCCTTTGTCTAAAATACCTGGTTCGCCAGGTAACCCTGCTCCTAAATTCGAGAGGCTTTGGCATCTTAAACCTCATAAACAAAATCTATATCTTCGATCTTGTCTTGCAGCAAGAGAAGGATCAGTCGGACTTGATGATAAAGTCATCTTTTCTGCAGGCTCGGTTGAGGGCTGGATTATTCTTGACGATCTGCTACAGTATCTGGAAGATGGCCTTCCTGATATAACCTATCTATGGGGTGGTTATAGACTTGAACTTCTCCTCCACATTCGTCATCGTATAGTTTGCTAGCATCATCGGCAGTGATTATACGAAGGCTTTCTTTAGGCTAGGATCCCCGCCTAAATCAAAGTAGATCTTTTCCATCCTCCAAAAGTGTATATCGATGATGCTTCTGTCGAATGATAGGCACTTCATCTCGAAGAGCTGTCACCAGAGCTTCTCTTATCTCTAGACTGCATCTCTGCAAATACCTCATGCAAGATCCTGATGTTGAAGGCAAAGTCCTGGGACCTCAGATAGATGTTCTTATAGGAAATCCCAAGAGCATTCCACCAGTCTCTAAGTATGCCGGAGAATCTGGATGTGAACTCTGAGAGTATCATGTATTTCTCCCGCTCGGTTAGATTCTTCATTTCCATCCAAGTGTAGAATTCCTGGATCCACTAGGGCCAGGCTGAAATCTTGACGTCGTCGAGAGTGAGGTGTGAAATCCGGTCCCCACTATTTTTCTTGCCGGTGTACCTGGATCTGGCCTTTTTTTTGGGATTGGACAGCCTAAACAAGATATATAATCCACATCTATCCCTCTACCTAACCCTTACTCTGCCTTTGTTAGAAAAGCTTTTAATTGATGGATGCAGATTGATTCCCTGCATCAGAATAGGTCAGAAGGAGTTAAGGAATACTTTGCTTCCACAACCCTTGACCAACATGTCCTTACGACTCTAGATGACCATTTCATCACTTTTCAAATGCCAAAAAACTTCCGACAATAGTGGAGAAACCAAGGTTATACCCGTATCCATTTTGTCACTATTCGTGTTGCATTGACTGATGTCCCGGCTTTTGACAGAATATTTTTCATCTATTTAATGGGAAATTGCATGTTTTTAAGCAACCAAGGTTGCATTTACTACTGGTGTTTTGTGTTTCAGGGTAAGGATCTAACCAAAGGGAAAGACTTAAAAAATTAGCAGAAAATACTTCTGACAGTCAAAATGGTAAACCGTCAGTTTTGCAATGGACTACCAACTCAACCGTCAGATCGAGGCAGAACTCATGAATTCTGAAAACCCAGCGATGGACCATATGGTGGACTGTCAATTTTGCGACGGCCCACCACATTGGCCGTCAGTGCTCAACAGAACCAGGCATTTTGAAATGCTCAGCAACGGCAAACATGGTAGACCGTCGATCTTGTGATGGATCACCACTCCTGCCGTCAGGATTATCCAGAACCTAACTCTCCCGCTCCATCAGTGATGGTCAAGATGGTGGACCGTCAGTTTTATGATGGACCACCATGTGGACCATCAGTATTATCCAGAAAGTCACCCTCCAAGATCAGCAGCGACGAACTAAATAGTGGACCATCAGACTTGTGAAGGACCACCACTTTGTCCGTCATTTTGGACGCGGATTTTTTGTTATTTGAATTTTAACTTATTTTTACCTGGGAACATATAAATATCCAGTTTTAGGTTTTATTAGGGATATTCTATCCATCTTTTATTTTTACTAGGTTTTCCATACTTACAATATATTGTTACACAGTTTTTCTCTAAGATTCATTGGAGATTGGTGGATCTAGATTCCTTTATCATATTTTCTATTGACGATTGAAGAAAAAAAATTGTGAATTTTCTAGTTAAACTTTGAATTAATTTATGATTAACACAATGGTTTCTCCTCTTTCATGGGTAGAAATGTGCGGGTAAGCTCCCATAACTAAGGTTATGGGAGCCTTGATGTAAATAGTTTATTAGGGGTTGTGAATCTATTAGATTCCCATGATTAATTGATATTGCATAAACCCTTATTCACTTTAATGACTTTTCTTGGTTTAAAACTTGAAAAGTGAGCCCAAGAACAACACTTGTTCGAATAGAAAAGTGTTTGCTGGAAAAAAAAGGGTTTACATAAATCTAAAGGCCTTAACCTTTGGATAGAGGGTAGATGCCTTAACCAGATCAACCCATGTAAGAATATAGTTGAATTAATAATATGTTCCTTATGTTTGAAAGAATTAAGGGATAAGCTACTCATTTGGGTTGAGAAACTAATGGGTAAACTATAGAATTCAATTAATCTTGCAATTAGAATTGTTCATTGGGAACTCAAAATAGTTCACAGCCCTAGCTGCTTAAGCATCTCGGTAAAAATAAATCTAGTTTAACTTCTCTCATTGAATTACTATTAGCAATATAACCTACAGTTGGATTACTTTCTATGACAAACAATTGAATATAATTAATAAATTAAAATACCCGTCTATTCTAGAACCTTCGATCAACAGTCTAGTAACAACCACAATACTTAGTGAGCAAAGTATTCCCTGTGGGGTTCGACACCCAACCCAGTTGGGTTCTATATTTTATAGTTACCACTTACACTCTCTAACGAGAGTTGTAATTTGTGCGTATCAAATTTTGGCAATGTTGTCTTTCCCTAAAGGGGCAATTTCTATTTATATTCTGATTCACTGGTGCATCCACATTCTCTTCCCGCCTTGGGTTGACAGGGTATTAAAAATCATCATCTCCCAAATCATCATCATCAGGATTAGTATGACGTGCCTGCTAGCCATCATTTTGCTGATTTATTTAAGCTCTAGCCAGAGAGACTAGTCTTTCAGCCTCTTGGGGGTCTGCCATTCTTCCAATTAACTGTGGTTCCAGATATACTGGTAATACTGGTGTACCTAATCTCTGTGTAAATGGTATACACACTAACTACCCTGCATGGAACAAAAACAACAAACAAAAATAAAAGTTGGGAAACTTGACAACAGGTCAATTAACAAATACAAACTTAATTGACAATCGTATTCCCCGGCAACAGTGCCAAAATTTGATATTCCCAAATTACTACTCTCGTTAGAGAGTATGAGTGGTTGCTTTCAAATATAGAACCCAACTGGGTTGGGTGTCGAATCCCACAGAGAATACAGTGCTCACTAAGTATTGTGGTTATTACTAGACTGTTGATTGAAGGTTCTGGAATAAAGTGGTATTTTAATTTATCAATTATATTCAAATGTTAGTCACATAAATTAATCCAACTATAGGTTATATTTCTAATAGTAATTCAATGAGAGAAGTTAAACTAGAGTTATGGTTACCAAGAGGCTTAAGCAGCTAGGGATGTGAACTATTTTGAATTCCCAATGAACAATTCTAATTGCAAGATTAATTGAATTCTATGGTTTAGCCATTAGTTTCTCAACCTAAATGAGTAGCTTATCCCTTAATTCTTTCAAACTTAACGAACATATTATTAATTCAACTATATTCGCACATGGGTTGATCCGGTTAAGGCATTTACCCTCTATCCAAAGGTTAAGGACTTTAGATTTATGTAATCTTTTCTTTTCCCAACAAACACTATTCTATTCAAATAAGCGTTGTTCTTGGGCTCACTTTTCAAGTTTGCAACCAATAAAAGTCATTAAAGTGAACAAGGGTTTATGCAATATCAATTTATCGTGGAAATCTAATAGATTCACTACCCCCAATTAACTATTCACATCAAGGCTCCCATAACCCTAGTTATGGGAGCTTAGCCGCATATTTCCACCCAAGAAAGAGATGAAACCATTTTGATAATCATAAATTAATTCAAAGTTTACTTAGAAAAGTCACAATTGTTGTTCTTCAATCTTTAATAGAAAATATGATAAAGGAATCTAGATCCACCAATCTCCAATGAATCTTAGAGAAAAACTATGTAATAATGTATTTTTAGTATTGGAAACCTAGTAAACATAAAAAATGGATAAAATATCCTTAATAAAACCTAAAATTGGGTATTTATATGTTCCCAGGTAAAAAGAAGTTAAAATTCAAATAACACAAAATCCGCATCCAAAATGATGGCCAAAGTGGTGGTCCGTTGCAAGTATGACGGTCCTCCATTTGGTTCATCGCTATTGATCCTGGAGGGTCAATTTCTAGATAAGACTGACGGTCTAAATGGTGGTCCATCATAAAACTGACGGTCCACCATCTTGACCATCGCTGATGGTGCTGGAGAGTTAGGTTCTAGATAATCCTGATGGCTGGAGTGGTGATCCATCGCAAGATCGATAGTCCACCATGTTGGCCATCGCTAAGCATTTCAATATGCCTGGTTCTGCTGAGTGATGACGGCCAAAGTAATGGTCCGTCGCTAAACTGACGGTCCACCACATGGTCCGTCGCTGGGTCTTAGAATTCATGAGTTCTTCCTTAATCTGATGATTGAGTTGGTGGTCCATTGCAAAATTGAGGGTCCACCATTTTGACTATCAGAAGTATTTTTTTAATAATTTTCTGAGTCTTTTCCTTCGGTGAACTCCTTACCCTCAAAAAATAAAAACTACTATTAAATGCAACCTGATGTGTGAGCAATTGCGAACACATTTAAGGACTTTAACCTAGAATAATTGCAAAGTCTTAAGCAAATTTTGTTGTTTTTTTTATTATTTTTATTTTTTTAATGCAGATACTAGTGATCAGGGAGGAACCCAAAGAAAAGAAAAATAAATCAGTTGAAATCTGGTGCAAATGAGCTAAAGTGTAGCTGATGCCATTTCTGAAGTGCCGTCAGACATATGACAGGCTGTCAAAGTAGCCGTCAAGCTTAGACAAAACTTGAGGAGTTGATATGAAATGTGACGACGTTTCGCCAGCGCCGTCAAACATGGGACAGGCTGTCAAAGTGGCCGTCAACCTGAGGCAGATTATGCTGATTTCCAGTAAGGATGTGATGACATTTTTCACGGGCTGTCACATATTTGACACCCCATCAGATTTGCTGTCAGAAAAATCAGAAGTTAGTAATTCACTGGAAACTTTGACGACATCCTGCACACGCCATCATACGTATGACGCGCCATCAAGAATGTCGTCACCTATTCTGAAAAAAATCATAAATTTTAATTTTATTTCCTTATTTAGGGTTGACTATTTAAAGACCTGTAGGAGGGATCAGACAATTAACTCGGAGGGTGGCACGCAAAATTGCTTCATTTTTTTCATCAGATATTTTTCTTGTTCTCTTTCCAAACACTTTCCAACTATTATGGGTTTCCATCTTGTGAATGAATTGAAGAAATACTTATTGGGTTTCATCCATCAATAAGTTTATCCATATTACCATGAATTCAACTTGTTATTTCATTTACCAAATCAAGATCGGGTAATTCTATTAGCCCAAGTTATGGGATCCATGGATTAGGGTTTGATATGATGCTAGATATTTAAAGGATTCAAAGAGTAGTAGGACATCTTGAAATTCTGTTGCTTTAACTTGAATCTATTGGTTGTAAACAATAGGTTATGCCTTAGGCTTATTTGCTTTTAACTGAGAAATAAACTAGAGTACGTGAATTATCAACAGGGACTCGGAAGCTACCAACCTTCTATTTAATGATTGATGCCATAACAGGATTAATCTACCTGAGATAAAATCCTATTGTAAATAGATAAGTTATCTAAGTTCTAGAGAATTAGATAATAAATTATCTAGTGAGGTCGAGAGATAAGTCAGATAGTATCATCGTCAGGGATATTCTGTTGTTTCTACTTACTTCAAGAGTCTTAAGCATTACCTAGTATCTGTCAATTCCCAAAACCCATGGTGAACATAACTCTGTTCTCCCATTTATCTTGGTTACAAACACAAAAATATTGAAAGTGACAATTGACTCTCTGTGAATCTTAAACGCCCATTTTTGGAAACAGTAAACTACTAGTAAAGTATTTCATAAACAAATCGAAATTCACACCCTATTCCCTGTGGGATTCAACCCTAACCTAGTTGGGTTTTATATTGACAATGGTCGCTTACACCCATTCAAGAGTGTAGTTTGAGCGTTATCAAAAATGGCGCCGTTGTCGGGGGATACGATTGTGGACTGAAAGTTTGTGTGCGAAAATTTGTTGATAGTTAAGTTTTCCAGATTTATGTTCGGTTTTTGTTTTTGTTTATTTGTAGGATCTTTATTGGTTAAGCCAAGCACTACTCAATCCGGAACCCCACCGCATAAGCAAAATGGAAGAACAACCGTTGCGGTATGTGGTTGATGATGATGACGATGTGGATGGATCAGGTGCAACGGGTGCGATCATTCCACCTCCGTTGGCACCTGGAGCAAAGTTCAATATTATAAGCACTATGATCCAACTCCTGAATCAGAAGGGGTTGTTTGGAGGCCTTCCTGGGGATGACCCCAACCTGCATCTGGTAAATTTTGTTACCATTTGCCAATCCTTTGATATCCCGGGGGTAGCCAAAGCTCTATCCAGTTGAGTTTGTTCCCATTGTCTCTGTCTAGAGGGGTAACATTGTGGCTAAATGAGTTGACGCCTGACTCTGTAACCAAATGGAGGCAATTGAGAGGAGCTTTCCTAAAAAGGTTCTTTTCATCTTCCAGGAAGGTACAAATGAGGGATGATATCAACAATTTTAGACAGCTCCCAAATGAAGATTTACATGAAACTTGGGAGAGGTTCAAGAAGAAGCTGACACAGTGTCTGAACCATAACATGACAGACATACATTTAATGGAGACTTTGTATAGAGCTTTTAACTCTGTGATAAAGCCAGTGGTAGATAACGTTGTTGGTAGGTCATTTGTTGCTTTGTCATTTCATGATGTTGTTGATATGTTGAATATGATGACCAAACTAAGTAGGGATTGGTACACCAGCGATTCTGTGGTGGCAAGTCCAACTATTCGTATTTGAATGAATGATTAACAGTGCAGAAGAGATGAGGAAAAGGATCAAGATATGGCCCATCTAAAAACTCAAATGGACCTACTCACCAAGAATTTATTATCAGGAAGGACAAAAAAGATAAAGGCTGTAACGATTAGGGACCGGGTTAATATGGAGCCTAAAGAAGAAGCCAACTATGTTACTAATCAGGGGGGTTTCCGAGGAAATAGCCACGGGAATCAAGGTTGGAACGGTTATGACAATCCTAATCATAGAGAAAGGGAGCAAGAAAACTGGAGAAGCAGCAATGACAGAAGTGGGTTGTATGTTCGTGCTGGAAATCAATAAGCTATTACACCTAGATCGGGAAAGTGGTATATGGAGGATATGATGAAAGAACTGTTGAAAGGAGTAGAGGCTACCAACGTAGGAGTAACTAGTATGAGGAGTGAATTTTCCACTATGAGTCAGTTAGTTAGTTCACATTCAACTTATATCTAGCAGTTAGAGCAACAGATGAGTCAAATTTCCTCAACACTAAACCACGGAAGAATTTGTACTTTAATTAATCAAATGGTTCAGGATCAGAAGACAGACGGTTCATGTCTAGCAATTACCACTAGGAGTGGTATGATTTTATCTGGCCCTTCTGCAGGTAAATCTTTGAACAATGAGAAAGTTGCAGAGGAACCAACAGAACAACACCCAGAGGAGTCTGAGAAGTCGAATAGCTCTGTTGATATATCGAACAAGGAAAAGAAAGAGGAAGTGGTGTTGAAACCCATCCTAAGGCCACCACCTCCCTTTCTTTAACGATTAAGAAAGAAGGCAGAGGATACAAAATTCAGCAAATTCATGGCAATGCTCAAGCAATTGGCAATAAATGTGCCTTTGATCGAAGCACTTGAGTAGATGCCAGGATATGCAAAATTTATGAAATACCTTGTTACCAAGAAACGAGAAGTGAGTTGCAAACTGGAAGCAGACCTCCACCGTTGAAGCGCTATTTCCACCAGGACCTTGATGCAGAAGAAGTCGAATCCAGGTGCAGTCACCATTCCCTACATAATTGGAACCATGGAATTCACTAAAGCACTGTGTGATTTTGGAGCAAGTGTTAACCTGATGCCATTGACTATTTATAAAAAGTTGGGTCTAGGGAATCCCACACCTACCAACATGAGACTGGTGATGGAAGATAGGTCAGTAAAGCAACCTGTTGGCATTCTGTATAATGTGTTGGTAAAGTTCTCAATTTCATATTCCCCGTAGACTTCATCATTTTAGACTTCGAGGTGCCCATAATCTTGGGTTGACCTTTTCTTGCAACTGGAAGTGTGTTGATCTATTTGAGAGTAAATGAGCTCTTATTCAGGGTGAACGATAAAGTGGTGCAGTTTGATATGGGAAAATCAATGAAACAACATGAGGAAATAAGTGTGTTCTCAGTAGTTGATGTGTATTTTGAGGACGAACAGGATGTGCTCAGAACTGAAGAGTTTGTTATCGAGCCTTTAGTTGCGGTTGTGATGAACTATGATAGTGAAGGCATTAAGGAGTATGAAGAGACAGTTTGTTCCCTGACTGTCCTGGGATCGTATTCTTATTCTCCTAAAAAGTTGGACCTTGACCTGACTAATCAACCAACACCACCAGCCAAACTATCTATTGAAGAACCTCCGATGTTGGAATTAAAAGAGATGCCTGGTCACTTACGATATGTGTTTCTAGGGAAAGGGATCATGCTACCTGTTATTATTGCAGATGATTTAGAAGAACAACAGGTAAATGCACTTATTTTAGTACTTCAGAGGCACAAGAGAGCAATCGGATAGACCATCGCAGATGTTATTCGTATTCCACCTGGCATCTGTACGCATAAAATCTAACTAGATGAAGATTGTACTCCTACCATTGAGCATCAGCACCGTCTTAACCCACTAATGTAGGAAGTGGTTAAAAAGAAGATTATTAAATGGTTGGATGCAGGAGTAGTTTACCCTATTTCTGACGGCAAATGGGTGAGTCCAGTTTAATGCGTGCCCAAAAAAGGGGGTATGACGGTGGTTGATAATAAAAAGAATGAGCTGATTCTACTCAGACCAGTAACCAGGTGGAGAGTCTTCATGGATTACCATAAGTTAAACTCTTGGACTCTTAAGGACCACTTCCTAATGCCCTTTATGGACCAAATGCTTGATCGATTGGCTGGTAGGGGTGGTATTGCTTCTTGGATGGTTATTCTGGATACAACCAAATCTATATTTCTCCGGAAGATTAAGAGAAGATGGCATTCACATGCCCATATGGCACATTTGCATTTAAGAGGATGCCCTTTGGGCTATGCAATGCACCCGCCACTTTTCAACGATGCATGATGTCTATCTTTTCTTACATGGTGGAAGACACCATAGAGGTATTCATGGATGAATTCTCTATGGTAGGTGATTCATTTGAAACGTGTCTGGAGAATCTGAATGTGGCTTTGCAGAGATGCGTTGAATTTAATCTAGTGTTTAACTGGAAAAAATGTCATTTTATGGTAAAGGAGGGTATCGTTCTTGGGCACAAAATTTCCAAAAAAGGGATTGAAGTTAATCGAGCAAAGGTAGAAGTTATCGAGAAATTATTGCCTCCCATTTTAGTAAAGGGAGTGTGTAGTTTTCTTGGTTGTGCAGAATTCTATCGGAGATTCATAAAAGACTTATCAAAAGTTGTAAATTCACTTTGTAAGCTGTTGGAGAAAGAAGTGAAATTCCTCTTTGATGACGAATGCTTGAAGGCACTTGAGTGCCTTAAAAAGAAGCTGATTAAGGCCCCTATTGTTATTGCACCTGACTGGGCAAAACCATTTAAAATAATGTATGATGCAAGTGGTGCGTGCTGGGAGCTGTATTGGGACAGAAGAGGGATAAATTGTTTCACCCAATATATTATGCTTGCAAAGTACTGAATGGAGCACAAAAGAATTACACAGTAACCGAACAGGAACTGCTAGCTGTGGTGTATGCTTTCGAGAAATTTAAATCTTATCTGCTTGGGACTAAAATGGTAGTCCATACTGACCATGCTGCCCTGCGGTACTTGATGGACAAGAAGGATGCTAAACCAAGGCTTATTAGATGGGTGTTGGTACAGCAAGAGTTTGATTTCAAAGTAAAATATAGGAAAGGTTGTGAAAACTAGGTTGCAGATCATTTATCTAGATTGGAAGGTGAACAGGAAGCTGATGATGAAACAAAGATAAATGATGTGTTTCCTGATGAGGAGATCCTGGCAACTGATGTGGAAACATTGCCCTGGTATGCGTATTTTGCAAACTACATTGTGAGTGACATCCTCCCAGAAAATCTTTCGTTCCACCAAAGGAAGAAGTTCTTGCATAATGTAACACACTACTTCTGGGATGAGCCTTATCTTTTTCGACGATGTGCAGACAATATGATACGAAGTTGCGTTCCTGAAGTAGATGTACTGTGCATACTGGAAGCATGTCATGCTTCCCCAGTTAGGGGTCACCATACAGGTGACCGAACGGCCAGGAAGGTGTTACAGAATGGCTATTATTGGCCAATATTATTTAAAGATGCCCATAAATTTGTGCAAAAATATGACCTATGTCATAGGTAGGGGTCCATATCTAAAAGGCATGAAATCCTTTGACTAAGATACCTGAAGTAGAATTATTTGATGTCTGGGGCATTGACTCCATGGGTCCGTTTGTAAGTTCTTACGGAATGAAGTATACTTTGGTTGTTTTTGACTATGTTTCTAAATGGGTCAAAGATGTTTCTTTGTCTGATAATGAGGGAAAGAGAGTCGTTACTTTTCTCAAAAAGAACATCTTCTCTCGCTTTGGAGTACCACGCACTATCATCAGCGATGGAGGATCTAACTTTTGCATAAACTATTTTGAGCTGCTCTGGCAAAATATGGAGTAAAATAGCACAGAGTGGCTACTTCGTACCACCCATAAACCAGTGTGCAAGTGGAGGTGTCGAATTGTGAAGTTAAGTCCATCCTATCCAAGATGGTGAATGCTAGCCAAAAAAACTGGTCTCAAAAACTTGATGATGCCTTGTGGACATACCGAACTGCTTTCAGGACACCTATTGGCATGTCACCATTTCAACTGGTCTATGGAAAAGCATGTTATTTGCTAATAGATATGGAACACAAAGCTTTATGGGAGCTCAAGAGGTTGAATTTGAATTGGAAAGAAGCAGCAGAAATAAGACTAGGGCAACTGAATGAGATGGATGAATTCCATCTCAGGGTATATGAACGAGTAGATTTGTATAAAGAGAATATAAAAAAGTACCATGACTGGAAAATAAAGAAATGAGAGTTCAAAAAAGGGGACTTGGTGCTTCTGTTTAATTCCAGAATCAAATTGTTCCCAGGGAAGCTGAAATCTAAGTGGTCAAGTCCTTTTAAGGTAAATGAAGTCCACTCATCTGGAGTAGTGGATCTCGAAAATGAAGATGGTAGTACATTCAAGGTAAATGGGCAACGGGTCAAGCTTTACATTGGCCTAAAAGAATCAGTGAAAAGCATCACCATTATCTGTCTCGATGAAGTCTGAGGTAACGAGACACATGATTCATGCCGCGATATTAAATCAAGCGCTGCATGGGAGGTAACCCATGATCCCTGAGAACAACCCAGTACAGGTATACCCTAACTCTTAAGCTAGTTTTTTCTTTATTTCTAAGTTGAGGGTGGTTGGTATTTTGCTGTTGTAACATAGTTTTTGGTAAAAAAAAAAAAGGCAGTGACATGTCTTGCTCAACGTTTAACCATCCTTCCAATGTCTTGCTTCATAAACTGCGTGGATTACATTTACTTGTGACCATTGTGAATCTTGTTGTGGCATTAATTATAGCTGCTTGATGATCATTACTGAATAATTGCATGAACTAGATAAGTGGTGATATATGATATACTTGTGTGCCAGGTGTGTGCAAGCTATTACTTATTTCCCTCTGTATGCTAAAGCCAGAACTTGCCTGGTCTTGCCATGGTCTTAGGATAGGAGTCAGGACAGGATCATAGGCCGTCATTGATTAATTCACTTTTAGCCTAAATATCCTCCCCTGTATGCATAACACCCTTTTGATCCTTGTTTAGAGCCTAGCTTAACCATTTCTTTTGTCTGACACCTTTCATCTTCCTATTTATACCATTATAAACATATTTACCCCTAGGTTTCCTTGGACACTGAGCACCTTGATCTAGGCAAACAGCCTAAGTTGAGGGTGGCTATCATGGGGGTGCATGGTGTAAGATGAGGAGTATGAAGAAGGGTGGAATAAAAGAGAATGAACTAAAGTTGGGTGCTAATAATGCAAAAAAATTAAAAAAAAAAAGAGTTGTTGCAACACCCAACTTGAATATGGATAATCCAGAGAAGAAGAAAAATGAAAGAGGATAATTAGTGAGTCCAAGAAAGAAGTGTAGTGTCAAGGAGGCATAGTCACTCTAAATAACTTTGAATTTCATACCATCCCCAAACCACATTAAAAGCCTAAAAGAAGTCCTATAGTGATCCTGACTGGCCTATCTGAGGTCTGGTAACAAAAATAAGGGCGAGTCTATGGTACTTAGCATACATTGACTGGAACTTTCTTATGAGAGTGAGAGTCTGGTGATAACCCCCAATTTGTATGGTTGGATTTCTCGTATGAGGAGAGGGGGATTTCTTTGTTGTGAGGGAACACGGGTATCTTCACTAGCTACTCGCTTGTTTAGACAATGTGGTATTGATATGTGAATGGTTATTATGGCCAAGGTTGATGCTGCCGCTTGATTCCTTTTTGTTACAGTACTATTTTCAATGAATTGCACATTGGTTTTACATTGAAAGGATAACTTTGTGTTGAACTATGCGTGCTAAATATGCTATGTGTTTAGATTTAGTTGCTTGAGGACAAGTAATTGCTTTAAGTTGAGGGTGTTGATGTGTGCGCAATTGCGAACACATTTAAGACCTTTAACCTAGAATAATTGCAAAGTCTTAAGCAACTTTTGTTGTTTTTTTTATTGTTTTTATTATTTTAATGCAGATACTAGTGATCGGGGAGGAACCCAAAGAAAAGAAAAATAAATCAGCTGAAATCTGGTGCAAATGAGCTAAAGTGTAGCTGACGCCATTTCTAAAGCGTCGTCAGACATATGACAGGCTGTCAAAGTAGTCGTAAAGCTTAGACAGAATTTGAGGAGTTGAGATGAAATGTGATGACATTTCACCAGCGTCGTCAAACATGGGACAGGCTGTCAAAGTGGCCGTCAACCTGAGGCAGATTATGCTAATTTCCAGTAAGGATGTGACGACATTTTTCATGGGTCGTCACATATTTGACACGCCGTTAGATTTGCCGTTAGAAAAATCAAAAGATAGTAATTCACTGGAAACTTTGACGACATCCTGCACACGCCATCAGACGTCTGACGCGCCCTCAAGAATGCCATCACCTATTTCGAAGAAAATCATAAATTTTAATTTTATTTCCTTATTTAGGGTTGACTATTTAAAGACCAGTAGGGGAGATCAGACAATTAACTCAGAGGGTGGCATGCAAATTTGCTTCATCTTTTTCATTAGATATTTTTCTTGTTTTCTTTCCAAACACTTACCAACTCTTGTGGGTTTCCATCTTGTGATTGAATTGAAGAAATACTTATTGGGTTTCATCCATCATTAAGTTTATCCATATTACCATGAATTTAACTTGTTATTTCGTTCATCAAATCATGAGCGGCTAATTCTATTAGCCCGAGTTATGGGATCCATGGATTAGGGTTTGATATGATGCTAGGTATTTTAAGGATTCAAAGAGTAGTAGGACATCTTGAAATTCTATTTCTTTAACTTGAATCTATTGGTTACAAACAATAGGTTATGCCTTAGGCTTATTTGCTTTTAACAGAGAAATAAACTAGAGGACGTGAATTATCAATAGGGACTCGGAAGCTACCAACCTTCTATTTAATGATTGATGTCGTAACTGGATTAATCTACCTGAGATAAAATCCTATTGGAAATAGATAATTTATCTAAGTTTGAGAGAATTAGATAATAAATTGTCGGGTGAGGTTGAGAGATATGTCAGATAGTATCGTCATCAAGGATATTCTGTTGTTTCTACTTACTTCAAGAGTCTTAACCATTACCTAGTATCTGTCAATTCCCAAAACCCATGGTGAACATAACTCTGGTCTCCCATTTATCTTGGTTACAAACACTAAAATATTGAAAGTGACAATTGACTCTCTGTGAAACTTAAACCCCCATATTCAGAAATAGTAAACTACCAGTAAAGTATTTCGTAAACAAATCGAAGTTCACACCCTATTCCCTGTGGGATTCGACCCCAACCTAGCTGGGTTTTATATTGACAATGATCGCTTACACCCATTCAAGAGTGTAGTTTGAGCGTTATCAAACCTTGGTTGCTTGAAAACATGCAATTTCCCATGAAAAAAATGAAAAATATTCCGTCAAAAGCCAGAATATCAACACCCTTAACTTAAGATAATTGCTTGTCCTTAAGCAACTCGGTATCAAATTACAAATACGAATAATATAATGACGGGCATTTTCCACTGAACCAATTCTCACACAACCATTCACTTTTCATCCAAATCGTATTGTTTAACATGTCAACGTCTATAACCGTCATTGTTTCAAATTCAATTCATCTGCACAACATGGATACAAGTATCTATAGAGATGAACTATATTAAGTATGACTTAAGTTGCCCTCACAGTCAAGGAGATCCACCTCTCAATATATTTTGTGGATACAAATGACAACCTTCTCAATCATCAAAAAAGTTGCAAACATAGCACATACACCCATAAGCTTTCCCTTATCATCCAATGCCCCCTTATAGCTGAGTTCCAAGATCAAACAGGTCTTTTCTAGTCCAGTTCTGAGGTATCAGGCTAGGTTAGGAGAAAATTTTGGGCAAATATGACTAAAACCATGCTTTAACTTTCTTTTCCTACAAAATACGACTTCTTACCAAGGCCATTGCTTTGTAAGCTCACTTACCCTTTTCTCATTCATTCATGCTTTACCATATTAGACCCCTTTATATATATATATATATATATATATACAAGCATAAACCACCCTCAACTTAGGTTGATGCCATAAGTCAAAGTGCACAATGACTTAACTAGACCAAGGCCAAATGCTCTAAATCAAATTCTAGACGAACTTTCCATTAGGCTATTAACAGTCCTACAATAGCCACCCTCAACTTAGGTGTTTTGCCTAAGTTTAGGTGCACATTTCCCATTACTAGGCAAGGGCCAGATCTAGGCATCAACAGATGAAAGAGACTTAACTAGAATATTTGGTGGTGATAAAAAAATTAACAAAGGCTCAATGAAAGGTTCAAAAATGGAAAGTTATTTTTGGTGGGGAAAAGTATTTTGGCTAAATGCACTAAAAGAACAAGGTGTCCTGACAACACTTCTTATCCCATCAACTATAGAAGAGCATCAATTGAAACAGGCAAGTTCTAGGTAATATACTATGTAAGAACTAATATAAATACTCACACACAGTGGCAACTGAGTCACACCCATTCTATTGTTCTTAGATTTGCATCACATATCATGTGTATTTACAGGTTAATGACAATTATAGATTCACTAATAGTTGATCACATATTCTAGGAGACAAAAGTAAATAGTGTACACACCTAATTTTGTCCCTCCCAAAAACCCAATTCATCTATTTTTACCTTGTGTTGTCATACACTCTCGCCCACGTGATTATCCCTCCACAAAATGAACAAAACAACAACCCTTAACAAATTTTACCTTATTTTAATCCTATCCTAACAACCTTTCCAATTAAAAGTGGATACCTCACACCTCACCACCCCATACACCTACCCTACCCCTAACCCATCGCCCCACTCACGTGTCCCACACATCAACCCACAAGAGGGGAACCTTCTAGGAAATACACCGGGTAGGACCCATCACTAATTAGTATCTTTTCCATTTGTGGGTATACATATAGATCATCATCTTCATCGAAGGGGGAAGAGGCATACACTCCCATTTTCTTTTCAATTGCGAAAAAAAACAAAAAACTTCACTAACCAACGGACAGAAATAATACACAGATCTCACAAAATTCCCACAAGAACTTCATTTTTTCTCCATTCACGAAAACCACCATACACACTAACTTCATCATCAACACATTTCATTAACACATACACAGACTACCAAAACACCAAGGGGTAAAGATCATTCAAAAGTAGAGATCCATTTTTACTTTTCTTCTTCCTCACGACACACACACAACTACACGAAAAATAGAGTTGATCAAAAAATGAGAGAGAGAAAATAGAGAATCAGCTGAACGAAAGGGATCTAAGCCGTCTGGTCTTGAATTTTCCAGCAAATTTCTTCTCGAAATTGTCTATATCTCATCGGTTCAGCCATCACAGCACCAAAATCCCTCTGTTTGGTTTGTTTCGGTGAGATTTTGCCTGAAACACGAAGGAAAATACCCTCAAGACGCGGTCGCTGCTTTAATTCATTGGCGAAACCACCATCAAATAGTATATCTCTCTTCTTTGACTATTCCATTTTCACATTATCGAGTTGGTTTCGAGTTGAGTTCGTTGTTGGTTCGAGATTTGTGTGGTTTCGGTTGTGGCTCATCAATTTGATTATTTTGGTTGTTTTTTATTTGTGGTTCGACTCCGGAATTTCTCCTCGTTCAATCTGATTTCATAAATTGCTGTAAAAATCTCCACATTAAGGTTCATCTTTTATCTTATTCTAGTTCTCCACTAATTCTTTATTTTTGGTATGTGATTGATTATTATCGTCTCAATTTTCTCTTATTTTGGATGTGATGTAAATGATTAATGTGGAATTATTTGGTGGTGGATTGTATATTGAAATGCGTTAATCATGTGGTTGAGAATGGATTTGGTGCAGGAATGGAGAAATTAATAAAAGTTGAATGTAGATTAATTTTGGTATGTTGTCATTTCATTTAATTCGGAATAAGCACGTACGTGATAGATTCATGATATGTTGGAATGAATAGGCAAAGTTTAGATTCGGGTAGGCAAATTTAGGAATAACGATTTGTTGGAATGTCTTAATATGTAAGTGAATGGTTCGTTCTACTTTATCGCACGAAAAGTTTAAATTGTACTCATTTGGCCGGGGAATGCCCCGAAGGATTTGTATCGATTCATCCGGGGAATTCCCTGAAGGAGCATGTACGCAAAGGAGGCTCGTGATTAAGGCCCGGAACATCGGGTGGATTTTAGCTTAGGATTAGTTTAGAATAGAATAGGTTTTATATTTCAGCACCTCTTTTATTTTGGATTGTATAATTTGGACTGAACACTATTTTGTTTTTTTTTACATTTGTGTGATTTAATTATTTTATGTGTTTCGTGTGATTTATACATTTGTAATGTCAAATTAGTCGATATGATCCACCAAGTGACCATGGTCAAACCATGGGACCGACGGGTGCCTAACACCTTCCCCTCGGTCAACAGAATTCCTTAACCGAAAGCTCTGTTCGCAAATCAGTTTAAAGAGTCAAATCATTTTGAAAAGGATCTTTCAAAGGTGACTTGGCACATCAAATTATGTCAAGTGGCGACTCTGAACATAAATATAAATAATCCTTTTCGAAACAAATTATCTATATTTTGTCACTTTAATAATAAAAACCCTTTCGAAACTTAAAATCAATTTTTTTTTGGAGTTAAAAAAGGGGTGTGACAGCTCTGGCGACTCTACTGGGGACTTTTCAGAATTTGATCTAATTTTTGGAGTTGTATCGGCTTAGTTTGGCACTAAAGGTGTATATACATTTTGTTTGTGTTGTTTTGTGTTATTTTTTATCATTGTTGAGTGCCTACGTGCTCTTTGTTTAAAGTTTTATCTTATGTGTTACTGCTTTATATCTGGCATCATGTGCATAACCTGAGTCATTCTTTCTGCAACAAGTCCGTAGTACACGTGTTGTACACGACCTCTAGTTGAGTCACCCTTATCTTAGGAGGAGGAGCCATCGGTGTTATGGAGTGGGTGAAAAGCTCTCGCAGCCACTATCGACCATACTCTCTCCCGAACAGCTTTGTTAGTAAACCCCAGTGTAGGTCAGCTTTTAGGTCATGTTAGCATCATATTGTGACCTAGAAGGACCTACGTGGCCCTTTGTAGGAGACTCACCTCTAAAGCATCCTACGTGCTAAATGTTGCATCTTTGAGGATAACGGGGCCATTTGACAAACTGATTTGGGTAAAAGCATGTGTTAGAAGTAAGGTGTCTAAGCAAGAATTTGTTGAAAAAAAAAGAAAAAAGAAGATAAGTGAGTCAAAAAAGTGTTTTGTAGTTTTTTTGAGTTCTTTATAACTTTTGTTTTTCACAATCAAAAAATCAAAAAGAGTTTTACCTTTTGCACTCATTTTCTCAAAAAAAACAAAACTCATCAAAAAGATTTTCCTTTTGTTTCTTTAGTAAGTGTTCATAATTCGAAAACTTCAAAAAAAAAATCAATAAGAGCATTTTATAAAAGGAAAATTCAAAAAAAAATGGTAGAAGTTTTGTATATTTTATAACGAAAATACCAAAGAAAAATCTTTCATAGTTGTTGGTGTCAGTTTTATGTGAAGTGTCTGATTAAAACCCTAGAAAAGATTTTTCTTTCATCGTCTATCTATAATCATGTCGCTCAAGTTAAGTTTTAGTTTGTTATTTAATCCTTAAGTGTCTAATCTGTACGAACTACGCAGCCCTGATTCTCCTCTCTCGGGAGTGAGATACGTAGTCAACCTATTGTTGGTTCGGGGATCTTATTTGAAAAATCCAAAAAGATTTTCTTCACTCTTTATTAGAGTAGGTGTCGTGTACTTCTTTAAAAGAAAACTGCAAAAAGATTTTCCTTTAATAGTTTCAAGTTTCATTTTCATATGAAATTCAACATCGAAAACCCAAAAAGATTTCTCTTTGATAATCATAGATGTCATTTTGTATAAAGATGTTAAAGCTGAAAAATTTAAAAAGATTTTCGTCAATTCTTTTGACAATTTGTTATTTTCTTTTCTTTTTAAAGTTTCAAGTAAAAGAATAAAAAGAAAAAAGAGTTTAATTGACCATTTTGGCAAGACTTCACGAACTACGCACACCTGATTCTCCTCTTTCGGGGGTGAGATACGTAGGCGCCCCTCTTAAGTTCGGTGACCTTTTCCCAAAAAAAAAAGGTTTTGAAAAAAAAAGTGTTGAATTCTAACGTATTTTCTATCTCTTGTTCAGTTAGTTTGAGGTGGTTGGTTTGTGGAATTTTGGCTGGTCCTCCATGTTGCACCAAGTCACAGAGAAGGTTATGGACAACAAGGATACCGAGTTTGTTGCCACTAATCAGATAGGGAGTTCGAGAAATGAGAATTTAGGAGCTAATAAAGAGATTCGAAAATTGAGGCAGCAAATGATAGAAATGCATCGAGCTTGGGCTAATGGGTTGCCGCCTCCTCCAATTCCCACTGTTAATCTGGAATATTTTTCTAGCTTGCCTCCCATGTCACATGCACAATTTCCCATTTTTATTGATATGGAACAACATGCATCAAGATCGACTCCGAGGCAACAATATCCAACCACTTCCAATGTTCATTTCCTCACTCCCCAATCCAAGACTACCACATACACGGCACCACCTGTTGTTCATGATTTTGTGGCTCCACCCCCACCTGAAGCTCCTACTTTTGGTGTTCATCCATAAGTTGTGCCTCCCTACTCTACAAGAGATCCTGCATTGGATATAACTGGGGATCAGTGTTACACTTCCGAGCCTACACTCAAGTTGACTAGTATTTACGGTGACACTCACCCGCCTGAATTTTCTCCTAACACTGAGAAGCCTGTTATGACAGAAGAACAAGAGGAAATTACCAGAAAATTAAGAAGTTTGGAACTTGCTATGAAGAACTTGCAAGGACTTGGGGGTTACAAAAGTGTCTCATATAAAGATCTGTGCATGTTTCCAGGAATTCATCTTCCTTTTGGTTTTAAAATGCTGAAGTTTGAGAAGTATCATGGACATGGAGATCCTATAGCACATTTGAGATGTTATTGCAACCAACTAACGGGAGTTGGGGGGAAGGATTAATTACTCATGGCATATTTTGGTGAGAGTCTTTTAGGCCTAGCTTCGGAATGGTTTGTTGACCAAGATATCGAAAAGTGGATTAGTTGGGATGACCTAGATAATGAATTTGTGCAACAATTCCAATACAATATGGAGTTGATTCCTGATGAGAAATCCCTAACTAACATGAAGAAAAAGAGTACTGAGACTTTCAGAGAGTATGCGATTAGATAGCGTGAACAAGCTGCTAGGGTGAAACTGTCAATGAAAGAAAGTAAGATAGTGGAGGTATTTATTCAAGCACAGGATGAAACATATTATCAACACTTGTTACCTGCATCAGGCAAGCCATTTATTGAGGTCCTCAAAATGGGGAAGATGATAGAGGATGGAATTAAGACCGGCTGCATTGTGAGTTTTGTAACATTAAAAGCGACTACTCAAGTAATTCAAAAAGGTTCAGGAAGTGTCGGAGGGAAGAAGTATGAGTAAGATGCATCTTCCATTGTAGTTGGACAACAGGCACGGGCAAGAGTACCACACCATTGTTACCCACACTCTCAAACCCAAGCTTATACCCAAGCCCCATAGAATCTTTCCCAAAATCCATTACACTGTATTCCCCCACCTACATATCTAATATACAATGCACAACCCTATGGTTGATTCCCAACTTACCCACCCTAGCGTGCGGCAACTCTGCCAAGTCATCCTCCAACTCCACATATATACCGAAGCCCTTTTAGGCCTGGTTTTCAATGTAATCCAAACAATGAAATGATACAGAAGTTGAGAGATAGTTTCACACCAATCGGAGAGTCATATGCTAGTTTATTCCAGAGATTAGTACAGCGGGGCCTGATCAATCCTCTCCTTGGGTATACTCCTGACCCGCATTCAAGAAGTTTTGATACTAATGTATGATGTGCATATCATTCTGATCTTCAGGGTCACAGTATTGAAGATTGTCGTTCTTTGAAAAGAGAAATAGAAAGGATGATTCAATACAAATTGATTATGGTGCAAAACATTGATAATGAGGAAAGCTCTAGTCATGCTGATATGCAAACCAGTGGCTAAGATGTCAGGCTGAGCAATTGAGAAGTCACCCTTCTCCCTACTAGGAAGAGGTTTGATAGCGTGTTTTGTTTTATTTTTTGTTATTTGAATTATTTCAGGGTTGTAGTTCGGGATCTATCTTGTTTTGTCCCTTTGTCGTTATGTTCAAACCCTTTAATCTCTCATTTTAATTAAATGGAGTGTCCATTTTTCCTTTGTGTTTTAAATTTGTGTTGTTTGTTTGTTTTCTTTACATAGCACATTTTATGTTGACTCTAGTGATATGACATGCTTGCGGAATTTTTAGCCAGATCTTAAAATCCAGTTTAAGCATGAACATTGAATCACAGGGTTAAAGTTAGAAAAAGAGAGCATCTGAGAAAATAGATAGAGTGCTGGGGCATTTGGTGATCAAGTTGAATCCTTCTTTGAAAATTAAGGCAATTATTTTGAGAATCGTGAGAATAACTTGGTCATCAATTGAAAGACATATCTCAATTAGGTCAAGTAGTGAATGTCCGATCCTATGTCAGAGGAACAGAAAGAAAATCAACTCAATGAAGTCATGAGTCCTTCAGCATGAGGAATGTACTACGAAAGTGGAGTTGTATGTTTGACAAGGGTAGAAGAAGAATTGGTACACATGCTCAGTTGAAGTTAGTATTGTTAAAGTATCACAAATGATCTTTATCTTTTATTTCATATTGCATGATATGTACTTATATTTTCAAGGATTGATACGATGAAGGCATTTCATTCTGCTATCCAAGCATTGTTTCATCCTTTATTTACCCCATTTGAGCCTATTTCTATTTTCTTTCATGCCCCTCTTTTGGAATCAAGATAGAGTCAGTAAAATTCAAAAGAAAAGTGTCGAGCAAAAGAATAGAGTCATAAAGTTTCAAAAAAAAATAAGAGAAGAGAGAAAAAATGTGTCCAAAAAGAGAAAAAAAAGTGTCAAGAAAAAGAGTCGAAAAAAAATCCCAAAGAGAAAAAAAAATGAAACAAAAATCAGAATCAATCAAAAGAACAAGCTGCCAGAACTACGCGTGAGCTGATTCTCTTCTATTGGGGGTGAGATATGTAGGCCTCCCTACTCTGGGCTCGGTCCAACCAAATAAATAATTTAGAATTGCTCAGTGAAAGAAAATGGGGCATGAGTTAATACTCATTGTTTGAGTCGATTCCAAAAGTTATAAGTCCTACCCCAATTCAAGTGTCGTTTGAGCCTCATGTCATCCTTTCTTTCTAACCATATCCAAAATATAAGTTACAACCAAAGAAAGACCTTCAGATCAATCTTTGAGAATGTTAAGAATAAGCATGCAAGGGATATGATGATGTATTTTAGGAACTATTTGTCTTCCTCAGCATAAGGAAACAGGAGAGAAATAAAAATGAGTCTTATAGGTGAAAACCCTCACGGGAAGCTTAAGGCGATGGTAAGTCAAGAGAGATAAAAATGAGAGAGTCTTATTGGTGAAAACCCTTATGGGCACTGTAAGACGACTATGAGTTGAGAAAAATGAAAATAAGAACCACATTGGTGAAAAACCCTCACAGACACCATAAGACAATGGTGAACTGAGAAAAAGAGAATGAGAGAGGCTTGTTAGTAAAAACCCTTCAAGGTGTCACTAACCGAATGAGGTCTTAAATGCAATTGACCTAAGGAAACAACTCAATTTCATGGCCATTAACTCCACAACAATTGGTATAAAGTTTGGATGGAAAGATCAGGCAGCTTAATCCAAAATGCATGGCACAGAGTTCACTGTCATTTCTAGATAAATTTTTCATTTCTTTGTTTCAAATGGGGACATTCATTGTCTTTTATTTCTTCTCTTTATTTTTATTTTATTTCCTTGAGTCAGTTGTCAAAATAAAAGTCATTTTGATTTTTTCTCTTGTCTTTGAATTAAGTTCATATCAAAACAAATGAGAAAAGATTTCAAAATTGGTTACCAGCTTCTTTAATTGCACAAAGTAAGACAAAAGGCCAGCACATAAAAGAGACATGATTGTGAGACGGAATAAGACATGCAAAAATTTTTATCAACAGACAAGTCTGGAAACTTATGGAGATATCAAGGTTCAAAGGGTTTATCTGAAAAGCATGGAAAAGCAGAAATACTGTATTTATTTCAGAGTCACTCTTAATAATCTGAGTTCGGATCAATGATACAGCGAGTTAATGACATATTCTAATGGTTGAAAGCAAGATTAATATGATAGGGGAAAGAGAGATTGCCACAAAATCTAAATCCACAAACCAGCCACTATTTTTTAAAACTAACAAGATTTCTTTGTATGAAACAGGAACACATGTTACGTTTGAATCAAGGATTTCAAAGCCTAAACATCAAAAGTTTCAATGCCTCACTTCCACAAATGCAGGAAACAATATTGTTGAACAGGTTTGGTAATTAAAACCATGGTAAAGCTCATCATCCAATATCTCTAGGAGACACACTTCCTTGTTTGGTAACTCCAGCAACATTTGTAAGGAGACGCACTTCCTTGTTTGGGTAATTCCAGCAACATTTGTAAGGAGACGCACTTCCTTGTTTGGATAATTCAAGCAATATTTGTAAGTAGACGCGCTTCCTTTTTTGGGAAATTCAAGCAACATTTGTAAGGAAACGCACTTCTTTGTTTGGGAAATTCAAGCAACATTTGTAAGGAGACGCACTTCCTTATTTGGGCAATTCAAGAAACATTTGTAAGGAGACGCATTTCCTTATTTGGGTGATTCAAGAAACATTTGTAAGGAGACTCACTTCATTATTTTGGTAATTCAAGCGGCATTGGTAAGGAGATGCATTTTCTTGTTTAGTTAATTAAAGCGACATTTGTAAGGAGACGCACTTTCTTTTTTGGTAATTCAAGCGTCGTTTGAAAAGAGACGCACTTCCTTGTTTGGTAATTTAAGAAGAATTTGTAAGGAGACGCAATTCCTTATTTGGGTAATTCCAGCAATATTTGTAAGGAGACGCACTTCCTTGTTTGGGTAATTCATACGGCATTGGTAAGGAGATGCACTTCCTTGTTTGGGTAATTCAAGAGACATTTGGTAGGAGACACACTTCCTTGTTTTGGTAATTCAAACTGAATTTGTGAGGATACGCACTTCCTTGTTTGGTAATTCAAGCAACATTTGTAAGGAGATGCACTTCCTTATCTGGGTGATTCAAGAAACATTGGTAAGGAGGCGCACTTCCTTGTTTGGTAATTCAA
The DNA here is from genome assembly GCA_030864215.1 of Capsicum pubescens. NCBI lineage: Eukaryota > Viridiplantae > Streptophyta > Magnoliopsida > Solanales > Solanaceae > Capsicum > Capsicum pubescens. The sequence goes on from CM061548.1 coordinate 339,766,870, forward strand.
GTGGTATTTGTAAGGAGATGCACTTCCTTGTGTGGGAAATTCAAGCAACATTTGTAGGGAAATGCACTTCCTTGTTTGGGTAATTCAAGCATTTGTAAGGAGACGCATTTCCTTGGGTAATTCAAGTGGCACTTGTTGGGAGACGCATTTCCTTGTCAGTCTTCATTTGTCAGGAGCCCGCCTGAAGAATAGGGTGATGAAACCCAAGTCAAGAGTCCAAAAGAAACTGCATAGATAGAATTTTTTGTAATTTTATTTATGTTTTAACTTATAATTTTTATTTTTGATGAAATAACAGAGCCGCGGACCGAAACCTCGACGAGACCTCACTCGACTCTCCAACTCGGTATTGTCCATCTCCTTCCAATATTTTAAGATACCTGCGACTTGACTCCCCCAGAACTTGGGTAGGTAGGATTTCCTAAGGCAAAACTCGGTTGTTCTTCTTCCTTTGAATAATGGCCGGGTCAAAATTCTGTCTCGTTGTCTACTTCTTTGTTTGAAAACACTTTGTGTTTACATTCAAAGATGAAATGTTGTAGACACCTAATTTTGTCCCTCCCAAAAACCCAATTCATCCATTTTTACCTTGCATAATCGTACACTCTCGCCCACGTGATTATCCCTCCACAAAATGACAAAAATAACAACCCTTAACAAATTTTACCTTGTTTTAATCCTATCCTAACAACCTTTCCAATTAAAAGTGGACACCTTAAACCTCACCACCCCATACCCCTACCGTCACCTACCCTACCCCTACCCCCTCACCCCACTCACGTGTCCCACATATTAACCCACAAGAGGGGAGCCTTCTAGGAAAGACACCAGGTGGGACCCATCACTAATTGGGATCTTTTCCATTAGTGGATATACATATAGATCATCATCTTCACTGAAGGGGGAAGAGGCATACACTCCCATTTTCTTTTCAATTGCAAAAAAAAAAAATCTTCACTCACCAACGGACAGAAACAATACACAGATCTCACAAAAATTCCCACAAAAACTTCATTTTTTTCTCCATTCACGAAAACCACCATACACACTAACTTCATCATCAACACACTCCATTAACACATACAAGACCACCAAAAAACCATGGGGTAGAGATCATTCAAAAGTAGAGATCCATTTTTCCTTTTCTTCTTCCTCACGACACACACACAACTACACAAAAAATAGAGTTGATCGGATGAGAGAGAGAAAATAGAGAATCAGCTGAACGGAAGGGATGCAAGACATCTGGTCTTGAATTTTCCAGAAAATATTTTGCCAGAATCATCTATCTCTCACCGTTTCAGCCATCACAGCACCAAAATCCCTCTGTTTGGTTCGTTCCAGTGAGATTTCGCCTGAAACACGCCAAAAAATACCCCCAAGGCGACGATCGCTGCTTCAATTCATTGGCAAAACCACCATCTAATAGTACATCGCTCTTATTTGACTTTTCCATTTTCACATTATCAAGTTGGTTTCGAGTTGAGGTCGTTGTTGGTTTGAGATTTGTGTGGTTCCAGTTGTGGGTCATCAATTTGATTGTTTGGGTAGTTTTTAATTTGTGGTTCAACTCCGGAATCGCTCCTCGTTCAATCTGAGTTCATAAATTGCAATAAAAATTTCCACATTAAGGTCTATCTGTTATCTTATTATTGTTCTCCGCTAATTCTTTATATTTGGTGTGTGATTGATTGTTATCGTATTAATTTTCTCTTATTTTGGATGTGATATAAATGATTAATGTGGAATTATTTGGGGGTAGATTGTATATTGAAATGGGTTAATCATATGGTTGAGAATGGATTTGGGGCAGGAATTGAGAAATTGATAAAAGTTTAATATAGATTGAATTCTAATCTTGAAACCTCTCTTCTTTTGGTATTGCTTATCTCATAATATAGTTTTGAATTCTAAGCTTGAAACCCTAATTGGGCAAATGTGTAATCAACTTTGGAGGCTCAAATTTCTTAGTTTCTTATTGAAGAATGAATGCTTTGGTTAACCCACATGGTATATCTCTCTTTACTTTCTTCATGAATAGCTAAATAATTTAGTCTTGGAATTATGTTGAACTAGAGTGTGATTGTGTGTGGGTATTGTTGTGTTTTCATAGATTTTAGTTGTTGAGTATGTATTTCACCATTGCTTGAGCTTATGTATTTGAATTTGATGGGTGAAAACTCCAAATATCCAAATGGGTTTGATGGGGGAAAGATCCAAGATCTAAAAACCCTTTGTCATCCTCGAAAGAGGTATTTAGGTGAATATTATGTAACCCATAACAACCCCGAAAGAGGATTATCGGGGGACAAAGCAATGGTGAACAACTAAGCCTATGGTTGACTACCCTTTGCAATCATAGAAATAAGTGTTTAGAGAGTGTAAATCATGTCAAGAACATTATCTTAGAAATAGGGATGCTTGGTTGAGGTTTTGGGTAGCTATATAAACTCCACACTTGTTTACACGCCTATAGCACTATATTTTGCCCATTTTTTAGCCTAGTTTTGAGAACAAATTATATATTTCATGCACTTTTAGTCCTTTTTCCTGTAAGTGAGCTAACGAACATGATTAGCAAAGTTTCAGGTATAAATGATGCAGAATTCAGCATTTTATGGATAACTTGACGCCAAAGAAAGCTTCACGAAAGGAGAAAAGCCAATCTTGGACGCCAAGGACTAAAGATGGCGCATGGAAAATCTGTCCCGGGCAAAAACAGCATTTCTGAAGACTTTGGGGACTAGCAGTAATTTATTAGGTTTAGGATAATGATACATTAACCTAGTACAATTGGGTTAAGTATTTCATTAGCTTATTAGGATTAGGATAATGATACATTAACCTAGTACAATTGGGTTAAGTATTTCATTAGCTTAGTAGGATTTGGTTAAGCATTTCATTAGCTTAGTAGGAATAGGATATGGGTATTATAAATACCCTATCTTGCTAGAGATTTTAAGACATCTTCTTACATCTTCTTACATCTTCTTACATTCAATTCTATTCTATTCTACTTCTAAGACATTCTAGTTCTAAACAATCATTCTTCCATTGATTCTATTTTTCTTCTTCTATTCATCTATTCTTAAATTCCACAACAAGAGAAACGTTACTTTGCTAAGGGATTCATGCCTAACGCCTACCACACCATTACAAACGTGAAATCTTTATTGTGGTATAACAACAATGTCAATTGTGATTTCCTTCGCACTCATGGGTAACTAAACTTCTCTGTTGGGGTTATGGAAGCCGAATGAGATACTATCTATTGCTGTGAGTTTGTGAGTTCATGACACGTATGTTGCTTATATCATTATTCTCTTCATCTTAATCTAAATTCTTTGTGGTTGCAAACGCAAGAATACGCCAGTATAACATTTAACTTGTTCGAAAGAAAGGTTATCTGTCTGGAAAAGAGATAATGTCAAGGTAGTAGGGTCCCATCCCCTATTAAAAAGTTAGTGCCGTAACTGGATTAACCTCTTGGAGAATTCGTACCGTTAGAAATGCTTTAAGCTTGAAAGAGTTAAAGTGAAATAATCCTCGAATAGGTCGAAAGACGCCTGGATTTACCATCGAATACAATTCTCTATAAGCACATGCATGTCTGAATTCAACACACTCATAGTCAATAGAGACGTATAACTCAGAAGGTGGACATAACCCCAACTCCTCAATTCTCATTGTTTACATCTTACTAAAACATTCTTTCTCTTTTTACTTTGCTATTGCCGTTTTTAGCTACTATTTGGTTACATTACTTGCACAACAAGAATCCCCCCTTTTTCGAGACTTTCACTAAAAGTCTAGTAATCTTCACTTACTTGTTGACCAAGCTATTCCCTGTGGGATCGATACCCAACCCAGTTGGGTTCTATATTTGCTAACGACCGCTTTACACTCCTACGAGAGCTGTAGATTGAGCGTTATCAAAAATTGGCGCCGTTGCCGGGGAATACAGTGTCAATTAAGTTCGTAATAATTACTAGACCCTTTGGTCAAAGATTCTTGTACTTTTACTTTTAGTTTTTGTTTGCTGCAGGTTTTTATTCAGTGCATGCCCCATACCCGAAGTTCTGGTCAACCGTTATTACCTATCAATCCTGAACCACAACGTATTCACAGAATGGAGGCACAACACGCAATTGAAAGGATGGATGCTCAACAGGAACAGGCGAGACTAGCTGCGCTAGCCGCCGCTCAAGTGCATCAACAGAATATTGATAACCCTGGGCGAGCAACAAATCCTGACGATAAAGATCTAGGTGATGACGAGCTACTAAACCCTAGGCATGCCGCTGAGATCGCAACACCTGCCAACAGAAGAGATCGTCAATCTAGGTTTAGGCCTGAACGCCAAGCTATGCAGCCAGCATTCGACGATGATGATGATGATCTTGATGGAGCCGGAGCCACAGGAGCTATTATTCCCCCACCATTAGCGCCCGGAGCCAAGTTCAACATCACAAGCACCATGATTCAGTTATTGCAACTCAAGGGATTATTTGGTGGACTAGCAGGCGATGATCCGAATATGCATCTCATCAACTTTATTTCTACATGCAAGTCATTTGACAATCCTGGTGTTGGTCAGAATGCAATTCGATTACGTCTATTTCCATTGTCTCTGTCTAGGGAGGCAACTCTATGGTTGAATGGGCTGACTCCTGATTCTATTACAAATTGGAGGCAATTGAGAGACGCTTTCTTAGAAAGATTCTTTCCGCCATCAAAAAGAGCACAATTGAGAGATGAAATCAGCAACTTTCATCAGCTTCCCACTGAAGCTCTTCATGAAACATGGGAGAGGTTCAAGACAAAGCTAGCGAGGTGCCCAAACCATCACATGACTAATGTTCACCTAATGGAGATACTTTACAGAGCCTTGAATTCAATAACTAAACCAGTTGTGGATAATGCGGCTGGAGGATCTTTTATGGATCTCACCTTTGGTCAGGCAAGCAATATGCTAGATCGTATGACGAAGCAAAGTAGATCTTGGCATACCAGGGATTCTGTGGTAGCAAGCCCCACTTTTTCTATTGGCATGACTGCAGACCAAAGGAAACGAGAAGAAGAACGTAATCAAGATATGGCGTACATGAAAACACAAGTGGATCTTCTTACAAAGCATCTATTATCAGGGAAGACCAAAAAAGTCAAAGCCATTGCGTCAAAAGGAAGAGACGAATCTGATTCGTAAGAAGAAGCCAACTACTTAAACAATCAGGGGGTTTCCGAGGTAATACCCAAGGAAACCAAGGTCGGAACTATTATGATAAATATGGAAACAAGGACCAAGGTAGTTGGAAGAACAAGAATGACAAAAGTGGTTTGTATGTTCCCCCTGGAAGACGTGACGCCACCACATCTAGTTCTGGAAGTATGGAAGACATGATGGCTAAACTACTGAAAGGAGTGGAAGCAACTAGCGCGGGAGTAACGGAGATAATAAATGATTTTTCCTCTATGAAGCAATTAGTTGATTCACATTCCACTTCAATCAAGAAAATAGAGCATCAATTGAGCCAACTTTCAGCAGCACTCAATCAAAGAAAGGTTGGCACTTTACCTAGCGACACTGTGCAAAATCCAAGGAATGAGGGATCATGCATGGCTATTACTACTCGAAGTGGTAAGGCGCTAGAAACTTCATCTAAGGGAAAACAAGTGGTCGATGATGTAGCAGACATTGATGACAAGGCAAAAGGAAAAGCTTCCATAGAATCCACCCACGACGTCCATGACGGTACACCGAGTATGTTGCAGCCTGAAAAGGCTGAAAAACGAAGGCAAAAGGAGAAGACAGTCGTGGAGAGAACAATTCCATATCCACCACCACCTTTTCCTCAAAGATTGAAGAAGGTGGCGGACGATACAAAGTTCAGCAAATTCATGACTATGTTAAAACAGCTGACCATTAATGTTCCATTGGTGGAAGCACTTGAACAAATGCCTGGGTATGCGAAATTTATGAAGGATCTTTTGACAAAGAAGCGGGTAGTAAGCTATGAGCCGGCAGATAATATTCATCATTGCAGTGCAATTGCCACAAGGTCCTTAGTACAGAAGAAGGCAGACCCTGGTGCTTTGACTATTCCTTGCACGGTTGGATCTATGAATTTTGCTAAGGCATTGTGAGATTTTGGAGCTAGCATCAATTTGATACCACTATCCGTCTACAGAAAGTTGGGGTTGGGCGACCCTACACCAACCAATATGCGACTCATAATGGCAGATAGGTCGGTAAAACGACCTGTGGGTATCTTGAATGATGTGTTGGTGAAGGTGTCTACCTTCATTTTTCCTGCAGACTTTGTGATTTTGGATTGCGAGGTGGATTCTGAAGTTCCCATAATCTTGGGACGTCCTTTCCTTGCAACAGGAAGTGTGCTTATTGACATGAGAGCTAATGATCTTTTATTTCGGTTGAATGACGAAGTGGTCCGCTTTGATATATGCAAAGCAATGAAGCAGGCCAGCGATATGAATGTGTTCTCTGTAGCTGATGTTCATCATGAGGATAAGAAAGCATTATCTGTGGAGAAACAGCTTACTGTTGAGCCATTGTATGTTGCGCCACTGAATGTTGAGCATGAGGACGATGAAGATTATGAAGAACTTATGGGTGCTCTAACAGAAATAGAGTCCTATTCCCATACTCCTAAGAAACCGGACCGTGATCTTAATAATCAACCGTCACCAACAGTGAAGACTTCCCTTGAAGAGCCACCAATGCTAGAATCGAAAGAGCTCCTCGATTATCTAAGGTATGTGTTCTTGGAAAGTATAAATATACTTCTGGTGAGTGCGGATGATTTAAGTAAACAGCACGTAGAGGCTCTCATCTCTGCTCTGAAAAGATACATGAGAGCTATGGGTTGGACTATTGATGATATAATTGGTATCCTTCCTGGGATAGGCATGCACAAGGGTCATCTCGAAGAAGATTGCATGCCTACAAGTAAGCCTCATTATCATCTGAATCCATTCAGAAAATGATCCACCATCTATCTCGACGAAGTCTAAGTACTCAAGGTAACTATGTCGTGCCGCAACAATAAATCAAGCGCTAGATGGGAGGCAACCCATCGTTTATCATTTTTTATTTTTCTTTCGTTCTATTACGTTTTTGCTTTTGATAAATAAAAATCCAAAAATAAGAGTCGTGCCACGACCAAAACTAAGGCGCTTGATGGGAGGCAACCAATCGTTCTAATCGTTTTTATTGGTTTTGAGCAAATGTAGGTGCAAGAGGTATTCAACGAGGAGATCAGTTTCAAATTTTGATTTGGACGTATTGCATGGTAAAGGTGGTAAGTTAGGCATGAAGATGCATAAGGCTATGGATTGAGCATTGCTCATGACAAAATAGGCATCGAGCAAGGCTAGGCCTAGGTAAAACTAGGCCACGAACAAGGAAAAGCCTATACTATAGCCCAAGGTCTCGGAATCTAGTGTGCTATAGCATAGGCGTCGCCCATACTCAAGTATGCCATAGAATAGGCGCCGCCTATGCTAAAGCATTTGGTCTCTGAATCTCATATGCCATGCTAAAGGCGCCGCCTATGGTCACTAAAGGCATTGCACTAGGCTCCGTCTATGCTCACCATAGGCTTTGCATTAGGCGCCGCCTATGATCACCATAGGCAAAGCTAAAGGCGCCGCCTATGGTCACTTTTTGTCTCCAAAACCGATTTTAAATGGGTCAAAACCCGACCCATTCTTTTCCTATATAAAGGAGACTTAGTCTTGAGGCACAAACACATTGAAAACCTAACATAGGCGTCGCACATAGCATCCAAATCTTCTCAAAACTTTTGCTCTTCCACTTCACAAGAACATCTTCAAAGGCTTCAATCACGTAAGTACTCTTGTGTTCTTCATCTATTTTTCGTAAGTACTACGTTACTATGTCTATTATGAATTGCTAAATCTTGAAGAAGTATTGGAGATGTGAATGTGTTTGAATTGTTGATACACAACCAAGTGAGTGAACATACACGTTAGGATAATCTTAACTTGTTTCCAACTACAATTCAATTTTGATGCATTGGCATACTACTTGCGGAATTGCTATAGTCATGAACATTGCATACTCTTGTCACTTGAATACTTACATGTTGGAATGTCTCACTCATCGGAATAAGACTTATAGTTGCCTACCGACATAGGAGATTGTGATTATTGATAGAAACTATACCATGATGTAATCCCTATGTAGAAGTCTTGATATACCTAACATGAAAGTATTGCAAAGATTGCAAGAAGTGTTACATATCTGAATTTCTTGTTGGAATATAGCCCCTAAAACGTATGTCGATGAAGTCTGAGTAATCGACCACTTTCACTTCACTAGTCTGTACCAACAAACTAAGTGTGGGGTGGTGCCACTACTGCTTGTTTATAGATTGTATCCATCGAGATGATGCTAACATGAACATTATTTTAAGTCTCAGGTACAATGGCACCCAAAGCAAGACAAGGCAAAGATAAGGCTACCACTTCACAAAAAGGCAAGAAAAGAGCAAGGAGAACCCTCCTCGCTGCAAATACCTCAACTCACTCTTGGAATTAAGTGGGATACTTATGAGTAACTTCTGAGGATGACAACTCTGATGATGATTCCGATGCAAGGGGTATGACCCCAGACATAGAGGATGAGTCCGACTAACCATGTTCTTCTTATTTATTTTCCACTGAGGACAGTGTGTCCCGTCTAAGTGTGGGGTGCTGGTATTTGCATGCTATACTTCTCCATCCACATTTGCATTTATTTATATTTGTTTGTAGTTAATTGTTTTTTTAGACTAGCTTCGCATGAAATTATTCTAATAGGCAGCATGAGATTATGACCAGAGTTTGTGCTAAAATCATGACTATTGAGACGTCTAGGCTCTAATTATGACTCACTATGTGATATTGTTTGGTTTAATTCCTTCATCTGTTGGGTCAAGAGTCTATACTACTCCCAATAAAGTCGACCATGTGCCTTGTGTGTGTGAGATAATAGTATATTCTGTGCTTGTGGGTGATGCTAGAACTTGTCTGGTATGTATGTAAAGCGAAAATAAGGAGTGTAAGTTTAGGAGATGATTTAGGCATTTCTTTGGCAACCTATATTTGTTTACCTTCATTTTTACCTACCCATGGACATTATCCTAGTTAACCCTTTTGAGCCTTTAGCCTATTTTCTTTGACAACCTCATATGTAAGCCTAATCCATTTTTTTCAAGACCATAATTTGATCCAAATTCCTAAGTGCTTTAAAGTGTAATGTCATTTGACAAAATAAGAGGAAATTGGGTGAGTATGATGCTTTAGAATGCATTGGTGCATGAAATTGCTATGAAAAAGAAGTGCTATCATAAGAGGTATGTTATGAAAAGAAAAAGGAAGAAAAAACTGAAAAGTTAGTCATGTTTAAAATCGAAAAACAAAAGAGGAGAAAAAGGGTGGTAGAATAAATGAAAGAAAGGTTGTTAGAAAGAAAAGTGTTAATGACACAATGTGATGTATTAAAGCGCTTAGGAACATAGTCACTATTTCTGGCCAAAATAGTCCTACCCGTCCCTTAGCCTACATTACAACCATCAAAAGACCTATTTGATTCTAAGCTTAGCATTCTGACATTTAGTGGAGCATTACACTAAGGGCAAGCCTATGGTCATCAGTTGCTGCATATCAATTCTTTGTGAGAGTGAGAGCAAGGATATTTTGATACCCATGTTTGAAAAATATGCTATACTTGTGAGTGATTATGGGTAATATATTGTGAGACACACATGGTTGATGAGTTTTGGGTAGTTGTGTATGATTCTTTGTGCCTTAACTTTTGAATATGAGTTGACCACCATCACGAGTCTATGTTGGAGGCTAAATGGTCTCTACTAATGATCGGAAAACTACTCTTTGTTGATAATTGTTGTGCTTGTCTTGACAAATATTTTATGTTGTTGCTGTGAAACCCTAAGTTGATGTTTAGAGGGACATGATATTTTGTTCGAGGACGAACAAAGCTTTAAGTGTGGGGTGTTGATGATAGGCGAATTTACACGCCTATAGCACTATATTTTGCACATATTTTAGCCTAGTTTTGAGAACAAATTATATATTTCATGCACTTTTAGTCCTTTTTCCTGTAAGTGAGCTAACGAACATGATTAGCAAAGTTTCAGGTATAAATGATATTGAATTCAGCATTTTATGGATAACTTGACGCCAAAGAAAGCTTCACGAAAGGAGAAAAGCCAATCTTGGACGCCAAGGACTAAAGATGGCGCATGGAAAATCTGTCCCGGGCTAAAATAGCATTTCTGAAGACTTTGGGGACTAGCAGTAATTTATTAGGATTAGGATAATGATACATTAACCTAGTACAACTGGGTTAAGTATTTCATTAGCTTATTAGGATTAGGATAATGATACATTAACCTAGTACAATTGGGTTAAGTATTTCATTAGCTTAGTAGGATTTGGTTAAGCATTTCATTAGCTTAGTAGGAATAGGATATGGGTATTATAAATACCCTATCTTGCTAGAGATTTTAAGACATCTTCTTACATCTTCTTACATCTTCTTACATTCAATTCTATTCTATTCTACTTCTAAGACATTCTAGTTCTAAACAATCATTCTTCCATTGATTCTATTTTTCTTCTTCTATTCATCTATTCTTAAATTCCACAACAAGAGAAACGTTACTTTGCTAAAAGATTCAAACCTAACGCCTACCACACCATTACAAACGTGAAATCTTTATTGTGGTATAACAACAATGTCAATTGTGATTTCCTTCGCACTCATGGGTAACTAAACTTCTCTGTTGGGGTTATGGAAGCCGACTGAGATACTATCTATTGTTGTGAGTTTGTGAGTTCGTGACACGTATGTTGCTTATATCATTATTCTCTTCATCTTAATCTAAATTCTTTGTGGTTGCAAACGCAAGAATACGCCAGTATAACATTTAACTTGTTCGAAAGAAAGGTTATCTGTATGGAAAAGAGATAATGTCAAGGTAGTAGGGTCCCATCCCCTATTAAAAAGTTAGTGTCATAACTAGATTAACATCTTGGAGAATTCGTACCGTTAGACACGCTTTAAGCTTGAAAGAGTTAAAGTGAAATAATCCTCGAATAGGTCGAAAGACGCCTGGATTTACCATCGAATACAATTCTCTATAAGCACATGCATGTCTGAATTCAACACACTCATAGTCAATAGAGACGTATAACTCAGAAGGTGGACATAACCCCAACTCCTCAATTCTCATTGTTTACATCTTACTAAAACATTCTTTCTCTTTTTACTTTGCTATTGCCGTTTTTAGCTACTATTTGGTTACATTACTTGCACAACAAGAATCCCCCCTTTTTCGAGACTTTCACTAAAAGTCTAGTAATCTTCACTTACTTGTTGACCAAGCTATTCCCTGTGGGATCGATACCCAACCCAGTTGGGTTCTATATTTGCTAACGACCGCTTTACACTCCTACGAGAGCTGTAGATTGAGCGTTATCATTACCGCCCCGCCAATCAAAGGCAAGGTGTGAACCAAGGTTGGATGGATCATGACCGAGATAAAGATTGGAGAGATAGGGAACCTAACTATAACCGTTATATCCCTCCTCATGATAGGGATAAGGTCAAAGAGTCAAATGTCATAAAACTCGAAAAGTTCAAGACCGAAGATGTGTTAGCAAGGATTTTGAGTAGAGTTGAAGGTACGGACAAAATGGTCTGTTAATTAAAGGGTGACTTCTCTGTGCTCTCCCAAACTATGGTGTCTCACTCTGCCTCCATCAAACAATTGGAGACCCAAGTCGGGCAAATATCCACGAACTAAATACAAGGACTAGAGGTGGACTTCCGAGTGACAAAATTGCAAACCTAAAAAATTAAGCACAAGTCCTAGCAATAGTCACTAAAAGTGGAAAAACACTTGACGATCCCCTTAGAGGAGATGTGAGTGAAAATATGCCTAAATCCAAGGCAAAAGAGGTAATGCCCCAAAAAAGAGAGGCAAGTAATGAGAAAGATATGGATGAAATCAATGAGAAAGTGAATGATGAGGGGTTTAAGGACCCGCCGTGATATTGAAAGAAGAAAGACGTCGTACCACAATGATGACTAAGGTACTAGGTGGGAGGCAACCCACAAATGTCATGAGAGTGGCTCGTATCCTTTTTTGTTACATTCTCGTAGAGTAGATGTTGCCTTTGTATTTGAATAACCCATTCATTTGTGGAACTTTGGATTGCATTGAATGAGCTATAAAAGGAGTAAGTGTGAAAGTCTACTTTAACAATGCTGAACAGTGGAATATAGGGGAACAAAAACTGCTCTCAGTTACTGCGATCGCGGCCACCATGTGCGATTGCGTATATGCGGGTATCCATGGTTGCGGCCCTTGACCACGGTCGCGGTCATTTCAGTCACTTAACCCCTAGTCTCCTTCATTTCCATCACACTCCCTTTTTAAGATTGTACTCTCAAATCTAAGCTACATTGTTGGCCAAGTTGTAAGCTCTCAAATATCCTCCGTACACATCCCTGTTGCATCACAACTTTGGTAGGTGACATGAATCATTGCTTTTATTTTTAAAAATAGGCCATTGAGTGCATAATTAAGAAAGGACTTAGAGTTTTAATTGTTATGCTTTACATGTTGTCATATTTATTATTGTTGTGGTGTTGGTTGCTTGATTGAGGTGTTCACACAAGTGGGGAAACCTTGAGTACCCAATAGTGTGTAAAAAAAGTAGACAAATGTGATATTCACATCTTATGTTTGATAAATTGCTCAAATGAACTTTTAATAGTGGTATTTACTTTTGAAGGGCACATTCACACACACCGGTAGCATTTTTCACATGACCTTCATTTGCACCCATATTGTAGAACATGCTAGTAGTCTAGAATTGGAAGGAAGTTGAACATGCAAAATATACATGGAACTAGCCTCAGGTATCGCGATCATGGTCATGGACCACAACTGCGATAACGCAGATGCGGTTCTGATCCGCGATTGCGGTAACTAAGGGTAGGTTCCTACCATGTCAAAATCCTATACTTCTAATTTTTATCCAGGAAACCCCAATCACCTAGTCTAATGAACTTTAATGATCAATCTAGCATAGCTTGCATAATTCAAATGACATTGAAAGATATAATGTGTTTTTAGTGCTTTCAGGACAACCTCATGGATAAGTTTGATCATATCAAATTCATGGCACCTGAATGCCAAACTCACTACTATAGTGATCTTTCAAAGACAAAGTTGTTTTTGGAAAGAGGAATTTGTTTGGAGAATGTACCAGAGAAGCTACCAGCTTTTCACGACAAACTTGAAGCCATAGGGTAGAAGTGCTTTTCTCCGGATCCATGCCTTGTAAATAAACAATGGGTTCATGAATTTATGCCAATATTAGTTAAGTATCTTTCTCATACCCACTCAATGTGATTGTAAAGATGCAGGAAAAGTCGGTGAAAGTTGGGGCTAAGCAAATCAATGATGTTTATGGGATCAAGCAGGAAAACATGGGTGAATTCAAAGTGAAGGCGTGTAAATCAGGGAATTGGTTGGCACAACAGCTATGTACTAGAAAAGAAGTCTCATGGACCAAAACTAAAAGCAACATCTCTATGAATGACTTCACTTTCGAGGCTTGGATATGGTAGCACATACCGAGTGTCTCCTTACTCCCACATGACAGCAGTCCCAAAATTGTATGCTCGAATGGTTTCTTGTATTATAGATGACATCCCTTTGGATGTTGGTCAACTCATGGTCAATGAAATAGATCATTTCAAAAACCAAGGTGGTACAAATATCTTTTACACCTCTCTAATTATTGAGCTTTATAAGAGAGCAGGGGTGGAAGAGTATACTAGTGATATATAGATGCGTCCTAGTGCCCCCATCTACCCATTGAGGATTCAAGGAGAGGGCGCACCGAGCAAAAATAAGAAAAGAAAGATCAACTTGGAAGAGCCAACATATAGCGAACTCGAGCCTCATAGGCCAACCACCATGGGACCTCTTGAAGAGATTGAAGTTAATATTATAACCATTAAAGAGCTTGTGGATAGCTTGCCTCATGGGTCGGGAGATCCCTCCACCACCCATCACTCATATATGTCACTTGTCGATTATAATGAGTACAAGGAGGACCAAAAAAAGCAAAAAGCTACTATTGATCATCTTGAGAAAGCCTACTCCTCTCTGGCAGCATCATACTAAAACCTCCAGAGCACACATGAAAAGATGTTCACTAGGGAGAAAAAGAGGGACGAAGTATTTACCAAGATATGGAAAGGGGTGAAGGGTATATAGAAGGTTATGAAATCCCAAAGTAGGCTTACCACTTCTTGGGTGGAAAGAGATGATGAGGCCCCAATAGAGTGGTCAGATCTTGAGAAGAATGGTGATGATGCAGGGTTCGAGAGTGATAGCAGCCCTTGATGCGAATTCAGGGAGCACCCTTATCTCTTTTATCCTTAATTATTTATGTAGTGGGGACATTGTTACCTTGTCTATTGGGGGCATCTACTTATTTATTTGATTTGGGCATGTATTATTGATGTTCTGTATACTCTTTTGCCCTTTTGGATAATTTTTACTTTTTATTTGGGTTGTAATATTCGGGAACTCTGATGGTGCCCACACCTGCATGGAGTAGATTTTGTTCTTGTTTTGTTAATTTGTGATTTTTGTTTCTAACCATAGATGCAAGGGAATTCTGAGTACCTGTGGCATCGATAATTGGGATTCACATTCACACTCATTGGTGAAATCTTAGTAACCACATGGAAGTTCGCCCAAACTATAGTTCACAAAGTAAAACGATAGCTTAGGTTGTTGCCATGACTAGCAAATTATGCATGGTTTGGGTACAAAATCAAACATCCCCCTCTGTCTAATAAAATTTGCAAAAAAAAAGATTAAAGGCATGGATGTGAGCAACTATGTGACAAAATTCACTCTCTTTCTTTGACTCTGAAAGTTGATTGCGGAAAAATAGGGGATACTTCACCCTTGTCTTGAGCGAGGAGAATAATTGACCCCTCTTGGAAACATTCATATGTTGTATGTCTGAGCTTAATTGTCTACATCTCATGTGTATGTAAGACCCCGCAAAATGTCAAAGCTTAATTCATCTTTTTAGGTTTGTCAAGAGGTCTCAGACTTAGAAAATTCTAGCTAAGTTCCCAGACTTAGTTTATTTTTGACCTTCAAAAGTTGGCAATCTCATTTTGTGACCATAATGTCCCTTAATGGTCCATATTTTTATTGATTTTTTATCAGAGAGGTCGATAGGTGTTCCCGGACAAGTTTCAGATTTTTTGAAACTCGTTAAGACCATGTATGATGTCCCAAAATAGTGGACAAACACGATCTTGGCACGCCGCATCGACTATCACATTGGTTAACATTGTTCCAGGTTTCCAGAGTCAAAACTACTGAGGCTTGGCGCAATCATGGCGTGACGTGTTGGGTATCTCATCGAAGCCATCGACGCACCGTGTCGCTCAACGTGCCGGTGCCTAGTTTAAGTCATTAAATGACCATATCCTTCAAGGTAATTAGATCATTTTCCCAGACCTTCAGCCCTCCTTTCACCCATGAAGCTCAAGAATCCCTTTCAAAAATATAAATTTTGAATTCCAGGTTATGAATTGAATCATATCCATGTTTATGTTGTTGTGTGATTACCAAGTTGAAATCTTCAATACATATAATGAAGTTATGTTAGCATGTGGTTGGAATTCTTGTATTTGAAGTGAATAATGTTGCCATGATGTATTATTTTAATGTTCATGCCTAAGCCTCAATTTATGCATGCAAGGTGGCTGCTAAAATACCTAAGAGAATAAGAATTATGCTTTATGACTTAATTGTGACCAAATTGATGAATCCATACTTTACCCTTATGTTCACAATGACCCCTATGTTATTGTTATGCATTGGAATGGTTTGGTGGAATGCTCATGAGATTATACTTACGAAATTATGACATGTTTATATGTATTCCTATTCATGTGTAAGCTTATGACCTACA
Organism: Capsicum pubescens; assembly: GCA_030864215.1. Lineage (NCBI taxonomy): Eukaryota > Viridiplantae > Streptophyta > Magnoliopsida > Solanales > Solanaceae > Capsicum > Capsicum pubescens. Next base: position 339,782,938 of record CM061548.1, read on the forward strand.
AATATTTATGAAAATCTCCAACGTTTGTACTATGAATTGTTGACTATGGTCATATGTTTAAGAAATGTCATGTCTTGTTAGTTTAATGCTATCGATTCCTAGGGCTACTTGTACCCAATAATTTAGCTGTGTGCCTAGAGCCAGTGTCAGTTTCATGATAATCTTAGTCATGCCATGATCAGTAGTATTCCCAGTCAGTTTCAGAACTCAGTAGAATTTAGCCAGTTACATGACTCGAGAAAACTCAGTAATCTCATGAACTTAGTCAGTTAACAGAATTCAGTAATATTTCGTCAGTCCACGGAATTCAGTGAACTCATTCCAGTTCATCTCAGTATAATTAGTTCAGTGTCTATTCAGTTAGGAGTAGGATACAACACCGCGTGAACCCAGGGATGAGGGCACACACTGACAGTAGTGGGTATGATCCTTAAAAGCAATCCTTGCGTTCCAGAACTATGTAGCCAACATAGGTTTAGACATCAACACTGACATTTAAGGGTTGATGAGGTGGATTAACACTGCCAGATCAGGGTCCCACCGCTCTTCTTTGGGGACACTACTATATGAGGGTCATTCACAGCTTGTCCTTACTAGTGGCGTGGTATTGACACCCTTCTAATTGGGGTTATAGATTGGACCTCAACTCTATACAGAAAAGGGGCATGTCGGTTAGATGACTACTTCCCACATTCTCAGTCTTAGTGTCAGTAAAAAAACTTAGATAGTTCTTCAGATTCAGGACTGTCAGATACAGTCACTCAGTTCAGTAGGGAACTCAGCTAGTTTCGTCAGAATCAGGACTGTCAAACACAGTCACTCAGTTAACAGAATATCAGTAATACAAAACTCATGTTATCAGTATTCAGACTCAGTAGTCAGTATTATCACGATCTCATTTATAGTTACGTTTTCATTTATGTATTCTCACATTCGTGTTATTCAGTCAGTTAGTATTGTTCATGCATATGAACCCCATGCATTCAGCCTACCTCACTTTGCATACCAGTACATTCAGACGTACTGACATATACTTTTCTTCTGCACTATGGTGTTTTACACCATAGGTTCAGATGCTCACGTTCCCGATCGCACTTATCTTCAGATTTAGCCAGCAGCAGTAGATTTGCAGTGAGTCCTCATCATTTGAGGATAACAAAATTATTTTATTATTTCAGTTTTAGTAGACGCAGTTAGTTGGGGACATGTCCCATCAACTCCACAGTTTTCAGACAGTTTAGAGGCTTTCAGACTAACATGTTCAGACAGTTTATTTCAGTTTGGTATTGATATACCGTATTTCTAGATGTTATGTTTCATCAGATATTTTAACCTTATGGCCTTTCAGATCTTTTATTCCGCATTTATATAGTATATTATGCAGTGCTCAGCTACAGATATCAATCATAGGTTAGCTTGTGGTCCTTCGATATTGCTAGCACCATATAGCATTCCAGGTATTAGATTCGGGGAGTTACAAACTTGGTATCAGAGCCTAAGGTTCAACAGAGTCCTAGGAAGTCTGAAAATACCCATCAAGTAGAGTCTTGTGCATGGGTGTGTTGCGCACCACATTTATGTACAAGATGCTATAAGATGTTTTAGGAACAGTTTCCCTTCTTTCAGTATTCATGTCATTCCAGTGAGCATGAACTCAAATTTAACTTTCAGCCTAATCCGTTTATCCCTTTTCTCTTAAAGAACATGCCTCCCAAAAGAAGAAACGGAAATCAGTCAGCCCCTTTGCCTGTCCAAGCAGATCCCTTGGACGAACATATTTCTCATGCAGAGTTTAAAGCTGTATTCACTACTCTTGTTAATTTAGTTGCTTTCTAAAATGAACAACCAACTGTTATTTCATCCAACCCAGTGGTCAATTCAGCTGCATCCAGGATTCGGGACTTCACCCAAATGAATCCTCCATCCTTCTTCGGGTCTAATTCAGATGAGGACCCTCAGGAATTCTTTGATCAGGTTCATAAGGTTACAGATATTATGGGGGTTACTGCTAGTGAGAGTGTTGATCTAGTTGCATATCAGTTACAGGATATGGCTCACACATGGTTCAAGCAGTGGAAGGAAGAGAGTGCTATAGATGTATGGCCTTTTGAGTGGGAGGAGTTTGCCACTGCATTTCTAGATAGATTTTTTCACATAGAGCTGAGGGAAGCTAAGGTGATAGAATTTATCAACCTTGGGTAGGGTAACATGACAGTAAAAAAGTATTCTCTTAAGTTTACTCAATTAGCTAGATACGCTCCACATGTAGTGGAGGACAACAGGACTAAGATGAGTAATTTTGTTTCTGGAGTAAATGATAGTATACTCAATGAGTGCAAGTCCACGATGTTGATTAGTGAGATAGACATAGCTAGGTTTATGATACATGCTCAACAGATAGAAGAGAAGAAGATTAAGATGAGAGAGAAGCAGAATAAAAGAGCAAGGACAGGTAGTTTCAACTTTGCTCAGCCTAAGTCAAAGGGTGGGAATTTTTCTTAGTTCTGCCCAAAGTCATCCATTCCAGTTCCTTCCTCATCCAGTGCTTCAGTGCCGAAATTTAGAGACGGCAACAGGGATAGGGTGTCAGGCCCTAAACCTCAGGGCAGTGTTAGCAGTACCCGCACTCATCCTCTTTGTCAGACTTGTGGTAAGAACTATCAGGGTATTTGTAAAGCTGGCAGCGACATCTATTTTAGATGTGGCAAGCCAGGCCACAGGGTCAGAGATTATCCCCAGTCAGGATTTCAGGGTCAGCGTAACCATTTCTCATCTCAGTCCGGTCACCCAAACCAGCAAGGTGCCATATCCAGCGCCACCAGTGGGCAACACCCAAACAAACTTTAAGCTCTTCAGTCCTGATAAGATCAGGAAAATTCTCATGATGTAATTACTGGTACGTTATAGATCTTTCATATACATGTTTACACTTTGCTAGATCCAAGAGATTCTTGTCTTTTGTTACTCCTTATATAGCAGATGATTTTAGAGTCAGTCCCAAAAATCTAGTAGAGCCCTTTTCATTTTCTACCCCAGCGGGTAAAACTATCATAGCCCGATGGGTATACAGGAACTGTCCAGTTATGGTATCTCAGAAAGTTACATCAGTAGACTTAGTCGAATTAAAGATGACTAATTTTAATGTCATTCTCGAAATGGATTGGCTTTATTCCTTCTATGCCATAGTCGACTGTAGAAATAAAATTGTCCAGTTTTAGTTTCCAAATGAACCTAACCTAGAGTGAAGGGGTAGTACTTCAGCCTTCAGAGGCCAGCTTATTTTCTACCTTTGGGCACAGAAAATGATGTCTAAGGGATGTGTCTATCATCTTATTCGAGTTAAGGACACTAGTTCCGAAACTCCCAATTTTGAATCAGTCCCAGTAGTGAGTGAATATTCAAATATCTTTTTCAAAGATCTTCCAGGAATTTCTCCCGAAAGGGAAATAGACTTTGGCATTGATCTTCTTCTAGATACTCAGCCTTTATCTATTTTGCTATATAGAATGGCACCAGCAGAACTCAGAGAATTGAAAAAACAGTTGAAGGATCTTCTATATAAGGGATTCATCTGACCCAGTGTGTCTCCATGGGGCGCACCAGTCATATTCATGTGAAAGAAAGATGGTTCTCTCAGAATGTGCATTGATTACCGTCAGCTCAATAAAGTCACGGTCAAGAACAAGTATCTACTTCCTAGAATCAATGATTTGTTTGACCAACTTCAGGGTGCCTCTATTTCTCTAAGATAGAGCTCAGATCAGGCTATCATCAGCTCAAAGTCAGAGAATGTGACATTCCAAAAATAGCCTTCCGTACTCGGTATGGTCACTTTAAATTCTTAGTCATGTCCTTTGGTCTTACCAATACCCCAGCAGCTTTCATAGACTTGATGAACTGAGTGTTCAAGCAGTACTTGGACATATTCGTCATAGTATTAATAGATGACATCCTTGGTTACTCCCGTAGTGAACGTTATCATGTAGACCATCTCAGAATAATATTACAGACTCTCAGAAATCATCACTTATTTTCCAAATTTATTAAATGAGAATTTTGGCTAAGGTCGGTAGCGTTCCTTGGTCATATCATTTCCGGTGATGGCATTAGAGTTAATCCTCAAAAGATCGAAGTAGTAAGAAATTGGCCTCGCCTTGTCTCTCCATCAGATATCAGGAGTTTCTTGGGTTTGGCTGGCTATTACAGATGATTTGTTGAGGGATTTTCTTCTATTGCATCCCCTATTTCTATACTGACTCAAAAGAAAGTCAAGTTTCAGTGGTCAGTCCTTACAAGAAGAGTTTTCAGAAGTTGAAGACTCGACTCACCTCAGCTCTAGTTTTGTCTTTTCTAGATGATTCAGATGGGTTCATGGTGTACTGTGATGCGTCCAGAGTGGGTTTGGGTTGTGTCCTCATGCAGATTGGTAAGGTCATAGCCTACGCCTCTAAACAGCTTAAACCCCATGAGAAGAATTATCCGACTCATGATTTGAGTTAGCAGTCGTAGTTTTTGCCTTAAAGATTTAAAGGCATTACTTGTATGGGAAGCATGTAGATATGTTCAAAGATCACAAAAGCCTTCAGTACGTATTCTCTTAGAAAGTTCTAAATCTTCATCAGAGAAGGGGGTTAGAGCTCTTAAAAGATTACGACTAAGTGTCCTGTATCATTCGAGCAAGGCCAATATAGTGGTTGATGCTCTCAGTAGATTGTTTATGGGTAGTGTTTCTTATGTTGAGGATAGTAAGAAAAAATTTGCTCAGGAAGTTTATCAGCCTGCCAGACTAGGTGTCCGCTTAGTCAACTCAGCAGAAGGCATTATATTTGTTCAGAATCATCTCTAGTTTCCAAAGTTAAGGAAACAAGTTAGAGATCCCAATCTAGTCAAGTTGAAAGAATTATTCATAGATCAGAAAGTAGAGGTTTTCTCCCAAGGGGGAGATGGTGTTTTGCGTTGTCAGGGTTTTCTCTATGTACCAGGTGTAGATAACTTAAGGTAGCAAATCCTTCCAGAAGCGCATGGTGCATGATACTCTATTCATCCAGGGGCCACTAAGATGTACCATGATTTATGAGAGATCTATTGGTGGAGTGGGATGAAAAGAGATATTTCAAAATTTATGGCTAAGTGCTCCACATGTCAGCAGGTTAAGATAGAGCATCAGAAGCCTAGTGGGTCCATGCAAGAGTTCAATATTCCTACTTGGAAGTAGGAAAAAGTGAACATGGACTTTGTGATGGGTTTTCCCCGTACTCGTCATCAGTATGATTCAGTTTGGGTCATTGTAGACAGGATGACCAAATCAACCCATTTTCTTCCAGTCCATACCTCTTATTCAGCCAAGGAATACGCCAAACTTTATATCAGGGAGTTGGTTAGATTACATGGTGTTTCGTTGTCCATTGTTTCAGATAGAGGTACCTAGTTCACCTCTTATTTATAGAAAGTGTTCTAAACGGGTCTTGGTACCCGAGTTCATCTCAGTACAGCCTTCCATCCTCAGACAGATGGTCAAGCAGAAAGGACCATCCAGACTTTGGAAGATATGCTAAGGGCATGTGCAATTGATTTCAAGGGTAGTTGGGATGACCACTTGTCTTTGATTTATTTTGCATACAACAACAGCTATCATTCCATTATTAAGATGGCTCCATTCAAAGCTCTTTATGGTAGGAGATGCAGATATCCAATTGGTTTGTTCAAAGTGGGTGAGGCCGCAGTAGTAGGGACTGACTTAGTATACGATACCTTAAAGAAAGTCCAGTTGATCATAGAAACGCTCAAGATATCTCAGAGCTGACAGAATCCATACGCAAATGTGCACAAGAAAGATCTCGAGTTTGAAATTGATGACCATGTTTATTTGAAAATCTCTCTCGTGAAGGGAGTGAAGTGGTTCGGCAAGAAGGGAAAGCTCAGCCCCTGATATGTCGGTCCCTTCAAAATTGTCAGTCGCTTTAGCAGAATTGCCTTCAAATCTAGCCTCAGTCCATCCAGTGTTTCATGTCTCCTTGCTTAAGAAGTGCATAGGTAACCCAGTAGTTGTAGTCCCTATAGAGGGCATAGATATTCAGAACAACCTCTCTTATGAAGAGATTCCAGTCGAAATCCTTGACTACCAAACTCACAGACTGAGGAACAAAGAAGTTCCTCTAGTTAAAGTACTTTGGCGAAATCAATCCGTTGAGAAAGCTACCTGGGAAGTAGAAGTAGACATGCGGACCAAGTACCCTCATCTTTTCTCCGCAAACTCAAACTCAACCCAAGGTAATAGCTTTCCTTAAATCTTATTCATTTTCATGTTCAAATTTCAGTTACAACTTGGTATTCAGTTTCATGCTCAGATTTTCATTATAAACTTGGTATCAACTACCATTGCATATTTTGTTATGTGTTCATGCATCATATCAGTCATGTATTCGTGCATCATATATACATGAACAAGTGAATCAGTACTCTCATTCATGCATCCATGTATTAGCTCAGTCATAAAACCATGCATCAGATATGCATGCTCAGTATGAATCTTAGTAAATTAGTAATATCAGTCATGTACTCATGTTTCAGTTGTTCATTATCAGTATATACTTCAGTTATCATTTCTCCCATCTCATTTAGTCTCATTCGAGGATGAATGTTTCCAAGGGGGAGATATTGTAAGACCCCGCAAAATTTCTAAGCTTAATTCATCCTTTTAGGTTTGTCAAGGGGTCTCAGACTTAGAAAATTCTAGCTAAGTTCCCAGACTTAATTTATTTTTGGCCTTCAAAAGTTGGCAATCTCATTTCATGACCATAATGTCCCTTAATGGTCTATATTTTTGTTAATTCATGATCAGAGAGGTCGATAGGTGTTCCCGAATAAGTTTTAAATTTTTTTAAACTCATTTAGACCACATTAGGTGTCCCAAAATAGTGGACCAACGCGATCTTGATGTGTCGCGTCACCTATCGCATTGGTTAACATTGTAGCAGGTTGCCAGAGTCAAAACTGCTAAGGATTGGCACGATCATGTCACGACGAATTGGGTATCTGTCAAAGCCATCGACGCACCGCGTCGCTCAACGTGTTGGTGCCTAGTTTTAGTCATTAAATGACCGCATCCTTAAGGGTAATTAGGTCATTTTTTCCAGACATTCAGCCCTCATAAACATGAAATTTATCCCTCTTTTGGCTAAATACATTCTTTATTCCACAATTGCTCAAGAACAAGAAACCCTAGGTGATTAAATTCAAGTCAAGAATTCAAGCTTTCCTCCCTCAATCTCCAAGAAACTTCCATCTAAGGTATGTAAAGTGTTGATTCATGGGTTCCTTTCACCCATGAAGATCAAGAAGCCCTTTCAAAAATATAAATTTTGAATTTCATGTTATGAATTGAATCATATCCATGTTTATGTTGTTGTATGATTTCCAAGTTGAAATCTTTAATACATATAATAAAGTTATGTTAGCATGTGATTGGAATTCTTGTATTTGAAGTGAATAATGTTGCCATGATGTATTATTTTAATGTTTGTGCCTAAGCCTCAAGTTATGCATGCAAGGTGGTTGCTAAAATGCCTAAGAGAATAAGAATTATGCTTTATGACTCAATTGTGACCAAATTGATGAATTCATGATTTACCCTTCTGTTCACAATGACCCCAATGTTATTGTTATGCATTGTAATGGTTTGGTGGAATGCTCATGAGATTATACTTACGAAATTATGACATGTTTATATGTATTCCTATTCATGTGTAAGCTTATGACCTACAAATACTTCATGAAAATCTCCAACATTTGTACTATGTATTGTTGACTATGGTCATGTGTTCAAGAAGCATCATGTCTTGTCAGTTTCATGCTATCGAGTCCTGGGGTACTTATACCCGATAATTTATCTGTGTGCCTAGATCCAGAGTCAGTTTCATGATAATCTTAGTCACACCATGATCAGTAGTATTCCCAGTCAGTTTTAGAACTTAGTAGAATTCAGCCAGTTACTTGACTCAGAAAAACTCAGTAATCTCATGAACACAGTCAGTTAATAAAATTCAATAATATTCCATCAGTCCACGAAATTCAGTGAACTCAATCAAGTTTATCTCAGCATAATCAGTTCAATATCTATTCAATTGGGAGTAGGATACAGCACGAGCGAACCCAAGAATGAGGGCACACACTGACAGTAGAGGGTATGATCCTTAGAAACAACCCTTGCATTCCAGAACTATGTATCCAGCATAGGTTGAGGCATCAACACTGACAGTTGAGGGTTGATGAGGTGTATTAACACTACCAGATGAGAGTCCCACCATTCTCATTTGGGGACACTGCCAGATGAGGTTCACTCACAGCTTGTCCTTACCAGTGGTGCGGTATTGACACCCTTCCAATTAGGGTTACTGATTGGACCCGAACTCTATACAAAAAAGGTGCATGTAGCTTAGATAACTACTTCCCACATTCTCAGTCTTAGTCTCAGTAGAAAAACTTAAATAGTTCTTCAAGTTCATAACTATCAGATACAGTCACTCAGTTTAGTAGGGAACTCAGCTAGTTCCATCAGAATCAGGACTGTCAAATACAGTCACTCAGTTAACAGAATATCAGTTATACAAAACTCGTGTTATCAGTATTCAGACTCAGTAGTCAGTATTATCATGATCTTATTTATAGTTATGTATTCATGTATGTATTCTCACGATCATGTTATTTAGTCAGTTAGTATTGTTCATGCATATGAACCCCATGTATTCAGCCTACCTCACTTTGCATACCAGTAGATTCAGACGTACTGACGCATACCTTTTTTCTATGCTATGGTGTTTTATACCATAGGTTCGGATGCTCATGTTCCCGATCGCACTTAGCTTCAGATTCAGCCAGCAGCAGTAGATTTGTAGTGATTCCTTATCATTCGAGGATAGCATGATTATATCATTATTTTAGTTTTAGTAGACGGAGTTAGTTGGGGACATGTCCCATCAACTCCACAGTTTTTAGACAGTCTAGAGGCTTTCAGACTAACATGTTCAGACAGTTTATTTCAGTTTGGTATTGATATACCATATTTCCAAATGTTATGTTTCATCAGATATTTGAACCTTACAGTCTTTCAGCCCTTTTATTCCACATTTATACAGTATATTATGTAGTGATTAGCTACAAATATCAGTCATGGGTAAGCTTGTGGTCCTTTGGGATTGCTAGCACCATGTAGCATTCTAGGAATCAGATTCGGTGCATTACAGTGTACTTGTACCATCTAGAAATTGCCTCATTAGTCTTTCCAAACTAAATTTTGGTTGTACTTGGTAGTTAAAATTATCATAGGCCATCTTGTGAATTTGGAAACCTACTTTAGCCTAAAATGCCTACTAATACATATGAGTTACCCCTAGTCACCCTCTTTGAGCCATTGGACTTTTCTTGCTAACCACATTATAAGACGTGACTCTTCTATTCATCATATCTTAAAACCTATCCTCCTTGAAGTTAAAAATAGAAATTAAGGTCAAAATCCTAAGTTGGGGGTGATGGAAAGATAAAGAAAGTGTAGTTGAGCCAAGAAGTCATAAAAAGAAAAAGAAATTACAAGCCTAGCAAGTAAGTATTTTGTTTTGAAGGAAAAGATAGTTCGTCAAATAAATGTGTGCATAAAGCTTCATGCATGCATAAGAATTAAATAAAAGAGGTGAAAAGACTTTGAGTAATGCAGAAGAGACTAAGTAGGCAAAGCAACAAAAGAAAAGAAAGTGGGCTCAATAAGCAAAAAGTGATAAGAATTTGATGTAGAAGTTCAAGGAGGGTATAGACTTATTGTTCAAAATTGTTATTCTACCCTACCCTAAGCCTACATTACAAGCTCAAAAAGCCCTTTGTGATTTCCAACCAAGCGTGGTTATTATAGTGGTGATTGAAAATAAGGGCAAGCCTATGCCATGGTACTTGTAACATGGAGAATTTCTTCAGAGAGCGAGTGATTGCACCTAATTTTCCTTATTGCATAAGTGGTAACTAGGTGTGTGAACCTTTCTTTCTTGTAAGGGGGCATGTGAGTTAATTAAGGAGGGTGATTTTGTCATCTTTAGCACAATGGTATGAGTGGATGTGTGACATAATTAAAGCCAACTTATGAGTCACTTCTAGAGTGTTAGTAATTGTCACGTAGTCGCTCCCCAAGATCCCTTGCATCCTTCGCCACTCCATTTTATGATGAGGGGTATTGTTAATACTTTTTTATCCATGTGTGAAAAGATTTTTGTTCTAGCAACCAAGTTGTAGTCTTCATGGTCATTGGGAACATAAATAAGGGCACACATGAAAAAGGTTTCATGGTATGAGTTCGTGTTGCAAAGGGTAGTAAACAAGAGGCTTAGGTAACCCATAACTCCTTGAAAGAGGGTTATTAGGGGACAAAGCAATGGTGAACAACTAAGCCTCTTGTTTACTACCCTTTGCAATCTTAGAAATAAGTATTTAATGAGTGTAAATCATGTCAAGAGCATCATCCTAGAAATAGGGATGCTTGGTTAAAGTTTTGGGTGGCTATATAAAATCCACACTTGTTAGGTGCTCGAAAGGTCCAATGGGTGAAATCTTTGGATTTTTTTCAAAAGATTGACCCCAATGATCTTTGACCTAGACTATCTATTAAGTAACAACTAAATCCCATGATAAACCAATATTGTCTCATATGATTCACCTCTGAGGAGACATAATCCCAAGATTTCTCCAAATCTTGAATTCAAACCAAAGATAACATTCACCATGTACTTGTTGAAGTTTGTGTGAAGAATTTTCAAACAAATCCCCCTATTTATTTTACATGTTTGTTTCCATTAGCATTCCAGGTAACCTTATAGTAACTTGAGTATCCATAGGTTGGAAGTCTATAACATTCACTCCTTGATATTCGATCCTAATTGACATTGGGTTACTTGACAATGAATACATCACCTCTCAATTATGGGAATGAGTTGGGCGTTATCACTACCAAAGAGAATGGATGAATTCATTCACCTTCCAAAATAAAACTGGAAAACATTCTTGGTTTTTCCCAACTGGCTTCGAAATTTCTCCAGTGGTTCTTGCACCAATGGTGGCCAATTTATGGTCAAAAGTTTGAGATCCTTACTCCCCAGTCCAAGAAGGATATGAATGTTTTACACAGAGATTTCGTGTTGATCACCAAATTCCTCTACCTTTATAATTTTCCCACTAGTTCTATATTTTGTGGATATTTTCATAAAAGTTTTCCTTTCACAAGTTAGAGGGGATAAAAGGGCTTCCTTGATTATCTTTCCAAGGCCGTTGAAAATGATACAAAAATTAGGATTTAATGGAGGCTTACGTGATGGACATAGAAAAATGGTTCCGACGCAATCCTGAATATCTGGCTCCAACAGATGCTGCCCAAATCTTATTTTTCCAAAATAAATCAATTGTAACCACAAAATTAGCAAAGTAAAAAAAATCAAGGAGATTTTATTCAACAAATGGAAAAATTCTCCAACAAATAAAAGTTGAAATTTCTAGCAATCAACTTAATCAAAAAAAATTGACACAGATGATGAAGAAGAAATTTAATTAGTTTGACATCACCAATTAGTCATCAACATTGATGTCATGATGACATCAACAACTAATTACTGAAAAATTATTGTGGATGTTACTGTAGGCTCACTGTATTCAGTTAGTCTCAGTACCGTATTCAATATAGTATCAGTTTAGGTTTGCTTGATCAAACCATACATATTCTCAGCTATTCAGTTATCAAATTTCAGTATTTTAGTTTACTGATTATTTCATAAATATATATATGTTTGGTCTTGCATTCTCAGTATTTTAGTTTTCATGCATGCTTACTCAGTTATCTCATATTATTCAGTCAGTCATTATTTTATTCATAGTTAACCCATGTATTTTAGCCTAACCTCATCTCATATACCAGTACATTAAAAGTACTGACCGCATACTTTCTTCGCGCTATGATATCTTATATCATAGGTTCGAACACACAGTTTTCTTACCGCACTTAGATAGTTCAGCATTACAGCAGCAGCAACAGTGGTGAGTCCTCATCTTTTGAGAACAAGTTTATCTTTCATTTAGTTATTTTAGTATTCCTCTATTTTAGTTAGTTGGAGTTAGTTGGGGGTTTGTCCCATCAAATCCACAGTCAGTCAGTTAGAGGCTTTTCAGAATATCATACAGTCAATTAGGTGGTAATCAGTTACCAGTCCTTTCAGTATTATTAGTTGTTTTAAATTTGACAGTTATACATTCAGTATTTAGATTAGCATGACTATGTTTCTCAGTATGTCTTCCGCATATGTATTTTATTGCTATTATACTCAGTGCTCACAGCAGGTACCATCTCATAGGTTAACTTGTGGTCACTTGTGATTGTAAGCACCGTTGTCGCGACTAGGGGGTAGCCTTGGGTCATGACAAAACATGGGAACCTAAGGTTTCAGAGAGTCCTAGGGAGTCTAAAAAGTCACGTTGAGTAGAGTCTTGTGCATGGTTGTGAACCACGCCACACTTATGGATAAGAGGCTACAAGATGTTTTAGAAAAGGTTTCCCTTCTTTCAGTATTCATGTCGTGCAAAAGAGCATGAGCTCTATTTAAACTCTCTTTTAGACTTATTTTTCCTTCTTTTTACAGACAATGCATCCCAAGAGAAACAACGAAAGAAAAAATGAAAATCAGCCCGTACCTCCGCCTGTTCAGGAAGATCCCCTGAATGAGAACGTCTCTCATGCCGAGTTCAGAGATGCATTAACTACCTTAGCACACTCAGAAGCTACTCAGAATAAACAGAAGATTATTGCCTCAGTTGATCCAATGGCAAATACAGCTGTAGCTAGGATTCGAGATTTCACTCGAATGAATCCCCCTTTGTTTTTGGGATCCAAGTCTGAGGAGGATCAGTAGGAATTTTTTGATATGGTTTAGAAAGTGACTTATATCACGGGTGTCACTTTTAGTGACAGTGCAGAATTGGCTCCTTATCAGTTACAGGATGTGGCTCATACGTGGTAAAAGCAGTAGAAAGAGGATAGAGGCATAGATGCAGGTCTTGTAGAGTAGGAGGAGTTTTCCACGGCCTTTTTAGAAAGATTCTTCCCTTTAGAGTTAAGGAAAGCTAAGGTGCTGGAGTTTAATAATTTGAAGCAGGGTAAAATGAGTGGCAGGGAGTATTCGCTTAAATTTGCTCAGTTGGTGAGGTATGCTTCTTTGATGGTGGCTGATAATAGGTCTAGAATGAGTAAGTTTATTTCTGGTGTAGATGATAGTGTGGTCAAGGAGTGAAGAACTTCCATGTTAATTAAGGAGATAGACATATCTAGGCTTATGGTTCATGCTCAGAAAATTGAGTTATAGAAGCTTAAGGAAAGAGAGGGGGAGAATAAGAGGGCCAGTACAGGTAGGTTTAACTTTTCTCAGCCAAGGTCAGAAAGTGGTAACCGTTCTCAGTTCCATCTGAAATCATCATCTCCATCTCCATCTCCAGCTAGTATACCTGTGTCAAAGTTTAGGAATGACAGTCTGGATAGAGAACCAGGCTCTAAATCTCAATGTAGCATGAACAGTGGCCGTACTAATCCACTCTGCGGGAAGTGTGGCAAGAATCATCAAGGTGTGTGTAGAGCTGGTAGTGATGTGTGTTTTGGATATTGCAAGATAGGAAACAGGATGAGGGAGTGTCCTGTAAGTATGTATAAGGGTAGGAATGATCGCCAGCAGGGTCAGACTAACTCTTCAGCAACTCTAGCAAGTCATCCGACTCAGTAGGGCGCTACTTCCAGTGCTACTAGTAGACAGCACCAAAATAAGCTATATGCACTTCAGTCCTAACAGGATTAGAAAAGTTCTCCTAATGTGGTTATGGGTACGTTACAGGTCTTTCACCTTTATTTTTAAGCTTTATTAGACACCAGAGATTCACTCTCCTTTGTTACCCCCTATATAGCATTCGACTTTGGTATCAATCCCGAATTCTTAGTAGAACCCTTCTCAGTGTCTACTCCAGTAGGTGTCTCTATTATAGCCAAGCAGGTATAAAGGAACTATCCGGTCACAATATCCCAGAAAGTTACCTCAGTTGACCTTGTAGAGTTAGAGATGACTGATTTTGATGTCATTCTTGGTATGGATTGGCTCCACTCATACTATACCTTAGTTGATTATAGAAATAGAGTCGTTCAGTTTCATTTTACCAATGAAACAGTTATTGAATGAAGGGGTAGTACTTTAGTGCTTAGGGGTCAAATTGTGTCATATCTTAAGGGGGGAAAATGATATATAAGGGGTGCATGTACCATCTTGTTCGAGTCAAAGACTCTAGTTCTGAGACCCCAAGTCTCGAGTCAGTTTCAGTAGTAAGGAAATTTCTAAATGTGCTCTCTGAAGATCTTCTTGAAGTTTCTCTCAAAAGAGAAATTGACTTCGGAATAGATCTACTTCCAGATACCCATCCTATCTCTATTCCACCCTATAGAATAGCTCTAGTTGAGCTCAAAGTTGAAAGAACAGTTGAAAGATCTCTTAGATAAGGGATTCATCACGTCTAGTGTTTCCCCATGGGGTGATCTAGTCCTTTTCATGTGTAAGAAATACGGTTCTATCAGAATGTGCATCGATTACCATCAGTTGAACAAAGTCACAATCAAGAATAAGTACCCACTCCCCAGGATTGATGACTTGTTTGACCAATTTTAGGGTGCCAGTTATTTCTCTAAGATGGACCTCAGATCCAGATATCATTAACTCAGAGTCAGAGAATGTGACATTTCGAAGACAGCCTTCAGAACTCAGTATGGTCACTTCAGATTTCTAGTTATTTCTTTTAGACTAACGAATGCCCCAACAGTTTTTATGGACTTGATGAACAGAGTGTTTAAGCAGTACTTAGACATGTTCGTCATCATCTTTATAGATGATATTCTTGTCTACTCCCGCAGTGAAAATGATTATGCAAACCATCTCAGAATTATATTGCGGACTCTTAGAGCCCATCAATTATTTGCCAAATTTAGTAAGTGCATGTTTTGGCTAAGATTAGTAGCTTTCCTTGGCCATATTGTTTTCAGTGATGGCATTAGAGTTGACCCTTATAAGACTGAAGCCGTGATAAACTGGCCTAAAACTATCTCTCCCTCAGATATCAAGAGTTCTTAGGTTTGGCTAGCTATTACCGATGGTTTGTTAAAGGTTTTTTGTCTATTATATCCCCTATTTCTCAATTAACTTAGAAGAAAGTCAAGTTTTAGTGGTCAGATTCTAGTAAAAAGAGTTTTCAGGAGTTGAAGACTCGACTCACCTCAGCCCTAGTCTTGACTTTGCCAGATGGTCCAGATGGGTTTGTTATTTACTGTGATGCTTCCAGAGTTGGTCTTGTTTGTGTGTTGAAGCAAAGTGGTAAGGTCATAGCCTATTCCTCTAGACAGTTTAAGCCTCATGAAAAGAATTACCCTACCCATGATCTTGAGTTGGAAATAATTGTTTTTGCCTTAAAAATTTGGAGGCATTATCTTTATGGGGTTCATATTGATTTGTTCACAGATCACAAAAGTTTTTTGTATGTGTTTTCGCAGAAAGATTTAAATCTTCATCAGAGAAGGTGGTTAGAGTTGTTAAAAGATTATGATATGAGTATGTTGTATCATTCGGGCAAGGCCAATGTAGTGGAAGATACCCTTTGTAGATTGTCTATGGGTAGTGTTGCGCATGTTGAGAATGATAAGAAGAGGTTAGTTCAGGAGGTTTATCGTCTTGCTAGATTAGGTGTTCAGTTGGTTGATTTAGTTGAAGATAGTGTTTGGGTTCAAAATAGTTCGGAATCTTCTTTGGTTGCCGAAGTGAAGTAGAAACAATATAGGGATCCTAGTTTAGTTAAGTTGAAAAAATCAGTTAAAGATCAAAAAGTTAAGGTTTTCACCCAAAGGGGAGATGGTGTGTTGCAATGTCAGGGTAGGTTGTGTGTGTCGTGTGTTGATGATTTGAGATAGAGGATTTTGGCAGAAGTTCATGGTGCGTGATAACGCTCAATCTACAGCTCTCGTTTGAGTGTAAAGCGGTCGTTAGCAAATATAGAACCCAACCTGGGTTGGGTGTCGATCCCACAGGGAATAGCTTGGCCAACAAGTAAGTAAAATTACTAAACTTTTGGTGCAAGTCTCGTAAAAAGGGGGGAGTCTTGTCGTGCAAGTAATGTAACCAAAATAAGATCTAAAAACGGCAATAGCAAAGTAAAAAGAGAAAGAATGTTTTAGTGAGATGTAAACAATGAGAATTGAGAAGTTGGGGTTATGTCCACCTTCTGAGGTATACGTCTCTATTGGCTATGAGTGTGTAGAATTCTGACATGCAATTGCTTATAGAGGATTGTAGTCGATGGTAAATCCAATCGTCTCTCGACCTAAACAAGGACTATTTCACTTTAACTCTCTCGAGATTAAAGCGTATCTAACGGTACGAATTCTCCAAGAGGTTAGCCCAGTTACGGCACTAGCTTTTTAATAGGAAAGGGTGTCCTACTACCTTGACATTATCTCTTTTCCAGACAAATAACTTTTCTCTCGAACAAGTTAAATGTTAGACTGGCGTATTCTTGCGTTTGCAACCGCAAAGAATGTAGATTAAGATGAAGAGAATAATGATATAAGCAATATACGTGCCTTGAACTCACAAACTCACAGAAATAGATAGTAACTCATTCGGCTTCCATAACCCCAACAGAGAAGTTTAGTTACCCATGAATGCGAAGGAGATCACGCTTGACATTGTTGTTATACCACAAGATTGATTAATTTTGTGTAGCGTAAGTGGTAGGCGTGAGGCGTGAATTCCTTAGCAAAGTAACGATTCTCTTGTTGTGGAAATTAAGAATAGATGAATGGAAGAAGAAAACTAGAATTAATAGAAAGATTAGAAGAGTTGTAGAATTGTTTGTAGTGTAGAATAATAGAGGAATAGAAGATGTAAGAAGATGTGAGAAGATGTGAGGGATGGAAGGAAGTATTGTGTTCTCCCTCCTTCCTCCCTCCTTGTTCTCTAAAATCTCTAGCATGATAGGGTATTTATAATACCCATATCCTACTCCTACTAAGCTAATGAAATAAATAACCAAATCCTATTAGACTAATGAAATCCTTAACCCAAATGTACTAGGTTAAGGTAACATTATCATAATCCACTTAAAATAATGAAATACATAACCTAATTGTACTAGGTTAATGTATCATTGTCAAAATCCTGCTTTGTGTCTGTAAGTCCCCAAAGTCTTCAGAATTTCTGTTTTAGCCCGGGACAAATTTTCCATGCAGCAGTTTTGGTCCCCCAAAGTCTTCAGAAATGCTGTTTTAGCCCGGGACAGATTTTCCATGCAGCAGTTTTGGTCCTTAGGCCCTTCCCTTCCTTCGTGAGCTTTCTTTAGCGTCAAGTAAGCCATAAAATGCTGAATTATGCATCATTTATACCTGAAACTTTACTAATCATGTTCGTTAGCTCATTTACAGGAAAAAGGACTAAAAGTGCATGAAATATATAATTTGTTCTCAAAACTAGGCTAAAATATGGGCAAAATATATTGATATAGGTGCGTAAATTCGCCTATCATCAACACCCCACACTTAGAGCTTTGTTCGTCCTCGAACAAACTATCATGTCCTTCTAAACGTCAACTTAGGGTTTTACAGCAACAACACAAAATATTCGTCAAGACAAGCACAACAATTATCAACTAAGAGTAGCTTTTCGATTATAGGTAGAAACAATATAACCTCTAGCATAGACTCGTGATGGTGATCAACTCGCATGCAAACGTTAAAGTACAAAGAATCATATACAACTATCCAAAACTCATCAACCATGTGTGTCTCACACTATAGTACCCATAATCATTCACAAGTATAGCATATTTTTCAAGCATGGGTATCAAAATGTCCTTGCTCTCACTCTCACAAAGAATTCATATGTAGCAACTGATGACCATAGGCTTGCCCTTAATGTAATACTCTACTAAATGTTGGAATGTTAAGATTAGGATCAAGTAGGTCTTTTGATGGTTGTAATGTAGGCTAAGGGACGGGTAGGACTATTTTGGCCAGGAATAGTGACTAAGTTCCTAAGCGCTTTAATACATCACTTTGTATCATTGACACTTTTTTTATTTCAACCTTTCTTCTTTCTTTTGTTATACCACCCTTGTTCTGCTCTTTTGTTTTTCAATTTTAAGCACAACTCGCTTTTCAGCTTTCTTTTCCTTTTTCTTTTCACAACATACCTCTTATGATAGCACTTTCTTTTTCATAACACATTCAAGCACCATTACAATTTATAGCATCATACTCACCCAATTTCCTCTTATGTTGTCACATGACTTTTTCACTTTAAAGCACTTAGGAGTTTGGATCAAATTACGGTCTTGAAAGAAATGGATTAGGCTTACATACAAGGTTGTCAAAGAAATAGGCTAAAGGCTCAAAAGGGTTTAACTAGGATGATGTCCATGGGTAGGTAAAACTGAAGGTAAACAAATATAGGTTGCCAAAGAAATGCCTAAATCATATCCTAAACTTACACTCCTTATTTTCGCTTTGCATACATACCAGGAAAGTTCTAGCATCAGCTACACACATAGAATATACGATTATCTCACACACACAAGGCACATGGTCGACTTGCTTGGAAGTAATATAGACTCTCGACCCAACAAGTGAAGGAATTGAACCACACAATATCACATAATGAGTCACAACTAGAGCCTAAACGTCTCAATAGTCACAATTGTAGCACATACTCTTGTTATAATCTCATGCTGCCTATCAAAATAATTTCATGCGAAGCTAGAAAAAATTTACTACTAAAAAATAAAAAAAAATAAAAAACGAAACAAAAACAAAGCAAGCAAACATAGATGCAATAGAGAAGTATAGCATACGATACCGCCACCCCACACTTAAACGGGACACTGCCCTCAGTGGAAAATAAATACGAGGAACCTGGTTAGTCGGACTCTTTCTCATTGTCGGGGGTCATACCCCCTTCGTCGGAATCATCATAAGAGTCGTCGTCAGAGTTCTCCTCCTCGTCATAGTCTGGCAAGCGTCGATCGTCATCAGTCGGCACATCATCATCTAGAGGTTCCTCAAAGTATACGCCCACTCCACACATCTCCCGTGCATGCATGTTCATGGGATAGTCGTGGTCCAGCTGTTGGAGCTCTGCAGCAGTTGGAACACAACCTCCGCTCATCATTGTAAACCTCATCATACCGTACATATGGCGGGAGAAACTCTCATCCCGAGCATGTCTCTCTGTCGTAGTAAGGTTGATGCCATGTGTTGATTCAGCATCTTTGACCTTTGTGAGGTCAACCTTCTTTGGATTGTGTGGGAGTTTATGATCAGCTGGTTCCTCTTCGATATCCTCCTTCCGCAAGATTGCTGTCAACAAATTGCCAAATGTGAAATGGAACCTTTTGTGTAGTCTGGCCTTCCTCATGGTGGATCGAATGATTGCCCCAAAGTTGATTGGGACATTCGTCATTAAAGCATAGACCAAACACACTCTATCTCTCGATATCTTGGTGTATTGAGTCCCAGGAATAAGACATGAGTTGACAATGCGCATCCAGATTCTTGCTTCCCTATTTAGTGGAGCATAGGGGAAGGTGTTGTGTCGGCCGGTTTCTTTATGTCTGCCCCACCTTGCCATTGATCTGCTTCCACAAAGCGTGTGTCGTATTGCTCTATAAGGAGGCCTGCTGCACAGCTCTTTGAATGGTGCTGCGTCGATTGAAGGTAAGCCAATAAAAGAGTTGATCCAGTCCGCGGTGAGCTGTAACACCTGGCCCCGAATTTTGACTTCATTGCCTGTTGTGTTTGGCAACCATTTGGCATAAAACTCTCTTGTTAGATCAAGATTACACTCTCCCATGTCGCGGAAGATGAAATCCAACTTCAAAGCCATTATTTTTGCCAACATACGCGGCTCCTTCTATGCTAAGGTATCCTTGTTGATCAAGTCGACGTGCACATATTTTCTTTCTTTGTTGCTGTTGTACCATGCTTTGGCTTCTTCCTCAAGAACCCATTTTATTCCGAACATTCTGCGTGGTGGTTGTGCTGAGGATGATTCTCCTTGGTCTTTTCGACTTCTCTTCTTGCCCTTTTGGGAAGTGGTCGCCTTCTCCTTGCCTTGCCTCGCTTTAGGTGCCATTGTACCTGAGACTAGAAATAGTGTTAGTTGCAGCACAGTCTCACTTGATACAATCTATAAGCAAGCATTAGGGGTACCACCCCACACTTAGTTTTGTTAACACAAATCAGTGAGGTGAAAGTAGTCGATTTACTCAGATTTCATCGAGATACGTTTTAGGATTGTATTCCGACAAGAAAATCAGCAATGCATCACTTACTTGCAGCCATTGGACTACTTTCATGGTAGATATCGCAACACTACTACATAGGGGTTACCACATTGAATCGTTATTCTTACAACAATCACAACCTCCTAAGTCGGTAGGCACTATAAGTCTTATCCCGATGGCCGGGATAGTCTAACATGTAAGTATCCAAACAACAATCTTAAGCAATATTCGTAGCCATAGCAATTCCACAAATAGCATAACGTTTCTATTGAAACCAAATTCAAGTCGGAAACAAGTCAAGATTTTCCTACGTATATGTTTACTCACATGATTTTGCAACAACAATCCAAACACATGAACATCACCAACAATCTTGTATAATTTAGCAATTAATAATAGCCATAGCAACGTAGTACTTGCGAGAAATAAATGAAGAATAAGAGAGTACTTACTTGCTTGAAACTTGTGGAGATGGTTTTGTGAATTGGAAGAGCAAAAGAAGAAAATTTTTAGAAGATTTGGAAGAGTATGCGGCGCCTTTAGGGTATTTTCTATTGTGGTTGTGTTATAAGACTAAGTCCCCTTTATATAGGAAGAGTATGGGTCGGGTTATGACCCATTTACAATCGGTTTTGGAGACAAAATTCCTACATATGCGGCGCATTGTCTATGGCATATTGGGACATATGCGCCGCATAGTCTATGGCATTTGTAGACATATGCGGCGCATTGTCTATGGCATAATGGGACATATGCGCCGCATAGTCTATGGCATATGAGATACTGAGACCAAATGCCATAGCATAGGCGGCGCATAGTCAAAAGCATACCTAGGAATAGGCGGCGCATAGTGTATAGCATACTAGATTCCGAGACCTTAGGCTATAGGATAGGTTGCGCATCGTTCGTGGCCTAGTTTTACCAAGGCCTAGCCTTCCTCGAAGCCTATTTTGGCGTGGGAAAGGCTCAATCCATAGCCTTATGCATCACCCTTCCTAATTTACCAACTTTACCATACAATGCGTCCAAATCGTCAATTGAAATCAATCTCCTCGTTGACTACTTCTTGCACCTATATTCGCTCAAACAAATGAAAACGATTAGTACGATGGGTTGCCTCCCACCAAGCACCTTAGTTTTGGTAGTGGCACGACTCTTATTTTTGGATTTTTATTAATTAAAAACAAATCAAGTACTAGAATGAAAGAAGACGATAAACGATAAATGAAAAATGATAAACGATGGGTTGCCTCCCATCTAGCGCCTTATTTATTGTCGTGGCACGACATGGTTATCTCGAGTACTTAGACTTCGTCGAGATAAGTGATGGTCGTGTCATTCGTCGATTCAAGAGGACCGATATACGGCTTAACACGTTGGCCATTCACTTTGAAGACAACACCCTTATTGCCTTCCAATTCGATTACTCCAGACGAGTAGACTTGGATAACTTTAAATGGACCAGACCACTTAGATTTTAACTTACCTGGGAAGAGCTTAAATCTGGAGTTGAAGAGTATTACCATATCACCCTTTTGGAAGTTTCGTCGAACAATCCGCTGATCATGATACTTCTTCATCCGCTACTTGTATAAATCCGATCTTTCATATGCATGGAGACGGAACTCATCTAATTCGTTCAGCTGCTCCAACCTCAGATTCTTCACATCATTCCAATTCAGATTCAAGTGCTTCAATGCCCACAATGCCTTGTATTCAAGCTCGATGGGTAGATGACAAGCCTTCCCATAAACTAGTTGATAAGGAGACATGCCAATGGGTGTCTTAAATGCAGTCCTATATGCCCATAGTGCATCATCTAGCTTTCGAGACCAATCCTTCCTATTTGCATTAACCGTCTTTGCAAGGATTTTCTTAATCTCTCGATTGGAAACCTCTACTTGTCCACTAGTTTGGGGATGATAAGGCGTAGCTACCTTGTGTTGCTTGACACCATACTTGGCCAATACAGATTTGAATAGCTTGTTGCAAAAGTGAGATCCTCCATCACTTATGATAGTACGAGGTACCCCAAAGCGAGAGAAGATATTCTTCTTTAAGAACGCTACAACACGCTTTCCTTCGTTGTCGGCCAATGCTACAGCTTCAACCCATTTCGAAACATAATCCACAGCAACCAAGATGTACTTCATTCCAAACGAATTCACGAATGGACCCATGAAATCAATACCCCACACATCAAAAAGTTCTACCTCCATAATTTTGGACATGGGCATTTCATGGTGTTTTGAAATAGCACCTTGACGTTGGCATTGGTCACACCTTCTCACATAGTCGTATGCATCTCTGAATATCGAAGGCCAATAATAACCACTTTGCAATACTTTTCTTGCCGTTCGATTTCCTGCATGATGTCCTCCAACTTGCGAAGTGTGGCATGCTTCCAATATAGCAGGTACTTCTTCATGGGATATACATCGTCGAATGATCCCATCCGCGCATCTTCGAAACAAATAAGGTTCATCCCAATAGTAGTGTTGAACGTCATACATAAACTTCCTCCTTTGGTGGTAAGATAAGTTGGCAGGTATCACATTACTCTCTACGAAATTTGCAAAGTCGGCATACCATGGTACTTTCTCCATTTTTGTCGCTAATATCTCCTCGTCAGGGAATGCATCATCAATCTGAATTTCAGGTTGCGCCACATGTTCATTCTCAAGTCTAGATAGGTGATCAGCCACTTGGTTCTCGCAACCTCTTCTATCTTTGACTTCGAAATCAAACTCTTGCAGCAGCAGTACCCATCGAATCAACCTTGGTTTGGCATCCTTCTTCGTCATTAGATACTTAAGAGCTACATGGTCTGTATGGACGATCACATTGGTACCTAATAAATAGGCACGAAACTTCTCAAACGCATATACAACCGCTAGGAGCTCTTGTTCAGTAACAGTGTAGTTCCTTTGGGCTTCATTTAGGACCTTACTCGCATAGTAGATAGGATGAAATAGTTTCTCCTTTCTTTGTCCAAGAACAGCACCAACGGCTACACCACTAGCATCGCACATGACCTCAAATGGGAGCGTCCAATCTGGTGCTACCATGATAGGGGCTTCAATGAGTTTTCCTTTAAGGCATTCGAATGCCTTTAAGCAATTGTCATTGAAGTCAAACTTCGCATCTTTCTCCAGTAGTTTGCACAATGGACTAGAAATTTTGGAAAAGTCTTTGATGAATCTACGATAGAAACCAGCATGGCCAAGAAAACTACGGACTCCCTTCACCGAAATTGGAGGCGGTAGCTTCTCAATTACCTCTATTTTTGCTCGATCAACCTCTATTCCTCTTTCAGAGATCTTGTGCCCAAGAACGATTCCTTCTTTTACCATGAAGTGGCACTTCTCCCAATTCAGCACAAGGTTGAACTCTACACATCTTTGCAATGCCATGCTCAAGTTTGCCAAACATGCTTCAAAAGACTCACCGACAACTGAAAAGTCGTCCATAAATACCTCCAAAGTGTCTTCAACCATATCAGAGAAAATAGACATCATACAACGTTGAAAGGTGGCTGGTGCATTACACAACCCGAATGGCATGCGTTTGAAGGCAAACGTACCATATGGGCATGTGAACGTTGTCTTCTCTTGATCTTCGGGAGCAATACAAATCTGATTATAACCTGAATAACCATCCAAGAAGCAAAACCATCCTTTCCCCGCTAATCGATCTAGCATTTGGTCCATAAATGGCATGGGGAAGTGATCCTTGAGTGTCCACGAATTCAGCTTGCGGTAGTCCATGCATACTCTCCATCCAGTAACGGGCCTGAGTGGAATAAGTTCATTCTTTGCATTTGCGACCACCGTCATTCCTCCTTTCTTGGGAACACATTGTACAGGACTTACCCACGTACTATCAGAGATAGGATATACAACTCCTGCGTCTAACCACTTTATAATCTCCTTCTTCACCACTTCTTGCATAGGTGGGTTTAAACGCCTTTGATGTTCAATGGTGGGTGTGCACTTTTCTTGAAGCTGAATTTTATGTGTGCAAATCCCAGGTGGAATACCAATAATATCCGCAATGGTCCATCCAATGGCTATAATATACTTGCGTAAGATCGAAATAAGAGCTGCAACTTATTGCTCACCCAAATCGGCTGCCACTATGACTGGAAGTGT
Organism: Capsicum pubescens; assembly: GCA_030864215.1. NCBI lineage: Eukaryota > Viridiplantae > Streptophyta > Magnoliopsida > Solanales > Solanaceae > Capsicum > Capsicum pubescens. Next base: position 339,807,462 of record CM061548.1, read on the forward strand.
GTTTCCGCTTCCTAAGAATGCGTACTTCAGATGACTTGGCAGCTCCTTCAATTCTAGTGTGGGTGGTTCTTCAATAGATGGCTTGGCTGGTGGTGTGGGTCGATTCTTGAGATCAAGATCCAGCTTCTTGGGAGTATAGCGATATGTCCCTAATTCCGATAGCGCACAAATAGCTTCTTCAGAAATTTCAGCATCCTCATTCTCTCCTTTCATGAGCAAAACCTCCAAAGGATCATCAAGAATTTTCTCTTCTTCAAGGCGTTCTTTCTCATCATCAAAGACAACATCAGCCACAGAAAATACACTCAAATCTTTGGGTTGCTTCATTGATTTGCAAACATCAAATCGAACCACTTCGTCATTTATTCGGAATGAAAGTTCATTAGCTCTCAAATCAATGAGCACACTTCCTGTAGCAAGGAAAGGACGTCCCAAGATTATGGGAACCTCTGAATCTGCTTCACAATCCAAGATGACAAAGTCTGCTGGAAAGATAAATGAAGAAACCTTTACCAAGACATCACATAGAATACCAACCGGTCGTTTTACCGACCTATCTGCCATAACAAGCCTCATGTTAGTTGGTGTAGGATCTCCTAACCCCAACTTCTTGTAGATCGATAATGGCATCAAGTTGATGCTGGCTCCTAAGTCACATAATGTTTTGGCAAAGTTCAAAGATCCGACAGTGCAAGGAATAGTGAAAGCTCCGGGGTCGGCCTTCTTCTGAACTATCGATCGGGTGGCAATTGCACTACAATGATGCACATCATCCTTCAGCTCATAACTTGCTGCCCTCTTCTTAGTCAAAAGATCTTTCATAAACTTCGCATACCCAGGCATTTGTTCAAGTGCCTCCACCAATGGAACATTAATGGTCAGCTGCTTTAACATAGTCATGAATTTGCTGAACTTCGTGTCCTCAGCCACCTTCTTCAATCTTTGGGGAAAAGGTGGTGGTGGGTATGGAAGTGTTCTCTCCATGGCTTTCTTCCCCTCTTGCTTCCGTTTTTCCATTTTTTCAGGCTGCACGTCACTGGGCGTGACGTCCTTAACGTCAGAACTGGTTGTTGCGGCATCTTCTCTTTTTGCGTTATCATCCATATCCTCAACTTCTTCAACCACTTGCTTGCCTTTTGCTGAAGGTTCCAGCACCTTACCGCTTCTGGTAGTGATGGCCATGCATGACCCATCATTCCTTGGGTTTTGCACAGTATCGCTAGGTAAAGTGCCAGCCTTTCTTTGATTGAGTGCTGCTGAAAGTTGGCTCAGTTGCTGCTCTATTTGCTTGATTGAAGTGGAATGAGAATCAACTAGTTGTTTCATGGAGGACAAATCATTAATTACCTCAGTAACTCCCGCGCTTGTTGCTTCCACTCCTTTCAATAATTTAGCCATCATGTCTTCCATACTTCCAGAACTAGATGTGGTGGTATCACGTCTACCAGGGGGAACATAAACACCACTCTTTTCATTGTTTTTTCTCCAACTACCTTGGTCCTTGTTTCCAGAATTATCATAATAGTTCCGACCTTGGTTTCCTTGGGCATTCCCTCGGAAACCCCCCTGATTGTTCAAGTAGTTGGCTTCTTCTTCAGAATCAGATTCGTCTCTTCCTTTTAGCGCCACAGCTTTCACTTTTTCGGTCTTCCCTGATAATAAATGCTTTGTAAGAAGATCCATTTGTGTTTTCATGTGCGCCATATCTTGATCACGTTCTTCTTGTCTTCTTCTTTGGTCTGCAGTCATGCCTATAGATAAAGTGGGGCTTGCTACCTCAGAATCCCTGGTATGCCAAGATCTACTTTGTTTCGTCATGCGATCTAGCATATTGCTTGCTTGACCAAAGGTGAGGTCCATAAATGATCCTCCATCCGTATTATCCACCACTGGTTTAGTTATTGAATTCAAGGCTCTGTATAGTATCTCCATTAGGTGAACATTAGTCATATGATGGTTTGGACACCTCGCTAGCTTTGTCTTGAACCTCTCCCATGTTTCATGAAGAGCTTCAGTGGGAAGCTGACGAAAGTTGCTGATTTCATCTCTCAATTGTGCTCTTTTGGATGGCGGAAAGAATCTTTCTAGGAAAGCGTCTCTCAATTGCCTCCAATTTGTAATAGAATCAGGAGTCAGCCCATTCAACCATAGTGTTGCCTCCCCAGACAGAGACAATGGAAATAGACGTAATCGAATTGCATTCTGACCAACACCAGGATTTTCAAAAGACTTGCATGTAGAAATAAAGTTGATGAGATGCATATTCGGATCATCGCCTGCTAATCCACCAAACAATCCCTTGAGTTGCAATAACTGAATCATGGTGCTTGTAATGTTGAACTTGGCTCCGGGCGCTAATGGTGGTGGAATGATAGCTCCAGTGGCTCCGGCACCATCAAGATCATCATCATCATCGTCGAAAGTTGGCTGCATAGGTTGGTGATCATATCTATACCGAGCTTGTCGACCTCTTCTGTTGGCAGGTGTTATGATTTCAGCATCACGCCTAGGGTTTAGTAACTCGTCATCACCTAAATCCTCATCGTCAGGATTTGGTGCTCGTGCAGGGTTATCAATGTTCTGCTGTTGAACCTGGGCTGCGGCAAGGGCAGCCAATCTTGCTTGTTCCTGTTGAGCAGCCATCCTTGCGATTTCAGCTTGTGCTTCCATTCTACCAATGCGTTGTGGTTCAGGATTGATTGGTAATAACGGTTGACCAGAACTTCGAGTATGGGGCATGCACTAAAATAAAAACCTGCAGTAGACAAAAACAAAAACTAAAAGTAAAAGTACGAGAATCTTTGACCAAAGGGTCTAGTAATTTTCACGAACTTAATTGACACTTGTATTCCCCGGCAGCGGCGCCAATTTTTGATAACGCTCAATCTACAGCTCTCGTTTGAGTGTAAAGCGGTCGTTAGCAAATATAGAACCCAACCTGGGTTGGGTGTCGATCCCACAGGGAATAGCTTAGCCAACAAGTAAGTAAAATTACTAAACTTTTGGTGCAAGTCTCGTAAAAAGGGGGGAGTCTTGTCGTGCAAGTAATGTAACCAAAATAAGATCTAAAAACGGCAATAGCAAAGTAAAAAGAGAAAGAATGTTTTAGTGAGATGTAAACAATGAGAATTGAGAAGTTGGGGTTATGTCCACCTTCTGAGGTATACGTCTCTATTGGCTATGAGTGTGTAGAATTCTGTCATGCAAATGCTTATAGAGGATTGTAGTCGATGGTAAATCCAAGCGTCTCTCGACCTAAACAAGGACTATTTCACTTTAACTCTCTCGAGCTTAAAGCGTATCTAATGGTACGAATTCTCCAAGAGGTTAGTCCAGTTACGGCACTAGCTTTTTAATAGGAAAGGGTGTCCTACTACCTTGACATTATCTCTTTTCCAGACAAATAACTTTTCTCTCGAACAAGTTAAATATTTGACTGGCGTATTCTTGCGTTTGCAACCGCAAAGAATGTAGATTAAGATGAAGAGAATAATGATATAAGCAATATGCGTGCCTTGAACTCACAAACTCACAGCAATAGATAGTAACTCATTCGGCTTCCATAACCCCAACAGAGAAGTTTAGTTACCCATGAATGCGAAGGAGATCACGCTTGACATTGTTGTTATACCACAAGATTGATTAATTTCGTGTAGCGTAAGTGGTAGGCGTGAGGCGTGAATTCCTTAGCAAAGTAACGATTCTCTTGTTGCGGAAATTAAGAATAGATGAATGGAAGAAGAAAACTAGAATTAATAGAAAGATTAGAAGAGTTGTAGAATTGTTTGTAGTGTAGAATAATAGAGGAATAGAAGATGTAAGAAGATGTGAGAAGATGTGAGGGATGGAAGGAAGTATTGTGTTCTCCCTCCTTCCTCCCTCCTTGTTCTCTAAAATCTCTAGCATGATAGGGTATTTATAATACCCATATCCTACTCCTACTAAGCTAATGAAATAAATAACCAAATCCTATTAGACTAATGAAATCCTTAACCCAAATGTACTAGGTTAAGGTAACATTATCATAATCCACTTAAAATAATGAAATACATAACCTAATTGTACTAGGTTAATGTATCATTGTCAAAATCCTGCTTTGTGTCTGTAAGTCCCCAAAGTCTTCAGAATTTCTGTTTTAGCCCGGGACAAATTTTCCATGCAGCAGTTTTGGTCCCCCAAAGTCTTCAGAAATGCTGTTTTAGCCCGGGACAGATTTTCCATGCAGCAGTTTTGGTCCTTAGGCCCTTCCCTTCCTTCGTGAGCTTTCTTTAGCGTCAAGTAAGCCATAAAATGCTGAATTATGCATCATTTATACCTGAAACTTTACTAATCATGTTCGTTAGCTCATTTACAGGAAAAAGAACTAAAAGTGCATGAAATATATAATTTGTTCTCAAAACTAGGCTAAAATATGGGCAAAATATATTGATATAGGTGCGTAAATTCGCCTATCATCAGTGTGCATTAATCTTTACATACAGGATCCACTAAGATGTACCGTGATTTATGGTAAATCTATTGGTGGAGCTGTATGAAGAGGTATATCACAGAGTTTGTAGCCAAGTGTTCTAATTGTCAAAAAGTTAAGGTTAGGCACCAGAGGCCTATGGTACAATGTAGGAGTTCAGTATTTCTACTTAGAAGTAGGAAGAGGTGAACATGTATTTTGTGATGGGTTTGTCTCGTACGCGTAGTCAGCATAATTCAATATGGATTATTGTATCCAGAATGACCAAATTAGCCCATTTCTTACCAGTTCATACTTCTTATTCATCCGAGAATTACGCCAAGATCTATATTAGAGAGTTGGTTAGATTGCATGGAGTCCCATTGTCTATCATTTCAGATAGAGGTACTCAATTTACCTCTCACTTTTGGAAGCTTTTTAGAAGGGTATTGGTGCCTAAGTTTATCTCAGTACAATTTTTTATCCTTAAATAGATGGTCAGGCAGAGAGGACCATTTAGACCCTAGAGGATATGTTGAGGGCATGTGTTCTTGATTTCAAGGGTAGTTGGGATGATCACTTACCATTGATTGAGTTTACCTAAAATAATAGTTAGGCAGATAGGACTATTCAGACAGATGGTTAGGAAGATAGGAATATTCAGACACTAGAGGATATGTTGAGGGCGTGTGTTCTTGACTTTAAAGGAAGTTGGGATGACCACTTGCCTTTTATCTAGTTTGCCTACAATAACAGTTATCACTCCAGTCTTCAGATGGCTCCATTTGATTTTTTTTATGAGAGGAGATGTAGACCTCCTATTGGTTGGTTTGAGGTAGGTGAGGTTGCTTTGATAAGATCAGATTCGATGTTTGATACAATGGAGAAGGTTCAGTTAGTTAGGGAGAAGCTTAAGATAGCCCAAAATCGTCAAAAATCTAATGCAGATGTGAGAAAAAGGGACCATGAGTTTGAGGTTGGTCATTTGTTCTATTTGAAAATGTCGCCCATGAAGGGAGTGAAGAGATTCGGCAAGAAGGGGAAACTCATTCCCCGATATGTTGGCCCTCACAGAATTTTGAGTCATTTTGGAATAGTAGCTTATGATCTTGAGTTGCTTGCAGATTTTGCATTAGTGCATCCAGTGGTTGATATTTCCCTGTTAAAGAAGTGTATTAGTGACCCAGTTATTGTAGTTCCTTTAGAAAGCACAGATGTTTAGGATAGCCTTTCTTACGAATAAATCCCAGTTGATATCCTTGATCGTCAGATTCATAAACTAAGGAACAAAGAAGATCTCTTGGTCAAAGTTCTTTGGCGGATTCAGTCTGTTGAGGGATCCACTTGGGAAGAAGAAGCAGCTATGGGTACCAATTACCCTCATCTTTTCTCCACAAACTCAGACTCAGCTTAAGGTAACATTTTTCCTTAGATTGACTCTTTTCCATTCTCAATCCCAGCTATATAATCATTCCCATGTCTTTGCATGCATTCACAAATTTAGTTCAATCATGTATCATGTTTCACACTCAGTCATGTAATCATATTTTCAATTATGCATGTTGAGTATGTGATTTTAGTTTCCCCAATATTATCAACTTAAATCAGTCTCATTCAAGGATGAATGTTCCCAAGAGGGAGATAATATACACCCCATATTATTCTTAGCTTAGTTCAGCTCCTAGTTGCATGCATAAGCGGCTTAAAGACTAAAAATTCAACGAAGTGTTGGGAACTTAGTCATAGTTTTGGCCTCTTAACTTCAAGGATTTTTAAATTGGTCTTCCCGACCTCGGGGTATTTATTTTTGAGTTAATTCATATTCAAGGGTAAAAGGAGCATGTCTCGGGGAAGTTTTAGATTTTTTAGGTGAGGATTGGGTCATGTTTGGATTTTGATTCCAGAACCTCACCACGATAGTGGCGCATCGTAGTGGGTATAGCGATGAGCCCTTCATTGCATTGCGGTGGGCTTTCCATTCGCGTTCTAGTTGTGAATTTAATTCTTTGAGAGGCAATTGAGTCTTTCCCCTCAATCCAATTTGTAAAAGCATGAATTAAAACATTGGTTAGGGCATTCTATGCCCATTTTTCACAGTTTCCTCTCAAAAACAAACCCTAATCATCCCCCATGCTCATCAATTTCATTCCTTCCTCTTCAAGAAAACCAAGAAATCAAGTTCCCCAAATCCAAGAACTTTCAAGAAAAGCATCAAGATTGTGTTTCACTTTCAAGCTTAAGGATTTAAGGTATGTATGATGCTCATCCACGGGCCCTTTTCACCCATGGAATCGAAGAACCCTATTTTTATATCAAATTATGAGTTTTTACATGTTTATGATGAGTTGTCTCTATGAAGTTGTTATTGAGTTTGATTACAAGTTATGTTACAAGTGTTTTTCGATAGAATTAGCCCTTATATGATTTGAGTATTAAAATCCTCGTGTTAAATCTGTAATTCATAGTTTTAGTATTGTATCTATGTTTTCAATCACATGTTTTGCCTATTCCCATGCTTAAATTCATGACTCCCATGTGTTTGATAAAATGTCTAACTGTTGGGTTTTGAGCAATGAACCCTTATTATGGTTTTAAACCTTCACGTATCCTTATTGTTATTTTCATTTAGTGTTGGAGGGTTATGAACACCCGATACTTAGTTGTTTACATAATATCAGTACCTTCAAAATGATTTCAGATAAACTATGAGCATTGCTATTCAGTCAAGTTATTTCTGATCAGTTGTTTATCTAGTTAAGTGTAGTTCAGTTCAAAATCAGTGTCTTTCAGTTGGGAGTAAAACTCAACACCGAGTGAACATAAGGACGGCATCTCCCCCATCAATTATGCATGAGGCACTTGTCTCCCCCGTCAGTTAGGCATAAGACATTAGTAGCAGTCCCTAAGTTCCTGACCTACAGCACCACCGTAGACTTTGAGGGGTCCTCTATCAGTTAGGCATGACACCCTAGTCCTTTGGGACATCAGGTTTATGGATCCACACAGCCAGCGTTAGTACTCGTGGCACGGTACTGACACCCTTCCAACTGGGGTTACAGGTTGGACCCCAACAATAGATTTGGGGCATCTCGGTTATAGCTAGTTCCTACAGTCTAAGTATTGTATTATGTATAGTATCAGTTTAGGTTTGCTTGACCAATGCATACAGATTCTCAGCTATTCAGTTATCAGATTTTTAGTATTTCAGTTTACAGATTATTTCACAAATGTATATATACTTGGTCTTACATTCTCAGTATTTCAGTTTTCATGAATCCTTACTCATTTATCTCACATTATTCAGTCAGTCGTTACTTTATACACAGTTAACCCATGTATTTCAGCCTAACCTCATCTCATGTACGAGTACATTCAAAGTACTGACCGCATACTTTCTTTGCACTATGATGTCTTATATCATAAGTTCGAATGTATAATTTCCTGACCGTTGTTAGATAGTTCAGCATTACAGCAGCAGAAACAGTGTGAGTCCTGAACTTTCGAGGACAAGTTTATCTTTCATTCAGTTATTTTAGTATTCCTTCATTTCAGTCAGTTGGAGTGAATTAGGGGTTTGTCCCATCAACTACACAATCAGTCAGTTAGAGGCATTTCAGAAAATCAGAAAGTCAGTTAGGTAGTTATCAGTTACCACTCCTTTTAGTATTATCAGTTGTTTTAAATTTTACATTATACTTTTAGTAATCAGATTGGCATGACTATGTTTCTCAATATATCTTTCGTATTTGTGTTTTGTTGCTACTATACTCAGTGCTCATAGCAAGTACCAGCTCATGAGTTAGCTTGTGGTCACTTGTGATCGTAAGCACCGTTGTCGCGGCTAGAGGGTAGCCTTAGGTCGTGACAATTAGCCTATTTATCCTCTTGAGGAGGAAACATTATTTTCTTTGGAAGAAGCTCTCTCTCACTAGAAATCTTGGTTAGAGTTTTCTTGTCACAACCCCAAAATAAGGGTCATGATGACACTTGTCGCGGCGTACCTTGACAAGTAAACCTATCACCCAAACTGATACAAAAAATGGAAAAAAATAGAAATATCCCAAGGTAAGACTTCTAGAACAAATTCGAACCATATAAGTAATCATAACAATGCAGAAAGAACTTATCTAAAATACCAATCATGCCCAAAATCAGGTGTCAATAGTGTAAAAACTACTAATACAATCCAAGAGTCAAATACATCAGAAAAATAACTACAAGGGAATAACATCTATCTCGGAATACTAATAAGGACATAACTACTATAAAAAGATAGAGGTGAACTCCGGATGCATAAATGTCCAACCGCTACCTTGGAAGCTCTAACAATCGCCCAAGTCAAGCAAGTTGAGGCGCACTCGAGCTAGGACCTGCACCGAAAGGTTGCAGTAGGCATAAGTACGGTCCACTTGTACTAAGTAGGTATCATAGGCCGACCAAGCAAAGCAGTCAATAAAGCATACAAAATATACACTAAGGACACGTAACCTTCAATCAGAAAATATCCACAATGATAGCCCACACTTCTTGCACTAACAGTTCTAATATATCACATACACACCAAGATAGAACACGAATATAAATTATATCATCAATAATTATAACAAGGGGGAACATACATATACAAGATCATCAATACAAGTAAAAGAAGATAAGATAATTACATAGATGGCAAGTCAATACGGTAATACAACACAATATAAACACAATAAAGTAAGTGCAATGTATATGGTGATGATGATGAACGAGGTCATCGCACAACCTCTGAGATTGTCGCACAATCCCTGTATGTACCTACGGAGCTAAATCTTCCTGACGTAGGACACATGGGGGTTCTACAACCCGTATACAATTCTCATATCTCATATCTCCTTTCTGGCACATCCCTAGGAAATGGTTTTATAAAGTGTTAAAATATTTCTTCCCTGTCACATCCCTCGGGGAGGGTTTTTATAAAGGTGTTCCTAATGTTACTCAAGTATTGCCATGGTGTTACCAATATTTCAGGCATAAGTGTGATATGAGGATGTAATTCTCACAACCAATCACAATGAGTATTTCCACAACCAACCACATGATATATATCCACAATCAACCACAATGATATATTTTCACAACCATGTGAGACAATATCCACTCATTATTTTTGTTCATCCATGAATTTCTACATGTCTCATATGCCAATAAAGTATGAATATAATCATAATACACCAATGGTACCACATTAATCATTTTAACAACACAATAAAATTATTCACATGTATTCAAGGCTATCTATATTACATAGGTTCCCACACAGTCACACATATCATATAATATCTCAATTTTGATGATTATATCACATATAGGCCCCACACGGGTACAACACATAGATAGCTATTTTTCATGATTAGTTCTTACCCTTAACATGCATTTTGTACCATCAGTTACTTCCCATCCTAGTCTGAAAGTGTTAAACCATAAATTACCTCAAAAATCGAAACCGATCCGCTACACTTTGAACTCATGAATTTACTTTTCACGAACAATCTCAAACTCCACTAAAATCATCAAATATGAAATCAATGCATCAAAATAAAACCAACGGTACCCATATTGACTACTTTTAGTTTGGGGTTAAAACGGACTCCCGAAATGGGTTACCAAAAAAGGACAAAATTGGAACTTCACTTTAAAAATATGTTTTTCATATTTTTAGGAACCTATAGATGAAAAATCAAGTTAAATCAATACAAAAGCGAGGTTCAAATCGAAAAAAAGAAATATTTTTGAGCTTTACCGGATAAAATCTTTGAAATTCGGGTTAAAATCAAGAATCGGGTTTGTTTTGAAGGCTAAATAGGTGAAAAGCTAGTAATTATAAAATAAAATATTATTCAAGTGAAAATGAGTGAAATTGGAGTTTAAAATCAAGCCCTAAGATTTTTGGAGTTTTGAGAAATCTATCAAGTAATTACTAAGAAAAAATTGATTTCTTACCTTAAATTCGTAATAAAATCAAGAGATAGATGTTTTTTTTTGTTTTCCATCCGGTGTCTGGTGCCCGCATTGGAGCCCCGACTAATCTGGATCACGCGTTGCAAGGTCCATTAAGGTGGCAGCGCTCCCAACAGATTTTTCTCCATATCCAGGGTCGAACCCTCGACCTCTGGTTAAGGGTGGAATAGCCTCATCCACTGCACCACAACCCATGTTGGTAAGAGAAAGATGTTAATCTAGTTTTTCAAGCTCCCACAAGCTTAACTTTCAAGCTCTCATACTATTCTAGGGTTTAACTCTCAAGAGGCAGGATAAAAAATAAGCAAAATGGACCCAAAAACTATTTTAATAGTGCAGAAAATCTGCACTAACAAGGAAAAGTTGCTGGTTTTTTAATTTTTAAGTCCAACTCGAACTTCGATGGAATGCCCAAAATTCATTCGGAGTCCAATATATGCAAACGAACTATGTAACCATACTAAATTTGATGTTTCAAACGCGTTGGTGAAGTCAGATTTTTGAAAAAAAATATTATTTTTAAAAAATTGACCCCCGAAACTCGAAATCGTAATTTTCCAAATCGAGGGTCAAAATGAGATTTAAAACTCGTAAAATTACACCAAATATTTACCACCCCAAAATTGAGGTCGTTTCGACAAAATGTGTATCCCACACCCATATTTCTAATTTTACAACTTTTCGACCAATAGTTCAAAATGAGGTCGAGTGCATCGAGACCCGAACCAAAGGTCTACCTAGCCTAAAATCGATATTCTAGAGTTGTTGGCATAGTCCATTCGGTCATTCATCGCACGGATCAAAAGATATCCTCATAAGTCTAAAATAAGGCTCTTGAAGTCATAAAAAAACACAATATTGAATAAATGGTACCAAAATGCATCAAAAACTATGTCAATCACTCCCACACCCCCGGAAATACCATAATGCAGCTACGGGGAGGGGTAAAATAGTCAAATCCACCACTAAAAATCTAGTTTGACATCAAACTAAGGCAACGAAATACCTGAATCCATGAAGAGTTGGGGATAGGAACTACATATATCAGACTCAACCTCCCAAGTAGCCTCATCTACAGGTCGATATCGCCACTGAACCTTAACTACGGGGATAACTCTAGAGCATGATCTTGGGTGTATTTTTATGCCTAACCACCATAACTTACCTATATTTTAGATAAGTTTTGAGAACAAAGTACCTAGTTTCTTATATTTTTACTCTACTTTTATGTAATTGAGCTAACCTATATGATTAGCATAATTTCAGGTGTTAATGAGGTAGATGAAGACATGATGGGACTACGAAATGCGGATGGCAGATAACACAAGATAAAGTAGCTTGTTGGACCAAATGTGGGGCCTAGAAACTATGTCCAGGACTAATTTGTTATTTAAAATTAGTTTAGGGACTTAGAAGAAAATTATGAGAGAAAAGTTACTAAAAAGACTAGATGCTGACAATTCATGTATTCTATTCTATCCTGTATTGTTTTTGAATTGGAGATTGGTGGCTTAGAGGAGAGAGAAGGACGACTTTCACTTTGTTCACGGTTTATGCACCAAGATCGTCTTTTATCTTGTGGGTATGATGAATATGACTATTATGGTTTTTGTTTTGTCCATGAGTGGCTAAGCTTATTGGTTAGGGTTATGGAAACCTTGTAACATTCAATCTATTTCTATGTGTTTTGAATTCATTATGCATTGATTTACTTATATCATACTCTTTTCATAATTCTTGAATTCTCATGGTTGCAAACACAGAAAATGTGCCATTAAAATATAACTTGTTTGGTAGAAAGGTTAATATTTGGAAAAGAGAGTAGTGACAAGAAAATAGGGTTTCCAACCTCTATTTCACACGTTAATTCCTTAATAGGATTAGCAACTTGGTTATTTCATATAATTGTGTAAACACTTTTGATTTGAGAGAACTAAAGTGAATTAATCCTTGATGGTTGAGAAATGCTTGGATTAAGATACGTTTCTCTATAAGTTTATGCATGTATGAATTCCTACCACCCATAGTTAGAAAGTATTGAAGACTACAAGGTGGACATAACCCTAGCTTGTTATTCTCTGTATTCAAATACTATTACACGTATTGCTTCACTTTTACAGTGAAACCATTACTTCGTACTTAAATCAAAACTCCCCTCTTATGTTTTTGCGAAAATGAAGGATTAAAAGTCAACTAATCTACATACGACTAAATTAACATCATATTCCCTGTGGGATTCAACCCCAACCTAGTTGGGTTCTATATTTGACAACGACCCGCTTACACTCTTATAAAAGAGTTGTAATTTGGGATTATCAAATTTTGACATATTTGCCGAGGAATACGGTTGGCAATTAAGTTTATATGTGTTAATTGACTGTTATTCAAGTTTCCTAATTTTACGTTTATTTGTTGTTTTTGTTCGTTACAGGCTAGTTGTTGTTTATGCCATGAACCAGAAGTTCAGGAGAACCATTATTACCCTTCAATCCTGAACTTTATCTCATTAAAAGAATTGTTAACCAATAGGAAGTTAAAATATTAGCCGTTTGGCTAATGCTCAATTAAATCAATAGAATATAGATAACCCAGGTCGGGTACCTAAGCCAAATGAAGAGTACCTGGGAGATGATGCTTTAATTGATCCGGGTAATAGGAGACGTACAGTAGAAGTAGTTACACCTGTAAACCAAAATTGTCTATTCAGAGGGAGACCAGACCGCCAAGTTGTGCAGTTTGATATTGACGATGATGAGGATGATATGGATGTAGCAGGTGCTACTAGAGTTATTATCCCTCCACCTTTAGATCTGGAGTGAAGTTCAACATTATGAGCACCATGATTCATTTGCTCCATTTTAAGGGACTGTTTGGTGGACTTACGGGTGATGATCCAAATATGCACTTAGTGAACTTAATAACTATTTGCAAATCTTTTTATAACCCGGGAGTCGGGAAGAATGCAATTCGTCTGTGGTTATTTCCATTGTCTCTGTCTAGAGAGGCAACACTATGGCTGAATGGGCTGACTCCTGATTCTATAACAAACTGGAGGCAGTTGAAATGAGCTTTCCTAAAAAGGTTTTTTCTGCCATACAGAATTTTATAGTTGAGGGATGAGATAAGTAACTTCAGGAAGCTTCCAAATGAATCTCTACATGAGATATGGGAGAGATTCAAGAAGAAGTTGATGTAATGCCCCAACCACCAAATGATTGATATTCATCTGATGGAGACTTTGTATAGAGCCTTGAATTCTAATACATAGCTTACGGTGGATAATGCTGCAGGTGGAGCATTTATGGATCTTACCTTTCCTGAGGCTTCAAAAATGCTTGATCGGATGACTAAACAAAGAAGAGCTTGGCATACTAGGGATTTAGAGGTAGCGAGCTCTACTATATCTAGTGGTATATCTACGGAGAAACGTAGGAAAGAAGAAGAATACGACCAAGCTATGGCGCACATGAAGACCCAGATGGATTTTCTCACTAAGCATTTTCTATTTGGGAAGACTGAAAAGGTGAAAGCTGTTGGGTCATAGAGTAGAACCAATTCTGATTCTGAGGAGGAGGCTAACTATCTGAATAACCAGGGGGTTTTGAGGCAACAGCCAAGGAAACCAAGGTCGGAATTATTATGATAAGTCTGGTTACAGGGATTGTGACCAAGAAAACTATAAAAATAAGAATGACAAGAGTGGGTTGTATGCACCTCCTAGAAATCATGATACTGCTACTGCTAGTTCGAGAAAGATATCCATGGAGGACATGATGGCAAAATTATTAAAGGGGGTGGAATCTACTAACACCGGTATGACTGAAATGAAGAGTGACTTATCATCTATGAGTCAGTTAGTTGATTCACATTCAACTTCCATCAAGTAATTAGAACAACAGATGAACCAGTTATCGACAGGATTTAATCAGAGAAAGAGTGGAACATTGCCGAGTGACACAGTGCAAAATTCTCAGAATGATGGATCTTATATGGCGATTACCACTCGAAGTGGTAAAGTATTATCGGGTCCTTCTGTGGGCAAACCTGTGATTGATGATGTGGTGGAGTTAGATGCAGAAGTAGAAGAAGACCGTCAAGTAGAGTCTGAGAAGCTGGATAGTGATGAGATTTCACCTAACCATCAGCAGGTTGTAAGTTAAAGAAAGATAAGATAAAGGAAAGAAAAGCAGTGGTTACTAGTATACCAAAGCCACCTCCTCCATTCCCTCATCGATTGAAGAAAAAAGAGGATGACACAAAGTTTAGCAAGTTTATGGCAATGCTAAAACAGTTGACTATAAATGTGCCTTTGGTGGAGGCACTGGAATAAATGCCTGGCTACACTTAATTCATGAAGGATCTTATCACAAAGAAGAGAATAGTGATCTATGAACTGGTGGATAATCTTGACCATTGTAGTTCTATTTCTTCACGGTCCTTAGTGCAAAAGAAAGCTGATCCGAGAGCATTTACTATCCCATGTACTATTGGATCGCTGAATTTTACTAAGGCCCTATGTGACCTTGGGGTTAGTATTAATATAATGCCACTGGAAGTTTACAAGAATTTGGGTTTAGGAAACCCTACACCCACCAACATGAGACTTGTATGGCAGACAGATCAGTCAACAGACCAGTTGGGATATTATTTGATGTGCTTGTGAAAGTGGACAGTTTTATCTTCCCTACTGACTTTATGATCCTGTATTGCAAAGTGGACTTCAAGGTACCCATAATCTTGGGTAGCCCTTTCCTTGCAACTGGGAGTGTATTGATTGACTTGCAGACTAATGAGCTAAAATTTAGGCTCAATGATGAAGTGGTCAGTTTTGATGTCTGCAAATTAATGAAGAAGCAAAAGGAGATGAGTGTATTCTCGATCATTGATGTGTATTATGAAGATGACCAAGAGGTGCCGATTGAGGAGAAATTTGGCATGGAAACATTGGTTGTTGTGTTGATGAACATCGATAGCGAGGGTATCGAAGAATATGAGGAGACGGTATGTGTGCTAACAGGAATGGGATCATATTCATATACTCCCAAGAAGCTAGATTTGGACCTCAAAAATCGTCCAACACCACCGACTAAGCCATCTATTGAAGAGCCATTGGTGTTGAAGCTGAAAGAGTTGTCGGGCCATCTACGGTATGTGTTTCTAGGCAGTGGAAACACCTTACCTGTGATTATTGCAGCAGACTTGGGTGAGCAGTAGGTAGAAGCCCTTATCTCTATGCTTAGGAGATACAAAAGGGCTATAAGTTGGACGATTACTGAAATTATTGGTATTCCATTGGGTATTTGTACCCATAAAATCTAGCTAGAGGAAGAGTGGGTACCAACTATTGAGCATCAATATTAAACCCACCGATGCAAGAAGTGGTTAAAGGAGATTATTAAATGGCTTGACGGAGGGATAGTGTATCCAATCTCCAATAGCAAGTGGGTAAGTCTTGTACAATGTGTGCCCAAGAAAGGGGGCATGATTGTGATTGCGAATGAAAAGAATAAGTTGATTCCGCTTAGACCAGTGATAGGGTGGCAAGTGTGTATGGACTATTGAAAGTTGAACTCGTGGACATTGAAGGATCACTCCCCAATGCCCTTCATGGATCAAATGATTGATCGCTTGGCAGGAAGGGGTTGGTATTGCTTTTTAGATGGGTATTCGGGATACAATCAGATCTCAATTACCCCAAAAGATCAGGAGAAAATAATGTTTACATGCTCGTATGGAATATTTGCATTCAAGCAATGCCATTCAGTTTATGTAATGCACCCGCCACATTACAATAGTGCATGATGTCAATTTTCTCCGACAAGGTGGAGGACACCCTAGAGGTGTTCATGGATGATTTCTTTGTAGTGGGTGATTCGTTTGAGTTATATCTAGTGAACTTAAGTAGAGCGCTATAGATATGCGAGGTATTTAATCTCGTGTTGAACTGGGAGAAATGTTTCATGGTAAAGGAGGGCATTGTGCTTGGACATCGAATTTTAGCAAAAGGGATTGAGGTTGACTGGGCCAAGGTAGAAGTTATAGAGAAACTACCCTCTCCTATTTCAGTGAATGGAGTTTGTAGTTTCCTTGGTCATGCTGGATTCTACCACCGGTTTATTAAATACTTCTCCAAAATTGCAAATCCACTTTGTAAGCTGTTGGAGAAGGAGGCTAAGTTTGCATTTGATGATAATTGCAGGAAGGCATTTGAATGTCTTAAGGAGAAACTAGTGGCTTCCCCAGTTATTATTGGTCTCGACTGGTCTAAACCATTCGAAATCATATGCGACACAAGTGGAGTGGCACTTGGGGATGTTCTTGGTCAAAAGAAGGAAAAATTGTTTCACCCCATTTACTATGCAAGCAAGGCATTGAATGGGGCGCAAAAGAATTACACATTTACTGAGCAGGAACTTCTCACGGTTGTCTATGTATTTGAGAAGTTATATGCTTACTTGTTGAGAACTAAGGTAGTGGTGCATACAGACCATGCTGCCTTGAGATATTTGATGGCAAAGAAGGATACAAAACCAAGGCTAATAAGATGGGTGTTGTTTCTGCAAGAGTTTGACTTTGAGGTCAAAGACAAAAAAGGATACGAAAATCAAGTTGCAGACCACCTGTCCAGGCTTGAGGGAGATCAAGTAGTCACAGATAAGCTTGAAATTGATGATTTATTTACTGATGAGCAAATCCTAGTTGTTGTACTTGAAAGGGTGCCTTGGTACGCGGACTTTACCAACTATGTGAAAAGTGATATCATTTCGGAGAACCTTTTCTTCCACCAGAAGAAGAAGTTTCTCCATGATGTTTCAAGATACTTTTGGGATGAGCCATATTTATTCCGGTGTTCTGCTGATAATATTATCAGAAGGTGTATTCCATAAGTTGATATAATGAGTATTCTGGGAGCTTGTCATGCTTCCCCAGTTGGGGGTCACCATGCAGGTGATCGTACTGCAAGAAAGGTGCTGCAAAGTGGCTATTATTGGCCAACCTTGTTTAAGGATGCATATGATTTTGTGAAGAAATATGACCAGTTCCATAGACAAGGCTCGATATCGAGGACCCATGAGATGCCCATGACAAAAATAATAGAGGTTTAATTGTTCGACGTTTGGAGTATTAATTTCATGGAGCCCTTCGTTAGTTCCTATGGGTTGAAGTACATCTTGGTCTATGTAGATTATATGTCCAAATGGGTTGAGGCTATGTCTCTAGTTGACAATAAAGGCAAAAGAGTGATCGCCTTTCTGAAGAAGAATATCTTCTCTCATTTTGGGGTACCGAGAACTATCATAAGCGATGGGGGATCCCATTTTTGCAACAAAATATTCCAGGCTACTTTGGAAAAATATGATGTAAGGCAACATAAGGTGGCTACTCCATTCCACCCATAAACTAGTGGGCAAGTGGAGGTTTCAAACCGGGAGATTAAAGCAATATTAGCCAAGACAATGAGCGCAAACAGGAGTGATTGGTCTCAAAAGCTCGATGATGCCTTATGGGCATATCGAATAGCTTTCAAGACACCTATTGGGATGTCGCCTTATCAACTGGTTTATAGAAAAGCATATCACATTCCAATTGAGCTAGAACATACGACGTTGTGGGTGCTCAAGCGGTTAAATCTGGATTGGAAGGAAGCAGAAGAACTAAGATTGGGGCAGCTGATTAAGATGGATGAATTCTGTCTTGATGTATATGAGAGATCGGATCTGTATAAAGAAAGAATAAATAAGTACCACCATTGAAGAATCAAAAAGCATGACTTTCAAGTAGGAGATTGGGTATTACTCTTCAACCCCAGAATTAAGCTCTTCCTAGGCAAATCTAAGTGGTGTGGCCCATTTAAAGTCACCCAAGTCTACTCATCTGGAGTAGTCGAACTTAAAAATAATAATGGAAGTGTCTTTAAAGTGAACGGGCAACTAGTCAAGCAATACATCAGTCCTTTGAACTCGATAAAATGCTTAGGTACAGTCTATCTTGATGAAGTCTGAGTAATCAAGATAACTGAGTCATGTCGCAATGTTAAATCAGGCGCTGCATGGGAGGCAACCCATGATTTTACTTTGATTTTATCATGTTAAACAAAAATACAAAATTAAGATTCAAGCCACGACCAAAACTACGACACTTGGTGGGAGAAACCCACCCTTCTAATCATTTTTAGTTTTTTTTTATTAAGTGTAGGTGTTTGAAGCACTAAAAAGGTGGCAGTTACTGAACTCGGTTTGAAAGTGAGACATATCAAAGGTGGTAAGCTTAGGAGTAATGGGAACATTACAGGTAAGTTAGAGTGGTCAAATGTTAAGGCTCGAGTCATGATTTGTGTTAGAGTTGTGACTCGAATTATGTTAATCCGACCCCAAAAGTTTTGCGGTGCAATTTATTTTTGTTATTTTTAATCGGTGCGGGGATGAAGCCCCAGTGGTATGGACCTTTCCCACTGCCTCACTTAGGCAATAGACATTGCCATGCCATGTCTTCACCTATGCACACTGCCTTGAGTTGGTGATAGTGTGTGCGACGCAAAGGCTAAGGTTGGCAATATGTTGTGCGGCGCCAAGACCAACTTGTGCGATAGGCGTGGCAAGGCGTTGCCATTGCCTCAGACCACTACCATATATTGGCGATGTGGTGTGCAACACAAGTCCTACTATGTGTGATATGTTGTGCGACACAAAGTCCAGCTTGTGCGTTAGGCTTGGCGAGGCATTGCCATCGCCTAAGTTCACTGCCTCAACGGGGCGATACATGTTGCGATGCAAAGGGGAATGTTTGCGATAGGCTTTGCGGTGACTACTTAAACTTTTCCCATAAACTTTGTGTCACCTAACACTCCACATAATCCCACTGCCCAAGTTGGGCGATACATCATGCGACACAAACCTAAGTGTTTGCTATACTCTTTGCGACGGAAACCACCTACTTTGAACTAAAACCCCATCATCAAACCGGGTCAACACGACCCGATTTCCATTTTTATAAATAGTACAAACACCCTAAATCCCTAAATTCTTTTCTTATTTCACCACCAAAACCGTATCCCTCTCCATCCTTGTTTTACAAACTTTCTCTTAACTTATAATTCCAAGAACCTTCCCTTTCTTTCTTCAACCTTTCATCTTCAAGGTAAGTTTTCTTTTCTTAATCCTTAGTTATTGTAACTTTATGTTGTAATTGTTAATTAGTCTTCTGGATTCTGGATTGAATTCTTCCATGGCTTGTCAAAGTAAGGTTTTGAACATCTTGGGAATATAAAACACCATTGTTGTAGGGAACACCATTGTTGTAATACTTTGAGCTTTTGAGTGTGATTGAATTGGTCATGACTACCATGATTTAGTTGTGTAGCCATTATTTCACATCTTACTTTATTGAACATGATGTGGTTAAATTGTATGAAAGTGATGGTGTTTTGTGTATTTTGATATGGTTGAAGTTGTAGGGCATGAATTCGTTCAACAATTGTTGCATTGAAATAAAATTAGTGAAATTGGTGGTGTTAATGGAATAATTTTGCACAATAATTGTGTGTTATATGACATGTGCTAATTTGAAGTACAATTTGTTGTGGACTTTGAGGAGTTTGTAGAGTAAAATTGTGAATGGAAAAAGAAAAAGGGGATGCCACTGTGTGAGTTGCAAATGTGTGAATAATGTGTGAATATTGTTGGTGTACAATGTTAAAAATATATGTTGGTGAATCCTGAGTACCCGACAACAACACTTAATTGGTTCATACTAACAAATTAAGTGTGGGGTGGTGATTTCACCACACTCCTATTAATTGTAGTTAGTTTTACTATATGTGGCTAACATGAATGTATGATGAACTCAGCTAATATGGATCCCAAAGGAATCACGGGCAAAGAAAAAAGATCCACATCTAACAAGGGACAAAAAAGGGCACGAAAGGATAAATCCACCTCATTCTTCCTTCAAGTGCCTCGACGCAATTTTGGCATTAAATGGGTTGAGCAGGAGGGTCAGGAGTGGTACAAAGAAAATGAATCACATAACTACTTGCCAGTAGAGGTCATCCATAGAGAAAGTCTGGCAAGGCACTGCCCTTGTATTTTGGCCAGAATCACCCAACTCAAGCTTGACTTTATTTTTGAAGACCAGGGTCTGGACTGGGTTAGGGATTTTTATGCCAATTGGTTCCCAAACACCCACGGGAATGAAGTGAAAGTGCGAGGGAAGATCTTATACTTGACATCTGAGTTGCTGAACTTAAACCTCGGTACCCCAGAAATAGAACACTCAAGGCTGAAGGAATTGTACAACATACCTCCGTATAAAGCTATCAGGCACACTTTGTGTGGATCCCAATCCACTGCTAGGTGGTCCTATACCAAATACAAAGGCTACCACAACACTTTTCCATGTGCTTTCCTTAATAGGGACGCACATATCTGGTTGAGGATTGTAAATGCTTGTCTGATTCCTGGGAAGCAATTCACCAAAATCAGTCATAATTGGGTATGTCTAGTATTTTCTCTCATGACTGACGTTCCTATAAATGTCGGTGCAGTGATACGCGCTTCTATGCACAAAGCCAGGACACATAAAGAACAAGATTTAGCTTTGTAGGCTTGCTATATAAAATCTTGAAAGACAATGGAGTTGAGAACAAGTCGGCTGATCACAAGCTACCATCAAACCCAAAAAAATTATATGTCACAAAGGTGAAAGATTCTGATGCAAGCCAAGGTCTAGCTCTCAGCAATGCAGAAAGACATGCACATGATGAAAGCTTCTTCCATCATCTTTATAGCATGACAAATCTCACCATGATAAGTAGTGGACGTGTACCTACTACTGAGCAGATGGTCCAGTTAGATTATGACTATCTGCTGAACGAGCATGCACGAGCTATGTGTGGAGTGGGGCTAGCTTTCCAGGAACCAGTGGATGATGATTCACCAATGGATGAGGATCAGCGACTGTTGGATTTTGACATGTAGGTCGAATCTAGCGAGGACGATTTTGATGACGATTCTGATACAGGTGGCATGACCCCGGATGTGGAAGAAGAGTCCTACTAGCCAATTTTTTTAATTATGTATTCGCACTGGGGACGGTGCTTTACTTAAAGTGTGGGGTGGCTAAAAGTGTTTCTAGATTGCTTACTGTTTTGCCTTCTCTTTAGTGCATTTGTTTTGCCTTTTTGTATATATTAGTTTATTTTTCTTCTGTGTATATGTTAGTTTGCTTTTTAGTCATAGTTAGGTGTTTTTATCGATGATGGATGGATGACGACTATCTTAAGAGAAAATTAGTCATGTGTAGGACCTAACAGGTGAATGTAAGTTGTTTTAGTGGGCCACGTGATAATATAAGCATATGATAAATCTTTATTGTTAAGACACCTAAGTTCTAGTTTATGACTCGTGTTGTGATTGTTGACTTAAAGTGAATTCATATGATTGTTTGATTAAGAGTCTGTAATGATCATGTTGGAGTTAAGCATGTGTCATGTGTGTGTGAGGGTGTTTGTGTATTCATTGTTGCAATTGATGCTAGAACTTGCCTGGTGTGTGTGCAAAACGAAATAGAGAATGTGAGTTTAGGAGATAATTCAGGCACTTCTTTGATAGCCATTTTTCATACCCTCTTTTGAACCAGCTTTGTGCATAATCTTAGTTATCCCCGTTGAGCCTTTAGCTTGTTCTTCATGTATAGCCTAATCCTTTCTTGATTAACCTCAACTTGATTCAAATCTCCTAAGCGCTTTAGTAAAAAAAAAATATTAAGTAAGAAGTTTGTAAATAAAATGAGAAAAAGGTGAAAATAAAACCG
This sequence comes from Capsicum pubescens, assembly GCA_030864215.1. NCBI lineage: Eukaryota > Viridiplantae > Streptophyta > Magnoliopsida > Solanales > Solanaceae > Capsicum > Capsicum pubescens. The sequence goes on from CM061548.1 coordinate 339,829,717, forward strand.
GAAAGGAATAGTTTTTGGTGTGCAAATATGTATGTTTGATTGGGAGTGATATATATACATGTATATATATATATAAGGCATAAAAATTTGTTCAAAATGAAATAATGTGACCATAGAAAATACTCCCGCCATAAGTTATGTGAGTGAGCTTTATGAAATGGGGTGAAAGAAAAAGATGTGTGAAGTTAGTAGAGGTGAAAATTGGTTGCTAGAGATTGGTCTTCATTGTCTAATGTAGTGTATTAAACTGCTTAGAGAAGATAGTCACTATTACTGGCCAGAATAGTTCCTACCCATCTCTTAGCCTACATTACAACCTGTAAAGACCTATTTGATCTTATTCTTAACATTCTGATAATAGTGGAGCACTACACTAAGGGCAAGCATATGGTCATCATTTGTAATTTGAGAATTCTTTGTGAGAGTGAGCGAAACTTGATTCTTATACCCATTGTGCTAGAAATTGAATTGTTGTGAGTGATTATTGGGTAACTCTTTTATTGTGAGGGAACATGTTTGATGAAAAATTGGGTCAAGAAATCTTGTTCTGGGTCAACTTGGTTAATAGAGCTGCAATGGATGAAAAACCCTCAACAAAATGCCGATAATAACCTGCCAAGCCAACAAAACTCTTAATCTTGGTGGGAGAAGTAGGTCTATCCCAATCACGAACCACTGCAACCTTGGCTAGATCAACCATAATACCTTCCTTAGTCACCACATGACCTAAGAAGGAAATAGACTCCAACCAAAACTCGCACTTAGAGAACTTAGAATACAACTTCTCATCCCTCAATCTCTAAAGCTCAATCCACAAATGCTCCTCATGCTCAACCTTACTCTTGGAATACACCAATATATCATCTATAAATATAATAACAAAGGATTTAAGATACGGTCTAAACACCCGATTCATTAACTCTATAATACGGAAGGGACATTAGTCAACCCGAAGGACATGATAAGAACTCATAATGACCATATCGAGTCCAAAAAGTTGTCTTCAGAATATCCGAAGCTCTAATCCTCAACTGGTGATAACCGAATCTCAAAGCAATCTTCAAAAACACTGCAGCACCCTGAAGTTGATCAAATAAATCATTAATACGAGGAAGAGGATACTTATTCTTAACTGTCACCTTATTCAACTGTCGATAAGCAATACATATCAGCATAGACCCATCTTTATCCTTCACAAACAAGACAGGCGCACCTCAAGGTGAAATACTAGGTCGGATAAATCCTTTATCCAACAACTCCTGCAACTGGTCCTTCAATTCCTTCAACTATGCTGGGGCCATCCTATAATGAGGAACAGAGATGGGCTTAGTTCCCGGCTTAACATCAATAGCGAAATCAATATCTCAATTCGGAGGCATACTAGGCAAGTCCGTAGGGAATACGTCCATAAACTCACGGACAATACGAACAAAATTGAAGAAAGGAGGTGAAACAAAATTGGTGTCATGAATATGAGCCAATTAAGATAACATCCCCTCTCAATCAATTTATTGAGCCTGAACATAAGATATAATCCTCTTAGGACAAGACCCTTCCAAGCTATCCTTGGCATACCCGACGAAGCTAAAGTCACAGCCTTGGCAAAACAATTTAAGACAACCTGATAAGAATTCAACCAATCCATGCCAAAAATAACATCAAAATTGACCATGTCTAACACAAGAAAGTCTACCAAAGTCTCACACCCGACAAAAGTCACAACACAAGATCAGTGCACCTGATTGATAACGCTCAATCTACAGCTCTCGTAGGAGTGTAAAGCGGTCGTTTGTCAAATATAGAACCCAACTGGGGTGGGTATCGATCCCATAGGGAATAGCTTGGTCAGCAAGTAAGCGAAGATTACTAGACTTTTAGTGAAAGTCTCGAAAAAGGAGGGAGTCTTGTTGTGCAAGTAATGTAATCAAATAGTAGAGAAAAAATAGAAATAGCAAAGTAAAAAGAAAGAATGTTTAGTAAGATGTAAACGATGAGAATTGAGAAGTTGGGGTTATGTCCACCTTATGAGTTGTACATCTCTATTGGCTATGAGTTATGCGGAGTTCAGACATGCATGTGCTTATAGAGAATTGTATTCGATGGTAAATCCAAGCGTCTTTTGACCTGAACAAGGACTATTTCACTTTAACTCTTTCGAGCTTAAAGCGTATCTAACGGTACAAATTCTCCAAGAGGTTAATCCAGTTACGGCACTAACTTTTTAATAGGGGATGGGACCCTATTACCTTGACATTATCTCTTTTCCAGACATATAACCTTTCTTTCGAACAAGTTAATGCTATACTGGTGTATTCTATGTGTTTGCAACCACAAAGAATTTAGATTAAGATGAAGAGATTAATGATATAAGCAATATACGTGTCACGAATTCACAAACTCATAGCAATAGATAGTATCTCATATGGCTTCCATAACCCCAACAGAGAAGTTTAGTTACCCATGAGTGCGAAGGAAATCACAATAGACATTGTTATTATACCACAATAAATATTTTGTGTAGCAAAGTGTCGTAGGCGTTAGGCGTGAATTCCTTGCAAAGTAACGTTTCTCTTGTTGCAGAAATTAAGAATTGATTAGATGAATAGAAAAAGAATAAAAAGTAGAATTAATAGAAGAGGTCTTGCGGAAGTAGAATAAGAATTGAAAAGTAGAATTAGAATTGTAATTCGAAGTATTAAAATCTCTAGCAAAATAGGGTATTTATAATACCCATATCCTATTCCTACTAAGCTAATGAATTACTTAAACCATCCTACTAGGTTAAGGTATCATTATCCTAATCATAATAAGTTACTGCTAGTCCCCAAAGTCTTCAGAATTGTTGTTTTTGCCCGGGATAGATTTTCCATGCGCCACTTTTGGTCCTTGGCGTCCAAGATTTAGTTTCCTCCTTTCGTGAAGCTTTCTTTGGCGTCAAGTTATCCATAAAATGCTGAATTCTGCATCATTTATACCTGAAAACTTTCTAATCATGTTCGTTAGCTCACTTACAGGAAAAAGGACTAAAAGTGCATGAATTATATAATTTGTCCTCAAAACATGGCTAAAATATGGGTAAAATATAGCACTATAGGCGTGTAAAATTCGCCTATCATCAACACCCCACACTTGAAGCTTTGTTCGTCCTCGAACAAAATATCATGTCCCTCTTAACATTTACTTAGGGTTTCACAGCAACAACACAAAATATTCGTCAAGACAAGCATAACAATTATCAACAAAGAGTAGTTTTCTGATCATTAGTAGAAACAATTCAGCCTCCAACATAGACTCGTGATGGTGGTAAACTCATATTCAAAAGTCAAGGCACAAAGAATCATACACGACCACCCAAAACTCATCAACCATGTGTGTCTCACAATGTATTACCCATAATCACTCATAAGTATAGCATATTTTTCAAACATGGGTATAAAAATATCTTTGCTCTCACTCTCACAAAGAATTCATATGTTGTAACTGATGACCATAGGCTTGCCCTTAGTGTAATGCTCCACTAAATGTCAGAATGCTAAGCTTAAGATCAAATAGGTCTTTTGCTGGTTGTAATGTAGGCTAAGGGACGGGTAGGACTATTTTGGCCAGAAATAGTGACTATATTCCTAAGCGCTTTAATACATCACATTATATCATTAACACTTTTCTTTCAAACAACCTCTCTACTTTCTTTTAATCTACCACCCTTTTTCTCCTCTTTTGTTTTTTCAATTTTAGACATAACCAAGTTTTTAGTTTTTCTTTCCTTTTTCTTTTCATAACATACCTCTTATGATAGCACTTCTTTTTCATAATGAATTCAAGCACCAATACATTCTAAAGCATCATATTCACCCAATTTCCTCTTATTCTGTCACATATCTTTTATACTTTAAAGCACTTAGGAATTTGGATCAAATTATGGTCTTGAAAAAAATAGATTTGGCTTACATATAAGGTTGTCAAAGAAAATAGGCTAAAGGCTCAAAAGGGTTTTATCTAGGATGATGTCCATGGGTAGGTATAAAGAAGGTAAACAATCATAGGTTGCCAAAGAAATGCCTAAATCATCTCCTAAACTTGCACTCTTTATTTTCGCTTTACATACATACCAGGCAAGTTCTAGCATCAGCCACAAGCACAGAATATACTATTATCTCACACACACAAGGCACATGGTTGACTTTATTGGGAGTAGTATAGACTCTTCACCCCACAGATGAAGGAATTAAACCAAACAATATCACATAGTGAGTCACAATTAGAGCCTAAACGTCTCAATAGTCATGATTTTAGCACAAACTCTTATCATAATCTCATGCTGCCTGTCAGAATAATTTCATGCGAAGTTAAGCAGAAAAAAAAACAAAAAAAAAACAAAAAACGAGAAAGAAAAAAAAAACTAAGCCAAGCAAACAAACATAAATAAATGCAAATGTGGATAGAGAAGTATAGCATGCAAATACCAGCACCCCACACTTAGACGGGACACACTGTCCTCAGTGGAAAATAAATAACAAGAACCTGGTTAGTCGGACTCATCCTCTATGTCTGGGGTCATACCCCTTTCGTCGGAATCATAATCAGAGTCGTCATCCTCAGAAGTTCCTCATAAGTATCCCACTTAATTCCAAGAGTGAGTCGAGGTATTTGCAGCGAGGAGGGTTCTCCTTGCTCTTTTCGGCCTCTTTTCTTGCCTTTTTGTGAAGTGGTAGCCTTATCTTTGCCTTGTCTTGCTTTGGGTGCCATTGTACCTGAGACTTAAAACAATGTTCATGTTAGCATCATCTCAATGGATACAATCTATAAACAAGCAGTAGTGTCACCACCCCACACTTAGTTTGTTGGTACAGACTAGTGAAGTGAAAGTGGTCGACTAGTCAGATTTCATCGACATACGTTTTAGGTGCTATATTCCAACAATAAAATCAGAGCAGTCATACTTCTTATAATCTTGGTAACGCTTTCATGTTTGATATATCATGAATACTACATAGGGATTGAATCAAGGTATAGTATCTAACTAATCACAACCTCCTATGTCGGTAAGCAACTATAATTCTTATCCCGATGAACAAGTCATTCCATCATGTAAGTATTCAAGTGACAAGATTATGCAATTTTTGTGACCATAGCAATTCTGTAAGAGTATGACAATGCATCAAAATCAAATTCAATTTGGAAATAATTTAATATCATCCTTACGTATACGTTCATTCACGTAGTTGTATATCAACAATTCAAACACATTCACATCACCAATACTTCTTCAAGAATTAACAATTCATAATAGGCATAGTAGTGTATTACTTACGGAATGTAAATGAAGAACAAAGTAATACTTACTTGATTGATGACTTTGGATGATGTTCTTGTGAAGAAAAAGAGCAAATGGAAAATTTTTGAGAGGATTTGGAGACTATAGGCGGCGCCTAGGCTAGGTTTCCAATGTGTTTTTGGTTCAAGACTAAGTTTCATATTTATAGGAGAAGGTTGGGTCGGGTTTTGACCCATTTAAAATCGGATTTGGAGACAAGAAGTGACCATAGGCGGCGCCTTTTGCTTTGTATATGCTTGGCATAGGCGGCGCCTTTTGCATAGCATTGTTGAGCATAGGCGGCGCCTATGCCATGGCATTCCTAGGCATAGGCGGCGCCTTTAGCATGGAATATGAGATTCAGAGACAAAAGGCTTTAGCATAGGCGGCGCCTATGCTATGGCATACTTGGGCATGGGCGGCGCCTATGCTATGGCACACTAGATTCCGAGATCTTAGGCCATAGTATAGGCTTTGCCTTGTTCGTGGCCTAGTTTTACCTAGGCCTAGCCTTGTTTGATGCCTATATTTTCATGAGCAATGCTCAATCCATAAACTTTTGCTTCCTCATTCCTAACTTACCACCTTTAACATGCAACACGTCCAAATCGAGATTTGAAACAAATCTCTTCGTTTTACACCTCTTGCACCTACATTTTCTCAAAGACAATAAAAATGATTAGAACAATGAGTTGCCTCCCATCCAGCGCCTTAGTTTTGGTCGTGGCACGACTCTTATTTTTGGATTTTTATTTATCAAAAGCAAAACACGTACTAGAACGAAAGGAAAAATGAAAAACGATAAACGATGGGTTGCCTCCCATCTAGCGCTTGATTTATTGTCGCGGCACGACATAGTTACCTCGAGTACTTAGACTTCGTCGAGATAAGTGAGGGCCATATAATTTATCGAATCAAGAGGACCGATATAGGGTTTTATTTGTTGGCCATTCACTTTGAAGACAACACCATTATTGTCTTCCAACTCTACTACTCCAGACGAGTAGATTTGGTTAACTTTGTATGGACCAGACCACTTGGATTTTAACTTACCTGGGAATAAATTCAGTCTGGAATTAAAAAGAAGGACCATATCATCCTTTTGAAAGTTTCGTCGAACAATCCGCTGATCATGATACTTTTTCATCCGCTCCTTGTATAGGTCTGATCTTTCATAAGCATGGAGATGGAATTCGTCCATCTCGTTCAGTTGCTCCAATCTCAGATTTATTGCATCATCCCAATTCAAATTCAATCGCTTCAACGCCCACAATGCCTTATGCTCAAGCTCAATGGGTAAGTGACAAGCCTTCCCATAAACTAGTTGGTACGGGGACATGCCAATGGGTGTTTTGAATGCAGTCTTGTACGCCCATAGTGCATCATCCATCTTCCTAGACCAATCTTTCCTATTAGCATTCACCGTTTTAGCAAGGATTTGCTTGATCTCTCGGTTGGAAACCTCTACTTGGCCGCTAGTTTGTGGGTGATAAGGTGTGGCTACCTTATGTTGCTTGACACCATATTTTTCCAACACGAATTTGAATAGCTTGTTGCAAAAGTGGGATCCTCCATCGCTTATGATAGTACATGGTACTCCAAAGCGAGAGAAGATATTTCTCTTCAAGAATGCAACAACACGCTTTCCCTCATTGTCGGCCAACGCTACTGCTTCAACCCATTTTGAGACATAATCTACAGCAACTAGGATGTACTTCATTCCAAACGAATTTATGAATGGACCCATGAAATCAATACCCCATACGTCAAAGAGCTCTACTTCAAGGATTTTCGACATGGGCATCTCATGGTGTTTCGAAATAGCACCTTGTCGCTGACATTGGTCGCATCTTCTAACAAAGTCGTAGGCATCTCTAAATATTGAAGGCCAATAATATCCGCTTTGCAATACCTTTCTTGTTGTCCGATTACCTGCGTGATGTCCCCCAACTTGGGAAGTGTGGCATGCTTCCAATATATTAGGCACCTCTGCATGGGATATACATTGTTGGATAACAACATCCGCGCATCGTCGAAACAAATATGGCTCATCCCAAAAGTAGTGTTTTACATCATGCATAAACTTCCTCTTTTGATGGTAAGATATGTTTGCAGGTATCACATTACTTACCGCAAAATTTGCAAAGTCGGCATACCATGGTAAATTTTCCATTATCGTTGCTAAGATCTCCTCATCAGGGAATGCATCATCAATCTCGATTTCAGGCTGCGTCATATGCTCGTTTTCGAGTCTAGATAGATGATCAGCCACTTGGTTCTTGCAACCTCTTCTATCTTTAACTTTGAAATCGAATTCTTGCAGCAGCAACACCCATCGAATTAGTCTTGGTTTCGCATCTTTGTCATTAGATATCTTAGAGCTGCATGGTCTGTATGAACGATCACTTTGGTCCCAAACAAATAAGCACGGAACTTCTCAAACGCGTACACAACCGCTAGGAGCTCTTGTTCTGTGATAGTGTAGTTTTTTTGGGCTTCGTTCAGGACCTTGCTAGCATAGTAGATAGGATGGAATAATTTCTCCTTCCTCTGGCCAAGTACAGTGCCCACGGCTACCCCACTAGCATCACACATGACTTCGAACGGTAGAGACCAATCTGGTGCAACCATGATAGGGGCTTCAATTAGTTTTCCTTTGAGGCGTTTGAATGCCTTCAAACAATCTTCATTGAAGTCAAATTTTGCATCTTTCTCCAAGAGTTTGCACAATGGACTAGCAATTTTGGAGAAGTCTTTGATAAACCGCCGATAGAAACCTGCGTGACCGAGGAAACTACGAATTCCCTTTACGGAAATTGGTGGTGGTAGCTTCTCAATAACCTCAATTTTTGCTCGATCAACCTCAATCCCTCTTTCGGAGATTTTATGCCCCAGAACAATACCTTCTTTAACCATGAAGTGGCATTTTTTCCAATTAAGCACTAGGTTGAATTCTACACATCTTTGCAACGCCATACTTAGGTTTACCAAGCACGCTTCAAAAGACTCACCAACGACTGAAAAATCGTCCATGAATACCTCCAAAGTATCTTTAACCATATCAGAAAAAATGGACATCATACAACGTTGAAAGGTGGCTGGTGCGTTACATAGCCCGAATGGCATACGTTTGAAGGCAAACGTGCCATATGGACATGTGAACGTTGTCTTCTCTTGGTCTTCGGGGGCAATACAAATCTGATTATAGCCTGAATAACCGTCTAGAAAACAAAACCATCCTTTCCCCGCTAATCAATCTAGCATTTGGTCCATAAATGGCATTGGAAAGTGATCTTTGAGTGTCCAAGAATTCAGCTTTTTGTAGTCCATGCATACTCTCCATCCGGTGACGGGTCTGAGTGGAATAAGCTCATTCTTTTCATTTGCGACCACCGTCATGCCTCCTTTCTTGGGAACACATTGTACCGGGCTTACCCATGTACTGTCGGAGATTGGATACACAACTCCTGCGTCTAACCACTTGATAATTTCTTTCTTCACCACTTCTTGCATAGGTGGATTGAGACGCCTTTGATGCTCAATGGTGGGTGTGCAATTTTCTTCAAGCTGAATCTTGTGTGTACAAATCCCAGGTGGAATACCAATAATATCAGCAATGGTCCAACCAATGGCTCTTATATACTTCCGTAGAATAGCAATGAGAGCTGCAACTTGTTGCTCACCCAAATCTGTTGCCACAATGACTGGAAGTGTGTTTCCGATTCCTAAGAATGCATACTTTAAATGACTAGGCAGCTCCTTCAATTCTAACGTGGGTGGCTCTTCAATAGATGGTTTGGCTGGTGGTGTGGGTCGATTTTTGAGATCGAGGTCCAGCTTCTTGGGAGTATGGCGATATGTCCCTAATCCTGATAGAGCACAAATAGCTTCTTCGCAATTTTCAGCATCCTTACTCTCTTCATTCATGAGCACAACCGCCACTGGGTCATCAATAATTTGCTCTTCTTCAAGTAGTTCTTTCTCATCATCAAAGTAAACATCATCCACCGAGAATACGTTCAGCTCTTTGGGTTGCTTCATTGATTTGCACACATCAAAGTGAACTACTTCGTCATTTATTCGGAATGAAAGCTCATTAGCTCTCAAATCAATAAGCACGCTTCCTGTAGCAAGGAAAGGGCGCCCCAAGATTATGGGAACTTCTGAGTCTGCTTCACAATCCAAAATAACAAAGTCTGCCGGAAAGATGAATGAAGAAACCTTTACCAATACATCACATAGAATCCCAACAGGTCGTTTTACCGACCTATCCGCCATTACGAGCCTCATATTGGTTGGAGTAGGATCACCTAACCCCAACTTTTTATAGATAGATAATGGCATCAAATTGATGCTGGCTCCTAAATCACATAATGCCTTGGCAAAATTCAAAGATCCAACAGTGCAAGGAATAGTGAAAGCTTCGGGGTCAGCCTTCTTCTGAACTAGTGATCGGGTAGCGATGGCGCTACAGTGATGAACATTATCTTTCAACTCATAGCTTGCTGCCCGCTTTTTCGTCAAAAGATCTTTCATAAATTTTACATACCCAGGCATTTGTTCAAGTGCCTCCACCAATGGAACATTAATGGTCAGCTGTTTTAACATAGTCATGAATTTGCTGAACTTTGTATTGTCCGCCACCTTCTTCAATCTTTGAGGAAAAGGTGGTGGTGGGTATGGAATTGTTCTCTCCATGGCTTTATTCTCCTCTTGCCTTCGTTTTTCAGCCTTTTCAGGCTGCAACATACTCGGTGTACCGTCATGGACGTCGTGGGTGGATTCTACGGCAGCTTCTCATTTTGCCTTGTCATCAATGTCTGCTACATCATCGACCACTTGTTTTCCCTTAGATGAAGTTTCCAGTGCCTTACCACTTCGATTAGTAATAGTCATGCATGATCCCTCATTCCTTGGATTTTGCACAGTGTCGCTAGGTAAAGTGCCAGCCTTTCTTTGATTGAGTGCTGCTGAAAGTTGGCTCAATTGCTGCTCTATTTGCTTGATTGAAGTGGAATGTGAATCAACTAATTTCTTCATAGAGGACAAATCATTTATTACCTCTGTTACTCCAGCGCTAGTTGCTTCCACTCCTTTCAGTAGTTTAGCCATCATGTCTTCCATACTTCCAGAACTAGATGTGGTGGCGTCACGTCTTCCAGGGGGAACACATAAACCACTTTTGTCATTCTTGTTCTTCCAACTACCTTGGTCCTTGTTTCCATATTTATCATAATAGTTCCGACCTTGGTTTCCTTGGGTATTACCTCGGAAACCCCCCCTGATTGTTTAAGTAGTTGGCTTCTTCTTCCGAATCAGATTCGTCTCTTCCTTTTGACGCAATGGCTTTGACTTTTTCGGTCTTCCCTGATAATAGATGCTTTGTAAGAAGATCCACTTGTGTCTTCATGTGCGCCATATCTTGATCATGTTCTTCTTCTCTTCTCCTTTGGTCTGCAGTCATGCCTATAGATAAAGTGGGGCTTGCTACCTCAGAATCCCTGGTATGCCAAGCTCTACTTTGCTTCGTCATACGATCTAGCATATTGCTTGCTTGACCAAAGGTGAGATCCATAAATGATCCTCCAGCCGCATTATCCAGAACTGGTTTAGTTATTGAATTCAAGGCTCTGTAAAGTATCTCCATTAGGTGAACATTAGTCATGTGATGGCTTGGGCACCTCATTAGCTTCGTCTTGAACCTCTCCCATGTTTCATGAAGGGCTTCAGTTGGAAGCTGACGAAAGTTGCTGATTTCATCTCTCATTTGTGCTCTTTTGGATGGCGAAAAGAATCTTTCTAGGAAAGCGTCTCTCAATTGCCTCCAATTTGTAATAGAATCAGGATTCAGCCTATTCAACCATAGAGTTGCCTCCCCAGACAGAGACAATGTAAATAAGCGTAACCGAATTGCATTCTGACCAACTCCAGGATTGTCAAACGACTTGCATGTAGAAATAAAGTTGATGAGATGCATATTCGGATCATCGCCTGCTAGTCCACCAAATAATCCCTTGAGTTGCAATAACTGAATCATGGTGCTCGTGATGTTGAACTTGGCTCCGGGTGCCACTGGTGGAGGAATAATGGCTCTTATGGCTCCGGCTCCATCAAGATCATCATCATCATCGTCGAAAGCTGGTTGCATTGCTTGGCGTTCAGGCCTAAACCTAGCTTGACGATCTCTTCTGTTGGCAGGTGTTGCGATCTCAGCGGCATGCCTAGGGTTTAGTAGCTCGTCATCACCTAGATCTTCATCGTCAGGATTTGTTGCTCGCCCAGGGTTATCAATATTCTGTTGATGCACTTGAGCGGCGGCTAGCGCAGCTAGTCTCGCCTGTTCCTGTTGAGCAGCCATCCTTTCAATTGCGTGTTGTGCCTCCATTCTGCGAATACGTTGTGGTTCAGGATTGATAGGTAATAACGGTTGACCAGAACTTCGGGTATGGGGCATGCACTAAATAAAAACCTGCAGTAAACAAAAACAAAAACTAAAAGTAAAAGTACGAGAATCTTTGACCAAAGGGTCTAGTAATTATTACGAACTTAATTGACACTTGTATTCCCCGGCAGCGGCGCCAATTTTTGATAACGCTCAATCTACAGCTCTCGTAGGAATGTAAAGCGGTCGTTTGTCAAATATAGAACCCAACTGGGTTGGGTATCGATCCCACAGGGAATAGCTTGGTCGGCAAGTAAGCGAAGATTACTAGACTTTTAGTGAAAGTCTCGAAAAAGGGGGGAGTCTTGTTGTGCAAGTAATGTAACCAAATAGTAGAGAAAAAACGGAAATAGCAAAGTAAAAAGAAAGAATGTTTAGTAAGATGTAAACGATGAGAATTGAGAAGTTGGGGTTATGTCCACCTTATGAGTTGTACGTCTCTATTGGCTATGAGTTATGCGGAGTTCAGACATGCATGTGCTTATAGAGAATTGTATTCGATGGTAAATCCAAGCGTCTTTCAACCTGAACAAGGACTATTTCACTTTAACTCTTTCGATCTTAAAGCGTATCTAACGGTACAAATTCTCCAAGAGGTTAACCAGTTACGGCACTAACTTTTTAATAGGGGATGGGACCCTATTACCTTGACATTATCTCTTTTCCAGACATATAACCTTTCTTTCGAACAAGTTAATGTTATACTGGCGTATTCTATGCGTTTGCAACCACAAAGAATTTAGATTAAGATGAAGAGAATAATGATATAAGCAATATACGTGTCACGAATTCACAAACTCATAGCAATAGATAGTATCTCATATGGCTTTCATAACCCCAACAGAGAAGTTTAGTTACCCATGAGTGCGAAGGAAATCACAATAGACATTGTTATTATACCACAATAAATATTTTGTGTAGCAAAGTGTGGTAGGCGTTAAGCGTGAATTCCTTGCAAAGTAACGTTTCTCTTGTTGCGGAAATTAAGAATTGATTAGATGAATAGAAGAAGAATAAAAAGTAGAATTAATAGAAAAGGTCTTGCGGAAGTAGAATAAGAATTGAAAAGTAGAATTAGAATTGTAATTCGAAGTATTAAAATCTCTAGCAAAATAGGGTATTTATAATACCCATATCCTATTCCTACTAAGCTAATGAATTACTTAACCCATCCTACTAGGTTAAGGTATCATTATCCTAATCCTAATAAGTTACTGCTAGTCCCCAAAGTCTTCAGAACTGTTGTTTTTGCCCGGGACAGATTTTCCATGCGCCACTTTTGGTCCTTGGCGTCCAAGATTTGGTTTCCTCCTTTCGTGAAGCTTTCTTTGGCGTCAAGTTATCCATAAAATGCTGAATTCTGCATCATTTATACCTGAAAACTTGCTAATCATGTTCGTTAGCTCACTTACAGGAAAAAGGACTAAAAGTGCATTAATTATATAATTTGTCCTCAAAACATGGCTAAAATATGGGTAAAATATAGCACTATAGGCGTGTAAATTCGCCTATCATCACTGATCCACCACTAAAGGATTACCGCCGGGTAGATACTCGAATAGGCATGGAAAAAGGCTCACTAACAGAATCAAACCCGAAGCAAAATACACATAGGATAAAGTCGATTCAGGATCAAATAATATAGATGCAGGTCTAAAACAAATGAGGACGATACCGGTAATCACAGCATCAGAAGCCTCTGTATCCGATCTGGCTGGTATAGCATAACACTGACCACGACCAACAACTGCCTGGGTGGCCCCACAACCACTACTATGGGCTCTATCATCTTTACTTCTCGCACCTCTAGTAGAACCCCTATCTCTCACAGCTGAAATAGGAGTAGCCCGATCACCCAACAAGGATAGTCCCTGACCACATGGCCAATCTTATCATACATACATCAACCTCTACGACCAACCTTAACAGAAAAAGGTACAATTGGGCCCGAACGGCCACCCTAAATTGCTGAACTAGTAGATCCACCACCTGAACTCTGTAAAGCCACCACTGGCCTACCATGGTATACACGAAAACCTCTAAAATCTCTGCCTCAAGAGGTCTGACTCCTGAATGCACCAAAACGTCGCGCCTTCCTGGCGACTCCCTGAGATACACTAAGAATACCCTCTGTTATCTTAGCATGATCCACTATACTCTGGAAAGAAACCCCAAATAAAACCATCTGAGATGTATCCAACTAAAGAGAAACATCCAAACCCTTCACAAATTTTCAAATCTTCATAGACTTAATGGAAATACTATCATAGGAATATCTGTGTGTCTCATACTCAACAACTGTCTTGGATCCCGGCTCCAAATGATCAAACTCATTCTGCATTCGATCCCTCAAACTGTAAGGCATGAATCTCTCCAGAAAGGCATCGGCAAACAGATCCCATAACAACTCAGGAGCATCAATAGGCCTATAACCGATAAATTATCTCCATTAATCTCTCGCAGCATCTCTCAACTGATAGTAGTATAAGCCACACCATCCGTGCAGAAAGAGTGAAACACAACTCAGAACATAAGGTATGAAAAAACTTCACACGATAAAGAATAAAATGTGGGAAGTTTCCTAAATACATCCTATAGCCTCTCAAAGATATAAGAACGTCTATGTACCGATCCGCGAGACTCTATTAGACATCTCTTTCTTACACCATTGAGACTAATGAAACATAGTTGCTCTGATACCAATTTGTCACGACCCAAAAATGAGGTTCATGATGGCACTTATCGCGGCTTACCTTGACAAGTAAGCCTATCACCCAAACTGATACAAAAAAAGGAAAAAATAGAAATATCCCAAGGTAAGACTTCTAGAACAAAGACGAACCATATAAGTAATCATAACAATGCAGAAAGAACTTATCAAAAATACCAATCATGCCCAAAATCAGGTGTCAATAGTGTAAGAACTACTAATACAATCCAGGAGTCAAATACATCAGAAAAATAACTACAAGGGAATAACATCTGTCTCCGAATACTAATAAAGAAATAACTACTATAAAAAAGATAGAGGTGAACTCCGGACGCATAAATGTCCAACTGCTACCTTGGAAGCTCCAACAATCGCCCAAGTCAAGAAAGCTGAGACGCACTCAAGCTAGGACCTGTACCGAAAGGGCCCAGTAGGCATGAGTATAGTCCAATTGTACCCAATAGGTATCATAGGCCGACCAAGCAAAGTAGTAAATAAAGCATACAAAATATACACTAAGGGCATGTCACCTGCAATCAGAAAATGTCCCACAACGGTAGCCCACACCGCTTGCACTAACAGTTCTAATATATCACATACACACCAAGTTAGAACACGAATATGCATTATATCATATATAAGTAGAACAAGGGGAAACGTACATATACAAGATCATCAAATACAAGTAAAAGAAGATAAGATAATTACATAGATGGCAAGTCAATATGGCAATACAACACAATATAAACACAATAAAGTGCAATGTATATGATGATGATAATGATGCACGAGGTCGTTGCACAAGCTCTGGAACTTCGTGCAATCCCCTTATACACCTACGGAGCTAAAGCTTCCTAGTGTAGGACCCATGAGGGGTTCGTCAATCTGTATACAATCCACATATCTCATATCTCCTTTTTGACACATCCCTCGTAAATAATTTTATAAAGTGTTACAATATCTCCTCCCCAGCATATCCTTCGAGGAGGATTTTTAAAAAGGTGTTCCCAATGTTACTCAAGTGTTGTCACGGTGGTACCAATGTTTCTTGAATGAGTATGCTATGGGGATGTAATGCTCAAAACCAATCACAATGAGTATTTCCACAACAAACCACATGATATATATCCACAACCAACCACAATGATACATTTTCACAGCCATTTGAGTCAATATCCACTCATTACTTTCGTTCATCCATAAATACTCACATGTCTCATATGTCAATAAAGTATGAATATAATCACAATACACCAATAGTACCACGTTAAGCATTTTAACAACACAATACAATTATTCATATGTATTTAAGGATATCAATATCACATAGGACCCCACACGATCTATCTCAATTTCGATAGTTACACCACATATAGGCCCCCACATGAGTACAACACATAGATATCCATTTTTCATGATTAGTTTCCACCCTTAACATGCATTTTGTACAATTATTTACTACCCAACCCAGTCTAAAAAAGTTAAGTCATAACCTACCTCAAAAGCCGAAACCAGTCCGCTACACTTTGAACCCACGACCTTACTTTTCATGAATAATATTGAACTCCACTAAAAATATCAAATATGAAATCTACGCGTCAAAACAAAACCAATGACACCCATATTGACTACTTTTGGTTCAGAATCAAAACGGACTCCCAAAATGAATTTTTGAAAAAGTAGGGAAAAATTAAAACTTTACTTCAAAAATATGTTTCTCATATTTTTAGGAACCTACAGCTAAAAATCCAAGTTTAATCGAGTCAAAAATGAGGTTCAAATCGAAGAAAAATCATTTTTGAGCTTTATCGGATAAAATCTTTAAAATCCGGGTTAAAATAAAAAATCGGACTTATTTTGAAGGTTAAATTGATGAAAAGCTAGTAATTATAAGATAAAAATATTATTCAAGCTAGTAATTATGATTTTGTGTGATTTGACTATTTTACCCCTCCCCGTAGTTGCATTATGGTATTTCTGGGGTGTGGGAGCGATTGGCATGGTTTTTGATGTTTGAACCCCTGTACTATGTCGATTTTGTAAGTTGGACACTTCTACTTACATGTTTGTCATCTAGACCCCTGAACCCACTAAAAAGAAACAGTTTAAACCCTTTTTTTGTGAGTGTAACACATTTTCCCCCACGTCAGCTGTCATGTCAGCTGCCACTCCTGCCACGCCTGACACGTCTGTCATGTCATCTGCCATGTCATTTTAAAATATATATATATATTACATTAAATTCCAAGTCATTTTTAAAATGCTACATAACAAATAAAATATTAAAATTAATTTAATTAAATAAGAAAAATTTGAATAATCATGTTTTTATTTTTGCTCTCAAATTAAACATCAAATTCATTCCAAATAATTAAAATTCTTCTCCAACTAATTTAAATTTTTAACTATAAATTCATATATACAAACATAATAAATTTTTTATTTTTAAATTTAAATATTTTTAACAAATTCACTAAAGGTTTAATTTTTTTCAAGCGAAATTCACTAATTTTTTTCAATATTCAATATCACTCACTTTCAATTTAAATTTAAATTTTAATCCCCAAAAAAATGAAAAGATTTCAAATTTAAATTTTAATTAAAAAAATGAAAAGAATTGAATTGAGAGGGAAAATTAAAATAAAAAATAAAAAGTGAACGTGTGGGGGGGAGGGGGAATGGAAGAGTGTTGGGTGGGGTGTGGGGGCTAGAAAGGGCTGGGGTAGGGTGGATACGGGGCTGGGGGTGGGGGGATGGACAGGGCTGGTGAGGTATGGAGGGGCGTGGACGGAGCTGGGGTGAGGGGGAGAGGCTGGGGGTGGGATGGGATGGGGCTGGGTAGGGTGTGGGGGGTGGGGAAGGGCTGGACGGGTGTTGGGGTGGGGTGGGGGGCTGGGGGTGGGGTGAGATAGGGCTGAGTGGGGTGTGAGGTGGGGACGAGCTGGGGTGGGGAGGGAAATTTTTATTTTATTTTTTAAAAATTTTTTAAAATATTTTTAAAATTTTTAAAAATACTTTTAAATTATTTTTAAATTTAAAAAAAAAATGGAGGAAAAAAGAGGACCCTTTTTTATTTTATTTTTAAATTTTTAAAAATATTTTTAAATTTTTAAAAATATTTTTAAATTTTTAAAAATATCTTTAAATTTAAAAAGATGGAAGGAAAAAAAGGACCCTTTTTAATTTTTTTTAAAATTTTAATATTTTTTTATTTTTTTAATTATTTTAATGTAAAATTGGCCAAAAATTGACCC
This sequence comes from Capsicum pubescens, assembly GCA_030864215.1. Lineage (NCBI taxonomy): Eukaryota > Viridiplantae > Streptophyta > Magnoliopsida > Solanales > Solanaceae > Capsicum > Capsicum pubescens. The sequence continues at coordinate 339,847,437 of CM061548.1, forward strand.
TCACTCGCACCGCTAGGCGAGTGGCTACACTCTCTTTGTCCTAGTCACCATAGGCAAGGTCAACGGTCAAAGGGTGCAAACTATTACTTTTTGATGGGTTCAAGGGTCCAGATGACAAACATGTAAGTAGAAGTGTTCAACTTACAAAACCGACATAGTACAGGGGTCCAGAAGGTCATTTTGCCAATATTTAAATCGTTACATTGCGTTTTCTCTCTCTCTCTCTCTCTCTCTCTCTTTGTAATTTTAAAATTTACTTTTGATATTAATATCAAAGTTCAATTTTTCTAATTCTATCTTTTTCATTACTTTACTAACTTGTCTTTTTATTGTACTTATCACTTATGGTTAACACTGTCACCTACTTTATTTAATTAATTGCATCATTAGCATATGAACGGCCCTGCCGCTTAATTTATTTATTGTATTTTTCTTTATATATACTTCCATTATTTATATTTAAGTATTCATTAACTTGCTTCCTTTTCTTTTGTTCTTTCCCCGTATTTTACCTACTATATTTTAGAGGAAAGTGGAGAATAGTGTTAATGATAACTTTGAACAAGAGTTTGACCAAATCGAAAATGATGACTTGGAGTCCTCCCAGTCTGATCAAGAAGACCAATCTGAGGTCAATGTTCTATGAAAAGAACAAGATCGCCTCCTAGAAATGATTAGTAATTTAAGGATTTTGATCAAAAAAAATACTATCTAGACCAATTTAAAAAGACTCTAGATAAGTCTTCCACATCTTTGTCTGGTGTATATATATGTGAGGGTTATAGATATGCCTATGTGGCAGCTCTCTATGGCCTCCATTCCCACTTTTTATTTTTCTCCTTTTTTGGACATTTTTTCTCATTTCTTTCAATTAATTTATTTTACAAAATCATGTCTTTAATTCATACATTCAATCACATAAATTGTACTCTTAAATATTAGTAATGTTCATAAATCTCAAGTCTTTCATATTCATAACCCTCTCAAATAGTTAATGTACAAGAAGATCATTTATCTTGTTCTCTATTTTTTTTAAACTCTAAATATTTTGATAATTATTTTTATCTTTCTCTATAATTAACGTGATTAATTTATATTAAATTAAATTCATATATAATAATGATAAATGAGAAATAAGATAAGGTGATGAGGCATCTTTCTTTGGCCAAGAATCTTATTTATCTTTTTCTCATTTTTTGATAATTTTTTCTATTTATCTAATTTTTATTATTAATTAGTATATAAAAATAAATAAGTCAATTGTTACTTCATTTATTCATATTTTTAATATATAAATTTAATAGTCTTTACTTTCATCACTTCTATGACTTTTGATGGTCATAACTTTTAAATTATTAATACTCATATTCATGGCATCATTTGATATTCCATAATGTTGTCGTATAAATAAAAATATGATAATTTTATTTATTTATTTTGCAAAAAGAGATGATCACATTAGTCAATCGAAGAAATGGTAGTTGAAAAATTTGTCGAGATAAAAAGCTTCATTTACAAATTCTATTTTTTTCTATGATCCTAATTGACATCTTACTTTATCTCTTCATGTTTTTTTCTTTTGTAATTTTAATTTGTAAATGTGTTACATATACTTTATCCGTCATATAAATATGTATTTTTTTATTTTTTTTTCATTGAATATTTTAATATTAGGTGTTTTATTTCCTTTAAAGCTTAATAAAGCATATGTTGAATTTTCTGATGTTGAATGTAGTTCTTCTTTTGAGATCAATATAGCTAAACTTATAATTTTATTTTTATGCTAATTTGAAAATGTTATTGTAGAAACTATTTCAGAGAATATGCCATCTACAACGATTGAAAATTTGCAGGTACGTGTATATTATGTATTTATAACTTTACTCTCATAAAATTAAATTTATAAAGTATTTTTATTCTAGATATTAATGAAATAATTCTTTTGTTAAGTTTTTAAAATTGTTAAGACAATTTTAATCGACACGATATACGTCTTATGTATGTTTCTTAAAGATGCATTACGTAGTTGAATCTTTTAATTTTTTATCTGGGTTGATAGGTATATGTGATTGTTCCTTTTGATGATATGATTTTTTTGGCGGATTACGTTCCTTTGTTATTTTGATTTATTTATCAAAAAAAAAAATCATATATTCTAATTGAAAGTATATTGTGTATTTCATTAATTTCCTAAGAAATATAAAACTATATATAAAAGTATTGTACTTGTAGAATCTTGTCCCAAAAGAATATTATTTAAAAAGAATGTTCTGTTAAGAAATTTTTTGAAAACAGAAATTAACCTAAAAATAGATCTATGAAATAATAACTTTTACTTCTTTTTTCATTCATTGTGAGAAATGATGGATCGTGTAGTTTTTTTTTTTTTAAATAGTGCATGCTTTATGAATGAATAGCTTATTTTTTAATGATTTGTGTTTGTTATATTTTGTGTTCTCAAAATTAAGATACATAATAAAAACATGAGTTTCGCACGTAGAAAATTGAGTTATGTATTAAACATACCAAGTTTTTAAGTGGTATTTTTCTTTATTTTTATTTGATATTTTAAAAATTATATTTCTCTTATTTTTTCTTTTATCTTATAGGAGTACCTTATTTTGCAATCCAATTCTACAAATACAAAAGGAGAGGAAAAGAAGAATTTTACACAAATTTTATAAGAATTAAAAGTAAATCTTGTATTGAAATTTTATAGTTACTATTCATGAAATCAATATTATATGACAAGATTATAAAATTATTATAATAATACATAAAATTATATATTATTTGAATTTTTATTTTAGTTCTTTTATGAAATATAATGTTTATTTTAAGATAAAATATTTGATTATGATAATATCATTTTTTAGGTAAATTACATGATACAATTCTATTTTGAAAAATAGTATAACAAGATACAAAATTAAAATCAATTGTTAAGCGAGACAAGAGGAAAAAAAGCAAACATCTTGAAAATACTATGATATAAAGAAACAATTCATAATATTACGGTTAAAAATATAAAGAAATGAATATCTTAATTACGAATTTATGACAATATTTATTTAATAATAATTCTTTAACGATTGTGTGAAGCACGAATATATCCACTGATTACAGATTTAAGGTTTGCTTAATTATAATAAATTGAATATTTGTGATGTCTTTCTATATATTTTATTATTAGTAGTACATATAGATGTTTCAATAGACAATCGGTTCATTCATTTGTTGGATTCCTGCTAAATGTATAAATCGACCTCTGAGAAATAGTCTTAACTCCAACAAATTGAATTTGAATTTCACATTGGTAAAAAAAAGTTGATCGAAAATTGACAAAATTGAATAAAGAAAAAAAAAAAAAAAAAAAGGTCAAAAATGCCTTTAATGTAATAGGAAAAGTTCAAAAATGACCTTCTTCCACCTTGACTCAGAAATGCTCCTCCATCAATCTTCTTGGATCAAAATGCCCTTAAGATGTAATTTAAACTTAAAATTGTCCCTCTTTTTGATATAAGACTGATATGGAATAAATGAGTTTTTTAAATAAATATGTGGTATTGTTTTTATTGTTCGACATCTAACTACTCAAAGTTATTCACAATCATACTCATTATCTCAAACCTAATTAAAAGACCCACACAAGTCATGTTTTATCAGAAATCAGTTAGTAAACAGATTTTAGACACAATATTATTCTTGAGATTAAAAAGATTGAAAAGTATCATTCTTGAGATTAAAATGTGTGTTTGGTATGATGGAAAATATTTTTCAGAAAATATTTTCCGATTTTCTCTTGTTTGGTTGCAATAAAAGTTTAGGAAAATATTTTTCAAGACAACTTATTTTCCACCATTTGATGGAAAATGACTTCCCTCATGGGCCAAAGGAAGTCATTTTTTAGAAAATGACAAATGTGACTTATGACCTCACCCTCACCCCTCTTCCCACCCCAACAACACTTATATTCACATGACTCAAAAAATTTACATTTCTCAAAAATTTACATTACTCGAAAATGTTTTTCACTGTGCTTTGCTTCAATTTTTCACTGTTTGAAATAAAAAATAATGAAGTCCGAATTTTTTTCAGTTTCAATTCGTTGAATATATTGTCATTTTCATATGCATAGAGGAAGACTTACTTATGTTACTTTTGTTAATTGCATATTTCATTTTGTCATCGATGTAACTTATTTCACGAAGTTGAATAAGTTTGTCGTTCTGTTATATTTATATTAATTGTAGTATCTTGAAATTGTCCTAACAAAATATTGAAAAGTGTCACCTATATTTGTTAATTAATAGTTGCTTAAATTTAATGATTGTAATATTTTAGTATTCGATATTGATATTATTTGTTATGCTTAGATTAGTTCTTACAAATTGTTGCGTTGCTAGAGCCACTGATATACTAGTTAACAGATAGTAGTATTTTCTAAAAAATATTTTTTCACTCATCAATCGAACACTAGAAAATATTTTTCTAAAAATTATTCTCTACTCACCAACCAAACACCATAACATATTTTCCGTAAAATATTTTTCATTCACCAACCAAACATGAGAAAATAAGTAGAAAACCAACTTATTTTTCAGGAAAACATTTTCCAAGAAAACATTTTCCATGGAAAATATTTTCCATCATACCAAACACACATCTTTGAGCATTTGAGTTCAAATTATATCAATTTACAGTGTGATCAATAAATAAGTGAGCAATTTACAAACAGGAATCCTAATGGATAACCTTATATCAACTATACGTTATTTTTCTCTTTTCTTTTTTTTATTTTTTAAATATTGATTGTTCCTATGTTTCAAAGCTAGTGAATTTTCAATATTTGCTTCATACTTTTTCATTTCAACGAATATTATATGAAGAAAGTAAAATAATGAAATATTTGAGTTTACGAAGAAATAGTCAAATAATAAATCTTTAGAAGAGAAAATTAAGGCAGGAAAAGAAAACGGATATTGAGAAATTGAAGGTTAAGATTTATTTGAATATGGAAGAGGGAGGATGAGATTTGGAATGAATGACTTTAGGAGTATGCAGAAATACAAGAGTTGTAGCAAACACGGGTTGGAGGAAGATAAAATGGTGGATCTTTTAATTGGATTTGGGTTAATGGATCGGATTGTGAATGAATATGAATCTAATTACATGTAGATAAATAAAAATAATACTACATATTTAATTTAAAAAATTTATTTGTCACATCAGCCTTATGTTAAAAGGAGGGACAATTTAAGCTTAGATTTAACCTTAAAGGCATTTTTTATCCAAATAGGTGGATGGAGAGACATTTTTTATTCAAATATTTGGAAGGAGGACAAATTTTTAACCTTTTTTAATACATTAAGGACATTTTTTGTACACTTCGAAGCTGAAAGGGCCATTTTTTGAGCAAAAATACTAAAAGGGATAACTGATTTTGAAAGAAACCAAAAGGGGCAAAACGTTTTTTGTTGAATGATTTGTCCCTTGAATGTTAACGATCATGTTAGATGACAGCTTACAGATCGCTGCCCTCCTAGCAACTTATAAGTTGTTGGTGGCCAAGCAACTTGTAAGCTGTTGCCGGCCAAACGCCTTTCTCTCTTTTTTCCTCACAACCTTTTCTATATAAGCAATAAACAGTTTTTTCCCATCTTGTGTTTGAGTAATTCAACAACAATAACTTTTTAAAATTCCTTGTTTTAAACCCGCCTTTTGAAGCTCTATATAACTTAACAGTCTCGTATGTTGAGTCAAGACTCGTTAAATTAATGCAATTATCAAAAGTTTCAACAGGATGGAGAAATAAAAGCAAAGAATCATCATTTCAAATACAAGTCTCACCGTACGTAGTAACTCCATTGTCTGAAAAAGACATAGGATATCGTCCAGTGATAACCACTACATCTTTAATATCATATATATCCATTTTATTTCTTAGTAACCTTTGCATCAATCGCTCAAATTTAAGAGATAATGAAAACACTTGCAGCACTGCAGACCATCAACATATCTTAAAGAACTAATTTCATATAAAACATTACTACCCCAATATACATTTTTAATATAAAAAATAAATAACAAACACTTGTTCAACAAAACGAGAGTAATTAAGCTGAAATTTATAGAGCTTCAGAAAGTGATTTTTAAACAATGAATCATAGAAAGCTAAAAATATACTTAAAATACGAATAACTCAAACACTAAATAAAAAGAAATTGTTGTGAAAAAAAAAATAAGGGAAAGTCATTGGGCCACCAGCAACTTATAAGTACAAATAAGTTGGGAGCGCTGTCACCTTAATGTGTCCTACAACGCACAATTCAGATTAATCGAGACTCCAATGCGAACATCGAATACCAGATGAGAAACCAAAAAAGAAAAAACTCAAACACTAAATAAAAAGAAATTGTTGTGAAAAAAAAATTAAGAGAAAGTCATTGGGCCACCAGCAACTTATAAGTTGTTAGGAGGCCAACAATTTGTAAGTTGCCATCTAGCATAATCATTACTCCCTTCATTTCAGAATAAGTTAATTGTTGAATTTTGACACACTTGTTAAGAAAAAAATGTAAAAATATAAATTTATCAGGGGTTTTTTATTTTTATCCTCTTCAAATTTTAAAACCTTAATGATACACCACTCCCAATGTACATTTAATGAAGGGTAAATTTGAAAAAAAATTCCAACATCTACCTTGAATTGTGAACTATTCACTTATTTTGAACATTTAAAAATATTCCAATAATTAATTTATTATGGAACAGAGGAAGTAATATTTAAGAGACAAATCGCTTGGTCAAAAGTATTTTATCCCCTTTAATTTCTTTCAAAATGAATTGTCCTCTTTGACATGCTTGCTCAAAAAATCAATTGTTTCAATCCCGGACAACATTTTTCTCCCTTTTCCGAAGAAAAAACTCTTCAATATTTTTGAATTTAGCAAAAAGTTATCCACATAAGAAAAAAAGACAAATGAGTCCATAAAATTATCTCAGGACCGATCTTATTGCTCCTCAAGTGTGATATCTCGGGCAAAAGATAAAACAAGGCAGAGTAGTGGCTTAACTACCGGAGTAAATTTCATTTATGGTGATTTAGCTTTGTAATTATTATGCAAAAATTATTTTTCTTTCATTCATTATATAAAAATTATTTTACTTTGCTCCGGTCATCACAAAAGTCACTATGATCGAATTTTATAATAATCCCACCAGAAAAATGATGTGGCAATCTTAATTAGTTCTTAATTTTAATTTAAGGGAATATAATTTACTATCTATATCTTGACTCTTTTAATATGTGCGTAACCCAATTTTTTTTATGGATTATATAACGGAAGAATATCAATTTATTAATAGATTAAGCTATCTAGTGAAGACTATTTTCATTAAAAAAAAAATTGATTGATAATTTTATGACACATTTCATTATATTGCATTCATCTGCCAAAATGATGGATCAAAAAAGAGTAACAAGATAAATTCTTCAAAACACATAAATAGAAATACGTGTATATTATTATTATTATTATTATTATTATTATTATTATTATTATTATTACTACTACTACTATTACTATTATTATTATTATTATTAAGATTATTTTAATTCTTTGAAGATGAATCAACATGCTAAAGATAATTTTAAAATAAAACCTCTTTAATTTTGTCATCGAATAAGTATTGTCAAAATTTGTACAAATAATGTTATCGATAGTTGTGTTAATAAAAGTCATAAAATATAAGTAATTTAATAGATAAAATTAATTTTTATATTTATCAATTAAATTAATTCAACAATATGTATTATCAGAAACTGAATATTATAATGAAAACTTCTAAGAGAATTAACCGATTAGTCAAACAATTAAAAGCACAAACACAATAAATAGAGTAGTTTATCATATTATTATGATATATCAAATGCAAAGGCCCAAGTGACAAGAAAAGAAATGTAATGAAAAAAAAATAATTTTATCAACTGCATGTCACAATTTTAGAAGGGGAAAAGTAATTTTATTAACATGTCACAATTTTAGAGGGAGAAAGGTAATTTTATGTCATAATTTTAGATGAGAAAAATAATTTATCAACCACATGTCACAATTTTAGAGAATTTTAAAAAATTAAAATTATCATAATCTAATCAATTACATGTCATAATTTTAGAGGAAAAAAATAATTTACCAATACATGTCTCAATTTTAGAGGATTTTAAGAAAATTAAAACTACCATAGTGTCATTGTGAGGACTACCAAATTTTGATATCCTCCCTTATATATATATAAGAATAATTTTCGTTTCATAAAAATATCAACCAAATTTCTTTTGTGAAAATAATCTTCACTGGGTAGCCTAATCTATTAAGAAATTGGTATTCTTCAGTTATATAATCCAAAAGAAAAATAGGGTTAAGCACATATAAAAAGGGTCAAAATATGAGTAATATATTATATTCTCTTGAATTAAAATTCAGAACTAATTAAGATTGTCACATCATTTTTTTTTTTGTGAGATTATTGTAAAATTCGATTATAGTGACTTTCGTAATGATTGGAACAAAGTAAAATTACTTTTGTATAATGAATGAAAAAAAGTAATTTCATGTAATAGATGCAAAATCAAGTTAGAAGAAATTTACTCCTAAATCCACTAAGATTTTAACGCTTTATAAGCAAACATTAAAAAGAGGAAACTCTCATAACTTATTTTTTGTCAAGAATTCAACGGACGTCAGTACATGCAAATGATTCAAGCATAAACATAGCGTACACACTTCATTACAATGAAGCAACATGTAAATGCCTATCCTCGGATTGTTCCTCTTCTTCCTCAGGAGATAAGCTACTCCTACCATAATGATGATGCTCCGTAAACCGACAAATGGCCAGAAAATAGAGGAAGTTAATTACACCTAAGAAAGTCAATAGCCAATTGTAGTAATCTAGATGACCTCTATTTATGTTGGTCGCAAGCCAGCTCGTGTTGCCTCCGGCTGAGGTAACACTATCCACCACGCTCACCAAGACACTGCCCATTAAGCTGGAAAGGGCAAGGCCGAATGTGTAAATAGCTGCTGCAAAGCTGGACATGGTTTTTGGAAATAGTGTGTATATGAACTCAATCTGTCCAACCACATTCAAAGCCTCAGCCATCCCGGTTAGTACCAACTGTGGCGCGAGCCACATACAGGACATGTTTATCACAGCATTCGGGTCATCCTCAAACCCTGCATCGATTGCCTTGTTGCGTCGTATGGTTTCTGTTATTGCTGAAAGTGCCGCAGCCACAATGCCGAGAGCTAAGCCAGCTCCCATTCTGGGAACTGGACTCAACCCTGTCAACTGTCCAGTAAACCTTGCCAGTAAAGGCACCAAAGCACGATCGTAAAAAGCAATCCAGATTGTCAAACTAATAAGGGTAATCATGCCAAATGATCCTGCTGGGATCTCAAAGTGAGGGAGAATGTGTCTATCCATGGATAGTAGTTGATATATCAAAAGTGGCGGACTGAACGTCACAAGAAGCATAAGACAGGTGGAACACATTGGAAGAACTCTAAGAAAACACTTCATTAATTCCACTTTCTCCACACAGCACAGACTCCATGGATCTGAAACTTTTCCATCAGGTTTCAACTCAATGTGAGGATCTTGAATTATGCAAGCTCTATTCAACCACCTATAAAGAATAATGAATAGGAGTGTATGCCCATTACTAGCATTATGACACTGAAAACACATTTCCAGCTAAAGGCAGGTTAGATTATCTATTGCTACAGTAATTGACAGAGAACTAACAATTTGGATGTGTTAGGTGTGAAAGAAAGGTTTCGGACATGTTTTCTGGTGTATTGTATTTAAGCAAAAAATATTTATTTTATGCACATGATTCTGCCGATCAGTAATAATAATCCCAGTAATTTGAACGTGAATATTCCAAAAATCTATATATATTATAAAGTAAAAGACGAAACAAAAGAAGAAGCCAAGTGGCAGCACAATAGAAAGGCACATGACATTTTTTAGGACAGGGTTATAAACATGGTAATAAAAATTTTAAATTTGAAATAAATTATAATTTTTTAAAAAACACATTATCTTAATAACAAAAATTTATAATTGAAGAGTTCTAATAGACTCTTACTTTTTCAAACCAATATCTTATAAAATTTATATATATATATATATATATATATATAAAAGATTTATTTACATAATAATAATAAGTAATAAATAATAGTAGTAATAGTACACAAGTAGTATTTTTAATTTGAAAAAGAAAACGTAATTGCATATATTATTTACATAAGAATAATAAGTAATAAATAATAGTAGTAATCGTACACAGATTATAGTGCTTTTAATTTGAAAAACGTAATTATAGTCGCAAGTAGTCTTAAATAAATTCTAACTATAAATGGTGAGTATCTTTATTAGGGAGAAGATATATTTGGGTTTTAAAAATAATATATTTTTAATAAGTTTTCTAGGAATGAATGGAGACTTTTTATTTGGCAGATTTGTGTTTTAACAGAAATTAGATATATCTACATTTTTGAATTTGAATTAATAAGAATATCTCCCATGTTAATTTTTTTTCAAACTCAAAAATTTAAGATATAAGATAATTATGATATTTAAAATCCTATCTTTTCTAACAAATTAATATCACATTCAATTTTGAATTTGAATAATTTTTAATTTTCATGAAAATTCAATTTTATAATGTCTTATATATATAGACCCCTTCTGTGACACATATACCAGTATCAACTTTCTTTTCTTTTTTATTGATAATCATTTTCAAATTTGAATTTTATTTATTTCGAGAGAATTTTCTATGATCGTTATTCGCAGAGGTATTAATTAATCTTTGTTTGTTTATCTTAATAATAATTTATTGTATAGATTCAACATAACAATAATAGAAATTTTTATTCACAAATTAGTAATAATTAAATCATTTTATGTCCCTGCTTATTCTATTTATTCAGAATATCACCATGATAGTAGTATATAAAACTAAAGACATATCTTTGTGAATTCTATTTTAACATCTCCTTTTTGTCATAGATAATTTCCACAATTGATAAGAAGATTATAGGTCATGATGTTCGTAAGTTTTCTTTGAACAACTATCAAGGTATGTTGTCCATGCTTAATTTAATTTTTTAATTATTTTATAATGTTATTTATTGTTCCAAATATATCTACCATGGATAAAAAAATTCTAGGTAATGCTTATCAGATTCTTTGAATAACTATCAATATATTCTTTATGGTTAATTTAATTTTTTTATTATTTTATTATTTATAATTAATATTATATTTATCTTTTGAAACAGATATACCTATCACGGATAAATTATTTTATAGATAATGCTCATCAATTTCTCTGAATAACTATCAAGGTGCATTGTTCATGCGTATTTTTTTTTTTGTTATTTTATTTTTTTGTTATGCTATCACGGAAAAAGGATTAATGATTCTAATTATGTTTGTAGGAACATATGAAGACGATGTTATATCTTCCTTTTATCCCCAACTTTCAAATTACATTAATTTAGAATAATGAGTGTTATCTTTTCTTTTTTTTTTTAGCTTAAAGTATAATGAGTGTTATCAACATTTTATCTACATGCGCGCTCTAATATGTTGAGTTTCCTAGCGAACTAGAAATATATGAATTGAAGTGTGAACATGGTGAAGAAACAAGAATAAAAAATGACGGATTGATAATCTTCATTCATCTATTTGGTTTTCCTTTAGTTTATTCAAATGAAAATTGATCTAATCGGTTGCAAAATATTTCTCAACTCAAAACTAACAAGTATATAAATTACAAGATGGATATATAGGGTTGCATTTTCAAAAATTTGTATTCTTTGTTTTGGATAATATAAACTAAATTAATAAATAAAAAAATAAGGGTAGATCAGATACAATTGAAATGAGTTTCTTTAATCATCTTATTTCTAGATTACAATTACAGCCATTTACGAGATAACTTCAAGCAATTGTGGATCCAACATAGAAATATCTCTCATTGCTTTTCTTTTTTCTCTTGAAATAATCCGCGCATCGCGCGGGTACGGATATTAGTATATTATAAAGCAGAGGACGAAGCACCAGAAGAAGCCACGTGACAGTTTTTAGGATAAGTTTAAAAGTATTGTAATAAAATCTTTATAATTAGTTGAATTTGAAAATATAATAAAATATTTATTATATATTTCAATTTGAAAATAATAATACTTTAAAAGAAAAATAAAAGATTTTTATTAGCTTAAACCTAGCAATCATAGTTGAAGAGTCCTAAATAAACTCTAACTATTTAATTATTATTTTATTATATATTTGAATTTGAAAATAATAATACTTTAAAAGAAAAACAAAAGATTTTTATTAGCTTAAACCTAGCAATCATAGTTGGAAGAGTCTTAAATAAACTCTAACTATTTAATAATTATTTTATTATATGTTTGAATTTGAAATAATACTTTAAAAGAAAAATAAAAGATTTTTATTAGCTTAAGCCTATATATCATAGTTGAAGAATCCTAGATAAACTCTAACTATTTAATACTAATAATAATAATAATAATAATACTAGTAGTAGTAGTAGTAGAACTCATAATATTACGTTTAGAAATTTTTAATTTAGAAAAAAAATGTTGCGGTAATAGTAATAATAATAATAATATCTTATTATTATTTTAAAAAATAATATTTGAATGTGAAAAATAATAGGTTTTTAGATTTAAAAAATAACATATTTTCATTAGCTTAAAACTAGAAAATCATGTGTGAAAAATAGTAAATACATAAATTTATACTTTTTAAATGCTATAAAATATATTTATATATTAAATATAAAATAATAATTTTAAAAATTATCATTATTATCTCATTAATTTCAAATATTTATCTCAATTCAAATATATAGATAAGATAACTATGTATTACATTTGAAAAAAAGGAAGGATAAGGAAGACTACTAAACTAGATAATTATGATAGTATTTGAATTTGAATTTAAATGAAAGTTGGATTTATGAATTCATTTACTGCATTTTTTAATTCTTCATATTTTAAAAACTACATTTGATTTAACTTTTTTCTTTTTTATATGCAGAAAGAATATGTCATTTTTTATCTTCATCTTTCTCCATTAATGTTCAAAGTACACCACTTTAATCAATCTGTGTTTCCTTAAATTTGTAAAAGTCATTCTTTTGATATTTTTGAACAATGTATATACATGCATTACTTACTTTATTGTGTACTAAATTATCTGAAAATTATAATATGTAGATGTTCTTGGTGTCATCACAAATAATATTTTGTATAATAATTATATATCATACTTTTCATCTATTTTTACACTTTAGATTCATGATTTTTGATCATTTTAAGCTACAAAACAAACATGTTTTTAGTTCTACAAAAGAGTACTGTTAATTTTTTTTCGATTTGATAAATATTGTTACAAAAATACTATTATTTATATATAATATTTCCTGTTTACCAAAATAAAAAATTCAAGATTTTGTATACCATCATTCTTATCTTTTATCACCGAGTTTTTTTTAATGATTTTATGGATGTGTTCATTACGAAGGAATATAACTTTCATGAAAAATATTTTTTAAGAAAACAAATTGTTTCTTACTTATATTTTTTGTTCGTGACGCAAATAAAAAATATTTTCTTAAAAGCATATATGTATTCTAATACTAAACAATAAAAATGAATAGTGACAAAGAGATGAATATGATCCAAGTGAATTGGAATAGATGGAAACGATGTAAGGGGGTGGTCTAGGTGGGTGGAGGGTGGTGAATGTAGGTTTAGTTGGAGTGTGATATGAAAAAAAATTCTTAAAAAATATAAATTAAAGAGTTTAAAATTCTTTTGGGGTTAAAAAAAAATTTAATTTTTTTTCTAAAAATATTTTTTTTTTTGTGTGTTTGGGGGGAGGGGGTTTCGTGGTGAGGTCGGTGGTGTTAAAAAAAAGTCTTTTTAAAGAGAAAAATGGCCAAAAGCCCCTCAATCTTTACCCCAAATCTCAACTACACACTTATACTTTGCGGCCTGCGGGAGTCCTATGACCCCTCTGAACTATTTTAAAGTGGAATTATTATCCCCCGAAAACTGACAACCAATCATTTGAAATGTGGTGTGATGCACGCGCCAACAACCTTTTTACACGTAAAACAATTTTTTTTTTTACTTTATTCTCCATTTTTGTCACTTTTCATCATTTTTTCACCATTACTTATTATTTTTTTTTTTGGTAACTCACTATTACTTTTCATCTCTTTTCCTTTTCAAACTTAAACAATTTTTCAATGAACTTGAAGTGGAAAATAATGGACAATACCGAATTTAAAATTTTCAATGATTTTGTAGTCGGAAATAATAAACAACATCGAATTTGAAATTTTCGACAACCTTGAAGTGGGAAGCAATGAACAATATCATTATAAAATTTCTGACGATCTTCAATCCGAAAACAACGAACAATACCAATTTCAAAATTTTCGACGACCTTGAAGCCGGAAACAATGAATAATACCGAATTTAAAATTTTTGATGACCTTAAAGTTGGAAACAATAGAGAAATTTTGAAATTTTGAACGACCTTGAAGTCGGAAACAATGGGCAATACGCATTTTAAAATTTACAACGACCTTGAAGTCGGAAATAATGGACAATATCAATTTTGAAAATTCCGACGATCTTGAAGTCGGAAATAATAAACGACATCGAATTTAAAATTTTTGACAACCTTGAAGTGGAAAACAATGAACAATATCAATTATTAAATTTCCGACGATCTTAAATCCGAAAACAACGAACAATATCAATTTCAAAATTTTCGACGACCTTGAAGCCGGAAACAATGAACAATACCAAATTTAAAATTTTTGATGACCTTAAAGTCGGAAACAATAGATAATTTTGAAATTTTCGACGACCTTAAAGTCGGAAACAATGGGCAATACCCATTTTAAAATTTACAATGACCTTGAAGTCGGAAATAATGGACAATATCGATTTTGAAATTTCCGACGACCTTGAAGTTGAAAATAAGGAACAATACCCATTTTGAAATTTCGGACGACCTTGAAGTCGGAACCAATCGATTTTGTGCTTGGAGAGGAGGAGGAACAATACCCATTTTAAAATTTCTGACGAACTTGAAGTTGGAACCAATCGATTTTGTGTAAGGAGGAACAATACCCATTTTGAAATTTCTGACGAACTTGAAGTCGTAACCAATCGATTTTGTGCGAGGAGGAGGAACAATACCCATTTTGAAATTTCCGACAAACTTGAAGTCGGAACCAATCGATTTTGTGGGAGGACGAGAATTTACGTTTTCACTCTCTTTAAAGAGAGTGAAACACACTCTCGCCATGCAAGCTCTCGGGGAGGGGGTAATAACTCCACTTTGAAATAGTTCAGGGGGTCATAGGACCCCCGCAAAGTATAGGTGTGTAGTTGAGATTTGAGGTAAAGGTTGGGGAGGCTTTTGATCATTTTTTCTAAAAAAATAAAATAAATAATAGATGTTGGGAGGAGCCAAGGAGGGCGAGTTGGGGATAGGGAGTTAGGTAAGGCAAGAAAAAAACTTAAAAGTTAAAAAAATAAAATAAAAATTGGGGGAGTGAGGGGGATGGATGATTTTTAGAGTGGTATGAAAGATTTTAATTAAATTTATTTAGAAGATATAAGAATACATACAAATAAAATACTTAAAAAATATTAATGATAAAATCAAACAATGAAAAAATTATGAGCAATTAAACTTTATTTGAAAATTTAAAAAAAATATTAAATTATATGTGTTGTGTTTATTGAATTGAGTGGTGAAATTTAAATTTTGAAACTGAGTTTTTGTAATTGATACAATCAAGTGTTTTGAAATGAAATTGAAAGATGAAATCTTTTTTTAAAAGAATATAGTTAGTTGTTAAAGTTGAATTGATAGATTAAAATAAAAAAAATAAAAATGTGAAATGAAGGTAAGGATTGTAGTAATTACATGTCTTAATTTATTAAAAATATAAAGGCAAAAGCCCAACAACAAAATTAATAATTATTTAATATTAAATAATTTATTATATTTAAGATTGAAGAGGGGGCGGGGTGGAGATGGTTAGGGTTAGATTTGTTTTTTATTTTCTAAATTATTTTTTTATTGATAAATAATATAATATTTAAATTTTTTGAAGGTAATATGATTTAGTATGCTGGAACCAAATATGTCAATATAAAATAATTAAAAGTATTATTTTAATATTATTCATGCATCGCACGAGTATGTATACTAATATTTTTATATAATCTAGACAAACACTATGGGAGATGAGAGTGAGGATTGGAGTGTGGAAGGGTTGGGAGGAGACGATCAAACTGAAATACCACTATGGAACTTGTTTACCCTACTTCCCCCTCCAAAAGTTTTTGTCCTTATTTTTAAGGTACTTGCTTTCCTCTTAAAATTTTGACAAACCAAACGTAGAAAAATTGTACCAAACAGACCCTTAAAGTATCTTATCTGATGAACTCTTCATTTGTTTTAATATACGTCAAATGAAAACGCGTATGAGATGGGTAAACGAAGACCGTTCAACACCTAATAATTTGCTTAATTAAATGCATCGCACAATGTCATGTAATATAATAAGTCAGTAAAACAAATATGGTATGATAGTAAGCGCATGAATGGATGTCGAAGATGTCTATACCATTGAGGATAAGATGGAGGCGCCTATACCTGAAGTCAGTGGATGGTTCCGGGAGCTTTGATTCAGGTGCTTTATAGTAGCAGTCGTCATTATAATTCAGCTGAACATCGATATTTCTTTTTCTGTAGGCTGCCACTGCTACTTGAAACAATCCAGTAAACATACTGCCTTTAGGTTTTGCTTTGATATAAAGAGGAGATCCGATCAACAAAACGGAAACAGATAGAACCATGAGCAAAGCAGGGACCCCAAACCCAATTTGCCAACCCAGATTGTCTTGGATATAAACAATTACAGTAACTCCAAGAAAAATTGAAATTCCTACACTGGCATAAAACCAGTTGAAATAGGTATCCATAAGTCTTTCATTATCTGGATTTTCTTTGTTCTCCAATTGGTCGGCACCCAATGCTATGGAACAAGGTCTAACAAAACCAGCACCAATGGACATAAGCCCAAAAGAAATCAAAATTACCGCAAACTGGGATACTGTTGTTCCACCACAACCATGTTGATACTGACTGCAGGGTAATGGCCTGAGTTGTGGAAATACTGTGGTGAGCCAAAGAACAGACATTCCCTGTTGAGAGAAAAGGAATAAACCTCTACAAGTAAACAAGGTCAAAAACTGAAAACAGGAATAAGTCGTATAATCTTGTATGCTGCACGAAAATAGCAATGATGGGTAATTGAGCACTATAACGTTCTTAAGTACTGCTATCTACAACACTAAAGTTTGCAGTCAAATGGATAGAGAAAGTATAAGAACTTTGGATGAAAGTGGCAGTTCTGCTAATTTCATTTTTTGTTTCCTAAAGGATAATGTACCCCGACCAGATCTTTTGCAATTGAAATTTATCCGAACATCAAACCTATACCTCAGTCAGTAGAGGAACCTTTGGTCTACGGGCTACCAGCAACCGGAGTGGTGATATAACAAAAGAGGCTTGAAGTATGCAGAGTTTCTGAGCTTTAGAACATGCCCATATCCATAACGGTAACAAGTAATAAACAAAGTTATAAGCAACTATAGACATCCTAAAATCAAAACTTGGTAGGCAAATGGTGCGGCATAGAGAACCAAATGAGTTGGTAAGCAAGATCACATGCTATTATTGCACAAACTACCAGCTCGTTGAAACTATAGCCCAATTTCTGTAGCTGTAAATGAACTCCTGATGCTCTTTACAGCAACAATCTGCAGATTATTGACTCTGAATAGCAACCCCAAAACTGGCTCTTAAAAAGCAAAAAAACAATTTCTCAAACTACATAGCAATAGCATGCTTTTTCTTAAAATTATGTTTACACTTGCATTGGAACTCTTGATCTAACTAGACATTCTCATGGAACAATCTTTAGAATTTTAATATGCTGCATTAACAAACTAACACTCGTAGGTTTCTTTTTATCTTTTCAAGCATTGGCGGAAGAGTCACCATGTACCTGTACTGGTGAGAGATAGCAGGTATCTGCATGGATCAATTAAGGAGCACACAAGTTGCCTCGGACTCCTTGTTGTTAAGAAAAAAAAATAAAAGGAAGCACTTTATGTGGTATGAATTGAGTAATCCTGCTACTAAACTTCTCCTCCGTCCATCCCAATTTAAGTCTTACTTTTTGGTTTGTCCAAAAGAGAGTTGTATAGCGAAAGATTGGTCGAATTCGTGTAGCACTCAGAGAAAGAGTGAATAAAGCCCGAGGAATGTGAAGCCTCGAGATGATACTCTCGAGCAAGAAAAAAGTAGAATGCACTATAAGTGCGGAGAAGGTTTGTATGCTGGTGACTTGGACAAAAGGACAAGAGGAAACCTCGAGTTAGAAGGCTTAGGTGCGCAGACGAGCCTGTACGAACTCGAGTGCTGCAGGAATATTAGATGGTGTTGCTAACAGCATCTACACGTGGCCCTCCGTCATTGGTTGTAGTACTTTAAGGCTCAGTTGGAACATTGCTATTGGCTAGTGCCTCCCTACTATAACCTATAGGTAAGGCGCTACACGCATTTAACATATTTTGATTCTGAGTAATACAAGGGTAATACATTTCTGGAGTATAATATAAAGTTTTCCCTTGTTTTCCTTTACCTAATGCTTTCTTAGCTAATTTGTGGGGAGGAAGCCCGTGGGACGGAGGTGAATCCCTCGGAAATGACCATCCTTGCATCAATATTCTTGGATTTTAACTCTTACTCCTTATCTAACTTTATTTATCCATTATATCGTTGAAATCTTTGCTTTATTTCCTTTATTTAGCATTACAATTTTGTTTCTTATCTAACTCGTATTCAAACCACGGGTAAATGGACTAAAAAAAAAGGGTTAAGTTGAGACGCGTGCTACCTCATGTAACTTCAACTATACCATTTAGGGTAAACAAGAGTGCCTCTCCCTATGTTTAGTAAGTTTTCTAGTTGCAAAATTCTACGTGGCATAATTAAGACCACAATTTAAAGGACTATACATGTCTTTAGTTTAAAACCGCAAAATTCGAAAGTTTGTTTCTTTAGTTGTGTGCCCAATCAAATTAAGACACATAAATTAGGACTGGGGAGTAATATATTAGGAACTGAAAAAAGAGCATGTTATTTCAAAAAATGAAATTGCAACGCTTGTGCTAAGCTAAAATGACAAACTGGAAACAATAGGAGTAAAATTAGGAGGGCTAACTTAGTACTTCCTCCGTCTATCTTTACTTGAACATGTTTGACTAATAAAAACAATAAATAAAAGGATAACTTTATTATATCATCCCTATTATAAGTCAATCTAAATGTTGAGAAATGAATGTAGTAGTTAATAATAGAGAAAAATAGACGCAAAATTGTAAGTTGAACAAATACTTCTAGTATACTTAACAAGTAAAAATTAAATGGACAGAGGGAGTAAACTTACAAGTAGACTAGAGATGGTTCCAATAGCAACAGCCCTAAACCTTCCCAAATAAGAATCAGAAATAAAGGCCCCCAAAATAGCCAAACCATTTGAAACTGCTGACCATAATCCAAGCAAGACTGATGCAGCAGCAGCTTCCATATGATAAAATGTTGTTATGTAGATTATCAAATTTGGTTGCAACCCATAACTTGCAATTCTCTCACATGCTTCATTCACTACCCCCCCAAAAAAAAGGATTAAAGAACAAGCAAAAAAATGTAAGAGAATGAAAAAGATTTCTTCTGGAATTAGTTGAGTTGCATGTAAGCCGGTCCAAATACGAAACAAGAAAAATTAAAGAGGCATACCTATTATAAAAGGGATGGTTCTTAGACCACCCATTCTTGAACTATGTGAGTGGTTTAGTAAGGACTCTTCCTGTTCATGGTTATTGCCCATTTTCTTCCTTGTTCAAAGTTCTTGCTTACTCCAAAGCGAGCATAAAAAGTCAAAACTTAGAAGAGAGATCTTGATCTAGTAGTACAAAAAGTCCGCACATTGGAAAGCTAAACTTTCTAATATTTTAAATTTTTAATGTCCAGGTAATTAATGGCTAATGGCTCAAAGCTTTAGGACAATTAATTTTGTAGCGCAATTACACGGGAAAAGATTTCCTCCAGTAAGATTCTGCCTGGTAATGTACAATATTATTATCTATTCTTGCCATTAGTTCATCTAAAACTTTTGATGGCTAAGATTCATCCTTGGTAGAATTAATGGTCCGTTTGGCCACAAAAACATAATTTTTTGGAGTTGGAATTAAAGTTAGAGTTGAAATTGTGTTTGGCCATAAATTAAAGTTATTTTTTGAAATTTTGTGAGAGAAGTAGGAGTAAAAAAAGTGAAAACAAGTTTTTCTTGTTTTCACTTTTCCAAAATACAATTTCAAATTGTATTTGAAATTTTCATAATCAAACGCTGTGATTTTCACTTTTTCACTAAGGTGAGATAATTTTCCGAAAAAGGTAAAAAATTACTCATGATCAAATGGCTACTAAAAATGATAAAAGACTATCATGAAGAAAAAATAATGAAAAATGAACTAGGCAGTTTCTACTCTCTCCATTTATTGAGTCAATTTCTTATATTATCACTCAGCTTAGAAAAATATCTCACTAAAATTATTTATCTTTTTTTGGTTTGAATAATAGAATTTAAGTTTGTGCATTTTCCTTACAAACTAATAATTGTTAAAAGTGACTCAAAAAATGATCAAAATAGTCCATCAAGTTTGAAATTTAAATTTAAATAGTCCTTATTTTTTACATGAAATATTAATAGGCCTCCGGTTATTTTTACTTTTGTACTTCTTAAATTAGTTGTTAATATATTTTATCAATAAGTGCATAATATAATTTAAAAAGACACAACTCATAATATTAAAAACAAATTAATAAGACAAAAGATGTTAAATTAGAGCTTAAAATAGGTAGTTATATTTTAAATGAAATAAATAAGAAGTACATTTATTGTCCGAATTGATAAATGTATTCAATTTTTACAGTCAAGTTGACGAGGCGATATAATTTTCTCTGAAATAATATCACAAGATTGATAAAAATAATATTGAAACCTTAACACATTTTTAAGTTATGAAATGGTTATATAAAATCACTTAATTTTATTTGATAGTTAATGATTGATGTTATTATCATGGTATCCGTTAATATGCATTATTTTTTAAAATAAAAATTCTTTAAAATATTTATCTATGGTTCTTCTACTAGCTAGAGACCCTAGTTTTTTATTATTATTATTTTTATTTGCAGGAATTCATCGTCCTCTTTATGAATTATAATTTTTTCGACGATAATTTGGAGTAGAAGAAACTAACAACTAACTTGAGCTATTTTATCAAAAATAAAGATTAATCCTAAAATGAATAAATATAGAATATTATTTTATTATTGAACTCCTAAGTTTTCAAATAAAAACAGTACATATAAGCTTATTTCTAACAATTTTAATTGCAATTTTTGATGGACATCGTTAAATTTAATATCGCAATTAGAAGTTGAAAGAAAATTGTACTCACTAAGTTTTACAGTTGAAAGGTTATTGATATTTTATATTGTTAACTAATAAGGATCATTTAAATTCAAAGTTCAAACTTAAGGAACTTTTTTGATCATTTTTCTCTCATGTCATTTGGAGTGCCAGATATCGAGGAAGCAAGGCCTTTGGACAACCATTTGCCTTTTGCAACAACAGAGGATTAGCCACTATGCATGGCGGACTAACCATTTTTGAGATGGTACGTCAAGAGCGATCAGATTTATTTGGGAAAGAACATTTTCTCAATTGTACATCACAGTTCTTCACTCTATGTCATGATATGTGTGCATTGTGCTTGAGAAGCAAAATAGTTTTGCATAAATATGTTGTCAAGTGTCAGCTGATTCTTAAATTCTTTATGTTTTGTATCCAAATATGAAGTGAATAGCTATTAATTATTTAAAGACACCTTTCTCTTTTTCCATTGCATTGATAAATTCCTTCAACAACACTTACGCTACAAGAGATACATTTGAGATTTGCTTTCACTCATATATCATTTTATTATATTTTTTCAAGTGTGTGTGATGAATTACTAGATCGCTACTAATCGAGAAGACTTTGAATTTTCCTACTTCATATCGTATTTTAATAAACAACAGGTTGAGGAATACTTTGTAAGCTTCACATCAAATTGGATTTTTATTCTTTTTTCTTTCTTTACGCTAATTAGAAATGAATATAAGAATTTTCACTTAATTTTTTTTATTAAGTAAAAGCGTGTGTAGTTGTTTTAAAGTAATCTTCTTGGGTCATGACATGAGTAGTATATTATTTTATTTGTGTATATTGGAATCATACTCAATTGAGTTATAGTTGAGTACATCAAAAGAACACATACAACCATATATATATAATATTAAAAGTGTAAAGACCCTTTATTAAATAAAATTATTTTTTCACTATTTTCTTTAATTTATTATTTAATTATTATTTATTAATTAGACTCCTAAAATATACGGAAAGAGAATCAATTAATATTTTACTTTGTACTGATCAATTAAAAAAAAACTCCTAAAATACGATAGAAAAATACTCCATAGAAATTTCTATATATTGACCTCTTTATCGTATTATTTTTTCTACACAAACTTTTCAATTAATTCCTTCCAATAATTTAGCCTCGAAGAATTCTCAAATTTCAAACGAAGACCATCACCACTGTTGTGCTTAAGTTAGATTTGCATGGTGAAGAACATGCTAGAAAGGTTGAACAATTCATTCGTCAATTTAAAGGTAATTCATTTTAATTAATTAAACATCATTATGTGTAGATTAGTTAACAAGAAAATTTTGGTAAAGATTAGGTTTAATCAAAAGATGAATGTCGATTGGCTTAGCAAATTTTTTGGTAAAGATTAGTTTTAATTAAATAAATGCTCCAAAAGATGTTGAATTTAATTATTGTATTTATCTTTATTATTTAAACAAATATCTTATTTAGTGTAATATTTAAATTCAATAAAGTGAGGTACACGCGCAAGGCGCGTACACCTAAACTATATATATATATATATATATTTAAACAAATATCCTATTTAGTGTAATATTTAAATTCAATAAAGTGAGATACACGCGCAAGACGCGTACACCTAAACTATATATGTATATGCTACGTCAGTCTTGAAAATATTGTTGCTTAATCTATCATAATTTTTACTTAAAAAAATAAAAATCACGATAATTACTTGCAACAAACTAAAATGTACGGAATTAACTGTGCTGAGATCTCTATATTTGCCTTGAGGATATTGTTGTCTTTAATTGGCAGCTCCTCTAAATATTTTTTATCAGTTTGGAAATTAAGAAAAGGAATAGCGGACAGTTTAGGTTTTGTCTCTAGAATTAAAAGTGGACAAAATTACAAAGTATTAGAGTGATAAATCAAGGACAAAATGACAATGAAATTGGATATTTAGTAATTTAATTATTATTGATCTATCTATTTCTGCTTTTTTCTTAATGGAACACAATAGATTTAAATGCGAGGATTGATACTAATTTAGTTGCGGAAGGTGAGGTTGAGAAGGTTCGAACATGTAACGAGGAAATGCATATATGTCCTAGTGCGGAGATGTAAGAGGTTGGCTATGGATTATTTCAAGAGGGTAGAGTTAGGCCGAAGAAGCATTGGACAGAGGTAATTATATGAGATATGATGTAACTTCAGCTTAACGAGGACATGACCTTATATAGAAGTTATGGAGGGAACGAATTACGGTAGAAAATTAGTAGGATAATTAAGTGTTATCTCACTTAGGGGTCATTTGGTAGGATGCATTAGAAAAAATAATGTATGCATTAGCTTTGTGTATTACTAATACCTTATTTGGTACATTTTTTCAATCTATGTATAACTGTCACGACCAGAGGCTACCCCCTAGTCGCGACAACGGTACTTACGGTCACAAGTGACCATAAGCTAACCCATGAGCTGGTACCTGCTGTGAGCACTGAGTAACTGATAATAAAGACATGCGAAAAACAACTGATAAATGCCATAAGGTTTTAAATACTGAAAATGTAACTGAATCTGCAAGTCTGAAAATATCTGCAAAAATAATGAAATCCGACTAATAGCACTGATAGACTAACTGACGTCTGAATGTCTAAAAAATCTCTAACTGACTGACTGTGGAGTTGATGGGACAAACCCCCAACTAACTCCAACTGACTGAAATAAAGGAATACTGAAATAACTGAATGAAAGATAAATTTGCCCCCAAAAGATGAGGACTCACCACTGCTGATGTTGTGGGAATGCAGAACCATCTAAGCGTGGTTAGGTGATGATAGGCGAATTTACACGCCTATAGCACTATATTTTGCCCATATTTTAGCCTAGTTTTGAGAACAAATTATATATTTCATGCACTTTTAGTCCTTTTTCCTGTAAGTGAGCTAACGAACATGATTAGCAAAGTTTCAGGTATAAATGATGCAGAATTCAGCATTTCATGGATAACATGACGCCAAAGAAAGCTTCACGAAAGGAGAAAAGCCAATCTTGGACGCCAAGGACTAAAGATGGCGCATGGAAATTCTGTCCCGGGCTAAAACAACATTTCTGAAGACTTTGGGGACTAGCAGTAATTTATTAGGATTAGGATAATGATACATTAACCTAGTACAATTGGGTTAAGTATTTCATTAGCTTATTAGGATTAGGATAATGATACATTAACCTAGTATAATTGGGTTAAGTATTTCATTAGCTTAGTAGGATTTGGTTAAGCATTTCATTAGCTTAGTAGGAATAGGATATGGGTATTATAAATACCCTATCTTGCTAGAGATTTTAAAAATATCTTCTTACATCTTCTGACATCTTCTTACATCTTCTGACATCTTCTTACATCTTCTTACATCTTCTTACATCTTCTGACATTCAATTCTATTCTATTCTACTTCTAAGACATTCTAGTTCTAAGCAATCATTCTTCCATTAATTCTATTTTCCTTCTTCTATTCATCTATTCTTAAATTCCACAACAAGAGAAACGTTACTTTGCTAAGGGATTCACGCCTAACGCCTACCACACCATTACAAACGTGAAATCTTTATTGTGGTATAACAACAATGTCAATTGTGATTTCCTTCGCACTCATGGGTAACTAAACTTCTCTGTTGGGGTTATGGAAGCCGAATGAGATACTATCTATTGTTGTGAGTTTGTGAGTACGTGACACGTATGTTGCTTATATCATTATTCTCTTCATCTTAATCTAAATTCTTTGTGGTTGCAAACACAAGAATACGCCAGTATAACATTTAACTTGTTCGAAAGAAAGGTTATCTGTCTGGAAAAGAGATAATGTCAAGGTAGTAGGGTCCCATCCCCTATTAAAAAGTTAGTGCCGTAACTGGATTAACCTCTTGGAGAATTCGTACCGTTAGACACGCTTTAAGCTCGAAAGAGTTAAAGTGAAATAATCCTCGAATAGGTCGAAAGACGCCTGGATTTACCATCGAATACAATTCTCTATAAGCACATGCATGTCTGAATTCAACACACTCATAGTCAATAGAGACGTATAACTCAGAAGATGGACATAACCCCAACTCCTCAATTCTCATTGTTTCACAACCTACTAAACATTCTTTCTTTTTACTTTGCTATTTTCAGTTTTTGCTTTAATAATTTGGTTACACATTACAAACCCCCTTCTTACGAGACTTGCACTAAAAGTCTAGTAATCGTTGCTTACTTGTTGACCAAGCTATTCCCTGTGGGATCGATACCCAACCCAGGTTGGGTTCTATATTTGCTAACGACCGCTTTACACTCCTACGAGAGCTGTAGATTGAGCGTTATCAAAAATTGGCGCCGTTGCCGGGGAATACAAGTGTCAATTAAGTTTGTGATAATTACTAGACCCTTTGGTCAAAGATTCTCGTACTTTTACTTTTAGTTTTTGTTTTTGTTTACTGCAGGTTTTTATTCAGTGCATGCCCTATACTCGAAGTTCTGGTCAACCGTTATTACCAATCAATCCTGAACCACAACAAATTGGCAGAATGGAGGCACAAACGAAAATCAAAAGAATGGTTGCTCAACACAAGCAGGCGAGATTAGCTGCTCTTGCCGCCGCCCAAGTACACCAACAAAACATTGATAACCCTGGGCGAGCAACAAACCCTGACGATGAGGATTTAGGTGATGACGAGTTACTAAACCCATGGCATGATGCTGAAATCACAACACCTGCCAACAGAAGAGGTCGACAAGCTCGGTTTAGGTATGATCGCCAACCCATGCAACCAGCTTTCGACGATGATGATGATGATCTTGATGGAGCCGGAGCCACAAGAGCTATTATTCCCCCACCATTGGCACCCGGAGCCAAGTTCAACATCACGAGCACCATGATTCAGTTATTGCAACTCAAGGGATTATTTGGTGGACTAGCAGGCGATGATCCGAATATGCATCTCATCAACTTTATTTCTATATGCAAGTCGTTTGACAATCCTGGAGTTGGTCAGAATGCAATTCGGTTACGCTTATTTCCATTGTCTCTGTCTGGGGAGGCAACTCTATGGTTGAATGGGCTGACTCCTGATTCTATTACAAATTGGAGGCAATTGAGAGACGCTTTCCTAGAAAGATTCTTTCCGCCATCCAAAAGAGCATAATTGAGAGATGAAATCAGCAACTTTCGTCAGCTTCCAACTGAAGCCCTTCATGAAACATGGGAGAGGTTCAAGACGAAGCTAATGAGGTGCCCAAATCATCACATGACTAATGTTCACCTAATGGAGATACTATATAGAGCCTTGAATTCAATAACTAAACCAGTGGTGGATAATGCGGCCGGAGGATCTTTTATGGATCTCACCTTTGGTCAAGCAAGCAATATGCTAAATCGTATGACGAAACAAAGTAGAGCTTGGCATACCAGGGATTCTGAGGTAGCAAGCCCCACTTTATCTATAGGCATGACTGCAGACCAAAGGAGAAGAGAAGAAGAACGTGATCAAGATATGGCGCACATGAAAACACAAGTGGATCTTCTTACAAAGCATTTATTATCAGGGAAGACCAAAAAAGTGAAAGCTATTGCGTCAAAAGGAAGAAACGAATCTGATTCGGAAGAGGAAGCCAACTACTTGAACAATCAGGGGGGTTTCCGAGGCAATGCCCAAGGAAACCAAGGTCGGAACTATTATGGTAAATCTGGAAACATGGACCAAGGTAGTTGGAAGAACAAGAATGACAGTAGTGGTTTGTATGTTCCCCCTGGAAGACGTGACGCCACCACATCTAGTTCTGGAAGTATGGAAGACATGATGGCTAAACTGCTGAAAAGAGTGGAAGCAACGAGCGCAGGAGTAACGGAGGTAATAAATGATTTGTCTTCTATGAAGCAATTAGTTGATTCTCATTCCACTTCAATCAAGCAAATAGAGCAACAATTGAGTCAACTTTTAGCAACACTCAATCAAAGAAAGGCTGGCATTTTACCTAGCGACACTGTGCAAAACCCAAAGAATGATGGGTCATGCATGGCCATCACTACCCGAAGTGGTAAGGTGCTGGAAACTTCAGAAAAAGGCAAGAAAGTGGTTGACGAAGAAGCGGAAATTGATGATAAGGCGAAAGGGGAAGATGCCGCAGCAGCCGATCCTAACGTCCTTAACGTCACTCCTCACGACGTGCAGCCTGGAAAAGCTGAAAAACGGAAGCAAGAGGAGAAGAAAGCTGTGGAGAGAACAGTTCCATACCCACCACCACCTTTTCCCCAAAGATTGAAGAAGGTGGCGGACGATACAAAGTTCAGCAAATTCATGACTATGTTAAAACAGCTGACCATTAATGTTCCATTGGTGGAGGCACTTGAACAAATGCCTGGGTATGCGAAATTTATGAAGGATCTTTTGACAAAGAAGCGGGCAGTAAGCTATGAGCCGGCAGATAATATTCATCATTGCAGTGCAATTGCCATAAGGTCCTTAGTACAGAAGAAGGCAGACCCTGGTGCTTTCACTATTCCTTGCACGGTTGGATCTATGAATTTTGCTAAGGCATTGTGTGATTTGGGAGCCAACATCAATTTGATGCCACTATCCGTCTACAGAAAGTTGGGGTTGGGCGACCCTACTCCAACCAATATGCGGCTCGTGATGGCAGATAGGTCGGTAAAACGACCTGTGGGTATCTTGAATGATGTGTTGGTGAAGGTGTCTACCTTCATTTTTCCTGCAGACTTTGTGATTTTGGATTGCGAGGTGGATTCTGAAGTTCCCATAATCTTGGGACGTCCTTTCCTTGTAACAGGAAGTGTGCTTATTGACATGAGAGCTAATGAGCTTTTATTTCGGTTTAATGACGAAGTGGTCCGCTTTGATATATGCAAAGCAATGAAGCATCCCAGCGATATGAATGTGTTCTCTGTAGATGATGTTCATCATGAGGATAAGAAAGCATTATCTGTAGAGAAACAACTTACTGTTGAGCCATTGTCTGCTGCGCCACTGAATGTTGATCATGAGGACGATGAAGATTATGAAAAACTTATGGGTGCTCTAACAGAAATAGAGTCCTATTCCCATACTCCTAAGCAACCGGACAGTGATCTTAAGAATCAACCGCCACCAACAGCGAAGACTTCCCTTGAAGAGCCACCAATGCTAGAATCAAAAGAGCTCCCCGATTATCTAAGGTATGTGTTCTTGGAAAGTATAAATATACTTCCGGTGAGTGCGGATGATTTAAGTAAACAGCACGTAGAGGCTCTCATCTCTGCTCTGAAGAGATACATGAGAGCTATGGGTTGGACTATTGATGATATAATTGGTATCCCTCCTGGGATAGGCATGCACAAGGGTCATCTCGAAGAAGATTGCATGCCTACAAGTAAGCCTCATTATCGTCTGAATCCATTCATAAAACGATCAACCATCTATCTCGATGAAGTCTAAGTAATCGAGATAGCTATGTCGTGCCGCGATAATAAATCAAGCGCTAGATGGGAGGCAACCCATCGTTTATCATTTTTCATTTTTTTGTCTTTCTCTCATTCTAGTACGTGTTTCATTTTTGATAAATAAAAATCCAAAAATAAGAGTCGTGTCACGACCAAAACTAAGGCGCTTGATGGGAGGCAACCCATCGTACTAATCGTTTTCATTGGTTTTGAGCGAATGTAGGCGCAAGAGGTATTCAACGAGGAGATCGGTTTCAAATTTTGATTTGGACGTATTGCATGGTAAAGGTGGTAAGTTAGGCATGAAGATGCATAAGGCTATGGATTGAGCATTGCTCATGACAAAATAGGCATCGAGCAAGGCTAGGCCTAGGTAAAACTAGGCCACGAACAAGGCAAAGCCTATACTATAGTCCAAGGTCTCGGAATCTAGTGTGCTATAGCATAGGCGCCGCCCATGCTCAAGTATGCCATAGCATAGGCGCCGCCTATGCTAAAGCATTTGGTCTCTGAATCTCATATGCCATGCTAAAGGCGCCGCCTATGGTCACTAAAGGAATTGCACTAGGCGCCGCCTATGCTCACCATAGGCTTTGCATTAGGCGCCGCCTATGGTCACCATAGGCAAAGCTAAAGGCGCCGCCTATGGTCACTTTTTGTCTCCAAAACCGATTTTAAATGGGTCAAAACCTGACCCATTCTTTTCCTATATAAAGGAGACTTAGTCTTGAAACACAAACACATTGAAAACTTAACCTAGGTGCCGCACATACTCTCCAAATCATCTCAAAACTTTTCTTTTTGCTCTCCCACTTCACAAGAACATCTCCAAAGGCTTCAATCACGTAAGTACGCTTTTGTTCTTCATCTATTTTTCGTAAGTACTACGTTACTATGTCTATTATGAATTGCTAAATCTTGAAGAAGTATTGGAGATGTGAATGTGTTTGAATTGTTGATACACAACCAAGTGAGTGAACATATACGTTAGGATGATCTTAACTTGTTTCCGACTTCAATTCGATTTTGATGCATTGTCATACTACTTGCGGATATGCTATAGTCATGAACATTGCATACTCTTGTCACTTGAATACTTACATGTTGGGATGTCTCGCTCATCGGAATAAGACTTATAGTTGCCTACCGACATAGGAGATTGTGATTATTGATAGAAACTATACCATGATGTAAACCCTATGTAGAAGTCTTGATATACCTAACATGAAAGTATTGCAAAGATTGCAAGAAGTGTTACATATCTGAATTTCTTGTTGGAATATAGCCCCTACAACGTATGTCGATGAAGTCTAAGTAATCGACCATTTTCACTTCACTAATTCGTATCAACAAACTAAGTGTGGGGTGGTACCCCTACTGCTTATGTATAGATTGTATCCATTGAGATTGTGCTAACGTGAACTCTATTTCAAGTCTCAGGTACAATGGCACCCAAAGCGAGACAAGGCAAGGAGAAGGCTACCACTTCCCAAAAGGACAAGAAAAGAGGCCGCAAGGAGCAAGGAGAATCATCCTCAATGCAATTACCACGCCGTATGTTTGGAATAAAATGGGTTCTTGAGGAGGAAGCCAAGGAATGGTATAGGAACAACAAGGAAAGAAAATATGTTCATGTCGACTTGATAAACAAGGAAAGCCTAGCGAAGAAGGAGCCGCGCATGTTGGCGAAGATCATGGCATTAAATCTGGATTTCATCTTTCGCGACATGGGAGAATGTAATCTTGATTTGACAAGAGAATTTTATGCCAACTGGTCGCCGAAAACCACAGGCAGCGAAGTCAAGATTCGGGGCCAAGTGTTACAACTCAATGCGGATTTCTTCAACTCCTTTCTTGGCTTACCTTCAGTCGATCCAGCACCATTCAAAGAGCTGTACAGCAGACCTCCTTATAGAGAAATTTGACACACACTCTGTGGAACAAGATCCATGGTACGCTGGAGTAGACACAAGGACACTGGTCGACACAACACTTTCCCATATGCTTCTTTGAATAGGGAAGCAAGGATATGGTTACGCATGGTCAACTGTTGCCTCATTCCAGGGACGCAATACACAAAAATAACAAGAGATAGAGTATGTTTGGTATACGCATTGATGACGAATGTCCCTATCAACATTGGGACAATCATTCGATCTACAATGCGGAAGGCTAGGCTACACAAGCGGTCCCATTTCAGCTTCGGAAATCTGTTGACTGCAATCTTGAGGAAGGAAGACATCGAAGAGGAACCAGCTGATCATAAAATCCCACACAATCCGAAGAAGGTTGACCTCACAAAGGTCAAAGATGCTGAATCAACACATGACATCAACCTTACTACGGCAGAGAGACATGCTCGGGATGAGAGTTTCTCCCGCCATATGTACGGCATGATGAGGTTTACAATGATGAGCGGAGGTCGTGTTCCCACTGCTGCAGAGCTCCAACAGCTGGACCATGACTATCCAATGAATATTCATGCACAGGAGATGTGTGGAGTAGGTACATACTTTGAGGAACCTCTCGATGACGACGTGCCGACCGATGATGATCGACGAATGCCAGACTCCGACATGGAGGAGAATTCTGATGACGACGACTCCGACGAAGGGGGTATGACCCCCGACATTGAGGAGGAGTCCGACTGACCAGGTTCTTCGTATTTATTTTCCACTGAGGACAGTGTCCCGACTAAGTGTGGGGTGGTGGTATTTCATGCTATACTTCTCTACTCACATCTATGTTTGTTTGCTTTGTTTTTGTTTCATTTTTTTCATTGTTAGTAGTAAAAAAATTTTACATGAAATTATTTTGATAGGAAGCATGAGATTATGACAAGAGTTTGTGCTAAAATCATGACTATTGAGACATTTAGGCTCTAATTGTGACTCACTATGTGATATTGGGTGGTTCAATTCCTTCACCTGTTGGGACAAGAGTCTATACTACTCTCAATAAAGTCGACCATGTGCCTTGTGTGTGTGAGCTAATAGTATATTCTGTGCTTGTGGCTGATGCTAGAACTTGCCTGGTATGTATGTAAAGCGAAAATAAGGAGTGTAAGTTTAGGAGATGATTTAGGCATTTCTTTGGCAACCTATGATTATTTACCTTCTTTTTACCTACCCATGGACATCATCCTAGTTAAACCCTTTTGAGCCTTTAGCCTATTTTCTTTGACAAACCTCGTATGTAAGCCTAATCCATTTTTTTTCAAGACCATAATTTGATCCAAATTCCTAAGTGCTTTAAAGTGAAAAAGGCATGTGACAAAATAAGAGGAAATTGGGTGAGTATGATGCTTTAGAATGCATTGGTGCTTGAATGAGTTATGAAAAAGAAAGTGCTATCATAAGAGGTATGTTATCAAAAGAAAAAGGAAAGGAAAACTGAAAAGTTAGTTATGTTTAAAATTGAAAAACAAAAGAGGTGAAAAAGAGTGGTAGAATAAAAGAAAGTAGAAAGGTTGTTTGAAAGAAAAGTGTTAATGATACAATGTGATGTATTAAAGCGCTTAGGAACATAGTCACTATTTCTGGCCAAAATAGTCCTACCCGTCCCTTAGCCTACATTACAACCATCAAAAGACCTATTTGATTCTAAGCTTAGCATTCTGACATTTAGTGGAGCATTACACTAAGGGCAAGCCTATGGTCATCAGTTGCTGCATATGAATTCTTTGTGAGAGTGAGAGCAAGGATATTTTGATACCCATGTTTGAAAAATATGCTATACTTGTGAGTGATTATGGGTAATATATTGTGAGACACACATGGTTGATGAGTTTTGGGTAGTTGTGTATGATTCTTTGTGCCTTAACTTTTGAATATGAGTTGACCACCATCACGAGTCTATGTTGGAGGCTAAATGGTCTCTACTAATGATCGGAAAACTACTCTTTGTTGATAATTGTTGTGCTTGTCTTGACGAATATTTTATGTTGTTGCTGTGAAACCCTAAGTTGATGTTTAGAGGGACATGATATTTTGTTCGAGGACGAACAAAGCTTTAAGTGTGGGGTGTTGATGATAGGCGAATTTACACGCCTATAGCACTATATTTTGCCCATATTTTAGCCTAGTTTTGAGAACAAATTATATATTTCATGCACTTTTAGTCCCTTTTCCTGTAAGTGAGCTAACGAACATGATTAGCAAAGTTTCAGGTATAAATGATGCAGAATTCAGCATTTCATGGATAACTTGACGCCAAAGAAAGCTTCACGAAAGGAGAAAAGCCAATCTTGGACGCCAAGGACTAAAGATGGCGCATGGAAATTCTGTCCCGGGCTAAAACAACATTTCTGAAGACTTTGGGGACTAGCAGTAATTTATTAGGATTAGGATAATGATACATTAACCTAGTACAATTGGGTTAAGTATTTCATTAGCTTATTAGGATTAGGATAATGATACATTAACCTAGTACAATTGGGTTAAGTATTTCATTAGCTTAGTAGGATTTGGTTAAGCATTTCATTAGCTTAGTAGGAATAGGATATGGGTATTATAAATACCCTATCTTGCTAGAGATTTTAAAAACATCTTCTTACATCTTTTGACATCTTCTTACATCTTCTGACATCTTTTTACATCTTCTGACATCTTCTTACATCTTCTGACATTCAATTCTATTCTATTCTACTTCTAAGACATTCTAGTTCTAAACAATCATTCTTCCATTAATTCTATTTTTCTTCTTCTATTCATCTATTCTTAAATTCCACAACAAGAGAAACGTTACTTTGCTAAGGGATTCACGCCTAACGCCTACCACACCATTACAAACGTGAAATCTTTATTGTGGTATAACAACAATGTCAATTGTGATTTCCTTCGCACTCATGGGTAACTAAACTTCTCTGTTGGGGTTATGGAAGCCGAATGAGATACTATCTATTGCTGTGAGTTTGTGAGTACGTGACACATATGTTGCTTATATCATTATTCTCTTCATCATAATCTAAATTCTTTGTGGTTGCAAACACAAGAATACGCCAGTATAACATTTAACTTGTTCGAAAGAAAGGTTATCTGTCTGGAAAAGAGATAATGTCAAGGTAGTAGGGTCCCATCCCCTATTAAAAAGTTAGTGCCGTAACTGGATTAACCTCTTGGAGAATTCGTACCGTTAGACACGCTTTAAGCTCGAAAGAGTTAAAGTGAAATAATCCTCGAATAGGTCGAAAGACGCCTGGATTTACCATCGAATACAATTATCTATAAGCACATGCATGTCTGAATTCAACACACTCATAGTCAATAGAGACGTATAACTCAGAAGGTGGACATAACCCCAACTCCTCAATTCTCATTGTTTCACAACCTACTAAACATTCTTTCTTTTTACTTTGCTATTTTCAGTTTTTGCTTTAATAATTTGGTTACACATTACAAACCCCCTTCTTACGAGACTTGCACTAAAAGTCTAGTAATCGTTGCTTACTTGTTGACCAAGCTATTCCCTGTGGGATCGATACCCAACCCAGGTTGGGTTCTATATTTGCTAACGACCGCTTTACACTCCTACGAGAGCTGTAGATTGAGCGTTATCATTAGTAAACTG
This sequence comes from Capsicum pubescens, assembly GCA_030864215.1. Classification (NCBI taxonomy): domain Eukaryota; kingdom Viridiplantae; phylum Streptophyta; class Magnoliopsida; order Solanales; family Solanaceae; genus Capsicum; species Capsicum pubescens. Next base: position 339,882,190 of record CM061548.1, read on the forward strand.
AGCTTCTGAACCTATGATATAAGACATTATAGCGCGAATAAAGTATGCGGTCAGTATTTTGAATGTACTAGTATATGAGATGACGTTAGGCTGCAATGCATAGGTTCATGTGCATAAAATACTGATTGATTGGAAAGCATGAGATAATGATTGACTAAATAACATGAGATAACTGATGCATAATATGCATGAAAGTTGTAAAATCTAAGAATGCATGACCAAGCATATAACATGATATTGAAATAGTCTGTAAACTAAAATATTAAAATATGATAACTGAATAACTGGCAGTATGTATGCTAGGTCAAGGAAACCTGAACTAAATTTTGTACTGAATACTGAACTGAGACTGTGGGAGGTATCATCTAATCGACATGCCCCAATCTGAGCTAAGTGTGGTCCAACTTATAACCCCAGTTGGAAGGATGTTAGTACCGTGCCACAAGTACAAACAATGGCTATGTGGATCCACTAAGTCACCCTCATCTGGTAGATGGTCTAATGAGATATGTGTTACCCTCAATTGGCAGGTAAACACTTTATCAACCCTTTACTGGTAGGTTGGCATCTCTAACCTACACTAGCTACGTAGTTCTAGAACTAAGGGACTGCTACTAAAGGTCACACCCTCTACTGGCAGGTGAACCCCCATCCCTGGGTTCGCTCGGTGCTAAATCCTACTCCCAACTAAATGACATTGATTACTGAACTGATCTAAGTTAAACTGAACGGAGAATTGATCCTGGTAACTGACTGAATAATAATGCTCATAGTTTGTCTGAAACCATTCTGCTAATGCTGAAACTATGTAAACAGTTAAACATCGGGTATTCATAACCCCCAACATTGAATGGAAATAATAATAAGGACATATGAAAGCTCTAAAACCAATGTAGGAAATCATGGTTCAAAGTTCAACACTTAAGCATTTCATCAAACACATGAGGATCATGATCTTAAACATGGGAATGGGTAAAGCATGCGAAAATACCATAGTTACAACATAAAATCATGAATTAGAGATTTAACATGGAAATTTCATGTTTCAAACGTGTAAGGGCTATTTCCAACGAAAACCACTTGTAAAAATAATGTATAATCAAAATTCTAGAAAGCATCATGGAGATAATTCATTATAAACATGTAAATTCATAATTTAAAACATAAAAATGGGTTCTTGGACTCCATGGGTGAAAAAGGCCTATGGATGAACATTACACATACCTTATACCCTTAAGCTTGAAAAGGAAACACAGTCTTGAAAGTTTTCTTGAAGTTCTTGTATTGGGAGGCTTGAATTCTTGATTTTTTCTTAAAGAGAATGTAATTGAATTTGATGTTCTTGGGAGAAGGTTAGGGTTTCTTTGATAGAAAATTGGAGAAGAATGGGCAAATTACGCCCAAATTACTGATATAAGTCGGGTTATGATGACTTGGATTGAGGAAAAAAAACGTTACTACCCTCAGACATTTAAATTCATAACTGGAACGCCGATTTAAGAGGCACCGCAATGCGATGACGGTCTCATCACTATAACCAGTGCGACGCGATGTTATCGGTGAGCTACTAAAATTGAAATCCAAACGCGACTCAATCCTCGTCCGAAAAATTTGAAGCTTTCTCGAGACATACTCCTTATACCCCTGAACATGAATTAACTCAAAAACCAACATCTCGGGGTCAAAAAGACTCGTTAAAAAATTCTCGAAGTTAAGAGGCCAAAATTAAGACTAAGTCCCTAACACTTAGTGAAATTTTCAGGCTTTAAGCCTCTTATGCTTACAACTAGGAGCTGAATTGAACTAAGAAAAGTATGGGGTATTACAATAACTAATGCTTGCATTAGTTATACACTCTATTGTGCATTATGCTATGCACAACTAATACATGAGAAACCCTTGGTATTAGTAATGTAATGGACTTTAATACGTGCATTATCATTGGTAAAGATACAATAGCCCCTCAAATAGTTTCTTGTCCTTTGATGTATCCTATTGTGATTACTGTTTAGGATGATTTGTTCGGTTGTCTATAGTATTTTTTCATGACTATCTCTATTTTCACTATTTATTTCTCTATACTGCTTTGGACTATTTTTGCTTGTGCCGAGGGTCTATCAGAAATAGTTCTTCTACATCCAAAGAAATAAAATAATCTGCGTACACTCTGCCTTTTCCATACTCTACTTTGTGGGATTCTATGGAGATAATCATATTTGATCATTATCTGTCTATTTCAGTAATCGTATTTGCCTCTGTAGTCACATACAAAGCATAAACTCATATATATGACTTGAAAAATATGTGCAACGCATGTGCCGAAAGACTAGTAGAATTAAAAAGACAACACTCCAACAAGGATCGATCCTATGGTCATGAGAATATGCAATTCAAGGGTACATTCCATGCTATCAAGCCAATGTTCGTTTTATTTAGGGATTTCCATCTATAAAATTTTATTTGCTTATTCTATTTTTTAAATATATTTATCGAATCTATGATAGCGGGTGGGGATTTTCGGGAACTCTCACCCAACACCATAAATCTACCCCTGTGAAATAGATAATTACTTTGACTACTTATAGTTAAATCAGATTAAATTAACTTAATATTTTAAATTTAGATGTTTGAAAAATATTATAAGTTGTCATACTTCTCATATTATTATAATGCATGTATGTATCTTACAATATTGGTCAAAAATCATAATTACTTTCAATAAATGAGATATGACAAACAATAATGAACGAAGAGCGTATTTTTATCCCGACATGCATGTTCTTTTTCCTCTCTATTGTAAATTGATGAGATATATTTATTAGTATATTTTTATATAGCAAATATTAAGTATTTTAAATAAATATGAATAAATATATCCTGTTCTCGCATATTTTCTAACAAATCTTGTAGGAAGAATAAATTATGAAAAAGAAAGAAAGAAGATACAAATCAAGTAAGGAAGATACATCCGCTACAAATTTATCAAAGACTACAGAAGGACAAAAAATATAACTAATGAAATTATCATCAAGATCTTTGAATTTCTCATCAAGATTTCATGATAATATTCATGCCAAAATCTCACCAAGATTGCATGATATATTTGCATGCAAAATTCTCCTCAAGATCTCATGATATATTGATATTGTATTGAAAATTCTTACCAAAGCCTCCATAGAAATTTTTCTACAAATAGGAAAGTTTCTTGGAGATTTGGGCCACATGTAACAAAAGAATTTTAAAATGAGGTGTATGTGACACAAGTCTTAATTATTAGGTGGAGGTGACAATTACTTTATTATGGATTAAGAAAGTTGGGGAAGTTTGAAAATAACCCACAAGTTTTTAAATTTACACTTTGATCCAAATGTTAGTTAATATATAACAGGGAACGAAGGGAAAAAAATGCCTTTTTCTCTCTCCTCATCCGTTGTTATTTTCTCTTTCTTCGCGATATTTGTTGTTCATTGTTGTTGTTGCTTTATTCATCATCTTCTGATTCATTATCATCATCTTATACTTCATTATCATCTTCATATTCTTCTTGTTGACCATTGTTGTTGTTGTTGTTGTTGTTACCCCAACTGCTGCTCTTTGACCAAATTCTTATGTCAAATTTTATTTTGTAAATCACTTTCAACTTTGGAATTTACTTGAGAGGAGACTTTGGTAAGTCAGATTATGCTTTTTAGTTGAATCTGGGTAACTGCTAGTGTGTTGTTTTTTCAACAATAGCTTACACGCGAACATGAATGCAATACAAGAGCAATCTGTTTAAATAGATCCATTATCTGCGACAACAGATAAATGTTCTGTTGTAACAGTAGACTCATGTTGTATGGATTCATGTTTAAGGGTTTTAGGTACCCGTAATATGAATCGAATAGATGGGTATTCTGTTGCACCAGATTAGTAATCTGTTTCAATAGATAAATAATTTGTTTCATCAGATTACTAATATGTTTCGAACAACAAAATTCAGTTATAACTCCTGTCACACACAAAAACTAAACTAACAGATGACTCATATGTTCTTGCTATTGATACTGGAGTCAAATTATTCCTTAATTGTAGACATGTCATTCGTTAAGAAATAGAAATAGACAACACAAAAAATAAATAAGAAATAAAAAGTCGTGCATCAAACATTTTTATAAAACAAATAAAAAAAATACATAGATAACAGAAAAAAAGCTTAATTATTATTATCATCATTATTAACATCATTATTATTTGTATGGCCAGCTAGCCAATCTTCAAAGGGCAACAACATCGCCCTCCAGAGCCTGCGGATCTCCTGCAGCATCCTTACTCTGACGGCGGCCAACTCCCAATGCAGGTCATGAACCTCCTTCTGCAGTTCCCTCATGGCGTCTCGTAAAATAGCGACATCCCACACAGGATCAGCCATATCTAAAAAACGCATAAGTTGACAAAACACACACATAAACACAAAAGTAAAGAAAAGAAAGAATTTGAATGTAATGTAATACAACGTATATTTACACAAAAATCAAGAAAAAAACTTACCAGAGACAGGAAAAAGCTATCAAGTCCTTGAAGAGAAAGTAGTTGAAGGTGTAACAAGAGCGAGGAATAAATAATGTGTAGAAGAACGAAAGATTGAGTAAGGAGGGACCTATTTATAGAGGATTGAACTTGAATGAGTTAGGCAAAAAATCGCAACTGTTCACCTCCATTTATTAATGACATTCTTGATTACTGTAAAAAGTTATCACTTAATTAAATTAATTAATTTTATGATAAGTCATGACTTTTCAGCTTTATTATTATTAATAATTAGTTCTTTCCAGGAATCATTTTTTTTTACACTGAGTTGGACAACAGATAATATATCTGTTGCATCAGATAAATCATGTGTTACAACAGATATGTCATGAATTGCAACAAATAGATAACCTGTTGCATAAGATAATATATCTGTTGCAACATATAATATATAAATATATATATTTTTTAAAAAATCTATTATCTTCATGACATCCAAATTTTTTGACTTTTTAATTATATAAATTAATAAAGCAGATTTAAAGTCACAACTGTTCACCTCCATTTATTAATGACATTCTTGATTACTGTAAAAAGTTATGACTTAATTAAATTAATCAATCTTATGATAAGTCATGACTTTTCAGCTTTATTATTATTAATAATTAGTTCTTTCCATGAACCATTTTTTTTACACTGAGTTAGACAACAGATAATATATCTGTTGCATCAGATAAATCATCTGTTACAACAGATATATCATGATTTGCAACAAATAGATAACCTATTGCATAAGATAATATATCTGTTGCAACATATAATATATATTTTTTTAAAAAAATATATATTATCTTCATGACATCCAAGTTTTTTTACTTTTAATTATATAAATTAATAAAGCAGATTTAAAGGCACAACTGTTCACCTCTATTTATTAATGACATTCTTGATTACTGTAAAAAGTTGACTTAATTAAATTAATTAATATTATGATAAGTCATGATTTTTCAGCTTTATTATTATTATTAATAATTAGTTCTTTCCTGTAACCATTTTTTTACACTGAGTTAGACAATAGATAATATATCTGTTGCATCAGATAAATCATCTGTTACAACAGATATATCATGATTTGCAACAAATAGATAACCTGTTGCATAAGATAATATATCTGTTGCAACATATAATATATATATTTTTTAAAAAATATATATTATCTTCATGACATCCAAATTTTCTGACTTTTTAATTATATAAATTAATAAAGCAGATTTAAAGGCACAACTGTTCACCTCCATTTATTAATGACATTCTTGATTATTGTAAAAAGTTATGACTTAATTAAATTAATCAATATTATGATAAGTCATGACTTTTCAGCTTTATTATTATTAATAATTAGTTTTTTTCAGGAATAATTTTTTTTACACTGAGTTGGACAACAGATAATATATCTGTTGCATCAGATAAATCATCTGTTACAATAGATATATCATTATTTGCAACAAATAGATAACCTGTTGCATAAGATAATATATCTGGTGCAACATATAATATATATATGTTTTTTAAAAAATATATTATCTTCATGACATCCAAATTTTCTGACTTTTTAATTATATAAATTAATAAAGCAGATTTAAAGGCACAACTATTCACCTTCATTTATTAATGATATTCTTGATTACTGTAAAAAGTTATGACTTAATTAAATTAATCAATATTGTGATAAGTCATGACTTTTCAGCTTTATTATTATTAATAATTAGTTCTTTTCAGGAACTGTTTTTTTACACTGAGTTGGACAGATAATATATCTGTTGCATCAGATAAATCATCTGTTACAACAGTTATATCATACGTTGCACCAAATAGATAACCTGTTGTATCAGATAATATTAATGTTGCAACATATAATACATATATTTTTTTAAAAAAATAAATTATCTTCATGACATCCAAATTTTATGACTTTTTAATTATATAAATTAATAAAGCAGATTTAAAGGCACAACTGTTCACCTCCATTTATTAATGACATTCTTGATTACTGTAAGAAGTTATGACTTGATTAAATTAAGCAATATTGTGATAAGTCATGACTTTTCAGCTTGAAGCTTAGTTTTATAATTATTAAAATAATTAGTTCTTTCCAGCAGCCGTTTATTTTTTACACTGAGTTGCACAAAAGATTATATATTTGTTTCATCAGATAAATCATCTGTTACAACAGATATATCATCAGTTGCAACAAATAGTTAACCTGTTGCATCAGATAATATATCTGTTGCAACATATAATATATATATATCTTTTAAAATAAATAAATTATCTTCATGACATCCAAATTTCTGACTTTTTAATTATATAAATTAATAAAGAAAATTTAAAAACAAGATTATTTCTGGTAAGTTTTTTACGGTTTAAATTGTGTTTATCATTTATTTCCTTACTCTTTTCTGTGAAAAGAAATGACTTAATTAAATCAAGTTGGTGGTGACTTAACCTTTCCGTTTCTTTAATAACCATTTTTATTAATTGAGTTATGGCAATAGATTGTATATCTGTTGCATCAGATAACCCATCTGTTTCAACAGATATACCATCTGTTGCTATAAATCGATCATCTGTTTAAGGAGCTTTTTTTATTTCTTCTAACTGATTCATAAGTCGCAACAGATGAGGAATTTGATGCATCAAAAGCATTTTTATTATTGTTTGTTTGTTGAATGTGTTTAGGCAAAAGTCACTACTATTCATTAACTTTTTCCTTAAAAATCATATCATCATATATATATCTTAATTAAATTAATCCAATGTTGTGACTTTTTTTAAATTAAATAATCTTTCTTTTACGATTATAATATTATTTAGTTCCTTATTATTTATTAACGAACCATTTTTAGGAGAATTTCTCATTATGACCGTATCCCTAAGTCCAACCGCCGACACATTTTGAATAGGGAATAAATAGAATGATAATTAAATATTGAATAAGAATTAAAAATTCAAAATCGACCAAACCAAACCAAACATATACATGGATTTTTTTTGAATCCCTTATAGGTAGATCGGATATAAAAAAGGGAAATACATACGCTAAAAGAAAGAAAAAACATAACCTAATTATTATTATTATTATTATTATTATTATTATTATTATTATTATTATTGTCAACCTGACAATTTTCATCCGGCAGCAGCAGGACCCTCCTCAGCCTTGCTCGAAAGTCGGTCAAATCCCTCTGGAGTTCATCAAACTGCCTTTGAAGTTCCTGCAAGGACTCGATATAAACCTTCTTGTACGAATCTGGATATGACATATTAGTATTGCAAGTATAGTAGAATGAACGAGAGTGAGTGAGAGTGAGTGAGGAGGCCGGAGGGACCTATTTATAAAATGATTGAGAATTGGAAGGGACTGGACTTAGTCAAATAAAAAGCCACGACTGTTCATATCCTTTAAAAGGAAAAATTACACAAATCTCATATTTAAGACACCATATTACACAATATCCCTTAATGTTTTAAAAAATTACATAAAATCCCGGATTCATATTTACTAGTGATACATATGCTATATGTATCACTACTGTATACATATGTATATAATAGTGATACACATACATATGTATCACTAGTCCATATATGCATCACAATTCGAAATTCCGGGATAAGATGTAATTAGCAAACTATCCGGGATTTAATGTAATATTGCTGAAAATATGCGGGATTTATGTGTTGTGTGTGTTAGTGTTACTTAAATAATACTTGTGACTTTATTAATAAGTAAATTAGAAAAAAAAAAAAGGATCTAAATACAACATTTTATTTTTTTGTTGTATTTTCGAAAAAGAAAGATTGGTAATCTGTTGCAAAATATATTCCACCTGTCAGATAACTTACAACATATGGACAATCTATTGCAACAGATGAATATATCAGTTTTCTTTTCCATCAATTGTGGCCTCTGTTGCAACTTGCTAGTCATCTGTTTATTCAATTTCATCGAGAGCAATCGATTTTTCTAAACACTTCTTGGCCAAATTCAATTTTTGCTCTTGGATTGCTTTTCTTTTTTTTCTTTGCATCCTTCAACCAAACTAAATTTTTTCTATTGGATTGAGGGCGAAAATTGAATTTGGAGGCTAGCTTGAAGAATGCAAAGAAAAAAAGAGAAGCAATCCAAGAGCAAAAATTGAGTTTGGCCAAGAAGTGTTTAGAAAAATCTATTGCTCTCGATGAAATTGAATAAACAGATGACTAGCAAGTTCCAACAGATGCCACAGCTGATGGAAAAGAAAACTGATATATCCATCTGTTACAACAGATTATCCATATGCTGTAAGTTATCTGACAGGTGGAATATATTTTGCAACAGATTACCAATCTGTCTTTTTCGAAAATATAACAAAAAGATAAAATGTTGTATTTAGATCCATTTTTTTAATTTACATATTAATAAAGTCACCAGTTTTATTTAAGTAACACTAACACACACAACACATAAATTCCAGATAGTTTGCGTCAGATCTGGAGTCTGTTGCGTCAGATATGGAGTCTGATGCAACAAATATGGAGTCTGTTGGAATACATAGCAGCCTTGCTGGTGGTTTGATTTGTTCCATCAGTTGCTCCATCTGATGCAACATCAAGAACAACATAAACTACAAACAACAAATAAAAAACGTCAACAACAAAGAAAATAACAACATTTGTTCCAACATCATCAACAACAAAGAAACATACATCTTATGTTCCAACACCATCAACAACAAGGGACGGACCCATATGGAGTCCTCCAGGTGCGCGAGCATAGACTGAACTCGTATCAAACTTTATATATGTATGTGGAAATAAAGAAAAAAAACGTATCTAATCTAATCAGTGAGCACCCATAGTAAGAGTTGTTTGGTTAGCCTAGTTGTTGTTTATGGGTGCTTAAGGCTATTTATTTCTTTTGGTCTTGAGTTCAATTCCCACTCAGCACATATTTTTTTAATTTTGGTAACCAACTCTTCTCTTCTTATTCACTTTAAACTTTTTATTTTTTTCTCCCTTACTCCTTGTGTTGATTGTTCGGACTCCACTATTTTTAAGCTAAGAAGCACCCACCGTCTAAACCACACCACACCATAAGTTCCAACAATGTCAACCCCACCACCAACACCACACCACAAGTTCCAACAATGCCAACCCCACCACCAACATCAATAACAACATCAACAAAAAAGAAACAAACAAAATACATAAAAAAAATGATACTGCCAACAAGGCTTTTAAACTTCTCCCAACAGATGACTTTTTTTGCATCTTATAATAAAAATTCTCGGTATGTTTATTCAACAATTAAAAGTTCCTTCAAATTTTTTAAATAAATATGATAAGGAAAAATGGTAATTAAATAAATAAAAAAATATAAATAAAGTTGCAAGAAGAAGACAAGAATGAAAGAGCAATAGTGAATCATATCATACCTTAATGTCAAAAGGGGGTCAAAACAGCAATTTCAGTCGAGGAATCTAAGATATGGATATCGATCGGTTTAGATCCGAACAAAAATTTTGAGAAACAGGAGTGAAAAAAAGATTGTGGTAACCCTAAAGAGGATAGAAAGAAAAAGATGATAGATTTAGGGCTGAAGGAGATGAGGGGAGAGATGAGATAATTCTAATTTCTAAATGTACTACCCTTGATATTAAATGACTAAACAAAGTGTATTTATTCAAATTTATATTTTCAAAGAATAATTAATAAGGCTAATTTGGTAGTAAAATAAACCCCTAATTAATATTTTCTTGATGGGAGTGCCAAGTCAATATGAAACGAAAGAAGTATTAGGGGTTTCAATATTCATTAATTAATATTCATTAATAATTTGAGGGGCACGAGGAAGAAAACGGGTGACATTGAAAAGACAGGACAAGACTACTCAATGAGATTTTTGAGTTATCCAAGAAATATTTTTTACCACCTTTAGTACTACTACTACTTTATCTACTCGGACAGTAGCTTTCTTTAAAATTAAAAGAAAACAAAAAGATTTTCAAACAGATATGTCGTCTGTTGCAACAGATTTAGATATCTGTTTGAGAAATCCCAACAGCTCTGTCATCTGTGACAACAGATGGAAATGTCATTTGATAACTAAATCAGAAACGTCATCTATTACAACAAATATCAATATTTGTTTGAAAATTTTCAACACCTCAGTCATCCGTCATAACAGATTCAAATGTCTATTTGATGATTAAATAAGAAATGTCATCTGTTGCAACAGATATTGTTATCTGTTTGAAATTCTCCAACAGCTCAGTTGTTTGTTGCAACAGATTTCATTGCAATTGATTTAGGATGAACTAGGGATGAAAGAATGAGTTCCTCATTAACTTAATGTTAAGATTAATAATAGTACCTACATCGATCTAGGTGGAACAAGGTATGAATGAATGAGCTCACAGGGTCAACTACAAATCCAATTGAGTCATTGCATTTGCATGGTGTTAGTATTGCATTCATCCTGACCCGAGTCGTCGATCGATCACTCTGAGTTGAAATGTGTTCTCATTAACTTAATGTTAAGATTAATAATAGTACCTACATTGATCTAGGTGGAATTAGGGATGGATGAATGAGCAAAAAGGGTCAACTACAACTTCAATTGAGTTTTTTGGCAATTGCATGATTAGACGGTACTGCATTCCTCCCGACAAGAGTCATCGATCGATCACTCTGAGACGAACCGATTCTTACTACCTCGTATGTTCAACTAATACCTTAATTGAATAATCTTGGACTAGGGGTGAGTTCTCATAGGGTCAACTACAACTTTAATTGGGTCTTTTGGCAAATGCATGATGAGACGGGACTGCGTTCCTCCGGACAAGAGTCGTCGATCGATCACTCTGAGCCGAACCGATTCTTACTACCTCATATGTTCAACTAATACCTTAATTGATTAATCTAGGACTAGGGGTGAGTTCGCATAATGTCAACTATAATAGATGACAGCGCCTATTTGATAATTTACAACAGATGGGTAATCTGTCGCAACAAATGACTTAATCTGTTTGATAGTTTACAATAGATTCATGATCTGTCGCAACAAATGACTTAATATGTTTGATAGTTTACAACAGATTGATAATATGTTGCAACAGATTACATAATCTATTTGATTTGATCCAACAGAAAAGACATCTGTTGCAACAGGTTGAACATTTGTTTATATATAATTCAATTGAGTTGAATATGTTAGACTAATACCTTAATTGAATATGAGTTCTCATAGGGTCAACTACAACTTCAATTTAGTCTTTTGGCAATTGCATGATGAGACGGTACTGCGTTCCTCCCGACCAGAGTCGGCGATCGATCACTCTGAGCCGAACCAATTCTTACTACCTCATATGTTAGACTAATACCTTAATTGATTAATATAGGACTAGGGTACTAATACCTTAATTGAATAGTATGGGACTAGGGGTGAGTTCTCATAGGGTCAACTACAACTTTAATTGAGTCTTTTGGCAATTGCATAATGAGACGGTACTGCGTTCCTCCCGACAGAGTCGTCGATCGATCACTCTGAGCTGAACCAATTCTTACTACCTCATATGTTAGACTAATACCTTAATTGATTAATCTATTACTAGGGTACTAATACCTTAATTGAATAGTAAGGGACTAGGGGTGAGTTCTCATAGGGTCAACTACAACTTCAATTGATTCTTTTGGCAATTGCATAATCAGACGATACTGCGTTTCTCCTGACAGAGTCATCGATTGATCACTCTGAGCCAAATCAATTCTTACTACCTCATATGTTAGACTAATACCTTAATTGATTAATTTAGGACTAGGGTACTAATACCTTAATTGAATAGTCTGGGACTAGGGGTGAGTTCTTATAGGGTCAACTACAACTTCAATTGAGTCTTCTGTCAATTGTATAATGAGACGGTACTGAGTTCCTCCCAACAGAGTCGTCGATCGATCACTCTGAGCTGAACAAATTCTTACTACCTCATATGTTAGACTAATACCTTAATTGATTAATCTAGGACTAGGGTAATAATACCTTAATTGAATAATCTAGGACTAGGGGTGAGTTCTCATAGGATAAACTATCGATTAATCTAGGACTAGGGATGAGTTCTCATAGGGTCAGCCACAACAGATGGCAGCGCCTATTTGATAATTTACAACATATGGATAATCTGTTGTGACATATGATAATCCATTTGATAATTTACAACAGATGGGTAATCTGTAGCAATAGATAACTTAATCTGTTTGATAATTTACATTAGATTCATAATCTGTTATTACCTAATCTGATTGATAATTTACAACAGATGAGAAATCTGATGTAACATGTTGAACATTTGTTTTTTACAATTTCAATTGAGTTCATATGTTAGACTAATAGTACCTAAATTGATTAATCTAGGACCAGGGGTGAGTTTTCTTAGGGTCACCTCCTAGAGTACTCGGTCAACTACAACTTCAATTGTTTTTATACAATTTCAATTGAATTACCCTTTCGATAATTTCATGATGAGAGAGTTAAAAATTACGCATATATTTTATGATTTTAAAAGTAATTAAGATCATTTCGGACCAAATTAATATTTTCAAAACTATTTGTCATTCTTTTCCAAAATACAAATCAACCCATACAAAATATTTCATCATTTCAAATCTCGAGGTATGGCTCTTTCTCTCTCATTCTCACTCAACAATATAGTACAGACAACAACTACTCAACAAATTTTCACAACCCTCCACAACAAATCATTTTTCTTCCCATTTCCAACCATATAGGTGTTATTTTTGACTTCATTCTTGCTTGTATCAGTCATTTTCTTTGTCTTCGTAGGCAACAGAGTTCGAGAAGAGCTCTATATTTGTTTTTTTTTCTAAAAAACAAGGGTTTTTAAGTTAATGATGAAAAATAAAACTTTTAGTTGTATTATCTTCGAGAATGGGTTTACAATTTTGAGTTTTGATGGTAAAATCGTAGGAAGAACTCAAGAAATCCCTAGTTTCTATCGCAGTGTTCCGTTGACTGTCGTGGTATAGTTGGATGATGTTGATGGTGTTGGTGTTTGTAGTCGTCGTGGTGGCATCGGTGGTGGCATCGGTTGGTGGTGTTTGTGGTGGTGTCGGTATTCATGGTGTTTGTTTATTTGTTGGCATTGGTTGGTGGTTTTTGTGGTGATGGCTGTTGGTGTGTCGGTATTCGTGGTGTTTGTAATGTATTTTTTAAAATCTATGCATACATCAACTTTAATGTAATTTTTATTTTTCTTTATCTGTAGGTAAAACATGCCTCCCAAAAGAAAAGAAAGTGAAAGTGGATCAACGTCTGACCACTAAAAAAAAAAGCTAAAGTACAGAGGGATTCGGAGGAGCTTCCTTAACAATCTCAGTCAGGGGAAAATGAAGCTGAGGAAAGATGTGAAAATAACATTGAGAGAGGTGTACAAGGGTCCGTAGATGGTGATGAAGAATATGAAAGTGAGAAAGAGGAGGAATTGGAGAATCAGAAAGAGAAAGAGGATGATCATCAATATGATGATAATGGATCACCGATGGGGCATGAGTTAATATCGACATCCTAGCATGATCCTGTCAAAACTTTTAGTATTGATAGGTTTCAAGTTGCAATGTCGATAAATGACCCAGAAGAAAAACAACTAACAGGTCAAATTGTACTTAAATGTCAGATGGGGAAAATTTTTGAACATTAATGAAAATTATGAAGAACGAAAACATAGGCGGACTTTTTAAGAATAGCTTCTTTGGACGCTTTCTTGAGTTGCCTGAGGACCCCTCTGCCCTATCCATTTCCCTATGACGATGGTATATGGTCTTCTCAAGCGTAGGATCAAGTACGGGGGGGAATGATAAAGATCCAGAGGAGGGGGCAAAAAAAAGATGGATGAAATCTGGATCAACTACTGTGGCATGCCTATTTGTTTTGGCTTGCAAGAGTTTTCCATAGTGACGGGACTGAGATGCCATCGTCCAGAAGGACCACCACCCCACAAAAGATCCAAGGCAATAAAATACAAGGGAAAAATAGATGGGTTGTTTGACATTGCTCGATATGGCTACAAAGCATCGAATTTGTTGACAGATCTCAAGGATAAAACCATACCAGAGCAGTACAGGGAGAAATTGTGGTTATTTTAGTTTGGTTTGCCCATTCGGTTATATTGGCAAGAGACGTCAACAAGGTCATAGAAGATGATTTGTTGGCGCGTGCTGAGGATTTTGATAAATTCAACAATTATCCCTGGGGATATGACAACTTCTACTTGACTGTCCAATATTTACTGACAAAGCTATCCTCAGGGACGACCACATTATACGGATTTCCTTGGGCTTTCATGGTAAAATTAATCACTAATTTTACTTATCCATTAATTTATATTGAATATAGTTATTATGATTTTTTTTCTTGCTTCCTATTTACATTTTTTAGGCTTGGGCATTTGAAGCCATTCCCCCCCTCCGAAAGCAGTTAATGGATTACCTGGATGAGGTTTCTCATCCAAGGATGTTTAGGTGGTTGGCTGGAAAGAGCAACACCAATATTAAGGAGACTGATCTTTTTAACCCTCCATATGATGCAGTACGTCTTCTTCAAGTAAAATAATTCTACTCAAAGATAAGAAAGATGTTGAACAGATGTTATATCTGGTGAAACAGATGTTATATTTGATACACCAGATGGGACATCTGTTGCAACGGGGTATATCCTGCATCAGATTACACATCTGTTGCTTTGGTTCTCTGAACCCGACTCCTAAAAGATTAACCATCTACTGTAAATTATGCAACAAATGTTTAATCTGATAATATATCGTTCATCTGTTGCGACGTACAGATCATCTGTTGCATAACATATTACCCATCTTGTGCAGCTGTTGCAACAGACGATTGATATTTTGCATCATATTATCCATGTGTTGCTCTGTTTCTCTGAACCAGACTCAAATAGATTTTAACCATATACTGCAAACTATGCAACAGATGGGTCTTTTTTTTAAATATAGCCCAACTGTGAAAATTATTATATTATATAATTTAAATGCATCTATCTTTTTTTTCTTTTTTATAGGTTGTGCATCCATGGATCATGCCTACTGAGGAGGAATTGGTGATGACTTCTTATATTACTCTAGGTTATGTTGATACTATTGCAGGCCCAATGATGGAGTTAATAAAGAAGAAATTGGCTGGAGCAACAACCATAAGAAGAGCAGTTAGGCAAGGTCAGCCTAATGTTAAGAATCTTCATGACCAACCTTTTACTAAGGAAGATCCGGGTGCTTCTTCTGGTGGAGTTATTGGTGTTGGTGGCAGGCATGATGGTGCTGCTACCACTCGTGATGATGAGCATGTTGATGCTCAAGAAAGAATAAATATGTTTGAAAACACCCCTTTTTGCCCTTACACAGGTCCCTCTCACTCCTCTTCACCCTCGTGTTCTCGTTGCGAATACGATGAGTGCAAGGACAGACAGGATAAACTCTTTGAAAAAGTAGAGGCTATCTCTAAAGCTATCAAGGAATTCAAATCCAAGAGGTGTGTCATGCCATCCAAGAAAGCGAGGGAGCTACACACTCCTACAATGTTGGTTAGGAGAAAGAAAAGAGCAATTAGAAACGTACTCTCCGCTCGGAAATCAAAAGAAATTGCAATTCCTCCCTCTCCAAAAGCTGTTGAAGTTTATGGGCCAGTCAAGAAGGTGAACATATACGTGAAACTTGGAACCGAAGAGAAGAGGGATCTGCGACAGCCCAAGAATGCCAAGCCAGGCACACCTGATTACCCCAGGCCTCCCTTCCCCCCCAAGACTTCCAGACTATGACTGATATACGTATGCCGTACGAGGACAAGACAAGTTTACTTTTCCTAACCTAGCCCTTTTAATCTATCCCATGAAGAAGAATCTAAGCAACAGATTTCACATCTATTGTAACAGCTGGGTATACTGGTGCAACTGGTTGTGGTTCTGTTGCAACTTATTATCCATCTGTTGCATAAGTTGCGTTGGATTATTGATTCAGAGAACCCTATGCAACAGATGGACTATCCGTTGCATCTTTACAATTACTAACCTATTTAAAAATTGACTTCTTATCTCATAGCATGTTGACATAATTCTTTTCCTCATGAGGAAAAGGCAATTAACGTACCGGGAAGCTTATGATGCTGCCGATAGGATAATGTACCTCGACTTCTGCAAGAAGCTCAAGGATAGGTACGATTAACTCAATGGAGAGGCATCAGCCCTTGGCGTGAGACTTGATTTCTTAGTTCCTACGTTGGTCTTGGATGAAGAAGAAACGTTAAGATATGTTAGAGGGGACAGGCCAAATCCACAAGGCAAGAGCTGGATCGAGGTAAAAAGGATTCTTGCATTCATTAGCATGAACGACATGCATTATCGGGCTGTTGAGATACTACTCGAGGAGGGAAATATCAATGTTTATGACTCCAACGTACCTCTCATCGATGATTTCGATCTTTTTCTCCTCGTGGAGCCACTGATGGTGTTGTTGCCCATCATGTTGAGGGAGAGTAAGCTGATGAATCATTTGCCAAAGAAAGTGTTGATGAAGAAATCATGGGATTTTGAAGGTCGAAACAGGGGAATGATCCTTCCAAAAGATGATTTCGCTTAAGCGAGTGGCTCGCACGCTGTTGCGTACATCGAATGTTTGCTGACCGCCACAGAAATGGCCGAGCCAACAACTTTTCTGTGCGACAACGCTGTGGCAAACTTGCAAGGGGTCTGGGCTTATGGGGTATTAACTGGACGCTTGAAGCCTGTGTATATAGAAGAGCCTATGAAATAGAAATTTTTAATTTCAAGTCACCCTTCACTTTATTACATGTACATGTAGTGGCAATAATTTTTTTCTGATGAAAGTTGAGTTTTTTATAATGCAATAGATTAGATTGTCAATCTGTTGTAAAATATCTTTAATCCGTTCTGGTAGATAGTTTATCTGTTACAATAGGTTGGTCATCTGTTGCATTACACCGATGTTATTTCTATGAATAATCTAATAATCTAAGTCTAATTTGTTGCAACAGTGGGAAGACCTGTTTGATAATTTCCAACAGATGACCTAAATTTTACAACATATGCCTAAATCTTTTTGATATTTTCCAACAGTTACGCTTGAATATCCATGTGCCCGTCGACAACAAACCAGTAGCAAATACACATACCACTATGAAAATTTCAGCAATTAGGCTTGAATATCTATGTGCCCAACAACACCAAACCAGTAGCAACAACGGCAACAATGTAGTATCTTCTTGCTTGATTTTGCTTCTCTTCAGAAGCCTTGACTTCGTTCAACAAACCCCAGATTACACGATTTGCTTGTGAAATGTGTCGTTCTTCATACCAATCAAAGTAATCGCATCCACCCAATTTCTATAAAAAAGATAACACAATTACAAAACAATTACAAATTAATAATTAATCAACTAATTAAGTAAAAAAATATTACCTTTGAAATCTTACAAGTAAAAAACCTACGACCCGGATTTTGTTGATTCCAAGAAGTCTTTAACAGAGCTTCATGACCGCACTTACAATATCAAAAATCTTTATCACAAAAAACAGTGGAAGATGCGCTCAACATTGTCAAGGTCAGTTGGAAAAAATGAAAGTAATAATTTGAAGAATTTGGATAGATAAAAGAAGATGACGATGAAGAAGAAGATTTGTGAATTTAGGTTAAATTTTAGGAGGAAGATACATATATAAGACAATGGGGGAAAAATGACCGTTGGGTGCCAAGTAACGACAAGTTAGCGAAATGTGCCGAACTGACACTGACACATTTGATGCCTATTTTATTTTACGTGTTTAAAATGAACATGTCTAGTTGATGCCTATTTTATTTTAGGTGTTTGAACTGAACACCGTCGATGGGTTGTGCCTTTTTATTTTAATTCAATTCACTTTAACCTTTTTACACGTAGTGGCAATTTTTTATGTCCAATGAAAGTTGAATTTTTATAATGCAACAGATTCTCCGTCCGTTGTAATAGTTATCCTACCTGTTCTGACATATAGTTTATCTGTTGCAATAGGTTGGTCATCTATTGTATTATCTCGATGTTTTTATCTAAAGTCCATCTGTTGCAACAGTGGGAAGACCTGTTTGATAAATTCCAACAGATAACCTACCTGTTGCAACATATGTATAAATCTGTTCGATTATTCCAAAAGATGTGTCGTCTATTGCAACAGATAAAGTCCATTTGTTGCAACATATGTCTAAATCTGTTCTTTTTTCTCAATAGATGTGTCATCTGTTGAATTATCTCAATGTTTTTATCTAAAGTCCATCTGTTGCAACAGTGGGAAGACCTGTTTGATAAATTCTAACAGATTACCTACCTGTTGCAACATATGTCTAAATCCGTTCAATTTTTCCAATAGATGTGTCGTCTATTGCAACAGATACATTATCTGTTGCAATATTTGAATCTAGTATTCCTTTTCAATTAATAAGTTCAAATCTAAGGAATAAATAAAATTCATAGACAAAATAAAATAAATCGAAGCCTTCATAAATTAGCTGAAATAAGTCAACGAATAAATGAAATGTAAAAAAATTGTTATGGGTACAGATCTCAACAAATACATCAACAACAATTTAAGTATACTGACAAGGATTGCTTTGACAGGCTCAAGCTATAAAGATCTATTCAGTATGGACAAGTTGTTCTTCATCCGGTGCTATGGAATTCGGCTTTGCTCGTTGTGGATCTTTATTGTCGCTTGCGTACGGTTTCTGTGCTTTTTGTTCTCCGTATTTTCATAAAAAGAGTAGCATATTGTCAATGCTGTTCAGTAGTAACTTCTTCTATATCCACCTGGAAATCCAGAATTGGTCAATGCTAATCACGGAGATACAACAAAATAGAAAAGGATAACTTATCTCTTCTAGCAAATCAAACAGGTCTTCCTCTCATTTTAAATTGTCCCAAACATATTATATTTCTGTTGCAATAATGAATCAACTGTTGGGAAAAATTTCTACACGTGGAAGACCTTGTGTGATAATTTCCAACGGATGAACCATCCGTTGCAACATATGAATCATCTGTTGCAGTAGATAGGTCGTCTGTTAGTACAAATAAAAGCGGTATGAAGAGCTGTTTGATTTGTTAAAATAGACGAGACATATGTTGCACCAGATAAAGTATCTCGTGCAACAGGTTAGTCAACTGTTGCAACAGATGTATATATCTGTTTGATAATTTTCAGTAGATGTGTCATCTGTTGAAACATATATGTGTCTGTTTGTTTTGTCAGTTGGAAGACATATAATATATTCACCTTCTTCAGCTCGTGCTGCTCTCCTTTGGACATTGTACGTTGCTCAGTGCAACACACAGACAGAAGAGTTGCAATTTCACTTTTTTGGATACCTGATAATGCCTTGGAAATCACTCTCTTTCTCCTCTTAGCCCTAATCTCTAATGGAGAAGATGGAAATAAAATCCTGTTTGATGGAATGAGACCCCTCTTAGATGTCACTTCCTTTATAGAAGCAGTTACTGCATTAATAGCATTAATCACTACATCATGTTTCGCCCTGCAATCTTGACATTTGCATGCAGAACATTCGCTGGGAGAGGCAAAATCTATATAACCAGTATGATCATACTCATAATGGTTTGCTTTAAATACTGTAAGAGGAGCATCATTAGTACCAACAGAAGCATCACTACCACCACTACCACCAACATCAACAACAACAAGCCCACCCTCCAAAAATATTTTTCTTGTAATGACGGTTGCTCCAAACAATTCCATTTTTATTCTTTCAATGATCTTAGGGTCTGATAAAGTTTGCACAGACTGTAAAGTAAGAAAAAATGGCATCTTCAAATCTCGATTGGTCGAAACTAGTGACGGATGCACATTCTAACATAAATCATTACATATATTAGAATGATGATTAGATCATTCAAAAAAAACATTAATTAAAAGAAAAAATTAATTATAATTATACTTACTTCATCCTTCGGGGGGTTGAAGAGATCAAGAAATTTTGCATTTTTATTAGTTTTGCCCAACAACCATCTCAAGATTCTTGGACAGGAAACTCTTTCCTGGTAGTTCACTTGTTGTCTCAAATAAGGAATGGCTTCAAATGCCCAAGCCTATAAAATAACGCCAATAAATCAAAATCATTATTGAGCGAAAAAAATAAATGATATCATAATAGAAGAAAGAAATATTTACCATGAAAGCCCATGGGAAGCCATATAAGTTGACTGTCTTTGGCGCTAATGGAGTCAACAAATATTTGACAGTCATTTTGAAGCTTTCATACCCCCATGGATAGCTGTTAAACGCCTCAAGATCCTCGAAGAACTTTATTAAACTGAGGCTTATGTTGTTGTTAACGTCTCTCGCCCAAAGAATATTATGTACAAACCAAACCAAGCACAATGACTGCTTATGCTTCTTTGAAAGTCCTTTACCTTTCAACGCTTTTATCAAATTTTTATTTTTGAAGCTTGGACCAACAATGGACACCAGGTCATCACGATCACACGACTTGCCTTTGCCTTTTTTGGGTGTACGGGGTACATTTTTTTAGGTTAGAATAGGTATAACTTGAGAAGGAGGATAACATTTTAGTCCAGTAACTATGGCAAACTCCTTCCAACCAAAACAAACTGGCATGCCACAATAATTTATCCACACCTTATCCATCTTATCTTTATTTTCATACATAAATCTACGCTTGAGAAGTTCATATACCATTTTCATTTGGAAACGAGCATTGTTGTCCTCCGGCAAATCAAGATATTTCCCAAAGCAGCTGTCCCTGAAATAAGCATCCAATTTTTCATCTCGAAGTATTTTTCTGAAGGCGTCGAAATATTTTCCCATGGATGACTTAACCACAAAATCACCCGTTAAATATGCGGCACCATCGCACTGCATTTTCACAGGATAACGATCAATGCTGAAGGCTTTGACCAGCTCTTCGGTGGAAGGGCTATTAGCATCTGCATCATCTCTTTTGAAATATTCCTCCTCCCCGTGTTCATCATATTCTGCTCCCGATTGAGATAACGCTTGTAAAGCAAGCTCATAGAGTGGTGGATGTAACCTAGCTGCTCACTTGTTCCTTTACTTGGACTTGATTCGATTTCTATTCTTTTGGGAACCATATTATCTAAAATTAACAGAAACATAAAATAATATATTATTGTTGATTAATGCATCGTTAAAAAGGATAACAGTAAATCAAATAAGCAAAACAGTAAAATAACAGTTGCAACAGATCACTGATCTGTTGCACCAGGTAGTATATCTGTTGCAGCATATAATCAAACTGTTGCAGCGGATGAGTAATCTGTTGCAACAATACAAAACATATCACTCATCTTTTAATACAGATGAATGGTTTGTTCAACAAATCACACAACTGTTGTGACATCATCTGTTGCAACATATGAGTGATCTGTTGGAATAGTTAAATAATTCGTAGCAACGGCTGAGTAATCTGTTGCAACAATACCAAACATATCACTCATCTATTGAGAAAGATGAATGGTCTGTGCAACAGGTCACACATCTGTTGCAACACATGAGTGATCTGTTGGAACGGTTATTAACGATCAATATTTTTTAAATTTCTTCTAACATAGGGTCGTCTATCGTGGTAGATGAATGATCAGTTGGAAAAATCAAGTCTTGGACTTTTCCTGTAGGAAGAGTTGGTAGAATTTTATCTAACAGGAGGTTCATCTGTTGCATCAGATCATTAATCTGATGGTTCTTCCATTCCACCAGATGGTTAATTAGTTGCATCAGATTTTTTTATCCGATGCTTAATTTGTTGCAACATATGGTAAAGCTGTTGCATCAGATATTTAATCTGTTACATCAGATTATTAATCTGTTGCATCAGAATTGTAATCTGATGGTTCCTCCGGTGCATCAGATGGTTGATCTGTTGTATCATATGATAAATCTGTTGCATCAGGTTGTTATATGTTGCACCAGATGGGTAATCTGTCGGAGGAAACAATAGCACGATTTTGTTAAATAAAAAATAACAATTTCACCATTTTTACCAAGAACAAGAGCAGAACAAATCAAACCAAATTGTCCTTTTATTTTTATAAATACAAACAATAAAAATTAAACTTCAAAAAAAATGCAACAAACAACAAAATATCATAATTCACTTCGAAAAGAGAAGACAAGAAATACCAGAAATTAGGGTTTTATTCAGACCGCATTTCAAATTAGTGCAACAAATATTGAAATTGTTAACCAATACTATAAGAGAAGTTGGTTCAAGTTCCTCGTTTTCTTTAAAACTCAAAAGGCCATAAATTTTTACCTGTGAAAGAAGAAAAGGACCGATGAAGAATTCGAAGCTGTTGTGGCCGGAGAGTAAGGCTGTCACGTCGATTGAAGTCAAAAAGAAACTCGAAGCCCGACTATTTGTAGTCGAATGTTGAAGTCGCTGAGGATTGAAATGAGAAATTTGCAGAACAGTTGGTTGGGAGAGAGTTGAGAGAAGCTGTCGAGAGAGGGATGAGAGACAGGTTGATTGAATTGAAGAGGGGAACTCGAAGCCCAACTATTTGTTGTAGGAGGTAAAAGTCGTCGGGGGTTGAAGGGAGAAATTTCGCAGAACTGTTGGTTGGGAGAGAGTTGAGAGAAGCTGTCGAGAGAGAGGAGAGAGTGGTTGATTTGGATTGAAGAGGGTGTGGGTTGGGTTGATTTGTATTTTTGAAAAGATTAGAAAGTTTTGAAAATATTAATCAAGTCCACAATTAACTTGATCTAGTTTTCTAATAATGTTTGACCCTATCTGTTGGTCAATGTCACCAATCCTTCATTCAAGACTTAAAAGACACCTTTCCTTCAATTTTCTCAAGTTTCTTTCATTGTAAAGAAACAATACATACCATGAGCAAGATTCATTAGTTTTGTTTTCTTTCTCTTCTTTTTCTTTAGCAGGATAATATTTTCTTAGTAGTCTTACTTTTTCTTCATAATGGAGTAATTTCTTTCGGTTAGGATAGTTGATGAAGCTCAATATATGTATTTATAATACTATCTCAGTTTTAATACATGCTTCGCCTGCAAGTACTTACATCTTCATATTGTGTCGGAATAATAACTTCATCTAATTATTGTTTTCACATCTATCTAGTTTATCTCTAAGTTACTTTTATATTAATTTTATAATTCTCACAGAGTGAAATTAATATATAATAACTAGTGAGTAAAATAGTAGATGGAGAGTAATTTTTAGTTATTTATTATTTCAAATTTTTAATTTTGCTTCTTTTAGTCCTAATTCTTGTGGAGGGATTAACTCAAGCATGTTTATTGATTTAATGATCTCTATCTTATTTTTTTTAGTCTTAATTCTCACGGAGGGATTGACTCAAATAAGTTCATTGATTTAAAGCTTAATCGCAAGAGGTCCTTACATCTTTTAGCACAATTCAGGCAAGAAAATATTTTGATTCAATTGTCACTAGTCTTAAATTATTTAATTGGCATAACCTCATAGAGTGTTAATTAATTATCTATTTCTTAGTGAACTAAATATAATTGTATTAGCAATAAGCAATTATTCTTTAGATAAAATATATGTGGAAATTGAGATTCTGTTATAAAAATATTATCAAGTGAATTCAACGATTCCCAACTTTTTTTAATTATAAATTGTTAGAAAAGTAATTTATTTAAGTTTTAAGTAATCTTACTTCAATTTTACCTCTCATCATTTTGATTCTCTCAAATAGTAATAAAGATAATACAAATTTATAGCCTAGGTGATTTCAATCTCTGTTGGACGATATCTTAAACTATACTAAAATTTGACAGAGTGCGAGCAAGAAAATCCTATACAAATTGGCCTCGTCATAAATTACCATATGAGATTAGCTTGGGACAGCACAGACCTAAGTGTGATGTTAGTGCAACATCGCACCCAATTTTCACGGAAATATTAGCACATCCAGTTTCTTGAATATTGCTAAATTTGTCATAAAATTGAGCTAAAAGAGAGTAACAATATGAACAAGAAAGTAGATAAGAAATAAGGGATCAAGAGAGAAGAGCTTTTCTTATTTCTTCCATATATTTTTCTAGTCATCAAGTATTTTTTAAATAGATAGAATATGAACTCTTATGCCTCTATTTAGTTTTATACAGAGGCATACAAAATATTGTCATAAACATGAAAGATTATAGGGGAAGATCAAGAGGAAAAGTTACGGAGATGTGGGAGTTAATATAATTACAGTGAGGAGTAATAGAGAATTTATGTAAGTAGTGGACACACTAGCTAACTATTTTAGAACGTTCTTCCTTGATGGAAGAATTATAAAATTTATCAAGTTTTATTACGACAATCGCGTGCCCAATACCTTCATACTAAATTGATCGTAAAAATTACTTCTTTTTTTGTGAAGTACTGTTTTAAGAACCTTTGAAGTTTATTCTTATATAATTATCACAATGATGATTATTCTTATTTGTTTCTTTCACGCTTATATTCCTAAATTCAACCACTTTTCTTTCTTAAGACTTATATGTACAGCTACCACATGCACATCACAGAATGGAGCAAAGCAACGATGCGTGTTTCATGACTTTTCATTAACGGTACATTATTTTGCTTAGTCCTCATTATATCAACATTAGATGTATTAGGATTTAAATTCAACGTCACTATAAAAGCATCTTCGATCATAAATTGTTGAGACGAACAAGTAATAGCTAACAAGAAGCATAAGAAAGTAGCAGCTAGAATAGTTAGTCAAGTACTATTGAGTACTGTGCATAACTAACTCTGTCAAAAGTTAGTTATGACTCCGAAAATCAGTTAGCCCTAAAAACTTCTTAGCTTATCTATATATATCATCACTTATACATAAATGAACAACATTTTATTGAGTAAAATTTAGTTTACTACCTTAATCAGTTACTCATTCATTCTCCTCCTCTTCGTAAACTTAATCAGTTACTCATTCATTCTCCTCCTCTTCTTCTTCTTCTTCTTCTTCTTCTTCTTCTTCTTCTTCTTCTTTTTCTTCTTCTTCTTCTTCTTCTTCTTCATTTCTCTTATTTTTGCTTCTTTGATTCTTTCTCTGACTGCTTCAGTGTATGAAGCTGGATGATCTTCATGATCTTTACTTCATATTTCTATTAAATTCTATATGGTATCATAGCCAATACGATCTGCAGATCTTCCACAATCTCTTCTAGAAATTTTGATATATATTCTCTTACTCAATCATTGCTACTTGTAACTGTCTTGATTTCTGCAGTTATCTAGTCATTACTATAGAAATTTAGTCGTGGTTCTGAGTTCTGAGTTCTGATTTCAATCATTAGTCATCCAGTTAGATTTTTGTTTTTATCAAGAATTGTTAAGCAGCGCAAGGATTGAAGGTCAGGTGTCATTTAACTTTTGGGAAAGATGGATTCTAGAAGTGTTGGTAGCGTCACCCCTGCAACTAGTGGTGCCACTCAAGCTTTCAATCATAATCACCCACTGTATCTCCACTCAATTGATGTAAGTGATATTTCCTTAATCTCTTTACAACTTACTGGTTTTGAAAACTAATCTATTTGGAGCAAATTTATAAAAATTATCTTTTTAGAAAAGAATAAGTTGGGATTTATGGATGGTTCTTGGAATAACGAGAGTTTTAGTGAAGAATTGGGTTATCAGTAGGAAAGATGTAATGATATAGTGCAATCTTGATTGATGAACACTGTATTGAGTTCTTTGTTAAGAGGCATGGTGTATGGGACTACAACTTGTAAGGTGTGGGAGGATCTGAGAGAAAAGTTTGATAAACTTGATGGATCAAGAGCACTGAATCTGCACAAGGAAACTGCAACATTAGTAGAGTGTACTCTGAGTGTAGCTGCATAATTCACAAGGCTGAAAGAGTTACCACCTTCTAATTGCAATTAAGATAAGTTTAGGAAATTCTTAGCCTATCTGCAAAAGCGGAAATTGTATCAGTTCTTGATGGGGTTGAATAATAACTATATGCAAGCAAGAAGCCAAATACTTATGATGACACCTTTACCCTCAATAAACCAGACTTATGCATGATCATAAGTGATGAATCACAGAAATTTATGACCTCAACTTTATCTGCAGGGCTTCTTGGTGCAATGCTTGCAATTCACGCTCATGATCCTATTGCAATGTACTCAAAAACTGCAGCATCAAAAATTTAAAAAAAAACTACAATCTATTTTGTGAATTTTGCAAAATGAAAGGAGATACCAAAGACATGCTACAAGTTAGTTGGATACGCTACTGATGCAAAGTTCAAGAGGAATGAGGAATAGGATTTTCTTACAGGCCAGGTTCAATTTTTTTGGACCTTCTGCACACAATGCTTACTAAAAAAGAAGCAATATCACTACTAGAAATTATCCCTATGAAGACGGTTCTAAAATAATTGCAATATGTAATAAAACCGTCATCATAGCTCTATCGCAACGGTTAAGCATGCGTCCTATATGCGACTGTTGGGATAAAGATATGGCAACGATTTATGCGATGGTTGACAGAAACCGTCACCATAGAATACCTATAGCAACGGTTATTTTTCTCTTATTGGGACGCCTCTTTTCACCTATAACGCCGCCGCCTAACCATTGAAATAGATTGTATTGCAACGACGTTAAATCGTTACAATAGTATCTATTGCGATGATTTTATTATTCTATAGCAACAGTTTTTGCCTGTCTATTGCAACTATTTCGAAAACCTATTGAAATAATTTATTATTTTGTTGCAACTTTTTTTAACTACCTATTGCAACTATTTCGTTAAGTTATTGCAACAGTTTTTAAGTCTCTTGCAACAGTTGTTGGTTACATATTACAACGATTTTGTTGGTATTTTACAAAGGTTTTTGACAACCTATTGCAACAATTTTTGATACTATTGCAACGATTTATTGATCTATTGCCATGATTGTTGCCACATGTTGTTACTAGCTCAAATATCAATTGCGATGATTTATATAAAATAGCCACTCATACTGTAAATTAGTATTTACATACATAATAAATTATAATACACAATTATATATACATCTCAAAACAAAATCATTCATTAATAATTACATAATCCAAAATATGCAACAAGTCTAAACCCAAAAGCAAAATGTTAATTAAGTCCAAATAATTAATTAAGTTCTTACATAGTATCAAGTCCGAGTCGTGATAAGTTTTAAGAAATTCAATATCCAAAATATTGATATTAGAGCATCTATCAAAAATTCCAAAATCTTCTTATCTCTTCTTCATTTCGGACACCTACAAAAAAGAATAAATAATCTAAATTACTATTAATTGTTGAAGAAAGCATGACAAAGCATATTAAAAGAGAACAAAGTACTAAAGTAATCTCATTGCAAGAAATATCAAATAATCACAGTTTACTTTACTAGTCAAGTGGCCTAAACATTCTATGTTTTTCAGTTTTTTAAAAATTTGGAGCAAGGGAATGGAGAACAGGCAAAGGAATTACTAGGTGGGGATCAAAACCTCACAAACAAGGTGAAAGTACAAGTAACCAACCAAATTAACTACAATTTCTCATATAAACTGGAATGATTGATATTTGAAGTACCTCAATGGAAGAGGTTTACCTAAACATGAAACAACAATGTTGCCATCCCATCAAAAAATAATATTCTTAAACATTCGATTATAAAACATGTAAACATCAATCTTCAAGAATTGTTCTCATAAGATAAACTTAATATTATCTCAATACAACCAGAAAAAGGAGACTAGTTGACACTAATCCTAAGTCAAAACAGACAGAAAGAACATAAGAGCTGCAACAGCCAACTCTAGTTTTTGTAACTAGAGAAGCATTGGAACTACCCCTCAACTTTCATTTATTACGTTAATGTTACAGCATAAAAGGAAAAAGTTTGAGATGCAGCTTCTTTTTGAGTGCTCTTCAAAGCTTATAACCTAGTAACTTAAATGTAAGATCACTGATTTAATGATTTAGAAAACTGGAATAGTGAATGTAACATTCCTAAAATATTTAAGCTTAATAATTGGATGGATGTTTATACTCTGATTTATTCAAAATCTCATTTGTAATAAGTATTCCCCCCTTTTTGATATTATAATGATGCTAGAGTGCGAAAAAAGCCAGTTAAATAGGCTTTCAAAATAGTAAAATTATTCTGTTTGCTAAAGATGAATAAGCTTATGGAAGCTTCCTCAATTGATGGACTAAAATTTGTCTTATATTTAGGATAACAAGATTTGGCTCATAATATTAGAGCTTAGTATCCTATATATACTTATGCTGTTAGACCTTTTGGCTAACAAAGATGAGGAATTGAATAAAAAAATGCATACAAGGAGGAGATATAAATGTAACCTGCTTATTTATAAACATTTATAAGAACAATAAATGTAGATATTCTCGAATAAAAATAATAGTGCTACACTCGAAACATTGGTACTCAAGTTCCAAATCTCCAGTAAGTGTCCATAAACGATACACTCGGAACATTGATACTCAGGTTCTAAATCTCCAGTAAGTAACCATAAGCGATCTCATTGACATTTTTCATTACAAACTTGTTAAGGAAGGGTTTGATATCCATCTAAGTGCAGAACAAGACATGAAGTAGGATGAGATTCATAGATTACTTAGTCAGGAAGGGTTAAACTCCAGTGTACATAGAACCTAAAAAAAATTTATCTCCTGAAGCCCATAGAGAGAGCATCTATATAATGACCTTTTTATGTTGCTGAAGCCCTTCTTTTATGCTTAATTATATTAGGTCAGTCTTGAGTTAATGACCTAAGACCAATTAACAAGAATTAGATTCTTGTCTGTTGTAAGTGGATCTCCTGCTTTTCAAGCTCACATTGAACTTTGGAAAGATCATCCATAATCCATTGAGTTATGTGATTTTCTTTTGTTCATGATTCCATTGAACATAGCATTTGGTTGTACTTGTTATGTTGTACAACATATACTAAAGAAAATTAAAAGGGGTGGAATAAACATATATGGCTAGTTTTCTAGATTGTATAGCCTATTCTACAACTAGGATTGGTTTCGTATCTGTTGTAAATGTGGCATGTTATTGCATTTTCCCTCTAATTTTGGGTAACTAAAAAGATTCAGACACAAGGATGCCAGCAAGTGGCAGATCCTAACCCGCTTCTATATTCTTCAAAATCTGATACTTGAAAGAGATGCTCTTTATATTGACCAACAGAGATGTATAAAGTCCAGGTTCAGATACAAAAGAATAAATGCCTTAACAATTCTCGATTTCCTATGTGAAGAAGAAATAATTCTTTTCTATGTTGTTTCATACTAGGTGTACTGAAATGTGCATGTATCCTAGAAGTTTATGAGTTCTGTTTGGCTAATCATAGTCTAGGAATCTCATCGAAGTTTCTAGTTTAATAGTCATATTTAATAACTATCACACACGTTGTGGCAATTAAATACAATTTGTGTGTTTATCTTCAGAACATTAGATGACAAATAGTGTTCCAAAACAACCATGAAGCTTAAAAGAACTCTGAAATAAAGTAATCCCTTGATCTACAGAAATAGAGAGGTAAGAGTTAATAACAACCTTTTAAGTTAATAGTCGTTCATATTTCAATCAAGTTAGTGGTCATGTGCATCTAATCCATTTTTCTACAGTGTAAAATTAATTTTGGCTTCTAATCCTTGCTCTCTAGGAAAATCCCGCTGAATTTGCAGAAAATCTAAAGTTCTAGACCAAAAAAAAAGTAATCCATGTACTGCAGGATGACTGACACTGGTTCAGGAAGCATGTCGCAAAATCTTTCACTTCAAAACTATTATATAATTTGTTGTTTTTATGCATTTAAAACCTTCATCCTTAACACTTTTGATTTGCTCTTCCTTTCTATATATCGAGAAGAGAGTTTTGAGGTCTAAACATTAGCAACAAATGGACTTCACGTGATGCCCTCCTTTCCCCAGAAGAGAAAAAACAAAGCCGATTGATTAGACTTTTCTGAAAAAGATTTAGACGATCAAAGCTTTAATAGTCAAAACCTGATTGCATTTTAACTAAGACATCAAAGCAGTGACCTTTTCCCCATTACTAAAACATATAATGGTTACTGCTTATGATGTAGAGTGAGAGAAAAGGAAATATTTTATCTTTAGTTCAGAGGAAACTCATAGATTATATTAAAGGTGAACCACTATATCAGTTGACAAGGAAATTTAACACCACATGAAAGAAAAAAACAGGCAATGCGAAAAGGAAAATCTGAGAGCTCAATAATATACATAGGAAAATACATGCCTATGTATGACTCTTTAAATCATGCAATCTGAGTGCATAAAAAACATGCCCAAAGACTAGATAACAGTCTATTACTTCTTAAAGACTAGAACACACATAAGAGATGGGCATTTTATTTTCTAACATACTCTAATTCCCTAAAGACT
The DNA here is from genome assembly GCA_030864215.1 of Capsicum pubescens. Lineage (NCBI taxonomy): Eukaryota > Viridiplantae > Streptophyta > Magnoliopsida > Solanales > Solanaceae > Capsicum > Capsicum pubescens. Next base: position 339,913,257 of record CM061548.1, read on the forward strand.
AGGACTAATACTCTAATTAGTATTCTCTTCTCAATTTTGTGCATTTTAATACTTTCTTGAATTCTCAGTTTCCACTAGCTCAGCTCCAAGTTACATTCATAATCAGTTGGTCTTTTTCTCTTCCACTTGTTCGTTATTGCAGAAATTTTGTTCTACAACAGGAGTTGTTTCATCTTGATCCACAAAGTTGATACAATGCAAAGAACCTTAGTACATGATCCACAAATTTACGGTTATCATCATCACATTTTTTTAGTTCTGGTGAGACTCGAATTGCACATATTGAGGAATACATTCGTAAGGTAAGGATTCTCAATCCAACTCACATCTCTCTGCATCATTTCTTGTGAACAAAATAGTTTTTTTTGATACCCCAATTTTGGAATTAATTTGAACTTAATCATTCATTTGGGAAGAATTATATTTAGATGAAACTGCTACTCATTTCATAAATAAGCATCATCAATCAATCTTCCGTTGCTCAGAACAAGAACCATCAAATTCAACAAAACGAACAAAAGGGTCACAAATTTAGCTACCCAAATAGCATAAAAATAACATCTGAACAAACACCACGAGACAAGAAATCCAAAACAGCAGGAAAAAAAAAACAAAAATAAATCCCTACACACTTAACAACTTAGGTCGATAGAAAATTCCAAAATAGAAATAGGAAAAATTAGGTCAAAATTATTAATTAGAAGAATACGCTAACCTTAAAGTCCCAAAATTGAAGAAGAACACTCCAAAACAACAAGTGGGTTGGCTCTGAAACAGCAAACAACACTAAGAGATTGTTGTTTGAAATTTCACTATGAGATTGAGAGCTCTAACTGGATCAAAATTTCACTAAGAGCTTGAAATTTCACCTTAATCTTATGTCGAGATTGCTGTTCGAAAAAGATTGTTGTTCGCTATTTGAAAGCTTAATTTCGCCTTAATCGATTGTATTTTTTTTAGAGAGAGCTTCTGTTTCTAATGGGAAAATTGGCTTTTGTTCGAGCTTAATGTATTTGAAAGTTGTTCGAGATTTTGTTTAGAGAAATGGATTTGAAGGTTGTTCGAGATTTGAAATTGATTGAATTTGTTGCTATTTTGTCTGAAACAACAAAAGAAATGGATCGAAGTTTTGTTTAAGAAATGGAGATTTTGTTTGAGAAAGAGAAGTAGGGTTTTTGCTCGTGGTTTTGTTCTATTGAGAAAGGAAAAATATGTTTTGATAAATTGGAAAAAAAAAATTGGCGTACTTGTGTGAAATATTAGGGAAGAAATTAATAAACAATGCTTATACTATTGCAACGGTTTATTTTCCCATTAAGGGGTCGTTTGGTAGAGTGTATTAAAATGTTAATATATGTATTAGTTTAATGTGTATTAGTAGTACCTTATTTGATATACTTTTTTACCCTATGTATAACTAATGCAAACACTAGTTATACATTCTATTATATATTGATGTGTGTATTACTAATACCTCAAAATTCATGGCATTAGCAATGCAATGAATCTAATGCATGCATTAACATGCTTAAAGACTCTATTATCCCTCCAAAATATTTTTGCATCCTTTCCAACATATATATTGAGGGTATTATGTAATTTATTTTTATTTTTTTTTAAATTATGTAATTCATATTTTTTTTAATACATCGAACGAAATACTGCATAAGAAAAATACAGGCATAACTAATGCAAGCATAACTAACACAAGCATTACTAATACACTATATTTTGCATTATTCTTATACACTTTACCAAACGACCCCTAAGTATCACCATAGATGCTTTTATGACAACGGTTTCAATGGAGTTGCTATATATATACCTATTGCCACGGTTCATTTTCAGTAGCGATGGTCAATACTAAATCATAGTATTAAAACTATTACTTTTGGCAACGGGCGATAGCGTTGACATAGATAGTCTATTGTATCGCACTAGCAACCATCGCTAAAAAGTTTATTGCCGTAGGCCCAATTTATGGTAAAGAATGAAGGTTATGTTACAAAGGCACAAGATGAAAAATCATAAGGCTTGAACATGGTACAGACTAAACCTGTCAAACGGGCCGGGCTGTCCCGTTCCAGTCCGTTTAGCCCGGCCCATTTACTTGGCTCGACCCGATTTGACCCGGCCCGATGAGCCCATGGGCTATAGGGTTGTCGATCCCAGGCTGGGCCGTCTACGTTGACGGGCCCGGTAAGCCCGGCCCGGTACAAACCTGGACTAGGCCTATCGGGTGCCCGACCCGGTAATATTTTTTTAATGACATTTAGCCGTTTTGGGCCCCAAACAACCAAATTGGACCGTTGGGCCAACGACATTATAGCCGTTTGGACCCCAACGGCCAATTGACAATTTTTTTTAATATTTTTTTTAATTCAAAAAATTTTCTATAAATACCCCCCAATTCGAAATTCATTTTTCACACAAATCTCATTCTCTCAAATCTCAATCTCTCTCAAATATTCTAATTATCTCCTAAAACGCTCAATTTTATTTTTTAATTTTGCAATTACAAATACAAGTGGAAGTTTTCTAAAGTCGCAATTTTCGGATACTTCCAAAATTTGGTATTGTCGTTTCATCTCTTACCTTTAATTTTTAATTAGTGTATTAATTGTTGAATATTTATTTTTATTATTATTGTGTATTTTGAATATTTTTTAGTTTATTTTATAATATGGATAAAATAAGAAACCTCGATAAAAGTGTCAATTTTTTTTGATCCGGAAGTGGTAGTAAAAAATGAATTGGTGGCGGTTCCGGTAGAGGTAGTTCAAGTAATAGATATACATGTATGCCTCTGGTACCGGTTAGTCAACCTTTTGAAGAAGAAATAGGTGTAGGTGCTCACGATATGGATTATACAGAAGCTCAGATAAATTATGGTATAGAAGAAGAAAATGAAGTTGATGCGTTTAATTTAGATGATGATGATGAAAATATTGGTGAGACACCCGCAGTAGGAAATGCTAATGTTAGATCTGAATCGGTTAATCTTCCCCCCTCCCCCCCGTCCTCCCCATGCCCCAAGAGCTCGTAGAAGAACTAGTATTGCATGGGAATTGTTTATGGAAATAGAAGAACAAACTAAGGTGCAATGCGATATTTGAGAAATTGTATATGAGCATAAAAGAGGAGGCAATCAAGGGGGTACGGGTTCGTTGATGAGACATATAAGAGATAATCACGCTAGAGAGTTACTTATTGCACAAGGTGGTGAGGCTGTTGGTGGGCCAACACAAACTAGATTGAACCCAACAACCGGTCAATTAACTAAGAATTATAATAAAATAAAGAACCAAAAAGAAATAGCGAAAATGATAGTTGTGGGTTGTTTGCCTTTCACTTTTGCTTCTTCGGATGCTTTCATTCATTATATTCAAACAATTTATAATTCTATGTTTAATGGTATTCCTAAAAGTACTTGTCGGGCCGATATTTTTAGACTCCATGCACAATATGTTTATTATTTATCTACATTATTAAAAAATATTCAATGTAGGATTGCTCTAACTTCCGATCTAGGTCGTGTTGTTAATAAAAATAATTATTTAACGATTATTTGTCACTGGATAGATCATAATTTTGTTATGCAAAAACGTATTCTAGCTTTTTTGTATGATGAAGATTGTAGACATACTGAAAAATTTATTTCTGAATCTATTACTAAAATTGCCGAATATTATGGTATTGAACAAAAAAATTATGTATTGCTTTTGATAATGCATCTAACAACAAGGCTACTATCGACAAGTTAAAAGCCGACCTTTCTCCGCTGTTATCTAAAATATTTCATGTTAAGTGTGCTTGTCATATATATAACTTAATTGTAAAAGATGATCTTGAATTTTTTGAGCTTTATACTGAAAAGGTCCGGCTTGCTGTTGGTTTTATTCAAGAAAATAATCAAAGAAAAAGTGTGAGAGAATTTAAAGTTAAATGTGAATAAAATGGACTTAGACCGATATTAATGCCGGAAGAATGTGATACTAGATGAAATGCTACTTATACTTATTTAAAAACTTGTCTTGCTTATAAAGTTTCTATTACAATAACTTTTAATCAATATTCTGGTTCTTTTCCTGAGTGTATGCTACATGATTCTGATTGGGCTGCAATTGATGATCTTGTTAAGTTTTTGAAAAAAAATTATATAGCTACAGTTGAATTTTTCGGTGCTTATTATCCTACTATTTGCAATATTTTAGCTTATTTAGCCGACATTTCTTGTTTACTTAAAGAATATAAGAATACAGAAGGTTACAAAGAAGTTGTTGGTGCTATGTTTGCTAAATTTAAAATATATTTTTATTCACTTCCCCCAATTTACTTGGTTGGTTCTATACTAAATCCATGTATGAAATATAATACTATGTGCGACTTTATCCTAATTTTTGGTTTTTCAGGATCTTTCAAGTGGAAAGATGAAGATGATTGATAAAACGTGTAATGGACTATATCTGTTTCTCAATCTAACTGATAAAAATCTGAAAGCTAAAGCTGTTAATTTGTCTGCTCAGAGGACAACATCATTAGTAATGCTGACCTAAGTTTGTGGCATAAGAGATTAAGCCACATTTCTAGTAAAACATTAACTAGTATGCTTTAAAGAAAGCATAATAATGTAGAAGATATTGTCAAGAAGAGTGATAGATGTCCATGTGCTAAACAATGTAGATTACCTTTTCATTCCAGTACTAGTCAATCTACTGATAGCTTTGATCTTGTCCACATGAATGTATGGGCTCCTTATAAAGTACCAAATTATGATGGAAATAAATATTTTCTTACTTTAGTTGATGACTACTTTAGAATGACTTGAATTTATTTACTTAAGATGAAATATGATGCCTGTTTTGTCACTCATTTATTTCTATAATTTGGTAAAACACAATTTAATAAAACAGTAAAGGTAATCAGGTCTGATAATGGATCTGAGTTTGTTAATAACTCTTGAACCTCTTTATTTAATAAGTTAGGCATCATACATCAACGATCATGTCCTTACACTCTAGCAAAATGAAATAGTTGAAAGAAAGCATAGACATATACTTGACGTAACTAGAGTTTTAAATAGTAATCACACATTCTTCTTAGATTTTAGGGTAATTGTGAACAAGCTTCTGTGTACTTAATTAATATCACTCTACAGTGCTTATTATGTCACCTTATCAGAAGTTGCATAAGAGATCACTTTTTTAAATCATTTTAAAGTCATAGGCTGCCTATGTTATTCTAAGAATTTAGTTGAGCATGATAAAATAGATTATAGGGTCAGGACTGCAGTATTGATGGGCTATTCAGAAACTTAAAAAGGTTATATCCTATATAATTTGACTAACAAGTCTTTTTTGTCGACAGAGATACCACATTTCAAGAGTTTGAGTTTCCTTTTCATAAAGCCTCTTCAGAAACAACTATTTTTATGGATAATCTGATAGAAGATCATGTTGAAAATCAAATTCTACAAAAAATACAGCACTCCTTAAACATTTAGTATTGAGTTGATCAACTTCTCTTATCAATGTTTTGTTACCACATCCTTAGTAATTTTTCCAACTTCAAGAGTTAGATCACAAGCAGTACCAACAAGGAGGTCTACTAGAGGCACTCAACCACCTATATATCTCAAAGACTTTGTATCACTAAGTCCTTATCAGGATAAATCTATATATCCCTTGTCAAACTATGTTTCTTATGATCATAGTTCTTCTAACTATAGTGTTTTGTTCTCAGCTTTTTCTTTCATTACTGAACCAAAAACATATGTTGACGGTACAAAGGATCCTAAATGGGTAGAAGCAATGAATTATTGAAATTCAAGCACTCCAAGACAAAAAAAATTGAGAAGTAGTATAGCTTCTTAAAGGGAAAAGTACCATTGGATGCAAGTGAATTTATAAGATAAAGTATAAAGTACATGGTGAAGTTAAGAGGCTAAAAGTTAGGCTAGTTGCTAAGGGTTATAGCCAAAGAGAGGGAATATACTATCAAGAGACTTTCTACCCAGTAGTCAAGATGATTACTATAAAAAATGTCTTGTCTGTAGCTGCTTTAAGGCATTGGCATGTACATCAAACGAATGTATACAATGATTTCTTACAAGGTGATCTAACAGATGAGATCTACATGAATATGATAGGGTTTTGTGAGTCAGGGGGAGAATAATATAGGTAGACTCATAAAGTCTTTATATGGGCTCAAACAAGCTCCAAGACAATGTTACGCTTACATAAGCCTTAATCAATTCTCAGTTTCAGTAGAGTCAATATGATCATTCTCTATTCACTAAGAATACATATGAGGGCATGGTTATTATGCTTATATATGTGGATGACATGTTGATAAGAGGTGACAAGTTGGAACTTATTGAAGACACTAAGAGACATTTACAATAGGCGTTCAAAATAAAGGATATAGGTGACTCAAATATTTTTTAGGGATTGAATTTTCAAGATCAAAACATGGCATACTCATGCATCAAAGGAAGTATGTACAAGAATTAATCTCTGAGTTAGGATTATCGAGATCTAAACCCGCAAAACACCTATTAATACAAGTCAGAAGCTCACAACTAGGAAGTATGATGAACATATAAGAGGTGAACTACTGGAAAAAAATGAATTCCTTCCTGATCAAGGTTCATATCAAAGACTAATTGAAAAGCTCTTATATCTTACTATCACAAGACCTGATATTTCTTATGGTGTTCAAAATCTCAGTCAGTACTTACAATACCCTAAAAAATCACACATGAAAGCAACTCAAGGAATAGTTAAGTACATAATAGAACAACCAGTAAAAGGTTTACTATTATCAAACAGGTCTTATGATCACATTACAACATTTTGTGATGCTGACTAGGCAGCATGTCCACAAACAAAAAACTCTCTTACTATTTTTCTAGTTAAATTTGGAGATTCATTAGTAGCCTGAAAGTCTAAGAAACAAACTACAATCTTAAGAAGTTCAGCTGAATTAGAGTACAGGAGATTATCCTTAACAGTTGCAGAACTAGTTTGGCTAATTAAAATGCTGAAAGAAATTGGTTTTAAGCTTAAACAACCTGCCACAATCTATTATGATAGTAAATTTTCACTATAAATTGCTGCTAATCCAATTTTTTATGAGAGAACTAAACATAAAGAAATAAATCTTCATTTCGTAAAGAAGAAGCCATAATGGGGTATTATAAAGATATAATATATCAACACTAAGGAACAACTAGCTGATTTGCTTACTAAAGGGTTGACTAAAGAGCAATATGTTCATCTAAGTTCCAAGCTAGGAATGCTTAACATTTTCTGGCTACCTGGCTTGAGGGGGAGCATTAACATGAACAAGTAATAACAAACAATAAGAACAAGGAAGTAATAGTTAGAATAGTCAGCGAAGTACTATTGAGTACTGTGCATAACTAACTCTGTGAAAATTTAGTTATGAGTCCCAGAAATCAGTTAGTCCTAGAAGCTTCTTAGCTTAGATATATATATTATCACTTGTACATACATGAACAACATTTTATTGAGTAAAATTCAGTTTACTCCCTTAAGCAGTTACTCATTCATTCTCTTCTTCTTCTTCTTCATTATTTTTCTTATTTTTTCTTCTCTGATTGCTTTGATGTATGAAGTTGGATGATCTTCATGATCTTTACTTCATGTTTCTCTTAAATTGTCACAACCCAAAAAATGAAAGTCATGATGACACTTGTCGCGGCGTACCTTAACAAGTAAGTCTATCACCCAAACTGATACAAAAAGAGAAAAAAAAACAGAAATATCTCAAGATAAGGCTCCTAGAATGAAGCCGAACCATATAAGTAATCATAACAATGCGAAAAGAACTTATCCAAAATACCAATCATGCCCAAAATCAGGTGTCAATAGTGTAATAACTACTAATACAATCCAGGAGTCAAATACATCAGAAAAATAACCACAAAATAATAATATCTGTCTCCGAATACTAATAAAGACATAACTACTATAGAAAGATAGAGGTGAAATCTGGACGCATGAATATCCAACCGCTACCTTGGAAGCTCCAACAATCAAGAAAGCCGAGGCGCACTCGAGCTAGGACCTGCACCGAAAGGGTGCAGTAGACATGAGTACGGTCCACTTATGCTTAGTAGGTATCATAGGCCGACCAAGCAAAGTAGTAAATAAAACATACAAAATATACACTAAGGGCACGTCACCTGCAATCAGAAAATATCCCACAACGGTAGCCCACACTACTTGCACTAATAGTTCTAATATATCACATACATTGCAACATCACAATCAAATAGAACCCAAGTATGCATTATATCACATATAAGTAAAACAAGGAGAACATGCATATACAAGATCATCAAATACAAGTAAAAGAAGATAAGACAATTACATAAATGACAAGTCAATATGGCAATACAACACAATATAAACACAATAAAGTAAGTGCAATGTATCTGATGATGATGATGATGATGCACGAGGTCATTACACAACCTCTGAGACCATCACACAATCCCCGTATACACCTACGGAGGCAAGCCTCCCAATCAGGATCCATAGGGGGTTCATCAACCCGTATACAATCCACATATCTCATATCTCCTTTTCGACACATCCCCCAGAAAGGGTTTTATAAGGTGTTACAATAGCTCCTCCCCGACATATCCCTCGGGGGATTTTTAAAAAGGTGTTGCCAGTGTTATTGAGGTGTTGCCACAGTGGTACTAATGTTTCATGAATGAGTATGATATGAGATGTAATAATCACTGTTGGGCCCTATTCTGAACCGGTAGAAACAACACACGACGTATGGTGGCATTTAATGACTATTGGGTTTTGAAAATTATTTTTTAGAGTCGCCACCTAACTTTTTAGGAAAATTAGAAAAAACCATTAGTTATTGTAAAAACTCCGTTTTAGTCTGTCGAAAATATTTTGAGATTCTGAGTAAGGATTTTGGTTACTCGAGGGAATGTTGTTAGGCACCCCTCAGAGCCTATCCGAAGATAGTCCTTATGCTTAGTTTAGGAAAAATCATTGCTTTATTTATTTGCGAAAATTGTGAAAAGAAAAACTTTCATCATTATTTTCTACTTGCTATTTTATATAAAAGAGAGTAAACTTAAGGTATAACAAACATGATGCTACCACGTACGAGGAAATAATGCAATCATCGCATGAATATTTTAAGATATGAAAATAGATTTTTATTTTTTTATGATTTTGATAAGATAAAGGGAAAACTTTATTATCTTTATATGTACAAAATTGAGTGGGTAAATAAAATTTACAGAAATATTTTAAAGCGTGAAATAATTTCAGACAAAATGTGAATATGAATATACTTGAAAGTACGAAAAAAGACGTGAAATTTTACTTAATTTGTGAAACTTAAAGAGATTTAGATTAGAAATAAGCGAAAAGAAAAATGTGATAATATAATCCATAAGCATAAAGAAAATGATAATAATAATAGTAATAATAATGGTAATAACAATAGTATTAATAATGATGATAACAATAATAATAATAATAATTGAAATAATTACAAATATTATGGTGTAAATAATGACGATAATAATAGATATGATGTAAAGTAGTAGTTGTGAAAATAATACGATGTACCTTGTACATGGTAGCGAAAGAATGTATATACCTCGTGTTTTCTAATCTCTTGAGAATCTGAAAACCCGAACGAACGTAAAAAAATATATAAAAAATATGGCTTGAACATTAGAGTTATATACTAAGAAAGTCAAAGTTGATGAACAAACTCTTTTGAAAAAATCTGAAATTTTGATAACTTTCTCGAGTAAGTTAAAACTGAAATTTCATTTATTTATCTTTTGTTATATTTTAAAGAAAAGTGTGAAGGTTGATAATCTTATTTAGGATATTTTTTTCAAAAAGTTAACCGATTATGATAATATTATATATATATATATATATATATATATATATTTGGTGATAACCCCGTGTTATTTGCGAAAGTCGAAATGTTAAAACTACTTCTAAAAGATCAACAGATAACATAAATTTAATAACTAAGTAAAGTTATCTAAAAATAAATTCAATAACAAAAGTTGGTATCATTCTAAAACTCAACAATGCAAGTATAAATCAAATTCAGAGAAGACAAGAGATACTAGACTCCATTTAGGAGTTTGGGCTTCTAATTTGCGCGTCTCCGAAAACTCTGCGATCCTAGTAGAGTTTGACCCGATACTTGGGTCAGAAAATGAATTTCGTTATGAAACTCCCAACTCCCGAGATCACATGTAACACAAAAAAAAAGGTAAAAGATTAGTACGTCGACAAAGAAATGATACATGCGAGTGCGCAAAGCAATAAAAATGTTTAAAAGGATGGATATTCCAAATAAGTAAGCATACGTCTTCCTATAAATATTTTACCAGGGGAATATTTAAGAACATAGCCTAACATGAAACATTATTAATTAAAGCATGCATCAGGGAACAAAGAAATATTTTAACATGACTAGAACTTTAGCAACTAGTAATTTGTCCATCTCTATGAATGCCCATTTTTTAGGTTGCGAAGGACAAAAGCCATAAAGAACTCTAAAAATAAACTACAAAACTTTTTTCTTTTCTTTTTGACTCACTTTTTTTTTTTTCGATTTCACAATGCCTATACACTTTACTTCTAACACATGCTTTCCCCAAAATCAGTTCGTCAAATGACCACGTTACCTTCAAAGATGTAACATTTAGCACGTAGGGATGCTTTTTAGGCGAGTCTCCTACGAAGGACCAAGTGGGTCTCTCTAGGTCTCAATATGATGCAGATAAGCATGACCTAAAGGCTGACCTACGTTGGAGTCCACTAACAAGGCTGTTCAGGGGAGTGTATGGTCGATAGTGAATTGGTTTAGCTGTCCACCTACTCCATACAACCCAACGGCTCCCCCTCCTAAAATAAGGGTGACTTAACTATAGGTCGTGTACACACGTGTACTACGAACTTGTCTCAGAAATAAAGATTCGGGTTATGCACATGATGCCAAATATAAAACGGTAACACATAAAGTAAAAACTGTAAACAAAGAGCACGTAGGCACTCAACAATGATAAATAATAACACAAAACAACACAAACAAAATGTCTATACACCTATAGTGCCAAACTAAGCCGATACAACTCCAAAATAATTTCGAATTCTGAAAAATTCCCAGCGGAGTCGCCAGAGCTGTCACACCCTTTTTTTTCAACTCCAAAAAATTTATTTGTAAGGTTCGAAAGGATTTTTATTATTAAAGTGACAAAAGGTTGAAAATTTGCTTCGAAAAAGGATTATTTATATTTTTTATTCAGAGTCGCCACTTGACATAAATCTGGTATGCCAAGTCACCTTTGAAAATCTTTTTTCAAAATGGTTTTGATTCTAAAATTGATCCGCGAACAAAGATTCCGGTTAAGGAATTCTGTTGACTGAAGGGAAGGTGTTAGACACCCCTCGATACCGTGGTTCGACCACGGTTACTGGGTGGAGCGTATCAGCTAATTTGACATCACGAATGTATAAACCACACTAAAACACATAAAACAATCAACCACAAACAAAACGAATCTAAAATATAGTGTCCAGTCCAATTATACAGTCCAAAATAAAAAGGTACTGAAAAGTAAACCTACACTAATCCTAAACTGCTCTCCAATGCTTTACCCGATGCCTCGGTCCTTGATCACGAGCCTCTTTTGCGAACATGATACTTCGGGGCATTCTTCGGTTAATAAGTGCATAAGACCTCGGGGCATTCCCCGGCTAAATGAATACATTTTTTCCTCAATTTTATGCGTTAAAATAGAAAGAACCACCCAACAAATATTTACACATTCAACGAATATTCCAAACATTCCAACAATCCACCAATTCTAAATTTACCTACCCAAGCCTACTATTTGCCTAACCACTTGACAACGCATCACGTTCAACATCAATAATGAACCAAAATACCATAATATTCACTTTTATCAATTTTTGATTCCCATTTCCCAAATTCATTCTCAACATGATTAAAATAATTCATCGACTATCAAATCCAATACCAACCACGTACACACAACAAAGATTCAAGCATGTTAAACAAATAAGTTATTCACACCCATAACAAACAACCAAAATTCTAAAATAGAATAGAGAATGAGTTGAGAAATGGACCTCAATACTTTTTAATTGAAATTGCTCCTTCCGACTAGAACTGCGTCAAAATCTTGGACCCAACCTCAATGATGAACAAACCAACTCGAATAACCTTCTTTTATTTTCTATTTTTTTTATTGACCCAAATTAGAAAACCGCACAACGAAGACAAACCCGTACCAATTTTGCTCCCCCAGCTACTATTTCAATATATTTACAGCGAACTTCGCTGGTATCAGGACTGGTTGGGGCGACTTTGTTTCTTCGGAGCTCCGGTGAGCTCGATCGGCTGTGGGCGTGGTTGTTTTCAACGATTTACAAGGGTCCTGATGTTATTCCGGTGGGAATTCGCTAGAACCAATCGTGAGGGGTCAATTTTGGTTAGAAACGGGGGTTAAAGGAATGACACCAGTGTCGGTTCAACGAAACAGTGAACTCCGGTGACGTTGCTCTGTTTTTCTCCTCACTGTTCTCTCTCATTCTGTGCGTGAATTACTTTTCATCACTGTGTGTGTATGATGTTTATGCAAGTATGTATGCTGTGAATTGGGATATGCCTCAATGATGTGGGTGTGGGATGAGTGACGATGGAGAGTGTTTTCTGTGAGGGAATCGTGAATGGTGAGGTGAAGCTCTGTAAATTGGAAGAAGAAGAACTTTTATGTGTATATGGGTCTCTCTCCCTTTGAATGATCCTTCTCCATGTATATATTGATGGTTCCCTTTTTGTGTGTTGATGTGTAGGACACCTAAGTGGGGTAAGGAGGTAGGGGTATGGGGTGGTGAGGTATGAGGTGTCCACTTTTAATTGGAGAGGTTATTAGGATAGGATTAAAACAAGGTAAAACTTGTTAAGGATTGTTATTTTTGCCATTTTATGAAGGGATAATCACATGGGTGAAAGTGTATGACAACGCGAGGTAAAAATGGATGAATTGGGTTTTTGGGAGGGACAAAATTACGTGTCTATATCATGCCCCTCTTTGCATTTAAACACAAGTGTTTTCAGACAAAGAAGTAGACAACGAGACAGAATTTTGTCCCAACCATTATTAAAAGAATGAAACAGAAGGAAGGAGGGATACCGAGTCTTGACTTAGGACATCCTACCTACCCATGTTATGAGTGAATCAAGTGATAGGTATCTCAAAGGATTGGAAGGATATAGACTATACCGAGTTGGAGAGTCGAGTGAGGTCCCATTGAGGTTCCGGTTGCGGCTCTGTCATTACATCAAAAAATGAAAAATTACAAGAGTTAAAAAGATAAATAAAATTACAAAAGTCCTATTTATGCAACTTCTTTTGAACTCTTGACTTGAGTTTCATCACCCTATTCTTCAGGCGGGCTCCTGACTTGCAATTTTTTAATTTGTTACTTGGCTTTCAGTTGTTTCACCTTGTTGCTTGACTTTCCATTTATTTGCCTTGTGCTTTGGGCGGGCTCCAATGTTGCTTGAGTTATCAAAATAAGGAAGTGCGTCTCCTTACAGATGTTTCTTGAATTACCCAAACAAGGAAGTACGTCTCCTTACAGATATTGCTTGAATTACCAAAACAAGGAAGTGCATCTCCTTACAAATGTCGGTTGAATTACCCAAACAATGAAGTGCGTCTCCTTACAAATGCCGCTTGAATTACCTAAACAAAGAAATGCGTCTCCTTACAAATGTTGCTAGAAATACCCAAAAAGGAAAATGCATCTCCTTTCCAATGCCTCTTGAATTACCAAAACAAGGAAGTGCGTCTCCTTACCAATGCCGCTTAAATTACCAAAATAAGAAAGTGTATCTCCCTACCAATGCTGCTTGAATTACCCAAATAAGGAAGTGCGTCTCCTTACAAATGTTGCTTGAGTTGTCCAAACAAGGAAATGTGTCTCCTTACAAATGTTGCTTGAATTGCCCAAACAAGGAAGTGCATCTCCTTACAAATACCGCTTGAATTACCAAACAAGGAATTGCGTCTCCTTACAAATACCGCTTGAATTACCAAACAAGGAAGTGCGTCTCCTTACAAATGTTTCTTGAATTTCCTAAACAAGGAAATGCGTCTCCTTACAAATATCACTTGAATTACCCAAACAAGAAAGTGTGTCTCCTTACAAATGTGGCTTGAATTACCCAAATAAGGAAGTGTGTCTCCTAGAGATATTGGATTATGAGTTTTACCATGGTTTTGAATACCAAATATGTGTAGCAACATTGCCTCTTGCATTTGTAGAAGTGAGAATATTACGGCCTTTGATGTTTAGGCTTTGAAATCCTTGATTCGAAGGTAGCATGTGTTCATGTTTCATCAAAGAAAACTTTTAAGTTTAAAAACATGGTGGTTGGTTTGTGGCTTTGGCTTTCGAGTCAATCGCCCTTGCACCGATCACATTTAACCTTGCTTACAACCATTAGCATATGTCATTGACTTGCTACATCGTTGACCCAAACTCATATTATTAAGAGTGACTCTCAAACAAACACGGTATCTCTGCTTCGCCATGCTCATCAGATAAACCATTTGAACCTTGGTATTTCCATGAGTTCCCAAACTTATCTATTGACACAATTTTTGTATGTCTTATTTTTTCTCACAATCATGTCTTTTGCATGTGCTGACCCTTTTGTCTTACTTTGTGCAATTAAAGAAGTTGGTAGCCAGTTTTAAAATCTTTTCTCACTTGTTTTGGCATAGACTTAACTTAAAGATAAGAGAAAAATGACAATGATTTTTTGGATAACTGACTGAAGAAAATAAAATAAAAATAAAATAAAAAAAGGAAAGAAAAGACCATGAATGTCCCCATTTGAAACAAAGAAATGAAAATTTTATCTAAAAATGACAGTCAACTCTAATAATTATGCCATGCATTTTGAATTAATCTGCCTGATCTTTCCATCCACCCTTTCACAAATTGTTGTTGAGTTAATGGCCTTGAAAAATGAGTTACTTCATTAGGTCAATTGCATTTAAGACCTCATTCGGCTAGTGACACCTTGAAGGGTTTTCGCCAACAAGCCTTTCATTCTCTTTCTCTTAACTCAACATCGCCTGATGGTGCCCGTGAGGGTTTTCACCAATACGGCTCTCTCATTTTTATTTCTCTCAACTTACCATCGTCTTACGGTGCCCAAAAGGGTTTTCACCAATAAGACTCTCTCATTTGTATTTCTCTTGACTTACCATCGCCTTATGGTGCCCGTGACGGTTTTCACCGATAAGACTCTCTCATTTTTATTTCTCCCTTAATTCCTTATGCCGAGGAAGACAAGTAGTAAATGCGTCATCATATCCCTTGCATGCTTAGCCTTAACATTTTCAAAGATTGATCTGAAGGTCTTTCCTTGGTTGTACCTTGGCTTTGGAATAGGGTTAGAAAGAAAGGATGACATGAGGCTCAAACGACACTTGAAGTGGGGTAGGACTTACAACTTTTGGAATCGACTCAAACAATGAGGATTAACCCATGCCCCAGTTTCTTTGGCTCGGTGACTCTAAACTATTTATTTGGTTGGACCGAGCCCAGAGTAAGGCATCCTACGTATCTCACCCTCTAAAGAAGAGAATCAGGTCACGCGTAGTTCTGGCGGCTTGTTTTGCTTGATTCTGATTTCTTTTTTCTTTTGACTTTTTTTTTCTTTGTGATTTTTCTGAGTTTATTTTTCTTGACACTCTTTTTTCTTTTTGGACACATTTTTCTCTTCTTTTTTTTTTGAAACTTTCTGACTCTATTCTTTTGCTCGACACTTTTCTTTTGAGTTTTGCTGACTCTATCTTGATTCCAAAAGAGGGGAATGAAAGAAAATAGGACTAAAGCTCAAATGGGGTAAACAAAGGATGACACAATGTTTGGATAACAGAATAAAATTCCTTCGTCATATCAATCCTTGAAAATACTAGTAGATAGCATGCAAGTGAAAGTGAAAGATGAAGATCATTGTGACATCTCTTACAACACTAACTTTGACTGATTCTGTGCGTCACTACTTCTTCCGCAAATTCCACCTTTGTTGTACATTCCTCACATCGAATAACTCATGCTTTTGTGGAGCTGATTTTTCTGTTCCTTTTGATGTAGGACCACACATTCACTATTTGACCTAATTGAGACATGCCTTTCAATTGATGACCAAGTTATTCTTGCGATTCTCAAAATAATTGCCTTAATTTTTCAAATAAGGCTTCAACTTGTCACCAAATATCTCAACACTCTACCTATGTCCTCAGATACTCTCTTTTTCTCACATTAATCCTTTGACTCAATGCTCATGCTTAAACTGGATTTTAAGATATGGATGAAAATTCTGCTAGCATGTCATAACACTAGAATCAACATAAAATGTACTATGTAAAGAAAACAAACAAACAACATAAATTTAAAACACAAAGAAAAAAGGGACACTCCATTTAATTAAAATAAAAGAAGGATTTGAACATAACGACAAAAGAAAAAAACAAGATAGATCTCGAACTACAACCCTAAAATAATTCGGATAACAGAAAATAAAATAAAATAGGCTACCAGACCTTTTTGTAGTAGGGAGAGGGGTGACTTCTCAATTGCTCAGCCTGACATCTTAGCCACTGGTTTGCATATCAGCATGACTAGAACTTTCCTCACTGTCAATGTTCTGCACCATAATTGATTTATCTTGAATCATCTTTTCAATTTCTTTTTTCAAAGTATGACAATCTTCAATACTGTGACCCTGAACATCAGAATGATATGCATATCGTACATTAGGATCAAAACTTCTTAAATGTGGGTCAAGAGTATATCCAAGGAGAGGAGTAATTATGCCCCGCTGTACCAATCTCTGAAATAAACTGGCATATGACTCTCCAATTAGTGTAAAGCTATCCCTCAACTTCTGCCTCGTTTCATTATTTGGCTTGGACCAAAAATCTGGCCTAGAAGGGCTTTGGTATGTTTGTGGAGTTTGAGGATGACTCCGAGGAGTTGGTGCATGCTATTGTGGGTAAGAAGGGGATTGAACATATGGTTGTGCATTGTATACTGGATATGACGGCGGAGAAATGAAGTATAATGGATTTTGAGAGTGATTCTGTGGAGCTTGGGCATAAGCTTGGGTTTGAGCCTGTGGGTAACGATGGTGTGGTCCTCTTACTCGTGCCTGTTGTCCAACTACAATGGCATATGCATCTTCCTCATATTTCTTCCCTCCGACACTTCCCGAACCTTTTTGAATTGCTTGAGTAGTCGCTTTCAATGTTGCAAAACTCACAATGCGGCCGGTCTTAATTCCATCTTCTATCATCTTCCCCATTTTGAGGACCTCAATAAATGGCTTGCCTAATGCAGGTAACAAGTGTTGATAATATGTTTCATCCTGCGCTTGAATAAATACCTCCACTATCTTACTTTCTTTCATTGACGGTTTCACCTTAGCAGCTTGTTCACGCCATCTAATCGCATACTCTCTGAAAGTCTCAGTACTCTTTTTCTTCATGTTAGTTAGGGATTTCTCATCAGGAATCAAATGCACATTGTATTGGAATTGTTGCACAAATTCATTAGCTAGGTCATCCCAACTAATCCACTTGTCGATGTCTTGGTCAACAAACCATTCCGAAGTTAGGCCTGAAAGACTCTCACCAAAATATGCCATGAGTAATTCTTCCTTTCCCCAGTACCCCTTAGTTGGTTGCAATAACGTCTTAAATGTGCTACAGGATCACCATGTCCATCATACTTCTCAAACTTCGGCATTTTAAAACCAAAAGAAAGATGAACCCCTGGAAACATGCACAGATCTTTATATCAGACACTTTTGTACCCCCCAAGTGAGGTCTTTCATAGCCAGTTCCATACTTCTCAATTTTTTGGTCATTTTCTCTTGTTCTTCTATTATAACAGGCTTCTCAGTGTTAAGAGGAAATTCAGGAGGGTGAGTATAGCCATAAGGATTAGTCGACTTAAATGTGGGCTCAATAGCATGATGTTGATCAACAAAAATATTCAATACAGGCTCTCTCGCAGAGTGAGGAGGCACAACTTATGGATAAACCTCAAAAGTAGGAGCTTTGGGTGGGGGTAGTGCTGCAAAATGATGAACAGTGGGAGGAGCCGAGCATGTGGTAGCTTTGTATTGAGGAGTGAGGAAATGAATATTGAAAGTGTTTGGATAGTGTTGCCCCGGAGCAGGTTCTGTTGCATGTTGTGGTGTGTCAACAAAAATAGGAAACTGTGTATGTGACACTGGAGGCAAGCTAGAAAGATATTCCAGATTATCAGCGGGTAATGGAGGAGATGGTAACCCATTAGCCCAAGCTCGATGCATTTCTATCATTTGTTGTCTTAATTTTTGAATCTCTTCATTAGCTCCTAAATTCTCATTGCTCGAACTCCCTATCTGATCAGTGACAACAAACTCGATATCCTTGTTTGCCATAATTTTCTCTGTGACTTGGTGCAATATGGAGGACCAGCCAAACTGCCACAAACCAACCACCTTAAACTAACTGAACAAGAGATAGAAAATGCGTTAGAATTCAATACTTTTTTTTCAAAACCTTTTTTTTTCTTTTTGAAAAGGTCACCGAACCCAAGAAGGGCGCCTACGTATCTCACTCCTGAGAGAGGAGAATCAGGTGTGCGTAGTTCATGAAGTCTTGCCAAAATGGCCAATTAATTTTTTTTTCTTTCATTTTTCTTTTTCTTGAAACTTTAAAAAGAAAAGGAAATAACAAATTGTCAAAAGAGTTGGCAAATTTTTTTTTTTTTTTTTGCATTTTTCAAGTTTAAACTCCCTATACAAAATGAAACCTATGATTACCAAAGAAAAATCTTTTTGGGTTTTCGATTTTGAATTTCATAAGAAAATGAAACTTGAACCTATTAAAGGAAAAATCTTTTTTTTGTAGTTTTCTTTTAAAGATGTATATGAAACACCTATTCTAATAAAGAGTGAAGATTTTTTTTTTTTTTTAATTTTTCAAATAAAATCCCCGAACCAACAATAGGCTGCCTATGTATCTCACACTCAAGAGAGGAGAATCAGAGGTGCGTAGTTCGTCCAGATTGGACAAATAAGGATTAACTAGCAGATTGACCCTAACTAAAGAGACACGACCATAGACGGACGATGAACGACGTCAATAAAATCTTTTTGAATTTTTAATTAGATACTTCACATAAAACTGACACCAACAATTATGAATGAAAAAATCTTTTTGGTAATTTCGTTAAATGAAACGTACAAAACTTCTACCATTTTTTGAATTTTCATTTTATAAAAAGCTCCTAAAAAAATTTTTTTTTTTTGAATTTTGAATTGTAAATGCTCACTAATGAAACAAGAGAAAATTCTTTTTGATGTTTTTTTTTTTGTTTGACAAATGAGTGCAAAAGGTAAGAATTTTTTTTTCTTTTTTGAATTTTTGTTTTTTAGAAAATAAATTAAAAAGGTAAAAAAAATATTTTTGAATTTTGGGTTGCGAAGGACAAAAGCCATAAAGAACTCTAAAAATAAACAACAAAACTCTTTTTTTTTCTTTTTGACTCACTCTTTTTTTTTTTTTTTCGATTTCACAATGCCTATACACTTTACTTCTAACACATGCTTTCCCCAAAATTAGTCCGTCAAATGACCTCGTTACCCTCAAAGATGTAACATTTAGCACGTAGGGATGCTTTTAACGCGAGTCTCTTACGAAGGACCAAGTGGGTCCCGCTAGGTCTCAATATGATGAAGATAAGCATGATCTAAAGGCTGACCTACGCTGGGGTCCACTAATAAGGCTATTCGGGGGAGTGTATGGTCGATAGTGGATTGCTTTAGCTGTCCACCTACTCCATACAATCCAACGGCCCCCCTCCTAAAATAAGGGTGTCTTAACTATAGGTCATGTACACACGTGTACTAGGGACTTGTTGCAGAAAAAAAGATTTGGGTTATGCACATGATGCCAAGTATAAAACGGTAACACATAAAGTAAAAACTGTAAACAAAGAGCACGTAGGCACTCAACACTGATAAATAATAACACAAAACAACACAAACAAAATGTCTAAACACCTATAGTGCCAAACTAAGCCGATACAACTCCAAAATAAGCTCGAATTCTGAAAAATCCCCAGTGGAGTCGCCAGAGCTATCACACCCTTTTTTTTCAACTACAAAAAGATTTGTTTTTAAGGTTCGAAAGGATTTTTATTATTAAAGTGACAAAAGGTTGAAAATTTTCTTCGAAAAAGGATTATTTAGATTTTTTATTCAGAGTCGCCACTTGACATAAATCGGGTGTGCCAAGTTACCTTTGAAAATCTTTTTTCAAAATGGTTTTGACTCTAAAATTGATCCGCGAACAAAGATTCTGGTTAAGGAATTCTGTTGACCAAAGGGAAGGTGTTAGGCACCCCTCGATCCTGTGGTTCGACCACGATCGCTTGGTGGAGCGTATCGGCTAATTTGACATCACGAATGTATAAACCACACAAAAACACATAAAACAATCAACCACAAACAAAACGAATCCAAAATATAGTGTCCAGTCCAATTATACAGTCCAAAATAAAAAGGTACTGAAAAGTAAACCTACACTAATCCTAAACTGCTCTCCAATGCTTTACCCGATGCCTCGGCCCTTGATCACGAGCCTCCATTGCATACATGATACTTCGGGGCATTCCCCGATGAATAAGTGCATAAGACCTCGGGGCATTCCCCGGCTAAATGAATACATTTTTTTTCTAAATTTTATGCGTTAAAATAGAAAGAACCACTCAACAAATATTTACACATTCAACAAATATTCCAAACATTCCAACAATCCTCCAATTCTAAATTTGCCTACCCAAGCCTACTGTTTGCCTAACCACTTGAGGACTTATCACGTTCAACATCAACAATGAACAAAAATACCATAATAGTCACTTTTATCAATTTTCGATTCCCATTCCCCAAATTCATTCTCAACATGATTAAACCAATTCATCGACTATCAAATCCAACACCAACTACGTACACACAACAAAGATTCAAGCATGTTAAACAAACAAGTTATTCACACCCATAACAAACAACCAAAATTCCAAAAAAGAATAGAGAATGAGTTGAGAAATGAACCTCAATACTTTTTAATTGAAATTGCTCCTTTCGACTAGAACTGCGTCAAAATCTCAGACCCACCCTCAATGACGAACAAACCAACTCGAATAACCTTTTTTTTCTATTTTTTCATCGACCCAAATTAGAAAACCGCACAACAAAGACAAACCCGTACCAATTTTGCACCCCAGCTACTGTTTCAATAGATTTAGGCGAACTTTGCTAGAATCGGGACTGGTTGGGGCGACTTGTTTCGCCGGAGCTCCGATGAGCTCGATCGATTGTGGGCATGGTTGTTTTTAATGATTTACAAGGGTCCCGATGTTATTCCGGTGGGAATTCTCCGGAACAAATCGTGAGGTATCAATTTTGGTTAGAAACGGGGGTTAAAGAAACAACACCGGAGTCAGTTCAACGGAACAGTGAACTCCGGTGATGTTGCTCTATTTTTCTCCTCACTTTTCTCTCTCGATCTGTGTATGAATTGCTTTTCATCACTGTGTGTGTATGATGTTTGTGCGAGTATGTATGATGTGAATTGGGATGTGCGTCAATGGTGTGTGTGTGGGATGAGTGACTATGCGAGTGTTTTCTGTGAGGGAATCGTGAATGGTGAGGTGAAGCTCTGTGAATTGGAAGAAGAAGAACTTTTGTGTGTATATGGGTCTCTCCCCCTGTGAATGATCCTTCTCCGTGTATATATTGATGGTTCCCTTTTTCAGTGTTGATATGTGGGACACGTGAGTGGGGTAAGGAGGTAGGGGTATGGGGGGTGGTGAGGTGTGAGGTTTCCACTTTTAATTGGAGAGGTTGTTAGGATAGGATTAAAACAAGGTAAAATTTGTTAAGGATTTTTATTTTTGTCATTTTATGGAGGGATAATCACGTGGGTGAAAGTGTATGACAATGCGAGGTAAAAATGGATGAATTAGGTTTTTGACAGGGACAAAATTACGTGTCTACACACATTTGGAAAATGTTAACTAGAATTGTATTCATCTGAGAGAAATATCGTGCGAGTTCATCACTTTTCCATGGCAAAGATATAAAATTGAACAATCTTAATTAATTTTGAAATGGATAAAGTATATCATATTCTATATTCCTTTTTGTTAACAGGGAAACAAGTCAAACAACACGTAGATTAGATAAACCTTTTAAACTTGCTATGTCAAGACAACATCAAGGAGACGCTAGTTTCAGAAGGAAGTGAATACCGCAACAAATAGAAATTAAGTGGAACTACGCAGTTTTGCAAAATCAAATAGCCAATTCACAGCAAACAGTTTGGACTATGGGAAACATATCACCACAGAGGTTTTTGAAGTTCTTGTTTATTCCCAAAAAAAGAGCTTGCTTTAGCCAAAATAGAGCAACAACCAACCTAAACGTAAAAGGATATACAAATTAGGAAATTAAATTTCAACACCACTCGAATCTAAAACAGGGGACACCAAGGTTATTTTGGACCCGAAAATACAAGGTAGTCATGTATTACTAACTCCATATGGTATAACTTCTTGAAAACAAAATCTATATTTATTTATTCGCCAACAAATTAGGCTTAAATCCGAACCTCAATTCAATCTTTAGTGGGACAAAATTTGAAAAGAAAGAAAAGAGGAACAAGAAACTAAGAAATAAAAAAGAACACAGTAGTCCATACATATCCATAGTATTACCACCCATGATAATCTTCGAAACCGAAATTTAGGTACATCCACAAATCCAAAATATACCAACGATGACCCAAGCTTCAAAACAAAACCGCCTATCCTTAAAACATCAATCTTCTCCAAATCCTGTTAACATGTTTTGAAAACCAGACAAACTCCCATGGACATGAAACACATGAAAATTGCACTTTTATTCCCAAAATAGTTTTATGTAAACAACACCACGTTTCACCCGCAAGACAGAGGAACAACAATGAAGCACTCAATCTCAACAAAAAATCACACACATACTCAATTTCACATTCAATTGCCAATAAGTTGAACGATCAAAATTCACACAGTCATCTATCTTTAACAACGTCAGCGTCAAACTTTACCAAATTCAAACTAAACTAGACCAGCATACTCGCCGACCCAAATAAGATTAAAAAAATAGAAGTGAAACAAGAAAGGGGGTTCGCATCTTGTTCAGTGCAGCGAAACTGGGGTTTTCACGTCAAGATTCCGTCGACATCGAACTCAAATCGAAACACCAACTTTAACACCAAACTGAAAAGAAAACCAGCTATTACAATACTAGACCTTGTTAAGATCTTTGAAACAGGCTGCTTTCTCTCTTTTCTTTCATTTTTTTTTCTTGTTTCAAATTTTCACCCCTAAGTCTTTCTCCCCTCTCGATTTGTTTTTTTTTTTTTTTTTCTGTTCTCTCTTTTTTTCCACAATTTTTTTTGCTTTTTTTCAACTCTTATTTTGCTCTTTTTCCACTCTCTCCATGGAAACAAAAGACCAATATTTATAGGCACAAATCCGGACTTGAATTCTAGATTTGAAACCTCATAATAAAAAAAATGGGAAGAAGGAGGAAATTTGAATTTCTGATGAATCCCTTCGTACCTCAGCTCTTCTAGGTCATTAATGGTGGATTCAAAATGAAAAATAAATTGTTGCATCATTTTGGGACTGTTCTTTCTGTTTTCTTCAGATTCATGAGCTGGACGTTTAGAAAAAGAGGAGATTTTATGGCAAGTGTGGTAGCCGCGTCTGCCATGGCCGTAGGCTACGATGATTTAGGGTTTTCTAGTTTGAGGGATGGAGGAGATAGGTGGAGAGGAGATGGAGGAGAGGGGGGGGTCGGCCATAGTTGTAGTTTTGAGAAATATGGGATGGTGATGTAACGTTGTTTTTTGGGGAAAGGGTTAATGCATTTTCTGGTTCTTTAACTGGTGTGGGAGCTGTGCATTTAATGCACTGATCTCCTAAAATTTGACTGGTTTTGATCCGCCCGATTAAAGATCGGATGGTTTTAAAAAAAATAACACCTTAATAAAATAAATAATAAATAAAAAAATATTTATATGTATGTGTATGTAAATAGATATATGAAAAAAGTTGATTCAAAATTGATTATTTGTTATCCGTTCGGTTATTTAATCGGACGGATTAAAAAAAAATAGTAGATGAATATATATATATATATATGTATATAAGGTTGGAAACTTTGAAATTCCGGTTAACATCGTAGTGACGGGCTAGATTGAAAAAAGGTGAAATGAACATGGAAATTGTACTAAATTTTGGGCTAATTTTCAGACTTTTATTTAAAAATTTATAAAATGAGAGCTGGGTTCAGATGAAATAAAAAATGAAATTGGATTATTGCTAGTCCGAATGCTCTTTTCTGCTGAAATTAAATTTATCAATGCCCCTGATATCCTAAAAATTATTTTTTAGTTTTAACATATATAAATTACAAACATAATTCTTAAAGCGTCCAATGTAATATCTTTTTTTTTTGTGATTTAATATTAACAAACCATAGGCATATATATATGCGTGTAGAAAATAAGAATATAATATATAAAAATAAGAATATGAGAAAGTATATGTACATCTTATAAAATATATATTTTATGTAATAAGAATTTATATATACATATGGTCGCAATATCGCCCTAAAATAAAAGATTAGAAAGAATGTAAATGTGAATACCAAAAGATATATATTTTTATTCGTTAAAATATTTAATTATATTTAATAAAAATATTTTATATTATGATAGAAAATAAATTTCTCTTTTAAAAAAAATAGAAATAGAAAAAAAAATACGAATCTTATTTTTTAATTTAATTTTTGAAAATTATTTAGGGCCGAGGAGCATCGGTAAAACAATTAGAGAAAAAAGTGTGAGTCAAAATTGGGTGTTGACAGTTGTCCCTGAGTGACCGAAGATTTAGGTGAAAATCTTTGGGCACTCACGTTGACACAACCAATTTTGTCTCGGACAAAGTAAAATGTTTGGAAGATTATGGTCGGGCTCCGATTCTTGAGCTGCCTACATATCTCGGGCTTTATGAGAAATCAAGCCATTTGTAGTTTGAATTATAGCAAAATTTTCAAAATTTGCCCCAGTGTAGGATTATTGTGACACTGGGTTCCTTCGAGGATGATAACAAACTTTCATCACGAATGAAATGGATACGGGTGCAAGTCCGAAATCGGCTATTAGAAGTAGCTGGGGATGAGGAAATATTGGATAGTGATATATGCTGAGGATCTTGAGAGAAAAAGAGATAACGGTTTTTTTTCAAAAATTGCCCAGTGTCGGACTAAGACGGCACTTGGTGATGACAAAGAAAATTATAAAAATGAAAACTTGAGTTGAGTCGAGTTGAGTTTCTTCGTTGGAATCCTTGACGTATTTAGGGATGCTTGACATTCCGCTAGCTTGCCCAGTTTGCTGCTAAGAGGGTAGTTCCACGTTGTACTGCATGGCCCTGCAAAACAGGTAACAGGGTGAAAAGTACCTGTCGTTCAAAAAATTATAAATTGAAATTGTAATGTAAAGAGTAGAGTTTAGATATTCAAACTAGTATTGTCTCTGTTTTTGGAGGCCTCCGACTGGTGGGGCAATAACTGAAATATAGATAGCCTCCGTTGGCTGAAATGTAAATAACCTCCGTCGGTTGGAATGTAAATAGCCTCCGTCGGCTCAGATATAATAGCCTCTGTCGGCTGAGTAGCTTCTTGAATGTAAATAGCCTCCGTCGACTGAAATGTAAATAGCCTCCGTCGACTGAAATGTAAATAGCCTCTGACAGCGGGACATTTCCCCAAAGGTAAAATGCCTCGTATTTTTAAGGCGACCCTCAGTCTGAACGAGATGATGGTATTGCTACTGGAACTTGATGCTATTGTGATAGTAGCTTTCTTACGCGCTTGCTTGTGGGCCTCTGATTGGTAGGCTGTGCTTTGTTTGCTGAAATGCTATTCTCCGATATGGCGGATTGTTGCTTTGCTTATATACATTCTCTTATTTATGGAGGGGCGTCCCCCTTGCTGATGCACAACTCCCGATATGGCAGAGAGCCGTATTGCTCATTCGCATCCTCTGAGATGGCAGAGAATCGCCTTGCTTGCTTATGTACAGTCTTCAGAATATGGAACTCGTCTTTGTTTGCTTATATACAGTCCTTTGGAATGCGAAAGCTTGACTTTGTTTGCTTATATACAGTCCTTGCCCTGCGGAATCTCGACTTTATTGAGGTCAGACGGTACTGTCCGATTTGCAGAGTTTGCTGGGACAAGTAAATAGCCTAATCTTCCTATGAGGATCCTCTTCTCTTAGTTTCCGACCCGTGTTTTCAAAATATACCTGTGAAAGAATCTGAATAAAACTGTTAGAGCTTGTGAGGATTAGTATAACTGTATGTATAGAGAATAAAGTAAGGAAAGAATATTTGGCTCATGTCGTAGTGGTAAGCCGCATGATGCCCCTGATCCTATCCCAAAGCTTGACTTGATGTAGTTTTCCAATTACTATTTTCCCGCGCTCAAAGAAAAATTCTTATTTGGGAGAGGGTGTTGATTTGTGTCGACTTAGGGATCCTGGCTTTGTTTACAGAATTCTTCAACACTCTCTCGATTGCTCAATCACTCCCAAATCTGGAGTCTCAGTAGGTGGGAAAGTTGAAAGTATGGTGAAAAATACATATATGTATATATGTTTTTGCAAATATTACGTATATATTAAGTATATATAGTAATCCTTTATCATTTTTAGACTATGACACGTTCGAAAATCTGTTAAGCCTCCATTTGTTGATCGTGACCCATGTAGCTTTATCCTTCGGGTGGAGTTGCTCTGACTATCGATGCTATGACGATTCTAGCGGCGAGATCTCTTATATTCTGAGGCTATACTATGAGCAAAGGGGATTTTCCTTAAGGTAAGACCGAACCTTTCAGGTTGCCTACGTATCCTTAAAATAAGAATCAGGTCTATACGTAGTTCGAGGGTGGAGAATGAAGTATGAAATGCAGCGACCGAGTCTGACTCATACTGCCTACGTATCAAAGTGGAATCAGGTCATGACGTAGTTCAATTACAACGGGAAAAGTGAAGATATGTAGTGCTGTGACCGAGCCTGACTTAGGATGCCTACGTATCCTAAGAATAAGAATCAGGTCATAACGTAGTTTGATACAAAAGATAAAGTAAAATAATGCAATGAACGGGCCTGACTCAGGCTGCCTATGTATCCAAGTGGAATCAGGTCAGGCCGTAGTTCAGTACAATGAAAAGGTAAAATATGAAGGGACCAAATTCGATGTGGATTACCTACGTATCCCGCCGTGGGAAGTCAGGTCGAGCATAGTTCTAAATACATGAAAGGATGATATTTTGGGTTTTCTAAGGGTAACCAAACCCTATGTGGGCTGCCTACGTATCTCGCTGTGGGAAGTTAGGGTAATACGTAGTTCTGTTACATTAGAGAAAAATGCAAAAAGTACAAAGAAAAAAAGTAGTCCTAATGTCTTCAAATGTAGTATTTCTTGATGGCGTCTGAGTTGATCGGTTTTGTGCTTATTATGCCGTCCATTTTTGCGAGGATTACTGCTCCTCCTGAGAGTACTCGGTGAACTATGTAAGGACCTTGCTAATTTGGTGCAAATTTCCCTTTGGCTTCATCTTGGTGAGGGAATATCTTCTTCAATACCAACTGTCCTGGTGTGAATCATCGAGGCTTGACCTTCTTGTTGAATGCCTTAATAATTCTATTTTGATAGAGTTGACCATAACAGACTGCGTCTAATCTCTTTTCATCAATAAACATCAACTGCTCGATCCTGCTACAAATCCATTCGGCGTTATCTAGACCAACCTCCTGGATAATTCTTAATGAAGGTATCTCCACTTCTGCAGGTATCACTGCTTCCGACCCATAAACCAACATATAGGGAGTTTCCCCAGTAGAAGTTCTGATTGTGGTGCGCTATCCAAGTAAAGCATATGACAACT
Source organism: Capsicum pubescens (assembly GCA_030864215.1). Taxonomy (NCBI): domain Eukaryota; kingdom Viridiplantae; phylum Streptophyta; class Magnoliopsida; order Solanales; family Solanaceae; genus Capsicum; species Capsicum pubescens. The sequence goes on from CM061548.1 coordinate 339,941,464, forward strand.
TCTCATACCATTCCCTATTACCTTCCACTATCTTCCTCAAGATCCTCTTGATATTCTTGTTTGCAGCTTCAACTGCTCCATTCATTTATGGTCGATACACCGTGGAATTTCCATGAGAGATCTTAAACCTTTCGGAAATCTCTCTCATCAGGTCACTATTAAGATTGGCTCCATTATCTGTTATGATTGATTCTGGAATTCCAAACCGGTAGACTAAGTTGTTGCAAACAAAATTTGCTACCACCTTCTTGGTTACGACCTTATGTGTTGAGGCCTCAACCCACTTTGTGAAGTAATCGATAGCGAACAATATAAAACGGTGTCCATTGGACGCAGGAGGCTCTATGGGCCCAATAACATCCATGCTCCAAGCAGCAAACGGCCAAGGAGAACCCATCACATTGAGTTAGTTTGGCGAAACTCGTATAAAGTCTCCATAAACTTGACATTGGTGACACTTTTGAACGAATCGAATGCTATTCCCTATCCATGGTCATCCAAAAGTATCTAGCTCTCAAAATCTTCTTTTCAAGCATGAAATCGTTCATGTGGGGTCCACGAGTTCCTGCATGTATCTCCTCTAACAATCTTGTGGACTCCGTGGCATCGATGCATCGTAGCAATCCTAGGTCTGGAGTCCTTCTATATAGGATTTCCCTGTTGAGAAAGAGGTGATTGGTCATCCTTCTTAAAGTCCTCTTCTTCTTACCAGTAACGCCTTCTGGATATTCTCCCACTCTGAGTAACCTCTTAATGTTGTAGTACCACGGCTTTCCATCTGGCTCTTCATCTATATGGAAGCAGTAGGCTTGTTGATCGTGAATCTCCATTTTGATAGGATCGATGTAATTCTTATTTGGATGCTGAATCATTAAAGATAGTGTCGCCAAGGCATCGTCAAACTCATTTTGGATTCGAGGGACATGCTTGAATTCGATCTTTGTAAACCTTTTGCTCAATTCCTTAACACATTGCACATAAGGAAGGATTTTGACATTCTTGGTGGTCCATTCTCCTTGAACCTGATGGATCAACAAATCTGAATCTCCTATCACCAATAGCTCTTTATGTCCATGTCTACTGCCATCCTAAGCCCGAGAATGCAAGCCTCATATTCTGCCATGTTATTCGTGCAAGGAAACCTAATCTTTGCCGAGATTGGGTAATGCTGACCTATTTCTGAAACTAGGACTGCTCCAATTTCGACTCCTTTGAAGTTCGTTTCTCTATCGAAGAACATCCTCCGTCCATCATATGGATCTGAGATATCCTCTCCCGCAAATAACATCTCTTCATCAGGAAAGTAGGTATTGAGCGGCGCGTAATCTTGATCCACTGGATTTTCTGCGAGGTGACCAGCCAAAGCTTTTCCTTTGATGGATTTTTGTGTCACGTACAGAATATCAAACTCACTCAACAAGATCTGCCATTTTGCAAACTTTCCAGTAGGCATTGGCTTCTGAAATATGTACTTGAGTGGATCCATTCTTGAAATCAAGTATGTGGTATACACGGACAGGTAGTGCCTTAACTTCTAAGCAACCCAGGTCAATGCGCAACAGGTCCGCTCCAACAATGTATACCTAGCTTCATAGGTGTGAACTTCTTACTCAGGTAGTAAATGGCTTGCTCTTTCCTCCATGTATCATCATGTTGCCCTAAAACACATCCAAAGGAACTATCCATAACAGATAGATATAGCAACAATGGCTTTCCTGGTTCTGGTGGAACTAATACTGGTGGGTTAGACAAATATTCCTTGATTTTTTCAAAAGCCTCCTGACATTCTTCAGTCCATCCAATGGCGGCATCTTTCTTCAACAACTTGAATATTGGTTCACAAATTATTGTGGACTAAGCTATGAACCAACTAATGGAATTGAGTCTTCCCAAGAAGCTCATTACATCCTTTTTGGTCTTAGGAGGTGGTAAGTCTTATGTTGCTTTTATCTTGGATGGGTCCAACTCTACACCTCTCCTACTAAAATTGAACCCTAATAGCTTTTCTGCAGGAACTCCAAAGGCGTATTTAGCTGAATTCAACTTTAGTTCGTACCTTCGTAGCCTTTCAAAGAACTTTCGTAAATCATCCAAATGGACCGAACTCTTTTTTGATTTGATGACGACGTCATCCACATACACCTCAATCTCTTTGTGGATTATATCATGGAAAGAGTGGGCATGGCCCTCATGTACGTTGCGCCGACATTCTTGAGTCCAAATAGCATTACCTTGTAGCAGTATAATCCCCATGGAGTGATGAAAACTATCTTTTCTGCATCATTCTTGTTTATCAAAATTTGATGATATCCCGCAAAATAATCAACAAACGACTACAACTCATGTTTCGCGCAATTATCAATGAGAATGTGAATGTTTGGGAGATGGAAATCTTCTTTTGGACTAGCCTTGTTGAGATCTCGATAATCTACATATATTCTTATCTTCCAATCCTTCTTTGGTATGGGCATGATGTTGGACAGCTAGGTGGGATAAGTTGTGACCCTCACAACGTTGGCTTCTATCTGCTTGGTCACCTCCTCCTTGATTCTCAAACTCAAATCGGGCTTGAATTTTCTCATCTTTTTCTTCACCGATGGATATGTGGGGTTGGTCTGCATTCAAAGCGAGATGATATCAGTGCTTAAACTAGGCATGTCATCGTAAGACCAAGCAGACACATCGATGTATTGCTTGAGCAGACTTATCAATTCCTGCTTCCTTTCATCTTCCAAGTATATATTGACTCGTTTTTCCTTCAGTGTCTCCTTGTCACCTTAATTGACGACTTTAGTTTCATCGATATTAGGCTTCTTCTGACCCTCAAGTTTCTCGATCTCCTGCAGCAGGTTTTCAGGAATCATGCTTTCATCGTACTCCTCGTAATCTTGCTCATTGCTTGCATTTTGCTCAATAGATTCGTTACATATCATAATTGTGGAACGAGGATTTTTATTAACATTTGCGCTGAAAAGTATAAAAAGCGAGTAAAATAAATAGATATTTAAAATAGGAAAATAAGTTTTGAAAATAAGGACTTTTATTAATAAAAGCATTGGGCTTTGACTAGAGGCAAGTGGCAAAAGAACTTCGGCATGATTCAAGCCTCAATTGGTCATGCAAACAAAATAATAATTTTTTTTAAAAAACAACAACAGTCCCACACTACCAAGACTCTTGACGAAACTGGGGTGGGCTGATGGTCCATTTCTGCAAGGCTTCTCCAGGCTCGGCATTATGGATAGTGGGCTTCTTGAAAGCTATCTCCGATTCTTTTTCGATCACGGCCACAAATAAATTTCCTATTCTTTCTGTGATATCTTCATCATCTGTTTGTTTTGAAACCAGGATTTGGGCTGGCACAAATATCGTCATTCCAAATCCTTTACTGCAGGCTGCTCCAGAAATAGGCTCATATCCAAGCCCTGTAGTACCTTTTTGCCGCTTTAATTGGATTGGCTCGACTATACCATTAACTTTGGGTCCTAGTCCTGTCTTGGGATGGGTACCCATATTTCAACATCTCCAACGCAACCATCTTTTCAGCATTCAATATTTTTGCTTCAGCCGACATTGCCTTCTCATTGATCCTTGCAGCTTGCATGATCTCCAGAGTATGGAAAGTGGCTCCATCTAACTCCTCGGTGACTTGGACTGAATTGACAGAATAAATGGGATGACTGAGTTCTCCATGGACAGTAACTTCTGTATGACCCCATTCAAATTTCACGCACTGATGGAGAGTGGAAGGAACGACTCTTGCCATATAGACCTATAGCCTCCCCAACAACAGGTTGTAGCTAGATGACACATCCATGACCTGAAATAGGATAGAAAATTCTGTTGGTCCTATCTGTAGTGTTAAGTAAATTTCCCTGATGACACTCCTTTATGAACCATCAAAGGCTCTAACCTTGACTTGACTCTCCCTTATATCTTTTATATTCACACCCAAATCCCTGAGAGTAGAGAATGGACAGATATTGAAACCTGAACCACCATTGATCAAGACCCTGGTCACAATCTTGTCATGATATCTGACCGCAATATGGAGTGATTTGTTGTGTGTAGACCCTTCTGATAGTAACTCATCATCATGGAAAGAGACCTTATTTGCCTCTACCACTCGCCTGATTGCTGCGGCTAAAATTTCGCTAGTTGTCTTCTTTGGTATGCTAATCCGAGATAACACTTCCATCAAAGAATTTCTATGGGCTTCAGAACTCATAAGAAAAGACATGACGGATATGTGGGCCGATGTCTTCTTGAGTTGATCTTCGACTAAATAGTCCTTAGGTTGCATCTTCTTCTAAAATTCTGCAGCTTCAGCATCTGTGATATTTCTCCTCGGGGTTTGATCTTTCCCGAGAACTCCGTGATTTGGTTCCTCTGGTGCATAACACCTTCCCGACCTGGTCATCCCTTGAGCCGCAACAACGTTTATTATTTTACCCTTGGCTTCAGCTCGACAGTCCCATGGGACTGCCTTGGTGTCATAGTTGATCCTCCCAGTGGCTGATGTGGTCACTACAACTCTCGGTAGGTAGGTCTGAACAGTTATAGGCTCCCTCAACTGAACTGTGATAAATGGCTGTGCTGGGGTTGCAGTGGCGATTTCTTCTGCGTTTCATGTGGTCTCAATAGTTTCTTGCAAATCATACTCCTCCTCTAGAGTAATCATATTGACTTCCCAATTTCAATGATTTGGCAAGGGGTTATTGTTTACATTGGGAGCTGCGGCGGTGCATTTGATGATACCCTATCTTATCAGAGACTCAATTTGATTCTTCAAGCTGTAACAGTCTTCCGTGTCGTGCCCTTGGACTCCTGAGTGATAGGCACACTATTTGTTACCGTCAAAGTTTCGAGAGGTTGGATCAGGGGACTTTCCCTTAATTGGATGCAATAAATCAGCAGCCCTCAACCTTTCAAACAACTGGGCTAAAGGTTCTGCAATCGGTGTGTAGGTGCGGGTATTTATGGCTTCAAATTTGGGACGTGGTCTGGGTGCATAGGCTGGTCTAGTTTGGTGAGCTGAAGCCTGGACAGGGGCATATGGTCTTGGTGGATTTTGGTATGCTGGAGCTCAAGGTAGATTATAATGCGGTTTAGTATTATACACTGGGACGTGTGCAACAATTTGGGGGTTGTTAGGGTAATGGTGGGAAGAATTTCTAGGTCGGTAGTATGGAGTGACGGCTGAGACGTCTTTCCTTTTTTTTTGTTACCATTAATGAAACCAGTCTGCATGGCCTTACTCGCAGCTTGCAATGCAGCCATAGATTGGATCTTCCCCGACTTGATGCTTCTTCTATGAAATCTCCCATTTTGACCAATTCCGCAAACTTTTGGCCCATCTTCGACATCATCTTGTCAAAGTAAACACCCTCTTGTGCTTGGATAAAATATTTGGAGAGCTCACTTTCATCAAGTGGAGGCTGGATCCTCGCAGCCTCGGTCCTCCAATGTCATGCATATTCTTGAAATGATTTAGATGGCTTCTTCTGTATGTTAGACAATGATAACCTGTCTGGGGCAATCTCAGTGTTAAATCTGAAGCGACTCATGAAGTCCTCATCCATTTGCCACCAGTCACGCCACTTACGGGGGTCTTGTCGGGTATACCAAGTCAAAGCTTCTCCTGACAAGCTCCGAATGAATAACTTCATTCTTAACTTCTCGTTCCTTCCTACCCCAACCAACTTGTCACAATAAGCCCTCAGGTGTGCATGTGGGTCACCCTTTCTGTCAAATACATCAAACTTTGGTGGTTTGTATCCCACTGGCATGTCAATGTCCGGATGAATGCATAAGTCGTCGTAGTCTAGACTTTCAGTCCCTCTGGTGACTTGCATGTTTCTGAATGCTCTCTTTAGACTCTCAAGATGGACTGATATTGACCCTTCTTCACTTTATTGGACATCTTTTCCCAATCTTACATACCGATTAACCTCATACGGAACCTTAAGAGTCGCAGATATTATGAAAGCAGGAGCTTCGGTAGTATATGTAGGTGGCACAAGTATCTCACAAGTGACATATGCCTCGGGTATGTGTTGCATTTTTGGATGGAATGGAACAGTAAAGTTCTGGGCAGGAAATGAATAAGCAGGTGTAGTTCCGACAGTAGGTTGAAGAGATGGTGGGGTTTGAGCATGCGGTATACTTGCTTGGTTAGCAGAAGCGCCTGGAGGTAATTCAATACTTGGATCCTGCGGTTGAGTGGGAAAGCTAGCTATTGTAATCTTGGTTAGATCCCGCATTTGATGGAGTTCTTCTTTTAGGACCTCGATTTCCTGTGCCATATTGGCCATTTGATCATCATTCTGAGTATCTAATGGTTTTTGAGAACTCTCGGTGTTATCCACTGGGATAATCGCGGCCTTGTCTCTATTAGTCATTTTGTCTTTCGATCGAATGTTGTATTAGGATTCCACCAGCTTTCCAGTCGACATAAATCAACTTTTTTTTCTTTTATTTAGGGAATTAATAAACAAAAGGAAAGATAGAAAGAAAAAGAAAAAGGAAACTATATTAGTTTGGGAAATAATGAAAATGTAACAAGTAAGTGACACATATATACACCAAGTTGGCGACATCCAAATGCGTCCTAATATAGAGCCTCTTTTTTGCCAGAGGTAGGCTTACGTTTCAATCAATTTAATGATAAACGGTCTATTTAAACATATTTGGATTTGAGAATAATCACAACTTTCATTGAACAATGGTGTTTCAAAAGGTTACATTAAAACAGATCATCGACAACTTGAAAGAAAGTGAAATGATGGCCGTAAGGGCTTACAATAGGGTGGGCCATGTGGCTCTTTTTAGGGAATATAAAAGTACAATAGGAAAGGAAGTCTAAGGACAAGTGGGGCTGTCGTCATCGTCATCTCCTGGGCACAGAAAATAGTCCATGAAATCTTGATTATTTATCAGTCACTCTGGGTAGTCTGAATCATGCTCATTCCTCATAGATTGGTCACCTAGTTCCTAGTTTGTGCCTTCCCTAACTTCATCATTATCGTCTGGAGGAATCATGTCATCCACCTATCCCGGAACTACCTGTCGGTACATAGAGGTGGTAAGATACATGTGTGGTAGTATTTCCCTCGCCACCTGACACACCATGTCGTAGTCCACCAACCTAGGGATCCTTTCCCAGCTTGGTCGTGTTATTGGACCTCCTTCTACTTTCCATGCGTAATACCCTGAGGTGCACCAAGTTGTTTGTCCAATTTTTATTGAAAGTATGCTCATCCACATTTCCTACAGCTTCATAATTCCGTCCCAAGGCATTTGTTTTGCGTAAGTAATTTCCGCTGGATCCATGGGCGACCATAAAGGGATGTTTTATTCTATGCCGAATTAATGTAGAACTCTAAGTGGAGCGTATGGTTGGATTACTTCCAACCCAATCAGCTGAATAAAATAACTGGTGTACCTTCTCAACAGTGCTCTTCCTGTGATCCTAGGAAGCTTCCATTGGATGGCATCTCCTATGAGGTATGTTAGATAAGCCCGCCACTCTTCTGGTCCTAGTGGTGCCTCCCAAAATCTCAATCTATGTTCATGGTTTTGTATCATATTGGGGACGTCCTCTAAGTTGTATCAGATTGGCGACCGGTGATAGAAGTGTTCCACGTCCCAGACTTGAAGTAGCAGGTTACATCCACCAAAGACATCATTCCCTCTCGAGCAAGCAGATAAAGCTCGGAATAATTCTGCCAGTAGCATTGGCACGAACGTCAGCCTCTCAAAACTGGTGAACATGGTAAAAACCAAAGGCATCAAGTTAATGTTGGAAAAACTAGATTCCCTAGTAAGGCAAGTGCGAAAGCCATAGGGCGAACACTCTCCCACCTTGTTCTGCTACAAGCAAAGTCCTCTCGGTGATGGTCATAGCTCATTTGATATCCAAATCTTTGAAATAGGTAAACCAAGTTAACCTAACCGTATCTGATGCTCCTCAGTGCATAGTCTGCCCGTAAACCCAAATTAAGCAAAAAACCATTGCCGGTCATGGCCGACGGGACTAACGTCAGCCTCCCTTCAAGAGGCAAATCCGTGAGGCTACTAATGTCTTCCAAAGTTGGGGTGATTTCGAAGTTTGGAAATTGAAATATCGCGGTGGACGGATCCCAAAACTCAACCAATAGTTTCACGAGTGCTTCGTTGTCCTGAATAACCATGAGGAACACCAAAGAGCCTAAGTGTTCTCTGACTTCGGCCCATGCACGGCTTAAATGTTTTGCCACCAGGTTTGTAAGTTTTGGGGGACTGAAGCAATCATTTGGATGTTTAGTATGGTTTGGTTGGTATTCATCTGAAATAAAGGGTAAATGGTATGATAAGTCGTTTATCTCAAATCCATTATGCGTTTTAGTTTGGACCATCAACATCAATCATCACAAAAAATATATCGAAAGGTTTGTAATCTTTGACAAAAGGGTGGTTTTCTAATTGCGATGATGATGCCTTGGACCATCACGCCTAAGGTTTATGAGACATGACCTATTTCTAGAGTAAGATTTTTCCCTAAATGTTTGAGAGTGGGACTGAATAGCTGTGAGAAGGTGCACTAACCTAATTGCACCAACTCTGAAACTAAGGAATCCAAAGAAGGTATTGGGGAGTATAGATACACCCCACGCGTGAAGCATAGTGTGTGAATTGTGTATGGCCAAAGACTCAATAGGAAAATGCAAGTGATAAAGCAGTAACAAGTAGTGTTGTTCAAACAAATAAGGAATACAAGTTTGGATTTGGCTTGCGTCCTTTCACAGAAAGCATGATATAAAAACAGGTAAGCAAATAGCATAATAAAGTATGAAAAATTCAAAACTAAGCATGTTAAGGCTAAACCTAAGTTCAGGATCCCCAACAGAGTCGCCATTCTGTCGAGCCCTATTACGAACTGGTCAAAACAACACACGACGTATGGTGGCATTTAATGACTATTGGGTTTTGAAAATTATTTTTTAGAGTCGCCACCTAACTTTTTAGGAAAATTAGGAAAAACCATTTGCTATTGTAAAAACTCTGTTTTAGTCTGTCGAAAACGTTTTGAGATTCTGAGTAAGGATTTTGGTTACTCGAGGGAAAGGTGTTAGCCACCCCTCAGAGCCTATCCGAAGATAGTCCTTATGGTTAGTTTAGGAAAAATTATTGCTTTATTTATTTGCGAAAATTGTGAAAAGAAAAACTTTCATCATTATTTTCTACTTGCTATTTTATATAAAAGAGAGAAAACTTAAGGTATAACAAACATGATGCTACCGCGTACAAGGAAATAATGCAATCATCGCATGAATATTTTAAGATATGAAAATAGCTTTTTATTTTTTTATGATTTTGCTAAGATGAAGGGAAAATTTTATTATCTTTATATGTACAAAATTGAGCGGGTAAATAAAATTTACAAAAATATTTTAAAGCGTGAAATAATTTGAGACAAAATGTGAATATGAATATACTTGAAAGTACGAAAAAAGATGTGAAATTTTACTTAATTTGTGAAACTTAAAGAGATTTAGATTAGAAATAAGCGAAAAGAAAAATGTGATAATATAATCCATAAGCATAAAGAAAATGATAATAATAATAGTAATAATAATGGTAATAACAGTAGTATTAATAATGATGATAACAATAATAATAATAATAATTGAAATAATTACAAATATTATGGTGTAAATAATGACGGTAATAATAGATATGATGTAAAGTAGTAGTTGTGAAAATAATACGATGTACCTTGTACATGGTAGCGAAAGGATGTATATACCTCGTGTTTCCTAATCTCTTGAGAATCTGAAAACCCGAACGAATGTAAAAAAATATATAAAAAATATAGCTTGAACATTAGAGTTATATACTAAGAAAGTCAAAGTTGATGAACAAACTCTTTTGGAAAAATCTGAAATTTTGATAACTTTCTCGAGTAAGTTAAAACTGAAATTTCATTTATTTATCTTTTGTTATATTTTAAAGAAAAATGTGAAGGTTGCTAATCTTATTTAAGATATTGGTAATGAGTTTTTTTTTTCAAAAAGTTAATCGATTTATATATATATATATATATATATATATATATATATATATATATATTTGATAATAACCCCGTGTTATTTACGAAAGTCGGAATGTTAAAACTACTTCTAAAGGATCAACAAATAACAAGATAACATAAATTTAATAACTAAGTAAAGTTATCTAAAAATAAATTCAATAACAAGAGTTAGTATCATTCTAAAACTCAACATGACAAGTATAAATCAAATTCAGAGAAGATAAGAGATACTAGACTCCATTTAGGAGTTTGGGCTTCTAATTTGCGCGACTCCGAAAGCTCTGCGATCCTAGTAGCATTTGACCCGATACTTGGGTCAGAAAATGAGTTTCGTTATGAAACTCCCAACTCCCGAGATCACATGTAACACAAAAAAAGGGTAAAAGATTAGTATGTCGACAAAGAAATGATACATGCGAGTGCGCAAAGCAATAAAAATATATAAAAGGATGGATATTCCAAATAAGTAAGCATACTTCTTCCTATAAATATTTTACCAGGGGAATATTTAAGAACATAGCCTAACATGAAATATTATTAATTAAAGCATGCATCAGGGAACAAAGAAATATTTTAACATGACTAGAACTTTAGCAACTAGTAATTTGTCCATATCTATGAATGCTAAGTTTAGTGCTATAATGCCTACTTCAACGTGTGAAGATAAACTTGGGTTTCCCCAATTCAAATCTGGACAATGTCCTTAAAAAAAAAACAAAAACTCGCCCATTTTTTATCAACCTTAAGGTGGCAGGTATTAAAATTATTTTGGATCCAACCGAATATAGTATGTGCATTCACGTTCAAACACTACTTTAAGAAGGGTTAGCTAGCTGATGCATTTCATACCTAAATGCATGTGCACATTTGGAAAATGTTAACTAGAATTGTGTTCATCTAAACACATATCGTTCTAGTTCATCATGTTTCCATGGCAAAGATATAAAATTGAACAATCTTAATTAATTTTGAAATGGATAAAGTATATCATATTCTATATTCCTTTTTGTTAACAGGGAAACAAGTCAAACAACACGTAGATTAGATAAACCTTTTAAACTTGCTATGTCAAGACAACATCAAGGAGACGCTAGTTTCAGAAGGAAGTGAATACCGCAACAAATAGAAATTAAGTGGAACTACGCAGTTTTGCAAAATCAAATAGCCAATTCACAGCAAACAGTTTGGACTATGGGAAACATATCACCACAGAGGTTTTTGAAGTTCTTGTTTATTCCCAAAAAAAGAGCTTGCTTTAGCCAAAATAGAGCAACAACCAACCTAAACGTAAAAGGATATACAAATTAGGAAATTAAATTTCAACACCACTCGAATCTAAAACAGGGGACACCAAGGTTATTTTGGACCCGAAAATACAAGGTAGTCATGTATTACTAACTCCATATGGTATAACTTCTTGAAAACAAAATCTATATTTATTTATTCGCCAACAAATTAGGCTTAAATCCGAACCTCAATTCAATCTTTAGTGGGACAAAATTTGAAAAGAAAGAAAAGAGGAACAAGAAACTAAGAAATAAAAAAGAACACAGTAGTCCATACATATCCATAGTATTACCACCCATGATAATCTTCGAAACCGAAATTTAGGTACATCCACAAATCCAAAATATACCAACGATGACCCAAGCTTCAAAACAAAACCGCCTATCCTTAAAACATCAATCTTCTCCAAATCCTGTTAACATGTTTTGAAAACCAGACAAACTCCCATGGACATGAAACACATGAAAATTGCACTTTTATTCCCAAAATAGTTTTATGTAAACAACACCACGTTTCACCCGCAAGACAGAGGAACAACAATGAAGCACTCAATCTCAACAAAAAATCACACACATACTCAATTTCACATTCAATTGCCAATAAGTTGAACGATCAAAATTCACACAGTCATCTATCTTTAACAACGTCAGCGTCAAACTTTACCAAATTCAAACTAAACTAGACCAGCATACTCGCCGACCCAAATAAGATTAAAAAAATAGAAGTGAAACAAGAAAGGGGGTTCGCATCTTGTTCAGTGCAGCGAAACTGGGGTTTTCACGTCAAGATTCCGTCGACATCGAACTCAAATCGAAACACCAACTTTAACACCAAACTGAAAAGAAAACCAGCTATTACAATACTAGACCTTGTTAAGATCTTTGAAACAGGCTGCTTTCTCTCTTTTCTTTCATTTTTTTTTCTTGTTTCAAATTTTCACCCCTAAGTCTTTCTCCCCTCTCGATTTGTTTTTTTTTTTTTTTTTTTTCTGTTCTCTCTTTTTTTCCACAATTTTTTTTGCTTTTTTTCAACTCTTATTTTGCTCTTTTTCCACTCTCTCCATGGAAACAAAAGACCAATATTTATAGGCACAAATCCGGACTTGAATTCTAGATTTGAAACCTCATAATAAAAAAAATGGGAAGAAGGAGGAAATTTGAATTTCTGATGAATCCCTTCGTACCTCAGCTCTTCTAGGTCATTAATGGTGGATTCAAAATGAAAAATAAATTGTTGCATCATTTTGGGACTATTCTTTCTATTTTCTTCAGATTCACGAGCTGGACGTTTAGAAAAAAGAGAGATTTTCTGGCAAGTGTGGCAGACGCGTCTGCCATGGCTGCAGGCTACGATGATTTGGGGTTTTCTGGTTTGAGGGATGGAGGAGATAGGTGGAAAGGAGAGGGAGGAGAGAGGGGTCGGTCATAGTTGTAGTTTTGAGAAATATGGGATGGTGATGTAACGTTGTTTTTTTGGGAAAAGGGTTAACGCATTTTCTGGTTCTTTAACAGGTGTGGGAGTTGTGCATTTAATGCACTGATCTCCTAAAATTTGACTGGTTTTGATCCTTCCGATTAAAGATCGAACGGTTTTAAAAAAAATAACACCTTAAAAAAAATAATAAATAAAAAAATATCTATATGTATGTCTATGTAAATAGATATATGACAAAAGTTGATTCAAAATTGATTATTTTTTATCCGTTCGGTTATTTAATCGAACGGATTAAAAAAAATAGTAGATGAATATATATATATGTATGTATATAAGGTTGGAAACTTTGAAATTTGGGTTAAAATCGTAGTGACGGGCTAGATTTAAAAAAGGTGAAATGAACATGAAAATTGTACTATATTTTGGGCTAATTTTTGGACTTTTGTTTGAAAATTTATAAAATGAGAGCTGGACTCGGATGAAATAAAAATGAAATTGGATTATTGCTAGTCTGAATGCTTTTTTTCTGCTGAAATTAAATTTATCAATGCTCCCTGATATCCTAAAAATTATTTTTTAGTTTTAACATATATAAATTACAAACATAATTCTTAAAGCGTCCAATTTAATATCTCTTTTTTTTTGCGATTTAATATTAACAAACTATAGGCATATATATGTGCGTGTAGAAAAGTAAGACTATAATATATAAAAACAAGAATATGACAAAGTATATGTACATCTTATAAAATATATATTTTATGTAATAAGAATATATATATACATATGGTCGCAATATCGCCCTAAAATAAAAGATTAGAAAGAATGTAAATGTGAATATCAAAAGATATATATTTTTATTTGTTAAAATATTTAATTATATTTAATAAAAATATTTTATATTATGATAGAAAATAAAATTCTCTTTAAAAAAATGTAGAAATAGAAACAAAAATACGAATCTTATTTTTTAATTTAATTTTTGAAAATTATTTAGGGCCGAGGAGCATCGGTAAAACAACTAAAGGAAAAAGTGTGAGTCAAAATTAGGTGTCAACAATCACAACCAATCACAATGAGTATTTTCACAATCAACCACATGATATATTTCCACGACCAACCACAATGATACATTTTAATAACCAACCACAATGATACATTTTCACAATCACGTGGGCCAATATCCACTCATGATTTTCATTTCATCCATGAATTTCCACATGTCTCATATACCAACAAGTATGAATATATCACTATACCAATGGTTCTACATTAGACATTTCAACAACACAATATAATTATTCACATGTATTCAAGGCTAGCAACATCACATAGGACCCCACACAGTCACATACATCACATAATATCTCAATATCGACAATTACATCACATATAGGGCCCCACACAAGCAAAACACTTAGATAGTCATTTTTCATGATTAGTTCCCATCCGTAACATGTATTTTCTACCATCATTTACTACCAGTCCAGTTTGAAAGAGTTAAGTCATAACCTACCTCAAAAGCCGAAATCAATCCGCTACACTTCGAACCCACAACCTTAATTTTCACGAACAATCTCGAACTCCACTAAAAACATCAAATATGAAATCTACGCATCAAAACAAAACCAATGACACCCATATTGACTACTTTTGATTTGGGGTCAAAATGGACCCCCAGAACGGATTTTCAAAAAAGAAGGGCAAAAATTGAAACTTTACTTCAAAGAAATGTTTTTCATATTTTTAGCAATCTACAGCTAAAAAATCAAATTAAATTGAGTAAAAAACGAGGTTCAGATTGAAGAAAAAAATTATTTTTAAGCTTTATCGGGTAAAATCTTTGAAATCCGGATTAAAAACAAGAATCGAAGTTGCTTTGAAGATTAAATTGATGAAAAACTAGTAATTATAAGATAAAAAATATTATTCAAGTGAAAAGAAGTGAAATTGGGGTTTAAAATTAAGCCTTAAAATTTTTGGGGGTTTGAGAAATTATTCAAGAAATTACTAAGAATAGAGTGAATTTTACCTTAAATCTATAATAAATCCAAGAAATAGGTGTTAATCTAACTTTTCAGACTCCCACAAACTTCACTTTTAAGCTCACACATCATTTTAGGGTTTAACTTCCAAGAGGTAAGATGAAAAATGAGCAAAATATGCCAAACAAGAAAAAAACTGCTATTTATAGCAGAAAAACTGCACTATTGCAGATTTTTTAAGTCCAAACGGACTTCGATGAGTTGCGCGGGATTCGTTCGGAGTCTGATATATGTAAACGAACTATGCAACCACACTAAATTCGATGTTTCGAACGAGATGGCGATAGCAATTTTTTTTTTAAAAAATATCATTTTCACAAAGTTGACTTCTGAAACACGAAATCACAATTTTCCAAATTGAGGGTCGAAATAAGATTTAAAAGTCGTAAAATCACATCAAACATCTTACCACCCTAAAATTGACATTTCAGATCTGCTGGCGAAATCGAACTTTCCATTCGAGGTCGTTTCGATCAAATGTGGGTCCCACACCTATATTTTTAATTTTTCGATCAATAGGTCAAAATGAGCTCGGGTGTACCGAGACCCGAATCAAAGGTCTACCTAGCCTAAAATCAATATTTCAGAGCTGCTGGCGCAGTCTGTTCGTCTATCTATCGCACAGTTCAAAAGATATCCTCATAAGTCTAAAATAAGGTTCTCGAAGCCATCAAAAAATACAATATCACATAAATGGTATCAAAATGCATCGAAAACCATGTCAATCACTCCCACGCCCCAGAAATACCATCATACAACTGTGGAGAGGGGTGAAATAATCAAATCACACAAAATCACAAATTTTACATATTTCATCAAATTTTTAGATCGTTACATAAATTCTATATAAATCAATGGAACTCAAACCCAACTTTTAATCATCATGATGCATTAAAACTCAAATCAATATTTTACCTTTTTAATGTGATGAAACTTGAATTCAACATCTCACCCTCAGACTTTACGCAAGACATAATAGGCCAAAAAGCACCTCCAAAAGTTAAAAAAAATTCCACCTACTCCCAAGAGATAAATATGTTTTCACTAAAATAACTTCTAATTAAATTGTACCGATTTAGAGCCTGTTTGGATAGATTAAAAAATAGCTTTTTAGCTTCTGTGCTTAAAAGAAGAAAATAAGTGCTTATAAATTAAGCAGATAAGTGTTTGAATATAAGCATTGAAATTGAAAAAGTGTTGTTGATGTGTTTAATAAACAAGTGTTGTTAAACACTTTTTTGTTGTCAAAATGACTTAAATGTCATTAAAGCTGTTATAACACCATAAATAAGTTGAATTATATATAATTTTTAATTCTAATAATCCAAAAATAAAGGAGAAAGATGAAGAGGAAACTGAAAGAAAGAGACAGAGAGAAGCGACAAAGAGAAAAAGAAAGAAAAAAATAATAAATTTAAGGGCTATAAATTCGAGGTATTGTTAGAATTGAAGGAAAATATAAGGAATAAAAAGGTAAATGTCTTAGTCTAACTTAAAAGAATTTAATTTAAAAAGTAAAAATAGGGAGTACCTAACTTTTCACCTTTTTTTTCTTAAAAAAAATAATTTTTTAGCTTTTTAAAGTACTTTTTATTTTACCAAACACCTAAAAAGATTAAAAGAAAATTAAAGGCTAATTTGATCAGATTTTAATTCTATCCAACGAGCTCATAATATGATTTTTTTAGTCATTTCAAAATCTTCTTATTTAAATAAGATAAATTTACTATTTTGTTAATATTATATTTATTTTTAAAATAACTACATAAATTTTAGCTATCAAATTTAAATTTTTTAAAATACATTCATAAAATTATTTTAATGAAATACATAATTTTTTTAAGAGACACGTTAACTGTACATGGGAGATAGACAATCTGCAAAAACAACCACGTGGCTATTGAAAACTCAAAAGCCCTAGGGCGACGAGCTCCGAGTCAGAGGTCTCTCACACATCACTTTTATTGCTTTTTTTAAAACAAGATTGTCTTAGAACTTTGAATTATTTACCAAAACAAACAAGTGTAGGTAGTCATGCAACAAGAGCTCGAAATATCTCATCTTAAGATTACATTTGAATCAAAATTTATATCAAATTTGATAGATTACATAAGTTTATTTGAATTTGAATTATTTTATTTTATCTCTCATATAAAATAAATTAGTTTAGAGATTATAATCTTAAAATTATAATATCAAATAATTTAATATGTCTATTAAACAATCCTTAAATGAACAAACAATGGGCAAAACGCAACATGAAAAGGTGATAAGTTATGCATGATGATTTAAGCAAAATAATGACCTCCTGCCAACTAGAAATAAAGTAGATGGAGCACGCAGGGTCCCTCATTTCATGTGAAAAAATATTTTGTCAAAACAATTAGGAGTAATTTTTTTCAGCTAATTTTTTTTTTCTTTTAAGATTAAATTTTATTCCAACTAAATAAGTATTTGTGTATCCGCTAGTTCTTATGTCCTCTGAAACTAGTCCTCAATATGCATACTAACATTACAATGCTAACAGTGCAACTTAAACAGGATAACTATTTAAGTTTTGCTAGTCTTGCTGCCATTCTTTTTGATGAAGTCTTCGAATATGTAGTTGTACGTACATCATCAATCTCCTTCAACCTGCTCGAGCTCTCTTGCGGTATTTCTTTCTCTTAATTGTTTTTCTCTATTGATACAGATTTAAGAATTAATTGATCTCATTAATATTGAAGGGGTTACAGCTGTATATATAGAGAACTGAAGAATAACTAATTACAGAATAACCCAGATGTATTTAATAATTATATATGTAGTCTATTATCCCCCCGCAAGCTGATCAGCGGTAACGAGGGGCAGCTTGGAGCAGAGAGACTGAAAAGGCTGTAACGGAAGAGGCTTGGTGAGAATATCAGCAAGCTGGTCAGTAGATGGGACATAGTGCGTGGCCATTGCTCCTGCAAGTACCTCATCGCGAACAAAGTGACAGTCAGACCCAACATGCTTCATACGATCGTGAAGGACTGGATTTTTGGTAACACAAATAGTGGACTGATTGTCACAATAAATCTGTGGTTTCGTCGGGGGAATGCCAAGTGCATCCGTAAGGTATCGTAACCACATGGCTTCAGCAACACCCGCAGCCATGGCACGATATTCTGCTTCTGTGGAGGAACGGGACACTCGCGTTTGCTTCTTGGTGCACCAGGAAATCAGATTCGGTCCCATCATAACAATATATCCAGTAGTGGACTTTCGATCATCTTTGTCGTTAGCCCAATCCGAATCAGAAAAAACAGATATATCAAACGAGCCCTTTTGAAATAAAATTCCACAGTAAAGAGTACCTTGAAGATAGCGCAAAATGCGTTTCAAGGCCTGAAAGTGTTGTTCTGTGGGAGCATGCATTGATTGGGAGACTCGATTGACTGCATATTGGATGTCCGGACGAGTAACAGCAAGATAATGAAGTCCACCGACGAGGCTCCGATATAGTGTAGGATCGGCAAAGGGAGTATTCGGCCCTGGGGATTGGCGGACTGCCATGGGAGTGACCGCGGGTTTGCAGTCTGTCATTCCAGCCCGATTTAGAAGTTCAAGGGTATATTTTGTCTGATGCATCAATATGGTTCCCGATTTGCGGATGAGTTCGAGGCCAAGAAAGAACTCCAGAGGACCGAGGTCCTTAAGTTTGAAGTCACGATGCATAGCTTCAGTAATTTCAGTGATGAGTGATGACGAGCTGCCTGTAATAACAATATCATCCACATAGATAAGAATGATGACTGTCCCTCGAGAACAGTGAAGGGTGAAGAGGCTGTTGTCATGATGGTAGGTGCGAAAACCAAGACCCTGCAGAAAAGTAGAGAGACGTGTGTACCAGGCACGAGGGGCCTGTTTCAGGCCATACAGTGATTTGCGAAGCTTGCAAACATAGTGAGGACGGTTGGGATTAACATATCCCGGTGGCTGAACCATATAGATTTCTTCCTCAAGATGACCATGAAGAAAGGCATTGCTGACGTCTAGCTGATGAAGCGGCCAATCATAGTGAAGAGCAAGAGACAAGACCAGACGAATAGTCTGTTGCTTAACAACAGGGCTGAAGGTCTCCTTATAATCCACACCATACTCCTGATGATACCCTTTTGCAACCAGACGTGCTTTATAGCGAGAAAGAGATCCATCTGAATTTCGTTTGATGCGAAACACCCATTTGCACCCAATAGACTTTCGGTTACTAGGCAGAGGTACCAAATCCCATGTACGTTGTTCATTCAGAGCCTGAAATTCCTCATCCATAGCTTGGCACCAGAAACTATTTTTGGAGGCTTGGTTGTAGGTAGTAGGCTCAGTTGTGGGATGTGCATCAAAGGGTATTTGAGTGTGGTAGGCTTTGGGTTTGAAGGTACCGGCCTTGGCTCGGGTTGTCATAAGATGAGTGTTGAGTGGAGGGTGATTAGGAAGGGGTGGTGGAGTTGTATGATGCGTGAGCGGGGGTTGGGTGGGGCTGCCGTGGGAGCTGGGATGTGCAACGGTGGATGGGGTGGCTGTATGTGTGTTAGGAGTATGATGTAGGGAAGTGGTGGGTTGTGTGGCAGTCGGCTGGGTGTTCGGGTGGGAGGTTTGGGGTTTCGGGTGGGTAGTGGTGTAGTGGGGTACCGAGTTAGGTGCCGAGTGAGCCGGAGCATGAGCGTGAGAAAAGGACGGAAATAATGGCACAACGCCAAGTGGATTGGGGGAGTATGGAGTAGAGGAAAGACTTGTGTAAGGAAATTGTTCCTCCACAAAACGAACATGACGGGAAACATATGTTTTCTGAGATACAGGATCGAAACATTTGTAACCTTTGATAGTGGGATGATAGCCTAGAAAGACACAAGGGGTTGACCGAGGTTGAAGTTTATGTTGAGTGTGCGGACGCAACCAGGGATAAACTAGACACCCAAACGGGCGGAGATGGATATAGTCGGGTGGATGATTGTAGAGACGGGCATATGGAGTGGAGTTGGAGAGAGTGTGAGTGGGCATGCGATTTATGAGGTAGTTGGCAGTAGCAAGGGCATCAACCCAAAAGGAAACAGGTAAGGTGGAATCATGGAGGAGCGCAACAACTGTTTCTATTAGGTGACGGTGTTTGCGCTCAGCAACGCCATTTTGTTCAGGGGTATATGGACATGAAGTGTGATGAAGAGCCCCTAGATTTTGAAGAAAAACACCAAATGCATTGTTGACAAATTCTTTGCCATTGTCACTTCGAAAAATTTTGATTTTGGCATTAAATTGATTTTGAACCATTCGGTCAAAGTTTACAAAAATAGTATAAGCTTCGGATTTAAATTTCAGAGGATAAAGCCAAGTGAATTTACTGTAATCATCAACAAAACAGATATAATAACGAAAACCTTGAACAGAAGGAACTGAGGTTGGACCCCAAACATCAGAATGAATTAATTGAAATGGCGCAGTGGCCTTGTGTTCAGACAGTGAAAAAGGTAAACGACAAGATTTAGACACTGAACAGGACTCGCAATGTAATTTTTCTGAAAAATTAAAACCTAAGGAAGATAAAATGGATTTGGTGATGGCGGATGATGGGTGCCCAAGCCGGCGATGCCAGGTTGACGAGAGAATGGCTTGACTCACAACAGACGGAGACCTGGATGGAAGAGTGTATAGCCCATGCTCACAGCGGCCCGTGTACCGCACCCGGTTTGTGGTATTGTCCACTATCTGGAAATTGGTGTCATTAAAAATGAGGGTGCAGTTATTTTCTTTAGTAAAGCGATAAACAGATAAAAGATTGGATGTGAGGGAAGGGACGTGGTGAAGGGTTGAGAGATGAAATTTACCATTTGGGGTATAGACATACCCAGAGCCGGTGTTTGTGATGGGAAGGGATTGACCATTGCCTACTGTAATAGTTTCTGAGCCATGATACGGATGAGGATCTTGAAGTTGTGAATAATCCGACGTCACATGGGTGTTAGCACCTATGTCTAGATACCAATCGCCAGATTGAGCGTTTGTGGACGCATGCATCGCCCTTGATCCTCCGGACTGGCTATTTACATTTTGCGAGTCATCATAACGATACCAGCAATTAGCCGCAGAATGGCCCCGTTTAGCACAAATTTGGCACGTCGGAAGATCTCGTGTGGGCATCCGCTGGTTTCCTCGTCCCTGTCCGCGGCCTGACTGGAAGCCGTCCCTCGGTGGAGGCCCGCCTCTGCCTTGCTGCCCGGTGTTTCGACGGTCACCGCCGCCGCTGCCTCGCCCTTGGTTACGACGATCGTCACCGCGACCCCTGGCCGAGCCTCCGCTGCCAGCCGAGTAAAGAGCCGTGACGCCAGGGGTGGAACTGGCTTCTCCGAGCAGTAATTGGTGTTCCATGTCTAGATTCAATTCTTCTGCATTAAGCCATCCAGACAGTTGATTCAGAGTGATTTCGACAGGCGAGAGGCGAATATGCTGTTTGAGAGAGGAATAGCCAGCCGGAAGACCACGTATCACGGCATTCACCACGTCTCGTTCAGGAATAATCTCGTTCACAGCATCTAGGTCAGACAGAATAGAGGCCACATCATCAAGGTATTGAGTCATCGTCTTCGTTCCCTTCCGAAGAGTATGCAATTTGTCACGCAACTGAAAAATATGAGCCGTGGACACAGAGTTGTACCTTGTGGCTAGTGCGTCCCAAAGTGAAGCCGATGTGAGAAAACCCCGGGCGTGTTTGTGCACAGAGGGGCTAATAACTGCGAGAAGACAGGCTCGGATCTGAGTGTCTACGCTCATCCACGGAAGGTAGTCGGGATTTGGGAGCTTGACGCCGTCCTTCTCGGCTGTCTCGGGCTGCGGCTTCTCCGCACCGTCAATCCATCCGAGCAGCAAGTTGGCTGCGAGGGCGGTGCGGACGTTAAGTGCCCAGGCCGGGTAGTTGTTGTCAGATAATTTTTCGGGGATGAGATTGTGGAGATGCCTGAGCAGTAATTTTACTCCAGACGGTAATTTTGACAGAGGATCAATAACCTTGTCCATGGCGCCGACCTACGGCGGAGGAGGGAGGCCGTGCGGCGTGGTGTAGACGGTGGCGGCGGCGCACACACGTCGGAAAAGAGGAGAGATTAGGGTTTGGGCGGAAGAAGAAACCCTAGCTCTGATACCAAGATACAGATTTAAGAATTAATTGATCTCATTAATATTGAAGGGGTTACAGCTGTATATATAGAGAACTGAAGAATAACTAATTACAGAATAACCCAGATGTATTTAATAATTATATATGTAGTCTATTATCTATCCATACATAGTAAATTGTTGTTGAGTATAGAAACTTTATAATATCTATAATTCTTCACTTGAGTTTCCATCCATTGACCCTCTAATTCCTATGCTGCTATATTTGCCTTCTTGTAGCTTTCCACTTTAATAATGACCTCCGTACATGCTGATAGTAACACTAAGGGGTCGATTGGTAGAGTGTATTAAAAAGAATAATATCTGTATTAGTTTTGTGTATTGTTAATATCTTGTTTGGTACTTTTTTCGTCTCATTTTATGTAGCATCATTTCCTTTTTGATCCGTTCCAAAAAAAATGTCATCTTTCCTTATTTGACAATTATTTAATGACATCATTCCCATTTTATCTTTACTGGGTCCTACTTAATAAGAAAAAAGACAACTAAAAAGTAAACATTAAAGTGACTTTAAAAGGAATAATTTTGTAAACTTTAAAAAGTCATGATTTATTTCTTAAACTCCGTATCCGACCAAATAGCGACACATAAAATGGAACAAGGGAGTATATTTTTTTAGCCTATATGCATAACTAATGCTTGCATTAGTTATACACGCTATTGTGTATTGACGTGTGTATTATTAATAACTCAAAATTCATGGTATTAGTACGTAATGCAATGAATTTTAATGCATGCATTAATATGATTAAAGAAACAATTATCCCTCAATTTTTTTTTCACATCCTTTCCACCATATCTATGAAAGTATTTTTGTAAAATAATATTTATTAGAAATTATGCAATTTATGTTATTTTTAAAGAAAACGGGTCAAATTTAACCCTCTACTTTGAAAAAATGGTTAAATATAGCTTTCGTCATACTTTGGGGCGAAATTTACCCTCATTGTCATACTATGAGGCCAAATTTACCCTCTACTTTGAAAAATTGACTAAATATATTCTTCGTCATACTTTCAGGCTAAATTTACCCTTGATGTCATACTTGGGGGTCAAATTTACCCTCGTTATTAAGAAACTTTTCACATATACCCTCCTTTAATTGAAAAGCCCAAATCAATGTTGAATACTTTTTTAAAAATAAAACCCACGCTAATCTAACCCGAATCATAAAAAAGGCACAAACAAATCTACCCCTCACCCAAGTTGTGTGGATAAAAGTTTTCTAACGAGATTAAGCCACTAAATATTTATCAGTGCATAGCTCATGAAAAATGGATCTACATCAGAGAATACACAAAAAAATATAACCATCCCTCGTTCATGGATCTGCATCAGTGTAGATCTCATGAAAAATGACACTTAGCGATCAAATACAACAGATTAGGTCCACCAAATATTTCTCTGAATGATTGAGTTAAGAGGTCTCCTGTGTGCCAATCGTGATATCTTTTCATTTTAATGTCTTTATATGTAATTTGGATTTGCACAACTTTTTCATCAAGTCGTTTGCTCAAAAAATGTCACGACCCAAAAATCAGGGGCCACGATGACACTTGTCGCGGCAAGCCTTGACAAGTAAGCCTATCACCCAAACTGCTAAGAAATGAAAGAGATAATACCCAAATCCAAGATAAGGCATCCAGAGTGAAACCAAACCACACAATATACTAATAGCAAAAATACATAACCAAAAATGTCATAAGAATATCCCAAGACCTGGTGTCACAGTATAAGAGCTAGGTAGTACAACTCGAGGTTGAAAATACATAAGATATCCAAATAGGAACAAAACTCTGTCTCTGAATACAAGTAAGACATAGTGTAGATAAAAAAGGGTAGAAGTCAACTCTGGATGCATAGATCAATCGCTACCTCGAATGGGCTCCAAGTATCGCCTGAATCAACTATTGTGAGGCACACTTATACCTGGATCTATATCGAAAAGGAACAGTAGGGGTGAGTACGGTCCACTTCTACTCAGTAGGTATCATAGGTCGACTTAGTAAAGTTGAAAATAAAGCATATAAATATAAACTATGGGCAAGTCACCTGCAATCAGAAAATATCCCAAACGATAGTCCACACCATCCCCACTAACAATTCTAATATACACATATATAATAATTACAAGTAGAGAAAAGAACAACGAACATACATGTACATCAACTACAAGTATAGAGAGATAGAACAAATGGGCAAATATCAAGTCAAAGGAAGAAATACAGTCATAGCATAAGCACAATATATGAAGTGCAATGAAGATGATAATGGTGATGATGATGATGCACGATGTCATCGCACCACCTCCATATACACCTACCAAGCTCTGCTCCCATGTAGGATCCAGGGGAGTTCGTCAACCCACACCCACCAAGATCCGCTCCCAAGTAGGATCCATATGGGGTTTGTCAACCCATATACAATCAGTATCCATATCTCCTCTATGACATGTACATCAGTAGAGGGTTTTAAAGATATCACATTCTCTGTCAGAAAAAGCCAGTATATCCAGTATTTTTATGGTGGTACCAATGTTTCATAAATTAATATGATATGAGGATGTAATGTTCACAGCCAACCAACATGAGAATATCCTATATACCAACCAATTGATCCAAATATCTACTCAAATCAACCAACCATCCATGAACCGATATAATCCAAAAAATCATCAAGTAAAACATGTAAGATAATGTCATAGGTACCATATAAATCCCAAAATTTAAAATTTTTCCCACCAAAAGAGTAAAACCAAACATACATATATCAATACCAGGCTACAACATCATATAAGACCCCACACGGTCACACTTAGCAAATAATGTCTCAAAACCATCAATACTATCCACATAGGTTCCCACACGGGGACATAAATCACCTAACACATTTTTTATGATCAACAACCCTAACACCCAAATCATGCTTTTATATCATTATTAACTACCCAACCCATTCTGAAGAAAGTTAAGCCATAACCTACCTCAAATGCAAAAAAACTAGTCCCAAAAGCCTCCAATTTGGATCTTTCCCCTCACCAACGGACTCTGAAGCAACTAAAAATACAAATATAGAATCTACGCGTCAAAAGAAAGCCAGAGACAACCATATTGCCCATTTTTGAATTAGGATCAAAATGGACCCTCAAAATGGATTTTCAAAAAAGAAGGGTAAAATCAGAATTTTGGTCCAAAAATATTTTTTTCAAGATTAAAGGAACTCATAGAAGAAAATTCAAGTGAAAATGAGTTGAAATTGGGTCTTAAATCAAAGAATACTAATCTTAAGATTTTCGAGCCAAAATCCCCAATTTTCACTCTCTAAGTTTAAACAATACTTGAATGACAAAAATCTAACAATATTTGAATGACAAGAATCAAAGACAGTAATTGAAATAGGAGTTTTTGAGCTTACCCAAGCTTAAAAGTGTAATAAAATGCTCAAAAGCTCAAACTCCAAGCTCCAAGTCTCAAAACTGGTGAAGAATCGCAAAAAAAGAGTATTTAAATAATCCAGGCATCACTTACGCGATCATAGGGTCGCTTAATCGACTATCTCTTAAGTGACCAAGTGTCGCTTATGCGATACTTTGCCTGTCGGCAGGCTTCAGATTAGTGACCCTATTGTTTCTTAAGTATGGTCGCATACACGATGCAAAAGTCATGTAAGCGATATCTCAGCTTCTCAGCTAGGTCGTTTAATGTAAGTCCCCTTAAAATTTTGATCATTTTATTTTGGACCCTCTTGCGTGCGTAATGTCAAATTTTAACTTAAAATTTGTTTAGGGATGTTAAAAGGGTGTTTTGGGAAAGTTTTGGATTTTTCAAAAGGAGTTCGGGGTCATTTAGGGACCCCGCGGCAGTGAGGTTACGCGATAAGGCCTTGTCATAGAGGGTAACCTCTACGACATTGGCGTGGCACAGAGGCTAACTTTCGCGATATTGGTATGCAATAGTGATGTTTTAATTTCGTTCAGTTTTTATTTTTTTCACTTGGGGTGTGGGGCTTTTGGAATTTTTACCACTTGTACGACCTTATAACATAAAGTAAACCATTCCCTTAAGTTTTCAAAGATCAAATCATTCTCTTTCTTTATCAAACTCAAAATCCTAGAATATTCTAGGGTTTCACACAGAACTGATCATCCGGGCTCCAAACATCGAATTAACTTTAATTTTTTGTGTATTTCAGGCATGTTTCATGTCATGACCCAATTTCTCGGATCATGATGGTGCCTACTATAATCCACCAGTATGCAAGCCAACCCCGTAGTCCAGAACTACTAGTAACGAACTACCCAGAAAGATAAAAGAAAGAATGCGAAATATATGTAATAAAAGGCTAACGTATACAAGATAATCCCAAAACTTGGTGGTATCAGTACAAGAGCTTCTAACATAAGAAGAATACAAGTGAGGCACTAAATGAATATACAGATACAACCATCTCTGAATACAACATAGAGACTAGTTTAGTACATAAGAGAGAGGAAAGTAATACTCCGAACGTCAGGATCTCACTCTATGTCTTTGAACAATGGCTGCTCCACACGATGCACACAACACTGACGAAAACCTATACTGTGATCTGCAAGCTGCAGAAGTGTAGTATGAGTACCAAACATGTGGTACTCAGTAGGCAACTGTCGACTGAGCTCCAAAGATAATGTAGAAATATACAACATATAAACAGAAATGGAACTACACCCAAATTTCCAACAATCACATAACAAATCTAGTGAAATAATAAGGATACTATCCTATTCCACATACTCAGAAATTTCAACACTATACCATATATCACCAACCAATATACAAAATAAAGGCGAAGGAAGGATATATAACAATATACAAGGTCAAGGACTGAAAATACAATCTAAATAAATAAAGGAAAGAAGGGATATACGATAATACCATAGCTACAAACACACACACACACACACACACACACACATATATATATATAACAAGGTCAACTCAAAGTACAACCTATATCATCATATCCTCATTTTAAGACCTCAAGATCCTTGCAGGATTTAGTACTAACATACCCAGGGTTTCTAGTCCATTCATCTAATTATGTGATAGTCATGCATAAGGTTATACTCGTAAAGTGAAGGGGGGCCAAAATTATACCTCAAATCTCAATACCGGATCATCAATAAAGCTGCCACAAACTAACCATAACAATGATCATCACTATAACAATAATAATAGTAATGACAATGCGAGTAACTGGTTAGTCTGGATAAATAATACCTAGCTGAGCCTTTTACGTACCCCACTGCTGGTCCCAGTCTCAGGAAGTTCAATCAACATACAACACACCACACAACATAATCATTTCCTATACTTATGCAACCCTCATAAGGATGATAGATATAGATGCATACTGGTGATAGGCAATGCACATGTAAGAATGAATGCCCAAAAATACAATCTGTAAAACCATAAGTAATCAGGCCGTCGCAAAGCCTTTATGATTATAATGTGATATAGGAGATCGTCACAAAAACCCCATGTTGTCGCATAACATATATAATAATAATGTGATATAGGTGATCGTCGCACAACCCTCAGGCCGTCAGACAACCTCCAAAATAATGATGTGATACAAGAGGTCATCACACAACCCCCGAGACCGTCGCATAGTCTGAAAAATAAAAAGATGTGACATGGAAGGTCATCACTCAACCCCCAAAATTGGTATACAGTCTCTAAAATAAATAGATGATGTGATACATGAGGTAATCGCACAACCTCCAGGACATCGCACAACATCTATAAAAATAATCAAAAATCCAGTACCCGGGGTAAACTTTGGGACTAAATCATTATAAAAGTGTAGAAAGGGTCGGAATCTCTTACGATCGGAGTAATCAATAGTATCAAAATCATATATCGAAATCCACCTCGGCCAAATCTTTAAAAAACCATTTTCAATCTCAATGCACATAAATCACCTATTAAGGTGGTACGATTCCCGTTATGAAGAAATCTATTTAAAAGGGAAAAAATGGGATTTAATCCCTCTTTAAAAACAATAGTAAAAGCATATTTTAGTTGGAATCATATCATTTTCCATTTTAAAAATCATGAGTGTACCTAATCTATGCATGTCATCATCAATATTCACACAATGAAATCATAAATATCAATATGTCTATAAAATACGGCCGCGTCCTCAACAATGATAAACACTTCTCGGAATCCTACCAATATCATCACACGGACTTGGGCCTAATAATATGTCAAGAATAATTACCACATCAAAATCATGGCCTTAGGCTCACATAAGTATCTAGAACTTATCTCTATAATCATATCCATAAGCCATAGCCTATCCATGAGGCATAACATATCTATAGGCCATACATCATAATCTGGGAAAAAACCATCACCATTCATCAAGTCATGAAGGAAACTCATACTAAAGGCTCATTAGTCTCAACCATTTCTAACATCTGTAAATAAGTCCTCAAGGGCTAACACAAGTCTTGGCCTAAAGTGGGCTTGAGGAACCCTCTTCTAATCCTCAAAACTTCAATAATCAAAACTAAGTCATGGTGTTCTACCTATAATCAAGCTTAAATTTCACATTCACATGCAATATATATAACACATCATCTTGTGAAGAAGAGTAGACAGAAGCCTACCTCGAAGCCGAACCGCAAATCCTTGAATCCTCCACCAAACGTCCTTCTTCACTTCACGATCTAAAAATACCTCCATGCTATCAAAATCAGAATTTACACATCATTAGGAGTCAAATGAGACCCATATTGCTATACTAAGGGTCGGGTCAAATTTTGGGTCAAAAATGGGCTTGTGGGGCCCGCTAATGGAACCCAAAATTGAAATCGTCACGAGGTTCCTCGAAGGATAAGGAATGTGCATTCAAAAGTTGAGCACAAACGGAATAGAATTTGGGTCAGAAATCAACCCTCAAAGTTTAGGAATTCAAAGCCCCGATTTCTAAGAATTTATCAAGAAATTGAAGAAATGTTACCATGAATTCAAAGGAAAATCACGGAATAATGGATAACCAATCTCCCAAAGCATATACAAGCTTAATCCTAAGCTTTGACTCTCTTTTAGGGTTTTTGGCTCTCAAGACATGAGTGGAAATGGGTAAATCGCGGACTAGGGGTCAGTTTATACCCAATCTAAGCCCTCGAAAGTGGCTATCGTGACAGGAAAATGTGCGATCACCATATATTATGGCCTGCACCACTTGTCACGATCATCACTCCTTATGTGCATTGTACTACAATGATCGCGGCTTAAGGATGGTGATAGCCATGGCACCAGATGACAGCTGAAGACTTTAAATTCTTCCAAGTCTCTGTTAAGGCCTCAGGACTCATTCAGAATCTTATATACGCAAAAAAACTATGTAACCACACTAAAATTGATGTTCCGAATACGATGACGCAATCGAATTTTCTATCCAAGGTCGTTTCTCCCAAATATGGGACCCACACCCAAATTTCCAGTTTCTCACTTTTCGGCCAATAGGTCGAAATGAGCCCGAGTTCCTCAGGACCTGAACCAAAGGTCTACCTAGCCTAAAATCAACATTTTTGAGCTTCTAGTGCACTCAAAATTTACATCCGAGGTCATCTACTAAGAGTTTTTATCCCATACCAAATCCTAACCAGCAAAAGCTCCAAATAGGGAAATGAGCCTAAAATCCAAATAATTTGTCCGATCACCAAAACGATAGTTCTTGCAAGTCATAAATGACCTGTAGCTATTGTGGGAAGGCTCAAAATGTCGGAAATGCACATAAATAAAGGAAATTACCTAGAGGGTTATTATAGTATCCACTACTAAAAGGACTTTGGTCCTCAAAAGTCAAGGGATAGCAAAATCTCAAAGGCTAAAAAAGATGAGGTAGTGGGCCCGCGTGCTCCAGGCATGACTTCCCAGATAACCTCCATGAAGAGAGAACACTTCCAAGGGATTTTTCTACAAGTATTACTTTTCCAACCCGCTCTCTCACTTCACTTCCAAACAACAAAAACTCATCAACCATCAACTGGTCTCCAACTAAATCAACAAAGGCTAATGCATGCAAATCTAAACCACAACACACTAATACCATCTTAACACTTGCACAAATCAACAAAGGCTCATCCAAGCCAAAACCAACCCAAGACATGAATAATACCACCTACTCTAAATCTAAATATAACCCTCCTTTTCATACTTGCTATCCACTCCAAACTAGGAGGAAAATTACTTAAGTGTTATCCGCACAATCTCATCAGAGAGAACTTGAAGAACTGAAGCTGATTCACTGAAAATCTATACAACAAACTGAGAATAAGCTCATAAGGTGCCATCTGGGCACACAAGTGGTGATAATCAAGGAATTCAATCTATGCCGATGCTACAACAAGTTTAGATGATAATCGAAACTAAGATCCAGAAGTCCAAAGAATAATTACTCATCACTGAATGATCCGCTCCAGGATGTCGCATCAACCCAGAATAAAACCAAGAGGAATCCGACCCAAGTATACTATCTAAAACAAAGGTTGCATTCAGCTCTACAACTCCAAGCTGAATTCTCAATACCAAGGATGAATCTCTCAATCTCAAATGCTCAAACGAAACCTGAAGATGGGTAGGTTTTAATATTCCAAATCTTCACAACTTCCAAATCACTATTCCAATGCGTTCACCCAAAACTGAGCTAAAATCGTAAAATAGTGGGAGAACAAAATCACCATAGGGCTAAACCATCGACTGAAAATGTTGTTGACACCTAATTTTTGTCCTCCACAACTAAGTTTAGTCCCAGTTTTCTTTGATTTTCAAATAAAATTATACTATTTATTTTATCTGAATAAAATGTTTTTCAAAGTATTTATCTGAGTAATTTTACCATTTTAAAAAAGCGATTCTATATCATCGTATTTAATTATACGAAATTATATAATTTTGTTACTTAAATATTTATTTTATGGAATAACGGATTTTAATCAAAGCTTATCTTAAAAATTAATTCAAATGGATAAAATATTGATTTAAATATGATTTGTTCTCAAAATAATTTATTTGGGGAAATATTTATTTGATTTTATCTAATCAAGAAACTCAGGATTAAAAGAAGTATTAATTCGTATTGAATTTTAATTTAATTTAGTCAATCTATTAGATTTAGCCATAATTGAAATCAAATTGGTCATAATTGCAATGCAATCTGCCAATTGATTTTTAATTTAGTCAAAATTAAATAAATTTGGCTAAATTTTAAATCCCGATTGGGGTTATATTTTACATAACCCCAAAATTTTTAAAAACTCTCATAACTTCTACCCAATTCCACCAAAAATAATTTCAAATTTGTACTAGATTGTACAACTCCCCCTCAACTTTGTCCCTTTTCCAATTTTAAAATTCAAAAATTGTACTACATTGTACAATTGCCCCTCAACTTTGTCCTTTTTCCAATTTTAAAATTCAAAAATTATACTACATTGTACAATTTTTCCTCAACCTTGTCCTTTTTTCAAATTCAAATTTTGAATTTAAAATAATGTACTACATTGTACAATTTCCTCTCAACCTTGTTCCTTTTTAAAATTCAAATTTTGAAATTAAAAAATTGTACTACATTGTACAATTCCCCCTCAACCTTGTTCTTTTTTAAAATTCAAATTTTGATATTCAAAAATTGTACTACATTGTACAATTTCCCCCTCACTTTATCTTCCACCTTACCTTATCATTAATTTCAAAATTTCAAAAACACCCCTAAATACTCTCTTCCACATTGGTGGATGAAAAGAATTGAATACTCATCCTTT
This sequence comes from Capsicum pubescens, assembly GCA_030864215.1. NCBI lineage: Eukaryota > Viridiplantae > Streptophyta > Magnoliopsida > Solanales > Solanaceae > Capsicum > Capsicum pubescens. The sequence goes on from CM061548.1 coordinate 339,973,307, forward strand.
CCTATAAATACTACCACTATTTTGGCAGAAAGACCAAGTCTCAAGGTTGAAAAACAAAAAGCTTTGAGCAAAGAAGAGTTTTTATTTTAGTAAAATATTTTTCTTTTTCATGAAATTCGCGGGCTAATCGAAGTTCTCGAGTTGAACGCTTTTCAGTGGTGATCAAGACTCCGAAGAAAGCTTGTATTCTTATTTTGCTTCCCCAAAAAAGGTAAAACGTCTTCCCCTTTTTTTTTTAGTTTTATTATCGTTTTCTTCTTCATTTTTTTCTTCTTCTTAGTTCATTGTTATAATTTTGTTTGCTGGTATTGTTTGCTGTAGACGACCTTGAAGGTCATAGGACGTTGTGGTATTAATATTTAGTTAATTTTCATGTTCATGGTATAAAACTGAGCTAGCAATAGTTGTATGTGCCTTTTTGACTTTATTTTTTGATTATTATAGTTTCAATCTTTGCTCAAAAGATGTACTTATGCTTTGTTTAAATTCATTGTTGGCGGATATATTTGTTTTTATCATGTAAAATTGTTTCCTTTATGTTGAAAAGAATAGTTAATATTTTTTTTTTAACTTTATTCTTTGATTATTATAGATAAAACTTCAATCTTTGCTTAAAAGATGTACTTATGCTTTGTTTAAATTCATTGTTAGCGGATATGTTTGTTTTTAGCATGTAAAGTTGTTTCTTTTATGTTGAAAAGAATAGATAATATTGATTGTTTCTCCTTTTTGACTTTATTCTTTAATTATTATGGATAAAGTTTCAATCTCTACTTAAAAGACGTTCTTATGCTTTTGTTTAAATTCATTATTGGAGGATATATTTGTTTTTAGCATGTAAAGTTGTTTTCTTTATGTCAAAAAGAGTAGTTACTATTGTTTGTTTTCCTTAATAAAATAGTAATTGGTTAAGTCAAGAATTTGTCATTTGCTTGATAATTATTTTAATGGATTTCAAAATCCCTCATATAAGAGTTGAAATGCTAGCTTTATTTTCGATCAAGATGTTTATTCCTCTTTTTTTTCCGCATGTTGTTTTGTCAAAATGATGAGAAAGTCCGAATCTTTGTGGCTAAATAGAATTATTTAGATATTTTTGAGTCGTGTATAGTATGATTGTTGAATGATATTTCACTTTTAGATATGCTAAACTTTTATTTTAATTTTTTTAAATTTTTTTACTCCGGATTGTTATATGTGTTTTTTGTGTATGTAAAGACTTGATTCATGTCTCTCATTGATTCATAATATCAAAAGAGAATCAACAATGTCTTAGAAAGATAAATCATGAGTCGTTGCATGTTTTCCCTAAAGTTGACCATGATTTGGATGTATGAGTCATTGTTAATGTCTTCTTAGTTGGAGTTTAAAGTTTCCTTTCTTGAAAAGTTAGCCTTTATTTTCTTTTGTTATATGGATTAGTGTCTATGTTCTTTCAATTTTAAAAGTCATGGGTATTTTTTGTATTGCCTCATCTCTTTACTTTCACAAGCTTACATTCTTTGTTCTCGCATTAATTCATTGAATATGACCTTCTTCCTTTTACTTTATTCATTCTTAATATGAACATAAATCATGAGGCATGTAAGTAGGTGTCTTCTTTTTGCATTTTATCTGTTGACTCTCATTCTTGTTATATGTGTGCAAGTGTGCTTATCATTGTCATTCAAATATTGGTTCTTGATATTTTCTTTTGCTTTGAAACATGTCACTTTTATGTCTTGAATGTCTATTAATTTCTTTACCTTTTCTTTGCATGCAAAAAATGTCTCGAGTCCAAATGGACTCCTCTTCTCTTGCATTTCGTAATTGGCCAATAAGGCCCACCTCTTCTAAGATTAAGTCCAAAAGTCGATTATATGGTGTACGGGTTTAAGAAGATGGAAGAAGAAGGAAAGCTGGTCAAAATCCATTACTGATGTTGCTAAGAGACTTGAAAAGTCTCTATTTTTTATTGCCTTACTTTTATTTAGTTATTTAATCATTTATTTATTCATTTATTTGGGGCCTCTAAGCTAAAGTTGTAAACTAATACAGGTGAAGTATATTTTGGGTCAAAAAGGCTAACAAAAATACATAGTTTAGGATAGGTTACGGGCCCAATGCCTAATATTTAGATTAGGATAGGTGATGATGGGCCAAAATATCAAATTAGCTTAGGACATGTTTATCGATTTGGATCTAATGGCCTAAGTCTTCTAGTTTCTCCCTTCCCCTTTTACGTGCTAGTTGTTATTAATTTTCTTAGACTTAGTTAAATTCCCTATTAAGTCGCCAAAATTTATTTTATACAAGTCTTTTTCCTAAAATCACTTTCTTTTCAAAAATCAACTTCTTTTTTTCAAAGTTAGTCAAAGATGGTTTTCAAATAGTCTGGATAACCGCAAGTTAGCGGACATTTTAAGTGTCTTAAAAACCTTCCTAAGATGTTAATAAGAACCTCTTACCCGGGATTTTCTTAAAAGCCTAAGTCTTTTTCTATTTTAAGACTTAGGATTTTCCTTAAAAGTTTTCTTAATTTCTTTTCAAATAAATTAAGTGGTGACTCTGTTTGTTTCAAAATAGTTTAAAAAGTTGAAATCAATGTTTTCCAACCTTTCGAGTTAAAAAGGGATAAAACAAAAATAACGGCTCTGCTGGGGTATTTGAACTAGGTTCTAACCAAATGTTTGAATTTATCTTTTGACTAACTATTTAAACTGTTTACGTGCATATATGTTTCAATTATGCAAAATTTAACTGTTACATTTCATGGCATAATCCCGCATGATGATTATTAAACTGTTTTGGGGTTTCATGGATGTCTAGGCCCCTATTCTTCAACTCCAAATAAAGTGTTGGAAATACGACAGTTTATTAACACATGAGGCGTCTGATGACTGTTTGTATTTCCAAACCCAAGTTGTCCGCTTGGGAACCTATGTCCAAACCCACTCTAGAAAACTAGTAAAGAGAGAAACCAAAACCTTCTTTTAGGTACGGGCCTAGGATGACCCAATATCTGAGGGGGTATTGGGCCCAATAGAAAACCTGCCCTGCGTCTATTGATCACGAGTCAATTAAAGACAAAGCATATTTATGGGTTGGATAAATATATGTTATTTAATCCAATTCATTATCTTTTGGGGGAAGAGAGAAGACTTACTCTGCTTTCTTTCATATAAGATGCCTCAATCATCCATCAATTGATGGAAAAATTAAAGAGAGCCAGGCAAGAAGTTGATCGATTTAGACAGTTGAATGATTTTCCAGACTAATGATCTGGAGCACAGTTATAGGAAAATTGGTTGATCATCAACGGATGTCGCCAATACGAAGAAGTGGACAAAGATAAGAAGGCGAAGGCCAATAGAAGAGCATCAAGGAACTAGTATTTCCTATCCCTTACATGGGACGTTCTTTTTTCTAATGATATTTTCCCTTTCCCTAAAGATTGTATCCCTTTTGTGCATATTTTGTAAGCATTTTTATATATCTATGTAGATTTGGGGGATAATGAATTGGTTTTAAGAAGCATATATTTCGTTCAAAATTTTCTAGGCCAACCCTTGGCTCAAAACGGTCACCCCAACTAGGATATGAATTTATTATGTGATATACTGCCTTATGTGTTTATGTGCGTTTGTTTGAATCAAAGACAATTTTACCTACTATGCTCCTATGGATCAGTTTGCCTATGAGGAAAACAACTCTATGTGGTTACTTCTTGTCAAATATCTTGCATTATTTATCACATATGGAACTAACACATCTGCCTTTGAGTTTTTTTACCTTACAGATAATAGAAAACTACTCCGTGTTGAAACAAACTGGCAGAACATCCTTACTTCACCTGATTAAAAGTTTATAAAATTCCATCCTCTAACCATCATTCAAAAATGACTGGAAGTGACGAAGAAAATACGTTCACCATCAGGAAAAATATAATAGCAAAACAAAGAGAGATGATTGCTAAACTCGCCAGAAAATTGGAAAGTCTTTAGGAGAAGATAAACCGTACTTGAGATTCGGCTAATCTGGCCATCACTGTTAATGCTCCCACTCCAGGAGGACATGGGACTCCACTCCAGATCCTTTCCCTCATCACGCCTATTCTCAGGTACCATCCAAATAACTTATCATCTGCCTCCGCTCCTCAACTTGTCTAAATCACCAATCGAGAAAATAACCCAGATGCTTACCATCCATAAAATCCATCTCTAACCCCACAAAATTCATTCCCAAATCCCCAAAACCCATTTACAAACGCACAAAACCCACTCCCAAGTCCACAAATTCCACTCCCAAATCCACAAAATCCATCTTCAAATCCATAAAATTCATTTCTAAATCCACAAAAACCCTCTCAGGTTCCACCAAACTACTCTCAAATTCCACAACATGGTCTCAATTTCCAAAACATCCTCCCCAGATACCACCCAACCTCCTCTCATCCTCAAAATCAAACTACTCTTCCAAATCCTTCTCATGTCATCTTATCCTCGGACATCTACAATTCTTTTCCAAATCCTGAGATAGACCATTATGAGGAGAAGGAAAAAGAGTGGAGGATTGATCATGAAAAGAAGTTGTTGACTATGAATGAAGAGATTATGAGGATCAAGGAATCTTACAGGACGGGGGATAATGATGCTTTGGGGTATGATGATCTATGTGTGCACCCAGAAGTAAATCTGTAAGATGGGTACAAGGTCCCTAAGTTTGAAGTGTTTAATGGCACCGGGAATCCCATGACTCATCTAAAAAAGTATTATGACCAAATGGTTGGGGTAGGAAGGAATGAGGCATTACTAATGCGCCTATTTAGCCGAAGCTTAAGCAGCAAAACTTTAGATTGGTTCGTGTCCCGGGAACTTAAAATATGGTCTGGCTGGAGGGCTTTGGCTAAAAGTTTTCTTGATAGGTTCGCATTTAATGTTGAAATAGTCCCTGACTGATACTCATTAGATCGGATCAAGCAGAAGAATGATGAGTATTTTCGAGACTATGCCTTCCGTTGGTGAAAAGAAGCTGCCAAAGTACAACCTCTGAAGTCTGAGGAAAAAATAATGTTTGTGTTTTCTCTCGCTCAGGAGGGAAATTATTATACCAGGATGGTATCCATGGTCAGGGCAACTTTCACAGATTTGGTCAAAATCGGGGAATCACTAGAGGAAGGCATTCATGCAGGAAAAATTATCAAAACCCCAACGTCATCTTTGTCTTCCATGTTCCCAAAGAAGAAAAGAGAAGATATAACTGCGGTCTATACTAATTTTGTTGCTAAATTGAAGAAGAAATTCAGGCTTAGGAATGTTCTTTCCTCCCCACCGTCACCAAGTTTTTAGCCTGTATCCTACGCCCAGTCCCAATACTAAACTCCATTTCCAAATATTTTTTCCTAGTACCAAGTTCAGCAACCAAATTATCAGTCTCATGTTCGTTACTTGTCCAAACAATTGAATGAATGTCCAAACACCTCCAAATTATCATCAAGTACCTCCTCCCACTAATCAAAACCATTATAACCCCCTGCGTCCGAACCTCATAAAGAGACCTCCCCAAAACTTCACGCTATTGACTAAAAGTCGCACCTGACTCTTGGAGAGATTGAAAAATGCTGGTCATTTATAGCCTATCCAGTTAAAACCTGCCGATCTCCACTCTCAATTTTACTGTGCTGATCAAAATTGCACCTATCATTTGGGAGTGGTGGGGCATAGTACCGAGGATTGCATTAAACTGAAGCATAGGATTCAATACTTGATCGATCAGAAGGTCATCACCTTCCAGTCACCGGAACCAAATGTCAACAATAATCCATTGCCTAATCATGGGAAGCTGTAGTTAACATGATCGAAATAAAGGGCGAATAGGTGTCTAGCAAGACCATCACTAAGGTGGATTCAGAAAATCCCAAAAAGACATAAGGAGTGGAGAAGATAGAGAAAGTTATGGATTCCTTAAGTGTCTATAGTAGGGATTTGGAAGGAATTATTGAGCCTATTATGATCCCAGAAAAAACATCTAAATATGGGTTAGGATATAAGCCAATACAGGAAGATGATATTAAAGATAAGTCAAAGACGAGTCTATCTAAACCGTTGTCACTCATGTACCAGTCATTTCCTGTGCGTGAGATGTCAAAAAATAATGGTCTTGGGGATGGGATAAGAAATCGGTTCGAGGGATGCAATAATATACCAGAGGATTCCCCAAAGTCTGATAGGGTAAGGAAGGTTGCACCAGAAGAGGCTTTGCAAAATTGGACCTCCACTCCGCTCATAACTCATCGCCCATCGTGGTAGATAAAAGGATAATTACTAGCATTTTTAAAATTGGTGATGATCCGGAGGAGGCCCTGTGATCCACCCTTTTATGTCTCAAATTTTCTTTTCATATTTTACATCTTTCAAAAAGGCATGAGTCCATATTTGCGCAGGTTATGAGCCATAGTTTGTGTTATTTCCCAAATTTTAGTGAAAAATCCTCCCTTTATTTAAGAAGTTATTTTGAAATATGATTATATAATTGTCTTTTATTATCTTGTTATCATCTAACTTGGTTTGTTTCAGCAGTAGTAGTTTAAAACCTGCCAATGTCATATTATGTCAAGAGTTAATCGAACAAAGCAAGGGGAATGATGATGAATGGAAAGAGGGTGATGAGGAGCAGTTGCTGGAAGCTATAGAGGAATTTGAAAACCAGGGGAAGCCTAACCTGAAGGAAACTTGAATAGTCAACCTGGGCGATCATGATGAAATAAAAGAGACAAGTGTTAGTGTTTACTTAGCAGAAGCACAAAAAAGAGAACTCATTCTCTTGTTGTGGGAGTACATTGACATATTTGCTTGTTCCTACGATGAGATGTTCGGATTGAGCACCAACATCATGTCGCATAAGTTACCAATCATTCTCGAGTTTAATCCAATTAAGCAAAAAATATGGATATTCAAGCCAAACTTAAGTTTGAAGATCAAGGAAGAAGTAGGGAAGCAAATTCAGTCTAAGGTTGTAGAGGTCACAAAATATCCAAAATGGCTAGCCAATATTGTCCCAAGTGTCAAAAAAGGACGACAAGATCCGAATTTATGTTGACTATAGAGATTTGAACAGAGCCAGTACTAAAAATTTTTTGCTACCCCACATCCACATCCTTATCAATAATTGTACAAAGCATGAAATTCAGTCTTTCATGGATTGGTTCGCGGGGTATCATCAAATATTAATGGATGAAGAAGACGCAAAAAAAAAATGGCTTTCATTATCCCCTGGGGTGTTTATCATTACAAGATAATGCCATTTGGCATCAAGAATACTGGGGAAACTCCTTACCTACTTGTTTATGGGAATAAAGCAGTGATACTTGCAGAGGTTGAAATACCTTCCTTAAGGATTATTCAAGAAGCCGGATTAAGTAATGAAGAATGGGTTCGCGCTCACTGTGAACAACTCATATTGATTGATGAGAAAAGAATGGTTGTCGTGTGTCATGGTTAGTTGTATCAACACAGAATGATCCGTGCCTACAACAAGAAATTAAGAGTTCGAACATTTGAAGTTAGACAGTTGGTCCTTAAACGCATATTCCCTCACCAAGAAGAGTACAAAGGCAATTTTTCTCCAAATTGGCAAAGTCCGCACATAGTTCGCAAGGTGTTATCCGGAGGAGCTCTGATTCTATCTAATATGGATGGTCAAGAGTGGACCCAACCAATCAATTTTGATGCGGTAAAGAGATACTATGTTTGAAGGATGTTTTAGTTTTATTTCCTTGGTTTATTTGTAATCACCTTTATGATAGTAATTGTTTTATGATGTGTAATTGCCTAGAATCCCTTTTCTTTTATGTACAAACTATGTTTGACCTGAATTCAAAAGAAAGGGATACGTAGGCGGCCAATGTTATCTTCGGTCAACCCTTTAGGATAATTTATCCTTTTCTTTTATGTATAAACTACGTTTGACCTGAATTCCCAAGAAAGTGATATGTAGGCGGCCGATGTCGGCTTCGGTCAACCTCTTAGGATAATTTATCCTTTTCTTTTATGTATGAACTATGTGATGACTTGAATTCCCAACAAAAGGGATACGTAGACATCCTATATCGGCTTTGGTCAAGCCATTAGATTTTTCCATATATCCCTAGCGTAGTCCAGAACTACGTTTGACCTGATTTCTGCTTCAACGGGATACATAGGTGCCCCAATAGCTCGATCATACCACCCCAGGAAATGAAAACTAGGGAAGAATTTTCAAGAAGGAATCTAAAAAATTCACAAGAGGAAGATAATATTTCAATAAAGAGAACGAGGACTAACAAAGACTTCAGATTCTCTCAAGCCAAGATCATCTCAAATAGTAGTAAAATGGGGCAGAAATTTTGAGGAGGTCCTCAAAATTTCCACTAATATATTAGAATATATTCCAAACTCCCCATCACTAAAGGTCAAAGGTAAGTTCTGGATATCACTAGCCACGACAAAGTCTAGGCAGATTAAATCTCAAGCTATGAAAAAACTTCTGATGGAAAGCCTCAACGATGATGAATCCCTGGTAATCTTCCGTCAAATGTCAGATATAGTCTGAATCAAGAGGAAGACGTTCATTGAGCTAGCACATGACATGACTGACAGAGATTTCCCAAAGCTTTTACAGAAATTTTTGAAACTAGTTTCTAAAAATCAAGACTACTTTTGAAAATCTATACAAATCTTTCTACTTAGTAATTGCCTGGGAATCTATTGGAACGAGGTGTCATGGAGGAAGTCCCAACATGACGGAGTACCCAAAAGATGGAGACGAGCAAACCAAGGATCGAAGAAGGTCAACACGATGTAGTTTCACTCAAGAACTAATCATTTTTCTGTGGATGCAGGGATCAGTACACAAAAATGGGAATATTTTTTAAAAAATTCCCAAGTGGGTTGTGAGCCACTCCAAAGCATATAATTCCCAAGAACGGTATTTTCGAGTAGCCTCAAATATGGGTTTAATACCCATTTACCGAGGACCTTTTAAGTTATCTATCTCATTTCTTGAGACCACGAAGGACAAACAAAGGCATCTTATCTTCTTACAAATATTATATTTAGAATTCTTTATATAAAAACAATCACTACCATAAGTGACTTTGCGTCTATTAAATATTTACTTTGAGCGTAGGTGCATTCAAATGACCGGCACAGTAAATACAACAATCAAAATAATTACTTAATAGGAGGAAGAGCAGAAATTCTTCCTCAAAATTCATTGAAGCGAAAAGGAAGGTATTTGAGTGACCCCCTAAAAAAGGATTTTATCCATTTATTTATGTCTGGTGGGTCTACTATTTAAATACTTCTTCGAAAAAAGTATGAATAGCGAATTAAACCATTCAGATTATGATGCAGAGTATTTGTCATTTGAACTTCGCAAATTTGACTGTGGTCGCCAGTGAGAGCGGCGTTGTGTCTGCTAACTGTCTACATTGAGTACAGGTACATGTAGGAAGAAAAACTGTAGACAAACGGACTCAGGTGAGATCATTTTTATTTCCAAGAGGTCTATTTCACAAAGGACCACAACATTTAATATATGGTGACACGCGATACACAAATGATGGCATCGAGGATATCATCAACATTTAATATCTGTTGACACACAAGACACAAACACTGGCATCGAGTATATCATAAGTATTTAATACTTATTGACACGCGAGACACAAATGCTGGCATTAAGGATATCATCAACATTTAATATCTGTTAACACGTGAGAGACAAATGCTGACGTCAAGGATATCATCAGCATTTAATATCTGTTGACAGGCGAGATGCAAATGTTGGCATCGAAGATATAATCATTATTTAATATATGTTGACATGCAGACACAAATATTGGCATCGAGGCTATCATCAGATTTTAGTATCTATTGACACGCGAGATATAAATGCTGGTGTCGATGATATTATTAGCATTTAATATCTGTTGACATGCAAGACACAAATTCTAGCATCGAGGATATCATCAGTATTTAATATCTGTTGACACGCGAGACATAAGCTGGAGTCAAGGATATCTCATCATCTTATAAATCAGCATATGAATGCATCAAGAGCACAAGATTTGGAGGGACACATTTAAATCGCTATCTGAAGACGGATGATATATGAGATTTCCTTAAAATTGACAATTTGAGGGTTATCTATAAGTCATATTATTTGAATTAGGATAGTGTGCAAGAATACCTCTGATTTGATAGCCCATAGGTCATCCGTAAGCTGCAATAACATTTTAACAGAATAGTATGCAAGGTTACCAAAATTTTGATAGTCCGAAGGTTATCCATAAGTCGCAACTAAATCCTTATTGGAGAATATGCGAGATTATCAAATGTATAAGTCCAAGGGTTCTCTATAATCTGTGTTATATGCAAAGATCGATTATGTGTAGGATTACCCAAAGACTAGAAATTTGAGAGATATCTATAAGTCATAATGTATCTGTAATACCCCGCAATTTTCCCAACTTAAACTCATCCCAAAAAATGTCAAGGATTATCTTTTAGAATAAATGACGTTTAATTTAAGTGGAATTCTTTAGATTTAAAATCTCTATGATGTAAGAAATTGAATAAGCTTTCCAACGATATATAATTCGCCTAAATCCGATAACCGGGTAAGAAATTATGGCCTTTTTAAGTTTCAGTCATAAAATACCATCATTTGGACACTTAGCGCATCGCGAAGCAGTGTTAATTCCTAATTGTCATTTTCCAGTGGCCCTCCGCGATATTAGCGCATTGAGGAGAGGGCCAATTTCCCATTGGTAAATTTCCAGATGTCCAGCGCGATAATGGTGAGTCGCGCCATGTGCCAAAATGGCATTCCAAAGGGGCACCACGATAACTCCGCATCACGGAGACTGCCCAGTTCCCAGTTGGAATTTTCCAGTGGCTTGGCATAATTGTGGCGCGTCGCGCCATGGCCAAAAATTGGGGCCCCAGTTCATTTTTCCAGTTTCGTTTAGAAGTTAAAGGGGGGTATTTTGGACTTTTTCCCAACCCCCAATCCGTCCAAACACGAGATTAAAACCTTTTTAGAAGAATTATATGCTAAGTTTCATCAAAATTTCTCTCATTCAAAACCCTAGGCTTCAATATTCATCTCCAAGAAACTCAAGATTCCACCATCCTTTCTCCAAATTAATTCAAGATTTACGATCCCTAGACCAAGAGCTTCAAGAATCTTCATCCAAGAGTGCGAATGGAGTCTCAAAAAGCAAGCTTGTGCATCTAGTTCATCATCTAAGGTATGTGAGGTTTCAACAAGGACAATTCTTTCGTCCTTGTGCCCAAAACTTGTTTTTAATTGCAAAGATACATGATTTTATATGTTTTCCTATGAATTTGAAGTTGGTTTATACCTCATATTGCTATTCATGAGATTATGAGATTTTCAATACTTTAGAAGTTGAATTACATGAGTATGAATATATTTTTATGCACATTGCTGAAATTTCCAGATTTTATGATGAATTATAAATGTCTATATATCAAGCATGACTTTTGAGATGTTTTATCATGAGATTTAAACACGGGTCATTAAGCCCTATTTAAAGATTGCTATTCAATGAATTGTTGTGCTATAAGCACCCCATGATTAGAATGCTTTCATATTATTGAGAAAGATTTTACCTTTTGGTCTCAGAACAGATTAGAAATCCACTTTACAGATTCAGATTACAGATTTATAGTTGGTTTTCATTATAAACCATTAGATTACTTTTAAAGTGGATTTTTGTTAAGATTTTGAGCATGAGAATGGGAGTAGTATTTAGCACCGATATGGGTATGTTACTACGGTTTCATACCCCAGAACTACATGCCAACATAGGATTTAGATTATTCCTACTTCTACATGGATGACTGAGATTGTCATCACTGAGATGAGATTGTTCTATTCCAATGGCAAGGGTAGAACAACCCTAACCTTACGAGGGCTAGTCGTGGAAAACCATAGATGGTCACATGGTGTACATGTAGGTTAGAAGAACCTCCCAAATAGATGTCCCCCACTCTTAAAATAGTTTTAATTATTTAAAGTCCCGAGATAACGTGTTTACTATGCAGAATAAGTTTCAGAATTCTTTTAGTCTATATGATTTGAGAAAAAGAACAGAATACAGATTTTAGAACTTAGTGAAATGACTCACAAGATTCATACTACATGCTTTACTATTCATGATTTATGGCTTCTAGATTTTAGATTTACTCAAGCTATGTGATTCACTTACATTTAGCATGCATGATTTGATAAACTATGATGATATTTTACTTATTGCATGCAGATGCCTAAAAATCCTGGCGAGTAGCAAGTTCATACAAGTGGTTCTAGCCATCTCCAGTGCCCAAAATAGAAGCAAAGACAGACATAGCACCCCCATATACTCAGTATATCCTCAAAGTACTAATCCACATATACGTCTATGTGCTATATTGTCTCATAATATAGGTATAGGTGCTCAGTCTCAACAACGTGATTAACCTTAGAGCATCTTATCTACATCCAAGACGTTGGTGAGTCCTCATAGTTTTGAGGGTTTAGTTACTTGAATTTCTAAGTTACTAGTAGATATGTATTTACTCATTTCAGATAGTTGAGTCAGTTGGGGCCTGTCCCAGTGATTCTCTAGATTCAAATAATAGAGGCTTGTCGGACTGTTAGATTCAAATTTAGACCTTTGAGTTAGTATTCAGATTTTCAGTATTTTTTTAATCAGATTGATGAGATTATTACTTTCAGATATATTCAGATAGTTTTTCATATTTCATCATGATTTATTCTTATATTTCCCTATTTTGAGATTCAAATATGTTAGAAAGCAGCCAGGGTTAGCTCAGGACTACTTGTAGTTTGGAGCATCGTGTGGCATCTCGGGAACTAGATTTTGGGGCATTACAAACTTGGTATTAGAGCCTAAGGTTTAGAGAGTCCTAGGGAGTCAGACAAGCTATGTTACATAGAGTCTTGATCATCGGTGTGAAGCGCGCCACATCTATGAGCAAGAGGCTATGGAGCATTTTAGGAAAATCCTCTCTTTCTTTCATTATCCATCATGCTTACAGTTGTCTCTATATGCTATTAACTCATGCTCTTTTATGACAAAATATGCCTCCTCGTAGGGCTAATGCTCATAGAAATGATAACCAACCGCCTCAGCCCGTAGATTCTTTGAATGAGAATGTGTCAAATGCAGAGTTTCAGGCAGCTTATCAGGCGCTATCCCAAGCTGTGACTGCTAATGTTCAAGGTAATCGTCAGGCTTTATTCCTACCTTAGCAGGATGGGAATTTAGCTGTAGCCATAATTTGAGACTTTATGAGAATGAACTTGCCAGAATTCTTTGGGTCGAAGGCAGGTGAGGACCCACAACTTTATCTAGATAAGGTGAAGAAGATCACCCGAGTTATACATGTTTCTGAAGAAGAGAGTGTAGAACTAACATCCTATAGGCTGAAGGATGTTTCTTATAATTGGGTGGTGATGTGAAAGAAGAGTAGAAGGGAGAATGCAACCCCTATGACTTGGCAAATATTTTAGTATACGTTCCTAGAAAAATTCTTCCCACTTGAGATGAGAAAAGCTAAGATAGAAGAGTTCATAAACCTGAGGCAGGGATCCATGATAGTGAAGGAGTATTGCCTGAAGTTCAACCAGTTGTCTAAGTATGCCCCTGATCAGATGGCTGACCCCAGGTCAAGCATGAGTAAGTTTGTGATCGGTGTATCTGGGATGGAAGTTAAGGAGTGTAGGATGGCTATGCTCAATAGGGATATGGATCTTTCTAGATTGATGATGTATGCTCAGAAGATTAAGGTAGAAAAGATAGAGAAAAGAGAGAGAGTAAATAAGAGGGATAGAATAGGGCAGTTTGATCACGGTCAAAATTGGTCTGGAGGAGGAAATCGTTCGCAGTTTTAGAATCGTTTATGTATACCTGCACCTTCTTCAGCCAGTGCTCCTATACCCAGAAATAGGTAAGAACACTGCAGTAAGTCTTTTATATCCAGATCTCAGAATAGTGTGAGTGGTAAGCCCAATCATCCCTCATGTGCTAAGTGTGGTAAGGATCATGGAGGTAAATATTTGTAGGGTCAGAAAGGTTGTTATGGTTATGTCTAGGAGGGTCACGGTATTAGAGATTGCTCGCATGATAGGCAGGGAAATAGAGATGTTTGTCCCCAGACTTAAGCTAATAGTGCACCAGCTCCTTTAGGTCGCCTAGCCCTTCCTCAGGGCGCATCATACAGTACTGTTAGCAGTCAGTGCCAGAACAGGTTCTATGCTTTACCATCACACCAGGAGCAGGAAGATTTGCAAGATGTTGTTACTGGTGTGCTTTGTGTTTTTTATTTTGATGTGTATGTATTGTTAGACCACGAGTTGAGTTTCTCTTATGTGACCCCATTAATTGCCGTGAATTTTGATATAAGTTCTGAAAAGATTCCCGGGCCTTTCTTGGTTTCTACTCCAGTAGGTGAGTCAGTTGTTGCTAAATAGATTTACAAAAAGTATCATATCACTGTTCTTTATAAAGTCATGTTAGCAGACTTGATAGAGTTAGATATGGTTGATTTTAATCTTATTCTTGGTATGGATTGGCTCTATTCCTGTTATGCTTCTATAAATTGTCACATCCGAGTGGTGAAGTTTCAGTTTCCAGATGAACCAGTCTTTGAGTAGTCAGGAAATTCAGTGTCTCCCAAGAGTCCTTTCATATCTTATCTTAAGACCAGAAAGTTGATATCCAAAGGTTACATTTATTATCTAGTTCAATTTAAAGACACTAAGTCTGAAACCCCCAACAGTTCAATCAGTCGATATAGTAAATGAGTTTCCAGAAGATCTCCCAAGGGTACCTCTTGGTAGGAAAATAGAATTCGTTATTGACCTTCTTCCAGATACTCAGCCTATTTCTATTCCTCCATACCGTATGGCTCCCACTGAGCTTAAGGAGTTGAAGGAGCAACTCAAAGATCTTTTATATAAAGGTTTCATAAGGCCCAGTGTTTCTCTATGAGGCACTCCCATCCTATTCGTGCAAAAAAAGATAGTTCCTTGCGTATGTTCATTGACTATCGTCAGCTAAATAAGGTCACAGTCAAGAACAAATATCCTCTTCCTAGAATTGATGACCTGTTATATCAATTGCAAGGTGCAAGTTATTTCTCAAAGATAGACCTTAGATCCGGCTATCATCAGCTCAAAGTTAGGGAATGTGATATTTCGAAGACTATCTTTAAAATCCGCTATGGTCATTTTTTGTTCCTAGTCATGTCTTTCAGGCTAACCAATGCTCCAGCAGCCTTCATGGACCTCATGAATTGAGTTCAAAGAGTATATTGATATGTTTGTCATAGTGTTCATAGATGATATCCTTGTATACTCCCGTAGTGAGGATGACCATGCAGATCATCTTAGAGTTGTTTTACAAACTCTTAGAGACCACCGATTGTTCACCAAATTCAGCAAGTGTGAATTTTGGATAAGATTAGTAGCCTTTCTCGGTCATATTATTTCTGCCGATGGCATTAGAGTTGATCCCTAAAACACAGAGGTCGTAAGGAATTGGCGTAGACCTATATCTCCAATAGATATTAGAAGTTTCTTGGGTCTAGCTAGATATTACTGCCATTTTGTTGAAGATTTTTTGTCTATTGCATCTCCTATATCTAGATTAACCCAAAAGAAAGTTAAGTTCCAATGGTCAGATTCCTGTGAGAAGAGTTTTCAGGAGTTGAAGACTCGACTTACTTCAGCCTCAGTTCTAGCATTACCCGATGGTACAGATGGTTTTGTTGTTTATTGTGATGCCTCTAGAGTTGGTTTGGGTTGTGTGTTGAAGTAGAGAGGTAAGGTCATAGCCTATGCCTCTAGACAGTTGAAGCCTCATACAAAGAATTACCCAACCCATGATCTGGAATTAGCTACTATAATGTTTACTTTGAAAAACTGGAGACACTATCTATATGGTGTTCATGTTGATGTGTTCACGGACCATAAAATTTTGCAGTATGTATTCACTCAGAGGGAGTTGAATCTTCGTCAGATGAGATGGTTAGAGTTGTTGTAGGATTATAATATGAGTATGTTGTATCATCCGAGAAAGGCCAATATAGTGGCAGACTCCCTTAGTAGATTGTCTATGGGCAGTGTTGCTCATGTGGAGAAAGATAATAAAGAATTCGTTTGAGAAGTTCATCGTTTAGCTAGGTTGTGTGTGAGGTTGGTTGATTCAAATGAAGGTAATGTTTGGGTTCAGAGTATTTCTGAATCTTCCTTAGATTCGGAAGTGAAGGAAAAACAAGATATGGATTCTAGTTTGGTCAAACTGAAAGAGTCAGTTAAAGACCAAAAGGTAGAGGTTTTCTCCCAAGGGGGAGATGGTGTGTTGAGATACCAAAGTAGATTGTGTGTGCCTTGTGTTGAAGATTTGAGGCAGAGAATTATGGTAAAAGCACATAGTGCACGTTATTCTATTCATCCAGGTGCTACCAAGATGTACCGCGACTTGCAAGAGATCTATTGGTGGAATGATATGAAGAGAGATATAACGAAGTTTGTAGATAAATGTGAAACTTGTCAATAGGTTAAGGTAGAGCACTAAAGACCTGGTGGTACGTTGCAAGAGTTCGGTATCCTCACTTAGAAGTGGGAAGAGGTGAATATGGATTTTGTGACTGGTTTACCCCAATCGTGTCATCATCATGATTCGATTTGGGTTATTGTAGATAGATTGAATAAGTCAGTGCATTTATTACTAGTTCATACATCCTATACAACTGAAGATTATACTAAGTTGTATATCCAATAGTTAGTCAGATTGCATGGAGTTCCCTTGTCTATCATTTTGGATAGGGGTACTCAGTTCACTTCCCAGTTCTGGAAAGCTTTTCACAAGGGTCTTGGTACCCAAGTTCATCTCAGTTCTGCCTTTCATCCTCAGAAAGATGGTCAAGCAGAAAGTGACATCCAAATGTTAGAAAATATGTTGAGGGCGTGTGCTCTTGATTTCTAAGGTAGTTGGGATGAGCATTTTCCATTGATTGGGTTTGCGTATAATAACAGTTATCATGCTAGCATTCAGAGGGTCCTATTTGAGGCTCTGTATGGAAGGATATATAGATCACCCATTGGTTGGTTTGAAGTAGGTGAGGCTGCTTTGCTTGGGCCTGATGCAATATTTGAGGCTATGGAGAAAGTCAAGCTGATTAGACAAAGGTTGAAGACAACTCAGAGTCGTCAAAAATCATATGCAGATGTGAGGAGAAGGGACCTCGAGTTTGAGGATGGTGATTTAGTGTATCTGAAGATTTTACCCATGAAAGGGGTGAAGAGATTTGGCAAGAAGGGGAAACTTAGTCCCCGATATGTTGGCCCTTATAGAATTCTGAGTCGTGCCCGCAGACCTGTCAGCAGTCTATCCTGTATTCCACGTCTCTATGCTTAAGAAGTGCATTGGTGACTCCACCATTGTAGTTTCGTTAGAAAGATCAGAAATTCAGAACAACCCTTCATACGAAGAGATTCCAGTTGAGCTTTTAGATCGTCAGATCCATAGACTAAGGAACAAAGAATTTCCCTTGGTCAAAGTTCTTTGGCGGAATCAGTCTGTTGAGGGCGCTACTTGGGAAGCAGAAGCAGACATGCGAGCCAAGTACCCTCACCTTTTCTCCATAAACTCAGATCCAGCCGAAGGTAATACTATTCCTTAATTCAGTCCTTGTCTAATCAGATATTCAGCAATATAGATTTCCTTATGTGAGTTCATGCACTCTCAGATTTCTCAGAAGCTCAGAATGATTTAGATTTAGATGTTCAGTTCATTTCAGTTGTGCATTCTACCTTATATTCTCAGTATTCTTTGGTAATTTCATCTTAGCTAGCCATATTCGAGGACGAATATTCCTAAGGGGGAGATATTGTAATACCCCTCGATTTCCCTAGCTTAAACTCATCCGAAAAAATGTCAAGGATTATTTTTTAGAATAAATGATATTTAATTTAAGTGGAATTGTTTAGATTTGAACATTCCATGATGTAAGAAATTGAATAAACTTTCCAACGATATAAGATTCGCCTAAATCCGATAACCTGGTAAAAAGTTATGTCCATTTTAAGTTACAATCGTAAAACACCGTCATTTAGAACCTTAGCATGTCGCGGAGTAGTGTTAATTCCTAATTGTCATTTTCCAATGGCCCTCCATGATATTGGTACATCGCGAAGAGGACTAATTTTCCGTTGGTCAATTTCCAGAGGTCCAGCGCGATAATGGTGTGTCGCGCCATGTGCCAAAATGGCATTCCAAAGGGGCACCGCAATGACCCCGCATCGCAGAGTCTTCCCAGTTCCCAGTTGGAATTTTCCAGTGTCTTGGCGTGATTGTGGCGCGTCACTCGAACGCCAAAAATTGGGGCCCCAATTTATTTTTCCAGTTTCGTTTAAGAGTTAAAAGGGGGTATTTTAAAGTTTCCCCCAACCCCCAATCTGTTCAAACACGAGATTAAAGACTTTGTAGAAGCATTATATGCTAAGTCTCATAAAAAATTTCTCTCATCCAAAACCATAGGCTTCAACATTCCTTTCCAAGAAACTCAAGATTCCACCATCTTTTCTCCAAATTAATTCAAGATTTACGATCCCTAGGCCAAGAGTTTCAAGAATCTTCATTCAAGAGTGCGAATTGAGTCTCAAAAAGCAAGCTTGTGCATCTAATTCATCATCTAAGGTATGTGGGGTTTCAACAAGGATAATTCTTTCGTCCTTGTGCCCAAAACTTATTTTTAATTACAAAGATACATGATTTTATATGTTTTCCTATGAATATGAAGTTGGGTTTATACCTCATATTGCTATTCATGAGATTATGAGATTTTCAATACTTTAGAAGTTGAATTACATGAGTATGAATATATTTTTATGCACATTGCTGAAATTTCCAAATTTTATGATGAATTATAAATGTTTATGTTATCAAGCATGACTTTTGAGATGTTTTATCATGAGATTTAAACATGGGTCATTAAGCCCTATTTAAAAATTTCTATTCAAAGAATTGTTGTGCTATAAGCACCCCATGATTAGAATGCTTTCAGATTATTTTGAAAGATTTGACCTTTTGGTCTCAGAACATATTTGAAATCCACTTTATAGATTCAGATTACAAATTTATAGTTGGTTTTCATTATAAATCATTAGATTACTTTTAAAGTGAATTTTTCTTGAGATTTTGAGCATGAGAATGAGAGTATTATTTAGCACCGAGATGGATACGTTACTACAGTTTCATACCCCAGAACTACGTGCCAATGTAGGATTTAGATTATTCCCACTTCTACGTGGATGAATGAGATTGTGATCAATGAGATGAGATTATTATATTCCGATGGCAAGGGTAGAATAGCCCTAACCTTACGGGGGCTAGTCATGGGACACCATGGATGCTCACATGGTGTACATGTCCGTTAGAAGAACCTTCCAAATAGATGTTCCCCACTCTTAAAATAATTTTAATTATTTAAAGTCTTGAGATAAAGTGTTTACTATGCAGAATAAGTTTTACCCTTCTTGTAGTCTATATGATTTGAGAACAAGAACAAAATACAGATTTTAGAACTAAGTGAAATGACTCACAAGATTCATGCTACATGCTTTACTATTCATGATTTATGACTTCTAGATTTCATATTTACTCAAGATATGTGAGTCATTTACATTTAGCATGCATGATTTGATAAACTGTTATGATATTTTACTTATTGCATGCACCCCCAAATACTCAGTACATCCTCAAAGTACTGATCCACATATACGTCTATATGCTACATTGTCTCATAATGTAGGTACAGGTTCTCAGTCTCAGCGACGTGATTGATCTCCGAGCATCTTATCTACATCCCAGCAGTTGGTGAGTCCTCATAGTTTTGAGGGCTTAGTTATTCAAATTTCCAAGTTACTAGTAGATATGTCTTTACTCATTTCAAACAGTTGAGTCAGCTGGGGCCTGTCCCAGTGACTCTCTAAATTCAGATAGTAGAGGCTTGCCAGACTGTTAGATTCAAATTTAGACATTTTAGTATTCAGATTTTCAGCATTTGTTTAATCAGATTGATGAGATTAGTACTTTCAAACATATTCAGATAGTTTTCCGCATTTCATCATGATTTATATTTATATTTCCCTATGTTGAGATTCAAATGTATTAGAAGGCAGCCAGGGTTAGCTCAGGACTACTTGTAGTTCAGAACACCGTGTGGCATCCCGAGAACTAAATTTTGGGGCGTTACTGTATCCAAGGTCGGATGATGTGCGGGAATACCTTAAAGCTAGTGATTGGAGGGATATCTGTAAGCCATCTTTTATCCAAGATCAGATAATGTGCAGGATTACCTAAAGGCTAGAAGTTCAAAGGATATCTGTAAGTCACCTCGTATCCAACATTAAATAATGCGCAATATTATCCAAAGATTGACAATTCAAGGAAAATCTATAAGTCGTATCGATACAAAAGATGCACAAGACTTACCCAAGGTCACCTACAAAGAGTCTTTGTCAATAACCAAAGAAGTTATCATTCCACATACAACCATCATTATAGGTGACCGAAAGGGTTTCCGTATCAACATAAGATTACATGGTTGAAGGGACCGTTCTGCATAAAGTGTCATCGGTGTCCAAATAGGCCACCCCACTTTGAAGATATATTCAATCGACAAATAAGCTAATAAGGCAACAACAAAGAGGGTTGTTGTGTCTGTTATTGCAAGTTATTTTCTTCCAACAAGTACATGAGAGGATGACTTCACTTCTTAGGAAACAACTCACGTGAATATGGTAAAAAACTATATACTTTTTTGTGAATTATGTTTAGCACTAACACTTTTTATTTGAAACATTATCAAGAGAATCCGAGAGGATGAAAATCTCAAATCAAAACCACAGGTGCGGAAGACTCCAGATAGGACGCAGCACAACGTGAAACTTTTTCTTAGCAGCAAAACGGGACATAGTCAAGATAGAGATGCCAAACTCTCTGGATGCGAGCTAAAGGATGATCACCACCACCATCCAACCACACCTCTATTAAAAGGTACATGGGTGTTTTGGGATATTCTGGTTTCAGCTACACTTTTGGGATATTTCTAAACTCATGCTGAGGGTAAACTTATCTTTCTTTCAAATTCGAGTTACAACATACTATAGAGTTTTGGAAATTATTTCCAGGTAAGTTCTTGCCTATGGATGTGAAGGATCCCATATTAATGGTTAAGAGGTTACAAGACTTTTTTCCGAAACTCGATCGACTTGTCACTCATCCCGAACTAAAGATCGTCTAAAATAAAATACTATCTTTTCTATCAATTGAGTCAAAATATAAACAGTCTAATTCCCTGAGTCTCAGGGATATGTAGGTTGGGATCTAGGATCTATGTTGAAAACTCGACTGCATTCCAACCTCCCCCCAAATTCCTTTATTCTTCAGCTTTTCGATTTCATCAAGAACTCAAAAACTGAGATAGCATGTTAACTTTTTGAAAATCATGCTTTAGATAATGCTTTATGAAATACAAGTAGTCTTAATTCTCATGTAACCTGAGATATGTAAGAAACCCGATACCAGGGTCCAACCATAACTTCACGAAACTCGTGCGGAAACCAACCTCCTTCAAAAATAAATTTATGGCCGGACAAAAATTTGATACGTCACCCAAAGGGAGGGGGAAGTTGTTGACACCTAATTTTTATCCTCCACAACTAAGTTTAGTTCCGATTTTCTTTTATTTTTAAATAAAATTATAATATTTATTTTATCCGAATAAAAAGCTTTTCAAAATATTTATCTGAGTAATTTTGCAATTTTAAAATAGAGAGTATATATCATCGTATTTAATTATACTAAATTATATAATTTTGTTACTTAAATAGTTATTTTACATAATAGCAAATTTTAATCAAATCTTATCTTGAAAATTAATTTAAATGGGTAAAATATTGATTTAAATATGATTGGTTCTCAAAATAATTTATTTGGAGAAATATTTATTTGATTTTATCTAATCAAGAAGCCCAGGATTAAAAGAAGAATTAATTCGTATCGACTTTCAATTTAATTTAGCCAATCTATTAGATTTGGTGATAATTAAAATTAAATTGGCCATAATTGCAATGCAATCCGCCAATTGATTTTTAATTTGGTCAAAATTAAATAATTTAGCTAAATTTTAAATCCTAATTGGGGTTATATTTTAAATAACCCCAAAATTTCTAAAAATCTCATAACTTCTACCCAATTCCCACAAAAAATAATTTCAAATTTGTACCAGATTGTACAACTACCCCCTAACTTTGTTCTTTTTCTAATTTTGAAATTCAAAAATTGTACTACATTATACAATTTCCCCTCAACTTTGTCCTTTTTCCAATTTTAAAATTAAAAAAATGTACTACATTGTACAATTCTCCCTCAACCTTGTCCCTTTTTCAAATTCAAATTTTGAAATTCAAAAATTGTACCACATTGTACAATTCCCCCTCAACTTGTCCTTTTATAAAATTCAAATTTTGAAATTCAAAAATTGTACTACATTGTACAATTTCTCCCTCATCTTATCTTCTACCTCACCTTATCTTAAATTTTAAAATTCCAAAAATACTTTTAAATACTTTCTCCCACATTGGCGGATGAAAAGAATTGAATCCCCATCCTTTCCTATATATACTACCACTATTTTGGTAGAAAGATCAAGTCTCAAGGTTGAAAAAAAACTTTGAGCAAAGAAGAACTTTTATTTTAGTAAAAAAAATTTCTTTTCCATGAAATTCGTGGGCTAATCGAAGTTCTCAAGTTGAACTTTTTCCGGTGGTGATCAAGACTCCGAAGAAAGCTTGTAGTCCGGTTTTGCTGCCCTAAAAAGGTAAACACGCCTTTTTCTTTTTTTTTTAGTTTTATCATCATTTTCTTCTTTGTAGTTCATACTTATAACTTTGTTTGTTGGGATTATTTGTTGTAGACGGCCTTAAAGGCCATAGGACGTTGTGGTATCAATATGATGGTTATTTTCATGTTCATGGTATAAAAATGAGCTAGCAATAGTTGCATGTGCCTTTTTGACTTTATTCTTTGATTATTATAGATAAAGTTTCAATCTTTGATTAAAAGATGTACTTATGCTTTGTTAAAATTCACTGTTAGTGGATATATTTATTTTTATCATGTAAAGTTGTTTTCTTTATGTTGAAAAGAATAGTTAATATTGATTATTTCTCCTTTTTGACTTTATTCTTTGATTATTATATGTAAAGCTTCAATCTTTGCTTAAAAAATGTACTTATGCTTTGTTTAAATTCATTGTTAGCAGATATGTTTGTTTTTAGCAAGTAAAGGTGTTTCTTTTAGCATGTAAAGTTGTTTTCTTTATGTTGAAAAGAATAGATAATATTGATTGTTTCTCATTTTTTACTTTATTCTTTAATTATTATGGATAAAGTTTCAATCTCTACTTAAAAGACGTTCTTATGCTTTGTTTAAATTCATTATTGGTGGATATATTTGTTTTTAGCATGTAAAATTATTTTTTGTATGTCAAAAAGAGTAGTTACTATTATTTTTTTCGCCTTAATAAAATAGTAATTGGTTAAGTCAAGAATTTGTCATTTGTTTGCTAATTATTTTATTGGATTTCAAAATCCTCATATAAGATATGAAATGCTAGCTTTATTTTCCATTCAGGATGTTTATTCCTCTTTTTTTTTTTCGCATGTTGTTTTGTCAAAATGATGAGAAAGCTTGAATCTTTGTGGCTAAATAGAATTATTTAGATATTTTTGAGTCATGTATAGTATGATTGTTGAATGATATTTCACTTTTAGAGATGCTAAATTTTTATTTGAATTTTTTTAAAATTTTTACTCCGGATTGTTATATGTGTTTTTTTTGTGTGTAAATACTTGATTCATGTCTCTCTTTGATTCATAATATCAAAAGAGAATCAACGACGTCTTAAAAAGATAAATCATAGGTCGTTACATGTTTTCTCTAAAGTTGGTCTTGATTTGGATGTATGAATTATTGTTAATGTTGCCTTAGTTGGAGTCATTTTATGTCAAGAAGAGGAACAACAGAACAAACAAAATAAAACTCGATAACTCCAACAACTTTAATCAAGAACTCTGAAATCGTATTCCCTAGCAATGACGTTCATTATTTATAATGCCTAAACTACCCTTCCTTAGAAGGATAAAGCTATTACTGTTAAATATAGTAATCCAACAAAGGTTGGGGTCGATCCCACAGGAAATAGGCCTAAAATTCTTTTTGGACTTATTGAAATCACCAGGCAGTGCGAGAAAGTAAATGAGAGGATTTGTTGAAATAGAAAATGGAAAGTAATTGGTTGCTCTTGGTTGTAAACAATCTAAGACGAACACTAGGCTAGTATTCCCCCTAGATTCTCAACTCAGTACACTTATCGTGCCACTGTTTAACTATTCCAATACCTTGCATGTAGAATCTGATAAGTTATGTACTATCAACAGTCTTTTGGACGAGATGATGGATTTTGACCTTTACCTTTTGAGTCTCAGGATGTCTCCTTACTAACCCTTCTCCTGGATCCCGATTAACTATTACCTTTTGAGTCTATAGTTAGATTATAATTAATGATCTTACTTAGATAATACCTATTAGCATGGATCGACCGTTAATCTTCAAATTAATTTTGTGATCTTTTTTTCCTAGTCACTACTCTTCTTTTGGAGTAAGTAGTAATAATCTAGGTGGGATATTAACGTTGACCACTGCTAAGAAACTAATAAGAAAAAATAAAATCCAATACATGCAATAATCTTTATCTAGAATGACTTGGCACTTCCTCTACTTTGTTAATCCACCAGGGTTCCCACAACCCTAACTAAGGGACTTACCCGCTCATAGTTATGAGATTAATCATTGAATCCACAGATAAAATTACAAAATCAATCTCACAATAATAAGAGAAGAAATCCCAAAGTCTTAAATTAAATAACAAACCAAGAACAACAAGATGGTTGTGAATATGGCCCCAAAGAGGCCTTCTTCTACATCAATCAATATGTGAATGTATGAATGTTCAATGTATAAATAATGAATACAAAGCCTAAAGGGCATTTATAGATTACAAGAAATCCTAGAAATCAAATCCTAACTAAAGATAGAAAATCTTAATTAACCATCTATAATAAGACTTAAAAACATCATAGGAGTGTAATTGAGATACATGGAAATCCTATGAAAAGATTTTGGAATGATCCAAAAAAGTTGAGGTCGGTGGCCGCATGTGGTCACCACTTGTGGCCTAGCCTTGGGAGCATGTTGCACATGCAGCTTGAGGCTGGGCTCTCGCAATCATATGTGCTCAGACCAAAAAATATTGCAGCTTAGCTCTCTAAATTTTGAACTTCTAGCAAATGCTTTGCCAATATGTGGTTCGCATGTAGACTAAGTAAGTGAAAAATTAACCACCATTAGTTATATAATTGAATTAGCTTTCCAGCGATACCAATTTTGCCTTAATCTGATATCGAAGTGAAAAACTATGGCCAAATTACTGAAGCACTGTCAACTCTCGGGATCTTTAATTCCAGCACTTACCTTAATCTCATGCAGACCACATGTGCTACAGGTGGTCCACATGTAGACATAGGTAAGTGCCAGGCCTTAAAACTTTTCCAACCAAGCTTCAAATCTTCATCATTCATGACATTCTTTGGTCACGAACAATCCAAAAAGTCTCACAAATACCCAATATTGATCAAGTAAGTGGCCAAAAATATCATTTTTTTTCTCAAATTTAGCATCCAAAACCTAATTTCCTATAAAATACTCCAAAAACATATCAAATCTAACAAAATAGCCTTAAGTACAAGCATATTCTCCAAGTTAAGAATCGTAAGTGTTATATTTCTATAACATATCATGCCTCCCAAAAGATCTGATGTCCGTAGAAACTCTGTTGGAACCTCTGTTTCACCTGAGGAGAATGTGGAGGGGATTCACCTTATTTATAGAGTGCATACTCGGTCTAGGGTCCCTGCTCCTGATTGTACCACTCCACATAGGGTTCCAACGGTCCTTACTATTCCTCTTTGAGCTTCTTGGGCTGGTGATACTTATGCTTCGTCACTTCAGGAAGATATCTCCAACTTGGAGTTCCATCAGTATATTCATATGCATACTCAGTTTGTGGCATCACAATCTCGTTATTCTGGTCATGTTGATTCTATTATTCATTTATCTGAGGTCACTTGATTTGGCTAGTTTGTGAGGTTAAATCCCCCAAATTTTTTAGGCTCTAAAGTAGAGGAAGATTTATAGGGTTTTATTGATGAGATGGAGAAAATCTTTAGGGTAATGTATGCTACTAATGTAGAGGGTGTGGAGTTTGTTACATATCAATTGAAGGATGTAGCTTATCAATGCTATAAGAAGTGAAAAGCTATGAGGGGCGATGATGTTGAACAAGCAGTGTGGGATAGATTGTCAGAGGCTTTTCATGATCACTTCTTTCCTTAGGAGTTGAGAAAAACTAAGGCTGAGGAGTTTGATAATCTAAAGCAGGGTAAGATAAGCGTTAAGGAGTATGCTCTAAAGTTTCAGTAGTTTACTCGTTATGCTCCAGAGTCAATGTCTAATATGAGGTCCCGAATGAGAAAGTTTGCTTTCGGGATGTCCCGTGATTTGGTGCTAAAATGTAGGACTGCTATGTTGAATAATGATTTGAACATCTCTAGGCTGGTGGTTTATATGCAACATGTAGAGGATTAGAAAAAAAATCAGACAGAGATGGGAGAGAGGTCGAATAAGAAGTTTAGGTATTCATAGTAGGGTGCAGGTCAGAAAAATTATGGGAGATATAGTAGATAGTGGACTAAGAAAAAGAATTGGGGAAATTTGTATTCAGCTGCCAATGCTCCCTATCCTAAGCCTTTGGGTGATCATGGTTTTTAGGCTAGAAGTGGTCCTAAGGTATAGGATGCCTAGTCTCAGGCTAGTGGAGCTTATTCAGCTCTACCTTACCCTCCTTACCATTTTTGTGGGCAGCTTCACCGTGGATATTGTGAGGTAGGGAGAAATCGATGCTATAATTATGGTTATCTTGGTCATATGCAGCGAGATTATCCTTTAACCAGGGTTGCCATTGAGGATAATGAAGTTTTGGTTGACACTTCATCAGCTCCTACACCAAAGGGTACTACTTCTGGTACCGATACTAGCTGAAATCATCTCTATGTGTTTGCTACTCGTCAGGAATCTGAGGCATCCCCAGATGTTGTTACTAGTATGTTACAGCCTTTTTTTCATGATGTTTATTGATTACTTGATTTGGGTTCCACCTTTTTTTAGGTGACCGCTTATATGGCAGTGCATTTTGGTTTTGGTCCTAAAATATTTCCAACCCTATTTCTGTTTCTAGTCCGATGCGTGATTCTATAGTTGCTAGAAAAATCTATAGGAGTTGTGTGGTATCCATCTTTTATAGAAAGACCTTGGCGGATTTGATAGAGTCAGAAATGGTGGATTTCGATGTTATCTTGGTAATGGATTGGCTTTATTTGTGCTACACTTCTCTGGATTGTAGGACCCGAAGGGTCAGTTTTCACTTTCCTAATAAACGTGTGATCGAATAGGAGGGGAGTTCCTTAGTGCCCAAAGGGAGGTTTATTAACTATCTTAGAACTTGGAAGTTGATTTCCAAAGAATGTCTATATCATCTAGTTTGGGTTAAGGATTCCGACTCTGAAAGTCCTTCTTTGCAATTTGTCCCCGTGGTTAATGAATTTCTTGATGTTTTTCCTGATGATTTTCCTGGAATTCCTCCTGATAGAGAGATAGATTTTAGGATTGATCTTCTACGGGATACTAGTCCTATTTCCATTCCTCCTTATAGGATTGCTCCGGCTGAGCTAAAGGAGAAATTGAAGGATCTTCTTGATAAGGGCTTTATTAATCCTAGTGTTTCTCTGTGGGGTGCTTCTGTGCTTTACGTGCGAAAGAAAGATGGGTCCCTTCGAATGTGTATAGACTATCGTCAGTTGAATAAGGTTACAGTGAAGAATAAGTATCCTTTTTTCTAGAATTGATGATCTTTTTGATCAACTTCAAGGTGCTAGGTGTTTTTATAATATTGATCTTCATTTGGGCTATCATCAGTTGAAAATTAGGAAGGTTGATATTCCAAGACTGCTTTCCAAACCCGGTACAGCCATTACGAGTTTTTGGTTATGTTATTTGGGTTGAATAATGCTTCGGATGGTTTCATGGATCTTATGAATCGGGTTCTTAGGAAATTTCTGGGTTTATTTGTCATAATCTTCATTTATGATATCTTGGTGTACTCTAAGAGTGAGGAGGATCATGCCAATCACCTTCGAATTGTATTGCAGACTCTTAAGGACTAGAAATTATATCCAATGTTTTCTAAGTGTGAATTTTGGCTAAGTGTTGTGACCTTTCTTGGGCATGTTGTTTCTAGTGACGGGATCAAGGTGGATCCACAAAAAGTTGAGGTAGTTAAAAAATAGCCTAGACCCACGACTCCAACCGACATTAGGATCTTCTTGGGCTTGGTTGGGTATTATAGGAGTTTTGTGGAGAAGTTCTCTTCTATTGTTGCTCCATTGACATGGTTGACTCAAAATAAGGTTAAGTTCTTGTGGTCCAATGCTTGTGAGGGTAGTTTTGAGAGTTTGAAGGATAAGTTGGCTTCTACGCCAGTTTTGACCTTATCCTAAGGTACTGATGGTTTTATTATGTTTTATTATATGTATCGTGTGGGACTGGGTTGTGTTTTAAACAGCATGGTAAGGCTGTAGCTTATGCTTCCAAGAAGCTTAAAGTTCATGAGAGAAACTACCTGATTCACAATTTAGAGTTTACGGTTATGATCTTTGCCTTGAAAATCTGGTGCCATTATCTATATGGAGTGCATGTATTATCTATTTAGACCATAAGAGGTTACAATATGTATTTACACAGAAGGAATTAAATCTCAGGTAGAGACAATGACTTGAATTGCTTAAGGATTATGACATGAACTTGCACTACCATTAAGGCAAAGATAATATGGTTGTTGATGCTCTTAGCAGGTTGTCTATGGGGAGATTATCTCATGTTGATGAGGAGAAAGGAGGATTAGTGAAGGATATTCACAGGTTGGCTAACTTGGGAGTTCGTCTTTTGGACTCTGCAAATGGGGGAGTGACTGTTCAAGAAGTGGTCAAATCATCTCTTTGTGTGGAAGTGAAGGAGAAATGAGATTGGGAACCCATACTTATGCAGATTAAGGATGATGTGGGTCACCAAAAGGTTATAACTTTTAAAATTAGGGGAGATGGTATTCTATTGTATCAAGGGAGATTGTGTGTTCCTGATATTGATTGGCTATGGGAAAGGATTTTGACTGAGACTCATAAGTCCAAATATACAGTTCATCTAGGTTCAACTAAGATGTATCATGACTTAAATAAAATCTACTGGTGGATCAATATGAAGAGAGATGTGGCAAATTTTATTGCCAAATGTATGGTTTGTTGGCAGGTTAAGGTTTAGCATTTGAGGCCTGGTGGCATATCTCAAGAGATAGAGTTGACCATATGGAAGTGAGAGATGATCAATATGGATTTCATTACGGGTCTTCCGCAGTCTCGCAATCAGTATGATTTTATTTAGGTCAACATAGATTGGTTGACTCAGTTCGCTCACTTCATTCCCGAGAGGACTAACTACTCGGGAGAGAATTACACTAAGTTGTTCATTCAGGAGATTATAAAGTTGCATGGGGAGCTAGTGTCCATTAATTCAGAATGAGGTATGCAGTTTTCTTCTCACTTCTGGCATTCGTTTCATAAAGATTTGGGTACACAGGTAAACCTTAGTACCGCTTTCCACCCTCAAACAGATGGACAAGCGGAGCATACCATTCAGATTTTGGAGAATATGCTAATGTCCTGTTTGATTGATTTTAACGGGAGTTAGGTTGATCATTTGTCTCTTATTGAGTTTTCTTATAACAATAGTTATCATTTTAGCATTTGAATGACTTCTTTTAAGGATCTTTATGGTAGGAGGTGTAGGTCTCTTATTGGATGGTTCAAGGTTGGTGAGACTAGGTTGTTTTGTTCTGACTTTATTCACCAAGTCATGGAGAAGGTAAAACTGATTATATAACTTGGAGAATGTGAAATTGATTAGATAAAGACTTAAGACTACTCAGAGTTGCCAAAAGTCTTATAAGTATGTAAGGCAACGAGAATTGGAGTTTGAAGAAAGTGATTGGGTGTTCTTGAAGGTATCTTTTATGAAAGGAGTCATGAGGTTTGGAAAGAAGAGGAAGCTCAGTCCCCATTATGTTAGTCTGTATCAGATTTTGAGAAGAATTAGTACTGTCGCTTATGAGTTAGATCTGCCTATAAGTTTGGCTTCTATTCATCCTGTTTTTCATGTGTCCATGCTAAAAAGTGGACGAGTGATCCTTCTTTGATTGTTCTTGTTTAGGATTTTGGTGTTATGAATTCGCTGTCTTATGAGTAGGTCCCGGTGTAGATATTGGATGGGTAAGTTCATAGATTAAGAACCTAGGATGTAGCCTCGGTGAAGTTTATTTGGATAAATCAAAATGTAGAAGAGGCTACATGGGTAGCTGCGGATGATATGAAGGTCAAATACCCATTCTTATTCCTCGGATTGGATGAAAGTGCTTAAGGTATGAGTTTTATTTTCCTCATGTCACTTTCCAAGTTTGTCATTTGATTCTGGTGTATTGTTGCTATTCTCGTGCTAAAAGTTTCCTAACTCATCATTCAAGGACGAATGATCCTGGGAGGGGGAGGAGATAATGTAAGACCCCTTACAATTTGATCATTTTATTTTTGACCCTCCTCGCATGCATAGCGTCAATTTTTGACTTAAAATATGTTTAGGGATGTTAAAAGGGTGTTTTGGAAAAGTTCTGAATTTTTTGAAAGGGGTTCTGTGATAAGACTGTGTTATGGAGATTAACCTTTGCGATATTGGCGTGGCACGGCGTCTAACCTCCGCGCTATTGGCTTGCCACAGTGATGTTTTTATTTCGTCTAGTTTTTATTTTTTTAATTTGGGGAGAGGGGTTTTTGGTCTTTTTACCCCTTGTTCGACCTTATAACATAAAATAATCTCATTCCCTTCAGTTTTCAAAGATCAAATCATTCTCTTTCTCTCTCAAACTCAAAATCCAAGAACATTCAAGGGTTTCACAGATAATTCATCATTCAGCCTTCGAACTTTGAGTTGACTTCAATTTATTGTGTATTTCAGGCATGTTTCTCTTTTCGTATCTTTAATTTTACATTATGGCATTAATTGAATGGATTTTCATGTGATTTAATTATGAGTTTTGAAATTGGGTTGAGGGGTTTTGGTTATTACTAATTGAATTACTTGCCCCATATTTTAAATTGACTATTCATGCTTTAAATTATTGTTTTTTGGATTGAATTGGTACATTGTTTAAATGGTTGGAATGAGGGACATGGGTTTACCCAAATTGAATGAATTTTTCTTGAAATTGGCATTAACCTCAACCCACTTTATAATCTTGGTTTTAAAAATAGCTAATTGCATGGTTTAACTTGTTTTGAACGCACTGCATTGCATTAAAGGATAAATGAATATGAATATGGTTTTGGTTGGTCTTGATTTTGAATTTTAAATGGAACTTAGGAGTCCAATTTGATTATGAGGACTGGTTTGGCACAGATACATTGGCTTGCAAGCATATTGGTATGATAATACCAAGTGGTAAATGCCTTAATAAATGACTCTTGGGTTAATGGATTGGTTTATGTGAAAATTATTTTAATTTGGGCTTAGAGGGAGTTGTATAGCTCACGGTGAAGGTATAAGTCCCGGAAGGACGAACATTGAAAGCCTCGTTTGCCGGCGTTGGGGGTTTATATGACCATGTGCTTGGTCCACACCTGATATATATTTTTTTGGGATGGTTATTGCCTTGGTGGCTTTAGTTTTCCATTGATTTTTCCTCAGTTCGTGTGATTAACACGCACTGGGGTCCTTTCGGCAGGGGGAGCGGAACCCATATAGCCTATGGATGCCTTTAGGATGGATCAGCTACACAATTCAGGTTAAATCTTTAAACTATCATGTTCATGACTCTTGTCCCTATTCCAGCATCCTACATATATGTATATGAATGTGGTGTATGTGGTTTATCACTAGATTATGGTAATTGTATTATTTTATCCTTATTCCCTGAGTTACATGTCAGTGCTTATCCCACTGACCTTCCCTGAACGCTACATCATTTCATGATGTAGGGTCCAAAGGGTTTTCTGTTGCTTTTGTGCAGTGTTTGGTGGTTGAGCACGTCTGTTGAGTTGTTGTGAAGTGGTGAGCCTCCATCCTTTTGAAGACCTTGTTATTTAATTATTCTTTCTTTATTGTCATAGTACTTTTAGATTCTTTTTAGTCATAGTTGGGGGCATGTCCCGACTTAGATGTTATTCTGATTTAAAGGCTTTCGTGGACAAGTGTGGGTTGGCTGTTGTTTTGACTCTTAGTTTTCACGTGAGTTATCTATTCATCTTTTTGTTTCACTGTTTGGTTGGCTTTCACGGTATTATTTTATTGTATTCTGGATGTTAGGCTAAAGGGAATGGTCTCTGGCTCATGGTGGGCTTGAGATACCCACCACGACTAGGTCCTGGTTCGGGTCGTTACACTTAAGCAATCAAAATATCGCTTAAGCGGGTGCACCAGTTGGAGACTTGGAGAATTTCAAGTCTCCGCTTATCCCTTGAAATTCATCCAAAAATTCAAGAACGCAAACAGACTATGTTATCCTCTCAAATTCGATGCTTCACACTCAATGATATCAGATTATTGAAAAAACATTGTTTTTAAAAAGTTGACCTCCGAAACCTAGTTTTACAACTTTCCAAATCAAGGGTCGAAAATGAGATTTAAAAGTCGTAAAACTACATCAACCATGTTACCAACCTAAATCGATGTTTCTAATCTACTAGCATAGTCCGTTTTTGTCATCCAACGCACAAATCAATAAATGTTGATCAAAATCAACTATAAGGCTTTTCAAGCCACCAAAAACTACAGACCGCATAAATCACATCAAAATGCATTGAAAATTGTGCTAAACATCCCTACACCCCAGAAATACCACAATACAACCACGAAGAGGGATAAAATGGTCAAATCGCACAAAAATAATTTTTTTACACAGATCACCAAAAAGTTCGGTCATTACAGAAAAGTTATCCACTGATTCTAGAATTGGGATGCACATTCAATTTACCAAATTTTGAAATTGAACATAATTGGAACAAGACCGGAGTTTGTAATAGATATTTTATCTAGTTTCACTCTTTTGCGTTATCCCTTTCCATTTTACTTTTTGTTCATTTGTGAACAATCTACTGATGTTGCATATTGAAAGAGAAGTATATTTGTTCGTTGAAAAAATTCGATCAACAGAACTGGAGGTATATTTGTTTGTGTCTGGGTCAGATCGAACGGGTTAGATTAGGGTGTGTTTTATTTTAAAAAATGAGTTATTTAACGTCGATTTGGGCTTTTCTATTATAGGAATGATACCAGTGAAAAGTCTCTTAACAACGAGGGTAAATTTGACCCCAAAGTATGACCTCAGGGGTAAATTTGGCCCTAAAATATGTCAAAGAATTTATTTAACCAATTTTCCAAAGAAGAGGGTAAATTTGGTCCCAAAGTATGACAGCGAGGGTAAATTTAATCCTAAAGTATGACGAAGGGTATATTTATCCAATTTTCTAAAATAGAGGGGTAAATTTGACTCTTTTCCTATTTTTAATACATCAAATCAAACACTACATAAAAAAATCTGCAAGCATAACTAATGCAAACATAATTAATACAAGCATTATTAATACAAACATTACCAATACACCATATTTTATATTATTCTTATACACTCTAACAAATGACCCTATTAGATTTAGCCTCTCATCCTAGCTACCCGAATTGCATAACACATTTTCATTTTCCAAGTCGCGTCGCTGTTGCTAGCCTCTTCAGATCAATAGCAAATCAGTTAGCTTCATTTATATAATTTCATTTCTATAATTTGCACAGGAACTTATTTCTCTAAATGATTTTGTACGTACACAAATTATTATTCTTTTCCTCGATCTTGATCAGATTAATATTAAAGAAGTACTTATTGTTATTTTTAATATACATATTCCATCTATTAACGTATAAAAATTATGTATGTTTGGCAGTCGATCTTTTAACGGTTCATTAAACAAGGAGCACAAATAGATTAAAAAAATTATTTTTATTTACTTTAATTGATTTAATTTTTGTAATTAATATAGCGGACATGCCATCTAACGTATCATATCTTTAAAATATAAATGTAATATTATATGTGCATAAATATTTTTAAACATAATTAAGTTATTTAAGCAACTTTATATTTATTGAATCTCATTATTCGAAACCTCTTTGTGTCAAACACAAGACAAGTGATACTTTATTTTATACATTTAACTTTTAATATTGATATAGTATATCTTTTGGACAAAAATAGAACATAAAACAAACGGTACTTGCTTTTTGATGTGTTACTTGTTAAGTTACTCTTCCAAAAGATAGGAAAAGATGATTTTTTTTTTGTTATAAAAAAAAGCGTGTTATAAATGTATTACGTTATATATTGAATATTTATGTATGGAAAAGTTAGAAACTCCTTATGAACCCCTCAAGAAATCTCTTAAAAGAAATAAGAATTATTCTCTCTTCTCTCCAGTGGTGGAGCCACATTGAATTTAGGGGGTTCATGAACCCCCTTCGTCGGAAAATTATACTATTTTTACATGGTCAAAAATATTTTTATGTATATAGTAGATGTTGAACCCCCTTCGATTAGTTCCTATATTTACTTCTGAACCCCCTCAATGAAAATTCTGGCTCCGCCACTGCTTCTCTCCTCATTCTTCTTGTTTTTACTTTACTAGTTTAACCGTTTGTGTCTCGCACGTGTAACATTTGATTATTTAAAATTAAATGATTTTTTCTATTGTAGAGATTTTTAATAAAGTGTAAAAGATCAAATAACTTTTCAAAAATCTCTCACTTTTATATAATAATGTAAACATAAACAAATACACATATATATTTTACAACCATAAGTTTCAAGTGGTTGATGAATCATTACTTTTGCGTTTGCCATATAGTACCTCTTTCCCTTGTTGCCACAGGCTAAGAGAGACACATCAATTTGAACCATATTTGTGTTACGATTTTATATATATATATATATATATATATATATATATATATATATATATATTAAAATCTTCTCTTATTTTTAAAGTCAAATCTTTACAAAATCATTGATTACATTCTTATTACGTACTTAAAACTTTTTAAAATCTGGTACTTCTTAAATTTTTCTTATCCTAATAGTTTTATATTTATTTCTATGTTTTTCAAGTCTTCTTAAAATCAAATTTAGTTGATTTAGAATTCTTAAACTAATGAAAAAAGTATCAATTGTCATTAATTTTGATGACTTCTAATAAGAAAAGGTTTTACCATAAATATATTTGACTAAATTTCAACTCTTAAATTAGGAAAAAATATAAAAATTCTGATGAATTTAATTAGGAAAAGTGTTATCATACATATATTTAATTAATTTTTAACTCTTAAATATTAGGAAAAATAGTGAATAGACGATTTTGTCTAAAGCAAGGACTTTTAATGAAGAAAAAAAGTTCAAACAATATTTCTAAGGTCATTCACACTTTTAATATATTATAGATATAGATTATAGATTATAGATTATAGATTGTAGATAAAGATATTCCATAACACGTCACTACTAAAAAAAAAAAAACCGACCACAAAAACCGACCACAGTGGTCGGTTTTCCTGAATTTCCGAACACAAAACTGACCAAAATGCATGATCGGTAAAAGTGTGGCAGCTTTTTAAAAAACATATATATATATTTTTAAAATTTATTATTATTTTATTAAAATAGAAAAATGATTTTAAAAAAAAAATTCAAAATAAACCGACCACAAGTCGGTTTTATTTTAAAATAAATTAATTAATTTTAATAAAATCGACCACAAGTGGTCGGTTTTCTTTTAAAATTAATTAATTAATTTTATTAAAACCAACCATTTGTGGTCGTTTTTTTTAAATTAATTAATTTATTTATTAAAATCGACCACTTGTGGTTGATTTTTTTGTAAAATTTTCAGAAAAACCGACCACATGTGGTCGGTTTTCTGTGAATTTTTTTTTAAAACCGACCATATGTGGTCAGTTTTTCTGGATTTTTTTTTAAAAAAATAAAAAGCAACAAATGAAACAACATACAATACAACAACAACAACAACAACAACAGGAAATCAAGTGTATTCCCACACAATATGCAAAATTTCACTACAACACATACAAAATGTCCAACAAAAGTGTAAAAGTGTAAAAACTACGACAAAACATACAAAAGTGTAAAAACTACAACAAAATGTCCAAATCCAAACTACAACACATACAAAATTAAAAAAACTACCACTCATCTTCATCGTCTTCATCTTCCGCACCCTCATCTATGCTGATATCATCCAGTAGGTCTAGACCTTTTGCAGCCTAAACTGTATCACCAGTACATGGAGGAATAATCCCTTCAGACTGAATAAAAGAGCTAAACTGCTTCTGCAGCATCCTGATTTGTGATGTTGTTTCCTCCTCCTTCTTCTGCGCCCTCTCTCTCTGTTCAGCAAGCTCTTCAGTGAGTTTAGCAATCGTATTTTTTAGTGATTCAACGGTTTCTCTATCAACTGAAGAGGTATAGGATGTAGGACTGTACGAAGACTTAAAATTCTCGCCAATATAATTTTTATGGCATCCGTAGTAATGGCCTCTAACTGCAGGACCCACAGTTTGTTCTCATAACTCTTCCTCTACATTTTGGGTATTTGGTCACCCTGACTTTCAAAAGGCTGACTACTACGAAACTCACTAAGGAGCTGCATATACTTGTCCTATATTCAAAGTAAAGTTAAAATTAATAGTCAAAAAATATTAAAGTACTTATACTTGAATAATATCAACTTTGAGAAAAAGATTCATAAATTCAAAATTTGATTCTTATATGGGCAGCTTTTGCACGAGGCTCAACCCAAACATCTTCATCAGTCGGGTTCTTTTTCTTCTTCACATGCGTCTCCTCGAATACCTCATCGAAGGGTATCTTCCTACCCTTTTCTTTTTTCTGCATATGAAAAAATTATTAATCTTTAAATAATTAAAAATTTAAATAGAAACAAACAATTAAAAGTGTAAAAGTTACATACCATTTTTTTCTCCACAACAATCATACTAACTGCCCCCGCAGTATGTAGAGAACCGCCCTTGGATGATGCCCGGGTTTTCTTTCCTTTGACCCTCAACAATTGTTATTCTTCGCTATTCCAATAGCGAATATACTGTTATCATAGGGATTCACCTATCCAGTCTGGTCGTACTAAGTTGGTTCTGGCATAATCTAACAGACCGTTAAATTTGGATCTAGCTTTTCTGTAAAAATTTCTCCTTATAGCACATTCATTTGCATCATCCCACCGGTAATATTTCTATAACAAAAACAAAAATATAATATTCAATCTTTTGTTCTAACAATGTGTTAAGTAGTCGATAAGTTAAATTCTTACATGAAATTCTTTAAACATTCTTTCTCTGTCATTTTCTGGAACCTTTTGCCAACTGGTCCAGTAGCCATTGAAGTACCGACAAATGCATTTACTCGTAATTTTTTCAACTCCAGCATTCGGCTTAAACCTACAACACAAGATCAAACAATAATTTTATAGAGCAAAATAATATAGTAATGAAAAATGAATAATGTTATTATATTTATAAATCTTACCCTATTCCATATTGAATAAGATAACGCCTCCCATAATCATCTCTGTCTCCGAGCTGCGGAGCAAGTGCTGGTAGATGCACTGGCGTGGGCGGATCTGAAGCACCGGATGGAGTGCCTCCAAGATAAAGATCCGACAACCTAATAGATCCGGAAGAATCACTGTGTGAACCTGTGTGACTGCTACAGGAGGGTACTGATGATGGTTGATGTCTGGATGTGCCAGCGGTTTTTCGATAGTACTGTGATGGCGGTGGCATGGTGATAGGAGCAGAATGAGTCGGTGTAGACCCATGAAGTGGCCCAACATGCGTAGGAGCAGGAACCGAATGCTGAGATGACCTAGAATATGAGGGTCGTGCTGGCGCATCAGCAAACCGACCCTCAGATATATAAATACCTGTCGATCGTCTATAAGGCGAAGGTTATTTTTTCTTTTTTTGTTTTTCGTAGGATCAAATTTTCCCTTACCTTTGTCACCTCTACTTTACATCTAAATTATGTAAATTTAACAAGTAGTTAGTTCCTACAAAATGAATATATAAGAAAACATTCCAAGTAACTAATTCACATTTCAAATCTCTCCAACAACACGAGATAGACAAGAATATTTTTATTACTATATAAATTATGGAAAAGTGAAAACAACAATCTTAAATAGTATATTACATATCAATCTTAAACAAGAAACATAAAGGTAAATATATAGTACAAAGCATAAAGACATCAATACATAATAAATACAACCTGCACAAACTAATCCCCCTTTTCTGAAGACTCTCCACTAAATCATTCACCTTCTTCAAAAGTTTTCTCATCTCCTACCCACTCAGCTTCTTCTTCTACAATATTAACTTCTTCAAATATATTTTTCGGGTGATTCAAACTATCCACTAAGTCAATGTCTAGTAGCTGGTGATCAATCTGCATTTCATTTTGATACGCAGTCTCCAGCACATTCTCAACTTCCACCCATCCTATAGGCTTTGTTTTGATTACAGCCCACCAATCAGACTTATCACTGCATAACGGATAAGGAGCATAATATACTTGTTTATCATTTTGCGCTAGAACAAATGGATAGTAAATAGGATACGACCTATTGTGCTTCACTTCAATGTTGTTATGCTCCTTATGTAATCTTGTGCCTCTTGTGCTTGGATCAAACCACTTATATCGAAAGAGGACAATTTGTTTTTACTGGGAAACTAGCATACTCCTGTTCTAAGATCTCGTGTATGATGCCAAAGTAATCAACATCATCATCACCCTTAACCCAAACACCACTATTGTTTGTTTTCCTTGTTCTGGAGTGTTCTTCAATGGAAAATTTAAACCTATTTACTGTGTAATGGGACATTGCATGAGCTTCAACTGGACCCAAAGAAATATCTCTCAAGAACTGATCGTATACGGCTGCATTTGGTGTCTGGTGTACATAAAAATACTATACATATATATATATGTGTGTGTGTTAGTTGAGGAATGTGTAAATGTTTAAAATTTGTAGAAATATTAATACACTTACGAACCTCATATGTAAACCACGTTGCAAGGATGCATACACTTGATTTTCATGGAATTGAGTCTTAAATGAACTGAAGATCCAACATGCGAAACACAATTAGTTTCCTTAAGGGAATGAGTAAATAAATAAGATATGTTAAAATTTAAACTCCTTACTTCAGAAAGGGCTCAACTTCCAGGAAATTCAGCAAGACATACAAAGTTGTTGATTTATGCTCCATGGGAGTAAGCCGAAAAAATATGGTATTTTTAGACTTACAACCATATTGATTGAAAATTGATATCGGTTGTAAATGAGGCTCATTCTCATCGTCCTAATAACGATTCGGTCAGTTTCTTGAACAAGCAACTTCATCACGAAAGTAGTATGAACAAAATTTAAACATTTCTCTTGCAAAATATGCCTCAACTATAGAGCCTTCCACCCTATTTTTTTTGGAACCCCTTTTCAATTTTCCTTTTTCCCTGCACAATCTTAAGATTGGATGTTTACTATATTAAAAAAAGATATGTATGAATTTAAATATGTTGAAATTGCTTACCATTCGAATGGATACATCCACCTAGTTTGAACTGGACCGCCTAGCCGAGCTTCATGCACAAGGTGAATGGGAAGATGTTCTATCACATCGAAGAATGCTAACGAAAAAATCTTCTCCAACTTGTTGGTGATAACAACAATATTACTTTCCATTCATGCCAGATTTTCTTATTTTAATGTGGTGGCACAAAAGTCTTTGAAGAACAAACTAATCTCTGCTATTGATTTCTATATGTTTTCAGGTAAACCAATAAAATCAATTGGAAGTAATTATTCCATGAAAACATGAAACCATGGCTTTTCATTTCATGCAAGATTCCTTATGCCATATCAACCATCTTTCCCAAATTTGAGGCATATCCATCGGGCATCTTCAAACTTTGGACCAACTCACATATTTGACGCTTTTGGTCCAACTTGAATGTAAAACTAGCCTTGGGCTTAAGAACATTGCCATTGGGCCCCTCCTGTAAATGTAATTCTCTGCGCTTGCAATATTCTGGTAAGTCGAGTCTAGCCTTAGGATTATCCTTTGTCTTGTCGGTGACATCCATAACTGTATTGAACAAGTTGTCAAAATAGTTCTTCTCAGTATGCATGACATCAACATTATTTCCAAGTAAATTATCTGGACAATATTCTAACTCCCAAAATATACTTTGCTTAGTCCAGTTATGCAAAACGTCATATCCATCCAGCCTGTACAATGGTTCCTTGCTAACTTTAGGAAAATCCTGAACTATCTGCCAGATGTCATGACCAGACAACCTTGGAGGTGGACCATCATGTTCCCTTCTATTCCTTCTGAATGCATTCTTGAGTCTCCTAAATTCATGATCAGGTGGCAAGAAACAACGATGACAATCAAACCATGAATTTTTCCTGCCATGTCTCAATGTGAAAGATTTTGTTTGTTCCATGCTGTATGGACAAGCCAAATTTCCAACTGTCACCTAGAAAAATTTCCATAAGCAGAAAAATCATTCACAGTCCACATTAGATATGCACGCAGATTAAAATTCTATTTAAGTGAGATGTCCTAAGTTTCAACCCCCTCATGCCATAAAATTTGACGTTCATCGATCAAAGGTTGCAAGTAGACATCTATTCTGCTTTTTGGATTACGTGGGCCAGGAACAACACAATTCAAAAATATATAGGGACTAGTCATCAACATTTCAGGAGGAAGATTGTATGGGGTGATAAATACAGGCTAACATGAATATGGCACAACATCAACTAAAAAAGGAGAGAAGTCATCCGCACATAATCCCAAAATGAATATTTCGTGGCTCAGCTGCAAAATCTGGATAAGTTGCATCAAAATGCTTCTAAGCCTCTCCATCAGATGGATGACACATAACACCAGTGGGCCTTCTATTTTCACTGTTCTATCTCATATGAGGAGCTGAGCTATTTAAAGTATACAACCTCTTCAACCTTGGTATTAGAGGTAAATAATGCATTACCTTAATATCAATTTTATTTCCACTACAACCACGCCTATATCGAGGGTGCTGACAAAACTTACAGGACTCTAGGTTAGCATCTTCCTTAAAGTATAACATGCAACCATTTTTACAACAATCAATTCTAACCAAGGAGAGACTTAACTTTGACACGAATCATTTTACCTTATAGAAAGAATCAGGAACCTCCAAGCCAGGGTCAACTAACTCTTTAATAAGGTCTATCATTGAGTCCATCCCTCCTTCAACAATATTCCAGTCAGATTTAATACTTAATAATCTAACATCAACAAACAAACGAGAGTGTGAACACCCGTCAAACAAAGGATGACTAACAACATGCAATTGTTCATAGAATTTGCCCGCTTCTTTGTTAGGAACATCTTCAACATTTTCCCTAAAGTCGCCCCCGTGTTGCATCCCAAAAGCATCATGCACTATTTCTATCGTCCTAGAATCTTGATATTCATTATGCCCTGCAAACCTACAACTTTCTCCAACAACAAAGTTATTTTTCCCAACATCACCATTAATAGCACACAATCTTAAAAAGACCTCGTGAAACCCCGTTCTATAAAGATGTTCCTTCACAACTTCTTCTTTTAAAAGATTTATACCATCACATCTAACACAAGGACAACGAATAGCCCGAAAATATGACCAAACATCAAGTATCTTAGCATGTTCAACAAATCATCTGGAATCTTCAATAAATTCCTCCCTAATACCCATTCTATTTTCATTATTCCCTTGATATATCCAGCTATAATTAGGTTCAATCTACACAATCAATCAGATTAAACTAATTAGATCAAGTCACAAAAAGTTTACATTTCAAGTACCTAAATTCAAAATGAAAAAGTACCTACACTTTATCAAGTTCGAGTGACTAAGTCACCTACCAAGTCACCAAACTTAACTACATTAAAAACAAAAATTGACATTTCAAGTACCTAAACTTCAACATTTTCAAGTCACTAAGTCATCACCCAAGTCACCAAACTAGTAAATTCACCTTTAAAGTACCTACATTTTATCAATTTCAAGTGACTAAGTCACCTACCAAGTCACCAAACATAACTACATTCAAAACAAAAAATTCACCTTTAAAGTACCTACACTTTATCAATTTCAAGTGACTAAGTCACCACCAAGTCACCAAACTTTACTACATTCAAAACAAAATATTCACCTTTAAAGTACCTGCACTTAGTAAATTTCATCTCACTAAGTAATTACCCAAGTCACCAAACTAGTAAATTCACCTTTAAAGTACCTACATTTTATCAATTTCAAGTGACTAAGTCACCTACCAAGTCACCAAAAATAACTACATTCAAAATAAAAAATTCATCTTTAAAGTACCTACACTTTATCATTTTCAAGTGACTAACTCACCTACCAAGTCACCAAAGTTAACTACATTAAAAACAAAAAATTCACCTTTAAAGTACCTACACTTAGTAAATTTCAACTCACTAAGTCATCACCCAAATAACTAAACTAAACAACATTCAAAACTAGTAAATTCACCTTTAAAGTACCTACACTTTATCAATTTCAAGTGACTGAGTCACCTATCAAGTCACCAAACTTAACATAACGCCCCGAATTTGTTACCCAGAATGCTACATAGTGATCATGACCCCGAAAGACCACAAGCTAACCTATGACTGATATCTGTACCTGAACACTGCATAATATACATATATAAATGTGGAAACATAAGCTGTAAGGCCATACGATTCAAATCTAAAACATAAAATCTAATAAAATAATGTTTAAACGGGGTATAGAAATACCCAAAACTGAAATAAACTGTCTGAATATACTATAGTCTGAAAGCCTCTAAACTGTCTGAATAAGGACTTGATGGGACATGTACCTAACTAACTCCAACTACTGAAATAAACTAAGTACTGAAATAATAAAGTAATGATCATGTCCTCGAAGGATGAGGACTCACTGCTAACTCTGACTGCTGGATACTGGAATGCTACTGATGCTTTGGAGCTCGTGCTTTTGAACCTATGGCGTAAAGTAAAAAACCATAGCGCAAATACGTCAGTACGATTGAATGTAATAGTATGCATGTGAGGTAGGCTGAATGCAAGGATTTATATGCATGAACAATACTAAATGACTGTATAACATGAATGTGAGAATACATGCACGAACAAGTAACTGTAACTGAGACCATACTGACACTAGGTACTGAGTTCTGAATACTGATTTACTAATATCTGGGTTTACTGATACTGATAACTGAGTCTACTGAATACTGGGAAACTGATGGTATATTACTGATAGAGAAATGATTGTTTCTAACAATTCTGATTATGAAAAACTGGTCTAATTGATTGTATCTGACAGTCCTGAAACTGATTACTGGTAACATAAGTTAGTGATAACTGACATAAATGATATAACTAAGATAACTGGTATAACTGATACTGAGCGACTGTATCTGACAGTCTATGTTCTGATGGAACTAGCTGAGTTCCGTATTGTTCCGAGTTGACTGTATCTGACAGTCCTGAATTCTATAGAACTATCTGAGTTCTATTACTGAGACTGAATGACTATTTCTGACTGTGTAAAGTAGTTATCTAATCGACATGCCCCAAATAATCAAAATATAGCTGAGTTGGGGTCCAATTTGTAACCCCAATTGGAATGGTGTCAATACCGCGCCACGGGTAAGCACAGTTTGTGAGTAACCCTC
The DNA here is from genome assembly GCA_030864215.1 of Capsicum pubescens. NCBI lineage: Eukaryota > Viridiplantae > Streptophyta > Magnoliopsida > Solanales > Solanaceae > Capsicum > Capsicum pubescens. The sequence continues at coordinate 340,017,563 of CM061548.1, forward strand.
ATATAACAGGTAACTCTAGTGAGAATAGTGGGAACCCTCATATAACAAGTTAAGTCACCTCATTTACTCTCATATAACAGGCTATGATATCTCAACCTACGCTGGCTATGTAGTTCAGGAACATAAGGATTGCTTCTAAGAATCACATCCTAATATAACAGGTGAGTTCCCATCCTTTGGTTCACTCGGTGCTAATTCCTACTCCCATATGAATAGACACTAAATATAATTAACTGAACTGGACTAGACTGATTTCATAGAGTTCTGTTGACTGACGGAATGCTACTGAGATTTCTGAATTTACTGAGATTTCCTAAGTCACATGAATGACTGAGTTCTATGGATCATGGCTTTACTGAGGATATTGTAAAACATGACACTGGTTCTAGGTACACAACTATATTTTTTGGGTACAAGTACCCCCAGGACTCGATAGAAGAAAACTGACAAAGCATGACTTTCTCGAATACATGGCCAATATCAACAATTGATACTACAACAGTAGGGGATATTTCATGAAGAACATGGTTATCATAATCTTGTATATAGCTTAGAATGCACATGATCATGTCTTAACTTCATCATTTTAATATCATGATTATATCATTACGCCATTGTATTACACAATAATCCACATGGAAATCATTTTAAACATAGGGGAACACATACATTCATAACTTGGGCCACAGTCTAACTATCAAGCATACTTTCTATTCTCCTAGGCATTTTATCAAACACTTAGGTTGCATGATTTAAGGCTTAGGCATGAGCATGAATTTAATATAACCTTACTTTTCAATTACACCTAATTTCATAATTTCAGTCCACATATTAGCGTAATCTCATAAAGACATAATAAAGGTTCCATCTTGGAATTCATACAACAACAACACATGAACATAATTCAGTTCATAGAATGAATATCACAATTCATAATTTAAAACTTGATTCTTGGGCTTCATGGACAAAAGGAGTCCATGAATGAACACTATGCATACCTTAGATGAAAGATTCTTGATGATTCACAGAGAAATTTTCTTGAACTTGGATCCCCAATTGAAAACCCTAATGTGTTCTTGAGAGGATTTTGAGAGAAAAGGGTGTATTTTGGTGTAAATGAGGTTTAATCCCGCGTTTAAGCCTTATATAGGATTGGGAAAATTACCCCTTTGCCCTTAAAAATGCGGACATTTAAGACTAAATAACTGGGCACCGACACTATGAGTGATGCGGCGCATCAAGGGCTATGACGCTATACCCGACGCGATGCGCCATGAACGCGTCGAGCCCCAGTTGTTTTGGCTCTGGCAGTCTGCACAAATGGTGACCAACGCGATTGGCGACGCGGCGCGCCAAGATCTCGTTGGTCCACTGTTTTGGACTTCCAATCTTAATCTAAACGAGTTTTCAAAAAATCCAAAACTTGTCCGGGAATACCTATTGACCTTCCTGATCATGAATCAATAAAAATACGGACTATTAAAGGACATTAAGGTGGCGAAATGAATTTTCCAACTTTTGAAGGCCAAAAGTAAGCTAAGTCTGGAATGTAGCTAAAATTTTCTAAGCCTAGGACCCCCTTGACACGCTTTAAGGAATGTATTAAGCTTTAGAATTTTACGGGGTCTTACACTTAACTACATTCAAAACAAAAAATTCACTTTTAAAGTACTTACACTTAGTAAATTTCAAGTCACTAAGTCATCACCCAAGTCACCAAACTAGTAAATTCACCTTTAAAGTACCTACACTTTATCAATTTCAAGTGACTAAATCACCTACCAAGTCACCAAACTTAACTACATTCAAAATAAAAACTTCACCTTTAAAGTACCTACACTTAGTAAATTTCAATTCACTAAGTCATCACCCAAGTAACCAAACTAAACCACATTCAAAACTAGTAAATTCACCTTTAAAGTACCTACACTTTATCAATTTCAAGTGACTAAGTAACCTATCAAGTCACCAAACTTAACTACATTCAAAACAAAAAATTCACCTTTAAAGTACCTACACTTAGTAAATTTCAACAAAGTAAGTCATCACCCAAGTCACCAAACTAGTAAATTCACCTTTAAAGTACCTACACTTTATCAATTTTAAGTGACTAAGTCACCTACCAAGTCACCAAACTTAACCACATTCAAAACAAAAATTTTCATTTCAAGTACGCTTCAACAAAATTCAAAATAAAAGTTCACCTTCAAGCTAAGTAACTACACTTGTTCACTTTCAAGAAACATATTCATTTATAGTATAATAAGTCAAACAATTGAACAAGTATAACAAAGCAAATAAGTAGAGGCGTTGCACGTCCCTCTCACACCATATAATCATCACAAAATTTCTATGGCTTTCAAAGCCTTCTACAGCGAACTATCCCAAACTAAACTGCATTTAAAGACTTCATTATAAGAAAATAGAGAGAAATCAACTTACCTTTGCTTGGCCTAAATTAAAGTGACGAGATAAGCGATCACTGAAAAAATAGCTAAGCAATCCTTTTCCCGCATTCGGATTCTGTCAAACAGTAAAATTATTAGAAAGAATAATCTTTCACGTAAATAATTGCAACAATTTAGTAAAGGAATAGGAATAAGATTTCCCAAAAAAAAATAATCAAAAAGGAATAGTAAAAACGTCAATGAATTATCAAAAATTGAGCTAAGGTCTTGCTCAATCTTTTATTAAAGATTCAATCTTTTAACAATTACTAGTAGCATAGACAAGAAAAAACCCTAATTCATAAACAAGAAAAAAAAATGAAATTGTTTACCAATATATAAGCATTAGGTATGGTTAATGTCTTAATGATGAATCAAGAAAATGGAACTAACAAGATCTAATCTCAACAACTACATAGCCAAGAAAAAGAGGAAAACCCTAATTCATAAACCCAAACACATAAAGAAAAAGACATGTACATAAACCCAAACACATAAAGAGAACAACTCACAAGTTGGAGTTGCCGGAGAAGATGACCGCCGCCGTCTGTTTGGGATCGCCGAAGAAGATCGCAATCTGTGTTTTGGGGGTTTTATGCGTTAAAGTGTGTGTTTGGTGGATTTTGTGTGTGTGGATGTGTTTGGACGGGATTTTGGTGTATGTTTTGTGTGGGTTTTGTGTGTTATGTTGTAGTACGGGTCGGGTCGGGTCGGGTTAAAAATTAAGTATTTTTTAATTATTACGAAAATCGATCATATGTGGTCGATTTTTTAAAATTATTTTCTAAATTAAATTTTAATAAATTACAAAATAAGTTAATAAATTAAAATTAATTTTTAACAAATTAAATTTTAATAAATTCTATAATATTTATAACAACATCCAATTAATTTAATACAATTCGTATATATATAAATCAGATAAGTAGTTATTTTATCATCACATTAACACGAGTAATATATTTCGTCAATCGTATAATAATATCAATGAATTTTGCAAATTACGATAAATTTTTTGTTAATTAGCTTTTAAATACGATATATATATATATATATCTTGTAATACTAGTCTTACGTTATTACAACTTCAACAACATACGCGTGTGTACATTGACCCAAAATAGTATATCTATTTCCTCAGTAGTATGATATATATCAACGTATTATTCAAAATGTGTTGATATATAGATTCGGTTATCTAACTTTTAATTACTGCATATGTCACTACACAAGATATACGTATATATACATATATTCAATTGTCTATCAGTTTTCAAATACGTACTATAAACATCACATACACGATTTTACTACCCCATAATAATATACAGCGTATTTCACATATACTCAGATACAAAACTTGTAAGCAAAACAACTTAAATTCACCGCCAAAATTTGGCGGTCGTTCAATTCGAAATTCAAAGCAAATGGTAAGTATATGCCAGTTTTAGGATTCAATTTTTTGTCTCCCTCCCCTACTTCCTCCCCCCCCCCCCCCCCATATATACCTCATAATACTTATCTTACGTTATTACAACTTCAACAACATACGCGTGTCTATATTGATCCAAAATAGTATGTCTATTTCCTCAATAGTATGATATATATCAACGTATCATTCAATTATACGTATATATACATATATTCAATTGTCTATCAGTTTTCAAATATGGACTATAAACATCAAATACACGATTTTACTACCCCATAATAATATTCAACGTATTTCACAAATACTCAGATAATTATCGATTAGTTTATCTTATGTCATTAATATACCTTCACTATATAATATGTATATACTATATATATACCTATACATACATACACATATACACACTATCAACTATATCAAGTTCTAAATACGTACTATATATATCACATACGTACAAGAGTATATTATCCAATAATATAATGCGACATATTTCATATACATACTCTAATGAGTGATCGATTAATTACATTTGATTAGCTTAATTATATTCTACTAGATTTTGACTACATCGTTCATCAAACGATCGCTACATAATATATATATATATATATATATATATATATATATGTGCGTGTGTGTGTGTGTGTGTGTATGTATATATATATATTTAAAGATATTTATATATATGAACTCTTGAATGCGTACTAATATATATATATCACATCCACAAGTATATTACCTTATAATAGAACACGTTCATTATATTCTGATGAATTATCGGTTATATATTATATTATTATAACTGCAATAGTAACATAATATCATTATCTCAACGGTATGATATATATACACACATATTTATTATACAAAGATTATGCATGTTTAACGTCATTTAACGTATATACAAAGAAAAATATTTATTTTATGTATTGAAATATAAGTAAAAGATAAAGATTATGTTTAACGTAATTTGTTTATTTTATTTGATATATTTTTTAGTGTAATTTTTTCATAAAATTTAAGATTGATTGATATTTTTTATTATTATATTGGTTATCGGCTACATGTGATTAGTATAATTTCAAAAAATTATATATATATTAGATTATATATATAATTATTTTTTAATAAAAATAATAGATATATATATATATATAATTATATATATAATTATTGGTTTCTAAAAATTATTTACTTTTTTTATTTTTTTTACTTCAAAAACCGACTACAAGTGGTCGATTTTTTAAAATAATTTACTTTTTTATTTTAATTAAAAAACAGACCACAAGTGATCGATTTTTAAAAAATATTTTCTCTTTATTTTAATAAAAACCGACCACAAGTGGTCGGTTTTTAAAATAATTTTCTTTTTTTATTTTAATTAAAAAATCGATCACAAGTGGTCGGTTTTTTTTTTTTTTTAATTTTAATAAAAATCGATCACAAGTGCTCGTTTTTTATAATAATTTTTTTTAATTAAAAAACCGACCACGAGTGGTCGGTTTTTAAAAATAATTTTTGTGGTCGGTTTTTAAAAATAATTTTTAATTATATTTTTAAAAATAAAACTGACCACAAGTGGTCGATTTTTTATTTTTTTTTATTTTTTATTTGTAAAAGAAATAATAATTTTTAATTTTATTTTTTAAAAAAATAAAAACCGATTCCGACCACATTTTGTGGTCGATTTTTTGTGGTAAAAAATCCTGTATTTTTTAATAGTGCGTTATCAGCAGAAATTCTGCTTTTAAATTTGAGGGAGTCGAGTCTGATCTTCTCTTTTAAAAGGATTTATGTTCACGAAAAGTAAAAAAGGAAATTGAATGTCAATAGCAGAGGCAACTCTTCGTTGCTCTTAGAATTTGACCTCTTCAAGTTAAGTATGTATATGGCACAGTTGCAGAATTCAAACATTATATTTATTTATCTTGCATCTTTATTTCATTGGGAGAGTTAAGTAGTTTGAATTTTCATGTTCACTTTTTTAATTACAGTGAAGGTATATATGAATTTATAGGCTAATTATGTGTGCCCCTAAATAGCTTTACGAGTTTAAGAAAAAGGAGAAAATTGGACAATTGGTTATCATGCAAATTAAATATGTTTATATGTTCAGTTGTTTGCCACCTTCTCGTTCTCTTGACAATTACATGTAAGCTTTTATCTTACAAGTTAGTACTGTCTCCATAATATTTTGGTAGATAATATTTCTTTTCACTTCTAATTAAAGTATAAATTTTTTTAAAGATTCAAAAGTGAGTTGTATTGTACGTTGGCTTATTATGTCGTTAGTATGTCGTTAGTTCAATGTAAGATGGTGGATTCAAGTCTATCACACCAAAAGAATAACATATCAAATTAAAGTTTTGATGCTCCATGATGATAAGATGTTGCGTTCAAGTCTCATCGATTTATGGTCTAAGACACCTTTATATGGATAAGACACTGAGTTTAAATTTTAATGTACCATATTGATGATACAATGATGGCTAAGGTAAAATAATATTTCTTTTATAAAAAGTCGTTAAACATGTCCCATGGAATATGCTCTATTCCATGAAGTTAATGCGGTAGCAATGTATGATAAGTATGAAATATGACAATTTGCTCCATTCTTGAACTGAATGTGGTAGCAGTACATGATATTGTGACTACAAGATATGTTAGAGAAAAATTCTCTAGATCATATGTATACCTCAATTTGCTCCTGAAATAGCAGTATCTTGAAAGAGATTCTAAGCTATCATAATTTGATATGCTTAAGGTATGATCATATTTCATTTTTAGGGAATCAGAATTTTGATTATTATAATTACAGATCTATACCCTAGGGGTGAATGCAATTGTATTTAGTAAAGCTTATAAATTCGAACGTGTTCTTGATTACAAAAATATCACAATCTACCTCCATAAGAGGTAAAATAATTGGAAGATTGAATATCTCTACGTTACTATAGTAAGAAACACGAATGTGAAAAAATACCCAAGCATGATAAGATCACATGCCATGATAAGCCTTTAAGAGTTTACTGTTTATTGATACAAAATTCATGTCACGGTAAAATAAGAAATTTACTAGAGTAAAAAAAACACATGTCATGGTAAACTTGGAATTTACCCATATAAAAGTTCATAAATTGACATGAACGGCTGTGACATTTCAAAGATGTGCATATTGAGTATTAGACATATATTGAAGAACTAGAAGATTCTTCAAGAATTATTCATGTTGTTTGTTCTCATTATAAGTTGGTTGGATGAACTAATGTTGGGATTGAATCCCTTAAGTATAAAACGTGAATCTGTGCGGTCATGTGATATGTTTAATAGATGCATCAATACATGATCACATAAAAGTTTTTTGTCAACCTATAGTTTGACATTAACAAAATTACTTGTGCAAAATAGCTGGGTTAAGAGCACAACTTCCAGATTGATAGATATCCAAGTTGATTTGACATTAAATGTCTTCAGAAAATTAGCTAAATCATTGCTTAAAAGAACAAAAAATTCATGTCTTGGTTTGAAATGTGATGTATTATATACAAAAGTACGGGCTTGCATCAAACTAATAAATTATGATTAACCCTCAAAGTTGATTCTGAGTCAAGCACCACATATTTTTCATCTAATAGTTTTGATGTGCGGTATACAAATAATGGATATACCATGGTGCACAAAGATGAATTCCTCAAAGAAGATGAAGGATGTATGTTAGTTTTCCTAACATAAGAGGGAGATTATAAGCAACTATAAAATATGTTAGGAATTATCATCGGATCCTCATTCAAAAGATAATTTAAGTCAAACGTCGAAAGAATATGTTGACTCAAATTTAATCTCATATTTAAGCTATAAGTGCTCCTATTGTGTGTTCCTAAAGAACAAAGTCTACGTATATGTAAAGCGTGATAGATCAATCTGTTTCAAATGAAATAATCCTTAAAAAGGATAAGGAGCAAATGATCATAATAAGTAGGAAATGTGATCTTCAAAAGCCTACGACATACTACTTCATGAAACCTCATGAGAGATTCAGGGACCTGAAAAAAATGAAGTGACGAGATCACAAAAAATTATGTAACATTATGAACCGATACAAAATGATATACCATCGATAATATCTTTGATATAATATTGGCGTAATATTATAAAAGATTACGAGGATCTAAATTCTACGTTTATTTAAGCATGCTGACGTAGAAATATTTACCAAGTGACATGAAATAATGCATCTTGGTAAGCATAAAACTTATTTGATTTGTAGTCCAGACACTTGAAATTGTCACACATGAAATGCAGAATATTGTGACTTGACAAAATTTATATGAAGACTTTGTAAGGATTCAAAATGTGTGAAGCATTTAAAAGTTTCTGGGAAACTTATTTATAATCCTTATATTGGGTAAGTTTATAAATTGAAACTCTTAGAGTGTTTTTAAAAGTAATAGATTATTTGTTGAAATGAAAAATATACCGAATTAGATTGGTTATGAAGTACCATATCTTAGTGAAACTGGTGCAATAATGTATCTTGTAAATACTACAAGGCCCGATATAGCCTTTTCGATCAATTTATTAGTAAGGTATAGTTCTGCTCCTATTAGGAGACATCAGAACGGGATCAAACACATGAGCTTATTTTATTATAAATATTGCAGTCCCGATCTTATTTGTTATGCTAATGTTGGGTATTTATCTGACTTGCATAAAGCTCGGTATCAAATAGGCTACGTGTTCATATATGGAGGTACTGTCATATCTTGGAGATTTACAAAATAATCTATTGTAGCCACCTCATCGAACCATGTTGAGATAATAACTATTCATGAAGCAAGCCGAGAGTATGTGTGGTTGAGGTCCATACATCTCATTCGAGAAAAAAATGATTTAAATGTCACAAAGTACTTACATTTTTATATGAAGATAATGCAATATGCATAGCACAACTCAAGGGAGGATTCAAAAAAGGAGATAGAATGAAGCACATTTTGTCAAAGATTTTTTTATACACATGAGCTCCAAAAAAATGTTTATATTAACGTGCAACAGATTCGTTCAAGTGACAGTGTGACCGATTTATTCACTAAGTCTCTTCCAACTGCAACTTTCAATAAGATGGTGCACAAGATCGGGATGCAAAGGTTCAAGGATGTTCTCATTAGGGAGAGTTAATACGGGTTGTACTCATTTTTCCTTATGAGGTTTTGTTCCACTGGATTTTCCTTGTAAGTTTTTTAATGAGATAGTATATATGTGTATTATTAGAGATATGTACTCCTTTTCCTTCTCTAGATTCTTTTTCCCACTGGATTTTTTCTAGTAAGGTTTTAACGAGACACATTATCTATCAATTAGATATTCAAGGGGGTGTTATAAATGTATTACCATATATAGTGAATGTCTATTTATGAAAAAGTTAGAAACCCCTTATGAACTCCTCAGAAATCCCTCAAGAAAAATAAGAATTACTCTCTTCTCTCCCCATTCTTCTCGTTCTTACTTTATATTTCATAACAAAGTGGCTTTAATAAATCTTGGAGTGCGTGCATTAACAAAAAGAATGAAATAAGAAAAAGTATCATGCACATTAGGAATTAAGATAGAAAAAGGCCTAACTTCTTTTTTATATATAATACTCCCTCCGTTTAAAAAAGAATGACCTATTTTGACTTGACACAAAGTTTAAGAAAATAAAGATAATTTTTAAATCATGTGGCCTTAAATTAAAGTTGTGTCAAATATACTAAAATTCTTTTAATTTTGTGGTTCTAAGCATACCATGTGAAAAGTTAAAATTAAAGTATTGTCAAAAAGGAAAAAAAGTCATTCTTTTTTAAACAGACTAAAAAAGAAAGTAGGTCGTTCTTTTTAAATCGGAAGGTGTAATTATTGGTCATGATAGTGTTACTCTATTATATATTCTAAGAATGAATCTCAGCCATCAGAGGCGTAGAGTGAACAAAATGGCAAGAATCAATAATAGTAGAGTATTCAATATTACTGGACAAGATTTCATGGCAGGGGATCTTGTCTCCCAGTGACAGATTATTTTTGAAGATCATATAATACATCTTAATTGAAGTGTTAAAGTATTTAAATTACTTGAAAATATTACAAATATATTGTATAGTCAAACCTCTCTATAATGACAGTGTTTATCTATAAATTTAATAGTTATTATAAATATGTATATTGATATTTGATGTTAAAACTCATTTAGTTGTTATAAATAAAAGTACACAATTAGAAAGAGCATGAATATAAAAAAAGACAAATACTAGTAACCTTTTTTCGTGAAGATATGAAACAATTAATGTACGTCCACCATTTAAATACAATATTTTTCTTTAAATTAGATATTTATACTTGAAATTTACTGTATGCATGACGCTAATGATGATTATTATAAATGTTTTGGTGTTTTGTTCAGTACGTAATATATTCTCTTACGAAATATTATTACATAATATTTGAGTATGTTGTTATAGAGAGGTAATTTTACAAAGAGTGTACATGTTGTAATAAACGTCATTATTGTTATGGGTAGAATGCCATTATAGAGAAGTAAAATATAACATAAAAAATCGATTCCGAAGAAAATTTGATCGCTATAGTAAAATGCCACTATAACGAGGTGACATAGAAGTCTGACTGTATTGTGGATTTCCATTTATGTATTCCTTGACTTTTTTGGTAGTTGATTTGAAGGTGAATTATATTGATGTATATAGATCAATAAATATTTTTAATGCAAATAAATGTAGATCTGTTTATTAAGTGAACATAGGCGAATGAATAATAATGAAACAAATGTGTAGAAATTTGTTAGAAAAATAGGGACCAATGTATACCAATGCGGAATTATAAAAATGCTCACGCAAATATCAATTTATTAGATGAATACAATCCGGTGTATATCAATACAAATGTGTATCAATTTATTAGGTTAATACGGATTAATGAATACAATATAAATAAATGTGTACAATTTATCATTTGAATACAGACAATGAATTTCTATATTATACTGTATCCATGGTACTTCACAACTTGTTTCCGAATGTATACATTGCACTATTCACTGCTTTAAAAACCTAGGAATTTCCTTAACTTTATAGGTAAATACAGACAAATGGATCATAATGAAAATAAATGTATACAGATTTGTTACGTGTATAGGGACCAACTTATACCAAGGCAAAATTATAAAGATACTCATGTGAATATCAATTAATTAGATGTGAACAATCCAATGCATGCCAATATAAATATAAATTAATTTGTTGTATGAATAAGGACTAATGAATACCATTATAAATAAGTGTATACAATTTACTAGGTGAATTGTGACGATTGGCTCAGTCGTTATTGAAATTTTTTGCTGCAAAGGCATGTGCTTCTCATTCGTCATAAGCATTAGGAGTAATTCTTTAGTATGTGAGTGCATTTAAATGTACTAGGGCCATACAATACCTCTAACACAAAGTTAATTTGAAAGTGGCCTTGCCGATTTAGTTTCGGACTAAGTTTAAACTAGTGTCAACTTCAAATGATCACTCCTTTCTGAGTAAAAAGTTATGATTGTTTTCTTTCCAGCGCAATCAATTGTTTGTCAATCCACTTTCTCAGTAAAAAGTTATGATTGTTTTAGTGAAGATTGTCCGTGCTGAAAAGTTGAGGTCACTGTAGTCAGTCAGTCGCTTAGCGACGTGCACAACAACTTATAACCCATTTTTGACGGGTTTCAGCCCCCTAAGACCTAGAGGGGCAATTTTCTCTTGGTATGAGTGAAAATTCTTCGTTGAGGTTAGTTTCTTCTGTCATCTTCTTAATTTTTCAATCCTTTAACATCATAGAATTATTAAAACAACTTTTAATGGTGAAATTCTTGGGAATTTAAATCTTAAGTTCATGATATTTTGGAAAAAATCTATGGATTGGGTTAATATCACCTAGAATCACTTTTAAATGTGTTAATTAACAATCACTAGCATGAATTAGTGATTCTAAAACATGAAATTTGATAGTTAGGGATCTTGAATTCAATAAAGGTAGAATCTTTAGCCTAAAAACTCTAATAATGGAGTTGGGTTGAGCTTGAAGGAACTATTTTGATGACTAATTGACCCATGGATAAAGTTGTAGGCGCGAATAAGGGTAAAACTAGTGGCTTTGAATTTTCAAGGTAATTGTTTGAAGATTAGTTTATTAATTACTCTTATAATTTTTTTTTTAATAATTAGACTTCGAAAATATGAAGAAGAAGGAGGATCATCCGTGTTATAGCTACTTGTTACATCAAGTAGGTCATGGTTTATAAGTAGTAGACCATGGTTAGTAATCGTATCCATAATATAGATTTGACAAGAGAAATCATGCTTAGGCTTGCTGGCATGGAGTTTGGGTGGATAAATCATAAATTTAATGTAATAAGAACCTAATTATGTGTTGATATGCTAATAAATGGATCCTTGAGGGGTGTTTTGTGTTTGTATGACTCTATGATGGATTGTAAAATGAATTATGTAATTATAGATGACAATGAGATGGTGTGAGCTCATAATCTAGTTATTTAGCCTAATTGTCATTAGAGGATGAGCTTTATGTATAATTAAAATATGGAATAATATTGCTTACAGTTAGTCATGAATTCTGATTATGGTATAAGGACGTGGTGATTTAAAATCCTAAAGTCAAGTTAGGCTGAGGGTTGGAAAGTAAAAGGTATAAAGATATATGACTAAAATTATAAGAGCAGAATGATTGCCTAATGAAGTAGGTCTTGAAGCTATTAATGACTTGAATGTAAGGGTTGCTAGATAATAGTGGAATCCCTTATATTGGTATGAATAGATTTGGAGTGGATTGATGAATGAATTACTAAATATTAGACTCCATTTGGTTGAATGTACACCTAAACTGAATGCTTGAATTTAATTACATGGATTGACAAGGCTTACTTGAATAAGTTGTGGATTGATCTTGGACATGTTTTAATTTGTTAACCAATGAATCATATCTATTGTGATTTGGTGTGAAAAAGAATGGTTGTTGTTAATATGAAATGATTAGCTCGAGTTAACCAAGTGTTTGGGTGGTTGCCTGTTGTTGCAATGAATATTTAAGGAAGGAATATGTTAACCGATATTCTAAGTGTAATCACATTAAATGAATTTATATGTAAAGATTGCGATTGTTACAAGTGTTGGCTGTTATCATTATTTTTTATGATTGTTGTGATATTATATTGATTATTATTATGGGATGTATCGATATTTGGACATCTTCACTAGATTGGTTGCTGTGATTCATTGGTTGACTCAAATACCATGTTGGTACAGTACATGAATAAGAGCTCATCCTCTGCAGTTCATGACTAGTGGGCGACCATAAGACCTTTAGCATGTATATACAAGGTATGTATGAGAGTGACAGTTCCTTGAGTGTACCAGATTTATGATTATTGTAATTGTTTTTGTTTATATTGGTTCCAAGAGTGGACCAAGTTATATTGTGGTTTGTTATGGATTCCTTGAGTAAATTGAATTATGATGTTGCTTGGTATATTGGGGTTCTTGAGTGGTCCGATTACTTGTCATGTATTTTGAGATTCTTGTTGTTAGAGTCCTGATTTATTAACTTGTATATGGTTAGAGTCATGGTTTGTTTACTTGGATATGATTAGAGTCATGATTTGTTGACTTGGAAATGGTTAGAGTCAGGTTTATTGACTTGGTCATGGTTTGAGTTGACTTGCACCACTAAAAAAACCTGAAAAAACGATCACAAAAAATCGACCACACATTGTGGTTGGAAAAAACTGACCACAAGTGGTCGATTTTTTATGTTTTTTTTAAAGTTTTTTATTTATTTTTTTAAAGCGACCACATGTGGTTGCTTTTATATTTTAAAATTTCAAAATAATTATTTATATAATTTTTATATTAATTATTATTTATTTTACAAATAAAAATTTAAAAAATAACAAAATCGACCACTTGTGGTCGTTTTTTAAAAATATAATTAAAAAATATTTTTAAAAATCGACCACTTGTGGTCGGAAGTGATCGGTTTTTAAAAATTATTTTTTAATTTATTTTTAAAAAAACCGACCACTAGTGTTCGGTTTTTAATTTAAAATAAAATAAAATATTTTTTAAAAACTGACGTGGTCGGTTTTATTAAAATGAAAAAATTATTTAAAAAATCAACCACTTGTGGTCGATTTTTGAACTAAAAAAAAGTAAATAATTTTTAGTAACCAATAATTATATATATATATATTATGTAATCAAATATATATATTATTTTCATTAAAGAGAATTATATGTATAATCTAATATATATATATATATATAATTTTTTGAAATTACACTGATCACACGTAGTCGATAACCAGTATAATAATAATAAAAATCAATCATTCTTAAATTTTGTGAAAAAATTACACTAAAAAGTATATCAAACAAAATAAACAAATTACGTTAAACATAATCTTTATCTTTTACTTATGTTTCAATATATAAAATAAATATTTTCCTTTGTATATACGTTAAATGACGTTAAACATGCATAATCTTTGTATAATGAATATGTGTGTATATATATAATACCGTTTAGATAATGATATTATGTTACTATTCCAATCATATTAATGTAATATATAACCAATAATTCATCAGAATATAATGAACGTGGTCTATTATAAGGTAATATACTTGTGGATGTGATATATATATAGTACGCATTCAAGAGTTGATATACATAAATATCATTATATATATATATATATATATATATCATGTAGTGATCGACTGATGAACGCTGTAGTTAAAACCTAATATTATATTAAGCTAATCAAATATAATTAATCGATCACTCATATGAGTATGTATAAGAAATACATCGCATTATATTATTGGATAATATACTTGTGTACGTATGTGATATATATAGTACGTATTTAGAACTTGATATAGTCGATAGTGTGTATATATGTGTGTATGTATAGGTATATATATAGCATATACATATTATACAGTGAAGGTATATATATTAATGACATATTATACACTGAGTATATGTGCACTACGTTGTATATTATTATGGGGTAGTGAAATCGTGTATGTGATGTTTATAGTACATATTTGAAAGTTGAAAGACAATTGAATATATGTATATATACGTATATCTTGTGTAGTGACGTATGCATTAATCGAAAGCTCGATAACTTAATCTATATATCAAAATATTTAGAATAATACATTGATATCATAATATTGAGGAAATAGATATATTATTTAGTGTCAATGTAGATACGCGTACATTGTTGAAGTTGTAATAACGTAAGACAAGTAATCAATAATTTATTTGATTAACATGCTGTATTACGAGGTGTGTATATATATATATATATATATATATATATATATATCATAATTAAAAGATAATTAACAAAAAATTTATCGTAATTTACAAAATTCATTGGTATTATTATACGATTGAGAAAATATACTACTCGTGTTATTGTTATAAATATTATAGAATTTATTAAAAAATTAATTTTAATTTATTAATTTGTTAAAAATTAATTTTAATTTATTAATTGTAGCAATGAATTTTTTTTAGTATTATTTTGTTGAAAACCGACTACTTGTGGTCGGTTTTCTGGAATTCTTTTAAAAATGGACCACAAGTGGTCGGTTTTAATTAAAATATCCAGAAAACCGACCCCACCCCCACATGACCCTATTCGACTTAAACACACACAAAAATCAACCTAAACACACACAAAACCCGTAATTGAACACACACACACACACAAATTGACCTATACACACACAAAAATCAATCTACCCGACCTAAACACACATAAAATACCTTTGGAAATCCTTATCGGGCGACTGCTCCGGCCATACTCTGGCGACTACAGCTCAGGTAAGTTTTTTTCTAGATCACTTGTAGCTTTAATTTTATTTTAATTTGCAAAATTTATGTTTTTTGAGGTTGATTTATAAGCGTACTGCAACCTGAAGATTAGGTTACTTTGAACTAGTTTTATAAGCTCGTTTGTAGCTCGAAGTTGGAATCTTTAATTGTGATTTTGTAAGATTCTAAGAACTCTACTTCTATAGAGAGACATGTATAAAATCTGCAACATTGATGTTCTTTGGATTGCATTTTGACTAAAGTTGGAATCTCGAGTTGTGATTTGTTGAGATTCTTGATTTACATTTATGGTTTAGCACTTTAGCTTGTTGTTTTTTATTCGAGTTTTGTTAAATCACTCTAAGTTGGAATATTTTGTCGTGATTTTTTGAGGTTCTTGATTAGTTTTTTTTTTGTTTGGATTGAAGTTATTATTGGTTGGAATTTCTCAAAGTTGAAAACTTTAGCTGTGAACCTTTGAGTTTTGATTTGCTTTTAAGGTTGGTAGATTGTATTTGATATTGGTTGAAGTTATTCATGGTAGAAATCTAATAAAGTTGGAATCTTTAGTTGTAATTTTTTCAGATTCTTGATTTCCTTTTGTGATTTTACTTGTTGTTTATATGGGTTTAGTTGGATTGAAAGTGTTATCGGCTGAAAATTATTCGTCTACTTGGATACTATTTATTAAATATTTTGTTTTGGATGACAGGTTAGAAATTATTCTTATGCTCCTAATTTAGTAACTTTGCGCAACCAACACATCTGAATCTAGATTCGGTGTTCGCTTATCCTTTTCACTTTAATTTAGGCCAAGCAAAGGTAAGTTAATTTCTCTCGATTCACTATTATTATTATCTTCTTGTTATTGTTCATATTGAAGTCTAGTGAAGCCGTGTGTGGCCTTGTTTTATTCACTAGCATTGTTGTTATCTTCTTGTTGTTGTTCATAGTGAAGTCTAGTGAAGCCGTGTGTAGCCTTGTTTGATTCACTAGCATTGTTGTTGACATCTTGTTGATCTTATTATTCATTTTTTGTTTTGAATGTGGTTATGTTTGCTGAGTTGGTAGGTTGAAAATAATTAAGTGCAGGGACTTTAAAAGTGTTTTTTTTTTGCTTAGAATGTGATTATGTTTGGTGACTTGGTAGGTTGAAAATGATTAACTGTAGGAACTTTAAAGGCGAGTTTTTGTTTTGAATGTGATTATGTTTGGCGACTTGGTAGGTTGAAAATGTTTAAGTGTAGGGACTTTAAAGGTGAGTTGGTAGATTGAAAATGATTAAGTGTAGGGACTTTAAAGGTGATTTTTTGTTTTGAATGTGGTTATGTTTGGTGACTTGGTAGGTTGAAAATGATTAAGTATAGGGACTTTAAAGGTGATTTTTTATTTTGAATGTGGTTATGTTTGATGGCTTGGTAAGTTGTAGGGACTTTAAAGGTGATTTTATATTTTGAATGTGGTTATGTTGGGTGAGTTGGTAGGTTGAAAATGATTAAGTGTGGGGATTTTAAAGGTGATTTTTTGTTTTGAATGTGGTTATGTTTGGTGAGTTGGTAGGCTGAAAATGATTAAGTGTAGGGACTTTAAAGGTGTTTTTTTTTTTAATTTTAAAAGTGGTTATATTTTGTGACTTGGTAGGTTAAAAATAGTTAAGAATAGGGACTTTAAAGGTATTTTTTTTGTTTTGAAAGTGGTTATGTTTGGTGGCTTGGTAGGTTGAAAATGGTTAAGTGTAGGGACTTAAAAAGTATTTTTTATTTTGAATGTGGTTATGTTTAGTGAGTTGGTAGGTTGAAAATGATTAAGTGTAGGGACTTTAAAGGTGTTTTTTTGTTTTGAAGGTGGTTATGTTTGGTAACTTGATAGGTTGAAAATGGTTAAGTGTAGGAACTTTAAAGGTGTTTTTTGTTTTGAAAGTGGTTATGTTTGGTGACATGGTAGGTTAAAAATGCTTAAGTGTAGGGACTTTAAAGGTATTTTTTCATTTCGAATGTGGTTATGTTTGATGACTTGGTAGGTAGAAAATGGTTAAGTGTAGAGACTTTAAAGGTATTTTTTTTTTTTGAAAGTGGTTTTGTTTGGTGACTTGGTAGGTTGAAAATGGTTAAATGTATGGACTTTAAAGGTGTTTTTTTTTTTTTTTTGAATGTAGTTATATTTGGTGACTTGGTAGGTTGAAAATGGTTAAGTGTTGGGACTTTAAAGGTATTTTTTTATTTTAAATGTGATTATGTTTGATGACTTTGTAGGTTGAAAATGGTTAAGTGTACGGACTTTAAAGGTATTTTTTTTTGTTTTGAAAGTGGTTATGTTTCGTGACTTGGTAGGTTGAAAATGGTTAAGTGAACGGACTTTAAAAGCAATTTTTTATTTTGAAAGTGGTTATGTTTGGTGACTTGGTAGGTTGAAAAAGGTTAAGTGTAGGGACTTTAAAGGTATTTTTTTTGTTTTAAAAGTGGTTATATTTGGTGACTTGGTAGGTTGAAAATGGTTAAGTGTAGGGACTTTAAAGGTGTTTTTTTTATTTTGAATGTGGTTATGTTTCGTGAGTTGGTAGGTTGACAATGATTAAGTGTAGGACTTTAAATGTGTTTTTTTGTTCTGAAAGTGGTTATGTTTGGTGACTTGGTAGATTGAAAATGGTTAAATGTAGGGACTTTAAAGGTATTTTTTTATTTTGAAAGTGGTTATGTCTGGTGACTTGGTAGGTTAAAAATGGTTAAGTGTAGGGACTTTAATGGTGTTGTTTTGTTTAGAAAGTGATTATGTTTAGTGACTTGGTAGGTTGAAAATGGTTAAATGTAGGAATTTTAAAGGTGATTTTATATTTTGAATGTTGTTATGTTTGGTGACTTGGTAGGTTGAAAATGGTTAAGTGTAGGGACTTTAAAGGTGTTTTTTTTATTTGAAAGTGGTTATGTTTGGTGACTTGGTAAGTTGAAAGTGGTTGAGTGTCGGGACTTTTAAGGTGTTTTTTTATTTTGAAAGTGGTTATGTTTGGTGACCTGGTAGGTTGAAAATGGTTAAGTGAAGGAACTTTAAAAGTATTTTTTATGTTTTGAAAGTGGTTATGTTTGGTGACATGGTAGGTTGAAAATGGTTGTGTAGGGACTTTAAAGGTGTTTTTTGTTTTGAAAGTGGTTATATTTTGTGACATGGTAGGTTGAAAATGGTTATGTGTAGGGACTTTAAAGGTGATTTGTTGTTTTGAAAGTGGTTATATTTGGGGACTTAGTAGGCTGAAAATGGTTAAGTGTAGGGACTTTAAAGGTGTTTTTTTATTTTGAAAGTGATTATGTTTCGTGACTTGGTATGTTGAAAATGGTTAAGTGTAGGGACTTTATACATATTTTTTATTTTTGAATATGGTTATGTTTGGTGACTTGGTAGGTTGAAAATGGTTTAAGTGTAGGGACTTTAAAGGTGTTTTTTTGTTTTGAAAGTGGTTATATTTGGTGACTTGGGAGGTTGACAATGGTTATGTGTCGGGACTTTAAAGGTATTTTTTTATTTTGAATGTGGTTATGTTTGGTGATATGGTAGGTTGAAAATTGTTAAGTGTAGTGACTTTAACGGTGTTTTTTTAGTTTTGAATGTGGTTATGTTGGTTGACGTGGTAGGTTGAAAATGGTTAAGTGTAGGGACTTTAAAGGTGGTTTTTTGTTTTGAAAGTGGATATGTTTGGTGACTTGATAGGTTGAAAATCGTTAAGTGCAGGGACTTTAAAGGTAATTTTTTTGTTTTGAATGTGGTTATGTTTGATGACTTGGTAGGTTGAAAATGGTTAAGTGTAGAGACTTTAAAGATATTTTTTTATTTTTAAAGTGGTTATGTTTGGTGACTTGATAGGTTGAAAATGGTTAAGTGTATGGACTTTAAGGTGTTTTTTTATTTTGAATGTGGTTATATTTGGTGACTTGGTAGGTTGAAAATGGTTTAGTGTAGAGACTTTAAAGGTGTTTTTTGTTTAGAATGTGATTATGTTTGATGACTTTGTAGGTTGAAAATGGTTAAGTGTACGGACTTTAAAGGTGTTTTTTTTTTGTTTTGAAAGTGGTTATGTTTGATGACTTGGTAGGTTGAAAATGGTTAAGTGAACGGACTTTAAAAGCAATTTTTTATTTTGAAAGTGGTTATGTTTGGTGACTTGGTAGATTGAAAAAGGTTAAGTGTAGGGACTTTAAAGGTATTTTTTTGTTTTAAAAGTGGTTATATTTGGTGACTTGGTAGGTTGAAAATGGTTAAGTTTAGGGACTTTAAAGGTGTTTTTTTGTTTTGAATGTGGTTATGTTTGGTGAGTTGGTAGGTTGAAAATGATTAAGTGTAGGACTTTAAATGTGTTTTTTTGTTCTGAAAGTGGTTATGTTTGGTGACTTGGTAGATTGAAAATGGTTAAGTGTAGGGACTTTAAAGGTATTTTTTTATTTTGAAAGTGGTTATGTTTGGTGACTTGGTAGGTTAAAAATTGTTATATGTAGGGACTTTATAGGTATTTTTTTTTGTTTAGAAAGTGATTATGTTTGGTGACTTGGTAGGTTGAAAATTGTTAAATGTAGGAATTTTAAAGGTGATTTTTTGTTTTGAATGTTGTTATGTTTGGTGACTTGGTAGGTTGAAAATGGTTAAGTGTAGGGACTTTAAAGGTGTTTTTTTTATTTGAAAGTTGTTATGTTTGGTAACTTGGTAAGTTGAAAGTGGTTGAGTGTCGAGACTTTTAAGGTGTTTTTTATTTTAAAAGTGGTTATGTTTGGTGACCTGATAGGTTGAAAATGGTTAAGTGAAGGGACTTTAAAAGTATTTTTTTTGTTTTGAAAGTGGTTATGTTTGGTGACTTGGTAGGTTGAAAATGGTTATGTGTAGGGACTTTAAAGGTGTTTTTTATTTTGAAAGTGGTTATACTTTGTGACTTGGTAGGTTTAAAATGGTTATGTGTAGCGACTTTAATGGTGATTTTTTGTTTTGAAAGTTGTTATATTTGGTGACTTAGTAGTCTGAAAATGGTTAAGTGTAGGGACTTTAATGGTGTTTTTTTATTTTGAAAGTGATTATGTTTGGTGACTTGGTATGTTGAAAATGGTTAAGTGTAGGGACTTTATAGGGGTTTTTTCATTTTGAATGTGGTTATGTTTGGTGACTTGGTAGGTTGAAAATGGTTATGTGTAGGGACTTTAAAGGTGTTTTTTATTTTGAAAGTGGTTATACTTAGTGACTTGGTAGGTTGAAAATGGTTATGTGTAGGGA
Source organism: Capsicum pubescens (assembly GCA_030864215.1). Classification (NCBI taxonomy): domain Eukaryota; kingdom Viridiplantae; phylum Streptophyta; class Magnoliopsida; order Solanales; family Solanaceae; genus Capsicum; species Capsicum pubescens. Next base: position 340,038,620 of record CM061548.1, read on the forward strand.
CTTTAAAGGTGATTTTTTATTTGTAAAGTTGTTATATTTGGTGACTTAGTAGGCTGAAAATGGTTAAGTGTAGGGACTTTAATGGTGTTTTTTTATTTTGAATGTGATTATGTTTGGTGACTTGGTATGTTGAAAATGGTTAAGTGTAGGGACTTTATAGGGGTTTTTTCATTTTGAATGTGGTTATGTTTGGTGACTTGGTAGGTTGAAAATGGTTATGTGTAGGGACTTTAAAGGTGTTTTTTATTTTGAAAGTGGTTATACTTAGTGACTTGGTAGGTTGAAAATGGTTATGTGTAGGGACTTTAAAGGTGATTTTTTATTTGTAAAGTTGTTATATTTGGTGACTTAGTAGGCTGAAAATGGTTAAGTGTAGGGACTTTAATGGTGTTTTTTTATTTTGAAAGTGATTATGTTTGGTGACTTGGTATGTTGAAAATGGTTAATTGTATGGACTTTATAGGTTTTTATTTTTATTTTGAATGTGGTTATGTTTGGTGACTTGGTAGGTTGAAAATGGTTAAGTGTAGGAACTTTAAAGGTGTTTTTTCGTTTTGAATGTGGTTATATTTGGTGACTTGGGAAGTTGAAAATGGTTATGTGTCGGGACTTTAAAGGTGTTTTTTTTTTGTTTTGAATGTGGTTATGTTTGGTGACATGGTAGGTTGAAAATTGTTAAGTGTATTGACTTTAACGATGTTTTTTTCGTTTTGAATGTGGTTATGTTTGTTGACTTGGTAGGTTGAAAATGGTTAAGTGTAGGGACTTTAAAGGTGGTTTTTTTGTTTTGAAAGTGGCTATGTTTGGTGACTTGATAGGTTGAAAATGGTTAAGTGCAGGGACTTTAAAGGTATTTATTTTATTTTGCATGTGGTTATGTTTTGTGACTTGGTAGGTTGAAAATGGTTAAGTTTAGTTAATTTAAAGGTGATTTTTTTTCCCTGAAAGTGGTTATGTTTGGTGACTTGGTAGGTTGAAAATTGTTAAGTGTAGGTACTTTACAGGTGTTTTTTTTAATTTTGAAAGTGGTTATGTTTGGTGACTTGGTAGGTTGAAAATGGTTAAGTGTAGAGATTTCAAAGTTGATTTTTTATTTTGAAAGTGGTTATGTTTGGTGACTTGGTAGGTTGAAAATGGTTAAGTGTAGGGACGTTAAAGGTGTTTTTTTTTTATGAAAGTGGTTATGTTTGTTGACTTGATAGGTTTAAAATGGTTAAGTGTAGGAATTTTAAAGGTGTTTTTTTATTTTGAATGTGGCTCTGTTTGGTGACTTGGTAGGTTGAAAATTGTTAAGTGTAGGGACATTAAAGGTGATTTTTTGTTGTTAAAGTGGTTACGTTTGGTGACTTGGTAGGTTGAAAATGGTTAAGTGTAGGGGCTTTAAAGGTGTGTTTTTTGTTTTGAAAGTGGTTATGTTTGAAAACTTGGTCGGTTGAAAATGATTAAGTGTAGGACTTTAAAGGTGACTTAGTAGTTTGAAAATGATTAAGTGTAGGGGACTTTAAAGGTATTTTTTTGTTTTGAATGTGGTTATGTTTGGTGACTTGGTAGGTTGAAAATGATTAAGTATGGGGACTTTAAAGGTAATTTTTTATTTTGAAAGTGGTTATGTTTGGTGACTTGGTGGGTTGAAAATGGTTTAGTGTCGGGACTTTAAATGTGTTTTTTTTTTAATGTGGTTATGTTTGGTGACTTGGTAGGTTGAAAATTGTTGAGTGTGGTGACCTTAAAGGTGTTTTTTTGTTTTGAATCTGGTTATGTTTGTTGACTTGGTAGGTTGAAAATGGTTAAGAGTAGGGACTTTGAATGTGTTTTTTTGTTTTGAAAGTTGTTCTGTTTGCTGACTTGGTAGGTTGAAAATGGTTAAGTGTAGGGACTTTAAAGGTATTCTTTTCTTTTGAATGTGGTTATGTTTAGTGACTTGATCAGGTGAAAATGGTTAAGTTTAGTTAATTTAAAGGTGATTTGTTTTTTTGAAAGTGGTTATGTTTGGTGACTTGGTAGGTTGAAAATGGTTAAGAGTAGTGACTTTAAAGGTGTTTTTTTATTTTGAAAGTGGTTATGTTTGATGACATGGTAGGTTGAAAATGGTTAAGTGTAGGGACTTTAAAGGTGATTTTTTATATTGAAAGTGGTTATGTTTGGTGACTTGGTAGGTTGAAAATGGTTAAGTGTAGGGACGTTAAAGGTATTTTTTTTTAAAATGGTTACGTTTGGTCACTTGGTAGGTTGAAAATGGTTAAGTATAGGGACTTTCAAGGTATATTTTTGTTTTGATTGTGGTTATGGTTGGTGACTTGGTAGGTTGAAAATGGTTAAGCGTAGGGACTTTAAAGGTGATTTTTTGTTTTGAAAGTGATTATGTTTGGTGACTTGGTAGGTTGAAAATGGTTAAGTGTAGGGACTTTAAAGGTGTTTTTTTATTTTGAATATGGTTGTGTTTGGTGACTTGGTTTGCTGAAAATGGTTAAGTGTAGAGAGACTTTAAAGGAGTTTTTTTGTTTTGAAAGCGGTTATGTTTGGTGACTTGGTAGGTTGAAAATGGCTAAGTGTAGGGACTTTAAAGGTGTTTTTTTGTTTTGAATGTGGTTATGTTTGGTGACTTGGTAGGTTGAAAATGTTTAAGTGTAGGGACTTTAAAGGTGAATTTTTGTTTTGAAAGTGTTTATGTTTTGTGACTTGGTATGTTGAAAATGTTAAGTGTAGGGACTTTATTGGTGTTTTTTTATTTTGAATGTGGTTATGTTTGGCGACTTGGTAGGTTGAAATTAATTATGTGTAGGGACTTTAAAGGTGACTTGGTAGGTTGAAAATGATTAAGTGTATGGACTTTAAAGGAGTTTTTTTTATTTTGTATGTGGTTATGTTTGGTGACTTGGTAGGTTGAAAATGATTAAGTGTGGGGACTTTAAAGGTGATTTTTTGTTTTGAAAGTGGTTATATTTGGTGACTTGGTAGGTTTAAAATGGTTAAGTGTAGAGACTTTAAATGTGTTTTTTTATTTTAAAAGTGGATATGTTTGGTTACTTTGTAGGTTGAAAATGGTTTAGTGCTGGGACTTTAAAGGTGTTTTTTTTTAATTTTGAATGTTGTTATGTTTGGTGACTTGGTAGGTCAAAACTGGTTAAGTGTAGAGACTTGAAAAGTGTGCTTTTTTAATATGGTTATGTTTAGTGTGGTTATTTTTTTTTTTGAAATGATCAAGTGTAGGGACTTTAAAGCTGACTTGGTTTGTTGAATGTGGTTATATTTTGTGACTTAGTAGGTTGAAAATGATTAAGTGTGAGGACTTTAAAGGTGATTTTTTATTTTGAATGTGGTTATGTTAGGTGATAATTGAATTTTTGTGACTTGATCTAATTAGTTGAATCTGATTGATTGCGTATATGGAACCTGATTATAGCTTGATATATCAACGGAATAATGATAGTAAAATAGGTATTAGGGAGGACTTTGTTGAAGGTGTCAAACGATTTGTTGAACATGCTCAGACAATTGATGTTTGGATACGTTTTCGGGCTATTCGTTGTCCTTTTGTTAGATGTGATGCTATAAATCTTGTAAATGAAGAAGATATAAAGGAACATCTTTATAGAAGGGCGTTTCACGAGGGCTTTTTAAGATTGCATGGTATTCATGGTGATGTTGCGCAAAATAACTTTGTCGGTTGTGAAAGTAGTAGGTCTGCAGGTTATAATGAATATCAAGATACTAAGATGACAGAAATAGTGCACGATGCTTTTGGGATGCAACACGGGGGCGACTTTTTGAAAAATATCGAAGATGTTCCTAATAGCTAAGCGGGCGAATTCTATGGACAATTGCATGCTGCTTGTCATCCTTTGTTAGACGGGTGTTCGCATTTTCGTTTGTCTGTTGTTGTTAGATTATTAAGTATTAAATCTTACTGGAATATTGCTGAAGGAGGAATGGACTCAATGATAGACCTTATTAAAGAGTTAGTTGACCTCGACTTGGAGGTTCCTGATTCTTTCTATAAGGAAAAAAGATTGGTGTCAAAGTTAGGTCTCTCCTCGGTTAGAATTGATTGTTGTGAAAATAGTTGCATGTTATACTTTAAGGAAAATGCTAACCTAGAGTCTTGTAAGTTTTGTTAGCACCCTCGATATAAGCGTGGTTCTAGTGGCAATCAAATTGCTATTAAGGCGATGCATTATTTACCTCTAATACCAAGGTTGAAGAGGTTGTATGCTTTAAATAGTTCAGCTCCCCATATGAGATGGCACAGTGAAAATAGAAGGCCCACTAGTGTTATGTGTCATCCATCTGATGGAGAGGCTTGAAAGCATTTTGCTGCAACTTATTCAGATTTTGCAGCCACGAAATATTCGTTTGGGATTATGTGCGGATGACTTCTTTCCCTTTTCAGTTAGTGCTGTGCCATATTCATGTTAGCCAGTATTTATCACTCCTTATAATATTACACCTGAAATGTTGATGACTAGTCCCTATATATTTCTGAATTGTGTTATTCCTGGCCCGCATAATCCAAAAAGCGGAATAGATGTCTACTTGCAACCTTTGATCGATGAACATTAAATTTTATGGCATGAGGGGGTTGAAACTTGGGACATCTCACTTAAATAGAATTTCAATCTGTGTGCATATCTAATGTGGACAGTTAATGATTTTCCTGCTTATGAAATGTTGTCTGGGTGGATGACAGCTGGAAAGCTAGCTTGTCCATACCGCATGAAAAAAACAAAATCTTTTACATTGAGACATGGTAGAAAAAATTCATGGTTTGATTGTCATCGTTATTTCTTGCCACCTGATCATGAATATAGGAGACTCAAGAATGCATTCAGAAGGAATAGATGGGAATATGATGGTCCACCTTCAAGGGTCATGACATCTGGGAGATAGTTCAGGATTTTCCTAAAGTCAACGAGGAACCATTATACAGGCTTGATGGATATGGCGTTTCGCATAACTGGACTAAGCAAAGTATATTTTGGGAGTTAGAATATTGTCCAGATAATTTACTTAGAAATAATGGTGATGTCATGCATACTAAGAAGACTATTTTGACAACTTGTTCAACACAGTTATGGATGCCACTGGCAAAACAAAGGATAATCCTAAGGCCAGACTTGACTTACCAGAATATTGCAAATGCAGAGAATTACACTTACAGGAGGGGACCAATGGCAATGTTTTTAAGCCCAAGGCTAGTTTTACATTCAAGTTGGACCAAAAGCATCAAATATGTGAGTGGGTCCAAATTTTGAAGATGCCCGATGGATATGCCTCAAATTTGGAAAAGAGGGTTGATATGTCATAAGGAATCTTACATGGAATGAAAAATCATGATTGTCATGTTTTCATGGATCAATTACTTCCAATTGCTTTTATTGGTTTACCTGAAAACATATAAAAACCAACAGTAGAGATCAGTTTGTTCTTTAAAGACTTATATGCCACCACATTAAAAAAAGAAAATCAGGCACGAATGGAAAGTAACATTGTTTTTATCACCAACAAGATGGAGAAGATTTTTCCACCAGCGTTCTTCGATGTAATGGAACATCTTCCCATTCACCTTGTGCACGAAGCTCGGTTAGGCGGTCCAATTCAAATTAGGTGGATGTATCCATTCAAAAGGTAAGCAATTGCAACATCTTTAAATTCATACATATCTTTTTTAAATATAGTAAACATCTAATCTTAAGATTGTACAGGGCAATCGAAAAATTGAAAAGGGGTCCCAAAAACAAACATAGGGTGGAAGGTTCTATAGTTGAGGCATATCTTTCAAGAGAAACATCTCAATTTTGTTCATACTACTTTCATGATGAAGTTGCTTGTTTAAGAAACCGACCAAATCGTCATCAAAACTATGTGAATGAGCCTCATTTACAACCGATATCAATTTTTAATCAACTGGTTGTAAGGCTAAAAGGACCATACGTCGCAGGTTCACTCCCACGGAGCGCAAATCAACAACTTTGTATGTCTTGCTGAATTACCCGAAAGTTGAGCCCTTTCTGAAGTAAGGAGATTAAAATTTTAACATATGTTATTTGTTTACTCATTCCCTTAAAGAAACTAATTGTGTTTCGTATGTTGGATCTTCAGTTCATTTAAGACTCAATTCCACGAAAATCAAGTATATGCATCCTTTATAACATGGTTTACATATGAGGTTCGTAAGTATATTAATACTTCTACAAATTTTAAACATTTACACATTCCTCAACTAACATATATAAAATATATATCTATATGTATAATATTTTTAGGTACACCAGTCACGAAATGCAGCCGCATACGATCAACACTTGAGAGATATTTCTTTGGGTCCAGTTGAAGCTCATGCAATATCTCATTACACACTAAATGGGTTCAAATTTTCCACCGAAGAACACTCCAGAACAAGTAAAACAAACAATAGTGGTGTTTGGGTTAAGGGTGATGATGATGTTGATTACTTTGGCATCATACACGAGATCTTAGAACTGGAGTATGCTGGTTTCCCAATAATTTTTTTTTTTCTCTTTCGATGTAAGTGGTTTGATCCAAGCACAAGAGGCACAAGATTACATAAGGAGCATAATATCATTGAAGTGAAGCACAATAGGTCGTATCCTATTAACGATCCATTTGTTCCAGCGAAAAATGCTAAACAAGTGTATTATGCTCTTTATCCGTTGTGCAGTGATAAGTCTGAATGGTAGGCTGTAATAAAAACAAAGCCTATAGGATGGGTGAAAGTTGAAAATGTGTTGGAGACTATGTATCAAAATGAAATGCAGATTGATCACCAGCTAGTGGACGTTGACTTAGTGGATACTTTGAATCACCCGAAAAATATATTTGAAGAAGTTAATATTGCAGAAGAAGAGGCTGAGTGGGTAGGAGATGAGGAAACTTCCGAAGAGGGTGAATGATTTAGTGGAGAGTCTTCAGAAGAGAAGGATTAGTTTATGTAGGTTGTATTTATTATGTATTAATCATGTCTTTATGCTTTGTACTATGTATTTACCTTTATGTTTCTTGTTTAAGATTGATATGTAATATACTGTTTAAGATTGTTGTTTTCGCTTTTCCATGATTTATATAGTAATAAAAATATTTTTTCTATCTCGTGTTGTTGGAGCGATTTGAAATGTGAATTAGTAACTTGAAATTAGTTACTTGTAATGTTTTCTTATATATTCATTTTGTAGCAACTAACTACTTGTTAACTTTACATAATTTAGATGTAAGGCAGAGGTGGCAAAGGTAAGGAAAAAGTTGTTCTTAAGAAAAAAAAAACCTCCACCGTATAGACGACCGACAGGTATTCAGATATCTGAGGGTCCATTTCTGACGCGACAGCACAACCCTCATATTCTAGGTCGTCTCAGCATTCGGTTCCTACTCTTATGCATGTGGGGCCACTTTATGGGTCTACACCGAATCATTCTACTCCTACCATCGTGCCACCGCCATCGCAGTACTATCGAACGACCACTGGCCTATCCAGAGTACTACCATCATCAGTACCTTCCTGTAGCAGTCATGCAGCTTCGCACAGTGAATCTGCAGGATCTATTGAGTTGTCGGATCTTCATCTTGGAGGCACTTCATCTGGTGCTTCAAATCCGCCCACGCCAGTGCATCCACCATCACTTACTCCGTAGTCAGGCGACAGAGATGATTTTGAGAGGTGTTATCTTACTCCATATGCGACAGGGTAAGATTTCTAAATATAATAACATTATTCATTTTTTCATTACTATATTATTATACTCTATGAAATTACTGTTTGATCTTGTGTTGTAGGTTTAGGCTGGATGCTGGAGTTGGACAAACTGCGAGAAAATGCAATTGTCGAAACTTCAACGGCTACTGGACCAGTTGGCAAAAGGTTCTAGCAATTGACAGGGAAAGAATGTTTCAAGAATTTAATGTAAGGATTTAACTTATCGACTACTTAACACTTTATTAGAACAAAAGATTGAATATTATATTTTTATTTTTGTTGTAGAAATTTTACTGGTGGGATGATGCTAATGCATGTCTTATAAAGAGGAACTTTTTCAGAAGTTGTAGATCCAGATTTAACGGTCTGTTGGATTATGCCCGAACCAACTTGGTACGACTTGACTGGATTAGTGAACCCTTATGGCAACAGTATATTCATTATTGGAATAGCGAAGAATACCAATTGCTGAGGGACAAAGGAAAGAAAGCCCGGGCATCATCCAAGGGTGGCTCCCTACATATTGAGGGTGCCAAAAGTATAATTGTTGTGGAGGAAAAATTGGTATGTAACTTTTACAGTTTTAATTATTTACTTCTATTTACATTTTTAATTATTTGAACATTGATAATTTTTTCATATGCAGGAAAAAGAAAAGGGTAGGAACATACCACAGGGTGAGCTATTCGAGGAGACTCATCTGAAAAAAAAGAACCCGACTGATGAAGATGTCTGGGTTGAACCTCGTGCAAAATCTGCCCATGTAAGAATCAAATTTTGAATTTATAAATCTTTTTCTCAAAGTTGATATTATTCAAGTATAAGTATTTTAATATTTTTTGACTTTTAATTTTAACTTTACTTTGAATATAGGACAAATATACGCAGTTCGTTAGTGAGTATCGTAGTACTCAGCCTCCTGAAAGTCAGGATGACTCACTACCCCAACATCTAGAGGAGGAGTTATGGGATAAAGCTATGGGTCCTGTAGTTAGAGGTCATTACTACGGATACCACAAAAAAAATTGGCGAGAATATTAGGTGTTTGTCCGGCCCTACATACTCTAACTCTTTAGTTGATAGAGAAATCACTGAAAGACTAGAAAATACAGTTTCTAAACTCACTGAAGAGCTTGTTAAACAGAGAGAGAGAGCGCAGAAGGAGGAGGAAACATCATCACAAATCAGGATGCTGCAGGAGCAATTTAACTCTTTTATTCAGACTGCAGGAATTATTCCTCCGTGTCCTGGTGATGCAGTTTGGGTTGTAAAAGGTCTACGCCCCCTAGATAACATCAGCATAGATGAGGATGCGGAAGACGAGGATGAATTCGATGAGGATGAGTTTTAGTTTTTTGACTTTTGTATGTGTTGTACTTTGGATCTATACATTTTGTTGTAGTTTGTACACTTTTGTATGTGTTGTTGTAGTTTTTACACTTTTACGCTTTTGTTGTACATTTTGTATGTGTTGTAGTTGTTACATTTGAATTGTTGTTGTTGTTGTATTGCATGTTGGACCATTTGTTGATTTTTATTTTTTTTAAAAAAATTCATAAGCATCGACCACAAGTGGTCGATTTTAATAAAATTAATTTATTAATTTAAAAAAAAAACAGACCACAAGCGGTCGTTTTTGATAAAAATTAATTAATTAATTTAAAAGAAAATTTTGGTCGGTTTTGATAAAATTAATTAATTAATTTACAAGAAAACCGACCACTTGTGGTCGGTTTATTTTGAATTTTTTTAAAAAAATTATTCTTTTCAATTTTAATAAAATAATAATGAATTTTAAAAATATATTTATATTTTTAAAAAGACCGATCAAAAGTGGTCGATTTTTTAAAAGCTACCACTAATTTACCGACCACGCTATTTGATCGATTTTGTGGTCGGAATTTGAGAAAAACCAATCACTTGTGGTCGATTTTTCTCTTTTTTTAGTAGTGTTGTTATCTCTTGATTTGTACTTGACTGAAATTGTGGAGTTACTTAAAAGGGATATATGTCATAAACTTGAAATATTTATCATAATGTATGCTCATAGATGTATTTGCTACAAGGTGATGATAATCGGTTTTTATTTACTATTGAGGTTAATGAGGCGTAAATGAAATAGATTGACTTAATAACTATTGCAATTAAACTCCGAGAGTTAGGATGGATGACGCTTGATGTGAAGGTGATGAATGATCGACAAGAATGAGGATACGCTTAGGTAAACACAAGTGGATAATAGTGTTGCAAATTAAATTGTTATATAAGTTATGTTTTCTTTTGTGATTTCTATATTCTGTTTACGCGATCCAATTTTGATCGGACTATAATACTGATCGGTATATGTTGTTTGTACTGATACTACTCTAGCTATATCCTTTTTGGGTATAGTCTTTTGCAGGAATCAATGTTCGCTTTATGATTGTTGCTCTCACTCCTCTTAATCATGGTGAAGTTGTGTCTAGATTTACTTTTCCCTTAGAAACTCTTTTACCATTTCTAGGGGTAGTTTACATTTCCTCACTCTTAATATTTGTAATAAAGATTGGTTATTTCTATTTAATTAAAAATTGTTTATGTTATGTTGAACTGGTGTTAAGAAGTTCTCCTATTTAGATAGATTAGAGTAGGTGTCCTCATGATCCGATAGTTTTAATCGTGACATGAATCCAGACAATAGATTTCTATCTCAAATTTAGGACTGAAAAATCTATTTGATGCGCCCAATCCATTCAGATTTTAATGGGTTCGGCATGGACTATATTATAAAGGGGGAAAATATAAATAACCACTTTTTATAAGAGTAAATACATATACATGGCCGCATTAATCAAATATCAATAATGGCACATAAAATATTTACTAGTATAGCAGCATACAATGAACATGTGCGTGAATTTTGGCAGCCAATCAACCACCAAAATATATCATGCCATTTTGTTCCTATCTTTTTATGCAAAACTACTTATCCTTCATACAAATTGCGTCCCCCTATCTATTATTTTCAGTAAAGTACTTTGCATTCTGCAAAATATCTTTGGATAAAAAAATTTATATCATGAAATTTTTTCCCAAAAATTTATTATTTATTCCATAAATTTATACCATGAATATTTATTCAATAAATTTTTAATATTTATGTTATTTGAAGGAATTATATATTGTACATTATTCTAGTATAATTATTATTATATTTAAAAAATATCGATATAATTAGTAATAGATGTTATTATACTAATGATATTACTAGTATAACTATTATACTCATGATACTTTGTATAGTTATTATACTTATGATATTACCGATATAATTATTATACTCATTATATTATTGGTATAATTGTTATACCCATGATATTATGTAACACCCCGGATTTTTGGTCCCTGAAAATTCATTGATCTTTGAGCTTACTGTTCTCACTACGACTCACCCTACGAATCGTAGGGTGTCATTGCGGGTCTTAGGGACCCAACATAGCTTGACCAGTATGTTGGCAAGGAGATTCTGTCTTGACTACGACTTGGGCCCTATGAGTCGTAGGGTCTCCTAACGAATCGTAGGGTGTGAATATTTGGGAAACCAGTGTATTATTCCAAGCTTCTAATGTGATTACGACTAACATGTTAAGAGTCGTATGGACTCATTACGAGTCGTATGGTGCGCCTCGTAACCAGAACAGTGTGGGGTGGCCTTGGACACTGTCCAGTCTACAACTGAACGATAAGAGTCGTAGGGTGACCCTATGAGTTGTAAGATCACCTGTAATGACTGACGGTGATTTTTCAGTCTTTTAATTAAGGTCATCTTGGTAATTTCCTTCCCCACTTAGATCCCACGACTTAAAAACCTCTGTGGAACTTTATTAACATATGATTCACAATCAAAATACTCTCTCAAACTCTCTAAATTCTCTCAAGCAAGATACTTAGGGTTTCAAAGAAGTTGATCAATTAGAGATTCCAAGGGCAAATTCTCTCCATAACTCTTGATATTTCTGGCATGTTACTATTAATTTTTCAAAAACATGTGTTTATAATTGTACCCATGTGATTTAATTATAGTTTATGAATATGGGTTTGAGGGTTTTGGAATGAATGCATCTTGAATTGATTCCCATGATTTTAATACAATTGTTCATACTATGTTTTCATGTATTGAATCCATTGGGATGCATTAGAGTGGGAATGGGAAGGGGGGTCGGGGTATTCCCTCAAATTGATGTTTTAAACTTAGAATTAGTTTGAGAAATTGTGCTCCCTCAACCTACTTGTGTAAATGTCTTTGAATTGTGATATTGCCACTTAGTGTGACTTACTCACTATTACATTGCATGAATAATTAAATTGGTAAACATGGATTTTGAGGTCCTTGATGGCCATGCTTGACTTAATGAACAAAAAAGAGTCGAGGCATTCCCCAAAATAATTTATTGAACAAAGGGGGTCGAGGAATTCCCCTGAGATAATGGAGTTGTAATGGCATTATGATAAGCTTGCAAATGTGGGCTATAATGATACCCATGATGTGCCTTAATGTATGATTCCTTGGTAAATGAAAGGGTTATGTGAAACTTATTTAATTTTGGGCTTAATAGGGGTTATGTAGCTAAGTTGTAAAGGTGTGGATCTTGAATGACTTGTACTAGAAACTCATGTTTGCCGATGTGAGGCTTGATCTTGATGCCCTTATGCATAGTTCACATTAGTGATATGATTGTATCTTGGATTGACGTGGGGTCGGGGCATTCCCTGGTCTTCCTTGATACCTTCGGTTCGTGTGGCTTACACGCACTAGAGCCCTTTTAGTCGGGGGAGATGAACTTATATAGCCCGTGGGTTCCTGTTTAAGACTGTTGAGCTACATAGTCTAGGATAAAGTTTACTCCATGCTAAGTCTTGTTCTCTTTCCCGGCATAACATGTTTATATGTATATATGATTATGTGCATTGGCTTGAATGATTTTTATCCCCTACCCCTGAGTTACATGCTAATACTCAACCCACTAACCTTCTCCGATCATTGTATCCCCATGCAATGCAGGCATCAGAGATACTTCTACTTTTCTTGTGTAGTGTTAGGCGGATCGCTTGGTTTGTCGGTTATTGTGGTGAAGTGGTGAGCTTTCATTCTCTAGAAGACTTGGTCATTTCATCGGTTTTCTTTCATATATTAGAATTGTAGAGTTCATATTAACATTATCGTTGTCATTGTCATTGTTAGGGTCGGGGGCATGTCCTGACTTAGATTGTTTTCAGATTAATAGAGGTTTTGTGAATTACTGTGGACTTGGGTGGTTTTGGTTAATGATTATTGGATATTAGATTATCTTAGATTCTATTGAGATTTTATAACTTATTTTGTTATATGTTTGGAATTCATCCTCTGTTGGGCTTTGTATTCGATTGGACTAGGCAACGGGGATGGTCTCCATTCTCGGTGGACTTGAGATACCCGTCACGGTCAAGCCCTGGTTCGGATCGTGACAAAGTTGGTATGAGAGCCTAGGTTTGGTGTCATTGGATGTCTATAAAGTTGTTTCAAGTAGAGTCTCTTTTATGGGTATGTAGCGCGCCACTCTTATAAGGTAGAGGCTATGAGGCATTTAGGAATGTTTCCTTTTCTTGTTGTCCTATTCCGGGATATAGAGTCTAAGATCTTGAAATCCCCTCTAATTTTTGAATGTTCTCTTTTCAGATCATGCCTCCCAGAAGATATGATACTCGTGGAAACTCTTTTGTCCCGTCTGAGGACAATGTCGATGGAGCTTGTAATACTCATGGAGTTCAGACCTAATCTAGAGCTTCAGTCCAGATTGTACTGCCCTACATAGAGTTACACACGTTTTCCTAGCCCTTCTCAGGCACCTCAAGCTGATATGTCTAATGCTGAGTTTCGCCAGTCTATCCATTTTCTTACCCAGTTGACACGACTCGAACCAGGGCCTAGTTGTGTCGAGTATCTCAAGTCCAACCAGGACTGGAGACCACCCCTTATACCCAATCCAACCAAGTCATACTATCAAAACAAACCATAATATGCCCAAGTTTACAGTTGTTCATAAATTGCCTCTAAACCATATCAAATAATATCTAGTCAGGACATGCCCCCGACCATAACATAGAAATGGGATTTTCGAAGAATGGAATCTCACCACTTCAATATGACTTAAGTTGTCCCCAAATTTTCAAGTCATTAAGCAGGAGTGTGATAGTATGGCCAGTTCTTGAATCACGTGGGGATACAGCGCCCGAAGAAGGGTTGGCGGAGTGAACGCTAGCATGTACTCAGGAATAAGAATAAAATAAAGCCATTATTCAAATCCAAATTAAATAACCATATGCAATCACATACATATTTACATATATATCATGCCGGAAAAGGGAATCGAGTTTAGCATGCATTTAAAATGTTAACCTGGGTTGTGTAGCTTTACTGTCATAATCCACCCACTAGCTATTTGGGTTCAGTGTTACACCCTAAACGGGCCCTAGTGCATGTAACTGCACGAACAGGAGATATCATAGGGTCGGGGATTTTCGTGTACCCTTCGCCCTCCATGATACATATATACAAGTATAACTGGGGGAATTCCGGTGTACCCCTCAAGCATATGGTCAGCATAACCAACTATCACATCGGCAAACATGAGTTTCTAGTGTCCATCTATCAAACTCACACCTTCACGGTTAGCTATAACAACCCGCCATTATTGTTCAATTAAAACAATTTAGCACAAAACCAAATCACCAATTCCATGAGTCAATTATCAAGGCATTATGAAGTGAAATAGTCATACCGACTATATCTTGCAAGCAATGTCATTTAGCCAAATCTTAGTGGATTCCCATGTATCCCACAAGATTTTCAATTAAACCAAACCATGGCTACCAAGGCATTTCCAAACTATTTAGAACCAACCAAACCAATTTAAGTTTCATTACCATATTGTGTAATACAAGGTTTCAAGAATAGTCAAACTACGTGACAAAATCATTCTCATTGGTATTTTAACAAACATATTGAGGGCATATAGTTTCCAAAGCCAAAATAAGTATCAATTGACCATTACCATCCAACCACATGTTCAAACCATAATTATAACATGAAAACCCATAAATAAGACATGGGAAAACATTATCCAACTAGGAACAACCAAAACCCCCAACATCTATTTCAAAACCAAAACAAATCCACAATAATACCATGAAAACTATTCATTAAAATATGTTTTTAGTTGAACTAAAAATGAGGGAGGAGTAACATCCCTGAGTTATGAAGATGCATGGAGATATTTTGATCCTTAAGCCTCTAGATGACCACCTAGAAGAAACCCTAGCCCAATCCTCTTGAGAGGTTTTTAGAGAGAGTTGAGAGAGCATTTTTAATCTTTTAAAGTATATAAAGGATGAAAAATTGGGTTATAATACGTGAGGTCTTAAGGGCTTAGGATGTGAAATGTCCAAAATACCCTCAGCTTAAAAGCTGTAGAAAAGAATACAGGTGGGTACGATTGGACCCCTCAACTCGTAACCATATCATACGAGTGGTACCCTCTAATCGTCACTTGATCAGAAAGTTGGACACCATATTTTGTCCAATATATGACTTCTTTTCCTAACTCGTATCATCACCGTATGACTAGTACCATTCCAGTTGTACCCTAGAAAGAACATCAAAGGCTAGACACTAGACAACATACGATTTGGACCCTACTTCTAGTCATTTGAACATACGACTCGTATAGAGTCTTCTCATATCTAGGTCATAACTTGGCCAATATCACACTAACTAACATACGACTATGGTCCTAGACCCGTATTTACATCATACGAGTTATCGTATAAGTATTATGATGATCAAAAGGGTCAATATATAAGAAATTTTGCAAGGGGAAAAGTTTGGGGCGTTTCACCTATTGGTGGCCTCTCAGACAGAGCATGTTGCTTCTTTTGCTCCATTTTCTGAGGTCACTAGAGTTGGCCAATTAATGATGTTGAGTCCTTTGACTTTTACTGGCTCTAAGGTTGAGAAAGACCCTCAAGGGTTTATAGATGAGATGGAGAAGATTTTTTATGTGATGAATGTTATTAATGTGGAAGGTATGGAGTTCATTGTTTATCAGCTGAAAGATATGACGTATCAGTGGTATGAGGAGTGAGATCAGTCTAGGGGCGATAATGCTGAGTCAACTTTGTGGGATAATTTTTTGGGTGCCTTTCTTAATTGATTCTTTCCTCAGAAGTTGAGGAAGATGAAAACGGAGGAGTTCATGAATCTGAAACATGGTAGGATGGCTGTGAAAGAGTATGCCCTAAAATTTCATTAGTTATCCTATTATGCTCCTTATCTAGTGTCTAGCATGAGGCTAATATGAAAAAGTTTGTTTCAATCTTGTCTCGAGACTTGGTGTTGGAGAGCAAGGTTGCCTTGCTGAATAGTGACATGGATATTTTGATACTTATGGTGTATATACAATAGGTCGAGAAGGAAAAGAAAAAGCATGCAGAGATGAGTGAAAGGAAGAGTAAGAAGTTTTGGTATTCAAATTAGGATGGAGGTCAGCAGTAGAGTAGTAGAGATGGTAAGAGATAGTATAATAAGAAGTGGGAGAATTTTGTTTCCTATTGTACGGCTAGTGATCCATATCCTAAGTCGTCTAGTGATCGCCATTTTTAGAGCAACGGTGGATTTAAGGCACAGGGTGCCCAATCCCAGGCCAGTGGGGCTCATTCAGCTCTATTCCATCCTCCTTGTAGATTTTATGGATTGTTGAACTGTGGATTTTGTGATGATAGAGGAATAAGTGTTATAGATGTGTCCAACCTGTCCATATTTAGAGGAACTACCCTTTAGGTGACGTTGCTATTGGAGCTAATAAGGTACCTATTGTCGCTTCTTCAGCTCTTGCACCAAAGGGTGTTACTTCTAGCTCCGGTACTGGTCAGAACTGTCTGTATGCTCTTTCCACCCATCAGGACTCATAGGCATCTCATAATGTTATTACTGGTATGCTAAAACTTTTCTCTCATAATGTATATTTTCTACTTGACCCTGAGTATACCCTTTCTTATGTGACCTCTTATATGACTATTCATTTTGGTTTTGGTCCTAAATGTATTCCTGATCCCTTCTCTATGACTACCCCAATGGGTGACTATTGTGGCTAGAAAAGTCTATAGGAGTTGTGTATCTATCTATAGTAGGGAGATGCTAGTGGATCTAATAGAGTTGGACATGTTAGATTTTGATGTGATTTTAGGGATGGATTGGTTGCATTCGTTCTATGGATCTCTTGATTGTCAGACCCAAAGAGACAGTTTCTAATTCCCAAATGAAGTGGTGATTAAGTAGAAAGGTAGTTCCCTAGTTCCTAAGGAAAGGTTTATTTCTTATCTTAGAGCCTGAAAATTGATTTCCAAGGGGTGTCTGTACCATTTAGTTCATGTTAATGATTCTAGATCCGAAGGTCCTTCATTTCAATCGGTCCCCATGATTTTCTTTTGGACACTCGTCCTATCTCTATCCCTCTCTATAGAATGGCTCCAGCTGAGTTGAAAGAACTTAAGAAGAAGTTGAAAGATCTTTTTATAAGGGTTTTATCTGCCCTAGTATTTCTCCCTGGGGTGCTCCAGTTCTCTTCGTGCATAAGAAGAATGGGTCCCTTCGAATGTGTATAGATTACCGCCAATTGAATAAGGTGACCGTAAAGAATAACTATCCTTTTTCTAGGATTGATGACCTCTTTAACTAGCTTCAGGGTACTAAGTATTTTAATAAGATTTATCTTTGATTGGGTTATCATTAGTTGAAGATTAGGAAAATGAATATCCCTAAGACTGCCTTTCGAACATGGTATGGTCATCTTGAGTTTTTGGTGATGTACTTTGGTTTGACTAACGCCTCGGTGTCATTTATGAATCTTATGAACTAGGTATTTCGTCGATTCTTGAATTTATTTATGATTGTGTTTATTGATGATATTTTGGTGTATTCCAAGAGTGAGGCAGATCATGATGATCACCTACGTATGATGTTTCAAACCCTTAAAGATCATCAGTTGGATGCAAAGTTCTCAAAGTATAAGTTCTAGTTGAATGTTGTGACCTATCTGGGTCATGTTATTTCTAGTGAAGGGATCATAGTAGATCCATAGAAAGTTGTGGTGGTTAAGAAATGGACTCGACCCACAACTCCAATCGATATTCAGAGCTTCTTGGGTTTACCAGCGTACTATAGGAGGTTTACGGAAAAATTTTCTTCTATTGTTTCTCCATTGACTAGGTTGACTCAGAAAAAGGAAAAGTTTTTATGGTCTAATGCTTGTGTGGGTAGCTTTGAGAAGTTGACAGACAAATTGACTTTGACTCCAGTTCTAACGCTACCTGAGGGTAGTAAGTGTTTTGTGGTTTATTGTGATGCAAAGTTTCGTGTGTTGATGCAATATGGTAAGGTTGTAGCCTGTGCTTCTAGATAGTTGAAAGTTCAAGAGAAAAATTACCAGACGCAAGACTTAGAGCTATTGGTTGTGATCTTTGCTTTGAAGACTTGGCGTCATTATTTGTATGGAGTTCATGTTGACTTCTATTCAGACCATAAAAGTTTTCAATAGATGTTCACTCAAAAGGATTTAAATCTCAGAGAGAAGACATGGCTTGAGTTGTTCAAGGACTACAATATTAGTCTTCACTATCATCCCCATAAAGCTAACGTGGTTGTTGATGCTCTTAGTAGGTTATCTATGGGAATTTTGTCTCGTGTTTATGAGAAAAAGAGAGAATTGGTGAAGGATATTCACCGTTTGGCTAATCTTGGAGTTTGGCTCTTAGACTCTGAAGATGGTGGTGTGTTTGTGCAAGAGGTGGTGAAGTCATCTATTTGTGCTAAGATAAAGGAGAAACAGGTCTTAGACCCTATCTTAATGCAGATCAAGGATGATGTGGGTCACCAGAAGGTGATGACTTCTAAGATTAGTGATGATGATATTTGAGGTACAAAGGCAGGTTATGTGTTCCCGATTTGATGGGATACGAGAGAGGATCTTGTTGAGGATGACGAGTCAAAGTACACTGTTCATCCTGGTTCGATGAAGATTTACCATAATTTGAAACAGATCTATTGGTGGAATAACATAAAGAGGGATATGTCCAATTTTGTGGCTAAGTGTTTGGTGTGTCAACAAGTGAAGGTTGAAAACTTGAGGCCTGGTGGATTATTTCAAGAGGTCGAGTTGCCCGAATAAAAGTGGGAAGTTATCAATATCGATTTTGTTAGGGGTTTTCCTTTTTCCCTCCATCAATTTGATTTAATTTGGGTCATCGTGGATAGGATGAATAGGTCTACCCATTTCCTACTTGTGGGAACTAATTACTCTACTGAGGATTATGCAAAGTTGTTCATTCAGGAAATTGTTAAGTTGCATGGTGCACCTATTTTTATCATATCTGATTGTGGTACTCAATTCTCCTCGCACTTTTGGCGTTCATTTTAGAGAGGTTTGGGGACTAAGGTGAACCTTAGCACCACTTTCCATCCTCAGATGAATGGAAAAGCCGAGAGGACCATTCAGACATTGGAGGATATACTCAGGTCTTGTGTGATCGACTTTGGTGGTAGTTGGGTCAATTAATTGCCACTAATTGAGTTCACATATAATAATAGCTACCACTCTAGCATTGAATGGCTCCGTTTGAGGCTTTGTATGATAGGATATGGCATTTTTCTATTGGGTGGTTTGAGGTTGGTGAGGTTGGGTTTTTGGGTCTTGATTTGGTTCAACGGTCTATGGAGAAGCTGAAGTGATTCGGGATAGGCTTAAGGCAGCCCAAAGTCGCCAAAAGTCCTATGTGGACATGAGGTAAATGGAGTTAGAATTTGAAGTTGGAGGCTTGGTGTTCTTGAAGGTGTTTCCTATGAAGGGAGTGATATGGTTTGGAAAGAAAGGGAAACTCAGTCCCCATTATATTGGTCCATATCGTATTTTGAGGCGAGTGGGCAATGTAGTTTAAGAATTGGAATTTCCTTTGAGTTTGGGTTCAATTCACCCAGTATTTCATGTTTTAATGCAGAGAAAGTGTGTGGGTTATCCTTCCTTGGTGATTTCATTTGAAAGTATGGGTGTTTTGGGTTTCTTTTCGTATAAGGAAGTCCCGATAGAGATCTTGGATCGGCAAGTCTGTTGGTTGCAGACTAAGGATGTGGCATCGATAAAGGTTCTGTGAAGAAACCATAAGGTTGAAGAGGCCACTTGGGAAGCTAAACAGAACATGAAGTACAACTATCCGTTCTTGTTCTCCCTCCCGGATAATCGTGCTTAAGGTATGTGTTATTCTTAACATCTTTATTTTCTAACTTTGTTAAAGGAAATTGTGATTTCCTAGATATCATTGTTTTTTGTATTTGTTAATGGTAAGAGTGGGTGTGTTTCTCTATTAAATTATACCTTGTCTGATCATTCGGGGATGAATGATCCTGGGAGGGGGGGGGGAATGTAACACCTCAGATTTTTGGTCCCTAAAAATTTATTGATCGCTTACTGTCCTAACTACGATACACCCTGTGAGTCGTAGGGTGTCATTGCGGGTCTTAGGGACCCAATCATATCCTGACCAGTATGTTGGCCTAGAGTTTCTATCTTGACTATGACTTTGACTCTACGAGTTGTAGGGTCTCAAAACAAGTCATAGGGTGTGAATCGTAGGGAAACTAGTGCTTTGTCCCAAGCTTCTGGTGTGATTTCGACTAACATTTTTGGAGTCATAAGGACTCATTATGAGTCATATGGTGCGCCTCATAACCAAACACGTACAGGGTGGCACTGGACGCTGTCCAGACTACGAATGGACGATAATAGTCGTAGGGTGACCCTACGAGTCATAAGGTCACCCGTAACGACTGGCGGTGATTTTTCAGTCTTTTAATTAAGGATATTTTGGTAATTTCCTTCCTTCTCCACTTAGGTCCCATGACTTAAAACCCTCTTTGGCACTTCATTAACATACGATTCATAATTAAAACACTCTCTCAAACTCTCTAAATTCTCTCCATAACTCTTGATATTTTAGGCATGTTACTCTTCCCCAACTATTAATTTATCAAAAGCATGTGTTTATAATTGTACCTATGTGATTTAATTGTAGTTTATGAATATGGGTTTGAGGGTTTTGAAATAAATACATATTGAGTTGATTCCCATGGTTTTAATACAATTGTTCATACCTTGTTTTCATGTTTTAAATCCATTGGGGTGAATGGGAGTAGGAATTGGAATGGTGCTCGAGGTATTCCCCAAAATTGATGTTTTAAACTTGGAATTGCTTTGAGAAATTAAGCTTCCTCAACCCACTTGTGTAAATGGCTTGGAATTGTGAAATTGCCACTTAGTTTGACTTACTCACTATTGCATTGCATGAATAAATAAATTGGCAAACATGGATTTTGAAGGACTTGATGTCCATGCTTGACTTAATGAACAAAAAAGGGTCGAGGCATTCCCCAAATTGATTTAATGAACAAAGCGGGTTGAGGCATTCCCCCGGGCTAATGGAATTGTAATGGTATCATGATAAGTTTGCAGTGTAGGTATGACGATACCCATGATGTGCCTTAATGTATGATTCCTTGGTAAATGAAAGGGTTATGTGAAACTTGTTTTAATTTTGACTTAATGGGGATTATGTCGTTAAGCCGTGAAGGTTTGGGTCTTGAATGACTTGTACTGGAAACTCGTATTTGCCGACGTGAGGTTTAGTCTTGATGGTCATGTGCATAGTTCACATTATTGATATAATTGTATCTTTAATTGACGTGGGGTCGGGCCATTCCCTGATCTTCCTTGATACCTCTAGTTTGGGCGGCTAACACGCACTAGGGCCCTTTCAGCAGAGGAAACAAACCCATATAGCCCGTAGGTAATTGTTTATGACGGTTGAGCTACATAGTCCAGGATAAAATTTTACTCCATGCTAAGCCTGTTCCCTTTCCCTGCATAACATGTTTATATGTATCTATGATTATGTGAATTGTCTTGAATGATTTTGCAAATGTGGATCATGACATTATTTTAGCCCCTACCCCTGAGTTACATGGTAGTGCTAAACCCACTAACTGTCTCCGAAAGCTATATCCCCATGTGATGCAGGCACTAAAAATACTTCTACTTTTCCTGCAAAGTGTTAGATAGATCGGTTTGGTTCGTCGGTCGTTATGGTGAAGTGGTGAGCTTCTATTCTCCAAAAGACTTGGTCATTTCATTGGTTTCCTTTCTTACACTAGAATTGAAGAGTTCATATTATCATTGTCATTGTCAGGGTCGGGGGCATGTCCCGACTTAGATTGTTTTCGAATTAGTTGAGGCTTTGTGGATTACTGTGAACTTAGGAGATTTTGGTTAATGATTGTTGAATATTGAATTATCTTAGATTCTTTTGAGATTTAATATATTATCTTGTTATATGTTGGGCTTTGTATTTGGTTAGACTAGGCAATGGGGGTGGTCTCCGGTCCTCGGTGGACTTGAGATACCCATCACAGCCAGACCCTAGTTCGGGTCGTGACATATTACTAGTATAATTATATTATACTCACACTATTATTGGTAAAATTTATATTATTATAATTTTACATTTTAAAAATGGATCATGATGACACTCATCGAGGCTCGGGATTGATAAGTAAGTCAATCACTCAAATTGATAAAGGAAAAAAATCGACAATAAAATAAAAGAAGGCGAGACTTCTAGAATGAAGTCAATGTGAAATATAATTAAAATAGAAGTCTAAGTCATAAGTCTCCAAAATCTGATAACATAGTGTAAGAGCATCAAGTACATAACTGAAATCTGAAAATACATATTTTTCTCTGAAACTGAAATAAATACATAAAGTTAAATAAAAGGAGGTCTGGGGTCGCCTCTAAAA
Organism: Capsicum pubescens; assembly: GCA_030864215.1. Taxonomy (NCBI): domain Eukaryota; kingdom Viridiplantae; phylum Streptophyta; class Magnoliopsida; order Solanales; family Solanaceae; genus Capsicum; species Capsicum pubescens. The sequence continues at coordinate 340,061,245 of CM061548.1, forward strand.
TTCGTAGAGCACCCACTGCCCGAATATTGCTCCAGTCTGAACAAAATCAGTTATCGTGCCTTGTACTCATACTCAGATCTGCACCAAAAGGGCTTAGTATGGGTGAGTATAGTCCGCTTATACTCAAAAAGTATCACAGGCCGACTGAGCTAATTAGGAAGTAAGATAAGTAATATACATTGTGAGCACGTCAGCTTCAAGTAGAAAAGTCCCAAACGGTAGATCACATTGCCTCTACTAATAGTTGTAGTATATAAATAGAAACCAAAACAACACAAACATACATGAAGAATATGCTGAAACTAAACACAAGTCAAGAAATCTAAAGAAATCATGACAAATGCGCATGCGAATGCACTGTAATGAAATATGGATGGGATGAATGGTGAAAGTCATTGCATGACTTTCTTTATACATCCACCGAGCTCGTAACTCCTAGTTAAGACCCATGGGGGGTTATCAACTCATATAATATAGCTTAAATTTCAATCCTAGCTCACCTCTTCGGCTCGTGTTCACGGAGAGAATTTTCATAAAAATATCTCATTTTCTTTTAAAAACAACACTTCTCAATGGTACCAGTATCTCATGAACTTATATGTATGAAATGAGGATGTAATACTTACAAACAACTCAATATGATGATATCCAATCCATCCAACACATGTACGAATATATATATATATATATATATATATATATATATATATATATATATATATATATATTTAAACCCAGAAATCAACTCAGTATGTCCAAAATTCATGATTATCAACTCTTTTTAGATGCCATCAAAATAAATATACATGTAAGACATCATTTGTATTATATCAACCCCTAACTCAGGAGTTTCTATAATGATGAAGGAAATCAATGCTCAAATAAGACCTATATTAGCAAACTAAACCCCCTCACGGGGATCATATCTAGAATAAAGATATTTAAATGCACAGATATGGCCAATGTTGTCAAATAAAGCCTCCACATAGGCAACACACAAGATCAGATATGACAAGTCAACTACAATAGAATATAAGCCCCCACATAGGCACATAACAGTAATAATAATCTAGAAATATAAATCCAATCGTTATTTTTTCCAACCTATAACATGCTTTACTTATTTGTTAAATACCTAATGATGTTAGGCGTATTTACACGCCTAAAGCACCTTAATTTACCCATATTTTAGCTAAGTTTTAAAGGACAAAATATATAATTCATGCACTTTTAGTCCTTTTTCCTGTAAGTGAGCTAACAAACGTGATTAGCAAGTTTTCAGGTATAAACGATGAAGATTCCAGCACTTTATGGATAACTTGACGCCCAAGGAAGCTTCACGAAAGAAGGAAAGCAGCGTTTGGACACCTATGGACTGAAAGTGATGCATGGATAACTTGTCCCGGGCAAAAACAGCATTTCTAAAGACTTTGGGGATCAGCAGTAACTTAGTAGGATTAGGATAAGGATGCAGTAACCTAGTAGGATTAGGATAAGTACGCAGTAGCCTAGTAGGAATAGGATATGGGTGTTATAAATACCCTATGTTGTTGAAGTTTTTATTATTATCTCTCTCCATTCGAATAATTCATTCTAATTCTCATCACTCAAGCATTACTACAATTAAAACAATTCTCTTTCAATTAATTCTTCTTCCCTTCTCTTCATCTATTCGACTTTTTAATTTTCACGATAAGAGAAACGCTATTTGCAAGGAATTCACGCCACAAGCACTACCAAAGCATACTTCACGTTAGACTCTTATTTTGGTATAATGATAATGTCTATTGTGATTTTCGTTGCACTCATGAATAGCTAAACTTCTCTGTTAGGGTTATGGAAGCCTTATGAGATACTATCTATTGCTATGAGTTTGTGAATTCTCGACACGTATACTGCTTATATCATTACTCTCTTCATCTTAATTTAAATTCTTGTGGTTGAAAACATATAGAATACGCCAGTATAGCATTAACTTGTTCGAAAGAAAAGTTACATGTCTGGAAAAGAGAGAATGTCAAGGAAATAGGTCTACTAAACCCTGTTTAAAAGTTAGTGTCGTAACTGGATTAACCTCTTGGAGAATTCGTACCATTAGATACGCTTTAAGCTCGAAAGAGTTAAAGTGAAATAATCCTTGATGGTCGAAAGACGCCTGGATTTACCATAGAATACGAATCTCTATAAGCACATGCATGTCTGAATTCCGCATAACTCATAGCCAATAGATATGTAGAACTCATAAGGTGGACATAACCCTAACTCTCAATTCTCATTGATTAAAACCTACCAAGTATTCCGTTTTTACTCTACTATCTTGTTTACATTATTTGCACACACAAAATCCCCCCTTTATTCGCAGAACTTTCATCAAAAGTCTAATAATCGTCGCTTACTTAGTGACCAAGTATTCCCTGTGGGATTCGACACCCAACCCAGTTGGGTTCTATATTTGACAACGACCGCTTACACTCTTATGAGAGCTGTAGTTTGAGCGTTATCAAATTTTGGCGCCGTTGCCGGGGAATACAGTTGTCAACTAAGTTTGTGATAGTTACTAGACCCTTTGGTCAAATATTCTCGTACTTTACTTTTAGTTGTTGTTTTTGTTTTCTACAGGTTTTGTTCAGTGCATGCCAAATACTCAAAGTTCTGGTCAACCATTATTACCCATAAACCCTGAACCGCAACTTATTGGCAGAATGGATGCACAACGTGACATTGACAGAAGGGCGGCTCAACAGGAGCAGGCTAGACTAGCTGCACTGGCAGCTGCTCAAGTGCATCAACAGAATATTGATAACCCAGGTCGTGCAACAAATCCTGATGATGAGGACCTGGGTGATGAGGAGCTACTGAATCCTAGGCGTACTGATGAAGTGGCGGCACCTATGCATAGGAGAGATCGTCAAGCTAGAATGAGACCTGACCGCCGAACTGTGCAGGCTCCTTTTGATGATGATGATGACGATCTGGATGGAGCTGGTGCCACAGGAGCTATTATTCCTCCACCCTTGGCTCCCGGAGCCAAGTTCAATATCACTAGCACCATGATTCAGCTATTGCAGCTCAAAGGTTTATTTGGTGGACTTGCAGGCGATGATCCGAATATGCATCTGATCAACTTCATCTCTATATGCAAGTCATTCGACAATCCAGGCGTTGGACAGAATGCAATTCGGCTGCGCTTATTTCCATTGTCTCTGTCTGGGGAGGCAACTCTATGGTTGAATGGGTTAACTCCTGATTCTATTACTAATTGGAGGCAACTGAAAGATGCTTTCCTAGAAAGATTCTTTCCGCTATCCAAGAGAGCCAAATTAAGGGATGAGATCAGCAATTTTCGACAACTTCCAACTGAAGCTCTCCACGAAACATGGGAGAGGTTCAAGAAGAAGCTTATGCGGTGCCCAAATCATCAGATGACCAACATCCACTTGATGGAGATATTATACAGGGCTTTGAACTCAGTGACTAAGCCAGTGGTTGATAATACTGCAGGTGGGTCATTCATGGACCTTACTTTTCTCGAGGCAAGTGATATGCTAGATCGTATGACAAAGCAGAGTAGAGCTTGGCATACCAGGGATTCTGAGGTAGCAAGCTCTACCTTATCTGTTGGCATGACTGAAGAGCAGAGGCGTAGACAAGAGGAACATGATCAAGATATGGCGCACATGAAAACACAGATGGATCTTCTTACAAAGCATCTATTATCAGGGAAGACCAAAAAATTCAAAGCAGTTGCGTCAAAAGGAAGAGATGAATCCGATTCAGAGGAAGAAGCCAACTACTTGAATAATCAGGGGGGTTTCCGAGGCAATGCCCAAGGAAACCAAGGTCGGATCTATTATGATAAATCTGGATACAAGGACCACGATCAAGGTAGTTGGAAAAATAATACCGACAGGAGTGGTTTGTATGTTCCTCCTGGAAGACGTGACGCCGCTGCATCTGGTTCTGGAAATATGTCCATGGAAGATATGATGGCTAAGCTGCTGAAAGGAGTAGAGGCAACCAGCACAGGAGTAACTGAGGTAATAAATGATCTTTCCTCAATGAAGCAATTGGTTGACTCGCATTCTACTGCAATAAAATAGTTGGAGCAACAATTGAGTCAATTATCAGCGGCATTCAACCAAAGAAAGGCTGGCACACTACCCAGTGACACTGTGCAAAACCCAAGGAATGACAGATCGTGTATGGCTATTACTACCCGGAGTGGTAAAGTGTTGGAAAATCCATCCAAGGACAAGCAGGTGGTTGATGATATAGCGGATAATATTATTGATGCAGAATGTGAAGAGGCCGAAGAAGCTGAAGAGTGTGTCATGACGTCACCCCTAGACGTTTGCAGCCTGAAAAGATTGATAGTTGGAAGCAAGGTAAAAAGAAAGTGGTGGAGAAAACTATTCCCCTTCCACCACCACCTTTTCCACAGAGACTGAAGAAAAAAGCTGATGATACCAGGTTCAGTAAATTCATGACTATGTTGAAGCAGCTGACTATTAATGTTCCGTTGGTGGAAGCGCTAGAGCAGATGCCCGGATACGCTAAATTCATGAAGGACCTTTTAATAAAGAAGCGGGCAGTAAGCTATGAGCCGGTAGATAATATTCATCATTGCAGTGCAATTGCCACAAGGTCCTTAGTACAGAAGAAGGCAGACCCTGGTGCTTTCACTATTCCTTGCACGGTTGGATCTATGAATTTTGCTAAGGCATTGTGCGATTTGGGATCTAGCATCAATTAGATGCCACTATCCGTCTACAGAAAGTTGGGGTTGGGCGACCCTACACCAACCAATATGCGTCTCGTGATGGCAGATAGGTCGGTAAAACGACCTGTGGGTATCTTGAATGATGTGTTGGTGAAGGTGTCTACCTTCATTTTTCCTGCAGACTTTGTGATTTTGGATTGCGAGGTGGATTCTGAAGTTCCCATAATCTTGGGACGTCCTTTCCTTGCAACAGAAAGTGTGCTTATTGACATGAGAGCTAATGAGCTTTTATTTCGGTTGAATGACGAAGTTGTCCGCTTTGATAGATGCAAAGCAATGAAGCAGCCCAGCGATATGAATGTGTTCTCCGTAGCTGATATTCATTATGAGGATAAGAAAGCATTATCTGTAGAGAAACAGCTTACTGTTGAGCCATTGTCTGTTGCGCTGCTGAATGTTGAGCATAAGGACGATGAAGATTATAAAGAAACTATGTGTGCTCTAACAGAAATAGGGTTCTATTCTCATACTCCTAAGCAGCCGGACCTTGATCTTAAGAATCAACCGTCACCAACAGCAAAGACTTCCATTGAAGAGCCCCCAGTGCTAGAATCGAAAGAGCTCCCCAATTATCTAAGGTATGCGTTCTTGGGAAGTGGAAATACACTTCCGGTGAGTGTGGCGGATGATTTAAGTGAACAGCACGTAGAGGCTCTCATCTCTGCTCTGAAGAGATACAAGAGAGCTATGAGTTAGACTATTGATGATATAATTGGTATCCCTCCTGGGATATGTATGCACAAGAGTCATATCGAAGAAGATTGCAAGTCTACAAGTAAGCATCAGCGTCGTCTGAATCCATTCAGAAAACGATGCCCCATTTATCTTGATGAAGTCTAAGTAATCGAGATAGCTATGTCGTGCCGCGACAATAAATCAAGCGCTTGGTGGGAGGCAACCCATCGTTTTTAATTGTTTTGTTAAGATTTTGTCGAGCCACGACCAAAACTAAGGCGCTTGATGGGAGGCAACCCATCGTTCTAATCATTTTTGTTGTTTTTGAGTAAATATAGATGCAAGAGGTGTAAAGGAGGAGATTGGTTTCAAATTTTGATTTGGAAGTATTGCATGTTGAAGGTGGTAAGTTAGGAATGAAGAAGCAAAAGGCTATGGGTTAGGCATTGCCTATGTAAATATAGGCCACGAACAAGGCATGGCCTATGCTATGGCCTAAGCTCTCAGATTCAAGAGTGCCATAGCATAGGCGCCGCCTATGCAAAGGCATTTTGTATCTGAATCTAGTATGCCATAGCATAGGCGCCGCCTATGCTTAACAATGCCATAGCATAGGCGCCGCCTATGCCAAGCATAGGCAAAGCATTAGGCGCCGCCTATGGTCACTTTTGGTCTCCAAATCCGATTCCAAATGGGTCAAAACCCGACCCAAGCTTGTCCTATAAATAGAACCTTAGTCTTAGAACAAAAATGCATTGCAACCTCAACCTAGGCGCCTCCTACCTCTCCAAAATCTCTAAAAAAATTTCCTTTTGCTCTTTTACTTTGCAAGAACATCTTCCGAGGCCATCAACCAAGTAAGTACTTCTTTGTTCTTCTTTTATATTCCGTAAGTACTACACTACTACGCCTATAATAAATTGTTAAATCTTGAAGTAGTATTGGTGATTTGAATATGGTTGATTTTTTGTGATATAATTAAGTGAGTGAAAGAATACGTAATGATGCTCTTGATTTGGTTCCGACTTGTATTTGATTGTTATACACTGTCATACTTTTGCAGAGTCGACATGGTGAAGTTAAGTGCATAATCTTCAAAATTGAATGCTTGAATGTTTGAATGACTCGTTCATCGAGATAAAGATCATTATTGAATACAAGCATGAGATGTTGTGATTATTTCTATACCATAACTTGATACGATCTCTATGCAGTAGTCTTGTTCAAAAAAGTGCATTAATCCAAACATGAGAGTATAATCAAGATTACATGAAATAGAGTTGGAAAGGATAGTTAAGATGACATGAAAGTATGACTGTGCTAAACATATTCTTGGAACATATCGCCCAAATGTATGACGATGAAGTTTGAGTAGTCGACATCACTCACTTAATTAGTCTGTGCCAACAACTTAAGTGTGGGGTGGTGCCATTACTGTTTGTTTATCAATTGAATCTTCTGAGATGAAGCTAACATGACTCTATTAGGATCTCAGGTAGAATGGCCTCAAAAGGACGACAAGAAAAACAAAAAGTATCCACCTCACAGAAAGGTTAGGAAAGCGGAAGAAAAGAGCAAGCTGAATCCTCCTCGCTACAAATACCTCAACGCACTTTTGGATCAAGTGGGGTACAATTTGAGGAAACTCTGAGGATGACAACTCTGATGATGATTCCGACGCAGGGGGAATGACCCCAGACATAGAAGAGGAGTCCGACTAATCAGGTTTTCCGTATTTATTTTCCACTGAGGGCAGTGTGTCCCATCTAAGTGTGGGGTGCTGGTATTCGTATGTTGTACTTCTTTGCCTATATTTATGGTCATATTATTTTTTTGTTTGTTTTAATTAGTCGTAGATTTTTTTTAGATTTTGATGCATGAAATTGTTCTGATAAGCGGCATGGTGTTATGACAAGAGTTTGTGCTATAATCATTACTATTGAGACATTTAGGCTCTAAATGTGACTCATTATGTGATAAGTGTGTGGTTTAATTCATTCATCTGTTGGGTCAAGAGTCTATACTTCTCCCAATAAAGTTAACCATGTGCCTTGTGTGTGTGAGATGATAGTATATTCTATGTTTGTGGCTGATGCTAGAACTTGCCTGGTGTGTGTGTAAAGCGAAATAAAGAATGTGAGTTTAGGAGATGATTTAGGCATTTCTTTGGCAACCTGCGATTGTTTACCCTCGTTTTACCTACCCATGGACATTATCTTAGTTAACCCCCTTTGAGCCTTTAGCCATTTTCTTTGACAGCCTCATATGTAAGCCGAATCCATTTTTTTTCAAGACCATAATTTGATCCAAATTCCTAAGTGCTTTAAGTTGTGAAGTCATGTGACAAAATAAGAGGAAATTGGGTGAGAGTGATGCCTTAAAGTGAATTGGTACTTGAATTTGTTATGAAAAAAAAAGAGTGGCTATCATAGAGGTGTGTTATAAAAAAAAAGAAATAGAAAAACAAAAAGATAAATTGTGTTTATGATTAAATAAAAAGATAGTTATGCTTGAATGGCAAAATAGGTGAAAAGAGGTGATAGATGAAAGAAAGGTAGCAGGGTTGATTAAAAGAAAGTGTTAATGGCATAATGTGATGTATTAAAGCGCTTAGGAACATAGTCACTATTTCTGGCCAAAATAGTCCTACCCGTCCCTTAGCCTACATTACAACCTGTAAAAGACCTAATTGATCCTAAGCTTAACATTCTGATATTAGTAGAGCATTACACTAAGGGCAAGCCTATGGTCATCAGTTGCAACATATGAATTCTTTGTGAGAGTGAGAGCAAGGTTAATCTTATACCCATGTTCTGAAAAATGCAATATTTGAGAGTGATTATGGGTAATATCTTATGTGAGACACACATGGTTGATGAGTTTTGGGTAGTCTTTTATGATTCTTTGTGGATTAACTTGTGGATACGAATTAACCATCATCACGAGTCTATATTAGAGGTTGAATTGTTTCTAGAAGTGATTAGAAAACGACTCTTTGTTAATAATTGTTGTGCCTGTCTTGATGAATATTTTGTGCTGTTACTGTGAAACCCTAAGTAGATGTTTATATGGACATGATATATTGTTCGAGGACGAACAAAGCTATAAGTGTGGGGTGTTGATGATAGGCGTATTTACACGCCTAAAGCACGTTAATTTACCCATATTTTAGCTAAGTTTTGAGAACAAAATATATAATTCATGCACTTTTAGTCCTTTTTCCTGTAAGTGAGCTAACAAACGTGATTAGCAAGTTTTCAGGTATAAACGATGAAGATTACAGAACTTTATGGACAACTTGACGCCCAAGGAAGCTTCACGAAAGAAGGAAAGCAGCGTTTGGACACCTATGGACTGAAAGTGATGCATGGATAACTTGTCCCGGGCAAAAACAGCATTTCTAAAGACTTTGGGGATCAGCAGTAACTTAGTAGGATTAGGATAAAGATGCAGTAACCTAGTAGGATTAGGATAAGTATGCAGTAGCCTAGTAGGAATAGGATATGGGTGTTATAAATACCCTATGTTGCTGAAGTTTTTATTATTATCTCTCTCCATTCGAATAATTCATTCTAATTCTCATCACTCAAGCATTACTATAATTAAAATAATTCTCTTTCAATTAATTCTTCTTCCCTTCTCTTCATCTATTCGACTTTTTAATTTTCACGACAAGAGAAACGCTATTTGCAAGGAATTCACGCCACAAGCACTACCAAAGCATACTTCACGTTAGACTCTTATTTTGGTATAATGATAATGTCTATTGTGATTTCCGTTGCACTCATGAATAGCTAAACTTCTCTGTTAGGGTTATGGAAGCCTTATGAGATACTATCTATTGCTATGAGTTTGTGAATTCTCGACACGTATGCTGCTTATATCATTACTCTCTTCATCTTAATTTAAATTCTTGTGGTTGCAAACATATAGAATACGCCAGTATAGCATTAACTTGTTCGAAAGAAAAGTTACATGTCTGGAAAAGAGAGAATGTCAAGGAAATAGGTCTACTAAACCCTGTTTAAAAGTTAGTGCCGTAACTGGATTAACCTCTTGGAGAATTCGTACCATTAGATATGCTTTAAGCTCGAAAGAGTTAAAGTGAAATAATCCTTGATGGTCGAAAGACGCCTGGATTTACCATAGAATACGAATCTCTATAAGCACATGCATGTCTGAATTCCGCATAACTCATAGCCAATAGATACGTAGAACTCATAAGGTGGACATAACCCTAACTCTCAATTCTCATTGATTAAAACCTACCAAGTATTCCGTTTTACTCTACTATTTTGTTTACATTATTTGCACACAAAAAATCCCCCCTTTATTCGCAGAACTTTCATCAAAAGTCTAATAATCGTCGCTTACTTAGTGACCAAGTATTCCCTGTGGGATTCGACACCCAACCCAGTTGGGTTCTATATTTGACAACGACCGCTTACACTCTTACGAGAGCTGTAGTTTGAGCGTTATCACCTAACTCAATCTAAAAGAAGTTAATCCATAACCTACCTCGAAATGATGAAATTCCAATTTAAAGTGCTTTAAAATGGAGTTTTTCCCTTATGAACGACCTCAAAATCAACTATAATATTCAAGTATAGCATCTACGCATTAAAAGAAAGCTAATGGTACTTATATTTCCTATATTTAGAATGGGTCCAAAAGAGATTCAAAAAATGAGTTCGAAAATAAAAGGGGTAAAATCAAAATTTATTTTAAAAATACATTATGTGAGGTTATGGGAGTGTACAGGAGAAAACCCACATGAAAATGGGTTAAAACAAGGTCCAAATCAAAGAAAATCTCTTTTCAAACTTTACTAGTAAAAATCCAAATCTTTATTGTGAAATCATGATTTAAAATTATTTTTGATGATACAATTGATAAAAAATAATGGAAATAAGGTTTTGGAGTTAAGCCAGCTCAAATGGTGAAGGAATTCTCAAGAATTGCCTAAACCCAAAGCTCAAAAATCTAAAAATAAAGGAAAATGTGAAAAAGAGTTTTTATATCAGCAATGGCCGCTTAAGTAGCTAAAAGGTCACTAAAGCAGCAAATCCACTTGTCACGATCCGAGACTTCCCCCTAGTCGTAGCACGATACTCAGAGTCACAAGTGACCCCAAGATAACACATGGCCTGGCATAACACTAAAAATACTAATGAGATAATATATTGAGCGGAAGACAAACTAAAATAATCTAGTAATAATGATAAAAGAATCAATACTGAATATAAATAGCAAAATTAGAACTGTCTGACAAAACCCAACATGCTGAAATATAACTAATTGTTTGTCTATAAGCCTCTACTTATTTGAGTTGTTGGGACATGCCCTCGACTAACTCCAACTGACTGAAACTAAAAGAATAATGAAAATAATACTGATAATTGGTCCTGGAATGATGAGGACCGACCAAATACTTTGGCTGACAGTATAGAAGCGTGCTAAACTTGATTTGGACGCTGAGCGTCTGAACCTATATTATAGGACAATTAACGCATGAAATATGCAATCAGTACATTGAATGTATTGTGTATGTGAGATGGAAAAACTAATTAGTATAAGCTGAACATAAATGCATAAAGCATGGTGAAGTGATGCAAGACCAAGTATAAATATGTACTAAATGAAAACTAAATAACTGAATACAAGGTCATGTAAAATCTAAAACTGAAGCATAAATTGTGGACTATTAGAGCTAACATTAGCTGACATACCCTAATCTGAGATGATCGGGGTCCAACCTATAACCCCAGTTGGATGGGCGTTTAGTACCTTGCCAAGGGTACGAACACTGGCTGGCGTGGATCCATTAAACTGATGTCCCGATGGACTAGGATGTCGGTCCTCAAATAAAGGGCGACCCCTTATAACCTATGATGGTGTCATAGTTATGGAACTTAGGGACTTCTACTAAAGTTCTTAGTCCTAACTGATAGGTGAGCCTTCATCTCTACGTTTGCTCGGTGCTAAATAATACTCCAACTGAATGACATTGATAACTGAATGCTCAATTTAGTAATATTCTAAAATTTACAATATGTGCATAGTCTGAAGTTATCAAGAACATGTAAACTGATGTATACATGAAGTCCTAGGTATCGGGTGTCCACAACCCACCATCTCTGAAGAATACAACTAAATATGACAATATTAAAATATAAACATGATCGGGAATTTCATGACTCAAACCCATGTATTCACAATGTTTATCTATATAAAGAGATATCATGATTCTGAGTATGGAAGAATGTTTAAACTAATGGGAAAACACATATACATGGTTGAATTCAAGAATTAAACTGAAGAATTATGAAACTCATTCTTTTCATGGAACCCTAAACTTGAAGGGTGAATTTAACTTGAGAATTTGAGAAATCTTTGTGACTCAATGGGTAGAAGGAACCCATTGATGAAATCCCACATACCTGGAGACAGAATCCTTCAAAAACTCTTGGAAATTGGAGTTGAAGATTGAAGAACCTTAATTTGTTTTTAGAGAAGAGAAAATTGCCTCTTTTCTATCTGTCAATAGAATTTATGACTTAATAAGGAATTTGGAGCATTTTCCCCTTATATTCCTGCCTTGCAAAAGCCTAATCGATATGGCTTTGGGGTTAAAGGAGTAGAAGAAGACCAAACAACCCTTCTGAAAATGTTTAGAAGTTTTGTAGAAATAGTTGGGTCTGACTATGAATCATTATGAGGAGTCGTAGTGTAGGTCTTGATTCGTTGTTTTTTTACTGTTGTGACGACGGGTCCACCTAACGACTCATTTAGACTAATAATGAGTCATATGTTGGACTCTTTATCCCTGGATTAAAATTGTTGGACCCTCATTGCCATGGCAATGAGTCTTCACCATGACTCATTGTGTCCTAACAACGAGTCATTGTCAGAGTCGTTGTCACTGGTAGTTTGACAGAGCCTTAGAGAATTTTCCATAACTTTTTACAACAATCTCAGATTAAAGCAAAACTGGTGGCATTGGAAAGCTAATCTAATTATCTATATGTCGATGAGTTTAGAGCTTTAAACTTGAGGTATTACAATTAAACTACCTGGGATTCTTTGACTGGGCAATTTCTATAAACCAGTCTGTCTATAATTGAACTACCTATAGGAGTAGACATTGAGAAGGGTTCTACAAGGATTTCAGGGTTGACACCAAAATCTACTGCTACATAGGGAGTCACGAAGGAAAGTGTGGCTCTGAGATCTAATAATTCATAAACATGAATATGAAAAACTTGCAACGTACCAGTAACCACATCAGGAGAACCCTCCCGATCTTATCAAGTTTGAAGGGTATAAAACCTACCTTGACGTTGTCCACCAGTTGCACTAGAAGTGGCACTTACTAAGTCGGGCAACTTGCTGGAGCCGCTGAAGTGTTAGATTGACTTGGCTGATGAATATCCTTACCTCTCTATACAACTACCAGGCAATCCATCACTCTACGGTCTAACTTTCCACACCCAAAACAAGCATCACTACCTGCCAAACACTCACACTTATTGTTCCTGCAGTATTTCTTGCAAACTGGGTTAGAGCAAACACTATTCACACTACCCTGAGACTTTGAGCCTGGCACTCTATCCTGAGTATCCTGTCTGAACTTAGGTACTAGACCACTAGCATAAGACGAAGTTGGTTCTGAAGATTTCTGGAAGAACTGAAAATGATTACCACTATCTGACCTCTGCAGAGAGAAATTAAAGATGCCAGTTCTGGCCCTCTTACTCTCCTTTTCCTTCTTCTTAATCTTTTCTTCCTCAATGTGTTTAGCACGAACCATCAATCTAGAGATGTCAATATCCTTAACCAACATGGTCATTCTTCACTTCTCGACAACATCCTCAGAAATACCTGACACAAACTCGCTCATTCGGGCCCTAGAGTCAGCAACCATAGTCAGAGCATACCTTAGCTAAGTAAACTTGAGAAAATACTCCTTCACACTCATATTGCCCTGCTTCAGGTTTATAAACTCTTGCACCTTGGCTTCGCCCAACAAGTGGGAAATACATATACATCATTGAATTCAAGAATTTAATTGAAGAATTATGAAACTCATGCTTTTCATGGAACCCTAAACTTGAAGGGTGAATTTAACTTGAAAACTTGAGAAATCTTTTGGACTCAATTGGTAGAAGGAACCCATTAGTGAAACCCATATAATTGGAGATAGAATCTTTGAAAAACTATTGGGAATTGGAGTTGGAGATTCAAGAACCCTAATTTGCTTTTGGAGAAGAGAAAATCGCCCCTTTTTTAAGTGTGAATTGAATTTATGACTTAATGAGGAATTTGGGGCCTTTTTCTTTTATATTCCAGCCTTGGGAAAGACTAAACGATGTGTCATTGGAGTTAAAAGAAGTGGGAAAAGACCAAACAACCCTTCTGAAACATTTAAAAGTTTTTTAGAAATAGTTGTAACGGCTCAGTTAACGACTCGTTGGGTCTAACCACGAGTCATCATGAGGAGTCATATCAGGGGCTTGATTCTATGGTTTTTTACTGTTGTGACGACAAGTCCACCTAACGACTCATTTAGACTGATAATGAGTCATATGCTGGACTCGTCATCACTAGACTGGAATTGTTGGCCCCTCACTTCCATGACAACGACTCTTCACTATGACTCATTGTGTCCTGACAACGAGTTGCTACTACTAGCAGTTTGACAGAGCCTTAGAGAATTTTCTATAACTTCTTACTACGATCTCGGATTAAGACGAGACTGGTGGCGTTGGAAAGCTAATCCAATTATCTAGATGTTGGTGAACCTAGAGCTTAAAACTTGGGGTATTACACCACTTATGTCGGCCACTTCTTAAGCGAAGCATGGCCACTAAAGCGGCTACCACTTAAGCAATCCTTAGTTGTTTAAGTGGCTGCACCAGATAGCAACACAAAGAACAACCTATCTAAAATGTCAAGTTTTTTATTGGACCCTCGAGATTCATTTGAAATATCAGACATATAAATGAACTATTCTACGTGACTATTTTTGATGTTCCAGACTCAATGATGACGTCGAATTTTTGAAAAAAATTATTTTCACTAAATTGACTCCTGTGATCCCTTTTCACTATTTCCCAAACTTAAGGATCAAAATACAATAGAAAGGTTTCAAACCCAAACCAACCATGGTACAAATTCAAATTTGATAATTCAAACCTAATGGAACTGTCCAAATGGTCATCCGACACTCAGATCAATAAATATTGACCGAAGTCAACTATATGACTTCTCAAGCCTCTAAAAAACACAAATACGCATAAATTATTGTCGATCGTATCACAAACCGTGCCGACCATCCCTAAACCCCAAAATTAACATGTAGCAACTACGATAAAGGAAAAAATAGATAAAATACATAAAAATGGAAATTCACAAATTCAGGTCACTGCATATCATCATAATATTATTCATATACTTTTGATAATCATGATATTACTTGTGTAGTTATTATGCACATAATATTATAATCTTTTAAAATCTTCCCTCACCTTCTTTAACTTTCCATAAATATTATTTTCTCTACGTCAATAGCAAAAGTGTGGAGTCAGATGCTTAGATTAGAGAGAGAGAGAAGGTTATGGGGTTGGGAGGCAAAAAAAATGATCTAACTACTGCTATTTTGACTATGTGTATATAGAGAGATTTGGTATTTTGTTTAAGAATTGAAATGAATCTCTTATTTTAAGGAAAAATGATAGCTTATCATAGCATTAAATTAGGGATTGTAGTTATCTTATTAAATTCATAGAAATGGCTACATATATGTAAAAAGAAAAAAAAATTATGCTATCATTTATTTAGGTAAGTCTTAAGAATGGTATTATCACATAATTTTTCTTTTTATAATTGAGCTAAATTTGAGCATAGCCCATCTTTACCCATTTATTCTAGGGAAAAAGATGTGGGTTGGACTTTTACTAATGGCTCATGTTCGGACCAGTGGATAGTCGGTCCACCTAATTCTACAAATTGATCATTTCTAATTTTGGGCTACTGGTCATTCATTCAGGCCCTTTATTTTGATTTTTTTTCACTTTTTTTGCTCCAATTTTATCTTGGGCTAAAAATTTGCTTTCCTCTTTTTAAAAAGTAAAATAAATTGGATCTTTATTATTATTATTATTATTATTATTACATAATAATTAAAAATAATTGTAGAAAATGGTATAACTGTTGTATGTAATATGTACCTATATAAAATATATGTCCATTTTAACAGGATCAAACTGGCGGGCGGTAATCCGTCATGCCAACCAGACCTATTAACTAATATCGGGAAGCCTAGTCTAAAAACCAACCGAGGAACCAATCAAAATATAAAAGAATTTTAAATAGCTTAATGACTGCATGGAAAAATTCTTTTACCCGAACAAGGGGCCGGTCAAAAGATTAATACCTACTTAGGATGAGCCCATATGTCTAGCGATTCTAACCGTGAAGAGAGACACCATTTTCTTCAATATCATGGGCTTAAAAGTCATGGTTTGCCAAACGTAGTCACTAAGACAAAGCCACCATAAGCAGTACTAATTTCAACTGTACCAACCATTTCAGAATCAAGTCAAGAAACTATAGAAAAATTCCTTCATATTTTGATAGAGTCTGGATCTTTCATAGTTACTAAGTGAGATAAGTTATATCTCCAGCATAGATATGAAAAGTATTTAGCCGGACATAGTCATGGCTAGAGAGGGAAAGAAAGTATTAAAGTATGTCAAAATTAAAAAAGTAAATACCTTAAGACTAGCCGGATGCAAGGATGGAATAGTAAACAATGGCGACTATCATCCCTTTTATTCAAACCTTGAACTATGTTACACAAGAGAGAGAGAAGAGAGAAATAAAGAAAATAAAATTTTTCTTCTGACCTTCCCTAACAAAAGAAGGTCCTATATATAGAAAAGGAAAAGCAAAAGGAATCTATGCACAGTACTTATGGGTCCCACATCCGGGTCCCTATGCACAGTGTATCTACAGTGTAAATAGTAAAAAGGTCCCACATTCCGGTCCCATACATCCATACATCAACATTTCTTTCCAATCATCTTATCTTCTTTTCTTTTTAGTTCTCGGAGAAATTCCTCCGCTCTGGCCATGCCTTCCTCATTCAGGGTATCTCCTAAATCAATTGGCTGTGAGTTTTGAACATCTTCCACAATATCATCGCTGGTGATGCTCTTCAGAGAAGTATCTGAATGTTATACGACAGTTTTTATCAAAATTTTTTGAACTTCTTCCAGATATTGTTCTATCATTTCCATTTTATCTCCATCATGAACTATGATCCTTCTGGAGATATGTTTTAAAGATTTATCCTCAATAATATTTTTCAGAGGAGCATTAGCATATTCCTGAATTTTATTTTCTATAGTCTCCAGGAGTTCTTGATCATTTAATTTTTTAGTTGTGGGATCTTTGCACATCGGCTTATCCCAAAAATTATTATAGAATACCCTATAATGACAAGGTATTTGTTCTTTAGTAAATCCGAATTCAATATTTCATTTGTGAATCCATAGAATGGAGAATTCAATAAAGAAGTACATCTGGTCAATCTTGTCTAGATTACATACATGATCTGAGTGACATAACTCAGTCAAAAATGGAGATACCTTTGTCCATTTTTTGTATAAATTTAAAAATATATCCGGTAATATCTGAACAATTGGGCCATGATACGTCCACTAATTAATAAACCAGTTGGGGAGTGATTTGTCGAATATCTTCGCACAAATTTTTATGAACCAAGTATGTCTATGTTTATTATCATTGTAGTATAACGTGTTGGTGAAGGTCTAAATATAGTCCGAATATACAAAATTAATTTTGGAACCCTTCAGCAACAGCTGTCTTTCTGCCATAGAAGTTGGACCCCAATCTCTAAGGGTAATGAACTTTTTTATAATAATTTTTTAGAACCCATGCACGTCTGGTTCTCCATCATAATCTTGTAAATGTTCAATCTCTAAACTTCCAATTGATAACAGAATTGTTTCATAATATGCTCGAGTCTTGTAGGACTCTCCTGCAAAATAGAGGTTAGAAATTAAATATTTTTGGAGTATCTTCCACGGATCATTCTGTCTCTGAATTTTAGAATTTTCAACGAGAACTATCAGCTCTCTATTATCAAGTTGTTCATATGGTTTTCTATTAACATTTTCTTTTGTTATTTAAGCAAACGTATTTGCTTGCTTTGCAGTTAAATATGACTGCAATTGTCCATATAATGGATGATCCTCTGGAATATCTTCTAGATGGATCGACTGTGATGAATATTCACCTATCTGCGGAACCTTAGAATTTATCAAACTCATATTTCCCCTTTGTATCACTAAGGTATTTAATGATGAAGCATATGATGCCTGAGGCTGTGATGATGAGGGGGAGGATCTTCCCCCAAAAGAGGAGTATCTTCCTTTGCCTCTACCTTTTCCTCTGGCTATTTGACAGGGCGGATCTGTAGTCATGCTGCACATAATAGATTAGTTAGATAAATCAATATCAATCCAATTAATTTCATCTCTAATTTTTTCATAATTAAAGACAGCAAATTCATCTTCAATTATAGAATGTATGATTTTTCCAAGAATAAGCATATGCATATCTGCTTTCAAAGGGATTGCTTTTATAATAGTGATTATCATTTTTGTAGAGAGAAAATAAGTGTAAAAATTATTTTTCACTTAAATATTCTATGGATAAGAAATCAGGCAGGGAATTATCAATTCCTTTTTCATATTGAATTTCAAAATCAAAAGGGGCTAATTTAGCTTGCCACCTTGCGAATATTAATTTTGAAGCATCATGTTTAAAATCTTTGTCAACCATATACTTCACTGATTGAGCATCAATTTTAATAAAAAAAAATTGATTATATAAATCATCCTAAAATATAAGAACGCACTTAGCAATGGTTAACATTTCATGTGCAACCGTTGCATACTTCTTTTGACTATCAGTCTATTTCCAGGAATGAAATCGTATCAATTCTTCAATACTTTTATGGGGATTTACTTGTTTAAATATTCCTCCATAACTAATATTAGAGGCATCACTTTAAATAATTTTTAGCCTAGCAGGGTTAGCTAAAGTTAAGCAAGGCAAAGATTTTACGCGTTGCTTAATACATTTTACAAGGTTTGTATGACTATCAGTCCAGGGACCTTGAAAGTCCTTTTTTAATCTATCATATAAGGGAGCTGAATCTCTTGATAAATTCTCATAAAATGGGGATATATAATTCAAACTCCCTAGAAATCTTTGTAATTGGGTTTTATCAGTGATAACATCAGGAAATTTATCAGCAAAATCAATAGAACGCTGAATAGGAACTATCTTTCCTCGACAAATATTGAGACCTAAAAACCGAATACTTATCTGGAATAAACTCATTTTTGGTTTAGATATTACCAAATCATTTTATCTCACAATCTTTTTAAACATATCAAGATGTCTAAAATGTAATTCTAATGTTTTAGAAAACACCAGAATATCATCAATATAAACAATAATAAAATCCATATATGGATTAAAAATGTCATTCATTATTTTTTGAAATTCAGACGTTTTTCAATCCAAAAGGCATCACATTTCATTCAAATTGACCGAATGGGACATTGAAAGCAGTTCTATAAGTGTGCTCTCTAAAAATCTGAATTTGCCAATAACCAGATTTTAAATCAAATTTAAAAAATATATTGACATCAAATAATCTAGACAATAAATTCTTTTTATTTGGAATAGGATATCTAATCCATTTCAGACATTTAATAAGAGGTTTATAATTAATTACTAACCTCGGCATACCACATTTTTTTTCATCCGCATTATTCACATAAAATGCAGTACAAGACCATGGAGATTTAGAAGGTTTTATTAGACTCTTTTGTAAGAGATTATCAATTTTTCTTTTGCAGAATTCGACTAACTCTGCATTTGTTTGGCAGGGTATTCATTTCGATGGGATCTTTTCCTCGCAGAAATTATCTTCATATGGAAGAGTTACAATATGCTGTTTACGATTCCAAAAAGCATTGGGGTGATCAACACATATATCCACAATCATTTGTTCGAAGATTATTTTTATTTTCTCCTGTATCTTAACAGATTTCATGGTATCACCAATATTCATGCTAAACATTTCAAGCTATAAAAAGTTCACATGTTTTTGCTTCATATCTATTAAAGCATTTATATCTCTAGTTACTGGATCTGTAACAAAAGGGTAAGATATTTCCTTATTTTTATAAGTAGTAGTAAATCCTTTAGCATCAATATTAGTATAAGGATAAATTGCATTTATAAAAGGGGTGCCAAGTATAATTGGAGGATATAATTGATTTTTTACCAAAAAAAAGAAATGTGGAATGCAAACCTTATTTCAGAAAATATATGCATTAGGAAGTTTATAATTAATATCAAGAGAATGACCAGATACAGAGTTAATAATATGTGTAGTCATATGAAAATATCTGGTTGAAATTAATTCTTCTTGAATGCAACTAACATCAGCACCACTATCAATCATGGCAACATTAGTCACAGAGAAATCACTATTAATTAAAATAGTGTAATTTATATACCATTTATGAGCTGTAACAATTTGCATCATGCCCAAAAAATAATCATTTTTTACATCGAAGATTTTGACAATATCTTCGTCTTCTTCTATATCGAACATTTTTTCCTTCCCTTTGGAACTGGAAAAACATCATTGTGAGAAATATTTTTCTATATTTTTGTAATCCTGTGATCACAAATCATTTGATTTTGTTTCAAAGATATAATCTCTTTTTTCAGGTTTTCAACCTCAATTTTTAAATCATTAAAAGATGTATCTTTGCCGGGTAATTGACTTACAGCAAGGCGTCTATTAACCTCAGCTAAAGAATAATGCATGTAATAATCATTATCAGTACTCCGAGAAGTGTGAGTGCTATCAGCTATTTTAGAAGTACTAGGGGCGCTATCAGCAGATTCTTTAGTAGAAATTGTACTAATTTTTTCACAAAGTTTTTCATCAAAAACTTCTTTTAATAACTCAAAATGCTATCAGCAGTGAGGGTTTGAACATTCAAATCTAAATCATCAAAATGTGATTGCAATTTATAAAAAGTTTCATCACAAACACAATTATCACCATTGCAGTCAGCACAAAAATTAGCATGCTCACTATCAAATGAATTAAGCAATTCAACATCATTTTCAGATTCAAAGTCACAATTATAATCAGACTCAGAACCAGAAGTGTATAAAAAAACATAAAATTGATCATGAATATCATCAACAAGACCTAAAGACTTAAGCTTTTGGAGCTTGTAGTTAGGAGCAATATGCCCTAGGTTACCACATCGGTAACACTTAATTTTTGCGAGATCACGCTTAGACCTATTCTTCATAAATCTAGTAAACTTACGATGGGCTTTACGAGTCTCACGCTATTCTTTGGATCTATGCCTAGATCTCTTCTTCTTATGGGGTTTATCAAACTTAGAATATCTTCGACCTTTATCCTGAGAAGTAAAACCCGATTTATCCATACCAAATTGCTCACAAAAATCTCCTAATTGGGATCTTTCTTTAAGCTTATAAAGCTTAATTTGTCTTGCTAATTTTAACTCATTGCACAATGCTAAACCTTGCTCAATACAGGATGCTATCAGCTGACCATATGTAAAATTTTCGTAGGATATTTCACCATAGGAACCCGAGCCCCTTAGCTCCTTTCTAACCCTTTCGGTATATAGAGGAGGAAGACCATCTATGAATTTTGCCTTCCAATATGTATACTTACTTTTAGGTAAATCCATGACCCTTCTTAAAAAGGTGTCTTTATACCACCTAAATTCTCCTAGGGTCCTACATCTAAAGGCCATTTAAGAGAGTTTGAGTATTCTCATATTGGTTGGTAAATCTACTTCTAAAATGTTCAATAATAGTAAGCATAAGAGTATAAACAACATCTTCTCTATTAGATGGTAATGCTCTTCTTAGGTTATCAACACCTTCAGTGGAATTCCTAGCTTCGAATATAGCATTTGTTTTATCATTATCTAAGAAATTGTCCCACCATCCACGAAGTTGGCCAGTAAAACCAGCAATAATTATTTTAAAATGGTTGCATCTGTATGTCTTTGACGATTCTCTGCAGATGCAGTAGCTTTCACTATAGTAGAATACATTAACATTCGATGAACAAGGACAAATAATTGTCTTTCAGATAAACCATCCAAGTTCCATTCATAAATTGCATCTCCATTATACGACGTATTTGTCTGATTTCAATCTTTTTCCTCTATTAGAACATCTTGAGAATTGGAAGCGGATAATAGTTAGAAGTTATGTGGGGTATATCAATATATTTTTTTTAAGTTGCTTCCTAACCGTACCTTTGAGCTTATTAAGTTCAGAGTAGATTTCATTTCCCATATCAGGAGTTGATTCCATGCTATCAAACCTATTAACTAATATCGGGAAGCCTAGTCGGAAAACCAACCGAAATATAAAAGAATTTCAAATAGCTTAATAACTGCATGGAAAAAAATTTTTACCCGAACAAGGAGCCT
Organism: Capsicum pubescens; assembly: GCA_030864215.1. Lineage (NCBI taxonomy): Eukaryota > Viridiplantae > Streptophyta > Magnoliopsida > Solanales > Solanaceae > Capsicum > Capsicum pubescens. The sequence goes on from CM061548.1 coordinate 340,083,307, forward strand.
GTTAGAAGATTAATACCTACTTAGGATAAGCCCATGAGTCTAGCGATTCTAACTGTGAAGAGAGACACCCTTTTCTTTATTATCATAGGCTTAAAAGTCACAGCTTACTAGACGTAGTCACTAAGAAAAAGGCACCATAAGCAGTACTAATTTCGAATGTACAAACTATTTCGGAATCAAGTTAAGAAACTATAGAAAAATTTCTTCATATTTTGATAGAGTCTGGATCTTTCATAGTTACTAAGTGAGAGAAGTTAGATCTCAGACATAGATATGAAAAGCTTTTAGATGAACATAGTCACGGCTGGAGAGGGAAAGAAAGTATTAAAGTATGTCAAAATTAAATAAGTAACTACCTTAAGACTGGCCGGATGCAAGGCCGGAATAGTAAACAACGGCGGCCATCAGCCCTTTTATTCAAACCTTGAACTATGTTACACAAGAGAGAGAGCAAGAGAGAAATAAAGAAAATAAATTTTTTCTTCTGACCTTCCCTAACAAATGAAGGTCCTATATATAGAAAAGGAAAAACAAAAGAAATCTATGCACAGTACTTATAGGTCCCACATTCGGGTCCCTATGCACCGTGGATGTACTGTATAAATAGTAAAAGGATCCCACATTCTGGGTCTCATACATCCATACATCAATATTTCTTTCCAATCATCTTGTCTTCTTTTCTTTCTAGTTCACGGAGAAATTCCTCCGCTCTGGCTATGCCCTCCTCATTTAGGGTATCTCCTAAATCAATTGGCTGCGAGTTTTAAACATCTTCCGCAATATCATCGCTGGTGATGCTCTTCATAGAAGTATCTGAATGTTATACGACAGTTTTCATCAAATTTTTTTGAACTTTTCCAGATATTGTTCTATCATTTCCATTCTATCTCCATCATGAACTGTGATCCTTCTGGAGATATGTTTTAAAGATTTATCCTCAATAATATTTTTCAAAGGAGCATTAGCATATTCCTGAATTTTGTTTTCTATAGTCTCTAGGAGTTCTTGACCATTTAATTTTTTAGTTGTGGGATCTTTACGCATCGGCTTATCCCAAAAATTATTATAGAATACCCTATAAAGACAAGGTATTTGTTCTTTAGTAAATCCGAGTTCAATATTTCATTTGTGAATCCATAGAAAGGAGAATTCAATAAAGAAGTACATCTGGTCAATCTTGTCCGAATTACATACATGATCTGAGTGACATAACTCAGTCAAAAATGGAGATACCTTTATCCATTTTTTGTATAAATTTAAAAATATATCCGGTAATATCTGAACAATTGGGCCATGATACGCCCACTAATTAATAAACCAGTTGGGGAGTGATTCGTCAAATATCTTCGCACAAATTTTTATGAACCAAGTATGTTTATGTTTATTTTTATTGTAGTATAACATGAGGACTGAATATAGTCCCAATATGTAAAATTAATTTTGGAACCCTTCAGCAACAACTGCCTTTCTGCCATAGAAGTTGTACCCCAATCTCCAAGGGTAATGATCTTTTTTACATTAATTTTTGAGAACCCATGCATATCTGGTTCTCCATCATTAGCCTGAAAATGTTCAATCTCTGTACTTCCAGTGGATTATAGAATTTTTTCATAATATGCTCGAGTATTGTAGGACTCTCCTGCAAAAAAGAGGTTAGAAATTAAATATTTGTGGAGTATCTTTCACGGATCATTCTATCTCAGAATTTCAGAATTTTCAACGAGAAATATCAGTTGTTCATATGGTTTGCTATCAGAATTTTCTTTTGTTATTTTAGCAAACCTATCTGCTTGCTTTGCAGTTAAATATGACTGCAATTGTCCATATAATGGATGATCCTCTGGAATATTTTCTAGATGGATCGACTGTGATGAAGATTCGCCTATCTGCGGAACCTTAGAATTTATCAAACTCATATTTCCCCTTCGTATCACTGGGGTATTTGATGATGAAACATATGATGCCTAAGGCTATGATGATGAGGGGGCGGATCTTCCCCCAGAAGAGGAGTATCTTCCTCTGCCTCTACCTTTTCCTCTGGCCATTTTTCAGGGCGGATCTGTAGTCATGTTGCACATAATAGATTAGTCAGATAAATCAATATCAATCCAATCAATTTTGTCTCTAATTTCATCATAATTAAAGACAGCAAATTCATCTTCAATTATAGAATATATGATTTTTCCAAGAATAAGCATATGCATATTTTCGTTTAAAGGGATTACTTTTATAATAGTGATTATCATTTCTGTAGATAGGAAATGAGTGTAAAAATTTATTTTTCACTTAATATTCTCAGGATAAGAAATCAGGCAGGGAATTATCAATTCCTTTCTTATATAGAATTACAAAATCAAAAGGGGCTAATTGAGTTTGCCACCTTGCGAATATTAATTTTGAAGCATCATGTTTAAAATCTTTGTCAAACATATACTTCACTGATTGAGAATCAGTTTTAATCAAAAAAATTTAATTATATAAATCATCCTGAAATTTAAGAACACACTTAACAATGGTTAACATTTCATGTGCAACCGTTGCATACTTCTTTTGACTATCAGTCTATTTCCCGGAATGAAATTTTAACCATTGCTAAGTGTGTTCTTATATTTCAGGATAATTTATATAATCAAATTTTTTTTATTAAAATTGATGCTCAATCAGTGAAGTATATGTTTGACAAAGATTTTAAACATGATGCTTCAAAATTAATATTCGCAAGGTGGCAAGCTCAATTAGCCCCTTTTGATTTTGAAATTCAATATGAAAAAGGAATTGATAATTCCCTGCCTGATTTCTTATCCAGAGAATATTTAAGTGAAAAATAAATTTTTACACTTATTTCCTTTCTACAAAAATGATAATCACTATTATAAAAGCAATCCCTTTGAACGCAAATATGCATATACTTATTCTTGGAAAAATCATACATTCTATAATTGAAGATGAATTTGTTGTCTTTAATTATGAAGAAATTAGAGACCAAATTGATTGGATTGATATTGATTTATCTAACTAATCTATTATGTGCAGCATGACTACATATTTGCCCTGGCAAATGGCCAGAGAAAAAGGTAGAGGCAGAGGAAGATACTCCTCTTCTGGGGAAAGATCCGCCCCCTCATCATCATAGCCTCAGGCATCATATGCTTCGTCATCAAATACCCTAGTGATACAAAGGGGAAATATGAGTTTGATAAATTCTAAGGTTCCGCGGATAGGCGAATCTTCATCACAGTCGATCCATCTAGAAGATATTCCAGAGGATCATCCATTATATGGACAATTACATTCATATTTAACTGCAAAGCAAGCAGATACGTTTGCTAAAATAACAAAAGAAAATGCGGATAGAAAATCATATGAACAACTTGATAATAGAAAACTGTTAGTTCTCATTGAAAATTCTGAAATTCAGAGACAAAATGATCCATGGAAGATACTTCAGAAATATTTAATTTCTAACCTCTATTTTGCAGGAGAGTCCTACAAGACTCGAGCATATTAAGAAACAAATCTATTATCCACTGGAAGTGCAGAGATTGAACATTTCCAGGCTTATGATGGAGAACCAGATGTGCATGGGTTCTCAAAATTTGTTATAAAAAAGATCATTATCCTTGGAGATTGGGGTACAACTTCTATGACATAAAGGCAGTTGTTGCTGAAGGGTTCCAAAATTAATTTTACATATTGAGACTATATCTAGGCCTTCACCAACACATTATACTACAATAATAATAAACATAAACATACTTGGTTCATAAAAATTTGTGCGAAGATAATCGACGAATCTCTCCCCAACTAGTTTATCAATTGGTGGGCGTATCATGGCCCAACTGTTCAGATATTACTGGATATATTTTAAAATTTATACAAAAAATGGACAAAGGTATCTCCATTTTTTACTGAGTTATATCACTCAGATCATTCATGTAATTTGGAATAGATTGACCAGATGTACTTCTTTATTGAATTCTCTACTCCATGGATTCACAAATGGAATGTTAAACTCGAATTTACTAAAGAACAAATACCTTGTCTTTATAGGGTATTCTATAATAATTTTTGGGATAAGCTGATGCGCAAAGATCCCACAACTAAAAAATTAATTGGTCAAGAACTCCTGGATACTATAGAAAATAAAATTTAGGAATATGCTAATGCTCCTCTGAAAAATATTATTGAGGATAAATCTTTAAAACATATCACCAGAAGGATTACTGTTCATGATGGAGATAGAATGGAAATGATAGAACAATATTTGGAAGAAGTTCAAAAAAATTTGATGAAAACTGTCGAACAGCATTCAGGTACTTCTATGAAGAGCATCACCAGCGATGATATTGTGGAAGATGTTCAAAACTCATAGCCAATTGATTCAGGAGATACCCTGAATGAGGAAGCCATAGCCAGAGAGGAGGAATTTCTCCGCAAACTAAAAAGAAAAGAAGACAAGTTGATTGTAAAGAAATGTTGATGTATGGGTATTGATGTTTAAACCGAAAACCTTTTTATCAAGTAATTTTTCCAATTCTTCTATGGGAGATAATTTTTTAAATCCCTCAATATCTAGAGGTCTCTGAATACAAGGCCTAGTTGTCAAGTCTTTCTTCTTACTTTCTGAAGTGGAAGCAATATCAGATGACTTTGGACTAACACTAAGCTTTTTTGCCATCTCAACCAATTAATCAAGAGAAGAAATATGTTCTCCCAAAACTTTCACATAAAGATTCAAATAATTGTTCTAAGCAATCAGATTATTTATTTCTACAACAGTTACTTTACCAATTTCATTATCAATGAATTTTTTAAATGTAGAAAAACTAATACCACTATTATTAGGCAATACAAAAGGTGATTGGGGAGGGTAAATAGTTTGAAGAATATTTCCACTCGCATCTTGATAAGATCTTTTCAACACCTTAACATATAAAGGCAAATATGTGATTATAAACCACAGCACAAAGCACACAATCTGATTATGTAATGCACACATCTCATAAAATTCTCGAGAAATAGTATTTAGTTCGTCTGGACTATAAGTCTCAAAGAATCAAATTCTAAATCGATTCTATTTTTAATTAAAAAAAAAAATTTAATATAACTCCTTGCTTGGGAACCAGGCTAAAATCAATTTGGTATGGAATCATATTAAACACTGTTAACATCAAACTCCATTTCAAAAGGAGTGGGGTTATCCCTATTAGAGATATTATCATTATCTTGAACAATATTTGTTTTAGGATTAATTTTAATCTTTTCTACAAAGCGTGTAGATGCAGGTATAGATATAGAATCAATAGTATGTAAAGATGTTGCACGATTCCTAGTTGGACCATAAACTGGTTCAATAGGAGATATATGATGCATAGCAGGCAATAATTTTGGCAAAGAAAAGAAATATCGGTTATAAACCGTGGATTTGTTGTCAAATTGAAGAAAAATACTTCCATCTGGGTTTTGAGTTACATGAGATAACTCAGAGTTTTTCACATCAGCCGTGATTTGATTTGGAGAAATAATCGAATTTAAGACCCATGTTTTGGGAAATTCAATTTCAATCCATCTTATAGGTCTCCTTGTTGTGACCTTGGATCTTGCGAAGTTTGTTTCGACCAATAAGGTCTGATTTGATGCATCATCTATCAGTTTGCATCTCGGGTTCAGAGTAGACAATAATTTGTAATAAATTATATAAGAAAGACAAATTAACTCAGAACCAGGGGCATAATTATAACCATGAGTTTTTATATTTAAAGTCAAAGCATCAAGAATATTCATATCAGTCAAAGATAATTGCAAATTTAGTTGTGTGTTGAAATATACTCGACCATAGGCTACAGTGGATTCAATTGAACCCATAAGAGACTGCCTGAAATTAAAATTTCTAGCATCCCGAAGTGCAGCTAGAAATGTCTCTAGTAACCCTTTAAGAGTTAAAGGTTTAAATACCATTTGCACCATTCCTATATGCATAAAATTATAATGACGTTTATACATCTCAATATCTCATTTATTTAACAGTCTAATTGTCTGCTCATCCGCATTTAAAGCTAAAGACTGTTCGGTAGTTTTTATAATTTGCTTATAAAGCACCTTATCAAAGAAACCATATTCATAAATGGTTTTTATATCCACCTTGGGGATAATCCATTTATTTAATAAACCAAGATTTAGAGGTATATCTACCTCTTCAAGTTTAGTACTTTTAATACTAACTTCTCCCATATCCATGTTGAAAAATAGCAACATTAAAAGGAAAAGAAAAAAAAGTAATAAAAAACAAACAAAAAAATAAAAAGAAAGAGGAAGCCAGCAACAACGAGGAGCCGAATGGCTAGCATATGAAAACATGAATTAAGGCGCTATTTTGGTGGAAATTGTTTGGACGGACAGACCATTTCTGTCTATTCCCCTTTATTCCAAGCAGTCCAACTCAGCCCATTACTTTGGCCCAAACTAAACTCATCCAAGAGCCACATTCCCCATTCTCTGTGAAAATTTCATAAATAACAGTTATAGAGTTTTAATTGCAACTTTTATAGCAATAGTTTCATAATTATGCAAAATAGCAAATTGTATTTTGTATTTAAGTAAACTGTTGCTGTACAAATACATATACAACAAGATTACTGCCCTTGTTTTACTCAAATTAGTTGAGTTAAATAAGGAATAATTATCTCATCTAATTAAATTTCCATAAATTACTCTTATTTATATTAGTAGATTCCTTTTCAAAATCAAACTCAAATATGAAGATTATTATTTTCATGATCTTCAAAATTTTAAAATATCATTCTCTTATATCTCTAACTATTTTTTCTTGTTAGTTTTTTTTATTTTAATTTCTTTTTCTTTTTCATTTTTTTCTTTCCACTTTATTTTCTCTCTTCTACTGCTCTTCTTTTTTTTTTCCTTTTTCGTTTTTAATTTTTTATTTTATTTTTTCTTTTTTTTTCCTTTTCTCATATTTTTTTTTCATTTTCTTCTTCTTCTTCTTCTTCTTTTTTTTATTTTTTTATCACTTTTGTTTTTACACTTGTATTGCTAGTTTCTATTTCTCCTTCTTCTTTTTTTTCCTTTTTCACTTCTTTTTTTTTCGAATTTTTATTTTTCGTTTTTGTTTTTTTCTATTTTTTTGTTTTTTCTTTTTTTTTTACTCTTCTTTCTATATCTTTTATTTTTAAAAGACAAATATCTATATCATATAGATATATATTCAAAAAATATACAAAATAAATAGACATACAGATCTGCATATGTATTTACGGTAAAAAATATACATATATATATCTGCATATATATGTATTTACAGAAATACATATCTGACTCACATGCATATATAAACATATAGGACACAAAATCTCTATAACAAAAATGATAATTATATACATATACATATAGGTAATAAAAAAATATATGATAGATATTTTAAATAGTAAAAGAAAACAAATAAGTACATATGTTACCTTCTAAAATGATATAGTATCCAACACCGTATAAAATACATATAGCTTTGCATATGTATTTACAGAATACGTTCCTGATCTATATGTATATTCTTATTTTATATGAGTCACCTTTGTATTTCGTAAATACATATGAAGATATATAGTATAGTTATGTTTGTTACTGTTTAATATGAATATGATATGTATTTCGTAAATACATATGTATGTTTTGTACCGAAAATACATATCCAGATCTGTATGGCTTATGTATTTTGTATGTTTTTTAAATATATGTATGTGACATACATATTTATCTTTTCAAAATAAAAGTTAGAGACAGAAGAGTAAAAAAAGAAAAAAAAAAGCAAAAAAAAAAAAAAAAAAAAACAGAAGTGAAAAAGAAAAAAAAGGAAGAAAGAGAAAAACAAGAGTAAAAAAAGAAGAAAAAAAGAAAATAGAAAAAGAAGAAGAAAATAGAAAAAGAAGAAGAAAACGAAAATAGAAAAAGAAAAAAATATGAGAAAGGAAAAAAAAAAGAAAACAAAAAAGGAAAAAAAGAGAAATAGAAGAGACAAAATAAAGTGAAAAGAAAAAAATAAAAAAGAAAAAGAAATCAAAATAAAAAAATAAGATGAAAAAAAACTAACAAGAAAAAAAAAGGTAGAGATGTAAGAGAGTGAAAGACAGTAATGATGTTTTATTTTGAAATCTTGAAGATCATGGAAATAATTATCTTCAAATATGAAAAAGAAAGAAAAAAATAAATAAATAAAACGAAAAGGGAAAAAAAAAAGAGAAATAGAAGAGAGAAAATAAAGTGGAAATAAATAAAAAAAAATGCTGAAGAAAATAAGATGAAAAAAAAAAAGGTAAAAGATATGGCTATATTTGGGGGAGGTGAAATAGTGGAGTGAAAATAGGAAAATGTAAAGTAGTGAGACTAAAACATGCACTTGCCTAGTTAATGAGTAAAATAATGTTACTCTTGCTTTAAACTGTAATTTTACAAAAGTATTGTTATTTATTATAATTATAGTCTTAAGTATGATACTTTTTGTAATTTTTCCTTCTCTTTACTCTTGATTTTCTTTATGGATAACTAATAAATTTATCCACACTTCACGCGACTATGAAAAAGTTGTATAACTTCTTTAAGAATATAATTCAAAACGTACAAGTTTAGAATTAATTTCAACTCATACCTACAATTAGATTTTAAAAAAGGTAAATATAAGAAGAAATCACATGCATAGCACATTAAAAAGAAAGTCTAAACAAAAGTTTCGATAACTCATTTTTAGTAAACTTTGTTTTTTTATATATTGTTCAATATATAGAAGAAAAATGAGCAAGTAGAAAAGACTTTATATCAAATTTGTGGTGAACATGAAATAACGAACTACTTCCAAGTAATTGAAATAACAAAAAATCTTTAAAACTTTAGCTGATATAAACTGTCTTGCACTTCAATTTACAAAAGTGTATTTGGATATTCATTCCCAACTACAAACTTTTGCCAAATAATTAGCTCAAAAGTCATCAAGAAAAAATCAAGTAAACATTTTTACTTAAGACAAATAAAGTAAAAGCTTTCAAATTTACTCTGGAAGTAAAATGTTGTCGAAAATCTCAGTGAAATATTCAAGTGTTTTGCGTCAAATTCAGTTACTGGTCAAAAGAAGGTTTTCAGTTTGAAGAAAGAGAGACAGAGAACAGAAAATCAACAAAAGTTTGTGCTATCCTATTTTTTAAACTCAATTATGAAGGGTAGATCTTTTTATATGACTACTAGAAAGAGAGTATTTTTTATGTGAATCTTGAAATTCTTTTATAAATTTAATAATGTATTAACAAAGTAAAGACATTAAATATAATTTAAATAAAGGAAAAGAAGTGTCATTTTCTTTTTTTAAGAAAAAAATTAAAGGCTTCCATTAATGTGTAAACAGTTACTACAAGTTGTGTTTGACATCTTGTACATAATCATTGAGATGAGTCTATCAATCTAATCCGACCCAAACACAATAATAATTATAATAATATATAAATTAGTGATTGTAATTAGAGATAAATCTTATACGTGGAGAATTTGCGTAAGTTCTTTGGTCTTACCATTCTTTCTTAATTGATTATCATAGATAATACAATAAATATGTATATAATAATATATATGGTTATTGTACTCATAAGTAAATGTAATTTATGAATAAAGATTTTTGGTACACATAAGTCCTCATCTTCTGCTAATTAGAGGAATTACATGATTAAGTGTTTTCGTCAGTTTGTTCATTCTTAGTTAAAAGTTAATGAATTTATCCACATTTCGTGCAATTTTAAAAATTTATGAAATACTTTTGTAGAATTATTTGTTTTAAGTATAAGAAATAAACTATTTAATGGATATTAAAATATTTAGTATATACACACAAAGTTAATTTTATTTAGTTGATTAGATTACAAAGAAAAATATTTTTATTTGAATATTGGAGTTTGGAAACTCTTTTTCACATTTTTGTGTACCGTAATGACAACAACAAAAATTTATTAAAAAGAAAACCTATTCCTTTTTAACTTCAACCATTTCTGCATGTCGTACTTGCGTCTTTCATCGTTTAAATAATTTGAGTCGTTTAAAGTCAATGAATGAAATTTTTTTGATAGAATCTACAACATAATCTAAATTAACTTCGTGAAATGATAATTTTCGTTACATCAAATAGAATACGTCACCTTAGAATGTATGCTCATAAGTTTTTTTGTCTTACAAACAATAGGGCAATCCAAATCCCATAAATAAAATGAAACACAAATTCAAAAAAAAAAAAGTATCAAAATATTCTTTGAAAAATATAACATTACAAATAAAATATAATATTTCACTTCAGGATTCTTGCCTTGATTGTTTATATCCCATCAGCAAATTAAAAGAAAAACAATGAAACCAAAATCACCACTTACCATGTAAGAATCACAAGTAGGAATTAAGGTTGTGGTAAAATACTTTTTTTATAGAAAATTAGTAGTTAAATAATTATTTTCTTAATTAATATTTTCATTAATTTATTTAAGGAAGTCATTTTTTCTTAAATTTAAGGTAAATATGTCTATCTGAAAAATGAGGAAAAATCATTTGCACCCCCCCTTCCCCCCAGCTTTTAAAAATTAAATTTCCTCACTAACTTTGAAAAATAATCATCCCCCCCCCCCCCTTTTTTTTTCCTAATTGACTTTTTTAAATGTCTATTCTATCTTTTACATTATCAACCATTATTATTTTTACTTATTTAATATATATATATATATGTATATGTGTGTGTGTGAGAGAGAGAGAGATGGAAACCCGTTATTTACTCTACAATAATCTTTGCACCTTTATAGATCTGATTGCAAATGCAGTGAATCTTTTGTCTCGCAGTACCGGTCCATGTCTCGCAGTAGCAAGCTGTAAATGAAAAAGAATATTTAATACTATTAAATACAGGACAAGAAGAAAATTATATAGCAAAATATCTAAAGCTAATGGAACTGTCGAAATTCTCATACAGTTTCAATATCATCAAGTATTGACTTAAATATATCATTTACTAATTAATTCTTAAACCTTTCAAAATGAAAAACTTGCATACTTCTAAATCGACCTCAAAAATCATTCAACACATACCTCATGATTACAAATATCCTAAAGCAATAATGAAAAGGGATAAAATGATCAAAAGTAAAAGGTCAAACACATCGCCAGAAACCTAAATTTGGCACGAACTTTCACTTTGGCACCTAAAGTCGACGTTGTTCATTTTAGACACCTCAACTAGTATTTTGATGTGTTATTTTGATACATTTTACACAATCAGCAAAAATATATAATGTGTGTGTATTACACACGCTGCTGACGTGTAAAGTGACCAATAATATGACAACATTTGTCATTTTTCTAAAAAATAATTTTAATAATTAATTTAGATTTTAAAAAATCAATAAATTTCCCTCACTCCCAAAATCATCTTCTCTAAATGCAGTTGCAATGCCGCCCCCTTCCCCCTCTCCCACCCCTAAACTCCCCAAAATTAATCTTCTCTAAATGCAGTTGCAAAGTGCCCTTCCCCCTCCCCACCCAAGATCATCTTCTTCAATACCCCAACCCCCAACATTGTCTTCTCTAACCCACCCTCACCCCCTAAATTTCTAAAATTTCAAATTTCAACTCCCCAGAGAAGGATGCCATTGATGGACCTTCGTTGAACACACACACACAAAAAAAATAAAAAATTCTCCACTTTGTGATGATTCATGTGTAGAAAAATGAATTCTTTAATCAAGTTGGGGCAAAACGCAGGTCGAGTTATTTTTTTTTAGGCTTCTGTTGCTATTGTCTTTTTTCACAGCGGTTACAGAAATGACCTCGTTGGTGATGGTCGTTGTCGTTAAGATGACTGTTACTGATGAGGTCGAGAACGACGTTAATTTTTTCCTCTTTCTCCGTTCTGCGTGTGTATGTCTGCACTATGCAGTATGTATTTTTTTTCTCTTCCTCTCAATGTATGTATATGTGGGAAAAATAAAATTTTCAATCAAATTGAGAGACACCCAATTGAAATAGAGCAAAACCCAATTAGGAAAATGGATTCTCTAATCAAATTGTGCAAAATTCAGTTGGAAAAGTGGTATATTAGATCAAATTAAGAGACATTGAATTGAAAAGAAATGAAATTAATAGTATAACCCAATAAAAATAATTAAAATTTATCAAAAGTTTAAGAAATGATGGAGAGAAGTATAATGATGAAGAAAATAAAGAAGCAACAATGGAAGACAAGGAATTGTTGTAGTTGTGAAGGAAAAAAAATGGTGAAAAGGTGAGAAAGATTGAGAAAGAAGGAGAAAAGAGAGGAGAAAAATACAAAAATACCCCTCACATGCTCAAATTGCGTGTAGTCCACGTGCTATGATGAGTCAGCAAAAAGTGTCAAAATGACACACTGAGATGTTAGTTGGGGTGCTTAAAATAAACAATGTCCACTTTAGGTGCCAAAGTAAAAGCGTGCCAAGCTGAGGGGTATGTCGATGTATTTAGCCAAATTAAAAATTCACTACGTGAGTTGTTACAATAATAAATACATACATACATGATGCATGTAAAATTAAAAAAATATTCTTAGATATCACAACGAACTTACAAAATGATTATTTTAATTGTAATGTTGATGAACTTAAAATAAAAATATAAATACATATATTGGTTAAACAATAAATTATTATATATAATATTACAAATATTATATAGATGCAGGATTGAAAATAGTAAGGGTAGAATAAACATTGCATATACTAAAGGGAGGATAATGATTATTTTTCAAAGTCGAGGAGAAAGTTTGATTTTTAAATCAAAGTTGAGTGGTTTAAATAATTTTCACCCATTGAAAAACATTTTTCAAAGGCATTTAAATCAACTAAATATAAAAAATGAGAAAATGGTCTAAGGCTCCCCCAACCTATACTCAAAATTCCAACTACACATTCCATCTTCATGGGAGTCCTATGACCCCCCCCCCCCCGAACTATTTAAAATTGAAATTATTTCCCCCTTAAAATCTCACACCCTCATGTGTATTGGGAAGTGATTACCATGAGTGTGCCATGTAATGTCACGTAATATTACCACCTAATATTCTATTTGTATTATAAAAAATTAATTATTTTTTCTTTTTCTTTAATATTTCCCTTTTCTCTTTCCTTTTCCATTCCTCTTTCTCTTTTCTCTTTCCTTTTCCATTCCCCTTTCTCTTTTCTCTTTCCCTTTTATGTAAATTCCTCATCTTTTATTTTTTTCGATGATCGGAGAGGCACCAAGATGGTGAAGAAGATGGACGCAAATAAATATTACGTGAATTTCAAGTCGTAGAATTCGAATCAGATCTAAACCAATCAAAGAAGATGAGACATTAATTTCACCAACAAATGCTGAGTTTGCTGGAAGTTTTGTGAATGTGTCACATCACAGTCATGGTAAAGGTGAGAAGAAACGTAAGACACGAATAAAATTGGCTATAACTGAGTTACTGGAGGATTTGGATGCTGAGAATGTGTTGGTGACTTTGATACCCAAGAATGATTCTGGTGCTGTTAAAATTGGTGGCGTCAAGATTGTGCTTGAGGATTAGGAAAAAAATAAAGGAAGTAATTATTTAATTACAATTATTTCCTCAAATAATTAAGCATTTCTCTTGATGTATTTTCTTTGGTATCCTATTGTTTTTGTTTAACGTTGCATTATTGGACAGTGTAATTCGTGGACACACGGTGTTTCTGATTTATATGTCTATTGTAATTAATTATTTGCGTAGAATTTTGAATTTTCTTTTTAAAGTGAAATAAATGGATTTTTTGTTTGGATACATCCATGAATTGAAACAGAGAAAGATGAAAAAGAAAATGAATTGGAGATGAAAAAGATGAGAAATTAATCTTGGACACCATTGATGAGTTCTTGGACCTTTTTGTTTTGAGAAAGAGAAGAAGAAGAAGAAGAAAGAAAGAAAATGTATAAGGCAACAAAACCTTTTTATTTTGAACCTTTTTTAAGAAGATTATGAACCCTAAAGCTTTAATTTTAGAATGGAGGTTGCAATTGAAAGTTTTGAGATGAGAAACAACAAAATCTAAACTTCAAGCTTTGAAAATGATTTAAAAAAAATGAAAGATTTAATGGCTAAGAAATGAAGATTTTTATAAAAGAAAATGCAAAAAAAAAATTGGACTTACACGTGGGTTAAAAAATGCAGATTTTTATATTTTAGGTAAGTCTTGCACGCCTAAGAGAGGTGTATACACCTTCTTGAATAGGTCAGCATTTTAGGGTCACAAAATATCAAAAATAAAATGTTCAGGGGGTAATAGGACTTCTATAAAGTTCGAGTGTGTAGTTGAGATTTCAGGTAAAGGTTGGAGGGGTTATGGACCATTTTCTCCATAAAAATTTGAAAAACATTCTTTCTCTTTCATACTAAACGTAAACACACTCTAACTGGAAAATATTTTCTATAATAACATAAAGAATTTCGGATATGCTAAAATTTGTATTGCCTAAGCTATTATACTAAAATCTCTATAACCAAAAATCAATTAATATCAAAAAGTAAAAAAAGAAGAGACCACATAAAAATGTGCTTATCATAAATCAATTGCAAGAGAACTCCCTTCTCCATCCAAATCCAAATATCGCAAGCCATTCGCCAACTCTCCGCTGCTATATATTCACTGAAAATAAGAGTCATCACTCCAAAAGTTAACAACAATCAGCAAATTAAAATCAAAAAATATTTTTTAAATTATAGATAGAAGAAAACTTGCAGAGTGATATAACAGACATAAGGATGGAAAACATTCAGAGACAAAAAAAGGTAAAACAACAATTAAAGAAAATAGACTTAACATGCATGTTCTTTGGCTGACAATTCAAATAAAAAAATTGTTAAGATAAATTGCTTTTAGTATATATATATATATTATCACTAACAAAAAATATAATTTAAAAGAAAATTCAAATAGCATAAAAATTAAAGAGAAAATCACTCTGTTGCTTAATTTAAAAAAATAAAAACTTTATGTGCCTTTTATGGACGTTGAGGAGTGGCCATAGAAATTAAAAAAGAAAAAGAAAAATAGAGAAATCAATGAATAATGAAATATTTTATTCTTGTGCTTATTATAAAGTGATTGAACAAATATCAAAAGGTCATACATCATACATGTACATTAAGATATCTAATTAAGAAGATAATTATAATGGGAGGTGAAAAGTTGATTGATTAAATCTAAATATTTTTGGGGCTATTTAAAATAAAATAAATAGATAAATAAAGAAAAAAACTATAAAAAAGATAAATATGAATGTAGGTTATAAAGTGGTGTTACATCACCTTATCTATGACCTTCCTTTATATTATATCTAGATTGATTCTTTATCAACATTTACAAAAATTTCTTTATTTTTTCTTTTAATAAGATTTTCGCTCAAGATTTATGGAGTTTACTTGTAAAAGTATCCGGGATGAGATAGATGGACAAAATGAATTTTTTTCTCATCGTCGTCATCATCATCGGCAGCAATGCAAACACATATATCCAATACATATAAATCACCTAATTATATTGGTTCAAAAATAATACCATCATCACATTATTATTTTACCATTTTGTATTTTGAACACTGAAATAGATTAACAAAATTTGCCAAAAGCATAACTTTTATATACTTGAAGAATATAATCTGAACTATTTACTGAGGGAGAGAGGAAAAAGAAATAGAAAGGGAGTAAAAATATTGTGTATGTGTAGCAATGTGTTTCATCATTGCTAAATTATACATGTTAAATTTATGGAAAATCTTATTTTTCATTCCTCGATATTAACCTGAGTCCAAAATAGTTATCATTTTATTTTTTGTGTCACCTCAAGTTTGTTGGCTAAGATTTAAATCTTTCGATGTGTCTAGATAGATTCAAGCTCGATTAATTTAATTATTCACGAGTACTAATATCATCGTTTAACTTAAATGTTCTTTAGGTATGAATTAAGATCGTACAATATCCCTAGCACAAAGTTAAGTATAAAACTTTCTTTTCAATACAGTTTCGATATGGGTTTCTATTAGAGCCAACTTCAAACGACTATATCACCTATAATATAAGGAGTTAGGGCTTTCAATACCCACCGAATCAAAATTCTCTGAGTCTCTTTCCAACGGAATAAACTGTTCGTCAATCCGAATTTGGAGTAAAAAGTTATGACTGTTTTACTAAGTATTGTCTGGACTGAAACGAAAATTTCGTTGTAGTGAAAATTTTAATGGTATTCAAATCAGTTTAGCCATGTTTCAGGTCTAAAAATCCCAATCCTAGATAGGTGATTTCCCAAAGTTTAAGGTGAAAGTCCTTTGTTGAGGTAAGTTTTTTCATTATTTTCTTCGTCTTTTAATCCTTTAACATCTCAGAATCCTTAGAAAGACCTTTCGTGGTGGATGTTTTTGGAAAAAAGTTATGAGAATTTTTAATATGACCTAGAGCTGATTCTAAATTATAAATTAAAGATTCCTAACATGAATTTTGTAAACTAGATTATGAATTTTGATGGTTAGAAATCTTAAATTCCATAAAGATGAGATCTTCAGCATAAAACTCTATTAATGGAGATGGGCTAAGCTTGCAAGAACTAGTTAATTGACCTTGGAGAATTAGACATACCTTGAATTAAGGATAGAATTAGTGGGTTTGAATCCCCAAGATATTGGTTTGAAGAGTAATTGTTTAATTACTCTTATTATTGCTTGATCTTTAGATGGTTGATTATTCCAAGACATGAATGAAAGGAAATAACATTCTTGTTGTGACTTGCTTCTTCCAAAAGCTTGACGTCCAGGTAGGTTAGGTTAATGAGTAGGATTGTGCTATTTCATATTTTCATAATTCAAAATTGATGGGAGAAAGTATGTCTAGGCCTGTGGGTATGTAATTGAGGTGGATAAAGATGTAATAACTTTACTTTAATCCCGAATATTACGTTATTGATTGATTATGTGTTACTTCTTCTATGCTATGCGTTATGTGTCCAAAAGAAAATTATTTATGGATAAATTGTGCAAGCCTGATGTCATTATGTTGTTTTAGTGATGGATCTAGTTGAGTTACAAAGATATTAAGTTGTATATTGTGCAATAATGTGATTAGGAGAATTACGCTAAGGTCAAATATTGATGAACATGATAATATTTAAGGGATAAATGACTTGAATCATTATTAGAATTATATTTTATGGAAAGAGGTAGAGGATAATGATATGTTTGAATATGTTAGTTATAAGAGGGGATGTTAGAACCCAAGTTACGAGTATTTAAGAAGATAGTGGTATTTTAATAATTAATGAATAATTAAGGCTCCAATAATGACTTGTATGCTTAATTATTAAATTGAGATTTATTGTATGATATTCTTGTTTTGGTATTGATAAAAATACTTTATCTATTGGATGCTCATGAGAGGTTAAATTGGTGATAATGATGATTTACTAAATTGTGACTATGAGAGACTTGTTTGATAATGATAACTCCTTGAAATAATGTCATGAATGGCTTGTTGATACTCATGATGAATTATTGAAATAATGTCCGTGAGAGAATTAAAATATTGATAAATGAAATAACTTGATCAAATTGTCTTATGATATTAAGTGCACTTGTAAATTTAGTACGTCGTATTGTATCTTGAGAGATATTATGAATTTGATAAAATATATATAATATGGTTCTAGGGGAACGGGTACCACGCAGGTACGAGTATGAATACTGATATTATTTACTTTTGAATGATCGGGTACCACGCTGGTACGAATATGGATATTCATATTACTTATTTATGAAGGAACGGGTACCACGCCAATACGAATATTGATATTGATATTACTTATTTATGGAGGACCTGATACCACACCGGTATGGTATATGAACTTAGATTATCCCCTGCAGGTCATGACTAGTTAGGTAAAAACAAGTCCCTTAGCATGTGTGTACAGATTAGTGATGATTTTAAATGATCATGTGGTTTAATAAGCTGATAACGATCTAATAGTGTTCTAACTGCAAGGTTTAGAAGAAGATAATTGTTACTTATGGAAAGATTATTAGTAGAAATGTGAACGACGTTAAATTCTCGCTACTTTATTGATTTCTCAAGCGATATAACCAACGTTAAATTTTGGTATTACTGTGAGATGTGATTGGATCGAATGCCACAAGTCGGCATGATGATAATAATAAAAAAAATTGATAATGAGTTGATCCAAAGTGATGAATCTAATGAATAATCTCAAAGAAATGATTTCAAAGTTTCAATAATTGAATTAATACTTTTTCAAGAGTATGTATAAGGTTTGCTAATGGGACTTGAGTTTCCTAGTGTGTGTTACTGAGATATGAGTTAACTGGTATTCCCTACTTGATTGTATCCTTGAGATTGTGTGACATGTGCTTGAAAAAGTCAAACTTTGTACTTACTTTCTATATGTTGGTCGACTTGCTTCATTTATACTTGTTTTCATCATTGCTTACCCGATTAGCTAGTTATTATTTTTTAATATTATAAGAGAGTGTTTGGTTGTTATCCCGGGAGTTTAGTGTGAGTTGTCTATGAATATTTGATTGACCCTATAGATGTGGATAATGAAAATGGTGATGCAAATAAAGGGGTGATAGTGATGGTTTAGTATCACATTGTGGTGGATGGTGTGAATTAATGATGCTAAACTATGTAGTGGTGAATATAATCTCGTTAATAGAGTGGACGATTGTAGATTATATATGAAAGATTTATAATGATATTACAGTCTTATTTGAATTATATTTTATTTAAGATGTCATGATTTCTTTTCTTTGATTCTATTTATGATTATGTGGACTAATACTGGCCGGTCGATGATGGCTACCAGGATGTGTGTTTGTACTGACCCTACTCTTCTACATTCCTTGTTGGGATGTAGAATGAATGCAAATTTGTTTGCAGTTACTAGATGGATGATGATATTCAGCACTAACTTTTGCACTTCTGTCCTGATAAATGTTAGAGACTTTGTGTTATTTATTTTATAGTCAGTTTATTTAGTAGTAGGTAGCTCGTCTATATGTCTGACCAGGTCTTGGGGTAGTGAAGGACAATTGTAAGAAGTTTCTAAGAAGTTTATTTACTGGTATTTAATTTACTTTGTTATGTTTAATTCAATATTCTCTTAAAAATTAAAGTCTTCTACATTATTTGGTTGGGTAATAAGGGTTCTCCTAACAACTTAGGATAGCGTAGGTATTGGGTTATTAAGAGGTGTGAATAAAAAATGAAAAGGTGGTGTTTTTTTTCGGAATGACACTAAGAGAAAGGATGAAATTTGAATAGACACCTTTTCGGATTGAATGGTTATGACTTTTCGAAGAGTTGCACCTTTATAAAGTGGCGTACCTTTCTGAACCATTGCTTATCTTCATAAAGCAACACCTTGATGGCTATAAATACCTGAATTTTTTCTTAGGCAAAGACAATTTTTTTTTAGTTGAAAACATTCTTTTCCTTCTTAAAAACTCTCTTGCGATCATCAAACTGCTGAGTGCGTTCGAAGTTTCTAAAATTTTGAGGTACCGCTACTTTCAGAAAGTGAACCATTTTATCCTGGGAGGAAATATTCCATAACCTCGGGTACTTGAGGGGAATAAATTTCTTAAGGACACACCGTGAAGTCGGTGGATTTGGTTCTTAAATTTTTGCTTCATCGTCATTTCTTAATAGTTGATAAACACTTCATTTGATAGTTCATTTAATTATTTATTTGAACTTGTGTTTGAAGGTGTTGAACTTCATTATGGTTCTTTAAAACTTATTCTTGAGCTTAGATTGAAGTTTGTATAGAAAATATACAGATTTTGTACCCGCCGAAACAACAATCTTTAGAAATTTATTGAAAAAATAATAATTTATGATTGTTTGGTGAAATTTTTTTCACCATTTATAAATAAAATGCTTTTATAATCTGTATTGTGTGGCTTCTGGAGATTAAAGCTTATTGATTTCTACTCTGTGTCAACTTAGAAAGTGATTTGAAGACATAAAAGCATCGTCACAAGTTAAAGGTCACTTGGTTAACGATTAGAAGAACATAAAAACTTCATCGTTAAAATAGAAATAAGTGGTGTTTAAAGTTGTTACAATTTTATAATTAGTATTCTGATATACTAAGTTGATTGTCTTTGTGTGATAGAAAAATGACTATTGATGGTCATGCAACTGATGGTGTGACAAGTGTAGTAGCAACAAATATTGCTACAACAAGTTGCACAAGTTCTACGCCTGCAATGACACATATGGAGAAACTCAAAAAAAAATTGGGTGTAGATTTTAAATGTTGGCAGCAGAAAATGTTCTTCGATTTGACAACTTTATCTCTACAATGGTTTATATCTGAAGATGCTCCAAAATTGTCTGAAGAAACATCAAAAAAGAAACTGTTCATTGTAATGGAGGCATAGAAATATTCGAATTTATTATGCAAGAATTATATCCTAAGTGGCCTCCAAGATGATCTGTACAATGTGTACAGTGGAATAAAGACTTCAAAATAGTAGTGGAATGCATTGGAACGAAAGTATATAACTAAGGATGCAGGAACTAAAATATTCTTTGTTGCAAGGTTCCTTGACAACAAGATGATTGACAGTAAGATTGTCGTATCTCAAGTACAAAAATTGTAAGTAATCATTCACGATCTCCTTGCTGAATGTATGAATATAGTAAATACCTTATTTGAACATGTTAAGTGTGTTCTTAATACTCACATGACCTTTGATGTAGGTTTTACTATGAATGAGACCTTTCAAGTGGCAGCCATAATAAAGAAGTTGACATCCTTGTGGAAGGACATCAAAAATTACTTGAAACACAAAAGAAAGGAGATGTCATTCGAAGACCTCATTGTGAGGTTGCGCATTGAGGAAGACAACAAAGCTGCCGAGAAAACAATGAAAGAAAATTCTTCAATTAGTGGAACCAATATTGTAGAAGACGACCCTAAAAACTCGAAGAAACGTAAGAAAACTAGACAAAAAGTCTATCCGCCAAAAAAGAAATTTAAGGGGAAATGCTATAATTATGGCAAGGCTGGTCATAAGTCAGTAGATTGTCGTGCTCCAAACAAAAGTAAGAAGAAGGATCAAGCCAACATGGTTGAATCCAAAAATGAAATGGATGATCTATGTGCCATACTTTCAAAATGTAACTTGTTGGAAAATCCTAGAGATTGGTGGATAGATTCCAGTGCCACCTGTTATTTCTGTGCTAAAACAGAGTTGTTTGCTTCATACGCTCTGGCTTAAGATGAGGAGAATATCTATATGGAAAACTCCACAATAGCAAAGGTTGAAAGAACAGGAAAAATCTGCTTGAAAATAATGTCAGGCAAAGTGTTGACTCTCAACAACGTCCTTTATGTACCGGAGTTGAGAAAAAACTTGATTTCCATATCACTTCTGACCAAAAATGGATTTAAATGTGAATTTATTTCAAATAAGGTTTTAATTATCAAAGGAAAAGTGTATGTAGGAAAAGTCTACCTCACCGAGGGCCTGTTTAAGATAAATGTAATGACTATTGAAATCAATAAAAGTTCTATTTCTTCTTACTTTCTTGAGTCTAATGAATTGTGGCAAGAACGATTAGGACATATCAATTACAAAACTTTGCAAAAACAAATTAACTAGAAGTTTTGCCAAATTTTGAGTGCAATAAATCAAAATGTCAAACGTGTGTGGAATCATAGTATGCTAAGCATCCGCACAAATCCGTTGAAAGGAATTCCAATCCCTTGGGCTTAAGTCACACAGACATTTGTGATATGAAGTGAACACCAACTCGTGGTGGAAAAAAGTACTTTGTCACTTTTATTGACGATTGCACTAGGTAATGTTATGTCAATTTGATAAATAGTAAGGATGAAGCAATATATACGTTTAGGCAATATAAAATAAAAGTTGAAAATTAGTTAGAGAAAAAGATCAAAATAATAAAAAATGATAAGGGTGGAGAATATGAATCTCCTTTTGCGGAAATATGTGTAGAGAATAGAATTGTCCATCAAACTATTTTCCCGTATTCACCTCAATCTAATGGGATTGAGGAAAAGAAGAACCGAGCCTTAAAGGAAATGATGAATGTTTTACTTATAAATTCAGGTTTACCACAAAACTTGTGGGGGAAGCTATCTTTATAGCTAACCAAATACTCAATAGAGTGCCCCATAATAAGATACTATCAATCCCATATGAAAAATGGAAAGAAAGAAAATCCAACTTGAAATATTTCAAAGTGTAGGGGTGTCTAGCAAAATTCCAAGTTCCTATGCCTAAAAGAGAGAAGATAGGACCTCAGACTGTGGACTGCATGTTCGTCGGATATGCTAAAAGTAGTAAAATATATCTATTTTTAGTTAATAAATTCGAACATCCGGATATCAATAAAAATACAATAATTGAATCAGATAATGTTAAGTTCTTTAAACACATTTATCCATATAGAACTAGACATGAATAATCTAGTGGAGGGTCTAAGAAACCTCCAGATGAACCAAGCAAGAATGTACATAATGATGAGAATACAAAATGTAGTGCACGTCAAAGAATGTCAACTTCGTTTGGATCGGATTTTGTAACATTTGTCCTATAAAATGAGCCTCAAACATTTTTAAAAATGATGTAGTCTTCAGACTCATCCTTTTGGAAAGGGGCAATTAATAGCGAGATTGATTCAATCATGAGCAACCATACTTGAGAGTTGGTTGATCTTCCTCCAAAAATAAACCTTTAGATTCTAAATGGATCTTCAAAAGGAAAATGAAAGTGGATGGTACTATTAAAAAACACAAGGCAAGACTTGTAGTAAAAGGATTCAAACAGAAGGAAGACCTTGATTATTTTGATACATACTCGCCTGTAACAAGGATAACGTCAATTTGGATGTTAGTTGCCTTGGCGGCAATATATGATCTTGAAATCCATCAAATGGAAGTAAAAACAACATTCCTGAATGGAGAATTGGAGGAAGAAATTTACATAGAACAACCCGAGGGTTTTGTGATTCCTGGTAAATAAAAAAAGGTGTACAAACTTGTTAACTCACTTTATGGACTAAAACAAGCACCCAAATAGTGGCATGCAAAGTTTGACCAAACCCTGTTGGCAAACGGATTTAAGATAAACAAATGTGATAAATGCATTTACATTAAAGACACTCCAAATTACAAGGTCATTGTTTGTTTGTATGTAGATGATATATTGATCATCAGTAGAGAGATTTCTGACATAAATGCTATGAAACGAATGCTTGAGAGCAAGTTTGATATGAAATACCTTGGAGTTGCGGATATGAGTTTAGGAATAAGAATCCATAAACTCCATAGGGGTTGGTGTAACGATCTAAAAATTTGATGAAATATGTGAAATTTGTGATTTTATGTGATTTAAATATTTTATCCCTTCTCGTAGTTGTATTATGGTATTTCAGGGGTGTGGGCATGATTGACATAATTTTTGATATATTTTGGTACCATTTATGTGATATTTTGATTTTTGATGGCTTTAAGAGCCTTATTTTAAACTTATATTGATATCTTTTGATCCATGCGACAGATGACTGAACGGACTTCGCCAACAAATCCAAAACATTGATTTTAGGGTGGTAACATATTTCGTGTAATTTTATGGATTTTAAATCTCATTTCGATCCTCAGTTGAGAAAATTATGATTTTGAATTTCGGGGGTTAACTTTGTGAAAACAATATTTTTTTTTAAATCCAACTTCACCAAATGTTCGGAGCATCGAATCTAGTGTAATTTCATAGTTCATTTGCATATATCAGACTCAGAATAAATTTCAGACACCTCGTTGAAGTCCGGGTTGGATTTAAAAGGATGAAAAATCTGGTGCATAGCAGATTATTTTTGCTATAAAAATAATTTTTTCCTCTTTTCGGCCCATTTTGTTCATTTTTCATCTTGCCTCTTGGGAATTAAATCCTAAAATAGTGTGAGATCTTAAAAGTAAAGTTTTTGTGAGCTCGGGAAGCTAGATTAACATCTATTTCTTGGTTTTATCACGGATTTAAGGTTAGAATTCACTCTTTTCTTAGTAATTTCGTCATTAATTTCTCAAAATCCCAAAAATTTTAGAGCTTGATTTTAAACCTTAATTTCACTC
Organism: Capsicum pubescens; assembly: GCA_030864215.1. Lineage (NCBI taxonomy): Eukaryota > Viridiplantae > Streptophyta > Magnoliopsida > Solanales > Solanaceae > Capsicum > Capsicum pubescens. The sequence goes on from CM061548.1 coordinate 340,107,537, forward strand.
CTTTTTACTAGAATAATATTTTTTCTTATAATTACAAGTTTTTCATCAATTTAACCTTCAAAATAATCCTGATTCTTGATTTTTTCTTATAATTACAAGTTATAGCTTAACTCTTTCAGACTGGGATGAGTAGTAAATGGTGATACAAAATATATATTAAGGGTGGGATTTAATCATGAAAAGTTTCTATTTACGTGTTGTTCCCGTGTGGGGGCCTATATTCAACGTAATTATCGAAATTAAGTTATTATGTGATATCTGTAGCTGTGTGGGGTCCTATGTGATAAATACATGTGAATAATTGTATTGTGTTGTTAAGATGCTTAATATGGTACCATTGGTGTATTGTTATTATATTCATACTTTATTGGCATATGAGACATGTGGAAATTTATGGATGAAATTGAAATAATGAGTGTATATTAGCTCAAGTGGTTGTGGAAATATATCATTATGGTTGATTATGAAAATATACAATGTGGTTGGTTATGAAAATACTCATTGTGATTGGTTGTGAGCATTACATCCTCATATCATACTTATTCATAAAATATTAGAACCACCGTGGAAATATCTGAGAAATGTTGGCAACACCTTTTTAAAACCTCCCCGAGGGATGTGTTGGGGAGGAGATATTATAACACCTTATAAAACCCTTTTCGAGGGATGTGTAAGAACAGAGATATGAGATATGTGGATTATATACGGGTTGACGAACCTCCCATGGGTCCTGCATTGGGAGGCTTGCCTCCGTAGGTATATACGGGGATTATGTGATGATCCTAGAGGTTATGCAACGACCTCATGCATCATGCATAATCATCATCATCATATACATTACACTTACTTTATTGTGCTTATATTGTGTTGTATTGCCATATTGACTTGTCATTTATGTAATTGTCTTGTCTTCTTTTACTTGTATTTGATGGTCTTTTATGTGTGTGTTCTCCATTGTTCTACTTATATGTTATACGATGCATACTTGTGTTCTATCTGGTTTTAATGTTGAAATATATATGATATATTAGAACTGTTAGTGCAAGCGGTGTGGGCTACCATTGTTTGACATTTTCTGATTTCAGGTAATGTGCCCTTAGTGTATATTTTGTATGCTTTATTTACTACTTTGCTTGGTTGGCCTATCATACCTACTAAGTACAAGTGAATCATATTCATGCCTATTTTACCCTTTCAGTGCAGGTCCTAGCTCGAGTGCGTCTCAGCTTGCTTGACTCGGGCGATTGTTGGAGCTTCCAAGGTAGTGGTTGGGCATTTATGCGTCCTGAGTTTACCTCTATATTTCTATAGTAGTTATATCTTTATTAGTATTCGGAGACATATACTATTCCTTTATGGTCATTTTTCTGATGTATTTGACTCCTGGATTGTATTAGTAGTTCTTACATTGTTAATACCTATTTTTGGGCGTGATTGGTATTTTGGATAAGTTCTTTCCACATTTCTATGACTATTTATATGGTTTGACTTCATTCTAGAAGACTTACCTTGAGTATTTCTGTCCTTTCCTTTTTCCCTCTTGTATCAATTTAGGTAATAGGCTTACTTGTTAAGGTACACCACGTTATGTGCCATCATGACCCTCATTTTTGGGTCATGAGTAGTTGGCATTGTCACAGTCTCATTACATTGAAAAGGTACTTGACAAGTTCAAGTATTTAAATTTTGGTATTCCCAAGCCTCTATTAGATGTGAGTTTTGAACTTTAAAATAATGAAGGTGAAAGTGACTCACATGGGTTATGCAAGAGTGTTGGGATGTTTAATGTATATCATGAATTGTACAAGGTCATACATAGCATGTGCTATTAGTAAATTGAGTCGGTACATGAGTAATCCTAATAAAACTCATTGGATGGCAATGAAAATAATTTTGGGGTATCTTAAATACATTCAAGACTATGATTTACATTATAATAAATATTCAACGATAATTAAAGGATATAGTGATACAAATTGGATCACCGGATAGAATAAAGTATAATTTACGAGTGGATATGTACTTACTTTATGTGGAGGAGCAGTCTCTTGGAAATCGTCCAAATAGACATGTATTGTTCGCTCTATAATCTAATATGAATTTATCACATTAGATAAAGTCGGTGAAGAAGTTGAATGGATCCAAAATTTCTTGGAAGATATTCCTTATTGGCCTAAACCATTGGCACCAGTATGTATACACTATGATAGTCAAGAAGCGATATGTAGGGAGGAAGCATGATGTATAACGGTAAATCTCTTCATATAAGACAGAGACATAATACTGTTAGAGAACTACTATCTAGTGGAATTATCACTGTTGACTATGTGAAACTAAAGGATAATGTGTCGGATCCACTTACAAAAGGCCTATCTAGAGAGGGAGTTGAGAGAACATTGAAGGGAATTGGTTTACGGCCTAGGACAAGTCGGCATGGAGGTAACTCTACTTAGCAGACTGGAAATTCCAAGAGCTAGGTACATAATTGTTCACTTCATTGTAGTTCTTGAAAATTTATTCTTGAACTTAGCTTGAAGTTTGTATAGAAAACATACAGATTTTGTACCCACCGGAACAACAATAGGTGCCCGCACGGTCAGATATTTTGGATCATGACAGTGTATTAGGTATGGACGAAAACATTTTTTTTCCAAAAATTTCTTCATCTTTTTTCTTCAAGGAAATTAATGTTTTCTTTAGTTTTTGTTTTCTTGCATCTCAAAAAAGGAAAAATATATTTTATTTTAAAAATTTTGGGTTTTTATTTGTTAAAAAGATGAGAATATTGTAAGGATTTGGGTCAAGTTTTAAAGATTGGTACCACCGTGGCAATATCTGAGAAACACTGTAAATATATTTTTAAAACCCTCCCCAAAGGATGTGCTGGGGAGAAGATATTGTAACACCTTGTAAAACCCTTTCCAAGGGATGTACCGGAAAGAAGATATGAGATATGTGGATTGTATACGGGTTGACGAACCACTCATGGGTCCTACATTGGGAGGCTTGCCTCCATAGGTGTATTCAGGTATTGTATGACGATCCCAGAGGTTGTACGAAGACCTCGTGCATCATCATCATTATCATATACATTACACTTACTTTATTGTGTTTATATTGTGTTGTATTGCTATTTTGACTTGTTATTTAAATAATTGTCTTATCTTCTTTTACTAGTATTTGATGATATTGTATATGCATGTTCCCCCTTGTTCTACTTATATGTGATATGATGCATACTTGTGTTCTATCTAGTTGTGATGTTGCAATATATTTGACATATTAGAACTGTTAGTGCAAGTGATGTGGGCTACCGTTGTGGGACATTTTCTGATTGCAGGTGGCGTGCCCTTAGTGTATATTTTGTATGCTTTATTTACTACTTTGCTTGGTCGGCCTATGATACCTACTGAGTACAGGTGGACCGTACTCATACCTATTACACCCTTTCGGTGCAGGTCCTAGCTCGTGTACACCTCAGTTTGCTTTACTCGAGCGATTATTGGAGCTTCCAAGATAGCGTTTGGGCATTCATGCGTCCGGAGTCTACCTTTATCTTTATATAGTAGCTATGTCTTTATTAGTATTTGAAGACATATATTATTCCTTTGTGGTTATTTTTCTGATGTATTTGCCTCCTGGATTGTATTAGTAGTTCTTACACTATTGACACCTAATTTTGGGCATGATTGGTATTTTGGATAAGTTTTTTCCACATTGTTATGATTACTTGTATGGTTCGGCTTCATTCTAAGAGCCTTACCTTGAGCATTTCTGTCTTTTCCTTTTTCCTTCTTGTATCAGTTTGGGTGATTGGCTTACTTGTCAAGGTACGTCGCGATAAGTACCATCATGACCTTTATTCTTGGGTCGTGACAAATTGGTATTAGGGTAGCCAGGTTTCATTGGTCTCAATGGTGTAAGAACGAGATGTCTAATAGAGTTTCACGAATCAGTACGTAGATATTCGTATCTATCTTCGGGAGGCTATAGGATGTCTTTAGAAAACTTTCCTCATTTTATTCTTTATCATGCGAAGTTCTTTCATACCTTGTGTTCTGAGTTCTGTTTCACTCTTTTTGTGCGGATGGTGTGGCTTATACTACTATCAATTAAGAGATGTTACAAGAGATTAGTGGAGATTATTTATCGGTTATAGTCCTATTGACGCTCCTAAGTTGTCATGGGATCAGTTTGTTGATGCCTTCTGGATAGATTCGTGCCTTACAGTCTAAGGGATCAAATGCAGGATGAGTTTTATCATTTGGAGCAGGGCTCTGTGACAGTTGCTGAGTATAAGACACACTTCCATGCCCTGTTCAGATATTTCTCTGATAGTATTTCCAGTAAGTCTATGGAGATGTAAAAGTTTGTAAAGGGTTTAGATATTTCTCTTTAGTTGGCAACATCTCAGATGGTTGTGTTTGGGGTTTCTTTCCAGAGTATAGTGGATCATACTAAGATGACAGAGGGTACTCTTAGTGCATCTCAGGAAGGCACGATATTTTGGTGATTTCAGGAGTTAGACCTCTCGAGGTAGATATTTTAGAGGTTCTCGTGGATACCATGGTTGGCTAGTGCTGGCTTTATAGAGTTCAGGTGGTAGATCTTCTAGTTCAGCAGTTTAGGGTGGCCGTTTGGGCCTAGTGGTACCTTCTCCTGTTGAGGCTGGTCATAGATGTTGCTATATATGTGATGAGATTAGCCATATGGCCAGGGAATGTCCTTGTTGGGTGATTCAGGCTGCTCTTATTTCAGCTGTGAGAGGTAGGAGTTCTACCATACGTAAAGATAGTGAAGCCTGTGGTGGTGGTCGTAGGTCCACCCAGGCAGTTGGTGTTCGTGATTAGTGTTATGATATACCAGCCAAACCTGAGGTAGAGGCTTCTGATGCTACAATTACAGGTATCATCCCCGTTTGTTTCAGACCTGCATCTGTATTATTTGATTTTGGATCAATTTTTTCCTATGTGTCTGTATATTTTGCTTTGGGTTTTGATTCTGTTAGTGAGCCTCTTTCCATGCCTATTCGTGTATCTACTCCGATAGGTGATTCTTTAATGATGGATCAGGCGTACCGATCTTGTGTTGTGAATTTTGCTAGGCGCAAGATTTTGGTAGATTTGCTTGTATTAAATATGGTCAATATTGATGTTATTTTGGGCATAGATTGGTTGGCTCCTTATCATGTTGTCTTAGATTATTTTGCCAAGACTGTAACTTTAACTTCATCGGGTATGCCAAAGATAGCTTGGAAGGGTGCACTTCATTTGGGTCCTAATAGGATTATATCTAATATTAACGCTCATAAATTGATTGAGAGGGGATATTTATCTTACTTGGATCCTATTCATGACACTAGTGTTGTTTTGCCTCCTTTCTTGGACTTTGTCCTATTTTTCGTGAGTTTATGGACGTGTTCCCTACAGACTTGCCTGGTATGCCTTCGAATCGAGATATTGATTTCTCTATTGATGTTGAGCTGGGAACCAAGCCCATTTTGGTTCCTCCTTATAGGATAACCCCAACAGAGTTAAAAAAATTGAAGGATCAGTTGCAGGAGTTGTTGGATAAAGGATTTATCCAACCTTGTGTTTCACCTTGGGGTGCTCCTATCTTATTTGTGAAGAAAAATAATGGGTCTGTACGGATGTGTATTGATTATTAGAAGTTGAATAAGGTGACGGTTAAGAATAAGTATCCTCTTCCTTGCATCGATGATTTGTTTGATCAACTTTAGGGTGTTACGGTGTTTTTGAAGATTGATTTGAGGTTCGGTTATCACCAGTTGAGGATTAGAGCTTTGGATATTCTGAAGACAGCTTTTTGGACTCGATATGGTCATTATGAGTTCTTGGTCATGTCCTTCAGGATGACCGATTCCCCTTCCGCATTCATAGAGTTGATGAACTGGGTATTTTGACTGTATCTTGACTCCTTTGTTATTTTATTTATAGATGATATCTTGGTGTATTCCAAGAGTGAGGTTGAGCATGAGAAGCATTTGTGGATTGTGCTTTAAAGATTGAGGGATGAGAAGTTGTATGCTAAGTTCTCTAAATACGAGTTTTGGTTAGAGTCTATTTCTTTTTTGGGTCATGCGGTGACTAAGGAAGGTATTATGGTTGATCTAGCCAAGGTTGCAGCGGTTTATTATTGGGCTAGACCAACTTCGCTCACCGATCTTTAGAGTTTTGTTGGCTTGGAAAGTTATTATTGTAGTTTTGTTGAGGGGTTTTCATCCATTACAGCTCCACTGACAAAGTTGACCTAGAAGAAGATTTCTTTTCAGTGGTTCGATACTTGTGAGGCGAGCTTTCAAAAGCTTAAGGATTTGTTGAATTCAACTCTTATGATGACTTTGCCCAAGGAGGGCGTGGGTTTTACCATCTTTTGTGATGTTTCAAGTGTTGGGTTAGGTGATATGTTGATGCAGGAGGGCAAGGTGATTGGTTATGCATCTCGTTAGTTGAAGCCTCATGAGAGAAATTATCCTACCAATGATTTGGAGTTGTATGCAGTTGTGTTTGCCTTGAAGTTGTAGAGGCATTACTTGTATGGAGCTCATAGTGAGATCATTGTAGCCTTCAGTACTTCACTCAGTGAGATCTTAATATGAGGTAGCGTCATTATCTTGAGTTGCTTAAGGATTATGACTTGACTATTCTCTATCATTTGGGCAAGGCTAATGTGGTTATGGATGCCTTGAGCAGAAAGTCGACTAGCATGGGTATCTTGGCATATCTTTTGACCCAGGAGAGAATTTTGGCCTTAGAGGTTCAGTCTTTAGCTGATCAGATGGTTAGACTTGATACTTCGACAACTGAGCGTGTTTTGACATTTATGAAGGCTAGATCTTCTTTGATAGATCAGCTTCGAGCTCATCAGTTTGATGATTTTGGATTGAGGTTGATTCGAGATAAGGTGTTGAGTGGCGAGGCTATGGAAGCCTCACTTGAATCAGATGGAGTTTTTAAGATAGGGGGGCGAGTTTGTGTGTCGAGAATAAGTTATTGGATTAGGTTAATCTTGGAGGAGGACCATTGTTATAGATATTCTATCCATCCAAGTGTGACTAAGATATATCATGATTTAAGGCAGCATTACTGGTGGGTGGTATAAGGTGAGATATAGCTGATTTTATGGGTCGTTGTCTATGTATTCAGCGGGTGAAGGCCGAGCATATAAGACCTGGTGGTTTGCTTCAGAGGTTACCCATTCCCGAGTGAAAGTGGAAACTCATCACCATGGATTTTATAACTAGTTTGCCTTGTACATTGATAACGCTCAATCTACAGCTCTCGTAGGAGTGTAAAGCGGTCGTTAGCAAATATAGAACCCAACAGGGTTGGGTGTCGATCCCACAGGGAATAGCTTGGCCAACAAGTAAGCAAAATTACTAAACTTTTGGTGCAAGTCTCGTAAAAAGGGGGGATTTGTAATGTGTCACCAAAATAATTAAATAAAAGCTGAAAATAGCAAAGTAAAAGAGAAAGATTGTTACGTAAGTTGTAAACAATGAGAATTGAGGCGTTGGGGTTATGTTCACCTTCTGAGGTATACGTCTCTATTGGCTATGAGTGTGTAGAATTCTGACATGCAACTGCGTATAGAGAATTGTATTCGATGGTAAATCCAGGCGTCTTTCGACCTATTCGAGGATTATTTCACTTTAACTCTTTCGAGCTTAAAGCGTGTCTAACGGTACGAATTCTCCAAGAGGTTAGTCCAGTTACGACACTAGCTTTTTAGTAGGGAATTTTAGGGGGTGACCCTACTACCTTGACCTTATCTCTTTTCCAGACAGATAACCTTTCTTTCGAACAAGTTAAATGTTATACTGGCGTATTCTTGCGTTTGCAACCACAAAGAATTTAGATTAAGATGAAGAGAATAATGATATAAGCAGCATACGTGTCACGAACTCACAAACTCACAGCAATAGATAGTATCTCATACGGCTTCCATAACCCCAACAGAGAAGTTTAGTTACCCATGAATGCGAAGGAAATCACAATTGACATTGTTGTTATACCACAATTAAGATTTCGTGTAGCAAAGTGTGGTAGGCGTTAGGCGTGAATTCCTTGCAAAGTAACGTTTCTCTTGTTGCGGAAATTAAGAATTGATTAGATGAATAGAAGAAGAAAAATATAATTAATGGAAGAATGATTGTTTAGAACTAGAATGTCTTAGAAGTAGAATAGAATAGAATTGAATGTAAGAAGATGTAAGAAGATGTTTGTGGTGGAAGATGAGAGGAATGGAAGAAAGTATTGTGGTCTCCCCCCCCCCCCCCCAAATTCCTTGCAAATCTCTAGCATGATAGGGTATTTATAATACCCATATCCTAATCCTACTAGATAAATAAAATATCTAACCAAATTCTACTAGGCTAATGTAATACTTAACCCAATTATACTAGGTTAATGTAACATTATCATAATCCAAATAAACTAATGAAATACATAACCCAATTGTACTAGGTTAATGTATCATTGTCCAAATCCAACTAAGTTACTGCAAATCCCCAAAGTCTTCAGAAATGTTGTTTTAGCCCGGGACAGATTTTCCATGCAGCAGTTTTGGTCCTTAGGCGTGTAAACTCCCTTCCCTTCCTTCGTGAGCTTTCTTTTGCGTCAAGTAAGCCATAAAATGCTGAATTCTGCATCATTTATACCTGAAACTTTACTAATCATGTTCGTAAGCTCATTTACAGGAAAAAGGATTAAAAGTGCATGAAATATATACTTTGTTCTCAAAACTAGGCTAAAATATGGGCAAAATATATTGATATAGGCGTGTAAATTCGCCTATCATCAACACCCCACACTTAAAGCTTTGTTCGTCCTCGAATGAAATACCATGTCCTTCTAAACCTCAACTTAGGGTTTCACAGCAACAACACAAAACATTTGTCAAGACAAGCACAACAATTATCAACAAAGAGTAGCTTTTCGATTATAGGTAGAAACAATTTAACCTCTAGCATAGACTCGTGATGGTGATCAACTCACATGCAAACGTTAAGGTACAAGGAATCATATATAACTACCCAAAACTCATCAACCATGTGTGTCTCACACTATAGTACCCATAATCACTCACAAGTATAGCATATTTTTCAAACATGGGTATCAAAATGTCCTTGCTCTCACTCTCACAAAGAATTCATATGTAGCAACTGATGACCATAGGCTTGCCCTTAATGTAATACTCTACTAAATGTCAGAATGCTAAGCTTAGGATCAAGTAGGTCTTTTGATGGTTGTAATGTAGGCTAAGGGACGGGTAGGACTATTTTGGCCAGGAATAGTGACTAAGTTCCTAAGCGCTTTAATACATCACTTTGTATCATTGACACTTTTTTTTTCTTTCAACCTTTCTTTCTTTTATTCTACCACCCTTGTTCTCCTCTTTTGTTTTTCAATTTTAAGCACAACTCGCTTTTCAGCTTTCTTTTCCTTTTTCTTTTCACAACATACCTCTTATGATAGCACTTTCTTTTTCATAACACATTCAAGCACCATTACAATTTATAGCATCATACTCACCCAATTTCCTCTTATGTTGTCACATGACTTTTTCACTTTAAAGCACTTAGGAGTTTGGATCAAATTACGGTCTTGAAAAAAATGGATTAGGCTTACATACAAGGTTGTCAAAGAAAATAGGCTAAAGGCTCAAAAGGGTTTAACTAGGATGATGTCCATGGGTAGGTAAAACTGAAGGTAAACAAATATAGGTTGCCAAAGAAATGCCTAAATCATATCCTAAACTTACACTCCTTATTTTCGCTTTGCATACATACCAGGCAAGTTCTAGCATCAGCCACACACATAAAATATACGATTATCTCACACACACAAGGCACATGGTCGACTTGCTTGGAAGTAATATAGACTCTCGGCCCAACAAGTGAAGGAATTGAACCACACAATATCACATAATGAGTCACAACTAAAGCCTAAACGTCTCAATAGTCATAATTGTAGCACATACTCTTGTTATAATCTCATGCTGCCTATCAAAATAATTTCATGCGAAGCTAGAAAAAACAACAAAAACAAAAAAAACTGAAACACGAAAAAAAACAACAAAAAAAACAACAAAATAAACAAACATAAATGCGATAGAGAAGTATAGCATACGATACCGCCCCCACACTTAAACGGGACACTGCTCTCAGTGGAAAATAAATACGAGGAACCTGGTTAGTCGGACTCTTCCTCAATGTCGGGGGTCATACCTCCTTCGTCGGAATCATCATAAGAGTCGTCGTCAGAGTTCTCCTCCTCGTCAGAGTCTGGCAAGCGTCGATCGTCATCAGTCGGCACATCATCATCTAGAGGTTCCTCAAAGTATGCACCTACTCCACACATCTCCCGTGCATGAATATTCATTGGATAGTCATGGTCCAGCTGTTGGAGCTCTGAAGCAGTGGGAACACGACTTCCGCTCATCATTGTAAACCTCATCATGCCGTACATATGGCGGGAGAAACTTTCATCCCGAGCATGTCTCTCTGCCGTAGTAAGGTTGATGCCATGTGTTGATTCAGCATCTTTGACCTTTGTGAGGTCAACCTTCTTCGGATTGTGTGGGAGATTATGATCAGCTGGTTCCTCTTCGATATCCTCCTTCCGCAAGATTGCTGTCAACAGATTTCCAAACGTGAAGTGGGACCTTTTGTGGAGTTTGGCCTTCCTCATGGTAGAGCGAATGATTGCCCCAAAGTTGATAGGGACATTCGTCATCAAAGCATAGACCAAACACACTCTATCTCTTGATATCTTGGTGTATTAAGTCCCAAAAATAAGGCATGAGTTGACAATACGCATCCAGATTCTTGCTTCCCTATTCAGTGAAGCATAGGGGAAGGTGTTGTGTCGCCCTGTGTCTTTATGTCTGCCCCACCTTGCCATCGATCTACTTCCACAAAGTGTGTGTCTAATTACTCTATAAGGAGGCCTGCTGTACAGCTCTTTGAATGGTGCTGGGTCAACCGAAGGTAAGCCAAGAAAAGAGTTGATCCAGTCCGCGTTGAGCTGTAACACTTGGCCCCAAATTTTGACTTCGTTGCCTGTTGTTTTCAGCGACCAGTGGGCGTAAAATTCTCTTGTCAAATCAAGATTACATTCTCCCATATCGCGGAAGATGAAATCCAGCTTCAATGCCATGATTTTCGCCAACATATGCGGCTCCTTCTTCGCTAAGGTGTCCTTGTTGATCAGGTCGACGTGAACATATCTTCTTTCTTTGTTGTTCCTGTACCATTCTTTGGCTTCCTCCTCAAGAACCCATTTTATTCCAAACATTCTGCGGGGTAATTGTGTTGAGGATGATTCTCCTTGGTCCTTTCTACCTCTCTTCTTGCCCTTTTGGGAAGTGGTAGCCTTCTCCTTGCCTTGCCTCGCTTTAGGTGCCATTGTACCTGAGACTAGAAATAGTGTTAATGGCAGCACAATCTCAGTTGATACAATCTATAAACAAGCAGTAGGGGTACCACCCCACACTTAGTTTTGTTGACACAAATCAGTGAAGTGAAAGTGGTCGATTACTCAGATTTCGTCGACATACGTTTAAGGATTATATTCCGACAAGAAAATCAGTAATGTATTACTACTTGCAGCCATTGCACTACTTTCATGTTAGATATAACAACACTACTACATAGGGGTTGTAACATGGTATGGATGTTTTCAATAATCGCAACCTCCTAAGTCGGTAGGCAACTATAAGGCTTATCCCGATGAACGGGATAGTCTAGCATGTAAGTATCCAAGTAACAAGATCATAACATGATAGTCAATGTTCATCACCATAGCAATTCCGCAAATCGTATAACAATGCTATTAAAACCAAATTCAAGTCGGAAACAAGTCAAGATTTTCCTACGTATATGTTTACTCACATGATTTTGTATCAACGATCAAAACACATGAACATCACCAATCAATCTTATATGATGTAGAAATTTATAATAGACATAGCAACGTAGTACTTACGAGAAATAAATAAAGAATAAGAGAGTACTTACTTGCTTGAAGCTTTTGGAGATGGCTTTGTGAATTGGAAGAGCAAAAAGAAAAATTTTGGGATGGTTTGGAGAGGGAATGCGGCGCCTTTAGGTTAATTTCTAGTGTGGTTATGTTTCAAGACTAAGTCCCCTTTATATAGGAAGAGAATGGGTCGGGTTTTGACCCATTTACAATCAGTTTTGGAGACAAAAATGCTACATATGCGGCGCATAATGCTTGGCATAGTCATGGTATATGCGGCGCATAGTCTATGGCATTTAGGGACATATGCGCCACATAGTCTATGGCATATGAGATCCTGAGACCTAATGCTATAGCATAGGTGGCGCATAGTCAATAGCACACTTAGGACTGGGCGGCGCATAGTGTATAGCACACTAGATTCCGAGACCTTAGGCTATAGGATAGGTTGTGCATCGTTCGTGGCCTAGTTTTACCTAGGCCTAGCCTTCCTCGATGCCTAGTTTGGCATGAGCAATGCTCAATCCATAGCCTTATGCATCACTATTCCTAACTTACCAATCTTTACCATACAATGCGTCCAAATCGTCAATTGAAATCAATCTCCTCGTTGAATACCTCTTGCACCTATTTTTGCTTAAAACCAAATGAAAACGATTAGTACGATGGGTTGCCTCCCACCAAGCGCCTTAGTTTTGGTCGTGGCACGACTCTTATTTTTGGATTTTTATTTATCAAAAGCAAAACACATACTAGAACGAAATGAAAAATAAAAAATGATAAACGATGGGCTGCCTCCCATCTAGCGCTTGATTTATTGTCGCGGCACGACATAGTTACCTCGAGTACTTAGACTTTGTCGAGATAGATGGTGGATCGTTTTCTGAATGGATTCAGACGACAATGAGGCTTACTTGTAGGCATGCAATCTTCTTCGAGATGACCTTTGTGCATGCCTATCCCAGGAGGGATACCAATTATATCATCAATAGTCCAACCCATAGCTCTCATGTATCTCTTCAGAGCAGAGATGAGAGCCTCTACGTGCTGTTTACTTAAATCATCCGCACTCACCGGAAGTATATTTATACTTTCCAAGAACACATACCTTAGATAATCGGGGAGCTCTTTCGATTCTAGCATTGGTGGCTCTTCAATAGATGGCTTGGCTGGTGGTGTGGGTCGATTTTTGAGATCGAGGTCCAGCTTCTTGGGAGTATGGCGATATGTCCCTAATCCTGATAGAGCACAAATAGCTTCTTCGCAATTTTCAGCATCCTTACTCTCTTCATTCATGAGCACAACCGCCACTAGGTCATCAATAATTTGCTCTTCTTCAAGTAGTTCTTTCTCATCATCATCAGCCATCGAGAATACGTTTAGCTCTTTGGGTTGCTTCATTGATTTGCACACATCAAAGCGAACTATTTCGTCATTTATTCGGAATGAGAGCTCATTAGCTCTCAAATCAATAAGCACGCTTCCTGTAGCAAGGAAAGGGCGTCCCAAGATTATGGGAACCTCTGAGTCCGCTTCACAATCCAAAATAACAAAGTCTGTTGGAAATATGAATGAAGAAACCTTTACCAAGACATCACATAGGATACCAACAGGTCGTTTTACTGACCTATCCGCCATGACGAGCCTCATATTGGTTGGAATAGGATCACCCAACCCCAACTTTTTATAGATAGATAATGGCATCAAGTTGATGCTGGCTCCTAAATCACATAATGCTTTGGCCAAGTTCAAAGATCCAACGGTGCAAGGAATAGTGAAAGCTCCGGGGTCAGCCTTCTTCTGAACTATTGATCGGGTAGCGATTGCGCTGCAGTGATGGACATCATCTTTCAACTCATAACTTGCTGCCCGCTTCTTTGTCAAAAGATCCTTCATAAATTTTGCATACCCAGGAATTTGTTCAAGTGCTTCCACCAATGGAACATTAATGGTCAGCTGCTTTAACATAGTCATGAATTTGCTGAACTTCGTATCATCCGCCACCTTCTTCAATCTTTGGGGAAAAGGTGGTGGTGGGTATGAAATTGTTCTCTCCACGGATTTCTTCTCCTCTTGCTTCCATTTTTCAGCTTTTCCAGGCTGCACGTCGTGAGGAGTGATGTTAAGGACGTTAGCATCGGCTGCTGCGGCATCTTCCCCTTTCACCTTATCATCAATTTCCGCTTCTTCGTCAACCACTAGCTTGCCTTTTTCTGAAGTTTCCAACACCTTACCACTTCGGGTAGTGATGGCCATGCATGACCCATCATTCCTTGGGTTTTGCACAGTATCGCTAGGTAAAGTGCCAGCCTTTCTTTGATTGAGTGCTGCTGAAAGTTGGCTCAATTGCTGCTCTATTTGCTTGATTGAAGTGGAATGAGAATCAACTAATTGCTTCATAGAGGACAAATCATTTATTACCTCTGTTACTCCTGCGCTCGTTGCTTTCACTCCTTTCAGTAGTTTAGCCATCATGTTTTCCATACTTCCAAAACTAGATGTGGTGGTGTCACGTCTTCCAGGGGGAACATACAAACCACTACTGTCATTCTTGTTCTTCCAACTACCTTGGTCCATGTTTCCAGATTTACCATGATAGTTCCGACCTTGGTTTCCTTGGGCATTGCCTCGGAAACCCCCCTGATTGTTCAAGTAGTTGGCTTCCTCTTCCGAATCAGATTTGTCTCTTCCTTTTGACGCAATAGCTTTCACTTTTTCGGTCTTCCCTGATAATAAATGCTTTGTAAGAAGATCCACTTGTGTTTTCATGTGCGCCATATCTTGATCACGTTCTTCTTCTCTTCTCCTTTGGTCTGCAGTCATGCTTATAGATAAAGTGGGGCTAGCTGCCTCAGAATCCCTGGTATGCCAAGCTCTACTTTGTTTCGTCATACGATCTAGCATATTGCTTGATTGACCAAAGGTGAGATCCATAAAGGATCCTCCAGCCGCATTATCCACCACTGGTTTAGTTATTGAATTCAGGGCTCTATATAATATCTCCATTAGGTGAACATTAGTCATATGATGGTTTGGGCACCTCGCTAGCTTTGTCTTGAACCTCTCCCATATTTCATGAAGAGCTTCAGTGGGAAGCTGACGAAAGTTGCTGATTTCATCTCTCAATTGTGCTCTTTTGGATGACGGAAAGAATCTTTCTAGGAAAGCGTCTCTCAATTGCCTCCAATTTGTAATAGAATCAGGAATCAGCCCATTCAACCATAGAGTTGCCTCCCCAGACAGAGACAGTGGAAATAGACGTAATCGAATTGCATTCTGACCAACACCAGGATTGTCAAATGACTTGCATGTAGAAATAAAGTTGATGAGATGCATATTCGGATCATCGCCAGCTTGTCCACCAAATAATCCCTTGAGTTGCAATAACTGAATCATGGTGCTTGTGATGTTGAACTTGGCTCCGGGTGCCAATGGTGGTGGAATTATAGCTCCAGTGGCTCCGGTACCATCAAGATCATCATCATCATCGTCGAAAGCTGGCTACATAGGTTGGCGATCATGTCTATACCGAGCTTGTCGACCTCTTCTGTTGGCAGGTGTTGTGATTTCAGCATCATGCCTTGGGTTTAGTAATTCGTCATCACCTAAATCCTCATCGTCAGGATTTGTTGCTCGTGCAGGGTTATCAATGTTCTGCTGTTGAACCTGGGCTGCGGCAAGGGCAGCCAATCTTGCTTGTTCCTGTTGAGCAGCCATCCTTGCGATTTCAGCTTGTGCTTCCATTCTACCAATGCATTGTGGTTTAGGATTGATTGGTAATAACGGTTAACCAAAACTTCGAGTATGGGGCATGCACTAAAATAAAAACCTGCAGTAAACAAAAACAAAAACTAAAAGTAAAAGTACGAGAATCTTTGACCAAAGGGTCTAGTAATTATTACGAACTTAATTGGCACTTGTATTCCCCGGCAGCGGCACCAATTTTTGATAACGCTCAATCTACAGCTCTCGTAGGAGTGTAAAGCGGTCGTTAGCAAATATAGAACCCAACAGGGTTGGGTGTCGATCCCACAGGGAATAGCTTGGCCAACAAGTAAGCAAAATTACTAAACTTTTGGTGCAAGTCTCATAAAAAGGGGGGATTTGTAATGTGTCACCAAAATAATTAAATAAAAGCTGAAAATAGCAAAGTAAAAGAGAAAGATTGTTACGTAAGTTGTAAACAATGAGAATTGAGGCGTTGGGGTTATGTCCACCTTCTGAGGTATACGTCTCTATTGGCTATGAGTGTGTAGAATTCTGACATGCAACTGCGTATAGAGAATTGTATTCGATGGTAAATCCAGGCGTCTTTCGACCTATTCGAGGATTATTTCACTTTAACTCTTTCGAGCTTAAAGCGTGTCTAACGGTACGAATTCTCCAAGAGGTTAGTCCAGTTACGACACTAGCTTTTTAGTAGGGAATTTTAGGGGGTGACCCTACTACCTTGACCTTATCTCTTTTCCAGACAGATAACCTTTCTTTCGAACAAGTTAAATGTTATACTGGCGTATTCTTGCGTTTGCAACCACAAAGAATTTAGATTAAGATGAAGAGAATAATGATATAAGCAGCATACGTGTCACGAACTCACAAACTCACAGCAATAGATAGTATCTCATACGGCTTCCATAACCCCAACAGAGAAGTTTAGTTACCCATGAATGCGAAGGAAATCACAATTGACATTGTTGTTATACCACAATTAAGATTTCGTGTAGCAAAGTGTGGTAGGCGTTAGGCGTGAATTCCTTGCAAAGTAACGTTTCTCTTGTTGCGGAAATTAAGAATTGATTAGATGAATAGAAGAAGAAAAATAAAATTAATGGAAGAATGATTGTTTAGAACTAGAATGTCTTAGAAGTAGAATAGAATTGAATTGAATGTAAGAAGATGTAAGAAGATGTTTGTGGTGGAAGATGAGAAGGGTGGAAGAAAGTATTGTGGTCTCCCCCCCCCCCAAATTCCTTGCAAATCTCTAGCATGATAGGGTATTTATAATACCCATATCCTAATCCTACTAGATAAATAAAATATCTAACCAAATTCTACTAGGCTGATGTAATACTTAACCCAATTATACTAGGTTAATGTAACATTATCATAATCCAAATAAACTAATGAAATACATAACCCAATTGTACTAGGTTAATGTATCATTGTCCAAATCCAACTAAGTTACTGCAAATCCCCAAAGTCTTCAGAAATGTTGTTTTAGCCCGGGACAGATTTTTCATGCAGCAGTTTTGGTCCTTAGGCGTGTAAACTCTCTTCCCTTCCTTCGTGAGCTTTCTTTTGCGTCAAGTAAGCCATAAAATGCTGAATTCTGCATCATTTATACCTGAAACTTTACTAATCATGTTCGTTAGCTCATTTACAGGAAAAAGGATTAAAAGTGCATGAAATATATACTTTGTTCTCAAAACTAGGCTAAAATATGGGCAAAATATATTGATATAGGCGTGTAAATTCGCCTATCATCATACATCTCATAGTTTTAACAGTGATTGGGTCATCGTGGATTGATTGACCTATTCAGCTTATTTTATTTTGGTCCAGGTCTCATTCAATGCTGAGAGGTTGGACCGTATCTACATTCGTGAGATTGTGAGACTTCATTGTGTACTGGTGTCCATTATTCCAGATTGAGATTCTGTGTTCACATCTCACTTTTGGAAGACTTTTCAGGATGAGTTAGGTACTCAGGTTGATCTTAGCACGGCATTTCACCCCAGACTGATGGACAGTCAGAGCGGACTATCCAGGTTTTGGAGGATATGCTCCACGCATATGTGATGGATTTTGGTGGCCAGTGGGAGAAGCATTTGGATTTAGCAGAGTTTGCATATAATAATAGCTACTGTTCCAGTATTGATGTGGATCCTTTTGAGGTATTGTATGGTAGGTGTTGTCGCTCCCCAGTGGGTTGGTTTGATGTTTCAGAGGTGAGACCTCAAGGTATGGACTTGCTTTATGAGTCTTTACATAGAGTCCGAGTCATTCAGGATAGACTTAGAGCAGCTCAGAGTAGGCAGAAGTGTTATGTTGATCGTAGACTTCGTGCCTTAAAAACTTAAAATTTGGTGTTGGTGATCGTGTTTTTCTTTGAGTTTCACCCATGAAGGGTGTGATGAGGTTTGTGAAGAGAGACAAGCTTAGCCCTATGTTTATTGGTCCATTTGAGATTATTTGGACTATTGGTAATGTGGCTTATGAGTTGGCTTTGCCATCTGATCTATCAGTTGTTCATTCAGTTTTTCATATTTTTATGCTTTGCCGTTACATTCCTGATGAGTCTCATGTTATTCGTTAGGAGTCAATTTAGTTAGATAAGCGGTTATCTTTTGTGGATGAGTTGATCTTCATATTGTCTAGGGATGTTAGACGGTTGTGCTCTAGAGTGATCCCTATGGTCAAGGTCCAGTGGCAAAGTCGACATGTAGATGAGGCTACTTGGGAGGTCGAGTCTGATATGAAGAGTTCATATCCCCAACTCTTCATTGATTAGGGTATTTCTTTGCCTTAGTTCGAGAACGAACTAGATTTTTAGTGGTGGATGATGCAACGATCTACAAATTTGATGAAATATGTGAAATTTGTGTTTTTGTGTGATTTGACTATTTTACCCCTCCCCATAGTTGTATTATGATATTTCTGGGGTATGGGCGTGATTGGCATGGTTTTCGATGCATTTTGGCAACATTTATGCGATATTGTGATTTTTGATGGCTTCGAGAGCCTTATTTTAGACTTATGTGGATATCTTTTGATCCGTGCGACAGATGGTTGAACGGACTTTGCCAACAGTTCCAGATTTTAGGGTGGTAACATGTTTGGTGTAATTTTACGCTTTTAAATCTGATTTCGACCCTCAGTTTGGAAAATTATAATTTTGGATTTTAGGGGTCAACTTTGTGAAAATAATGTTTATTCAAAAATTCAACTTCGCCAACGCGTCCGAAGAATCAAATTTAGTGTGATTTCATAGTTCGTTTGCATATATCGGACTCCGAATGAATTTCGGACACTCCGTTGAAGTTCGAATTGAAATTAAAAGGATGAAAATCTGGTGCATAGCAATTTTTTTGCTATAAAAATATTTTTTCCCTCTTTTTGGCACATTTTGTTCATTTTACATCTTGTCTCTTGAGAGTTAAACTTAAACCCTAAAATAGTGTGGGAGCTTAAAAGTAAAGTTTGTGGGAGCTTGGGAAGCTAGATTAATATCTATTTCTTGGTTTTATTACGGATTTAAGGTAAGAATTCACTCTTTTCTTAGTAATTTCTCAAAATTCCCAAATAGTTTTAGCTTGATTTTAAACGCCAATTTAACTCCTTTTCACTCAAATAATATTTTTATCTTATAATTACTAGTATTTCATCAATTTAACCATCAAAACAACCCTTATTCTTGATTTTAACCCAGATTTCATAGATTTTACCGATAAAGCTCAAAAATGTTTTTTCTTCGATTTGAACCTCAATTTTGACTCGATTTAACTTGGTTTTTCAGCTGTAGGTTCCTAAAAATATGGAGAATATTCTTTTGAAGTAAAGTTCTAATTTTGCACTTCTTTTTCGGAAACTCATTTTGGGGATCCGTTTTGACCCCGAATTAAAAGTAGTCAATATGAGTATCGTTGGTTTAGTTTTGATACGTAGAATTCATATTTGATGTTTTTAGTGGATTTAGAGATTTGAAGTGTAGCGGACCAGTTTTGCCTTTTAAGGTAGGTTATAGTTTAACTCTTTCAGACTGGGTTGAGTAGTAAATGATGATACAAAATACATGTTAAGGGTGGAAACTAATCATGAAAAGTGTATATTTATGTGTTGTGTTCATGTGGGGGCCTATATGTGACGTAACTGTCGAAATTGAATTATTTGGTGATATGTGTAACCATATGGGGTCCTATGTGTTATTGATAGCCTTGAATACATGTGAATAATTGTACTGTGTTGTTAAGATGCTTAATATGGTACCATTGGTGTATCGAGATTGTATTCATACTTTATTGGCATATGAGACTGTAATACCCCGTACTTTTACCTAGCTTAAATTCGTACCAAAATTATCAAAGACTTGCTTTAAAAATGAATACAATTTTATACATGTGTAATTTTTAAGATTTTGACTTTTCATTGTGTGAAAAATTGAATAAGCTTTCTATCGATACCAAATTCGCCCAAATCCAACACCCGACGAAGAGTTAGAGCCATTTTAGTAAGACAGTGTACCACCTGGTACTCTAGCGCGTCGCGGAGGAAGTCCAAATGGCATTTGTCATTTTCCAGTGAGACAACACGATACCACTACGTCATGCCACTAGCCTTTTCCCTAATTGTCACTTTTCAGTGTGACTCCGCGATCATGGCGCGTCGCATCAAAGGAAAAACTCGCAACCAGTGAGGCACCGCGATGGCGTCGCATCGCGCCATCAGCCCAGTTTCCAATCGTCAGTTTCCAGTGACACAACGCGATAGCACCGCGTCGTGCCAGGTGCCCAAATTGAGTTTTCAGTGACGAAAATTAAAAAATTTCTAGGGGCAATAGGGTCTTTTTACATGACCCAAATCAATCTTTAAACACGAAATTATGCCCTAAATACCCCATTATGTCATTTTTCCTCACTTTCTCTCAAGAATAAAATCATTCTCTCTCAAGAGGCAGAAACCCTAGTTCAAGAAATCAAGGTCAAGCCCAAGAAATCCTTCAATAACTTCAAGAATCTCACAAATTAAGGTATGTTAGATGTTCATCTATGGGTTTCTTTCACCCATTAAGTCCAAGATTCTTTTTTTAAACCTACAAGATCTCAAATTTGTGATTTCCATATTTGATTTAGATTGAATTCATGTTCATGATATTAGTTGGGTTCCAATCTATGATTTAAATACAAGTTTCATGAAATTAAATAACATGTGTGGTGAATATGTGATTATCTTGATAAACCCTTGAACGTATAAAGTGCTTAATGCATCTATGATATTAATTTGGTTTGTAATCCATGATTATGATAAGATTCATGAAAAATAAAATAATATGTAGGTGGAATTATATGAATTACATGCTAGACCCTTGAATTTGCAATTAAGTATTGTATTCATGATGTTTATATGATGACCATTATCATGTGAAATACTCATGCTCCCCAAGTATTAGCTAAAATGCCTATGTGAAGTAGATAGAGGAATCATGAGATGTTATTATGAGATCTTAATCATGTACAAGCTTAAGACCTACAAGTGTTTGATAAAATGCTTATGTGAATTGACTAGTGAAGGCATGACATATTATTATGTGATCCCATTCATGTACAAGTTAATGTATTAATAGTGAATGATAAAATGTCTCTACGAATGAATTATGATCAAGTGAACATTGTTGTTCTAATCAAGGTTACGTTTTGCTTTATTTCTCATTCTATCGAGTCCTGGGGGTATTTAATACCCGATAAGTTAGTTGTTTACCTAGAGTCAATATCAGTTACAGACTAGTATGAGTCATGTTACGACCAGTAGTACTCTCAGTCAGTTACAGAACTCAATAGAACTCAGTTAGTTACAGAACTCAGGGAAACTCAGTAAACTTAGTCTCAGTACAGTCCCATTCAGTATACTCAGTTCAGTATCTTTCAGTTGGGAGTAGGATTTAGCACCGAGTGAGTGCAGAGATGACAGCTTCCCCGTCAGATAGGTAGAGTCGTTAGTAGCAGTTCCTGTACTCCAGAACTTCGTAGCCAGCGCAGGATGAGGAGTCACCCGTCAGGCTAGGCTTGACTACCTCCCATGAGTCACCGTCAGATTAGGCTTGGCTCTGTCCAGGTGTCACCCGTTAGTTAGGCTTGGCATCCTGGTTTTCTAGTGTTAGTACCCGTGGCACGGTATTAGCACCCATTTAATTGGGGTTACAGGTTGGACCCCAATTAGCTCAGATTGGGGCATGTCGGTTAGATGATACCTCTCACAGTTTCAGTTTCAGTTTCGGTTTTCAGTAGGGAACTCAATTCAGTTCTAAAGAATCAGTACTGTCAGACACAGTCAATTCAGAACCAGTAATTCAATTATCAGTAACTCAGATATCAATTACTCAGTTATTAGAACTCGGTACTTAGCTTCAGAAAAGCTCAGTTATAGCATGTATATAAATGCACAGTATTGCATACTCAATATTTGTCGTAGTTCAGATTATCCATGTACTCTTATGTTTAGTTATTCTATATAATTTAGTCAGTTATTTTTCATGCATATGGACCGTTGCATTCAGCCTTACCTCATCTAGCATACCATTATATTCCCACGTACTGACGCAGACTTTTATGTGCTATGATGTTTTATATCATAGGTTCGGACGCTTAGGTTCCTGACCACGCATAGTAGATTCAGATTCAGGCAGCAGCAATAGATTTAGCAGTGAGTCCTCATCATTCGAGGATATTTTATTTTTTCATATTTTCAGTAGATGTAGTAGTTCAGTAGATGGAGTTAGTTGGGGGATTGTCCCAACAACTCCACTTTTAGAAAGATTCAGTTAGACGTTTTTCAGACTAGCTTTTCAGATAGTATTCAGTTTTACAGATGTTATATTTTATCAGCATTTCAGATGTTTTGAACCTTATGACATTTCAGTCCATTTTTTGCATTAATTACAGTATTATTATTTAGTGCTCACAGAAGATATCATTCATGGGTTAGCTTGTGGTCCTTCGGGATCGTAAGCACCAAGTGACGACTAGGGGGTAGTCTCAGATCATTACAGAGACATGTGAAAATTTGTGGATAAAACTGAAATAATGAATGAATATTGGCTCACGTGGTTGTGGAAATATATCATTATGATTGATTGTGAAAATATATCATGTGATTGGTTGTGAAAATACTCATTGTGATTGGTTATGAGCATCACATCCTTATATCATACTCATTCATGAAACATTGGTACCACCATGGCAATATCTGAGAAATACTGACAACACCTTTTTAAAATCCTCCCCGAGGGATGTGCCGGGAAGGAGATATTATAACATCTTTATAAACCCTTTTCGAGGGATGTGCCATAAAGGAGAGATGAGATATATGAATTATATATTGGTTGTCGAATCCCCCATGGGTCCTGCGTTGGGAGGCTTGCCTCCGTAGGTATTTACGGGGATTGTGCGACGATCCCAGAGGTTGTGCGACGACCTTATGCATCATCATCATCATATATATATATTTCACTTACTTTATTGTGTTTATATTGTATTGTATTACCATATTGACTTTCCATTTATGTAATTGTCTTATCTACTTTTACTTATATTTGATGATCTTGTCTATGCATGTTCCTCCTTGTTCTACTTATATGTGATATGATGCATACTTGTGTTCTATCTGGTTGTGATGTTGCAATATATTTGATATATTAGAACTGTTAGTGTAAGTGATGTGGGCAACCATTGTGGGATATTTTCAGATTTCAGGTGACGTGCCCTTAGTGTATATTTTGTATGCTTTATTTACTACTTTACTTGGTCGGCCTATCATACCTACTAAGTTCAAGTGGACCGTACTCGTGCCTATTTCACCCTTTTGGTGCATGTCCTTTCTCGAGTTTGCCTCAGCTTGCTTGACTCGGGCGATTGTTGGAGCTTCCAAGGTAGCGGTTGGGCATCCATGCGTCCGGAGTTCACTTCTATCTTTCTATAGTATTATGTCTTTATTAGCATCCGGAGATATATGTTATTCCTTTGTGTTTATTTTTCTAATGTATTTGACTCCTAGATTGTATTACTAGTTCTTACACTATTGACACCTAGTTTGGGGCATGATTGGTATTTTGGATAAGTTCTTTCCACATTGTTACGATTACTTGTATAGTTCGGCTTCATTCTAGAAACCTTACCTTGAGCATTTCTGTCCTTTTATTTTTCCTTCTTTTATCAGTTTGGGTGATAGCCTTACTTGTCAAGGTACGCAGTGACAAGTGTTATCATGACCCTTATTTTTGGGTCATGACAATTGGCGTTGTCACAGTCTCATTACATTGAAAAGGTACTTGATAAGTTCAAGTATTTGAATTTTGGTATTGCCTAGACTCTATTGGACGTGAGCTTTGCACTTCAAAAAATTGAAGGTAAAAGTGACTCACAGTTGGACTACGCAAGAGTGTTGGGATGTTTAATGTATATCATGAATTGTACACGGTCAGACATAGCATGTGCTATTAGTAAATTGAGTCGGTGCACAAGTAATCCCAATAAAACTCATTGGATGACAATGAAAATAGTTTTGGGGTATCTTAAATACAAGCAAGACTATGCTTTGCATTATAATAAATATCCAGCGGTAATTAAAGGATACAGTGATGGAAATTAGATCACCGAATCAAATAAAGAAAAATCTACGAGTGGATATGTACTTACTTTAGGTGGAGGAGAAGTCTCTTGAAAATCGTCCAAACAGACATATATTGTCCGTTCTACAATGTAATCTGAATTTATCTCATTAAATAAGTTGGTGAAGAAGTTGAATGACTTCGAAATTTCTCGGAAGATATTCCTTATTTGCCTAAACCATTGGCACCAGTATGTATACACTGTGATAGTCAAACGACAATAGGTAAGACAGAGAGCATGATGTATAACGATAAGTCTTGTCATATAAGACAGAGACATAATATCGTTAGAGAACTACTCTCTAATGGAATTATAACTGTTGACTATGTGAAGTCAAAGAATAATGTGTCGGATCCACTTACAAAAGGCCTATCTAGGGAGGGAGTTGAGAGAACATTGAAGGGAATGGGTTTATGGCCTAGGAAAAGTCGGCATGGAGGTAACTCTACCTAGCAGACTTGAGATTCCAAGAGCTAGGTTCAAGGAAATCAAACAAAGTTGTGACTGACGGTTCAACATTGTCAATATACTCAACCCATTCTCATGATGTAGATAATGTTTAGAAAATAAGGATAAGGCTTATGGTGTGAATCTTTTTAACGGTTATCTAAATTTAGCAGATTTGACCAAATAGTTTAATCTATAGGATTGAACGTTTATAAGTCACCTATGTGAGGGTGAAGTGGAAGTCGCTTCAAGAAAAATGTTAGTAAAGGCTTATTCTCTATGATCCCATGAAACCAGGACGTGTTCGTGGCTGAAACTAATAAAACCGTGAGGACCATAAACGGTAAAAGGTTGATTGTATGACATATGTTGTCTAGGTGTACATTAAATATCGACGGTTTAAAGATATCAAATCTACTAATTGACTGAGTGTATCAGATGGATGTTCACTACGAAAAGTTTAAAGAAATCCACTTATCCAGATGCAATCAGTCTTTGCTTGTTGATCACATACTTGTCCATAATTTTTTTATAAGATAGTCATTGCCCATTCATGTGGAGGATTGTTGGGTTATTAAGAGGTGTGAATGAAAAATGAAAAGGTGGTGGGTTTTTTTCGGAAAGACACTAAGAGAAAGGATATAATTTGAATAGACACGTTTTCGGATTGAATGGTTCTGACTTTTCTAATGGGTTGTGACTTTCTGAAGAGTTGCACCTTTTCGAAGAGTTCCACCTTTATGAAAGGGTGCACCTTTATGAACTATTGCTTCTCTTCATGAAGCAACACCTTGATGGATATAAATACCTGAATTTTCCTCAGGGAAAGACAATTTTTTTAGTTGAAAACATTCTTATTCTTCTTAAAAACTCTCTTGTGATCATCAAGCTGTTGAGTGCGTTCGAAGTTTCTAAAAGTTTGAGGTACCACTACTTTCAGAAAGTGAACCATTTTATCCTGGGAGGAAGGATTTCATAACCTCAGGTACTAGAGGGGAATAAATTTCTTAAGGACACGCCATGAAGTCGGTGGACTTGGTTCTTAAATTTCTGCTTCACCTTCATTTCTTAATAGTTGATAAACACTTCATTTGATAGTTCATTTGATTGTTCACTTCATTGTAGTTCTTGAAAACTTATTCTTGAACTTAGTTTGAAGTTTGTATAGAAAACATACAGATTTTGTACCCACCGAAACAACAATAGGTGCCCGCACGGTCCAATAGTTTGGATCGTGACAGTGTATTAAGTATGGAGGAAAACATTTTTTGCAAAAAAGTTCTTCGTCTTTTTTCTTCAAGGAAATTAATGTTTTCTTTAGTTTTCATTTTCTTGAATCTCAAAAAAGGAAAAATATATTTTATTTTAAAAATTCTGGGTTTTGATTTGTTAAAAAGATGAAAATATTGTAAAGATTTGGGTCAAGTTGTACAGATTTGATTACATTATTTGGCAAGTACTTCCTTTGAATCCTACTATTGTTGGGAGTCGGCTCCCCTCCAATGAGCATTACCTCCAGTTGCTCCAGTGCGCTTTGAAATTATTGACACGTGTCCCCTTGACAAAATAATGAATCAGATTTAAATTACTAACCATTATATTTTAATCACAGTTAAAAGATAATCTTTACTAGTTTAAGTTGGTTATCCAATATTGACTGTCGAAAATTTTTGGAACTTAACGGCATACCTTCTGTAAGCTTCGTCGTGTTCTTAATAATTGATCATACCATAAAACTTAGAAAATATAGAATTGCACGGAGACCCATTTATTTATTTACTTATTTATTTTTTAAAAAAGATTTTCACATAGAAAAATTTAACATCAAGTCAAACTAGATAGGGCAAATCAAGATGAAAATTTCGAGTTTCTAATGAAAATGAAAAACTGAGTTTGCCTCCAAGGAACACCCAATCGATCCGGAAGGAATGAAAGTTGTACCGACGAACTCAAAATTTAGGAATCATGGAGCTTGGAAGGTTAGGTTCGAATACATATAGTGACACTCAAGCTTTAAGGTTCCGTCTAGAAATCAAGTCACTCAGCTATGTTCTTAATTTTCAAGGTGTTATTAAAAATTAAGTATTAATTTATATACATTTCTTGTATAATTATATTTAGTCTACATCGAATTTAAGGAGTGTCGATCTGCCGGAGAACCACAAAATTCAGCATGGGTCCATCACTGGGTCGTCGACACTATCAATAGCAGTCGATGACAAATTCATAGAGCATCCATTAGTATAATTGCTTCAAATTCAATGAACTAATAAATTGTCGGTTTGAAAAGAAAAAAAATCCTGCAAGAACCTGTGTTTTTGTGTGGAGTGAATAACAGAACAATTTTGACGTAAAAGAGAGAAAATAGATGGAAATGAGTTTTTTATAGGAGAAGGTCGGCTGACCCGTTGGCATTTGAGGGGTAATTAAGCCCTCTCTCCGATTAAATTGAGCAGATTTTCGACAGAATTGAGGGACCTTTAACCATGGTTAAACATTTTAGTTAATACATAATTCTTGACCCTTTGATATGTCAAAGGGACACGTGTCAATAATTTAAAAGGGCACTGAAGCAACTGGAGGTGATGGTCACTGGAGGGGAGCCGCTCCCTGTTGTTGATAGGTCACATCACAAGTGGGGGGTTGAAGGCAGATTAATTTGAATATGGGGTTGAAAGTTATATTTGGGTTGAAATCTTATAAAAATGGGTAATACTTACAAAGTTTTGGATCCCTTATTAAAAAAAATTGTTTAAGTACATGATATATTTTTCAAAAAAAAAAATCTGGTTATTCCCTCAGTTTTGTTTTACTTAATACTTGTAATAAAGGGATAATTATATAACTTAGTCAATATTGATTCCTAATTACCTTATTTAGCCTAGTTTCAATTAATTACAATTCATAGTCTTCTTTTGCCTATTAATTTTTCATAATTACAATTCATAGCCTTTCGCATGTATTTTTTCTTTTTCTCTATTTTCTATTACTTTCCTTTTTTTTCCTTTTTCAGTTTTTTCCTTTTTTTCGTTTTCTCTTTCTTTTCTTTTTTCAATTTTCTCGTTTTCTTTTTTTTTCTTTTTCTTTTTTTCCTTTTTATTTTTTCTCCTTTTTTTTTTATTTTTTCTCTATTTTCTATTACTCTTTTGTTTTCTTTTTTCAGTTTTTTTCTTCATTTTTTATTTTCCTTTTTTTGTTTTCTCTTTCTTCTTTCTTTTTTCAATTTTTTCTTTTTTGTTGTCTTTTTTTCATATTGTCTTTTTTTTTTTATTTTCTTCTTTTCCTTTTTATTTTTTCTCCTTCTATTTTTTCTTTTGTTTTTTTCTCTATTTTCTATTATTCTCCTTCTTTTTTTATATTTTTTCTCACTTTTTTATTTTTTTTTCTTTTTATTTTTCTCCTTCTTTTCATTTGTACGAACTAGCAAACATAAATACAAGTGTGAACTATAAAATATAAATACAAAGGAGAATTATAACATACAAATACAAGTGGGAACTATAAAATACAAATACAAATGCGAACTATAACGTATAGATACAAGTGTGAACTATCATTTGTATTTTTTAATTATTGAAAAGGAATGATTGATTTTCTTTTTACGAATATTTGTTTGTATTTATTTATACGAGTTGTATTTATTGATACAAATAAATACAATTCAAATTTTTATAAAATAGAATATGTATTTGTATTTTTAAAATCATTGGTTTCATTTGTTTGTAATTGTATTTGTATCAAGTGATATTTATTTATTTACAAATACGAATAATAATTTTGACAAACAAATATAAAACGGTACATTTTTATCAAATGATGATACATTGCATATTTATATACTTTAGAATCAAGAAAATATAATTAATGCATTTACTTATTTGTATACAAATACAAATGATAAATTATACATAATCATGGCTAAATACAATATGCAATCAACTTACAAATACAAATACAAAATAATTCTTTAAAAATAAAAAGACATCGACGAAAATAGAATACAAATACAAATATAATCTAAATATACAAACACAATAAAATCATAATACAAATATAATCCAATATAATATACATCAATTATAAAATACAAATGCAAAACAGTTCTTTAAAATACAAGTGTGAATTATATAAAATATAAATGATGGTGCGAACTAACAAATACAAATACAAGTGTGAACTATAAAATACAAATATAAACGCGAACTACAAAATACAAATAAAAGCGCGAACTTTAAAATATAAATACAAATATAGTTGTATCAACGAATACAAAATATAAATGACGGTGTGACTACAAATAGATAAACAATTATGGTATTTACGTTATCATCAATGACTTGAGCTCGAGTAGTTATATTTTTTAAAAATATAAAATAGAATAAAAAAATGATAAAGAAAATAAGTACAAAAAAGAAAAAAAAAAGAGAAATAGAAGAGAGAAAAAATATATAAAAAACGAAAAAGATAAAAATAGAAAAAACTAGAAAAAAGACCAAGAAAAAACGAGGAAAACACGAAAAAATATATTAAAAAAATAAAAAGAAAAAAATGGTAGTGTTTTTGGCAAGACTAAATATGTAGTGTATTTATGTTTTTATGAATACAGACCACTAAGTAAAAGTGAATACAGCGGCTGTGAATCGAATACAACAGTTAAATGGTACTGTATTTATATTTTATATGAATACAAACTATTGATAAAATCGAGTACAACGGGCGTAAATTGAATACAACGGCTATAAATGGTAATTATGTAAAATATGACTATGAAAGGTGAGTTTTTCAGCAAAATGTAGCTATTTTTGAAAGATCTCCTATAATAAATTAGTTATTTTAGTTTATTTATCCAATTTATTCGATCAAGAGAATTTTGTTATATTTTTCTCTTTCTACCATTATTATTAAATAACTACATTAATTAATAATAATCAAATTTAAAATTAAAAGCATTATTAATAAGGTTAATTTGGTAAAATAGTCCTCAATTAAAATTTTCACAAGTGATATGCCCAAGTCAATAAGAATCAAATGAAACTAAGAAAATATATGTAATGTATTAAACAATTTCTCTCCTCATAGACCAATTTGCACAACATATCAATCCAACTTGCAAATGCATTGAATTGAACGAATCATAAAGAGATTTTATAAAATGTGCACATGGAAAGCCACTTCAAGCTACATTTTAAGCTAAAAAGAGATTAAAAAGATAGCTAGATATGCTTGAATAATGAATTATGTCCCTCTTTTTCTCCCCTCTTTATTACGTGTGAATCCAAACTGTGTGCTTTTATGTTGAGCAAATAGACATGAAATACATATTTTTAAAACAAATGCTGAAACTAGATCTTTTAGATGGTAAAAATAGCTGAATAATTTTATACTTTACTTGAAAATCATTATATGATCAGAAAAATTCCAAATTCAATTTGATGTTGTGTTTTAAGTTTGAAAAATAACTTATAACCTGTTTTCCAACTCATTTTTTCATTTTTGAATTTGTATTTAAGCACATTCAAATATAAACGTTATTCTAAATATTCTTTCCTAAAAGTATAATTGAACACAATCTATTTTCAACCTCTGAAATTTCAAATAAAGAGAAAGATATTTGGCATCTATAGTCAAACACCTATTAAGGATGATTTTTCTATGTTTGATTAGTCAAAATATTTTCGGAAAAGGCTCAAAAATATTCCTAAACTATCTGAATAGCTCAAAAATGCCCCTCGTTAGATTTTTGGCTCAAAAATACCCCTCCGTTAAATATTTGGCTCAAAAATACCCCTCCCTCTAACGGAATTCAAAAAAGGATCAAAAATACCCCTGAACTATCTGAAATGACTCAAAAATATCCCTCTGTTAAATATTTGGCTTAAAAATACCCCTCCCTTTAACGAAATTCCACCAAGCATGCCACCTAGATAAAAAAAACCACGTGACTATGCC
Source organism: Capsicum pubescens (assembly GCA_030864215.1). Classification (NCBI taxonomy): domain Eukaryota; kingdom Viridiplantae; phylum Streptophyta; class Magnoliopsida; order Solanales; family Solanaceae; genus Capsicum; species Capsicum pubescens. The sequence goes on from CM061548.1 coordinate 340,138,315, forward strand.
ACATTACCATCCACATGTAAAATGTTAGTATTTTTTAATTATATGACATTCCTTTCTTCTTTATTTTTATTTTTCGCAAAAGCAGTGAAACGAAAAAACTAAAAAAACAATCTTTTGCTAATTACTTCATTAGTGTTTTAAAAGTTCTAGATTTTACCTTTTCATTAGTGTTTTAAAAGTTTTAAATTTCATCTTGTTATTGTCGTTTGGGATGAGGGACAGCTTGATCTTGATCTGATGTTGACTCGGGGGAGGAGCTAGAATTTTAACTTTTAAGCTAGCAAATGTTGATGTACTAATAATTGAGTTGAATTTACTACATGCAAATTCATTTTCAAAATAAATGAATTCCTTTTAACACTTGTTTAATCATTCGAAATAAATTCATTTTTCTAAATTCAATTTTGATGAATAATCTTATTATTTTTAAAACAAGTTTGAAAAGAAGTACCCTTGGTTAGCTTGAGACGTTAGCTCAATGAGTAATAACACTTAACCACAATCGTTTTAATAGGGACAAGTCAGAAAACATCATAAAATAAATGCTCTTTCAAAAAATAGTAACAATAAACAGTATCATTGTTTCATTTAAGTAAAGTGAACCAATAGTTCAGTAATAAACTCATAAAGTATCGTATCATATCAAATATTACATATTTGGGAGGTTTCCAAGAATGAATCATGTAATCAGTGTGACATTATTCTTCATTAAGAATAACCCATAACAGTGGACTCCTCATAAAGGAGTCAAATATCATATCAGTATGCTAGTTCTACCTTCCCACTAGCGAGGGCTGTAATATTCACCAGTAAATACAAGGTGCACCAGGTCTAATGATCCCGTTGTTAGCTATGGGATTCAATCAAGGTCTACTCCCATTCATAAATTCTTTGAAAACAATAGGATATTCGTATGAAAACATCTTTTAGAATAGAATATAACTTTAAAATTCATATCACTAATAATTCATGTAAACTTGAATAAAACATATATCAAAAATACTTATTCCTCATGAAAGTGAAGAGTATTCACAATAGTAATATCATATCTCAAATAACCCTATCAATATCATATTAAGTAAAGAACTTGTCCCAAGTGCAAATTTTCAAAGCATTCAATAACTCTTGTTTTCGTCAAAACATGATATAAATATACAATTTACTAAACACAAATTGTGGCAAGATTACTACTCATAGTACTCTTGTTGAAATACCAATTTTTCACCTCGAATGATTCGTATCGCTTTCTTCAATCAAATCTATAATCACGTTATATCAATATCGAGATACTTCTATTATTTTAGACTAAATCATAATAAAATTTAGACTACCCAACCCTTAAGGTTTCATGATAACCTTTAATTTCTCAAACTTTGTATCCAAACAACATCTTATTACCCAAAATTCTTGTCTTTAGCAATTAAATTCCAATCCCAAAATAAATTACTTAGTCTAGAAATCACGATAAAGATGTAGGAAAGGGTTTACCTTAACCCTGAAAGAATTTCTCGATCAAACTCGTTGTTTTTCCCTTTTAAAAGAATGCAGGTTGAGACTTTTTTTTTGTTTCCAGGTTGAATGAGAACTGGGCAGATTACTGCCTAAATACTCCCTTTGATTTTCCTGATAATGGGCAAAGCCCTATTATATATATATAGATATAACTATATCATTTTCCCATTCCAAATAGAATTGTAAATGGTCCACGACCCTTTAACTCTTCTAATTCTTTTCCCCTTTCTTTATGAAAATGGGCTTTAGCCCATTTTTTTATTTTTTTTATTGGGGTATTAAATTCCCCCACCTTAAGAAATCCAGTCCCCTAATTTAGAGTAAGTGCATACCTGAGGGCTGAAACAATTGAGGGTACTTGAGCCTCATATCCTTTTCCGACTCCCATGTAGCTTCTTCAATGGTATGGTTCTTCCATAAGACTTTCACGGATACAAACTCCTTCGACCGCAACTTTCTTACTTGTCGATCAACAATAGCCACTGGTTTCTCTTCATAAGTTAAGTTCTCATCCAACTGCAACGTTGGTGCTTCGAGCACGCGAGAGGAGTCTTATATATACTTCCTTAGCATAGAGACATGAAATACTAGATAGATGAACGACATCTCGAGAGAGAGTGCCACATGATACGCCACTCCTCCTATACGCTCAAGTATCTCATAAGGTCCTGCATACCTTGGGCTTAATTTACCTTTTTTTCTGAATTGCATCACACCTTTCATAGGAGAGACTCATAGAAAAACCATATCCCCAACTGCGAACACCAAATCTCTTCTTCTCTTGTCTGCATAAGACTTTTGTCTACTTTGGACTGTGAGCAACCTCTGTCTAATCAATTGGACCTTATCCATAGCATCTTGTACCAAGTCTAGTCCTAGAACCTTAGCCTCTTCATCAAGTCCATGAATGCAGCAGGAGCATTGGTTAACCTGAAAGGCATCACAAGGATCTCGTAATTCCCATATCGAGTTCTAAATGTTGTCTTGGATATATCTTCCTCCTTAATTCAAAGTTGATGATAACCCCATCGGAGATCAATCTTTGAAAAATGAGCAACTCCTTGTAACTGATCAAACAGGTCCTCTATACGAGGCAACAAATACTTGTTACGTATTATTACTTTTTTAGTTGCCTGTAGTCAATACACATTCTTAGATACACATCTTTCTTCTTTACAAACAAAATTGGTACACCCCATGGTGATACACTCGATCTGATGAAACTCTTATCTAGCAAGTCTTGCAACTGTTATTTGAGCTCTTTCAACTCTGTTGGTGCCATACAATATGGGGGTATAGATATTGGCATAGTGTCAGGTGCTAAATCAATACCGAAGTCTATCTCTCGAACTGGAGGTAATCCTTGAAACTCCTCAAGAAATACATCAGAAAATTTCTTCACTACAGGTAGCTCCTCCAAACTAAGGGCTCCTTTCCTAACATAACTTATCATAGCCAAGATACCCATGCAACTTTTCTTCAATAGTCGTTGGGTCTTCATAAAAGATATAACTTTTCTAACCTCTGGAACTTGACCCCCTTCTAATACAAAACTAGATTCGTTGGGTATCTCAAATCGAACTATCTTTTCATGACAATCTATGGTAGCATAGCAAGAATATAACCAATCCATTCCTATCAACACATCAAAGTCAATCATATCAAGTACAATTAAGTCAGCAAGGGTATCCCTACCTCCTACTATAAACTCACAATCACGGTACACATACTCAACTAATAGGAAATCTCTCATGGTAGTAGCAACAAGAAAAGGACAATCTAATATCTCAGGTTGTCTATCAAATCTCACAGCAAAGTATGAGGACACATTAGAGTGGGTAGAACCCGGATCAATCAAAGCATATGCATCAAAAGAACAAACGGAAAGAATACATGTAACCACTGCATTCGAGGCCTAAACATCCTGTCTAGTAAGTACAAAGACTCTCGGTTGGCCTCTAATAGCATTTTCTTGTGCCTGATTTCCAGCAACCCGTTCCCTATTACCTCGACCTCTATTTTTCGTACCTGCAGGATTACAAGTAGCCTGACTCAGTGCATCTACCTGACCAGAACCCTGACTAATATTTCTCTAAAAGCTGAAGGTAATCCCTGATGCGATGACTTGACTGGCCACATCGAAAATACTCTCCAGCCAAAACACAACATTAACCCATATGTGATTTGCCACAAGTCTGGCAGGATGGATTAGTGGTATACATCTGGACAGAACCACGATATCCCTCAGTTGCTGAAGACCCCTGGGTGCCCTATTTAGAAGGTTGCTTATACGCAGACTGTGAAACCAAATTTTTCCCCGTCTGATGGCCCTGATGCTTTCCATTATTTTCCGCTTTCCGATTTGCACTTAATTTGTCACTAAAATATCCACCCATCTTAGCCTTCTTACTAACCTCATAAGCTGCCCGCACCACACGACCCTTATCCTCAATCATTCTAGTAAGATCCACTATCTCATAATAGGTTAAGACTTTTATCTGTGGGGCCATTGCATTATAAAGATAAGAAACCAGCCTATTTACAAACCTCTAGACTCGAGCTTCTTCTGTGGACACCAAGTATGGAGCATATCTAGCCAGCTTGCAAAACAAAGTATTATAGGTTGACACATCCATATCTGGAGTCTGAACCAATCTCTCAAACTGAGCTGCATATTTCTATTTTTGACTTTCAGGAAGAAAGGTATCTATGAAGAACTTAGTAAACTCATCCCATGTCAGTGGTGCTGCCCTAGCAGGCCTTCCTAGCAATAAAGTATCATACCAAGTGTTAGTCATGTCCTCCAATTTGTACGATGCAAGCTCCACAACCCTCTTACTAGAACATCCTAACGCCCGCAACGCCTTGAAAGTACCATCCAAAAAGCTCCGAGGATCAGCTGAACTTCCTTAACCTATGAATTTTGGTGACTTCAACTTCAAGAACTCCTACAAAGATACCTCCTTATTTCCAAAGTTGTAAGTCTGAACAAGTGCCTGGAACTGTGGCTGAGGCTGAGCATATTGCGTTGACCACCCCTCTCCTGTCTATCCAGTTGATCATCCAAGACCTCTATGGCTCTTTGCATGGAAGCAAATACCTCAGCAGTACTACCCTCATAAGATGGTGAAGGTGGACTATCATTCTTTTCAGGAGTAGTCTCTCTTGAACTTCTTGGAGTGGCAGTGCGATACCCTGTGTTATCACGACTACCCCTACCTCGACCCCTTCTGTGGTTTCCACCTCTTCCCCTACCAGTAGTTGCTCTACGAACCATCTGAAAAACAAAAAAAGATAGTTAGATTCACCTAATTGATCTTAAATTTCACATACGTAAGGAAGAATAAGAAAGAAAATGAAGACACTTTCTATCACGCTCTCGCAGAATCACGATTATAGAAATGGCCGATAACATAACCATAATTGATATTCTACTACTTCGTGTTCTCCATAGTCACAGAATTAACCTAACCTGGCTTTGATACCAACTTTGTCATGAACCAAAATAGGATCATGACCGACGCTAAGGAGTTAGGACTCCAAAGCAAGCCTCATCAGAATTCTACAGAAAATCGAGCAGAGTTTCCCCTGTTTTTGGGCCTAACAAGAAATTTTCCCTGCCTCAATTCAACAACACAACCATCACACAAACACCAACACAATTCACCATAGATCATCAACAAACAATACGAAATTCATCTCCAAAATAAGAGAAAGTCAAATACTCCACAAATCCAAAATAATGAAAGAATACTCAAGCTCTAAAGACATGACTAAGGAGAAACTAAAAGTTCTCAAGAAAAAGAAACATAACGAATAAATAAACTATAGCCCATGTGAATAATGGGGCTCACCAGGAATATGCTACTCAGATCCTCTAGCCAACGCGATCCGCACCATCACCTGCGTTCTCTGAGAATAATAGCGAGGAGTGAGACGCTAGCTCAGTGAGTAATAACACTTAACCACAACCGTTTTAATGGGGACAAGTCAAAAAATATTATAAAATAAATGCTCTTTCAGAAAATAGTAACAATAAACAGAATCATTATTTCATGTAAGTAAAGTGAACCAATAGTTCAGTAATAAACTCATAAAGCATCGTATCATATCAAATATTACATATTTAGGAGGTTTCCAAGAATGAATCATGTAATCAGTGTAGCATTTTTCTTCATTAAGAATAACCCATAATAGTGGACTCCTCATAAAGGAGTTAAATATCATATCAGTATGCTAGTTCTACCTTCCCACTAGTGAGGGCTATAACATTCATCAGTAAATACAAGGTGCACCAGGTCTAACAATTCCGCCGTTAGCTACGGGATTCAATCAAGGTCTACTCCCATTCATAAATTCTTTGAAAACAATAGGATATTTGTATGAAAACATCTTTCAAAATAGAATATAACTTTAAAATTCATATGAATAATAATTCATGTAAACTTGAATAAAACATATATAAAAAATACTTATTCCTCATGAAAGTGAAGAATATTCACAATAGTAATATCATATTTCAAATAACCATATCAATATCATATTAAGTAAAGAATTTGTCCCACGTGCAAATTTTTAAAGCATTCAATAACTCTTATTTTCATCAAAACATGGTATAAATATGCAATTTACGAAACATAAATTGTGGCAAGATTACTACTCACAGTACTCTTGTCGAAATACCAATTTGTCACCTCGAATGATTCGTATCACTTTCTTCGATCAAATCTATAATCACGTTATATCAATATCGGGTTGATTATATTATTTTATACTAAATCATAATAAAATTTAGACTACCCAACCCTTAAGGTTTCATGATAACCTTTAATTTCTCAAACTTTGTATCCAAACATCTTATTACCCAAAACTCTTGTCTTTAGCAATTAAATTTCAATCCTAAAATAAATTACTTAGTCTAGAAATCACGATAAAGATGTAGGAAAGGGTTTACCTTAACCCCGAAAGAATTTCTCGATCAAACTCGCTGCTTTCCCCTTTTAAAAGAATGTAAGTTGAAAATTTTCTTTTTTTTTTGTTTCCTGGTTGAACGAGAACTAGGCAGATTACTGCCTAAATACTCCATTTGATTATCCTGTTAATGGGAAAAACCCTATTTTTTTATATATATAGCTATATTATTTTCCCATTCCAAATAGAATTGTAAATGGGCCACAACAACTTTAACTCTTCTAATTCTTTTCCACCTTCTTTATGAAAATGGGCTTTAGCCCATTTTCTTTTCTTTTTTTCTAACTAAAATTGGGGTATTACATTCTAATGCTTAGTTTCCCAAAAAAATTATTTTGATGGTGCTTGTGGCAAGACCATATTAAGTTCAAACAAAGAAAAGAGAATTATTTTCCTTCTGATATATTAAGAATGCTTGTTACCTCTTCCAAATTTAGAAATTTCGACTGGGTGTCAAGCAACAAACGGTCATTAAGTTTGAACGCTAAAGATGGATGTTGTTTATATTTTCTTGCTTAACTTATACTGGATCACTTCTGCTTGGACTTGTTTTTGAGAAATGAGAAAGCCCATGGAGAAGGATGGTGTTCAAATTTTAAGCCTAAATTGGTCGGATTTTATGACAATGGCCAAAATGTTTTGTTCTTGTACATTATACCTTCATAATAATGTGACATGGCACATAGTTTTGTTCATCTGCCATGGCCGACCATTCAAATTCAAGTTTTGTTAATCTGCTATGACCGACCATTCAAATTTGAAATATTGTTGCTTTTTCTTTTAGTTTATGAATAGGTTAGTCTGTCCTCATATGAACCGGTCAGACTGAAAGTGATAAAATTGTTCCTTTACTAGCATAGCTTACCTTGTCTGGTTCATGACTTATCATTCAAATTGGAAATGTTGTTGCTTTACACCCTTTTAGTGTGTAATTCTTCACTATGATTTTCCTTGAATAATTGATTCAATCTATTAAGTATTGTATAACCAACTCGAAGTTGACTCAACCTGCTCATTTGACACTCTACGTAACTTGAAAATCGAGACACATTAATTTTTTTTCCTATTTCAGAGGACAAATATATGCGTGATAATTTTTGTCAAGGAATTTGGATATCTAGATTAAAAAGAAATTTGAAGTACCTTTTGCACGAAATGTACGCTTATAAAACATTTTAAGTATTTCTGAGGAGTAGAAGTAGTAGTCATAGCGGATAGTGATGGGGTTGGATAATCATTGATCATAAATGAAGTTGCTCGAATTCCATCAAATGCTGGAATTTTCTTCACAGTACCTCTAAGAAATTAAATTGGTTGACCAAGGACTAATTAAGCATGTTTCAATCCTTTACCAGTCCCTTTGTTGACTTTTTTCATGATAACAAATGAAGGAATAAAGATGCTACTATTTTATATGAGAAAAGCATCGAAGCCATAAGTTCTACATAAAGAAAAAAGAGACCATTCTAAACACACAATTGAGATCTCATTCTAACAATGTAGACTAGAGTGGAGGAACTGACATTCTGGGTTACAGGAGTGGTGAGAAATGACATATCAAATATTTGATAGCCAAGATTTTCTTAACTTAAGAAATGGATGCATCTAAAAAGAGGGGATTTTTGATGCATCAATAAAAAGCAACAATTCAATGCTTCAGGAAATAGAAAAACTTAATTTGAAGTAGACAAACACCTGATCTAGAACCCATCCAACAAGCCAGTCAATGTCACTTCTATAGTTGAAGATTACTAGAGCAGGATCTTTTCCTGAAATCAGTTATTAATCAAGAATAAGTTTACACAGAAAAAATGAAGATACAGATAACTTATCTGGGGAAAGAATTCAGGTATCAAAGATGATGGAACTTTCTTACCCATTAACCTGTATGTTTCCTGATCTGCTTATAGATCAACCTAGCAGGAAGTACAAAATACTACAACTTATTCTTAAAACATGATAGAAGTCAATTAGGTGACTGTTTTTAGTGCAACCTTTTCCTTACATGCCCTTTTCTCAAATAATTACCTATTTATGTCAACCTCCTAAGTAATGGTTATGTTGATAACTGGTGTTACGACCTAAAAACACCTTAACTTATATATACTGATGACAATGTAAAATAAAAAAATTCCTAACTCGCCCAAATCTAAACGGGTTGAGTCAGTCATAATTTTTTTGCCTGAATTTGCCACCCACGAATCTAATAAGAGTCACATTGACTTCTGCTGGTTTAACAACTTAGCTTGAGCAGTATAGTTGGATAGATAAAGAGGTTACTTTGTGCTATATTTGTCCTTGCGCTTTCTCTTTTGTATGCTTAATGCAATCTTTTGTCGATTTGCGATCAACATATGAGTGTGTGAAAGCTGCCGTACCTTGTGCCTCCTGCTTTTGGTATTAATGGATATTGTTGATTTCTATTGTATCTTGTTCTTTTACTATTTCTTGTACAAATTATTTTATCGTGAGACGATGGTACATTGAATTTATATCCGAATTAGCATCCTTAAACTTGAACCATAATTTATAAATAATTCATCTTTGTCCTTGATTATTTTAAGTCTCTTCTTTCCAATTAATTATTTATCTCTACTTATTTAATCTAAATATGTTGAACTATTTATTTTACAGCTTCCTCTCTTCGGTGATAGCTAACTGGACGTCTGTACCTACATTAGATTGTGTGGTAAGTACAACATATTTAATTTCTTTTTTAATTATAAATATTACGCTTAATAATTTTTTGGGTTATTTTATCCTTCCGTTAATAAATACCTCTTATATTTTTAAATAAATAAATTATTTGGCTAGTACAAATATTATAATTACTTTATATGAAGTGTTGAATAAAGTTTTTCTGTTATTGTTTTTTACAAGACTTCATACAAAAAATTTGGATCGCAAAAATGCCGAGTAATAGAGAATCTAATAATGGTCAAACTTTTGAAAAAAATAAACACCAACAAAAATGCTAGAAGACGTGAATTATATAGAACAATGCCACCTGAGAAAAAAAAGGCCCTTTTGGCACATCGATGAGCAAAAAGATCAGAATTAAAAAGACAACAATTGTCTGAAAGTTCAATGAACAATGATTCGGCTACTGCATCGTCTAGCAGTTCTAATTTTTTTGGTGACCAAAGATCTCTTATAAGAGAGTTAACACCCTCATCAAAAGCAGGTAAAGATAAATAGTGTCATTTAGAAATTATTACTAAAAATTTATTTATTAATTCAAGATTAATAATAATGCTATATATTAAAATTACTAAGTCTTTATTTGGAATTTCTCATATACAGGGTATGGTTTCATGAAATCTAGCAACTCACCTGCTATGCCATTAAAAATGAGATACATTAAATTAAATGATGTTTTACATTGTGAATTTTGTAAAGCCAAAAAATTTGAATTTGAGCCACCTGCATTTTGTTGTAGCAATGTTTCTATTCGATTAACTTCACATGAAATTTCAGTAGAATTGAAAAAACTTTATCTAGAAAATATAGAGGAATCAAAATAATTTTGAACTTATATTAGAACATACAATAATATATTTGCATTCACCTCTCTTGGTGTATCTTATGACAAAGAATTAACAAAATGAAATAACGGTATTTATACTTATAGGGTTCAAGGACAGATGTATTAGTTCATAAATGACCTAATTCCTATAAATTAAAAAGGAAAAATCTTCAATTGTATTTCTTTGATAGTGAAAATGAGGTCAGAAATCGAATGGCATGTTCAAATAAACTAAATGAATGTATCGTTATAAATTTAATGGACATATTAAAAAATAATTCATATTCTATGTTTTTGAAATCTTTAATAGATGTTCCACAACTATCTGATTTTTATATTGCACTTAAATGTGATTCTGGTTTAGATCAATGTATATATAACTTACCAACAGTATCAGAAGTTGCAGGCATATGGGTTGAACAAGATATTAATAATACTATTTCTACACCACATATTCGAATATATACTAAAAGTGATAGAAGTCAATTAGTAAATTATTATTATGGTTGTTATGATCCATTATAATATTTGTTATTATTTTCATATGGTCAAAATGGTTGGCATTGTGGTATTAAAAAAATTAAACATTCAATAAATGCATCTACACAAAAATATTGTGAGCAAGAATAATTACCAAATGTAATGAATATGTCTTCAATTGATGGACTTCTTAATATGGAAGCTGAGGTTATGTAAAGCGGAAAATGAAAAAGAGACATTGTTTCTTGTCGTGAATATTATTGTTACAAACTACAAATAAGAGATGATGTAAATATAATCTTACACTCAGGAAGATTATTCCAACAATACATAGTAGATCAATGGATTAAAATTGAAAGTCAAAGATTGGACTTTGCTTCTTTTAATCAAGACTTATTCAGAGTAGATGTATTAAAAGAAATCATAGATATTTTACGACATGAAGAAAGAGAAGCGTCAAAAATAATAAAACAATGCATACTACCTCTTAGCTTTACAGGAGGCCCAAGGGATATGCGTATGCGATATATGGATGCTATCACATTAGTACAACATTTTGAAAAACCTGATATATTTTTTACTATGACATGCAATCCTTCTTGGCTTGAAATAGAAGAAAATCTTTTGCCATGTGATGAATCACAAAATAGACCTGATTTGGTTAGTCAAGTGTTTAGAGCAAAGTTAGAAGAATTGAAAAATGATATACTGAAAAAATATGTATTTGGAAAAGTTGCAGCATTTATGTATACAGTAGAGTTTCAAAAACGAGGACTTCCACATGCTTATTTTCTTATTATACTTGATGAGAATTATAAATTCTTAACTCCCGAAGCATATGATCAATTAGTGTGTGCTGAGTTACCTGATGAGAAAATAAATCCCTATCTATACTCACTTGTTACACAACATATGATGCATGATCCTTGTGGTAGTTTGAATCTAACGAATTCTTGTATGAAGAAAAAGGGTTATTGTAAACATAAATATCCCAAAGAGTTTGCAGAACAAACAACTAAAGGAAAAAATTCATACCCAATTTATAGAAGACGAAATGATGGAAAAAATGTGAAAATTAGAGGACACTTTCTTGATAATACATGGGTTGTTCCTTATAATCCATTTTTACTCTGTTAGTTCAATTGTCATATGAATATAGAGATTTGTTCAAACATTAAAGTTGTAACGTACATTTATAAATACATTTGTAAGGGACACGATAAAATAGCATTTCATATACATTCTAATAATACGAACATAGAGATAGATGAAATAAAAAAATATCAATCTGCTCGGTAGGTATCACCGAGTGAGGCTGTATGGAGAATATTCACTTTTACCATTAGTGAAATGAATCCAAGTGTGTATCATCTTCAACTACATCTTGAAGGGCAACAATTTGTTTCTTTCAAAAGTACAGATAGTATTAAAAAATTATAGATAATCCCATGATTAAAAAGACAATGTTAACTGAGTTTATTTTAATGAATAGATTAAACAAAGATGCTAGGGACTTAAATTTGTTATATCGCAAATTTTTAGAATAATTTGTTTGGTCACTATCAGATAAAATATGGACACGTCATAAATGCGATCATGTTATTGATCGTGTCGTGACATGTCATCCAATCAAAGGAGAAAGATACTATCTTAGATTACTTTTAATGAATGTAAGAGGACCAAAATCATATGAAGATTTACGAACTGTAAATGGAGTACAATACAACACATTTAGAGAAGCAGCAGAAAAAAAGGACTATTACTTTCTGATAATAATTTAATAGAATGCATGTCTGAAGCAGCAAGTTATCAAATGCCATTCAGTTCAAGACAATTATTTGCTATGTTGTTGATCTATTATAATTCAACTAATCCCAGGGAATTATGAAAAAGATTTGAAGACCAAATGTCTGAGGATTTCAAAAAATTATCAAATATTAATACAAGAGAAATTCGCTACAAAGTTTTAAATCATATTAATGACATTCTTTACTTAACAGGCCAAGATATTAATGAGTTTGAACTAATTTCAGAATACGTTAAACGATCTTCAACAACAAGAGAAGCTAAAAATATTCATTTTGAAAGAAATATCATTGTTAGTGAACAAGATTTGTTATTGCAAAATAAATTAAATATTGAACAAAAAAAGGCATACGATATAATTCTTCATAGAGTATACTCAAATAAATCAGGGCTTTATTGTGATGGTCCCGGTGGAACTAGCACAATCTTTCTTTATCGGGCTTTATTAGCTGCGGTGAGGCACAAAGGATTAATAGCTTTAGAAACTGCAAGCTCTGAAGTTACAACTTCACTTCTTCTCGGAGGTCGAACTGCTCATTCGCGATTTAAAATTTCAATTGATATTGATGAAAATTTTATTTGTAATGTTAGTAAACAAAGTTCGCTGGCATCTCAAATACGAAATGCAAGACTAATTGTATGGGATGAAATTTCAATGGCAAAAAAGAAAATTGTTGAATCATTTGATTTGCTTTTAAGAGATCTGATGAAGATAATTACACTTTTTGGTGGGAAAGTAGTTGTTTTTAGTGATAATTTTAGACAAACTCTTTCGGTTGTTCGTAGTGAAAAAAAGAAAGATTTTATTCGTGAAAGTTTGTTGTGCTCTGAAATTTAGAATCAACTTGAAAAATTACAACTTACGAAGAATATATGTTCCAAAAAGGATCTTGCATTTTGTGAATATTTAATGAGAATTGGTGATGGAAAAAAAAATGGTCGTGGAAAAATTAAAATTTCTTCCTCTCTCATTATTCCTTTTACTTCTGAAAAAGAATCCTTAGATCTACTCTTTAAAGTTACTTATCCTGAATTATACACATATCATTCAAATCCTTCATTTGTTACTTCACGGGCTATATTAACCAAAAAAAATAATTTTATTGATGAAATAAATAATATGTTGATCTCTCAATTTTCAAATGCTGAAAAAATTTACATTGGTATAGATGAGACTATTGATCCAAAAGATCAAAGTGAGTATGAAGATTTCTTGCATACTTTAAATCCTGCTGGTTTGCCTCCATACAAATTAATTTTGAAGAAAAATTATCCGATTATATTATTAAGAAATTTGAATTCTTCTGAGGGTTTATGTAATGGGACACGATTAATATGCAATGATTTTAAAATTCATGTAATTAGTTCAACAATAGCTAGCGGTGATTTTAAAGATACACATGTATTTATTCCACGAATACTGCTTATGACAGCAGAAGATGAGAGATTACCTCTTCCTTTTAAAAGAACTCAATTTTCAGTACGATTATGTTTTGCCATGACAATAAATAAAACTCAAGAAATAACTTTAGATTTTGTTGATATATATTTGCGTGAGCCTGTCTTCTCTCATGGTCAATTATATGTTGCTTTATCAAGAGCCAAAAGTTCTAACAATGTTAAAATTTTAATTAGACCATCTACCATTGACAACAATGATGATCACTCTACTTATAATGTTTTCTATGATGAAATTACTGAAAAGGCTACACTATTATTTTCAATGATAAATCTAACATACAACTTATTCTTTTATTTAATATTATGCTCATTATATTTTTATATTAAATACTATAATTATAACACATCATTTCTATATGTAACATACTATAATCATAGATTGCTTGAACATGTCGGAAAGATTTTCAATCAATATATCACACCTGAGATACAAGATTGAACATGTAAGGTTCAAGTGGTTGACAAATGTCGGCCAAGGGACAACAAAGACAAAAATAAAAAGTATCAACTCTTGATACTTTAAGATGAAGAGGTATGTGCTTTCTCTATACTGCCGGCCTTTTATCATTCGTATGATTTGATCTTAAATATTGAAAGGAGATACTTAATAAAACACAAGACTTTCAAGATATAATGAATGTTTTAATTTAAGATTGTATTATTGATTGCGTATTGTTTTGGTTTCTGGTATGATCACTATGGAATTGACTTTTGTAGGTCAAACGGTATGTTCAAATTGCATAAAAGTTTTAGTTTTTGTATGATTATTCATGGTGTTATCATCTTAATAATTATTTGTTGTATTTTTTACTATTGAATTAGGTGTGATCATTGTGAAATTAGCATTTTTTGAGGGTTTAAAATGGTGTTCTTTTAATTGTGTAAAGATTACATTTTTTCACTTCTCCTTGATGGGATTTGTATGTTATTGGTTGTGTTTTTTATATGTTTCTATTCATTTTGATGTGATTAATATGAAATTGGTGTGTTTAGGCCAAAATGATGTGTATAAAAGGGATTATGTGGAATTGGTGTGTTTACAGATAGCGAATTTTATTTGTTTCTATTGGTTCTGTGTGATCAGTCTGGAATTATAATTTTAAGGTGAAATGATATTTTATTAATTGCACAAAGATTCCCATAAAGGTTTTAATACCTATCTCTATTCAATTTCCTAATCCATGATGTCCGTTTGCCACCCCATCCACCATAACACACCACACCACAGATGTTCACAATAACAAAGGGACTGAGAAGACAAAGATTAATAAAATTACAAAGTTTAATCCTATGAATTTAAAAAAGGTACACTTCAGAGTAAATTAAGGTCTAACGAACACTGTGAGAAATTATTCACCAGCTTATTCTTCAACAACCTAGAGGTTAGAAATTGCTGGAAACCCACTACTTAGAACAAAGAGAGAATGCATGCCCCGAACTTCTCCTTGGCTTCTTTGTCAAAGGAATCATCACCTAAATACATGTAGATGAAGGACCTGCAGAGTAATTCACTTTCTAACTTGCTCACGATCTCACCCTTTACTGCATTTAGTAAATTTAAGGTTTAGTCAAGTTTGCTTTCAAAATGAAGGCATAAATTTGATAGAACTAACTTGTGGTAGTTTTACCTGAACTCTGAAGAACATATCCTGGGAGCCTTGAAATATCAATTACAGAACCAGAATTCATCTTTATGTCATCAGAGACTTCACCTATGATCCTGATATAATAACATTGATATTAGAGTTTAAGCATTCAAGTTATGAACAAAAATATTAAGAATTTAAATTGATTGTAGCACTTCTTCATAAGCTCTTTTTTCTTCCCACCAGTGATCCTCTTAATGGTAGATCTAAGGCCTTTGTCAAAGTTCTTTCTTACCATGTTCATGGTCAAGTTAGAGAAAACAATTACCAACTGCACCATAATTCCAAAATCACTATCAATCACCATTTGATACATCTCCTTTGTTGGTTTTGATGGTGCTTTCTCAATCTTGGATCGCAAAAGGCCTTTTAATTTCTCATCCTCTACATATATTCCTGCAGTCAAATAATATAGGGAGAGTGATTAATTTGCATAGGTCAAAAATTTGTGTAGCTATGCCCTAACAGAACGAGGTTGAAATAAGTTAGAACATAAGTCAAGAGAAGATATATTTAACAGTGTATTATCAAAGCCATAGATTTTAATGCCCATGCCAACCATCTCTTCTTCCTTAAACCTACAACTTTCAAATGCTTCCTATTTTCAAGTTTGACAACAAAAGAAAATCCAGTTTAAGGCTCAACCTCGACAAAAACTTCTTTCTCTTTGAAAGTTGCACCATTAGGTTCTTTCTCTGGCTCACTTTTAGATTAGTTAGGCTTCTCTTGTGTTATTTTTGTAGTCTTTGGTCACCTTCTCCTATTCCATTATTGACTCTTGGGGTTGATTTCAACTGCATCAATCTTGGCAGTGACATCTTCCATGGTGCTCGACATTTTTATGCTAGTGGATGGGTATAGGCCAAGAAGAATATAGGAATTGTGTTTTCTGTTTTTCTGTGGTTTGAAGATTCAAGGTAAATGAGGTTTATATAGGGAGAAAATTTCCAGCGGTCTGCTTATTATCTCTTTAATTCTTCATCTTTATTGAATCTCTGAACTTTTTTTAATTTTAATTGATTATCTATCAGTTAAGCATGAAAATTGAAACATTTAGCTTTAGTCGACAGTAGATTCTTCATAGTTTGACAATCATTAAGTTTGGAAACTAACATGAGAATTTGACAAATTTACAACTCCCATTTATAATAGTATTTATCACTTGGACACGCAAATTAGCAAATTTGATGAGATTGAAGGGAGATGCTTAATAAAACACAGGACTTTCAAGTTATAATGGATGTTTTAATTTAACTGTATGCTACTGATTGCGTATTGGTTTGGTTTCTGGTATGATCACTGTGGAATTAAAATGGATTGCTTAAAGTCTCTACCTTTTCAACTTTATTCCCTCAATACAGAGGTTAGGGATTTTTATCCATTGTCCAATGAATACTGAAAAAAAGAATGTAATTACTTCATAACATCACTCTTTGCATTACTAATTACTGTACAATAAGTTTTGATGTTGGATTAGCGAAGACTTGGTAAATCATAAAACTTCACCGTATTAATTTCAATGTCAACTCTCTAATTTCATTATCAAATTCCAAGTTGGAGATTTGGGCACATTTTAGATTAGTACGGTTAATTGCAAAACCAAAAATCAAAAGCAACACCTCAGTCCAAAAATAAGTTGGAATCGGCTATATGAATCCTCATATTTTTCTCAGCGCACATAATCATCATCATATCAAATAAAATAAAAGTTGTCTGTAGGAATCTTTTTCTTCCATTGTTCTCTATCTATAACTGAGTCTGCATAGATTCCAAGGATTTGTAGGTCTTTCAGAACAACTTCCTTCCGTGAGATTTTAGATCTACTTGGTCCCCTTTTAACAACTTCAATTAGGGGTTTTTTTTTTCTGCTTATTAGTTTCAAATTGGAGGAATAAAATGGGCTGAATAGTATAGTGGTGAAGCTAGGAATTTTGCTAAGGGTGTTAATTTTGTGTGTACTCAACTTGGTTATTAGCATAAGAAAGCACCCCATAGAAGTAACAGTCTTTCCACAGCATGTTGGATTTGGGATTTTGTGTGTATGTGTAGTGGTGGTGGTGGAGGGATTATTTTTTTGATCAAGTTTTGACCGACTTGTGTGCGCACTCTCTATCCTTTCTAGACTCAACTTGTGGGATTACACTGGTTATGATATTGTTGTAGTTGCAAATTAGAGAAATAAAATGGGATGAATAGTACAATGGTGAAGCTAGGAATTTAGCTATGGGTGTTGATTTTGAGTTTATGCAACTTACCGGGTTCTTGATAAATTATTTATACATAGCAAGCAGATTTTTAAATACAAATACATGGTTTAATACAAAACTATTGAGTTCTGCCGAACCCGTAGGTAGAGCTATAGCTTTGCTCCTATGTTAAACATTTAATATATCTGTGTAGAAAGTAAGAGTTGACGTATATACATTGTGTAGTTTTGAAAAAAGGTGTCTAACTGACCACCCTTTGGTGTACATAGCTCCGTCTCTGTAGATATAGTGTAATGGATGTAAAGGATTTATACAACAGGTGCAGAATGATTTAGGATTGAGGCTAAGATTGTTAATTGATTGATTGTTGCAAATAGCCAGAGACATGTGTGGAGATTGAACTATAAAATTTTATTTTGATTAGGAATTTGTGAGTTTTTCCCTCAATGACTTCTTCTTTTGTGTGTTAAGTCCTTGTTTTTTTGGCTTAGTTAAAATGATTCTTGTTTCACTACGATGGGTTTATTTTCATCTAAGCTTATGCCTTGGACCTTCTTTGGTTGGTGGCTTGTTCGTGGTAAATTGAATTTTAGTTAATTACTAGAGTTGAAGATGGAGATTGGTGGTCACGGGGGTGGTTTAGTTGGGTGGTGATCTTAATGGAGAATGGGTTTAAATGATTGTCTATATTCCAGATGAGATGGGGAAAGAGCATACTAATTATATGCAAGATACTCACCTTCATGACACACTAAGATCTATATTTGCATTTTCCCTTGAACACTATCCACAAATCAATCTAGCTTTCGAGAAAGAACTTGCATAAAAATTAGTAGGAAGGTTGCAGCCTCTTCTTTTGTGTTCAAACCAGAACATCGGAATAAACACATGAGGTGTTGAGTAAGAGAATTGAAGGGTACGATGATGTGAGACCAAAATCAAAGCATCTTTTTGGTTTTGGTTGCTTTGATTACAAGTTGAGAATTACGTAAAATGGTAGATCATTGGAAAATTAGTGGGTTGTAAATTGCGGTTGGAACTATTTTGTAGGAAATGCATATATTGCCATATTCAACTTTTTTCATTTTTTTATTTAAGCATGATTAAGGGTTATAAAAGGCACGTCTCTTTAGAAACTTGAAAGGTACTTCATGATATTCTAACCGCCTTTAACCTCTTTTATAATCTCATTCTCAGTAATATGATGGAATGTGTGTTCTTTGTAGTGTTTTTGTTATTCTAATAGTTACACAAGTTGTTTGTACTCCATGAATTAGAATGTAAAATTTCGGCTGGAACATATTAATCGTTTGCTCGCCAATATTTTGATACATGATATGGTTAAACTTAAGTTGAAATTCTGATAATACCAAATTGAAGAAAGAGAAAACAATTCCTATGTCTATTGGAGTGCTGTTTAGTTGCTCCTTTCTTCAATAATTTGTTAATAAAGAACTGACAATACAAAATCCGCTGAGCAGGTCAGAATTTTTAATGAATCAATCAGTTAAAATGCCATGTCGAGTTTCTCCTTATAAATTATATGTTCACTTGATGATGTTTGCATCTAACTTTTTCTTGATAAGTATGCCGTTCTATTTTTTTTATAAAAAACTAACAATATTTCTTGTGAATTTGTAATTTAAAATATTAGCGTGTGTTCAGTTATAATTGAACATTTTTATCAGAGAAATATTTGCAAGAGTGTTGACCTATTGTAAAAGGTGCCTTGAAAAAGCATGGAATTACCTGCGAACTGAACTTGGTAAGTCATTATAACCTTTATCTCTCTCTCTCTCACAGAAAAATCAGATTCAGGCGATTATATTCGGTACTGATATAACACATTTTGAAGATATGTTTGCACCTTTCAACACATATTTGGTGTCTGTTGCGCAAGTAAAGAAACCATCTTATGGATATGAAAGTTCACTTAATGATTACATTTGGACAATTGATAGAAGCACCATAGTTGAGCACATTGAAAAGGTTACTCCTCCTGAAGATGCGTTACCACAACCAACGTGCTTAACTCTTACCACATTTGACACCTTCGAGTATCAACCCAAAGAATATGAGATTGGTATTTAAAAGTGTATTAAATTTTTATGTATTAAAGGAAATTTAATTACTACTATAATAGTATAATTCTAATTATCGAATTAGTTTAAAATATATTTCTTTTAATAATGCAAGATAAAACTGCCATTGTCATCAACGACAGCCATCCTACAAAGACAGCAAGTGGAAAAAGATTTCAGGAGTTCATTATCATGGATGAACAGTAAGTAATAAACCACACAACCTCTTACTTCTCACTAGAGTTAGTGTGTTTCTTATTTAGGTAAGTAAATAGTCTGACTCTGAAATAGATTGTAGTTGATTAAAAGTTAATTGATCTAACAACAACAACATGTCCAGTGTATTTCGATCTAACTTGAAAAAATAATTACAAACAAAAAATTACTAAATTTAATAGATACAACAGGTTTTCGAATTTAGTATTAGTATGAGACACTATTATTTAATAGTATGTAATTAGCAAATGATACTATTACGTAAGTAAACTAATGGCTCTACTTCTCCCTTCCCATGATAAACCCCCCCTAAAAATAGTCTATAATGAGCATGAGAATAAATTAGAACTATTATGATTTTACATAACATAAATTTTCATTATATGCAGAAAGAAGCCAACAAAATTGGCACTTTGGAATAATTTTATTGATCATAATGGACCTAAATTTTTAAATCAACTTCATACGTACCCGGTCATTCTTGCCAGAAGAGTTTCAAAAGCAACCATAGGTGAAACTACAATCATTATATGTTTTTCTCTTTTAATAATACTATTATATGATGGATTTTTATTAAAAACAAACATTCTAATGCATACAGGATCAACAAATAGATTCAATGGTTTGTCATACAAGTTCAATACAACAATTGAGATCAATCCTCCATATCCACAGGAGGCCGCATTGAAGACATGATAATATGCATTTATAACTTGATATTTGCATACAAAATGCTAATTAGAAACTATATCTCATGATTTCTACTATTTATAGGGTCAAAATAATTGAACTAGAGCTTGTTTCTTATAAGATGAAGAGTACTACTGTATTAGGCTCTATTCTGTTGGTTCCCCTTGAGGATGAAATCATACCTATCGCTAATATTCAAGGACAACTTTCGGTAATGATAACAATTTTGTACTTTCAATTTTCTCAAGTTATATTACACTAATTAAAAACTAAAACTGTGTCATTCTTAAATTTTTAGGGATAGATATTTTATGTCGAAGCTGAACTATCTCTTGCAAGTAAGGACCAATGCTTTTGTGTGTTACATTGCCTAAGCTGTAAGACATTGTTTGCAAGATACAATGTGCGAAGAAAAATCTACTGCACAATTTGTCACCGATCCACAATGTTGACTCCCAAGTATATATGATTTTCAAGAACATAATTTGCTCATTTATATTATTTTTTAAATATAATTAATGCGATTGATCGTTAGATTTAAATTACTTTTTATTCAATTTTCATAGATGCCACTTTGAAGTCGTTGTTAAAGACAACATCGGTATTGCAACAGCTACTATTTCAGATGAAGTCCCAGAAAAAATGTTGTTTCTTTCTGCAGAAGAGATTTATGAGATCACATTTGTTCAGGTACATAAAATTTTGCCTCTTAAAAGGTCGTTGCACTTCTATTTAAGTAAATATGTGATTGATCTTTCATTTTTTAATCAAATTAAAATACATTAGGTATCTTTTGCATATACTTTTTAATGTTTATTCCATGCTTATTAAAATTTTAATTTTGATGTTCAATGACAATGACTTAACTCATTCATTGAATTGTCATTATTATTGATACCATATTTAACCAACTTTTATGGTTTCAGAAGGACACATCATCTCTTTTACTTGTGCAAAATCAATCAATGGCAAGATGTTTAAAATTTAAATGAAGAGGTTATATGCAAAAAATCAGGATACAACGCCAAAGTTTTCCATTTAAATAAATATGTGATTGATCTTTCATTTGTTAATCAAATTAGAATACATTAGGTATGTTTTGCATATACTTTTTAATATTTATTCCATGCTTATTAAAATTTTAATCAGGATACAACGTCAAAGTTTTTTATTTAAATAAATATGTGATTGATCTTTCATTTGTTAATCAAATTAAAATAAATTAGGTATCTTTTGCATATTCTTTTTAATGTTTATTCCATGCTTATTAAAATTTTAATTTTGATGTTGAATGACAATGACTTAACTCATTCTTTGAATTATTATTATTATCGATACCATATTTAATCAACTTTTATGCTTTCAGAAGGACACATCATCTCTTCTACTTGTGCAAAATCAATTCAATGACAAGATGTTCAAAATTCAAATGAAGAGGTTATATGCAAAAAATTAGAATATAACGTCAAAGTTTTTCATTTTATCTTGCTTGGAGAAAAAAAGTGTGGTTCATGAATCAGTGCCACCAAACACAGTTGATGTTCCAGAGGTGAAAAAACGCATAATTGAACATTTTAGCTTTGAGACAAGCAAGCATCAAAATACAACAAACAAATGCAGTCCATCCTTTAAAAAACATAGTATGAAAATGAGAACTTCTTCTATGAAGAAGAATTGAAAGGTAATACTATTTATTTATTTCTTGAATTTTTAATTTTAAATGCTACTTCATTACTTAAAATGTCTTCTTTCTCCCTTCTAATTTGCCTATTTCTTTAATGCTATCAAATATGATGATTAATATTATTGTTTTAAAGTGCAACTTAAATATTTTTGCTGCTATTTTGGGATCGGTTTAAATCATCTGTGCTACTACGGGATGTCTTTTGAGTTGCAATTTTGCTAATTCTATGTTCTTTTTCGGGGATTGAAAAGATTTTGTCAGCTGTGATATAAGGTTAGTTTACATGCAATTTTATTCCTCTGGTTTGTCAGAACAACTTCAGTATATTTTTCTTTAAAGTATGTAAAATATTTTTTCATCTCTCTTTGGTCTGATTTATTAGTCTTTCCTCTATTTGGAGATTTTACATCTCAATTGTATCATTGTTCTAGATGTCTATCACTTTGCAGTTACGTTTCTTCATTTGAGATGCTGCTTAGTTCTTTCAGTTTGAATTTCTTCTCAAAATTTTGAATTGGTATCAGTTTGAGTTTTTGAGCAAATGACTGAGAATTTGTCCTTCTGCATCTACTCTGCACTTTCGGTGTTCTGACTTTACTGTGGCTATTTAATTTTTGGCTTCTTTAGCTTAGCTGAAATAGTTAGGACCTCGATATTTAACTTACATGACTGTTGCATATACCTTTGCCATGTGCTTCTTCGAATGTTTCATGTTTGCTTAGACTTTGAATCAACACATGCTGAAATTTATTTACATTTGACAATGTGTTGTTATAAAATGCAGTTGTGTATGTAATCTAATATGTCTCAAAGGTGTTGTGAATTTATTTATATCATGTTTTGTAAGTTGGTCATATTAAATACTGCAAGTAGTATTTAGGATGAAGTTCACTCAGTAATAGCCTTTTGCTAATTTGTGCGGATGCTTTTTTTGGTGAATCGGATTGCACAAGTAAGTCATCCATACATCATCTGGTCCTTTCTATTCCCCATTGTTATGCCTTATTTTTATGTTTTTTGATAAGCATATTTAAGCGTTGTTTATGGATTTGTAACTTGGTGCTACTTGTTTTCTGAGAGACTTACTTTTCCCTCTCCTCTTTTGTTAGACACCATCTTAATACTCTTACTCCTGTAATTTACTAAAGTTTTGATTTTACGAAGAACCGGATGAAGCTTTGGACAACTCACCAAAAGTTGAATTTATGTTCCTTTTGATTTCAGGAATCAAATAGGAGTTCAATCTCAGGGACTGTCTTTTAATTTGGGAAAACTGCTATAATGCTAAAGGTTAGAAGGAACCCATCCTCTATAATTTTAAGTTAACAACTATCGTTTTAGTATCCTATATTTTTTTAAGTTTACAACCCCGAATACATTTATAATGACTGAGTAGAACTTACTTTTTCACCAGTTACTACTTTAGGCTATAGTATATAGTATATATAATAAGTACTAATTATAAATAGACTCTTTCAATTTTCTAATTTTCTGTATATTAGCCTCCTTCAATAAAATTCGAAGGATGATTATTTGATTAGCTTTGTACCATCTGATCTACCCATACTATTATTTCTCCTCTTCGATTGTAGAAATAAGTTCTTAATTGACTGAATCTTGTCCAAAGCTACGGTTATTGGCATCCGATGTTATGGTTCTAATTTTTGTCATCTCTTTTTGAAATTGGATTGTTACTATAATATCTTTATGTCATGGTTCAAAAAAAATAAAAGCAAATAAAAATGAACTTACAATTGAATTATTACTATAATGCAAAAGGCACAAGGCGGTGAGGAAAAAATTAATAAATTAAGTTATCCAATATATGGTTGCTTTGTCATGATGTCATTCATATCCACTATTGTTTTGCCAAGTCTTCACACTCTTTTCCTCTTATGTGTCACCTTCCCCTCAAAAACCTTCAAATTGTAATTAAACACCCCAAACCACTTCTTACATGGTACTTTATCACACATAAACAACAACAAATAAAAAATCTGTGTCTAAAAAATCAAAACAAATTTGACAAAACAGTTTTCTTCTTTCCTATTTTTTCATTCTTTTTCTTGTCTTCTGTCAGTGTTCTTACAGTTCAAGAGTTTCAAAATCAAGAACCAAGATTGTGTTTTTTTTTCCCAGTTGTTTTGGACAACCTTAAACCCTAAAGTTTCCTTAATCTCCTGAAAAGATACTTGGGGTTAAGGTAAAAAAAAAACTAAACTTAAGGAAAATCCAACTTGGAACCTTCTTGTTCCGCCTCAGATTCAGTACTCCAGGTCAGCTCTCCCCCTCCCACCCCTACTTTCATTATTTTTTGGTTCTTACTTCCTGGTATTTGTTACTGTGAATTGTTTGCTTTTGTGTTTTTTAGACGCTAAACATGCTAGTACTCCATACATACGGGAACTGATAATTCCAGGAGAATTACCTTAAAAATTATTATTTTTTGTGTGTGTGTGTTAGATTTGAAAGTTGGGATCTTTTAGTTGTTAGAAGTTATCTTTGATCAAGCATCCTTCTATCATATTGCTGAAATTTAGCTTGAGTATACACCCATCTTTAAAGTATTGCCTTTTTTTCCAAATTATTTGCATTGTAATTGTGTCTGTTGTGTTCATCATACAGTAAAAGCAATGAGGGATCAGCAATATCCATGACATGTCTGGCCGAATTAATTTTGACACTGAACATATGTTGACGCAAATGAAAATGACAATCTCATATGAAGGATTACTTCTTTATTTGCTCACTACATACCTTAGCATCACAAATTCATATATGACATTGAGGTACACAAAGATTTACATGTTGGGACCTCTGATAAGGAAAATAGACATAATCCAAGACAAATAAATATAGATTAATGACATACCTGCTGGGATATAACCTATAGAACCCTTTAATGCAATACAAGTCTGTTTGTTCAATGAAGATTTGAAGACAAATTTTTCCAATCCAAAGTCACCAACATGACAGTCATCTCTTCATCGAGGAGTATGTTTCTCGGTTTTAAATCACAGTGAGCAATTGGTACTTGGCATCTAATACCTTTGCCTTGTGGTTTTTCTAAGATTTGATGTTTGCTTAGAGGTTGAATCAATACATGCTGATTTTTTTTTATTTATTCGTCGAGTAATAGCCTTTTAGTAATTTATGCAGGTGATTTTTTGGAGCTGACTTAATTTCAAAGGTGAAAAGATGGAGAAGATTCATTTTCCATATATTTCATCTTGTAGTTCTGATTATGGTCTAATCTGTTGCATTTTTTCGTGAATGCTCAACAGATTGATCACAATCTGTATCAATGTAAATACGCAGCAATTACTATGATATGTGAATTTGAGCATTCGGTAGTATGTTATTTCCATGATTGTATAAAACTTACATTTGGGATCATTTCCATCAACTGATTCAATCAAACAGGATAGTCCCTTACTGTTACATCTTCATTTTATACTTTTCCCATTTCAATCTTATACCGCTAAATTTTAAAAAGATGTCCATGTTTTTCATAAAAATGAGCCTTTAATCACACTAACCTGTCATTGCCATTTAAGTGTTGGGTTCGAAATCGAGAGGGCGTCATGCGGAAGCTAGTAGTTGCAAACCATTGAGACGATAAATCAGACGAAAAGAAAAACATACTAAAAACATGATTATTACGTAGTTTGGCCAATTGTCCTACATATAAAAAAATTAATATAAAAGAAAACATAAAACTATCAGAGAGGAAATCTCCCCCTAAACAAAGACACTTTAAAGACTACATTGTGGATGCTATTGTGTTATGGTATGAGAAGGGGGTCTTCTATTTGTAGATGTCCAAAACCTTTTCTCCAAGAAAGAGGTTAGTCATATATGGAAAAGAATTATATTTTTTCTTTCAGGAAAAGTAAAAGTAATTATGGTAACTTTTATTTTCCTTTTAAGAAAAAATAAAATTTAAATATAGTAAGAAAATCAGGGCAAAAACCCTAACAGATCTTCCCTTTTTGGCTTGGTTTTCTTCAAAATATTCTTGATCCTCCTTCTTCTTGTGCATTATCTTCGTTCTTCATATATATTCTTCATATATCACTGTTGTTTGGCATGTTTAAAAATAGAGCTTTTGGGGTTTAAAAATATATTAGCCCTTTTCGGGCTAAAAATATTGGAGCCCTTTTGCAGAGTTAAAAGTGAGCTTTATTTTCAAATATGTGACAGCAGGATTGTTGAAAATATGATTGACAATTATCTCTACATGTAGCTTTTGGACATATATCTTCATTATCATCAAATTGGTTGCAATTTTCATATTAAACTATCCTCAATCGAACCATCTGATCTTTGAACCATTGGCTCTGATACAACTTGTTGGGTTCGAAATCGAGAGGGCGTCATGCGAAAGCTATTAGTTGCAAACTATTGAGACGATAAATCAGACGAAAAGAAAAACATACTAAAAACATGATTATTATATAGTTTGGCCAATTGGCCTGCATATAAAAACCTAATATAGAAGAAAACATAAAACTATTAGAGAGAAAATCTCCTCCTAAACAAAGACACTTTAAAGACTACATTGTGGATGCTATTGTGTTATGGTATGAGAAGAGAGTCTTCTATTTATAGATGTCCAAAATCTTTCCTCCAAGAAAAAGGTTAGCCAAATATGAAAAAAAATTATATTTTTTTCTTTCAGGAAAAGTAAAAGTAATTATGGTAACTTTTATTTTCCTTCTAAGAAAAAATAAAACTTAAATATAGTAAAAAAATCAGGACAAAAACCCTAACATTAAGTATACAATTATTCAATTTCAAAATTGGCATCTAAACCCTTAAAATTAGAATGTGCATGAGCAGTTTAAAAAAGGTAAAAAAAAATTCTCATTGATCAATTTTTTTACTATTATACACGTTGGGCCCGTGCAACGCACGGACGTAACCATCTAATATAAATACAAGGGTAAAGTAGGTATTTTGAAAAATCAAATAAGAAAAGAAAGGAAGAATAATTATTGTTCAAAGTTGAGGAGTGTTTTATTTTTACAATAAAGTTCAGAGGTGTAAAGAATTTTAACCCTCAAATTAAATCACTAAAGTCTAGTAATTTCCGAAACTTCAAATCATTCATCATTTCTATATTCCTATGAAAGGTCATGAGCATTTTATTTAAGACGACTGGCATGTAGAAGACTCTTGTCGCAATGCATAAGCAAGGCACAAGCACCAGCTCGCGCTGTAGACATGAGTTCTGCAAGCAACACACGAGGGACTTTTCTGTGTTAGCCACTCGGCAAATAGGTTATTTCGGGATCCATAAGCTATATAGACCTACGGGGGTTGGGGAGAGAGAAATTATAACATTTTGGCATATTTCAGAGAGCATTTCGGAGGAAAAAATAGACCTAGATTCATCGCTTGACCTCAAAGTGATTTCTACCATATATTCGCATTGCATTCCATAAATTTAACATCGTTTAACCCCTTAGTTTCTAAATAATAGGCTTTCACCTAAGATTTAAAGTACTCCTCAAGAACTGAAAACTTGGTATTTACGGGAACATCAATTGTTCAGGTAATTCTTGTTGCGTTAGAGTCTTATGAAGAAGTTTAGTTTGTTGATGTATGGGTCGAATTAACACTAAATACCTACTTGTAGAATTCAAGCACTTGAGTAAAAGATTTATTGAAAAAGAATCCAAGCAATCGCTTGAGGTTATAAGTTTAGACATATTATCTTAGTTAGTAACTTGAGAATAAAATGCATAAAGGAATGGTTGAATTGATTTTGGATGAAGATTCAGAAAGTAATAAATTTTTCATGCGTATCTAGCTGATCCAAATTATTAGAAAAGTAATTAAATTGTGTGATTTTGATTTTATTAATGTACTTATTGTCTTGTTTCTTTTTAATGTTTCTCAATATTGAAAGTTTTGTCATTAAATAGAAAATATTCAAAGATTACATCTCTAAAGATCTATCTTTCCTATCTCTAAAGATCAGTTTTTCTATTCTATCCCACTAAGTCTGCTCTACTATAATCAATATTACTCTATTTAATTACTAAATCAAATCTCTATAATTACACTAATATACAACAATAATAACTACATTAAAATATACAATATTTACTAGTTGTCTATCATGCTAACATCCCCCCTCAAATTGATGTTGGTGGATCAAGAAACATCAATTTGCCTACTAGAAACTAATGTCGTCATCGTGCCATTAATTTTGTAAATGCATCAGCTATTTGAAGATCATTGACACATGCGGAAAAGTAATGATTCCTTTATCTACAACTTCTCCTATATAATGACAGTCTACTTCGATATGTTTGGTTTGCTTATGATAAATCAGATTAGTAACAATCTGAATAGCACTTGTATTGTCAACATGGCGAGAAGTAGGATTAGATTGAGGAAATCAAATCTCTGCAAGTAATCCATGAAGCCACAGAATCTCGGAGCAAGCAGGAGACATTACTCGATATTATGCAGATTTTGACCCACGATCTTGCTTCTTACTCTTTCAAGATATCAAAGACTCTCTAAGAAACATACACCAACCAGTGACTGAACGACGAGTTCCATAGCATCCCGCCAAATCAGAATCACTAAAACCATTAAGACGAATAAGAGAACCACTAGGAAAGAGTAATCCACGATTATATGTTCCTAGGAGATAGGAGATAGCGAATGATACGACAGACAGCCACCAAATGAAAATGACAGGGAACTTGCATAAATTGACTAACTTGTTGAACTGTAAAAGAGATATCAGGTAGGGTAATAGTAAGGTAATTTAAGTTCTCAACTAACTGCTGAAATATAGTTGGATCATGAAGAAGATCGTCATTCTTCCGGCAATACTTTGCATTCAATTCTAGTGGAGTATCTACGAAGAAGGAATCTTCAAGACCTATTAAAGAAATTAGATCTTGTGTATATTTGTGTTGGTTTAGAAACACCCCTAATGGATCCCGATGAACTTCCAAACCTAATAAATATATAAGAGTACCAAGATTTTTCATAAGAAAGGAATCCTTAAGGTGCTACTAGAGGCTAGAGATTAGTGAAAAATCATTTCCTGTGATAATAATATTATCTATATATACTAAAAGAAGAACACAATCTGTAGATGTTTTTCAAAGAAACAAAGATGAGTCATATTTTCTCTACTCGAAAGAGAATTGTAAAAAAATATATCAAAATTTATCAAATCAAGCTCTGGGAGCTTGTTTTAATCCATACAAAGACCGCTTTAACTTGCATACATCTGATATAAGTGATGAGAACAAATCAGGTGGAGGTTTCATATAAATATCTTCTTTATGATCACCATGGAGAAAAATATTTTTGACATCCATTTAATAAAGAGGCCAATTTTGTAAAGAAGCAATGACAATGATAGTTCACACGGTAGTCATTTTTTTTACTGGTGCAAAAGTCTCCTCATAGTCTATAACATACTCCTATCTGTTGCCTAGAACAACCAACCAAGCTTTGTGGTGGTCAAGAGTTCCATCATAATGAAGTTTAATTGTTAGACCCATTTATATCCAATTGGGCGAAAATTTATAGGACATGAAATAATAACCCATGTGTTGTTTTCTTTAAGAGTTAAAAGTTCTTCTTCCCTTGCTTTCTGCTAATATTCATGCTTGGAATATTGTTAGTAACAAGTTGGAACAAAAATAGTGAATAAAGTATAGGAAAATCCATACCAATTAGGAAGATGAGATACTATGATAGATCGTAGAGTGGGCCCAATAGGGGCAGAGCTTGAAGAATTCTCAGATTCTAGTTGATGAGCAGTCTCAGGTGGTAGATAAATTTTAAAAGAAGGTAAAGTTGGCCGACGTCGTTCATACACAAATTCAGGTTTGAATCTCTTAGAAGAAGATGACAAATCATCAAAAGTAGGAAGAAAAGGAGAAATAGGAGATGACTTCACCTGAGTAGGAAAAAATACTAGTTCTTAACGAAAACAACATTTCTAGACATACAAAATTTGTTAGAACATAGATCATAGCATTTAAAACCTTTCTACGAAGTACTATAGTACATAAAAGCACATTTAGTAGATTGAATAGAAAGTTTATTATGCTGAGAAGGAGGTAGATGCACAAAACAAACACAACCAAATGTATGAAAATTAGCATAGCTAAGATTTTTGTGATAAAGACAATAATATGGAGACTCAAGATTTAACACTTTAGAGGACAATCTGTCAATTAAATAAAAAACAGTAAACAAAGCTTCAACCCATTGTTTAGATGGGATAGAGGACTCGATCAATAAAGTACGAGTGACATCTAAAAGATGATGATTTTTATGCTCAGCGACCCCATATTATTGTGGTGTATATGGACAAGAGCATTGTGAGACAATTTCTTTCTCAAGCAAAATATTTTTCAATTCTTTTGACATATATTATCCACCAGAATTATATCTTGATAATTTAATACAAGTAGAAAATTGAGTTTCAATGTAAGTCAAAAATATCTTGAACATGAAAAAACCTCAGATTCTGAATGAAGAAAATACACCAACATAAATCGACTACAATCATTTATGAATGACATAAAGTACTTGAACTGAGCATGAGAAATAGTTGGTGAAATATCTCAAACATCACTATGAATGACATTAAAATACTTTATAGCACGACTATCAAAATTAGAAAAAGAAAAAACTTTACTTTTGCCTAATTTACAAGTAGAACAATCAAATGAAACAGTGGAAAATTAATTTTTATATTTCAATAAATCAAAATTTGATAAATGAGACAACACAACAAAATTTGAATGTCTTACACTTTTATACCAAACCGCAGCCTTATTAGTTGTAGAAGTACAAGCAAAAGATATAATAGGAGGAATGAAAAGATATATAGGAAATAATATTCCAACTTTAGGCCCCTTTGTGATTATTTTTTCCAACACCTAATCGTGTACAAGACAACTATTACAAGAAAAAATTACATTACAATTGTCATCAACCAATTGTTCAACTGAAATAAAACTAGTTGAGAGCTTAGGTGAAACAAAAATATTCTTAAAAGTTGGAGTAATATTGTTAACCTTGGTAATGGGTAAATTACTACCATTAGCAACTTGTATTTGTGATGAACCTTGATACTTGCGATTATTTTTTAGTATGTTTGTTGAGTTGGTCATATGATTGGATGCACCAGAATCAATAATCCAAAAATTAGATTTAACATTAGTACCTTATAATCTCAATGTTGAAAAGGCTAATACGATCAGTTGTTGTACCATGTTAGGTCCTAAAGATGAGTTCTCAAGCATGGAACCATTTATTCCTACTTGAAAAGCATTTACCTTACGATTCTGAGGCCGTGTTGACACTCTTTGATAATGCATCCTTGTTGCTTATAATAATTACAGAACTTTTTGCCATAATTTTTAGCAATATGGCCATATTACTTGTAATTGTAGCATTGAGTTCTAGTCATATTCCTACCCTTACCTTTACCTTGACTAGCAAATGCAACATCAACATCATTTTCTCTTTTAAAAGCTTATATATGACAAAATGTTATTCTTCACGACGTAATTCCCTATAACAAACATCCAAGGAGGGAGTTGGGTCACGGTTTATCAAGTTAGAGAAAACACTCTCAAACTCAGAGCGTAACTTTATTAGAAAATTTTCTCACTTATTTTGCTCATGAACTTCCTGAATTATATAGAGAGATTCAATTGGTATTTTGGCATAAATAATATCATTAAATTCAGTCCATAAATTCTAAAATCCAAAAAATAGCCCTGAATAGAGAGACCTCCTTAAGAGTAATTAACAATTTCATACTCTAAGTAAAAGCGCAGGATACTATTATCTTGGTTGTAAACCTTTTGAAAATAATCTCACGTAGCTTTAACTGTCTTGTAAGGCCTGAGATTAAGAAAAATAAGAGGGTTAATTTACCCCAAAAGCCATGTCATCACCCGAACATCTTTAATCTTCCATTCACCTAACTTTGTAGAATTAGTAGGAGCAGGATCAACTCTATCTATATGGCCCCATTATTCTTTTCTACTGACAAATAACTGAAACTCAAGACAAAAAGATCTTCCCAGTGAAACGAACATTGAATGATGCAAATTGATGTGAAGTCATATTTATGAAAACTGTAAACACTATGACTCAAAAAGAACAACCAAAATGACCAAGATCTAAGTCCTCGGCATTAATTATTGATGAACAATCATAAAAACCAAAATTTTAAAAAGAATTAAAAGAAACCACAGATGGACTCTATGAAGCAAGTCAACCAAGTGAAAGCTTTGATACCATGTCAATTTTCTGCTGAATGACTATCAACATTGAGAGTCTTTCCATTAAATAGAAAGTATTCAAAGATTACATCCCCAAAGATTCGTCTTTTCTATTCCTAAAGATCAGCTTTTCTATCCCTCTAAATTCGCTATTCTATCCCACTAAATCTTCTCTACTATAATCAGTATTACTCTCTTTAATTACTAAATCAAATCTCTGTAATTACAGTAATATACAATAATATATAACTACATTAATATATACAATATTTACTAATTTGTCCATCATGCTAACTTTTGTTATGTGTGAAATTGTGTTACTTCTCATATTTAGTTCAAATTCAAATAATGTGATCACATCTAATAAGTTGTAGAAGTGGTCAATCCTCTAAGTGTGATGCCATCAAGGCTAGAGGTAGCAGGTCAGCTATCTCCACATTTTTTAAGTGTCATTATTTGTTAAATCTTGTGCAAATAGTTGTGTTGCTTGATTGTAATTCAATTAAAAGCTAAATTAAGGTGATCATTCATATATATCTATATATAATACTTTTTGTAAAGGTAACATCTTATATTCATATGAAAAGCAACACCTAGAGAGTGTTGATAGGGTAACTATAAGCTCATAGAAAGAGTATGCTAAATCTATCAAAAGCTAGTCTAATACTTTCGGCTATATCATTACAATTTTCCTATAAAATCTACCTATTAAACCATAAAATTTACCCACCAGATTAGGTATCAAGTCTTCAAACACTTTTACAGTAAATAGTAATAAACAAGAATAGAAAAGTGCAGAAAATAAATGACACGGGATGTTTACGTGAAAACCTACTTACTCAAGAGAGTAAAACTACGACCTACCTCATAGGATTTCTCAACCACTTCACTATCTTCAATTAAAGGTGAATACAGACTCCATAGTTTCAAGATTAAACTCTTAATCCTTAAACATTGTGCAACAACTCTATTGAAGATACTATTAGGAATAACTCTATTGTTACAAGATGAAATGACTAACTCTAATAGACAACGCACAAACTAACTAGTCTTAGAATGTCAACTAACTCTAATTAACACCGTCATCAAGAATGAGTAAGAAAAAAATTACAAAACACCTACAACATATTTACAATTTTAAGAACAAGTTACAAAAACTCAAATACAACAAGGACTAATAACAAAACAAGTTTAGTCGAGCAGGTCCCTATTACTTATGAGGCTTTGAATGTGAACCAACAGTTGCTTTTTCTAAGAGATTGTTTTTTATTCAATGCAAAAACTAGATTTTTTTAGCCATTCTTTTGCATATATATGGCACATGAAAACCTAGAACCATTCTCATTGGTTGAGGTATAAAGAATGCAAAGCCTATGCTATCATACCCACTAACTTTCTGCCAAAAGTTCAAAACATAGTTGTGATGTTGACTGCTAAGGTATGCATAAACTGATCTTGAACCTGGTCCTTGAAAGATTTGTAATCATCATAAAACCTATGATGCATCTCCTTAGGGACCAGGTCCCCAGAATAGGTTGTCCATCGTAAAAAATGAGAACTTAACACTATAAAATCCCTTGGTAAATTTTGATTACACCAAAAATATAAAAGATTAAGACAGTCCATCCTAAATCTATGAATGGAACTGCTTTTGCCTTCAAAGAGTCTTAAGTGTCTCTCGTTCAATGCAATCCACCAGATACAAGCAGGAATTAGTTGCCACCAATTGTCTTATCCATTTTTGTTACCTATCCCTTGCCTACTTTTGAGTATTCAAAAGTATTTTCAGGCAAGACCCAACTAACACCAATAATGCAAAAGAACATATACCATAAATTTACAGTTGTCTTGTAGTGAATGAAGAGGTGTCCATTTGTTTCCACTTCTAATCCACAAATCAAACATCTTGAATAGATTTGAAAACCTATCATTTGTAGACTTTCATGTATTATACATACTTTCCTAACCAAAAACCAAGCAAAACAAGAAACCTTTAGGGGGATCTAAATTTTCCAAATAAGTTTTAAAGGCCACACCATTATGATCGAGGTTCCATGATTATAATTCCAATAGGCATACTTGACAGTGAAAAGGCCCTTACTATTCAACGTTCATTTTGGCTTGTCTGGTATA
Source organism: Capsicum pubescens (assembly GCA_030864215.1). Taxonomy (NCBI): domain Eukaryota; kingdom Viridiplantae; phylum Streptophyta; class Magnoliopsida; order Solanales; family Solanaceae; genus Capsicum; species Capsicum pubescens. The sequence goes on from CM061548.1 coordinate 340,173,014, forward strand.
TCTAGAGTGATCTTGAGAGGTCCCAAAGTTAGTAATAGCTCGGCTACTTTGTTAATCTCTCAATTATTTTATGCCCTCCTGAAAAGCAGAGTCCATACTTAATGGTCCTATACTTAGTTGGACTTGGTTTGTTGTTGAAGTTTAACAGATTAGTTATAAAGGAAAAGGCTCTTTAAATAGTTCTAACCTATCCATGCATCATCCTAAAAAATATGTTTCAAACCATTATCAATTACAAAATAATTATTGTTGTTGATATTTTTCCAGTAGTTCCTGATGGTTCTCCAAAGTACTGGTCCATAAGAGGATGTGACCACAATTATTGTCCATTGATTTAACGAATCATATATATGAGCAATGAATCTTCTCATAATGTAGTTTCTTTAAAATAAAATCTCCATAGCCATTTTTGACGTAAATTCTAATTGTGAAACCTGAGATTTTCGATACCTACAGCTTCTTGCTGAGAGTTAAAACTCCCTATTTTACAAGATTCATGCTTTTTTTTATCCTTGTTGCCTTGCCATAAAAAGACTTTTCTCAGTTTTTTTAATATGATCTCTACAATTTTGGGAATGAGAAACAAACCCATTATCTAGGCGGGGAAGACATCAAGGACTAAACTAATAAGAGTTAGTATGCCACCTTGGGATAAGTATGACTTTTCCACCTTGTCAACTTCTTTTCAAATATCTGAATCACCTCATTCCAGATTTGTAAGGATTTTATCTTTTCACCAAGTGGAATTATTAAATATATTATAGGGATTAATCCTAATTAACAACCAAGGATCATAGCTAGTGTAGGAAGGTCAGCTACCTGATTGATTAGAAAAGGGTGGCTTTTATTCCAATTTACATGAAGGTTGGAAAGAGCTTCAAAAGTATTAAGAATGGCTCTGAGCTGTCTGATTTGTGACACTTTTGCTTTAGCAAAAACAAGGAAATCATCTATTTAAAGAAAATGTTGATCTACAAATTGATAACCATATTATTTATAGTTCTGAAGCCTCTAATCCAACTGTTTGTATTGGTAATTCTAAGCATGTGGCTGAGTCCTTTTGTGGGTAGGACAAAAGAAAGGGACAAAGGGTCCCTGTTCCTTAGTCCTCTGCCAGAGTGAAAAAAACCTTTTAGGCTTCCATTGATTAGGACTTAATACTTTATGCTTGAGTTGCAAGAAAATATCTAGTTCTTCTAATTTTCTCCAACCCCCATATCACTCAAAACCTTATTAAGAAAGGACCAATTGACATGGTCAAAAGACTTTTCCTTGTTAATCTTGTATAGAATTCCAGAAATTTTTTGTCTGATCTTGGAGTCAACCAATTTATGAAACACCCCAAATTTTAGGTCCTTAAAAGTTTTCTGAGTTATGAGCTTTCTGCCCTAGCAATGACTCACGTATCGAGTCATAATGTGTCTTTACGAGTCATAGGACCTAGTCATAATGATCCCAGAAGGATTTGCCTAAGTTACTGCTTTGATAATGACTAGACTTAACGAGTCGTATATACTCCTAACGAGTCTTAAGAATGGTATTTCGTAATGTGTTCAGTGTAGTGCCTCTATTAAAATTGTTGAGACTATGACTTCACAACTTCACCCTATGAGTCATAGTGTCTTATTATGAGATGTAGGGTGCCAGTCGTAGGGTTCATAGTGAAAAACCCAAGGGGGTTCTAGTTTGGCTATGAATGGAGGGTTTGAGTCGTAGGGTGACCTTACAAATCATAAGGTCACTCATAACGACTGGCGGTTTAATTTCAAGCTTTTAATAAAGGTATTGTAGATATTTTCCTCTTTCCCTAAACATAACCCATGACCTATAAACCCTATTAAAACTTTATTCCCACCCATAACATAATCAAAACATAACCTCTTCTCTCTCAAATTCTCTCAAGCCAAACAAGCTAGGGTTTTCTCAAGATTGAGCATCTAGGGGTCAATTGAAGGTTTATTCTCCATAATTGTGAATATTTCAGGCATGTTACTCTTACCTCATTGTTGATTTTTTTAAAATCATATGTTTTAAAGTATTGTTCATGAGATATTCATGTTAGTTTTATAACAAGGGTTGAGGGTTTTGAATGCTTATTGTTGAACAATATTTTTTCATAGTTTAATTGTGATCATTCTTGTTTTAAATATGGTTTTAAACTTGTGGGTGCATGGGAATAGTGATTAAACCGAGGGGTCATGGTTAAATCCCAATTTGATAATTTTTCCTTGATTATGATTTTGGAAATTTTATGCCCTCAACATGCTTGTAAAATTGTTAATGAAAAAAGGGCTTTTGTAACATAGTTGGTTTACCCAATTGTAATAATGCATTGGCATAAAAGGGATAATAAAGTATACATGTTTTCCTTGAAAGGCCTTGGTGTCTATGTTAAATGGTGGAATTAGAACCTTGTGGGTTCAGTTGATTAAATGGGTTCGAGTCTTAGTTAGTTAAGTAGATGACATGACATGATGATATTAGCTAGCAAGTGAGGTTGGTATGACGATACCAACAGGATGACTTGGTGTGTAATTGGTTTAATGAAATGAGAATATGTGTTAAATATTTTAATTGGGCTTTAAAAGAGGGTTGTGTAGCTGAGTCATAAAAGTGGAGGTCTGAGTGACTGACAATGAAAACCACGCTAGCCGGTGCGGGAGTCGTTATGGCTTGAGGGTTCAAGTCCCCTTGCTTGTGACCAGGTGATTCGAGTCCACTTTATTGTTATTATTATGATTAAAGGGTTTGACTCCCCCATATCACATTTAATTATCGGGTGCTTAAGTCACCTTAGTATATGATTAGAGGCTTTGAGTCCCCCGTGCATATATATATATATAATCTTTCTCCGATTCGTGCGGCTACATGCACTGGGCCTGATCAGGGGGTGAGAGATGGGGCCCATATAGCCCGTGGGTACGATTATATGATGGTTGAGCTACACAATCCAGGTTAAGGTTATAAAGTGCATGATAAACCTTGTTCCCTATCCCGCTTGTGATATATATATATATGTATATGCATTTGATTATGCACATTGGATTTTGAATAAGTTTGAAACTATTGAGCATGGCATTATGTTATCCTTATCCTTGAGTTATAGTCTAGCGTTCACCCCACTAATCATGTTCGGACGTTGTATCCCCATGCGATGCAGGATTGGCCATACTTCTACTTTTCCTACACAATGATTTGGATTTGGGGTCAGTCGTGAATTGACATTGAAGTGGTGAGCTTTCATAAATCTAAAGTCTACATTTCATATTTTAGTCTTTTATGTCTCAAATTATTTGGACTTATTTTGGCTATAGTCGGGGGCAAGTCCCGACACTTTATTAGTATTCAATTTTGGTCCTTTGTTTAGAGGCTTTGTTGGATTACTGTGGGCTTGGGTGTTGTTGGTAGGTCATTTGGATGATTTTCAGTTGACGGATTATAGACATGGTTTAAATATCTTTAATCTTATCCTTATGTTATCTTGTCATATGTTCAGAATTCATCCGACATTGAGGATGTTGTGTTGGTTGGTTAAGTGTAAGAGGGTGATCTCCGGTCTCCGGCCCTAGTTTGGGTCATGACAGATGGTATCAGAGACTAGATTTAGTGTTATTGTGTGTCCTACAAAGCCATATCAAGTAGAGTCTCTTTATGGGTGTGTAGCGCGCCACTCTTATAAGAGAGAGGCTATGAGCCATTTAGGAATATTTCCTTTCTTGTGATCTATTCTTCAGCTATAGAGTCTAAGGTCATAAAATCTCCTCTAATTCCCGTATGTTCGCTTTTCATATCATGCCTCCCAAAAAATCTGATGCCAGTGGAAACTCTTTTGTCTTATCAAAGGAAATATGGACAGAACTTATCCTACCCCTGAGTACATACCCGATCTAGGGTCACTGCTTCTGATTTCCCCAGTGGAGTTCCACTGGTTCCCTCTAATCCTCCCCGGACACCTTACGGCAAAGAGTCCAATGTTGAGTTCCACCGTTCTATTCATCCATTGACCCAGATAGTAGTCTCTCTGTTATGCCAGTCTAGTCTTATTGGTGGCAGAAGGAATCAAGCTAAAATGTGGGAGAGGCTAAATAATAAGTTCAGATATTCAGAGCAGGGAGGGGGTCATCACAAAAGAGGTAGACATGGGAGACAGTGGACTAAGGAAGAGATCAAGGAAAATTCTGGTTCATACCCATCGGCTAGATCTCCTTACCCACAATTATTCGGTGATCATTATTTTCAAAAAAGTGTAGGTCCTAGGGTACAGGATACCCAATATTAGTCAAGTAGAGCCCGGTTTCTCCCTCACTATCCTCCTTGTTAAGTCTGTGGTCAGTGGCATCATGGATTTTGTTGTGAGGGAAAGAATTGATGCTTCAAGTGTGGTCAACCCGATCACATGCAACAACATTTTCCTTTGGTCAGTATTGCTACTGGATCCAATAAGATTCTGGTTGCTAGCTCTTCGATCTTAACCCCAAGAGGTGCTACTTTTGATATCGGCACTAGTCGAAATTGTCTCAACTCTTGCTACCCGCCCGGAGTTTGTACCTTAAAAATAGGACTAGTTGTGTCCACATTTTCCTTAGATGAGACAGAAGAGTTTCCACAAGCTTTAAATTTTATAGGAGGCATGATCTGAAAAGCGAACATACGGGAAATTAGAGGAGATTTCATGACCTTAGACTCTATAGCCTAGAGAATATACCACAAGAAAGGGAAACTTTCCTAAATACCTCATCTATCCCTTATAAGTGTGACGCTTTACACTCCCATAATTGAGACTCTACTTGACACGACTTTGTTGGACCCCTAATGACACCAAATTTAGGCTCTAATACCATATTTGTCATGACCCAAACTAGGGCCTAGCTGTGACGGGTATCTCAAGTCTCACGTGGACCGGAGATTACCCCTGCTGCTAATCAAACCAAACACAACATTCCCCAATGTCGGATGAATTTCAAAAATAACAAGATAGCATGCAACAAACTTAAGCAAATTCAACACAAGTCCATGACCGATGATCGATGACCGGCCAAACAATCGACGACACTGCCCAATATCCACAGTAGTCCAAACAAAGCCTCTACAAAAATTGAATATCAATAAAGTGTCGGGACATACCCCCCACTATAGCCAAAATAAGTCTAAACACTTTGAGACATAAGAGACCAAAACATCAAATATAGAAATCTAATATATGGAAGCTCACCACTTCAATGTCAAATCACGAGCTGATCCCAAAATCCTAATCAGTGAGCAGGATAAGTAGAAGTATGAGTAGTTCATGCATCACGTGCGGATACAACATCTAAAGATAATTAGCGGGGTGAACGCTAGCAGGTAACTCAAGGATAAGGATAACATAATGTAATGATCAACAGTTAAAAATCATTCAAAATTAATGCACATAATCAAATGCATATACATATATATACTTCACATATCGAGATAGGAAATAAGGCTTAACATTCCCTTTAAAACTTTAGCTTTGGTTTTGCAGCTCAACCGTCATAACATGTACCCATGATCTATATGGGCCCCAACTCTCACCCTCTGGTCGGGCCCCAGTGTTTGTATCTACATGAACCAAAATAATCTCATATATATGTACGGAGGACTCGAACCTCCCCATCATATACTAAGATGACTTAAGAACCCGATCATGTAATGATTTATAGGGGACTTGAACCTCCCTTATCATGAAATGATAATGAGGGGAACTCGAACCTCCCTGGTCATTTAGACTCCCGCATTGACAAATATGGTTTCGAGTATCGGTCACCCGGACCTTCACTTTCATGACTCAGCTATACAAACTCTATTAAAGCCTAATTAAAACATTGATCACACATTCCAATTCATTGAACAATTTTTCAAATTAAGGCTTAGATTATTGGAATCATGATACAGACTACACTTGAAAGGTAACAACAACATGCCAAATCAATTACATCAATTGGTGGAATTCACAACTCCCTTGGTTTAATTTTACAAATTCTCATATTTCTGATAATTAAAACCAATTTTACAATATGGGGTTGGGGTCATAACCACTTCAAAAGTGACAAGTTTTGGGGAAAATCACAATTCCCAAGTTCATTCACCATACCTATGCACTCACAAGTTCAAAACCATATTTAAAGTATTAATAATCATATGTAAACCATGGGAAAACATTGTTCAACAACAAGCATTCAAAACCCTCAACCCTTGTTTCAAAACCAACATAAACACCACATGAACAATACATTAAAACATATGCTTTTAATAAGTTAACAATGAGGGAATAGTAACATGCCCGAAATACCAAGTTTTACAAAAAGAATTCAACCCTTGAGCCCTTGGATGACCTACTTCTTTGAAACCATAAGTATGGTTTCTTGAGAGAATTTATGGGAGCTCTTAACGAGTTTGAGTACGCTAAGGATGAGATATAACCCCCTTAAGTTTGCTCTATGGACATGGAGTTTTAATTGGACGAGAGGGGAATTGTACAATATGCCCTTAAATTAAAAAATGAAATTTTAGTCGTCGGTGGCTATGGGTCACTATACGACTCGTGTAGATATATTACGACTCGTCTCAATGATTCGTAACAAAGACATTTGATAGCACTCAAACTACACCTCTCTTACGAGAGAGTAACCGGTCGTTGTCAAATTTATAACCAAACTAGGTTGGGGTAGAATCCCACAGGGAATATGATGTTAATTTAAGTTGTTCGTAAGTCAATCAACTGATAGTTAACAGTTTTCTGTAAATGGGTTTTTTGGAAGGGTTAAAAGTAATTATTTGTCAATTCAGTGTCAGTGTTTGCAATCAATATTATATGGAAAACCAGAGTTGTGTTCACTATGAGTGTTGGTATTTGACAGACACTAGTAACGGTTCAAGATTCTTGTGGTAGGTAGGAACAACAGAATATCCTTGTCGAAGTAATGTCTAAATATTTCTTAACCTAGTTAGATATTTAATTACGTAATTCTTTCGAACTTAGGGAATTTATATTTCATAACAGGATGTTGTCTTAAGTTAATTAACCTTGATACCGCGTTAATTATTAAATGAAAGTTTGATGCTTCCAAGTCCCTGTTGATAATTCACTTCCTACTAGAGTTGATTTCTTATTTCAAGCAAATCACTAGTAGGCATGACCTATCGTTTGCAACCAATAGACAATATGTAAAATAGAGGAATTATCAAGGAGTTCCAATTACCTTTAGAATCTTGAACACCTAGTTACTTTACAAAACCAAACCCATAGATCCCACAACTCGGGTTAAAGGAATTAGCTACTCATAAAGTAAAAAGCAACAAGATAATTTGTATTCATAATTCGATAAATGATAACTTACAAAATAATGAATATCAACAAGTGTTTCTCAAATTAAATCGCAGTAGAAATCCCAAGAAAATTATGATAAAAATCTCTCAAAAGTTAACTGTAAAGTTACAGAGAAAACTAGAGAGAAAATAGTGTAAGTTCGAGAAGTTCAAGATGAATGTCCGCCTCCAATAAAACCTAAGAACTTTACCTTAAATATCAAGAGCTAAATTACGAATCAAATCACAAAATACAACTTTTTCTCGCACAACTGACGACGAAGTGTGATGCCTTATCAGGAGTCTGACGACTTATCAGACATTATAGCCAGCTCCTCCTCCAAGTTTGATGATTTCTGCCTTAGGCTGACGGCATCTCCTGACGACTTATCAGCAGTCTGATGACTTATCACAAATGTTGTCATCTCCTCTTCCACTTTCATGATCTCTGCCTTAGTCTGACGGCATTCTTGACGGCTTATCAGACACCCGATGACTTATCAGGGGATGTCGTCACACTTCTGTTCCAACTTCCTTACACTGTCTACAGCTGACGATGACTCTGATAACTTATCACAAATTTGACGACTTATCAGACAAGTTTTCAATTACACTTTCATGGCCACTTGTTCCAAATTCACCTCTTTTGCTCTTATTGTCTTTGGTTTTCTTGCATCTTGACTTTCCTGCATTATCAAAGAGAAAACAATCAAAAATGACAAAAGTTGCTTAAGACTTACAGTTATTTCTAGTTAAAAGCCTCAAATATTTTAGCATTAGCTCTCACATCAACACCCTGAACTTAAAACAATTGCTTGTCCTCAAGAAACTTAAACATAACTAAGAGGATACAAAGCACATTCGGCAGTCAATTATTCATTTTAGCTCAAAACATATTTACCATCTCCAAGGTCAATCATCTCAAATTCAACTGTGTATATTACTGAAAAACAATAATGTAACACAATGGAATCAAGCTATGGCATCAACTTAGCAACAAAAACCATGTATGTACCAATATTACACTACCCAAACAAGTTAGCAACTAGCAATATAACCAGTGTGCCCTTACAAAAAAAAAATCCCTCCCCACTCATATAAGAAATAACATATGTAATTGTGGGGACAATCAATAGACACTCATACTCAAAAATAAGTTTCAGTCAATGTATGCCAAATACCATAAGCTTGCCTTTATTTTCATTACCAAGGTTTTCAGACAGGTAAGTTAGGATCACTATAGGTCTTTTTCTTCGGCTTTAATGTAGGCTAAGGGATGGTATGATACTCGATGATATTGAAGGTGACTAAGCCTCCTTGGAACTACACTAACTTTTGGGGTCTCACTTATTTACCTTTACCTAATTCTCTCCTTTCTTGATCACGTATATCCAAATGGGTGCGGTCTTTTTGACAATTATTTTTTTTTCACAACTTTTCTTTTCTTATTCTTTTTCCACCGTACCCAACTTTTTATTCTTTTCTTTTATTCTACCTTTCTTCATACTCATTTTACATCACGCACCCCCTATGGTAGACACCCTCAACTTAGGCTATTTGCCTAAGTCAAAGTGCACAATGTCCAAGGAGGACTAGGGCCAAAATAGGTTCATTGTGATACAAATAGGAAGGTGATAGGTATCATAAAAGAATAGGCATTTAGGCTCAAAAATGGGATCAAGGGATATCATTCATATAGGGAAGGTAATTTAGGCTAGAAGTGGACTAATCTTAAAATAGCCTATGATCCTTTCCTAACCCCTATCCTATAACCAAGGCAAGACTAACCGGGCAAGTTCTAAATTTAACATACAAAAGAAACTAAGTAATATCTCACACGCACATGGTATACAGGTACATTACAAACTACTACCCATCTGGTTCATGCAATTATTTAGCAATTGTAATTATGTCACTAGTACTAATGCCATAACAAGATGCATAGTGGTCACACATAAATGCATATCACACAGTTATAAAACAGACCATTGGAGAGGTGTTTAAAAATCAACAAAAACATAGTAACTGCCTAAGGTACTTGTATTTATCCTAGTCAACTACAATGTTTTACAACAAATCACCCTACGCCCTCAACTTAAAATCAAGTGTTGTCCTCAGTGTACATGCAAAGAGAAACTAAACTAAGGGTTAGGGTATACCTGGAGTAGCTCAAGCACGGGAATCATGGGTTCCTGACCGCGTAGTGGTGTCTTCCGCTGGAAGACTCACATCAGTAGCCCGCTGCTGGGCTGGCACAGCTATCACAGCCTCTGGAGAGAGTCCACTAGCTGATGATCCTACAGACCTAGCTTGTAGCTCTTCCTTCCTTCTCTTCGCTTCTACCTTGGATGTTTGCATCGCCCTTTTCATTTTTGTTTTTTCCGTCATCTTTCTTGCCTTCTTTTCTGATTTTCTTTCATTCTCGCTATTAGCTCTTTTTCTTTTACCCTTGTCTTTCTTATCACTCTTTTCTTTCCTCTACTTCACCGGTTCCCCATTGAGGTTAAGTAAGGGAACTTCATCCTCAGACTCATCAACAACTGGATCCACAGACTCCATAAGTTGGTGCTGCTGCAATACTCCACCATTAACTTTTACCTTTTCCAGGGTTGCTCTGAATAGTGCAAGATCTGGGACTGAAATTTCTCTTAACCGTGCATTGAAATAATTCTCCAACTCATCAATCCGACTAGGCAAAGTTTGGAAGGGTTCAAGTGCTACCTTAATTCTCCTGTCCACAATAGAGGCAAATTGCTTGGCAAAAAGTTGCAGCTGTACCTCGTACCGCTTTGCTTGTTTTGCCACTTTCCTAAAATTAAGCGGGTTGAAGGCAAACTTTGTTGGTAAAATAATAGATAAAAGGTTTGTTTCATTCTCAAGCACTGAATCTGCTCTTGCAGAGGATGTTGGTTATACATCTTTAGAATCTTGCACCTCCACATTAGGTGCTGAGTCAGTGCCAGTGACAGCTGTTTGCACTTCAGCAATCCTCACCTGTTTTGTGGCAACCCCTGTTCCTTTGCCTAGCACAAGCCTAGGCTGATTTTTGTCATACCTGATAGGGTTGTGGGTCTTCTTGGTTGGAATATCTTGGTCTACGCCTGCAACCTTAGGTACATTATCCACCTCACACAACTTTGTAATCAAATATGGGAATGGATATGCAGTGTTGGTCCTTGATACCCAAATCTTTATCTTCTCAGCAATGATTTCCCCAAAGTTTAATTGATGCTTAGCCACGAGTTCACGACTAACACTGCTCTATCATCACCAAGAATATTATCTCCAGCCGTGGGCATCAACCAGGTGTGTACTACACCCCACCAGAACCTTGCCTCTTAAGTCAGGAAAGCCTTGAATATTCTTTCATTCGGGTTGGTCAACCATTTTAATTCTCCTTCAGCTATGATGTTGGCTAACCAAAGACGCTGTTTGTCATGATCCTTTAACTGAGAGTAGAATATTGGTGACGTGGCTTGAGGAGTGAAGTCCCGAACTAGTGCAGGGCAAAATGAATCACCTCCTTTTGTAGTCCATGCCAAGTCATAGTCTCAGAATGTCTGCTCCATTGAAGGATATCTACTCAACCCGATAGTAATGATTCTCATTTCTTCAAAAATTGGCCTTTTAATAGATCTTCTTTGAGTTCTGAGAAGCCCGTCATAAAAAATCTTCTTTTCCCCAGGAATTTTCCATCTAGCATTTTCTCGAACACCGAGGTTATTGCATTTGATCAAATTTCCCCGCATTGAAGAATCTTCATCAGCTTTTTGTTCAGAAGAAGGGAACCTAGATGATGGTTCCTCAAAATTGGGTTGCTCAAAATTTGGTTGATCTAAATTAGGTTGCTCCGAATCAGGTTGTTCTGAGGTTGTCTTCTCCGAAGGTGTATGTTCAGATGTTGATGGTTCCTCAGATTCATTTTATTCTCTCACCTCTTCAGCTTGTGGAGGTGGTGAAGGTATTTTTGGGCTCTCTTCTTTCTTTGCCTTATGGGATGTGGCTCTTCATCTTCATAATCAGACTCATTGAAGAGTCTCCGAGGCACACTCCTCTTAGTCACCTTCTTTGCTGATTTGGATCTTTTTCCCTTGGGTGCCATTATAAACTCTGTAGCAGAAGAACACAATTATTTAGTACCAAAGATCACATAAGGCAAGAAGTTCAGTCATTGAAGTTACACATCCCTTTAAAGGGATTTATTAGTGTTATTGATCAAAGTTGTGACGACATGGTCTGATAAGTCATCACATCTGTGATAACTTATCGGCCATGTCATCATCCTTAAGCAGAATAGGCTCACTTTTATCAACTTGTGATGAAATGGTCTGATAAGCTGTCACATTTGTGATAACTTATCAGACATGTCATCAGCCTTAAACAGAACCAACACAATTTTATCAACTTGAGACGACATAATCTGATAAGCCGTCATATTTGTGATAACTTATCAGACATGTCGTCAACCTCAATCAGAATCGATCAAATTTTTCACACTTGTGACGACATGTTTGATAAGCTGTCACGATTGTGATAACTTATCAGGCATGTCGTCTGCTCAGAACATGATCTTTAGCTCATTTTTAACATAATCATCCTTACCAATTCTTCTCACAAAACATGGAATTACTTTCTTGAACTGGGATTTTAATTTTTTGTGCTTGATGCATAACTATAAACCGTAGTTTCAGTTTTTTCTACAATGGCAAGCTTAGCTTGACTCAATCTCTTTGAAAACCAAGGTGTACATCAGCCTCACTACTACCCAATGAGAAAAAGAGAGTCTTAGAGCATACCTGTTAGGCGACTTAGCTTCTTGAGTAGGGTAGAGCAGATGAAAAGATAAAGGAGAAAGATCACATTGTGTTTGAACTTAACATTAATCGAACAAAAAGAAAAGGAAATTTTCTTGTCTTACTATGAACTAATTCAAAAAGGCAAGAGAATAAACAAAAAATGGAAAGAAATAAACTAAAGAAAAGAAAAAGAAAAGCGGAAAGGTGAAAAGATTTGTTTTTGGGTTGGGTCGGATTCCTTTAAATGGGCCCAGAATTGTTTGATAGATTATTTGGGTTTTCTGATGACACTTCTGATGGCTTATCACAAGTGTGATAGCCCATCACAAATGTCATCAGCCTTAACAGAACATACCTCAGATCTGATTTCTCTGACGACGAATCTGACGGTTTTTCATAATTGTGATAGCTCGTCACCTATGTCGTCAGGATCACTTAACTTGCTACATCAATTCTACCTTGAACCCTATATACCTCATCAGTTCATCATACTTACCATCAAAAAAAAAAAAAAAAAATTGCGTTAAACATTAAAATTTTGGGTTACCTCCCAGTAGAGCCTGATTTAGTATCGCGGCACGACTCGGTCGTCTTGACTAATCATAATTCATCAAGACACATCATTGATACTGCTTTCACATCCTCAATAACACATCCATGATTGAGAAAACACTCATCTCCTTTTGCTGTGTTATGGATGGGTGCATTTCAAATTTTGCTTCTTTTTCATCTCCAAGTCAACTATCACTCTCCTAGTTTCTAAGAATGGTCTGCCCAAAATTATGAGCACTTCGAAGTCTACTTCGCAATCAAGGATCACAAAGTCAGCAGGAAATATAAAATCGGCAACTTTTACAAGTACATCATATAGGATACCGATCGGCCCTTTCACAGACCTGTCTTCCATAACTAGTCTCATGTTGGTGGGTGTGGCATCTCCCAAACCCAAATTTTTATAAACAACTAGCGGCATCAGATTAATGCTCGCTCCCAGATCACATAAGGCCTTAGAAAATTCTAGATATCCAATCGTACAAGGAATAGTGAATGCTCCTGGGTCTGCCTTCTTCTGCCCCAAGGATATATAGAAATAGCACTACAATGATGGACATTATCCACCGGTTCGTAGATCACTACTCTTTTCTTAATCACAAGATCCTTCATAAATTTAGCATATCCTGGCATTTGTTCAAGTGCCTCGACCAAAGGCACATTCACTGTTAGCTGCTTCAACATTGCTACGAATTTACTAAACTTCATAGAATCGGCCTTATTTTTCAATCTCTGAGGAAAGGGAGGTGGTGTTTTTGGGAGAGTCTTCACCACTACTTTCTTTTTATTCTCTTTTCCTTGTTCCACCTCATCAACCTGTTGATGATTAGAAGGGATATCAATGCCATCCATCTTCTCAGACTCCACTAGATTACCTTCTTCAAGATCAACATCTCTTTTGATCACCTCATCATTAGCAGCTTTGCCCAAAGAAGGGCCTGATAAAACCTTACCACTCTATGTGGTAATAGCCATGCACAATCCACCATTCCGAGGGTTCTGAATTGTATCACTTGGCAGCGTTCCACTTTTCTTCTGATTTAATGCTACAGAAAGTTGGCTCATTTGATGTTCCAACTATTTGATCGAAGTAGAGTGCGAGCTTACCAACTGACTCATAGAAGACAAATCAGTTTTCATAGTAGTCACCCCAGAGTTGGTAGCCTCAACTCCCTTTAAAAATTTCTCCATTATGTCCTCCATGGACATCTTACCAGAGCTAGTTGTCACATTATCTCTTCTTCCGGGAGGTACATACAACCTACTTCTATCATTCTTTCTCTTCCAGTTTCCTTGATCCCGATTCTTATATCCAGCCTTGTCATAATAAGTCCGACCTTGATTTCCTTGGCTATTGCCTCGGAAACCCCCCTGGTTATTCAAATAGTTGTCTTCTTCTTCCAAATCAAAATCATTTTTACCTTGTGCAACAACTTTCACTTTTTCAGTCATTGCAGATAATAAGTGTTTGGTTAGTAAATCCATCTGCGTCTTCAAATGAGCCATGTCTTTATTATGCTCCTCGTCTCTCCTACGTTGTTCCACAGTTACCCCAGAGTTGGTAGCCTCAAATCCCTTTAAAAATTTCTTCATCATATCCTCCATGGACATCTTACCAGAGCTAGTTGTCGCATTATCTCTACTTCCGGGAGGTACATATAGCCCACTTCTATCATTCTTGCTCTTCCAGTTTTCTTGATCCCAATCCTTATATCCAGCCTTGTCATAATAAGTTCGACCTTGATTTCCTTGGCTATTACCTCGGAAACCCCCCTGGTTATTCAAATAGTTGGGTTCTTCTTCCAAATCAAAATTATCTTTACCTTGTGATGCAACGGCTTTCACTTTTTCAGTCTTTACAGATAATAAGTGCATGGCTAGTAAATCCATCTACGTTTTCAAATGAGCCATGTCTTGATCACACTCCTCGTCTCTCCTACATTGTTACGCAGTCATACCAACAGACACAGTAGGGATTTCTACCACAGAATCCTTGGTATGCCAAACCCTAATCTGTTTGGTCATTTTGTCTAGCATCTTCGATGCTTCTGGGAATGTGAGATCAACAAAGGAACCACCAACAACATTATCCACTATCGGCTTCTTCACAGAATTGAGAGCCCTGTATAGAGTTTCCATCAAATGTATGTCCGTCATGTTGTGGTTCGGACACTGCATCAGCTTCTTCTTAAAACTCTCCCAGGTCTCATGAAGGGCTTCGGTTGGGAGCTATCTAAAATTACTGATCTCATCCCTCAACTTCACCCTCCTGGAAGATGGAAACAACCTTTCTAGGAAATCCTCTTTCAATTGCCTCTAGTGGGTTATCGAATCGGGCGTCAGCTTATTTAGCCAGAGTGTTGCCTCTCCAGAAAGAGACAACAGAAATAATCTCAAATGGATAGCATTCTAACCCACTCCTGGGTTATCAAAAGATTTGTAAATGGTGACAAAGTTCACCAAATGCATGTTAGGATCATCCCTAGGAAGGCCACCAAACAACCCCTTTAGATGAAGGAGTTGAATCATAGTACTTGTAATATTGAACTTCTCCCCTGGTGCTAGAGTTGGGGGAATAATATCTCCAGTAACACTAACTCTGTCCATTCCATCATCATCCTCATTAGGATTAAATTACATGACTTGGCGATCAGGTCTCTCCCTGAAAGGAAGGTTTCTTCTTACTGGTGCAGCTACCTTCTTTGCATGCCTTCGGTTAACAGGATTCAGCAATTCCTCATCTCCCAAGTCATTATCATCCGGATTCAGATGACGGGCTAGTTGACCGTCATTCTGTAGATTAATTTGAGCTCTAGCTAAGGCGGCTAGCCTGTCGGTTTCCTGTGGGTCTGCCATTCTGCCGATCAGTTGGGGTTTCGAATTGAATGATAATAACGTTTCTCCTGAACTTCTGGCTTTTTGCATACACCACTGTGTTCCTGCAACAGACAAAAACAACAAATAAATGTAAAATTAGGAAACTTGACTAACAGTCAATTAGCACACACAAACTTAAATTTACAACCGTATTTTCCGGCAACGACGCCATTTTTATAACGCCCAAGCTACATCTCTCTTACGATAGAGTAAGTGGTGGTTGTCAAATATATAACCCAACTAGGTTGGGGTCGAATCCAACAGGGAATATGGTGTTAATTTAAGTTGTTCGTGAGTCAAACAACTGATAGTTAGCAGTTTCCTGTAAATGGGGTTTTTTGGAAGGGTGACAAGTAATTATTTCTCAATTCAGTGTCAGTGTTTGTAATCAATATTATATGGAAAACTAGAGTTCTGTTCACTATGAGTGTTGGTATTTGATAGACACTAGTAACAGTTCAAGATTATTGTGGTAGGTAGGAACAACAGATTATCCTTGTCGAAGTAATGTCTAAATGTTTCTTAACCTAGTTAGATATTTAATTACGTAATTCTTTCGAACTTAGGGAATTTATATTTCATAACAGGATGTTGTCTCAAGTTAATTAACCTTGTTACAACGTTAATTATTAAATAAAAGTTTAATGCTTCCAAGTTCCTGCTGTTAATTCACTTCCTACTAGGGTTGATTTCGTATTTCAAGAAAATAACTAGTAGGCATGACCTATCGCTTGCAACCAATAGACAATATGTAAAACAGAGGAATTACCAAGGAGTTCCAATTACCTTTAGAATCTTGAACACCTAGTTACTTTACAAAACCAAACCCATAGATCCCACAACTCGGGTTAAAGGAATTAGCTACTCATAAAGTAAAAAGCAACAAGATAATTTGTATTCATAATTCGATAAATGATAACTTACAAAATAATGAATATCAACAAGTGTTTCTCAAATTAGATCGCAGTAGAAATCCCAAGAAAATTATGATAACAATCTCTCAAAAGTTAATTCTAAAGTTACAGAGAAAACTAGAGAGAAAATAGTGTAAGTTCGAGAAGTTCAAGATGAATGTCCGCCTCCAATAAAACCTAAGAACTTTCCCTTAAATATCAACAGCTAAATTACGAATCAAATCACAGAATACAACTTTTTCTCGCACAGCTGACGACGAAGTGTGATGCCTTATCTGGAGTCTGACGACTTATCAGACATTGTCATCAGCTCCTCCTCCAAGTTTGATGATTTCTGCCTTAGGCTGACGGCAGCTCCTGACGGCTTATCAGAAATGTCATCATCTCCTCTTCCACTTTCATGATCTCTGCCTTAGGCTGACGGCTTATCAGACACCTGACGGCTTATTAGAAGATGTCATCACACTTTTGCTCCAACTTCCTAACACTTTCTATAGCTGATGATGACTCTGATAACTTATCACAAATTTGATGACTTATCAGACAAGTCGTCAACTACACTTTCATGGCCACTTGTTCCAAATTCACCTCTTTTGCTCTTATTGTCTTTGGTTTTCTTGTATCTTGACTTTCCTGCATTATCAAAGAGAAAACAATCAAAAATTACAAAAGTTTCTTAAAACTTTACAATTATTTCTAGTTAAAAGCCTCAAATGTGTTAGCATTAGCTCACACATCAACAGTTCCCAGGACACCCACACACTGTTGACCTTATGACTCAACTGGTACCACTTGTCATGGGACTCCACAACCATAGGATCCAGTCGTAGTCAACACAGAACCCAATTGGGTAAACACTAGACATCCTACGGTTTACATCCAATTACTCGTAACAAGTCCTTACGACTCGTAGTGAGCCACTCGTACTTAGAACAGAACTTAGCCTCTTAATTTCTGATTTGGTTACGATTTGATCCCAATGACTCGTCATGGGTCTTTACAACTCGTGTCCCCAAGTCATACCCAGGACAGTAACTCAAACATCATTCATTGGACACCTTACGACTAAGGTCACTTGACCTATCAAGACACCCTACAACTCGTAGGGTGAGTCATTGTCAAAAAATTAGGATAAAATTTTAGAGCATTTTCAAGGACCAAAAAACCGGGGCGTTCCACAAACCAACCCCGCTTATTATTTGCGATCATAATGAAGGATAATATCATTCTTCATATTCACATATCGGGGTTTGCATTTGTTAAGAAGGAGTCATTGCACCAACAATTGATGTTGCTCCAACTGATTTTGCATGTTGAAAATATCTCCAAATGGACCCTTGAGATTTATTAGGGATCCCATATAAATAAACCATATTTTCTATAAGCTATTTTTAATGTTTCAAACTCAATGACAACATAACATTTCAAAAAGAGATTATTTTCAACAAATTAGCCCTCATGGATCCCGAAAAGCATAATTAACTAGTTTTCAAATAGAGGGTCAAAATGCAAAATAAAGGCTTCGAGCCTAAACTACCCATGCTATAACCCAAAATCGATGTTCTGGATCTAATGGAACTTCCAAATCATCATCCGGCACGCAAAATCCAAAATATTGACTGAAGTCAAACTAGTGTCTTTTAAAGCCACAAATAACCTCAAACTCGCCCAAATATTTCTGAGGCATCAGAGACTATGCAAACCATCCCCACACCTCAAGATCAATATGTAAGAACTACGTGGAAAAGCAAAATAGTCATAACACATAAAAAGGAAAATTTCACAAATCAAGTTGTTACATTATCCACCACTAAAACACTAGTTCGTCCTCAAACTAAAAGCAAATAATTACTTGAAGTGTTAAAAAGATGGAGGTATCTACGATGCATGTCAAAATCGACCTCCTAAGTATCCTCCTCAATAGTGAGATGTCGCCACTAAACCTTCACTAAATCAATGCTCTTAGACCTCAACATTCTGGTCTACTTATCTAGGATAGGAACAGTCTCATTCTTAAAGATAAATCAGGATCCAATACAATATAATACCATCGAATGACGTAGGCATTATTTGGACAGTACCTCTTTAACATAGAGACTTGAAACACAGAATGAACAACTGTTAGATATGGAGGAAAACCTAGCCTCTCTTTCATATCTCCATACTTCTCACAAATCTCTAAAAAGATAATGAACCTCGAACTCAGCTTTTGTTTCTTCCCGAACCTCATCACTTTTTTCATGGGTGAAAATTCCAACAAAACTCAATCTCCAATCATGAATGATATATCATGAGATAACTCTTCTGCCTACTCTGGGTAGTCAATAGCATCTACTGAATCAATCTTACACGGTATATCAAATTCCTCAACAAATTTGTACCCTATGGTCTCACTTCAAATGAGTCAAATATCTCATGTGGGATCTGCACCTCCATTAAAACCAAGCCTCAAAGAACGCCATCTGAATTCTAAAAAGGTAAACTCTGCTAGGGGCAAGTATTGGTTCTAATGACCTCTAATGTCAATGGCATATGCTCGGAGCATGTCCTCAAGTACTTGAATAGTCCTCTCGGACTGACCATTTGTCTGAGCATGAAATACTATGCTCAAATCAAGTTGAGTTCCCAACTCACTCTAAAAAGTACTCCAAAAATAAATGGTATACTAAGTACCTCTATCAGATACAATAGATACAGGGTCACCATTTAACTTAACAATCTCTCTAATGTAGATCTTGGCAACCTTCTCCATATTATGATTCGCCTTCACGGGTATGAAATATGTTGATTTGGTCAGTCAATCCACAAGTACCCAAATAGAGTCAAACTTTACCGAGGTCAGGAGTAGTCCAGATATGAAATCCATAGTGATCCACTTCCATTTCCACCTGGGAATGGGCAGCCTCTACATAGCACCACTCGGTTGCTGATTCTTAAACTTCACCTACTGGCAATTCAAATACTTAGCCATGAACTCCATAATATCCTTCTTCGTACCACCACATAAATAATGTTGCTTTAGGTCATGATATCTTTTAGTCACTCTTAGGTGAAAGAAATATCCAGAACATAAGCCTCCTCTAAAATCAATCTAACCTATCCATTAACTATCTATAAACTAACTCGGCTACTAATCCTTAAAATAACATCAGAATCAACAGAAGCCAACTTGGCCTCACCACTCAACTCTCTATAATGAATCACCCTCAATTTATCATCACCAAATTAATAAGCTCAAATTTTCTCCATCAAAGAATATCTAGCCACGACAAATGCGAGCACACATCCAGGTATAGAAATATCGAGCCTAACCAATTGGTTGGCTAAAGACTGAACCTCCAATGACAAAGGACGCTCCTAAGTCAAAAGTGAGATAAAGTTTCCATACTCGTGTCTTCCGCTCAAGGTATCCGCAACCATATTAGCCTTTCTCATATGATAAAGATAGCGAGATCATAATCCATATGCAAATCAAGCTACCGATGTTGTCTCATATTAAGATATTTTTGGGTGAAGAAATATTAAAGGATACGATGATTGGAGAAAATCTCATAATGGATTCCATACAAGTAATGTCACTACAATTTCAACACAAACACAATAACAGCCAATCCCAATCATGGGTAGGATAATTCTTCTCATGAGACTTCAACTGGCGATAAGTATACACAATCACCTTACCCTCCTACATCAACACAACCTAGGCCAATACCGAAAGTATTAAAAAATACGATAAATAACATACCCTCTATGGGAAAAGTCAAGATGGGAGCAAAATTTAATTATTTCTTGAACTTTGAAATCTCACCTCACAAGCCTCCTCCTACTGAAATAGAGTCTTCTTCTAAGTCAACTTGGTCAAATAAGCTTCAATAGAAGAGAAACTCTCTACAAAATATTGATAATAACCAGCTAAATTAATAAAGCTCCAAATCTCAATAGGTGAAGTAGGTATAGCCTAATCACAAGGAACTACTACCATGGTCGGATCAACCATAATACCATTCTTAGTCATCACATGACCCAAGAAGAAGATAGAATCTGACCAAAACCCGCACTTGGAGAACTTGGTATATAACTTCTCATCTCTTTACCTCTGAAGTACAGTCGTCAAGTGTCTCACATGATCGGCCTCACTCTTGTAATAAATTAATAGATTATTTATAAATACAATCACAAAGGAGTCGAGATATGGTCAAAACACCTTGTCCATCAACTCAATTAACGCTACTGGGGCATTGGTGAACCCTAAGTACATGACCAAAAACTTATAATGACTGTGTCGAATCTAAAAATCCATATTTGGAACATCCAAAGCTCTAATCCTCAACTAGTGATACCGGTTGTAATGTCAATCTTAGAAAACACCGAAGCACCCTGAATTTCATGACCCAAACCAGGGCTTGGCCGTGATAGGTATCTCAAGTCCAATAAGGATTGGAGACCACCCCCAAATGCCCAACCACCAATGATGCTCGATACCCATTATCGGATAAAGTTCGAACATATAACAAATAAGAGAATATCAAAATAAAGACATTATACTAAATTTATATCCCAAACTAACCATCGACAACCAAATGACCAACCAATACCCATGCCAATACCAATACTAATATAAACACCGATAGCGACACCGCTCATTCCCATAGTAGTACGACAAAGCTTCTAATCAAAACCAAAGAATATCCAATCGTGACATGCCCCTGACCATAGACAAACCAAAACTAAAAAACATAATAAATACATAAGGAAATCCATAGCATGAAATGGGGTCTTTTGGGGTAGGAAAGCTCAACACTTTTGCCTGACTCAAAATTTATCCACAAAATCACCAAACCACTGAGCAGGAGGAGTGGGAGTATGGATGATTCCTGCATCGCATGGGGATACAATTTTGGAAGATGGTTAACAGGGTGAATTCTAGCATGTAACTCAGGGATAAGGATAAAGTAATGTCATCAATCCAAAACTAAGTCAAACCAATGGACATAACCATATGCAAATACATTCATATATATATATACATACACATATAGAGAGAGAGAGAGACATTCTGGGATAGGGAACAAGGTTTAGCATGAACTTTAAAACATTTAACCTGGATTGTGTAGCTTTACCATCATAAGTCCACCCACAGGCTATATGGGTCTAGTGTTACTCCCTGAACAGGTCCCGGTGCGTGTTAGCCGCATGAACCTGAGATATGATAGATGGTCGGGGAGTCCCTTATACCCTTCGCCCTCTATGATACGTATATACATGTATAGGCCTGGGGGATTCCCTTTTACCCTGAAAGCAATGGTCATCAAGAACAACCCTCATGTCGGCAAATATGAGTTACCAGTGTCCGTCCTTTGGACCCATACCTTTATGGCTAGCTATCACAACCCCCATTATTGCCCAATTAAAAACATTTAACACATAACCAAACCCTCAATTTGAGGATCCAATTATTAAGGCATTATTAAGTGGTATCGTCATACCGACTATAGCTTGTAAGCAATGTCATTAAGCCAGGTCTTAGGGGATTCCTATTTACCCCACAAACTTCATCATTAAGATCACTTAGGGGATTCCCGTGTATCCCTCAGGGTTTTAAAAACCATCCTTAACCATTTAACCATTTATATCATGCATTAGTTTCAAGAAACAAGCCAGTCCATGTGATAATGTATAAACAAAATTCAATTATGCAAATGGGTTGAGTTTATTACCAATTTCCATAACAAAACAATCAATTTGGGGATTCCATTGTACCCCTATTTCCATCAACCAACCCCATGCACCCAATGCATTTACCAACCATGAATTTAAACATAATAGTTTCATAAATAACATGGAAGAATCATTTAAACAATTTATATTAAAAAACCCTCAACCCATAGTTCAAAACCCAACAACAATATTCCATGAATAATACTTCAAATCACATGCTTTTACAAAATTGACAATGAGGGACGAGTAACATGCCTTAAACACCAAGAAGTACAGAGAGAAATTACCCTTGAATCCCTCAATTGAGGTGCTTGATGAACACCTAAGTGTTCTTGACCTTGAGGATTTGGGAGTGTTCTGAGAGGTTATTTGGGGTGTTTTTGATAGATAATGAGGCCCTAAGTAAGTTATAAGATGTGGGTTTTAAGTTGGGAAATAGGGGAAATGTCCAGAATGCCCTTAACTTAAAAGTTTTAAAAAGTCGCCTTTTGTTACGAGTCAAACCTTGACTCGTACCCACACCTTATGACTCATGAGCGCGAGTCATAACCAAGATAATGACTGGGACCCCCATAAACTTCCCACCTTACGACTCCACCAACCAACTTATTATGAGATCTTACAACTCGTAAGGTCTAGTCGTGACCAACACAGAACCTAAATGATTTGAAAACTAGACATCCTACGATTTGAACCTACGACCCGTACATATCCTCATGGATCATAGTGAGACACTCGTACTCTGATCAGAACCAAGCGACAAACTTACAGGTTTGGTTATGACTCATCCCAACAAGTCGTTAAGACACCTACGACTCTAGGGGTCCAATCGTAACCAAGGCAGAGAGCCTAAAGCTCTAGAATTTTCAAGGGTAAAATATTTGGGGTGTTACATTCTCCCCCACATAGATCATTCATCCTTGAATGATAGATCAAGGCAACACAAGTATGATTGGACTCCATATACCTCTACTCTTACCTTTAACTAAGTTAGAAAACAATGATGCCAAGGAAATCACCCTTTTCTTTAACAAAGTTAGAAAACAAAGATGATAAGAATAACACATACCTTAAGCACAATTTTCTAGAACGAGGAACAAGAATGGGTACTTGGACTTCATGTTCTCTTCAGCTTCCCAAGTAGCCTTTTCAATCTTGTGGTTCCTCTATAGAACTTTTACCGAAACTACGTCCTTCGTCTGCAACCGACGAGCTTGTCGATCCAAAATTTCAATTGGGACTTCTTTATAAGATAGGAATTTGAAATACTAATATCCTTAATAGGGACAATCAACAATGGATCACCCACACACTTCCTCAACATTGGCACATGGAACACCGGGTGAATGGAACTCAAAATAGGAGGTAACTCTAACTCATAAGCAATACTACCAACCCTTTTTAAAACCAAGTATGGGCTGATATATCGGGGACTAAGATTCCCCTTCTTCCCAAATCACATTACTCCTTTCATGGAATATACTTTCAAGAACACCCAATCATAAACCTCGAACACTAACTCCCTATGACTCACATCGGTATAGGCCTTTTGGCGACTTTAGGTGACTTTAAGTCTATCCCAAATCACCTTCACCTTTTCCATCACTTGGTAAACCAAATTCTAGAAAAACATCTCTGTCTCACCAACCTCAAACCACCCAATGAAAGAAAGACACCTCCTACCATACAACGTCTCAAAATGAGCCATACCGATGCTCGAGTGATAACTATTATTATATGCAAACTTTGCAATAGGCAATGATCGACCCAACTACCACCATAGTCAATCACACAAGTCCAAAGCATATCTTCCAAGACCTGAACCATCCTTTTCGCTTGCCCATCCTTCTGCGGATGGAAAGCAGTACTAAGGCTCACCTTAGTTCCCAAACCTCTCTAAAATAAACCCCAAATATATGATGAGAACTAAGCACCGAGATCTGATACGATAGAGGCAGGCCCCCTATTAAACTTCACAATCACTTGGAGAAACAACTTCGCATAATTCTCTACCAAATAATTAGGCCTCACTGGCTAGAACTGAGCAGACTTAGTCATCCTATCCACGATGATCCAAATAAAATCAAACTATTCCGAGACCGGAGAAAATCATAATGAAATCTATATTGATTACCTCTCATTTCTATAGAGGAAACTCAATATCTTGAGATAACCCACTGGGCCTCAACTGCTCAACCTTCACTTGTTGACACACCATGCATTTAGCCATAATATTGGCCACATCTCGCTTCATATTTTTCCACCAATAAATCTCCTTAATATCATTATACATCTTTGTTGAACTAGGATGAATAGTATAACGTGGCCCATGAGCCTCAGCCAAAATCCTTTCTCGCAATCCATCTACATCAAGAACATATAGTCTTCCTTGGTATCTTATGATATCATCGCCACCAATCCCAAAAGTCATTACCCTTTGCTGACCTACATCTCCCTTAATCTTTATCAAGTTAGGATCCAATACATGTTTATCCTTTATTTCAGTACCAAGAGATGACTGCGCCACCTTTTGCACAAACACACCATTCTTAAAGTTCAAGAGGCAAAATCCAAGGTTAGCCAAATAGTGAATATCTTTCACCAACTCTCGTTTATACTCTTCCACATGAGCTAGACTTCTCATGGATAACTTCTAAGAGCATCAACAACCACATTAGCTTTATGTAGGGGATAGTGAAGGCTCAGGTCATAATTCTTGAGCAACTCAAGCCATCTCCTCTGCCTGAGATTAAACTCTTTCTAGGTGAAAACATATTGCAGGCTCTTACGATCTGAAAAGATATCCACATGAACTCCATACAAATAGTGATGCCAGATTTTCAATGCGAACACCGCATCTAACAACTCCAAATATGAGTCAGATAATTCTTCTCATGCACCTTCAATTGTTTAGAGGCATGAGCTATTACCTTGCTTTGCTGCATTAAAACATAACCAGTCCTACATGGGACACATTGTAATAAACTATGAATCCATCATTACCCTCGGGAAGGTCAAAACTGGAGATAAAGTCAATTTATTTTCATCTTCTCAAAACTACCCTCACAAGCATCAGACCATAAGAACTTCACTTTCTTTTGGGTCAACTTAGTCTGCGGGGCAGCTATAGTCAAGAAACTTTCCACAAACCTCCTATAGTAATCGGCTAAATCCAAGAAGCTCCAAATATTGATTAGAGTCGTGCGCCTAGGCCACCTCTTAACCACTGAAACTTTCTGTGAGTCCATCATGATACCTTCACTAGAAATGACATTACCCAGAAAAGTAACAATTTTTAACCAGAATTCACATTTTGAAAATTTTGCATACAGCTGCTGATCTTTCAAGGTCTGCAACACGATGCGGAGGTCATCAGTATGATCCGCCTCACTCTTAGAGTACACCAGAATATTATCTATAAATAAAATTATGAACAAATCCAAAAACTAATAAAAAATTCTATTCATTAAATCCTTGAATGCGTCCAGGGCATTAGTCAAATAAAAAGACATAACTAAGAACTCATAATGACCATATTAGGTTCGGAAGGAAGTCTTAGGAATATCCACTTCCCTAATCTTTAACTGATGATACCCGAACTGAAGATCGATTTTGGAGAAAAACTTAGCACCTTGAAGCTGATAAAGAAAATCATCTACGCTTGGTAGGGTACTTATTCTTTACCATCACCTTATTCAATTACCGATAATCAGTACACATCCAAAGGGAACCATTCTTCTTACGCATAAATAGAATAGGTGCACCCCATAGAGACACACTAGGATGGATAAACCTTTGTCGAGAAGGTCTTTCAACTGCTCTTTAAGCTTTTTCAACTCAGCTGAAGCCATTCTATAAGGAGGGATAGAGATAGGATGAGTGTTTGGAACAAAATCAATCTCTTTCTTGAGAGGGACACCAGGAAGGTCATCAGGGAAGACCTCAGGAAATTCATTCACCACTGGGATAGAATATAAAGAAGGACTTTTCGAGTTAGAATCTTTAACCCAGACCAAATAATAAAGATACCCCTTGGAGATTAATCTCTGGGCTCTAAGATATGATATAAACCTTCCCTTAGGCACTAGGGAACCCCATTCCCAATCAAAGACTATCTCATTAGGGAATTTAAATATGACCTTATAGGTTCGATAGTCTAAAGAAGTATAGCACGAGTGCAACTAATCCATCCCCAATATGATGTCAAAATCAACAATGTCTAACTCTACCATATCCACAAAAGTCTCTTTGACACCCACAAATACCACACAACACCTATAGACTCTTTTAGCCATCGCAGAGTCACCCACCAGGGTAGGAACAGAAAAGAGGTCTGAAATACACTTGGGACCAAAACCAAAATGCACACCCATAAATGGGGTCACATAAGATAGAGTGGACCCCAAATTAAGTAAACAATACACATCATGGGAAAAGAGTTCCAATATACCAGTAACGACATCAGGCGATGCCTTGAACTTTTGGTGGGTAGTGAGAACATAGAGATGATTTCGACCAATGAAGAAGCTAGATGGGGCACTTTTTGGTGCCTGAGCTGATGAAGATGAAACAGGAACCTTGTTTTCCCCAGAAGCAACATTACCCACGGGACAGTTTTTAACCCTAATATTGGGCACCCTGTGCCCTAGAACTGTTTCCACCTTAAAAATTCCTGTCACCAAATGACATTGGGTAGGGAGCATTAGCCGTCGAGTATGATCCAGAATTTCTACACTTTTTCTTGGACAACTTCCACCATCCTTGATAATCTGTTGTTCACCTCTACCCTGATTAGAAAATCTATACTTCTTACTCTACCTCTTCCTTATTTTTGCCTGCTTTTTTTTCTTTTCCTCAATGTGCTGCATGTCTTAACCAACTGGGAGATGTCCATGTCATTGTTTAACAAAGAAGCCTTACTCTCTAATATCAAGCCTTGAGATAACCAAAAAGTAAACTTTCTCATTCTAGCCCTCAGGTAGATACTAACTCT
Organism: Capsicum pubescens; assembly: GCA_030864215.1. Lineage (NCBI taxonomy): Eukaryota > Viridiplantae > Streptophyta > Magnoliopsida > Solanales > Solanaceae > Capsicum > Capsicum pubescens. Next base: position 340,200,190 of record CM061548.1, read on the forward strand.
GGAGCATACTGAGATAACTAGTGAAACTTTAGGGCATACTCCTTGACTGACATCTTGCCTTGTTTCAGTTTGACAAACTCCTCTGCTTTCTCCTACTTCAACTCCTAAGAAAATAAATAGTCCGTAAAGGCACTAGAGAAATCAGCCCACATTGTAGTGTTAGCATCATCTACCCTAGACTACTCCCATTCCTCAAACCATTGGTATGCTATATCTTTTAACTAATAGGCTACAAATTCTATACCCTTCATATTAAAAGCATGCATAACTGGAAAGATCTTCTCCATCTCATTGATAAAATCTTAAGGATCCTCCTCAACCTTAAAACTAGTGAACACATAAGGGGTCAACCCCATAAACTGGTCAACCCTTGTGGCCTCAGAAGATACAGTAATAGAAATACCATGCTCAATTTGAGAAACTACCAACAAATCCAACATATGAATAGACTGACAAAACTCAGCATTTGTCACATCAGCCTGAGGAGCACGAGAAGAACTAGGGGGACCAATGGAACTCCATAAGAAAAATCAAGAACTGGACCCCTAGACTAGGTCTGGACCCCATAAATAGGTTGTGTCTTATAAACATTATCCTCGAGTGGAATAGAGGAGTTTCCAGGAGCTTCAGATCATCTGGGAGGCATGATCTAAAAAGAAAACAAATGAGAATTAGAGAGGATTTCAAAACCTTAGATTCTAAAACCCAAAAACAAATACAAAAAAAAGAGAAACATTCCTAAATGCCTCGCATCCTCTCCCTCAAGAGTATCACGATACACACCATTAAATAAGACTTTACTCAATAGGCTTTGTAGACACCCATCTGACCATAAACCTTTCTCTAATACCATCTTTTCATGACTTGAACTAGGGCCTGGCCATGACGGGTATCTCAAGTCAAACAAGGATCGGAGACCACCCTAAATACCCAACCACCAATCATACCTGACACCCCTTATCGGATGAATTCCAAACATATTACAAGATAAGAGAATATCAAATTAAATACATTATACTAAGTTTATTGAAACACCATGGGTTTTAATCCTTAGAAATTTCCTGAGTTTTTGGCTTCTGGACATCGTATGACTAGGGGGTACTAGTCGTATGATAGGGTAAGGTTTGGTGGGTCTTGGTCGTATTTTAACCAGTGTAGGTTGGTTGGTTTTGTCCAAGGTATGAATGGATCATACTAGTCGTATGTTAGGGTACTAGTAGTATGATGCTAATCGTATATTTCCCTATGACTAACCTAGAGGAGTCTATGTTGCCTAAGGTATAGATTCAGGGTACAAGTGGTATGATTGGGTATGAATTAGCCTTGGTGGTCATATGCTGGACAGTGTTAGGGTCTAAGGGTAGGCCGAGGGTATGAGATAAGGGTACCACTCGTGCCCTATGGTATAGTTTAGGGGGAGGGGGTCGTACCTTCCTACATGAGTTTTATACAGTTTAAGTTGGGGGCAATCTAGACATTTACCCTTTTAACCCCTAAAGCCCCCACAACTTATAACACTTTTGGGATATCATTTACCCTATTATTCTAATCTTAAACACTTAGGACACTCTCTCAAATTCTCTCAAGTCTCTTGCGTTAAAGAAGCTAGGGTTTCTTCAATAAGGTCAATTTGGGTCTTACAAGGGTGGTTTTCTTTTCGTCATCTTGGTAATCTAAGGCATGTTACTCCTCCCACATTGTTAGTTCCAACTAAAGTCATGCTTTATGTATGGTTTTCATGGCATAATCATGGTATGGTTTTGGGTTTTGAATATATGTTGGGGGTTTTAGTTATAAATAGTTTGGTTATGGTTTTCCCATGTTTTAATTATAGTTTTCATATTTTAATGGTGGTTTGAACATGTGGTTTCAAAGTAATGATTAATTGGTACTTGATTTTGGTTTTGAAAATTATATTCCCTTATGTTTGATAAAATGCCTATTAGAATGTTTTTACTATATTTTTGAACTTTCATTGAAAAATTTGCATGGTATAAAGTGGTAACGGAACCCTAACTAGTTTGGATGGTCTTTAGTGATTAAATAGTTAGGTCTTGGTGGTCATGGTTATAAATTAATTTAATATACTTGCGGGGTACATGGGAATCTCCCGAGCAAACTAATAATGATCAACTTGTGGGGTACATGAGAATCCCCAAGCAACTTAATAATGTAAATTATGGGTAAATGGGAATCCCTTGTTTAAAGAGAATGGCTAAGCACATTGCTTGCAAGCTATAGTCAGTATGAAAATACCACTACTTATAGTTGTGGTTAAAAAAATAGAATTGGTGGTTTGGTTGTGTGCTAATGGTTTTAATTGGGCAATAATGGTGGGATATAATAGATAATCATGAAGGTGTGAGTCTAATAGACGGACACTGGAAACTCATATTTACCGACATAAGGGTTGGTCTTGGTGACCATATCTAGTACTTATGGGGTACATGGGAATCCTCTAAGTTACACTTGTATATATGTATCATGGAGAGCGAAGGGTACACAGGAATCCCCTACTCCTATGGTATCTCCAGTTCGTATGGCTACACGCATCGGGACCAATTCAGGGGGTAACACTGGACCCATATAGCTTGTGCATAGTTCTAGGATGGTTAAGTTATACATACTTAGGTTAATGGTTTTGAAGGCATGCTAAACCCGGTTCCCTCTCTTGATATGGATATATATATAGATGGTTGTGTATGCATATGGTTATTTACTTAGTTTTAAAGGCTGGCATTATTTTATCCTTATCTTGAGTGCATGCTAGCGTTCACCCGCTAACCCGTCTTCAGGCGTTGTATCCCTACGTAATACAGGAACTGGCTATTCTACTCCTCCTTCTCAATGATTGTATTTGGGATTATCTTATGTTAGATTGAAGTGGTGAGCTTTCATATTCTGGAAGGCTCCATTTGATGTCATGGATGTCCTTACATACTTTGGTCATTATATAGACTATGGTTTTGGCTATGGTCAGGGGCATGTCCTGACCAGATATTGTTTAACTTTTGACTAGAGGCTTTATAGAAATACTATGGGTTGGTATGAGTGGTGTCGGTATTGGTGTTAGCCTTAGAATTGGTATTGGTATTAGGGACGACATCGGTGAACTATATTTGATTTATGATTGTTCAATTTTATTTTGGATTATATATATAAACACATTGGGCTATTGTCTTGGTTTGGTTGGTTATTGGACAAATTGACTTGGTTGGGTTTGTTTAGGGAGTAGACTTATCCCAAAGTCAGTATATCTATAAATACTCTATTTAGTTATATGTTCATAATTCATTCGACTCAGGGTATGTGCTTGGAGGTTAGGTTGGGTATCGGGGGTGGTCCTTGTTCTTGGTTGGACTTTGGATGCCCATCATGATAAGGCCTCGATTTGGGTCATGTCAAGTTGGTATCAAAGCATTAGATTTGTGTTCAATTGAGAGTCCAAAAAACCATGTCAAGTAAGGTCTCTTTTAAGGGTGTGTAGTGTGGCACACTCATAAGAAAGAGGTAACAATGCATTTAGAAATCTTCTCTAATCCCTATTTTTTTACTTTTTAGATCATGCCTCGATAATCTGATATGCACAGAAACTCCTTTGTCCCAATTGGGGATGATGTTGATAGGACACACTCTACTCATGGGATCTATACTCAGTCTAGGGGTTTAGTCCCTTATTTTCCCTGAGCTGCTCCAGTTTCCTCTAGTACTCCTAAGGTCGACATGACGAATGCAGAGTTTCATCAGTTGATTCATATGATTGATCAGTTGGTAGCTTCTCAGGCTGAGCATGGTGCGTCTTCTATTCCATCTTCTGAGTCCACAAGGGTTGGCCAGTTCATGAGAATGAGCCTTCCAACGTTTACTGGTGTTAAGGTAGAGTAGGATCCTCAGGGTCTTCTGGATGATATGGAAAAGATATTCAGGGTTATGCATGCCATGAATGTGGAAGGGGTGGAGTTTGCTTCCTACCAGCTGAAGGATGTGGCATACCAATGGTACGAGGAATAGAATAGGTCAAAGGGTGAGGTTGATGAGTCATCTCTAGGGAAGACTTTCTCTAATGCATTTCTAGACCACTTCTTTCCCAGGAGTTGAGGAAAGCAAAAACAGAGGAGTTTGTTATTCTGAAGTAGGGAAAAATATCGGTCAAGGAGTATGCCTTGAAATTTGACACTTATCTAGGTATGCTCTAAAAATAGTGTCTAATATGAGGGCCTGAATAAGGAAGTTCACTTCGGGATTATCTCGTGAGTTGAAACTTGAAAGCAAGACTGCATTTCTAATCAAGGACATAGATATATCTAGGTTGGTTATTCATATGCATCAGGTGGATGAGGAAAAGAGAAAGCAGGATGAGATAGGGAAAAGGCAGGGAAAGAAGGTTAGGTTTTTTTAGCAAGGTGGTGGGCAACAACCAAGTGGTAGAGATTGTGGAAAGTGGCCAAATAAAAGGGGGGGGAGTTTTGGTTCTTTCTCCACAGCAAGTTCTCCCTACCCGAAGCCATCTGGAGACAGGCATCAGCAGGGTAGCAACAATTTTAGGGCACCAAGTGCCAATCTCAGGCTAATAGGGCTCAGTTAAATTTATCATATCCTCCTTGTAGGTTCTGCGGTCGGTTGCATCAAGGTTTTTGTGATGAGAAAAGAGACAGGTTTTTCAAATATGGTCAACCAGGCCATATACTTAGAAATTGTCTGATTGGTAAGGTCGCTTCAGGAGTGAATAGTGTTTTGGTTGCCTTTTCATCTGCTCCTGCCCCAAATGGTGCTGCTTCTGCATCTGTTTCTTCTTCTGGTACCGACACAAGACAAAATTGGTTAAATGCACTCAATACTTGAGAAGAGTCTAAGGCATCACCTAATGTATCGAGTCTATATTACAACACTTTTCTCATGATGTGTATTGTTTACTTGATTTGGGGTTCACTCTCTCTTATTTGATCCCATTTGTTGCTGTATATTTTAGTTTTGATCCCGAGGTTATTTTGGATCCTTTTTTAATTTCTACCCCTGCAGGTAACTCTGTGATTGCTAAAAGAGTCTATAGGGGGTGGTATTTATTGGTAGTAAGGCGACTGGTGGATTTTTATGAACTAGGTATGGTGGATTTCGATATTATTTTGGTGATGGATTGGTTACGCTCGTGCTATGCTATTTTCGGACTTGTAAGGTTGTCTTTAAGTTCCCCGGTGAACTAATTTTTAAGTGGGAGGGTGGTTCCCTAGCTGCTAAGAGGAATTTTATATCATATCTTAGAGCTCGGAGATAAATCTCCAAGGAGTGTCTCTATCATCTAGTTCAAGTTAAAACTTCTAACTCGAAGGGTCCTTTTTTGCATTCTGTTTTGGTGGTGAATGAATTTCCTGAGGTCTTCCCTTATGACCTTCCTGGTGTTCCTCCAGATAGGGAGATTAAGTTTGAGATTAATCTTGTCCCGGGCACTCATCCAACTTCTATTACTCCTTATATCTGGCTGAGTTGAAGGAACTAAAGGAGCAACTTAAGGATCTATTGGATAAGTGTTTCATCCATCCTCTTATGTCCCCATGGGGTGCACCAGTGTTATTCATGCGTAAGAAGGTAGTTTCCTTTGGATATGTATTGACTGCCGGTAGTTAAATAAGGTGATGGTTAAGAACAAGTATCCTCTCCCAAGGATAGATGACGTGTTTGATCAATTGTGGGGTGCCTAATTCTTTTCTAAGATTGATCTTCTGTCTGGGTATTATTATCTTAAGACTAGGGAGGTGGATATCCCTAAGAAAGCTTTCCGTACATGATATGGGCACTTTAAGTTCTTGGTAATGTCGTTCAGTTTGACCAATGCTTCTGTGACATTCATAGATTTGATGAATAAGGCCTTCCATCAGTTTTTGGATTTGTTTGTCATTATGTTCATTGATGATATTTTAGTGTACTCTAAGAGAGAGGTGGATCATGCTAATCATCTCTATGTGGTGTTGTAGACTCTGAAAGAAGAGTAGTTGTATGCCAAATTCCCTAAATGTGAATTTTGGTTGAACGCTATCACTTCTCTAGGCCATATTATTTCTAGTGAGGGGATCATGGTGGATCCACAAAAGGTTGTAGTGGTTAAGAAGTGGCCTAGACCATGACTTCAAATGACATTCGAAGCTTCTTGGGTTTAGCTGGCTACTATAGGAGGTTTGTGGCGAGTTTCTCGATGATAGTTTCCCCATTGACTAAGTTGACTCCAAAGAAAGTAAAGTTCTCTTGGCCTGGTGCTTGTGAGGGTAGTTTCGAGAAACTAAAGGATAAGCTAACTTCGACTCTAGTTTTGACTTTGCCGGAAAGTATTGAGGGGTTTGTGGTTTACTGTGAAACATCCCGTGTGGGACTTGGTTGTGTTCTGCTGTAGCATGGTAAGGTGATAGACTATGCTTCTAGGTAATTAAAAGTACATGAGAGAAATTATCCTACTCATTTTGAGCTATTAGTAGTGGTGTTTGCATTGAAAATCTGGCAGTACTATTTGTATAAAGTGCACGTGGACATCTTCTCGAATCATAAGAGTCTACAGTATGTGTTCACTTAGAAATAGCTTAACCTCAGGCAAAGGAGATGGCTTGAGCTTCTCAAGGACTATGATATGAGTCTTCACTACCACCCAGGTAAAGCTAACATAGTTGTTGATGCTCTTAGCAAGTTGTCATGGGGAGTCTAGCTCATGTGGATAAGGAAAAATGGGAATTGGTGAAGGATACTCACCGTGTGCTAACCTGGGAGTTCTTTTTTTGGATTCCAAGAATGGTGGTATGTTTTTACAGGAGGTGGTGCGGTCGTCTCTTGGTGCAGAGATCAAGGAGAAGCAAATGTTAGATCCTGTCTTAATGAAAATTAAGGGTGATGTTGGTGAGCAAAAGGCGATAGTGTTTGAGATTAGTGGTAACGGTGCCTGCTGGTACCAAGGAAGGTTATGTGTTCCTGATGTTGATGGGTTGTGAAAAATGATATTGGTTGAGGTGCATGAATTGCGCTATGTTGTTCATCCCAATTCGATAAAAATGTATCATGATCACAAGGAGATATATTGGTGGAGTGGTATGAAGAGGGATGGGTCTAATTTTGTGGCCATATGTATGGTGTGTCAATAAGTGAAAGTTGAGCACATGAGGCCTAGAGTCTTGTATCAAGAAATTGAATTGACGAAATGGAAATGGGAAGTGATCAACTTGGATTTCATTACCGGTCTCCCTCGGTCTTAGAATTAATATGATTCGATTTGGGTCATTATGGATAGGATGACAAAGTCAGCTCACTTTTTGCCAATGAGGACTAACTTTTTGACTGAGAATTATGCGAGGTTGTATCTTTATGAGATTGTAAAGATATATGGGGTACCCATTTCTATATCTCTGATCGTGGTACTTAGTTTTTATCTCACTTCTGGCGGTCATTTCAATAAGGGTTGGTACTAAGGTTAGTCTGAGTACCGGTTTTCACCCGCAGACAGATGGGCAAGCATAAAGGACTATTCAGACATTAGAGAATATACTTCGTACGTGCATGATTGACTATTGTGGTAATTGGGTTGAGCATCTACCTCTTGTAGAATTTGCTTATAATAATAGTTATCATTCTAGCATTGGGATGGATCTTTTTGAGGCGTTGTATGGTAGGAGGTATAGATCTCCTATTGGGTGGTTCAAGCTTGGTTAGGCGGATATGTTTGGCCCAGACTTTGTTTACCAGGCCATGGAAAAGGTGAAGGTGATTCGAGATAGGCTTAAGGCCGCCCAAAGTCGCCAAAAGTCCTATGCGGATGTACGGTGTAGTGACTTGGAGTTTGAAGTTGGGGATCATGTGTTCCTAAAGGTGTCTCCCATTAAGGGAGTAATGCGGTTTAGGAAGAAGGGGAAGCTCATTCCCGATATATGGGTCCTTACTTGGTTTTACGAAGGGTTGGTAAAGTTTCATATGAGTAGGAGTTTCCTTATAGTTTAAACTCCATCCATCCAATATTTCACGTCTCTATATTGAGAAGGTGTATTGGTGATCCTTCATCGGTTGTTCCTTTGGAAGGATTAGGTATCTCAGATTCTCTATCTTATGAAGAGATCCTGATTGAGATCTTGGATCGGCAGGTACGTCGATTGCGGACCAAGGATGTAGCTTTAGTTAAGGTTCTATGGAGGAACAAAAAGGTTGAGGAAGCTACTTGGGAAGCGGAAGAGGACATGAAGTCCAAATATCTATTCCTATTTTCTACTCCCAGGATTAGTGCAGAAGGTATGTGTTCTTCGTCATACTTTTGTATTCAAACTTTGTTAAAGGAAAGATTGATTTCCTTTCATATTTGTTTTCTAACTTAGCTAAAGGTTAGATTCGAGGTGTTGGGGTGTAAATCATGTTTGATTGCCTTGTTATATCATTCGGGGATGAATGATCCAAGTGGGGGAAAATTGAAACACCCTGGGTTTTGATCTGTAGAAATTTCTTGAGTTATTGGTTTCTAGACATCATACGACTAAGGGGTACTAGTCGTATGATAGGGTAAGGTTTGGTGGGTCTTGGTCGTATGTTAACCAGTGTAGGTTGGTTGGTTTCTGTCCAAGGTACGAATGGATCATACTAGTCGTATGTTAGGGTACTAGTAGTATGATGCCAATCTTATATTGCCCTATGTCTAACCTAGAGGAGTCTATTCTGCCTAAGGTACGGATTTAGGGTACTAGTCGTATAATTGGGTACGAATTAGCTTTGGTGGTCGTATGTTGGACAAAGTTGGGGTCCAAAGGGAGGCCTAGGGTAAGAGATAAAGGTACCACTCATACCCTAGGGTACGGTTTGAAGGGTGATCGTACCCTCCTGCAGGATTTTATACAGTTTAAGTTGAGGTAATTTGGATATTTCCACTCTTAGCCTCCTTAAGGTCCCACGACTTATAACACTCTTGGGACATCATTTACCCTTTTATTCTAATCTTAAACACTTAGGACACTCTCTCAAATTCTCTCAAGGCTCTTCGGTCAAGAAAGGCTAGGGTTTCTTCAATGAGGTCAATTTGGGGCTTACAAGGGTGGTGTTTTCTCCGTCATCTTCGTAATATAAGGCATGTTACTCCTCCCTCATTGTTAGTTCCAACTAAAGGGATGCTTTATATATGGTTTTCATGGCATAATTGTGGTATGGTTTTGGGTTTTGAATATACGCTGGGGGTTTTAGTTATAAATGGTTTAGTTATGGTTTTCCCATGTTTTAATTATGGTTTTCATGTTTTAATGGTGGTTTTGGTTTTGAAAACTATACTCCCTCAACATGTTTGATAAAATTTCTATGAGAATGTTTTTACTATATTGTTGAACTTTCATTGTAAACCTTACATAGTATAAAGTGGTAATAGAACCCTAACTGGATTAGATAGTCTGTAATGGTTAAATGGTAAGGTCTTGGTGGTCATGGTTATAGATTAATCAAATATAATTGAGGGGTACATGGGAATCCCCCAAGCAAACTAATAATGATCGTCTTGTTGGGTACATAGGAATCCCCCAAGCAACTTAAAAATGTAAACTATAGGTACATGGGAATCCCTTCTTTAAAGAGGTTGGCTAAGGACATTGCTTGCAAGCTATAGTAGATACCACTACCTATAGTCATGGTTAATAATAAATGGAATTGGTGGTTTGGTTGTGTGCTATTGGTTTTAATTGGGCAATAATGGCAGGATGTGATAGCTAACCATAAAGGTGTGTGTCCAATGGATGGACACTTAAAACTCATGTTTGCCGACACAAGGGTTGGTCATGGAGACCATATATAGTACTTATAGGGTATATGTTAATCCACTAAGTTACACTCATATATATATATATATATATATATATATATATATCATGGAGAGTGAAAGTTACACGTGAATCCCCCTACTCCTATGGTATCTCTGGTTCATACAACAACACGCATCGGGGGCCGTTCAGGGGGTAACATTGGACCCATATAGCTCGTGGGTGGTTCCAGGATGGTTAAGCTGCACATACCCAGGTTAATGGTTTTAAAGTTATGTTAAACTCGATTCCCTCTCCCGGCATGGATATATATATATATGGTTGTGTTGCATATGGTTGTTTACTTGGTTTTAAAGGTTGGCATTATTTTATCCTTATTCTGAGTGCATGCTAGCGTTTACCCGCTATCCCATCTTCGGGCGTTGTATCCCCATGTGATGCAGGAATCGTCCATTCTACTTTTCTTGCTCAGTGACCAAATTTGGGATCAGCTTGTGTTGGATTGAAGTGGGGGCTTCCATATTTTGAAAGGCTCTATTTCAAGTCATGGATGTCCTTACATACTTTGGTAATTTTATAGACTATGGTTTTGTCTATGGTTGGGGACATGTCCCAACCGGATATTGTTTTACTTTCGGTTAGAGGCTTTGTGGGACTACTATAGGTTGGTATGGGCTGTGTCGGTATTGGTGTCAACCTTGGCATTGACATTGGTATTGGGGCTGACATTGGTGGACTATATTAGATTTATGATTATTCCATTTTGTTTTGGATTATATATATAAACACATTGGGTTATTGCCTTGGTTTGGTTGGTTATTGGACAGATTGACTTGGTTAGGTTGGTTTAGGAAGTAGTTATATCCCAAAGTCAGTATATCTATAAATACGCTATCTTATTATATATTCAGAATTCATCCTACTCAGGGTATGTGCTTGGAGGTTGGGTTGGGTATCGGAGGTCGTCCCCGGTCCTGGGTAGACTTACGATGCCCATCACGACAAGAGCCCAATTCAGGTCGTGTCATTTATATCCAAAACAACCATCCATAACCAAATGACCAACCAATACCCATTCCAATACCAATACCAATACTGATCCCTCCCATGCCCACAGTAGTCCGACAAAGCCTCTTATCAAAATCAAAGAATATCCAGTTGGAACATGCCCCCGACCATAGCCAAACCAAAACCAAAAGGAATGATAAAGACATAAATAAATCCATGGCATAAAATGGGTCTTTCGGAGTAGGAAAGTTCACCACTTCAGTCTGACTCAAAAGTTGTCCCTGAATCACCATGTCACTGAGCAGGAGGAGTGACAGTATGGCTGATTCCTGCATTTCGTGGGGATACAGCGTTCGAAGATGGTTAACGGGGTAAACGCTAGCATGTAACTCAGGGATAAGGATAAAGTAATGTCATCAATCCAAAACCAAGTCAAACTAATACACATAACCATATGCAAATACATATATATATATATAAATAGATAGATAGAGAGAGAGAGAGACATATCGGGACAGGGAATAAGGTTTATCATGAACTTTAAAATATTTAGCTTTGATTGTGTTTCTTTACCATCATAAGTCCACCCATGGGCTATATAGGCCCAGTGTTACCCCCTAAACGGGCCCTGGTGTGTGTTAGCTGCACGAATCAGAGATATCATATATGGTCGGGGGTTTCTTTGTACCCTTCGCCCTCCATGATACATATATACGTGTATAGGCTTGGGGATTACCTTGTACCCCGCAAGCACATGATCATCAAGACCAACCCTCATATCGGCAAACATAAGTTTCCAGTGTTCGTCCTTTGGAATCACACCTTCACGGCTAGCTATCACAACCCCCATTATTGCCCAATTAAAAACATTTAACACTAAACCAAACCACCAATTCCAAAAGTCATTTATTAAGGCATTATTAAGTGGTATCGTCATACTGACTATAGTTTGCAAGAAATGTCATTAAGCCAGGTCTTAGGGGTTCCCATGTACCCCGAAGACTCCATCATTAAGATCACTTGGGGGATTCCCGGGTACCCCTCAAGGTTTTCAAAACCATCCTTAACTATTTAACCATTTATATCATGCATTAGTTTCAAGAAACAAGACAGTCCATGTGATAATGTATAAACCAAAATCAATTATGCAAATGGGTTGAGTTTATTACCAATTTCCATACCAAAAAAAATAATTTGGGGATTCCATTGTACCCCTATTTCCATCCACCAATACAATCCACCCCAATGCATTTGCCAACCATCAATGTAAACACAATAGTTTCATAGATAACATGGAAGAATCATTTAAACAATTTATATTAAAAAAACCTCAACCCATAGTTCAAAACCCAACAACAATATTCCATGAATAATACTTCAAATCATATGCTTTTACAAAATTGACAATAAGGGAAGAGTAACATGCCTTAAACACTAAGAAGTACAGAGAGAAATTACCCTTGAAACCCCCAATTGATGTGCTTGATGAAAACACTAAGTATTCTTGACCTTGAGGATTTGGGAGTGTTCTGAGAGGTTATTTGATGTGTTTTTGATAGATAATGATGTCGTAAGGAAGTTATAAGACGTGGGTTTTATGTTGAGCAAGAGGGGAAATGTCTAGAATGCCCTAAACTTAAAAGCTGGAAAAAAACCGTCTTTGGTTATGAGTCAACCCTTTGACTCGTACCCACATCTTACGACTCATGACCACAAGTCGTAACCAAGACACTGACTAGGACCCCATACAATGCCCACCTTAAGACTCCACCAACCAACTCATAATGAGATCTTATGACTCGTAAGGTCTAGTCGTGACCAATACAGAACCCAAATGATTTGAACGTTGGACATCCTACAATTTGAACCTACGACTAGTAATATATCCTCACGGCTCATAGTGAGCCACTCGTACTTAGAGTAGAACCAAGCCACAAAATTATTGGTTTGGTTACAACGAGTCATCAAGACACACTATGACTCTGGGGTCTAGTCGTAACCAACGCGGTGAACCCAAAGCTCAAGAATTTTCAAGGGCCAAAAACCCAGGGCGTTACACTGAAGCTGGTCAAATAAATCATAAATGCACTAAAGAGGATACTTATTCTTGACGGTCACCTTATTTGACTGTTGATAATCAATACGCATGCACATAGAACCATCTTTCTTTTCATAAATTAGATAAGAGCACCCAGGGAGACACACTAGGTCTAAATAAACCCTTACGCAACAATTCTACAACTTCTTGTTCAATTCCTTCAACTCAGTCGGGGTCATTCTATTAGGAGGAATGCAAATAGACTTGGTGCCCAATTAAATATCAATAGCAAAGTCAATATAACGATTTAGAGGCATACCCAACAAGTCTGTAGGAAACATATTTATGAACTCACAAAACACTCGAATATAATCCAAAGGACACGGAGAAGCAAAATAGCATCACGAACATAAGCCAAAGACAAACGCCCTTTCTCTTTCATGCAGCGAGCACATGGAAAATATATAACTCCCTTTGAATCTGAATTAAGAGTACCCTTCCATGACAACCTTGGAACACTCTAGGAAGTTAACCAATTCATTATTCTATGAGAAAATAACCTATGAGAAGGGCTAATTTATGGATGAGAAATTAGCATACTGAATCACTTTCACCCTTCCCGTTCATTGACCAAGGAAAAAAGTGATAGTGTCCTAATAACCAATAAAAGGGCTAGTTCATTAGTTCACGATTTATAACAAACTTGAATATTTTTTATTTTTTAACTCAATTTCAGAAAAAATAAAATAATAAATAAAAAGAGGAGCAAAGTTCTACAAAAAGAACTCTGTTCAGTCTATCTATAAAAGGAGATCATATGAAAAACGTAACCGATTCTTTCGTTTCTTTGGACCACTGGCCATCTGCATCACGGTCTTGGCATAATAATATAAAATATCATGATAGGGAGATAACTAATTCCATACCCAAGATAACATAAAAAATTAACCATGTCTAGGATAATCAAGTCTACTTAGGTCTCACACACCACAAAGGTCACTACACAAGATTGGTACACCCAATCCACCACTAAAGGATCCCTACAAGGGTAGAAACATGTAGAGGCACAATAAGATTATCATATGCAGCATCAAACTAGTAAAATATTATGTAGACACATAGAAGAATATAGACCCAGGGTCAAAAACATAGAAGCAACATTATGTCAAACTAGGAGAATACTTATGATAATTGCATCAGAGGCCTCCACCTCAGGTCTCTCAAGCATAGTAACACTGACCACACCCGTTCCTAAATTAAGCAACCCCATGTTCATCACCATGAGCTCTTTGATATCTATGTCGAGTACCTGTAGTACCACCTTGTCCTCTCTGTGAACTATCTCTAACTGCATAAATAGGTATAGGGCAAAGTTAAAGCTGAGAACCCTGTTGAGCAGAACCTAATAAATGTCGAGGACACCCTAGCATAATTTCAAATCTCATGACACATAAACAATCTCTATTTGTTCCCAAAGATCCAGAATTACCCTTTGTCATGAAGAACCAAAGTTGGAGCCTCTACCCGCATAACTTAAATCCAGGCTATGTAGAGCCACATAAACTATAGCCCTACTACTCAAACTCTGTAAAGATGTATGAATTGGTATATAATAATAGCTATTATAACTTTTGCCATAGAAATCTGTATCTCGAGATATATGTCCACTAAACTCGTCCTATCAATACACCTTCTTGGCGCCATTATGTGTAGTCTGACTAATCAACTCAATCAACTTAGCATGCTCTATAATACTCTGGAATGAAGATCTTGAAACTACTATCTAGGTTGTAGCCAACTAATAAGAGACCTCCAATCCCTTGATAAAATTTCTAATCCTCTTTGACATAATGGAGATAATGACAACAGAATATCTGGATAAAGCATGAAAGAATGCCTCATACTTAGCAATAGTTATAGAGCTCTACTCCAGGTGATCAAACTCCTATATCATATGATCCCCTAAACCATAAGGCACGAACCTCTCCAGAAAAGCCTCAGAAAACTGGCTCCATGACATAACAGGCGAACCCAATGGTCTACAACTAGCAAGGTACCTCCACTATTATTTGGCCACATCGGTCAACTGATAAATGATATAAGTAACTTTATGGTTCTTGAGGGATCTAAGGTTATGCGACCTGTCTTGATAGTAAAACAAAAACTCATAGGCATCGTCTCCAATGGAACCACTAAACTTTGGAGGAGCCAATCGAATGAACCTCTAAAACCTCTTTTGATCATCAAAAAGCATCACAAAGGCTGAAGCAACAGGAGTGACAATAAGCCTAGTAGACAATGAATAAACATCTTGGGTAACATAGAAGATGGTTATACCCCTGAAGTTAGAATACCATAAGCAGAAGTCGGTCGTGATGGTTGAACTCCTCCTGAACTCTGAGGAATAATTGGTACACTTAAAGGGACACTAGTCTAGGAACATCATCTAGATAATTTAAGAGACGAATTAACAGATCTTGTATTATTGGAGTGTCAACTGAACTCTGTAGGACCTGAGCTTGTCCTGCACCCACTAGCTAATAGTAATCCTTAGCATAATCAACCTCAGACTTGGGAGAGTCCTCCTAGCATGTTCTCTGATTGGGGGAGATCCTCGTGCCCGTTCTCTACCTTTGGGTCATCCATGACACCTGCCTTGCCCCCAACTGAGGCTCCTACATCGAGTCTAGCTCAGCATCCCTAGCATCTTTGGATCTAGTATTCACCATCAACACATAAAAGAATGGATAATAAGTTTAGAACACAGGGTATGAACAACCCACACGATAGACAAATTAAAAAAGTTTTTCTAAAGAAATCTTATAGCCTCTCGAAGATAGATAAGGATATCACGTATCAATTCACGAGACTTTACTAGACATCCAGTTCTTTAACTTACGAGATTGGTGAAACCTGGTGCTTTGATATCAATTTATCACTATTCAAAAAGTTGAGGTCATGATGGCACCTACCTTAGAACTAGCCTTAGTAGGTACACTAAAAACACAAACATAGACAACAAATAATGAAGAGAAACCCATAGAAATGAGACTTCTACAACAAAATCAGGCAATAACATATAACATAACGAAATATGAATAAAATACATAAATTTTCAAAATAGTGTCATAACTACAAAGAGCATCTAATACATAGTCAAAAATCAGAAAGTGCAAACTGTCTCTAAATACTAATTAAGACAAGATAAAGATAGATGGAGGCTGGAACAAGACTCTGAATGGGGAGCTCACGAGATACTCCGGAAGGTCAACTATCACCACACGAGTTAGCTACTGTGGAAGGTACTCACACTGCGATATGCACCAATAGAGCATGGTACGGGTGAGTATGGTCCACTTATATTCAATATGTATTATAGGTCGACTAAGCAAAGTAGAAAATAATACAAGTAAAATATACTATGAGCATGTAACCTGCAAACAGAAAAGTTTCCAAAGTGTAGCTCACATAAAGATTTTTCCTCAATTTTATCCCTAATTTAAGTTTTTATTACTCTACAAGTTTTCAACCATTTCGATAAATTTAAATAATTATATGGGCTTATTAAATGCTATAAAATTTATGATTCATAAAAAAGTGATAGTGACACAACAAAAAACTTTATACAATCAAATTTTAAATAGATCCAAAAGTTTATTTTCTTTCTATTTTTTTGAATTGTTCTTTAATCTTATTTCTAATTATCTTTTTTTCTAACAAATTTATCATGGGCAAGTAAATAAAATATCCTAACATATCCTTTTTAACTTAGAAGATGCTTAATTATTAAATAATTTTTATATATATATAGCTAAAAATATTTGAAAAGTTAATTTTAAAGAAATACAATTGAACTCTCCAAATAATAATGACATTGAATTATGAAAAATGAGAATGATTCTTTTCACATTTTTTATAATAAAATTTTAAACAAAAAATAAGACAATCAATATTTTATATAATTTAGGACAAAATAATTAATTTAAACATGAAATATTAAAGCTTCATACACATTTGAAAAAATTTCAATATAAATTTCTTAAAGAAATATGTTAAATTAAGAAATATATACATCTTTTCTTAACATGTCTTTTTAGAAAAATAAACTATTAAAGTTAAAAAAAAATCATTCAAATTTCAAATTTTTCTTTTCTATGGTTTAATATGAAGGAACATCTACAAAAGTATAAAAGTATTTTGTTGAATCAAGTCTTTTAATTATTTTATAAATTCGTTATTTATAAGTTAACTTTTATTAATTTTATCATACAATAACTTGTAGTATTAAATATTTATTATATTAGTTTGAATATCATAATTTATTTATTTTTATAATAAATGGATTAATCAATATAAGTTTAATTGAAAAAAAAATATAATGAAAAATGTGTTAGCCAATAAATTTAATTAAGAAAAAAATGGTGAACACAATTCAACATAAGGTAAAACTCAATTTGAGTCATTAAAGAATTTAATCTCAATAACTTTCAATAATATAAAAGGGAAAAAAATGATGGTCCATGCATGTGCTTGAAAATGAAAAGAAAATCTAGAATATACTTTAAGAAAAATGAATTCTTTTAACTTACAAAAAGGAAAAAAATTATTTGATTATTATTTAAAAGGCCAAGCCCATCGGTGGCCCCCTAAATTTGGTACGATCTTTCACTTAGGCACCTCAAGTGGATGTTGTTCATTTTTGGCACCTCAAATAGCATATGCGGATGTTATTTTGACACATTTTACTGAATCGACAAAAATATACCGTGTCCATGTATTACATGCGTCGATAACGTGTAAAGTGACCAATAATATTATGATATTTGTCATTTTTCTCCAAATTAATTGTTAAATAACTATTTTTGATTAAAATAAAAAAAAATATCAATCAAATATTGACACTTGGCAATTTTTTAACTTAAATAATTATAAAAAAATTATAAAATTAGATTCCCCTCACCCCACCAATCCCCATCCGTCTTCTACAGCCAACCCACCCCTCTCACCACCTGCCCGCACCCCCACCCCTCAATTATCTTCTCCATCCTACCCACCTCTCGCCTTCCTTCATCAATCCCCATCCGTCTTCTTCAACCCACCCACCCCCTCACCACCTGTCCGCTTCCAGCCTACCCACCCCCCACCCGCTTCCCCACCCATCAATATGATATCATCTCCAATAAATAATAAAGTGTAAAGTGAAGAATTTGTTGAAAGCTTAACACAGTTAGTAGAAATATGTTATGTTTTTGTGTATGTTCATTAGCTTTGTGAATTGAAACATCACAATCTCTACAAAAAAAATAAGCTTAAATTCACAAACATGGTGAAATTTTTTTTGTTGATTTTCTCTCTTTTTTTCCTGTTGATTCGATCAATAAATGAAAAATCATTTTAAAAAGGAAACTCATTTTAAGAAACAAGAATGATTAAAATCAACACAAGGAAAAATTAACCATTCTTATTTCTTGATTTCTTATTTCTTAAAGAAGGAAAATTCTTGATTTTTATTAAAATCAACCATTCTTATTTCTCAAATAGCGAATTAACCTTGTTTCTTGATTTTTTCTTTTTTTTCTGTTAATTCGATCAATGAAGGAGAATTTTGTGTATGGATATGTTAAGGAAAGAAAAAAAATGGTGAAAAAAATGGATTGAAAGCGTGAGGAAAAAAGAGAAAGAAGATGAAAAAATTATGAAAATACCAATAAAACGCGTTTAAAAGCGAGTGTAATACATTTTCTTTGTTGAATCAACAAAAGGTGTCAAAATGACACAGTTATAGCTACATGAGGTGCCAAAAGTGAACAACGTCCACTTGAGGACCAAAGTGAAAGATCGTGCCAAGTTCAGGGGGTTGTCGATGGGTTTGGCCTATTTAAAAATATGACTAATATAATGCCACAAAATAAAATAAAAAGAAAAAACAAGAATAGCAACAAGAATTTTTTAAAAAATTACAAATATAAAATTTAACATGGTTTCGACCTGGGTTCAGCACTGGCCAATTGCGGCTAGTGTGTGTGTGTGTGTATATATATATATAAGAAAAATTAAGGTACACATCAACAAGTACAAGAAAGAAAAACAAAAGATGCAAATGTAATGCAATGCAATGATGTAGTATGGTGGAACTTACATATACACCTTCCAAGCCTCAACACTTAAGACAGGACCCATGGGGGGTTCGTAATTCATATACTTTTATAATCTCAATAAACCTTACCGACAAATGATCTCAGCCTAGGTTTCTAGTATCTCACAATCCATTTTGTTGGCAATGACCTCAACCAAGAACTTTATAAAAGAAATTTCTATTTTTCTTTCAAAATCGTAGTATCTAAGTGGTATCAAGTCATCATGAACAAGTATAGATGATATGAGCATATAGTGCTCACAATCAATAAGTATGGAGATAGACATCAATTCAATACAGGTATAAATGAGCTCAGAATCTACTTCATATGACAATAATTCAGGATATAAGTCATAATAGGGCACCGCTAGTATGAATAACCATATAAAGCATCAATAATATCATTTAAAATTGCTCATTTGAATATCAATTATGTGATAAAAGGCATTAAACGCTCAAATAAGGCCTATAATATATAGTCAAGCCCCCGCTCGGACGACACAAAAATAAAATATGATAAATAATGCATAAGAAAGACCTATATTATCAAATAAATTCCCTGCACGGGCATCACAACGTTTAACACTTCTCAAGTCAATAATTATGAGCATCTAAGCCCCCACACAGAAAATACATAAAATATGGAAATCTCAAAATACGATTTTCTTGTCTAATTCCTTAACCAATAGCATATTTTACCAGTTCATTAACTACTCAAACCAGCATGAAGAAAGTTAGGTCATAACTGTAAGACCCCGCAAAATCCTAAGCTTAACTCAGTCCCTAAAAGTTTGCTAAGGGGTCCCAGACTTAGAAAATTCTAGCTAAGTAATCGAACTTAGTATTATTTTGGCCTTCGTAAGTTGGCAACATTATTTCACGACCTCTATGACCTTAAAATTTTAATCTTTAGGTTGATTCATGATCAGGAATGTCAGTAGGTATTTTCGAATGAGTTTCAGATTTTTCGAATCTCGTTTGAGAATCCAAAATAGTATATCGATGAGATCGTAGCGCGACGCATCGGCCATCGCGTCAATCAATATTTTTCTTGGCTTCCAATGGCAATTTCCAGTGAGCCGATGCAGACTCAACGCGGGCATTGGTCATCGTATAGATGCTAACGATGCGGCGCGTCGGCCTGCGCGTCAATGGTTCAACTTTCATTCTTTCAAGCCCGTGTCTAAAGGGGTAAATGGATCTTTTTCCACCTTATATCATCCCCCAAAACATATCATTAAACCGTCCAAGAGGCAAAATATACTCATTCTCTCTAGAATTTATTAAGAACAAACCCTAGGTCATCACATTCAAGATTCAAGACTCAAGTTTTCCACCATTATTCTTTAAGAATTCGCCAACTAAGGTATGTGAAGTGTTCATCCAAGAGTTCCTTCCACCCTTAGAGTCCAAGAAACTCTTTTAAACTTCAAGTAGTTGGAATTTATGACTTCCATGATTGGAATTAAAGTGTATTCATGACTATTATTTGAATTAGATTTCTATTTCATGATTTATTATACGTTTCATGTGGAATTGGATATTATATGTGTAGATTCATATGAATCCATGATAAACCCCTTGAAATTATGAAATTGAAAGTGAATCATGATGCCCTCTTATTATGTGCATATATTATGCTCACCAAGTGCTTGATGAATTGTTCATGTGAACTAATAAGGGAAAGTAATCATGTCATGTTAGCTTATGTGCAATTTATACCATGCAAATGTTTGATAAAATGTCTCTATAGATACATTATGAACAAGTGTGCATTTTATGCTATGCAAGATCATGTGATGCTTTACTTTTCAGGCTATTGAGTCCTGGGGGTATTTAACACCCGATAATTTAGTTGTTTACCTAGAGCCAGTGTCAGATACAGAATAATCTCAGTCATGTCATGATCAGTAGTACTCTCAGTATGTTACAGGACTCAGAAAAACTCAGTAAACTCTGTATCAGTTCATTCCAGTTCAATATTCAATTCAGACCTCGGTAAATTTAGTCAGTTAACAGAATTTAGTGGTATTCCATCAGTCAATGGAACTCAGTGAACTCAGTTTAGATTGGGCTACATCAGCTCAGTAAATTCAATCAGTTAACAGAATTTAGTAGTATTTTGTCAGTTAATGGAACTCAGTGCCAGTAACTTCTCCAAGATAGACCTCAGATCGGGCTATCATCAGCTCAGAGTCAGAGAATGTGACATTCCAAAAATAGCTTTGAAAACTCGATATGGTCACTTTGAATTCTCAGTCATGTCCTTTGGTCTTACTAATGCCCCAGCAGCTTTCATGGGCTTAATAGTTCATGTGTTCAAGCAGTACTTGGACATGTTCATTATATTCTTCATCGATGACATTCTTGTCTATTCTAGTAGTGAGAATGATCACGCCGATCATCTCTGAATCATACTTCAGACTCTTGAAACCCATCAGTTATCATGATATCTATTCATGTCTTATATGTCAGCTTTATGATCATGGCTCATATTCGAGCACGTTAGCAAAAATCATGTATGCTTACAGTTCCTAACATAAGGAATTTCAGTTCACTCAGTGTTACAAACCATGTTCCATGAATACAGAAACTCCAGACCTAGGTTATGCAGCTCATGAATCAGGTACCCATGTCATGCTGTACAGTATACTCAGTTCTCATGACCCATGCTACACTCCTAGCGATCGGCTAAGTTCAAATTTCGTCATGCATATCCTTAGTTTAGATCTTTTGATAAATCCATGATATTAATATTCTATTCCTCAGACCTCAGTAAGTGTCGAGTTTGGTATAGTATTCATGCATACATCAGGTCCTTATGTTTTAAACCTTCAGTGGACTCTTCTTACAAAATAATGTTGTGATGAGCGATTGCTTAGGTGGGAGAGAGTAAAGGTTTCATGTTAAAGAAAAGACTTTTGCATGCTTGTCTCACACGAGGCTGTATCTATGAAGATAAGCTTGAATGTCAGGTTAGTGTGCCATTAAATGGCTAGAATGAAGTTGTATG
Source organism: Capsicum pubescens (assembly GCA_030864215.1). Classification (NCBI taxonomy): domain Eukaryota; kingdom Viridiplantae; phylum Streptophyta; class Magnoliopsida; order Solanales; family Solanaceae; genus Capsicum; species Capsicum pubescens. Next base: position 340,222,137 of record CM061548.1, read on the forward strand.
TAGTTGCTGAAGAGGGGAAATCAGAATTTTTCTTGAGAAGAGAAGCTGAGAAATACAGAGTGTGAGTGTCTATTTAGATCCTCGATTTATGTCAGTCACCCAATTATGAGTAACTCAGTTATTAGTAATCGCACCTATTAGTTACTCAGATATTATAACTCAGTATTCAGTTCCAGTATGAGTCTCAGTTACCGTCTTAGTTACAGTCTCAGTCACAGTCTCAGTCTAGTAATCAGATCAGTAACTCAGTTCAATTTCAGATTTGCTCGACCATAGCGTGTAGTTATCAGTTATTCAGTTATCAGTATTTCATTACCTCAGTTTATAGAATATTTCAGAATCATGTTATACGTTTTGTCTTGCATTCTCAAATAACACAATTTTCACGAATTCAAGCTCAGTCATATCCTGTTCCACAGTCAGTCCTTACCTCATATGTATAATACTCCCTCCGTCCTATTTTAACCATCCCAAATTTCCTAATTAGATGTCCCATTTTACTTGTCCTATTTTACTTATCAAGACAAGACAATTTTTTTTCCCATTATACCCTTAGTGTAATTGGTTACTCCTTGTTATTAGCATTCTTGAAAAATATTTCAAAGAGGAGTGCCATTAAAAATACACCATTAAAAATATAAATGGTGTTTTGGTATTAGTCATCCATCAATATTGGAACTAACAACAAGACACAATTAAGAGGGGAAAAATGGTAGAGTTACATTACCAATCATTGTTTTCTTAATAGTTGTACCATCCCAATTTGGGACGGGTAAAATGGGACGAAGGGAGTACTCTACAGTTCCAGTCTAACTATTCAGACTAAGTGCAGTTCAATAGTACATGACCAAGTATTCATCTATTAGCCATTCAGATAATCAGATAAGTTAGTATATTTATGCACTCGTGCTCAACACCCATGTGAATATTTTCAGTAGTCTCAGGTGATGTGTTGTACTAAGGTGGAGACTATAGTTGAGAGAGTATTCAAGAGATATATCTAAGCTTGAAAATCTATAGTTGTAGTGCATAAGGCTTAGTCACTTCATCTTAGATAATGTTTTGTAGGCCTCGACTCATATTATAGAACTTTAACCAGGATGTGATTTTCTTATTCAGATTTTTATTCAGCCCATGTCAAGATTCTTTGCTCCCAAAAGTCACTAGAACTCTATAGAAAGAGTGTCAAAGAGAGGCTTTAGTCTAGTATAAGTTTTCAGCATAAGTTATTCCGCAAAGACCATAATTCAGTTTAGCAGTCAGGAGGATAAGTTCGTATGGTTTGGTTTACCATCTTTCCATCTAGTCGCACTATCCGAAGTCTCAGGAATGTAACTATTCTAAGATCGAGCAACCATATGGTTGTGAGTTCAGCTCAATTCAGGTGTCATGCCTCGGTTTCAGATCCCTGACATGCAGTCATGATTCAGTTCGTAGGTGTTCTATGCATCATCTCAGTTTTCCTCAGTATCTCAGCCAAGTTAGTATTCTTCGAGGGACATAATGTCCCAAGGAGGAGATATACTATCATTTCTTGAGCTTTCATAACCTAAACCTTTCATCTTCTCTTCACGTAATGAATCTAGTTTAGAGTAATGGGTACTCATAGGTGGACCCTCAAGTTCCAATCTCAGTCGTAAGACATGTTTCAGGGGCTCAATCCCGTTCATGATATTCAATTCCTGTATCACGTTTCAGGCTCAGTTATGTTCTCATGTTCCCGTTCATGCCTATTCAATAAATAATCTTGAGTTAGAGATCGGTGAGTTTGTGTATTTGAAAATCTCACCTATGAAAGGAGTGAAGAGGTTTGGCAAGAAGGGGAAACTCAGTCCCCGATATGTCGGTCCTAACCGAATTCTCAGTCATTTCAGAAAGGTAGCTTACGAGCTTGAGTTGCCTTTAGACTTAGCTTCAGTGTACCCAATGTTCCATGTTTCCTTAATAAAGAAATGCATAGGTGACCCAACAGTCGTAGTCCCTATAGAGGGCACAGATATTCAGAATAGCCTCTCTTATAAAGAGATCCCATTCGAAATTCTTGATTATCAGATTCACAAAGAAGTCCCTCTAGTTAAAGTTCTTGGCGGAATCAATCCGTTGAGGGAGCTACGTACTTGGGAAGCGGAAGCAAATATACGAACCAAGTATCCTTACCTCTTCTCCGTAAACTCAGACTCAGCCTAGGGTAACCATTTTTTTTAAACTTACTCAGTCTCATGTTCCGATATAGCTACCAACTTTGTATTAATTAATGTTGTATACTCAATCATGCATTCACAAATCAGTTCAGTCAAGTACCCATTCATTAGATATGCATGTTAAGTATATAAACTCAGCTTATCAGTAATCCCAGCCATGCATTTATGAATCATGTTCAATTATGTATGCATGCATCAAAAATGCATATCCAGTATGATAATTCAGTATATCAGTAATCTCAGTCATGAAATCATGTTTCAGTTGTGCATATCTAGTGTCTAAATCCAGTTTATCAGTATTCTCAGCTTAGTCATTCTCATTCAAGGAAAAATATTCCCAAGGGGGAGATATTATAAGACCCCGCAAAATCCTAAGCTTAACTCAATCCCTAAAATCTTGGTAAGGGGTCCCAGACTTAGAAAATTCTAGCTAAGTATTCAGACTTAGTATTATTTTGGCCTTAGTAAGTTGGCAACACTATTTCATGACCTCTATGACCTTAAAATGTCAATCTTTAGGTTGATTCATGATCAGGAATGTCAGTAGGTGTTTCCGGATGAGTTTTGGATTTTTTTAACCTTATTTGAACCATATTTAGGAATCCAAAATAGTGTATCGAAATGATCTCGGTGCGGTGCATCGACCATCGTATCAATTAATATTTTCTTTGGCTTCTAATGGCAATTTCCAGTGAACTAACGCGGACTTGACGCGGCGCGTTGATCATCACATCGCCAATGACGCAGCGCGTCGGCCTGCGCGTTAATGGTTCAACTTTCAGTCTTTTAAACCCGCATCCAGAGGGGTAAATGGGTCTTTTCCCACCTTATATCAGCCCTCAAAACATATCATTAAGTCATCCAAAAGGAAAAATATACTCATTCTCTCTAGAATTTATCAAGAACAAACCCTAGTTCATCACATTCAAGATCTAAGACTCAATGTTTCCACCATTATTCTTCAAGAATTCACCAACTAAGGTATGTGAAGTGTTCATCCAGAGGTTCCTTCCACCCTTGGAGTCCAATAAACTCTTTTAAACTTCAAGTAGTTGAAATTTATGACTTCCATGATTGGAGTTAAAGTGTATTCATGATTATTATTTGAATTAGATTTCTATTTCATGATTTATTATACGTTTCATATGGAATTGGTTATTATATGTGTAGATTCGTATGAATCCATGTTAACCCCCTTGAAATTGTGAAATTGGAAGTGAATCATGATGCCCACTTATCATGTGCATATATTATGTTCACAAAGTGCTTGATGAATTATTCATATGAACTAATAAGGAAAAGAAATCATGTCATGCTAGCTTATGTGCAAGTTATACCATGCAAGTGTTTCATAAAATGTCTCTATAGATACATTATGAACAAGTGTGCATTTTATGCTATGCAAGATCATGTGATGCTTTACTATTCATGTTATCGAGTCCTGGGGATATTTAATACCCAACAATTTAGTTAATTACCTAGAGCCAGTGTCAAATACAGAATAATCTCAGTCATGTCACGATCAGTAGTACTTTTAGTCAGTTACAGGACTTAGGAAAACTCAGTAGACTCTATATCAGTCTAGTCCAGTTTAGTATTCAGTTCAGACCTCAGTAAATTCAGTAGTATTCCATCAGTCAACAAAACTCAGTGAACTCAGTTCAGTTCAGTTAGACAATATAATCAGTAACAATCTAGTCAAGCCTAGTATGAACTAGGAAACCAGTTCAGTATTTATTCAGATAGGAGTAGGATTCAGTACTGAGTTAACCCATGGATAGGGGCATTCCTTCCAGTAGAGGGTTTGACCCTTATAGCAATCCTTGCGTTACAGAACTATGTAGCCAGTGTATGTTGAGATATATTCCTGCCAAATATTATGAGGGTTGATACATCTCATTCGAGTTTTCCTACCAACGAGGGTTGACAAAAGAGCTTCCTATCAGAGAGGGTTAACTCACAACTTGTCTTTACCCGTGGCACAGTATTAACACCCATCCAACTGGTATTACAGGTTAGACCCCAATCTATGTAGAAAGGGGCATATCGATTAGATGATTACCTCTCACAGTCTCAATTTCAGATTCAGTCCCAGTATAGAACTCAGTTCAGTTCTACAAATTCAGGACTATCAGACAGTCACTCAGCTCAGTACGAAACTCAATATAGTTCCACAGAATCAGGACTGTCAGATACAGTCATTCAGTTATCAGTAATTCTGTATCAGTATACTTAGATATCAGTTAATCAGTATTCAAACTCAGTATTCGGTGCTATTACGATCTCAGTTACAGTTATGTATTCATGCATATACTTTCATCCAGTTTTACTCATGTCATTCAGTCAGTATTGCTCATGCATATGAACCCATGCATTTCAGCCTACCTCACTTAGCATACCAGTACATTCAAAGTACTGACACATACTTTTATCTTGCGCTATGATGTTTTATATCATTGGTTCAGACGCACGGGCTCCCGAGCACCCTTAGGAATTCAGATCTTCAGCAGTCAGAGTTAGTGATGAGTCCTCATAGTTTGAGGACATGATTATTATTTTAACATATCAGTTTATTTCAGTAGTCGGAGTTAGTTGGGGACTTGTCCCACCAACTCCACATTTCAGACAGTTTAGAGGCTTTATAGACTAGAGTATTTTTAGATAGATGTTTCAGTTTTGGTATTACTATACCGTATTCAGTTTTATTTCTGTATTGAACCTTATGGAAAGTTTTCGCCTAATTTTCGTATATTTATAGTTTTATTATTCAGCTATTGCAGCAGGTACCAGTCATGGGTTAGCTTGTGGTCCTTCGGGATTATGAGCACCGTGTAGCGTCCGGGGTACAGATTCGGAGTGTTATAATAACCTACCTCAAAATATCAAAATCTAAGTCTAGCACCCTCAATGCAGAGACTTTCCTCCTCTTTGAACTGCTTCATCATGAGCTAAAGCTACCAAAAACATCATCTATGCATCAAAATAAAGGTAACAATATCCATAATAGCTATATTTAAAAAGGGTCCAAAATCAGTCCCAAATAGATTTGAAAATGAAAGGGATAAAATCAAAATTCTATTTTAGAAATATGTTTCCCATAGCAGTAGAAATCTACCACTGAAAATTCATATAAAAATGAGTTTAAATCGATGTTCAAAACAAAGAAAAATTATTTTAAGAGTTTACTGGCAAAAACTCCAAAAATTCATTTTGAAATCAAGGTTTTGAAGTTATTTTAAAGATAAAAATTGATGAAAATTAATGAGTATAAGGATTTGGAGCTTACCCAAGCACGAGTGATGAAGAAAATCTTAAAATTTGACCTTTTCCGAAGCTCCCAAGTTCAAAGATGAAGGAAATTTGTGAAAATAAAGTTTTTATCACTACTAAAAAAGTTGTAAAAAGAAACCAAAAAAAGATACCTCAAAAAATAGGTCAAAAATAAGAGACCTCGTGAGGTCGCTTATCCCCTCAATTTATTTTTTAATTAATTTTTAAATAAAGAGACCTCATGAAGTCGGTAAATGATAAAATAAATTGAATAACCCAATATTAAAATAAAATGCAAAAAAAGTTAGCGCCTAAATAATAATAAAATTTTAAGCATTGTGACCTCATGAGGTCACTAAAATGTTAATAACTTAATATTTATTATTAAAAATAATTATGTGTCATTATTTTATGAAGTGTAAAGGCAAAATACATATTTATTTAATTCTTTTAATATTTATTATTATAATTAAAAAAAATTAAAAGAGGCAGCTCTCTCAAACTGTCCCTCTCTCAAATTCGGCTCAAACACTCTCGCGCAAATCTGTCCCTCTCAAAAAATCATCTCTAGCTGTGGAAACTCTCTCCTCCAAATTCTCCATTTCAAGGAAGGTTGTTTTGATTTTTTTCTTATTTATGTATAGAATGGTATTTGAATCTATGGATGTCCTGGGTTTTCTTTATTTTCCCCAAAATGTTAATGAATAGTTTGGGATTTTATTGCCTTTTTTCAGAACGGTTTGAGATTTAGTACGTAATTGTTGGTGGTTTTTATAGATCATTCTTGCATTGGTCATCAAACTATTGGTAGTAGCGTGAGCCTTGAATCTGATACTCATCCCATGGCTATGTCTTGTGATGATATTCTGTACACTTTCACATATTTTGTTAATCCTCTATAAGGTCAACCTCTAAATATTTTACGCCTAAAATTAAATGAAAGAATGAGATAAGGAAAAAGAACCAACATAAGAGCTTGATCTGTAATTCATCTTTGATGACAGAAATCCAAAGACCATTCCCCATCCTTGTTTAACAAGGCACGTCGATTAGTAAGAAAGTTATATTTATATGCTTTTTTAGAGTAAACATGGTTGAATTCTTGGTTAATATTTTTAAGTATGGTAGTAGGTCACATTTTAACTGGTGGAGAAACATTCAGTAAGGGGGAAGGGGGTGGGGTGGGGTGGGGAGGTATTCTATTTATTGTGGTGTATGGAGGTGCTGAGATGAGAGAATACTCGTGCTAGGGCTCCCAATAGTGTAGAACAAGTGTAAATTTTGGAAAATTTCAGACTAGGTCATATTTGTAGTTTTGGACTCGCAGTCACCATCGTGACTTGGGAAGCACGCTGTTGTGCCATCTGCACAGTGCCCATCGTGGTGAACCTTACCGTGTTGAGAATTGCATCATGGTGACTGATACCGTCCCCTACTTTGAAAAAAATCTCATGAATCTCTAATATTCTTCACTGCGGGACAGTTACCATAGCGGTGAACTTTAACGCCTTGGGCGCCACATCGCACTCACTGAGGGTGTATCAACCCTTAGAAATAGTTCATCTTCTTAGGTAAAACTTGTACAACTTTTTATATCGAACCCGAATATATAAATTTGTGTTGAAATCTAGTGATGTAACCTAACTAAAGGTGGATTTGGAGAGGAAGTAATTGAAGCTTTAGCTTGGTGGAAAGCAAATTATTCTGTCACTTAGTTTGTATAGGAGTGTAAATAAAATAAAGAAACAAACATAATAAGAAAATCTGAGATATGGTAAATACTGTAGAGATATTCTAGATATGGTACAATATATTTAGACTTCAATTGTAGAATATTCAGAGATTTACATTAATTGTAGGTATTTTATTTCTGTCTATTCTTTTCCTGATCTATTTTTTCTTGAGTTGAGGGTCTATTGGAAACATTCCTTTACCTCTGCAGTAGGTGTAAGGTCTGCGTGCACTCTACTATTCCCGATCCTACTTTCTGAGACTACACTGGTATGTTATTGTCATAGGAGAATGGGTAGGATGAAACACAGAATTATTAAGGAATTTGATATTACTGATTATATGCTACTTGGTTGCTCACTGAACTGATATTTGATTCACTTGAAGAATTCATCAAATTTTTGGTTCTTCAATTTGTGGTGAAGCACTACAACTTTCATGAATATTTGTATGGTTTAGGTCACTTGATTTGCGACGTTGTTACCAGTTGAAGGATTTTTTTGAAGCTTGGTACCCTCGCCCTTTTCAGTGTTGTTTCTTCAAGAAATGACTGTTTGGAAATTGTACTTTTGTATTAAGTGTGCTACATTATCCTTAGCGGCATTTTGTCATGAAACTTGCTCTATTGTTACCCTATTAAACCATCAAACAGGTAATAAGTTCCCTGGCAGAAAAGCAACAGTCACCAAGAGATATGTAGTCCTTCTCTCTCACTTGTAAAGTCGAGCCATGTGAGATCCATTTTTGACTTGCTTTTCCCTACTCATTGCCATATTCCCCTCCCATTCAAAAAGGACTGACCCACCAAATTCTTTAAATACTTGGTTAGAATTGAAAAAATGAGTATTTGAAGTTGAAGTAATAGTTATACATGATTTTCACTTTGAAAAATAGAAGCTGAAGATCTATGAATGAAAAATAGTTATTTCACTTGATATACTCTCTAACAACTATTTTATTTACCAGTATTTCAAAATCCAAAGAATTTTATTGTCCTAGCTTTGTAACTTGTTACAAAGCTTCCTTCCTATTTTCAACTATTTTCAACTATTTTCATCCAACCAAAAGGGCAATCTTAACAGTAAGCCTCTCATTCATTCTAATATGCGTGTTCTCTAAATCGGCACACGGCTTTCAAATTCCATTGGGAGGTTTTCTTCGGTGACAATAGGTCATTTTTTTCCTCCAGAAGTCTTAGTCGTATGAAATGTTAATAGGTTCACTAGCTTAACTATTGTGTGGCGAGTATATCTGACCAAAAATGGAATAAGGTTTACGAAACATTCTGATGCACTCTGGAGCTATTTAGAATGCTTAAGGTTTCTAAAAGCTACTGCCAGATGCATTGAGAATGCCTTAACCTAACATCATGCTTGTACAATGCAGAATCGAGCTTTGTTGTATACGATTTGTGTTTCATCTATTTCTTTTCGTAGACAGCTTATACAAGATTGCTACTTGAAAATTCTCTTATCTTGCTTGTACTTTTATATTTTGATAGCTAGCATACTGCACACATACAAGTCTTGTAACCAAAATATGGATTGATAAGCATTTTCATGTTATATACACCTGTAGCAACACCTATTAGCTGACATAGCCCTGTATAAACTTGGACAAACTTAGCAAAGAAATAGTTGCAAGATCAGAGAGTATTTGGATCTGTGTGTTTTTGCTTGATGATGACAGATTTTTGTACAATGTAGAGATCCTGCAGTTAACTAGATATGTTGCTATTCCGCAGATTGCACAAAATATTTAGACACACGCACTTTGTTGCAGCTAGAACTAGTTGCTTGTTCATGTAAATACGCTTCTTCCCACTTAACGGCATTTGGAGTTGTTAATGATATTAGATTATTAGGTAAAGATATTCTGGAGTCCTAGGTTGTTGCCTCTCCATGGGGACTGTTTCGTAGGAAAAGTGAGATAACAGGTGTCCCATGGTCCTGTAAAGCACTAGAGGAGGCATAAAGTTACTGCTGGATATAAGTTGTTCCGCCATTCAATTATCTAGGGGTGAAGTAAATACAATCCTGTTATATCTTTATTTTCTCTCTGTATTTCTTTGTTTTGCTGCATTAGCAAATTAATTTATCTTAGTTTATCTTGTCATTACAGAGAAAGTATTTTTGGCGTCCCGAAAATGAAGCCCAGATTAAAACAAACTTCAAGTTAAAAGTTGGGCACATACTTGTTGGCTTGCTTTCAAAAGCTCGTGAAAAAAATAAGAGGCCTAGGTGGATTCTAATAGCTGAGCTATCTAGAGAAGCTAAGGCCTCACAGACTAGGGAAAAGCAAAGAGATATACAATATGCAGGAATGAAGGCCCAATTCGATGCATTACTTGCTTCGGGGGGATTCCCCCTTGTCCCGGTGATATAGTACGCTCTCCTCGACCTCTCTAGTCTCTACCTATTTCACATGGAGTATATGGTCGATACAGAGATGTGACTGAGGAGCCCAACAGTGATGAAGATGATGAGGATTACTATGTGGACAATACACCACCGCATTGTTAAAGTTGAATATTGTGTTAGATAATCTAAACTATATACTTTATGGTGGTTTATTTAAATTTTTAAGTGTTTTTGAATGCATTAAAACTTTAAAGTAGTCTGAACAATAGCATTGTGACTTCTATGTTTTGTTCGTTCAATTTCAAGGTATTTTAATTTGATTTTCATTTAGTGGTTATTGGATTATATTTACTTGTGTTTGTTGTAGTTTGATTGATTGATGGGCGTTCTTGGAGCTCGATTTAATTGATTATATTGTATATATTATTATTAAATTGAATTAAAATTGCGTATTTGTAAAAGGTGTTATTGGCATTAGTTTTTTTTTTTTTTTTTTGCTAAAAAGAGACCTCATGAGGTTGCTATTTCACATTTTCATTTTCCCCACAATGCACAAAAGTGACTTAATGAGGTCTCTTTTTCACAATTTCATTTTCCATATTCTCGAATAAGAAACTGCAAGAGGTCTCTTATGTTTTAAGTAAATTATTCATAATAAAAAATTAAGAAATAATAGTCACCTTAATTAAAAAAATTAAAAAAATAAAACCAAATAGAGACCTTAGAGGTCTCTTTTAATAAAATAATAATAATTATAAAAAACAATTTAGAGACCTCACGAGGTCTCTTTTTGAAAAATTTAAAAAATTATCTAGTGACCTCGTGAGGTTGCTTTTAAGCGACCTCATGAGGTCTCTTACAAAAAGTGACCTATGTTTTAGAGACCGTCCATTGAAGTCGCTTTTGAAGTCTCTTTTTAAGGGAAAGAAACCTCATGAGGTCTCTTTTTTAAGTCTCTTTTTACAACTTTTTTAGTAGTGATATACTGTTCTGTGAATAGTACCTCGCGATCGTGGGTTAACATTGACTGGGCACTTAAATTTCCCATCGCGTTCACGGTCTGGTCTTTGCACTCTCGAAAGTTGACAATATGGACCCATCGCATTCGCGAAGGTCCTGATGCCTTCGCGATAAAGGACGATACCTAACCAGACCCCGTTTATTCTTCGCGATCGCGGCTACCCCCTGCAATCGCGATGAAGGATAATTTTTTTCGCAATCGCAGTCTAAGGCCCGCTTTTGCAAAGAATGAGCTTTGCACCAGTAAATATTGTTGTACCAGATGATTTTACATGTTGAAAATGTATCCTAACGGATCCTCAAAATTTGTTTGGGACCCTACAGAAATAAACCATATACGCTAGGCTAATTTCGGAGCTTTAGACTCAATGACAACGTCAAATTTTTAAAAAGATATTGCTTTCAACAAATTATCTTCCGAAACTCCTAAAAGTTTAGTTTAACTAGTTTTCAAACGGAGGGTAGAAATGCAAAATAAAGGCTCCACACCCAAACTACTCGCGCTACTAACCCAAATCTACATTCTGAATCTAATAGAACTGTCCAGATTGTCATCCGGCGCTCGAAATCCAAATTATTAATCAGAGTCAAACTAGTAATTTTTAAAGCCTCAAACTCTCCCAAATCATTCTCAAATGCATGATCATCCCCACACCTCAAGATTAACATGCATGTCACAACTATTCAAAAAGATAAAATAGTCATAACAAATAAAAAGAAAAATTTCACATATCAAATTATTACACCATTTAGCTTTCACTATTGACTAAATTCAAATGTGACTTTTAGTTAGTAAGAGCATGATTCACTCAACGGGTGAACTTGGTTGGATATCAATCACATCCAATTCCATTTGGGGTTGTGACACTAGACAAAGAGTCTTTTAAAAACTTCTTTTGATAAGTCTACCTCTGTCGTGAACAAGATTTTGTATTACGTGTATTGGATGCATATGTATAAAATCTACCTTTTATTCTCGATAATGTAAAGATTCGAACTTTGGTTACTATAACGAGAATTACATTATTTATTGTGCTCATTTCTTACATTTTTTCTAACGATTATATATGTTGTTTATTATATTTTTCTTCAGAAATAAGATTTGATTTGTTAACTTTTTGGATAATAAACCCACAACATATACTAAATAAATAGAAAAATAGCATGATAATTAAAAAGTAAAAAGTGGTTGAGGTTGATAATCTAGATAAATAGATATTTAAAAAGTTAAGTAAAAATAGTTAGGGAAAGAATGCTTATTCAAAAGGAATTATTGGAATATAAATAGGGTGGGCGGGGCAGTGAAGCAAGCCTTGACCTATTAAGATTCTAATCCTCCTGCCATATACTGTTTAGCAATTTCCTGCCTTGCCCCGCCCTATCCAAATATAAATATAAGATTCTATGACAATGAATGCAGTGTAGCTTTCAGTGACAAGGAAGGAAAAAGAACAAAAGAAGGACTAGATTTGATTTCAAAAATTTGAAACTATATTATTCAAAAAAAAAAAAAAAGTATTGGTTATTAAACCGAACCATTAATTATTTCAATTTGAAATCTTATAATTGGGTTTTGCTGTGAAGTTTTCACTAGCAACATGCTTTCGTATTCAAACACAATTTCAATCTTGTAATTATCCCCTTTTTACATTTTCTTGAGATATCAATTAATAAATGTCCAAACACATGCTTAAAATAGTTTAGTTTTTGAAAACGGCAAATATTATATGATTGACTAAATGCTGTGTAAAATTCCAAACACCCTTTGATTATTATTATTCTTTCATATTATTTTTTAACGGAACCCTTTCTTCAAATTGGGTCAACCATAAAATCTTTTTTTCTTCAGAGAAATTTAAAGAGATTTGCATTTATTCCTAAATTAATGATTCAGAATAACAATTGAATTTGTATCCAAAAATGGCATGCAGATTATGATGACCCAACTAATGTCTTGTGCGCTTCAAGCCCGTAGTAATGATCATGATTTGTATATGAGAAAGTTAACTATATAAACTTATTAGATTAGTTATTACAAGTTATAGCAAAACTTTTAAGTTTTTAAGTTATAGCCATTTTTATTTTCAAAAAATATATAAAAAAAAAAAAATTGTTTTGTTGAAAATACAAAAAAGTAATTAATGAAAAAGAAAAATCTTAATTTAATACAATTAATATATAATTTACCTTCCTTAAATATAGTCAACCTTAATTACTGATATTTATTCACCTCAAATCCCTCTAACCGTTGTTTTTCCTCCTATTTTAATGCTTGCATTAAGAGTTTCCATCTTTATACACTACCTTCCTCTTTGTACACGATTAATTTCTGTCAGTAAACAAAAATACCATAATTTCGACATCAACAAATTGCTGAGGATTATAATTTGACAGAAAAAAAATAAGTATTTCTTTTGATAACAAATATGAATTCTGTTAATTTGCATTCAATCATGATACGTCATGGAGGGAGATGAGATTCGTCAGTTTTGTTAAATTTTTTTATGAAAATGGATATTTTTCATTCAAAGCGAATTTAAAGATTTATTTTTTGTGTTTATTCAATTCTCTATTGTTACATTGTTGAATTTTGTACGTTTATCAATTGCATGAAAACTAAAATTGATGTTTAAATAGGAATATCGAGGGACTTTGGAATTGATGTGATTATGTATAATGCAACAACAAAGTACAAAGGACTAGTAGAAGCAATCGCAACACAGCTGATGATAGACACATCTTCAAATACTCTTGAAATAAGATGCATAATAAGTGATAGATGCCCAACTATGATCATACACAATGGCACAATGACATCTTCAAATGGTCATATGCATTTGTGAAACAGTTCTCGTATCGAACTGAAAGTTCATGTGCAAGAAGGTAAAAATGATTATATATTTTTAGTGTATTTAACTGGATATTATATTTGTATGTAAATCGGGTATCTGTTCTCTGAGTATTATTTTTTTTTTTTAATTTAACATCTACTATTTGGTTTGTGTGATAGAGGACTGTACTTGGTTTCTTTGTTCTTCAAGAATTGACAAATCATATATTTTTAAGATAAGAAAATATTGTGACATTCATACATGCTCAATAAAGGATCAAGTTTATGCAAGGCTCAAGGGATGACAAAAATAGTAGTCGGACTGATTTTAGGTAATTATATGGACACCAAAAGAATATACACTCCCAACGATATTGTTTCTGACATGATGAGGGAGCATGGGATTTCACTAAATTATCATCAGGCATAGCGTGTAAAAATTAAAGCAGTTAATATGTTGCGCGGTGATCCTATCGAGTCATATCAAAATATACCAGGTTATTTATATATTTTGGAAAAGTATTATCCTGGATCTATTGCTAGCTGGAGAAAACTGAAGAAAATAGATTCTTGTATGCTTTTATTGTGTTGGACGCTTCAATTTGGGGATGAAAATATTGCAGGCCAATTGTTGTAGTCGATGGAGCAGCTATAAAATCGCTTTACGGTGAAACTATGCTGATCACGAGGGAATCTGTGTTTCTTACTTTATTTTGATGTTAATGGTTTTTTTAAAAGAACGTTTATGATCAATAAATTCTAGTGTTAAGATTTGTACTGTTTTAAGATATTTGTGTTTATGAATATTAATTTTTAATGATTTTAAATAATCAAATTTTTGAGAGTTAGTGAATTTCTTTTTCATTGAATATGACTGAAAAAATTGAATATAATATCTTTATCATATATTATTTTTGCCTATAATGGTGTATTATCTTTATAATGTATTATGTTGGATTGTACATGTATTATATTTGCCTATAATAGTGTATTATATTTATAAGGTATTACGCCATAGTTTCAAAAATAATTACTAAAGTCAATTACTTAACAGCTGAACACGTATACAATTTTGCAAAGCAAAAACTAACAACATACTCCAGAAATGCACAGTAATGTGCAGTAGTTGCAACTTGGTATGCAGGAATCAAAATGTTACATCTCAGATGTAGAATTCTTAGTGAATGTCTAAGATTGACATATACTAATCCAACTTATGAACGTTCTTGGTAACTCAGATTGAAGAAACCAACTTATGAAGTATACTAATCCAATTTCATACAAATCTTCATCTCGAAAAGCAATCTTGTTGTTAACAAAATCATCATAATAAACAGACCTCATTACTTAATCCATACCAGGGTAATATCTATCCATTAATTTATTTATTTTCTTTAGGATCGGAAAGAAAATCAGATTTCTTAAAACATTTCAACCCAGTAACCACAGAAAATTCTCTCCTTCCAAAATGCAGTTCTTTATCATTGATATTGAAGATGAATAAATCATCCCTATCGTTATCGATTTCTGCAAGTAATAGACTACGAAGAAGCTGTGATTGAATTTTTAAAAAATGCATTTTCAAAAAATGACAAAATGGAGATTTCTAAAACATTTTGAAATGCTCTTTGGTCCATCTCTGTTTGAGATCATCAAACGCATTAACTTTTATGTATGACGACCAGTGAGTATACTACTTTTTGTCCTGGAAAAAAAAAAGACATAAACAATTCACAACACTTTTACCATCAAATAAAGACATATACTATTTTTTTATTGCATCTCTATTTTTTGCATACTTAAAATAAATAATTCACAAAATTTTTACCATGAATCTAAAAAAACACAATGCACAAACTTGTTTCACAGTTAGAATTTATATTTCAACTCTCAATCATTAACAAAAACAAAATTGATATTTCAACTTTCAACCATTAACAACAACAAAAGTGAAATTTTCAACTTTCAACAACTAACAAGAACAAAAGGGATATTTCAACATACTCTGAACAGTAACAAGATCAAGAGTTATATTTCAACTTTAAACCACAAAGACAGAAAAATCAATAAAGGCTAATTTACATGCATGTCATCACAAAAATAAAATTAATTTCATAATTTAATACCAATTTAATACATATATGAAAAAAAATCACAATCAGATTACACTAATCTTGCACACATTTCTTGATTTTCTTTTGTCAGACCTCTTATCATCCACTTTGCCAACACTCACATTGGCCTTAGACCTTGTAACTCTAGAATTTTCATAATTTTTGTTTTTTGATTTCTTCATTTTGGGCGCGGGAATTTCATCTTCAAAATTCGAATGAAAATCATGTTGACCAACAAGCTTTTTCCTCTTATCAACCTTTTTAAAATCTGAAACAACAACCTTTTTTGATACTATATAACTTTGCATGTTAAGTTGTTGTTGCTTGAAGGATGGTGAAATCTTTGAAAAAATGATTTTCACCGGTAAAATTTCACTTTTATTGTGAGAAATAGAATCAGCTTCAACTACTTTATTCTTGTTCTTTAATTTTGGAGAAGGGGTAAAGCACCCCAAATCAAACAAGGATCTTGAAAGATTTATCGAACTATTTTGTTGTATAATTTTAGAGCTTTTCCTACTAAGAGTAGAATCAAATTTGATTTTTTCGGACATTGTCTCAAGAAAACGAAAAAAAGTGTAAGATATTAAACCAAGCTCAAGGGTGAATGAATGTTGGGAAACTAATAGTCATACTCAAAAGAAGGAAAAATAAGTTGAAAAGAGTGAATAATAATGAGATGAAGATTTTTATTGATATTTGGTAAAAATTTAAAGATCTTGCGTATGTTTTGGATATACAGCGTGATGCTCTGTAGAAAAAGGTTAAAAAAAAAAAAAAGTTAAAAAAGATAAAGAGATAAGACTTCTATTGGTAATTAAAGACAGTAAAATATGAAAAAGTGTATAATCAAGTTAACTATTCAATTTAATAAAAGAAAAAAGGGTCAAAAATACCCCCCTACTTAAAAAAATTGGCCAACTTTACCCTCAGTCATACTTTGGGGTCATATTTACCCCCGCCGTTAAGAAAGTTATCAAAAATACCCCTCATTTTAACATTTTTCCATCGTGGCAAAATCATAGCCACGTGGCATGACATTTGAAGTGACGTGGATGCCACGTGGCATGCCACCTCAGCATCATACCTTTTTAAAATTATAATTTTTTTCATTTAAGTTTTGTTAATTATTTAAGTTTTAAAAATAATTAAGTTTTTTAAAAAGAATTCCTTTAAGTTTATAAATTTTGGATGCCACGTAGAATTCAGTTAATCCGCTTTTCAAACTGACAATAATTGTTTTATTTGTGCTTGTCATTACTGAAATTACATGTGAAAAAAAATATGTTGAAAAAAATTAATTTTTTCCAAAAAATTAATAAACTTAAAGAAAAAAATAATAATTTTTCCACGTGTAATTTTACATTTCAATTTTGTTAATTATTTAAGTCATGAATTCTTTTCATGCATTCATAAACTTACATAGTTTTGTTAAAGTTTTTTGTTAGCTGTTAACAAAATAATTAAGCCATGGATTCTTTTCATGCCAAAAACTAATATTTTCTAAAAAAAATAATAAACTCAAATAATTAACAAAACTTAAAGGAAAAAAATTAAAAATTAAGAAAAAAGTATGATGTTGAGGTGACATGTCATGTGGCATCCACCCCACTTCAAATGACATGCCACGTGGTTATGATTTTGTCATGATGGTAAATTATTAAAATGAGGGGTATTTTTGATAACTTTCTTAACGGCGGGGGTAAATATGACCCCAAAGTATGACTGAGGGTAAAGTTGATCAATTTTTCAAAGTAGGAGGGTATTTTTGACCCTTTTCCCTTAATAAAAAGTATGAAATCAGTTCTTAACTTTACAAAATATATTTACCGTATATAACTCCTTAAATTGTGAACAAATTTTGATATTAAATTATTAAAAAAAATATTGATACCTTAACTTGTCATAATTATCCAAGATCTTTAATTAAGAGTGATAAATGTTAAATGCTAAATATAAGGAAATAATATAAATAATAAATATAAAAAAATTAATTTTCAAAAATTTAATTAAAATATACTTTTCTCAAAAGTTGCTATAACTTGTAATTATTTCTTAAGTCTAGTAATTAATGAAAAGTTATGCTATAACTTGTAATTAACAATCTAAAAAGTATATTTGGGATAATTTTCACTTTGTATATTTGAGTCGTTACCAGGGGCGGATCTACAGAAGCAGTTGTGGGTTCCCGGGAATCCACAACTGCAACCGTAAGACATATAATTAAATGAGAAATATTACTAAAAGGTATACATATATAGAGTTGGGAACCCGCAACCAAAATTGATGAATAGCTCAGTGGTAAGAGGAAACCCATAAGTATGTGTGTCAAGGCCCTCCATTTTTTATTATTAATGTTAACAAAATGGACGGCCCAACAAGAAAGACCAACTGACCAAGTCCAATAACAAAAAAAATCAAGACAAAATAAAATTAAAAACAAATAGTTAAACTAAGGCTAAACAATAAAAAAAGAAATAGAAAGAGCAGTTGTAGCTTAGCTTCTGGAATCTGGAAGAAATGAACATTGAAAGACTCTCGTCTCTCTTAAGCTTCTAATTTTAGAAGGCTAACTATTTTTTAAACAAGGACACTTTTCTGTCTTGCTTTAAATAGGTAAAAAATTTCTTTTTTTACTCTCTTAAGCCCCTAATTTCAGCCTTGCTTTCATTGTAGCTTATTATTTGTTAGTTGTTAATTTTTTTTAAATTTAAATAGGTTGAAATTGTGAAGTTAGTTCAAGATGATTACGAAATTTTTCAAGCCTAAAATCACTCCAGATTCTCCTTCAGTAAGTTCTCCTTCACATACTGAAATTTCTGACAATGTCAATCCTTCTCAACCATCAGATAAAGATAAAATATTGAATTTGGGTTTTCTTGAATTCAATCTTGCTAAAAGAAAATAAATTTTGGAATATACTCCTAATCAGCGTGATAGAGTAAGGAAATATTACATTCAAAAAGGGCCCTGCAGACCTGATGAGCATTTTATTTTTCCAATAACAGATTTTGGTGGAAAATCGTATCATTTTAATCCTGATTGGTTTGATACTTCATATTCGGGATGGATAGAATATAGTATTGAAAAAGATGAAGCTTTTTGCTTATGTTGTTACTTGTTTAAAAAATGAGATTGGAGGATATGGAAAAAGAGTCGGTGATTCTTTTACAATAGATGGCTTCAGAAGTTGGAATAAAGGGATAGAATGACTTAATAAGCATGTGGGTGAAGTAAATAGTGTTCACAATCGGTGTTTCAAGATGATGCTTGATTTAGATAATCAAGCACAATCTATATTAGCTTCTTTTGACAAGCAATCTGAGAAAATAAAAAATAAATATCGAGTTCGTTTGAATGCTTCCATTGATGTTGCAAGATATCTTTTGAAAGAAGGATTGCCTTTTTGAGGTCATGATGAGAGTGAAATTTCTACAAGAAGAGGAAACTTTTTATATCTCTTAAAGTGGTACACGGATAGGAAGGAAGATGTGAAAAAATTTGTGTTAGAAAATGCTCCACAAAATAATATCATGATTTGTCCAAATGTTCAAAAAGACATTATGAATTCTTGTGCTAAAGAAACATTGAAAGTAATTGTTGAAGAATTAAATGGAGATTACTTTGAAATATTAGTTGACGAGTCTAAAGATGTCTCTCATAAAGAACAAATGACCCTTGTTCTGCGATATGACAACAAAGAGGGTAATCTTATTGAGCAATTTCTTGGTGTTGTTTATGTTAAAGATACATCTGCACGGTCACTGAAAGATGCTATATGTTCTTTGCTTTTAGAGCATAATTTGAGTTCTTCTCATATTCGGGGACAAGGTTATGATAGAGCTAGTAATATGCAGGGAGAATTCAATGGTCTTAAAACTTTGATTATGAAAGATAATCCTTCGGCATATAGTATACATTGCATCAGTTACAATTGACTCTTGTAGCTGTTGCAAAGAAGCATCATGAGGTAGATCAATTTTTTGATATTTTTGCTAATGTTTTGAATGTTGTTAGAGGATCTTTTAAGCGCAGGAGATGCTTAGAGATGATCAAACAGAAAAATTAAAAAAGTTATTGATGCTCGGTAAAGTTCATACAGAAAGCGGATTGAATCAAGAACTTGGACTTCAAAGGGCAGGAGATACTCGTTGGAGCTCTCATTTTAAAATAGTGCATAACTTTATTAAATTATTCTCCTCAATTATTCATGCACTAGAAGTTCTTGCTAAGGAGGGTTCAAATTACCAAGAGAAATCATTGGCAAATAGTTTAGTAGATGACATAAGATCTTATGAGTTTGTGTATATGCTGCATTTGATGTTAAAAGTGTTGGCAATTACACATGATTTGACTATGGCTTTGCAAAGAAAAGATTAAGATATCGTTACTGCTATGAACCTTGTTGGTTTCACAAAGAGACAGTTGCAATCTATGAGAGATTCTAAATGGGATTCTTTGGTAAAAGATGTTTCTTTATTTTGTGCCAAACATGATATTGTGATTCCCGAAATGAATAAGAATTATGCTCTTGGAAAGTCAAAGCGTAAGATTTCAAGTATCACATATTCTCATCATTTGTGTGTTGAATTTTTAACGTTGTAATTGATTTGCAACTTGGTGAGCTTAACAGTCGTGTTGATGAAGTGAATACTGATCTACTTCTTGGTATGGCTAGTTTGAGTTCAGATAACTCAAACTGGAAGAAATGAACATTGAAAGACTCTCGTCTCTCTTAAGCTTCTAATTTTAGAAGGCTAACTATTTTTTAAACAAGGACACTTTTCTGTCTTGCTTTAAATAGGTAAAAAAATTCTTTTTTTACTCTCTTAAGCCCCTAATTTCAGCCTTGCTTTCATTGTAGCTTATTATTTGTTAGTTGTTAATTTTTTTTTAAATTTAAATAGGTTGAAATTGTGAAGTTAGTTCAAGATGATTACGAAATTTTTCAAGCCTAAAATCACTCCAGATTCTCCTTCAGTAAGTTCTCCTTCACATACTGAAATTTCTGACAATGTCAATCCTTCTCAACCATCAGATAAAGATAAAATATTGAATTTGGGTTTTCTTGAATTCAATCCTGCTAAAAGAAAATAAATTTTGGAATATACTCCTAATCAGCGTGATAGAGTAAGGAGATATTACATTCAAAAAGGGCCCTGCAGACCGGGTGAGCATTTTATTTTTCCAATAACAGATTTTGGTGGAAAATCGTATCATTTTAATCCTGATTGGTTTGATACTTCATATTCGGGATAGATAGAATATAGTATTGAAAAAGATGCAGCTTTTTGCTTATGTTGTTACTTGTTTAAAAAATGAGATTGGAGGATATGGAAAATGAGTCGGTGATTCTTTTACAATAGATGACTTCAGAAGTTGGAATAAAGGGATAGAACGACTTAATAAGCATGTGGGTGAAGTAAATAGTGTTCACAATCGGTGTTTCAAGATGATTCTTGATTTAGATAATCAAGCACAATCTATATTAGCTTCTTTTGACAAGCAATCTGAGAAAATAAAAAATAAATATCGAGTTCGTTTGAATGCTTCAATTGATGTTGCAAGATATCTTTTGAAAGAAGGATTGCCTTTTCGAGGTCATGATGAGAGTGAAATTTCTACAAGAAGAGGAAACTTTTTATATCTCTTAAAGTGGTACGCGGATAGGAAGGAAGATGTGAAAAAAGTTGTGTTAGAAAATGCTCCACAAAATGATATCATGATTTGTCCAAATGTTCAAAAAGACATTGTGAATTCTTGTGCTAAAGAAACATTGAAAGTAATTGTTGAAGAATTAAATGGAGATTACTTTGAAATATTAGTTGACGAGTCTAAAGATGTCTCTCATAAAGAACAAATGACCCTTGTTCTGCGATATGACAACAAAGAGGGTAATCTTATTGAGCAATTTCTTGGTGTTGTTTATGTTAAAGATACATCTGCACGGTCACTGAAAGATGCTATATGTTCTTTGCTTTTAGAGCATAATTTGAGTTCTTCTCATATTCAGGGACAAGGTTATGATAGAGCTAGTAATATGCAGGGAGAATTCAATGGTCTTAAAACTTTGATTATGAAAGATAATCCTTCGGCATATAGTATACATTGCATCAGTTACAATTGACTCTTGTAGCTGTTGCAAAGAAGCATCATGAGGTAGATCAATTTTTTGATATTTTTGCTAATGTTTTGAATGTTGTTAGAGGATCTTTTAAGCGCAGGAGATGCTTAGAGATGATCAAACAGAAAAATTAAAAAAGTTATTGATGCTCGGTAAAGTTCATACAGAAAGCGGATTGAATCAAGAACTTGGACTTCAAAGGGCAGGAGATACTCGTTGGAGCTCTCATTTTAAAATAGTGCATAACTTTATTAAATTATTCTCCTCAATTATTCATGCACTAGAAGTTCTTGCTAAGGAGGGTTCAAATTACCAAGAGAAATCATTGGCAAATAGTTTAGTAGATGACATAAGATCTTATGAGTTTGTGTATATGCTGCATTTGATGTTAAAAGTGTTGGCAATTACACATGATTTGACTATGGCTTTGCAAAGAAAAGATTAAGATATCGTTACTGCTATGAACCTTGTTGGTTTCACAAAGAGACAGTTGCAATCTATGAGAGATTCTAAATGGGATTCTTTGGTAAAAGATGTTTCTTTATTTTGTGCCAAACATGATATTGTGATTCCCGAAATGAATAAGAATTATGCTCTTCGAAAGTCAAAGCGTAAGATTTCAAGTATCACATATTCTCATCATTTGTGTGTTGAATTTTTAACGTTGTAATTGATTTGCAACTTGGTGATCTTAACAGTCATGTTGATGAAGTGAATACTGATCTACTTCTTGGTATGGCTAGTTTGAGTTAAGATAACTCAAACTGGAAGAAATGAACATTGAAAGACTCTCGTCTCTCTTAAGCTTCTAATTTTAGAAGGCTAACTATTTTTTAAACAAGGACACTTTTCTGTCTTGCTTTAAATAGGTAAAAAATTTCTTTTTTTACTCTCTTCAGCCCCTAATTTCAGCCTTGCTTTCATTGTAGCTTATTATTTGTTAGTTGTTAATTTTTTTTAAATTTAAATAGGTTGAAATTGTGAAGTTAGTTCAAGATGATTACGAAATTTTTCAAGCCTAAAATCACTCCAGATTCTCCTTCAGTAAGTTCTCCTTCACATACTGAAATTTCTGACAATGTCAATCCTTCTCAACCATCAGATAAAGATAAAATATTGAATTTGGGTTTCTTGAATTCAATCCTGCTAAAAGAAAATAAATTTTGGAATATACTCCTAATCAGCGTGATAGAGTAAGGAGATATTACATTCAAAAAGGGCCCTGCAGACCTGGTGAGCATTTTATTTTTCCAATAACAGATTTTGGTGGAAAATCGCATCATTTTAATCCTGATTGGTTTGATACTTCATATTCGGAATGGATAGAATATAGTATTGAAAAAGATGCAGCTTTTTGCTTATGTTGTTACTTGTTTAAAAAATGAGATTGGAGGATATGGAAAATGAGTCGGTGATTCGTTTACAATAGATGGCTTCAGAAGTTGGAATAAAGGGATAGAACGACTTAATAAGCATGTGGGTGAAGTAAATAGTGTTCACAATCGATGTTTCAAGATGATTCTTGATTTAGATAATCAAGCACAATCTATATTAGCTTCTTTTGACAAGCAATCTGAGAAAATAAAAAATAAATATCGAGTTCGTTTGAATGCTTCCATTGATGTTGCAAGATATCTTTTGAAAGAAGGATTGCCTTTTCGAGGTCATGATGAGAGTGAAATTTCTACAAGAAGAGGAAACTTTTTATATCTATTAAAGTGGTACGCGGATAGGAAGGAAGATGTGAAAAAAGTTGTGTTAGAAAATGCTCCACAAAATGATATCATGATTTGTCCAAATGTTCAAAAAGACATTGTGAATTCTTGTGCTAAAGAAACATTGAAAGTAATTGTTGAAGAATTAAATGGAGATTACTTTGAAATATTAGTTGACGAGTCTAAAGATGTCTCTCATAAAGAAAAAATGACCCTTGTTCTGCGATATGACAACAAAGAGGGTAATCTTATTGAGCAATTTCTTGGTGTTGTTTATGTTAAAGATACAACTGCACGGTCACTGAAAGATGCTATATGTTCTTTGCTTTTAGAGCATAATTTGAGTTCTTCTCATATTCGGGGACAAGGTTATGATAGAGCTAGTAATATGCAGGGAGAATTCAATGGTCTTAAAACTTTGACTATGAAAGATACTCCTTCGGCATATAGTATACATTGCATCAGTTACAATTGACTCTTGTAGCTGTTGCAAAGAAGCATCATGAGGTAGATCAATTTTTTGATATTCTTGCTAATGTTTTGAATGTTGTTAGAGGATCTTTTAAGCGCAGGAGATGCTTAGAGATGATCAAACAGAAAAATTAAAAAAGTTATTGATGCTCGGTAAAGTTCATACAGAAAGCGGATTGAATCAAGAACTTGGACTTCAAAGGGCAGGAGATACTCGTTGGAGTTCTCATTTTAAAATAGTGCATAACTTTATTCAATTATTCTCCTCAATTATTCATGCACTAGAAGTTCTTGCTAAGGAGGGTTCAAATTACCAAGAGAAATCATTGGCAAATAGTTTAGTAGATGACATAAGATCTTATGAGTTTGTGTATACGCTGCATTTGATGTTAAAAGTGTTGGCAATTACACATGATTTGAATATGGCTTTGCAAAGAAAAGATTAAGATATCGTTACTCCTATGAACCTTGTTGGTTTCACAAAGAGACAGTTGCAATCTATGAGAGATTCTAAATGGGATTCTTTGGTAAAAGATGTTTCTTTATTTTGTGCCAAACATGATATTGTGATTCCCGAAATGAATAAGAATTATGCTCTTGGAAAGTCAAAGCGTAAGATTTCAAGTATCACATATTCTCATCATTTGTGTGTTGAAATTTTTAACGTTGTAATTGATTTGCAACTTGGTGAGCTTAACAGTCATGTTGATGAAGTGAATACTGATCTACTTCTTGGTATGGCTAGTTTGAGTCCAGATAACTCAAACTGAAAGAAATGAACATTGAAAGACTCTCGTCTCTCTTAAGCTTCTAATTTTAGAAGGCTAACTATTTTTTAAACAAGGACACTTTTCTGTCTTGCTTTAAATAGGTAAAAATTTTCTTTTTTTACTCTCTTAAGCCCCTAATTTCAGCCTTGCTTTCATTGTAGCTTATTATTTGTTAGTTGTTAATTTTTTTTAAATTTAAATAGGTTGAAATTGTGAAGTTAGTTCAAGATGATTACGAAATTTTTCAAGCCTAAAATCACTCCAGATTCTCCTTCAGTAAGTTCTCCTTCACATACTGAAATTTCTGACAATGTCAATCCTTCTCAACCATCAGATAAAGATAAAATATTGAATTTGGGTTTCTAGAATTCAATCCTGCTAAAAGAAAATAAATTTTGGAATATACTCCTAATCAGCGTGATAGAGTAAGGAGATATTACATTCAAAAAGGGCCCTGCAGACCTGGTGAGCATTTTATTTTTCCAATAACAGATTTTGGTGGAAAATCGCATCATTTTAATCCTGATTGGTTTGATACTTCATATTCGGGATGGATAGAATATAGTATTGAAAAAGATGCAGCTTTTTGCTTATGTTGTTACTTGTTTAAAAAATGAGATTGGAGGATATGGTAAATGAGTCGGTGATTCTTTTACAATAGATGGCTTCAGAAGTTGGAATAAAGGGATAGAACGACTTAATAAGCATGTGGGTGAAGTAAATAGTGTTCACAATCGATGTTTCAAGATGATTCTTGATTTAGATAATCAAGCACAATCTATATTAGCTTCTTTTGACAAGCAATCTGAGAAAATAAAAAATAAATATCGAGTTCGTTTGAATGCTTCCATTGATGTTGCAAGATATCTTTTGAAAGAAGGATTGCCTTTTCGAGGTCATGATGAGAGTGAAATTTCTACAAGAAGAGGAAACTTTTTATATCTCTTAAAGTGGTACGCGGATAGGAAGGAAGATGTGAAAAAAGTTGTGTTAGAAAATGCTCCACAAAATGATATCATGATTTGTCCAAATGTTCAAAAAGACATTGTGAATTCTTGTGCTAAAGAAACATTGAAAGTAATTGTTGAAGAATTAAATGGAGATTACTTTGAAATATTAGTTGACGAGTCTAAAGATGTCTCTCATAAAGAACAAATGACCCTTGTTCTGCGATATGACAACAAAGAGGGTAATCTTATTGAGCAATTTCTTGGTGTTGTTTATGTTAAAGATACAACTGCACGGTCACTGAAAGATGCTATATGTTCTTTGCTTTTAGAGCATAATTTGAGTTCTTCTCATATTCGGGGACAAGGTTATGATAGAGCTAGTAATATGCAGGGAGAATTCAATGGTCTTAAAACTTTGACTATGAAAGATACTCCTTCGGCATATAGTATACATTGCATCAGTTACAATTGACTCTTGTAGCTGTTGCAAAGAAGCATCATGAGGTAGATCAATTTTTTGATATTCTTGCTAATGTTTTGAATGTTGTTAGAGGATCTTTTAAGCGCAGGAGATGCTTAGAGATGATCAAACAGAAAAATTAAAAAAGTTATTGATGCTCGGTAAAGTTCATACAGAAAGCGGATTGAATCAAGAACTTGGACTTCAAAGGGCAGGAGATACTCGTTGGAGTTCTCATTTTAAAATAGTGCATAACTTTATTAAATTATTCTCCTCAATTATTCATGGACTAGAAGTTCTTGCTAAGGAGGGTTCAAATTACCAAGAGAAATCATTGGCAAATAGTTTAGTAGATGACATAAGATCTTATGAGTTTTTGTATACGCTGCATTTGATGTTAAAAGTGTTGGCAATTACACATGATTTGAATATGGCTTTGCAAAGAAAAGATTAAGATATCGTTACTGCTATGAACCTTGTTGGTTTCACAAAGAGACAGTTGCAATCTATGAGAGATTCTAAATGGGATTCTTTGGTAAAAGATGTTTCTTTATTTTGTGCCAAACATGATATTATGATTCCCGAAATGAATAAGAATTATGCTCTTGGAAAGTCAAAGCGTAAGATTTCAAGTATCACATATTCTCATCATTTGTGTGTTGAATTTTTTAACTTTGTAATTGATTTGCAACTTGGTGAGCTTAACAGTCATGTTGATGAAGTGAATACTGATCTACTTCTTGGTATGGCTAGTTTGAGTCCAGATAACTCTTTCGTAAATTATGATAAAAACAGGATTATAAAACTTGCTACTTCTTATCCGGATGAGTTTAGTGCTTCCATGCTTGAGCATCTTAGTTTTGAGCTTGACAATTATATTGACTATGTGCGACAAGGGAATAATGATTTCTCTAAGTTGAAAAGACTTGGGGATCTTTCAGAGACATTGGTGAAAACAAATTTGCACAAGACTCGGAGACTTGTTTATTTGCTTATGAAGTTGAGTTTGATATTACCTGTGGCGACTGCAATGGTGGAAAGAGCTTTCTCTTCGATGAAATATATTAAGAATGACCTGCGTAGCAGAATTGGTGATGATTTTTTGAATGATTGTTTAGTTTGTTATATAGAATATGAGGTATTTGAAACTGTACATAATGAAGCGATCATTGATCGTTTTCAAAACATGACAAGTTGTCGAGTACGGTTATAACGATAATGTTTTTAAATATGTCGTGTTTAACCGATTGTTGCTTTAAGACTATCTATTAAAAATATTTGATTACTCATTTTTTTACAAATTATTTTTGCATATTAATTTATTTTATTGGGAACCCACAAGTTTAAAATTCTGGATTCGCCTTCGATCGTTACATATGTGGTTGATGAGAAAATACTGGAATGAACGAAATCTTTGAAAACACATACTCCCTCCGTTTAAAAAAGAATGACCTAGTTTGACTTTGCACGAAATTTAAGAAAATAAAGAAGACTTTTGAATCTTGTGATCTTAAATTAAAGATATGTCAAATGTATTAAAATGCCCTTCAATTTTACGATCTTAAATATGCCCCGTGAAAAGTTATAATTGAAAAGTTATTAAAAAGAAAAATAGATCATTCTTTTTAAAATATATTAAAATAGAAATCAAGTCATTCTTTTTTAAACAGATGGTAGTTACTAAAGAAGCTTGTCCTGATCGATCACGAATGCACTTCCAATGATGTATCTGAAATTTGCATTTTCACTTGGAATCTTGATTAGATAGATACTGATAATCAGATGTGATTGAATATCGCGCTAGATGTCAGTCCTATTAAGTTGAATTCAATTAGACTTCGACTTTCACTTCTCATTTTTTATATTCCCTCCGTTTCATAATAAATGAATTATTAAATTTTGACATATATATTAAGAAAAAAATATTAAAGACATAAATTTAACACAACTTTCCATTTTTACCTCAAAAAAAGAAAAAATTGACGTTGTAATACCTTTGCAAAAGTTAATTGATTGTCAAATCATAAGGGCAATTTGAAAAAAAATTCAATGATTCACTTATTTTGAAATACCAATAAATACCCCAACAATTCACTTATTTTGCCCCAACAATTCACTTATTCCGAAACGAAGGGAGTACATCCAAAGATCAAATCCCTATTTTGATCCATACAATTTGTTTGGTCATTGAAATTTAACTAGGAAAAAAACATTGTCCATAATTACTTTATGCTCTTTATTTTATATTTAGCACTTGCATGTGTCCTTTTCAACCTTTTCTCTTTCTTTTCTTCCAAGTATACTGATTCTTTGACTTTTAGTATGAAGTATGGGTGTCAAACGGGTCGGGCTGGGCCAATTCGGAATCAACCCTTTCATTTTAACTGGGTTGAGGGTCGGTTAAGGGCTGGTTTTGACGCTAGTCGGGCTAGGCCGGGCCGGGCCAAACAGTAAAAAAATTAAAATTCACCCTAACCCGGCCCACTTAACCCAACCCGATCAAATCCATCAAAATCCGATCGAACCCGGTTAAAAATCGATCAAACCCGTTTAAAAAATAAATAAATAATCCAATATACACTATATACACTCCAATATACAATATATATTTTTTAAAAAATATATAAACAATTACACATATATACGTACCATTCAATATATAATTATATATGACTATACGTACGACTTTAAATAAAACATATGCTATAATAGTATAATATATATATATACACTACAATATATATATATATATAAATATATATATATTTATATACTAATTTATAAAATATATACACATGTATACGTTAAATATAAACTACTTTAGAAGATATATACGCATATATATGCACCATTCAATATATATGTACTACTTTAAATAAAATATATACTACAATATACATATATATATATACAACAATATGTATATATATATAGTTACATACTAATTTATAAAACATATACACTTGTATACTTTAAAGATATACGTCTATAGAAGATATATACACATATATACGCACCATTCAATATATATGTACTACTTTAAATAAAGTATATACTACAATATATATATATATATATATATATATATATATATATATATATATACTTACATACTAATTTATAAAACATATACACTTGTATACGTTAAATGTATACTACTTTAGAAGATATATACACATATATACGCACCATTCAATATATATGTACTGCTTTAAATAAAATATATACTAAAATATACATATATGTATACAACAATATATATATATATATATATATATATATATATATATATATATATATATAGTTACATACTAATTTATAGAACATATACACATATATACGTTAAAGATATACGTCTATAGAAGATATATACACATATATACGCACCATTCAATAATATGTACTACTTTAAATAAAGTATATACTACAATATATATATATATATATATATATACTTATATACTAATTTATAAAACATATACATTTGTATACGTTAAAGATATAAGTCTATAGAAGATATAAACACATATATACGCACCATTCAATATATATGTACTGCTTTAAATAAAGTATATACAACAATATATATATATATATATATGTGTGTGTGTGTGTGTGTGTGTGTGTGTGTGTGATAGTTAATTAATAATATATTAAAAGTAAGTTTTTAATTTAAACTAGAAATTCATTTTAAATCATTTTAAATCAATATATAGGTACTACTTTAAATAAAATATATACTACAATATATATGTATATACTATGTATGTATATATATATATATATATGTATATATAGTTATATACTAATTTATAAAACATATACACTTGTATACGTTAAATATATACGTCTATAGAAGATATATACATATATATATGCACCATTCAATATGTCTGTACTACTTTAAATAAAATATATACTACAATATACATATATATGTATTACAATGTATAGATGGTTATATTATACTAATTTATAAAACATATACACTTGTATACGTATAATATATAAATCTATATAAGATATATACACATATATACGCACCAATCAATGTATATGTACTACTTAAAATAAAATATATACTACAATATACATGGATTACAATACATAGATAGTTATATTATACTAATTTATTAAACATATACACTTGTATACGTTAAATATATACATCTATATAAGATATATACACATATATACGCACCATTCAATATATATGTCATACGTTAAATAAAATATATACTACAATATACATATATATATACTACAATATGTATATATATAGAGTTATATACTTATTTGTAAAACATATACACTTGGATACATTAAATATGTACATCTGTAGAAGATATATACACTTATATACACACCATTCAAAATATATGTACTACTTCAAATAAAATATATACTACAATATACACATATATATACTACAATATGTATATATATATAGTTATATACTAATTTGTAAAACATATACACTTGTATACGTTAAATATATACGTCTAGAGAAGATATATACACATATATACACACCATTCAATATATATGTACTACTTTAAATAAAATATATACTACAATATACATGTATATATACTACAATATGTATATATATATATAGTTATATACTAATTTGTAAAACATATACACTTGTATACATTAAATATATACATCTGTAGAAGATATATACACATATATACACACCCTTCAATTTATATGTACTATTTTAAATAAAATATATACTACAATATACATATATATATACTGTAATATGTATATATATATAGTTATATACTAATTTGTAAAACATATACACTTGTATACATTAAATATATACATCTGTAGAAGATATATACACATATATACACACCATTCAATATATATGTACTATTTTAAATAAAATATATACTACAATATACATATATATATATACTAAAATATGTATATATATATATAGTTATATACTAATTTGCAAAACATATACACTTGTATATGTTAAATATATACATCTATAGAAGATATATACACATATATCCACTTCTTAGAAGATATCCAATTTATAAAATATATACACATGTATACGTTAAATAGACACTTCTATAGAAGATATATACACGTGTATACGCACCATTCAATGTATATATACTACTACTTATAAAATATACTACATTATATATACATTACAATATATATAGATATACTTATATACTAATTTATAAAACATATACACATGTATACGTTAAATATACACTTCTATAGAAGATATATACACGTGTATACGCACCATTCAATGTATATATACTACTACTTATAAAATATACTACATTATATGTACATTACAATATATATAGATATACTTATATACTAATTTATAAAACATATACACATGTATACGTTAAATATACACTTCTATAGAAGATATATACACAAATATACAAAACATATGCTACTTAATATAATAAATTAATAATATTTGGTAGTAAATTAATAATATATTAGAAGTAAGTTTTTAATTTAAAGTAGAAAACTAGAAATTCAATTTAAAATTTAAAATCGTTAAATGAAAAAATATAAAAAGCAAGGACTAAGGAGTGAATGAATTTGAGAAATTTTATTGATTGCAAAATGATCCAAAATTTTATAATTTACATGAATGAAAAATCTATAAATTATTTATCATTTTTTCCAACTCATTCATGTTACTATTAATGGGAACTTGCATAGGATAGTCGAAGTCAACGGGGGCAAAACCATGCATTGGACTTGATTCTGCTGAGTTCTCCCGTGAAGTTATAATTTCTTCAAGTTTCAGCTCGTCGCTCGGCTCCGGTTCTATTCCTTGGTTTCTTCTTTCCACTCTAATCCAATCTTTGAGGCAAACTAGAACATTCATTGCATTGCTTCTCAATGAATGTCTGTTGTCTCCAAGCTGCTGTCGTCCCTGACTAAAGTCGCTCTCTGATGAACGGTTGACATTAGAACATTCAAGATATCTCTAGCTAATCTTGAAAGCACAGGATATTGTGTTTCATTACTCCTCCACCAATCTAACGTGTTGATCCATCGTCTGGGATCCTCTGGTGCCGTCCGAAGATAATATTTCAGCTCTTCCCGATAAGTTGATGTGTAAGTTCTCTCATCAACACTGTTTCAACAATTTAAATCATAAAACGAAACAGAAAAACTACTATGTGCCAGCCTTTTAGAAGATGATAGATCCTCGGGAGAATGAGGAGCGACAGTTGGAGTGATATTTGTAGGTACGGCTAAATCAAATAAATCAGCATAGTGATTATATAATTTTTCTATGTAATCCTTTGCATCAGCCGTAGCCGTCCACAAATCAGGTTGTACTTGTTCAGAATCATGGTTAGTATTTATTTATAAGTTAGTATAAATAAGAGTACTAAAGTGACACATATTATTATATTTCATGCACGGATTTAGCATAGCACCAACCAAGTAAATAGGGGGAATCGGAAAAAAATATTTTTAAAATTTTGTAAACATGGCGCCAACAGCTTCTTTATAACCTTCTTTATTTTTATATTCTTTGAGCAAACCAGAAATATCGGATATATATGCCAAAATATTACAAACAGTAGGATAATAAGCACCGGAAAATTCAACCGTAGCTACATAAATTTTTTCTAAAAACTTAACAAGATCATTAATTACAACCCAATCAGAATTATGTAGCATGCAATCAGCAGAATCAGCAAATGAATCGCAATGTTGGTTAAAAGCTAGTGTAATAGGAGTTCTATATTTATAATAAGTTTTTAAAAATTCATACGTAGAATTCCATCTAGTATCAATTTCCTCAGGCATCAAAATCGGTGTAAGTCCATTTTCTTGACATTTAACTTTAAATTCTCTAATTCTCGATCTACGATTATTTTCTTGAATAAAACCAACAGCAAGATGAATTTTTTCAATATAAAACTCAAAAAACTCATGACCATCTTTTACAATTAAATTATATATATGACATTCACACTTAATATGAAAAATTTCAGGCAAGGGCAGAGATAGCGTAGATTTTAATTTTTTTATAGCAGTGTTGTTGTTAGAAGCATTATCAAAAGCAATACATAAAATTTTATTTTCGATACCATAATATCCGACAATTTTAACAATAGAATCAGCAATAAATTGTCCAGTAAGTTTACGATCTTCATCATATAAAAAAGCAAGAATACGTTTTTGCATCACGAAATTACTATCCATCCAATGACAAGTAACGGTTAAATAATTATTTTTATTTACAGCACGACCAAGATCAGAAGTTAGGGACAATCTACATTGAATATTTTTTAACAATGTTGATAAATAAAAATAATATTGTGAATGAAGTCTAAAAATATCAGACCGACAAGTAGTTCTAGGAATACCGTTAAACATAGGATTATAAATTGCTTGTATATAACGAATAAAGGCATCAGAAGAAGGAAAATTAAAAGGCAAACAACCCACAGCTACCATTTTAGCTATTTCTTCCCGGTCCCTCAATTTATTATACTTCTTCGCTACGTGACCGGTTGCTGGGTCCATTCTAGTTTGCGTTGGCCCACCAACATCCCCACCACCTTTTGCAATATTTAACTCTCTTTTGTGATCTTCATCTACATGTCTCATTAACGTACCCGTACCCCCTTGCTTGCCTCCACTTCTATGCTTATATATTTGTTGACAAATATTGCATTGCACCTCAATATCTGATATACGTTCAAAAAATTGCCATGCAATACTAGTTCTTTTACGAGGTCTTGGGGCACTGGGAGGACGGGGAGGGAGATTAACCGATTCAGATCTAATGTTAGCATCTCCTACTGCGGGTGTCTCAACAATATTTTCATTATCTTCGTCTAAATTAACCGCATCTACTTCATTTTCTTCTTCTATACCGTAATTTTCCTGAGCTTCTACATAATTCATATCGTGAGCACCTACACCTATTTCTTCCTCAAAAGGTGTACCAAGCGGTACCGGAGGCAAAGACACACGGGTATATCTACTACTTGAACTACCTCTACCGCTAGTAATTCGCTTTTTACTACCACTACCGCTTCCGGGACAAAAAATTTTAACACCTTTAGTAGCGAGGTTTCTTAATTTATCCATAATATAAATTAAATTAAACTAAAAATATTCAAAATACACAAATATAATAAAATTAAATATTAAACAATTAATACAATAAATAAAAATTAAACGTAAGAGATGGAACGACAATACCAAATTTTAGAAGTATCCGAAGATTGCGACTTTAGAAACTTCCGCTCGTACTTTGTAAACGAAAAATTAAAAAATTAAAGTGAACACTTTAAGAAATTAAATATATTGAATATTTGAGAATTGAGAATTGAGATTTGAGAGAGAACGAGATTTGAGAGAGTGAAAAATTGTGTGAAAAATGATTTGAAGTTGTAGGGTATTTATAGAATTTTTTTTGGGATTAAAAAATATTTTTTAAAGTTTTTTTTTTTTTTTTTTGATAAATGGGCCCAAACTAGCCGTTTGGACCCAAAAACGGCTATATAGCTGTTGGGCCAACGGCTTGGTTGACCCAAAATCTCATTTTTTTTAAAAGTTATCCGGGCCGGGCCGGCCCCGATTACCGGCGGGCCTGGACCGGGCTTGGTCCGGGACGGGTTAGCCGGGCCCATTTTAAAAAAATAACCGGCCCGAGACCCGAAACCCTAAAGCCCTAGGGCTTACCGAGCCGGGTCAAATTGGACCAGGTTAGTTACGAGGGCCGGACCGGGTCGGCCCGGCCCACTTGACACCCATAGTATGAAGAGAAAGTGCATTAAACTATTCATGTTATGCTTACTAAGAACGCATTAAACTATTCATGTTATGCTTACTAAGAACTTAGCTACCAAGAAATAGGTCAAAGAATAAAAAAAGAAATAGGTCAAAGAATAAAAAAGGAAATAGGTCAAAGAACCAAAATTCTAGGTCCTAGATTTTAGAATCCAATAAAGTTAAAAGGCAAAGTTTTATAACACACTAATCACTTGTTACAAGTAACAAAATGAACATTTTCATCAAATTGAAGGTGAAAAATCTGTAAAGATTTGTACTTGAAAATTTGCTGTCTACTTGTCTTCTCTAAATATGTTTGAATATTCAACTCAAAACTAAATATTAGTAATGAATAAAATATAATGAGAATTTTATTAAACGTATGTGGTGGTCATGTGATTATCTACTCATTACAAATTAGTTGGTCAATTTGACAGGACATTGTAAACTTTCATTCACATGACATAGGACTTTATGCATGATTTGACAAATTCTGGGATGATATATAAAGTGAACAATAAGATACAAGTGTGATAAAATTAATAAGTTATAAGTTATAACAATCATATTTTTTAATAATTCTCTCTTACGTGGCATAAACAATTACGAAATAATTATATGGCGACGACATGCCATTTTCTAGCAGTGAAAATATGACATTTCAGTGATTTGTTTTTTTCCGGACAAGTAACACATGATGATTTTTATTGTATCAACTAATTTTGTGATTTTATGTCATAAGGCAATTCGGTGTGTTAAAAGCTTTTTGTTATAGGCGAGGTTCGGAGAAATGTTGGACCACAAGAGTCTATTGTGATTTAAATATTATAAATACTTAATTTATTGATTTTACTAACACAAAAACTAGTTTATACTCCTTTTGTCTAAATTTTATGTGTTTTTTTTTATTTTTCAAGATTCAAATTATATATATACTTTGATCTTTTCATCACGTTGACATGAGAAAATTGTAACTTACAAGGTTTTTCATATAACTTTTCAATATTTAAAATATTAATTTAATTTAATTTAATTAAGCTTCGAAATTTAGTTAAATTGACTGAGAGACTACATAAAATTGAGATGGAAGAAGTATAGTTACCATCAACTAAATTAAGTGGCAGATGGTTAGGTCCATTTTTAACAATGAAAAAAACACTAGTGGTCAATGTGTAGCAAAAAGAGGGGGTAATGAAAACACAATTATTGTGCAGCTTCAATCCATATTGTCATGTAAAACTCATGAGCTGAACTAAAGTACAAATCAGAGATTAGCTGACAATTTACTAGATTTTATCTTTTTCTCTACAAATATTTTTGGACACATCAGAAGAAAGAAAAAGGAAAAAAAAAATTAATTAAACCTTGAAAATCAATTTTATCACATTTTCTATGCAGCTAAACTGCCTAGGTAGAATAAAACTTTGGCTACTCTTTTGTCATTTTCATTCCTTCCTTCTCCTAGAAAAAAATTCATAAAAGGGTATTACTTTGTTAGTTTTAATTTATTTATTATATTTTCTTTTTTGACTGGACTTAAATTCTAATGTTATTCTTTGTAATTTACACGTAATAGGTTTAAGATCATAAGATTAAATGATATTTTGATAAATTAAGTCTTAGCATAAGATCACAACATTTAGAGCTCGTTTGGTATGATCATAAGAAATAACCATTCTTGAGATTAAATTTAGGATGAGTTAATCCCTTAATTTGATTGGGATAATATCGCTGGATAAATTTCTCTGGAATTGTTATTTTTATCCCATCACTTTGAGGATGAACTAACAATCTGAGATAATTTATTTCGAAAATAACTTGTTTTCCAACCGAACGAGTCCTTAAAAATATTTTTTATTTTATTTTAAAGTCTGTTGCAAATTAAAATAGAACAACCAAATTGAAACGAAGCGAGTAGTACTTAATGTTTTAAGAGCAAAAAAAGAAACTTCTTTTTATTCTTTAAACTTCAAATTTCAAATAGAGGAGCAGAAAAATAGGAAATGCATGCTCAAGATTATTAGGAAAATGGAGGTATGTTGGGTTCATAGTAGATGAAAGAAGTGTGAATGGAAAAATGGAGTAAAAGGGTGGAGGGAAGGAGACACTAAAATGGAAAGTGTACTCCCAAATTGGCAAGTTTACTCTTTCTCCCACATTGGTGGAAGAAGAGAACTTGAGACTGTTTATATTGATGAATACTTACTCCACATGGCAAGTGAGGCTGAACTAATAGATGCCTCGCGCCGTCGTCGTCGTCGCTCGCTTTGGCTTCGGCTTCGGATCGATCGATACGATCTATCTTTTTGGACAAATTTTATTTGACAGAAATAAAATAAATAAATTCAATTCGAAAAGTGTTTTGAAACTCCATTTAAATATACATGCATGCAGTAATAACAGATGCAATATTCGAAGTGAACTGGTGCCACTGTTTCAACGAATCGTTGCACTGTTTTACGAACTGATGCACTGCTTCTGTGTTTCTGTTTCTGAACTAGTGCAGATTTTTAAAACAATGTTTCCTGAACTAATACGTTGGTTCGAACAGATGCAACTCTTCAATGAAGTGATGCACTGTTTCAAACTGGTGCACTGTTTCAGCAAAATACTGCCTTGTTTTGGGTAAACAGACATACATTTTCAGAAACATCACACCTCTAAGATGGACCATTGTCTCTTTTCAGAAGAGGCATCTCTTGGCTATAAAAACCTGATTTCATCCACAGGTTTTGGAACAGAATTTTTTTTTTCAGATTACAAACTTCTTCTTATCTTAACAAAAACTCTGTGTGTGATCATTAAACCGTTGAGTGTGTTCGAAGAATCCGCCTATTTGAGGTACCGCTACAGTCGGATTGCAGGCCATTTTATCCTGGGAGGAAGATTCCATAACCTCGGGTACAGTGAGGGAAATTATTCCTTAAGGAAAGTCCGTGAATTCGGACGACTTGGCCTTAATCATTTCTGTTTCATCTTTATTTTTCTGGAAAAAAAATACACCTTTTGAAAAGGTCATTTTGATCTTGTGTTGAGGGTATTTGATATTTCATGGTGTTTTTGTTTATACTTGAACTCGAGTTGAAGTTGTTGTTTTACTATACAGATTTCTGCGTACCCGAATATATTATGGGCAATAACAATCTTAAGGAATAACTTACAGAATTTGTATTGCTTGTTTTTGGAGATTAAAGCTTAAGCTTTCTACTCCGCTTGAATTTAACTAGTGATTAGAAGACATAAAATTTTTATCACAAGTTAAGATTCACTCGGTTGACAATTCAAAGTAATAAAAACTTCATCGTTAACTAAAAACAAGAAGAAGAGTTTCAAGTTATTTAACTTTATAAATAGTATTCTGAAAAAATACTAAGTTTTCTGTCTTGTGGTGACAGGAAAAATGACAACTGAAATTCAAATGCATGATGTGGCTACGACTGTGGGGGCAAACAATATTGCTTCATCAAGCCGTACAAATGCTCCGCAAATAATGGCACCGGCGGAGAAGCCCGAAAAATTTTCGAGCATTGACTTCAAGCGGTGAAAGCAAAAGATGTTCTTTTACCTCACCACGTTATGTCTGCAACGGTTCACTAGCGAAGACGCTCCTGAGGTGCTCGAGGGAACCTCGGACAAAGACCGCTTCGTTATTGTAGAAGCTTGGAAACATTCGGACTTCCTTTGCATGAATTATATTCTGAGTGGTCTCCAAGATGACCTCTACAATGTTTATAGTGGAACCAAGACATCAAAGGAACTGTGGGGGAATTTGAACGGAAATATAAAAAGGAGGATGCGGGAATTAAGAAATTCCTTGTTGCACGGTTCCTGGACTTCAAAATGATAGATAGCAAATCTGTTGTCTCTCAAGTACAGGAGTTGCAAGTCATAATACATGATCTCCTAGCAGAAGGTATATCTTTGAAAAATACCTTAGTTGAACAAATTAAAAATGTTCTTAATACTCACATAAATTATTTTGTAGGTTTAATTGTGAACAATGCTTTCCAAGTAGCAGCGATAGTTGAGAAGCTACCACCTTTGTGGGAAGACTTCAAAAACTATTTAAAGCATAAGCGCAAGGAGATGACTGTTGAAGATCTTATTGTCCGATTTCGTATTGAAGAGGACAATAAAGCTGCCGAAAGAAGGTCAAAGGGAAATTCTACAATTAATGGAGCACATATTGTAGAAGATGACCAAAACAATTCAAAGAAAAGAAAGAAAGTTGAACATGAAAGCAATCAACCCAAGAAAAAGTTCAAGGGAAAATGCTTCAATTATGGCAAAATTGGCCATAAGTCCACAGATTATCGAGCCCCGAAGAAAGGCAAGAAAAAGGATCAAGCAAATATGATTGAATCCAACAAAGAATGCGATGATTTGTGTGTTATGTTCTCAGAATGCAACTTGGTGGGGGATCCTCACGAATGGTGGATGGATTCTGGTGTCACCCGTCATGTATATGCCAACAAGGAGTTGTTTTCGTCATTTGCTCCAGCTCAAGCAGAAAAAATGATCTACATGGCTAACTCCACTACTGCTAAGGTGGAGGGAACAGGAAAAATTTGTTTAAAGATGACTTCCGACAAGGTCTTGACACTGAACAATGTGTTATATGTTCCGGAGTTACGTAGGAACTTAATTTCCGTTTCACTCCTAGATAAGAACGTATTCAAATGTGTAACCGTTTCTGGAAAAATTGTAATTAGCAAAGGAGAAATGTATGCAGGGAAAGACTATCTAATCGAAGGCCTTTATAAGATGAATGTAATGATTGTTGAAATAAATAAAAGTTCAAATTCTTCTTATTTTCTTGAGTCTTATAATTTGTGGCATGAACATTTAGGCCATGTTAATTACAAAACATTATGAAAACTGATTAACTTAGAAGTTTTGCCAAACTTTGAGTGCAATAAATCAAAGTGTCAAACGTGTGTGGAATCAAAGTATGCAAAGCATCCTTATAAGTCCGTTGAAAGGAATTCCAATCCCTTAGACTTAATACACACTGACATTTGTGATATGAAGTCAACACCATCACGTGGTGGGAAAAAGTATTTCATAACTTTTATTGATGATTGCACTAGATATTGTTATGTCTACTTGCTAAATAGTAAGGATGAAACAATAGATGCATTTAGGCAATATAAAACTGAAGTTGAAAATCAGTTAGACAAAAAGATCAAAATGATAAGAAGTGATAGGGACGGAGACTATGAATCTCCCTTTGCGCAAATATGTGTAGAGAATGGAATAATCCATCAAACTACGACCCCATATTCACCTCAATATAATGGAATTGCGGAAGAAAAAATCAAATTTTGATGGAAATGATGAATGCGTTACTTATAAGTTCTGGTTTACTGCAAAACTTATGGGGGGAGGTTATCCTTACGGCCAATCGTATACTCAACAGAGTTCCCCATAGTAAGACACAATTAATTCCTTACGAAAAATAGAAAGGAAGGTAACCCAACTTGAAATATTTCAAAGTGTGGGGGTGTCTAGCGAAGGTTCAAGTTCCTATACCTAAAAGGGTTAAGATAGAACCTAAAACGGTGAACTTTGTGTTCATAGGATATGCAAAAAGTAGTATAGCATGTCGATTTTTGATTCATAAATCTAAACATCCGGATATTAATGAAAATACGATAATTGAATCAGACAATGCTGAATTCTTTGAATACATTTACCCGTATAAAACTAGACATGAATAGTCTAGTGGAGGATCTAAACGACCTTGAGATGAACCAAGTGAGAATATACATAATGAAGAAAATCCAAGACGTAGTACACGTCAAAGAACGTCAACTTCGTTTGGATCGGATTTTGTAACATTTCTCTTAGAAAATGAGCCTCAAACATTTAAAGAAGCGATGTCGTCGTCAGACTCATCCTTTTGGAAAGAGGCAGTCAATAGTGAGATAGATTCAATCTTAAGCAACCATACATGGGAATTGGTTGACCTTCCTCCCGAAAATAAACCTTTAGGTTCTAAATGGATCTTCAAAAGAAAAATGAAGGCGGATGGTACTATTGACAAATACAAGGCAAAACTTGTAGTAAAAGGCTTCAAACAGAAGGAAGACCTTGATTACTTTGATACATACTCGCCAGTAACAAGGATAACCTCAATTCGAATGTTAATTGCCTTGGCGGCGGTATATGATCTTCAAATCCATCAAATGGATGTGAAGACCGCATTCCTAAATGGAGACTCGGGGGAAGAAATATACATGGAACAACCTGAGGGTTTTGTGGTTCCAGAAAAAGAAAATAAGGTGTTTAAACTTGTTAAGTCACTTTGTGGACTAAAACAAGCACCTAAGCAATGGCATGCAAAGTTTGACCAAATTATGTTGGCAAACGAATTCAAGATAAATGAATGTGATAAATGTGTTTACATTAAAGACACTCCAAATCACCAAGTCATTGTTTGTTTATATGTGGATGATATGTTAATCATCAGTAGAGACATTTCTAACATAAATGCAACAAAACGAATGCTCGAGAGCAAGTTTGATATGAAAGACCTTGAAGTTGCAGATGTGATCTTAGGTATAAGAATCTATCGAACTCCATAAGGGTTAGCATTGTCACAGTCTCATTATATCGAAAAAGTACTTGACAAGTTCAAGTATATGGAATTCGGTATTGCCAAGACTCCATTGGATGTGAACTTTGCATTTCGAAAGAATGAAGGTGAAAGTGACTCACAATTGGAGTACGCAAGAGTATTGGGATATTTAATATATATAATGAACTGTACACGACCAGACATAGCCTGTACTATTAGTAAATTGAGTCGGTACACGAGTAATCCCAACAAAACTCATTGGATGGGAATAAAAAGAGTTTTGGGGTATTTTAAATACACTCAAAACTATGCTTTGCATTATAATAAATATCCTGCGGTAATTGAAGGATATAGTGATGCAAATTGGATCACCGGATCGAATGAAGTAAAATTCATAAGTGAATATGTATTTACTATCGGTGGAGGAACAGTTTCTTGAAAATCATCCAAACAGACTTGTATCGCTCGCTCTACAATGGAATCTGAATTTATCGCATTAGATAAAGCCGGTGAATAAGCAGAATGGCTCTGGAATTTCTTAGAAGATATTCCGTGTTGGCCCAAGCCAGTGGCACCAGTATGTATACACTGTGACAGCCAAGCGACAATAGGTAGGTCAGGGAGCATGATGTACAATGGTAAATCTCGTCACATACGACGGAGACATAATACCGTTAGGGAACTTCTCTCTAGTGGAATTATCACTATTGATTATGTAAAGTCAAAGGATAATATGCTGGATCCACTTACAAAAGGCCTATCTAGAGAAGGAGTGGAAAGAACATCCAAGGGAATGGGTTTAAGGCCTAGGACGAGTCAACATGACGGTAACTCTACCTAGCAGACTGGAGATCCCAAGAGCTAGGTTCAAGGAGATCAAACAAAGTTGTGTCTGACAGGTTCAACATTGTCAATTACCCAACTCATTCTCATGATGTAGACAATGTATAGTAAACAAAGATAAGACTTAAGGTGAAAAGTCTTTTAATGATTATCTAAATTTGGCAGATTTGACCAAACAGTTTAATCTACAGTATTGAACATTTATAAATCACCTATGTGAGGGCGAAGTGAAAGCCGCTTCAAAGAGAATGTTAGTAAAGGCCTATTCTCTAAGCTCTCATGAAACCGGGACGTGTTTATGGCTGAAAAGAACAAAACCGTAAGAACCATAAATGGTAAAAGGCTGGTTGTGTGACATGTGTTGTCTAGGTGTACATTAAAGCTCGACACTTCAAAGATATCAAATCTACCGATTAACCGAGTGCATCCGATGCATGTTCACTACGAAAAGTTCAAAGGAAAATCCACTTATCCAGATGCAATCATTCTTTGCTTGGTGATCACATACTTGTCCATAAAAGTTTTACGAAAATTAGCCATTTCCCATTCATGTGGGGGATTGTTGGGTTCATAGTAGATGAAAGAAGTGTGAATGAAAAAATGGAGAGTAAAAGGGTGGAGGGAAGGAGACATTAAAATGGAAAGTGTACTCCCAAATTGGCAAGTTTACTCTTTCTCCCACATTGGTGGAAGAAGAGAACTTGAGAGTGTTTATATTGATGAATAATTACTCCACATGGCAAGTGAGGCAAGAAATAATAGATGCCTCGCGCCGTCATCGCCGCTCGCTAGACTCAGCTCGGCTCGGCTTGGCTTCGGCTTCGACTTCAGCTTCGGATTTGGATTTGGATTTGGATTTGTCAAATGATAGATTGATATAAATAAATTCAATCCGAAAAGTGTTTTGAAACTCCATTTAAATATACATGCATGCAGTTATAACAGATGCAATATTCGAAGTGAACTGGTGCCACTGTTTTAACGAATCGTTGCACTGTTTTGCGAACTGATTCACTGCTTCTGTGTTTCTGTTTCTGAACTGGTGCAGATTTTTGAAACAATGTTTCCTGAACTAATACGTTGGTTCGAACAGATGCAACTCTTCAATGAAGTGATGCACTGTTTCAAACTGGTGCACTGTTTCAGCAATATACTGCACTGTTTTGGGTAAACAGACATGCATTTGCAGAAACATCACACCTCTAAGATGACCATTGTCTCTTTTCAGAAGAGGCATCTCTTGGCTATAATTTCATCCACAGGTTTTGGAACAGAATTTTTTTTTCAGATTACAAACTTCTTCTTGTCTTAACAAAAACTCTGTGTGTGATCATTAAACCGTTGAGTGCGTTCGAAGAATCCGCCTATTTGAGGTACCGCTATAGTTGGATTGAAGGCCATTTTGTCTGGGAGGAAGATTCCATAACCTCGGGTAGTGAGGGGAATTATTCCTTAAGGAAAGTCCGTGAATTCGGACGACTCGGCCTTAATCATTTCTGTTTCATCTTTATTTTTCTGAAAACAAAATAAATATACCTCTTGGAAAGGTCATTTTGATCTTGTGTTGAGGGTATTTGATACTTAATGATGTTCTTGTTTATACTTGAACTCGAGTTGAAGTTGTTGTTTTACTATACAGATTTCTGCGTACCCGAATATATTGTGGGCAATAACAAGGTATACTTAGAGAGGTAAAGCTGGAGAAGAAGAGTAAGAGATGCTTTTTAACTTTATCTTTAGCGTGTGAGAAGAAAAGGGGGACGGTTTCTAAAACAAATTACTAGTATTTAGTAGTATTAACTATTTTGAAGTTGGAGAAAAAAAAAAGATTCTCTTGGAAGTGTTGCAGAGACAACTTTGGTTTCTTTCTCACTTTTGTCTGTCTTTTTCTTTTTTTTTCTTGTTTGCTTAGCATTATAAGTCATCTTCACATTTGTGTACTTTATTAGTATATTTCTTAT
Source organism: Capsicum pubescens (assembly GCA_030864215.1). Lineage (NCBI taxonomy): Eukaryota > Viridiplantae > Streptophyta > Magnoliopsida > Solanales > Solanaceae > Capsicum > Capsicum pubescens. Next base: position 340,266,345 of record CM061548.1, read on the forward strand.
AAGTTTTCTTGAAGAGGGTGTTTAGCATTTTGGGTTGTGCAGCATAATATCAACCTGAGGTGTCCTCCTTTTTCTTGCTTCTTTAGTGCAACATCAAAAAAAGCTGAAGTTTTCACAGCATTATAGCAGTAGTTTCTTTTAATAGCTGGTCTTTTGTGTTGGGTTCTTGGGGATAGTGTGATATTCTTGAGTTTTTTGTATCAAGATTTTGTTAAGGGGTTGTGGGATTTTTGTGGAAATTTGGACAGCATTGTGTGAAAAAGAAGCAGAGGTATGGCAGGAGGTGGAGCAGCAGCACCACCAAAGCAAGATGAGAATATACCACATCCTGTGAAAGATCAGCTTCCAAATGTTTCTTACTGCATTACTAGTCCTCCTCCTTGGCGTGAGTTTTCTGCCAACTTTCTAGCTAACACATTCTGTGTTTCATGCATACTTAAAGAATATTATATTTTGAACTTAGATTATTGTATTATTTTGTTGTAGTTATGGTTCATTATGCTTTGTGATGCCTTCACTTCCATTTATTCTCTTTTTGGACTGTTTTTCTTGAGCTGAGAGTCTAATGGAAAAAAACCTTTTACGTTGATGTAGGGTAAGATCTGCATATACTCTACCCTCCCCTGACCAATGGGATTACACTGGCTATGTTAGAAGCTGAGTTTCTCAAAATTAATGTCCTATATGATGATTGTCTTTGTAATTTTTTTGGAATTAATGGTTTTAATTGTTATTGTTCTTCCCATTCATTCTGATTTTGTCTGTGCATGATTTCCAAATTGTCATTTCATTAGTTACTGAGTAGCTAGTTGTTTGCTTCAATTTTTTTTGTTTCTTGAATCAAAGACCTTTAAAGACACCTTAGATGTTTAATTTACTGCATGTTACTTTCTCCTACCTCTCTCCCACTTTCACTTTTTGTTTTTTTTCCTTATTTTGCTATGGGTAAATGTCCTTTCTGTTTGATTAATTGAACATCATGTTGATAACCACAATGAAAAAGATGTGTTGAATTTCTTGTTGTAGCTGAGGCCATATTACTTGGATTCCAGCACTACATTGTTATGCTTGGCACAACTGTACTCATTCCTTCAACTCTGGTTCCTCAGATGGGAGGTGGAAAAGTAAGAATTTCTGAGAATCTATGTTGCTAGGACTCTCCAAAATGTTGCTACACCGGTATCGGATCCACCAAAAATGTACTATTTTTGGACGATCTGACAACCACCCATTGGCATTTTTGAAGTGTCCGAGCAACATAGCTGAGAATTACCATCATATTCAAATTCTTGTTATAGTTTCTTTCAAGGACTTATGGCCTTAATGTTTTACTGGTCAGGAAGAGAAAGCAAAGGTGATTCAGACGTTGCTCTTTGTTGCTGGTTTGAACACATTAACTCAGACAATGTTTGGTACAAGACTACCTGCTGTTATTGGAGGCTCTTATACTTTTGTGCCAACAACACTTTCGATTGTCTTGGCTGCTCGATATAACGATATTTCGACTCCTCAAGAGGTTAGCTAATTATAATCTGTGGATCAGTTGCAGCATTCTTACTGATGTTTATGCGATAATTTGAATTGGTCTTTTTCTGTTACATAAATAGAAATTTGAGAGGATAATGCGAGGGATTCAAGGAGCCATGATTGTAGCTTCAACTCTTCAGATTGTTATTGGCTTTAGTGGTCTATGGCGGAATGTGACAAGGTGAGTTAAATGATCAGCTAAATATTATCACAAAAATAAAGCAAAAAGGATTAAAAGTGTGATTGTGATAAATGATTCTTGATTATTTTTATTTTTTTACCATTTCTATTGCACGTCAAAGACTGAAGGTTAACTATTTAGACCTATTTCCCGTTTCAAATTTCAGGTTCATCAGTCCACTCTCGGCAATTCCATTGGTAGCTCTGTCAGGATTTGGACTATACGAATTTGGTTTTCCTCTGGTAATCTGTTTGTGTCATATCAGTAGAAATTAGATTCTGGCTGAAACGATAGGCATGTACGTTGTGGTAACTGACTTTTTTGCGTATAGGTAGCAAAATGTGTGGAAATTGGATTGCCACAGCTTATCGTTCTCTTAATCTTTTCACAGGTGCATTTGGTCTCAACTTTTTAGATGCTTGTTATTTGCTGTTAAATTCTTCTAGTTCACTTTATGGAATCTGAAAAATATTGCTCTGAATCTGACTTTACAGGTTCAACTAAAATCTTACCAAATATTTCCGCATATGTGTGCAGTACATACCGCATTTGACGAAAGGGAATAAGCATGTCTTCAACCGGTTTGCTGTTATATTCTCTGTGGTGATTGTATGGGTTTATGCTCACATTCTCACTGTAGCTGGAACTTACAAAAATGCACCAATGAGGACTCAGCTTAGCTGCAGAACAGATCGTGCTGGCATTATCAGTGGATCTCCATGGTAAGGGTAGTTCATTTTCTTCAACATGGAACTGCCATAATTTATCTAGATAAAGTCTAGACTGAAGGGCTATTATCCCTTCCTGTACACATACATTGAGTCGGCAATGACACATAATTGATCGATATAACTCACATAATGTCGAACAGGTTATACTAACAGTAATAAAAAGAGGTATGCTGTTAACCGCGAACTCTTAGATAAACCTTCCACTCATGTATCTTGTACAGGATTAGAGTTCCATATCCATTTCAATGGGGAGCTCCCACATTTGATGCTGGAGAAGCATTTGCAATGATGGCAGCTTCATTTGTTGCACTTGTTGAGGTTAGTTAATTTCAATTGATGTTTCTCAAAGGATATGCACCAGTTGATTCAGATGGAGTTGCCTTCTCCTCCATGTGATTGACGTTTACTTATTAGCTACTTGAAGACTGCCTAATTGATACAAGTCCTCATGTTTTCACCGTCAACAGTCCACTGGTACTTTCTTTGCCGTGTCAAGATACGCCAGTGCTACTCCTATTCCTCCTTCTGTCCTTAGCCGTGGTGTAGGTTGGCAGGTAAATGTACTAAATCATTGCACGGCCAAATATATCTCATCTAATATAGATATTCTCATCTCTCATAGCTTAACTTAAAATGTCATATTATGTTTACCTATGTTGTTTACTTCAAGCAGAATCACTTTAATGAACACAATTATTTACTTTGCTGAAAGAATGTCATATCTTTCTGTTAACTGGCTATAATTCTAAAATTAGTTTTCCTCATCTCTATAAGGGTGTGGGCATATTGTTCTCAGGAATATTTGGAACGGGAAATGGCTCCTCTGTATCTCCGTAAGACTCTCTTCACTACCAAAGATGAAAGTTTACCACTATTGTACAAGCATAGTCCTTACCCTAGTCGCAAAGAACCTTACCTTTTCCGTTCTATTTAATAGGGAAAATGCTGGCCTGCTGGGATTAACCCATGTTGGGAGCAGGAGGGTTGTTCAAATATCTGCTGGCTTCATGATCTTCTTCTCGATTCTTGGTAAGTTGTTTGCTGCATGTAATCATTTAGGACAGATTAATTCTTTGAAAAACATTACCCTCTTCATTCTTTAGTGTGAATCGTTATTTCATAGTTAAGCTTTTGTACATCCAGGGAAATTTGGAGCTGTCTTTGCGTCAATCCCTGCACCGATAGTTGCAGCATTATATTGCCTCTTCTTTGCCTATGTTGGTATGTACCTCGAATTATTGTCTTAGGTATATTCCAATGACAACTATAACATGAAAAACTTTGGCCTTAACGTATCGCAGGTTCAGCTGGTCTCAGTTTTCTCCAGTTCTGCAACTTAAACAGTTTTAGAACAATGTTCATTTTAGGATTCTCAGTTTTCATGGGCTTATCCATTCCACAGTACTTCAATGAACATACAGCAATAAATGGATATGGTCCTGTTCATACTAGAGCTAGATGGGTAAGTAACCCCTTTCCCATATTACTACATTGAATGATATAAATACTTGGTGTAAAATTTATGTTGGCCTGTATATTTTTAAAAATTTCCCCATGATATATTATTAGGAGAAGGGTTAAAATACCCCTCTACTATAAGAAATATCATAAGCTTATCCTCCATCGTACTTTGAGGTCATTCATACGCTCGCTATTAGCAAATCATCTTGCATTTGCCCTCTTCCCTAATGGAGCTCCAGCATAGCCCCTAACCAAAGTATACTAGAGGGTAGTTGTAAACCAAGGTCAAAAGTTAGGTAAATCTGGAACTTTTTCCCAATGTATGTTGACACGTGGAAATTACCCCGTACATGTTGGAGTCCTGTTAAGATCATGGACAAATATGAGAAGATTTCTAACAGCAAGAGCATGAATGACGTCAAAGTATAACGATAGTAAAGATGTAAAACTAAACATTTTTCCATGACATTCAAGTTCTCTTCTTTTGTTCTTTTTACCAGTTCAATGACATAATCAATGTGCCCTTCTCATCGGAACCATTTGTTACTGGTCTACTGGCATTATTCCTGGATGTATCACTACATCGAAAAGACGCTGCAACAAGGAAGGACAGGGGCATGCCATGGTGGGATAAATTCAAGTCATTCAAGACAGACACAAGAAGTGAAGAGTTCTATTCATTACCATTCAATCTCAACAAGTTTTTCCCATCTGTATGATTGAAGGGGGATATATATATATATATATATATAGAGATAGATAATCCAAACTTTATCTTTCTAGTCCTAAGTTCGTTATAGATTGTGAGTGAGCTTTCAACGAGTAGAGATCGAGCGTCGAAATATCAGTTGATCAATTTGACTTTTATTCAACGTAATTATTGAAAGGAAAAAGCGGAATAGACGCTTCTTGCAAACAACAATTATCCTTCTTTGGGTTTTGCGCATCTAATATTTGCACCTTTTTGTTTTCACTATCTTTTATTTCCTACATTCCCCCCACCCCCACCCCGATATATTTTATACTAGTATTTAATATTCGTGTAGTTTCTTATTCTTCATTTTTATTACTAGTTACTTCATTTGTTTTGTTTATCTTACAATTTTATTGTTATCTGGTTTCAATTAAATTTCCTTTAAGCTGAAGGTAAATGTTGGTTATTCTCATGATATTTTCATTTCGGTACAATATCCTAAGAGTCATTTGGTAGGAGGAATAAGGGATAATTAATTTCAGAATTAATTTTTGGATGAACTTATCTCATGTTTGGTTGAGATAAAATGTATGGAACAACTCATCCCGAATTAGTTATCCCAGAAATTGTAGTGTTATTTTTATCCTTTCTTGAAGGTGGACTAATAAATCGTGAAATAACTTATTTACCAACCAAATGACGCCCAAGTTATTTCTATTTATTGGAGTTGCATTAAATAGAGTTTGGGTAACAAACAGATGAATCTATGATTTTGGTTTGAGTTTGTGATTGACAAGACGGGGCCTATTGTGAAGTGGACTAAACTTAGAATAAGACCACCTTATACTTGCGGTACTTGTTACGGAGTAAAATATTTTTGAGAAAATATTTTTGAACTTTTTTATATTTGATTCCCTAAATATTTCTCTAGGAAAATAAAATTATTAACAATAAAAAGATGACCTTTTTAATGAAAGTAGTTCATAAATGACATTCTGAATTAATCAATTTGCAACGCACCCCCACTTAAGAATAACAATGAGGCAAGGCAAGTTGAAATGGGGCGGGCAGGGCAAACTCTCAATGGGGCGGGACGGGGAATGGGATGTGTTGTTTGACTATTACTAAAAAAACATTTTGTTCCTTACTCTTCTATTTTTCTAATAAAATTTTTGAATTTTTTCAAGAAAAAATTATAAAAAATACAATTACTAATGTTATATTATAAAATGTAATCCACTGTAGATTATATTATCAAAAATGACTCAATTGTATAGGCCAAAATGTTGCTTTTTAATTTGTAGCCCATTTCATCTCCATACCCTCAATTGTTTCTTTGTGCTAGAAATATCACAGGTGTTATACGCACTTAAGATTTGAAACCAATTCAATTGTCATATAATAATATTTCTACCAACATGGGTCGTGGTGCAGTGGATGGGATTGTTCCATCCTTAACCAGAGGTCGAGAGTTCGACCCTGAGTATGAAGAAAACTCTGTTGGGAGCGCTGCCACCTTAATGGGCCCTGCAACGCGCAATCCGAATTAATCGGGACTTCAATGCGGATGGAAAACCCAAAAAAAAAATCTCTTACTTTCTCTATCTAAAAATCACTTGCTAGTTTCTCTTTCTACCTCTTCCCAATCTCAAATTTGATTAGGTTCAGTTTTCTATCCATTCTATTTGATATTTTCTTTTGTTAATTTTTCGGTCAATTTGAAGAATTTTTTTTTAAAATGATCAAATAAAGACCAATCAAATAATGAAAAAATAAATTTTATATAATAATAATTAAATGTTTTTTTTCGTAAAAATAGATGACAGTTAATAAGAAATACCGATCACCTCCCAAATCTCTCTTTAATTATTTTTCTGCTTCATCTTCTTCAACAACTATTGTTTTTTCCTCTACAAAAATATATAGTTTTTCAATCATAATCTTCCATAAAATTTTACTCCCTCCGTTTAAAAAGAATGACCTACTTTGACTTGGCACAAAGTTTAAGAAAATAAAGAAGACTTTTGAATCTTGTGGCCTTAAATTAAAGTTGTGTCAAATGTACCAAAATGCCCTTTAATCTTGTGGTCCTAAACATGCCATGTGGAAAATTGAAATTAAAGTATTGCCAAAAAAGAAAAAGGTCATTATTTTTAAACGGACTAAAAAAGAAAGTAGGTCATTCTTTTTTTAAATGGAGGGAGTATTGTATTAGGCGAGATTTTAGGCCATAGCAATTTCAGTATTTATGTGAAAATCAAGTTCTTGAATTTACAAATTTTGAAAAACGTGTCATATAATATAGATTGTGATAATTTGTATTTAATTATGATACATCATGGAGGGAGATGAGATATCACACATATGTTAACTTATTTAGCAATGAGAAAATGGTTTATTACCCCCCCACCCCCCCCAAACCTTTAGTCGAAATCTCAGCTACACACTTATACTTTTCGGGGGTCCTATGACCCTCTGAACTATTTTAAAGTGAATTTATTACCCCTTGAACGCTAACATGGCAAGAGAGTGTGTTTCATTCTCTTTAAAGATAGTGAGAACGAATTTTTTTATTAAAAAATTATTTTTAATATCTCTTTATTTTCTTTATTCATTTTCAATTATTCTTTTTCTTTATTTATTTTCAATTCTTCTTTTTCCTTCTTCTTCTTCTTCTCCTTCTCCTCCTCCTCGAATTTTTTTATTAAAAATTTATTTTTAATATCTCTTTATTTTCTTTATTCATTTTCAATTATTCTTTTTCTTTATTCATTTTCAATTCCTCCTCCTCCTCCTTCTTCTTCTTCTTCCTTACAAACAATGACATCCAAGAACTCATCAATGACATTCAAAATTAATTTATCATTTTTTTCATCTCCAACCACAAAAACGATTGGTTTCGACTTCAAATTCGTCGAAAATTTCAAAATAAGTATTGTTCATTGTTTCCAACTTCAAAATTGTCGGAAATTTTAAAATCGATATTGTCCATTATTTACGACTTCAAAGTTGTCGTAGATTTTAAAATGAGTATTGTCCATTGTTTCCGACTTGAAGGTCGTTGAAAATTTTAAAATTCTCTATTGTTTCCGACTTTAAGGTTATTGAAAATTTTAAATTCGATATTGTTTATTGTTTCCAGTTTTAAGGTCGTCGAAAATTTTAAAATTGGTATTCTTCGTTGTTTCCGAATTTAAGATCATCGAAAATTTAAAAATTGATATTGTTCATTGTTTCCCACTACAAGATTGTCGAAAAATTTAAATTCGATGTTGTTTATTATTTCCGACTTCAAGATCATCGAAAATTTCAAAATCGATATTGTCCATTATTCCCGACATCAAGGTCGTTGTAAATTTTAAAATGAGTATTGTCCATTATTTCCGACTTTAAGGTCGTCGAAAATTTCAAAATTCTCTATTATTTCCGACTTTAAGGTCATCGAAAATTTTAAATTCTGTATCGTTCATTGTTTCCGGCTTCAAGGTCGTTGAAAATTTTGAAATTGGTATTGTTCGTTTTTTTCGGATTTAAGATCGTCGGAAATTTAGTAATTGATATGGTCATTGTTTCCCACTTCAAGGTTGTCAAAATTTTTTAAATTCGATGTTATTTATTATTTTCGACTTCAAGACCGTTGAAAATTTCAAATTCGGTATTGTTCATTATTTTTCACTTCAAGGTCGTCGAAAAATTATTTGCATAGAAGTAGGAATAATAAAGTTTGAAAAGGAAAAGAGATGAAAAGTAATGGTGAAAAAAATAATGGTGAAAAATGATGAAAAATGATAAAAAGTGATAAAAATGGAAAAGAAAGTAAATAAAAAATAATTTTAAATAAAAAAACACGTGTTAAAATATTGTTGGTGCGTGCATCATACCTTATCCAAAATGACCCCCGCAAAGTATAAGTGTGTAGTTAGAATTTGGGGTAAAGGTTAAGGGGCTTTTGACCATTTTCTCTTTAGCAATTTGATATTTTGCATTCAATCTTTTTTGAATATATAATATTTGATTATTGAGTAAGAAAAAACATTCAGAGAAAAATTATAATTGTTTTTAATTTGTTTTTGATTATGTGATGTTAACACGTTGGATTTTCGAGAATATACGGTGGAAAGCAACAAAAAATAATTTTTTAATCATTAATAGTGTATGACTATTGGTTGTTATTTCGTAAACTATTGCTATTATATTTATTATTTCAACTGGGAGATCAAAAGAATTTGGTGTAAAAGAAATTATGTATGATGCAACTATAAAATATAAAAGGCTTAGTACATACAATTGCAAATCAGTTGAGGATAGACATATTTTGGGGGATCTCAATTTATGGAGATGGTATATGAGATTCTACATACAAATGATGTATTCTTATAATTGTTTTTGTGTATGAAAATGATACATAATACGATATCCATGAATTAGTTTGATAAATTTTGCTGAAGTCAGTTTATATATTCATTTCATACTTAAGTAATGCTTTTTTTGAATTCTCAACGTATGAAATTGATATCAAAATTGATATCGATGAAGTCTCGTATACGTCACACTTGTATGAAATGGATTTTATGAACCTCATAAACAAATTTATTAATGTGGCAAATAATATATCAGAGTAACAAAACATATACAGTAAGGAGCATCAACTTAAAATACCCAATGATATAAACATTAATGATAGCGGCCATGATATAAATCAAAAAGTATTCACTAAACATCTAAATCGTGATACGAGCTTTAATGATAAAGCATAATTTATAAAGTTTAAGAACACATAAATTTAATTTTTAAAAACTGAAACAGATTAATATCATTAGTTGAATAAGTTTTAAGTTAAATATACATTATGTGCAAGAACACATAAACTTAATTTTTAAAAACTGAAATAGATTAATAATAGGATGATAAATAGATATGATTCAAACAAAATAAATCAAAAAAACAATTCTATGTTGAGTCGATTTTGTAACCCAAAGCAGCATTAGATGAAAAGAAACCCAAGTTCTGGTGTAGGTTTGTTGAACTAAGTTTTAAATTCTCTGATTTTCAGGAAATAGTTAGAGAATGAAAGTTGTGTTGTATCTGAGGCACTATACTGTCATTTTTTATTAGTAGCTGTTTAATCTCATTCCTGGTGACAAATTATTTTTCCTGATGTGATACAAACAGTTGAGATAAAGCGAGGAAGAATTATATCTATCTATTGTTACTGAAGAGAATTGGCATATAAATTGTTGGTTTACAGTAGTGATCAATTATGGAGAGGTTGTGGTCATGCCTGGATTTATTAATGTGTAAGATAAAACTCTATCCTCATGTTAATTACGCCTTTCAAAAATCACAACTTCAAAATTTAAATTTTCAAGTTTCAACTTCAAAATTCGTGGTCAAACGAGAGCTACCCCAAAAATTTTAAGGCTAAGGGCCAATCAAATTCGTATTGGGAAGTCAGTCCCAGTGGGTTCATGCATAAAATATGCATAATGGATTGGTCATACGTAAATTAATTAATTAGTGAACCTTTAATGAATCTAAGTAGGATTAAGAGGACACGTTTGAAGTCTAACGCAATTATTAAATGTTCACACTTTGGAATCTCTCGTTAATTGCCACATTGATCATTACTTTATTTTTGTTGAATGTTCTAATTACTTCCAAATAACTTGAATAGAAAGTAAATCGGAAGATTGGAAACAAATAATTTAAGAAAAAGAGAGTATATTATGGTGAAGAAAATCTTTTATCAATAAAGTAAATATGAGAATCGTGTAAATATTAAAAAAGTGAAAAAATTATTGAGAAGTCAAAAACGTGTATCCATGTAGAAAATATTTTTACCAAATCTTACTCCTTAATTTAAGAACAAATTTGTAACTTAATTGATAAAGTTAAAAGAAATATAAATAAAAATAATTATTGAAACCAACAATTATTCCTATCATACTTATCAAAAGAGTTAACGAGGAGAGATAGATATTAAAAACTAAAAATTAAGAGGTAATTTGACTAATAATTATGAAAAAAGATTTATTTTAATTAAAAAATTAGCTTTTAATAAGTTGTTATAACTTATAAGTATTTCTTTAATTCAATAATTATGAAAAAGTGTTTCTATAACTTGCAATAAACAATATGATAAGTATATACAAGATAATTTTCGCAAAAATAAAGAGTAAAGTTGTAATCTTTGTAGTTGTCAGCATTGTGGGTATGAAATTCACTCAAAATTCCTTAACTGCCTTGGAGAGTTCTGATTGAGAAATGGAGGGAGAATAATGAAGTGAAGCGGAAAATGGAGAAAATAACGCAGATCGGCATATTTATTCCTGACATATTCAACTCCATTAATTAGTAGGTTATCTTTAAGTGTTTTTAGTTTTTAAGCACGTTTTTATTTTTGAAGGTGTTTGACAAAAACAAAAAATATTTCTAAACACTTTATTTTGGACTTAAAAAGTACAAAAAAAAAAAAAAAGAGTCAGAAAGTCAAAAGTGCATTGCTATCTACTTTTGGCTTGTGACTTTTAAGTAGGGGTGTGAATAGATCGGTTTGGTTTGATTTTATGTATTATCGGTTCGGTTTATCGGTTTTTAATTTTTAAATATGCTAAACCAATAACCAAACCAATAAGATATTTTTTATCAATTTTTGGTTTATCGATTTTTAATCTTTAATGGTTCGATTTTCGGTTTAACCGATAAGAAATACTCATAAAATAGAAAATGTAGTAACTAACATGAAAACAAATCGAATATTAGTTGCAACCAAAATCCTACATGATGTGTTCTAATTTACAAGATTCTTCAAGTTTGAACTAAATGTTATAAAGGAGAAATTAAGAGTTTGTATAATTAAAATAATGTGTTTGTTAATTTGTAAAAGTAAAAGAGAAATTAAGAGAAGTATACACGCACACACACATATATATATATTAGTTGCAACCAAAATCCTACATGATGTGTTTTAATTTACAAGAATCTTCAAGTTTGAACTAAATGTTAGAAAGGAGAAATTAAGAGTTTGTATAATTGAAATAATATGTTTATTAATTTGTAAAAGTAAAAGAGAAATTAAGAGAAGTATATACATACATACATACATATATATATATATATATATATATATATATATATATATATATATATATATATATATATATATATATATATATATATATATATAGGTGCAAAATATTAATTTAGTATATTCTTATTGGGTTATTGGGTTACCAATAACCCAATAAAAATAAATCAAAATCGAACCAATTATCCAATAATTTTTTTATATAAAATCATTAACTCAATAACAATAAATCAATAATATTCTTATCGGTTTGGTTTATTGATTGGTTTTGTTTTTGCACACCCCTACTTTTAAGTCATTTAAAAAAGCTCAACCAAACATCCCCTATGTTTATACACATATAAAATGTAGATACATTATTTTTAACATTATACATAAATATCTATAACTTTGTATAATTATGTATGTTATTGTATATACATTATATAATTATGTATATTATTATATATACACATGTATACCTTTGTATAATTATGTATATTTATTGCATAATTGTATATATACATCATTATTTACCATTATACAATAATATAAAAATTTACAGAAAGAGTATAAATTTGTATATTGGGCCATATACAATAAGAATGTACTAAACTCTGTCTTTTTAGACCAAAGCCAAAAGAAGATAAAAATTTCAAAGTAAAGAACCTTTTTTTTGACGGATTGTATAGACATTCATGTTGTTTCAAGGATATATCTCAGGGAGCACTTTAGCTATGTATCAAATGCGTAGGATTTCTTCTTCTCTGGCGATGGATCTACCACTGGTTCTCTATCGGAGTTGCGGGTTAAGAAAAAGTTGACGCAAATGCTGTTGAATGTTACGATTCGAGGGAGCCTAGGTCCGTACAGGTGATGATCTCACCGGAATCAACTCTCATCATCGTCGTTGTAAGGCAGTACTCAAAGGAAGGAAGACGTCCGATAATTTGCTCCACCTATTTCTCTGAGTCCATATCAAAGTACTGAATTGCCCTTTAATGCATGCATTCATATTAAAACATTCAGCAAACATTGTAATAGCATTTAATGCATGCATAAAATTAAAAGCTCTTGTACTTTAATTTTTTTTTTTTTTTAATGAATTTGGTTCACTAATGCAATTGTTTTCGTATCAATTAAATCATGAAGAAGTTGATTTTAAATTTCTCGATAATGAAGCTGAAAAATCTATTACTCTTCAAACAAATATCTTCGTTGGTGGATTGGGTGATAGAAAAGGTAAACAATTTGTGGTTTGATCCAACACAAAATTTTCACTCTCATTCTATTTAATGGAGCCTTTATAAAATTGTGCAAGCGTTGTATTTTCTTTTATGTTGATCGTAGTAGCTTTACAATCAGACAATATATGAAATTATTAACTTTATTCATTTTTAGATATGTTCATGGTAGGTTGATACCTAATAGGACATACAAAAACCATGTAGATAAAGGATTAAGTATCTTCTTTAGCAGCTTTTGGAACTCATTATCAGCATATGAAACAGATAAATTTTGACAACAAATGACAGAAAAGTCAAACTTGATTAGTCAAAAGCATCTTTTATGGCCACTTTTAGAGATCACACAATTGATGCTTGTGTTTGGAAAGACAATGCAAGATTTTGTGGAGCAGCAAGTGAAGTAATTAATGAAATAAAGGGCAATTCAGTACTTTGATATGGACTCGACCAAAGTGGCTTAAATAGGTTAGAAAATCATATAATATATGATTATTGTATGGATAGTCATAGTTTTCACTAATACCCACATAGAGTAATCTCTTCAAATGTATTAATAGAGATGTCAAATAGATTAATTCTTTAAAACTATCAGTAACTTAAAGATAAATCTTGATAAAGGTATAAAATATATTTAGCAAAATTAGTTTCTATATGTGTTGCACATGCATCATGTGTGCCTCAGGTGCACCTCGTGTCAATTGATATGATTGTTTGAACAATCCTAATATTTTTTCTTAAACTTGTAAAATAATTTTCACAAAATTATACATAATTTTTTTATAAAAATTTCATCTGATATTCAATATTCCTATTGAGAAAATTGGAATTCGCTGATTGCAGGACACATTTTTGGAGGCAACGCTTCACTGAACTTTTCTCATTCTCAAAATCATAAACACGAAGTCATTGATGAAAAATGGGTGAATCTCAAGCATTCCATTACGACCTATATTGGTAAAATCGTGTATATATATATCTATATTTGGTAAAATCGTGTATATATATATATTTGGTTAAGTTTTTGAATATCGTTTTAGTTTTTTAATTTGGCAAAAATGACACCCGAAATCGAACAAAAATAAATTCTGTTAAGTTCAACTTTTGCAAAATTGGTTCGATTTTTTTCGATCTATTTTTTTGATTTTGAAGATCAAAATAGTGGGCACTGATAGATATCTTTTGAAGTGAGGCGAATCAAAATGACGATGACGACTAGACTATGACGATGACTAGATGACATTGAGGAAGAGAGTGTGTCACGATTCGAACAAGGGCCTGACCGTGACGGGTATCTCAAGTTCACCATGGACCAGAAACTACCTCCTTAACCCAACCTCAAGAGCACAATAATAATAATGATGATAACAATGCGGAAGCCAACTGAATAGAAATAAGAAGATGAATGAATGACTCAATGAAAGTAAGTGTCAAAACAATAACCAACCAACCCACATTTTCCACAATAACCTCTAAAACCAATACTAAGCAAGTCGGTACATGCCCCTGACCATGACCAAAAGAATCCAAGAGTATTGAGTCAAAATAAAAGAATATGGAAATGATAAGACCTTCAAGAGGATGGAGGCTCATCACTTCACAGCTATTCAATGAACATGCTAATCCACCTAACATTGTATAGGGGTAAAAGAAGTGTCTTCAAATCCTACATTATGAAAAAATGTAGCGTCCTAAGATGGTTAGCGGGGTGAGCGCGAGCATGTAACTCAAGAAAAATAATAACTTAATGCCATGTCCAAAAATTAGTCAAAACCACAATGCACATATTTATATACATATATATAAGATGTCTGGATAGGAAATGAGGTTTAAGAATGAGATTTTAAAATCATTAACCTGGACTGTGTAGCTCTAATCGTCCTAAGGGAACCCACTGACTATATGAATTCATCTCCCCCTGTTGAAAGGCCCCAGTGCATGTTAGCCGCACGAATCAGAGAATCTGTGGAAGGGTCAAAGCCACCGAGGCTCCGACGATTCCAAAAATAAACATATAATATGTGTAATGTGTGAACTAAGTACACAGTCATAAAGAACCCCACGCCGACAAACGTGGTTTTCAGTATCGATCCCTCCTAGACCTCCACCGTCAATTATGAGTCACACAACCCTCTTTAAGCCCAAATAAAAATTATTTACACACATAATTCCAATCATTATCGGGGAGTCATTCATTAATGCATTAACCATTTGGTATCGTCATACTAATATGCTTACAATCTAAATCACACGTGCCAAATAAATTCACAAAACCACATTGACATTTACACAACCACATTGACTCCCCAAGTTCCATTATAATCCAATCCATGGCGACCAAGACCTTTAAAAATCAATTTAAATAACCATTTATCCATTAATAAATTCATTAAGGTTAAAAACAAGTTAAACCATGCATTTTTTTCATAATTTAAATCAAATTCATAAAGTGGATTGAGGTTCATGCAATTCCAAGTCAAAATTCATCCAATTTGGGAAAATTCATATTTTCCATTCCAACCATTTAATTAAAGTACCAATTTAGTCCCTAAAACATCAATTCAAAGCATGAAAAATCAACTCAAGTTATGGGACAAGTAATTAAATCAATAACAACCAAAACTCCTCAACCCAATTTCAAAATCCACAATTTAAATCACATGGAAATCTATTAAATAAATGTCTCAATGTAAAATTAAAGTTTGGGGAAGAGATACATGCCTGAAAGACACAAGAATTGTTAATCAATTTGAAGTTTTGGAGCCCAGATGATGAATGCAAAGTGGAACCCTTAAATGTTCTTGAATTTTGTGTTTGAGAGTGAAATAGAGGGATTTCATCTTTGAAAACTGTTGGGAATGAGACTATTTTATGTTTAAAAATTGTGTAAAAGGTGAAAAGATCAAAAGCTCCTCACCCCAAGTGAATAAAAATAAAACTGCATGAAAATTATGCCTTGGCGTAGCATGCTAATATCGCGGAGGGTAACCTTCGTGACATGGCAAAAATACGGAGGCTTGCTACCTCGATGTTTTAAAATTGCACCGAACCCTTTTCAAAATTTTTGAAACCTTTTCAAATTACCCTTTTAACATTTCTAAACACAATTCAAGTAAAAAATTGATATTTCGAACATGGGAAGGTAAAAAATAAAATGATGGAAATTTTAAGGGTCTTACATTATCCTTCCCTTAGGATCATTCATTCCCGAATGACGAGTCAGGACACCTTTAGCACGAGAATAGAAAGAATACACCAGAATAAAATGACAAACTCGGAAAAATAACAAAAGGAAAATGAAATTCATACCTTAAGCAATTTCATCCAACCTGAGGAACAAGAATGGATATTTGGCCTTCATATCTTCCTCAGCTTCCCATGTAGCCTCTTCTACCTTTTGATTTCTCCAAAGGACCTTCACCAAAGCTACATCCTTGGTCCTCAATCTACAAACTTGCCTATCCAATATCTCAATCGAAACTTCCTCATAAGAAAATGAATCTGTAACACCAACATACTTAATAGGCACTATCAAGGAAGGATTACCCCCACACTTCTTCAGCATGGACATATGAATTACGAGATGAATAGAACCCAAACTCACAGGCAAGCCCAGCTCATAAGCAACGTTCTCAATTCTCCTCAAAATTTGGTATAGACCAACGTAATGATGACTGAATTTCCTTCTTTCCAAATCTCGTGACTCCTTTCATAGGAATACCCAATCATTTACTTCGAACTCCAACTCTTTTTGACTCATATCTGCATAAGACTTTTGGCAACTCTGAGCAGTCTTAAGTCTTTCGCTAATAACTTTTACCTTTTCCATGGCTTGGTGAACTAAGTCAGGACCAAAAAACCTAGTCTCACAAACCTCAAACCATTCCATTGGAGACCTACACCTCCTACCATAAAGAGACTCAAAAAGAGCCATCTGAATGCTCGAATGATAACTATTATTATACAAAAACTCAATAAGAGGCAAATGGTCAACCTAACTCCTTTTAAAATCAATCACACAGGCCCTTAGCATATCCTCAAAAGTCTGAATAGTACGCTCCACTTGCCCATCTGTTTGAGGGTGGAAAGCGGTGCTAATATTCACCTATGTACCCAAATCTTTCTGAAATGAATGCCAAAAGTGAGATGAAAACTACGTACCTCATTTTAAAATAATGGACAATGGCGAACCATGTAGTTTTACAATCTACTGAATGAACAACCTGGCATAATCCTCTCCTGAGTAGTTAGTCCTCACAAGCAACAAGTGGGCGGACTTAGTCATTTTATCCACAATGACCCAAATCGAATCATACTGATTACAAAATCGCGGAAGACACGTAATGAAATCCATATTGATCATCTTCCACTTCCACACGGGCAACTCTATCTCTTGAGACATACCACCAGGCCTCAAGTGTTCTATCTTCACTTGCTGACATACCATACACTTGGATAGAAAATTTGCGACATACCTCTTCATATTATTCCACCAATTGATCTCCTTCAAGTAATACTATATATTGGTTGAACCAGAATGAATTGTATTCCTTGATTCTTGAGCCTCAGTCAAAATGCTTTTCTGCAGTCCATCAACATCAGGAGCACACAACCTGCCTTGGTACCTCAAGATACCATCACCACCAATCTCAAAGGCTATAACCTTTTGTTGACCCACTTTTTCCTTAATCTGTATAAGTATAGGATCCAAAACATATTTCTCCTTTACCTCATCACCAAGAGATGACTTGACCACTTCCTGAACAATCAAACCTCCATTTTCAGAGTCCAAAAGGCAAATTCCTAAATTAGCCAACCGGCAAATATCCTTCATAAATCATTGCTTCTTCTTATCCATATGAGATAAGCTTCCCATGAACAGCCTACTAAGAGCATCAACAACCACATTAGCTTTGCCTGGGTGGGAGTGAAGACTTAATCATAATACTTAAGCAATTTAAGCCACCACCTCTACTTAGATTCAAATCCTTCTGAGTAAACACATACTAAAAGCTCTTATGATCGGAATAGATATCCACATTCACCCTATACAGATAATGACGCCAAATCTTTAAAGCAAAAATCATAGCCTCTAACTCGGATCATGAGTCTGATAGTTCCTTTCATGAACCTTAAGCTACCTAGAAGTATAGGCCATAAATTTACCATGTTGTATCAATAGACAACCCAGCCCTACACGGGATGCATCACAAAATACAACAAAACTATCAGTACGCTCAGGCAGGGTCAAAACTAGTACAGTAGTCAGCTTATCCTTCAACATCTCAAAACTACCCTCACAAGCATCAAACCACAAAAATTTTACCTTCTTTTGAGTCAATCTTGTCAATGGAGCACTCTACAAGGAAACACTAGGACAGATGAAACCCTTATCAAGACGATCTTTTAACTACCTTTTTAGCTTCTTCAATTCAGTCAGAGTGATTTTATAAGAAAGAATGGAAATAGAATGAGTATCCGGTAGAAGATCAATCCCAAAGTCTATTTCCCTGTCGGGAGGAATTGTAGAAAGGTCATTGAGAAATACTACAGAAAACTCACTAACCACGGGGATAAATTGCATTGAAGGACTTTCAGAGTTAGAATCCTTAACCCAAACTAGATGATATAGACACCCTTTTGAATTCAATTGCTGAGTTCTAAGATAGGAAATAAACCTCCCTTTTGGCACTAAAGAACTTCCCTCCCATTCTAATACCGGTTCGTTGAAGAAATAAAAACTGACCTTTCAGGTCCTACAATCTAGAAAAACATAGCACAAAGGGAGTTAATCCATTTCCAAGATCACATAAAAATCTACCATTTCCAACTCTATCAGATCCTCCAATATCTCTCTATGGAAGATAGATACCGCACAACCCCTATAGATTTTTCAAGCCACAATAGAATCACCCATAAGGGTAGATACAGAAAAAGGGTTGAAAATACTCTCGGGACCAAAACCAAATACACAACCACATAAGGGGTCACATAAGAAAGGGTAGAACCCAGGTCAAACAAATAACATACATCATGAGAGAAAAATTGAAACATACTAGTAAAAACATCCACAGATACCTCTGATTCCTGGAGAGTAGCAAGTTCATAGAGGCAATTACGGCTAGTATCGGTACCAGAAGAAGCGCCCTTTGGTGCAGGAGTTTAAGAGATGGCAATTGGAACTTTATTAGCTCCATTAGCAACCCTGGCTGAAGGAAACTCCCACTGCATATGACCAACTAACCACAATTATAACACCTATTCCTCACCTCCTCACAATAACCATGATGAAGCTGCCCATAAAAATTAAAAGGAGGATAAGGTGGGGCTGACTAAGTTCCACCAACATTAGACTGGCACCCTGTGCCTTAGAACCACCGTTAGCCTGAGAACAATGATCGCCTGAAGGCTTAGGCTAAGGAGCACTGACAGAAAAATAATAATTGCCTAGCTCTTCTTCTTGGTCCACCGTCTACCATTTCTCCCACTATTCTGCTGACCCCCACCCTGCTCTGAATACCTAAAATTCTTACTCTGCCTCTCCCCAATCTCTGCTTGTTTCTTCTTCTCATCCTCAACCTACTACATATAAACCACAGGCCTAGAGATTTCTATATTGTTGTTTAGAATTACGGCCTTACACTCTAATACCAAGTTTCTAGATAACCCGGAAGCAAACTTCCCTATTTTAGATCTCTGGTTAGACATCAACTGTGGAGCATCATGAGATAGCTGCTAAAATTTCAATGCATATTTCTTCACATTCATCTTACCTTGCTTTATATTAACAAACTCCTCAGCCTTAGCTTCCCTTAACTCCCGAGGAAAGAAGTAATCAAGAAAGGCACCCAAAAACTTATCCCATAATGTCAGCTCTACATCATCACCCCTCAACTACTTCCATTCCTCATAGATTTATAGGCTACATCTTTCAGGTGATATGCAACAAACTCTACACCTTCAGAATCAATAGCATGCATTACTCTGAAAATCTTCTCTATCTCATCCACAAACCTCTAAGGATCCTCCTTAATCTTAAAGTCTGTGAAGGTTGGGGGATTCAACCTCATGAACTGGCCAATCCAAGTGACCTCACATCAAGAAATAGCAGAACCAACACAAATCAACTGATAAGACTGAGATGTCACCAACTGAGTGAGCAAATAAATAGGTTGGTGGAACTCAGCATAAGAGATATCCCTCTAAGGCAGCTGATCATAAGCATCACTGCCCCAAGAAGCTCGATGAGGACTAATGGGGATAGGTAGAACTCCGCATAGAGCAACACAATCAAGATCAGGGAATCTAGATCAGGTTTGCACTCCATACACAGGGTGAGTCCCATCCACTTTCCCCTCGGGTGGGATAGAAGCGCGAATAAAATTTCTATAACTGTCAGATCTTCGAGGAGGAATGATCTAAAATGCAAGAAAACTAGGAGTTAGAGAAGTTTCATAACACTAGACTCTATAGCCTGAAAATAGAACACAAGAAAGGGAAACATTCCTAAATTCCTTGTAACCTCCTTTTTATAAGTGTGGCATGCTACACATCTATAAAAGGACTCTACTCGATACGACTTTGTGGATACCCAACGACTCTAAACTTGGCTCTGCTACCAAGCTTGTCTCAACCCGAACCAAGGACTAGCCGTGATGGGTACCTCAAGTCCACCATCGACCGGACACCACCCTTTAACCCAACCTCAAGAGTAAAATAATAATAAGAAGAACAATGAGGAAGACAACTTAATCAAAATAAGAAAATAAATGAATGACTCAAAGAAACTAGGTGTCAAAGCAATAACCAACCAACCCACATTTTTCCATAATATCCTCTAAACCTAGAATACTAAGCAGGTCGGGGCATGCCCTCGACCATTACCAAAAGTATCCAAGAGTACTGAGTCAAAATAAAAGAATATAGAAATGATAAGACCTTTTGGAGGAGGGAGGCTCACCACTTCACAACCACTCAACAAATATACTAATCCACCTAACGCTGAATAGAGGTAAAAGAAGTGTCTTCAGACCCTACATTATGAAATAATATAGCATCCTAGGATGATTAGCGGGGTGAGCACTAGCATGTAACTCAGGGGAAGTGATAACATAATGCCATGTCCAAAAATCAGTCCAAACCACAATGCACACATTTATATACATATATAAGATGTCAGGATAGAGGGCAAGGTTTAAGAATGATATTTTAAAATAATTAACCTAGACGTTGTAGCTTTAACCATCCTAAGGGCATTCACGGTCTATATGGGTTCATCTCTCTTTTTTAAAAGGGCCCAGTGCGTGTTAGCCGTACGAACTAGAGAAATTCGAGAAAGGGACAAAACCACCGAGGCTACGGCCATTCCAACAATAAATATATAATGTATGAAATATGAACATGATCATAAATACCCCCACACCGACAAGCATGGTTTCCAGTATTGGTCCCTTTCGAGACCTCAACCTTCCATGGAGAGCTACACAACCCCTTTTAAGCCCAAATTAAAATTATTTACAAACATAATTCCAACCATTATCCTAGAGTCATTTCATTAAGGCATTAACCTCTTGGTATCATCAAACCAATATGCTTGCAAGTGAAGTCACACATTCCAAATAAATTCACACAACCACACTGGCTTTTCAAGTTCCATTATAATTCAATTCAGGGCCACCAAGGCCTTTCAAAACCAATTTATATATTTATTTATCAAATAATGAAATGCATTGAGTTCAAAAACAAGTTAAACCATATAATTTTTCGTAATTTAAATCAAATTCATAAAGTGGGTTGAGGTTCATGCAGTTCCAAGCCAAAATTTATCCAATTTAGGGAAACCCATGTTCACTATTCTAACCATTTAATCAAAGTATCAATTCAATCCCAAAACAATTCAAAGCATGGAAAATCAATTCAAGTCATGAGACAAGTAATTAAATAAATAACAACCAAAACCCCTCAACTCAATTTCAAAATTCACAATTTAAATCACATGAAAATTCATTAAATAAATACGTCAATGTAAAATTAAAGTTTGAGAAAGAGATACATGATTCAAGAATTCATAATCAATTTGAAGTTTGGTTCCTCGATGATGAATGCACAGTGAAACCCTTGAATGTTCTTAGATTTTGTGTTTGGGAGTGAAATAGAGGGATTTGATCTTTGAAAATTGATGGGAATGAGACTATTTTATGTTTAAAATTAGTGATAAGTGTGAAAAGACCAGAAGCCTCTCACCCCAAGTGAATAAAAATAAAACTGCAAGAAAATTATGCCTTGGCGTGGCACGCTAATATTGCGGAGATTATCCTCCGTGCCACGACAATATCACGGAAGGTAACCTTCGTGACACAGCGAAAACACGGAGGCTTACTGCCTCGATATTCCAAAATTGCCTCAAACCCTTTTCAAAAATTCAAAAACCTTCCCAAATTACCTTTTAACATTCTTAAACACAATTCAAGTAAAAATTTGATATTTCGAATACGGGAAGGTCAAAAATAAAATGATGAAAATTTTAAGGGTCTTATAGAGTGTGAGAGACCGAGAGGTGATATATGATATTAATTTTTTGGTCTGTTGAGGGAGAGTTTGTGAGAGGCTATGATTGTCTACTGATTAGGAATGTGATTAGGGTTGGGGACTTGGGGTAGTATATTATAACTAAAAATTACACAAATACACAACTTATGTTTCCAATATTACAAAAAATCTCAACTCCCTAAACATATTACAAAAATCTCAATATATACACAGAATGCTATGTATATATCGGCTATGTTATGTATATTAATAGGAAGAGAGAGTAAAGTAGTTAAAAAAATGGGAGAGAGTGCAATTACTTGCAAAAGGATTGGTATTTATGTTATTTATACTTATTATAATGGGTATTGGGCCTGTTGTTGCGGGTTGAAATTTGGTATTGGGTTGGGTATAATATATGTATATAATTTAAATATAATAAAATATTAATATAATATATAATATATATAAGTTTATTTTTTCGGTTGAACCAAATTATTTTTTGAAAACCAAATATCAAACTGATTAACCAAAATTTTAAATTTTGAAATTGAAACTGAGCAAAAAAAATCAAAAAACCAAAATCAAAATTTAATTTCGATTTAATTTTTTGGGTTTTTTTAATTTGAACCAAGTTATACACAACTTTATATATATATATATATATATATATATATATATATATATATATATATATATAAACACTACTACTACTACCTTAATAGCATGAACTCTAAAATTTTAAAGTGAAATTGCTAAAATACCCCTTACTAATTTAAATAGCCTATTTAATTTTAAAAATCCTAAAAATTAATGCCTACAAACATCCCATCATACTCCTTCTCTAAAAGTCTCAATCAAATGTTCATATACTACTTCATCAATAATTTTTTCTCGTCTGTTTCGCTGACACTTCAAGATGATAAATTTTCCAACTTCTTTTTTTTTTTTTTTTTTATTTCACCCTACTCTTTGGAATAATGCTCAAGAATATCATTTATTATTCTTATTTAAGTTTCTGGTTTTATCACTTCAAAAGTCATCACTGAAAATTACCTTGCAAAGAATACGGTTTCCAACGTCTTCTTAAATAATATGTCATCTTTTATTAGTCGTCTTATTCTCTCACAGGTCCCCAACATACATTATGCTCAGGCAATCTATTTCTTCCATCTATTTTTGAAGACAGAATATAAAAGATATATTGATGATAACTTCATTTGTGTCACCCTATGAACCTAAACTTCAAATAGGTTTCACTGGAAGTTGGCTTATTTTAAAAGATATAGACTTTAGTTTTTTTCCTTACCTTTGTAGTTATTTCTCAAGGCATAATACTAAGGTCTTGACATCTGTAAAATGTAATTGCTTCTGCTTACTTCTTAATCTTTGAATTTCTTCTGTATCCTTGTTACATATTTTAATATGGTGTTTGCCTAATTTAAAGGTTATAGTTCAGTTTGTTGTCCTCATAATTTGTAGATTAAAAGTTTGTTGTATTCTTAATTTGTAGATTATCTTTTAGCTGTATCCCTCAATTTATACTTCCAAATCTTTTGAGATTTGCATTTATCTATATTCGTAAATACCCCTACCCCCTTCTCTTGTTGTTCAACTCTGAAGTAGGTAATATAGTGTAAGACTTTGCATCATGTGAATAGTGGCCATGGTAATAAAAGAAGAGAATATTTTTTCTTATTTGCAGACATAATTTGACATCATTGCAATAGATATAAGCTTGATCCACACTAGGTATGCATCTTAGAACTAATATTGATGAGACCCAATTATTGTCCTTTGATCATTTTCTTGTTGGTCAGTGTGGGTTATTTATACGGATCAGATTGTGGAGTCATGTTGTGGTTGGTCAGTAGAAGATTAGATAATCATCTTGAGATGCTCAAAATCATAAGCCTATACCATAGGGATAGATCAATCTCTACCGAGTCAATTTGTAAGTTACTTCTATTAATATAGTAGATAAAGTTCATGTATGTACATGGATTTTGTGCTCTTTCTTGTTTTACTTCTTACTTATAAAAATTTATCACATGTAATTTGTAATGACCTGATTTGTGAAATCTTATTTTTATACGATTTAACTATTTTGTCCTTCTCCGTAGTTTCTAAATATTAATTTTGGCATGTGAGGATGGTTGACACAATTTTTAATGTCTACTGGAGGAGTTTAAGAGTTTGAAGTATTTAGGAGCTTTAAAGGTTTCCTACTTGACATCGGTCAACATTTTTCTTTGAGTGCCGAATAACTATTTGAATAGTTCCATTAGATTCAAAATATCGAATTTGAATTAGTAGCTGGTTGGTTTGGGTTCAGAGCCTTTAATTTGTAGTTCGATCCTCCGTTTGAAAAATTAGTGAATATGCCTTAAGGAATTTTGGGGGTTAATTTGTTAAAAATATTTTTTTAAAAAATAATTTGACGTTGCCATTAAGTCCAAAATATTGAAATTAGCCTGGTAGCATATATGATATATTTCTGTGGAGTTACTATCAAATTCTGAGGTCTGTTCGGAGCATTGTTGACTTGCCCAAAATAAGCACTTGTTGATATTTAGTGTAAAAGCTTAAGCAGTCTTGGTAGTCGCTTTAGTGGCCAAGCATCGTTTAAGTGATAGCCTCTTTAGCGTCCTTGTACCGCTTTAGCAGCCACCGCTGTATATAAATCCTATTTTATAATTTTTACCATTTTTGGATTTTGAGCTTCGGATTTGGGCAACTTTTAGAGTTTTCATCACAATTTGTGCTGGGGTAATATCAAAAACTATATTTTCAATACTTTATATTGAACCATAACATCAAAATACTCTTTAATCTTTGTTTTAACATGAAATTTTGAGGATTTCTTGGAAAAAGCTTTAAATGGTTTTTGTTTAATTTAGACCTCATTTTTAACTCATTTTTGCGTGGTTTTTCAACTGTAGATTCCTTTGACCTTGAGGAATGTATTTCTAAAATAAAATTTTGGTTTTACTTATTTTGTTTTCGAACTTATTTTTCAAATTCATTTTTCCCAGAATAAAATAAGGGTAATATGGGTATCAATAGCTTTCTTTTAATGCATAGATACTATATTTGAATATTGTAGGTGATTTCGAAGTTGTTTGAAAGGCAAATGCTCCATGTTGAAGGACTTTAGGCTTGAATTTTGTTATTTCGAGGTAGGTTGTGGATTAACTTTCATCAGACTGAGTTGGATAGTTAATAAATAAGTAACATGCTATGAGTTGGGAAAATAACTATGGGATATGACTTTTCCATCTATTATATATTATGTGATGTCAGTGTGGGCGCATATACTCTGTTGTTATTTACTTATGATATTATATACTGTGTGTTGTCCATGTGGGGTCTGTATTTGACATCATTAAACTTATGTGTGTATTTTTCCTGTCTTATTTCCTAATATTATGCTCGTACGAGGGCTTGAAATAGATATTATAGGCCTTATTGAGCACTATTTGCTTTTATCATGAGATAAATGCTCAAGTTATGGGTTGATATGCTATTAATGATATCTTGCATATACGTTTATTACAATGGTGCCTAATAAGAACTGATATAATAAATTATTAATATACCGAGCTAATATTTTAGCTCACTTGTACACCTATTTGAGTGGATCAGTTATTTTCATGTTGGTGTGATCGCGAGCATATCATTCTCATTTTATACATACATATTCATGAGATATTGGTATCATTGAGAAACATTGAGTTTGAAGGAAAATGTATCACTTTTGAAAAATCCTTGACTGAGGTTATTGCCGTTAAAGTTGGTCATGACATTCTGAAAAGCCAAGGCCAAGGTCATTAATTGGGAAGGTTGAGATTGACAAATTATACAGGTTGCGAGCCTCCCATAGGTCCTATCCAGGAAGTGTTAAGTCTTGGAAGGTGTATACAAAACATCCCATCACCATTTGCATTGCATCGCATTATTTTTACTTTCTCTATGTGTTTGCTACCATTTTTTAAGTTTCAATATATATGCTTGTCCATTCTCTCTCTCTCCCTCTCTCTCTCTCTATTTATATATATATATTAGAGTTATTGTGGAGATTGTGTGAGCTATCATTTGGGAATTGTTTTTGCTTGCAGGTTGCGTGCTCATAGTATTTTGTATATTTATCTTATTTTTTACTTTGCTTAGTCGGCCTATGATACCTATAGAGTACAAATGGACCATACTCACTTTTACTGTGCCTTTTTGGTACTGATACAAGTACAAGTATGATACGCAGTGGCTGAGTTCTTGCATGAGGATTTGGTAATTTTGAGGTACTGGCATGTTTTAGGATATCAGAGTTGACCCAAGGCCTAATCCTATCTATTGTTATATGTCTTTATTTCAATTTCAAAGTTTGGCTATGTATTTTTCGATTCGGTTATATATTAGATGCTCTTATACTTATGGCATTAGGTTTTATGGGTTTTTATGACATTTTATTTAGGTTTCCACTTACATCGTGGGGTATCGACTAGACTTCAATTTTAAAGTGTAATCTTAATATTCTCTCTCCTTATTAATATGTTTCTTCTCTTTTTGGTTGATTGGCTTACTTATCAAGGCTGGACCGCAAAAAGTGCAAGTGCCATCATTTCCTTATTTTTGAGTCAAGAAAAATTGGTAGTAGAGCATCAGGTTCACCAATCTCATAAGTGTAAGAGTAGGATGTCTAGTAGAGTCTCACAAATTAGTACGTAGACGTCCGTATCTATCTTTGAGAGGTTATAATATATCTTTAGGATAAACTTCTCTAATTTAATTTCTTGTTGTGTGAGTTGTTCATACCCAATGTTCTAAACTTGTATTCCATTCTTTTATTTACAGATGGTGAGGTCTAAGTCCAAAGACACTAGGTATACTGAGTTGACACTCGATATGAGAGACCAAATTACAAAATGAGGCAAGGGTCATGGTCGACTTAGAGGTAGAGGATGGGAATGAGGAGGTACCCCGACCAAAGGACATGCTAGGGAGGACTCTCTCATACCTGAGGTTGTGTATACTAGAGATTATTATCAGACGGGAGGTGCAGGTCCAACTCAAATTCAACAGAGTTTAGTTGACATCCTAGTGCTTTAGGACTTGTTGATTTATTTTTTGAGTTACTTGGAGTGTGTTCCATTAATTGTATCTAGTATTCTCAAACTTTGAGTGGTGTTCCACCATCTATACCACCATCTTCTTATGGTATTCTTTCATCAGGGGTACAACCATCATCTATGGTACCCCCTATGTGTGGAATCATTATCTGTCAGACTTACTATCCCTCTATTTGCTTTTAGTACTATGGTGTCTTATGATGATCAGAAGAGGTTTAAGATGTTTATCTGCTTGGATCCTCCCAAGTTTAGTGGAGCAAATGGTGAGGATGACTATGAGTATTTGATTGATTGCCAGGATAAGATATAAAATATTAGATCCCTTCAGTCTTATGAAGTTTATTATACTACCCATTAGTTGAAAAATATTTCTAGAAATTGGTGGAAATTGCTTTTTAGTTGTTAGCCATTGGGTTTGCCTGTTATGACAGACTCAGTTTTTCTATGAATTTTTGGAGAAGATTGTATTGTACAGCTTGAGAGATCAGATGTGGGATGAGTTTGATCACTTTAGGCACGGTTCCATGACTATTACCAAGTATGAGGCACATTTCTATGCTCTATCCAGATATTCAGCTGCCAGCATCTCCATTGAGTACAAGAGGATTCAGAAGTTTATGAAGGAATTAGGGGTCTTTATTAATTGGCTACTACTTAGATGGTTGTTTCAAGGGCTTTTTTTTAGAGAATTATTGAGCATGCCAAGTTGATTGAGTCTATTACCTAGGCTACTAAGAATACACCAAGATGGTGCACCATCAGAGAGAGTTTAGTGGACAAGCCTCTCAAGGCAAAGATTTCTCTAGCAGAAGTTTCCATGAATATTTTGGTAGTCCAGTTCAGGATGTTTTACAGGGATCAGGTTGTAGACCTTCAGGTTCTGTGATTTCAGGTAGACAGGCATTAGGTCAGGCGAATGGATATTCTAGTTTTCAGATCATCAGTCCAAAACAATTGTTTTGGTTCTTTCGTGCCCTCTCAGTGTGATACTAGTAATATATTGGTCATTACATAAGGAATTTTCCTCTGCATGCATTAGGTGTTGCCCAACAAGGTTCTCAGCTTCAGCTTTGCCTTACTCTGTCATCTCTAGCTCTACAAGGTCTACTGAAGTAACTTTCTGAGACCCCATAACCAGACAGTTCCTATATACCCTCTGAGCTATGATAGACTTACCTAATGGGGTAGAGACTGAGAAAGGCTCTGTTTGGATTTTGGGACTGACTCCGAAGATGACGGCTATGTAAGAAGTTACAAAAGACAGAAAAACTCTAGGATCTAACAAAGTATAAACATGTAAGTGAAAGACTTGCAATGTACCAGTAACTACATGAGGAGAACTCTCCTGATCCTATCAGGACAGAAGTGCATAGAGCCTATTTGGGCGCAGCCCACTGGTGGCACTAGAAGCAGCACCCTGATAAGTCATCAATTTGACTATTTTCTAGCACCTTTTATGCCTAAATTATCATGCTTTTTCATTGATTTGATGGTAATCTCTTACGTAATGCCAATTTATGTAGGTAAAAGTAAAAAGAGGAGATTGGGCAAGTCATTCAAGTAATCAAGAAGACAAATGTGAAGAAAATGAGTCATCCTATTCGCATCCGCTTTGCATCCGTTTCACATATGCTTTGGAGCTGTTAGCAATCTTTTCTCTGTCTGCACTTCATCCGTTTTGGATCCGCTCAAGAAGATCAAGAATAAGGTGGCAGTTTTGTAATTTCCATCAAATGTAGAGTGGAGTTTAAAAGGAGTCTTTTAGCTCATCTTTGAAGACCTATTTTTCATGTTTTGGAATATAGCCTCTCTTTTAGCTTTTTATTTTCTCTCTTCTCTTTAAGCATCCATCTTTTCATCTTTTGAGAATTTTGTACTAAGTTCACAGAGAAGAGATAAGGGTACTTAGTTTGCATGTCTGCTTTTGCTTCCTAATTAGCTCTCTCAATGGACTGGTTCCTCCAAAGAACTTTGACCAAGGGAACTTCTTTGTTCCTTAGTCTGTGAGTCTGACGATTGAGGATTTCGACTGCGACTTCTTCATAAGAGAGACTCTTCTGAATATATACACTCTCTACAGGGACTACCACTTTTGGGTCACCTATGCACTTCTTTAGCTAAGAGACATGAAATACTGGGTGCACTGATTCTAAGACTGCAGGCAACTCAAGTTCAGAGGCTACCTTTTCGAAATGACTCAAAATCCTACAGGGACCAACATATCGGGGACTAATCTTCCCCTTCTTTCCAAACATCTTTAATCCCTTTATGGGAGAGATTTTCAAGTACACAAAGTCGTCAATCTCAAATTCAAGATCTTTCCTTCTCACATCTGCATGCAGTTTTTATCAGCTCTGGGCTATTTTAAGCCTCTCCCTGATCAACTATACTTTATCTAAAGCATCAAACACCAACTCAGGACCTACCACTGCGACCTCACCTACTTCAAACCAACCAATGAGATATCTATATCTCCTCCCATAAAGAGCCTCAAATGGAGCCATCTGAATACTAGAATAATAACTGTTATTATATGCAAACTCAATCAAAGGTAATTGGTCATCCCAACTGCCCTTAAAGTCAATGACACACGCTCTCAACATATCCTCTAGAGTCTGAATGGTCATTTCTACTTGACCATCTATCTGAGGGTGGAAGGTTATACTGAGATGGACTTGGGTATCAAGACCCTTTTAGAAGGCTTTTCAAAAGTAAGAGGTGAACTGTGTACCTCTATATGAAATGATGGTCAATGGGACACCGTGTAACCTAACCAACTCTATGATATAGAACCTGGCATAGTCCTCGACTGAATAAGAAGGATATAATGGTAAGAAATGGGCGTACTTGGTCATCCTATTTACAATGACCCAAATCGAATCATGCTGATGATGAGTACGAGGCAAACCCATCACGAAGTCCATGTTCACTTCTTCCCACTTCTATGTGGGAATACTGAACTCCTACATGGAACCACTAGGCTTTTGGTGCTTAATCTTCACCTGCTGACAAGTAGAGTACTTAGCCACAAACTCTGCAATGTCTATCTTCATCCCACTCCACGAATAGACTTCCCGTAAATCGCTGTACATCTTTGTGGCCCCTGGATGAATAGAATAATGCACACCATGCGCTTCAGCAAGAATTCGTTGTCTCACATCATCTACACATGGCACACATAGCCTACTCTAGCAAAGCAACATACCATATCCCCCTTGGGAGAAAACCTCTACTTTTTGCTCTCTGTTGACTCTTTCATCTTAACTAAACTGGGATCCCTATCCTTCTTCTCTTTCACCTCAAAAACTAATGAAGATTTTGTACCATTCTGCACCCAATCACGACCCTCAGCTAAATCAACCAAACGGACACCTAGTCTGGCGAGCTGATGAACTTCCTAAACTAAGTTCTTCTTACCATCTTCCATGTCATAAACACTAACCATGGACAACCTACTGAGGGCATCTGCCACTACATGGCCTTGCCCAGATAATACAGACCACTCATCTCATAATATTTCATATCAGAAGAGGTTTGAGATGTTTATCTGCTTAGATCCTTCCAAGTTTAGTGGAGCAAATGGTGAGGATGACTATGAGTTTTTTATTGATTTCCAGGATAAGATATAAAATCTTAGATCCCTTCAGTCTTATGAAGTTTATTATACTACCTATTAGTTGAAAAATATTTCTACAAATTGGTGGAAACTGCTTTCTAGTTGTAGGCCATTGGGTTTGCCTGTTATGACAGACTCAGTTTTTCTATGAATTTTTAGAGAAGTTTGTATCGTACATCTTGAGAGATCGGATGTGGGATGAGTTTGATCACTTTAGGCACGGTTCCATGACTATTACCAAGTATGAGGCACATTTCTATGCTCTATCTAGATATTCAGCCGCCAGCATCTCCATCGAGTATAAGAGGATTCAGAAATTTATGAAGGAATTAGGGGTATTTATTAATTGGCTACTACTTAGATGGTTTTTTTAAGGGCTTTGTTTTAGAGAATTATTGAGCATGCCAAGTTGATTGAGTCTATTACCTAGTCTACTAAGAATACACCAAGATGGTGCACCATCTTAGAGAGTTTAGTGGACAAGCCTCTCAAGGCAAAGATTTCTCTAGCAGAGGTTTTCGTGAATATTATGGTAGTACAGTTTAGGATGTTTTACAGGGATTAGGTTATAGACCTTCAGGTTCTATGATTTCAGGTAGACAGGCATTAGGTCAGGCGAATGGATATTCTAGTTTTTAGATCATCAGTCCAAAGCGATTGTTTTGGTTCTTTCGTGCCCTCTCAGTGTGATACTAATAATAGATTGGTCATTACATAAGGAATTTTCCTCAGCATGCACTAGGTGCTGCCCAACAGGGTTCTCAGCTTCAGCTTTGCCTTACTCTTATATTAGCGTTACTCTGTCATCTCTAGCTCTACAAGGTCTACTGAAGTAACTTTCTGAGACCCCATAACCAGATAGTTCCTGTATACCCTATGAGCTATGATTGACTTACCTAATAGGGTAGATACTGAGAAAGGCTCTGTTAGGATTTTGGGACTGACTCCGAAGCTGAAGGCTATGTAAGAAGTTATAAAAGACAGAAAATCTCTAGGATCTAACAAAGTAAAAACATGTAAGTAAAAGACTTGCAATGTACCAGTAACTACATGAGGAGAACTCTCCTGATCCTATCGGGACAAAAGTGCATAGAGCCTATTTGGGTGCAGCCCACTGGTGGCACAAGAAGCGGCACCCTGATAAGTCATTAATTTGACGACTTTATAGCACCTTTTATGCCTAAATTATCATGCTTTTTCATTGATTTGATGGTACTCTCTTACGTAATGCCAATTTATGTAGGTAAAAGTAAAAAAAGGAGATTGGGCAAGTCATTCAAGTCATCATGAAGACAAATATGAAGAAAATGAGTCATCCTCTTCGCATCCGTTTCACATCTGCTTTGGAGCTGCTAGCCATCTGCTCTTTGTCTGTATTTTATCTTCGTTGGA
Organism: Capsicum pubescens; assembly: GCA_030864215.1. Classification (NCBI taxonomy): domain Eukaryota; kingdom Viridiplantae; phylum Streptophyta; class Magnoliopsida; order Solanales; family Solanaceae; genus Capsicum; species Capsicum pubescens. The sequence continues at coordinate 340,298,911 of CM061548.1, forward strand.
TCCGCTCAAGAAGATCATGAATAAGGTGGCAGTTTTGTAATTTCCATCAAATATAGAGTGGAGTTTAAAAGGAGTCTTTTTGCTCATCTTTGAAGACCTAGTTTTCATCTTTTGCAATATAGCCTCTCTTTTAGCTTTTCAGCTTCTCTCTTCTCTTTTAGCATCCATCTTTTCATCTTTTGAGAATTTTGTACTAAGATTGAATGAAAAATATATGTTTGTGATTTTCCATTGAAGAATTATTAAAGCCCCAAGTGTGGAACTACATTGTCTCTATTTCTCATGGATGAAGTTAATGATAACTTTGGTATATTCTTATCCCTTTTATGTATGAGTAGCTAAGTTCCAATCATGAGATTACGCTTGCTTAGGTAGTGGTAGTTCATGGGTTTTAGATAATTATTTTTCTAATTAGTTAGTTGTGAAGGTGTTGCATTTATTTCATGAATTAATTGAGAGTTAGGGGTTGCAAACTCCAACGACCCTAGAACCCATGTCATTCTTGAAAGAGAAGACATGGGTGAGGAATAAATACAACCAATAACTTGATTCATTCCATTTAATGATATCTCTTAGACATAAGGATGTCAATTGAGGTAATAGATATGGGAAATTGTCATACTTGTGAGGTGTTTGAAAGAACTCAGTTGTGAAATTTGTTGTTGTAATTGAAATATTGACACCAATACATTGACATCTAGCCTACCCATGACTTTTAGCTAAAAATTGAATAAACGGCCAAATACCCATGCTTGATCCCACACCTATAATTGCATAACCCCAAGGCTTATTCTCTATTGAATTCACTTTTAGCATTCTTCAATGTCAAGCTAGTGCAGTAAAATTGAATTAGTTATCATTTATAGACACATTCAAACTAAATCCCCCAAATTAAATGAAGTATTTCACGTTACTAGAGTGATGCTTTATTTGCTTCAAATAAAAGGGTTATTTGGCGGCCAAGCTCATGAGGATGCTAATCTACATTTGAAGAATTTTATTGATGTGTGTTCTCCATTTGACATAGCCCACATATCTCAAGAGTCAATTTGGTTGTGTCTTTTCCCATTTTCTTTAATGGGAGAAGCGGTCTTATGGTTGCGGTCTTTGCCCAAAGGATATATCACTACATGGAGTGAGCTCACAGAGGCATTCTTGGAAAGATATTTTCCTCCTTATCGAATGTTGTAACTAAGGGATGAAATCATCTACTTTCGCTAACTTAATGGAGAAGCGTTATATGAGGTTTGACAATGGTTCAATAATAAGTTAATGCAATTTCTAAATCATGAGGTTCCGGATAAGATGTTTCTCCAAATTTTCTATAGGGCATTAGATCAATTGAATAAGATGGTAGTCGATAATGAGGTTGGGGGTTCTCTTGTTAGACTATCGTATGGTGTTGCATCAACTTTGTTAGATCAAGTGGCAAAGAAAAGTAGAGGGTGGCACACAAGATATACCGAGGTGGCCGTGGGGGCTCCTTCCGCATCTTTTATGAGCCAAGAGCAAAAGAAAAAAGATAAAGAAAGAAATGCAAATATGGCTAAATTGATGACCCAACTTGATCTTCTTACCAAGCATGTGATGGGGGCTCCTTCTAAGTCGGTAAACGCCATTGCTTCTAAGAGTGATAAAGATTATGATGATGATGAAACGGATCTCTTGATGAAGAAATTTGGTTCTTATCGAACCAATCGGGGGGTTCCCACCCTACCTACCAAAGGCAAGGTGGGAATCAAGGTTGGAAGGAAGGTGATCGTGATAGAGATTAGCGTGATAGAGATCATGATTAGAGAGATAAAAAGAGAAATTATGATCGATATATACCTCCATATAATCGGGCAAAGGGTGAAGAGTCAAGTGACCTGGATAAGCTCAAAAGTGAAGATGTCCTTGCTTAAATTTTAATGGGTGTTGAGGGGACCGACAAGATAGTGAGAGAAATGAAAGGTGACTTCTCACAACTAAATCAAATGGTGACATCTCACTCGGACTCTATCAAGAAACTCAAAACTCAATTGGGCCAAATCTCTGCACAACTTAATGTAGGACCAAAGAGTGGATTACCTAGTGACACAGTTGTCAATCCTAAAAACGATGCTCACATCATGGATATTGTCACTAGGAGTGGTCGAAATCTTGGTAAAGATGTTGTAGATCTTGGTGAAGACCCCAATGAAAAGACAAATGAATAACAAGCCAATGCAAAGAGAAAGTGGTTAAAAGAGCCAATTGACAATGATCCAAAGCCTAATAGGGAATATTCCGTTGCTAAAAGCCTTATAGAAATTCCCGATTATGCTAAATTTATGAAGGACTTGGTTACAAAGAAGTGAGTCATGGATTTTGAAATAATTGGGGTAACCCATAATTGTAGTGCTATAATGTATAGCACAATGGTGGTGAAGAAAGAAGATTCGGGTGCATTCACTATTCCTTGCACTATCGGGGTCTATAAATTCAGAAAAACGTTGTTTGATCTTGAGGCAAGTATTAATTTGATGCCATTCATTGTGTTTAGAAAGCTAGGCTTGGGTACTCCTAAGCCTACCACTATGAGGCTTCTAATGGCTGATCGTTCAAACAAAAAGCCCTTTGGTGTGTTGTATGATGTTTTGGTGAAAGTTGACCGGTTTATCTTTTTGTCTGACTTTATTATTCTTGATTGTGAGATTGATCATGAGGTCCTAATCATTCTTGGTAGAACATTCTTAGCTACCAAAAGGGCCTTAGTTGATGTGAAATGTGGGGAGATAAAATTTTAGGTGAACAATAAAGAAGTATCCTTCAATGTGTTAAGTCCATAAAGTAACCTATGAACATTCAAGTTATTTTGGTGATTGATGTCGTTGGTGATGAAGTGGCTAACACCATTGAAATAGATCTTGTGAATGACCCTTGGTGGGTGTATTGTGGAACTTTGGAAGTGAGGTGGTTGAAGAATATGATGAGGTGGTATCTTCATTGATGGGTCTTGTATCTTACACCAAGAGCCCAGTCAAATTGGATCTTAATTTGAAAAACCGTAAGAGACCACCCGCCAAGATGTTTATTATTGAACCACCTCAACTCGAACTTAAGCCATTACCATCCCATCCCCAATATATTTTCTTTGGTGAAGATAATACATTGCCAATCATTGTTGTGGGTGATCTTGAACCTTATCAAGTGGATGCCTTGAATCAATTGTGAAAAATTTCATTCGTGTTATCGGATGGACTGTCGTGGACATTATAGGCATTCCTCCCAAAATTTATTCACATAAAATCAAGATAAATATTGATCATGTTCCTAGTGTGGAACACTAAAGCCGACTAAATCAACCGATGCAAGAGGTCATCAAGAAGGAAATTATTAAGTGGCTTGATGCGGGAGTTGTCTACCCAATTTCAAATAGCACGTGGGTGAGTCCGGTTCAATGTGTTCCTAAGAAGGGCGGCATGACAGTGGTTCCAAATGAGAATAATGATCTTGTACCTATGTGCCCGATCACGGGTTGGCGAGTGTGTATGGATTATCGCAAATTGAACTCGTGGACCAGGAAAGACCACTTTCCCATGCCATTCATGGATCAAATATTAGATAGGCTAGCTGGTCAAGGTTGGTATTGCTTTCTTGATGGTTACTTGGGGTACAATAAAATTTGTATCGCCCCGGAAGACCAAGAAAAAAACCACTTTCACTTGTCCCTATGGCATATTTGCTTTCAAGCGCATGCCCTTTGGGTTATGCAATGCGCTAGCCACGCTCCAATGATGCATGTTGTCCATTTTTGCCAATATGGTAGAGTATACAATGGAGGTTTTCATGGATGACTTCTCCATGGTTTGGGATTCATTTGATTCTTGCCTCGCTCACTTAAGTAAAGTTCATGAACGATGTGTGCAGACTAATGTTGGTTTGAATTGGGAAAAATATTATTTCATGGTCAAGGAAGGCATTGTTCTAGGCAAAAATTTTTTGGGAAAAGGCATCCAAGTGGATCAAGCAAAAGTTGAGGTGATTGCTAAGTCACCTCCACCGATCTCCATGAAGGACGTTAGAAGTTTTCTTGGTCATGCCGGGTTCTATCGGTGCTTCATTAAAGATTTTTCAAAGATTGCTCACCCTTTGTGCAAGCTTCTTGAAAAGGAGGCAAAATTTGAGTTTGACGGTGATTGTGTAAAAGCTTTCAATTGTCTCAAGGAACTCCTTGTGTCTGCTTCTATCATAGTAGCCCCAGATTGGTCATCGCCCTTTGAATTAATGTGTGATGCAAGTGGTGTTTCTCTAGGTGAAATTTTGGTCCAAAGAAAAGAGAAGTTGTTCTACCTAATTTACTATGCAAGCAATACATTGAATGATGCTCAATGTAACTATACGGTTACAGAACAAGAGTTGTTAGTGGTGGTGTATGCTTTCAAAAAGTTTTGGGCCTATTTATTGGGCACAAAAGTGGTTGTGCACATGGACCATGCCATTTTTCGATATCTCATGGAAAAGAAAGAGGCAAAACCTCGATTGATTAGGTGGATATTGCGCATGCAAGAGTTCGATTTTGAAGTGAAAGATCGAAAGGGGTGTGAGAATCAAGAAGCCAGCCATATTTCCCGCCTTGAATCCAATCATAAGAAGTTGGGTGAGATTGATATTGATGACACCTTCCCCGATGAGCTATTTATGTCACTTTCGAGGAGCATTACACCTTGGTATGCAGATTATGCAAACTATATTGTGAGTGGTGTGCTTCCCGATGAGTTAAATCATTATCAAAAGAAACGGTTCCTATTTGATGTGAAAAAGTATTTTTGGGATGAACCATTCATTTTTAGGGAGTGTGCGGATGGTGTGATTCATAGGTGTGTCATGGAGGCGGAAATGATAGATATTCTTGAGGCGTGTCACTCCTCTCCATTCGGTGATCATCATGGTGGGATTCGAATGACCGCTAAGGTTCTTCAAAGTGGATACTATTGGACCTTCCTTCATAGAGATACTTATGAGTTGGTGAAAACATGTCCTCAGTTTCAAATGCAAGGTGGTGTTTCGAGGAAGCATGAGATGTCTCTTAAGACCAATCTCGAGGTTAAACTATTTGATATGTGGGGGATCGACTTCATGGGTCCCTTTGTAAGCTCATATAGTAATAAATATATCTTGGTAGCCGTCGATTATGTCTCAAAGTGGGTGGAATCCATTTCTTTACCGAACAACGAAGGCAAGAGTGTCATTTTTTTCTTGAAGAAGTACATCTTTACAAGGTTTGGGACTCCGAGGGAAATTATTAGTGATGGCGGCTCTCATTTTTGTAATCGATTCATCGGTGCTTTGCTTGATAAGAATGGGGTGAAGCATAAGGTTGCTACTCCCTATCATCCCCAAACTAGTGTCCAAGTTGAAGTTTCAAATTGTGAAATCAAGTCCATGCTTGAGAAAACCGTGAATGTTGGTCATAAAAATTCGCTGAGACAACTCGATGATGCTCTTTGGGCATATAGAACGACCTGTAAAAGTCCTATTGGTATGTACCCCTACCAATTGGTATTTGTGAAGGCTTTTCACTTACCCGTTGATTTAGAACATAAGGCTTTATGGGCTTTAAAGAAGTTGAATATGGATTGGGAGGACGCCTCAAAATCAAGGGTGAATCAACTTCATGAGTTGGAAGAGTTTTGACTCAAAGCATATGAGAGCTTCGTGTTGTACAAAGAGAAGATGAAGAGGTGGCATGATGCCAAAATCTTAAAGCGAGAGTTTCATATGGGTGATGATGTATTCCTCTTCAATTCAAGATTGAAACTCTTTGCGGGAAAGCTTAGATCAAAATGGTCGGACCCGTTCGTGATCTCAAATGTTTACCCAAGTGAAGCTATTGGGTTGGAAGATCACGAGAAGAAGAAATTTATGGCGAATGGCCAATAATTGAAGCACTATTATGTGGGTGGACCTGGAGCGACTAAGGTTGAGTCACTTTGCTTCAAAGATCCAAAATGATGAGTAAATGATGTCATGCCACGACTATAACAACGACACTTCTTGGGAGGAAACCCATGATTTATTTTTGATGTTTTTAATATTTTTGATATTAATTTTAGCTTATTTTTTATTGATGCAAATAATTTCATAAAATTGGGATGCGAGAAAGTTGGCTCGGAGGCTCAAGATCAAGCTTCAAACCAAAAGTTGGCGAGAAAGTTGGCTCGGAGGCTCAAGGCAACCCATCTTATTTTTTTTATTATTATTTTATTTTTCTATCATGATTTTGGCTAACTAGGAAGAATCAAAAATTCGAAAATATTTCCAAAATGTCATTGGCAAGTAAAAAAATGTTTTTGAGAAAAAACCAAAAATCTAGTTGTAAGATCAAGGATGTCTTGAGTTTTCTTTGAGTGAGACCATTAAACTCAATTTTGGCTCTCTCTTTACAAGGATGAGTCGTTGACTCAGAGTAACTTATGAAGCTCAAATTGCTCAAATTGATTGGGGGAATAAGTTTTTGCTCTATGAGTACAATGCCATGAGTGGTGACATTTTTGAATAATTCTTGTGCGTTTTTGTAGTCTATAACTTGCCCCGAGTATATTCAAAGAAAAATTCTAGGTAAGCTTGGTTTGGAGAATAACCCGTGGCCCTTTTTGACCCTTCACATAGACAAATTCCCACCTAAACATTGTTCCCTAGTTAACCCATTTGAACCTTTTTGCCCTTCATTCTTTCTTATTGTAATGATAACCATGCTAAAACACTTAAACCCTTTTGAAAACTCTCTTTTGGCAGTTAACCTCCTTTTATGCATTGCATGATTCTAGATAATGGATTATAGGCAAAAGCCTAAGTTTAGGGGTTTGTGTATTTGGGAGTAGATGATCAAATAAAAGATAAGAAAGGTGTATGTAAGGTTGTCAATATATGTGCTTAAAAGGCGAGAGATGTGCTTGATGATAAAATTGAATAGCCTAGACCCTAGAATTTAAAAACAGAGAAAAATCGAATGAGTGAGGGGCTAAAAAGGCTTATAGGTAGAATATCTCTTGAAAAAGTCAAAGAAGTGAAAGAAAAAAATTGGTGTCTTTGAATGGTTAGGTAAATGCAAAACAAAAAGTTAGGAAAATATGGGAAATGATTTGAAAAAGAATAAGGTGGGTGGTTTGAAAATTTTGGGGGTAGAAAAGATTGAGCGATTGCATTGAAGGAGCTCTTTGAGTCACTTGAGCCATATATATTCCTTCTCGTATCTTAAACCTTCATCTTGACCCGCAAGACCTTGGTGATTCTAAACTAAGTAAGTTAACATTAGTGGTGCAAAAACACAAAGGGCAAGCCTATGGTTCTATTCAATGTACTTGAATTTCTTTGTGAGGGTGAGTGTGAATTCTTTCTTTATTTGAGCTCCCATAAGAATTAAAATATCTTTGGAGTATGGATCTAACTCTTGCATGTGAGCGGCATTGGTACTTGTAGGTGGAGGGTGATATTTTACTACCGATTTGGGTAAATGAGTGAAGTAAGTTGCATTGTGAAGATTGAGACAATCTTTGATGATTTTGTGTCTTATCTTAAGATGTTTTGTGATTTGGAAAATTCATTAGATAAAAACTTATATCCTTGCTTCATAAATATGTGCTTATTGAAAAACTTTGGTTTATTTGTTGCCATGACATGTGTGGAAAGTGTTTGTAGAGGTTTGTTAGCCTATTCCTTTAGTATAGCTTTCTTCTAGGTGGATTTGAGTTAAATACCCTATCTCATTAAATTATTCTTGGTTGCTTGAGGACAAGCAATAGTTTAAGTTTGGGGGTTGATAAGTCGTCAATTTGACGACTTGCTAGCACCTTTTAAGCCTAAATTATTATGCTTTTTCATTGATATGTAATGCCCATTTGTGTAGGTAAAAGTAAAAACAGAAGATTGGGAAAGTCATTCAAGTCATCAAGAGGCCAAATGTGAAGGAAATGAGTCATCCGCTTCACATCTGCTCGGAGTTGCTAGTCATCTGCTCGCTGTCTGCTCTTCATCCGCTTTGGATCCGCTCAAGCAAATTAAGAATAAGGTGGCAGTTTTGTAATTTCCATCAAACGTAGAGTGGAGTTTAAAAGAAGTCTTTTAGCTCATCTTTGAAGACCTAGTTTTCATCTTTTGGAATATAGACTCTCTTTTAGCTTTTTAGCTTCTCTCTTCTCTTTTAGCATCCATCTTTTCATCTTTTGAGAATTTTGTACTAAGCTTGAATGAAAAATATATGTTCGTGGTTTTCCATTGAATAATTATTAAAGCCCCAAGTGTGGAACTTCATTGTCTCTATTTCTCATGGATGAAGTTAATGATACCTTTGGTATATTCCTAACCCTTTTATCTATGAGTAGCTAAGTTCCAATCTTGGGGTTATGCTTGCTTAGGTAGTGGTAGTGAATGGGTTTTAGCTATTATTTTTCTAATTAGTTAGTTGTGATGGGTGTTGTATTTATTTCATGAATTAATTGAGAGTTGGGGGTTGGAAACTCCAACCACCCTAGAACCCATGTCATTCTTGAAAGAGAGGACATGGGTAAGGAATAAATATAACCAATAACTTGAATCATTATATTTAATGATATCTTTTAGACATACGGATGTCAATTGAGGCAATAGATGTGGGAAATTGTCACACTTGTGAGGTGTTCGAAAGAACCCATTTGTGAAACTTGGTGTTGTAATTGAAAGATTGACACCAATACATTGACATCTAGCCTACCCATGACTTTTAGCTAAAAATTGAATAAATGCCCAAATACCCATGCATCATCCCACGCCAATAATTGCTAACCCCAAGGCTTATTCTCAATTGAATTCACTCTTAGCATTCTTCAATGTCAAGCTAGTGCACTAAAATTGAAGTAGTTGTCTTTTATAAACACATTCAAACTAAATCCCCCCATTTTACGTTTATGTTTTCTTTATTCACACTATGGGTCATATTTTAGTAGACTATCAATACTCTAGAGTTTTGAATTCCATGTTTTCACTCCTTGTGGATTCGACCCCAACCTAAGTTGGGTTATTATATTGACAACGAAAACTTACACCCATTCAAGAATGTAATTTGAGCGTTATCACACCTTGCTGAGATGAGCGACCAGACAGAACTGGGGGACAATTATGCTGACTCTACGAACCCAACTGAGGACATTCTCTGATCCTATAGCCTGAATTACCAAACCCGAAACACACGTTGCTGCCAGCCCTGCAGACACCCTAATGGTTTCTGCCATATTTCTGGCAAAGAGGATTTGTTTTAGCACTATTCACACTACCCTAAGATTTAGAGCCTGGCGCCCTATCCTTATTATCATTCCTGAATTTGGGCATCGATGCACTAGCCGAAGATAGAGCTGGGACTGAAAATTTTGGTCAGAATTGAGGACGGTTACCACCTTCTGACTTTGGCTGAGCGAAACTGAAACTACTGGTTCTAGCCCTCTTATTATCCCTCTCTTTCTACTTAGCCTTCTGTTTTTCAATCTGCTGAGCATGGACCATCAACCTAGACAAGTCTATCTAATTAATCAACATTGCGGTCTAACACTCCTTGACCACACTGTAAGATACACCAGAAACGAACTTTCTCATCTTAGACCTGCTATCAGCTAACAAATGAGGAGCATATAGAGCCAACTGAGTAAATTTCAGGGAATACTCTTTCACACTCATGTTGCCCTACTTCAGGTTGATGAACTCTAACACCTTAGACTCTCTCAACTCCAATGAAAAGAACCTATCTAAAAAGGTAGTAACAAACTCCTCCCATTCTATAGGCCCTGCATTTGCGCCTCTATTAACCTTTTGTTGCTTAAACCATGTATAAACTACATCTTGCAGCTGATAGGCAGCTAAATCAACACTCTCACTAGCAGTTACCCCCATAATATCTGTTACTTTCTGCATCATGTTGAGGAATTCCTGTGGACCCTCTTCAGACTTAGACCCTGAAAATGAAGGAGGGTTCATTCGGGTGAAGACCCCAATTCTAGTAGCAGTAGTATTGGCCACTGGGTTAGCCTAAACAATAATTCGTCGAACATTCTGATCTGCCACAAAATGGGCTAGAGTGGTGAATGCTGCTCTGAATTCTTTGTGAGAAACATGCTCATTCATGGGATCTTCCTGAATAGGCGGAGGTGATGGATGGTTCCCAGCTCTTCTTCCATTACTCTTTCTAGGAGGCATGTTCTGTAAATGGAAAGAAAAGTTGGATAAGATCGAGTGTTTAACTTGAGCTCATCCTCACTCTCACGATATGAACACTGAAAGAAGGGAAATTTTCCTAAAACTCCTCATACCTTCTTATACATAAGAGTGGCGCGCTACACACCCATGTATAAGACTCTACTTGACGCGACTTTTAGAATCCCTATGACACTTTAGAACCTTAGGCTCTGATACCAAGTTTGTAATGCCTTGCGACTATACCCTGGACGTCACACGGTACTTACGACCCCGAAAGACCACAAGATAATGAGTGAATTTACCTTTTGGGAGGCCTAATTTCGTGTTATGGCTGAATAATATAAGGAGAAAATGACCAGATTACCCCCACAAACCCATACCTTAATACACAAAATGTGCCTAGTGATGCGATAGGCAACGCATCGCGTCGATGGTATCGATGCGATTACCGACGCATCACGTCGATGATGATGACACATAATGATTGCGTTGGCTTGCTATTTTGGTCATCCAAATGTGTCTCAAATGATGTCCATAAATTCTAAAACTCACCCGAGATGACCTATAGATAACCTTAATCATGAATCAATTCAAAAATTAACAATCTAAGATCGGAAAGATTGAAATGAGACTTTTAAAATATTGAGGACAAAAATAAGACTAAGTCTAAACACTTCATTGAAATTTTCTAAGTCTGGGGCCTCTTTTGGCATGCTATAAAGGACTGAAATGGGTTAGGAATTTGCGAGGTCTTACAATATCTCCCCCTTGGGAATATTCGTCCTATAATGAGACTAATTAAGCTGAGAGGAACCGAGGTACTACAACTATACTAAAGTGCATAGCTAAAACATGACTGAATCTTAAGACATGACACATGACTGAACTGATTACTGAATGCATGAATGATATGAGAATAATCTGCAGCTAAAACTAAGCATGAAACTGAGTAAATCTAAGAAAGACTGTTACCTTAGGCTGAGTCTGAGTTTGCAGAGAAGAGATAAGGGTACTTAGTTTGCATGTTTTCTTCTGCTTCCTAAGTGGTTCTCTCAATGGACTGGTTCCTCCAAAGAACTTTGACCAAGGGAACTTCTTTGTTCCTTAGTCTGTGAGTCTGACGATTGAGGATTTCGATTGGGACTTCTTCATTAGAGAGACTCTTCTGAATATCTACACTCTCTACAGGGACTACCACTACTGGGTCACCTATGCACTTATTTAGCTAAGAGACATGAAATACTAGGTGCACTAATGCTAAGACTGCAGGAAACTCAAGTTCATAGGCTACCTTTTCGAAATGACTCAAAATCCTACAAGGACCAACATATCGGGGACTAATCTTCCCCTTCTTTCCAAACCTCTTTAATCCCTTCAAGGGAGAGATTTTCAAGTACATAAAGTCGTCAATCTCAAATTCAAGATCTTTCCTTCTCACATCTACATACAATTTTTATCATCTCTGGGCTGTTTTAAACCTCTCCCTGATCAACTGTACTTTCTCTAAAGCATCAAACTCCAACTCAGGACCCACCACTGTGGCCTCACCTGCTTCAAACCAACCAATGAGATATGTATATCTCCTCCCATAAAGAGCCTCAAATGGAGCCATCTGAATACTAGAATAATAACTATTATTATATGCAAACTCAATCAAAGGTAATTGGTCATTAAAGTTAACGATACACGTTCTCAACATATCCTCTAGAGTCTGAATGGTCATTTGTACTTGACCATCTATCTAAGGGTGAAAGGTTATACTGAGATGGACTTGGGTATCAAGACCCTTTTAGAAGGCTTTCCAAAAGTAAGAGGTAAACTGTGCACCTCTATCTGAAATGATGGACAATGGAGCACCATGTAACCTAGCCAACTCTCTGATATAGAACCTGGCATAGTCCTCGACTGAATAAGAAGTATAGAATGGCAAAAAATGGGCGTACTTGGTCATCCTGTCTACAATGACCCAAATCGAATCGTGCTGATGATGAGTACGAGGCAAACCCGTCACGAAGTCCATGTTCACTTCTTCCCACTTGTATGTGGGAATACTTAACTCCTACATGGAACCACTAGGCTTTTGGTGCTTAATCTTCACCTGCTGACAAGTAAAACACTTAGCCACAAACTCTTCAATGTCTCTCCTCGTCCCACTCTACCAATAGACTTCCCATAAATCATTGTACATCTTAGTGTCCCCTGGATGAATAGAGTAATGTACACCATGCGCTTCAGCAAGAATTCATTATCTCACATCATCTACACATGGCACACATAGCCTACTCTAGCAAAGCAACATACCATATCCCCCTTGGGAGAAAACCTCTACTTTTTGGTCTTTGTTGACTCTTTCAACTTAACTAAACTGGGATCCCTATCCTGTTTTTCTTTCACCTCGAAAACTAAGGAAAATTCTGAACCATTGTGCACCCAAACACTACCCTCAGCTAAATCAACCAAATGAACACGTAGTCTGGCAAGCTGATGAACTTCCTAAACTAAGTTCTTCTTACCATCTTCCATATAAGAAACACTAACCATGGACAATTGTCTTCAACTGGCGGTAGTCTATACACATTCTAAGAGAACCGTCTTTCTTTTGCACGAATAGAATTGGTGCACCCCAAGGAGATACACTGGGCCTGATGAACCCTTTGTCCATGAGGTCTTTCAACTATTTTTTTAACTCTTTAAGTTCAGCTGGATCCATTCTGTATGTCGTGATAAAGATTGGCTGAGTATCGGGAAAAGGTCTATTCTGAAGTCTATTTCCCTTTCGGGAGAAACTCCAAGGATATCTTTGGGAAACACATTTAGAAATTTACTTGCGAATGGAACTGACTCAAGATTAGAAGTCTTGGAACTATAGTCTTTGACTCGCACCAGATGATAGACACACCCCTTAAATATCATTTTTCTCGCTCTTAGGTATGAAATAAGTTAACCCCTAAGTATTGAAGTACTACCCCTCCATTCTAGAAATGGTTTATTCGAGAACGGAAAATAGATAAATCTGTTTCTATAATTAACTGAAGCATAGCATGAATGGAGCCAATCCATGCTGAGAATGACGTCAAAATCTATCATATTTAGCTCTACAAGATCTGTTGAAGTAACTTTTTGAGACTCCATATCCAAACAGTTCTTGTATACCCACCGAGCTCTGATAGACTTACCCACAAGGGTACTGAAAAAGGCTTTGTTAGGATATTGGGACTGACTCCGATGTTGACGTCTATGTAAGGAGTTACAAAAGACAAAGAAGCTCCAGTTTCTAACAAAGCATAAACATGTAAGTGAAATACTTGCAACATACCAGTAACTACATCATGATAACTCTCTTAATCCTATCAGGACTGAAATGCATAGAGTCTATTTGGGCTCTGCCTACTGGTGGTACTAGAAGCGGCACCTTGCTGAGATGGGCGACCAAACTGAACTAGGGGACGGTTATGCTGACTCTGCGAACCCACCTGAGGACATTCTCTGATCCTATGGCCTGGCTTACCACACCCGAAACACATGTCACTGCCAGCCTTGTAGACACCCTGATGGTTTTTTCCACATTTTTGGCAAAGAGGATTTGTCCTAGCACTGTTCACACTACCCTGAGATTTAGAGCCTGGTGCCCTATACTTATTATCATTCCTAAATTTAGGCACCGGTGCACTAGCCGAAAATGGAGCTGGGACTGAAAATTTTGGGCAGAACTAAAGACGGTTACAACCTTCTAACTTTTGCTGAGAGAAAATAAAGCTACTTGTTCTAGCCCTCTTGTTCTCCTTCTCTTTCTCCTTAGCCTTTTGATTTTGAATCAGCATTGCGGCCCTACACTCTTTAACCACACTATCATATACCCCATACACGAACTTGCTCATCTTAGAACTGCTATCAACTACCACATGAGGAGCATATTGGGCCAACTGAGTAAATTTGAGGGAATACTCTTTCACACTTATGTTTCCCTACTTCAGTTTGATGAATTCTAACACCTTAGATTCTCTCAAATCCAACAAAAAGAACCTATCTAAAAAGGCAGTAGCAAACTCCTTCCATTATAGAGGCCCTGCATCTGCGCCTCTATCTACCTTCCATTACTTAAACTATGTATGAGCTACATCTTGCAACTGATAGGCAGCTAACTCAGCACTCTTATTAATAATTACCCCCATAATGTCTTTTACCTTCTGCACCATGTTGAGAAATTCCTGTGGATCCTCTTCAAACTTAGACCCTAAAAATAAAGAAGGGTTCATTCGGGTGAAGTCCTAAATTCTTGTTGCAGTAGTATTGTCCACTGGGTTAGCCTAAATAATAGTTGGTCGAATATTCTGAGCTGCCACAGAACGGGCTAGAGCGGTGAACGCTACTCTAAATTCTGCGTGAGAAACGTGCTCATTCAGGGGATGTTCCTGAACAAGTGGAGGTGTTGGCTTGTTACCATCTCTTCTTTCGTTAGTATTTCTAGAAGGCATGTTCTTTAAATAGAAGGAAAAGTTGGATTAGACCGAGAGTTTAAATTGAGCTCATGCTCACTGAAAAAAGGGAACTTTTCCTACAATGCCTCATAGACTTTTACACATTAGTGTGTCACGATACACACCCATGCACAAGACTCTACTTGACGTGGCTTTCAGAATCCTAGGACACTTTAGAGCCTTAGGCTCTGATACCAAGTTTGTAATGCCCCGAGACTACACCCTGGGTGTCACGCGGTGCTTTCGACCCTGAAGGACCACAAGCTAACCCATGGTTGGTACCTGCTACGAGTACTGAATAATAATCATGAAACATATGTGGATGTAAAAACTAAAAATTCCATAAGGTTCATAAAACTTAATCAATTTTGAGTATATCTGTAGAATAACTGCAAACTGAAAGTGTCTGAAAGCCTCTAAAAGTCTGAAATAAAAAAGTTGATGGGACAGTCCCTAACTAACTCCAACTACTGTCTGAAAAAAACTAAACTACTAAAAATACTGTAAGAAATGTAATGACTAAATAAAGATCACATCCTCAATAGATGAGGACTCACTTCTATAGTTGTAACTGATAGAATGATCTAGCTATGTACGGTAAGGAATCCAAGCATCCGAACCTATGATATGAGACATCATAGCACAAAGAAAGAGTATGTATTAGTACTTTGAATGTACTGGTATGCTAGGTGAGGTTAGTCTAGTATACATGGGTTCACATGCATGATATTAATAACTAAATATCATGAAGTAACTGGATGAGAGTATGTGCAAGACTGGGACTACTGTAAGTATTGAACACGTAACACCAAGCATATATCATCTATTTGAATTAGTCTGAAGCTAAAGTACTGAGTTTCTGATAACTGATAACTAAAAGCTATGATCGTGTAGACATGAATTGAGTTCTGTAATGAATGCTGAATACTAAATACTAAAACTGTAACTGTGGGAGTTATCATCTAACCGACATACTCCGATTATTGACTGATTTGGGGTCCAACCTGTAACCTCAGTTTGAAAGGTGTTAGCACCATTCCACGGGTTACTAACATTAGTTGGGTCAACCCTAATTTGGCAAAAAGACTCATGAGATGTATATAGTTATGTCAACCCTAGTCTGATATGAAGATGATTTACCCTATGTTGGATACGTAGTTCTATAACTCAGTGACTGCTACTAAGGGTCAAACCCTGGGTTCGCTCAATGTTGAATCCTACACCCAACTGAATCGACACTGAACTAATCACTAGACTGTACAAGACTTGACTTAACTCACACAAATTCGGTTGACTGACCGAATGCTACTGTTTGGGATACTACATAATTATTCTATTTCGATGGGAGACTAGATAAATAGCTAAATTTTGGGTATTCAATACCCCAGGACTCGATAATATAGATAATGGGACCATATCTAAACTTTAAAAGTATCACACATAGATTATCATGCATAATTCCTCCACATAGATATTTTTTCAAACACCTAGGATGCATAAATCTTGTACGTAAGAATAAGCAATATATGAATGTCATGACTACTATATAAACATCACAATTCAAGGATATAACATGATGGTTACATAAATCAACACACATTCTAGTTTATTTACATGAAACTCAAAATATTCTTGGCTTGAAACCCATACAACAACACATACATGAACACAATTCCATTCAAGAATGTAAATCATAATCTGAGTTTTAGAAGAAAAAGATTCTTGAACTCAAGAGTGGAAGGGACCCAAGGATGAACACCTAAACATACCTTGATTGTTGAATTCATGAGAATTATTGGTGATTTCTTGGAACTTGATCTTAGACTTGATGAACTAGGGTTTGGCTCTAGAGGGAATTTGTAAAATAATGAGCGAATTTGCCTTTTGGAAGGCTTAATTTGGTGTTATGGCTGAATAATATAAAGGAAAAATAACCCAAGTACCCCCCACAAACCCTTAACTTAATACACAAAACGTGCCCAGTGATGCGACAAGTGATGCACTGTGTCGATGGTATCAATGCGATTATCAATGCATCTCGTCGATGATGACGATGCGATAGCCAATGCGCCGCATCCTGATCGCATTGTCTTGCTACTTTGGTCATCCAAACGTGTCTCAAACAATGTTTGAAAATTCCAAAACTCACCCGAGATGACCTATAGATAACCCTGATCATGAATCAATTTAAAAATCAACAATCTAAGATCAAAAAGATTAAAAATGAGACCTTTAAAATATTGAGGCCAAAAATAAGACTACATCTTAATATTTAGCTAAAATTTTCTAAGTCTGGAACCTCTTTTGGCATGCTATAAAGGATTGAAATGGGATAGGACTTTGTGGGGTCTTACAGTTATGCCAAGATCGTGACCTTAGCTACGCCAGGTGTGCCAAGGTTAGCTTGGAAGGGTATGCTTAATTCAGGTCCAAAGGGTGCTATATCATTTCTACATGCTCGTCGTATGGTAGAAAGAGGGTGCTTATCTTATTTAGATTATGTATATTATACTAGTAATTCCTCCGCGCCTTTTACAGATTCTAATTGGGTTATTTGTAAGTTCATGGATGTGTATTGTATGAATTTGTATGGTATGCATCTGGATTGTGATATTGATTTTGATATTAAAGTAGAGCTAGGCACCAAGACCATTTCCATCCCTCCCTATAGGATGGCCACGACTGAGTTAAAAATATTAAAAAAGTAGTTGCAGGATTATTGAGTAAGGGGTTCACTAAACTTTATGTATCTCCTTAAGGTTCTTCTATCTTTATTATGAAGAAAAAGATGGTTCTATGTGTATGTGTAATGATTATAGTTACCATTAAGAAAAATATCCTCTTCCCCACATTGGAGATCTTTTTTATCAACTTCAAGATGCTTCGATGTTTTTCAAGATAGATTTGGTGTTCGAGCATCACCAGTTGAAGATTAGAGCTTTGGATGTTTCGATAAAAACTTTTTAATCTCGGTGAGGTCATTATGAGTTTTTGGTCGTGTCTTTTGGGTTGAACAATGCCCCTGCAACGTTCATAGAGTTGATGAACATGGTATTTTTATCATAACTTGACTCTTTTATGATTGTATTTATAGATGACATCTTAATTTATTCCAAGAATGAGGTTGATCATGTGAATCCCTTGAGGATTGTACTTCAAAGGTTGTGTGATAAGAAGTTGTACTATGTTTTTCAAGTGGGAGTTTTGGTTAAATTCTATCTCTTTCTTGGTCATACGATGACCAAGTATGGTATTATGGTTGATTCAGCCAAGATAGAAACAATTCATGATTGGGTTAGACCTACTTCTCCCATTAATATTCAGAGTTTCATTGGTGGGTTATTATCGGCATTTAGTAGAGAAACCAAGTGGACCCTGAAAAGGGTGGTATTTCAGTGGTTGGATAAACGTGAGAAGTACTTCCAAAAGCTCATGATATTTTTGATTTTGTTCTCTATTTTGACTTTACCCAAAGAGGGCATAGGTTTTACCATATTTTATGGTGCTTTTAGTGTTGGTTTGTGTATGGTGTTAATGCATGAGGGTAATGTGATTGCTTATGCCTTTCATCAGTTGAAGCCTCATGAGAAAAATTACCCGACACATGATTTAGAGTTGGCAGTCGTAGTGTTTATGCTGAAGTTATGGCGATATTACTAGTATGGAGTTCTTCGAATTATTTTCTCAGATCATTGTAGCCTTTAGTACTTTTTTAATTATAGAGATCGTTATATAAGACAACGATGTTGGCTTGAGTTTCTTAAGGATTATGATCTCACTATTCTCTATCATCTAGTTAAGGCTAATGTAGTTGCAGATGCCTTGAGTTGAAAATCGATTGGTATGAGGAGTTTACTTTATCTCTTGACCCAAAAGTGGCCTTTAGACTTATAGGTCCAGTCTTTAACTAACCAGATGACTATGCTTGATATTTTGACACCCAGACACGTGTTAGCCTTTATTGATGTCAGATCTTTCTTGATGAAGAAGATTCAAGTTCACTAGTTTAATAATAATAATTTGAGGGTAATTCAAGATCAGGTGTTGAGTGGCGAGGCTAAGGTGGCACCTCTTGATTCTGCTGGTGTTTTGAAGAGTAGTGGTCAAGTTTATGTGTCGAGAGTCGGTTGATAAGTGATATTGATTTTGTAGGAGACACACTTTTCTAGATATTCTATCCATCCTATGGTGACCAAGAGATAGCATGATTTGAAGAATAATTACTGAAGAGGTGGTATGAAAAATAATGTAGGTGGACTTTGTAGCTCGTTGCTTGTCTTGTCAGCAGGTGAAGATCGAGCACCTGAGGCTGGGTGGTTTGCTTTAGAGATTACCCATTCCTAGTAGAAGTAGGATCAAATCTTTATAGACTTTATTAGTGGGTTGCCTCATACTTTTCATGGTTCTGACAGCATTTGGGTCATCATGGATCGATTGACTAAATTGGCCCATTTCATACCTATTTAGATTTCCTTCAATCCTAAGAAGTTGGCACGTTTCTATGTTTTTGAGATAGTTCATCTTCGTAGGGTACTCGTGTCTATTATTTCACATTGAGGATCAGTGTTCAAGCCAAGATTCTGGCAGACGTATCAGGAGGAAATGGGTATTTATGTTGACCTTAACATAATTTTTTATGACTGTCAGTCGGAGCAAACTATTCAAGTTTTGGAGGATATGCTTTGCACTTGTGTTATAGACTTTGGAGGTCAGTGCGAGAAATTTTTAGCCTAAGTTGGATGAGAGATTGACCTTTGTAAAGGAGTCAGTGTCAATTTTAGCTAAGGATGCTAGACGGTTTCATTCTAGAGATATTCTTGTGGTTAATGTTCATTGGAGACACCATTATATTGAAGAGGCTACTAGGGAGGTCAAGTTCAACATGCTTAGTCGTTATCCTCAGCTTTTTACTGATTCAAGTATTTCCTTGCCTTTTAGTTTGAGCATGAACAAAACTCTTAGTGGTGGATATTATAATGACCTAATTTATTAAATCTTACTTTTTATGTGATTTGACCATTTACCCTTCTTTGTAGTTGCTACATGTTGATTTTTAAGAGTGGAGACAGTTGGCACAGTTTCCAATACCTTAGGGAGGATTTCGGGGGAGTATGAGGTATTTAAGAGCTTTAGAAGTTCCCAAATTGATGTAATACCCCGTATTATACTTAGCTTAGTTCAGCTCCTAGTTGCATGCATAAAAGGCTTAAATCCTAAAAATTTCACTAAGTGTTGGGGATTTAGTCTTATTTTTGGTCTCTTAACTTCGAGGATTTTTAAATTGGTCTTTTTGATCTTGAGATATTGATTTTTGAGTTAATTCATGTCCAGGGCTGTAAGGAGCATGTCTCGAGGAAGTTTAGAATTTTTAGGACGAGGATTGGGTCGTGTTTAGATTTCTATTCCAGTAGCTTACTACGATAGCATCTCGTCACGCTGCTTAAAGTGATGAGAGACTCACCGCATCACGGTGCCATTTTAATCTGCATTCCATTTACGAATTTAATCTCCTGAGGGGTAGTTATGTCTTTTCCGATTGACCCAATTTGTAAAAATATGAATTAAAGCTTCAGTTAGGGCATTATTTGCCCATATTCTCCAATATCCTCTCAAGAAAACAAACCCTAATCATCTTCCAAGAACATCAAATTCAATTGCCTCTTCTCCAAGAAAACACATGGTGGATTTTGGCAGAAACGCATGGTGCGTGCTACTTTTTACACCCAAGAGCCACTAAGATATATCATGATTTATGGGAAATCTATTAGTGGAGTGGTATGAAGAGGGATATTGCAGAGTTTGTAGCTAAGTATTCTAACTGTCAGCAAGTCAAAGTTGAACACCAGAGGCTTAGTGGCACATTGTAGGAGTTCAGCATCCCCACTTGAAAGTGGGAAGAGGTGAACATAGATTTTGTGACGGGTTTGCCTCGTACGCATCATCATCATGATTTGATATGGGTGATTGTATATAGAATGACCAAATCATCCCATTTCTTGCCAGTTCATACATCTTATTCAGCCAAGAATTATGCCAAGATCTATGTTAGAGAGTTGGTTAGGTAGCATGGAGTCCTGTTGTCTATCATTTCAGATAGAGGTACTCAGTTTACCTCTTACTTTTGGAGAGCTTTTCAGAAGGATCTTAGTACCCAAGTTCACTCTCAGTACAGGTTTTCATTCTCAGATAGACGGTCAGGTAGAGAGGACCATTCAGACCCTAGAAGATATGTTGAGGGTGAGCGTTCTTGCTTTCAAGGGTAGTTGGGATGATCACTTACCTTTGATCGAGTTTTCCTATAATAATAGTTATCACTCCAGTATTTAGATGGCTCCATTTGAGGCTCTCTATGAGAGGATATGTAGATATCCTATTGGTTGGTATGAGGTAGGTGAGGCTGCTTTAATAGGACCAGATTTGGTGTTTGATACAATAGAGAAGGTTCAGTTGATTAGGGAGAGGCTTAAAAAAGCCCAAAGTCGTCAGAAATCCTATGCAGATGTGAGAAGAAGGGATCTTAAGTTTGAAGTTGGGGATTTGGTGTATTTTAAAATCTCGCCCATGAAGAGAGTGAAGAAATTTGGCAACAAGGGGAAACTCAGTCTCCGATAAGTTGGCCCTTAGCGAATCTTGAGTTGTTTTGGGAAGGTAGCTTTTGAGATTGAGTTGCCTGCAGATTTGGCATCAGAGCCACCAGTGTTCCATGTTTCCTTATTAAAGAAGTGTATTGGTGACCCAACTGTTGTAGTTCTTTTAGAAAGTACAGATGTTCAAGATAGCCTTTCTTATGAAGAAATCGCAGTCGAGATCCTTGATCGTCAGATTCGTAGACTGAGGAACAAAGAAGTTCCTTTGGTTAAAGTTCTTTGTTGAAATCAGTCTGTTGAGTGGTCCACTTAGGAAGCAGAAACAGATATGCGTACCAAGTACCCTTATCTTTTCTATGCAAGCTCAGACTCAGCATAAGGTAATAGTTCTTCTTAGATTGACTCTTTTCCATTCTCACTCCCAGCTATATAATCATTCTCATGTCTTTGCATGCATTAACGAATTCAGTTCATTCATGTATCATGTTCCAGACTCAGACATGTAATCATGTTTTCAGTTATGCATGTTCAGTATGTGATTTAAGTTTCCCCAGTATTCTCAGCATAATCTGTCTTATTCGAGGACGAATATTCCCAAGGGGGAGATATTGTAATACCTCGTATTATACTTAGTTTAGTTCAGCTCCTAGTTGCATGCATAAAAATCTTAAAGCCTAAAAATTCACTAAGTGTTGGGGACTTAGTCTTATTTTTGGTCTATTAACTTCAAGGATTTTTAAATTGGTCTTCCCGATCTTGAGATGTTGGTTTTTGAGTTAATTCATGTTCAGGGGTGTAAGGAGCATGTCTCGAGGAGTTTCAAATTTTCAAGACGAGGATTGGTTTGTGTTTTGATTTCGATTCCAGCAGCTCACTGTGATATCATCGCGTCATGCTGCTTATAGCGATGAGACACTCACCGCATCGCGGTGCCCTTTTAATATGCATTCCAGTTGTTGACACCTAATTTTTGCCCTCCACGACTAAGTTTAATCTCGAGTTTCTTTAATTTTTAACAAAATTATGACATTTATTTTATCGAATAAAGAAAACTTTTCAAAAGTATTTATTTGGATAAGTTCGCAGCGACTATATATTATCGTATTCAATTATACGAAATTATATAGTTTTGGTACTCAAACACCTATTTTCTATAAAATATAAGATTTTAATCAAGGTTTAACATAAAGGATTACAATCTTGATTTAAATATAATTTATTCTCAAAAAATATTTATTTTGTTTTATCGAATCAAGAATCTCGGGATTAAACAAGGTGTTAAGTTGTATCGAATTTCGATCGAATTTGACCATCCTATTAAAAATTGATCATAAGTGAAGTTATATTGGCCACAATTGCGATGCAATTGGCCAATTAACTTTCAATTTGGTCGAAATTTAAACAAAATAGGCTAAATTAGAGTTGAAATTATTTTCTTGAATAACCCTAAATAATTGGGGTAATTTTCTAAATGATACCCAAAATTACCCAAAATTTAACTTCCACCCTAAGCCCAATCCGCACCAAACCAACCCAGCCCTTTTTCCACTTTCTTCTTCAAATAGCGATAGCAATAGCCAAATCGCGACAACAACTCCAAACAACAACCCGATCCAGTAAAACCAAACCATCCTCAACCCAAAATTCGAACAATTCCCAAATCTTTTTCAACGTACAACGCCAACTCCAGCAAAACCCAAACCAATGTTAACAACCATGCTCCAGCCTTGACCCGTATCAGACCCAAATCCGCTGCTCCAACCCACATCCGGCTTCGACGAAGCTTCTAGGAATTCGACACCTACAACCCAATAACGGTCGAATCCAGCACAACATCAACACCTCACCAAGCTGGGGTACATATCCCTTTTTTTTGTGAGATATCCGAGGTTAATGGACAAATTTGTTGCATTTTGATTGGTGAAAACAGAATCCATTTCTCTCAGTATTCTCAATTTTGAAATTCTTTGAGAAATCCAAAGTGGAGTACAAATCACGAGTAAAAAACCAGGGCAGGGGGAATTCGAATTTTGAATTTTGAATCCCCTATTTTCAGAAATCCCTAATTTACCCCCTATATGCCTTTCTATATATAGCTCAACATAGAGCAATTGAAGGGGTTGAAAAATTTTGGGTCTGGAAAAAGGGGTTGGAAATTCTTGGGTTAGAAATTTGAGGGAAAAATTCTCTGAGAAAGCTAGGTGAAAAAAAAAGAGAAATTCTTGGGTCGGGAAAAATTTTATTTGGGAGAAAAGAGGACAGGAAGAAAGTTCTGATAGCAAAATAGTTGTTTTTTTTGTGAAAATTTTTCTTTCGTTCTTATTTCTGGGAAGCTAGTCGATCAATCAGAAGTTCCCGAGTCAATAACATCAACTCCTGGTGGTGACAGTTCTGCCGATAGCTTGTCACCCTGTTTGCTGCCCATAAAGAGGTAAATACACTCTGTTTTCCCCTTAATTTGACCATTTTTCTTCTTCGTCTCTTCTTCTTTGTAGTTGATGTAGCCGTAATCGTAATCATGTTCGGCTGGGAGTAGCTGATGTAGTCAAAGTCGTAATTTTGCTTGCTGGGAATTATTTGTTGTAGCAGGCTTTGTAAGCCATTAAGTTTTCGTGTGTTGTGATGTTATGTAGAGCCAAATATGATTACTATGAATACTAGAGTTAAGCTATAATTCAGGGATTTCAGAGCATGTTTTTATTATCATTCTAAGGCGATTAGCTACACGCTCTTTGAAAATATCTACATGTTCGATGTGTTCTATCCATGATTGTCGTTGATTTTCATTATAAAGTGGTTTATAATCTCGGTTAGCACTGAATATATGTATAGAAGAACATGAGCAAGACTGAATTTTCGTTCCCATAATGTCAAAAAATTTTCTTTGTTTATCTCAACATGTGCTTTGAGGCAGTTTATTTGGGATTATTGAAAGTTTTTCTTGTTTTTTCTTCTCTTTATTAAGTCAATGTAGTTTTACCTTTGTTGTCTTATGCTCAAGATATAAGCAGTCAATGGAGTCAAGCTCGATGTATTGGCTTTAAAGCCACAAACCTGTGCGACTCCTGACTTTTAACTTCTAATATGAACGAGAGGAGTGGATGGCAAATACACTAGCACAGTAATAATGTATTAGCACAAAATAAAGTCAGGTAAGGGTCCAAAATATTGCATAGGACACAAAATAAGTCAACATTCATGTTTTGTTGCCATCGCAATTTTATTTTGCTTATAGTGTTTTGATTGCTAGTAAAGTCTTGTCTAGTTAAGGGCGTATCTTGATGAATCTTGTTGCATTTACTCTTTGTTTGGTGGTCAGTGTTTGTGATTGTGCATACTTTCGTTCTTTTTTTATTCTACTCTAATTATTTTCTTGAAAATGCTTTCATGCTTGTTTTAAGAATGTTTATTGCTGGGGTGTTTACCTGTATGAATCCATTTTCAACGTAAGTTTATGTAGGAAGTGTGATATGTAAGCGATATTTATAATAAAGGGTGCAGTGTTGACCAAAGACTACTCTTCTCATTCTTATATTTGCATTATTTTCGTCCACGCATGTTTGCAGTTTAAATACCCCTAATAAAGTTAAGCACATTATTATCTTTTGTAAAAAGTTTGTTTGTTTTCTTTTATCAAAATGTTTAGATCTTCCACTTGCTGAAAGTTTGATTGTTGCCTTCATTACTACTTTACTGAAGTTTGATTTTAAGACGTTTGTTTAGATAATAAATTGTATGATATATAGCCTTATATTTCTATTCTTTTGGTTTCCCCGAATGGAATTACAAATCTTGATAGCACTTTAGTTTTGTTCCCTATCTTTATATAATTTTGGATGAGTTTGTGGGTTGTCTTTAATAATTTGATCATGAACCCTTTCAAGTAGGCTTGCCGAATGTTTATGCGCTATCTATATCTTTTTATTTCATTCTTTTGTTGGTCATGTGTCAATTAATTTTAATTTTCCTTTCTATTGGTTGGCTATGTGTTAATTTTATTTCTCTTTCTCTTCTTCCTTTCGTTGGTCATGCATTAATGTTATTTATTTTTCTTGTTTTGCATGGAAATCTGTTGGAGTCCAAAAAGACTCTTTCCCTTTGCATTTCATAATGGGCCAATGAGGCCTATTTTTCAGTCGATTCCGAAGGAAAATCTAAAGTCGATTGCATGACATATGAATACAAGGAGTTGAAGAAGAAGAAAAATGGGTTAAAGTCCCATCGTTGAAGCGACAAAGAGGCTTAAAAGTCTCATTCCCTTATTATTTTATTTCTTATTGTATTTATTTATCTATTTATTTATTTATTTATTCATTTGTTTAAGTTATTCGTTCATTTGGGCCTCGAAGCCAAAGTTGTAAATTTAATTTAGGTGGAGCGGATTTTGGGCCAACGGGCATGAAAGAATAGTTTAGGACATGTGAAACGCGTCGAAAGTCCAATTAGACTAGGACAGGTCTTATTGATTTGGGCCTAATGGCCTAAATCCCTTTCTTTCTTCCCTTTCCCTTTTTCTTTACGCTTGTTTGCCTTATGTGTTTTGTGAACCTAGTTAAATCCTTAGTCAAGTCACTAAAAAATGGTTTTGCATAAACACCAAAATATTCCTAAAATCTCTTTTCTTTTCAAAAATCAACTTTTTCAAGTTTAATCAAAGACGATTTTCAAACAGTCTGGATAATCGCAAGTTAGCGAACGTTTTAGGTGTCTAACACCTTCCTAAAACGTTAATAGGAACCGCTTATTCAGAATCTCTAACTTAAAACAATTTTCCTATTTTGAATCGTTTGAAGTAATTCTCTAAAGGTTTCTTAATTCCTTTTTAAAATTATGTGGCGACTCTCTAGAAGTCAAAATTTCCGGCAAAACAGAAATGACGATTCTGCTGGGGATTTTTAACTAGGTTCTAACCAAATGTTTGATTTCGCCTTTTCATTAACTATTTATATGTTTATATGTTTCAATTCCTTAAAGTATAACTATAGCATCTAATGGCATATTTCTTAATTATTTAAACTGTTTTGGGGTTTTGTGGATGTCCCGACACCTATTTTTCAATTCCAATAATGTGTTGGAAATACGAACGGCTTAGTAGCACGTGAGTCATCTGATTGTTGTTCGTATTTTCAAACTCAAGTTGTTCGCTTGAGAACTAGTGTTCAAACTCACTCTAGAAACCTAGGATAGAACGAAACCAAAATCCTATTTTAGGCATGAGCCTAGGACGACCCAATACCCGAGCGGGATATTGGGCTCATTAGAAAACCTGCCCTATGTCTATTGACCTCGAGTCAATTAACAGATGAATCATATTTATGAGTTGAAAAAATATATATGTTTTTCTAATTCAATCCATTACCCTTTGGGGATAGAGGAAGGCTTATCTTTGCCTATTTTCGTATAGGATATGGCTCAACTTCATTCCCCCAAAAAGTTCAAGATGGTTACTAAACCTGACGATTTCCTAAAAATATGGTGGGATTACATGAGTGCATAAGAGAGAAAGATTGTTAGAACACACATCGGGCATCTGCCTTCTTTGATCGAGATGGACGTTTGTCCCGAAATGATCCATGTACTGACAACCTTTTGGGATGATCAAAATATGGTATTTCGCTTCGAGGATGTTGAATTGACTCCTACCATTGAAGAGCTATAGATTTGTTATGAGAGTACTGAAATGTGATTCAAGAGAAAAGAGACACCTTACAAGAACATTTTAGTCCCAGTTGTGTGGGATCGTCAAAAGATCAAGGAGGTATTTTTAACTGACGACGATACCTGGCTAGGGGAATATGATGGATAAAATATCACTTTTCGTGAGTTGTATCTTCGGTTTGGAAGATTCAATGCTTTTCACAAATTTGGACATAAATTTGAGTTAGAAGTAAAATAGAAGGAGACGAGGGCCTTTGCATTTGCAGTAGGCCTACTTGGAACCATGGTGTTCCCACAAGGGGAAAATGGTATAATTCATCCAAGGGTTGTCTCAGTAACCCACACACTCTTCTTTGGAATAGAGTACAATTCTAAAAAGGTATTCCACAACTTAGCTCCCATGATTATCGCCGACATATATCGAGCTTTGGGAAGATGTCAAGTCGAGAATCATTACTTTCAAGGTTGCAACCTTATATTGCAATGGTGGACGATGATGCATTTGGTGAAAAATCCTAGAATGGTACAACCTGATCATAAAATAACAAGGAATCTGCAAGAATCGCACGACATGTGGTTGTTTCTACACAATTCAAAAGGGAAGAATCTCACGAATTTTAGTTTAAGACTCTTGGGGAATTAAGAGATGATGATGTGCAATGGTCCATTAACTATCTTCGTTCAGGGAAATACACTATTCGAGGGGGCGAGTGGCCTTTTCTAGTGCTTCCGGGTCTCAGGGGAACCCGTCCCTACAATCCTGGCAGAGTTCTTAGGCAATTCGATATCAAGCAAGAGACACCTCAAATTGATTCTATGCTTAGATTCTTCACCGAGTATGATGAAAGCGAGCCCTCGCTCAAAGACTACATGGAAAATGGATGGAGAAGAAGAAGGTGTCCAGAAGTCTCTTTCCCTATAGGGTATGAACCTGAAGTCAGCGACACTTACAAGGAGTGGTTAAAAAGGAGCCTCGCCAAAGCATTGATTTTGGGGCCGAACGTGCCCACTCGGGTCGTGGATGTAGAATCCGAGCATCAGATCCGACTCTACAGGCTTCAAGATGAGTTTAAAAAAAGTTAAATCACGCACCAACAGATGCATGTAGAAGATGCTTTAACAATACGTATGTTGAGGGAAGAGTTGAAAAGGGCTAGGCAAGAGGCTGATGATGCTAGGCAGTGTTTAATCGATTTGGATGATAGCATGGCCTCCTAACTCAATAGTATAGGAAAAATGACTTACAACAGCAAGGCACAGTTATGCGAAAGTCATATGATCATTAATAGGTATCAAATATCGCAGGAGGTGAACAGAGCTAAGACGGCAAAGGCAAACGAAGGAGTGCCCATTAGCTAGTTTTTTTTATTCTCCTGCGTGGGAACTTATTTTCTTTAATGTTATTTCCTTTTCCCTAAAGATTGTATCCCTCTTTTGTTATCTTTTGTAGGCATTTATGCCCTTTTTAGTGGCTATAAAAGTTGGGGGATAATGGATTGACCATAAGCAAACATATATTTTTCTTCAAAAATCGTTAGGCCCAAAACCTTGGCTCAAAAGGGTCACCCCAATTAGGATACGCATTATTATAATGTTTTTATGTGAAATAATTGTCTTATGTGTTTATGTGCATTTGTTTGGATCAAAGGCAAGTTTATCTGCTATACTCCTATGGATGAATTTGGCTATGACATAAACAACTCTACGTGGCTATTTCTTGTCAAGTATTTTGCATTACTTATCACATGTGGAAACTAACACATTTGCTTTTGAGTTATTTTACTTTACAGATAATAGAAAACTACTCCGTGTTGAAATAAGCTGGCAAAACATCCCTACTTCACCAGGTCAAAAACACACAAAATCCCATCTTCTAACCATCATTCAATAATAACTGAAAATGATGAAGAAAACGCATTGACCATCAGGGATAATGTAATAACGGAATAGAGTGAGATGATTGCGGAACTTTCAAGAAAGTTAGAATTGCTTTAGGAGGAAATAAATCGCACTCCAGATTTGGCTAACCTGGCCATCACTGTCAATGCTCCCAGTCCAGGAGGATACGAGACTCCACTCCAAATTCCTCCCCTTAGTACGCCTATTCTCGAGAATCATCTAAACAACATATCGTCTGTCTCCGCTCCTCGAATTGTCCAAAACACCAATCACAAAAATAACCTAGATGTCTAC
Source organism: Capsicum pubescens (assembly GCA_030864215.1). Lineage (NCBI taxonomy): Eukaryota > Viridiplantae > Streptophyta > Magnoliopsida > Solanales > Solanaceae > Capsicum > Capsicum pubescens. The sequence goes on from CM061548.1 coordinate 340,328,012, forward strand.
CATCCACAAAATCCATCTCTAACCTCACAAAACCCATCTCTGAATCCATTCTAAATCCCTAGAACCCATTTGCAAATCAACAAAATTCGTTCCCAAATCCACAAGATTCACTCCCAAATCCACAAAATCCATCCCCAAATCTTCCATTGAATCTATCCCCGAATCTACCAAATTCATTTCCAAATTTGCAAAATCTTTCTCAGATGCCACCAAACTACTCGCAAATTCCATAAAACCTTTCTAAATTTCCAAATGTACTACCCACCTACCAACCAACTTCCTTTCATCCGCAAAATCAAGCCTTTCTTCCATGAAATAACCATTATGAGAAGAATGAGAAAGAGTGGAGGATCGAGCATGCAATAAAGTTGCTAGCTATAAATGAAGAGATCATGAGGATCAAAGAATCTCATAGAGTGAGGGACCATGATGATTTAGGGTATGATAATTTATGTGTTCACCCTGGAATAGATCTACCAGAAGGGTACAAGGTCCCAAAGTTTGAAGTATTTGATGGTACCAAAAACCCAATGGCCCATCTGAGAAGGTACTATGATCAAATGGTGGGGATAGGGAAAAATGAGGCGTTATTGATGCGCCTGTTCAGCCGAAGTTTAAGTGGTAAAGCCTTAGAGTGGTTCATGTCTCAGGAGTTGAAAAGATGGACTGGTTGGAAAGCATTGGCCAAGGGTTTCCTTGACAGGTTCGTGTTTAACATTGAAATAGTCCCTGACCAATATTCACTAGATCGGATCAAACAAAAAAGTGATGAGTGTTTCCGAGACTATGCTTTCCGTTGGAGGAAAGAAGCTTCCAAAGTGCAACCCCCTATGTCGGAGAAAGAAATGGTATTTGTGTTTTCTCGCGCTCAAGAAGGAGAATATTATACCAGGATAGTGTCCGCTGTCAGGGCGACTTTTGCAAATTTGGTAAAAATAGGAGAATCGCTAGAAGAAGGTATTCGAACAGTAAAAATTGGCAAGACCCCAACATCGTCTGGGACTATTATGTTCTCGAAAAAAAAAGAGGATGTAGGTACGGTTTCTGCTGATTCTGTTGCAAAAATGAAAAAGAGGTTCAACTCTAGGAATATTTTGTCTTCTTTGCCGTCATCAAAATTTTAGCATGTATTCTACACCCAACCCCAATACCAAGCTCCACTCCCAAATGTCCAACCTCAGTACCAAACTCCACTCCCAAATATCCAACGTCAGTACCAAACTCCACTCCCAAATATCCAACCCCAGTACCAAGCTCCGCTCCCAAATGTCCAATCCCAATACCAAGCTTCATAGCCAAATATTTTTCCCCAATACTAAGTTCCACCACCGAATTATCAACCGCATGTCCAATCCACTTTTCCAAACAACTGAACAACCATCCAAGCACCTCCAAATTATCATCAAGTGCCTCCTCCTACAAATCAGAACCATTATAACCCTCTGCTTCCAAACATCGAAAAGAAACCTCCCCAAAACTTCACGCCGATGGCTGAAAGCCACACCCAACTATTTAAAAGATTAAAGAATGCTGGTCATTTGAAACCGATCCAGCCAAAGCCTGTCAATCCCAACTCCCAATTTTATCATCCTGATCAAAATTGTGCCTATCATTCAGGAGCAGCAGGGCACAATATCGAGGAAAGTATTATCTTGAAACATAAGATCTAAGATCTTATTGATGAAAAGGTCATCACGCTTCAGTCACCGACGCCAGATATCAATAGTAACCCATTACCTAATCATGGGGGACCTACAATTAACATGATTGAAATAGAAGGAGAATGGGAATCTGGCAAGACTATTACTAAAGTGAATTTAGAAAAGCGCAAAGGGGCGAAAAAGAAAGAAAAGATAGAGAGAGTTGTGGTTGCCTTAAGTGTCAACGAGAAAGCCCCATTTATAGTGATGACGGCCCCGAATCAAGTGTACACTTCCCCGCCAAGGAAGGAAATTATTGTACAGACTGTTGCTGCCCAAGGGATGATGCAATCGGGACGATGCTACATTCCTGAAGAATTGACCAATAAAAAGGATTCACAGAAAAAGCCAATCACTGAAGGGGAGGCTGAGGAATTTTGGAGGCGTATGTAACCAAAGAACTATTCAATTGTCAAATATTTAGAGAAGACTCCGGCTCAAATTTCCATTTTGGCACTATTAATGAGTTCGTAATACCACCGACAGGCTTTATCGAAGGTCTTGGATGAGGCGTATGTTCCCACAGGGACTAGTGTTGAGAACCTGGCTGCGATGATAGGAAATATTATGGGAAGTCATCGCATATCATTCAGCGATGAAGAGTTGTCGTTTGAAGAAACGATGCATAATAAGGCCTTGCACGTCACTGTCATTTATCGAGACTATGTTATTAATCAGGTATTGATAGATGACAGATCTGGTGTGAACATTTGTCCTCTCTCCATATTGGTCTAAATGGTCTATGATTTGGGGAACATTCGCCAAAGCCACGTAAATATGAGAGCATTTGATGGAGGGTAGAGAGATACCATAGGTGAAATTGATTTGCACATCCAAATGGGACCTGCTGAATTCAAGACTAAGTTTCATTTTATGGACATTCATCCTAGTTACAACCTGCTCTTGGGAAGACAATGGATACATGGTGCAAAGATAGTTTCATCACCTCTTCATCAATTATTGAAGTTCATTTGGGAGGATCATGAAATAGTCATCCAAGGGGAAGGAAGCCGAGTAAATTATCCTAATGGTTATGTGCCGGTGATTGAAAATATTCCAAAGGGTAGTAACTTCTATACAGTGGAAATTGTAAATGTTGTGGAAAGGATCTGACGCTCAAAGCTCCAATGCCTTCTGTCTACAAAATAATTATGACCGTGATGTTGAGAAATAGGCGTGAGCCTGGTCGAGGTTTGGGTAAGAATCTGCAAGGAATTATTGAGCCTGTTATGATCCAGAAAAAGCCTTTAAGTATGGGTTAGGATATCGGCCTACCAAGGAGGATGATATTGAGAATAAGTCAGAGGCGAGTCTAGTTAGGACCTTACCGCTCCTGTACCTGTCATTTCCCGTGCGTGAGATGTCGAATGATGATGGTCTTGGGGATGGGATAGGAAATCTGTTTGAGATAAGCAATTTTGTACCAGAAGATTTTCCGAAGTCCAGTGGGGTGAAGAAGATTGCACTAGGGGAAGCCTTGCAAAACTGGACCTCCACTCCATTCATAACCCGTCACCCACCGTGGTAGATGAAAGGGCAATTACTAATAGTTTTTAAAATCGGTGATGATCCGGAGAAGGCCCTATGATCCACCCTTTACATCTCAAATTTCCTTTTCATATTTTTACTACTTTCAAAAGGCATGGGCTTGTGTTTGCGCAAGTCATGAACCATGTCAAAACCTGCCAATGTCATGTCATGTCAAAGCTTAGACGAACAAAATGAGGGGAATGATGATGATTGGAAGAAAGGTAATGAGAAATGATTAATTGAAGATATATAGGAGTTTGAGACCCAGGAGAAGCCCAACCTAGAGAAAACTGAAACAGTCAACCAGGGAGATCATGATGAAATCAAAGAAACAAGTGTCAGTGTCCACATGGTAGAAGCACAAAAGAGAGATCTCAATCAGTTGTTGTGGGAATACATTGATGTGAATGCTTGGTCCTATGATGATATGCTGGGATTGAGCACGAGCATTGTGTCGCATAAGTTGCAGATAAATCCTGAGTTTGATCCAGTTAAGAAAAAAATGCGGAAATTCAAGCCAGATTTAAGTCTAAAGATCAAGGAAGAAGTGACAAAACAAATTCAGTCTAAGGTTTTGGAGGTCACAAAATATCCGACATGGCTAGCCAATATTGTCTCAGTTCCGAAGAATGACGGCAAGATTCAAATTTGTGTTGACTATAGAGACTTGAATAAAGCCAGTCCTAAAGATAATTTTCCTCTGCCCAACATCCATATCCTCATTGATAATTGTGCAAAACATGAAATACAGTCTTTCATTGATTGTTTTGCCGGGTATCATCAGATATTGATGGATGAGAAAGATGCAGAAAAGATGGCTTTTATTACACCCTAGGGTGTTTATCATTACAGGGTAATGCTTTTTGGTCTCAAGAATGCGGGTGCAACATATATGAGGGCTATGACGACAATTTTCTATGATATGATTCATAAAGAGATTGAGGTGTACGCGGATGATATAATTATCAAATCTCGTGAGAGTTTGGATCATCTGACCCATCTGGAGAAATTCTTCAACAAATTAAGAAAGTACAATTTAAAGTTAAATCCTGCTAAGTGTGCTTTTGGTGTGCTATCAGGAAAGTTAGTGGGATTCATAGTCAGCAGGAGAGGCATCGAGCTAGACCCATCTAAAATCAAGGCAGTTCAAGATTTGCCACCGCTGAGGACCAAGAAGGAGGTTATGAGTTTCATGGGCCGTTTGAATTGCATTAGCAGGCTCATTGCTCAGTCAACAGTCATATGCGAGCCAATTCTCAAGATGTTGAAGAAAAATGCATTAAATGAGTGGACAGAAGAATGTCAGAGAGCTTTCAACCGCATCAAGGATATTTGTCTGCACCGCAAGTTTTGGTTCTACCTAGAGAAGGAATTCCATTGTTGCTTTACCTATCAGTCTCAGAAAATGCTTTTGGATATGTCCCCGGGCAACATGATGAGACCGGTAGGAAAGAGAAAGCCATCTACTACTTGAGTAAAAAGTTTATGCCATATGAAGCCCGTTATACTCTTATAGAAAGGATATGTTGCGCTTTGACTTGGGCCACATAAAATTTGAGGCATTATCTGTCGTCATACACAACATACCTTATCTCGAGAATGGATCCATTGAAGTATATATTCCAGAAAGCCATGCCCACGAGAAAGCTAGCCAAATGGCAAATATTGCTGAGTGAGTTTGACATTGTGTATGTAACTCAAAAGTCAATCAAGGGGAAAGCTTTAGCAAATCATTTGGCAAAGAATCCAGTTGATGATGAATATAAGCTATTTCGGACTTATTTCCCATATGAGGAAATTTTATTCGTAGGAGAATACATTACAGAAATTTACCCCGGATGGAGGCTATTTTGTGATGGGGTGGTCAACTTTAAAGGTTCAGGAATCGGAGTAGTTTTGATGTCAGAAATGGGTCAACACTATCCGGTTACTGCTAAGTTGCGTTTCCCATGTGCCAATAACATGGCCGAATATGAAGCTTGCATCTTAGGTCTCAAATTGGCACATGATATGGGTGTTTGTTAATTGCTAGTCATCGGGGATTCAGACTTACTGATTCATCAGGTACGGGGAGAATAGAGCTGGTGCAGGAATTATGTGGAAAATTCAAAGAAGTTGGTTTCAGACATATCCCAAGGATACAAAATGAATTTGCTGATGCTTTGGCCACTATATCCTCCATGATTCAGCACCCAGATCAGAGTTACATTGATCATTTGGAAATAAGCTTGAAGGAGTAACCCACGTATTGTGCACACATTGAAGAGGATCCTGATGGAAATCCATGGTACTATGACATCAAAAGGTATTTAGAATCTGGAACATATCTGGAAGAGGCCAGTAACAACCAAAAGAAGACAGTCCGACGTTTGGCGAAGAATTATTTTCCAAGTGGGGAAATCCTTTTTAGGAGGACTCTATATTTGGGATTCTTAAGATGCATCGAGGATGCGGTAGCTAATAAATTGATAAAAGAAGTACACGCGGGAGTTTGTAGGTCCCACATGAACGGGCTTTCCCTTGCTAGAAAGATCCTGAGAACTGGTTACTTTTGGATGACTATGGAAAATAATTGTAGCAGGTATGTGCAGAAGTGTCCAAAATGTCAGATACACGAAGATTTGTTTTGAATGCCTCTACATGAGCGTCATGCGATAAATTCACCTTGGCCTTTCATATCTTTGGGCATGGATTTTATCGGACTAATAGAGCCACCGACATCAAATGTGCATAGATTTATTTTGGTTGCTATTGACTACTTTACTAAGTGGGTCGAAGCTGCTTCATATAGATCCGTTACTAAGAAAGTGGTTGCAGATTTCGTTAGGAATAGCTTGATTTGCCTATTTGGAGTGCCAGAATCGATCATTACTGATAATGGGGCAAACTCGAATAGTCAATTGATGAATGAGATTTGTGATCAATTTAAAATAGTGCATCCCAACTCGACCGCATATCATCCACAGATGAATAGAGCCGTGGAAGCTGCCAATAAGAACATCAAGAAGATCTTGAGTAAGATGATTGAAAATGATATATCTTGGCATGAAATATTGCCTTACATTTTGCTAGGGTATCGTACAACAGTTCGAACCTCCACCGGGGCAACCCCTTATCTATTGGTTTATAGGAATGAAGCTGTGATACCTGATGTGGTTGAAATACCTTCCCTGAGGATTATTTAGGAAGCAGAACTAAGTAATGAAGAATGGGTTCGCGCTCGCTGTGAACAACTTATATTGATTGATGAAAAGAGAATGGTTGTCGTGTGTCATGGTCAGTTATATCAGCACAGGATGATTCGTGCCTTCAACAAGAAAGTAAGAGCTCAAATATTTAAAGTTGGGAAATTAGTTCTCAAATGCATACTTCCTCACCAAGAAGAGTACAAGGGAAAGTTTGCTCCAAATTGGTAAGGGCCGTACATAGTTCGCAAGGTACTATCTGGAGGGGCTTTGATTTTTTCTGAGATGGATGGCCAAGAGTGGACCAAACCAATCAATTATGATGTAATAAAAAGATACTATGTTTGAAAGACGTTCTAGTTTTTGTGTTTCCTAGTTTATCTGTAATCGCCTTGTAATAATGTGTTCTATAACGCGTAATTTCCTAGAATCCCTTTCCTTTATGTACGAACTACATTTGACCTGAATTCCCAAAAAAGGGATACGTAGGCGGCCTATGTCGGCTTAGGTCAACCGCTTAGGAAATTTTATCCTTTTCTTTTATGTACGAACAACGTTTGACCTAAATTCCCAAGAAAGGGATACGTAGGCGGCCTATGTCAGCTTCGGTCAACCCATTAATTTCTTTCTGTATATCCCTAGTATAGTCCTGAACTACGTTTGACCTGATTTCTACTTCAACAGGATACGTAGGCGCCCCAATGGCTCGGTCATATAACCCCAGGAAACAGAAACTGGGACAAAATTTTTGAGAAGGAATCTTGAAAATTCACAAGAGAAGATCAACATCCAACAAAGAGAATGAAGATCAACAAAGACTTCAGATCCACTCGAGATGATATCATCTCAGACTACTTTAAACTGGAACAGAAATTTTCAGGGAGGCCTCAAAATTTCCACCAAGTACTGGAATATATTTCAAATTCCCCGGCACAAGAGGTTAAATCCAAGCTTTTGAAGCCACCAACTGCGATAAAGACTTGGTAGACTCAATTTCTAGCTATGAAAAAACTATTTGAAGAACCCTACGACAATGATCATGAGTTCTGGAAATCATCCGTCGAATATAGTCAAAGCTACGAGGAAGATGTTCGTTGATCTAGTAAATGACATGACTGACAGAGATTTTCTAAAGCTTTTACAGATACTTTTGAAATTATTTGCTAAAAATAAGACTACTTTTGAAAAAAAATCTCTTTATAAATCTTTTACTTAGTGATTTCCAAGGCGTCTATGGGAGAAGGGACCCGGGGTGGAGGTACCAATGTGACGGGGCACCTGAAAGATGGAGAGGAGTAAATCAAGGATTGAAGAAGGTCAACGTGGAGTAGTTTTATTCAAACTAATCATTTTTCTGTGGATGCAGGGATCGATACACAAAAATGAGTGTTTCTTTCGAAAAATCCCCAAGTAAGTCGGGAGCTATGCCAGAGCATATAATGCTTAAGAACGGTACTTTTGGTAGCCCAAAAAGGGGATCAACACCCATTTATCGACGACCTTTTGCATTGTCCATCTCATTTCTTGAGATCATGGAAGACAAACAAAGACGTCTTCTTTTCTTTACGAACATTATATTTAGAATTTTTCTCAAAAATGGTCGCTAGCAAAAGAGACTTTGTTTCTACTAATTGTCTATCTTGAGTATAGGTATTTGTAGAAATTAAGACATATACAAACGAACTCAGGTAAAACTATTTTCAAATCGCCAAGAGGGCCATTCATATCATTGCCAAGAGGGCCATTCATATCATCGCCAAGAGGGCCATTGCATATCATTGCCAAGAGGGCCATTTCATATCATTGCCAAGAGGACCCTTTCATATCATTGCCAGGAAGGACATTTCATATCATTACCTAGAGGGTCATTTCATATCATTGCCAAAAGGGTCATTTCATATCATTGCCAAGTAGACCATTTCATATCATTGCCAAGAGGGCCATTGCATATCATTGCCAAGAGGGCTATTTCATATCATTGCCGAGAGGTCCATTTTATATCATTGCCAAGAGGGCCATTTCATTGCATTGCCAAGAGGGACATTGCATATCATTTCCAAGAGGGCCATTGCATATCATTACCAAGAGGGCCATTTCATATCATTGCCAAGAGGGTCATTCATATCTTCGCCGAGAGGGCCATTGCATATTATTGCCAAGAGGGCCATTCAATATCTGTTGACACACAAGACATAAAATGCTAGCATCGAGGATATCATCAGTATTTTATATCTATTTACACGCAAGACATAAATGTTGGTATCGAGGATATCATCATTATTTAATATTTGTTGACACGCTAGACATAAATGCTGGCATCGAGGATATCTCATCTTTTTTATGAATAAGCATCTGAATGCATCAAGAGCACGTGATTTGAAAGGACGCCTTTAAGTCGCTATCTGAAGATAAGTGATATATGGGATTTCCTAGAAATTGATAATTTGAGGGTCATCTACAAGTTATATTATTTAAAATAGGATAGTGTGAAAGATCATGTATGAGTTGATAGCCTGTAGGTCATCCGTAAGACACAATAATATTCTAACCAGATAGTGTACAAGGTCACCCAAAAATCTATAGTTCAAAGGTTATCCGTAAGTCGCAACTAAATCCTTACCGGAGAATATACAAGATTATCAAATTGATAATGTCCAAGGGTTTTCTATAAGCTGCGTCATATCCAAGATCGATTATGTGCAGGATTAACCAAAGACTAGCAATTTGAGGCATATATGTAAGTCATATTATATCTATGGTCGGATGATGTTCAGGAATACCAGAGAGTTAATGAATGGAGAGATGTCTATAAGTCATTTCTTTTCCAAGGTCGGACAATGTACAGAATTACCTAAAGGCTAGCAATTCAAAGGATATTTGTAATTCACCTCGTATCCAACATCAAATAATGTGCAAGATTATCCAAAGATTGTCAATTCAAGGGAAAGTTATAAGTCGTATCGATACAAAGATGCGCAAGACTTACTCGAGATCACATGCAAAGAATTATTGTTAATAACCGGAAAGGTTATCATTCCACATACAATAAGTGATATATGTAACCAAAAGGGTTTCCACACCGGAACAAGATTACACGGTTGTAGGGACCGTTCTGCATAACGTATCACCGGTGTCCAAAAGGGCCACCCCACTTTAAAGACATATTCAACCGACAAATGTCCTAATTATACGACAACCAAGAAGGTTGTTATGTTTGTTGTTTCTAATTATTTTATTCCAAACAGGTACATAAAAAGATGACCACGCTCTCAGGCGACAACTCACGTGGAGATATGGTAAAGACTACATACATCTCTTGTGAATTATATTAGCACTAACACTTTTTGTTTGAAGCATTGTCGAAAGCATCCAAGAGGATGAAAATCTCAAATCAAAACCACAGGTGCAGATAACTTCAGATAGGACGCAGCACAATGTGGAACTCTTTCTTATCAGCAAAATGGGACATAGTCTAAAGAGGGATGTCAAACTCTTTGGACACGAGATAAAGGATGATCGCCACCACCATCCAACCACACCCCTGTTAGAAGGCATGTGGGTATTTTGGGATATTCTAAGTCTTAGCTTTAACTCTAGGATATTTCATAACTCATGCCGAAGGTAACCTTCTCTTTCTTCCCAAGTAAATTCTTACCTATGAATGTGAAGAGCTCCACGTTCATGGTTAAGAGGTTACAAGCCACTTTTCCGCAACTCGATCAACTTGTCACTCATCCTGAACCAAAGATCGTCTGAAATAAAAGACTATCTTTTCTACCGATTGAGACGAACTACAAGCAGTCTGATTCCCTGAGTCTCGGGGCTATGTAGGCTGGGATCTATGTATAAAACTCGACTGCATTCCAACCTTCCCCCTAAATCCTTTATTTCTCCAGCTTTTTGGTTTCATCAAAAACTCTAAAACCGAGATAGCTTGTGAATTTATTTAAAATCGTGCTTTAAATCAAGCTTTATGAACTACAAGTGGCCTAAATTCTCATATAACCTGAGATATGTAGGAAACCTGATACCGAGGTTTGGCCATAACTCCACAAAACTCAGGCGAAAACCAACCTCCTTCAGTTTTGAATCTATGGTCAGACAAAAATTAGGAACATCGACCTTCCTTTGCCCAGGATTACTTGCATTCATCCTACCCAAAGGGAGGGGGCAGTTGTTGACACCTAATTTTTTCCCTCCACCACTAAGTTTAATCTCTAGTTGCTTCAATTTTTAACAAAATTACGATATTTATTTTATCGAATAAAGAAAACTTTTCAAAAGTATTTATTTGGATAAGTTCGCAGCGACTATATATTATCGTATTCAATTATACGAAATTATATAGTTTTGGTACTCAAACACCTATTTTCTATAAAATATCGGATTTTAATCAAGGTTTAACATAAAGGATTAAAATCTTGATTTAAATATAATTTATTCTCAAAAAATATTTATTTGAAAAAATATTTGTTTTGTTTTATCGAATCAAGAAGATCGGGATTAAACAAGGTGTTAAGTCGTATCGAATTTCAATCTAATTTGACCATCCTATTAAAATTTGATCATAAGTGAAGTTATATTGGCCATAATTACGATGCAATAGGTCAATTAACTTTCAATTTGGTCAAAATTTAAACAAAATAGGCTAAATTAGAGTTGAAATTATTTTCTTGAAGAACCCCAAATAATTAGGGTTATTTTCTAAATGATACCCAAAATTACCCAACATTTAACTGCCACCCCAAGTCTAATCCGCACCAAACCGACCTAGCCCTTTTTCCCCTTTCTTCTTCTAATAGCGATAGCAACAGCCAAATCACGACAACAACTTCAAACAACAACTTGATCCAGCAAAACCAAACCATCCTTAACCCCAAATTCGAACAATTCCTAAATTTTTTTCAACGTACAACACCAACTCCAGCGAAACCCAAACCAACGTCAACGACCATGCTCCAGCCTTGACCCGTATCAGACTCGAATCCTCTGCTCCAGCCCGTATCCAGCTTCAATAAAGATTCTAGGAATTTTACACCAACAACTCAATAACGGTCAAATCTAGCTCAACATCGACACCTCACCAAGCTAAGGTACATATCCCTTTTTTGCGACGAGATATCGAGGGTCAATGGAAGAATTTGTTCCATTTTGATTGGTGAAAACAGAATCCGTTTCACTCAGTATTCTTAATTTTGAAATTATTTAAGAAATCCAAAGTGGAATATAAATCATGAATGAAAAACCAGGGCAAGGGGGAATTCGAATTTTGAATTTCAAATTCCCTATTTTCAGAAATCCCTTATTTACCCCCTATATGCCTTTAAATATTTAGCTCAACATAGAGCAATTGAGAGGGTTGAAAATTTTAGGTCTGGGAAAAGGGATTGGAAATTCTTGGGTTAGGAATTTGAGGGGAAAATTCTCTGAGAAAGCTAGGCAAAAAAAAAGAAAGAAATTCTTGGGTCGAGAAAAATTGTGTTTGGGAGAAAAGAGGAGAGGAAGAAAGTTCTGAAAGCAAAATAGTTTATTTTTTGTGAAAATTTTCTCTTTCGTTTTTCTTTCTCGGAAGATGGTCGATCAATCGGAAGTTCCCGAGTCAATAACATCAACTCCTAGTGGTGAAAGTTCTGTCGATAGCTCATCGTCCCATTTGCTGCCCTTAAAGAGGTAAATACACTCTGTTTTCCCCTTAATTTGACCATTTTTCTTCTTCTTCTCTTCTTCTTCGTAGTTAATGTAGTCGTAATCATAATCATGATCTGCTGGGAGTATCTGATGTAGTCGAAGTCATAATTTTTCTTGCTGGGAATTGTTTGTTGTAGCAGGCTTTGAAAAACATTAGGTTGTCGTGTGTTGTGATGTTATGTAGAGCCAAATGCGATTACCATGAATACTAGAGTTAATATATAATTCAGGGATTTCAGAGCATGTTTTTATTATCGTACTAAGGAGATTAGCTACACGCTCTTTGAAAATATCTACATGTTCGATGTGTTCTATCCATGATTGTCGTTGATTTTCATTGTAAAGTGGTTTATAATATCGGTTAGTACTGAATATATGTCTAGAAGAACATGAGCAAGACTGAATTTTCGTTCCCATAATGTCAAAAATTCTCCTTTATTTCTCTCCACATGTGCTTTGAGGCGTTTTATTTGGGATTATAGAAAGCTTTTATTTATTTTTCCTTCTCTTTATCAAGTTAATATTTTTTTACCTTTGTTGTCTTATGCTCAAGATATAAGCAGTTAATGGAGTCAAGCTCGATGTATTGGCTTTAAAGCCACAAACCTACGTGACTCCTGACTTTTAACTTCTAATACGAAGGAGAGGAGTGGATGGCAAAAACACTAGCATATAAATAATGTATTAGCATAAAATAAAGTCAGGTAAGGGTCCAAAATATTGCATAGGACACAATAAATCAACATTCATGTTCTGTTGCCATCGCAATTTTATTCGCTTATAGTGTTTTGATTGCTAGTAAAGTCTTGTCTAGTTAAGGGCGTATCTTGATGAATCTTGCTGCATTTACTCTTTGTTTGGTGGTCAATGTTTTTGATTGTGCATAGTTTCGTTCTTTCTTTATTCTACTCTAATTGTTTTCTTGAAAATTCTTTCATGCTTGTTTTAAGAATGTTTATTTCTGAGGTGTTTACCTGTATGAATCCATTTTCAACGTAAGTTTATGTAGGAAGTGTGATTAGCAAGCGATATTTATTATAAAGGGTGCTATGTTGACCAGAGACTAATCTTCTCATTCTTATATTTGCATTCTTTTCGTCCACACATGTTTGCAGGTTAAATACCCCTAATAAAGATAAGCACATTATTATCTTTTGTGAAAAGTTTATTGTTTTCTTTTATCAAAATGTTTAGATCTTCCACTTGATGAAAGTTTGATTGTTTCCTTCATTACATTGTTTCCTTCATTACTACTTTACTGAAGTTTGGTTTTAAGACGTTTGTTTAGATAATAAATTGTATGATATATACCCTTATATTTCTATTATTTTGATTTCCCCGAATGGAATTACAAGTATTGATAGCACTTTGGTTTTGTTCCCTATCTTGATATAATTTCGGATGCGTTTATGGGTTGTCTTTTATATTTTGATCATGAAACCTTTTAAGTAGGTTTTCCGAATGTTTCTGCGCCATCTATATCGTTTTATTTCCTTCTTTTGTTGGTCATGTGTCAACTAATTTTATTTTTTCATTCTATTGGTTGGCTATGTGTTATTTTTATTTCTCTTTCTCTTCTTTCTTTCGTTGGTCATGCATTAATGTTATTTATTTTTTTTGGTTTTGCATGAAAATCCGTTGGAGTTCAAACGGACTCTTTCCCTTTGCATTTCATAATGGGCCAATGAGGCCTATTTTTGAGTCGATTCCGAAGAAAAATCTAAATTCGATTGCATGACATATGAATACGAGGATTTGAAGAAGAAGAAAAATGGGTTAAAGTCTCATTGTTGAAGCGAAAAAGAGTTTTAAAAGTCTCATTCCCTTATTATTTTATTTCTTATTGTATTTATCTATTTATTTATTTATTTATTTATTTATTCATTTGTTTAAGTTATTCGTTCATTTGGGCCTCGAAGTCAAAGTAGTAAATTTAAAACAGGTGGAGCGGATTTTGGGCCAACAGGCTTGAAAGAATAGTTTAGTATAGGTGAAACGGGTCGAAAGCCCAATTAGACTAGGATAGATCTTATTGATTTGGGCCTAATGGCCTAAATCCCTTATTTCTCCCCTTCCCCTTTTTCTTTACGCTTGTTTGCCTTATGTGTTTTGTGAACCTAGTTAAATCCTTAGTCAAGTCGCTAAAAACTAATTTTGCATAAACACCAAAATATTCCTAAAATCTCTTTTCTTTTCAAAAAATAACTTTTCAAGGTTAATCAAAGACGATTTTCAAACAGTCCGGATAACCGCAAGTTATCGGACGTTTTAGGTGCCTAACACCTTCCTAAAATGTGAATAGAAACCGCTTATTCATAATCTCTAACTTAAAGTGATTTTCCTGTTTTGAATCATTTGAAGCAATTCTCTAAAGGTTTCTTAATTCCTTTTCAAAATTATGAGGCGACTCTCTAAAAGTCAAAATTTCTGGCAAAACACCAGTTATGAATTTAATCTCCTGAGGGGCAGTTATGTCTTTTCCCCTCGACCCAATTCGTAAAACACGAATTAAAGATTCAGTTAGGGCATTATTTGTCCATATTCTCTAATTTTCTCTCAAAAAACTAAACCCTAATCATCTTCCAAGAACATTAAATTCAATTACCTCCTCTCCAAGAAAACCAAGAATTTAAGTTTTCCAATCCAAGAACTTTAAGAAAGCATCCGAATTGGTGTGCCTCTTTCGAGCTTAAGGGTTTAAGGTATGTGTGATGTTCATCTATGGTCCCTTTTCACCCATGGAGTCCAAGAATCCATTTTTATGTTTTAAATGATGAATTTTACAGGTTTATGATGAATTATCTCCATGAAGCTCTTATGAATTTCGATTTATGTATTGTGTTTACAAGTGTTTTGATGTAATGAGCCTTTATGCATTTAAATGATGAAATTTTCATGTTAAATCCCTAACTCGTGGTTTTAGTATTGTGATTATGATATAAACAACATGATTTACCCATACCCATGCTTAATTTCGTGACTCTCATGTGTTTGATGAAATCCCTAAGTGTTGGATTTTGAACAATGATTCCCTACTATGTTTTCAAAGCTTCTATATGTCCTTATTGTTATTTTCATTCAGTGTTGGTGGGTTATGAACACCCGATACCTAGTTTTTTATATAAATTCATTTTCTTCAGAATGAATTCAGATAAACTATGAGCATTGCCATTCAGTCAAGTTATTTAGGATCAGTTGTTTGCTCAGTTAAGCTTAGTTCAATCCAGTAATCACTATAAGTTCAATTGGAAGTAGGATTTAGCACCGAGCAAACCTAGGGATGGGGGCTCACCCGCCAACTAGGATTGGGTCCTTAGAAGCAGTTCCTAAGTTCCAGAACTACAGAACCAGCGTAGGATTATGAGATGTCACCCGCCAGTTTAGCACTAACATTCTCTGAGATGTCTCCCGCCAATCTTGGACTGACATTCTCTTAGGGTTCACCCGACAGTTTAGGACTGACTCCCGAGTCCTTCGGGACACCAGTTGAATGGATCCACTCAGCCATGTGTTAGTACCCGTGGCACGGTACTGAAACCCTTTCAACTTGGGTACAGGTTGGACCCCGATTAGCTCAAATTGGGGCACGTCGGTTAGATGATACCTTCCACAGTTTCAGTACAGTATTCAGTTCAGGTTTTCTTGACCATAGCATACAGACTTCCAGTTATTGAGTTATCAGATTTTGGTAATTCAGTTTACAAATTATTTCAGAAATATTATATGTTTGGTCTTGCATTCTCGGTATTTCAGTTTTCATGCATGCATACTCAGTTATCTCATGCATTACAGTCTAACCTCATCTCATATACCTATACATTTAAAGTACTGATCGCATACTCTTTTTCGCGTTATGATGTCTTGTATCATAGGTTCGGATACATAGTTTTCTAACTTCGCTTAGACAGTTCAGCTTATCGGTAGCAGCAGTCGTTGTGAGTCCTGATCTATCGAGGACGTGATTGTTTCATTTCAGTTTATGTGATTGTTTCATTTCAGTTTATCTCAGTAGTTCAGTATTTCCATTTAGTCAGAGTTAGTTGGGGGTTTGTCCTATCAACTCCACAGTTAGTCAGTTAGAGGCTTTTTAGACATTCAAAAAGTTAGTCGATTTATCAGTTGTTTTATCATTCTTTTCAGTATGTCTTCATACATTTCAGATCTATGATTTAATTGTGTTTCAGTATTTAAAACCTTATGGAATTATTAGTTGTTTTTTTATATATGTTGTTTATTATCTATTTACTCAGTGTTTACAATAAGTACCAGCTCATGGGTTAACTTGTAACCGTTAGCACCCTTGTCCCGACTAGGGGGTAGGCTCGGGTCGTGGCAGTTGACTTCAATCAGCACTTTTTCTAAGTGACAGATGGAAATTTGGACAATCTCATTAGATTTAGAATGTCGAATTTAAACTAGCAGTGGGGTTGGTTCGGGTTCGTAGCCGTTAGTTTGCATTTTGATCGTCAGTTTAAAACCTAGTGAAATATACCTTAAAGTAGTCTCGGGGATTAATATGTTGAAAATAATCTTCTTATAAAAATCTGACATCGCCATTTAGTTCTAACTATCTAAATTTGCATGGTAGCATATAAGATTTATTTTTGGGGAGTCTCGATCAAATTCTGAGGGTCGTTTGGAGCATTGCTAGCTTGCACCAAAATCAACACTTGATGATATTTGGTGCAGCTGCTTAAGCAGTAAATATTTTAGAGGCCCCGTACTTGCTTTAGCAGTAGCCGCTTAAGTGGCCACCGCTGTATATGAACTCCATTTTGCGATTTTTCACCATTTTTAGACTTTCAGCTTTGGGTTTGCGATTTTTAGGGTTTTCATCACCACTTGAGCTTGGGTAAGCTCCAAAAAAAAAAATCAATATTTTACGTTGAACTATAACATCAAAGTACTCTTTAATTTTGGTTTTTACAAGGGATTTTGAGGATTTTTTTGAAAAATCTTTAAAATATTTTTTCTTTAATTTGAACCTCATTTTTAATTTATTTTTGCAATGTTTCTAAAATAAATTCTGATTTTATTCCTTTTATTTTCAAACTTATTTTCGAATCTTTTTTGTACCCAACTCAAATATGGATATCATTAGATTTCTTTAACGCGTAGATTTTATATTCAAATATTGTAGTTGATTCTAAGGTTGTTCAAAAGGAGAACGCTCCATATTGAAGGACTTTAGGCTTGAATTTCATCATTTTAAGGTAGGTTATGTCTTAAGTTTTATCAGATTGGGTTGGGTAGTTAATGAATAAGTAATTGGGGAAAATAACTATAGGATATTTTTTTGACCTAATATAAATTTCATGAGGCCATAGTGGGGGCTTATATCTGTTATTGTTGACTTATGATATTATATACTACGTATTGTCCATGCGGGGGGCTTTATTTGAAATCATTGGTCTTGTGTTTGTATTTGACTTCCTTATTTCTTAATGTGATGCTCATATGGGAGGTTGAAGTAGATATTATAGGCCTTATTGAGCATGGTTTGCCTTTATCATGATAGAAATGCCCGAGTTATGGGTTGATATGCTATTAATGATGTCTTATATGCATGTTTATTTCAATGGTTCCAAACTAGAACTAATATCATGAATTGTCTATATACTGAGTTGATTCTTGAGCTCACTTATACACATATTAAATGGATCAATTGTCTTTATACTGATGTGATTGTGAGTACATCATCCTTATTTCATATATACACATTCATAAGATATTTATATTATTAAGGAACACTGAGTTTGAAGGAATATGTATCACTTATGAAAAACCCTTGGCCGAGGTCATTGCATGCAAGGTGCGTTATGATATTCTAGAATGCCTAGTCCGAGGTCATCTATCGGTAAGGTTGAGATTGAGAAAGTATACAGGTTATAAAACCCCCATGATTCCTATCCTTGAAGAGCTGAGGCTCGAAAGGTGTACACAAAATATCCCATCACCATTTTAATTGCACTGCATCATATTATTTGTATTTCCTCTATGTATCTATTGCCATGTTTTTATTTTCAATGTGTATGCTTGTCCCTTTTGATGTTTTTATATATATCAAAACTGTTAGTGGAGAGGGTGAGAGCTATCATATGGGGAATTTTCTGCTTGTAGGTTGAGTGCTCATAGTATTTTTTTACTAATATTATTTTCCACTTTGTTCAATCGGCCTATGATACCTACTAAGTACAAGGGTACCGTTGTCATGCCTCAAATCGCACTCATTGTTGTAAAGGCCCAACAACGATACTTATAACATGCGACTGTAATAATTAAAGGTTCTGCAAAGGATGGATATGATCCATCGATGAAAATAAACCACGTAGGAAAGCTCAAGATAGATATACAAGACTTGGTTGTTGGGACCACAATGTTTTAAAGACAAGACCCTACCATGCTTAAATTTACATTGGCCTACAAAATCTCTAAAAGATACATAAACTTAGTTAAAGTCGGGACAATCTCCTGCCTCCCTCTTAACTACTATACAGTGCCAAAATATATATAACAAACTCAAAAAGCCCCAAATCAACTAGGAGCTCACCAATAGTCGTTGAATGTCTTGTTCTCCTACTGGGGAGGTGTATTAGCTAAAGCAACTGTACCTGTAATATGAAATGTAGGTTCCTCATGAGGGACGTTAGTACGAAAGTAGGTACTGAATATGTAAGGATAAAAGAAACTATACATAATACAAGAACTCAAACGAAATTAGGTACCAGTGTATAGATAGTGCTAATAGACCACCTTTACATATACTTGTGGAAAAGTGTACATTCTATTCCTTTCTATACTTTACCTTTCTTTACTTTATAATCTTTGTAAGCAATGTGATACAAATGGCCAATAGATTAGTGATAAATACACAAGTTGGAATTGACCCATGCTAGGCTTATGCCCCTGAGTTGCCTCCCATATAAAAATAGATTAGGATTGGCTCATTATAGTCTTTCACTCTTGAGTTGTCACCCATATATAAAGATATTGGAATCGCTCATGCTAGGCTTACTCCCCTGAGCTGCCATCCATACATAACTAGATTTGTGTTTCGTAGTTTATTTAATCTTTGATATTGTTACTTTGGTGGCCATATTATTATTGTACTTTGGTACAACAATAGTAAAAGACATATGAATAAACATATGATGAAGTAAAATGAGGTAGGGACCAGTTTGTACACAAATGGAATGCTTAGGAGCTGAAGTAATACATAGATGTTATTTGACTAAAAGAAGAGCTCCTGAAACTTGCTAGTGAAAGTAGACATGTAGACTTAATAATAAGCACGTATTGAAGTATTTTAAGATATTAGGGAGTGGAATAATATCATTGGCTACATGGAAAAGCATACGCTCCAATTTGTATTATTTTCTATAGAAGAACTTCATAAGCTTATGTTGTAACACAAGTGTTGGATTTTATGCTAAAGAATACGAAATAGAGTAGCCTTACATACTTTTCTGTACAAATTTGATATTAATTTGAATTAACCCCCTACCTTTCGGATTACATATCTATAATAAAGTACATGGTAAAACTAGTATTAGTAGCTAACCAACACATTTGGGCTACTTAACTTCACCAAAATAGCCGAGCAATAAGCCCATAATTTATCAAATCAAGAAAGTTCTTTTAACCCTTTCTCCTCTAATTATATCCTCATACCATACAGATTCTTATAAGATCCCCCGAAAAAACTTTGGCTTCATTACACCCTCCAAATAGTATACAAAGTGGAATAGCAATAAACATTCACAACATTTAGCTTGGTGGTTTACAAGTACACCCTTCTTTAATATTTCAATAAAAACTACTCACATCTTTTTCCAATATCAATATACACATAAAATATTCCCCAAAGCAATCTCAAATTTCTTTTATCATTGCAATCAAATATTGAACTCATCATCTCTTGAATTTTTAATAACAACACATCCATAATTCTTTACCCAAACTTATACATAAGGAGGACAAAAATAGAGCAGTTACCTTACCTCAGTTTCTGTAACTTACCTTTGAACTTGATCTCTTCAAGAACTTGAACATTCCTGCACACTTTAAACCAAAGAAGAAAAGAAAGTATCGTAATAACCAAGAAAAGAGAATAGTTAACTTGTGGAAATATCCTGGACGATATTTATACTTAAGCATGAGCAACATGTTTTTCTAATCTTCCATGGGAGAATTAAGCTAAAACCATGAGCGTTTTCACTTACCTTGTCTTGCAAAGGTGAGGATTTCTTCAAGAATGCTTGGAGGAATATAGGGGTTGTTGATTGAAGCCAAGAGAGACCTTAGAGGACTTTAATTGGAGCTGAATATTATAAGTTAAATGAAGAGAAAAATCAGCTCATTTTGATCTTATAATCCCTTTTTAACCACTTTTTTCCCCCATTTTGGATCATAAATTGGTCGAGTAGGTGATGCACCTACTTAAGGAGTTCAAGTTGCTTAAAGGTTAAATTAAGTGATGCACCTACTTGATTTATTAATGTCTACAACGAGCCTTTAACTTTTTAGGCCTTTGGTCAGATTTTTAGGTGTTGGGATATCCATTTTATTTTCTGAAATTTACATATATACACAAGGTAACTTTACCTAATTACATTAAATCCCAATTTGGTAAAGTAATTACATAAATTTCAAAGTAATTACTCAAATCTCCTATTTTTTTACTTTCTCTCTCCAACCCATTATACATCCAAAAACACACTACTTCTGTGTTGCATATCCCGTATTTTTCTCTCATCACAAATTTATTTATTTTTCATAATTGAAACCCCTTTTTCACGCCAAAAATTAAGCAACATGTACTTAGAGGTTACCAATGTGTACGTTTTGAAGCATTAATTGAAGTTTTTGATTTTCTTAATTAATTTTTGATTTTTTTTATTTCAACTTGACCAAATCGGGATAATTTCCAATTCTTATTTGATTGCATGTTGATTTCTATGAAATTAACTTTTTTTGCAATTCTATGCCAGTTTTATTGTTAGTTTATTTCATTTTTTTCGTATGGTTCAAGTCAAATCTTTAAATTTTTTGTGTTATAGTTGTTATTGCTTCATCAATATAGTAGAACTTTGGTAATGGATTCTCATCCTAACTTTAGTTTAGGTCTTAGTCAGTTAGATGTTCAAAAATAAAATATTTTCGTTGATTTTGTTCCTAGTATATTTAATTATGAAGAACCCAATTTCGCAGAGAATTGCTCTAAGCACTGAAACGACCTGACATTCATGAAGAAATTGAAGGAAGTGGCTAATTCTATTTATTTTATATAGGACGAGAAAATGGTTGATAAGGAACAACATCGCAAAGAAAAATAAAAAAAAAATAACAGTCCTGTCATGAAAGATTTGTCGGTATTTTTTTGTCAATCTTGTTTGTTTTTTACTATACATCTGTCAATGTATGTGTATTATTTTAGGATAGCATATTTTTTTATTATACATGATGGGTAAGGAAATTGAGTTTCTGATAGAAACTGGGCATTTTGTCAAAGATCTGACTTGTCATTTTTATTGAAACGATAACTATTCCGTATTGCTTATTGTGTATATATATGTATGAGTATCTTTATATGTATTTAGGTTACCTATAGTTACATATGTTAGACTATGGTTTAATCACCTTATAAATATATGCAACTGCTATGTGTTGTTTCTGATTTTTTTGTTATGTATGATCCCCCATTATACATATCTATCTTATGTATAATTATAACTGACGTTCAAAGTGATCAGAAGGTATATTAAATTTATGTTATATATATAAATGTTAAGTATTATTGACTGTACATAGATATGTATGACTATCATTATACATATATTTATTATGTAGAATTAGTTATGTAATACTATTCCTAAATCATCAGATATATATATATATATATATATGTAACTTTTATGTCTTAAAACTTGTGTTTTTGATATGTATGATTGACATTATACATATATAGGTTATGTATAAAAATATTTATACATTCATCTGAAAGCTTAACAGATAACACATTCATCTCACTTGTATAAAACTTTTTTTCATTATACTGTATATTACTTTGATGAAATGATCACACACGCTTATTGTTATTTTATATAGGACGAGAAAATCGTTGATAAGGAACAAGGTCATGAAGAAGAATCGAAAAAAATGATAGTCCTGATATGAAAGAATTTTTGGTATTTTTTTGCCAATCCTGTATTTTTTACTATACATCTGTCAATATACATGCAGCATCTTAGTTAGAAAATGGGTCATAATGTACTCAGCTGAATATGAAGTTTTTGGGATCTTGATTCTTCCATGATTTCTAACATGGTCGAAAAGTTGTATTCGAATTACCAGGACTATTTATTATTGAATAAACTTGGGAGATGATGATTTTAGGATAACATATTATTTGATTTATACATGATGAGTAAGGAAACTGAGTTTCTGATAGAAACTAGATATTTTGTCAAAGATCTGACTTGTGATTTTTATTAAGTTTCTGATAGAAACTGTTCCGTATTGCTTAATGTGTATATATATGTATGAATATCCTTATATATTTACGTTATCTATAATTAGATATGTTAGACTATAATTTAATCACCTTATCAATATATATATATAACTGCTAAGTGATGTTTCTGATTTTTTGCTACATATGATCTCCTATTATAAATCTATCTTATGTATAATTATATATATACATTCATATATTACAGCTTATACATAGCACATTCATATGCGTGTATGTAGGATGATGTCGGTGCCACAATAACGAAATCTGTTCAAGACGTTATTGATGCACTATTATTTAATTTGTCAACACCTTCAACTACAAAGTCATTGAATGTTGGTACTCCAAATACAATGACTGAGATCTAATGGACGCTTCCCAACAGTTTGCATGAAAACATCTAATTGTTGTTTTAGTAGTTGATGTTAAACAGTTACAATACTTGTTTATTTTGTGGTGTTGGATTTTAATTTAGATTTTATGGATGTCCTAAATGTTCTTATTCATACATATCTTTTTGAAGAAATTATTGCAATGACGTAGACCATATTATATTGTTACTATATAGTAGATGTCACGTTTATCATACATTATATTATATATAACATATAAAAATAAATTATACATTAATATATTATTGTATATCTAACAAATTATATTTTTTTTCAGTATGTAAAATCTGTTATAAGTTAAAAATACATTGAACATGTGTATCATAAGTTTTAGAGTAATGTATTACATAACATGATACACTTGTTTATGACTTAATAGAAAATAACGAAAATTTTAACATCATACATATTACTAAAGTATACAACTATATCATACATTCATAACATACTATTAAGGTATTTAATATTTATTACTTTGTGAATGTTTTCACTATTACAAGTATGATCAGTATGCAAATATGAGTACAAAACAATCTATATCATACATGTACACTGAAGTATAATATATTATCATACACATATCACACTATATAATGACAACTTAGATTTGAATGCAATATCATACATGAGTGTACCTTTTATTTTGTTGTTCAAAAATAAAACAGTACATGTGGTCAGTTATAAAAAAATGTTATACATTACATAGATATAACAGTTTAATGGTTAACTATTTGATATATAATACATTTTAACAAGTTTTTACAGTCATAGCTGACAAACTAGATAGTATTTACACACCTATAAATACATTATAATGCCAACGCAATATGATATATGTAAACTGTATAACATTGTTATGAAAATGTCAAACAATTATTAAGAACTAAACATTAGATAACAATAGAAAACATAATTCAAAATTATTCCATAGTATCAACATAAACTAAGTAAAAGAATTATTCCATCAAAACCAAAGTAACGATCAGCATATATAAAAATAAATAATCTTCTTCACGTTTCCTTTGGAAAGAAATCGCACGTCCTTCGGTTGTGAGCTGCACGTTCTCTTGTGATTAATTAATTTTGGTGCTGTAAATTCACTCACAAAAGTTGTCGCAATCAAGTTATTCAGTACTCTATCACTAAGACTGCATATATGCTCCGAATCAAATATTTTTATAACAAATATCTCGGATTGATTCATACAAGAGGCCTTGAGGACTCATTTGCAGTCTTTGTTACGACAGTGCAGTACATAGTTGCATCAAATATAAACAGGTAATCAATGTATGAATATAGATATAAAATTAAGGAGTTTAATTAAAATGCACAAAATTCCTCTGTTACTGTCTGATTATACATTTGTTCAAATGTATGAGTAAATATTATACATTATTACTAACTCTTTCAACAAACAGATAACAACACCCAAACACCAATTCCTTCGAAACACCTAATACAAAAAAAATCATTAAACTTTCAACAACTTAAAATAATATTTTTGTCCATACCTTTTTTTGTCGAATTATTTAGCTTTGATTTTGAATCCATTAGATATCCCATATTTTGTCATTACCGCAATTAGAGTTTGCTTATCCTGATAAAGCTGGTTAACCATTATTTTGGTATTTTTGCAATCAGTAATGAAAATTTTCACTTCCAATTCTGGAACGTATAATGAATACTGATTTTGCGTTTCAACGATCGTTAACGCAACAGAATCAGATTCACTACCTTCAATATAAAGTACATCCCCTATTTCTCTATCAAATTTGATTTTCTTATTCGATTTGTCGAAAGTTGATATACACAATGGAAAATTAACAAACCCAAAATTTTATTTCTTCAACTCAGTGTATACCCTCACTCCATTGTCATTACCATCAATAATGTATTTTACTTTAATTTTTTTACGAGCTTCATCAATATTCAATTCCATCGTGATCGCAGAAATCAATTTCAAAAAATTAATACTTTCTGAAACAATAATTGCATCACTTTTGTAGGATTGATAAATAATTTTTGACTCCCAAATACTGGAATGACGCAACAATATGGGGATGTTCATTTTTTTTTTCCTGAGAATTGAGTAAAGAAGAAGATGGCTTTTTTTTATCAAACAAAAAATTCAACAATGATCAAAACTGACAGTGATGTTTAAGAGTGTTTTTTAATTTAAATTTCAGTTACTATATTTAATCATACACTACATAATTATAGTTAATTAATGGCGTTATTTAAGGAAATATAATATTTTATCTGATTACTCTCTCCATGAATGTAGGCAAATCTGTATTAGACGCAATGCCTAATGATAAACAACTCATTTTATGTATCAACAACTTCAATTAAACAATAAGAATGCAAATCGAAAGAGCATGACATAGTAATATTTTCAACTAAACCAACTCAATAATGCTCAAACACCTGCAACTGAAAGGTAGAAAAAGGAAACATGGCAATCCCCTACATAAAAGAAAGTATAACAACAAATCACAGGAGAACACAGAAAAGAGTGGAAATTTGAGAGCAAAAAGAGTTTCTGTCCACCACAATCTACCTGAGAAGCTTTTAAGGCTAGAGGTACAAACAATTATTTCCTTGATGGCAAGCGACATTATACAACATCAAAAGAAGGAATGCTTTGAGAACAGAAGAGCGTAGTTGAATAGCCTTTTTTTTTCCTGAACGCAAATCTACAAACAAAACGACTTTATTGTGTTGTTTAAGAAAATATTTGAATTTAATTTTCAGTTAAAATAATTACTCATACACTACATTATATTAGCTAATTAAGGGCGTTAATTAAGAAACAGAAGATAATATTTGATTTATCTTATCTTAATTTTAGGTTTAACAGTTTTATTATACATTTCATCTATGTATGAGGGAGGTTCGAATGTATAAGTATATTTATTAAAATAGGGAGAGAGAAAATCAGAAGGAATTTTATGTAATTACTTTGTATAGTGAGGGGATTTATGTGGTTTACACTTTTATTTTACTTGGTTTGGGTCTTAAAAGAGCCCATTAATATAGGCCTTAATCTGATCCATTAACTTAAGTAGGTAATACACCTCTTTGGCATATTTAACTTGGCCCATATAGCTCAAGTAGGTGACTCACCTCTAGTTTAATTAAGTCAAGCAAGCACGTCAATATTTTATTCCATTTCCAGTTCTTAATCTCTTTGATTTAACTTAAAACTTATATACACTTGGTCACTTTAAACATTAGATTCAAATACCTACTTACTATCCCAGGTATAAATAGTTGCATCGACGTTAACTTGATCGTGTCATATTAAAATGCACGGACAGTATCTTCAAACCTATTTACATCATCAATACTCGTAGAAAAAATTTAGTTCATTACCGATACCACAACGCTATATCAAGTTTCATATAAGCAGACAACTACACACAAAATATAGGGTGTTATAATCATACTCACTCTTACTGTGTCCTTTTGGTGCAGATTCTAGTACGATATGATATGCGGTGGTTGAGTTTGTGTGTGAGAATTTGGTGATTTTGAGGTACTGGCACACTCTAGGTTATCAGAGTTGACCCCAGACCTCATCCTATCTATTGTTATGTAAAGACAAACTATGTAAATTCAAATTCGGTTATGTTAGATGCTCTTATATTTATGACATCAGGTTTGGGGATTTTTTATGACATTTTATTCTGGTTTCGATTTATATCGTGAGTTATCTATTAGACTTTGCTCTTGAAGTCTCGTCTTGACCTTTTCTCTCCTTATTAATTTCTTTCTTTCCTTGGGTGATTGAATTACTTATCAAGATTGGGACGCGATAGGTATCATCATGACCTCATTTTGGGCGGTGAAATAATGTTTAAGTTGATCTCTAAATCATCCTCTACAATTTATTAGTAATTTGGGATATGCTCTCTAAAATCCGTCAAATTTTAAGACACTTAAATTTGAACTGACTTTGAACTTTGTCCGAACTTACTATTCTTCACTTTTATGTTGTCTTTAGTTTACTCATGTTACTGCTTTAATTTGTGAATGTAATATCGCTAAGA
This sequence comes from Capsicum pubescens, assembly GCA_030864215.1. Classification (NCBI taxonomy): domain Eukaryota; kingdom Viridiplantae; phylum Streptophyta; class Magnoliopsida; order Solanales; family Solanaceae; genus Capsicum; species Capsicum pubescens. Next base: position 340,355,072 of record CM061548.1, read on the forward strand.
CCTGCAGTATAGCCCATCAACTGCTTAAGTTTCAAACATATAGATTTGAAGCGAAATTTGTTGATTGATTTCTTATATGTTTCCTGATTATTCTATGTTTCCAATTTAGTATTGATTTTAATCATGAAACTAAAAATATTTATTTGTAAGAATATAAATGGATGGGAAGTAACAAAATAATATTTTATGTGCAAATTTATATTTGTTCAGTGATAGATGAAATTAATAGTCATAACTTATCTTTTTATGCAATACACGGTTATGTAATTACATTTTTTTTCTTTTTGATTATCCATTTATTATTCGATATCCATATTGAGACAAATTAATTCAAATTTGTGTCGCGTATGGTATATTAAAGAGGAATGCTTCCTGAAATAATTCTTTTTCATACATAGAACTCGAATGGAGACCTCTTATTAAGGGGCGGGGATTCTATCCGTTCTACCACAATCCTTTTTGCTTTGCATGTCACTATACTCGCCGAGATGGCGGACTTAATCCTTAACCCAAAATACAAGAAAAGGCCGGTTAACCAGATTAACCTTTAAACGAGGATCAGGAAAATATATACAGTTATAATACTCCTAAGGCTCCATTCAATCATTAAAAACTACATCTAAAACAAAAGTAGAAGGAGACTACAATTTGTAACCACAAGTAATTTATTGTACTACTAAAGACTAGAATGTGTAATTACACACAATAACAGCAACAACAACAATATATGTAGTGAAGTGGGGTATGAAAAAGATAGTGTGTATACAAACCTTATCATTAGAATGAGTGCTTTTGTTAGACCCTTTGCTTAGTAAAAAACAATTCAGAACAGCCCCAAACTAGAAGTAACGAAAACACAAAAAATGCCAAATAATAACAAAAACAGTAACGACAAAAGATAGTAACACAATTCAGAAAAGGGAGCAAAGAGTTATATAGAAACAACAATAGCTCTTCATGTTAATGATCATGGGGCTCAAAGAATCCTTCAAAGTAACTTTGAATATAAAACTATCGAAGTGTCGCAATTATAAAAGTGGTATTTCAAAATCAAAAAATCAAAAAGACCAAAATATATTTGTACGTATCCTAAATACCTTTCTTATAGTGAGTTATAAACCTTCATGCGTTCCTTCATCTACATAACAACTATTTATTCACAAACTTGTTTCTTTATAAGTCTGACTAGCATCATTTTTTTAATATAAATATTTAATTTTTGATGTTGATGTTTTCAAATGTATTTTCTTGAAGAAGTATGCTCCTTAAATCATTTCATAATAGTTATATAGAATATTTATATTCTAATCATTTCTTAATGTTGGTGAAAATTACAATAATTACAACAGAAAAATATAAAAAATGAAGAAAATCAAAGTTACATTCTTCTTGGTTGAGTCGCAAATATTTCGCTCTCTTTAAGGAAATTCAAGTCCACTATAACAAAGATTTTTACCGATCCAGCAATAATCTTCTTGACTTATCCCTCTAGGATACAATAGCTTTCTCACAAAGTACAATTCAACAAACTCTGGACTAGAGTAGAGTTCAAAGCTCCACAAAAAGAACACCTTTCTTCAACTAATAAATTCTATTTTTGACTAACTTTCATGCACTCTATATTATTTTGTTCGTAGAAAGAAATGCAAGACCAACTTTATTTATAGAAGAGAAAGTCTTTCATGCAATGAATAAGAATCAATGAGGAGTGATAATTAAGATGGAAGAACAATGACCTAAAAGTTATAAGAGTTAAAAAAAAAAAATTAAGACTACATTCCACCGCCCTAGCTAATGAGATTATGGCTCATAAAACCACAAATGAAATGAGAGTTGGTAGCTGCAAAATGCAACATTGGATGTAATGTCATATAGTGTCAATTAAGATAAATAAATATGAAGCAACACCACGTAATGGGAAAATTACAGAAATGAAAGTAACTTCTACCATTAACTCCATTTGGAGTAATTAGGCACATAGTAACTCCAAAGTAAATGGAGAATGCTAGCAGCAATGGAAGAGTAAATTGCTAGTTGCATAACCTGATTTCAAAGAAATGAAAATACAAAATAATATTATATAAAAATAATATTAAAATACTTAAATTTATCAGTGTCTCACTCATTTTAATATTAAAGAGAGTATACTAGTTGAAGGAAGATTACTGTACATAATGAAGGTGTGCTCTTTATTGAAATTTCACTTAGTAAAATAATATTTTTTACTCCAAAGTCGTAGTGGTCAGAGACTTGAACTATGACTGCTTTAAGAAAAATAAAATATCACTGAATTACACTGATAATGCTCAACTTACACGTCAATTTAGTGTAAGGCGGTTGTTGTCAATATATTTACCCAACAAGAGTCGGGATCGAATCCACGAGGAACAATGTGAGTGGCGATTGAGTTAATTCGAAATAGGAGTACTTGCCCAATTCAAGCCGAAGGTGCAAAATGGTTTCGGGGGTTTTCAATCGTGTCAGATGTGAAAGTAATTCTTGGGCTTCTAAGGGACTAATTCGAGACTAAGAATAATTAGAGTGTAATCAATTAAAACAGATCTTGGGACTATGCTTTCTTAGGGACAAGATGTGTATGGGAACATGACAATTTGATGCAAATTCTAATTATTGATGATATGGTAGGGTAGGTGTAACGTTTTTGAGGCTAGTCTTTCGATAAAACCACAAAATTTTCACTTGTTGGCTCTTTCGAGCAACTAACAAATGTGTCGATCAAAATCACCCAATACCTCAATTGGGAATCCCTATTCTAGGATAAAACCCATGGCATAGTTAACTTCACAACCACCCTTACGTCTAAGATAGTGATAGATTCGCAAACTACACACATAATTGTCTGCCAGTGCTATGGACTTCACATCCCTATTTCGAGGATGATATGGATTACTAAAGTTCACCCAAAACCCTTCTTTCGAAGATGGCCATGAACTTTCTAGAGTTTGGAGCTTTCACCCATCAAACCCATATGGGTATTTGGGTCTTTCACCCATCAAATCTCAATCATATTACTCAAGCAATAATAGAACCCATCATAAAAAAAACTAGCATATGCACAAATTAATCACTACCCACATACAATTGCATCCTAATCAAGCATAATTCCAAGAGGTAGATTTAGCAACTCATAATAATAATAAACACAAATAAACCAACATTTCCATCAAAGTTATCCATAAGAAAATAAAGAGAGTGCAAACCACACTTTAGAATCCAATGAATCTTCAATGGGTGAAGCCAAATCTACACTTAGAAGTCACTCTAATATGCTCTTAGCTCAAAATTTAGTACAAATCTTGCTCCAAGCTCTAAGAAGTTACAAAAACCATAGACTAAATATGAGAGGTAGAGTTGTAGAATGATGGATGAAAATGAGCTACAAGACCCTTTAAATAAGCCCCACTTGCACATTTGACAAAATTATAAAATTCTCACCTTGCTCTTGATCTGCTTAAGCGTATCCAAAACGAATGGAGAGTAGATGGAAAACAGCTCCTAAGCAGATGCAAAGCGGACCCAAAGCTGATGCAAAGTAGATGGTTGTTTTTCTTTATATTTGGCCTCTTGTTGACTTGAATGACTTGTTCATCTTCCTTTTAACTTTTACTTACACAAATGAGAATTAAGTAAGAGATTTTCATCAAATCAATGGAAAAGCATGATAATTTAGGACTAAAAGGTTCTAGCAAGTCATCAAATTAACGACTTATCAACCTCCCAAACTTAAACTATTGCTTGTCCTCAAGCAACCAAGAATAATCCAATGAAATAGGGTATTCAACTCAAATCCACCCAAAAAAAAGCTATACTAAAGGAACAAGCTAACAAAGTTCTACAAAGACTTTTCAAATGCATCATGGCAACAAATAAACCAAAAAATTTCAATAAGATCATATTTAAAATGCAAGAATGTAATTTTGTATCAAATGAACCTTCCAAATCCACAAATCATCTTAAGAGGAAACACAAAATCTTCAAAGATTGTCTCAATCTTCACAATGCTACTTATCTCAACCATTTACCCAAGTTGATAGTAAGACTTCACTCTCTATCCAAAAGTATTGATGCCGCTCACATACAAGAGTTAGCTCCACAGACACAAAATATTTAAATTTCTAAAGAAGCTCAAATGATTAAAGAATTAACACTCACTCTCGCAAATAAATTCAAGTACAATGAGTAGAACCATAAACTTGCCCTTTGAGTTTTTCACCACTAATGTAGACTTGCCTAGTTTGGAATCACCAAGGCCTTACGGGTCAAGATGAAGGTTTAACGTGCGGGAAAGACTATATATATGGGTCAAGTGACTAAAAGACCTCCTTCAATGCAATCACTCAACTCTTTCTATCCCATCATTTTCAAATTATCCACTTTATTCTCATTTAAAGCGTTTTCCATATTTCTCTACTCTCTTTTTTTATTAGCATTTGCAAAACAATTCAAAGCCACTATTTTCTTTCTTCATTTCTTTGGCTTTTTCAAGAGACTTTCTAACTTTGAGCACTTTGTAGCCCCCTCATTTCCCTCATTTCTCTTCACATTCTATGAGCTAGGCTATACAACTTTATCGTCGAGTATGTCTCTTGTATCTTAAGCACATGATTTGAACACCTTACATACGCCTTTCTTGGCTCATCTTAGCTAATCCTCCCAAACTTGGGGTTTTAACCACCCTTATATTATTCTCCAAACTACACAAATCCCCCAAACTTAGGCTTTCGCCTACATTTCATTACTTTGAATCATTCAATGCATCAAAGGAGGTTAAGCACCAAAATGAAGATTTTAAAAAGGCCTAGGTGTTTTAGCAAGGTTATTATTTCAAAAAGAAAGAAAAATGGGTAAAGAGGCTCAAAGGGGTTAACTAGGAAAAATTGTTAAGGTGGGAATTTGGCTATGTGACGGGTCAAAAATGGCCTTGGGTCATTCTCCAAACCAAGTTTGTCTAGAATTTCACTTAGAACACACTCGGGGCAAGTTTTAGACTACACATATGTAAAAGAATTATTCAAAGATCTTACCACACATGGCATCGTACTCATAGAGCAAAGAGTTAATCTCCCAATCAATTTGAACAATTTGAGTTTAATAAGTAACTCCGAGTCAAAGACTCATCCTTGTAAAGAGAGAGCCAAAAATGGAATTTAATGGTCTCACTCAAAAGAAAGCTCACAAATATCCTTGATCTTTTTCACAAAGAAAACTATATTTTTGGTTTTTTTAAAAAAAAATCATGTTATTTCTTGCCAATGACATTTGGAAAGAATTTTTAAGCCTTTGCTCCTTCCTAAATAATTAAAGAAAAACCTAGGCGAATGCAAGGCAACATTATCATTATGCTTCATGGGATTCTTTCCTTACAATTTCACATATCGACCATTTAGCTCATAAAATATTCATGGCATCAATAGAAACACATTCAACCCTATACCCATAAGAAAGGTGTCACCCAATCAATCATAGGGCAAGGCAAGCATTCATGTCTCTCAGGTTACTCAGACTTCACCCGTGAATGCTCTGATAAGCACATTTATCGATCAAATCATGAACGCAATATTCAACAACAATCTCAACCCAAAAACATTGGTTATCCAACATTTAAGACCATTCAAACTCAAAGTTATGCTCCAAAAACGATCACCAAATGCCCCAAAGAAAGTTCACATTAACCATTACAAGCATTTAAGTCATTCGTCTCTTATTGACATTTTAACAAATATGTGGCAGGCAACAAAGGTAAAAGCTTAAAAAATAGAATGACAACACATGCGAGCAAGCTCAATATCCCAATTCATCACCAAACATACCATTTGTAATCACACTAACCCAATTAAATCACCCACCACTCAATTAAGCAAACAAAGTACAAGTGGATGTTTCGTCGAACACATGGTGTGTACTAGTGTATGGAAGCAAGAATTGCAATTGAACAATGTAAAACAAGGCATAGGTTCAAAAATGTTCATCCCAACCATCACATTTTGCCAAATTAAGTTTAAATACAATAAATTTAAACCAAAAGAAAGCATGAAAATATGACCACTATTCAACCTTTTTAAAGAGAACTCCAAAGAATATTTAACCAAAGATCATACCTTGAGAGCTTGCTTATGGGAGGAAAATGATGAAAGAAAAGAATGATATACTTATCCAGGGTTCTACTCTTGAAATAAAACTTTAGAGTTCGCCTTTGGGATGGAAACGTGTGGAATTTGGTTCAGGAAATCCACTCCAAATCTGTCCATAAGCGTGTACCATAGGGGATCTGTGCCCCAAGTATGTCTCACCTGCGGCTAGCCTACTCAAGAAGGTCCAACGCAAGTTGTTACAGCTAGATGGACAGTCTTCTGCATTCTATGTGTGCTAAGCCTGCACCTGGACTGCCCCAGCATGTCTAGCACAGGTTTAGGCAGTGGTACTGCCTCAGTTTGCGTCCAGGTTGTGCTTGGAATGCGCCTGGACTGCTGCAGCATGTCCAGCGCATGTCCCTCTAGTGAAGGTTGATTTAAGCTGCTGCCGAGTGCTCTTAGCCTGCGCTTGGACTGTTCAAGCATGTCTAGCGCAGGTCTAAGCTGGTACGACCAGATTTTGGGGCAAAACTTCACCTCGGTATTGGCTCGGAGCTTAGCTTTGAGCGCCCAAGACTTTCATCGCCCCTTCTGAATCATGTAATCACCTGAAAACAAACTTAAAATTGAATTAAAAACGTTAGAAAATACCAAGAAAAAACCTTTGGGTTTCCTCCTAAGAAACTCCTTAGTTAACGTCGCGGCACGACATCATTTAGTCATCCTTTATCCCTCTACTTAGATGATTTGAATCGTCGGCTCATCTTTCGATCAATATATCTTTGAGGAGCTTTGGGCAAACGTGAGGGCACAATGACACTTTCTTTATATCGGCACTTTGACGACTTGAATCTCTTACTCAACTTCACATCAAATTTTTGAATAGGCTCATTAGGTATCGACGAGAACATCAAAAATCCACTTGTTGCACATTGAATTTTTCCCTTATTGATCTTTAAGTGGGGGGATTCATTTTGTCCTTTGGAAATGACGAACTCCAACATATAGGGATTTTATTCCTCATTTCCAAAATTCATCATTTGCCTAGGAGGTTCAACTTCCATCACATCCACCAAGCATAATGTTGAAAAGTGGTTCGAGTGCGGTCTTTTCCCTAATTTTGGAGTTGCGTCTGTGTTGAAATTTTTGCCCCGAAAGGGACCAAAATCTTCATAAGAAATTTTCTTGGATTCTTCCCTTGACTCTAGCTCCATTTCCTTTATTTCGGCATCTACAACCATATTATGCTCGGTAGGTTGGGAAATCACCAAGGATTTTTTTTAATGTTAAGCTTATTTAGAGATGTGGGCATGGTCGTAGTGTTTGCATGATTGACCTCTATGCCCATCTCTTCTATTCTCTTATTTTCCTTGTTACATGCCTCCATTGATTGAAGTAAACTAGTTGTTTCCTCCTCCACCATTGTTGTCAACTCCATGATTCATTGAAGCATAGATTCAATGCCACTCTTTCTCATGCTTCGTTCTTCCCTTCCTTCATCATAAGACCTATCTAATCCATAAAAAGAATTAGAAATTGGGTTAGCATAATGGGGGAGGCATTTGGGAAATCACTCCAATGTCCATCTCGACTACCATAATGAGAACATCCATACCCCCTATAGGATCGAGATGGTGCACACATCTCTCTTCGATGAGTATATCTACAATCTAGGTGAAAGAGGAGTCACTACAATATGAACATGGATCATCAAGGTATGATTTCCAACCACCAAGTCCACGTTCATTCTACAATGCCATACTAACCTATAAACAAAAATAGAACACTATCTAAAATAAGAAACAAAAGAAAATAAAACACAAATAATTACAAATTTGAACCAAAGCAAGTAAGATAAATTCCAAAGTAACTTACTACGCCAAATTATTCCCCGGTAATGGCGTCATTTATGATAACGCTCAACTTACATGTCAATTTAGTGCAAGGCGGTCGTTGTCAATATATTTACCCAACAAGAGTTGGGATCAAATCCACGAGGAACAATGTGAGTGGCGATTGAGTTAATTTGAAATAGGAGTGCTTGCCCAATTCAAGTCGAAGGTGCAAAATGGTTTGGGGGGTTTCAATCATGTCGGATGTGAAAGTAATTCTTGGGATTCTAAGGGACTAATTCGAGACTAAGAACAATTAGAGTGTAATCAATTAAAATAGATATTGGGACTATGCTTTCCTAGGGACAAGATGTGTATGGGAACATGATAATTTGGTGCAAATTCTAATTATTGATGATATGGTAGGCTAGGTCTAACGTCTTTGAGGCTAGTCTTTCGACAAAACCACAAAAATTTCACTCGTTGGCTCTTTTGAGCACCTAACAAATGTGTTAATCAAAATTACCCAATACCTCAATTGAGAATCCCTATTTCTAGGATGAAACCCATGGCATAGTTAAATTCACAACCACCCTTACGTGTAAGATAGTGAAGGATTCGCAAACTACACACATAATTATCTACCATTGTTTTGGTCTTCACATCCCTCTTTTGAGGATGATATGGATTACTAAAGTTCACCCAAAACCCTTCTTTTGAAGATGGCCTTGAGTTTTCTAGACTTAGGAGCTTTCACCCATCAAACCCATATGGGTATTTGGGGCTTTTACCCATCAAATACTAATCACATTACTCAAGCAATAATAGAACCCATCATCAACAAACTAGTATATGCACAAATTAATCACTACCCACATACAATTGCATCCTAATCAAGCATAATCCCAAGAGGTAGATTTAGCAACTCATAATGATAATAAACACAAATAAACCAACATTTCCATCAAAGTTATCCATAAGTAAATAAAAAGAGTGCAAACCACACTTTAGAATCCAATGAATCTTAAATGGGTGAAGTCAAATCTACACTTAGAAGTCACTCTAATGTCTTCTTAGCTCAAAATTTAGTATAAGTCTTGCTCCAACTTCCAAGAAGTTACAAAAACCTTAGACTAAATATAGGAGGTAGAGGTGTAGAATGATGGATGAAAATGAGCTACAAGACCCCTTAAATAAGCCCCACTTGCATATTTGACAAAATTACAAAATTGCCACCTTGCTTTTGATCTGCTTGAGCGGATCCAAAGCGAATGGAGAGCAGATGGAAAATAGCTCCTAAGCAGATACAAAGTGAATCCAAAGCAGATGCAAAGCGGATGCAAAGCAGATGGCTTTTTTCCTTCACATTTGGCCTCTTGTTGACTTAATTGACTTGCTCATCTATATTTCAACTTTTACCTACACAAATGAGCATTAAGTAAGAGATTACCATCAAATCAAGGGAAAAGCATAATAATTTAAGCCTAAAAGGTGCTAGAAAATCATTAAATTGATGACTTATCATACACATAATAGTCAAGGTGTTGACATGAGTTTTTTAGTCAGCACGTTACAACGTTATTCTATCCTGATTTTCATGAGTGTCCTTGAGATTGAGCCTAATTCTCATAGGAAGCGGCCTACCTCCACAATTACATAGGTGAAATTTATCGAGAGTGATCCTACAATTTTAGCACCCCACTCGTATGAGTTATAGATTTTCATTAAGAATTATTTAAACTCAACCTCACAAAACATTACAATAAAATATTCTCACATCATAAGGAGGGATTAAAAAATGCATTTTTCTCGACAAGTCATCATGTGATTTATTTTTCTCATTGAACCTGGTAATACGATCTTTAATTCGTAGCTTGGGTTTTCTAATATATGACTCATGAATTTATTGGCTCATATCTCATCCCCCTTAATGTTCTCTAGACGGTTTCCCTTGCTAAGGTATTAGTTAATAAATATGCAAGATTATCACAAGATTGACATAATCAACATTAATGGTAGCATTGTTATTTTCAATGTTTTTGGGTACACAAAATCTATATGTTATGTAGTATACACTTCAACTAAGTTCAAGACAAACTTATCAAGAGCAACTAGAAGTTTCAACACCTTCAACACAAGATCAAAAATGATCTAGCCAAGAAATGTGTTATAATTTCAGAAATAAGAAGAAACAGAAGGTTAAAGCTAAGTCCTCCGAATTCATGGAGTGTCCTTAAGGAAATAATTTTTCTCTAGTACCCGAGGTTATGAAAATTTTCTCCCAAGATAAAATGGATTTCAATCTAACAATAGTGGTACCTCAAATTATTGAATTCATCAAACTCACTCAATAGTTAATGATCACAATGAGTTTTTGAAGAGAAGAAGATTGTTTTAGCTATCAAAAATCATATATATACTTGAGGAATATGTCAGGTTTTTATAGCCTTAATGTGTACCTTCGGAAAGAAAGCATTGGTTCAGGAAAAAGGCACCTTTTCAGTACAGTCACGTCACATGCGCCCAGTCTGTGCTGGAACTGCGGTCGCAGGTGACACTGTCCAAATTCCAGTGGCTTCTGCGTTACACCTACACTGGACCTGCTACCGTATGTCTCCAGGTGTGCGCACAAGTCACTTATTCATGTAAAACAGTGTGTCCTTTACCTCGAAGGGTTGCATTTCTTCGAGGTGCATTGTGCATGCATTTGCCCAACGTCAGAAATGCGCCAACATATGGAGAAAAACTATTCTATCAGATTCTTTGGATTATATTTCATTTGTTCTTCAAATTTCAAATAAAATTTGTCTAAAAGATAGATCAAATCGATCGATCATTTGACAAATCCAAATCTGAAGTCGTAGCTGAGCGAGCGACGACAACAACGACGTGAGGCACCTCTTTGTTCTTGCCTCACTATTCAAGTGGAGATGTGTTTCACAATATAAACACATGAAAGCTTTTTTCTCCCACCAATATAGGGAATTTAGTAGACTTTCCTATTTGAGCACACTTTCTATTTTAGTGTGAACTCACTTTCCCTCCACTATTTTCCATTCACACATATACCTTGAACCCACCAATCCCCCACATGAATGGGGAATGGCTATCTTATGAAGAATTTAAAGACAAGCATGTGATCATTTAGCAAAGACTGATTGCATCTGGATAAGTGGGTTTTCCTTTGAAATTTCCGTAGTGAACATGCATCGGATGCACTCGGTCAATCGGTAGATTTAATACCTTTGAACCATCGAGATTAATGTACACCTAGACAAAACATGTCATACAACTAGCCTTTTATCATTTATGATTTTCACAGTTTTATTTTTCAGCCATGAACATGTCCCAGTTTCATGAGAGCTTAGAGAATAGGCCTTTACTAACATTCTCCTTGAAGCGGCTTCCACTTCGCCCTTACATAGGTGATTTATAAACATTCAATCCTTTAAATTAAACTATTTGGTCAAATTTATCAAATTTAGATAATCATTAAAAGACTTCACACCATAAGTCTTATCCTTGTTTACTAAATATTGTCTACATTATGAGAATGGGTTGGGTATAATGACAATGTTGAACCTATAATACACAACTTTGATTGATCTCTTTAAACCTAGCTCTTGGGATCTCTAGTCTTCTAGGTAGATTTACCGTCATGCTGACTTGTCCTAGGCCTTAAACCTATTCCCTTGGATGTCTTCTCAACTCTTTCTCTAGATAGGCCTTTTATAAGTGGATCTGATACATTATCCTTTGAATTTACATGGTCAATAGTGATAATTCCACTTGAGAGAAGTTCTCTAACGGTATTATGTCTCCGTCTTATGTGATGAGATTTACCCTTGTACATCATGCTCCCTGCCCTACCTATTGCAGCTTGACTATCACAGTGTATACATACTAGTGCCAATGGTTTGGGCCAATAAGGAATATCTTTCAAGAAATTTTGGAGTCATTCTGCTTCTTCACTGCCTTTATCTAATTCGATAAATTCTAATTCCATTATAGAGCAAGCAATACATGTCTGTTAGGACGATTTCCAAGAGACTGCTCCTCCACCTATTATAAATATGTATCCACTCGTGGATTTTACTTTATTTGATACGGTGATCCAGTTTGCATCACTATATCCTTCAAGTACCATGAGATATTTATTATAATGCAAAGCATAGTCTTTGGTATATTTAAGATACCCCAAAACCCTTTTCATTGTCATCCAATGAGTTTTGCTGGGATTACTCGTGTACCGACTCAATTTACTAATAGCGCATGCTACGTCTGGTCGTATACAATTCATTATATACATTAAACATCCCAATACTCTTGCGTACTCTAATTCTGAGTCACTTTCACTTTTATTCTTTCGAAGAGCGAAGCTCACATCCAATGAAGTCTTGGAAATACCGAATTCCATATACTTGAATTTGTCAACTACTTTTTCAACATAGTGAGACTGTGATAATGCCAACCCTTGGGGATTTCTATGGATTCTTGTTCCTAAGATTACATCCGCAACTCCAAGATCTTTCATATCAAACTTGCTTTTGAGCATCCGCTTTGTGGTCTTTATGTTAGAAATGACTCTACTGATGATCAACATTTCATCCACATATACCCAAAGAATGACTTGGTGATTTGGAGTGTCTTTAATGTAAATACATTTATCACATTCATTTATCTTTAACCCATTTTCCAATATGGTTTGGTCAAACTTCACATGCCACTGTTTAGGTGTTTGTTTTAGTCCATAAAGTGACTTAACAAGTTTACACACCTTATTTTTGTTTTCTGGAATCACAAAACCCTCAATTTGTTCCATGTAAATTTCTTCCTCCAATTCTCCATTTAGGAATGTTGTTTTCACATCCATTTGATGGATTTCAAGACTATATACCACCGCCAAGGCAATTAACATCTGAATTGACGTTATCCTTATTACAGGTGAGTATGTATCAAAGTAATCAAGGCCTTCTTTCTGTTTAAAGTCTTTTACTACAAGTCTTGCCTTGTATTTGTCAATAGTACCATCTGTTTTTATTTTTATTTTGAAGATCCATTTAGAACCTAGAGGTTTATTTCCTGGAGGAAGATCAACCAACTCCTACGTATGGTTGCTTAATATTGAATTAATCTCACTATTGACTGTCTCTTTTCAAAAGGATGAGTTTGACGATGACATCGCTTCTTTAAATGTTTGAGGATTATTTTCTAAGAGAAATGTTACAAAATCCAATCCAAACGAAGTTGACGTTCTTTGATGTGTACTCCATCTTGGATTCTCATCTTTGTGTACATCCTCACTTGATTCATCTCGAGGTCGTTCAGACCTCCCACTAGACTGTTTATGTCTAGTTTTATACGAATAAATATGTTTAAAGAATTCAATAGTATCAGATTCAATTACCGTATTTTCATTAATATCCGAATGTTTGTATTTATGAACCAAAAACCGACATGATTTACTACTTTTAGCATATACTATGAACACATAGTTCACCGTCTTAGGTCCTATCCTTACTATTTTAGGCATAGGAACTTGGACCTTCGCTAGACACCCCCACACTATGAAATATTTCAAGTTGGATTTTCCTTCCTTTCTATTTTTCGTATGGAATTGATTGTGTCTTACTATGGGGAACTCTATTGAGTATTTGGTTGGTTGTAAGGATAGCCTCCCCCCATAAGTTTTGCGGAAAACCTGAACTTATAAGTAAGACATTCATCATTTCCTTAGAGGTTCGGTTTTTCCTTTCCCCAATTCCATTAGATTGAGGTGAATACGGGGCCATAGTTTGATGGACAATTCCATTCTCTACACATATTTGCGTAAAGGGAGATTCGTATTCTCAACCCCTATCACTTCTTATAGTTTTGATCTTTTTCTTTAACTAATTTTTAACTTCTATTTTGTATTGCCTAAATACATCTACTGTTTCATCCTTACTATTTAGCAAATAGACATAACTGTATCTAGTGCAATCATCAATAAAAGTTATAAAATACTTTTCCCACCAGGAGATGGTGTTAACTTCATATCACAAATGTCAGTGTGAATTAAGTCTAAGGGATTGGAATTCCTTTCAACGGGATTATACGGATGCTAAGCATACTTTGATTCCACACACGTTTGATATTTTTATTTCTTGCACTCAAAGTTTGGAAAAAATCTAAGTTAATCAGTTTTCGCAATGTTTTGTAATTGACATATCCTAATCGTTTATGTCATAAATCATAAGACTCAAGTAAGTAAGAAGAAACTGAACTTTTACTAATTTCAACGTTCGTTACATTCATTTTGAATAGGCCCTTAGTGAGGTAGCCTTTTCCTACATACACTTCTCCTTTACTAAGTACTATTTTTCTGGAAATAAATACATATTTGAATCTGTTTTTGTCAAGAAGTGATACAGAAATCAAGTTCTTACGTAACTCCGGTACATACAGGACATTGTTCAAAGTCAACACTTTGCCTGATGTTATTTTCAGGCAAATTTTTCCTATTCCTTCAACTTTTGCAATTACGGGGTTGACCATATATATCTTTTCTTCACCTTGAGTCAGAGCAAAAGCAACAAACAGCTCCTTATTTGCACAAATGTGGTGCGTGACACTAGAATCCATCCACCATTCTCGAAGATTTCCCACCAAGTTGTATTCAGACAGCATAGTACACGGATCGTCCATTTATTTCTTGGATTCAGCCATATCTGCTTGGTACTTATTTTTTCCTTTCTTCGGGGCATAATAATCTGTTGACTTGTGTCCAATCTTACCACAGTTAAAGCATTTTCCCTTGAATTTTTTCTTAGGTTGATTGTTTTTCTGTCCAGCTTTCTTTTGCTTTTTAGAGTTGTTGTGGTCGTCTTCAACAATATTTGCACCACTTATTACAGAGTTTTCTTTCGACCTTCTTTCCGCGGCATTGTTGTCTTCTTCAATGCGCAGTCTTACTATAAGATCTTCAAATGACATCTCCTTTCACTTATGTTTCAAGTAGTTCTTGAAGTCCTTCTATATAGGTGGTAACTTCTCTATTATCGCCCTGACTTGAAATGCCTCGTTCACAATCAAACCTACAATAAAGTTTATGTGAACATCAAGAACATTTTTAATATGTTCAACTAAGGTATTCATCAAACGCATTGCCTTCCACGAGGAGATCATGGATGATCACTTGCAGTCCCTAGACTTGAGATACAACAGACTTGTTGTCAATCATTTTAAACTCAAGGAATCTTGCAATGAAGAACTTCTTGGTTCTAGCATCCTCAGTCTTGTAATTTCTTTCTAGCGTACCTCACAACTCTTTTACCATCTTCATCCCACTATACATGTTGTACAGTTCATCTTAGAGGCCATTTAGAATATAATTCCTGCATACGAAATCGAAGTGTTTCCATGCCTCCATAACGATAAATTTTTCCTAGTCCAAAGTTCCCTCGGGAACCTCTGGAGCTTCTTCAATTGTGAATATTTGAAGACATGGAGTTGTAAGTAGAAGAACATCTTCTATTGCCACCTTTTGAAATCAAAACCAGTGAATTTTTTGGGTTTCTCCGCTGGTTCCATTGCCTGCGGAGCCATCATACGACTCTGGCAACATTAGTTGTTGCCACAGTCATTACAGCATCATTCACTTGAATGTTAGAAGTCATTTTTCGGTCACAACAAAAAAGCAAAGTTAGTATATCGAAATACTACTTATAAAGTTGCAGCAATTTTAAACAACCCTTGTTTCTAGTTTAACAATGAAGTTTTTATGACTTTCAATCGTCAACCGAGTGATCTTTAACTTGTGATGAAGATTTTATTTATTCAAACCACTAGTTAAGTTCAAACAGAGTAGAAAGCTTAAAATTTTAATCTCCAGAAACCAAAAGAATACAGATTCTGTAAAGTTATTTATTTTCTTAAGATTGTTATTTTCAATATTTTCGGGTACATAAAATTTGTATGTTAAGTAGTATACACTTCAACTAAGTTTAAAACAAACGTGTCAAGAGAAACTATAAGTTTCAACACCTTCAACACAAGATCAAAAATGATCTATCCAAGAAGTGTGTTATAATTTCAGAAATAAGATGAAACAGAAAGTTAAAGTCAAGTCCTCCGAATTCATGGAGTGTCCTCAAGGAAATAATTACCCTCAAGTACCCGAGGTTATGGAACTTTCCTCTAAGGATAAAATGGATTTCAATCCAATAATAGCGGTACCTCAAATTATTGGATTTGTCGAACTCACTCAATAGTTAATGATCACAATGAGTTTTTGAAGAGAAGAAGATTGTTTTAGCTGTCAAAAATTATATCTATACCTGAGGAATATGTCAGGTATTTATAGCCTTAATGTTTCCCTAAGGAAAGGAAACATTGGTTCAGGAAAAAGGCATATTTTTAGTACAGTCACGTCACCTGTGCCCAGTCTGTGCTAGAACTGCGCCCGATTTGCAGCCGCAGGTGACACTGTCTAAATTTCAGTGGCTTCTATGTTACACCTGCGCTGGACCTGCTGCCGCAGGTCGCCAGGTGTGTGCACAGGTCACTTATTTATGCGAAACAGTGTGTCCTTTACCTCGAAGGGTCACATCCCTTCGAGGTGTTTGTGCATGCGTTTACCCAGCATCAAAAATACTCCCGCATATGGAGAAAATAATTCAATCAGATTATTTGGTTAAATTTCACTTGTTCTTCAAGTTTCAAATAAAATTTGTCTAAAAAGATAGATCTCATCGATTGATCATTTGACAAATCCAAATCTGAAGCCAAAGTCGAGCGACGATGACGACGGCGCGAGGCACCTCCTTGTTCTTGCCTCACTATCCAAGTGGAGATGTGTTTCTCAATATAAACACATGAAAGCTTCTTTGTCTCACCAATGTGGGAGAATTTAGTAGACTTTCGTATTTGAGCACACTTTCCATTTTAGTGTACTCACTTTTCCTCCACCATTTTCCCTTTTCCATTCACACATACACCTTGAACCCAACAATCATTTGTCAAATATGATCTAACATTACAATATTTTCTCCGTATAGGTCTGAATTTACTGTTGTTATAATAACGGTTGGAACTCTACTGATTGCAGTGGTGCTATCACAATGAAATTAAAATAGGAGGAATTGGTTTTTCAAAATAAGGTATTTGAAATAATAAATCTCTTAATCAATTTGTTTTCTAATAAAGCAATTAGTTTAGCCTCCATGGTAGAGTTAGCAATAATTATTTGCTTTTTCGATTTTCAACAAATAGCACCATCATCAAAAAATAAAAATATAATCAGTAGTAGATAAAAAATTACCTGATAAAGTGTTTCAATCCGCATCACAAAAGTCTTCAAATACAACAAGATATTTTTATAGAACAAACTACAAGTTTTTGTCCCAATTAAATATCTCATAACTCGTTATAGCATGTCAATGTTTATTACCTGGCTTAGCAATAAATCTGCTAAGTACTCCTACTACATATGTAATATCAAACCTAGTCCAATCAGTCACATATCTCAAACTTCCAATTATGCTAACATATTTCTTTTGATTTATAACATCATTCTTACTTTCAACAGGAAATAAATGAACATTAGAATCAAATGGAGTTACAACATGCTTGCAATCAAGGAAATGATATGTTTTTAAAATTTTCTTAACATAATGTGACTAGTCAAGAAAAATTTCATCACATGTTCTAGGAATTTTTATTCGTAAAATAAAATTTGTCTCACTAATATCTTTCATATCAAAATAATTTTTAAGAATTTTTTTAGTTTCTCCAATAACATCCATGTTAGAGCCAAAGATCAATAAATCATCAACATATAGGCAAATAATAAGATGTGAATTATTTCAAGACATGTGATATATGCTCTTATCACACTCACTCATTTTAAAGCCATTATCAATCATGTGGAATCACACTTTTCATGCCATTGCTTTGGTGCCTGATTTAAGTCATATAGGGATTTAGTAAGTTTACGCACTTTGTCTTCTTGGCCAGCTTCAACAAAATTCTCGGGTCGTCCATATAAATTTTCTCATTTAGATCTTCAATTAAAAAAGTAGTTTTTACATTCATTTGATGAATTTGTAAATCAAATATTACAGCAATAGCAATTAAAAATCCAATGGATGTAATTTTAGTTAACAAAGAAAAAGTATCAAAAAATTCTAAGTTTTCTAGTCGCTTAAAACCTTTAGCCACTTGTCACGATCCGAATCAGGGTCTGGCCGTGATGGGTATGCCAAATCCATCGAGGACTGGAGACGACCCCATTAGCCTAGTCAATCAGAACACAATATATCTAATAACAGTGGAAACAAATCAATAGCCATAAGTAAGATAAGTGAATAGCTCAAAAAAGGAACTAAGAATCCAATGACTATCCCAATCTACAGTAATCCACAAAGCCTCTAATATCCAGAGAACAACCTAAGTCGGGATATACCCCCAACAATTGCCAAAAATAAAAATAAGAAAATAGTCTATGACACAAACTAAATCAAGAAGTAATAGGTCTTCCAGAAGATGGAGGCTTACTACTTCAAGCTGACTCACGAACAACCCAAGAATCACATATCACTGCACAGAAAAAATAGAGTTATCTCCATTTTCTGCATCGCGTGGGATACAACATCTAGAGATGGTTAGCATAGTGAGCACTAGCATATAACTCAGGATAAGGATAAAATAATGCTAATTCAAAATTCAGTCCATGAACCATATGCACACATTCATACTTACATATATATATATATATATATATATATATATATATATATATATATATATATATATAAGATGTTGGGATAGGGAAGAAGGTTTAGAATGAGATTTAAAATCATTAACCTGGACTATGTATCTCTAACCATCCTAAGGGCACTCACGGGTTATATGGATTCAGATTCCCCTGCTGAAGGGGAACCAGTGCGTGTTTGCCGCAGAAATCAGAGAAATTCGAGAAAGGTCCAAATCCACCGAGGCTCCAACCATTCTAAAATATAAATATATAGTGTGACCCATGCACACTGTCATATAGACCCTCACACCGGCAAACATGATTTACAGTATATGTTCTCCTGGGACCTCCATCTTCCACGGCGAGCTACACAACCCCTTTTAAGCATAAATTAAAATAATTTACACACATTTTCTTTCATTAACCAAGGAGTCCTTCAATTAGGCATTTACCATTGGTATCATCGTACCACATAAAGATTTTGCTTGCAAGCCAATTCCATTATGCCATTCTAAAATCAATTAGCCAAATTGACTTCAAAGTTTTCAATTAAAAATCAATCCATGGACACCAAGGCCTTTCCAAAAAATAATTTATGTTTCATTAACCTTTTTTGGAATGCAGGGTTTCAAAAGTGAAGTAATTTATGTATATATCCATGTTTCAAATCAATTTCACAAGTTGGGTTGAGGTTAAAGTCAATTTCAAATCATTAAACCATCAAATTTGGAGAAAACCATGTTTCTCATTCCAATTCTCACACCCATGCATTTATTTAGTCCAAAATCATAAGAATAAGGCATAAATAATAAATTCAAACCATCAAAATTCAATTCATGCAATAACCATTCCAAATTCCTCAACCTATATTCAAAAATCAACAATTAAATACATAATTTTATATAAAATCAATTTAGAAAAGAGATACATGCTTTAGACACATAAGAATTCGAAAGCAATTTAGAGATTGAAACCTGAAAGATGAATGTATAATGAAATCCCTAAGTTTTTCTTGGATTTTGAGTTTGAGAGTGAAGAGAGCAGTTGGTCTTTGAAAAACTTATGAGAATAAACATACTTTATGTTTAAGGGCCGTACATGGGTAAAAAGACTCAAAAGCCCATCATACCAAGTGGATAAATTAAAATTGCACAAAATATACACCTTTGTGTGGCACACCAATATCGCGGAGGCTATCCTTCGTACCACGTCAATATCGCGGAGGGTAGCTTTCGTGATATGACGATATCGTGAAGGCATACTGCCTCCGTGCCACATTGAAATCGTGGAGACTAACCTCTATGGCAGGTTTAAAATGAGGAGGCTTACTGCCTCAAAATTTTAAAATGGCCCCGAATCCCTTTTGAAAATTTCAAAACTTTTTTGAGACACCCTATTAACATACCTAAGCACAATTTAAGTCCAAAATCGATGTTTCAAATGCGGGAGGATCAAAAATAAAATTTTAAAAATTTTAAGGATGTTACACCCTAGTCTAGTCTAATATTTATCAATAGATCCTTTAAGTTTTAGCTTTTTTATTATGACCCATTTATAATCAATTGTTTTATAATATGATGATAAATTAACTTGCTTTCAAGTTTTATTGAAAATTAGTGATTTCATTTGATCATTTACAATCTCTTTTCAAAAATTAGCATGATGAGAAGATAAAGCTTTTCTAAAATTGAGAGGGTCATTTTCAATATTTAAAACATAATAATCAAGGCCAAAATCTTTTTAAACACTAACTCGTGAACTTCTTCTTAACTCAAAATCATTATTTTTTTATTTTCAAAATAAAAGTAGAAGAAGTAGGTAGTGATAAAATATTTTCCTCGGTTCATTGACCCCCACTATTTTTAGAATCAAAAGAGAATTATTTTCATAAAAAATAGTATCACCTGATTTTATTATAATACTATTTTCAAGATTAAAAAATCTATAGGTTGTACTATTTGAATCATAACCAAAATAAGGTAGAAATAGTATCTTTTTTATCCAACTTAGTGATCTTAGGATCTATTAACCTTATACAGGATAAGCAACCCCAAACTCTAAGATATTTCAAATTTGGCTTGTGATCTTTCCACAACTCAAAAGGTGTTACTTTAGTCTTTTATGAGGCACACAATTCAACACATAACAAACCGTTAAAAGAGCTTCACCCCCAAAAATTTAAAGGTGCACTTGACTCAATTAGCATGGCATTAGTCAACTCAATCAAAGTTCTATTCTTTCTCTACACTACACCGTTAGATGCGGGAGAATAAGGAAAAGTAATTTTATGAATTATATCCAATGATCTAACAAAAGAATTAGACTCATTCGACTCATATTCACAGTCTCTATCACTTATCGTTCTTTTTATTTTCTATTTAAACTGATTTTCAACTTCATGAAAAAAAGTTTTAAAATTCTCAAAAGCATCACTTTTATTTTTCATTAAGTAAACATATGTAAACTTAGAAAAATCATCAAATACCTATAAAATATTATTAATGTAGACACCTAATTTTGTCCTCCCAAAATTGAATTTTATTCATTTTTAGCTCACCTTACTACATACACTCACCCATGTGATTATACCCCACAAAAATACAAAAAATAACAACCCTTAACAAAATTCCTAACAAATTTTATCTTGTTTTAATCTGTCCTAACAAATCTTATCCTAACCAACTCACCCTACCCCAACTACCCTATACCCCACCCCCACTACCGCATCCACGTGACCCCTCATATTTTTTATTCACAAAGAAAGAGAATAATACACAAAAAGACACTCACATAAACACACACACTAACCCACCCAAAAACACATGAAAACTAGCCATCATCTTCTATTTTCCTCCAACTACACAGCAAAAGAAATACATACACAAGAGAAGATACACACACAAACTAGTGAAAGAAAACAGGATAAAAAACACTCGATTCTCTTCATTCTCATACTCACGCACACACAGTGAGATTGAGAGGGAAGGGAGAATAAAGAGAGGGGGAAAATTAATAGAGAGAGAGAGCAACAAAGAGAGAGAGAGGTGACAGAGTGAGAGAGAGAAAGTAACGAAGAGGATAATGTGAGAGAGTTTGAGAGAGAAGGAATCGACCAGAGATCGAGTTTTTCGGCCATTATTCACCGGAAATCACTTCACCCATTTCGATTTCACTCCGAAATTCACTGGAAAACTCGATTAAACCAATCTCCATCACCAAAATCAAAACCAGTTGCTTGAATCTGCCTGAAATCAGCCTGTTCGGGTTGATTCCGGTCTGTTTGGGTTGAATCCGATAAGGTTTGAATTGATTCCGGCGACAATTGGTGCACGGGTCTCATTCATTTCGTTTCGCAGTTCTTGTTTTTGAATATTCGTCTGTCTCTTTGCGGATTTCGTATTTGAATTGAATTCCAGAGATTTTCATAGCGGAGTTGGTTCGTAGTCGAGATTGTGGTACCCATTGAGGTTATTGGACGCGGGTTCTACCAAGTTTAATCAGAATAATACATCAATTTTTAAAAGCGGCATTGAGGTCCAATTCTATCTTTTTTTTCTTTAATTTTTACGTAATCGTGAATGATTTGTGTGTTTGGTATGTTTGAATCGTGATTATGTATTGGATGATGTTGGATTTGAATGTTTAAACTTGAATTGATAGTCGAAGAATTGATTAATTGTTTTGTGAATGGATTCGGGAAGGGATTGGTCTCAATAAAAGTAAATTTGGATAAATTTTGATTCATTGATGATGTTGAACGTGATAGAATTATGATAGATCGAGTTGGGTCGGCAAATAGTACATTCGGGTAGGCTAATTTAGAACTTGTGAATTGTTGAATGTTCAAAATATTTGTTGAATGGTTTTATTTTATAAATTTGGATCAATTGTACTTATTTGGCCGGGGAATGCCCCGAAGGAAGTTGTATTTATTCACCGAAAAATGCCCCGACGTATCATGTTTTCGAAGGAGGTTTGTGATCAAGGCCCGAGGCATCGGGTAAAGCACAGGAGCGTAGTTTAGGATTAGTGTAGGTTAGCGTAAGTTTACATTTTCTGCATTTTTCTATTTTGGGACTGTATAATTGGACTGGACACTATATTTTAGATTTATTTTGTTTTGTGTGTTTGATTGATTGTTTTGTGTGGTTTATATATTTGTAATGTCAAATTAGCCGATATGCTCCACCAAGCGACCGTGGTTGAACCACGGGATCGAGGGGTGCCTAACACCTTTCCCTCGGTCAACAGAATTCCTTAGCCGGAATCTCTGTTCGCAAACTAGTTTTAGAGAGTCAAAAACAGTTTTGAAAAAGGATTTCCAAAGGTGACTTGGCACACCCGATTATGTCAAGTGGCGACTCTAAGTTGATTATAAAAATGAATCCTTTTCGAAACAATCTTTATTTTGTCACGTTAATAATAAAATCCTTTCAAACTTTAAAATTAATATTTTGGTGTAAAAAAGGGGTGTGACAATTAACATCTCAAGAGAAGTTTCTTTTTATTTGTGACGCATAGTTTATTGACATTCCTTACAAGAAGGATAAAGTTTATCTGTTATGCCACAAACTAAGGTTATCTTAAATTTTGACTTCCTCGGACCTGAGCTTGCTAACAATCATAATAAAGTCCTGAGCTTGATTTACCATTGATTTGTTGTCTATCGTATGAATACAAAAAAATCTTCTAGCAACATATTTTTATGTATAATTGGACTGGACACTATATTTTAGATTTGTTTTGTTTTGTGTGTTTGATTGATTGTTTTATGTGTTTTGTGTGGTTTATATATTTGTAATGTCAAATTAGCCGATACGCTCCACCAAGCGACCGTGGTTGAACCACGGGATCGAGGGGTGCCTAACACCTTCCCCTAGGTCAACAGAATTCCTTAGCCGGAATCTCTGTTCGCAAACTAGTTTTAGAGAGTCAAAAACAGTTTTGAAAAAGGATTTCCAAAGGTGACTTGGCACACCCAATTATGTCAAGTGGCGACTCTAAGTTGATTATAAAAATGAATCCTTTTCGAAACAATCTTTATTTTGTCACGTTAATAATAAAATCCTTTCAAACTTTAAAATTAATATTTTGGTGTAAAAAAGGGGTGTGACAATTAACATCTCAAGAGAAGTTTCTTTTTATTTGTGACACATAGTTTTTTGACATTCCTTATAAGAAGGATAAAGTTTATCTGTTATGCCACAAAATAAGGTTATCTTAAATTTTGACTTCCTCGGACCTGAGCTTGCTAACAATCATAATAAAGTCCTGAGCTTGATTTACCATTGATTTGTTGTCTGTCATATGAATACAAAAAAATCTTCTAGCAACATATTTTTTCGCTTCAGCCTCCTCAATATCAAACTTACTTTGTAGTGCTTTTCACATTTTCTTTCCACTAGAGTGAGTTCTATCATAATAATCATAAAAATTATTAGATAGACAATTAAGTAAAAAAAATGCCGACACTCGTAGGAGTCATCATTGTACTTTTTAACTTTCTCTTGAAGAGAAATAAATTCATCATCATTCGTGAAAGAGTTATCTAAATTACTTGAATTCTTCCCAGTTAACACGTAAGAAACATTGAGAAGACTTAAGTAGAAAAGTACTCTATCCCTTCCACCTCTTGATATGAGTACCGTTGAACCGAAATGGCTTGTTAAGATCTTGCATTTTGACATCCCCGCAGATTTTTAAATTGTTGGCATCGAATCTCCTTAAAATTATTGGTGAAAATTACAATAATTACAACTGAAAAATACCAAAATGAAGAAAACAAAAGTAATCTTTTTCGTAGCTGAGGCGAGGATATCTCTCTCTTTAAGAAGATTCAAGTTCACTGCAGCAAATGTTTTCATCGGTCTAGCAGTAATATTCTTGACTTGTCTCCTCTAGGATAATACAGAATTCTCAAAAAGTACAACTCAACAAACTCTTGACAAGAGTTGAGTTCAAAGATCCACAAAAAGAACATCTCCCTACAATTAATACTCTCTTTTTGACTTTCATGCACTTTATATTATCTTGTTCATAGAAAAAAATGCAAAACCAATTCTATTTATAGAAAAGAAAGTCTTTCATGCAATGAATAATAATAAATGAGGAATAGTAAACATGGAAGAATAATGACCGAGAGGTTACAAAAGTTACGAAAGAATTTATAAATGGCTCATAAAACCACAAATGAGATAGGAGTTGATAGCGGAAAAATACAATCATGCAACGTGGGAGATAATGTCATATAATGCCAATTAAGACAAATGAATATTCAGCAACACCAAGTAA
Organism: Capsicum pubescens; assembly: GCA_030864215.1. Classification (NCBI taxonomy): domain Eukaryota; kingdom Viridiplantae; phylum Streptophyta; class Magnoliopsida; order Solanales; family Solanaceae; genus Capsicum; species Capsicum pubescens. The sequence continues at coordinate 340,380,022 of CM061548.1, forward strand.
TGGAAATATTACAAAAATGAAAGTAATTTCCGCTACTAACTCTGTTTGGAGTAATTAAACACATAGTAACTCCAAAGTAATTGGAGAATGCTAATAGCAACGGAAGAAGTAAATTACTAGCTGCATAACCTCCCAAAGAAATAAAAATATATAATAATTGTTATAAAACAAGAAAGAATAAAGAAGAAGAATAGAGAGAGTAATTGTTATTTCTTCTCTTGAGGATGATTTACTATGAAGGAAGCCCTTCTATTTATAGGGGGAATTTGCCCTAGTTTCACACTAAAAGACAAATACATCAAATCCTAATAGACATCAAATAGATCTTGATAGATATTCACTATAACTGATATATATCATAACACTCCCCCTTGAATGTCTAACAATACGCATATAGGATGCCTCGTTAAAAACCTTACAAGGAAAACCCAGTGGGACAAAACCTCGTAAGGAAAAAAGTGTACAGCACGTATTAGCTCCCCCTAATAAGAACATCCTTGAACCTTTGCATTCCGATCTTGTGCACCATCTTCTTGAAAGTTGCAGTTGTAAGAGACTTGGTGAATAAATCAGACATATTGTCACATGAACGAATCTATTGTACGTCAATATCACCATTCTTTTGGAGCTCATGTGTATAGAAGAGCTTTGGCGAAATGTGCTTCGTTCTATCTCCTTTTTATGAATCCACCTTTCAGTTGTGTTATGCATGCTGCATTATCTTCATATAAAATTATGGGTATTTTGTCACATTTCAAGCCACATTTTTCTCGAATGAGATGTATTATGGACCTCAACCACACACACTCTCAGCTTGCTTCATGAATAGCTATAATCTTAGCGTGATTCGATGAAGTGGCTACGATAGACTGCTTTGTTGATCTCCAAGATATGGCAGTACCCCCATATATGAATACATAGCCTGTTTGAGATCGAGTTTTATGCGGGTCGAATAAGTATCCAGCATCAGCATAACCAACAAGATCAAAATTGCAATCTTTAGAATAAAATAAGCCCATATCGGTAGTCCCCTTTAGATACCGTAATATGTGTTTGATCCCATTCCAATGTCTCCTAGTAGGAGCAGAACTATACCTTGCTAGAAAATTTACTGAAAAGGCAATATCAGGTCTTGTAGTAGTTGCAAGATACATTAGTGCACCAATTGCACTAAGATATGGTATTTCAGGACCAAGGAGTTCCTCATTCTTTTCTTGAGGTCGAAATGGATCCTTATTCACATCAAGTGATCGAACAACCATCGGAGTACTTAATGGATGTGCTCCATCCATATAGAATCATTTCAACACCTTTTCTGTGTAGGCAGATTGATGGACAAAGATACCGTTTGTCAAATGCTCAATTTGCAAACCAAGGCATAACTTTGTCTTTCCGAGATCTTTCATCTTAAACTCTTTATTTAGGTAATCAATTTTCATTGGAAGCTCTATTGGCGTTCCAATAAGGTTTATGTCATCGATATAGACAGGAAGTATAACAAACTCCGACGTTGTTTTCGTTATGAAAAACATGGGCAAATTTCATCATTCGTATAACCTTCTTTAGATAAATATTCACTAAGACGGTTATACCACATGTGTCCATATTGCTTCAAACCATACAATGATCTTTGCAATCTAATGGAATACATTTCCCGAGGCTTTGAACTATATATTTTCGGCATTTTAAATCCTTCGAGAATTTTCATGTATATCTCATTATCAAGTGATCCATATAGATAGGTTGTTACCACATCCATCAAATGCATTTCAAGTCTCTCATGGATAGTGAAACTAATAAGATAACGCAATGTTATTGCATCCATACCTGGTGAATACATCTCATCATAATCGACACCAGGCCGTTGTGAAAATCCTTGTGTAACAAGGTGTGTTTTATATCTTTGTATTTCATTTTTTTCATTTCTATTTCGCACAAAGACCCATTTATAGCCAACAGGCTTAACACCATTAGGTGTTTGAGCTATGGGTCCAAAAATTCACGTTTGGCGAGCGAATTCAATTCAGATTGAATTTCTTCTTGCCATTTTGGCCAGTCATTTCTTTGTCGACATTCTGTGATAGATCGAGGTTCAAGATCCTCGCTATCTTGCATGATTTTTGTTGCAACATTATATGCAAAGACATGATCCATTATTATTTCAGATTAGTTTCAACATCACTTGAATTTATGGATAGTTCCTCATTTTTTTTAGTCTCGGGCTCAGTGATTTCTTCAGGGATATCAACATTGCTCAAATCTTAAACTTCCGTATGTGGATCTTTCGTAGTGTCATCTTGACCATTTGTTTTTCTTTTTCTAGTATTTCGATCCTTAGAACCTAATGGTCTGCCACTCTTCAAGCGTGCTTTAGATTCATTAACTATGACACTAGTGGATGGTCCTTTAGGGACATCAATTCAAATTGGGACATTCTCTGCAGGAATATGTGATTTAGTGATCCTTTTAAAATTTGTAAATGCGTCCGGCATTTGATTTGCAATTCTCTGCAGCTGAATAATCTTTTGTACTTCTTGCTCCCAAATAGAAGCACGTGGATCAAGATGAGATAGTGATGAATTTTTCCACAAAATTTCTCTTTTGATGTCACTATCTTTTCCCCCTAATTTTGGAAAAAGTATCTCATCAAATCGACAATCTGCAAATCAAGCAGTGAACATATCTCCCGTTAATGGTTCAAGATAGAGAATAATGGAGGATGATTCAAGCGCAACATAAATTCCTAACCTTCTTTAGGGGCCCATCTTGGTGCGGTTTGGTGGTGCTATCGGCACATAAACACCGCACCCAAAAATTCTCAGATGAGATATATTAGGCTCTTGACCCAGAACCAATTGCAACAGAGAAAATTTATGATAATTTGTCGGTCTAAGACGAATAAGTGTTGCAGCATGCAAAATTGCATGACCCCAAACAGAAGTGGGCAACTTAGTTTCCATTAGTAATGGTCTTGCTATCAACTGTATACGTTTAATTAATGACTCAGCAAGGCCATTTTGAGTATGAACATGGGGTACAGGATGTTCCACTCTTATCCCGATCGATAAGCAATAGTCATTAAATGCTTGTGATGAAAATTCTGCAGCATTATCAAGGCGAATAGACTTGATTTGATTATCAGGAAATTGTGCCCGTAATCGTATTATTTGTGCCAATAATTTTGCAAATGCCAAGTTGCGATATGACAAAAGGCACACATGAGACCATCTAGAAGAAGCATCTATTAGGACCATGAAGTATCTAAACGACCCACTTGGTGGGTGAATTGGTCCATAAATTTCCCGATGTATGCATTCCAAGAACGTGGGGGACTCAATCCCAACTTTTGTTGGCGATGGTCTCACAATCAACTTGCCTTGATAACAAGCATTACATGAAAATTCACCATTCGAAAGAACCTTCGAGTTCTTTAATGGATGCCCATTTGAATTTTCTATTATTCGTCTCATCATTATTGATCCCGGATGTCCCAGACGATCATGCCAAAGTACGAAAGTATTTGAATCAGTAAACTTCCGATTTACTATGGAATGTGCCTCAATTGCACAAATTTTTGTCCAATACAGGCCAGAAGATAAAGCAGGGAACTTTTCAATAACACATGTCTGCCGAGAGACATTCTTGGTGATACCAAGATATTCAAGATTCATCTCATCAAATGTCTTGATATGATAACCATTTTCACAGATATCTTTAAAACTCATCAAGTTTCTCCGAGACTTGGGAGAGAACATAACATTATTTATGATGAGTTTAGTTCCCTTGGGCAAGATTATAATGACTTTTCCGAAGCCTTCAAACAAATCAGCACTACCAGAAATTGTAGTAACATTAATCTTGTCCATGTTTAGATGAGAGAAATATTTCTTGTCTTTGAATATCGTATGTGTAGTGCCAGAATCAATCAAACAAATATCTTCTTGAAAATTATCCATATCTTTAAATAAAATAACATGCACCAAATAAAATATATATTAAATCTTTGTACAAAGTAAAAACTTATAATATAAAAAAATTATTAATCACACCTTAACTAAGTAATTAAAAAAAATATATCCAATTAGTACGAGATGCAATTGTAATCGTATTACGAAATGAGAATATAAATATTATTATATTACATAATCATATGAGAATATTATTATATTAAAGAATGTTAATATAAAGAATACAGTACAGAATGCAATCTTAATCATATTGTTTGCACAACATTGTAAAGAATGATAATTTTACATTGTAATGAATGCAAAGCAAGCACTCCACGTATTGTTTTCATGCGAAAAGTAAACCTTTGTACTATCGTCTTTTTTTTTAAATAAATAATGATAAAATTAAAATTCAATTCAATCAATAATCAACTACAATAATATAATTGAACTAATCAATATTAATCAAAAACTAATACTCATGCAAACAACTACTTTTACATGATTCTTTATTCACTAACTATTATCAATAAAAATAAAACAAAATTAAAAATCATTCATTCTTTCATGTTTACGGAACCATCACCAATCAACTAATCAATCTTTCCTTCAGAGTGCTCAAAAAAGTCTGCTACATCCAAACATGTGATGTCAACATTATTTTCAGAGAGAAAATTAGCCTCGGAATTTCTCTCTTTCTTCTTTAGTGATGCTTGATAAAGATTAACCAAGTGCTTGAGAGCACGACAATCACGTGAATAATGTCCTTTTTCGCCACATCGAAAATAAGTAACTGTTTCACATTTCTCATCTTTTCTCTTTTTGTTTGATGAATATTAACACCCAGAATAGGGTTTCTTTCTTGGTCATCACGACCAGGGCCACGACCTTTTCCACGCCTAGCATGGTGAGCGTGCACATCATTCACCTCAGGGAATGGTGCAGATCCAGTTGGTCGGTTCTCGTGATTTTTCATCAACAAATCATTATTTTGTTCAGCCACTAGAAGATGAGAACTCAGTTCAGTATACTTCTTGAAACCTTTTTCTCGATATTGTTGCTGTAAGAGCATATTCGAGGCATGAAAAGTGGAGAGCGATTTTTCCATCATATCATTATCATTGATCATCTCTCCACAAAGTTTCAATTGAGAATAAATTCTGAACATGGCAGAATTGTATTCATGAACAGACTTGTAGTCTTGAACAGACTTGTAGTCTTGAAATCTTAGATGCATCCACTCATATCGTGCTTTCGGGAGGATGACCATCTTTAAGTGGTCAAACCTTTCTTTTAGGCTATTCCATAATACGAGTGGATGCTTAGTAGTAAGGTACTCAATTTTCAGAACTTTATCAAGATGATGATGCAAGAAAATCATAGCCTTAGCACGATTTTGACTAGATGTTGTATTTTCATTCTTTATGGCGTCTCCAAGACCCATAGCATCTAGGTAGATTTCAGCATCCAACACCCATGAAATATAGTTCTTGCCCGAACTTTGAAGGGCAACGAACTCACACTTCGTAAGATTGTTAGTCATATGGAAAAAAAAAAAAAAAAAAAATAATACCTTAGCCTTAGCCTTCAAATTTGAGACGGTAGAGTCTTGTGTTGATAACGTGTTATAAAACAAGAAAGAATAAAGAAGAAGAGTAGAGAGAATAGAGAGAGTAATTGTTATTTCTTCTCTTGAGGATGATTTACAATGAAGGAAGCTCTTCTATTTATAGGGGGAATTTGTCCTAGTTTCACACTAAAAGACAAATACATCAAATCCTGATAGACATCAAATAGATCTTAATAGATCTTGATAGACATTCACTATAATTGATATATATCATAACAATAATATTATATTAAAATAATATTAAAATACTTAAATCCATCACTTAACCTTTTTTAAAAAAAAAATTATTTCCCTGCCAAGGCTTTCGCTTGCAACAAAAAAGGAGAAGTGCAAAGGATTGTCCTTTGTTAGTAGGAGAGGTGGGAAAATGCAATCTTTAGGATGATGATGACGTACAGGAGCTGTACATTTCATTTGGTAGGAAAGAAATGGATCAAATTAAGTGGATCAAAATGAACTTAGTTAATAAAATAAATGAGTTATTAATCTATTCAAACAAATTAGGCGGATTATAATTTTATGGGCTGATTTTGACAACCCTACATTTAGATATAAAATAAAAAATAGAAAAGATATAAATATACTTCTGAATTTTAATAAATGATATAAATATACCTTTCATCATATTTCGGATACAAATAAATCCTTGTTATTAATGAAAAGGTACAAATATACTCCCAAACTTTAATAAATGGTACAAATATATCCTCCATCATATTTTGGGTACAAATATACCCTTATCGTTAATGAAAAGGTACAAATGTACCCTTCTCATTAACGATGGGACACGTGGCAGCATCGTATTGGTTGGCCCTTTTTAATTTATTTTATCTATGAATAATTTAATTTATCCTAAATTATAATTCACATTCGGTCCAAATAACCCGACCCCACCTGTGATATAATGAGGACCTTGGTTTGGCCGAGAAATGTCCAAACTTTGTAAGTTTTTCTCATGTTTCTGTTATTAAAATGTTGTCTTCTTGTTCACTCTTTGAAGTTGGTGAATAATGGTGTAATAATGAATTTAAAGTAGGTAACAACAGTCATGAATCAGAAACAATTTCTGATTCATCGACGCTCATGAATCAGAAAAACAAACAACAATCGTTCATGAGAAACATTAAACAGTATCAAAATATTAATCTGACATCAGAACATTAAACAACATCACAATATTAAACAAATCTCTACTCGATTCTAGATGGTAGATGGATTGAAACATGAATCGAACCGACACGTTTGTTATAGTTTTTTGGGTTAGTGAGAGAGTGTGAGAGAGTGGAAGAAAGAAACACGTGTGATATGTCTCTTGAAGCTTCTCTATTACACGGGTTTGGTCGAGTTATTTGGATTCGGTATGAGTTATAATTTAGGATAGATTAAATTATTCACAGATAGAATAAATTAAAAATTTGTCAACCAATACGATGCTGACACGTGTTCTGTCGTTAATAAGAAGGATACATTTGTATCTTTTCATTAACGGAAAGAGTATATTTATACTCAAAGAATGACGGAGGATATATTTGTCTCATTTATTAAAGTTGAGGGTAGATTTGTACTTTTTATTAATGACAAAGGTATATTTGTTCCAAAACATGACGGAGGTATATTATATCATTTATTAAAGTTTGAGGATATATTTGTAATAAAAAATTGTATGCTTTCATATCATACAATAACAATTAAGTTTTAAATTTAAATAAGTTGATGTCAATTATATAAAATTTTCATGATCTAATCTCAGTCACTCCATTTATGTTCATTTCAATTGCTTTTAAATTATAAACGGAAAAGGTATAAATATACCCCTAAACTTTAATAAATGGTATAAATATATTCTTCGTCATATTTTGGGTATAAATATACTCTTGTCGTTAATGAAAAGGTACAAATATACCCTTTTCATTAACGATGGAAAACGTGTCAGTATCGTATTGGTTGACCCTTTTTAATTTATTTTATCTGTGAATAATTTAATCTATCCTAAATTATAATCCATACCCAATCCAAATAACCCGACCTGATCTGTGTAAAAGAGAGGCTTCAAGAGACATATCACATGTCTCTATTCACACATGTTTCTTTCTTTCACTCTCTCACACTCACAACCTAAAAAAACCCAACAAACGCATCGATTCGATTCATATTTTGATCCATCTATCATCTAGGATCGAGTAGAGATTTGTTTAATATTATCATGTTGTTCAATGTTCTGATATTAGATTAATATTCTGATATTATTTAATGTTCATCATGAACGACTTTTCTTTTTTTTCTTATTCATGAACGTCGATGAATCAAAAATTATTCCCGATTCATGGTTGTTGTTACTTGATTTAAATTCATTGTTATTTTCACCAACTTCAAAGAGTGAACAAGAAGACAACATTTTAAGCACAGAAACATGAGAAAAACTTGCAAAGTTTGGACATTCCTCAGCCAAATCAAGGTCCTCATTGTATCACAGATCGGGTCGGGTTATTTGAATCGGGTATGGGTTATAATTTAGGATGGATTAAATTATTCATAGGTAAAATAAATTAAAAAGGATCAAAAATACGATGTCGTGTCCCGTCGTTAATGAAAAATGGTATATTTGTACCTTTCATTAACGGCAAGGGTATATTTGTACTCAAAGTATGATGGAGGGTATATTTGTACCATTTATTAAAGTTCGAGGGTATATTTATATCTTTACATTAACGACAAGAGTATATTTATACCCAAAGTATGACGAAGATTATATTTGTACCATTTATTAAAATTTAAGGATATATTTATACCTTTTTCAAATTATAAATAACCACAAATCATGATAAGGCAGGCCAAATTGTACTCCTCGGCCATATATAGTTTTTTTTTCCTTTTTTCTTAAACGATACAATTGAATTATGAAATTAGATTGGACAAGTTATGGTCCCAAAGTCCAAATTTAAAGCACTTTTCTTTTCCCCTTTTCCACAAAGTTTTCCCAACAGACAAAAACCACACGGGTAGTAATAGTAAACAGTGAAAAGAGCAACTTTTGTTGTTGGCCTTTCACTTTCACATAATTATATCGATACAATTAAAATTAGGAATCTTTATCCATTTCTCTATCAATATCTAGGGATGTTCATCAGTCGGTTTGATTTAATTTTATGTATTATTAATTTAATTTATCGATTTTTGATTTTTAAATATGCAAAATTAATAATCAATCAATAAGATATTTCTTATCGATTTTTGATTTATCAATTTTTTATGCTTAACGGTTCGATTTTCGATTTAACCAATAAGAAAATACTCATAAAATAAAAATAGTAACAACTAAAATAAAAAAATGAAATCTTAGTTGCCGCCAAAATCATACGCAATGCGTTTTAGTTTACAAGAATCTTCAAACTTGAACTGAATGTTAGTTCGGAAAAAAACTGAATCCTAATTGTTGGAAACTACTAAATACTTCAAGCTTTCCAATAAAACAATACCTGAGCTTTATATTGTGTCTTTGTTGCCCTGAATAAGTTAATACTTTGTGAATCTTTGAATTGTGAATAAGTAGTGTGTGTGTATATATATATATTAGTAGTATAAATATTTATATATATAACACAGATAGGAGTAAAACAATAACTTAGTGTATTCTTATTGAATTATCGGTTTAATCGATAACCCAATAAGCTAAAATCAAAATCAAACAGTTTACCCAATAAATTTTTTTATAAAATCAATAATAAACCATTAATCCAGTATCAATAACCCAATAACATTTTTATCGGTTCGATTTATCGATCGATTAAATTTTTGCACACCCCCATCAGTATTTGTATGTGCTCTAATAAAAAAATGTTATGTTTCTGCCTATTATTCATTTATTTTTTTTATCTTTCTACAAAAGTTAAACATCTGCCAATACATAGGGAAAAAAACCTATATATACAAACTAAGATTATTTATTGCAACTTATAACAATATTTGTTAGATTGCAAATAATAGCAGAATCTATATTAAAAATTATTTAAGAAAATATTTTTTCTTTTTTATATAAATATTGAAATCCTTAAAAATAGAAAACAATTAACCACTAGATACCATACACCCCCCATTTTCTCTCTAAAATAATTCTTTCTTCTTCTTTTTTCAAAAAGAGTCACGTCCTTCTGTTTTTCCTTTTCTATACTCATCTTCTTCAACAAAAAATCAGAGAAAATATAAAATTTCTAACCATCATCCTCTTCATTCATCAACACAAAGAACTACTTGCAATCCATAATTTTTGTAATTCTTTTTCTTTCAAATCAAAATATTTCAATTGAAATGCATGTTTGTGTATTTTAATTGAAATAAATTGAATGCACAAATATTAAAAAAAAAAAAAAAAAGAATATAAATTAAAGAAGTATGGATGATGCTTGTTTACCTTCAATAATGATACAACATGGAGGAAGATGGAATCATCGGGCAAAAAATACCTTACAAAATAAAATATAATTATTGTAAATTTTTGTAGAACAAAAAATCAAAATCTCTTACTTTACTGTGTTTCACGTAAAAAAAAAATTGTATCTGTAGCTATATTTTCAGTCTAGTGATGTTGAACTAAATTCAGTAGAAGATTGTAATAGTTTTTTTGTTTGAATTTATGATTATTTATTGTGTTTATTTATTTTTTTAATTCTTGTAGCAGATCTTACTCAAACATTACAACAGGAAGACCCAAAGATTTCTGTGTCGTATGATTCTAATACAGAGTACAATGAGTTGATAAAAATCATTGTACAAATTATGTACAAATTGAAATTAGATAGATAGCTAGTGATAAATGTCTACCAATGATCATACACAATTATAAAGGCGTAAGAATTTATTTGAATAAAAAAAGAATAATTTTAGATTTCTTCATTAAATATCCTTTGTACATCACATATAAAGAAAAATAAGATAATTAAACATAAACCATAATAAAATAAAATTGATTACAATAAAAACAAAATTCAAAGTTGCAATTTCGAAAGTAATTTAGTTCAAAATCAAGTGCCTATAATGTTGAGATATGAAAAAAAAACTGAGATCACAAGCGTGTATTAAATAAGAAGATAGAAAAGGCTTGACAGCTAAGAGCAATTAATAGAAGAGATAAACACAAAAAAAAAAACTAAGATAAATATTAAATCATATCAAATTAATATTTTAAAAAAGAAAAAAAAATTAATAATAATTTATTAAATCTGCTATAACTTATCATTAAAACAACAGTTCAATAATTACTTAAAAATAGTGTTACATATTACAATAAACTATCTAATAACTATATAGAAGATAATTTTTCCATATATACTCTGTTTGTTACTAGTAAATAGTTAAACCTCTCTTTAATTACACCTTGTGACAATTATTGTGACAGACGGTGAAGTGTTTAATTTTAGGCCGATAAGTTTTTGAAGATGAGGTTATCTTAGATAGGAGAGTTATATCATATCTTAATTAGGGGAGTACCACATTGGAATACAAAAGGAAAAAGTTGATTACGCATAACTGAAATTCACACTAAATTCTTATTCCCACCCCTACATGACCTTTAAATAAAATAAAGATAAGACGATAACTTATCGTCTGCATCTATAACTATGGGATCGTTTGGTAGAGTGTGTTAATCAAAATAATACATGTATTATTCTTATGTATTATTAATACTTCATTTGGTGCATTTTTTTATCATTGGGCTATATATAATATACCCACTCTTTTCTATGTATTAATAATACAAAGCATTTCAATGCATGCATTGAATTATTAAATGACAAATTTATCCTTCAAAATAACTAAATTCTTTTTTCCACCATTTCTCCACATCTTCTTCTTAATCAAACATCTTTTTGTATTCCGATTTCTTTCTCCTTATTCCGATCAAATTCCATCAATTTTAGTTTCAAGCCTTTTGGATATAGAGAATACGTGAGATTGAGTTTTCAAAGAAAAGTGAATTTAGAGAAGTAAAAATTAAATTTTCAAGATTGCATACCTTCCTTAGATTTCTTTCTCAATAAAAATGAACAAATCAATTCATTGAATATTTGGGTATTTGGATACAACACAGTGAAAATGAACAAATGAATTCATTGGATATTTGGATACACCAGCTGCTGACAAGATCCGCTTCGCCCGGCAACATTCAATGAATTCATTTGTTCATTTTGCATTCACCAACATTTCAAATTGGGTATTCAATGGCTTGGATATTCAATGCAATTTGGTGCATACGAGATTTTGGAATGTTGGTGTATCCAAGCCATTCAACGAACAAATGAATTCATTGGATATTCTCAGTGAAGCTTGCCAGTGCATACGAGGAATTTGAAAGTAGTGATGTTCTCAGTGAAGCTTTCCAGTGCATACGATTTCTTACAGTTGTGTATACGCACTAGTATAGAATTGTTGGTGTTAATATATAAAAAGGATATTTCGGTAAATAAATATTATTTTATAAAAAATATGTAAATATATATTATTTTTAATACACTAAATCAAACACTGTATAAAAAATAATGTCTGCATAACTAATACCAGCATTACTAATACTTGTATTAATAATACAAGCATTACTAATACACTTTATTCAGCATTATTCTTACACACTCTATCAAACGACCCCTACATGTATTTGTGGGACTCACGTGCATAGTATAATCCAAAGGACAAATTGGTACGATTTAAGTCGAAAACAGACAATATGTATCATGGGCTGAGTGTCGTGACATACTGAAATTCAGGAATTTCCTTATCATTACTTGACAGATTAAGCAAGTATGTAGTACTCCTATTTAATGAAATAACACTTTAAATTCTAACAAAGATTAAAGTATTACCTTAGTGGTCTTACTATGGTATGAAGTTGACATGCATGACATAGTAAAACAAAAGAGGATGTAAAACACATATGTAGGATGTAGTACTTATATGTTAATGAAAAGGCGAAGACAATAATAGTAGTATTTAATAAAGGCAAACCAGATTAGAAACCAAACATAAAATTGTTCCATGATTATCTATTAATGTTTGTAAATATAGAGGCAGCCATGGTAATTGATGTCATATCAACCTCATAATTTATGAAACAATGTGACATTTCATTATTTGATGTGTCGAATTTCTTTCTTTCCTTCTCTTTTTCACTTTATAATCTGATATTCAAAAATTTACTGGTTGATTAATTTAAATTCATATTATGTAATGGCGTATGTAAAAGAAGAAACACTTTTTATCAAGAATTTTTTCATTTTTATGACTCAAACCCCACGATCTTCTTCTTTTTTACAAACGAATTAAAATGTTTTTGTTTGTCTCTTCATAATGTATTTTTAGGTCGCATGGAAATAAAAGATCACAATCATGCAACGTAAAGTGATCGCATGCAAGTGGATTTCTTTTAATAATAATTATAAATTCCCTTTTTGAAACCTTAATGTTCATGCATGAATGTGTGTTAATTTCTATATATTCCTTGAAAGACATGGTAAAATGATGGACCCTTTAAGAGTCAAATGTTTTGTTAAAGGCATTGGAATTACTTTCCTGACAAATCATCATCTCACAGGTAGGTGCATAAAACATATAGATATAATGTTTCTCAGTTGATCATTTGAAGAAAAATTCATGATCATTCAAACAATTAGCCGATATTATACTTATAAGGATACCAAGTTTTGATAGCCTTCACAATTTTTTTATCTATTTATATTGCTTTATGTAGCTCTTTCTTTTGTCTTTTCTATTTATTTTTTTACAATCATTTCTTTTTTTTGTCTTTTTCTTATTTTGTTCAACACTCTGATTCTTTTTCTTTTAAGTTTATTTTTACATAAATATTTATAATTGGTGTATTTTGAGTCTATGACATTGTATTCCTTCCATTTCAATTAAAGTATTTAAATTTTATGGTTTTAAATTAAAAATGCACTGCTTCTATCTCATATTAGTTATCCACTTTCTTTTTCACATGCCCTTACATAAATAAGAAGAGTAATTTTATGATTTTTTATTTTTTTTTGAAAAAGTTATAAACTTGCATACACTTCAAAAAGAATTTCAATTGTAAGGGTAAAATAGAAAAATTTAATTAATTCTCTTTTGTTTTGCAAATTGACAAATAATTTGGGCTATTATTTTTGATAATATGGACAACTAATATGAGATGAATGAAGCACGTAATTTTAAATCTTGTGGTCTTAGACTTGTCATGTAGAACGTTAAAATTTTAAAAACTTACTAAATATAGAAAAAAACTTTTTTTTTGGGACATATCAAAGTAGAAGACATTTAAATTAAGATGAAGGAGTAACAAATTTTTATAATTTTTTTTAGCCTTTTACTTTCTCTGATTTATATTATATTTTATTTTTAACGTTTATCACTAATTTGTAATGAATGTGTTTTATCTTATGATGATGATCTTAATAATTTTTTAAAAATCAAATTTAAAACAACTGAATATTTACATAATCAAAAACTTATATTAAATTGATACTATTTAATTAAGGTAACGTAATGAAGATTACTTTTTTATTTTATGGAGGAAAATAATTTCATAAGAAGTATGTCAAAATTAAAAATACTATAACTATGAATAAGAAAGCTAATTAAATTAATCTTTATATTTTTAATTATTATTTTTTTGCCAAATTTAGTAATAATAAAAATTTATGAACAATTCATTTTGACATGTCATTAGATTTTATTAATTATGAAATAAAAGAATATAATACAAATTAAACTTTTTAAATTAAAAAACTATTATTCTTATATTTAAAGTTTGGGCTCGAACTAATCAGACAACGGATAACTACCGTACATAATATGTATGATGATCAACAATTGAAACCGTCACTTTATTGCCCCTATAATAATAAGTTATATACTTTCTAAGTACCCGATAAATGGTATGTCTAGGAAATATAAAGAGAATTATAACATAATAATGGACTACAAGGAAAACATCTTTTCAAAAATAAACTAAGAAATAATTGTATTTTGATCCCTTGATTATAAATAAATTTTGTTTTTGATTCTTATAAAATATTTAGCTAAGCAAACTTAACCTTCAATTAAACAAATGTATCAATTTAGTCCCTTTATAAACCAAATATGTGAACTTTTAGCTTATTTTTAGAATTATATTACCTTGAAATATATAGTAACAATAAACCATTAACATATATTGATACACTTAATTCATTAAATTTGTGTAGATATAGCCATAAGATTCAATAGTGAAAATATCAATTAATTTAAATTAAATATAGCTAAATTGAAAATCATAAGGATCAAAATCAGCATTTTTAATATTTGAGGGATTAAAAGTGTTAATTTCCCAAGAAGGAAACAATCAAACAAATATTAACACGATAATTTTGAAAACTCTTTTACGGGACAAGGAATTAGTTTCCAATTCCACATGTTACAAGGAACGCATTATTTTAGTGGGGTTCTGTTTAGAAAGATATTTTTTAATTGAAATTGGTGTAATTATTAGAGTAGTAATTATACAACCTAGTAATTATTATTATCTATTTATTTTGTTCTAATATAATAATAGTGTAATTACAAGTATATAGTTTGGCGTTGCACAAATATAATTACATGATTATATTAATTTTTTAAAATAAAAGTTAATTATCAAAAATAAAAGCTTATATTAGAAAAATAAGGGCCTTTATAAATGACATTTTACATACATATATATATATATACTACTCTAACCGCACGTGTCTTGCACGTGTAACGTTTGATTATTAAAATTAAATAATTTTATCTATTGTGAGATTTTTAATAAAGTGTAAAAGTTCAAATAACTTTTCAAAAAACTTTCACACTTGAATATAATAATGTAAACATAAATATATACACATATATATTACCACCAAAAGTTTCAAGTGGTTGATGGCAGTGGCGGATTCAGAAATTTTTTTCAGGGGGTTCGAAAAAATAAAAATATAAATGTGTGAATACGTCAACAAAATATAATTTCAAGGGATGTAATATAGTATATAGTCTATAGATATAAAATACTTAAACTTAAATAAGAGTAATTAATATGTTAAGCAAAAAGTTAACCCTTTACAAAGTGTCAACCACAACTAGGGTGCTACGTAAATAAAAAATTAGTCCTATAAAATGTATCAACTAGAACTAGAGTGAAAAGTTAAAACCCCAAAAAGAAATCACTGTCAATACTTCTCAAGCACATTTACAATACCACTCGACGAGGTTTCATTGCTTGAAAAGAAAAAATAATATCATCAATTGAAACATTATTAAACACATCTTTTTCCACAAAAGGAACCATGCAACCACTCAAAAAGTCATCGTTCATTCTGCTTCGCAACTCATTCTTAATAAACTTAATTGCAGAAAAGGCTCTTTCAACTGATGCAGTGGCAACTGGCAGAAGCAACGCAAAATTCACCAAACGAAATATAAAAGGATAACATGAATGCTCTTTTGTCTGAATCAATTTTTTTGAAAGATCACAAAGCCCATTTAATTTAAAGAACCTTTTATTGATGTTTGTGATGTCACGAACATCAATAATGTAATTTGCAAGCTGATTCTTAAGTGCACACATAATAAGTTCATCAAAGTCATCAGAATATAATTCAGCCATTCTCATTATTTTCTGGATGTCAAAATTTAAAAATGAGTCTATCGGATTCAAACAAGCAACACCATGAAGCAACTCAGTTGTCACCTCATCAAAACGATCATTAAGTTCCTGCAATTGCCAATAAACTATTTTGTAAAAGACTTCAACACGATAATGATGAAAGACAGTATAGTCAGCAGGTTTACGTCGTGATCTTCCAGAGTTAACATACAACTCATCAAAAACAGGTACCACAATGTTATGCTTGATACAAAATGTAGACACCTCAAAAACAAATAAATCCCGTTTATTATCTTCCCTCAACTCTTGCAACCTTCTCTTGGCTACATCAACAAGTAGCATGACATTTGCAATATCTTGCTCATTTTTTTGTAAACATGTACTAAGATTGTTCGTAATTTCTAAAATTTCTTTCATCAAATGTAATATGAATGCAACCTCATACGTTTGAGCAGCTCTAATATATCTTGTAGCCCTAGATCTTTCATCCAAAGAATGTGCAATTTCAACAATATTATCAAGTATATCCATAATTGTATCAAACTTAAGAATAAAATAATTAAAAGATTTGAAGTGAGATCCCCAACGAGTATCACAGGCCCTAGAAATACCAAGTTCTTGATGTAAGCCCTTACCGGTTTTAAGCTCACCCATATCAAAAGCCTCCTGAATTTTTGTTTTTTGAGATTCTCTATATTCATCCATACGTTTATAAGAATATCCCAACACATTAAAAATATCTGAAATCAAGTGCACAAGTTCTCCTACTTGAAGACATCTTTTAGAAACACCAATAAGAGTCAATTGAAGTTGATGAGCAAAATAATGAATAGAATAAGTCGATTTACTTTCTTTCTTAATCAACATCTTAAGACCGTTGATATCACCTTGCATATTGCTTGCTCCATCATAGCATTGTCCACGCACATAAGATAAACTCAAGAAATTTTGAGAAAGTAAATTGACAATTGCATCTTTTAGAGATAAAGCACTAGTATTTTTGACATGAACAATATCAAGAAGTCTCTCCATCACAAATTCTCTATCATCAACATATCGTAAAACAATTGCCATTTTCTCCTTGCATGAGATATCAAAAGATTCATCAACCAATAAAGAAAAATAATCACCATTTAGTTCCTTTATGATACCCTTAATTGTTTCAATCTTGCAAGCAATCACAATTTCTTTTTGAATTCTTAGACAAGTCATTTGATCATTTTGAGGAGCCTTTTCCAACATAAATTTACAAATTTCATCACACTTTTGAGCATGAAATGAAAGAATTTCAAGAAAATAACCTTTGTTAAGTGATGACTTAGATTCATCATGACTCGAAATATCAATTCTTGTCTCACGAGAAGCCTTGCTACATCAATCGTAGCTGCCAATCGAATGCGATATCCATGCTTATCTTTACTAGATTGTTTGTCAAATAAAGCATGAATAGATTGTTCCGCCGCATTAGATCTTCACATTTTCTTTTAGCCTGATTATGGATGCTATTAATCCCACCAACATGTGTTTTCAGACTAGCTTTTTTGTTCCAACTCCTAAAACTCATACTTGAAAATACTTCACCCCCACCTTGACGATTGTTATTTTCCTTGAATAAATAACAATACAAACAATAAGTTGTATCTTTACTTACACTGTACTCCAACCAGCCAGGAAATTCGTCATACCATTTACGATTAAAACGACGTATATTCCACAAATCTCCGTTTGAGGAAACTCTTGTAGTTGAGATAAACAAGATTTTTTCAGAAGATACGCTCTTCTAATCGTGTCACGGTCATTTGGACGAAATTCTAAAATTGAAGTTCTTTCACCTGGATCAGTCTTTAAAGAATTTAAATCAAATTCTTGAGAAGAATGCGATGATACTCCTAACTTATTCTTATTTTCTTCCCGATTAGATTGACTATGTGCGATAGAACTTGAATTTGAGATTTCAGAAAAATATCTCTTCATGACTCTGGAATGAAAAGCAACAATTAAAAATAAGAAAAAAGAAAAAATGTTTTAACTTTGGGTAAAGAACAAGAAAGTGATTTGGGGATTTGACTTTAAGAATTCTCAAATCCCTATTTCAATTGAGGTTTTTAATTTTGGAAAAATAAAAAAAGGGTTTTAAGTTTTTTTAGTTGATTTTATGTTTTAACTTATTTTGAATTTTATTTTTTTTCATATAGTAGCAATTGAGGTATAACAGCTGTACATGCGTCCTTTTTTTATTATAGTTGTACAGGACATCTACTATAGTAATTGTGCAAAATAGATTTTTTTTTTAAAAAAACTACGCCGGTAGTGAGAATCGAACCCACGATCAAGGGCTGAAGGAGCAACTCAAAAAGTGGACATAGAACCACTGGGCTATCCAACAACCTTATTTTAGGTGGTTCAAAATTAATATATATACATAAATATAGATTTTCTACATTATATATATAAGGTAATTTTTTGCCGAGGGGGTTCGGGTGAACCCCCCGGATACCACGTGGGTCCGTTTAGGGCTGGGCATAAAATACAGAAAACCGAATTATCGAACCGAATCAGAAAATTTGGTAATTGGTATTTGATAATTTGGTATTTGGTATGGTATTTGGGAGTAAAATTTTAATATTTTGGTATTCGAGATTGAGTTTGGTTCAAGATATCAATACCGTTTGGTATTTGGTATTTACCGAATATCGAATTATATATCTATAATCTATATCTATAATATATTAAAAGTGTGAAGATCCTTAGAAAAGTGATTTGAACTTTTTGCCCTTCATTAAAAGTCTCCACAAAAGATAAAATCATTTTTCCAGATCATAAATTTATTATATAATTATATTTATAATATTAATTACTAAAATATAAAATTAAGGATTCCTAAAATATATGATAAAATTTAAAAGTAAAAAAAGGGCAACTTTGAAAGTTTAATGTAAGGAGGATTTTATTTTGGAAAAAAATTTGACTCAGTCGGTAGCTTTAGAAATTTTAATTTGACGAGAATTTTATTTTTGGAACTTTTATTTTATAATATTATTAGTGTCGTAATATATATTAGTTACTTAAAACTTTTAAAAGTTGGCGCTTCTTAATTTTTTCTTATTTTAATGCATTTATATTTATATATAAATTTTTCATGAACACAGTACCTTAAATAATTTAATAGCATAATTGATTGTTACTTTTTTCAAAAGAAAAAAAGACTTTTTTCCATATTTAAAGAATCCCTTTCTTAGAGGAAAAGAATTTGAACTTCTATAAATTGATTATTATTTCTTTCACGAGATATTTTTCTCCCAATATTATAGTTTTCTTTATATATATAATCTATATCTATAATCTATATCTATAATATATTAAAAGTGTGAAGACACTTAGAAAAGTGATTTGAAATTTTTAAAAGTGTGAAGACCCTTAGAAAAATGATTTAAACTTTTTGCCCTTCATTAAAAGACCCTGCTATAGACAAAATCGTATTTTTATCTTTTTATTTTTTTATTTTATAATATTAAATATTAACTATAATAAATATATGAGAATTTTTATATATGAAATTTTTTGTTTTACTGAAAGTCTCCTAAATATATAAAATGTAAAAGTCCTACTATTTAGGCATTTGAAATTTTTGCAAACTAATATTATATTTCTTGGAAAAAAAAAACTACCATAAAAATTTGCTTTATATTATACCATAGGTTTTTGGTTTATTTATACTAATATTTTGGTAAAATAATAATGTCTTCCTTTATGAAAAACTACCATTATTTTTGGAACAAAATTTCCCTTCTATACTATTATATATAAGGAATAAGGAATAGTAGTAATACAACGAAGAGAGTTCTGCATGAAACTCCAATTAACAAACTTATACCACTAAATAATTCATTAAAACCTAATTCTTAAACCTTTTCTTATTTGAATTATATACCTACAATTTAAAATTTTTAAATCAACTAAAATTGTATCCTTAAATAAATCTTTAAAAACTTTAATTAGTTGATGGTACTATTTTGGCATTTTTTCCTTTAAAAACTCACATATGTATCATTTTGGATAAAGATTCTGTTCACAACTAATTTTAGTTATAATCTTTTTTGGTTTGATTATTTAATTTAAGTAAGAATTCATAATATTTAACACTTCTAGAACAATTAAAATTTTATCTTAGATAAAAAAAAATACAATTCTATTTAAATAATATTTTGGATCAAAATTTACAAGAAACGTAGCTCTAATTCTACTTTTTCTTCTTAT
This sequence comes from Capsicum pubescens, assembly GCA_030864215.1. Lineage (NCBI taxonomy): Eukaryota > Viridiplantae > Streptophyta > Magnoliopsida > Solanales > Solanaceae > Capsicum > Capsicum pubescens. Next base: position 340,400,504 of record CM061548.1, read on the forward strand.
TTTGTTATTAATTCAAGTTGTCTTTTTATGTATTTATTCATTATTATCATCTTCTTCATCTTTCTTTATTCTTTTTAGTTAATAACTTTAATTATTATATATAAATTATGATTAAATAATTAACAAGACAATGAATTCTCCTTTTTAATAAATTATCGTGTTTCTTTTTTCGTAGGAAATTTTTGATCGAAAATTGGAAGAAATAAGCATGTCACCACCGAATAAAGTGGTCATAAATATCAAAATTTTGTCTCATTCTTTTTTTTTTCTTCTTTAGTTTAACTGTGACTTTGTTTTGATTATGTTATTTAACTATTTCGTTAGTGTTATAGTTGCATCTTTAATTAAATTTGTTAGGTAAGTTCTAAATATAAGGTTATAATAAGTGTTAAATCTTGATATGATAACTTTTGTTTGAATGATGAAAATATAAATTTAGGATTATAGTCGAATCTTTCAATTTTGGGCTTAGTAATTATGTTTGCAAGCAGATCAAGTACATTATTCGTTGTAAATCGAGTTTAATCTATCTATTTTTTTTCGTAGGAAATTTTTTATCGAAAATTGGAAGAAATAAGCATGTCGTTACTGAATAAAGTGGTCAAAAATATCAAAGGTTTGTCTCATTCTTTCTTCTTCTTCTTTAGTATAGGTGAAGCAGAATGGTTCAAGGAAGGACTAAAGAGAATATACTGTTTTTTGTAAACTTTCTTGTGTTTAAACTAACATACATGCTTTTTGGTTGGCTAATTTCTATTTTTTCATAGAATTGGATTTGTCAAGATGCTAATTAAAAAATTCAATAAATATTTTGAAAGACCGTCATATTTTTTATATCTTAGATGATTTTATAAAATTAAACTCACTAAATTGAGGTACATGCGCATGACGCGTATGTGTAAACTAGTGTATATATATATATATATATATATATATATATATATATATGTCTAACCAACCCAATAGATAATAGTATTAGTCATTCCAAAAAATCTCTTGAAACTTGGTAATATATTCGTAAAAAGAAACAAAAAGAATACTAAATAAGGTTTCTATTAAATATATTTTTTGAAGTTTAAACGTACATTTGCACATCTCCAACTTTAATATGGTAAAACCAAATACCGTATCGAATCGAAGTTTAATTTACCAATTACCGAATTACCGAACCGATGTTCATAAGTATGGTATGTGGTATCTATGTTCAAATACCGATTACCGAATTACCGAACCCGAGCTTTGAAAATACCGAATCGAATATCGAACGCCCACCCCTAGGTCTGCCCTTGGTTGATGGAATATTACTTTTGCATTTGTCATATAGTATGTCTTTCCCGTGTTGCCACATGCTAAGAGAGACACATCAATTTGAACCATATTTGTGTTACGATTATTTTTCTTTTTGTTTAAATTTAAAATATTTCCTTATTTTTAAAGTCAAATCTGTACGAAATCATTGATTACATTCTTATTACATACTTAAACTTTTAAAAATCTGATACTTCTTAAGCTTTTCTTATTCTAATGGTTTTATATTTATTTCTAGATTTTTTATATCTTCTTAAAATCAAATTTAGTAGATTTAAAATCTTTAAACTAATGGAGAAAGTATTAATTGTCATTAATTTTGATGACTTCTAATAAGGAAGGATTTTATCATAAATATATTGGATTAATTTTCAACGCTTAAATTAGAAAAAAGTAGTGAAATTTTGATAATTTCTAATGAGAAAGGGTTTTACCATAAATATATTTAATTAATTTTCAACTTTAAATATTAGGAAAAAATAGTAAAAAGATGATTTTGTCTAAGACAAAGACTTTTAATGAAGGACAAAAAGTTCAAATAACATTTTTAAGAGCCTTCACACTTTTAATATATTATAGATATAGATTTTATATATATATATATATGTGTGTGCGTGTATGAATGTATTATAATTAACTAATAACGTAGATTCTTAACTAATATTATAAAAAATAAGTAATTTATATTTTTCAAATAAGTATATTTTAATTAATTTAATTATAAAAACTAAAAGTACATGATTGTTAAGGACATTATGAAATGCATGTTTGACCAAAAAAAATTAATATTATAAACATAATATCATAAAATTATTAAAACATTTGACATAAAGATAATATATCAATTCTAACTAAAAAATGAATGACTTGCAATGTGAAATATCAAGTCAATACTAGTAAATAAATAAATTAAAATTGAAAATATAACATACGTTCAAAATTCAGAACAAAAAAAAAACATAATATTCTTATGTCAAATTTTAAACATAACGTACATAAATATGATTCAAAAGAAAAGAGAAACGTAAGTCTATAAACTTATTCAACAATAAATTTTATTTTTGAATACTAATAAAATTATGCTAAATATATATATATATAATAATAAATTAAAATAGATAATATGAATAATTCTATGGAATCACAAATAAATGTTGGGAAACGAAATATTAATAACATAAAATAAAAAATATAAATTTTATAAATATTAGAATAACAAAAATAAAAAATAATTTAAAATAATAAAAATAAAAAGATAAAATAAAAAGAAGAAGAAAAGTAACCAGCTGTAATTACATCATGTAATTACCAACAATTCATAACTATCCCTCTGAATTGAAGAGTGTAATTACTCCCTGTCAATTACACGTAATTATCTAACCAGTTAAATATGTCAAACAGTACAATCACATTTAATTACACTAAATTCAATTCTCAAGATGACTTTTCATACAAGGCTCTAATTGATTTTCTTTTGGGGTTGAGATAATGGAATTCTGGAGGTTGTCTTTTTTTTTTTTTTTTTTCATCATGCAAAAGTCAATAATTTCAAATGACGATGAAAGACTAACTTGAAAAGCGTGATAAATTTTTAATTGGCCTTATTCACCACTTCTCCTTTTCAAAATATCTATCGCATTTTTTTTTATTTTCTTTAAAAAGTATTAATTTAATATTTTTTTTAATAATTAATTTATTTTTATTTATGTCTCAAAATATAATATCTATTCATTAAATATATAGTTTATTAAGGTACTTGTAATTTTCAAGAGTTACTCTTAAAGATAAAAAAAATTACTTTTATCGTAAACTTCTAAAATAATTCAAATTAATCTATATCTATACTATATTAACAGTGTGATGAGCCTTAGAAATAATGTTTGAACTTTTTACTCTTCATTAACAGTTTTTTCTTTAAATAAAATCGTTTTTTCACTATTTTTCCTAATATATAAGAGTTGAAAATTAATTATTATGGTAAAACTTTTTCTTATTAGAAGTCATCAGAATTAATGACAACTAATTCTTTTTTCATTAGTTTAAGAATTCTAAATCAACTAAATTTGATTTTAAGAAAATTAAAAAATTTAAGAATAAATATAAAAACATTAGATAAAATCTCCACAATGAATAAAATTATTTAATTTTAAATAATCAAACGTTACACGTGCGGCTAAACTAGTTATTTTTAAAGATCACAACAAATAATTTAATATTAGAAGGAGCAGGGTATCTTCTAATTACAATTGATTACATACTCATTACCAAATGAAGATTTTTCTCGAGCAATTCGCCCAAGGATTGACCAGCCTCTCTACTCATTACAATTGTGTAGGTGACATTATATTAACACAATAATTTAATACTTTTTCGTTTAAAAAAAATAAGCTACTTTTTTTTTTAAGTCCGTTTAAAAAAAAAATGATCTCTTTTCCTTTTTGATAATATTTTAATTTTAACTTTTCACATGATATGTTTAGGACCACAGGATTAAAGGACATTTTGGTACATTTGACACAACTTTAAGGCTACAAAATTTAAAAGTCTTATTTATTTTCTTAAACTTTGTGTCAAATCAAAATAGATCATTCTTTTTTAAACGGAGGAAGTATAAAGTATTATCACTATCGTAAAATAAATGAGATTCTTCCTCCTAAAGTTTCAAGTCCTAATCAAAAGTTTTGGATTTAATTTTATTTTTTTTTAAATTGTTTTAGTAAGAAACTTTTTTCCGCTGAATGAATTTTATATGGTATGACACTAAATTAATTTAACCGATAGTTTTGACTACTAAATAGTTATAATATAATATTTTTAATTTGCTTATTTTTTTTTCCCTTAATGTTCATCTATATTTGATTAACTGAATGTTTAGCTTTACTTCTAATAGTTAGTGCCCATCGGTTTGTAAAAGATTGATTCTTTTTAGGTTAAAGTAAAACTATTGATTTTTCCACTAAGGAAAAATGTATTGAAGATGCTTCATTATCATGATCGAAAGACTACATATTATGATATCTTAGAGAATATTTTTGGAAATCAATCATTTTGCTTTTGTATCATTAACATTTACTTAATAATTAATTACATGTGCTTTCAAAGAGTTTTTTTTTTGGGGTGCTTTCAAAGAGTACATTCTAACACAAGAATACTCTCCAAACTTTTAACTACCTAGAGACATTGCTATTATTTTTAGATGATTAATAAACTGTTGATAAATAATTTAATTATTTCAAATTGCCAAGGGAGGTGGAACACAATTATATTATTATAGGATAATAGATACTAAGAAATATTGAGAATATTATTAAAATTGCAGACACTTAAATGGTGGATGAAACCTTGATTAATTGATTTAATCAACTGAATTCAATATTTTTCAATACAAAATTCAAAAATGATCTGCGGGTCCTATTGCATTTTTTTTATAAAATAGGTGAAATTACAAAAGGATTCAACTAAGTTCTTTAGACTTAACTTAACACATAATTAATTGTAGTATCAAAGAGGAAAAACTAAGAGCTCGCCTATTTATTTGGTATTATCTAGAGGGTGGAGTTATGATTTTGCATTTATGAGTTTTATATTTTAGAAATCTTATTTTAATCACTAAATATACAACTTAAGTGAAATTTTGCACAAAATATAATATTTGAATTATAGTTATTATGTTCTAGCGAATCCGTAAGCTAAACACTAGCTCTGCACCTCCATGCTCTTTTTTACATAAATAAAATTCATGTAGTTTATAGGTTAAATTAAAGCTATAGCTCATGAAATTTGACAAGGAGGGAACTTTGGTCTTGTTAATAATAGTAGTACATATTCTACGTAGAACACACAAGATATGATAAAGAAATTGTAATACTCCTATTAAAATTTAGAAATATTTTGGATCTCATTTCCTCAATAATAGCCCGACATGCCTATTTTTTTTTTTTTTGGTAACTAGTTTGTATATTAATTACCAAGTGAAACAATTACAGACCCGTAGCAATTTTAACACAAATCTGCTATCTACAGAAAAACTCAAAGACTACCAAATTCTATCCTTAATTAAACTAAATACATAATTATTGCAGTCTAGTTCGAAGAACCAAATTAGCTCTCACATTACAATAATAAGCTATCTCCTTAGCCAAAGATTTTCAGTGTCTGTTCTTCTCTTCAAACAATCGATAGTTCCTTTTCAACCATAGTGCATGTACAAATTCAGCATAGACCATTTTAAAGAGTTGTGCCTGTAATGATTTGCTCTGGGATTTCTTTATCACCCAATCCTCATGTTCCTCCCATGTAATAGTATCAACAAAACTTATATCTATCTATCGTAATAATCTATGCCACAAATCCTTCGAGTATTCACAGTGAACAAACAGGTGAGTTCGAGTTTTCTGATTCCCTGTACATAACTTGCAGAATTTATCCACCTCTAATTCCCATTTGAGTAGCTGATCTTTTGTTAGTAACTTGTTTTGAATCTGCAACCACAACAAGAATTTCGCCTTTGGTCTGGCTTCATTATCCATCATCAGACATTTCCAAGGTATCCTAGTTCCTTCACCCAACAATTGTAAATAAATCTTTCGGATTGTTATCTTATGTTGATGCTCCATCAATTGTGTTTCCAGCAGTGTTTCTCTTGTAGCAATGATACTTTTGATCGTCCAAGAGGCTTGCTGTGGAATAGGAGTTGTGGAGACCTGATCAGATTTAATATAAAAGCTATGAATCCAACGTATCCACAGTTTGTCACTTTTGTGAGCTAAGTCCCAACAGGTTTTGGCTAGTGCAGCCTTATTCCAAATGCAGATGTTGATAAAGTTGAGGCCCCCAACTGAGTAAGGTATACACATTTTATTCCATGAGACAAGAGCTTTTCTAGTAATAGTACTTACCCCAGATCATACATAGCTTCGACAGTAGGCTTCAATAAGTTTCAGGACTTTAGAGGGGATAGAAAATAATTGAGACCAATAAGCTTGTATATCAAATAAGATTGACTGTACTAATTATACCCTCCCGGTATAAGATAGTTTTTTGGAGGTCCATGAGGCTATCTGTGCAGTAATCTTGTCTATTAGAGGACTCCATTACAGGATACCCAATTTCTTTGTGGATAATAGGATGCCCAGATATTTGAAGGGAAGTTCTCCTAGTCTGAACCCAAATTTCTGTAACAAAGTTGTCTTTTCCTGTTCTGTCATGCCACCACAATAGAAACTGTTTTTCTCTATGTTTACTGTGAGCCCCGAAGCTTGAGAAAATCTTTAAAAATACTGAAATAATGCTGAAACAGAGGATAAATCACCTCGTGCAAATAGTAATAGATCATCAGCAAAACACAAGTGTGTAATCCCTAAGCTTGCACATGTAGGATGAAACCTGAAATGTTGATCCTCCTTTAACTCAGGCAGACTTCGACTAAGAAACTCCATAACAATGACAAATAAAAATGGAGATATAGGGTCACCCTGTCTCAGTCCCTTAGCCACTTTAAAGGGGGGAGTAGACTCCCCATTTATCAAAATCGAGTAATTAACGATGTACACGCGTTCCATTACCTATTTCACGTATCTCTTAGGAAAACATAAAGCCTCCATAACCTGCTTCAAGTAAATCCATTCCACAGAATCATAGGCTTTTTGGAGGTCTATTTTGAGCATGCACCTAGGAGAGATATGTTTTCGATGGTAGGCCTTTACCAACTCATTTGCCAAGATGATGTTATCTGCTTTTTTCCTACCGGGGATAAATTCGGACTAAGTTTCACTAATTACTGATGCAATTACCTTTTATAATCTTGAAGCTAACACCTTTGCAATGATCTTGTATAAAATTGAGCAACATGCAATTGGTCTATATTCTTTTATTGTTGTTGGGTTGGGAGTCTTAGGCACGAGAGTAAGAAGGGTGCAGTTTACAACTTTGTGTATCTTACCATGATAAAAAAATTCTTTAACAGCCCTCACCACATCATACTGAATAATAGACCATGCTCTTTTGAAGAAATGGGCATTGTACCCATCTATTCCAGGAGCCTTATCATCATCAATAGATTTTAAGGCGTCAACTATCTCCTTGTCCGTTACTTCTCTACTCAACTCTATCCCTTGAGTATATGTTAACGTTGGACCTTTTGTTATACCAAATCATCATATTCTAAAAATGGCCTAAAGCTATGTTAGTTAAGTGGGTTCATATATTTTCAATGGATCAAGACTTAATTATCATTAATCATTATCCTATTATAAAGTTTAATTTCTCATACATGTCTAAATGCAGCATAGTTTGACTCGAATTTATATGTTATCCCCCCTCCCCTCCAAGTTTATATTCTTACCTCACATTCTTTTATATTTGATGTTCTGTATTCACAATGAAATTCAACTAAATTCATATTCATGTACTGTAGGCTTATTTTAATGGTGATGCTTCCAAGAGGATTTTTTTTTCACCGAATTTAAAATCTAGACCTTTAATTAAGGAAAAAGGATATCAACCATTGCACTATAATTCATATTAGTACCGTGATGCTTTTAATTACTAATTAATTTAGGTGTACGTGACTCGCGCGTGTATCTCGCTTTAATCAGTTCAAACGTTACATTAAATACGATATTTGTTTAAATAATTAAAATAAATACAATAATTAAATTAAACATCTTTTGAATATGTAAATATGGAGAATTTATTTAATTAGTTATATAGTATTTGTAAATATCTAAGATACAAATAAGGTAGGTAAAATGCATTGGCAACACCTTAAATGTGCATAAAAACTTACACGTAATCGACTTTGTTACGGATTTCTTTGTCACCAACGTTGAACCAATTGATGTTGAAATTATAAACAATTGTGTCATACCAAGAATATATAGTGTCAATAAAGTAAGTACTTAATTTAGAATTTGTGCTATAGTACGTAAGATTTATTAATAATTAAAATTTTAATCATTGATTTTAAAATACTACACAGAAAATATACCATAAATCACAAGTAAATTCATCTCTTCAATCATAGACATTATCAAGATTTCACACATAAATAAAATAATCTCAATTAGCAATTGCTTACATGAATACATGATAATTTATTATTAGAAACTTCAAGAACATACTAAAATTTTAAAAATATTACATTAAATCATATGATTCTTAAGTGAAAAGTACCAAGGTCATATAAATTCATGTTGAAAACATGTAGTAACCTAAAACATTGATCATCACAATCACAATCTCTTATTTCTAAAAGCAATTGAATTGGGTGATCAAAACGAAAAGAAAAACACAAACGAAAAATAATTATTTCAAAATTATAATAAAAAATATAAAACAAAATAAAATAATGAACTAAACATAAAAACACTGTTACATAATAATAGGTTCAAGAACTCACCTAGCAAGGAGGAATATTTTTTTTCAAAGACTGTCGGCTTAAAGAATTTTAGTAAAGAAATTATAAAATTAATATGGTATTAAATACTTAAACTTAGACCTAATTTTTTCCCTTTCCTTTGCAACCTACGACAATTTTTGTGGAAATAATCCTAAACCTAAAGTGAATTTCAATATAAACAAATTCTAATTTAAAAGTGAATCTTAAAACTAATAAGCAAAAGATTAAATAAATAGTAATTTAAAAAATAGTAAAAGATGATTTTGTCTATTGTACAGTCTTTTAACGAAGAACAAAAAGTTCAAATTACTTTTCTAAGGGTCTTCACACTTTTAATATACTAGTATAACCGCATGTGTCTTACACGTGTAACGCTTGATGATTAGTTAAAATTAAATGATTTTTATCTATTGCGGAGATTTTATCTAATGTTTTTATATTTATTTTTAGATTTTTCAAATTTTCTTTAAATCAAACTTAGTTGATTTAGAATTCTTAAATTAATAGAAAAAGTATTAGCTACATGTCATTAATTCTGATTCCTTCTAATAAGTAAAGATTTACCATACATATATTTAATTAATTTTAAATTATTAAATATTAAAAAAATATATAGTGAAAAGACGATTTTGTCCTTTTAAGAAAGGGTAAAAGGTTAAAAATAATATTTCTAAGGCCCTTCACACTTTTAATATATTATTATTATTATATTATATTATAGTTATATAGATATAAATTATAGATATAGATATAGATAATAGATATAGAATATAGATAGATAAATATATGATGGGTCTTTTTATTTAATCTTTAACCGTTCTATATATGAAACCTTGTCATCAAGTTCTTTTTCATAGTAGTATCACTTACCAAGAATTTTTATAATGATTAAATAGCAGTATTGTGTAAATTCTATTCAAACGCATGTATTTCGAGTATACTTCCACGTTGGTTGATCAATTTTCTTCTTGATATCTTTTGGGAAAAGACATCGTTTCCATCTTAAACTATACAAGAAAAGTCGAAGTCATATCTAAATTATACTAGTGACCTATTACATACCTAAACTATAAAAGAATGAAACTTTTTACCCCCTAGATCTGACGTGGAAAAATATAATTAATTAAATTAAAAACAGCGCGTCTACATTAAAAATTAATGCAAAAAAAAAAAATACTCACTCTACCCAACCCCCAGCATCCATCTCCCCTCCCCCACCCCCAAACCATCATCTTCTTCATCACCCCCACCCCCAAACTCCAACCCCACTCCAACCAACATATCTTCTTCATCACCCCCATCCCCAAACTCCAACCCCACCGAATCAATATCAATTTCACTAATTTCAAAATCTCGAAAAAAAAAATCGAATTACTAATTTCCAACTAAGCTTAAATGAGCTTGACGAAATTCAAATTGAATTTGTTGTTTTCACTTCGCCGGTGTTCTGGCAAACTGAAACGATGACGAATATTCCCATATCCACTAATTCCAAAGATGAAGCACTGAATTATCCCCACATAATCACCATTGAATCTTTCCTTTCCAAGGGTGCTGGTACCACCACCACCACCACCATCCCTTCTTTCTCATCGTTCCCAACAAACACATCACTACAAAACTCAGAAATTCAATTCCAACTATCCAATCAAAAATCACAAAACTCAGATAGGTTTTCTCTAATTACTCAACAAATTGATCACAATTTCAAGTAAAACTAACAAAATTTAGATGAATTTTTTTTAATTACCCGACAATTTGATTACAATTTTATTCAAAAATCACAAAATTCAGATGAATTTTCTTTAATTTGGTGATCCGCAGGTAAAATTGAGGAGAAAATGATAAAAAAAATTGGTTGATGAAAGAGGGCTTGACTTTGAAAACTTTCAGTTTCAAGTTGCAACACCCGATCGATCTCGAAGTTGTACACAAACTCTACTCTCCACCGCATACAAAAAAAAAAATAACGAATAGAGAAGAAAGACGGGAGACAAGACTAGTATAGTACTATTCCAAAGAAGAGAAGAAAGAGAAAAACAAATATAAGGGGACATCAGTGAATAAAAATGGCAATGAATGATGAAGAAGAAGAAAAAATAATGGCAGATGACAAAAATAAAAATAATAAGGGGATTTTGATATTTTTAATTATTTTTTTCGTATTATGCTGACGTGGCACAGACGTGGCAGTGCGTGTAAAATACCGCACCATATGCAAGTGGTATAATGCTTTACAGGGTGTAGAAAGTTCCACTTTTTTATAGTTTAGGTGTGTAATAGGTCACTAGTATAGTTTAGGTGTGGCTTCGACTTTTCTTGTATAGTTTGGGGTAGAAACGATGCCTTTTCCCATATTTTTTTCTCCATGGTCATTTGATAGAAGGTATTTGATAAAATAATTTATGTATTAATTTTGGTATTGTTTAATATCTCATTTAAAAGTGTTTTCAACTAATGTAAAATTAATAGAGAAAATACCCAATTACCCCCTGAACTATACCCAAAAAGGTTATGACACATCTCAATTTAAAGGGGGTCCTATTAACCCCCTGAACTAATTAAAAGCGTAATTTTGACACCCTTAGTGCCTATGTGGCACACACGTGGGCCTATGTGGACACTTCAGTGTGTTGTGCCACGTATGTGCCACGTAAGCACTAAGGGTATCAAAATTACACTTTTAATTAGTTCAGGGGGTAATAAGATCCCCTTTAAGTTGAGGTGTGTCATAGCCTTTTTGAGTATAGTTCAGGAGGTAATTGGGTATTATCTCAACTTAATACATATATCTATTATCCCATAATATTATATTTATACATAATAAATCATGGCATTAACAATATGGATACTATATATTCTTAGCCCTTATTTTAATACATTTTATTCGCTGCCTATTCTAATATACTCTACTCATTTAACATAACAAATCAAACAGTTGATTCATACACCCTTATAGTTACAAATCAAACAGTTGGTAAAAAATAATGTTAGAATTACTAATTATGTGTTTGAATATGCAATTTTATATCTGTGATATAAGATCATGAGATGAAATCAACGTTTGGTCATGCGATTAACTGATTTTTTTTTTACTAAATTTGAATTTTACTTTTTTGAAAGGAAAGTCAAAGTAATATCATATTACTCTTACTTTTTCTAAAAGTAAATATAACTCTTTCATATTTGGTTAATATCTTTCTTGAAGAAAAAGTTTTATAACTCTATAAACTGAAAATTCCTCTTCTCATACCATAACATAGTAGTATCTACAATGAAGCCGTTTAAAATAGTTTTATTTAGGGAGAAATTTTTTCATAAATTTTATACTTTTTGATTTAGCTTTAACATGTAGGTCAATTGGCCAAATCATGTCAATACTATTATGTTTTAGTATATAGTTTTATTTATCATATGAATTATCGACTTGATGGTTTGCAACAGTTAGCTTCCGCATGATGTCTCCATAATTTCAAATCCAACAATTTCATATCATGATATGAAATCTCAAATTCTCCAGAAAAGTATGATTTGAAATTTTAAATCATGATTTGAGATTTTTCAAATACAAAAAATTAGCCCACAAATTTATATTTTGTAAAAAGAACCCATCATTTATATTATCAACTATTTATTTCATATGTAAATAAAATAAATAGTTCATATTATTACTTTTACCAATCTTTAAATCATTTATATCTCATTTAACCATTACACTTAGTCACTTAACAATATATAGCTCAGTTTGGTCATGAGAAACATTCACTTTCTTTTCAAAAAATCTTTTTATTTTATTAAAAAAAATAATGTTTGGCCTTAAAAACTCCAAATACAACTTGAAGTTCTATTTGAAAAAGTGAAAACAAGTCTCAACTTATTTTCACTTTTTTTTTTCAAATTTCAACTTCACCTTTATAGTTTAAATTTTTTTCTAATTCTCTCCGAAAGGATATGATCAAACACAACTCCAACTTCAACTATTTTTTTTTTAAATTCATGGTCAAACGCCTACAAAATTTATTAGTACTTCAAATCAACTCCTACTTTATAATTTATTATTCACCAAATTTATCATTTGATCAATAATTATTGTATTATTTTTAGAACAGTTTTGCGATAGTATCTTATATTTTTCTTATAAACTTTTGCTTATTTGGTAAGATTTGTTAGAATGATGAAACCTCCATAGAATCGGAGAAAAGTCCACTAATGGAAGAAGCTTCTACAGTGGATGAAAAAATATCTATTATTTTCTCCAAGTAAAAATGGAAAGTTCAGCTTATGACATGGGCTTTTTCCCTTTATATATGACCCAAAAAAATAACAAATAAGCATAAATAAAAGAACAGGCCTAAAACAATATTGGGCCAAACACATAGAGAATTAGTTATAGTATGTAAACTAGCCTATTCCACTATTATTTACATGTACAGTATGCAAAATCTCAGCACCCCCCTCAAGTTGGAGGGTGAATAAACTCCCAGCTTGGAAAAATGTGAATGATGTGCAGCACCAGGAAGAATCTTTGTAAAAATATCCGCCAGCTGAGAAGAACTAGGAGTGTGATGCAAGCTGATTAAGCCATCCCCCAGCTTTGTGCGAACAAAATGGCAATTTAATTCAATATGCTTCGTACGTTCATGGAACACTGGGTTCTTAGCAATATGAATTGCGGACTGATTGTCATAAAACACAGGAATAGGTAAAGAAGAAGGCAAACCAAAATCAGAAAGCAATCGGGACAATCAAATAACTTTACCCACAGCCTTACTCAAAGATCTATACTCAGATTCAGCAGAAGAAAGGGACACAATAGGATATTTCTTAGCCTTCCAACTAATCAAACTTCCACCAATGTAAACAGAAACCAGTAACAGACCTTCTGCTGTCGGGGCAAGATGTCCAATCACTATCACAGTAAACCTGCATAGAGAAGTCTGGTGAGTTATTAAAAAATAAACCAAGATGAGAAGTCCCTTTAAGGTAACGCAACAGATACAAAGCAGTCTTCATATGTGGAGCACAGGGTCGCTGCTTGAACTGACTTAGATGCTGAACAACAAAAGACATATTAGGCCTGGTTTGAGTCAAAAAATTTAGCCTGCCCACCAAACTTCTATAAACATTAGGGTGAGGCAAAGGCTCCCTCACATTGACTAATAATTTTTCATGCAACTTAAGGGGGCAAACCACTGGACAAAGAGAAACACAATCATAATTTTAGAGCAAATCATGTAAAAATTTACTTTGGTGTAACAAAATACTAGATGAACAATATAAGACTTCAATTCCAAGAAAATAATATAGCATCCCTAAGTACTTTATTTTAAACTGGTCATGCAAGAACAATTTAAGAGAAGTGGTCTCCTCCAGATCATTACCAGTGAGGACAATGTCGTCCACATAGACTGCCAAGATGACAAGAGAAGTACCAGAACCTCTTGTGAAAAGAGAGTAGTCATTTAAGGAATGAGTGTAACCCCTAGAGTAAGAGCTTGAGACAATTTAGCATACTATTACCTAAAGGCCTGTTGAAGCCCATAAAGGGACTTATGTAGTTGACAAACCATAGAAACAGATGTAGAAGAAGAAACAGTAATCCCAGGAGGAATCTTCATGTACATCTCCTCATCCAAATCAACATGAAGGAAAGAATTGTTCACATCAAGTTGAAAAAGGGACCAATTATTCTTAACGGCAACAGTTACGAGTATTTTAATAGTGGACATTTTGACCACCGGGAAAAAAGTCTCATGAAAATCAACCCCTTCAACTTGAGTATCACCCCAAACTACCAACCTTGATTTATATCTCTCCAAAGAACCATCAACTCTATATTTGATCTTGTAAACCTACTTACAATCAATTGGCTTTTTTTCCAACAGGGAGTGGAACGATAAACCAAGTATGATTTGACTCTAAAATAACAAATTCCTACCTCATAGCATCTTTCCAGTGAGGGAATGCAACTGGTTGGGCATAAGTGTGAGGCTCAGATAAAGGTTGTTGACCAACCATAGAAGAACGGGATGGATAAGATGTGGAGCAAGGTAAAAAGGAAGAATGACAGACGTAATCTTGAAGGTAGCTAGGAGGATTAGTAAGCCTAGAAGATCTTTTAAAAGGGGGAGAAGGTTCAGTAGGAATAATAGAAGGTGCACTAACAGGAACAAAAATAGGAGTTGTGGCTGAAGAAGGGAGAGGAGATAGAACATATAGAATAAGATCATCAAATATGGAGAAAAAGAAAGGGCATATGGAGTGGGAAGAAGCGGGTGATTTAATGAGGAAAGGAAAAATAGTTTCATGGAAAATAACATCTCTAGAAATAAAACAGGTGTGGGATACAAGGTATAGAGTTTGTATCCTTTATTACCAAAAGGGTACCCAATAAAGATGCAAGGAATAGCCCTTGGTAAAAGATTGTCTCTATGGAGAATGTGAGTAGTGGCATAGCAAAGGCATCTAAAGGCTTTTAGGTGAGAGTAGGAAGGAACCTTGTTATGGAGAAGTTCAAAAAAATTCTTGTGATGCAACATAGAAGAAGGAAACCTATTTATAAGGTAAGTGGCAGTTAAAAGGCAATCCCCTCAAAATTTAACAGGAAGATTGGATTGGAAAAGTAAAGCCTTGACAGTTTCTAATAGGTATTTGTGCTTCCTTTCAACCACCCCATTCTGGTGAGGAGTATAAGGATATGAGGTTTGGTTAATGATGCCTTTGGAAGAAAAGTATTGGGAACCTGCGAAGGAAGAACCAAGTTCTAGGGAAACCAAGTTCTAGGGCATTATCACTCCTAACAGTTTTTACTTTGGCTTTAAACTGAGTTTCAACCAAATGAATAAAAGATTTGAGAAGATCAAAAGCATTGCTTTTGACACCCATCAAATGAGTCCAAGTGGCTCAAGAATAGTCATCAACAATAGTGAGGAAATATCTAAAACTATCATAAGTTGATGTATGATAAGGTCCCCAGGTATCTATATGAATGAGTTCAAAAAGAGAAGAAGATGAAGAATTATTGTCAGAAAGAGGTAGCCTAGATTGTCTGGCTAAAGGGCAAATTGGACAGGTAAATAATTATTTTGTAGAAAGCAAATCAACAAGACCAGAAATATTCCTTATTTTAGAAAAAGGTGCATGTCCGAGTCTATAATGCCACATAACATTAGTTTTATTTATAGGAACAACATTATTTACAGGGATACAATAATCAGAAACATTAAAAGGTGAAGAAGGAATAACAGATTGTTCAGTATGAAAGGATGAAGAATTAAAAGAAAACAGTGAGTCAGTTGTAGAATCCAAAGAGTTGAATAGCTTGTACAATCCACATTCGGGTTTACCAAGCACCACTGGCTTCCTCAGAAAAGGGGCCTATAATGTGCAACCAGATTTGGTGAATTGTATCATAAGACCAAGTTGTTCAACCAATTTGGACACAGCTATAAGATTGTACTAAAAACTAGGAATGTAGAGAACATTTGTAAGGACATAATCAGGGAATAAAGTAAAAGATCCAACCTAGTGACTTTAACTTTATATTCATCAGGCAAAGACACTAAGTAAGGAATGGAAAGTAATTGAATATTAAAAAGAAGAGATAAATCAGAAATCATGTGATCAGAAGCTCCAGAGTCTATATCCAAACTGTTTTATCTATTTTGGTCAACAAACATGTGTGTAAAGTATTTTCCTGAGAAATCTTACCAGCAAAATTTGCTGAAGCTAAAGGACTAATAGAGGAAGGAGCATTAGAGGACTCAGTAAGTTGAGCCCTTTGCAGCAGCATAATCAACTTGGAATATTCTTCTTTGGTGAGGCTGGGAATATCAGATAGTTCTGATTGGTTTGGGTTAACAATAGTGTCATTATTCCCAGAATAGTGGCCTTTATAATCAGAAGAAGTAAGCTCAACCTGAGCAACAGTTCTCTTGAGTGGAGTTTTAGTGAACTTGAAATGTGGGGGAAACCCATGAAGCTTATAATATTTTTCAATATTATGACCAGGCTTTTTACAATACTTGCAAATAGAGGAATAATTCTTTGAAGAATCAAAATTTACTTGGGAGGTAAAAGGGTTCTTAGGAGGGTCAAAATTTATCTTGGAGGTAAAAATTTGCTTTGAACCTCCATCTTGGAAAGAAGCAGACTATTGAGAAAAATGTGATGAGGAAGACACATTTCTCTGTTTTTCATCTGCCAACAGGATGCTATAGACAATGCTAACAGAGGGAATAGGCTTCATCATAAGAATATTGTTGTGCACTTGGATGTATGTATCATTGAGACCCATCAAAAATTGGTAAAATTTTTGCTCGTCATCGAATTTCTTAAACCCACCACAAGGGCAGGAAGCAACATTATTTATAGTCAAAGAAGCAATTTCATCCCAGAGTTGCTTTATTTTGTTAAAATAGGAAGCTATGTCCAGTGGCCCTAGGAAATGTAGGCTAAATCTTTCTATAGTTCAAATAGTCTAACTCTATCAGCCTTTCCATAACACTCCTATAATTCAACCCAAATATCTCTAGCATAAGAAGAGTACTCAACACTATGGGAAATATCCCTGGAAAGGAAATTAGTCATCCAATACACTACAAGGTCGTTGCAACGTTGCCATTGCCTAGCTAAGTGTAACACCCCGTATTTTCGTGCTAGAATTCTAAATGGTGTTCCTACATGTTTAAGCTGTAATACAAATAATTCCCATGTGGATATAAGTTTCATGATCATTACACTAGTGTGTGAAGAGCTATCAAGGTAAAAAATGTTCATAGGAAGCACTTAGAGCAAAGTTAAGCTAAGAGCCTTTGATTTGGATAAATCCTCCTATTTGATTCTGCAAGGGTCAACTTTGAATGGATATAACTTTTTGTGTACATGAAATTTTTCAGTTCAAGACCCACGAAATTGAAGATAATTGAATTATCTTTCCAACGATAATAATTTTGCAAAAATCCGATACCTGAATTAAAAGTTATGCCATGTGAGGCAATAAGGGGTCGCGATAGCCCCGCGACGCAAGGTCTGCTTTACCCAAATAGGGGTCGCATCGCGAGGGATACTTCACCTAAATAGGGGTCATGATGCGGGGTCTATTACCACACAATTTTAGCTTCTTAAGGGTCTAGGGACACTTTGGTCCTTTTCCCTCAACCCCAAACGTCCAAGGGACGATTTATAGCATCCAAAAGGGCATTGCTTGCCCATCTTCCTCAATTTTTCTCACATAAAAACTCTCTCCTTTCCCCCATGAATGAGTTTCAAGCTTTTTCTCTCAAGAATATAAGAATTCAAGAAGTTCAAGACACTATAAAAATCTCTTCAAGAAAAAAACCAAGAATTGGTAAGATTCCCAAAAAAAGCTTTCAAGATCATCTCCAAGGGTTTCAAAGTCAATTTTTCTTCATCAAATCCAAACTATTAAGATATGTGGGGTTTGAAAAAGGACAATTCTTTTGTCCTTATGTCCAAAATTATTTTTTTCAATGAATTTCTTATGATTTGAAATTGGGATTTAAACATAAAGTATTATTGATGATTTTTGAGTATGATATGATTGAATTATGAATTCCCATGTTTGTTTTGAGTTAAAGAGTGTTCTTTTATGATTTTGAATACCATGAGCATGCTTTGAGATATTGCTTATAGTTTTTCTATTGAATTGAGCCTGAGATTGTGATTTGAAGTTATCATCTTGATATTATTGAAGAGTTTTAAGAAGCTTGCAAAGCATGATGTTATGCCATGCATTTACATGAGTTTGAGATATTTAGATTCAGTTATATAAACAATATTTGATTTTTTGATCCTCCGAATGAGTTTTGGAATCCACGTTACAGAGTTATTCAGATAAATGTTAAATGCATAACTGCTTTCATAAGAAACCCGTTTACGATTTTTAATATGGATTTCCACGAGATGAGCACAACTAGTTTAAGGGAGTAGTATTTAACACCGAGATGGGTACGTTACTACGGTTTCATACCCCAGAACTATGTGCCACCGTAGGATTGAGAACTTGAGTGTCTATAGAGGCAGAGTTGTGATCACTTGAGTTGAGGTTATACTCTCTGGCAAGAGTATGACACCTCTCCCCAACGTGAGGTTTCTTTCTTAGAAGGACAAGACGTTGGAATTTATGTAGCTCGCATGGCTTATGTCGGTTAAGAGAACCTCCCTTCAGATAAAGTGTTTTCCCTAATAGAAAAACTTTTAGAAAACTAAGTGTAAAGGCTCACAAGTTTTACTCAAATTATGTTTTAAACAAAGATAGTAGCTTCAGATTTCAGATTTCAGATTTAACAGTGAGTCCTTTCTACACTTAGGCAGTATGATTTAAAGAGAGAATACAAGTACAACTTTTAGAACTAAATGTTGTGGCTCACGAGATTTATAAAGCATGTTTCTCTTCTTATTGCTACATATTTCAGTATTTTAGATATTCCAGCTTATGTGAGTCACTTACATTTAGCATGCATTATTTTATAAATGATGATTATGATATATTTTTTTTTTACTTATGCATTCACCCCCATATACTCAGTACATCCTCAAAGTACTGATCCACATATATGTCTATGTGCTACATTGTCTCATAATATAGGTACAAGTTTTAGTATGCTCATTCAAACTCAGACAGTTGCAGATTCCAGCCAGCAAGATGATGAGTCCTCCTACTTCGGGGTCTTCAGTTAGATTTATCTATGTTCTTTGCTTTCTTCATTCAGTAGTATTGATTCGGGATAGCTGGGGGTCATGTCCCGGCTAACTAAAATCAATGCTAGTAGAGGTTTCATAGACAGTGAGTAGAGTTGTGTATTTTTATTTCAGTTTTGGTTTTACATGAAGCAGAGTTGTAAACATTTTCCTACAGTTGTATTGATCATATTCAGAAAAGAGTTATCTTTCGATAATTTATTTCAGATTTATGTATTTTACTTAGTTGCTCATGAGTTATGTCAGTAGAAGGGTTAGCTTGTGATCACTTGTGACCCTAAGTACCGTATGACGTCTCGGGATCCATTTTTGTGGCGTTACAAACTTGTTATTAGAGTACAAGGTTCAAGTGTCCTAGGGTGTCTGTGAAGTCGTGTCTAGTAGAGTCTTGCAGAACAGTACGAAAGCGTTTGTATTTTTCTTCGAGAGGCTACGAGGTATTTAAGAAAAGTTTTTTTTCTTTCCTACTCTAGATCGTGCAGTAAAGGTTTTCTCTTAGAATCTTCTGTCTCTCCGTGTGTTATCCTAAAATTCCTTATCTATGACTTATTCTTGAGATAACATAATTTATAAGTTCTAGTTTCCTCCCCACATGATGCTCTCAGATTTATTAGCAGAAACTTCAGAAGTCATTCAAAGCGGCTTGAGAGGAGCCCTCTAGTGCGTTATAAGTCCCTCTAGTTTAAAGTTATGTCCTTATTCTTAAGAGTCATTCAGTTAAGACAGAGTAAGATATGTATTCAGATTCCTCATTAGCCTTTCAATACGAATAGTACTCGTTGGAGGATATAGTGTGAATATAGATTACCGAATAGAGTTTGTATTCGTGATATATTGAAAACTAGAGTTTTATGATTAATAAGTGCTTGAACCTTCTTATAGTTGGGAGTGTGGGTTTAGAAGTGTAGTGACAAGAAGGTGGTAAGGGCGATTTATTGAATATATATATAGCCAAATATTTTTGCTTATGATTTAGTTAGTAATGAAGTGATATGTCCTTGCGTGTTAGTTTAGTGGAAAGTAGAGAAGAAGTCATTAGTTAAGGTGAATTGTTGTTTGCTTGAAGTATGAAAGAGTTATTGATGGTATTGTTGTATTAGAAAAGTATAGGTTGTCGATGAAAGTATTTGGTGGTTGAGTATTGTTAATTTAGGCTTTTCCTGAGGTTGAAAAGGAGAGTTTGGTTGAAACTTATAGAGTTATGAAAGTAATTTAGGTGTAAAGATGGATGAATAGTCATAATATTTAGAATAAGGATGCGTTATTAGATTTTAGTAAGGTATGTCTTAGGATTATGATTGATTATTATTGCTATGAAGTTCTAGTGGACTAGTGTTTCTTAATGTTTTATTTCATAGTCTCCAAGTGAGAATTGTGTGTGAGTTTGGGTTGTAAATCAAGTTTAGCACTAGACATTAGGTTTGAACAGTTGATGGTCATGAAGGTGGATGTGATGATTTCTAGGTATTTGTAACACCCCGCAAAATTCTAGTAGCTTTCGTCCCAAACAACATGCCAAAAGAGGCCCCAGACTTAGAAAAGAATTTTTAGCTAAAAATCAAGACTTAGAATCATTTCAGCCTTCTAAGTTGGAGGATCTCATTTTTGACCTTTTCGACTTTAGAATGTCGATTTTCAAATTGACTCATGATCAGGGTCACCTGTAAGTCATCTCAGGTGAATTTCATATTTTTCAAACTAGCGTAAGGGTGAATTTGGGTGCCTAAAACAGTAAAGGATCGCGATAGGCCCACGTCGCGAGGGCTAGTTAACCCAGATAAGTATCACATCGCGATGTCCACTTGACCTAAGTAGGGGTTGCGACGTAAAAGAGAAGCCCTATTCAGCATTATTTTATCCAGGTAGTGAGGTTGCGGTATTTTCTAAGGCTATTATATGTTGTGTGTGGCTAGTAGTATTGTTGAGTTGCTAAGTGGAAGGAGACTAGTTATATAGTAAATGATGTTCTTGGTAGCTAAGTTAAGGAGTTATGATTAATGATGTTAAGACTTTTTATATGATCTTGATTCTCATGGTTTAGAAATATAAGTTTATAGGCATGATATTGGTAGACTATGACGGAAGTAGTATGGTTCAGCAAGGGTTTGGAGATATCCATATTAAGTGTTAGAATCTAAGTTGGTGAGTATTTAAGTTGTTATATGATGACTTTTGGGGCTATAGAAATCTAAGGGTTGAATCTCAGAAGAAGGTATTAGCATTGGGGGTTACACGTGAATATATAATTCTTCATGGTAAGTTTAGTTTTATGTGTATTGATTATATGCCAAACTCTAGAGTAAAGTGATTACAGTTTAGATTAGAATTTATATAGTGGCTCATAGACCTAGAGTGATGGCTTAAACCTAAGGGGGAGATGATAAGACAAGTAACCAAGTTAGGCTCTCAGATTCTAGGAGTAATGCCAGTATGTTGGAGAATATCAGAAAGTGGGGGTGAGGCTCAACCTATTCTTATTTCAGTATTTTCAGTTATCCCAGTACCTACTCATGCCTTACATTTCAGTTCCATGATCATAGTTCATGTTCATGTATATGATAGAGAATCACAGGCTCTTCCAGTTCCTGAATGGGGTGTTCTAGTTCATTCAGTAGTCAGAATCACATTCCATAAGTTATGAACTCCAAATTAAGATCATGCAGCTCATGACTCATTACTCATGCTTTATAGTATGCTCTGTTCCCATATCTCATGCTACACTCCTAATGATTGGTGAGATTCAGCTTATAGCATTGTATGCCCTTAATTCAGATCACTTTGACGAATCCATGATGTTGATTCTCTATTCCTCAGGCCTCAGTTAAGTGTCAAGTTTTGTATAGTATCCTTTCATGTTTCAAGGTCTCATGTTCTAACCTTTTAGTGACTCCTCCTTATGTAATGATAGTGGTGGTGAGTAAATGTTTTTTGTTGATGAAAGATCATTATATGCTTGTTATAGATAAGGCCATAAGTGTGAAGTAAGATTGGGGCCAAGTCCTTGATACATCTTGGGGTTAGTTGAAATTTATGTGTGTATATTCTTGGGGTAGCGCGTGGGAGTTGTATTGATAATAGTTTAGAGAATATGTGAAGAATGTCTTTATGGGTGTTTGCCTTGAAGCTCACATGTGGTTATAAAGATAGGCTTGAATGACATTTTGGCATATAAGTGGAGGAACATAATATGCGCTAGTGAATCCATAGTAAGAGTTTAGAGTTAGTCATTGAAGTGGTAAGGCACGTTATGCTTAGGGTGTGAGATCTAAAAAGATATAAAAGACTGAATCATATGGTTTAGAATAGTATTGTGGTGTGGCGTGTTGTATCTTGTGATTTGGAGTTAGGCTTGATCACGGTGAGAGGATTTAATTTACTTTAGACATTAGTAGAAAGATTTATCAATGCCCATGTGAGAATTATAAGTTGAATCAAATGAGTATGGTATTTAAGGGGAATAGTATAGTTGAGGGAGAATTCGAGAGGAATTGCTAAGTTTGAAAGTAAGAAGTTGCATTGCCTAAGTCCTGGTAATTCTATCCTATCTTATGAGTTATGTGTCTATATTCCATGACTATAGAGTAGTGTTAATGTTGTGATTCCTA
This sequence comes from Capsicum pubescens, assembly GCA_030864215.1. Lineage (NCBI taxonomy): Eukaryota > Viridiplantae > Streptophyta > Magnoliopsida > Solanales > Solanaceae > Capsicum > Capsicum pubescens. The sequence continues at coordinate 340,423,538 of CM061548.1, forward strand.
AGTCAGATGTCTTGTTTAGATCATGTTGAAGAGATACTCCAGTTAAGTATAAGTTTTCAGTATAATTCAATTAGTATAGCTAGCAATTCAGTTTAACAGTCAGACAAACATGTTCCTGCGGTTTTCCACCTTTTCACCCAGTCCTACAGTCCGAAGTCTCAGGCGTATGACCATTCCAAGAGATAATTTATTCCATCCATGTAAATTGCAAATTCAATTCAGTCCAAGCATCATGTTTCAGATTCAGCAATTTAGTCATGACTTAGTTCGTAAGTGTTCAGTGCATAATCTCAATTTTCTGAGTATTTTAGCTCAAACAGTGTAATACCCCTTGTGCGATCTAAGTCTCGTTGTCTCATGATTGGTGACTACATAATTTATCACTTCGCAGTTCTATATGTATGATTGTATTATGAACGCTTCCAGCGAATTCTAAACTCTCAGCATGAATTAGTTCCTGATAGTCAATAAAGTCAAGTCAGCTCCGAATCCAGCTTCATGATAGAAATTTTAATATTTCAGCCCAGTTACATCCTTTCTTAGAAGAAAAATCATGTCCACGTTATTCTATACCTTTAAGGCTTCAACAAGTTCATATCCATCATTCGAGGACGAATGATTCCAAGGGAGAGATAATGTAATACCCCGTATTTTCGTGCTAGAATTCTAATCGTCGTTCCTATATTTTTAAGCTCTAATACAAATGATTCCCATGTGGATATAAGTTTCATTATCATTATACTAGTGTGTGAAGAGCTCTCAAGGTGAAAAATGTTCATAAGAAGCACTTAGAGCAAAGTTTAGCTAAGAGTCTTTGATTTGGCTAAATCCTCCTATTCGATTCTGCAAGGGTCAACTTTTAATAGGTATAACTTTTTGTGTACGTGAAATTTTTCAGCTCAAGACCTACCAAATTGTAGATAATCGAATTATCTTTCCAACGATATGAATTTTGCCAAAATCTAATATTCAAGTCAAAAGTTATGCCATGTGAGGTAGTAAAGGGTCGCGATAGCCCCGCGACGAGGTCTGCTTGACCCAAATAGGGGTCGCGTAGCGAGGGCTACTTAACCCAACAAGGGGTCGCAACGCGGGGGTTATTCCCGCATAGTTTCAGGTTCTTAAGGGTATATGGACACTTTGGTCCTTTCCCCTCAACCCCAAACGTCCAAGGAACGATTTATAGCATCCAAAAGGGCATTGCTTGCCCATATTTCTCATATAAAAACCCTCTCCTTTCCCCCATGAATGAGTTTTAAGTTTTTTCTCTCAAGAACATAAGAATTTAAGAAGTTGAAGACTCCATAACAATCTCTTCAAGAAAAAAACTAAGAATTTGGTTCCCCAATTAAAGAATCCCAAGAAAAGCTTTCAAGATCATCTCCAAGGATTTCAAAGTCAAATTTTCTTCATCAAATCCAAACTATTAAGGTATGTGGGGTATGAACAAGGACAATTCTTTCGTCCTTGTACCCAAAATTATATTTTTTAACAAATTTCTTATGATTTGAAATTGGAGTTTACACCCAAAGTATCTTATTGATGATTTTTTAGTATGATATGATTGAATTATGAAATCTCATGTTTGTTTTGAGTTAAAGAGTGTTCTTTTATGATTTTGAATACCATGAGCATGATTTGAGATATTGTTTATAGTTTTTCCATTGAATTGAGCGTGAGATTGTGATTTGAAGTTATCATCTTGATATTATTGAAGAGATTTAAGAAGCTTGCAAAGCATGATGTTATGCCATGCATTTACATAAGTTTGAGATATTTATATTCAATTATATAAACAGTATTTGATCTTTTGATCCTCCGAATGAGTTTTGAAATCCACTTTACAGAGTTATTCAGATAAATGTTAAATGCATAATTGGTTTCATAAGAAACTCTTATGCGAGTTTTAATGTGAATTTCTACGAGATGAGCGCAGCTAATTTAAGAGAGTAGTATTTAGCACCGAGATGGGTACGTTACTACGGTTTCATACTCCAGAACTATGTGTCACCGTAAGATTGAGAATTTGAGTGCCCATAGAGGCAGAGTTGTGATCACTTGAGTTGAGGTTATACTCCCTGGCAAGAGTATGACACCTCTCCCCAACGTGAGGTTTCCTCCTTAGGAGGACAAGACGTTGGACTTTATGTAGCTCGCATGGTTTATGTCGGTTAAGAGAACCTCCCTTCAGATAAAGTGTTTTCCCTAATAGAAAAACTTTTAGAAAACTAAGTGTAAAGGCTCATAAGTTTTACTCAGATTATATTTTAAAGAAAGATAGTAGCTTCAGATTTTAACTTTCAGATTTCAGATTTAAGAGTGAGTCTTTTCTACATTTAGACATTATGATTTAAAAAGAGAATACAAATACAACTTTTAGAACTAAATGTTGTGGCTCAGGAGATTTATAAAGCATGCTTTGCTTCTTATTGCTACATATTTCAGTATTTCAGATATTCCAGCTTATGCGAGTCACTTACATTTATCATGCATTGTTTTATAAATGATGATTATGAGATATATTTTTTTTACTTATGCATTCACCCCCATATACTCAGTACATCCTCAAAGTATTGATCCACATATATGTCTATGTGCTACATTATCTCATAATGTAGGTACAAGTTTTAGTATGCACATTCAGACTTAGACAGTTGCAGATTTCAGCCAGCAAGAGGATGAGTCCTCCTACTTCGGGGACTTCAGTTAGATTTATCTATGTTCTTTGCTTTCTTCATTCAGTTGAATTGATTCGGGATAGCTGGGGGTCATGTCCCGGCTAACTTAAATCAATTCTAGTAGAGGTTTCATAGACAGTCAGTAGAGTTGTGTATTTTTATTTTAGTTTTGATTTTACATGAAGCAGAGTTGTAAACATTTTCCTATAGTTATATTGATCATATTCAGAAAAGAGTTATCTTCCGCTTATTTTGTTCAGATTTATGTATTTTACTTAGTTGCTCATGAGTTATGTCAGAAGGGTTAGCTTGGGATCACTTGTGACCCTAAGCACCGTGTGACATCTCGGTACCCATTTTCGGGGCGTTACACTAACGGTTAAGTATCAGGAGGTCTAACAGATGTTCCATCAATAAATTCCAGTTTATTACGAACAGATAGTACAACCAAGATAGTCCTACGCCAGCTACCAAAACTGGATCCATCAAATGGAGATGGAACCAGGGATGTACCCAACACATTAGAAGGGTGAATATTAAGAGGATGACAAGGATAAGTATAATCCTCAGCATGAAAGACAGTACGATTTATGGTCAACGAAGCAGAAATATCATCAGAAGTCGACATACGCAAGTTTTCAGCAAAAGCACAGTCACAGACAAGTAATAATTTGAGAAGAGAATAAAGTTACCAACACCTTCGCAACCGGAAGGAGACGGCCTCGAACTACAAAAACACATAAAAAAACTCACGAATGAGGAGTCGAAACCCTGAAATCTGACGAAAAACTCCGACGAAATCACAACAATTCCAATGAAACCACAACAATTCCAAATAAAATATCAATTGGAATTTGCAACACCTGAAATCCGACGAAAAACTACAACGAAACCACCAATCGGAGATAATCGAAATTTGTACTGCCACAAATAAATTTCAACAACAATCGTTGAGGGTAGAATCAGAAGAAAGCTTAGGAGCAGATCTACGAAGGCCTATTCTCTGATACCATGTTAGAATCATGAAACCTCCATAGAATCGGAGAAAAATTCACTGATGGAAGAAACTTCTAGAGTGGATGAAAAAATATCTGCTATTTTCTTCAAGTAAAAATGGAAAATTCAACTTATGACATGGGATTTTTCTCTTTATATATGACCCGAAAAAATAACAAATAAGCATAAATAAAAGAACAGGCCTAATGTGACGCCCCGCGTCACTACCCATTAAATTCATCCCGTTTTTGGCACAATTCCGAGCGTTTCGGGTGCGTTTCGGGGTCCAACGGGGCTTCCACATCGTTTATTGACAAGGCTAACGTGGGGGCATCTTTGGGAGGTCAAAATACAAGCTCGGGTCAACATTTATTGGGCTTTGGAGCCTTGACCAGCAGCTGGACAGAATCTGCACAACAGAATCAGCATACTAGACAAGGTCCTTTCCACTAGTTCATGGATGGCATGGCCAAATATAGTAATGTTGACTTGCATTAATTGTATCCCTTGACTAAGGGACATTATAAATATCTTGTAAAGCCCTCTTGGGCAGATCATCACATAGCATTTTCATTTTTTGTTTTACTCAAGAAATATAATCAGAAAATTGGCTTTCGGGCCTCCCAAATCGAGTGTCTTTCTTTCCGATTTACCTTACGTTTTTGTGTGCGTGTTCAAAGCTTCTTGGGAACGAATTTAGAGAGGGTTAGGACTGAAGTTTAGCATTGATATTGAGAGTGTTAAGCTGTTCGCACGTGGCTAAAAATAGGCCCGTGACAAGTGGTATCAAAGCAGCACTTTGAACATGGCATACGACGGCGACGAGGAGGTTCACGGAGGAGACAATGTAGGCAAAACCAAGACCAAAAAACGTGACAAGAGTAGGAACAAGGATGAGGCCCAACTTCCACTTAGTGAGGCTTTCACAAACGTGGAAGATGGTGAAGGTTCAACATCCGGCTCTCTCGATGAGAGAATCGTTAGCACGGAGGCTGGCTTAGCGGTTTTGGGCCATCGCTTTAAGACCCTTGAGTCCAACGTTAGTACCCTTGAGGCTGCTGCTCTTGAAGGGCTGGACGAAGTCAAGGCCGACTTTTCCGAGCAAAATGAAGAGCACAAGGAGGGGCTGACCAGCTTGGAGCTCAAGCTTACGGAAGCATTATCAGCACTACACGAGGAGTTTGGGTCGAAACTGTCCGAGGTGATGCTGGGACAGTCCGCTTTGCAGGAGGAAGTTGCTGATTTGAAGCAACAACTGGAAGCAGCCCGTGTTGGTGGAAATCATGGTTCCGTGGCTTACCATGATGCTCGTATTGAGGCTCCTAAACCCAACGTGTTTAAGGGTGAAATGAACGCTCAAGACGTAGAAAATTTCATATGGCAATTGGAGTCATATTTTGAGCACGTCAAGATTGTTGACGGGGCAGCAAGGATCCGGATTGCAACCATGTACTTTAGCGACGTCGCAATGTTGTGGTGGCGTAGGAAGAAAGTAGACATGGAGAGGGGTCTTTGCACCATAGCTGATTGGGACCAGTTTAAGGAAGAGTTGAAGGAGCAATTTTACCCTCAAAACGTTGTAGACGAAGCCCGACGGAAGTTGAGGGAACTTAAACAAACTTCTTCCATTCATAACTATGTGAGGGAGTTTACGAAGCTCTCACTTCTTGTGACGAGTTTCAGCAGTGAGGATTTACTCTTCTTCTTTCTTGATGGCCTCCAAAATTGGGCCAAACAAGAGTTGAGGAGGCGTAATGTCAAGACCGTGGATGAGGCCATTAAAGTGGCGGAATCCTTGAATGATTTTCATGCCGATTATGCCAAGGCGAAGGATAGTCGGAACAAGCCTGTTGCTGCCAAGGGAGATCGTGGAGACAAGGGCAAAGAGAAGTTCATTCCCAACAAAAACCGTGAGTTCAAAGGCGAACGCAACCAGCCATCGACGTTCCGCAAGAACTACGAGGAGAAGAAGAAAGGTGTAGCTAACCGCGATAGCGGATGCTACCTTGGCGGGGATACATCTCACTTTGCGAGATCTTGTCCTTCGTTGAGTAAGCTGGGAGCTATGATTGCAGCAACACGGAAGGATCAAGCTAGTGCGCAAGCCGGAAGTTCCGGGGAGCAAGAAACACAAGCTGCCAATTCGGAGAAAGGAAAGGGACATGCCGTTGGTTTGTTCAACCACATGACGCTTGCTTCTCTTGCTGCAATGAAGAACAGCGTGAGAGCTCGTGAATTATTATTTGTTGATGGAGAGGTGAATGGCCGAGCAGTCCGCATTATGGTGGACACCGGAGCAACACATAACTTTGTTACGGAGGAGAAGGCTAAAGAACTTGGCCTTGCTTTCGTGACCAGTGATTCCATGTTAAAGACCGTCAATTGTCTCCCTACCAATGTCAATGGCCTCGCTCCTCGGGTGAATCTCACCTTGGGAGGTTGGAAGGGAGAAACGGATTTTTCGGTTGTTCCGATGGATGTCTTTGATATAGTATTGGGGATGGATTTTTGGTATGAGATTAACGCGTTTATTTCGCCGCGTCTCAACCAGCTAGCCATTTGTGATGAGGGTGGTTCTTGTATTGTTCCACTTATTCGTGTCGCTCAAAGTGGCACACGTTTGTCGGCGATGCAGCTTGTTAAAGGTTTCAAGAAAGGAGCACCAACCTTTCTTGCGACGTTGATGGAGATAGTTGACTGCCAAGAAGCTGATTTAGTGCCCTCATGTGTCCAACGTGTTCTTGAAGAGAACAAGGACGTAATGCCGGAGGAGCTGCCCAAACGGTTACCTCCACGAAGGGAAGTTGATCACGAAATTGAGCTGGTACCCGGGGCAAAGCCACCAGCTATGACCCCGTATCGGATGTCGCCTCCGGAGCTTGAGGAACTTCGAAAACAACTCAAGGAACTGCTGGAATCTGGCCATATCCGACCGTCTAAGGCACCCTTTGGAGCTCCGGTCTTGTTTCAAAAGAAGAAGGAAGGGACGTTGCGGTTATGTATTGATTACTGTGCTCTCAACAAAGTCACGGTGAAAAACAAGTACCCCATTCCTTTGATAGCTGATTTGTTTGATCGATTGGGGCAAGCCAAAGTGTTCACGAAGATGGATTTGAGGAAGGGCTATTATCAAGTTCGCATAGCCGAAGGAGATGAAGCCAAGACGACTTGTGTGACTCGTTATGGGTCCTATGAGTGGATGGTCATGCCTTTTGGACTGACCAACGCACCAACCACGTTTTGCACACTAATGAACAAAATCTTTCAGCCATACTTGGATCAATTTGTGGTCATCTACTTGGACGACATTGTTGTTTATAGTAGCTCAATGGAGGAGCACGTTAGACACCTTCAAATCGTGTTTAATGTGCTACGGGAGAACGAGTTATGCGTCAAACGGGAGAAGTGCACTTTTGCACAACCAAAGGTGCAATTCTTGGGCCATACGATCAGCCAAGGGCAGATTCAAATGGATAGCGACAAGGTCGAGGCGATCCGGGATTGGGAGGTTCCAACGAAGGTACCCGAATTAAGGTCCTTCCTTGGCCTTGCTAATTATTATCGGAGGTTCATTCTTGGATACTCGGATATTGCTGCTCCACTCACGGATTTGTTGAAGAAAAATCGTGTTTGGGAGTGGAATAGTTCGTGTGAAGGGGCATTTAACAACCTCAAGGCAGCCATCATCAAGGAACCGGTTTTGGCTTTACCGGACTTCACGAAACTGTTTGAGGTGCAAACGGATGCATCCGACTTTGCTATTGGTGGCGTCCTAATGCAAGAGGGCCATCCGATAGCGTTTGAAAGCAGAAAACTGAATGATGCGGAGCGACGTTACACAGTCCACGAAAGGGAGATAACGGCCATCGTCCATTGCCTAAGGACATGGCGTCATTACTTGTTGGGGGCTCATTTCATCGTCAAGACGGATAATGTAGCGACCAGCTACTTCCAATCACAAAAGAAACTCTCTCCGAAGTAGGCTCGATGGCAAGATTTCTTGGCGGAGTTTGATTACTCATTGGAGTATAAACCGGGAAAGACAAACGTCGTGGCCGATGCATTGAGTCGCAAAGCTATTTTGGCGACATTATTGAGCACAACCAGCTGTGGTGTGCATGATACCATCAAGGAAGGGATGGAACATGATCCCGTTGCCAAACAACTTCTTGATTTGGCGCGCAAAGGCAAGACCCAAAAGTTTTGGGAAGAGGATGGACTGTTATACACCACCGGAAGGCGAGTGTATGTGCCTAAATGGAAAAATCTTAGGCGCTTGTTGATTAAGGAGGGCCGTGATACGACGTGGGCTGGTCATCCGGGACAGAAACGCACCATGGCTTGGGAGGAACAAGTCAATATGGCAAGGTCGTATCTTGATGAAGCAGCCCGCAAAATGAAGAAATTCACTGATCGTAATCGTCGTCCAGTCCATTATAGGATTGGAGACAAAGTGATGGTCAAGCTCTATCCGAGGCAATTCAAGTCGTTGCGGCGTGTCAATAAAAGTTTGATCCGACGGTATGAGGGTCCATTTGATATTGTTGCCAAGGTTGGCAAAATTTCATATAAGCTGGACATGCCATCGCATTTGAAGAGTTATCCCGTCTTCCATGCTAGCAAGTTAAAACCGTATTTTGAAGACAAGGAAGACGTGGAGCGGGGTAAGTCTAGTCGGGCCCAAATCTTCATGACGTCCGCTGCCACGGACAAGCAAATTGAGGACATAATTGATCATCAATTGGTTCGAGGAAAAGGTTGGGGCAATTCAAGTGCCCAATTCTTAGTCCATTGGAAGAGGCAATCGCCCGAGGAGGCATCGTGGGAAAAATATAAGGACTTGTGGCAGTTCAAGGAGCAAGTCCACAAATATTTTCAGCTATGTGGCGCCGCGGTCGTCGCCAAATCAGGTGGGGGAGAGTGTGACGCCCCGCGTCACTACCCATTAAATTCATCCCGTTTTTGGCACAATTCCGAGCGTTTCGGGTGCGTTTCGGGGTCCAACGGGGCTTCCACATCGTTTATTGACAAGGCTAATGTGGGGGCATCTTTGGGAGGTCAAAATACAAGCTCGGGTCAACATTTATTGGGCTTTGGAGCCTTGACCAACAGCTGGACAGAATCTGCACAACAGAATCAGCATACTAGACAAGGTCCTTTCCACTAGTTCATGGATGGCATGGCCAAATATAGTAATGTTGACTTGCATTAATTGTATCCCTTGACTAAGGGACATTATAAATATCTTGTAAAGCCCTCTTGGGCAGATCATCACATAGCATTTTCATTCTTGTTTTACTCAAGAAATATAATCAGAAAATTGGCTTTCGGGCCTCCCAAATCGAGTGTCTTTCTTTCCGATTTACCTTACGTTTTTGTGTGCGTGTTCAAAGCTTCTTGGGAACGAATTTAGAGAGGGTTAGGACTGAAGTTTAGCATTGATATTGAGAGTGTTAAGCTGTCCGCACGTGGCTAAAAATAGGCCCGTGACACTAAAATAATATTGGGCCAAACACAGAGAATTAGTTATAGTATGTAACTAGCCTATTCCACTATTATTTACATGTACAGTATGCAAAATCTCAACAAGATTATACAAAACATTGAGATAATTTTGATAATTGTCACAACTTATGGGTCTTTATTTGTTTATGAGAAAAATACAAAACTAAATATCTCAAATTCCATGTGCAAACAAAACTTCAATTTTATCTCATATAATTTCCTATCACAATTTCAAATCATAATTTCTTCTCACATAACCAAACGAACCTTTATTATCACAACATTACTAATACATTTTATTCAATATTTATTCATATACATCCTACTAAACTACTCCTTAATATAATCTTTATGATTCATCCCTTTTGGTTCAAAGTTTAATGAGTTAAGAGGATCTTTGATGTGTGTACCCTACATCAGTACGACAACTTCCTCCTAATTCATTGAATTTTTGTACAAATCTTGTTCCGAAACTTCAATTGATCTACCTAATAACAATAGTACTTTTTCATGTGTCATAATTAAGACCTTTCACATCTTCAAACATTTTCTGACACAGAACTACTTGACAAACATTCTAAAGATTAAAGCTAAACATCTTCTTTATTTATGAAACACATCACACAGTTTTAATTAAACTTGAGGACATGTTTCTTTTCTTATCCCCTCCACTGTCTTAATGATCTTAAACATAAAATTTATTTAAATAACCTTTTAATTATCACTCACACACATTCTCTAAGATGCATTGTATTGAAGCTGAAATATTGATAGGCATTAAGAGTGTGTCCACTATTCCTAATATTTATTTCCAATCATAAATTTGTTAGACTTACAATGTGTCTTCGATAAATATCTATTTTATCGACAGAGGGAAAACTTATAATAGATCTTTGAGTTAATCTCACATCTAGTCTTCGAATTTTATCTATTACTTGTTATCACATTAAGGTGGTAGAACTCGACCTACTATTTTGCCTTCGGAGACCTTGTTATCAAACTTCTTTTGCATAACAATCCGCACATTGATTTGTCTAGCGTAAACGGGCGGATTGGATTGGATTTGGATGGGTTAAATATGGATCGAGCAAAAATGGCTTAGATTGCAATCCGCCCATATAAATATGGGTAAATATGGATTTGGTCAAATTGAATTGAGTAAAAATGGTTCCAACCCACTTTAACTCCTAAAGTCAAAAACATAAAACTTCTATATTATATCAACTTGACTTTTTTTCTGTTTTTCTTTTTTAGTTTTTTCCTTTTTAGTTTTTTTTCTCTCTCTCTTCTATATGTAGCCTCTAGTTTTTTTCTCTCTCTCTTCTATCTCTATCCATTGCTTCTCTTTCTTTTTTCTTTTCTTTTTCTTTTGCTTTTTAGTCTCCTTTTTTTTTTTTTTTTTTTACTTCTTTCTCATTTTTTTTCCTTTTTCATTGTATTTTATGTTTTATATTTTTTTTTATTTTCGAAGAATATGGTTAAGTCAAGTACAAATTATGGATGATGACTGAAATATCATAACCACTCAGTATATTTGTATTTACCATTATTTTTTTTTCTTTTTCCTTTTCTCATTTTTCATTATTTTTTTCTTCAATTCTTTCTTTACCCTTTTTCTCGCTCTTCTATCTCTAACTTCTACCTTCTTTTTTTTTGATTTTTTTCTATTTTTGATTTTCTTCTTTTTTTTATGATAATGAAAATACCCTAAGCGCATATTGATTTATATTTGCCCAACATTTATAATTTGTGTTAGTACATTCAAATGGACTCCACCTAATGGACAGATACATAAATAGTATCCTGAAAGATCTTGAGATTACATTCGTCAAATCAAATATCTTTAGCAGTCGTAAAAAGTAAACAAATCAAGGTTTCTACGTACTTCCTGTCTTGCCTGACCCTAAGCTCTTCATTTCGTGTCTTACTTTTGCTCTAACGAGAACTCTAAGATAAGGGAGTTAGAAGTCGGATTTGAAGATGGACTTTTCCATAAATCAAGGGTTATGTGGATCCTCTGCCATATATGAAATGGAATAAAGATGGACCAAGCTACTTAATGCAATTGTATTTGTATTTGTTTTTTAGACTTCAAACTTGTATTTGTATTTTATAGTTTGCACCATCATATATATTTTATATAATTCACACTTATATTTTAAAAGGACTGTTTTGTATTTGTAATTTATCTTTTACTACACATTGTATTTGTATTTTGTGGTTTTATTTTGCTTGTATTTGTATTTGTATTCTATTTTCATTGATGAACTTGTATTTTTAAAGTTCTATTTTATATTTGTATTTTTAAGTTGACCGTGTATTGTATTTGTATTTATAATTGTATTTGTTTGTATTTGCATTCGTAGTTGACAGTATCATTTGTATTTTTAAACAATTGAAAAAGAACAATTATTTTTCTTTCTACGAACACTTATATTTTAATATATTAATACAACTTGTATTTTATTGATATAAATTAAACAATACAAATAAAAATAACAAAATTATGCAAATACAATTGCTAAATTATACAAATACAAATGTTACATTTGTATCAAATGATACATGTTTATACAACTAGAACCATACACATACTAATGATACTTGTTTCTATACAAATATAAATGATAAATTGGATATACAAATACTAATGAAACATTTGCATTGAATGATACATTGTATATTTATATATTTTAGTCTCGAAAAAAATACAATTAATTCATACACTTATTTGTATATAAATACAAATGATAAATTGTACATATTGACAACTAAACTATTCAAATACAAATAATAAAATTATTTGAAATATATAGTACGATACAAATAAATTTAAAGTAAAAAAAAATTATAAAATATAAAACGCAATGAAAAAAAAGATGAGGAAAAAAATATAAAAAAAGAAGAAAAATGACAAAATGACGAACCAAGAATGAAAAAGGGGAAAACGAAAATACAAAAAAAAAGAATGCGAAGAAAAAAGAAGTAAAATTAAAAAAGAAAAAAATTGATGAAATAGAAGAAAGAAAAAAGTGTAAGAAACGAGTAAAAAATAAGTGGAGAAAACAAAAAAATGAAAAAGAAAAAATAGTAAATTAAAGAAAAAAGGAAAGAAAAAAAAAGTAAATTAAAGGAAAAAAGAAAGAAAAAAAAAAAAAAAGAAGAAGAAAAGAAACTAGAAAAGAAAAAGAAACTGAAATTTTAAGCATAGGTGGGTGATCTCTGTGTTTGAATGGATACCCATATTTTACCCATTTTGTTCATAGTTGTATGAGCTTTTAAAATGAGTTGAAGTTCATATTTGCCCATTTAAAATATGAGTGATCCAATTTAATAAATATGAGTTAAATGAACTCTTTTCATAAATATGGGCTGAAATTGTCAGCCCTAAGTTCTATTTTGAATAAATTCAAATTAGTGTAGAACCTATCTAGGCATGTCATTATGGATTAAGCGCATCAGATGTATATCATTGTGTATTTACTGCATAAATTGTATAAAATCTATATAATTTAAAACATGTCATTCAAGTCCTTTACCAATAATTTGCTGGTTGATCAATATATAGGAATAACATGAAGGAAGTCTAGCTACACACCCCTTTTCTATCACTACCATAAAAAAAAAAAGTTGATCAATTATTGCTAATTCATCGCTAAATTGCTTGTAGTAATGCTGTCATAATTCATTATTAAATAAAATTAGCGACGAATTTACTATTTAGCTTCAGAATTTGTCCTTAGCTAATTCCTACTTTATTAGTAATGTTTTTTTCCTCTATTTTATCTTTCTATGCAAATTCATCTTTTTTGGCTCAATGCTTCGTTTTTCCAATGAAATTCATGGAGAATCAATTCTTACGATCACCCATAGCTTTTGAAAATGGAATTTGTCTTTCCATCCTTCTCTACTTAACTACCAGACTTAGTTAATATTTAACTAGATTAGCTCATGGGAAGATCTCCCTAACCTAAGCTGTGTAGTTAATATTTAACTAGATTAGTTCATGGGAAGATCTCCCTAAGCTGTGTACTCTACAATAGTACGGCAACTTATTCCTAATTCATTGAATTTTGTCCAAATATTGTTCACTTGATCTATCTTATAGTAATATATAAATTAGAGCACCTTTATTCATGTGTCTTAGAACCCTTCACATCTTCAAAAACATTTACTGCCACACTTGACAAACATTCTCAAAAAGTTGAACATATCTTCAACCTTGATAACGAACACACAAAAAATATAAAACTTGACTTGTTTTTTCTCCTCTCTCTATATTGTCTTGGTTATCTTAAGCATCCAAAAATTAATTAAACGTTTTTTCTCTTGGATATATACACTGTATCAAAGCCCAAATGATCTGTTGTACGATGGAGGAAAATTAAAATAATATGGAAAAAGCGGATATTATTTAATTAATTATCTTCCACAAAAATTAAACAGCTAAGAAAAGAACCCCACTTACAATAAACTGAAAGTTTGTTAGGTTCAGATGTTATTAATTTTTTATGGCCAAGAAAAATAGAATGTTTTAATCAATAACCCAAGTACAGACATAGCCTTTGTTGCCCCACATGAGTACAATCTAAGAACAAAGAAAAAGGTTTTCATTTTCTTCTTTAAATTTTGAATTCCCACAAGTTGAAAGAGCATTTAAAGTTGTCCCAAATAGTAGAAAAATACCATTCTCAACACATTAAATGTTTGAATTTAAGTTGTATAACCATACAATATAAATAGATTTTATACTGTCAGTACAATTTAGAGAAAGTGACATATCTTTATTCTATTTTTTAGCTCATCATGTCATTTTTTAGTACATTGATGATCGACAAAATAAAATTTAAAATCTTTAATAAGCTACACAATTTAGGAGAAAAAGAAATTTATTTCCTTGAACACATTTTTCCAAATTATCGAATCTTCTTTGTAACTTCCATTTGCGGGCCAAACAAATCTGCAGTTTGATTTGCCTCTTTTTCAAATTAACTATATTTAATAGTATGTCTTGCTGACTACCAACAAATACTTACAATCTTCAATTAACTATGAAAACATTATTAGTACATGTTATTAGTATAAATTAACTTATAGTAATATAAAACTATCTACACACACAATATAAACCATTCAATATTGATGGCTGGCCATAACAAGTTAAAAGCGCACTTCAATTAAATAAAATTATTAGGTTTGTAGTCCCCTACACAGGTCATGCTTGAACATGAAATAGTCCAGTCTGCATTAATTGTTGGAAACCAAGATCCCCCAACATCTCCACATGGCTTACATATTCTGACAATTAATCACCTAAAGTTTTATTTTTTACACCATGTGAAACATTGTTCAAGATTTTCCCATCAATGGTTTACTAGTTGGAATAGTTTAAAGGGGTGAATCTGATTTACTTGAGTCAAAGATATTCAGTGTAGATTTAGCTCATCCTTTGTTTTTGTTTTTTCTTTTCCCCCATTTATATCTTCACTGAGAGTTTGGACTCTATGGATATATATGAATCAGATCATTAATAAGATAATTATAAATGGTTTGGAAGTGGCCATGTCTTAATGGTTCTTTGTTAGCGGCCATGTCTTAATGGTTCTTTGTTTAAAAGAAAAAACATGTAAATATTTATAATTAGTAAGAAATTTGACAAAAATGACATCTAACTTGGTATGATAACTAAGTGATCGCTATACTAATACTCCAAAGTCACCAACATGGGTTATAGTGCAGTGGATGGGGTTGTTCCACCCTTAACCAGAGGTTGAGGATTAGACCCTGGGTATGAAGAAAACTCTATTGGGAGCGCTGTCACCTTAATGGATCCTGCAACGCGCGATCCAAATTAGTCGGGGCTCCAATACAGACATCGGGCATCGCGGATGAGAAACAAAAAAAATACTCCAAAGTCAAAGTTACAATTTTTAATTCATGAGTTTAAGATATAGAAAAAAATAGCGCGCCTTACTAATAGAATAATTTATTTTTATATTATAAGAAGTGAATTTTTAAACAGTATATGGGTCAAAGCTATTAAGTTTCATTAAATCAGCATATAGAATTGTAGCTCTATTTAATTGACTGATAATCCCCCCAAAGAAAAAAAACTTTTGATTTATGCTTGAATCAACTATTTTGTATTGTGTGAATATTGGTCAGTCAAAAATTCGTGTATGTAAGATGAAATAGCGGACTTGAGAATGTTGAAGTAGATGTGCATACATATACTAGGAGAAATAAGAATAAGAACAAAAATATTTGAGATAAGGTGGGGGGTACTAACCTCCTTGGTGAACAAGATCAATAGACGACATTGAGATGGTTGGACATGTGAAGATGAGATACACACAGATGCTCCAATACGCGAAAGAGATGCACATATGTTCCAATACACAACTGTGAGAAAGTTAATTATGGTGGATATAAAGAGAGATAGAGATAGTTGGAAAAAGTATCGGCGGTAGGAGACTAAACAGGAAATGACACACTTGCAACTTACGACGGAATCTTAGGAGGATGTGGAGGTTGAAGATTAGAGTAAAAACTCAGTAGATAGTCAAGCATTATTTAATTTTCTTTATTAATATTATAGTTACTATTATTACTCTCCTACCTCTTATTTTTTTTATTTGCTTTGGTATGATTATCTTAATATTTATTTTTGCTACTCCATTTATTTTAAATATTTGATATTGATGTGCATTATTAATTATTTAGCCAAGGATCATCTATCAAAAATAACTTTTCTATTTTCAAAAGATAGAAATAAGATTGAATACGTATATCACCTTCTTCTGATCCTATATATATCCTGATATTACCTATAAAATTATATATTGGTATTATATATGCTCAACCCATGTGAATAGATAGTGATGGTGGACAAGTTATTAATGACTCAAGTTACTTTTCTTCTAAGTATTCTTCTGTGATCTCTAAAATCTAGGTTAAGTTTGACATAATTTGTCTAAAAATATGCTACTTATGGGAAGATGGAAAATGTGGACATTTAGCAATGGCCACTGCCTTTATTACGTAGTAAAATTCCCCATATTTTTGTGCGCATTAATTAAATTATATATTCCCTCCGTTTTAAATTACTCGTCTCAAATTTTCTAATTTGATTTTTCATTTTATTTGTCTTTTTTCATTAATCAAGAAGAGATAAAAAAAATTTCATGTTTTACCCTTTGCATTAATTACTTTTTTTAAAAAATTAAAATATAAACATCATTTAATAGGGGTACTATGATAAACCAACTATGTTATTAATTATTTTTCTTAATCAATGTGCTATCTCAATTTAGGACGAATAATTTAGTACGGAGGAAGTAATTAAGTATCTTTGAATAAATTTTCTAATCACTTCTTACATACTCCACAATGACTTTAATCAATTTTTCTCCTTTTTGTGGTATATGTTCATACTGGGGCTTGATTAAATTCATATTTTTACTCGGAGTTTCATATTAGAGATAAAATATTTTTTAATAAAAATAATTTCATATTTATCCAAATCTAAAATTTTTAATTAAGGATAAAGAAGTACTTATATCTATCCTTAGCAGTGACTTTAATCAATTACTTATTAGTACTGCTTTATAGGTACTTAATTAGAGCATCTTCACAAAAAATTAAAGCCTTTTTTTGCCCTTTATGGTGGTGGAAGCCACTTTTGAGTTCATCAGAGAATCGGATTACAGCTTTTAATTAAAAAAAAGTTATGCTTTATTTAACATGTTTTAAAATCTAGGTAGATGGTGGTGATTAGGGGTGTACAGACCAAACTGTTAAGTCAAACCACATCGAAGAATCAAATCAAATCGAGAAAATAAATCGACTTATGGTATGGTTTGGTTTGATTGGTTTGACATTTGAAAAAAAAAACCACCATTTCTGGTTTGATTTGGTGTCAACCAAAAAAAAGTCAAACCGATATAATATATATATATATATATATATATATATATATATATATATATATATATATATATATATATATATGCATATATATAATTTAACTTTTTATACATAAAATATTAATTATAACCTACTTTTTCAATTAGTTTTATTAATTTTCAATATTTAGAAAGTAGGTGTGTGTGTGTGTATATATATATATATATATATTAAGTTGTAATATTTGTCCATTAATTGCTAATAAAATTATTCAAAACTCAATATAAACTTAAAACCTAAATTTTTCACTCTCCATCTTACTTTTTAGTTTCAAGAGAGTTTTTCGCTCCTCATTTTTTCATAATTGAATTTTTTCATTAGCACATGGGTGAAAACATACTTGATCTAGTCTTCAATCACAATATAATTGTAAAAAATAAAAATTATAAAAAAAATCAATAAAAATAAAAGAACTGACTAAAACCTAAAACCAAAAAATTAATTTTATATTAATTTAATTTGATTTATAATTTTAATAAATTGACATAATTAATTTGATTTTTATTCAATAAAAAATCAAATTAATCCGACCTATGTACACCCCTAGTGGTAGTGTACTTTAATCATGAGCTTCACTTTATTTATAATTTTGCCATAACCTTGAATGAAGTTCATTGTGTTTAAACATCAACCACACGAATATACGTGCCCACTTTACCAAACATTAATTGGTCTATTGTCTGGTGATAATGTTTCAATAATTGATTAATTGACACATTAATATTCCATTTTACAGATAGTAACAATAATAATCACATTAAGAGAGACACTTATCCAGAGATTAATGAAAACGAAATTTATATATGGAAAGCAGTAAGAATTACTCCTTCCGTCCCAAATTGAGATAATACATTGATTAAGAAAAATAATTAATAACATGGCTAGTTTATCATAATATCTCTATTAAATGATGTTTACATTTTAATTTAAAGAAAAAGTAATTAATGTAAAGGGTAAAACATGAAAAAAAAAAAAAATTGTCTCTTCTTGATTAATGGAAAAAAATAGTAAAATAAGAAATTAAATTAAAAAATTTGAGATGAATAATTTGAGACGGAGGGAGTAGAAAAGTTTGAATCGAAATAAAGTGATTGCGTACAGTTTGCTAGAATCATAGTGAAAGCAGAATAATTATAGAATTTTACTTTCCGTTCAAAAATGTATGTAGCTTCTTTATTCAAACTTCGAAGGGTTAAAAATGCCTCTCTTTTAAAATAAATAAATAAATTTATGTGATGCACTTTCTCTTGTAATAAGCATTCAAATTGAATAGCGTACTTTTAATTCAAAAATGATGGATGTTACCTATTTGATTTTATTCTTAATGAGAATCTTTTATAACCACCTAAATATTATGACATGTTTAAGATCATAAACTTTAATACAACACACATATGTTTAAATTTCATATATATATATATATATATATATATATATATATATAAATAGGTGTACAAACTAAAGAATATGAAGAAATGAATAATGAAAATAATTTATTTATATGTGTAGGATTTATAGGAAAACTTGCCACTAATAGTAGTATAAAGTTTAATCTAAAAATAGATGATGTAGTAAGTCTAATGGGAAATAAAGGTATTAAACTACTGAAATTCCTAAAAATAAACCCAGAAAAATATGCAGGATTAGAATGGAACTTAGAAAAATTTACTAAAAAAAGAAATATTAAAGCCAATCGATAATTTAATGTATATAAACAATAAAGGAAAAACTTCAGTAAGATTCACAGACTACCAATATACAAATGAAAAAGAAACTGATGAAGAAATTGAAGAATGTGAAAATACTAATTTTATGAATATAGAAATATTAGAAGAAGGTTTTGAAATAAATAAAGCTATAATAAAAGCAAAAGCTCTATATGAAATAAATAGCAATAGCGTATTCAAATGTATAGGTTGTAAATTAAGGAATTTAAAACCTAAAGAAATGAAAGAACATTTTATAAAATGTGAATTAAGAACAGATAATTATGGTTATACACGAAAAAAGGAACTAAAAGGTGAAGACGAAGAATCAAATTATAGTATAGAAGAAAGTATAAAGGAATTTATGGAAAGCGCAGCAAGTTCCTCAAGCCCTTTCCAAAGAACAACCGGTATGCAAAACGTACCATTAACAACAGAAAATTTACCAAGACATAGAGTATTTAGAACAAACCGAAACACTCTAACAGAACAAGACATAAAACCTAGAGGAAAAAGAATGCCAATAGAAGAACCAATTAGATTACAAGAAGGAAGTAATAAAAGAAAAATTTTAAACTTGCCAGCCCATGACCCTCAGGCATGGAATCATGTAATAGACATATGGAAAAATGTAGTTGTAGCAGACTACATACAATATATACAGGGTAATCAAGAACCAGATGCAGAAATTATGTATAGATATTTAGAAACATTTCTAGGAGAAAGTACTAAAGCACTTTGGGAAGCTTATAAAATAATATTTCCACAAGACTTTCAAGAATTAGTAGAACTAGGCTCAAATCCATACTATTAAGAATTCGTGCCCTACTGATTTTTTTATTTTCGCCTAACTTTTGCTTATCGATGAAACGTGTTGCCTGACGTGTTCCACTGACGTGTTTTAAGGAAGCAGTAAGCAGAAAGTAAAGAACACAATAACTTTTAGGTGGAAAACACCCGGCTCAAAAGGTGTAAAAAATCACGACCTGCACCTCTACAGGATTTAACCCCAACTTCACTAAAAATCTCTGAGCCTCAACAACGACTAATTATAAAACTCTTGTAACCAACAAATAGGAATTATAAACTCTAATTCCTATAATTCAACAACTAGGAATTATAAACACTAATCCCTATAAATCAATAACTAGGAATTATAAATTATAATTCCTAACTACACACACACCTCCCAAGGTATGTGTTTCCAAAGTCTCTGAGTTTTCTCCAACTCGAAGACTGGCTCCTAATTCAGTTTATAACACACTGAAACTAATATTACATTAATAGCTCAAACACAATGAACAACTCTAAAAATTAACGCTAAAACTCTTAGCTGGATTCTGTACTGAGGACCAGGTTCTTCAACGTGTTTCTTCAGTGATTGAGTAGTACTTCATGAAGTCAATCTGTCGATTGAGCTTTTCTGTTTTTTAAGTGCGTGAATTATTCTGACTGCTGCATCTTCTATTTAAGCACAACTCTCCAAAGAGTCATTCTTTATTTCAAACTCCTGCTTTAATTAGAACTCTCATTGCATAGAGTTCTACTTCAAGTGAGACTCCTTCTTCAATTCCAACTCTTGTCTCCTTAATGTTATAGTAAAACTCCAACTCTTTTGAATTCTTCAATTTTCAGAATCTTTCTCCTTTCACATATTGGACTTTTAAGGATATGCTTAGAAGTGAAACTCCTTCTTCACGTAGGACTCCTTTTTCAACTCAACTTGCTTTCCATTATCATCAAGTGTTTGAATCAAATTCAACTTGTTTCATATTGTCATTCATCAAAACTTCAAGGTTCCAATAAATTCCCCCTTTTTGATGATGACAAACCTTTTGTCTTTGTGCATTCAAACATCTTCACATGTTGGCACTAAAGTTTAAAACACTAGAATGAAACAAGTTAGTCAATGGGTTATAAACATTGCATGACCCTTTTATCTTCCCCCTTTTGGCATCATCGAAAACTATTTCAATGCAATAATATACTAGTCAAAGTGATTTGTTATGCTATTCATGGGCACTTGGGCAATCACCAAACCAATCATACAAAGACTTTAGCCAACATAGTAATGTATTAAAGAGAGCAAAAATATGAGTCAATTTAGCAAAGATAACCATTTCATTTAACTGTCAGAGCATGTTCCTCATTAAACCTAAGCTAGTACTGAACAGGGAAAAACAACTAAGCATTAATCAAAAAAAAATACGGTATAAAAATGAGACATGACTAAGGATACAATTAGTGAAGAGCTGATGAGGAAGGTGGAAGAGGTGATATCAACTGTGTCAATTGGTGAATGTCTTCAACATTTTCATCCCTCCATCTATCAAGTTCAAGATTCAAAGTCATGATCCTCGCCTTACAAACCTCTTATTACACTTCATGACTATCTTATGCAGCTTCTAGTTCAGATTTTTGTCAGCTAAATCCTTTTTTTTTATATGAGTATTATCCCTCCTTATTGAAACAGGTAGAGCAACATGATTCATTTGTTCAAGAACATTCATTTTTTTTTAAATAAGTCAAACCTGAACTAGGACTGAGAAGTCCCCAAAAATAGCCAATTAGGAACTAAAAGGGAGAACATGTCCCTTTTCATTCTTCAGAAACATATGTTTCATGTGATTGATGATCAACTTTGGCAAATACATGATCCAAAAACTGATATTTTGGTTGAGAGAGAAGAAGGAATTTCTGGTGTAGAATTAAAACATTTGTGCACAACCATTTGCAGAGAATCAAAGAAAGTTTGGTCAACCAATTCATTAGCTTTATTAGACAATGAGAGGATGAACTGTATGGAATTGAACAAGTGTGCTCAACTGTTTCAACTTAGACAGCATATGCTTATATTAGTGTAGAACATACCTGATAAGAAAAACTTTGTGGTCACAATTGCTTTCTTGTACCTATTTTTCTGCACAATCTAATACAAAATTAGGTTAGAAAAGTAAAAAATATGGAATTGGGACACACAACTAAATGTGAAAGACTGAATAGAATAACTTTTTAGCTAATAAGATCAAAAAGAAAAATGGTTATTCTAGTCAATCATTGAGGGGAGTTCATGCAATTTTAATCATCCCCAAGTCTAACCAATTCTTTTCAAATGCTATCTACTTAGTGATAGTGGTGCATTTTTAGTCAATTAAGTAATCTACATAATCAAAATCTTTATAGCCCTCAAGAGTGAAATTACTTTCATTTAAATACCATAGTCTTAAGCCATTGATTCCCATGAGATATCTCAAGATTCTTGTGACAACACCAATTCTTATGAATTACCAAAAAAATTATCATCAGCCTGTGTTGGTGTTATTGATGCATCAATTTCTTGATTTGTTGTTCCCCCTGTCAATATGTTCTCAGTCTGTACAACAGTTGAACCAGGTGGTACAACATGTTCCCCCTGTCAATATGCCCTCAGTCTGTACAACAGTTGAACTAGGTGGTACAACATGTTCCCCCTGTCAATATGCCCTCAGTCTGTACAACAGTTGAACCAGGTGGTACAACATGTTCCTGTACATGCACATCAGTTTCACAGTTATCCTTTTTTTCATTTTTTTAAACCTCCCTTGCTTCCCCCTTACACGAGCACTACAAATCTGACCATCTTTCAAATTATTCATTCCCCCTTTAAATATGGTGAGTGAAAGAAATTTTATTTTCTTCTAGTCTTATGCCTTGAGCAATCTTTATCCATGTATAAATTTTGCTTGCCTCCTTTGACTCTCACCTGCAAAACAAAATCGGGATTAAATTTAGGCACCAGACAAGCTTGGGTTCTTTTTTATGAGTAAATGGATGAATTAGATTTCTTCTGGCCCATGCAGGCAACTGGTTACGTGCTCTGTTTCTCTGACCAGGTTTACTTATCCTTTTCTTGGTCTGAGATAGTTTATTTACCAGATTTAGATTGCTAGATCTGCTTTTGACAGCAACTGAACATTCAGTGGTTGGATGTCTAAGGTTACCACAAATATAACATAAATCCTTAGGAACATCAAAATTTTTGTGGAATCCTAATCCTGCCTTTTCACTGTAATTTCTTTCCCCCAATTTATGAACAATTCTTGAGGAGTTTGTCCACCTATTTACCCTTTCAAGATCAAGTTTTAGTTTAGAAACTTCTTGACTCAACTTATTCATTTTTTCAGTTAGATCATGACATTCTTGTTTGTATCTAACTAGCTCAAGTTCAACATTTTCTTGATCTTTACTCATGGCCTTTTTTCCCTTTTCAGAGAGTGTCAATTTTAGAACTTCAGACTTATGATCATTGTTTGAAGAATCAAGTTGCTCAACCTGTTTCTTGAGAGTGCAGTTTTCCTGTTCGACAATGTTCTTGCAAGCTTCTAAATCAATAAAATTAAATTTGATGCTTGCAAGACTATTGAACAGCTTATCCCTATCAGAAGTTGATTCTTGGAAGTCATCAATTAGTGCACTCATCAATGAAATAAGTTTTGTTTTAGAAAACAAATGCAACTTTTCTTTAAGTTCAAGTATACTTTCCTTAGAAGCATCATCTTCTTCCTCCAAGTCTGAATCTCCAAGAGCCATGAGTGCTGCTTCATCAATTTCATCATCATCTGAGTCAAATCCTCAAGCTGCTACTATTGCATATTCTTCCCTCTTTTTATTTTTTTCTTTCAATTCCTTTTCAGCCATTTTATTTCTCCATTCTATTTCCCAGACTGGACCATCTTTGATCATGTGATCTATCTTCTCACACTTGAAGCAACCACCTTGAGACTTATCATTGGAACAACACCTTCTACTTGTTCCTTTCTTGTTCTGGCGCTAGTCTATCTGAAATTATTTTTTAAAGTTCTTGACAAGCTTTTTATCATCCATATTTGATTCTTCTTTGTCAGACGCCTTTAATGCTGGTGACTTATCCTTGGTTCCCTCGTTCTTTTTGAAGTTCTCCATATTCTTCTCATATCTATCCACAAGAGTATCCCAAATTTATTTTGCGGAGGTACAATCTGAGATCCTATTGTATTCATCTATTCCAAGTCCATAAGTAAGAATATACTTGGCTTTAACATTCTTTCCAAACATCTTAAAGTCAGCCTCATCATACTCGTTCTTGTCTTTTAATACTTCCTTCTTTTAAATATCCTTCTTTATGGGGTATTTAGGTCCATCGATAATTATATTCCATAGTTCGTAGTCCACATCCTGAAGGAAATTTTTCATCCTTTCTTTCCATCCTAAGTAGTATTGTCCCTTGAACAACGAAGGCCTATTGATGTCTTGTCCTTCGTAGTATCCAGTAGGTGGTGTAGAATTCATCTTGAATCTTATCTTAAGGTGTTAGCCTTCACAAGATAACCCGCTCTGATACCACTTGTTAAGAATTCGTGCCCTATTGATTTTCTTATTTTCGCCTAACTTTTGCTTATCGATGAAACGTGTTGCCTGACGTGTTCCACTGACGTGTTTCAAGAAAGCAGTAAACAGAAAGTAAAGAACACAATGATCTTTACGTAAAAAACACCCGGCTCAAAAGGTGTAAAAAACCACGATCTGCACCTCTACAGGATTTAACCCCAACTTCACTAAAAATCTCTGAGCCTCAACAACGACTGATTACAAAACTCTTGTAACCAACAAATAGGAATTATAAACTCTAATTCCTATAACTCAACAACTAGGAATTATAAACTCTAATCCCTATAACTCAATAACTAGGAATTATAAACTCTAATCCCTAACTACACACACACCTCCCAAGGTATGTATTTCCAAAGTCTCTGAGTTTTCCCCAACTCGAAGACTAGCTCCTAATTCAGTTTATAACACACTGAAACTAATATTACATGAATAGCTCAAACATAATGAACAACTCTAAAAATCAACGCTAAAACTCTTAGCTGGATTCTGTACTGAGGACCAGGTTCTTCAACATATTTCTTCAGTGATTGAGTAGCACTTCGTGAAGTCAATCTGTCGATTGAGCTTTTCTATTTTTTAAGTGCGTGAATTATTCTGGCTGTTGCATCTTCTATTTAAGCACAACTCTCCAAAGAGTCATTCTTTATTTCAAACTCCTGCTTTAATTAGAACTCTCATTGCATAGAGTTTTACTTCAAGTGAGACTCCTTCTTCAATTCCAACTCTTGTCTCCTTAGTGTTGTAGTAAAACTCCAACTCTTTTGAATTCTTCAATTTTCAAAATCTTTCTCCTTCCACACATTGAACTCTTAAGGATATGCTTAGAAGTGAAACTCCTTCTTCACATAGTTCTCCTTTTTCAACTCAACTGGCTTTCCCTTATCATCAAGTGTTTGAATCAAATTCAACTTGTTTCATTCATATTGTCATTCATCAAAACTTCAAGGTTCCAACACATACAATTTTGTAAACAAAGTACATACTCTACTAACAAGCCAGGATACCAATAGTGGATTGGTAGTGTTCTTTGTTGTAACACTACCAATTCACTATTGGGATCCTGGACTGTTAGTAGAGTATGTACTTTGTTTACAAAATTGTATGGATTTGAGCCAAATGATATTTTAAGAATAGAACAAAGACTAATAAATCAAATAGAAATATTAGAAACTACAGAATTACCAAAAGCTATCATTATTTCAGACTTTATAAATTTAGTAAATTGCATAAATCATATAAGTTTGCTAAAGTGTAGATTAGAAAGTATTAGATATTGTATAAACTATAGGAATTTTAGATTACAAACAACTAGAAAACAGTGTAGTAATAATACACCCTCTTTAGGATAAAGAAGAATAGTAGTATAAAAATAGATAATTTAAAGAAGTTAGAATATTTAGATCTAACAATCCCAGCTGAAAAGAAATACAGACGTTTTAAAGATAATTCTCTTATTAGATGTAATTTTAACAACGTAGAACATACTTTACATGGAGAAAATCCACAATTAAATACTATTATAGATTTTATAATAAACCTACGAGAAAAGACTCAACAAGAAAATACAAAAATATTAAAAACTCTAGAGATATTAGAAGACCTGCAAAACAAACAAAAGAAATTGTTAGATAAAATAGAATTAAATTTTGATTTTTTAAAGAACCAACAATCAGAATTAGAAAAGAAATTCAAAGATTTAATTAATAAAGAAAAAGGTAATTTGGAAAATCTTGAAATAAGGTTAGTATTACAAGAAGTACAAAAAGAAATTAATAAAATAAAAAATATAATACTCTCATGAATGATATACTCCAAGATAAACTTTATCTAGCAATATTAAAAAGGCAGCACAGATCCAACCAAATCCCGAAGGATTATCAGACCATCAACCCCAGAAAAAAGCAGACTCGTTAATCGTAAAACAAAATAATATTATAATTTTGTTACTATTAGAACTAAATAAGAACCTAAAAAAAGAAACTCTAGAAAAAGAAAAACAAAAAGACAGTCAAGATAAAAATATAGAAGAATTAATAGAACAACTAAAAAGGATAGAAATAACCCTTCAAAAAGAATTAAAAGAAGCTAAGTGGATATATACTTATTATATATATATATATATAAAAACTTTGTCACATAAATTGAAATAAAAAGAGAGTATGTTCAATTATTAATTGTAAGGGAAACTCTTGATTTGCAAGGGAACAAGTATCTAAGTGTTCTATTCTCAAAGAAAATACAGATAAAATCATAATATCAAAAGTTTGAATTTCTATTTTTCTTCTGATTTATGCGAGGAACTTCCCTTTCTAGTCAAGAATTTTTCTCAATTCTATGTGCCTCATTGTTCCACTTCTTCTATGTCTCTTTTGCAATTAATTTCATTTGAAAGAAGAAAAACCATCTTTGACTAGTCTAGGTTAGCTTTTAAAACAAATAGATAATTATTTTTAAGTTCTTCTAGCAAAAGTAGAAGGCATGGGATGAAGACATTCATTCCATAATAGAAACTCCCCAATCCATTATTTATTCGTCCTGCTTACTTAACTTAATTGGTATACAATAATTATTATTTTAGAACATTAAAATATGATTAATTGATGGTTTTCATTTTTACTTAATAAATATGAAGAGATATTAGTATTACGAAAAAAATAATAGTACTATTAAAATGAGATCAAGAATAAATTTAGTCAAATTACTTTTTTAGTTAATGTTTTTTTTAAGGAACATACAAAAAGAAATCGTGACAATTAAATTGGTTCGAAGGAAATATTTTTCCTTAAAAAGATTTACTAGATTCAGGGGATAAGAAGAAAAATGTTGTGAAAGGATTAGAAATACATTAATAATAAGTTTTTTCAAACACATCTTTAAAAGCTCTCACTTTATTTGCTAATTTGTGACTCGGATTTATAATCTTACGGTTAAAGGTAAAATTAAGTTGTTTACCAACCAAATGACCTTCTTTTGCCTAATACTATAATAAGTTATTTTTAAAGTCATGAGAAAATATTTTTTGAGTGCATGAATTGAATATAATAATTCCCACTAGCTAGTAATTTCAAAATCTTTTGAAGTTAGACAAATATGACAGAATGTGACATTATACACGTATAGTTTTAATCGAATTTGGCATTTCAAAACTATAATTTTGTTTGACAAGTAAATCACTATTAAAGGATAATTTTACTGAAAAAATATAAAGTCAAATGTCTTTATAACAATATTAATGTACAGATTATGGTTCAGCTACTATTTGTTGTTTTATTATTTGTTGTCTTTTTTATTTTTATAACTTTTTTTTTTTAGATTGTTTTATCTTGAGCACGATGTTAATTAAAAACTTCTCTATTTCTAAAATTGTACAACACACGCTCTATTCTATTCAGACCCCATTTTGTAAAACTATCAAATATGTTATTATTGTTATATTCTATAATTTTTATGATAACATTTTGTAATAATAATTAAAGAAATTATTCAAACAAACAATATTGTTATAGAGAGTTATTGAACTTAGCTTTAAAAAATAGGATAAGCAGGAGTATACGTTTGATGGGGCGACAATAGAATCTCAGGTACACGCCTTGATTTGTTTTTTCTCAATTATTTCATTCATATCGTCTAGGCATTGACCTGTAAATATCATTTAGTTATTATTATCATTTCATGTTATTATCCATCGGACGGAAAATTTTGAAGTAATTGATGAAGTTATTGTTAGAATTTAAGTTTTATATATTATTAGTGTATAAAAATATTTTAAATTATTAGATAAACTTGATTTTCTATTGTACGTTACTCAGTTTTTTTTTTTTCAATTTTTATGTAAAAAATTGGGTAACTTGCAATAATAGGTTAATTTTACCTATAATGTAGAATATTTTGTACACTAACAATGCATAAAATTTAAACTCTATTGTGATATATTAGGAGATTATGATAGGAGATTATGAGTTCAAATCATGAAAATGTTCAATGACAAAATTATAAAATAAGGCGGTATATAATAAATTTTTATAATTCAATCCTTCTTAAACTTCACATGTAGCAGTAGTTTTAGTGTGCGACCGTATTATTATCTATCTATTTATTTATTTATTTATCTTTTATTTGGTTGATGATGGAAAATTTGTCCTTGTTACCCCGTTGACACCACCGAGCATGGCCGTCCAAAATCCCCGCCCCTCGGCGTTGAACCACGTGGCTATCCCACCTTCATTCTAGGATTTTGCCGGCAGCTACTCTTGATGGATGACATGTTGATATATTTTGTTAGTACACATTTGTTTTCTTGAGGTTTATTATAAGAGTTTTCGTAAGTTGCTATAAAGTAAACTGATGTTGAAGAGTCCCACATGGTCTTATTTGAATAATTTTTTATTTATTACGTAGTTTTTTGAAATTGAATTAGGCTTAAAATTTATGGCTAGAGATTGAAATTTTTTATTTTTAGTACAAAGATCAAGTATAATGAATTGAAAAAAGTATTGTAGGACGGATGTTTTAAATAATATTGCTAACTAATACGTCACAGAAGGATGCT
Source organism: Capsicum pubescens (assembly GCA_030864215.1). Taxonomy (NCBI): domain Eukaryota; kingdom Viridiplantae; phylum Streptophyta; class Magnoliopsida; order Solanales; family Solanaceae; genus Capsicum; species Capsicum pubescens. The sequence goes on from CM061548.1 coordinate 340,452,346, forward strand.
TAAAAGCCTAACTACAGTCAATAGCTTAGTAACCATGACCTAGTAGCATGAAAAAGTGAACTTCCTTAATCACTGTTTTTTTTGTATATAACTTAAAAATAAACTTACAATAATCTTTTTAAGATTAACTTTTGGGTGGCATAGGTAACTAGTAACTACTATATAAGTTAGTTGGGAGGGGAACTGCTGTGCTAGCTTGAACGAGACCTATTTTACCTCACACACACAAACACAAACACAAAGGGGGTGGGCACTGCTTGGAAAGAGACTTGTCTATTTCATATCCTTGTTTCCTTCCTTCTTCCTTCTTATCCATCTTCTTTTCTCTCATCTTCTCCTACTAAGGAATCAAACATCATTGACAAAGTGAGCTAGAAAGCCAAAAGAAATGGGAAATTGCCAGGCTGTAGATGCAGCTGCACTAGTCATACAACATCCAAGTGGAAGGATAGACAGGATGTATTGGCCTATGACTGCTAGTGAAGTTATGAAAATGAACCCTGGTCACTATGTTTCTCTCATCATCCCTCTTCCTATCTCCTCGTCCGATGAGAACTCCGATCATAAAACTGTTCGTTTCACACGCGTTAAGCTTCTCCGGCCAACGGATACTTTAGTCCTTGGTAGAGCTTATAGACTTGTTACAACTCAAGGTATAATATATATATATATATATATATGTATGTGTGATACTCTGTTCATGTTCACAATTTCTTTTTGTGCTCAAAGATTAATTTACTAATTCGTTTGTTCATGGTTACAGAGGTGATGAAGGTATTGAGAGCTAAGAAACATGCAAAGATGAAGAAGAATCAGACAGAGGTGCAAGAAAATCAGAGGTCAAACTGTGAACTTGAAAGTGGAAACTGTGAATCAGATAAGAACAAGGTAATACTTTTGAACCAATCACTTGTAAAGTTAATATATTTTGCTTTTGTCTTTTTCTTATAATCATCTTCCTATAAAAAAGAAGAGAACCATAGGAGGAAAAAGGATGGTACAAGAAGTCCATAACTATACTTAGTGATGTACTTTTTACCAAATTACAGATTCTTTATAACATAAAAAGGGCAAATCAACAAGTAGGAAAAAGTCAAATGCATGGGTGAATTAGTACTAAACTGTATACATTCCAAGAACTCAATAACTGATAGCAGAGTTGGGAACATGAAAGTGACTAATATAAAATGATATTCAAGTTTACTAATTACATAGAATTGATCATTTGCAGGCAATAAGACATGAAGGACACAGGCAAAGGCCTGGAACAACAAACTTAGCTGTTTCTGCTTCAAGGTCCAAATCATGGCGTCCCACTTTACAGAGTATCTCTGAGTCCAATAGCTAATGGTGGTTGCAACTCGATCACCGGGCAACGGGGACTTCTAAAATTTCATCAAAAATATGCACAAGGAACTCACAGAAGTTGGTGGTTCTAATGTCTTGTTCACCCATTGTCATTCACAAATCTAGTTCATGAGGGATGTTGAGCAATAATTGCTTCTGTATAGAATAGAAATGGAACTAACTCTACCTTTTGATAGAAAGAACATCCTATAATGAAAATACGTAATCTCCAGAATTCTAGCATTGTCTTTTTTTAGTAACGATAGTTGTGCACCTCGACCATTCAACTGGATACTTGTTATCTTTTACCAAACACAGATACCGGATAACTTTAAAGATAAACCATGATTATGGATCCACCTGAGCAGGAAAACAACCCTTTTCATTATCTTAAGTGTTTCGTGTTCCAACTCTCCCAATCTCGATCAACGTAATTTCGTGCCCATAGAAGTGATGCTCGTGCAGCCGATGCCGCTCCTGAAAGTTTCCTCTCTTTTAAAGCTACCATCATATCAGTAAAAGGCTCCACTAGTAGTGTCCCGGGTCCTCCATATTTTTTGTGCAAGAATTCATTAAAAATCTGATTTAACAATTAAAAGCAAGTGAACAACAAACCAATTATATATAGTATTATTTTAAATACTCATGAAAGTTAAAAAGCATCATATAATAAGTGTTTAATCTAGAAAATGCCAGCTTTGGTGGCACAAAAGGACAAGTACAGCTTGATATAAACTGTTCATCTATGTTTATATTGTATGACAAGTAGTACCAGATATTTCTTTCAAATGTCAATCATTGTACTATTTACAGGTCAGAAACAAGTCAGATGGTCAGTTTAAATAAACATGATATTATATAGTACTAAACAAAATCTGTAGTATAGTAAATGACCAATTGAATCAAGAATCATAATGCTAGCTAAGTATGTCAGTACACAATTATATCACTGAAAAGGACCATCATGAGTGGTAGTGTTTTATTTGGTAATCCATTCCGAAGATAACAAGCAAAGTGTTTATGATAGTCTGGAACTTCTCTAAAGAACTCAGGAAAGGAATTTAAATGCATTATAAATACCGGACCTTGATATCCGGACCTTATCAAAGTCAGCACATTTTAATCAGACCATTCAATATTGAGAGAGGTTGTTAGCATATTATCTACTACTTCCAAGCCAAACTACTACAATAATGTCAAATTATGTTGACGATATTGAATTTTCTTTCATTCTCATATGCATTACCCAATTGGCTGTTGGTACTATTGCTTTGATAAGTCTAATTACCACTACCTTCATGCTTTATTAAATGAATCATCTAAGTTTTGACATACTATGGGTGCAAACCAAATAAATGATGTAGGAAAAAGAATTCACGCTAAGTCAGTCACACTCACACCTAATCATATTTGGTGGAGTAAAGTCATGCTCATCAATAGGAAGTAAAACCAAATAAAGAGAAAATAAAGCCGGAGGAATGTGAGGATTACGTCAAATCATCATGCCCCTTATGCCCTGGGCGACACGTGCTACAGTGGCCATGACAAAGGGTCGTGCTCCCGGGAGGCTGAGTTAACTCAGTACTCTTAACGTAGTTATAGGTTAGCAAAAGAGTTCACAACTTCTTATAAAAGGAAAATGCTACCAGTACTTCGGCCTGTTCTATCATGTGAACTCGGCGAAGTTGCATCTTAGCGAATCTGTCCTTATAACTTTGGTACATGTTACATGAGCCCAAAGTTTTTCAGAAACAGTCACTCTACCTCCACGAGTTCAGAGAAAGGTTCGAGTACATCTACACTCCCCAGACCCAACTTGAGGGATTACACTAGGTGTTGTAAAATCTGTGCTTATACACCACTAGACACTTTTACATTAGCCAACTAATACTAATGACCACTAACGAGTTTACTTTTGACTGTCTGTAGTACATTCCTCTTGTGCTCTCTACATACAACAACAACAACAACATACCAGTATATTCCCACCAAGTGGGGTCTGGGGAAGGTAAGTGTACGCAATCCATACCACTACCTCAGATGTGAGATAGAGAGGTTGTTTCTGATGGACCCTCGGCTCAAAATAAAACAATCAAGACAAGGAATAGTAAAAGGACAAGATATAATAGAAATCAACACATCCAATAATACCAAATACAAGATACACCAAGTAATACAACAAATGATACAACATCCTAAACTAAAACTAACTTTCTACCCTAATCTGCCTCCTCCACAACTTCCTATCTAGGGTCATGTCCTCGGTAAGCTGGAGCTGTTCCATGTCATGTCTAATCATCTCCCTCCAATATTTCTTCGGTCTACCTCTACCTGGATTGAAATGATCCCTGGCCAACCTCTCACACCTCTGCACTGGGGCATCCATGCCCCTCCTCATCACATGACTGAACCATCTCAACCTCGCTTCCCTCATCTTGGTTTCCACCGAAGCCACTCTCACCTTATCTCGAATAACTTCATTTCTAATCCTATCTTTCCTAGTGCACTCACATATCCACCGAAGCATTCTCATCTTCGTCACTTTCATCTTCTGGCATACAACAAAGTCAATCTAACCACCACTCTATAAAACTTACCTTTAAGTTTAGAACGTACCTTTTTGTCACACAAGATTTAGGAGGCGAGCCTCCATTTCATCCACCCTACCCTAATTCGATGAGTGACATTTTCGTCAATCTATCCATTCCCCTGAATCATCGACCTCAGATACTTAAAATTATCTCTCTTATGGATAAAATAAGTATCAAGCTTAACAACCGTATCGGACTCATAAGACACCTCGCTGAACTTACACTCCAAATGTTCCGCCTTGGACCTATTCGACCTAAACCCTTTAGACTTAAGGATTTGCCTCCAAACCTCCAATTTAGCATTAGCTCCACTACGTATCTCATCAATCAAGACCACATCATCCGCAAAAAGCAAAGAGTAAGGCACCTCACCTTGAATTTTCCGCGTCAAAATACTCATCACCAAGGCAAAAAGAAACGAACTAAGCGTTGATCCTTTCATGTAACCCCATCAAGACAGGAAAGTGCTCCGAGTCCCCTCCCCCAGTCCTAACCCGAGTCTTGGATCCATCATACATATCCTTAATCGCCTAACATACACCATAGGTACACCTCTAGCCTTCATACACCTCCAAAGAACCTCCCTGAAAACTATATCATAGGCCTTGTTAGAGTACGAGCCCTACTAATTTCCTATCAGTGGAACAGGTAAGTAAACGTGGTTCGCAGAAGTAAAAACTGAACACAGTGTTTTTACGTGAAAAACACCCGGCTCAAGAAAGGTGTAAAAAAACACGACATGTACCTCTATAGGATTTAACCCCAACTTCACTATAATACTTAAGCCTCAACAATCAACAAAGTTACAAGACTTCTTGTAAACTAGGAATTAAAACTTCTAACTCCTATCACTACAAAAACACAAATTTTCCCAACATAAGTGTTCCCAAGTCTTCGAGTTCCCTAACTTGAAGACACAACTCCTAACTCAGTTATAGATCACTGAGACTAGAAAAATGACCCATTACAACACAAAGAACCTACCTACTACACACAGTCTATGACTTAAGTAAGGAACCAGGTTCTTCTTCAAGTATGGGAACTGTTTTGCTGATTGTTGATTTTCTTTTCAGTGCATTGAGTGAGTTGCTTGATCGTGCTTTGTTGTATATATGCACACTTGTAATTCACCTGTGATGGAGTCCTAGTTGATTTATGCTTCTTTCGTCTTTCAACTCTATCAAGTAACTTCACTCCTGGTTGTAGTCATTTCTCCCCCCTGGTTGAATAAGACTCTTTTGCTTTATCCTTTATCCTTGCAGAACTCTTCTCATTGTTAGACTTCTAGATCAACTTAACTTCTGAGTATTGCATTTTTCTTTCACTTTACTGAAGTGATAAGTGTTTGAGAAGGTTTCTGAATATTCTTGCTTATCTACTCCTGTCTATGCGCAATATCATCTTATCAACAGTCTTGCCTATAACTTTTATTGGTACACTTGAATGGACCAACTTTCACAAAATGTTTCATTCACATGTCTTATCATCAAAACTCCACATGCCTTAACAAATTCCCCCTTTTTGATGATGAAAAATATAGCAGTACAACATCACAGACCCCTGACATACTCAATAAGGAATTTGAATAAGAGAATATCACAGAATAAAACAGGTTAGTCCAATTGAGTTATAAGCATTTCATAGCCTACTCTTTCCCCTTTTGATATCATCAAAAATCTGGCTCAACAAGTGAAAAACATCTAATAATTCATGGCCATTGAGGCTATCACTAAGACAATCAAAATTCAGAATAAGAGAACATGAATGCAATATGAGAAAACAGGAGCAGAAAATAGTAAAACAACTAAGCCCATTTCATTCATTAGCAGAGATGACTACATATACCATAAAGTAAACTAAGAGAGAACATGCTATCAAGGAAAGGAACAAAAAAGATAGGCTTAAGATATCAGTCAAGAGGCTAAGTACAAGAAGATGAGGGAATAAGAGATGTGAGTTTCCTAATAACATCTGCATTTTCAGCTCTCTCTTTTTCTAACAAGGAATTAAGGGAAGCAATTTGAGCATGGAGGATCCCTTTTTCTTCTTCATGAGAAGCCTGCGCAGCCTCCAAAGCTGCCTGAGCAACTTCCACCTCAGATTGTTTTTCAGCCAGTAAATTTCTCAATCTTTGCATCGGATTATCAGCACTTCTCATGGAAACAGGTAGCATCAGGTGGTTCACATGCCCTATGATATCCTTGGTAGTCTGTGAAGACCACACTTGAACAGAAACACCAAAGTCCTCAAATATGGAGGTGAGCCAGAATTGATAATGTAGAGCATGTCCATTTACTTTCTTGAGTAGAACCCTTTACAGATGCTTTAGTATGGGTCGATGAAGATCAATTCTTACTTCAGTCTCTAATAATTCCATCAGAGTGAGATTAAGAAAGCTAGCCACAGTCCTCTTTTCCTTCCTAGGTAGAATCATCTTATGCACTACATTAAAGTACAATTTGTGAAGAGGAGACATCTCCCTCTTAAACACTCTTCTATGATTGACCAAGTGGGGATTCCTAGAGAACTTTCAACATATATCAAAAGTTGAGGCAAGATTATCAAGAGGTGGCTAACTGCCTTTGACATAGTGACCCCACCCCCCAGAAGAATACAGAATCCTAGCAATATCAGCAATGTAAAGGTTTAGTGTAACCTTTATAACTGTAGTAGAAAACAACTCACCAATGCCCACCCCATTCGTATAGAACTCATACACTTCAGGTCGAGCAAATCTTCGCTGAAGGTCTCCCTGTAGAAAGAGATGAGACCATCCTTGAAACTCTAATTTTTCTAGTAAAGTCTGCAATAGGAAGATTATCTCTATCATTAGGAAGATCATCTTCATCAATAACTTTGATCGGGATAGGAGGAGGAAGAAGGGGTCGCGAGAAGGATGAAGTAGGTGAGGGAATTTGGGCAAAAGGGTTTGGGAAATTTTTGAAAGCTGAGAAATCCATGAATTTCTAGGAGATTGGATGAGGAATTAAGGGAGGTAAGGTGAAGTTTGGATGAAGGATAAGTACGGTGAGGGAATTTGGAACACAGTTAGTGGAGGAAGAAGAAGAAGAGGGGGAAGATGCTGAGAGTGATGTCGTTTTTGAACCAGGAAAGTGTTCTTAAGTGTGAGGAGGTTGAAGATAATTTTGTAGTGTAAAATCAAAGCAAAAAAAAGCGTATTTAAGAGGGAAGGGTGAGGGACTATATTTGGCAGAGGCGTAATGATGAGTGTTTCAGTCTTGATGGGAAAGAAAATGGCAGCTTTTTGAAAGGGAAGGGACTCTTTGTATTTTGGCGGTTTAAATGGACCAATAAGGAACCAGAAAAACAACTTGTTTCTCTTTAAGCTACTTTGAAGTAATAATAATCATACCTGAATGAAAAAAATAGACAAAATTGCTTCTGTAATCAAGGCTTTCTGCAAAATCAACACACACATGAGTCAACATACTCTAAAATCTTGGACTTAGGGTACACAACTTAATGTGTGGGACTGAATTAACCAACAATCACTTGTAAAATCAACTTATTCTAGTCAAGCATTGGGGGAGACTTATGCAATTTTAATCATCCCCAAGGCTAACCTATTTTTTTCAAAGTGTTCTCTACTCAAAGCCTTAGTGAAAATATCAGCAATCTGTTACTCAGTAGAACCAAACATAATGGATATATGACCTTTTTCAATATTATCTCTAAGAAAGTGATGCCTAATGTCAATATGTTTGGTTCTCTTATGTTGAACAGGATTTTTAGCTATGTTAATAGCACTTGTATTATCACAAAAAATAGGAACACAACCAACATATATACCAAAGTCCATAAGATGTTGCTTAATCCATAGCAATTGAGCACAACAAGAACCTGCAACAACATATTTAGCTTCAACAGTAGACAAGGCAACTGAATTTTGCTTCTTAGTGGACCAGGTAATCAAACATGATCCAAGAAAGTGTGCCATTCCTGTAGTGCTTTTCCTGTCCATCAGATATCTTGCATAATCAGCATCTGAGTAACCTACCAGATTAAAGTTACTACCTTTGGGGTACCATAAGCCAACATCACTGGTTCCCTTCAAGTATCTGAAGATTCTCTTCACAGATTTTAGATGTGATTCTTTGGGTTTTGCTTGAAACCTGGCACATATCCCTACAATGAACACAATGTCAGGCCAGCTTGCTGTTGTCATACCCCTTTTTTCGCTCGAGGAAATCGAGATCGAAGGGTTTTCCCAATTAAAGTGATGGTATTGAATAGAGATTAATTTTTGTCATTTTTCAGAGTCGCCACTTGGAATTGAGTTATGGTGTTCCAAGTCACCTTATTGAATCCCTAATCAAAAGAAAATGACTCTTTGTTGGTCTGCAAAAATAAAAGACCGGGTAAGGAATTCTGTTGACCGAGGGGAAGGTGTGAGGCACCCCTCGAGTCCCGTGGTTCTAGCACGGTCGCTTCTATTGACTTGTACTTAACTAAAACTATTTCGATAAAATGTGTTAGGGCCAAAATTCGTTCATTTTTTAAGATACTAAAAACTTGTCTATTATCTTATATTAAATAAATCGGTGAAAACAAATTTTAGAAAAATATTTTTTTAAGGTGCATTATTGCATCCTTGAATTTTAAAGTGTCTCAGAAAGATGCGTATGCCGCATTCTTAATTGAGACGAGTATTTTAACGGTGCTTAACATTTATCTAACATTAAAAGCATTTGTTTTTATAAACTTGTAACAGTTATTTACTTAAAATATTATTTAATTTAAACAATAAAATTGAGTAAAATTCATTTTTAAAAGAATAAATAATTTAATAAATATTCAATAAATTTTATTAATGATTAATAATAATAATATATCTATTAAAATTCACCAAATGTTATATTTAAATCACGTCATATAAACTAAATCAAATTAAACATGAAAGTTTCTTATACTTAATTAGCATAAAAAAACTATAATAATAAAATAAATAAAACAAAAACTTATTAAATAATAGATTATGAACTAACTTATCAAATCTTTACACTTGATAATTTAAAAGAAATTAAAAAAAAATATTACATAAACCTATTCAAAAGAAAATAAAACATATCCATAACTGCACGTTAATTACTTTTTTGTTTAAAATGGATAAGATATTTTTGTTATTTAAATTAATTAAAAAAAAAATCAAATTAACCTAAAATCGGGTCTTCAAATTCTTTAGTACCGAAAATAAAAAATAAACAAAAGAGTCCCTTTTTTCATGTTTTCAAACATTCCGTTTCCTCTTTTTGCGTTTGTATTTTTCCTTCCTTTTTTTTAAACTAATTAATTGTTCTATTTTGCATGCATGCATGGTTCTCATATTCTGAACTAACACAATTTTTTTACATATTAAAACACTAATAATTTTAAAAATTATCTCATTTAAAATTCAAAATCAATCTAATTAACATTATTTCATAAACAACTAATGAATTACAAATAAAGATATAAAGCATAAATTATATAAAAATAATAAACTAAACATAGTAAATAATATAAGAAGTCATTGTAATAATTTCATACATACTTTAATTCACCACAAGACTTATAAAAATAATAATTCACGAATTGAATAAAAACTTGTGTGATGATTTAAACGAATGTAAGAATAGAACTACCGTCACTGGAAACTCGAACAAGACTCCAAACTCAAACTCTAAATTTTCTCTCTTTTGATTTTTTTTTTTCGTCAAGTTTTTCTAAGTGTTCTTGGTTTTTTCCTTTTGTCAGAACTTCTTTGGCTTTTTTTTTTTTTTAGTCTTTTGGTTGGTGTCTTTCTCTTTCTGTGTTCCTCCCGTGTGTGTGTTTGTAATATATATATTAGTGTTGTGTGCATGTGTAGTTTTTGATGTGGTGGAAACGTGGGGGGGTTATGCGTGTGTGCATGGGGGGAGTTGAGGAAAGTGTGGGGAATGTGGGGGGGGGGGGGGGTTAGGGTAGGTCTTTCTTTTTAGGATAAGATTCCCTTTTTTTTTTCTTTTTCTTTTTCTTTTTCTTTTTTTTTTAAAATTAGGAATAAAATAAAATAATATCCTAAAATTAATTTCATTTAATTATTTATATTATATTAAAAATAAAATAATAATCAAAATAATATATGATTAAATATAAATATAAATATTTAATATCAATAAACAAGTTAAAATTTAGGGAAGATCAAAAATCACGTGTCTACATTTTTGCCCCTCTTTGTGTGAAATCTCGAAGAGTTTTCATACAAAGAAGTAGACAAGATATGATTTTTGACTCTCCAATTATTTGAAAGGTAAAAATAAAAATAAAAATAAAAAGACAAATATGACTGAGTCCTGTTTTTGGACATCCTACCTATCCCGGGTTATAAGGGAATCAGGTCATGAGTAGTTCAAAAGGTAATTTGGTGAGAGAAAAAGTTAAAGTCGAGTGAGATTCCGTCGAGTTTCCGGTTGACGGCTTCTGCTTTTACATTCAACTGACTAATAAAAATCAAAAAATAAAAAATACAAGTAAAAATTGCAATCTCTAGAATCTTGATTCAAATCTTCATGACTTGAACTTGAAAATTTACCCTATTCTTCAGGCGGGCTCCTGAACTTTCTTTTTCTTCACCCTGTTCTTCAGGTGGGCTCCTGGTCTCACAATTTCTTCACCCCGTTCTTCAGGCGGACTCTTGGATTTATAATTTCTTCACCCTGTTCTTCAGGCGGGCTCCTGAACTTTCAACTTCTTCACTCTATTTTTCAGGCGGGCTCTTGGACTTACAATTCTTCACCCTGTTCTTCAGGCGGGATCCTGAACTTTCTTTTTCTTCACCCTGTTCTTCAGGCGGGCTCCTGGACTTACAATTCTTCACCCTGTTCTTCAGGCGGGCTCCTGAACTTTCAACTTCTTCACCCTGTTCTTCAGGCGGGCTCCTGGACTTACAATTCTTCACCCTGTTCTTCAGGCGGGCTCCTGAACTTTCAACTTCTTCACCCTGTTCTTCAGGCGGACTTCTGGACTTACAATTCTTCACCCTGTTCTTCAGGAGGGTCCTGTCCATAAAATAAATTCTCATTCTTCAGGAGGGTCCTGAGCATAAAATAAATTCCCATTCTTCAGGAGGGTGCTGAGCATAAAATAAATTCTCATTCTTCAGGAGGGTCATGTCCATAAAATAAATTCTCATTCTTCAGGAGGGTCCTGTCCATAAAATAAATTCTCGTTCTTCAGGAGGATCCTGTCCATAAAATAAATTCTCATTCTTCAGGAGGGTCCTGAGCATAAAATAAATTCTCATTCTTCAGGAGGGTCCTGTCCCATAAAATAAATTTCATACAACACACATAAAATTTTGCCCCAGTTTGTACTGAAAAAAAAATTATGTGTCACTGGATCTTAATATATCTCGCAAAGAATAAAGTTTATCATGACCGAGATCCAGTATCGGATGTTGTAATCATGCTTCTTGCATTGAATGAAGTGTGAAATTGCATCCTTTATCTGAAAACATTATTTCATCTCTGTTCCAAACAAAGAAAAATTGTAAGTTTTAAAACATGTGGTGATTAGTTTGTGGCATTTGGCTTTTGAAGTGGCCGCTCTCGCACTTGTCAGGCTCAACTCTTTTCCAATCCATGATAATATTCATTGAATTGTTATACCTCTAACTCTGAATTCTGGCTACTGAGATCCTCAACTCAAATCATATTTCTTTACTTTGAAATGTTGTCTCTGTACATCGACCCTTTGTCTTGCTTTGTACCCTTACAGGAGTTGGTAGAGAGTTTGGAGTCTTTTCTGACTCGACCTGATGTGAATTTGACTCAAAAGACAACAAAAATTTTGTTTGATGACAAAGACACAAAAATCAAAAAATAAAAATAAAACAAAATAAAAAAACCATAGATATCTCTTTTTCAAAGCAAAGAGAAAACTTATCTGAATGTGGAAATCGATTCTGGTGATTATGACATGCATTTTGAATAAAACAATCAGATCTACCCACACCAATCATTACAACTTTTGTCCACATATTGAGCTTGAAATTAAGCCAATCTTAAATTTGTTCCTTCTTGATAACAACCTTTCTTAAGCTAGTGGCATCTCAATGAGTTTTTGCCAACGAGCCTATCTCCTTTTCATTTTCGTCTCAGCTCACAATCGTCTTATGATGCCCGAAAAGGTATTCACCAATAAGACTCTCTCATTTTCATTTTTTCATCACTTTTTTTTTTTAATAAACACCCAAAATATGAAATATCATGCACTCATAATATGTTTAGCCTTGACATTCTCAAAGATTAATCCGAAGGTCTTTCTTTGGTTGTAACTTGGCTTTCGGATAGGGTTAGAAAGAAAGGTAGGCATGAGGCTCAAAAAATTTATATAACATTGGGTGAAACATACAACTTTTGAAATCAATTCTTTTAAGAAAATAAATTTTTCCCCAGTTTCATTTCATTCTGGGTAATTTGAATTTTCTTCTGGTTAGACCGAACCCCGGAGTAGGGCTGCCTACGTATCTTGTCATAGCAAGAATCAGGTCAAATGTAGTTCATGAAACATCATTCTTTTGTTTGATTTTGAATACTTGATTGATTGATTTTTATTATTTTTTATTTTTTTTAACACACTTTTTTTTTTTTGATTCCAAAAGAGGGGTTCGAAGAAAAATAAAAGCTCAACGGGGTAAGCAAAGGTTTATATATTATTCAGATAGTAGAGCAAGATGCCTTCATCATTTCAATCTTTAAAAATATAAGTGCAAAACATACATAGCATAATTGTACATGAATATCATACATAATATCTTCTAACTGCATCAGCATTGACCGACATTCCTTCCATTTTTCCTTCTACATCAGTCAGATATAACGCGCCATTAGGTAACACTTTCTTTACCATGAATGGCCCATGCCAATTAGGAGAAAATTTGCCTTTGGCTTCAATCTGATGAGGAAGGATGTGTTTTAGTACTAACTGACCAACTTCAAAATGTCTGTGACGCACCTTTTTATTATATGCTCGTGGCATTCTCTTCTGATATAGTTGTCCGTGACATACTGACGTCAATCTTTTTTCATCAATCAAGCTTAATTGCTCCAAACGAGTCTTGACCCATTGGTCTTCATCAATTTCAGCTTCCACAACTACTCGAAGAGATGGAATCTCAATCTCTGCAGGTATAACTGCTTCAGTTCCATACAATAACAAGTAAGGAGTTGCACCAATTGAAGTCCGAACTGTAGTACGATAACCCAACAAAGCAAAAGGTAACTTTTCATGCCATTGTCGGGAACCTTGCACCATCTTACGAAGTATTTTCTTTAAATTCTTATTGGCAGCTTCTACAGCTCCATTCGCCTTTGGACGATAAGGAGTTGAATTTCGATGCATAATCTTAAATTGTTGGCACACTTCTTGCATCAGATGGCTATTAAGATTCGCAGCATTATCCGTGACAATTATCTTTGGAATGCCGAAACGACAAATGATGTTGGAGTGAATAAAATCAACCACAACCTTCTTGGTCACTGACTTGAAAGTCGCTGCTTCTACCCATTTTGTGAAATAATCAATGGCTACCAAGATGAACCTATGTCCATTCGAGGCCTTTGGTTCAATTGGTCCAATTACGTCCATTCCCCAAGCCATAAAAGGCCATGGAGCAATCATTGTATGCAACTCAGATGGAGGGGAATGTATCAAGTCTCTATGTACCTGGCATTCATGACATTTACGAACGAAATTGATGGAATCTCGCTCCATGGTGAGCCAATAATAACCTGCTTGGAGTATTTTCTTTGCCAAAACATACCCACTCATGAGTGGTCCACAAATCCCAGAATGTACTTCAGTCATGATTTTTGAAGCTTCTTTAGCATCTATACACCTCAGAAGTCCCAAATCAGGAGTCCTCTTATACAAGATTCCTTCACTTAAGAAAAATCCACTAGACAAACGTCGAATGGTTCTTTTTTTATTACCATCAGCATGTACAAGATACTTCCCAGTCTGAATATATTCTTTGATATCATAGAACCAAGGCTCCCCATCAAATTCTTCTTCAACCACATTACACTATGCATGTTGATCATGAATCTGTATATGCAAAGGGTCAATATAAGTTTTATCGGTATGTTGAAGCATCGAAGATAAGGTCGCCAAAGCATCAACAATCTCATTATGAGCTCTGGGAATATTTTTGAACTTTACTAATACAAATCGTTGACAAAGATCTTGCAAACAACTTCTATATGGTAGGAGTTTCGAATCACGAGTCTCCCAATCTCCTTGGATTTGGTGGACTAATAAATCTGAATCTCCTAATACCAATAATTCTTGGACCCCCATGTCAATGGCTAATCTCAATCCCAGAATGCAAGCTTCGTATTCTGCCATATTATTGGTACAGTAGAATCGAAGTTGGGCTGTTATGGGATAATATTGTCCTGATTCAGAAATAAGAACTGCTCCTATCCCCACTCCTTTTATATTAGCAGCTCCATCAAAGAATAACTTCCAGCCTGAATGGCAATCTTCTGAAACAAACTCATCAACATACAATACCTCTTCATCTGGAAAATAAGTCTTCAATGGCTCATACTCCTCATCAATAGGATTTTCAGCCAAATGATCCGCCAAGGCTTGAGCTTTCATTGCAGTTCGTGTCACATAAACAATATCAAACTCTGTGAGCAACATCTGCCATTTCGCGAGTCTGCCTGTGGGCATAGGCTTCTGAAAGATGTACTTTAAAGGATCCATACGAGAGATGAGGTAAGTAGTATAAGATGACAAGTAATGTTTCAGCTTTTGAGCTACCCAAGTTAACGCGCAGCATGTTTTCTCAAGAAGAGTGTACTTAGCCTCATAAGTGGTAAACTTTTTGCTGAGGTAGTAGATGGCTTGTTCTTTTCTTCCTGTGACATCATGTTGACCCAATACACAGTCAAAAGAATTATCTAAAACAGACATGTACAATATCAAGGGTCGGCCTGACTCTGGAGGAACCAAAATAGGCGGATTTGACAAGTATCTCTTAATTCTGTCAAATGCCTCTTGACATTCTTCAGTCCATTCAACTTTAACATTCTTCTTCAACAACTTGAATATTGGCTCGCAAGTTGTCGTAAGCTGAGTAATGAATCTACTGATATAATTCAACCTTCCAAGTAAACTCATCACCTCCATTTTATTTTTTGGTGGAGGTAAATCTTGGATAGCTTTTATTTTTGAAGGATCTAACTCAATACCACGTCGACTGACTATAAAACCCAAAAGTTTTTCTAACGGAACTCCAAATACACATTTTGCTGGATTAAGTTTGAGATCATACTTTCGAAGACTTTCAAAGAATTTTCTCAAATCTTTGATATGATCAGATTGCTCTCTCGACTTAATGATCACGTCATCCACATAAACTTTAATTTCTTTGTGCATCATGTCATGAAACATTGTGGTCATTGCCCTCATGTAAGTTGCCCCAGCATTCTTTAGTCCAAAAGGCATAACTCTATAACAATATATCCCCCATAGAGTAATAAATGATGCCTTTTCCGCATCTTCTGGATCCATAATGATCTGGTGATACCCCACATAACAATCCACAAAAGAAGCAAAATCATGTTTGGCACAATTGTCCAACAAAATATGAATATTGGGAAGTGGAAAATTATCTTTCGGACTTGCTTTATTTAAATCGCGATAATCAACACACATCCAAACTTTGCCGTCCTTCTTTGGAACAGGGACAATATTTGCCAACCAAACAGGATACTGGGCCACTCGAATGACTTTAGCCTCAAGTTGCTTTGTGATTTCCTCTTTAATTCTTACACTCATGTCAGTTTTGAATTTTCTTAACTTTTGCTTGACAGGAGGAAAAATAGGATCAATTGGCAACTTGTGAACTACCAAATCAGTGCTTAAACCGGGCATATCATTATAAGACCACGCAAAGATGTCTTTATACTCATGCAAAGCTTCAATTATAGCTTTCTTTTGTTGTGGTTGAACATGTACACTTATCTTAGTCTCCCTAATATTTTCATGATCTCCTAAATTGATCGCCTCAGTTTCTTCCAAATTGGGATTTGTCTTATTCTCAAAATGTTTGAAGTCTTTGCTTATATCCTCAAATGTTTCCTCTTCATCGTATTCAACCTCCTTATTGATTATTTCAAAATTAGATTGGTTTTTTAACTCTGGTGAACAATTCTTCATGCATGTCATATCATTAGAATCGGCATAGAAAGAACTGTATAATAGAAAATAAATAAATAAAAATCAGACTTAAAATAAAATGAAGGGACACTGCGCTTTATTAGAAACATAGATAGAAAGAGTTTTAACCTAACATACCAGATTTAAAGTTCTGAATTATAATCCTAGAATGATTTAGATTACAGAAGTAAAAACAAACAAACTACTAAGACTGTAAGAAAACAAACAAACTACCAAGACTCTTTTATAATAGGGAGATGAGTGGCCTCCCAATTGTTAAGCTGGACATCAGGGCCGACAAACTGCACATCTGCATTACTGGTACCTTCCCCAATTTCAACCATATCAGCTTCAATGAACATATTCTGAAAAAGGTCAATCAACTCTGTACCATCATCATTCATTGATTCTGCAGCAGGTAACTTGGAGGATCCGACATCACTGAATTTTATAAAAGACTCATGAAGTGGCGGTATCGACTTGGCAAGTGACCACGACTCTTTCTTATGCTTTTTAGCCTTCTTTATATCTTCAGCAGTAGGCTCGTATCCCAGACCAAAAGTACCAAAGTTCTCATAGAGGTTTACTGGATGAACTATGCCTTGCAAAAATATCCCTAGACCTTTTCCTGGTTTGAAGCCATGCTTCAACATTTCATTCACTACCATAACAGATGTAGAGGACAATTGTGGTCTTGCAATGAGATTCCCCTCGAGGATATACTCAACAGCCACTACCTCAGAAGCTTGATGAATTAACACATTGGCAGTATCTGCTTCAATGGAAGAAACAGAGTAGTCTTTATACATTGATAAGTCTCCTTCACCATGAACCACTATCTCTTGCCTGTCACATTCGAATTTGATCATTTGATGCAACGTTGATGTGACTGCTTTAGCCCTATGAATCCATGGCCTTCCCAATAACATATTATATGAAGCATCAATGTTCAGTACTTGAAAATCCATAGCAAAATCCACAGGCCCAATTGTCAATATGAGTTCTATATCACCAATGGCATCAGTTTTTAATCCGTCAAAACCTTTGACGCACACATTATTAGGTCGGATTCTTTCAACATTAACATTCAACTTTTGTAAAGTTGACATAGGACAAATGTTAGCGCCTGATCCTCCATCAATTAACACTTGAGTGATGATGGAATGTTCGCATTTCACAGAAATGTACAGACCTTTGTTATGCTCCGTACCTTCTATAGGCAATTCATCGTCTGAAAAAGTAATTTTATTTGCTTCAAGGATTCTTCCAACAACTTTTTCCAGCTGATTTACTTTAATCTCACTAGGAACACATGCTTCATTAATAATCTTCATTAAAGCCTTGCGGTGTTCTTCTGAATGTATCAATAAAGACAACAAAGAAATCTGTGCTGGCGTCTTCTTCAACTGTTCTATAACAGAATATTCTAGCAATTTCATTTTCTTTAAGAATTCTTCAGCTTCTTCATCAGTGACAGGCTTCTTGACTGTCATTCGTTCTTCACCACCTTGTTTATTCTTTCTTAACTCTACTGGAGCATAACATCTTCTAGATCGAGTTAATCCCCCTACTTCATCTACATCTTCAGTCACTTCTTTCCCCTTGTGCATCACCACAACGCGATCATAATTCCAAGGGACTGCCTTGGTATCAACCATAGGTAGCTGTGACACTGGTTTAATAATAATAGGAGCTACAGGATCTCCTTTTATGATTAAAAGAGGCTTATTGGATCTTCCGGGAATAATGAGTTTCGGCTTTATTTGACTTGACCCAATATTTTCTGAAATCTCTTTCCCCATCGCCAAGGGATCATTCGATGATTCGTGTTTTGCTATCACCACCTCCACTTCTGCTGGCTTTTCTTTCGTTAAATCTATAGCATTTGCTGATTTTTCTGAATCAGTTTTAATTTTAATGATCGGCTTAAAGGGGATCGTAGCATCTTCCCCACCGAGTATCACATCGAGCATGTTTGTTTCATTATGATCTGGCAGCGGATTTTGATTGACATTTGGAGCGCCTGGACTTTCCACCATAATCTGTTGGGTATTAATCAACTCTTGAATAGCTCTTTTCAGATACCAACATTTCTCTGTGTCGTGCCCTGGGGCATCAGAACAGTATTCACATCTTCTAGAATAGTCCAAATTCTTCGGAGGAGGATTTGGGATCCTTCTCTCAATTGGGTTTAGAACATTCATTTTTCTCAGTCTATGAAATAAACTGGTGTAAGATATTAGGAGTGAAATTATCTTTTACCATATTATCCTTTTTAAATTCTGCTCTAGGCCGAAAATTAGACCTCGGAGGGCCTCTTTGAACTTGCGGGGCTATTGGATGATTTTGGATTGCTGGTGTACGCCACTGCGGGTAAGAAGGACCTCGAGCATATGGTTGTGTATTGTAAATAGGATATTGGGGAGGTGGAATAAAATATAATGGATTCTGCGCGTATGGTTGACGCGCACCTCTCCAATTTTGTCGTGGACCTGCCATGACAGTTGCTACATCCTCTTTTCTTTTCTTTCCCCCAAAACTTCCTGTACCACTTTGAATTGCCTGTGTTGTTGCTTTCAAAGTGGCCTGGCTGATGATCTTTCCTGATTTGATTCCGTTTTCTACCATCTCTCCAACTTTGATAACTTTTGCAAATGTGCTTCCAATAGTAGAGAGCAAATGATGAAAATAATTAGGTTCTTGTGCTTGCAGAAAAATATCAATCATTTCAGATTCTTTTATCGATGGTCTAACTCTTGAAGCTTGCTCCCCCCATCTGATGGCATATTCTTGAAAACTTTCAGTCATCTTTTTTCTCATGTTGGCAAGCGTAGTGCGATCTGGCACTATCTCAATGTTATACTGAAATTGTTGAACGAAATCTCAAGCCATGTCGTCCCACATGTGCCAACGAGAAATGTCTTGGTCAATGAACCATTCAGAAGCTATCTCTGTAAGGCTTTCTCCAAAGTACGCCATCAATAATTCTTCTTTTCCTCTTGCTCCCCTTAATTCATTGCAAAACTTTTTCAAATGAGCTATAGGATCGCCGTGTCCTTCATATTTGTCAAATTTTGGCATTTTCAACCCTATCGGCAAATGGACATCAGGAAACATACATAAATCCTTGTATGAAACACTTTTTGGTCCACCTACTCCTTGCATATTTCTCATACTTTGTTCCAGGCTTCTAACTTTTCTAGCCATCTCCTCCTATTCTTCATTCTTAGCAATCTTCTCAATCACGATAGGAGTATCGCGTTAATGAACATGATAATGTGGATTTTGTGATTTGAAAGTCATTTCAGGAGGATATAACATATCATGATTTGGTTTTCCCATATTCTTTGGTATTGTCGGTTGAATACTCGCAGTAGCTGGTGCTACAGAAGTAAAAAGTGGGTTATTTGCGACAGATGGATTTGGTGGGCGCACGGTAGAAGTACCAACAACTCCAGACATATTAGCAAATGGGCCAAATCCTGGTGGGTAAAATGGATTACTAGTTTGAGCTGGGTCAGAATTTGGATCATTTGAAGTTGAAAGTCCAGGGATTGAAGAAGGCAGGGCTTGTCCATTCAACCAAGCTTTGTACATCTCCGCCATCTGTTGTTTTAATGCCTTTATTTCTTCCATTGATGTTACTTCCTGTGAAATCAACTGATTCTGCTCTTTTTCACTATCAGACCCTATATCTTTTCTGCGAGTCATTCTTCTTTTACCCTTGTATCTGGTATTATACGGATGTGATGCCAGTTTAAACCACAAACCAACCACCAATTATTTTATCTTTCTGTAATCAAGTAGCAAACGGGTGAGTGTTATATATTTAACACATTATAATGCCACGTTATATGTCATGTTTCTATATGCATTTCCCAACCTATCATGGAAGCTTTGTGTTTCATCCCGGCTTTTCTAGGCATATTTTCAAAAATTATGATCGAACCCTTTGGAAGGTTTCCTACGTATCATGTCAGGACATGAATCAGATCTTGCGTAGTTCGGGAGGAATTTAACAAAATTGTTTTTTTTTATTATCATTGAAGAAAATAAATAAAGTAAGTGAAGTAAAACATATGTAATATATATAGAAATAAACAGTCAACTTCATTACATTCTATAATATAAATACGATGAAATAACTGACCCAACTCCTAAAATAAAACCTACTAACTGACATCTAAAAACTAAAAGACATAATATCTAAACAAGAAATTTTTTAAAACTGAAAATGAAAAACTATGACAAAGAAAACAACGATCCATTCAAGGAGATTTTGATTTAATATGTCCTCCCAAACTCAAATATATGTCCTCCAATGAAGTAGTGAGTCGCTGAGCGAAAGCTGGTACTTGTGCCAAAAAGTCCTCACAATCCAACTGCTGATAATCTAAACCCATTCTGGCAGTATCCTGCGCTACACGGTGGACCTTCCCTCGAAGAAAACTGAAAGCCTGATCCCATTCCTGGGCCTGTCGATCTCGGAAATCAACCATCTCTCTTGCACGTTGTTCACGAGCAGAAACAACCTCCAACTGTTCTCGCAATATTCCTCTTTCACGAATCCATTGAGATCTCTCTCGATCAAATTTTTCTTGCATATTCTTTTCAACTTCTTGAAGTTGTTGTCAGCGAGATGCGGCAAGTTCTGCAACGTGTGACTCCCTAGTGGTAGCAAACTTGATTTGTCCCCGAAGTGCGACCTCAATAGCTGCTGACTTAGCTTTCTCTTCAGAAAATTCCCTTTGTTGTTCGTCTATTTTTGCCCTGGCATGCTCTAATTCTTCTCTCAAAACTTGGTTGGCTTCATGATGTTCTCGCATGGCTTTTTCAATTCCTATCCTGATTGCAGCTTCCTGATCTATAGGTCCCTTAACCGATCTTTCTGGTCTGACTGGAGGACTCGACTGTTCTTCAAACCATTCCCAGTAATTTGGGTGCACTTCTCCTTTCTCACGCTCTATGACCATCGTTTCAATCCCCATAATATGGTGACCCTCCCAAATCTGCTGGGCCAAATCTTCTGGAAGTGAAATCTCTGGTCTGACCTCAAATACGAACTCAGTCATGTCTTCCGTTATGGGAATTATTTGACGCCTGCCTAGCTGACATAGAACTCTCAATGGAACATACGGTTGAACACCTCTAATACCCATTAATAACAAGAATGGACGAATGCCAGAACTATATATGACTTGCCTCCAAGGGAACCAATGGAGATTCCAAGTGATTTTATCTGTTGTCAAAGAACGAAAAAGTTTAATCCAATCTCCAATTTCTTTTGGACATTTATATTT
This sequence comes from Capsicum pubescens, assembly GCA_030864215.1. Classification (NCBI taxonomy): domain Eukaryota; kingdom Viridiplantae; phylum Streptophyta; class Magnoliopsida; order Solanales; family Solanaceae; genus Capsicum; species Capsicum pubescens. The sequence continues at coordinate 340,473,794 of CM061548.1, forward strand.
CTCCATTCTTTCCTCGTAATCGTTGATGCGATTAAATCGCTCGGGATTGAACCTTGTCAATGTAGGACGTTGATAAAGATGCTCCACAATCCACATCTGTAACAAGATATTACATCCCTCAAAAAAAAAATTCCTTTCTGACAAACAGTCAGAGCACGGTAAATATCAGCTAGGATCATTGGTATCATAGTGTAATCTTTCTTAATCAGTATCTGTACCACTCCCGCTAAATGAATATTAATTTTTTCTTCTCTTCTTGGAAAGACCATAGTGCCTTAAAAGGCTACCATGAATGCAAATCGTCTGTGAATTTTCCAAGCCTCGAAACTTCCCTTATTACAAAGTTCTTTACCGTACTTTTGAAACCCTTCTTGCCTTCCATATCTGTCATACAAAAACTGCTAGGAAACCCAACCTTTTTTCATTGATTCTTCTTTTGTGTTCCTTATGTACATGAGCTTGCAAAATTTGTTTATCGAAATAAGTCTTGGGGCTATAAGTTTCTTTCGATGCATATCACCATATCCAACATAACCTGCTATCTCTTCTAAAGTAGGTGTCAACTCAAAATCTGAAAAGCGGAATACATTATTCTTCGAGTCCCAGAAATTCAGTAATGCATCAATCACCTCCCTATTAGGGTTGATTCTCATGATACTCGTCAAAAAACCTAAATACTTATGTATTTCGCCATAATCGAATGTATCCATTGCATTCCACCATAACCAAAGTTGCAGAGGGGTACAATCCACAACCTGAAGCGGTACATTCCCATCTCTCTTTCTCTTTGGACGCTTTCCACGAACAGGGGGGACATTTTATACCTATTGAAAGGGAGATAAGATTAATAAATATCTAGACTTAGACAAAACTTAATTTATTAATTTTGAAAAGAATTTATAACTTAACTTGTAAAATCTAGTACGACCATTATTTAAACTTAGTTGCAAAGAACAATTTTATCAAAAATCAAAGCGAGAGAAACAAGATTGATAATTTTTTTTTTAAATTGACTCTATCAAAAACTTTGCTATAACAGACTTCTAGACAATTTTATCTATATGTTTGAAGACAATATTCCCTAAGAACTAAAAATAAAATAAAAGGATTCAGAAATAAAGAAAAATAGAATGACCGTTTTATGTATAAGTTGTATAAAATTTTCAGTCTCACGACCCTAAAGGTTCAGGACTTGTTAAAATTGTTATATATATATTTTTTTGTAAAAACTTAGCCTTATGATCCCTAAAGATTCCGGGCTGTTGAAATATATTTATTTTTTTTGTAAAACCTTAGCCTCATGATCCCTAAAGATTCAAGGCTATTAAGATATATATAAAAATTGGACTTGAGAATTAGAAAAATAATTATGAAAGTAATCATATTTTCAAAATATTTCCCAATAAATCTATGAATAATTTTTTAAAAGATAGGGTCGTATCCTGGGAAGGACTTCCTACGTATCTCACTAAGAGTGAGAATCAGACCCCCATAGTTCATATAACCCATAAAACTATGTTACTAAAAATTTTCTCTTTTAAAAATAATTTTTTTCTTTAAAAAAATGATTCACTAAGTGTGACGATAATTTAATCTCTTGCATTTTAATGTTGCCTAAAAGCCGGTCAACACACAAATAGCCTTCCAAACAAATGTCAAAGAGCACGTAGGATGAACATGTTGGTCTTTATAAAGTAGGTTACCTGTCCTAGATAGACCCGACCCCTGTGTCGAGTCCCGCTAAATCAAATGCATATGATGCAAATAAAGCGACACCTAATAGGGATAACCAGATTCTGAGTTTTCAGTTCTTCTAAGTTTAAACCTAATAGGGAATAGGTGTCTAGACTGGCTTACCCGAGCGGACACTCGAGCCGGGGAGGGATAACTTGGTCGGTAGCAGGGCAACACCGCCTTCGTTGTCGATCCGAACCCCGCTTAATATGTGTGACTATATCCTTCACCAGGTGCCTTGACACTCCGGCTATCTCAAAAAGAAGGTGGGATGCATATGCTGCATTCCCTCTATCCTATTTCAGAGACTCAAAGGGGGTACGCGAGAGAAGACAATATATAATACAGTTCAAATAATATCAAAGCAGTAAATGAGCGACAAGTAGCACATAAGGCCAATAAACACATTATTAAAGCAAGTAAAGTCAATATCAAAAGCTCGAATTCTTATTTATCCCCAGTGGAGTCGCCAGAGATGTCATACCCCTTTTTTCGCTCGAGGAAATCGAGATCGAAGGGTTTTCCCAATTAAAGTGACGGTATTGAATATGGATTAATTTTTGTCATTTTTCAGAGTCGTCACTTGGAATTGAGTTATGGTGTTCCAAGTCACCTTATTGAATCCCTAATCAAAAGAAAATGACTCTTTGTTGGTCTGCAAAAATAAAAGACCGGGTAAGGAATTCTGTTGACCGAGGGGAAGGTGTAAGGCACCCCTCGAGTCTCGTGGTTCTAGCACGGTCGCTTCTATTGACTTGTACTTAACTAAAACTCTTTCGATAAAATGTGTTAGGGCCAAAATTCGCTCATTTTTTAAGATACTAAAAACTTGTCTATTATCTTATATTAAATAAATCGGTGAAAACAAATTTTAGAAAAATATTTTTTTAAGGTGCATTATTTCATCCTTGAATTTTAAAGTGTCTCAGAAAGATGCGTATGTCGCATTCTTAATTTAGACGAGTATTTTAACGGTGCTTAACATTTATCTAACATTAAAAGCATTTGTTTTTATAAACTTGTAACAGTTATTTATTTAAAATATTATTTAATTTAAACAATAAAATTGAGTAAAATTCATTTTTAAAAGAATAAATAATTTAATAAATATTCAATAAATTTTATTAATGATTAATAATAATAATAATAATAATATATCTATTAAAATTCACCAAATGTTATATTTAAATCACGTCATATAAACTAAATCAAATTAAACATGAAAGTTTCTTATACTTAATTAGCATAAAAAAAAACTATAATAATAAAATAAATAAAACAAAAACTTATTAAATAATAGATTATGAACTAACTTATCAAATCTTTACACTTGATAATTTAAAAGAAATTAAAAAAAAATATTACATAAACCTATTCAAAAGAAAATAAAACATATCCATAACTGCACGTTAATTACTTTTTTGTTTAAAATGGATAAGATATTTTTGTTATTTAAATTAATTTAAAAAAAAAAATCAAATTAACCTAAAATCGGGTCTTCAAATTCTTTAGTACTGAAAATAAAAAATAAACAAAAGAGTCCCTTTTTTCATGTTTTCAAACATTCCGTTTCCTCTTTTTGCGTTTGTATTTTTCCTTCCTTTTTTTTTAAAACTAATTAATTGTTCTATATTGCATGCATGCATGGTTCTCATATTCTGAACTAACACAATTTTTTTACATATTAAAACACTAATAATTTTAAAAATTATCTCATTTAAAATTCAAAATCAATCTAATTAACATTATTTCATAAACAACTAATGAATTACAAATAAAGATATAAAGCATAAATTATATAAAAATAATAAACTAAACATAGTAAATAATATAAGAAGTCATTGTAATAATTTCATACATACTTTAATTCACCACAAGACTTATAAAAATAATAATTCACGAATTGAATAAAAACCTGTGTGATGATTTAAACGAATGTAAGAATAGAACTACCGTCACTGGAAACTCGAACAAGACTCCAAACTCAAACTCTAAATTTTCTCTCTTTTGATTTTTTTTTCGTCAAGTTTTTCTAAGTGTTCTTGGTTTTTTTCCTTTTGTCAGAACTTCTTTGGCTTTTTTTTTTTAGTCTTTTGGTTGGTGTCTTTCTCTTTTCGTGTTCCTCCCGTGTGTGTGTGTTTGTAATATATATATATTAGTGTTGTGTGCATGTGTAGTTTTTGATGTGGTGGAAACGTGGGGGGGTTATGCGTGTGTGCATAGGGGGAGTTGAGGAAAGTGTGGGGAATGTGGGGGGGGGGGGAGGGGGGTTAGGGTAGGTCTTTCTTTTTAGGATAAGATTCCCTTTTTTTTTTTAAATAGGAATAAAATAAAATAATATCCTAAAATTAATTTCATTTAATTATTTATATTATATTAAAAATAAAATAATAATCAAAATAATATATGATTAAATATAAATATAAATATTTAATATCAATAAACAAGTTAAAATTTAGGGAGGATCAAAAATCACGTGTCTACAGCTGTGAGGTACAATAATGACCCTATCATACCTCTATATAGCTTTTGCTCCACATCTGAACCTGTTTCATCCAATTCCAGTTTTGTGGCAGTGGCAATAGGAGTACTTATCTCTTTGTCCTCTTCCATGGAGAATCTCTTGAGATGCTCTATGGCATACTTCTGTTGGTGAATCATTGTACCTGAAGCTGATTGCTTTATTTGTAAGCCCAAGAAGTTATTCAGCTCTCCCATCATGCTCATCTAAAATTTACAACTCATGAGTTTGGCAAACTCATGAGTCATACTCATATTTGTTGATCCAAAAATAATATCATCCACATACACCTGTACAACTAACAAATTCTTCCCATTAGTTTTCAAGAAAAGGGTATTGTCAATTTTACCTCTGGTATGTCCATGTTCCAATAGAAACTTTGACAGTCTCTCATACCAAGCTCTTGGAGCTTGTTTCAACCCATACAAAGCTTTGTTCAATTTGTACACATGATCTGGAAACTCCTTGATTTCAAATCTTGGAGGTTGTTTAACATACACCTCCTCCTTGAGAATGCCATTTAGGAGTGCACTCTTCACATCCATCTAATAAAGGATAAACTCCATGTAAGCAGCAAAAGCAACAGGTAATCTTATAGCTTCAAGTCTTGCTACAGGAGCAAAAGTTTCATCAAAGTTAATTTCTTCTTCTTGGTTGTATCCTTGGACCACCAATCTTGTCTTATTCCTTGTAACTATTCCATGCTCATCGACTTTATTTCTATACACCCATTTAGTCCTAATTACTGATCTATCTTTAGGGAGAGGAACTAAGTGCCATACTTTGCTTCTCTCAAACTGATTCAACTCTTCATGCATGGCTATGATCCAATCAGCATCAAGTAATGCTTCAGTTATCTTCTTTGGCTCAATCTCTGACAGGAATGTCTTGAAGGCACACATACTTCTCAATTTAGACATTGTGGTGATCCCAGATGTGATATCAGTAAGAACATTCTCAATAGGATGTGATCCTTGATACTTATATCTTTTTGGAATCAAGCCTAGTGAGCTACCACGATCACTGCTAATGTTCTGAGCTGGGGTATGTTGAGGCTCAGTTCCCCCTATCACTGTGCACTCAGCTTCAGTTCCCCCTATCAAAGTGTCTCCATGTTTGGTAGCTCCAGTTGATGAACCATGTTGTATAACATGTTCCTCAGTGTCACTTTCTTCCTGCAGGTTAGTCTTAACACAGGATTCATCAAAGATTGCATGCATGCTTTCTTCAACACAATTAGTTTTGTTATTTAAAACCCAATAAGCCTTACTATAAGTGGATACCCTAAGAATATTCCCTCATTACTTTTAGCATCAAATTTTCCCAGATTATCCTTTTCATTATTGTGTATGAAACATTTACACCCAAAGATTCTAAAATGAAAAATGTTAGGCTTTCTTCCTTTTAGTAATTCATAGGGAGTCTTCTCTAACATTGGTCTGATCATGCATCTATTTATAATATATGTTGCAGTAATTATTGCCTCAGCCCAAAGGTTTTTAGCAACATTTGCTGCAAGCATTATTGTTCTAGCCATATCTTCCAAGGTTCTATTTTTTCTTTCCACCACTCCATTTTGTTGTGGTGTTCTAGGAGCTGAGAAATTGTGATCTATACCATTTGCTTAACAAAATCCTAAGAACTTTGCATTCTCAAATTCTGTACCATGGTCAGAACTTATGGAAACTAAAGAAGTGCCTAGTTTCTTTTCAACTTTCTTAATGAAGATTTCAAAGACATCAACGGCATCTTCTTTAGAGGCTAGAAACAAAGTCCATGTGAATCTGGAATAATCATCAACAATAACAAAAACATACCTTTTTTCACCTCTGCTTTAAAGTCTCATGGGTCCACATAAGTCCATATGAACTAGGTCGAGACACTTGGTAGTGCTAACATGGTTCTTTAACTTAAAAGAAGATCTTACCTGCTTTCCCTTTACACATGCACTACATAACTTTTCTTCCTTAAACTTGGTCTTGGGTAATCCCAATACCATGTTTTTGGATGAAAGTATGTTTAGCTGTTTCAAACTTGCATGGCCAAGTCTTTTGTGCCAATGGAGGGGATCATTTTCTATAGCACTCAGACAAGTCAGCTCAGGTCCTGGTAGTCCCATAATGTCAGCTTTGTATATATTTATGTATCTCCTTACAGTGAGCACAATCTCTTTAGTGTCCATTCTTTTGACTTTAACACCTGCAGCAGTGAAAATAACTTTATTCCCATTATCACACAGTTGAGAGATACTCAGAAGATTATGCTTTAGTCCTTCTATAAGATAGACATTCTCCAATGCTTTTGACTCAGTTGAGCCAATCCTTCCAACTCCAGTGATGATTTCTTTTTTTTCATCACTAAAATAAACTCCTCATCCATCTATTTTGAAGAGTGAAAGAAATATTTTCTTATCACCAGTCATGTGTCTTGAGCAAGTACTGTCTAAGTACCAGTGCCTTTTGCTTCCTTTCATATTCTCCTGCACAAGAAATCAATGGTTAGGCTTAGGAACCCAGACATGCTTGGGTCCTATTTTATGAGTGAAAGGATGAATTAAGTTCCTTCTAGTCCATGCAGGCAATATGTAGTTCAACCTGTTTCTCTGACCTTAACTGGTATTGTTCTTTTTGGTCTGAGAAGATTTGTTAGCCAGGTTTAGACTGTTTGATCTGCTTTTTGCAGCCACTGGACATTCAGTGGTGGGATGTCCAAGGTTTCCACAGATATAACATAAATCCTTAAGATCACCAAAACTTTTGTGGAATCCCAATCCTGCTTTTTCATTGAAATTTCTTTCACTCAAATTTTGAACAATTCTTAAGGAGTTTGTCCACCTATTTGCCCTTTCTAGATCAAGTTTTAGTTTAGAAACTTCATGACTCAACTTATTCATTTTTTCAGTTACATCACAACACTCTTTTTTGTATCTAACCAACTCAAGTTCTGCATTTTCTTGTTCTTTACTCATGGCCTTTTCCCCATTTTTAGAGAGAGTTAGTTTGAGAACTTCAGACTTAAGATTATTGTTTGACATCTCAAGTTTTGTAACCTGTTTCTTGAGAGTGCATTTTTCTTTGTCAATTGTATCTGAGCAAGCCTTTAGATCAATCAGATCAAATTTAAGACTTACAAGACTGTTGAACAATTCATCCCTATCAGAGGATAACTCTTGGAAATCATCAATCAATGCACTCATTAAGGAAACAAGTTTTGGTTTTGAAAACAATTGAAGTTTTTCTTTAAGTTCAAGTATGCTTACCTCAGAATCTTCATTTTCTTCATCTACATCTGAATCTTCAAAATCCATGAATGCAGTTTCATCAACTTCATCTTCATCTGAATCAGATCCCCAAGCTGCTATCATTGTATGCTCCCTCTTTCTTTTTGCCTTCAGTTTCTTTTCAGTCCTTTTTTTCTCCCATTCTATTTCCCAGACTGGACAGTCTCTGATTTGATGATCAGATTTGCCACATTTGTAGCATCTATTTGGATTGTCATTGGAATGTTTCTTAGTACCTTATCCCTTTTTCTTTTTAAAGAATTTGCTGAAGTTTTTGGTTATGAAGGTAACTTGCTCCTTATCAAGTTCAAAATCCTCATCACTATCAGAAGCTTTCAATGCTAGAATTTTCTTAGAAGCAGCTTGTTCTTTGGTTCCATCAATTTCCATTTCATAAGTCCTTAAGTTCCCTACTAGTTCATCTAGGGTCATGCCTTCAAGCTCCTTATTTGCCTTCCTGATTGCAGTTACCTTAATATTACATTTTGATCTAGGCAATACCCTTAGTACTTTTTCAACTTGTTCCTCCTCAGAGATGATCTTTCCCAGAGAAGTCAACTCATTTGTCAAGGTGGTAAGCCTTGTCATCATTTCATGCAGGGTTTCATTTTCTTTCATTTTGAATGCTTCATACTCAGTAAATAGAAGAGAGATCCTGAATTTTCTTACTTGAGAGGTGCCTTCATGGGCATTCACCAGTGCATCCCAGATTTGTTTAGCACTAGTGCAGGTGGATACCCTGTTATATTCAGCAGGTCCTAATCCACAGACCAATATTTTCTTTCCCTTTGCATTGTTCTTCAACGCCAACAAATCATCAGGAGTAAACTCACTCCTTACCTTCTTGACTTGTTCACCTTCTACCGTTTTCATTGGAATAGTAGGACCATCAGTAATCCTGTCCCACAATTCATAGTCTTCACCTTGAATAAACATCTCTATCCTTGCTTTCCACCAGATAAAATGAGAGCCATAAAAAATGGAGGTCTAGTAGTTGACTGACCTTCACTGTGACTAGTAGGAGGTGCGGAATTCATCATATTGATCTTTTCTTAGGTGCTTGACTTATTTAAGACAACCCTATCTGATACCACTTATTAGAGTACGAGCCCTACTAATTGCCTATCAGTGGAACAAGTAAGTAAACGTGGTTCACAGAAGTAAAAGCTGAACATAGTGTTTTTACATGGAAAACATCCGGCTCAAGAAAGGTGTAAAAAACCACGACCTGTACCTCTACAGGATTTAACCCCAACTTCACTATAATACTTGATCCTCAACAATCAACAAAGTTACAAGACTTCTTGTAAACTAGGAATTAAAACTTCTAACTCCTATACTACAAAAACACAAATCTTCCCAACATAAGTGTTCCCAAGTCTTCGAGTTTCCTAACTTGAAGACACAACTCCTAACTCAGTTTATAGATCATTGAGACTAGAACAATGACTCATTACAACACAAAGAACCTACCTACTACACACAGTCTACGACTTAAGTAAGGAACCAGGTTCTTCTTCAAGTATGAGAACTGTTTTGCTGATTGTTGATTTTCTTTTCAGTGCATTGAGTGAGTTACTTGATCGTGCTTTGTTGTATATATACACACTTGTAATTCACCTGTGATGAAGTCCTAGTTGATTTATGCTTCTTTCGTCTTTCAACTCTATCAAGTAACTTCACTCCTTGTTGTAGTCGTTTCTCTTCCCCTGGTTGAATAGGACTCTTTTGCTTTATCCTTTATCCTTGCAGAACTCTTCTCATTGTTGGACTTCTAGATCAACTTAACTTCTGAGTATTGTATTTTTCTTCCACTTTACTGAAGTGATAAGTGTTTGAGAAGGTTCCTGAATATTCTTGCTTATCCACTCCTGTCTATGCGCAATATCATCTTATCAACAGTCTTGTCTGCATCTTTTTTTAGTACACTTGAATGGACCAGCTTTCACAATATGTTTTATTCACATGTCTTATCATCAGAACTCCACATGCCTTAACAAGCCTTCTCTAAGTCGATAAACTCCATGTGCAAATACATCTTCCTTTTCCTATACTGTTCCACTAGTCTCCTAACGAGATGGATGGCTTTAGTAGTCGAGCGCTAGCATTAACCAAATGAAACCTTTTTATCAAATCAGGACCATATACTACAAGTACATGAATTCTGTTTTTTATCTTCAAGAACTTCAGAAAAACACTATTGTGTTGTAGCTTACTAGCATCGATTGTAAGACAACGTTCTGATCCCTACAGACTAAACTAGACAAACTCCCTAGCATCAAGCCCCATTCAGTTTCTAGTAGGTACCAAGCATAACTTACTGCACCTGTTCAGACGGCTTAAAATGCACCTAATCTTCTAATATCAGCATTAAAACTGATAAAAATGTGCTTTTCAAAGCTATAAGGTCTGATTCCATCCCTTCAAAAGTAAACGTACCAAGGTTGTACGTTCAAAATCAACTATTAGGGTGTGTTTGGTATGATGGAGAAAACATTTTCCCATTTTCTCTTGTTTGGTTATGAAAAAGTATTTAGAAAATATTTTCCAAAGCTACTTATTTTCTTTCACTTGAAGGAAAATGACTTCCCTAATAAGTCAAGGGAAGTCATTTTTCAGATAAAACATTTGAGGGCTACGCGTATACACTCCTCTTCTTCACCCCCAACAAAATGGATAGTTCACCCACAAGCAGCTCCTCGTCGTCTTCAATTTAGAACTTTCTCCCCTCTCTCTCTTCTCCCCACCGCAAGAATTTCAAAGGTATGTCCATAACTAATTTCTTTTATGATGCTTGGTAAAAGATTTCTTCAATTTTTTCTATTTTGCTTGTTTGGGTTTCTTATTTGAGGCCAATTTTGTTCAAAAATTGAAATTGAAATTTTTGATTTGAGTTCAATTAATACTTAGTTTCTTAAAAATTACAGATGCCGGATTATTGTATAAAGTCCACAAAAAATACATTAGCGTAATGAACGACATATTTTAATATTCCACCACATTTAAGCTTAGGGGCTTCTTTAAACAGAGAAGAAATCATGTACGAGTGTATTGATTCTGCTTCAATTTCCACGTCTTCAAGAAAAGGAAAGTTATTTCTCCAATAATATTTATTCTTGTTGTGTGCTTTGATTATTTAATCTTGTTGTTTTTGAAACTTCTACATTGAAATATTGCATCTGGATTAATTTTTCGGGATTCTTTGCAACAATAGTGGCATTCTTGTGCTCTTACTTCTAGACTAGCAAAGATGAAACTTTTTTTGTAATTATAATGGATAAAACATAAATTAGATTGATATTTGTGTTACACTTCAAATCTATACATTTGTGGGACAAGACTTTGAGAAAATCTTCTTTGCTCAAAAATTGAAATTTGGGTAGTTTGACGGAATGACTTGTTTGATGGAAATGCTTTGAGTAGTTTGACGGAATAGCTTGTTTGTCGAAAATGCTTTGAGTAGTTTGACGGAATAGCTTGTTTGTCGGAAATGCTTTGAGTAGTTTGACGGAATGGCTTATTTGTCGGAAATGCTATGAAATGCTTTGAGTAGTTTGACGGAATGGCTTGTTTGTCTCAATATTGATGGATCTGTGATTCTTGGACCTGCCAAGAGATGCAAAAGTTAGAAGGATGTTAATAGAAAAGTTCCAGCCAAAAAAGTTGTCTATCTTATGCACATGAGGGATAGTGACCCCTCACCAATGAGGTTAAAGTTCAGATAGTCGACCAACTAGGCTACCGTGAGACAAGTACCTTAACATTAGTGCAGAGATGAAGAACGAGACCTGATAGCATTTATAAAGCATATACCTGGAGATGAGCTGTTGCACAGGGCAAACCAATAGACCTTGGTTTTAGAAGCAGGAACAAATCCAGCACGTAATCCTCTTCCGTAAGTGTAGTGTGCTTTTGGTTCATATGGCTGTCCTTCAAGAAAATATCCCAGGCCTCGAAAGGTGATATGCCCTACATACTTAGGCTGTCGAAATCCCATCCATGTAGCCGTTGGTGACCAGACACCATCACAAGCGATCACTATCTGTGGAGAAAAAATGCACCCTATCTATAGCTTAAACTTTCAGATGAAATAGTCACACCATTCAATATGGTATTAGAACATTCAATAAATAAAGAATGTTTACGTGCTTGCGAGGAAAAAAGAATCAAGATCACACGTGAGGGATTGGAGTTGCGGATTTACCTCAACAGATAAACATGTTCCGTCTTCAAGTTTCAATAAGGTATTGCTAGCATTTTCACTTTGTTCAATCTTTGACAACTTTGATGAAAATGAGATAGCATCTGGTGGTAGCATACTTGCTAGTGTTTTCAACTCTCCTCTCCACCACCCTTAGTTCTTGGCTACACCGTTAATTTCATATGGGATCAGTAAAGGGTAAAGTTTTATGTTGCTCGGGCTCTTCAAAAATGTCATTGGGTACGTGTTCGATTCTCCAAAAGTAAAGTATTTTTGGAGAATCCAACACGGATGCGACATCGGAAGTTAAGAGTCAGCATAATTACCTTTTGTCCTCATCTTTGAACCCAAAGGAGATTAACACCCTTCCATCATCTAATTTAAATTCTATCCTGCAAAAGTAGAAGACATCAACAAAATTCAGGGGTAATCAGTACCAAAAATAGTTTAGATGTGTACTGAATAAAACACGTCAAGTTTAAGAGCGTCTCAATGTATAAAAAAAAAGAGAACATCCAAGTGACTTAGAAGATAAGCTATTCTGTTTGGGATGATGTGGGTCTAAAAACAATGGTAGGATATAGGTGTCATATGCCTAATTTTCTGTTATATTCTGTTGTCCTTGGGCCAAAATTAATCTTCTGAATTTTAGATTAGATCTATCGGGGGTCTATCGAAAACAACCTCTCTAATTTTTTGAAGGTGTTTGTGACTTTCAGTATTCGTAAACCAAAAGACAAAAGAATTTCTTGTTTGCAGGATGTGATGCTTCTAGATTTAAACTGAGAAGTTTAATTTTTTCATTTAGCTTTTCGCCAGATTTTGTAATGCAGCTCATAATTCGCAATATACACATATACCACAAGTTTTTCAGTTTTAGCCATCGAGTGTTAAATTTTGTACTATAAGATGATATATCTGCTTCTTAAAGTTTCTTTTGGTCCCTTTGTTCATCTTTACAAAGTGAATAAATAGAAGTAGATGGTAAGGATTATTTTCCTAGCATAGCTATTCTCTGGGTGTTGTAGAGTGGAAGAGTAACAAAACATATGGCCTCTCAATGGTCAAGAAGCTAGAATAGAGAGCACATGAAATGTACTCTTCCTCATACATAGCAGTGAGAGAATTCAGGAGTTGGAAGAGCTTGAAAAGGGAGAGAAAATAGTGTAGGTAGATCTACACCTAAGCTGTTATTTTAACACTAGACATGGACTTTAAGATGTCAATTTTACTTCCAAGTTTTATTAGTGATAGTGGAAGAACAATATTAAATATTTGCTAAGTTAATGTGTCACAAAAAACATTTCTACAATATTAAACATTTCGCTTAGTTTAGTGTGTTATGTTTAGCTTATATGGCTGATTTGAACTGAAAAGGAAACAACTGAATTTTCTTTTTTCTTCTACTGTACTAGTGTATTAGAATAGTTGCAACATATTTGTCATTCAAGATCATAATTGGCCTAGGTCGCTAGACCCTTTATGAAGCTGTGAAGTGTTTAACTTTGATTTTATTTTTAAGCCCAACTGTTTATGTTACATTAACCTATTATAATCAAATAAATTTGACACCAAATTTTCTGTAATCTATGTATTGTAGGCACATTCCAATCATGATAAGTTCATCAACAAAAATATTGAAATGTTTGACGAAATGTCTCTTGTGTGTGGAAATGATCGGGCTAGGGGAGATTGTGCTAAATCATTCGAAGATATAGATTTTGATAGTTTTTCTGAGAAAGATAATGATAATGACCTTGAAGGACCATCCATTGAAAAGGATGTGCAAGTAATCGAAGCTTCTCAAATCAAGGCAAATCGCAAAAGAAAATGTTCTTTTGAGGTGCAAGATGTCGTAGGTGATATATCAATAAAGTTTGGAGAAGTGGCAACGGCAATCGGTAGAATGGTTGATAGTCGTCTAGATGTGACAAAGTTGTATGAAGAAGTTATGGCAATGGAAGGTTATAACGAAGAGTTCCTCGGTGATGCTTTTGATTATTTCGTGCAAAGCGACACTTTAGCTAAGGCATTCATGGTCAAAAATCAAAATCTTCGTAAGGTGTGGTTGGAATGATTCAAGCAACAACAATAGTGACACCTATTGGTTGGTTTAGCTTCATAGGATTTGGAAGCAACTATTATTCGCACGCTTTTGTTTTTAATAATGTATCGTGTATTTGCTTCCAAACTTCTCTCCGTTCTTTTGTTTTTGATATTATATCATGTATTTGCTTCCAAACTTCTCTCTTTTGTGCATTTGTGGGAATTGATTAGGAAGCTTGAATTATATAAGTAATAGTTGCTTAAATTTTAGTGTCTTGTAATATTTTGTAATATTTTGATACTCGATATTTCAGACCCCACTTTGTGGGAATACACTGGGTCTGTTGTTGTTGTATTTTGATACTCGATATTGATATTATTATTTATGCAATCCTATCAAAATTTCTAGGAATTCTCTTTTCTGAAAGCCAGTAAACTTGGGAAAAACTATGAAATTCAGTTGTGCTACTTAATCGACCTAGAAATTACTGATTAGTCAATAAATCATGCTTACTCCGCAACATTGCAATATCTTCATCAATATGTATACTAACTAAAATGCTGGTATGCAAAGCAAAGACTGGAATGCATCTTTACATTTTCAATGATGGTTCTACATACATGCCTCAATGTTCTACATTTTGAACATCCTCCAGCCTTTTTTATCCACCACTTCAGCTAAAAAACGAATTGGTCCAAAATATTTGCAACTTAAGAAAAACAAGTACATAGTCAATTTTTTTCCAGTTCCATTGCTCCTACTCCACTTCTGTACATTCCATACATAGAGATGAACATAATAAAATAAGACATGATAGATTTCATTGAAATTGGCCATTTGAAAAGTACCCAAAAAGCTAATCATCTAGGTTCTTCTCTCCGATTGAACGATAAGACCCTTATGCTCATTATTGAACTTGTTGAAGAGATGAACTATAACCAAGTAATATCTTTTTTGATCAGAGGTTGACAACATTTTATGAACAAATCATTTTTTGATTTCTTTATAGATGAGGACAAATCCGGGCAGGCATATTAGTCATTAGTTACTCACTAAAAGGAAAGAGTAATTTTGTTGAATATCCCTTGTAATTAATAGTTACTCTTCAGAATGTTTTGTTGTGCTTTCACTTATGTTTATTCTCATTCTGGATTTCTATGTTTTTCTTGAGCCGAGGGTCTATTAGAAACAACCTCTCTACCTCCGAGGTAGGAGGTTAGGGTCTACGTACACTCTACCCTCCCCAGACTCCACTTTATGAAACCCCTTATGATTAATACTATCCTAATAAATCTAGCTATACGTTCAGTTAGACATTTGATCAAGCAAATCAAGAGGTATCCAATTCCCATTTTGTTATCACCTTATAGAAAAGAGGGTTCTTTCTAACATGGAGGACTGCCATCAGAAAGCCTTACCTCGGCACAAACACTAACAACATCATCAAGCTCATCTCCAAGAATCTCCTTTTCCTTGGAAAGTTTCTTCAAGAGTTCGGCCCTGAACTTCTGAGTTTCCTACATTCCGCAAATAAATAAATCAAATATTAGATAAATAAACTAGTTATGTCAGACGACATGAATAGTTGATGCATTCCAATACTGATAAAGCACTTATCATTTAAAGGCAAACAAGGTTCGCAATTCTATCAATGAATCAATTTTAACCAAAAGAAAAGAAAAAACTACTCAATTTAAAGCTAGTTACTCTATTTTGGCACATGCCATTCTAACATACAACAAAAACCACATATCCAATGTAACCACACAAAGTGGGAGTCCGGAGAGGGTCTAAGTGCAGTGAGTATTTATTACTACAATACTTGTAATAAAAAGGTTAAATTTAGTTATAAAAAAGAGTGATACGTGAATGAGCTACATTACAGCAACAGCAAATTCAGGGATTGGGTCGGGATAGGTGTATCTGTGAGGCTGTGTTGCGCTGAGAGGAACTGACAACTGCTTTATTGAAATGGTTTTTGAGAACTGAAGCTGTAGAGAGAGTTTGGGTTTGGGTTTGATTGGATGAAAATTCAAGATTGGAGTAGCTGTGGTTGTGAAGATTGCAAGGTAAAGCGTAATTCTTGAGATTTTTGCAAGGAAGGATACTGTTATTGTAACAACAATATTTGAAGCAAATATAGATAGGCCCTTGTATTGAATCCATCACCAAACAGCCACACATACAACTTACATACACAGTCGTCACCCCAAAACGCCACACACAATTTACATGCATACAAAATGCACTTTACATACTTACGACATACACTTTAGCTACTGCTTCCTCAGCTAAAGTGTGATACATAAAACTTACATACACAGTCGTCACCCCAAAACGCCACACACAATTTACATGCATACAAAATGCACTTTACATACATACGACATACACTTTAGCTACTGCTTCCTCAGCTAAAGTGTGATACATACAACTTACATACACAGTCGTCACCCCAAAACGCCACACACAATTTACATGCATACAAAATGCACTTTACATACATACGACATACACTTTAGCTACTGCTTCCTCAGCTAAAGTGTGATACATACAACTTACATACACTTTGCATCCATACAACATACGCTTTCCCTACTGCTTCACCCAACTAAATCGTCATACATACAACTTACATACAGTTTTATATGCTCACTATATACATATTGTACCACTAATCATCACCACATGCTATTCGCGCCCCACTAAAAATCTCTTGTATTTTACGAGATACATAAGATTTACACTTTATATACATACTACGTATATGTTACTTTGTCACTTGTATTTTATGAGATACACGGGACATACACTTTAGTTACTCGTCATCCCTAGCCAAAATGCGACATACAGCATGCATACATACACTTTACATATACACTACAAGTACTAGTTCACACTACCACCAAATGTCACAAAATCCACCGAATATATCTAGAATCACCATAACCAACATCACAAGTTACCCAATTGGTCCATTTTCATATAATAAATATACATAATCAATGTGTGGATTTTATAAATTTGGGCAAGCGCCGGTATTTAAGTTGGGCTGACGGGACAAAAATGAAAGAAGCCCTTTTGTGTTAATCAGAAATATTGTCTGGCCCAAACATTAGCTCTGGGCCCAAGATCTATTAGGGTTTTTGCTCTTACTATATTCATGTTTTACTTTTTCTTAAAAGGAAAATAAAAGTTACCTTAATTACTTTTACTTTTCCTGAAAGAAAAAATATAATTCTTTTCCATATTTAGCTAACCTCTTTCTTGGAGGAAAGGTTTTGGACATCTAAAAATAGAAGACCCCTTCTCATACCATAACACAATAGCATCCACAATGTAGTCATTAAAGAGTCTTTGTTCTCTCATTAGTTTTTATATTTTTAATATTAGGTTTTATATGTAGGCCAATTGGCCAAATAATAAAATAATATTACGCTTTTTAGTATTGTTTTATGTGTCTTCTGAATTGTCACCACAATGGTTTACAACTAATAGCTTCCGCATGATGCCCTCTCGATTTCGAACCCAACAAGTGATATCAGAGCTTACGGTTCAATGGTCCAATGGTGTGGTGAGACGAGATTAAACAGGTTCAAAGTGGTTTCAAAATCAAGCTGCAACAATTTGGATGATAATGAAGATTTTTGTCAAACTACATGTGGAGAAAAATATTTCAAACAAAATTTCAACAATTCTGCTGCTTATCCATCTTTAAAACCAAAATCAATTTTCAACCCATGTTTATGGGCTCCAATTTTCAACCCATACTTGCTTAAACGCTTGGGCTCCTTTCAACTCGTGCATTTATTTTTAACGCATGAGCTCCACTCTTAACCTGTGCTCACTTTCAATGCACAAGGCTTCACTTTCAATCTTATCAACCCGTGCTTCTATTTTTAATGCATAGGGCTCCAATTTTAACCCATCTTAATTTTTAATCATGGTAAGCAGCAGTGATATATGAAGAATATACATGAAGAACGAAGATCATGCACAAGAAGAAGGAGGATCAAAAATATTTTGAAGAAAATCAAGCCAAAAAGGGGAGATTTGTTAGGGTTTTTGCCCTGATTTTCTTACTATATTTAAGTTTTATTTTTTCTTAAAAGGAAAATAAAAGTTACCATAATTACTTTTACTTTTCTTGAAAGAAAAAAATATAATTCTTTTCCATATTTGGCTAACCTCTTTCTTGGAAGAAAGGTTTTGGACATCTATAAATAGAAGACTCCCTTCTCATACCATAATACAATATAACATCCACAATGTAGTCTTTTAAGAGTTTCGTTTAGGGAGAGATTTTCTCTCTCATTAGTTTTATGTTTTTTAATATTATTTTTAATATTAGGTTTTATATGTAGGCCAATTGGCCAAATCATATAATAAAATTATGTTTTTATTATTATTTTTCGTTGTCATCTTATTTATCGTCTCATAGTTTGCAACAAATAGCTTCCGCATGACGCCCTCTCGATTTCGAACCCAGCAAGATCAGCCTGCTCACTTTGGGATTTGAAAGTTACTATTTTAGGAAAGCAAAACTTCACGTAGGCAGCCAACTTATATCCCTCTTAACCAACTTCTTAGTCTAAGTTTTAGTAATTATATTTTATAGATTTTAGTTGGTGATTAAAAGTATTTAGTACTCTAATATACAAATATTAACTAATAGATTTTATTAGTTTTTCATCTATGTTTAGTGATAAAAAAGAAAAGGGGAGAGATTCACTTCCTTTATTTCTCCAACATATCTTTTTCAAATCCTTTATTTCTTTCTTTTTCATATGGATTGTTATAACTCACTTTTTGATTTTCGAAATGCAAAAGTAGAATTAAAACTAAAATTCCTCTTATTTCTTTGTATGACTTTAGAATTTAAAATATAATTTCAATGTATTTATTCACAAAAAATAGCCATAAATAGAAATACAAAAGTAAAATTAATACAAATGAAAATTAACTCTGAATTTAACATTCAAATACAAATACAAACGCTTACAACTCATATCTTCAAGATAAATACAAATTGATACAAATTCAAAAGTATAAAGCGGATATACATTCAGATTATATGTACAAATTCAAATGTATATAAATTCAGAATGTATGTGAAAGAAATATAACAGAATAAATATAAAAATTACAAATTCACTGTTAGAAATATACAAACAAATTCACTTTATGACTAAATATAATTTATAGTAAATACCTTTGAGTTATCTACAAACACATGATAGTTGTATACCTATATGTAATGTATAAAATACGAACTAATATATTTTATACAAATCAAAAACTGTTATATATATATATATGTATGTATGTATATATATATATATATATATATATATATATATATATATATATATATGTATGTATATATGTATATACCAACACATGACAATTGTCTGATTGTATATGATAGTTATTTGTATACATATATACATTTAATATGATATACATACTTATATGTAACTAACAGAAAAAATAAATACAAATATACATATATATATTTTGTATATACATTTATACGAATATACATTTGGGTATATACAAAATACCTTTGAGACACTTACAACGTTTTTGTTCCCCCCTTTAGAGTGAGAATCTTTGAAACTATTTTTCTTTTCCTTTATAGCTTATACAAAATATCGATAACAGATTATACAAACTGAGATATACTTAATGTGTAATAGAAAAACAAATATAGTTTATACAAAACAACTTTAAAAATACACAGTTTAGTTATATACAAACACGTGATGGTTGTATACCTATATGCAATGTTTAAAATATGAACCAACATATTTTATACAAATCAAAAATTTATTATACAACTTGTATGTGTATTTTATATTTGTATATATATGTATATTTCAAAACATGACAACTGTCTAATTGTATATGAGGAAATATACATATATACACATTAAAAAATTGACACGGTATACATACTTATATGTAACTAACATAAAAAGAAGATATATATATATATATATATATATATATATATATATATAAACATTAAAAAATTGACACGGTATACATATTTATATGTAACTAACATAAAAAGAAGATACTAATTACTTATATATCTATTTTAATTTTTCGTGTATGAAAACTGTACAAAATCAAAATGAAATATCTGTATTCCGCTCTAGTCTTATAAAATTATTTCTTACATGTTATATTTGTATGAAATAAGCATAATGATGGCAGAATTTGGTATAGAAACTAACGCACACCAAATATTATATGTTATTATTTATTTTAGTGTATGGATGAATATATTAATTTGTATTTTTGAGTTATGATATTCTAATTAGGTGATACCAATTTTTATATCCCTTCCATTACTATATAAAATACAAAAATTAGCTACAAAATCCTAAATAAGACATGTTGACACAGACTAAATCTTTAAAAAGGATATATTACCTGATAAAATTACAAGAAGTGACAAATTTAAGACCATAATTATAATAAATAATAATACTTTCACAAAATTACGTTTTATACCATAAATAGCATTTTTTGAGTGACAGTTATCAAGGGGTAACTTCTCCTATTTTCACTCCAACACTTAATCTCTTTCCTTTCTTACTTTACTTTTTATTTTTTTTTCTCAAATAGCTCTTATTTTTCAAAATTTCACTTTATTTCTCACATTTTTCACACTTGTAGATAAAGTTTGTGCTCCACTAATTAATGTAACTATTAATTTACAGTTATTGCATTTTATCCTTTTCACAAATTCTGCATATTTTATATTTTTCTCATCATTGTTATTGCGTTTTTTATTTCTGAGATTTTTTTTGTTGTGTGATTGTGGAGTTCTGTTCTAATGGTAGAATACATACCATATAGAAGATTAAATAGAGGTATATCACCTATCAATCTAGTCTCTGATAATCCAACATCATTTAGTATTGGATTAACTTAGGATGAAGTTGTTAAAGTGGTTTCTACTCCTATACAGTCAAAGAAATCAGCGAGTGTTGAAGAGATAAGGTCAAAACATCGTAATGATCTAGAGAAGATGACCGAAATTATGAAACAAAATGAATTGAAAAAACATTCATCTTCAAACACCCCAAAATATAAAAATCTGAGAAAAAAATATAAAGAAATCAGAGAATCAAATAAAATTTCAAGTCCTAATGTTGAAAACTCCTTTGAATATGATCTGGAAGAAGATAAAGACGAAGAGTTAGTTGTATATGTATTTATTAGATAATGAATGTTAATTTGAATATATATACAAATCTTGTTGTATATATATATTTAGGACATGTGAATGTATTTACATTTTTGGACAAACGTACAAAGTTTACATATGTATTTTTGAACAGCGTTGGATTTGTATTTGGATTGTCCTATGTCTTTTTAGAGGGCAACATACGTATCTATTTGTATGTATTTATTTTGTATATGTATTTATTAGCTAATGGGTACTCATTTGTATATATATACAAATCTTGTTCTCTATATATACATTTTCGAGGCATGTGCATGTATTATGTATTTTTTATTACCTATATGTATATGTATATAGTTGTCCTTTTTGTAATAGAGATTTATGTCATATATTCATATACATATATAATGGTCAGATATGTATTCGGTTAATACATATGCAAATATATATGTGCTTTTGTATCGCAAATGCATATGCAGATCTGCATGTCTATGTATTTTGTACATTTATGAGAAATGTATATGTAAATCGATATATGTCTCTTATGGAAAAGCAAAAATCTTAATCATTAAAGAAATTTCATTAAAGCTGAGGATTCCTTTTATAAGCATTATTTCTTATTTAACTCAATTGATTTGAGGAAAAAGGGTATAGTAAATTTCGTTTGTATATGCATTTCGATAACAAATTTTGCCTAAAATACAAAATACAACTTGCTATTTTGTGTAATTACAAAACTGTTGCTATGAAATTAAACTCCTAATTATGAACTTAAGTTTGCTACTTATGAAATTTCCTCTTACTTAAAATACCATATTACATACTAAATTTATATACTGCTACAACCACATGGTACCAATTTATATATCATTTTCCAAAAATACCAAACAACTAATCAGGCCATGGAATACTAATATACACATTTTTTTTCATACAATTCAAATTTATATATCTTTTTCATACAATACGATACAACCAACGTGTAGATTAATGAAAGAAAAAAACAACTAATCACCAGAGGCGGACCTACGTTTGAAGGTGGGGTGCACGTGCACCTGGTAACCTAAAAAAAATATATGTACATATATATACCTGAATAAATATAAAATATTAAACTGTGCAACCTTAAACACAAGCGCTACTTTGGCTCATTGGTCCAAAGCTTAACCTTGTGCTTATTTACGAGTGAGAGATGTCCCAGGTTTGATTCCCATTTGATACTTTTTGTTGTTATTTTTTCAAAATAAATGCTTAATAAACACTCAAGTTAGATTCAAACTTGCAACCTCAATCCCAAAATGTACACACAAAAATTAAAACCATCTAATCATGCAACAACCTATGTCATACTTCCGTTTAACTAATATTTATTTGGATAAGTTTAGCTTTACACTAGTTTAACACTAATTTTTTTGACAAAAGCATTAACGCGTGGCGCGGCATCACTGTACTAACGCACATTCACCTCTAGTGATGCATCCGTCGTCATCAAATCCTGAGTTCGC
This sequence comes from Capsicum pubescens, assembly GCA_030864215.1. NCBI lineage: Eukaryota > Viridiplantae > Streptophyta > Magnoliopsida > Solanales > Solanaceae > Capsicum > Capsicum pubescens. Next base: position 340,496,283 of record CM061548.1, read on the forward strand.
CTCTGCTAATCAAACCATATTTGATGTACTTGTAATTTCAGCTCCTTCATATTTCATGTCGTCAACTTTTACACTTGAAGTCATGCCACTCAAGATGCTGCATTGGGTGGGTACAACTACCAGATTTGTAGATCTTTTATATTTGAAGGAGTCCCATCTAATTGAAATTGTCCCCAACTACAATTCGTATTTAGAAGGCACAATGTAAACCGTTTGAGACCATTCATAACAATATGTAGAAATTTTATGGATGTCCCTCCCTGCAATTATAAAAATAAGTCAAAAAAAATATATCAAAAATAAATAAATATGTTACCACTCAATGTACAGACATCTTATACAATACGTAGCGTACTTTTAAATGCATATCATAATATATATACACCACTTCAATATGAAGAAGTAACAAAATTTTTGGTGTTGTCTTTTAACAAAAACAAAAAATATTTTATATCACAATCCATACTACTGATGATATCAAATGTGTACTATAATTTATAACAAATTTTAAAAATAACAAATAATTCGTGCATCAAAGTGGTACCCTAAAATATACCACTTGACATACAATAATAAGAAAAAACACATTGCATAATAAAGTACCTTTAACACACATATAAAAACTTTTTCACGCCATACTCGATATTACTGTTACTATCAAATATATATCGATTAACGCAAGTTTTTCTCTGTTTCGTATAAGAAAAAGATATTTTTTATTTTTTTACAAAAAGAAAATTATATGTGACATTCCATCTTCCTCCATATTGAATCATAATGAAATGAAAATCATCACCTTTCATATTACATAAAGTGTAATGTCGAGTCTTTTTCTTTTTTTTTTGAGGGGGGGGGGAGGATAATATGTCTGTAATCAAAATTTGTAAATCTATATTTCAACGATTTTTTTTTTCTGATGATTAACACCCAATAATCTGGATGATATTGGCTTCACTTGAAATTTGATTTCTGATCTTTGGAGGAAAAGAAGTTCACAGTGAATGATGAAAAAGAAGAAGTAGAAAGGTTAATTTGCACGTTAATTATGAGTGAGTAAATTAGGAATAAACTATTTTTAGAGAGATTTTAGGGGTAATTAATATCCTATTATTAATTGAAAAACTTTGTTATGTAATACGATCTAAAAAATATTATTATGATTTATAATAATCAATCTAATATTGATATATAGACTTTTTTCCTAAATTGAAATTGTAATATTTTAGTCCAAGACTAAGGAGACCCGGCCCGGTCAGCTCACGGGCTGTAGGGTCCCGAGTCCCGGGTCTCGGGCTGGGTTATTTTTTTATTTTGGGCTCGGTTAACCCGGCCCAAGCCCACCGGTTAATCGACCCTGCCGTCTCGGTTAATTTTATTTTTTTTAAAATTGGATTTAATTAAAACTTAGTTTTAATATATTATTAATTTACTATCAAGTATTATTAATTTATATATGTGTATATATATCTTCTATAGACGTATATATTTAACGTATACATGTGTATATATTTTATAAATTAATATATAAATGTATAATTATATATTGTAGTATGTATATTGTAGTATGTATTTTATTTAAAGTTGTACATATATATTGAATGATACATATATATGTGTATATATCTTCTATAGACGTATATATTTAACGTATACATGTGTATATATTTTATAAATTAGTATATAACTATATATATATATATTGTAGTATATGTTTTATTTAAAGTAGTACATATATATTGAATGGTGCGTATATATGTGTATATATCTTATATAGACGTATATATTTAACGTATACATGTGTATATGTTTTATAAATTAGTATATAACTATATATATAGTGTGTGTATATATTATAGTGTATATATATTTAGTATATTTTATTTAAAGTAGTATATATATATATTGAATGGTATGTATATATGTGTATATATCTTCTAAAGACGTATATATTTAACATATACACGTGTAAATATTTTATAAATTAGTATATAACTATATATATAGTGTGTGTATATATTGTAGTGTATATATATTGTAGTATATTTTATTTAAAGTAGTACATATATTGAATGGTACGTATATATGTGTATATATCTTCTAAAGTAGTATATATTGAACGTATACATGTGTGTATGTTTTATAAATTAGTATATAACTATATATATAGTGTGTGTATATATTATAGTGTATATATATTGTAGTATATTTTATTTAAAGTAGTACGTATATATTGAATGGTACGTATATACGTATATATATATCTTCTATAGATGTATATATTTAACGTATACATGTGTATATGTTTTATAAATTAATATATAACTATTTATAGATATTGTAGTATATGTTTTATTTAAAGTAGTACATATATATTGAATGGTGCGTATATATGTGTATATATCTTCTATAGATGTATATATTTAACATATACATGTGTATATGTTTTATAAATTAGTATATAACTATATATATAATTATATATTGTAGTATATATATATATATATTGTAGTATATGTTTTATTTAAAGTATACATATATATTGAATGGTGCGTATATATGTGTATATATCTTCTATAGACGTATATATTTAACGTATACATATATATATATATATATATATATATATATTGTAGTATATGTTTTATTTAAAGTAGTACATATATATTGAATGATGCGTATATATGTGTATATATCTTCTATAGACGTATATATTTAACGTATACATGTGTATATGTTTTATAAATTAGTATTGTAGACACGTGATTTTTGATCTTACCTCAATTTTAAATATTTATATATTATTTTGATTAATATTTTTATTTTTAATAAATTTTTAATAAAAATAAATAATTAAATAAAGTTAACTTCAAGATATTTTATTTTTATTCTAATTTTTAAAATAATATAAAAAATAATAAATAATTTTCTTTTTATAATTTTTTAATAAATAAATTAATAGTTTTAATACCATTTTATTATATTTATATTTTTCAATTTATAAATTGTTATTATATTTTGTTAAATATAAAATTAATTAATTATTATTATTATTTCATTTATTTATTTTATTTATTATTAGTACTATTATTTTCTATATAAAATAAAACACACACAAAAAAAAAAAAAAATTAATTTTTAAATTTTAAATACCTCATCCTCATTATCTGACAAAAATAACTATTCCCCCTCTTTTTATTTTCTCTCCAAAAATTCTGTATTTATAGGACTCTCACACCCCCTACGATTCTATGTACTATTCTACTTTGACATTCATCATCAGAGGGTCAGATAAAAAAAAATAGAGAGAAAATTAACAGAGAGCAAATCATCAATCAAAAAAAAAAAAGTTGGAAATCAGTTTTTCATTGAGTTTCTGGTGGCAATATTCTGTACTTACAATTGTTTGAATTCATCAAATAAATTTTTATCTGTTTTTGTATTGTTATTTTATACATTATTGTTCAATGACTTCATATATCATCTGATATGCAAAAATTTGATTATTGATATTAATATGATTATAAGTTATACTATATACCTGATTATGTAAATATTATAAACCATGTATAACGGACTTGGACATGTTTTAATAGATATATTCATAGCACACACATGTATTCACAGAATCCGATTTTTACACACTGTATAGACGAAAAAATCAATAATAAAAAAAATTGAAAATAAAAGAGAAAAGCAGTTCAAAAATTTGATTTTTCCGGCGACCTATCACCGAAAACCAACCATCAATCGCACACGGACTTCCTTTTTCCTCACCGGAAACCCATCTAAAATCCGGCCAAACAACCACCAAAACTCCCTCGGAAGCCGTTAAAAAACGGCGACCAAATGGCTAGCGAGGCCACCATCGCCGATGCCCCCATTTTCCCCCTTTCCCGTCGCCGTTCGTCTACTAAACGGCAGATCTGGCCAGAATTGAGGCCATAACAGCGACAACAACCCTATCGGCGAATTAACCTCGCCGCCGTGCCGCTGTCCTCTCTCCCCTTACCTGCGCTGTCGACCCCTTTTTCTCCCTCCGTCACCGGAATCAGGCGCAACGGCGCCTTTCCCCACGCACCAGCGTTCCTCCTTCTCCCTTTGGCGAACTTTGGCCAACCATACCGGCGAAACAGCCATGCCGTCATCTTTAACCGGAGAGGCGAGCATAGTCGCCGTTAATAGCATCGGTCAGTAAGCTTCTCCGTTTAAAAAAAAGAAGAATGGATGACGCTATCTGTTATATTAATTGATATACGAACTATTAAAATGCTAAATTAGAATGTGGTATATTATTATATTAAATTATTTGTTATATTAATCTGTTATATTAGAATGTTATATACAGACCATTAAAAATGCTAATTTTTTATATCTTTGAAAATTTTTCATTTTTTTTTCTTTTTTTATGAGAAATTAAATTAATTTCATTTATTTGGAAATATTCCATTATTTATCAATTATTAATTAAAAATATAATATTAATTTAATCCTAAGTATTTTAAACAATTATATTTTATTTAGATTTTATATATCTTTATTCTTGGGTTGTTCAATTTTTATTTCATGAATTTACGTTTAAAACAGATCATTGGTATTTTTTATGTTTAATTTATTTTAAAAAAATTATATGATTTGAGTTTTGTATAAATTTAAAGAGAATAAATATTAGGGATAATATTAATTTTAGCATAATATAGATAGATTTGTGTATTTTATTATTTTATTAACAAAATTTAATAATTATTTATTGATTAATTATTTTAAATGAATTTCACTTTAATTTATTATCAAGAAATTAGATAAATTTTAGATGCATTTCAAAATATTCATCTCAATTAAGAATGTGGCGTACACATCTTTTCGAGATATTTAAAATTTAAGGATGCACTAATGCACCTTGGCAAATATTTTTCTAAAAATTATTTTTTACCGATTTAATTAATTTAATATAATAGACGCAGATAAACATTTTCGTATAATAAATGAGCAAACTTAAACCCAAACACAATTCATCAAAATAGTTTAAGTCAAAATAAGTCAATAAAAGCGACCGTGCTAGAACCACGAGACTCGAGGGGTGCCTCACACCTTCCCCTCGGTCAACAAAATTCCTTACCCATTTTCTATTTTCGCAGACCACAACAAAGAGTCATTTCCTTTTGATTGGGGATTCAAAAAGGTGACTTGGAACACCATAACTCAATTCCAAGTGACGACTCTGTTAATAAATTAATCCCTATTCAAAACTGTCACTTTAATTAGAAAAATCCTTTGACTCGATCTCTTCCGGCGAAAAAGGGGTGTGACATCACTGACGACTGTGCTGGGGAAATAACAAGAATTTGAGCTTTTTATATTGACTTATACTTTCTTTAATTATTATTAATATTGTGTTTGTTGGCCTTACATGCTACTTGTCGCTTATTTACTGCTTTGATATTATTTGAACTGTATTATATATTGTCTTCTCTCGCGTACCCCCTCTGAGTCTCTGAAATAGGATAGAGGGAATGCAACATATGCATCCCACCTTCTTTTTGAGATAGTCGAAGTGTCAAGGCACCCGGTGAAGGATATAGTTACACATGTTAGGCGGGGTTCGGATCGACAATGAAGGCGGTGTTGCCCTGCTACCGACCAAGTTGTCCCTCCTCGGCTCGAGTGTCCGCTCGAGTAAGCCAGTCTAGACACCTATCGGTATTAGGTTTTAACTTAGAAGAACTGAAAACTCAGAATCTGGTTATCCTTATTAGGTGCCACTTTATTTGCATCATATGCATTTGACTTAGCGGGACTCGGCACAGGGGCCGGGTCTGTCTAGGACAGGTAACCTACTTTATAAAGACCAACATGTACATCCTATGTGCTCTTTGACATTTTTTTGGAAGGCTATTTGTGTGTTGACCGGTTTTTAGGCAACATTAAAATGCAAGAGATTAAATTACCGTCACATTTGGTGAATCATTTTTGAAAGAAAAATTTTATTTTTAAAATAGAAAATTTTAGCAATATAGTTTTATGGTTTTTATGAACTACGAGGGTCTGATTCTCATTTTTTAGTGAGATACGTAGGAAATTCTGCTCGAGATATGACCCTGTATTTAAAAAAAAAAAATATATATATTTATTCACAAATTTATTGAAGGATATTTTTGAAAAAATAATAATAAGACGAAAAAATGATTATTTTCATGAATATTATTATCTTTATTTTACTTTTCATTTTTATTTTCAAAATTAATTTTAACATAAAAATAATATTAGTCTGAACCTTTAGGGGTCGTGAGCTGAATTTTTGTAAAATAATAATAAAATATATAAACAGTCCTGAACCTTTAGGGGTCGTGAGACTAAAATTTTATACAACTTCATACATAAAACAATCATTCTTCTTTTCTTTATTTCTAAATTCTTTTATTTTATTTTTTCTTTTAAATGTACTTAGGGAGTATTGTCTTCAAACATATAGGTAAAATTGTCTAAAAGTCTGTTATTGCAAAGTTTTTGATAGAGTCAATTTAAATAAGTGTTTTTCTTAAAAATATTATTATCAGTCTTGTTTTTCTTGCTTTGATTTTTGATAAAATTATTCTTTACATCTAAGTCTCAATTTAAGAGTCGCACTAGTTCTCACAAGTCAAGTTAAAAATTCTCTTCAAAATTAATGAATTAAGTTCAGCCTAAATCTAGATATTTATTAATTTCATGTCCTAGTCAATAGTTATAAAATGTCTCCCCCTGTTCGTGGAAAGCGTCCAAAGAGAAAGAGAGATGAGAGTGTACCGCTTCAGGTTATGGATTGTACCCCTTTGCAGCTTTGGTTATGGTGAAACGAAATTGATACATTCGATTATGACGAGATACATAAGTATTTGGGTTTTTTGACGAATATTATGAAAATAAAACCTAATAGGGAGGTGATTGATGCGTTACTAACCTTCTGGGACCCGAAGAACAATGTGTTTCATTTTTCGAATTTTGAGTTGACTCCTACTGTAGAGGAGATAGCGGCCTATGTTGGATATGGGGATATGCATCGGAAGAAACTTATAGCCCCAAGACTCATTTCGATAAATAAATTCTACATACTCATGAACATAAGGAACTCAAAAAGAAGAATCGATGAAAAAAGGTTGGGTTTCCTTGCAATTTTGTACGATAGATACGGAAGGCAAGATGGGTTCAAAAAGTACGGTAAGCAGCTCTGTAATAAGGGAAATTTTGAGGCCTGAAAGGTTCACAGACGATTTGCATTCATGGTAGCCTTTTTAGGCACTATGGTCTTCCCAAAGAGAGAACAAAAAATTTACATTCGTTTAGCGGGAGTGGTAAAAATACTGATTAAGAAAGATTACACTATGGTGCCAATGATCCTGGCAGATATCTACAGTGTTTTGACTGTTTGTCAGAAAGGAAAGAGTTTTTTTGAGGGATATAATATCTTGTTACAGATGTGGATTGTGGAGCATCTCTACCGACGTCCTACAATGGCAAGATTTAATCCTGAAAGATTCAATCGCATCAAAGATTACAAAGAGAAGTTAGAGAAATATAAATGCCCAGAAGGAGTTAGAGATTGGAATAAGATTTTTCGTTCTCTGTCAGCAAATAAAATCACTTGGAATCTCCCTTGGTTCCCTTGGAGATAAGTCATACATAGTTCTTTCATTCGACCGTTCTTATTATTAATAGGTATTAGGGGTGTTCAACCGTATGTTCCATGGAGAGTTTTACGTCAGCTAGGAAGACGTCAAATAATTCCCATTACAAAAAATATGACCGAGTTTGTATTTGAGGTCAGACTAGAGATCCCACTTCCGGAGGAATTAGCCCAGTAGATTTGGGAGGGTTGCCGTATCATGGGGATTGAAACGATGGTCATAAAGCGTGAGAAAGGAGAAGTGCACCCAGATTACCGTGAATGGTTTGAAGAACAGTTGAGTCCACCAGTCAGACCAGAAAGACCAGTTAGGGGACCTATAGACCAGGAAGCTACAATCAAGATAGGAATTGAGAGAGCCATGCGAGAACATCATGAGTCCAACCAAGCTTTGAGAGCAGAATTAGAGCATGCCAGGGCAAAAATAGACGAACAACAAAGGGAATTTTCTGAAGAGAAAGCTAAATCAGCAGATATTGAGGTTGTACTTCGAGGACAAATCAAACTGGCTACCACTAGGCGATCACACGTTGCAGAACTTGTTGCATCTCGCCGAAAGCAACTGCAAGAAGTTGAAAAGAATATGCTAGAAGAATTTGATCGAGAGAGATCTCAGTGGATCCGTGAAAAAGAAATATTGCGAGAACAGTTGGAGGTTGCTTCAGCTCGTAACAACGTGCAAGAGAGATGGTTGATTTCCGAGATCGACAGGACCATAAATGGGATCAGGCCTTCAGTTCCCTTCGAGGGAAGGTCCGCCGTGTAGTACAGGATACTGCCAGAATGGGTTTGGATTATCAGCAGTTGGATCGTGAAGAATTTTTGGCACAAGTACCGGCTTTCGTACAACGTCTCACTACTTCATTGGAGGACATATACTTGAGTTTGGGAGGACATATTAAACCGAAGTTTCCTTGAATAGATAGTTGTTTTTCTTTGTCGTAGTTTTTCATTTTCAGTTTTAAAAAAAAAACTTCTTAGATGTTATGTCTTTTAGTTTTCAGATATTAGTTAGTAGGTTTTATTTTAGTAGTTGGGTCAGTTATTTTATCGTATTTATATTATAGAATGTAATGAAATTGATTGTTTATTTTTATATATTACATATGTTTTACTTCACTTACTTTATTTATTTTCTTTAATAAAAAAAAAGAGACAAAACAATCATTTCGTTAAATTTTTTCCCTAACTACGCAAGATCTGATTTATGTCCTGGCATGATACGTAGGCAACCCTCCAAAGGGTTCGATCATAACTTTTGAAAAATATATGCCTAGAAAAGCCAGGATGAAACACAAAGCCTTCCATGATAGGTTGGAAAATGCATATAGAAGCATGACATATAACTTGGCATTATAATGTGTTAAAAATATAATACTCACCCGTTTGCTACTTGGTTATAGAAAGATAAAGTAATTGGTGGTTGGTTTATGGTTTAAACTGATATCACATCCGTATAACACCAGATACAAGGGTAAAAGAAAAATGACCCACAGAGAAGGTATATGGTCTGACAGTGAAGAAGAGCAAAAACAATTGATTTCGTAGGAAGTAGCATCAATGGAAGAAATAAATTCATTGAAACAACAGATGGAAGAGATGTACCAAGCTTGGTTGAATGGACAAGCCCCGCCTTCTTCAATCCCTGGACTTTCGACCTCGAATGATCCAAATTCTGACCCAGCTCAAACTAGTGATCCATTTTACCCACCAGGATTTGGCCCATTTGCTAATATGTCTGGCGTTGCTGGTACTTTTACCATGCACCCACCAAATCCTTCTGTCACAAATAACCTACTTTTTACTTCTGTAGCACCAGCTACTGCGGGTACTCAACCGACAATACCTAAGAATATGGGAAAACCAAGTCATGATATGTTGTATCCTCCTGAAATGACTTTCAAATCCCAAAATCCATATTATCATGCTCATCAAAACGATAATCCTATCGTGGTTGAGAAGATTGCTAAGAATGAGGAGCAAGAGGAGATGGATAGAAAAGTTAGAAAACTGGAGCAGGGTATGAGAAATATTCAAGGATTAGGTGGACCAAAAAGTGTTTCATACAAGGATTTGTGTATGTTTCCTGATGTTCATTTGCCGATAGGGTTCAAAATGCCAAAGTTTGATAAATATGAAGGTCATGGAGATCTTGTGGCTCACTTGAAGAAGTTCTGTAATCTATTAAGGGGCGCAGAAGGAAAAGAGAAATTATTGATGGCTTACTTTGGAGAAAGCCTAGCAGGAATAGCTTCTGAATGGTTCATTGATCAAGACATTTCCCGTTGGCATGTATGGGGTGACATAGCTCGGGATTTTGTATAACAATTTCAATATAACATTGAGATAGTGCCAGATCGCACTACGCTTGCCAACATTAAAAAAAAGATGACCGAAAGTTTTTGAGAATATGTCGTCAGATGGAGAGAGCAGGCTTCAAGAGTTAGACCATCGATAGAAGAATCTGAAATTATTGATATTTTTCTACAAGCACAAGAGCCTGATTATTTCCATCATTTGCTTTCTACTATCGGAAGCACATTTGCTGAAGTTATCAAAGTTGGAGAGATGGTAGGAAATGGAATCAAGTCAGGAAAGATTATCAGCCAGGCCGCTTTGAAAGCAACAACACAGGAAATTCAAAGTGGTACAGGAAGTTTTGGGGCAAAGAAAAGAAAAGAGGATGTAGCAACTGTAGTGCCAAGTCCACGACAAAATTGGAGGGGTGCGCATCAACCATACGCATAAAATCCATTATGTTTTGTTCCTTCACCTCAATATCCTATTTACAATGCACAACCATATGCTCGGGCTTCTTCTTACCCGCAATGACGTGCACCAACCATCCAAAATCATCTACCGGTCCCGCAAGTTCAAAAAGGCCCTCCCAGGTCTAATTTCCGACCTAGAGCAGACTTCAAAAGGGATAACATGGTAAAATATAATTTCACTCCTATTGGAATATCTTATACCAGTTTATTTCATAGGCTGAGAAAAATGAATGTTCTAAACACAATTGAGAGAAGGATCCCGAATCCTCCTCCGAAGAACTTGGACTATTCTAGAAGATGTGAATACTGTTCTAATGCCCCAGGGCACGACACAGAGAAATGTTGGTATCTAAAAAGAGCCATTCAAGAGTTGATTAATACCTAACAGATCATGGTAGAAAGTCCAGATGCTCCAAATGTCAATCAAAATCCGCTGCCAGATCATAATGAAACAAACATGCTCGAAGTGATACTCAGCGGTGAAGATGCTACGATTTCCTTTAAGCTGATCATTAAAATTAAAACTGATTCAGAAAAATCAGCAAATGCTGTGGATTTGACAAAAGAAAAGCCTGCAGAAGCGGAGGTGGTGATAACAAAACCTGAATCATCGAATGTTCCCTTGGTGGTGGGGAAAGATATTTCAGAAAATATTGAGTCAAGTCAAATAAAACCGAAACTCATTATTCTCGAAAGATCGACTAAGCCTCTTTTAATCATAAAAGGAGCTCCCATAGCTTCTATTGTTATTAAACCAGTGTCATAGCTTCCTATGGTTGATACTAAGGCAGTCCCTTGGAATTATGATCGCGTTGTGGTGATGCACAAGGGGAAAGAAGTGATTGAAGATGTAGATAAAGTAAGGGGATTAACTCGATCTAGAAGATGTTATGCTCCAGTAGAGTTAAGAAAGAATAAACAAGGCAGTGAAGAACGAATGACAGTCAAGAATCCTGTCACTGATGAAGAAGATGAAGAATTCTTAAAGAAAATGAAATTGCTAGAACATTCTGTTGTAGAACAGTTGAAGAAGACACCAACACAGATTTCTTTGTTGTCTTTATTGATACATTCAGAGGAACACCGCAAGGCTATACTTAAGATTCTTAATGAAGCATGTGTTCCCAGTGAGATTAGAGTGAATCAGCTGGAAAAAGTTATTGGAAGGATCCTTGAAGCAAATAAAATTACTTTCTCAGACGATGAATTTCCTATAGAAGGTACTGAGCATAACAAAGGTCTGTACATTTCTATGAAATGTGAACATTCCATCGTCACTCGAGTGTTAATTGATGGAGGATCAGGCGTTAATATTTGTCCTATATCAACTTTTCAAAAGTTGAATGTTAATGTGGAAAGGTTCCGGCCTAATAATGTATGCATAAAAGGTTTTGACGGATAAAAAACTGATGCCATTGGTGAAATAGAGTTCATATTGAGAATTGAACCTATGGAGTTTGCTATGGATTTTCGAGTGCTGAATATTGAAACTTCATATAATATGTTATTGGGAAGGCCATGGATTCATAGGGATAAAGCAGTCGCATCAACATTGCATCAAATGGTCAAATTTGAACACAACAGGCAAGAAATAATTGTTCATGGTGAAGGAGATTTATCCATGTATAAAGGCTACTTTATTTTCTCCATCGAAGAAGATACTGTAGATAATGTGTTAATTCATCAAACTTCTGAGGTAGTGGTTATTGAGCATATCCTCGAGGAAAATCTCATCGCGAGACTACATTTGTTTTCTACATCTGTTATGGTAATGAATGAAATGTTGATGCATGGTTTCGAACTAGTAAAAGGTCTAGGGATGTTTTTGCAAGGCATAGTTCATCCGGTAAACCTCTATGAGAACTTGGATACTTTTGGTTTGGGATACGAGCCTACTGCTTAAGATATAAAGAAGGCTAAAAAACGTAAGAAAGAGTCATGGTCACTTACCAAGCCGATACCGCCACTTCACGAATCTTTCATCAAATTCAGTGTTGTTGGATCCTCCAAGTTACCTGCTGCAGAATCAATGAATGATGATGATACAGAGTTGACTGGCCTTTTTCAGAATATGTTCATTAGAGCTGATATGGTTGAAATTGGGAAAGGTACCAGCAATGCAGATGTGCAGTTTGTCGGCCCTGATGTCCAGCTTAACAATTGGAAGGCCATTCCTCTCCCTATTATAAAGGAGTCTTGGTAGTTTGTTTGTTTTTCTTACAGTCTTAGTAGTTTGTTTGTTTTTCTTACAGTCTTAGTAGTTTGTTTGTTTTTACTCTTGTAATTTGAATCATTCTAGGATTGTAATTCAGAACTTTAAACTTGGTATTTTAGGTTAAAACTCTTTCTATGTTTTAATAAAGCGTGGTTTCCCTTTGTTTTATTTTGAGTCTGATTTTTATTTATTTATTTTCTATTATACAGTTCTTTCTATGCTAATTCTAATGATATGACATGCATGAAGAACTATCAACCAGATTTAAAAACCCAATCTAATTATGAAATAATGAATAAAGAAGTTGAACACGATAAAGGAGAAACATTTGAGGATATAAGTAAAGATTTCAAACAGTTTGAGAATAAGACAAATCCCAATTTGGAAAAAACTGAGGCGATCAATTTAGGAGATCATGAAAATATTAGGGAGACTAAGATAGGTGTACATGTTCAACCACAACAAAAGAAAGCTATAATTGAAGCTTTGCATGAGTATAAAGACATCTTTGCATGATCTTATGATGATATGCCCGATTTGAGTACTGATTTGGTAGTTCACAAGTTGCCAATTGATCCTGCTTTTCCTCCGTCAAGCAAAAGCTAAGAAAGCTCAAAACTGACATGAGTGTAAAAATTAAAGAGGAAATCACGAAGCAACTTAAGGATAAAGTCATTCGAGTGGCCCAGTATCCTACTTGGTTGGCAAATATTATCCCTGTTCCAAAGAAGGATGGCAAAGTTCGGATGTGTGTTGATTATCGTGATCTAAATAAGGCGAGTCCGAAATATAATCTTCCACTTCCCAATATCCATATTTTGTTGGACAATTATGCCAAACATGATTTTGCGTATTTTGTGGATTGTTATACGGGGTAGCACCAGATCATTATGGATCCAGAAGATGCGGAAAAGATATCATTTATTACACTATGAGGGACATATTGTTATTGAGTCATGTCTTTCGGACTAAAGAATGCCGGGGAAACTTATATGAGGGCAATGACCACAATGTTTCATGACATGATGCACAAAGAGATTGAAGTTTATGTGGATGACATAATCATTAAGTCAAGAGAGCAGGTTGACCATGTTAAAGATCTGAGAAAATGCTTTGTAAGTCTTCGAAGGTATGATATCAAACTTAACCCAGCAAAATGTGTATTCGGAGTTCTATCAGGAAAACTTTTGGGTTTTATAGTTAGTCGACGTGGCATTGAGTTAGATCCTTCAAAAATAAAAGCTATCCAAGATTTACCTCCACCAAAAAATAAAACGGAGGTGATGAGTTTACTTGGAAGGTTATATTATATCAGTAGATTCATTGCTCAGCTTACGATAACCTGTGAACCGATATTCAAGTTATTGAAGAAGAATGCTAAAGTTGAATGGACTGAGGAATGTCAAGAAACATTTGACAGAATCAAAAGGTATTTATCAAGTCCGCCTATTTTGATTCCTCCAGAGCCAGACAGACCCTTGATATTGTATATGTCTGTGTTAGACAATTCTTTTGGCTGTGTATTGGGTCAACATGATGTCACGGGAAGAAAAGAACAATCCATCTACTACCTCAGCAAAAAGTTTACCACTTATGAGGCTAAGTACACTCTTCTTAAGAAGACGTGCTGCGCCTTTAACTTGGGTAGCTCAAAAGCTGAACCATTACTTGTCATCTTATACTACTTACCTCATCTCTCGTATGGATCCTTTAAAATACATTTTTTAGAAGCCTATGCCCATAGACAGACTAGCGAAATGGCAGATGTTGCTCACAGAGTTTGATATTGTCTATGTGACACGAACTGCAACGAAAACTCAATCTTTAGCGGATCATTTGGCTAAAAATCCTATTGATGAGGAGTATGAGCCATTGAAGACTTATTTTCCAGATGAAGAAGTTTTGTGTATTGATAAGATTATTTCTGATAATTGCTATTTAGGATGGAAGATATTCTTTGATGGAGCTGCTAATGTAAAAGAAGTAGGGATACGAGTAGTTCTTATTTCTGAATCAGGACAATATTATTCTATAACAGCCCAACTTCGATTCTACTGTACCAATAATATGGAAAAATACGAAGCTTGCATTCTGGGATTGAGATTAGCCATTGACATGGGGATCCAAGAACTGCTGGTATTAGGAGATTCAGATTTATTAGTCCACCAAATCCAAGGAGATTGGGAGACTCATGATTCGAAACTCCTACTATATAGAGGTTGTTTGCAAGATCTTTGTCAACAATTTGTATCAGTGAAGTTCAAACATATTCCTAGAGCTCATAATGAGATTGGTGATGCTTTAGAGGCCTTATCTTTGATGCTTCAACATCTCGACAAAACTTATATTGATCCTTTGCATATACATATTCATGATCAACATGCATATTGCAATGTTGTTGAGGAAGAACTTGATGGAGAGTGGTTCCATGATATCAAAGAATATATTCAGACGGGGAAATACCCTGTACATGCCGATGGTAATCAAAAGAGAACTATTAGACGTTTGTCTAGTGGATTTTTCATAAGTGGAAGAATCTTGTATAAGAGGACTCTTGATTTGGGACTTTTGAGGTGTGTAGATGCTAAAGAAGCTTCAAAAATCATAACTGAAGTACATTCTGGGATTTGTGGACCACACATGAGTGGGTATATTTTGGCAAAGAAAATACTCCGAGTTGGCTATTATTGGCTCACCATAGAGCGAGATTCCATCAGTTTCGTTTGAAAATGTCATGAATACCAAGTACACAGAGACTTGATACATTCTCATCCATCTGAGTTGCATACAATGACTGCTCCATGGCCTTTTGTGGCATGAGAAATGGACGTAATTGGACCAATTGAACCGAAGGCCTCGAATGGACATAGGTTCATCTTGATAGCCATTGATTATTTCATAAAATGGGTGGAAGCAACGACTTTCAAGTAAGTGACCAAGAAAGCGGTGGTTGATTTTATTCACTCCAACATCATTTGTCGGTTTGGTATTCCGAAGATAATTGTCACCGATAATGCTGCAAATCTCAACAGTCATTTGATGCAAGAAGTGAGCCAACAATTTAAGATTATGCATCAAAATTCTACTTCTTATCGCCCAAAGGTAAATGGGGCTGTAGAAGCTGCCAACAAGAACTTAAAGAAAATACTTCGCAAGATGGTGCAGGGTTCTCGACAATGGCATGAAAAATTACCTTTTGCTTTGTTGGGTTATCGTACTACAGTTCAGACTTCAATTAGTGCAACTCCTTACTTGTTAGTGTATGGAACTGAAGCAGTTATACCTGCAGAGATTGAGATTCCATCTCTTCGAGTAGTTGTGAAAGCTGAAATTGATGAAGACCAATGGGTCAAGACTCGTTTGGAGCAATTAAGCTTGATTGATGAAAAAATATTGACGTCAGTATGTCATGGAAAACTATACCAGAAGAGAATGGCACGAGTATATAACAAAAAGGTGCATCACAGACATTTTAAAGTTGGTCAATTGGTACTAAGACGCATTCTACCTCATCAGATTGAAGCCAAAGGAAAATTTTCTCCTAATTGGCATAGGCCATTCATGGTGAAGAAAGTGTTACCTAATGACGCGTTATATCTGACTGATGTAGAAGGAAAAATGGAAGGAATGTCGGCCAATGCTGATGCAGTTAAAAGATATTATGTATGATATTCATGTACAATTATGTTATGTATGTTTTGTACTTACATTTTTAAAGATTTGAAATGATGAAGACATTTTGTTTTACTATCCGAATAATATATCAACCTTTGCTTACCCCTTTGAGCTTTTATTTTTCTTCGTACCCCTCTTTTGGAATCAAATTAAAGTCAGAAAATTGAAAAAAATAATATTTAAAAAAAAAGAAGAAGAAGAAATCAATCAAAAATTCAAAATCAAACAAAAGAATGATGTTTCCTGAACTACGTTTGACCTGATTCTTGCTATGACAAGATACGTAGGCATCCCTACTCCGAGGTTCGGTCTAACCAGAAGAAAATTCAAATTACCCAGAATGAAATAAAACTGGGGCAAAAATTTATTTTCTTAAAAGAATCGATTTCAAAAGTTATATGTTTCATCCAATGTTATATATATTTTTGAGCCTCATGCCGACTTTTTTTTCTAACCCTATCCAAAAGCCAAGTTACAACCAAAGAAAGACCTTCGGATCAATCTTTGAGAATGTCAAGGCTAAACATGTTATGAGTGCATGATATTTCATATTTTGGGTGTTTATTTAAAAAAATAAAAAAATGAAAAAAAAAATAAAAAAAAATAAAAAAATAAAAAAATAAAAATGAGAGAGTCTTATTGGTGAAAATCCTTTCGGACACCATAAGACGACTGTGAGCTGAGGCAGAAATGAAAAGGATATAAGCTCGTTGGCAAAAACCCATTGAAGTGCCACTAGCCGAAGGAAGGTTGTTATCAAGAAGGAACAAGTTCAAGATTGGCTTAATTTCAAGCTCAATAAGTGGACAAAAGTTGTAATGATTGGTGTGGGTAGATCTGGTTGTTTGATTCAAAATGCATGTCATAATCACTAGAATTGGTTTCCACAGTCAAATAAGTTTTCTCTTGTTTTTTTTTAAAAAGATGTCTATTGTCTTTTTCTTTTTATTTTATTTTAATTTTGATCTTTGTGTCCTTGTCATCAAACGAAATTTTTTTGTTGTCTTTTGAGTCAAATTCATGTCAGGTCGAGTGAGAAAGGACTTCAAACTCGCTACCAACTCCTTTAAGGATACAAAGCAAGACAAATGGTCGATGCACAGAGACAACGTTTCAAAGTAAAAGTAAGGAATATGATTTGAGTTAAGGATCTCAGTAGTCAAAAGTATGACAATTCAATGAATATTATCATGGATTGGAAAAGAGTTGAGCATGGCAAGTGCGAGAGCGGCCACTTCAAAAGCCAAATGCCACAACCAACCACCACATGTTTTAAAACTCATAATTTTTCTTTGTTTGGAACAGAGATGAAATAATTATTTTCAGATAAAGGATGCGATTTCACACTTTTCTCAATGCAAGAAGCATGGTTACAGCATCCGATACTGGATCTCGATTATGGAAAACTTTATTCTTTGCGAGATATATTAAGATCCAGTGACACATAAATTTTTTCAGTAAAAACTGGGGCAAAAATTTTATGTGTGTTGTATGGAATTTATTTTTTGTTCAGGACCCTCCTGAAGAATGAGAATTTATTTTTTGCTCAGGACCCTCCTGAAGAATAAGAATTTATTTTTTTGCTCTGGACCCTCCTGAAGAATGAGAATTTATTTTTTACTTAGGACCCTCCTGAAGAATGAGAATTTATTTTTGCTGAGAGCTCTCCAGAAGAATGGGAATTTATTTTAATCAGGACCCTTCTGAAGAATGAGATGTTATTTTTCTGTTTCACCTTTTATTTTGAGTTCAGGAACATATTTGAAAATCAGAAAAGGAAGTCCAGGAGCCCGCCTGAAGAGCAGGGTGAAGAAAAGGAAGTCCAGGAGCCCGCCTGAAGAACAGGGTGAAGAAATTGTAAGTTCAGGAACCCGCCTGAAGAACAGGGTGAAAAAATTATAAGTCCAGGAGACCGCCTGAAGAACAGGGTAAAGAAATTGTAAGTCCCAGAGCCCGCCTGAAGAACAGGGTAAAGAAATTGTAAGTCCAGGAGCCCGCCTGAAGAACAGGATGAAGAAAAAAGAAAGTCCAAGAGCCCGCCTGAAGAATAGGGTGAAGAAGTTGTAAGTTCAGGAGCCCGCCTGAAGAATAGAGTGAAGAAATAACAAGTCAGGACTCTCCTGAAGAACAGGGTGAATTTTCAAGTTCAAGTAATGAAAATTCAAATCAAGATTCTAGAGACTGCAATTTTCATTTGTAATTTTTCATTTTTTAATAGTCATTTGAATGTAAAAAATAGAAGTTGTTAACTGAAAACTCAATGGAATCTCACTCGACTTAAATTTTTTTTTTCTCTCACCAAATTATTTTTGAACTACTCGTGACCAGATTCCTTTATAACCCGAGATAGGTAGGACGTCCAAAAATAGGACTCGGTCATATTTTTCTTTTATTTTATTTTTATTTTTATCTTTACCTTTCAAATAATTGGAGGTTCAAAAATCATATCTGGTCTACTTCTTTGTATGAAAACTCTTCGAGATTTCACACAAAGAGGGACAAAAATGTAGACACGTGATTTTTGATCTTCCCTTAATTTTAAATATTTATATATTATTAAGATTATTATTTGTAGTTTTAATAAATTTTTAATAAAAATAAATAATTAAATAAAGTTAACTTCAAGATATTTTATTTTTATTCTAATTTTTAAAATAATATAAAAAATAATAAATAATTTTCTTTTTATAAATTTTACTAAATAAATTAATAGTTTTAATACTATTTTATTATATTTATATTTTTCAATTTATAAATTATTATTATATTTTATTAAATATAAAATTAATTAATTATTATTATTATTGTTATTATTTCATTTATTTATTTATTTTATTATTATTACTATTATTTTCTATATAAAATAAAACACACACAAAAAAAGAGAAAGAAATTTAATTTTTGAATTTTAAATACCTCATCCTCGTTTATCTAACAAAAATAACTGTTCCCTATTTTTATTTTCCTTCCAAAAGTCCTATGTTTATAGGACTCTCACACCCCCCTGTGATTCTACGTACTATTCCACTTTGACATTCACCATAAAATAAAAATAGAGAGAAAATTAACAAAGAGCAAATCATCAGTCCAAAAAAAAAAAAATTGAAGTGGAAATCAATTTTCCGTTGAGTTTTCGGTGGTAATATTCTGTACTTACAATCGTTTGAATTCATCAAACAGGTTTTTATTTGTTTTTGTATTGTTATTTTATAAATTATTGTTTAATGACTACATGTATCATCTGATATGCAAAAATTTGATTATTGATATTAATATGATTATAAGTTATACTATATATCTGATTATGTAAATATTTGAAACCATGTATAATGAACTTGGATATGTTTTAACGGATATATTCACAACACACAGAGAATCCGACTTTTACACACACTGTATACTTATATGTAATTTATTAATATGTATACTGCACATATCACACACAGTATAACAAACGACGAAAAAATCAATAATAAAAAAAAATTAAAAATAAAGGAGAAAAGCAGTTCAGAAATTTGATTTTTCCGGCAACTTATCACCGGAAATCAACCATCAATCGCACACGGACTTCCTTTTTCCTCGCCGGAAACCCATCTAAAATCCGGCCATACAACCACCAAAACTCCCTCAAAAGCCGTTAAAAAACGGCGATCAAACTGCTAGCGAGGACACCGTCGCCGCAGCCCCCATTTTCCCCCTTTCCCGTTGCCGTCCGTCCACTAAATGGCAGATCTGGCCAAAATTAAGGCCACAACAACCCTACCGGCGAATTCAACTCGCCGCCGTGCCGCTGTCCTCTCTCCCCTTACCTGCGCTGTCGACCCCTTTTTCTCTCTCCGTCACCGGAATCAGGCGCAACAACGCCTTCCCCCACGCAACAGCGTTCCTCCCTCTCCATTTGGAGAACTTTGGCCAACCATACCGGCGAAACAGCCATGCCATCATCTTTAACCGGAGAGGCGAGCTTAGTCGCCATTAATAGCATCGGTCAGTAAGCATCTCCGTTAAAAAAAAAAGAAGAATGAATGACGCTATCTGTTATGTTAATTGATATACGAACTATTAAAATGCTAAATTAGAATGTGGTATATTATTATATTAAATTATTTGTTATATTAATCTGTTATATTAGAATGTTATATACAGGCCATTAAAAATGCTAATTTTTTATATCTTTGAAAATCTTTCATTTTTTTTCTTTTTATTTGTTTACTTTATGAGAAATTAAATTAATTTCCTTTATTTGGCAATATTCCATTATTTATCAATTATTAATTAAAAATATAATATTAATTTAATCCTAAGTATTTTGAACAATTATATTTCATTTAGATTTTATATATCTTTATTCTTGGGTTGTTCAATTTTTCTTTCATGAATTTACGTTTAAAACAGATCATTGGTATTTTTTATGTTTAATTTATTTAAAAAAAAATATATGATTTGAGTTTTGTATAAATTTAAAGAGATTAAGTATTAGGGATAATATTAATTTTAGCATAATATAGATAGATTTGTGTATTTTATTATTTTGTTAATAAAATTTAATAATTATTTATTGATTAATTATATTAAATGAATTTCACTTTAATTTATTATCAAGAAATTAGATAAATTTTAGACGCATTTCAAAATATTCATTTCAATTAAGAATGTGGCGTACGCATCTTTTCGAGATATTTAAAATTTAAGGATGCACTAATGCACCTTGGCAAATATTTTCCTAAAAATTAATTTTTGCCGATTTAATTAATTTAATATAATAGACGCAGATAAACATTCTCGTATAATAAATGAGCGAACTTAGACCCAAACACAATTCATCAAAATAGTTTAAGTCAAAATAAGTCAATAAAAGCGATCGTGCTAGAACCAGGGGACTCGAGGGGCGCCTCACACCTTCCCCTCGATCAACAGAATTCCGTACCCATTTTCTATTTTTGCAGACCACAACAAAGAATCATTTCCTTTTGATTGGGGATTCAAAAAGGTGATTTGGAACACCATAACTCAATTCCAAGTGACGACTTTGTTAATAAACTAATCCCTATTCAAAACTGTCACTTTAATTGGAAAAACCCTTCGACTCGATCCCTTCGGGCGAAAAAGGGGTGTGACAAATGTGTAACTATATATATATATATATATATATTGTAGTATTCTTTTTATTTAAAGTAGTACTTATATATTGAATGATGCGTATATATGTGTATATATCTTCTATAAACGTATATATTTAACGTATACATGTGTATATGTTTTATAAATTAGTATATAACAATATATATATATATATATATATATATATATATATATATATATATATATTGTAGTATATGTTTTATTTAAAGTAGTATATATATATTGAATGGTGCGTATATATGTGTATATATCTTCTATAGACGTATATATTTAACGTATACATATGTATATGTTTTATAAATTAGTATATAAATATATATATATATATATTGTAGTATATTTTATTTAAAGTAGTACATATATATTTAATGGTGTGTATATATGTGTATATATATTCTATAGACGTATATATTTAACGTATACATGTGTATATGTTTTATAAATTAGTATATAACTCTCTCTCTATATATATATTGTAGTATATATATATTGTAGTATATGTTTTATTTAAAGTAGTACATATATATTGAATGATGCGTATATATGTGTATTTATCTTCTATAGACGTATATATTTAACGAATAATGTGTATATGTTTTATAAATTAGTATATAACTATATATATTGTACTATATTTTATTTAAAGTAGTACATATATATTGAATAGTGCGTATATATCTTCTATAGACGTATATATTTAACGTATGCATGTGTATATATTTTATAAATTAGTATATAACTATATATATATTGTAGTATATATATATATATTTTAGTATATTTTATTTAAAGTAGTACATAATTATTGAATGGTGCGTATATGTGTGTATATATCTTCTATAGACGTATATATTTAAGTATACATGTGTATATGTTTTATAAATTAGTATATAACTATATATATATATATATATATATTGTAGTATATGTTTTATTTAAAGTAGTACATATATATTGAATGGTGCGTATATATGTGTACATATCTTCTATAGACGTATATATTTAACGTATACATGTGTATATGTTTTATAAATAAGTATATAACTATATATATATATATATATATATATATATATTTTAGTATATATATATTGTAGTATATGTTTTATTTCAAGTAGTACATATATATTGAATGGTGCATATATATGTGTATATATCTTTTATAGACGTATATATTTAACGTATACATGTGTATATATTTTATAAATTAGTATATAACTATATATATATAACTATATATATATAACTATATATATATATATTGTAGTATATATATATTGTAGTATATGTTTTATTTAAAGTAGTACGTATAGTCGTATATATTGAATGTTACGTATATATGTGTAATTGTGTATATGTGTATATATTTTTTAAATTCTAATGTATTATATACTATATATATAGTGTATATATATTGTTTAACGTATTTAAAATGTATATAGGTGGGTATATATAGTGAATATTGAAATTTTTTTTTTGATCGATTTTGACTGAATTTTTAATCGAATTTGACCGGGTTTAGGTGAATTATATCAGGTTGAGCTAAGTGGACCGGTTCAGGGTTGTTTTTTAAAAAATTACTGTTGAACCCGGCCCACTTAATCAGGCCCGGAACCGGACCGACCCACAACCCAGCAAAATTTCACGAGCCTTACCCCTGGTATTTCTTCTTACACCCCTCCACCCCCACCCCCACCCCCACCCCAATCCTCTTTCCCCTTCACTTCATCAATTTCTTCTAGCAAAATAATATGTGTGAAAAAATTGTGAGTTGTAACATGCTTTTTTCAAAATTCATTATTGAGATGAACAAGAAGAAGAAATGTATAATCAATCCATCTTTGTTTCTTTGTTGCTCTTTGACTTTTTGATGCGATTTTAGTAATGAATATTCAATTTTATTGCTAAATTTGTGCTAAAAATTGAATCTTGAAGCTAATTTTTTGTACTTTATTTATAGTGGAGTTCTCTTCATCTTCGTGAAATTTGATTATGAAGGTTCTTTAAATTGGTTATTAAACTATTTTTTAGGTATTTACTTGATTTAAAAATTGGGTTCTATGATTTGGCCCCAAAAAGAAAAAAAAAATGGGGTGAGAGGTTTCTTTATATATATATGAGACAGTTGCAGATAAGGAGTAAGGGGGTGTTAGGGGTGGGTGGGCAGTTGCAGAGGATGTAGAGATAAAAAGAAAGCCCACAGATGAGGGGGAGGGGTTGGTGGGTGGGTGGGGGTGAAGAAGAAAATCTTTATATATATATATATATATATATATGAAATTATTTTAAAAAAATATTTATTTTTGCGTGGCTCCGATGTGACATTGACATGGCGCTGATGTGTAGGCGTGTGTAATGCACTCTCCGTTGTGAGAGTGGTATTATATATTTAGGGTGATATTTAATTCACGCGAAAACTGTTTAGGGAGGTAAATAATACCTATAAAGTTAAAGTGCTAAAATAAGTTGTGGCGATAAGTTCAAGGGGTATTTATGCTTTTTCTTTTAAAATAATTACCTGTCTTGGTTAGAAGTTAGTTAAATAACTATTATTCAAGTGAACCCTCATCTATAACTATAATAATGTGTATATCATGCAATCAATCTCCCATCTAATTAGCTTAATTTTGGCTGACTTAATTGAACACTTAATTTTATTTTTAATTTAATTTTAAAATTAGCCACTTTATTTGATTTTTCTCTCTTTTCTTAAATTTTTCACTATTTTCTTCAATCTTTTTCATCGAAAAGTAGAAACTATTGGTAGACTTTGTTATATTGACTCTTAAATAGTATATTTTGATGATTTGCCCAAAGATTTATTACACCAAAATACATTTCTTCAAATATATATATATTTGTGTATGAAAACTGTGTAAAATCAATATGAAATATCTACGTTCCGCTGAAGTCTTATAAAATAGTTTCTTACATGTTATATTTGTAGGAAATGAGTATAGTGATTGCAGAATTTTGTATATAAACTAATGCTAGCCTAATATTATATTCATATAGAAATTAACACTCATCAAATATACATACTTACATATATATATATACATACATACATACATATATATATATGCAGGACCAATCATGTGTTAAATGATGCAATTAATTAATTAATTAAAGTAGATGGTGGTGTCAATCAAAAGTAGTAAATACAATGAAAAAGATAAGTTAATAAAGTAGTGAAAAAGACAATTAAAAAAAAATGAACTTTGATATTAATATCAAAAATAAATTTTAAAATTACATGACAAAAAGAGAGGAAACTCTAATCAAGACTTCTGGAGAGAGATTATTTCAAAAAAAAAAAATTAATAATAATGTGTTCTCCATTTTATGGAGAGGTAGGCTATTTATAGCCAAAAACTTGCAATAGTAAAAGTGATACAATGTTTCTACAGTAACACACTCAATAATTTTTCAGCAAATACTTATTGATGTCACGTGACATTCAATGTTGATGACCAATTGATGATGGTATAATGATATTAAATTGGTTGACAATATCTTCTTCATTATTAGTTTTAGATTTTTTCGATGACTGTTGATTGCTGAAAATATCAGTTTTAATTTATTGAAGGACTTTTTCTATCTGTTGAATAAAATCTCCTCTACTACTTGACCTTGCTAATTGCACAATTGCAGCTGACTTTTATTGTACAAATATTGGGTGGCATCTATTGGGGTCAAATATCTAGAATTGCGTAGGAATTATTTTCCACATCCGACACATAAGTCAAATTTTAATTTTTATACCACTTGCAATGGTCTTCGAGGGCTAGCTATGAAAGTCCTTTGTGTCCCTTGGACTTGTGAAAAATAAATTTCTGAGAACAGAATGTGAAATTTGTAGAAAAATTATAAGAGTAGTGAAACTTGATGTTCATTATGAAATATTTGAGTAAAATATTCATATCCTTCTTGTACTGGGGGAGGATGAATCTCAAATTTATGACCATCTATTGACTACCATTGGTGTAAGAATCGCTGAGAAAATTCAGAGACTAGTTATTTTCTCTAGAGAAAAAAATCAAAAGTTCTTGCTAGTGGAAAGGTGAATGCATTCACTTACGCTCTTTGATAGTCAACATAATTATATCTTGAGGGTCATGATCTTCAATAAGACTTTGATATTTTATTGGGTGCATTTTTCATTGTTTAGGTGAGACTATCTTATTAATCCACACCATGGTATGAGTAACATATTTTTTTTTATTTTTTATTTTATCTTTATGGAAATTAAACAAGCAAGATTTAGTATCCGTGAGGATAAATTCATAGTACTTCTGAGTGTTTGTAGGAGTACTTTTTGAATAAAATTTGTTGTAGGGTTAAGTATTCGCCTAACTACCTCGTGAGGGCTGGAGTGTCAAAATTTGACTTCAATTTTTATCACTGGATAAACACTATCATTTTAAAAATAAGTCGGATCATTAGAAGAGAATCTTCTACTTGAAGAAATTGATTGTGCTATAGGTGATGAATATGTTTTACTCAGCATTGGTCAATCTTTGAATTATTTTGTAAAAAATTAAAGAAAAATTAACGAGGCTCTCTATTTTTATAGTATTTTTAATGGTGTCTTTTGCAACCACAGAATGTGAAGAAGCTATGGGTCTTTGAGCCTTTGCTTTTGAAAATAATTTTTGAAAGGTCTGATAATCTCTAATCAAATATTTTCTATTGGCACTTGTCATGATATTTAATTCTTTAGGACCCATGAGTAAGCGTCATTATTTAAAATCTTCTTCTGTTCATGGGATAAACATTGTTTGGACCAACTAAATTTTTTTTTCTTCCTCAATTAAATCAACTCATTTTTTGGGGTTTGAAATTAAAATTGAAGTTGGACTTGTTTCCAACATATAGGATTGATGATTTTCTTACATGACAGTCAACTGGTGTTTGATACCTTGACTGATTTGATCCATCTATTGTTGTTGGTAGTTGCTTTGAAGCAACAACAATTTATTGTTGTGTGGTAACAACTTTTTGAATGTTTTCTTTCGGAGGAGGAACGGATGAAATTTGTGGAGATTCATTGCTCTCCACTTTCTTTCTTCTGGTCATTTTATCTTCTCCGCAATTTTTTTTTTTGTAAGAAACTCTAGAATAGAGTTGAAGCATTCCGTAATATATTCAATGTCAAAATTAAAAATAGATAAAATAATCTGTCATTTAACAAATATATGTCTACAGATAAAATTTTAGATATTTTTTTGCAAAATATTTTACATCTTTACAATTAATTTTTGATAAAAAAATTTAATTTAACAAATCAGCTTGAAATTTAAAAATGCATAATCTAATTGCTAATTTTTTTAATGATTGAATAATATTGTTGAGCCTTATTTCAATGGTTAGATGCAAATGCAATAATATGCTCTTTATTATTATTTTTTAAATTTTAAAATGTCATTATAATTCATGTCTGGTGCATCTATTTCAATTATTTTGAACGTAGAAGAATCAAGGAGGGATAGGTAAGAATATATTTTTCCTTCAATTTGATTTCTCTAACAATATTATCGCGGATGTTAGTCCACGAAGAAGGAGGCTTTTTCAACTTATCATGAAGAGGTTTTAATAAATTTCTAAGTCCAAAAATAAAATCTGGTCGACATATTTTAAAAAATATTTAAAGTTATGTTTTATCTAGAATTTGATTAAAAAATTTATCGGTAAATTGAATGAATCACTAAATAAAAATAATAGTACCTTGTTGGATATTGCCCAAAAAATCTAATATTAACTGAAAAGATTATATTTTATCTTGAATAATACTATGTCATTTTATTTGATGATATTAAAGAAAAATATTTGAAATGTTAGTCAATGCTAGTAGAAATACTAAAACATCATCAATATAGACTATTACGAATTTTGCAAAAGAATTAAAAATATCATGCTTTATTTTTTGAAATTCTAAAGGAGCATTCTTCAATTCAAAGGGCATAACATTTCACTCATATTGTCCAAATGGTGCTGTAAAATTAATTTTATATCGATCTTCTGGATCAGTTTAATTTTGTCAAAAATCTAATTTTTGATCAAATTCTGAGAAAATTGTGGCAGCATAAAGTTATTGGAGTAGATCTTTATTTTTGGAAATGAGATATCTAATCCATCAAAGGATAAAGTTTAAAGGCTTATAATTTATGACTATATGAGGGATTTCTTATTCAATTTTAGAACCTTTATTGACATAAAAAATAACACAACTTCAAGGGGAATTACTTGAAGAGATAATTTATTTTTCAAGAAGATCATTGATTACTTCTTGAAAATGCGTTATTAGCTTGTGATTCATTTGAATAGGTCTAGCTTTTAAGGAAATAGTTTTCTCATCAAAGTCAGGTTCGTAAGAAAGCCTGGTCATGTGTTTCTTGCGATTCCAGAATGTTGTAGGTAAATCTGCATAGAGTTATTTTTTATTTTTTATTTTTCAAGGCCTTGTTCTTAAATTGAATAGGGAATTTCTGAAGTTGTTGTTGTAGCCTATGGAATGTTACTTCTTATTTGAGAAAATTAATCTTAGCCTCTTTGTGCTTCTAAACTTTTATAATAGGAGGTTTGTCAAATACAAGAAACATATTGTTATGTTCAATATTTATTCCTTGATGAGTAACTCTGTATAGGATGAGTATCTCAATAAAATGAGTGCCTAGTCTTACATAATTAATTATATATTTTACTAGAAAAAATAAAGTAGAGGATCACAAAAGTGATTTTTTCATATAATTTTGTATTTCGACATCAGAAAACTTGTAAATAATCCCTAGTCTATGATCATTTGCATCTCTAAGGGTTTTCTTAGTTTTTTCAAAGTATTTAATGGGTATGAGTCCTTAAATACAATTGAGATTTGTACTTATGTCAAACAAGATAATGATATCCAAAATAAATGATTTATTGACTACTAAGGTTATCCTAGTATGTCATTTCATAATGAAATTCTTAAAATATAATTGATAAAATTTCCTTGTTCGATCTCTTGATTTGTTGGTTCGGTCTCTATTAGCTGTGATAGTTTAGTTATGTAGAGAATCGTTGAAGGACAAGTCTATTCAATTCTTGCCTAGCTTTTATGTCTCTAATTTATTTTTTAAGGAGTACTATTTCTGAGTGGAGATCTTGAATTGTCACTATCTTAGATTTACTATCTACAAGGATGCTCATGACTGTGCTCAAGCTTGTGATCAGTGTCAGCAACAAGGCAATGTCTCATAGAAACATGAGCTCCCTATGATATCAATCTTGGAGTTGGAGTTGTTTGATGTATAGGGAATTGATTTAATGGGTCTGTTTGTGAGCTTCTATGGGAAGAAGTACATTTTAGTAGTAGTCGACTATATTTTAAAGTGGGTGAAGGCGATTGCGCTTTCCAACAATAAGGGTTGAAGTTATTACTGTGTTTTTGACAAAGAACATCTTTTCTAGATTTGGCACTCTGCGTGAGATTATTAGTGATTGTGGGTCTCACTTTTGCAATCGTCTTTTCAAGGTCCTGCTAAAAAAATATAGTGTAAACCATAAGGTGACAACACCTTCCCATCCGCAAACGAGTGGGTAGATTGAGGTCTCTAATAGGGAAATCAAGTCTATATTGGCGAAGACTGTGAATGCCAACATGATTGACTGACTAAGAAAGTTAGATAATGCTTTAGGGGTCTACCAGACAGCTTTTAAGACCCTCATAGGTTCCTCTCCATATCATATTTTATGCGGGAACGCATGCCACTTATCAGTTGAACTTGAGCACAAGACACTATAGGCGCTGAAAAATCTTAATTTGGAGTGGCATGATGCAACTAAGTTGAGGATGAGAAAGGTGAATAAGTTGGATGAATTCTGGCTCCGTGCTTATAAGAGTTCTGCTTTGTACAAAGAAAAGATAAAGCTATATTATGATAAAAAATAAAGAAAAGTGTTTTAGTCCAGTGATATGGTCTTGTTATATAATTCAAGAATTCGCTTATTTCCTGGCAAGTTGAAGTCTAGGTGGTATGGGCCATTTACCATGCTTAGGGTGTTTCCACATGGACCTATTGAGCTAAAACATGATGGTGAATCCCCATTCAAGGTGAATGGGTAGAAGATGAAGCACTATATGAGAAACCCCGATGATATGAAAGTATATGTTGACATGAGCTTTGACGAAGGCTGAGTAACCAAGAAAATTACGTCGTGCCGCGACGTTAAATCAGGTGCTGCATGGGTGGTAACCCATGAGCTAGTTGGTGAAGACTAAGTATTCAACTTAGCCACGTCGTGCTGCGACATTAAATCAAGTGCTGCATGGGAAGCAACCCATGTTTTGTACATATACGTTATAGGATAACTTGTGTGTTCAATGTTCAGGGCTAGAGATTGTAGATAAAAATAAAAAAAATTTCAAGTGCCAAGTCCCTACGAGGGACCCTACGAGTCGTAGGGTCACCCTATGACTCATCACCAGAGTCGTAAGGAGCAGGAGACCAGGCCAACCCCAGGTAAAAGTTTGCTGGATTCATAATGACTCTCAGAATGAGTCATTGCCAGTGAAAACGACTCATCACAGTGAGTCATCATGGGTGGAGAACCCAGGTAAGGTTCCAGCCATAACGGAGGGAGTCTACGACTTGTATCTAGTATCTATGAGCTGTTACATTGACTAATTATTGGGGCCAACATCATGGGCCCGATAGGTTGACCCGACCCAATTTGAATAAAATAAATGAAAATTAAGTCCCATAAATGACCTTCTTTCCATTTCAAATGTTCGTAGCTCCTTCCATTCCCAAAACCATAGAATAAATCCTAAAATATACTCTAAGTTCATCCCCTATTATCAAAAATTCAAAAGCAATTCTCCCAAAAAGTACATGTCTCAAGAACTAAGGCAACTACAAAAAATTTCAAGGGATCCAAGCAAGTTATTCAAGTGAGTTTTATGCTTTAATGAGTTTATCTCTTAAGTTGATTGTAATACCCTAGGTTTTAGACTCTGAATTTTTTGGATTTTTGACAACACTACCATTATTACGACCCAGATGATGAGTCGTTATCACTCATCACGAGTCACAGAGTGGGACTCATTGTCACTACAGTAAGGTTGCCCAAGGATTCTACTTTGATCACGACTCCTCATCGCGAGTCGTTAGGTTAGGTCTGGTGGTGAGTGACTCATGACCATAACAGTGAGGGGTCAAAAATTAGATCCCCATGTAATGAGTCTTGGTAACGACTCGCAGTCTGACCTCACGAGTTATTACCTGACCCGTGATGACTGGGCCCAATTTTTCCTACACATTTTAATTGGGGGCTCTTTGGTCTTTTCCTACCTATACACTGTTCCCCATGACTTAAAAACATCTAAAGGACCCTTTTAACATTAGTTATCAAAATCAAACATTATGAGGAATTCAATCTTCAAACTCTAAATTTCTTCTAAATTCCTATGTGTTTCATGTATGTCTCTCATTCCTAACTCAAATTTTATACTATGACATATGTTTTAATCATTGTTTATGTGATTTAATTATGGGTTTGTAATTGGATTGAGGGCTTTTGGTTGTTTTCTATTGGAATTGTTTTCCCATGCTTTGAATATGTCAAGTGGTTTTTGAGATGGAATGGGTGTACTTTTATGGAAATTTGTCACGAGGAACATAGGTTTCCCCAAATTGATGGATTTGGCTTGAAAAATAGTATTAACCTCAACCCACCTTTCATGACTTTGGTTTTAAATACGAAACTGGCATGATTTAACTCACTTTTGAAACGGTTGCATTGTATTAATGAAAAAATGGATAAAAATAGATTTGAGAGGCCTTGGTGGCCATGGTTTAGATTGAAAAATAGAACTTGGGAGTCAATTGGTTAATTGGAATGGATTGGTATGATTACATTAGCTTACAAACATAATTAGTATGACGATACCAAGTAGTGAATGCCTTAATAAATGGATCCTGGGTTAACGGTTGGGATCATGTGTAGATGTTTTAATTTGGTCTTAAAGAGGACTGTGTAGCTTGCCGTGAAGATGGAGGGCCCAGGGAAACCAACATTGAAAACCACTTTTGCCGGTGTGGGGGTCTATATGATCGTATTTTTGGTTCACACATTATATTTTTGGGATGACTGGAGACTTGGTGTCTTTGGCTCTCCTTTGGATTTCCTCGATTTGTGTACCTAACACATGCAGGGACCCTTTCAGCAGGGGAAGATGAATCCATATAGCCCGTGGGTTCCCTTAGGATGGATAGAGCTACGGTCTAGGTTAATGGTTTTAAGATCTCATGTTCATGACCCTTTACATTATCCCGACATCTCGTATATGTATATATAAATATGTGCATATGGTTTGACTGATTTTGGACATGGTATTAATTTATCACATTCCCTGAGTTACATGTTAGTGCTTATCCCACTGAGCATCCCTAGATATTGTATCATTTCATAATGTAGGGTCCTAGGGTTTTTTTGTTATTCCTGTACACCGTTAGGTGGTGAGAATATCAGTTGAGTTGTTATGAAGTGGTGATCCTCCATCATCCAAAAAGATTTACCATTTTATTAGATTTCTTTTCAGATTTTGGGAATTGTCAACTCTCTTTTTCATGGTTGGGGATATGTCTTGACCTAGTTTGGCACTTTGGTATTTAGAGGCTTTTGTGGACAAGTGTGGGTTGGATGTTCATTTTGATTCTTTGACTGTCTTTGTCTTATCTTGTTGAACCCTTAGGGGTTTTCCCACATAGTTAGGGACCAGGTCCCTTAGGATCAATTACAAGCAATAGAACTGTAGTGCAATTATGAGATGTTGATAAATTCAAGGCAATGCAGGAAGAATAAAAACACAAGATATTTATGTGGAAACCTTGAATAGAAAAAGCCACGACTTGTTCTCACAAGCACCTCCAAATCCACTATAATGAAACTCCTGATTACAACAAGATTTTAGCCTACCTCTAGGCTCCTTTCGCTAGTAGTAACTCTACTACAAGCTCATCTTGGTAACTCTACCAAGGAATCTCTCAACTGATTACCTTTAATCAACTACAAGCTTAGATAACTCTACCTAAGAAACTCTCTCAAAAGAAAACACTACTCTTATAATATGAGTATTTCTTTTCCAAATCAGCACTCAAGAACAATTTCAATATAAGCTCACATAATCAACTAAGAACTTGAGCAATTTTTGTACTGGGTTTTTATTGCCTCACTTCACTCTTTAGAATTTCAATAAACCAATTGTTGAAGAGACATCTCTTTCCTTTTATAGCTGGGTGATGATTAGGGATGGTATGTCATTGGACCAGCGGTCCAAGTTGGTACAAAATAACACCTGCAAGTTTGTTACACAAGAGGACAAAACTGTGCAGATACCATGTGCAGCTGTACAGTACTTTGCATGCCCAAGGACCTGGTCCCTCGTAGTTTAGTTGTTCATCATCAAAACTACGTATTATAATTTTCCCCTTTTTTGATAATGACAAACCAAACCATACAATTTGAGCATTAGTGCATATTCATCATATTTAATCAGAGTGATTACCATTAGAGGATGAATGTTCCCTTTATGATCATGCTTCCTCTATCATACAACACAAGGACCGGGTACCTTGTTGTTATTTTGCAGTAAAAACTTCCCTCTGTCATCATGCACCTTCAATTTGTGCATTTGTATTTCTTCCCCTGTCATTATGCCCTATTCATTTCATTTTTTGGACACTCTTCTCTTTGCCCCACTTTTCCTTGTCACTGTGCTACCATACCATTCTACCAGGTACTTACATATGAAGTCAGTATTCCTCCTTTTGATATCATTGAAAAGGATTAACAATAAACCAAGAGTAAATTAAGCATAAATTAGTTAACTCATGGCCACTGGGGAAACACTAACATGAAGAATAACTTTGAGGTAGAACCAGATAAAGAGCATAGAAGAAAGATGTAACACCCGAATCTAGTACTCATAATTCTTCACGGTGTTCATAATCTTGAAAGACCACAAGCTAACTCATGACTGATATCTGTAACTGAGCCCTGAATAATAATGATAATATCATAAATGCAAAAACATGAACTTAAAGGGAATAAGGTTAAATACTAATACATAACTGAAAATATGGTATAATAATACCAAAAACAACTGAGATAACTGTCTGAACATGCTGTAGTCTGAAAGCCTCTAAAACTAAATTGTCTGAATAAAGAGTTGATGGGATAATCCCCCAACTAACCCCATCTGCTAAAATAAACTAAGTACTGAAAGAATGAAATAATCAAATAATAACATCCTCGAATGATGAGGACTCACTACTGACTCTGACTGCTAAAATTGGAATGCTACTGATACTCTAGAACGCATGCTTCTGAACCTATGGTATAAAACACCATAGCACAAATGATCAGTACAATTAAATGTACTGGTATGCAAGTGAGGTAGGATGAATGCAATGGTTCATACGCATGAACAATACTAACTAATTGAATAACATGAACTTGAGAATACATGCATGAATACGTAACTGTATCTGAGATCGTGATAACACTAACTCATGAATTCTGATAATATGGATTTACTGATATCTAGGTACTAATACTGGGATACTGAAAGACTAAGTCTATTGAGTACTGAGGAACTGATGTTATATTACTAATAAAGGAATGACTGTTTTTGACAGTTCTGATTATGAAGAACTAGTCTGATTTACTGTATCTGACAGTCCTGAAATCTAAATACTGGTAACATGAATTTCATATAATTAATATACTATTAACTGGGTGACTGTGTCTGACAGTCCTGATTCTGATGGAACTAGCCGAGTTCCGTACTGAGCTAAGCAACTATATTTGACAGTCCTGAAACTATAGAACTAAACTGAGTTCTATTACTGAAACTGGATCCGAAACTAAGACTGTGGGAGGTAATCATCTAATCGACATGCCCCAAAACTGAACTGGTAGGGTCCAACCTATAACCCCAACTGGAAGGATGTCAGTACCGTGCCACGGGTAAAGACAAGCTGTGAGTAAACCCTCTCTAGCAGGGAGCTCTTCCGTCAACCCCTTCTAGTAGGAAAAATTCAAATGAGGTGTCTAATCCCTAAAATCGTAGGTTACATCTCAACCTACACTGGCTACGTAGTTCTGGAAAATAAGGATTGCTTCTAAGGATCATACCCTCTACTGACTAACAGTTGAGTCCCCATCCTTGGGTTCACTCAGTGCTGAATCCTACTCCCAACTGAAGAGACACTGAACTGATTTAAACTAAACTGAACTATTACTGATAGTATCTTTTAGCTGATTTGAACAGATTTCTCTAAATTTTGTTGACTGACAGAATACCACTGAGATCGGATAACTGACTGAGATTACTGAGTTTTCTTGAGTCATGTAACTGACTGAATTCTAATGATCATGGATTGAATGGGAGTATCATAAAAACTGACACTGGCTCTAGGCATACATCTAAATTGTCAGGTACAAGTAAACCTAGGACTCGATAGCATGAAACTGACAAGACTTGACACTTCGTGAACACATAACCAATATCAACAATTCATAATCCAATCAGTCTTGGTTATAAGGGTAAAGCATGCATTTATTATTTGAGACACAATTGAGCTAAAATACCCAATTTCTATCCTCCTAGCCATTTTGTCAAACACCCTACATGCACAACTTAGGGAATAGGTGAAATTATCAAATTACACATCATAAATAACTCAATTCATGGATTTTATCTTGCATGCTAACGTAGTTTCATTAAAACACATAAAGATTCCAACTTGGGAATCATACAACAAGATAAACATGGTTACAAACAACCCACAACATTAATATCATGTTTTATAATTTGAAAGAGGGTTCTTGGACTTCATGGATAAAAGGGAACCATAAATCAACACTTGACATACCTTAGTTCCTAATTTTACAAAGATTGACGGAGAGATTCTTGAATTTGAGTATTGAATTTGAATCCTTAATTGAAAACCCTAACTTGTTCTTGAGAGAAACTTGAGAGAAACTCTATATTTTGGGTGAAATATGGCTGAATCACGTGTTATTGGGTTTATCTAAGGATGAGAAATTGACCCTTTTCCCTTAAAAGTGTGGACATTTAATGACTAAAAACTGGATGTCGACGCTACAAGCGATGCAGCGCGTTGATGGCTGCGATGCGATACTCGACGCGTTGTACCATGATCGCGTCTAGCCTCAGAAGTTTTGGCTCTGGCAGCCTGCACAAATGTTGACCAACGCGATTGGCTACGCGGGATGCTATGATCGCATTGGTCCACTGTTTTGGGACTCCGAACATTATCTAAACGTGTTCCAAAAAATTCGAAACTTATTCGGTAACACCTATTGACCTTCCTGATCATGAAATAATCAAAATACGTACCATTAAAGGATGTTAAGGTGGTGAAATGACATTTTCAACTTTTGAAGGCCAATAATTGGCTAAGTCTGGGAACCTAGCTAGAATTTTCTAAGTCTGGGACCCTTTGACAAGCTTAAAGGACTGAATTAAGCTTTAGGATTTTATGGGGTCTTACACAAGAACACATCCATGTCCAACAAATTATGTATCACTTTTTAGTGCAAGAGTTTCACTTCAAGTTCCATAAAAAGGCCACAAAAATTGGAGGAAAAGTTGAAAGATTGTAGGAGAAGGTTTGATGATATGAGGCTATCTTGGGACCATGTAACAAATATAACTCATTGGTTAACATTTTAACCAATGTTTCAAACTCATCATTTTTCCTTTTGTATGTAATTTCTGATGTTCTCTTCCCTCATTTTTTAATCTCTGCGAAGTTTAGCACAAGAATATTTTTCTTCTTGGGACAGGGTCCCTCTAAAATTTGGTGCCTTTTAATAGGATGTTTAGAAATTGCTATAAAGGCTTTATTTTTGAATGATTTGGATGATTGAGTTGAGCAGGGTTTATGAGGTTAATGCAAAGATGAAATTGGATTCAGTTTAGCCTTAGATAAATTTACTAACGTAGGGAGAGAGACTGTGGCCCTTTTAATAAAATAAGAAGAAAAATATATACATTCATGATTCTAACTTGAGAGATGGGACGAGGTCCCTCTTCTTTCTTGAGTGACTTCTCACATTTGTGTTCACTTCATCCGATTTCTTCCAAAGCTGTTTTTATGTGTGTATACCTATAAGGTATGATGTTGAGTTAGACTAACAACAACATATTTTACCAAGAATACCTGTCTCCTAATCATAGCTAATTTTGTGGAGAACTACTGATTCACATGGTAGATTAGGTCATTTTGATCAGGCCTAATCTCAACCCATTCTTAATAAATTGCTCCTTGTGTAGAGCCTTAGTAAGGATATCTGCTATCTGGTCCTCAGTATTACAAAACTTCATGTAGATTCCACTTTTCTCAACATTATCTCTTAGGAAGTGATGCCTCACATCAATGTGCTTAGTCCTCTTATGCTGCACTATATTCTTGTCCATGTTTAGAGAAATTATATTGTCACACATTAGAGATATGGTATTTGGAAAATACCAAAGTCTTTCAATTTTTGCTTCATCTATAGCAGTTGTGCAAAATAAGAAGCTATTGCAATATATTCAGCCTCAGCAGTAGATAAAGCAACTGAATTTTCTTTCTTCAAACCCCAAAAAATTAAGTATGAGCCAAGAAAATGTTCCATTCCTGATATGATTTTTCTATCTACTAAATATCTAGCACAATCAGCATCAGCATAGCCTACTTAGTCAAAACTATCTCCTAATGGATAGTAAAGGACCAGGTCCCCTGTACCCTTCAGATACCTAAGAATTCTTTTTGTAGCTTTCAGATGAGACTCTTTTGGGCATGCTTGAAATCTAGCACACATTCGTACATTAAAAACAATGTCAGGCCTGCTGCAGTAAGATATAGCAAGGATCCAATAATCCCTCTATGTATTGTTTCATTTTTGTCCCCCGAGAAGTTTGTTAATCTGAAGACCTAGAAAGAAGCTCAATCCATCTATCATGATCATCTCAAATTCACTTCCCATCAGTTTAGCAAATTTTTCACACATGGATTCAGAAGTAGCTCTAAAGATTGTGTCATCAATATATATCTGAACAATTAATAGACTGCTACCCCTGGTCTTTAGGAATAGAGTATTGTCTATTTTCCATCTTTTGAAGTTCTCATATCAAGCCCTTGGTGCTTGCTTTAACCTGTTAAAAAGATTTTTCTAATTTAAGTACATGATGAAAAAAATCAGCATCTTCAAAGCCTGGTGTCTATTTGACATATACTTTTCTTCTTTGAGATTTCCATTCTGGAAGGAACTTTTGACATATATCTAGAATAGTTTGAATCCCATATATGCAGCAAATGCAACAAGAATTCTAATTGCTTTTATTCTTGCTATAGGAGAAAATTTCTCATCATAATAAGTTCCTTTCTTCTGGTTATAACCTTGAACAACCAACCTTGACTCATTTTTGTTGATAGTTCCATATTCATCTTGCTTATTTTTGTACGCACATTTAGTCCCAATAATTGTTCTATCAATAGGCCTGGAGACTAGATGCCAGACTTTGCTTATTTTAAATTGATACAATTCTTCTTGCATTGCATTAATCTAATCAACATCTTTCAGGGCCTCTATTACATTCTTAGGATCAATTTAAGATAGAAAGGCTAAAAATGCCATAATATTCCTAGATTATGATCTTGTTTAGACTGTTGTTTACAAGGGTGTAGTCAGGTTCTCAAAGGGATGAAAGGACTTGTGTCTCAAACTTTGCCTTTTGAGATTTATACCACTTGGACCAAGTCCCTATGAATTCTGATTGGTTTCTCCTGGTTGTTCTTCTAGTAGAGCTGGAATTTGTGGCTCAGATCCTGGATTATCATCCTCGTCATCACTTTCATCTACATCATTGATCCCCTATTCATCCTCTTCAGTGATAACATCCCTTTAAATAATAATGAGTTCTTCATCTTCCGGGATTTCACCATATCCAGTGTTTATTTGTCTTCCTGACTTATTAAAGATCACATGAATACTTTTTCCAAGACATAGAGTTCTTTTGTTAAACACTCTGTATGCCTTGCTAATTAATTTGTAGCCTACAAACACAACCTCATCACTCTTGGAATTAATTTTTCCCAATTCTCTCTTCCCATTATTTAGCACAAAACACTTGCATCCAAAAGGCCTGAAATAGTCTATTCTAGGCTTTCTATTGAATACTAGATCATCTGGAGTTTTATTCAGAAGTGATCTAATTAAACACCTATTAGTCACATAACAAGCAATATTCACTGTTTCAACCAAAAAATTCTTTGGAAGACCACTATCAACTAGTATAGTCCTTGCAATCTCTATATGTGTTCTATTTTTTATTTCAACAACTCCATTTTGTTAAGGAGTTCTAGGAGCTGAAAAGTCATGACTTATTTCATGCTCATTACAGAATTTCTCAACTTGAGAATTCTCAAATTCAGTCCAATGATCAGGCCTAAATTTAGCAATTTTGCAATTTAGCCTCACTTGGAATTTCTTGGCAAAAGCTACAAGAACCCCATATGTTTCATCCTTGGTTTTTATAAACATTGTCTAAGTGAACCTGGAATTGTCATCTACAATGACCAACACATATTTTTTCCCTCTTCTACTTTGGACTTTGATGGGTCTGCATAAGTCCATATAAAGTATTTCAAGGGGTATGGAAGTACTTACTTGCTTCTTCAGTTTGTAAGAAGATCTGGTCTGTTTTCCTTTAACACACTCATCACAAACTTTGTTGTTTGGAAATTTCAGCTTTGCCTTACCACGATCCAGGTCCCTTGAGATCAACTTGTTTAACAATGAGGAACTCATATGCCCTAATCTTCTGTGCCAAAAATTTGTATCTTCACTTTGTGCACTTAAACATGTTAATTCTCCATCGTCCACAAACTCTAGATCAGTTACGTACATGTTCTTAATTCTTCTGGCCTTGAGAATAATCTTTCCATATTTCATGCTTGATACAGTGCATCCCTTAGATGAGAATTTTACCTCATTTACCTTATCAAAGATTGGGGAACACTTAGAAGACTTTATTTTAGCCCATTTATATAATACACATCTTTTATTGCATGATGAGATGATTTGCCAATTTTTCCAACACCTTGGATGTATTCCTTTTTCATATTTCCAAAGGACACACCTCCCCCTTGAAGTGTCTTGAGAATGAGAAAATAATCAACCCTCTCAGTCATTTGTCTAGAATAGCCACTATCCATAAACAGTTTTGTTGTCATCCCCTTTTTATCACATTTTCTTCCTTTTCTTCAGTAGTGGCCATTAGAGAGATACAGGAAGTTGAGATTATCCCCTTTTCACCATTTTTCAGCATGCGACCATCTCTATTTTCCTTGTCTTTCTCAGATTTACATTAGGATACTTCCCGTTCAGCCAACACCTTCTTAATTGTACTGTTAACTGCATTCTTTCTTCTTATTTTTTTAGGATTTTGATCATTGTTTTGGCTACGCTGACCATTCCTTTTTATAGCTCTAATAATCTTTATTGCAAGAAGTGCAACTTCGGTGTCTTCTTCACCTAGGTTAGATTCTAATGCCTTTAGGGTCAACAATCTCTTCTTTTTTGCTTTTTTTCTTTCCACCCCTAGTTCAGTCATAGCAGTTATAATGACTAGAATACTGTAGGTATGAACCTTTTAGAGTGAACCCACTCTAATACCAATTGTTAAACCCTTGGGGGTTGCACCACACAGTGAGGGACCAGGTCCCTCAAGATCAATTACAAGCAATAGAATTGTAGTGCAATTATGAGATATTGAGAATTCAAGGCAATGTAAGAAGATTAAAAAGACAAAATATTTACGTGGAAACCTAGAATGGGAAAAACCATGGCTTTCCCTCCAAGCACCTCCAAATCCACTATAATCAACCTCTTGATCAAAGTAAGATTTCAGACTACCTTTAGGCTTATTTTGCTAATAGTAACTCTACTACAAGCTCATCTTGGTAACTCTACCAAGGACTCTCTCAACTGATTACCTCTAATTAGCTGCAAGCATAGATAACACTACCTAAGCAACTCTCTTTAAAGAAAACACTACTCTTATAAAATCAGTAGTTCTTTTACAAATCAGCACTTAAGAACAATTTCAGTATAAGCTCACCTAATCAACTTAGAATTTGAGCAGTTTTTGAATTAGGTTTTGGCTGTCTCACTTTACTATTTAGAATTGCAAAAAACTAATTATTAAAGAGGCATATATTTCCCTTTATAGCTGGGTGAGGATTAGGGATGGAATATCATTGGACCAGTTGTCCATGTCGATACAAAATAGCACTTGCAAGTTTATTATATAAGAGGATAAAATTATACAGATATTGTGTGCTAGCTGTATGATACTTTTCATGTTCAAGGACTTGGTGCCTCGTGGTTTAGTTTCTCACCATCAAAACTACGTATATCATATCTACATTCATTTCTATCTATGATTGTCTTCCACTTTTTATCTTTATTATGCTCTGGATGTTAGCTAAGGGGGTGGTCTTCAGCTCATAGTGGGATTAAGATACCTGCCACGACTAGGTCCTGGTTTGGGTCATGACAAACTTGGTATCAGAGCACGATTCAAGGTCTTTGGGTATCCACAAAGCCGTATCGAGTAGAGTCCATTTTATAGGTGTGGTACGCGCCATGCTTATAAGGTGGAGGCTATAAGGAATTTAGAAATATTTCTCGGTCTAGGGTCCCTGCTCCTAATTGTACTACTCCATGTGGGTTCTATCGGTCCCTACTAGTCCTTCCCAATCTTCTAAAACTGATGGTACTTATGCCCAAATATCTTAGGGACATATCTCCAATGTGGAGTTCCACCATTTATTCACCTGCTTACTCAATTGGTGGCATCTCAATCTCACCAGTCTGATCATATTAGTTTTGTTGCCCCTTCATTTGAGGTCACTCGAGTTTTCCATTTTATGTAGTTGTATCCCCCAACCTTTACAGACTATAAGGTTGAGAAGGATCCGCAGGGGTTTATTGATAAGTTGGAGAAGATATTTAGGGTGATGCTTGTTACTGATTTCAAAGATGTAGAGTTTGATGCATATCAATTAAGAGATATAGTTTATCAGTGGTATGAAAAGTGGGAGTAGTTGAGAGGTGATGATGTTGAGCCAATGGTGTGGGATGACTTTTTACATATTTTTCTCGATCATTTCTTTCCTTAAGAATTGAGGGAAACTACAGTTGAGAAGTTTATGAACCTTAAGCAGGGCAAGATGAGTGTAAAAGAGTACACCTTAAAATTTCAATAGTTGTATCATTTTTCCCCAGAGTTGTTGTCTAACATGAGATCAAAGAGAAGGAAATTTGCTTCTAGTTTGTCTCGTGACTTAGTATTAGAGTGTAAGACTTCAATATTGAACAATGATATAGATATCTCTAGACTTGTGGTTTATATGGAATAAGTGGAAGATAAGAAAAATAGATAGGCTGAAATGGGAGAGAGGCAGAATAAGTTTAGGTATTAAGAGTAGGTGAAAAGCAGTAGAATAGTGGGAGATATGGTAGATAGTGGACTAAGAAGAAAAATTGGGGAAATTCTAATTCATATTCTTCGGCTAGTGTTCCTTATCCTAAGCCATTTGGTGATTGTCATTTTTAGGATAGCAGTGGTCATAAGGCATAGGTAGCCCAGACTCAGCCTGGTGGAGCTCTTTCAGCCCCACCCTATCCACCTTACCGATTTTGTGGACAACTTTACCGTGGTTATTATGATGAAGAAAGGAACTTGTTCTGTAATTATGGTCAGCCTGGATAATGCAGAGGAGCTATCCTGTAATAAGTTAGCCACTTGAGTTAAATAGGGTTCCGGTCACCACTTTTTTGGCTCTTTCACCAAAGGGTGCCACCTCGGGTACTGACACTGGCCAAATTATCTCTATGCATTACTACTCACTTAGAATTTGAGGCATCCCCCGATGTGGTCATTGGTATGTTACAACTGTTCTCTCATGATATGTACAGCTTGCTTGAGCTGTGTTCTACTCTTTTATATGTGACCCTTTATGTCGCTGTACATTTTATTTTGGTCCCAAAAGTATTTCTGACCCCTTTTTCATGTCTACTTTGGTGTGTGACTCTATTATTGCTAGAAATATCTATAGGGGTTGTGTGGTGTCTATCTTTCATAGGGAGACATTGATGGATTTTATAGAGCTTGACATGGTAGATTTTTTTTGTAATCTTGGGGATGGTTTGGCTTCATTCGTGCTATTCATCTATGGATTGTAGGACCTAAAAGGTTAATTTTCACTTTCCTAATAAACCGATATTAGAATGGGAAGGAAGTTCCTTAGTACCTAAAGAGAGGTTTATTTCCTATCGTAGAGCTTAGAAATTAATTTCCAAAGGGTGCCTGTATCATCTAGTTCAGGTTAACAATTTTAGTTTGGAGGCTCCCTCCATACAATCTATCTTTGTGGTTAATGAATTTCCTGAAGTATTTCTCGATGATCTTCCTGGTATTTTTCCTAATAGAGAAATAGACTTTGGATTGATCTTCTACCATA
Source organism: Capsicum pubescens (assembly GCA_030864215.1). Classification (NCBI taxonomy): domain Eukaryota; kingdom Viridiplantae; phylum Streptophyta; class Magnoliopsida; order Solanales; family Solanaceae; genus Capsicum; species Capsicum pubescens. The sequence goes on from CM061548.1 coordinate 340,539,330, forward strand.
TACCCATTCTATTTTTTTTCCTTCTTATAGAATGGCTCTGACTGAGTTAAAAAAGCTAATGGAGCAATTAAAAGATCTCCTTGATAAGGGTTTCATTCATCGTAGTATTTCCCCATGGGTTTCTCCTATGTTTTTTATGTGTAAGAAATATGGGTTCCTTTGATCATATATAGACTATTGGTAGTTGAATAAGATGATAGTGAAGAATAAATATCCTCTTCCTAAGATTGATGTTCTTTTCAATTAGCTTTAGGGTGCTAGGTGTTTCTCTAAGGTTGATCTTTATTCGGACTATCATCAGCTAAAAATTAAAGATACTGAATTCCCAAGATTGCTTTTCGAGCCTGGTATAGCCATTATGTGTTTTTGGTTATGTCATTCAAATTTACTAATGCTCCATCTGCTTTCATGGATCTTATAAATTGGGTGTTTAGATAGTTTCTAGATCTATTTGTCATAATCTTCACTGATGACATCTTGGTGTATTCTAAGAGTGAGGAGGATTATGGCAATCACCTCTGAATTGTATTGGAGACTCATATGGACCAGAAGTTGTATGCAAAATTTTCTAAGTGTGAGTTTTGGCTAAATGCTGTGACTTTTGTTAGGCATGTTATTTGTAGTGAGGGGATCAAGGTGGATCTATAGAAAGTTAATGCAGTTAAGAAGTGTCCTAGATCTACGACTCTATTGATATTAGGAACTTCTTGGGATTGGCTGGGTATTATAGAAGGTTTTTGGAGAGTTTCTCATCTATTGCAGCACCGATGACGAAGTTGAGTTAGAAAAAGTTTAAGTTCTTATGGTCTAATGCTTGTGAAGCTGAAGGATAAGTTGACTTCTGCTATGGTTTTGACTCTGCTTGAGGATACTGAGGGTTTTGTTATGTGTTGTGATGCATCCCATGTGGGACTGGGTTGTATGTTGATACAACATGGTAAGGTAGTGGCCTATTCTTTTAGGCAACTTATGGTTCGTAAAGAGAATTATCCAACTCACAATTTAGAGTTGGCGGCTATGGTTTTTGTTTGAAGATTTGGCGCCATTATTTGTATGGGGTGCATGTAGATATATATTCTGATCCTAAATGCTTGCAGTATGTGTTTACTCAAAAATAGTTGAATCTCAAGGAGAGATGGCGGCTTGAATTGCTTAAGGATTACGACATTAGCCTTCTCTACCATCTAGGTAAAACTAATATGGTTGCTGATGTTCTTAGAAGATTGTCAATGGGAAGCTTATCACATGTGGATAAGGAGAAAAGAGGGTTGGTGAAGGATATTCACAAGTTGGCTAATTTAGGAGTTCATCTCTTGGACTCCGAGGGTAAGAGAGTGATTGTTCAAGAAGTGGTTAAATCATCTTTTGGTGCTGAGGTGAAGGAGAAGCAGGCTTTGGATCCTATACTTATGCAGATGAAGGATGATATGGGTTAACAAAAGTTCCTGGCATTTGATATTGGGGGAGATAGTATTCTGAGGTATTAAGAAAGATTGTATGTTCCTGGTGTTGATGGGTTGCGAGAAAGAATTTTGACCGAGGCTCATGAGTCTAGATATACAGTTCATCTAGGTTTGACTAAGATGTACCATGACTTGAAGGAAATCCATTAGTGGAACAATATGAAGAAAGATATGGTAAATTTTATGGTGATATGTATGGTTTGTCAATAGGTCAAGGTTGAGCATTTGAGGCCTAATGGCATATCTTAAGAGATAGAGTTTCCCATGTGGAAGTGGGGGATGATTAATATTAATTTCATTATGGGTCTTCTGTGGTCTCGCAATCAATATGCTTCAATTTGGGTCATTGTGGATAGAATGACTAAGTCTGCTCATTTTTTGCTTTGGAGAACCAATTAATCTGGAGAGGATTATGCTAAGTTGTTTTTTCAAGAGATTGTCAAGTTGCATGGAGCACCTGTGTCCATCATTTAAGACCAAGGTACATAATTTTCTTCTCACTTTTGGCATTTATTTTAGAAAGGTTTAGGTACTAAGGTGAACCTTAATATCGCTTTCCACCCTCAGAAAGATAGACAAGCAGAACAGACTATTATGAATTTAGAGGATATGTTGAGGGACTTTGTGATTAATTTTAGAGGTAGTTGGGTTGATCATTTACCTCTTATTGAGTTTGTATACAATAATATTTACCATTCAAGTATTCAGATGGGTCCTTTCGAGGCTCTATGTGGTAGGAGGTGTAGGTCTCCCATTGGGTTGTTTTAGGATGGTAAGACTAGTTTGGTTGGTCCTGACTTGGTTCATCAAGCTATGGAGAAGGTGAGGTTGATTATAGAAAGCCTTAAGACTACTCAGAGTCACCAAAAGTCCTATGCGGATGTGAGGCAAATGGAGTTACAGTTCGAGGTTAGTGATTGGGTGTTCTTGAAAGTTTCTCCTATGAAAGGGGTCATGAGGTTTAGAAAGAAAGAGAAGCTCAGTCCCCGTTATATTGGACCATACCAGATTTTGAGAAGAGTTGGGAATATTTCTTATGAGCTAGAGTTTCTCGTGAGTTTGGTTTCTATTCATCCCATTTTCCATGCGTCGATGTTGAAAAAGTGTGTGGGTGATCCTTCTTTGATTGTTCCTGTGGAGAATGTTAGTGTTTTAGATTCCTTGTCTTATGAGGAAGTTTTGGTGGAGATATTGGATAGGAATTTCATTGATTAAGGACTAGGGATGTATCTTTGGTAAAAGTGCTTTGGAGGAACCAAAAGGTGGAAGAAGCCACCTGGGAAGCTGAAGAAGACACGAAGCTCGAATACCTATTATTGTTTTATGGGTTGGACAAAAATGTTTAAGGTATGAGTTTCTTTCTTTCTTATCCTTTTTGAATTTGATCTTAGTTCCTGGCTGTATTCCCTATGTTATCGTGCTAATGGGTACCCTAAGTTTTCATTCGGGAATGAATGATCCTATGGTGGGGATAATGTAATACCCCAGGTTTTGGACTATAAAATTTCTAAAGTGTTAACAACACTGACATGTCTACGACCCAGGTAACGAGTAGCTAGCACTTGTTACAAGTCATATGGTAGGACTTACTGTCACCATAGTAAGGTTGCTCAAGGTTTCTGCTTTGGTCATGACTCCTCATCATGAGAAGTTAGTTTAGGTCATGAGTCATGGTGAGTGACCATAACCATAGCAGTAAGGGGTCAACAATTTGATCCCTGGGTAACAAGTTTTGGTAACAACTCGTGGTCTGAACTCATGAGTCGTTACCTGACCCATGACAAATGGGCCCAATTTTTCCCACATGTTTTAATTGGGGGCCCTTTGGTCTTTTTCTACCTATACATTATTCCCCACGACTTAAAGAATTCTAAAGGACCAAACTTCAAGCTTCAAACTCCAGATTTTTTCTAAATTCTTGTGTGTTTCAGACATGTCTCTCATCCCTAACTCAAATTTATAATATGTCATATGTTTTAATCAATATTTATGTGATTTAATTGTTGGTTTGAAATTATGTTGAAGGCGTTTGGTTGTTTACTATTGGAATTGTTTTCCCATGCTTTGAATATGTCATTCATGCTTGATAAATGGTTTTTGAGATGGAATGGGTGTACGTTTATGGGAATTTAGAATGAGGGGCATGTGTTTCCCTAAATTGATGGATTTGGCTTGGAAAATTGTATCGACCTCAACCCAACTTTCATGACATTGACTTTAAATCTGAAACTTACATGATTTAACTCATTTTGAAATGGTTCCATTGTATTAATGAACAAACAAATAAAAATGGATTTTAGAGGCCTTGGTGGCCATAGTTTGGTTTTAAAAATAGAACTTGGGAGTCAATTGGTTAATTGGAATGGATCGTCATGATTAAATTAGCTTGCAAGCATAATTGGTATGACAACACCAAGTGGTGAATGCCTTAATAAATGACTCCTGGGTTAACAGTTGGGATTATGTACAATTTTTTTTAATTTGTATGACGATACCATGTGGTGAATGACTTAATAAATGACTCCTGGGTTAACGATTGAGATAATGTGCAAATATTTTTAATTTGGGCTTAAAGGGGGTTGTGTAGCTTGCTATGGAGGAAGAGGCCCTGGAAGGACAAATACTGGATACCACATTAACGGCGTACGCGTCTATATGATTGTTTTCTTGGTTCACACATTATATTTTTTTGGATGGATGGAGCCTTGGTGTCTTTGGCTCTCATTTAGATTTCCTCGGTTCGTGTGGCTAACACGCGCTGGGGCTTTTTGAGCAGGGGGAGATGAATCCATATAGCTCATGGGTTCCCTTAGGACGAATAGAGCTACACATTCTTGGTTAATGGTTTTAAACTCTCATGTTCATGACCCTTTACTCAATCCCGGCATCTCATATATATATACATGTGTGCATGTGGTTTGATAGATTTTGGACATGGCATTATTTTATAACTTTCCTGGAGTTACATCCCAGTGCTTATCCCACTGACTGTCCCTAGATGCTACATTGTTTCATGATGTAGGGTCCTAGGGTTTTTCTGTCATTCCTGTACAACGTTAGGTGGTGCATATTCCGATTGAGTTGCTGTGAAGTGGTGAGCCTTCATTATCCAGAAAGCTTTGCCATTTCATTAGGTTTCTTTTCTTATTTTGGGAGCTGTGAACTCTCTTTGTTATGGTCAGGGGTATGTCCCGACCTAGTTTGGTACTTAGGTATTTAGTGGCTTTTGTGGACAAGTGTGTGTTGGATGTTAGTTTTTGATTCTTAGGTTGTCTTTGTCTTATCGACTCATTTCTATCTACGATTATCATTTGATATTTATCTTTATTGTGCTATGGATATTAGGATAAGGGGTGGGTTCCTTGGGTTAATTATGTGAATAGGGTGAAACCCATAAACTTGTTCTTGAGATGGAATGATTATGAATAAAAAGGGAAGTGAATGAAATTTGTTGAAAAATTGGATAGGGGAATGAATTAGAAGTGTATAATGCATGTTTAATTCATGGGGAAGTCTGAGTACCTATTAGGTGTGAAAATTGGAAATCAAACCCTCTTTACATCCATGTAACAATAGCTACGGGGCTCATAGCAACTCGTAAGGTCACCTAACGAGTCATTACAAGATTCGTAGCCACAAGGAACATGAGTACAAAGAGATATTTGGTCTCTGGTCATACTACAACTCACACTACGAGTTGTCGTCTCACCTTATGACTCGTAATGTGGACTTATAGTGATCACAAAGGGGAAAACATTAAGGAAAAGTTTCTATTCAGACTAAAGTATTGGTGACGAGTTTTGTTTTGACTCAATGACTCATTAGTAGGATTTGTAGCCTGACCAGTAAATGATTCATGTATTCTTTTTACCCTATGACTTGTAGGGTACCTAGAAATTGATGCACATTTATTTATTTTCTTGTTTTTTCTTTCCTTTTCCTAAGATTAACTAACATGTGTTCTTCAATAGGTACCAATGGTACCCAAGAACGATCCTACCAAGAAGTAAACACCAAAGAATCAAGATCACCCCCTCGTCATCTCAGGAATGAAGCCACTGATGATGAATCAATTGGCACAGTCGTGGAATATCCTATTGCGGGGGAGGTGGATCTAAGGAAGAGTCTACCTCAAGGTACCAAGGGTTCCTATTTTTGCTAATCTCCTCCACTCACTAGGCCGAGAATGAAGAATCAAATCCAAACACCACCACACTCAGAGTCCCAATCTGAATAGGATGTTGAGTTAGAGAATGAGAAAATAAGTCTAGCCTCGAAGAGGAACTTGAGAAAGATAATGATGCAAGCAATGGGTCCGAGAATAAGGAATCTGAGCATGAGTGGTCTGATAATAAGAATGGGGAGGATAGAGAGTTTAGTGGTAACCTGGTAGAGGAACCACCTCCTCCCCCACCTGCTGAGCCACTATAGATTAAGAATTTCTCAGTGCCCATCGTTAACTGGTGAAGGTACCTCAAGATGTAGGAACTCTATGAGAGAGATAGTGCTATCACCCTGCCACTTAAAGGCAAAAGAGAGGGTTCTACTTAGAGCCCAAGTTGAGTATTATAGGCATGTCTGAGATGCCTGACTTTGTGGCTCATTTCAAACAATGTCATTTTGAGTGGATGACTAGGGCCTAGGACAGTATAGCCCGACATTGGTACATGAGTTTGATGTTGCATATCAGGTGGAGCTGAAGTATCTTTATCTACAGGGTTTCTTCAGGTGAATAACTCAACACAGACTATGTCTAGGTTTCTTCAAGGTCTGGATTTCCAGGTGCCGGCCAACACTGCTGAAATTGATCACTACATGAATAAAATGCGAAAGGTGAAGATGAAATAAATTGGGAGAAAGTATAAGTACAGAATTTTCGATGGATGGCTAGGATTATTGCGACGACGTAGGAGGAGGAACCTTGGGTGGTTGGCCCTTCAATATGGATCACGAAGGGTAGTTTGATTTTTGCTGCATAGGTGTAGTGGATGCTAGTGAGTTATCATTTGAGTCCCACAAATAGGGACAATGTGCTAAATTTAGACCTAGCTGTACTGGCTGTGGGTATTATGGAGGGCTATGAGATCGATGTAACCAAGATTATAACTTGAGAGATTCGTGATCGGGCGGTGAGCACGGACACCCCTTTAGTCTTCCCATGCCTATTGATGCAACTGTGTTTGGATCAGTGTGTACCAGATATCCAGGGTGAGGATTAGTTTTATCAGGTTTGGAGAACCAACAATTTGGGCTTGATATGTGATTTTGCTAACCCCATCTTAAAGTTAAAAGTGGGGGCCACTTTACCACGGGAGGCATTTTAGGTTGGAGGGCATGGTATTGACATTCTGGGGTTTACTAATATTGGTGAAACCCCCATTAACACTGCCCAGCCCAAGCCTCAGACCTCGACAGATGGCACCTTCTACTATTAGGCCATTTACCTCCAGGCTAGCCCTCTTTGGTTATGCTCTAGTCCCTAGTCCTTATTGACTTACGTGCTAAAGATATTAGGGATATTAGAGTGATAAATATTGAATCGGGGTTATATCCATGGGTTAAGAGGGAGATCCAGAGTAAGATTTAGGCATGCATACCCGGTTTAATGGGTTTGGGCGTCGGATTAGCCAAAAGATGGCGGGCATTCAGGCCACAGATCTGACAGGTGTGCATGAGGAATTGGCTGAACTTTAGGCTATGATAGAGGATATGTATGCGAGGAAATTCCCTACCTACCCTATTATTGAGGAGATTCTAGTCGAGGAGGCACTAGGTTATTTTGGGCGCAAAAGAAAAAAGAAAAAGCTACTCAGGGAGAAGGTGGTGGGAGACCGAGGAAGAAGCAAAAAAGAATAAAGGATAATGATAATATTGAGGTGGCCAAGGAGGTCAACGTTCAGTCTATGCAGTACCACTAAATAAGGGTCCATGAGATGGAGGCAGTAGTCGATAGATCCAGAGTGGTTGATATGACAACTGTAGCTACAACGGATTTTAGTGGGAGTACCTCTCCGCCTCCAGATATACCATTGAGTTCACCAACCACTATTGGTTCCACTGCTAATGTCAGTGTCCCTGTCACCACTACTGATGAGAGTGGGGCCCACACTGGGCCTCCTATGTTGAGATGTCATGAGATAGCACAAAGTGAGCCCAAGTACGTCTTCACTCCCTATTTTTACTTTTTAGATACATTGGGGACAGTGTATATGCTTTAGTGAGGGGTGGGGTATACCAGAGCCGCCATCGATTTTTTTTGCCGTGTTTCTTTTCCCGTCGACTGCGGTATGATTGTAGAATCAACATGTCTAAGAAATATGGTGTCATATTGTATTTTTTCATGATGTTTTGTGTTGTTTTTGTTTAATTAGGAGAAAAATAAGTACCTAAAGTCAGTTCATGTATTTTGTGTTTATGTTTTAATTGTTAGAAAAATGATACTCCTCCAAAAAAATTATTTTTGAACTGTGTGATGTGTGTATATATATGTGACCACTGTGAATCTCATTATGGCATTAGGATTAGGGACATGATAATCATAGTTAGCATTTGCATGAACCGAATAGGTAGTAGTTTGTGATGCAACCCTTCCCCATGTGTGTGTGAGATGCTTACTTAGTTCTCATTATGTGTTGAATCCAGAACTTACCCGGTTAGTCTTGCCTAGCTTGTAGGATAGTCGGTTAGGAAAGTATCATAGGCCATTATTGAATTAGTCCACTTTTTGCCTAAATAACCTTCCTAATGTGAATATCTTGATCCTTATTTTGAGCCTATTTAGACTATTTTTCTTGTTTCACCTTCCCATTTTAATTATAATGAGCCTGTTTTGGCCGTGGTCCTCCTTAGATATTGTGTACCTCAACTCAAGCAAATCACCTAAGTTGAAGGTGGCTATCATAGGGGTGCATGATTAAAAGTGGGTATGAAAAAAGGAGTAAATAAGAGGAAAAGATAGTAGGGTTGAGTGTAGTTAAAAGAAAAAAAAAGAAGAAAATCAAAAATAAAAAAAAAGAAAAATGAAAAAGAAAGAATAAAAGAAACCGCACCCATCCTGAATAAGGAATAAAAAAAGGTAGAAATGAGGGTAGAATAAAAGAAAAGATGGTTGATAAGTGGACCCCTAAAGTAATTGTTGTGCCAAAGAGGCTTAGTCACTAAATTCCCAAATGCACCACAACAGCTCAAACGTACATTACAAACCGAGTAAAGTCCTATAGTGATTGTTGGAAATTCTTTGTGAGTGTTAGTATTTTGATATCGTCCCAGAATTAACATGCATTATTCTACTGAGTGAATGGGGCTTCTTTGTTGTGAGGGTGCATGGGTTGTGTTGCTAAATGTTTCTCTATTCGGGTAATGTAATTTGTATATATGCTTGATTATGTGTTGCTAGTGTAATGAAATAGCTTGATTTCTTTGTGTCACATTGTCGTACTGCATTGATTCACACAGTTGGCGTTGAAAAGTTAAAATAGGAGGGGGTGATATTTTTTAGCTGAATTTGAGAGTGACTGCCATAGTTATATTAGGTTTCTCTTTCTTAAGCATCATGTGTTGTTTGTTTTTGTTTTTGTTGCTTGAGGACTTGCAAATGTTCTAAGTTGAAGGTGTTGATATGTGATGGTTTCATGACACTTCTGATGCTTAAAATCTATGAAAATATGCAAATACTTAGGCCATTTTGTTAGATATGATGTGTGTTTTATGTGTATTGCAGAAAAATTAGGTTGGAAGTGTTATGGATCAGAATTAGATTAAGGAGCTTTAAAAATCAAAGTTACTAGCTAGATTACGAGTCGTTATGTGACTATACGACTTGTAACCCAAGTCGTGGTGATAACAGTGAAGGGTGTTAAATCAATGATGGATGATGAGGCTGGATATGACTCGTATAGAGTGGCAACGAGTCATAATGTGAAGTCGTTCTAATCAGAAGAGTTAAAGTCCTGAAGATTGATTACTTGAAGTTACAGTGGAAACGAAGAAAACTACGAGTCGTTATTCTAGGTTACCACTTGTAGTGATGAGTCATTATGACAATAGTAAAAGATGCCCTAAAAGGTGAAAACCCACTAGACTGACAACAAGTCCAGCCAACGAATCATAGGATCTAACTACGAGTCGTCATCACCGAGCACAGAATGAAGACAATGGGGTTGACAATGAGTCGTCGTCAGTCCAGAAGACTCGTTGCCTGAGGCGTGACCACTGCCGACTTTCTTTTCCTATTTTGTTTTGGTTAGGTTTTCTTTGTTATTTGGAGAAACTATAAATACCCATTGGATTTTCTTGTAATAGTTTACGCACTTTATACTCTTACAAGCATATTTTGATTTCAAGATTGACTTTTGATCTTGGAATCTCTTTGTTCTTGGTTTTTGGTTGATTAATTAATTTGCAACTTTGGGTTTTCTTCGTCAATTATTTGTGAGATCATTCATATGTTTTCTTTATTGAATTTTGTGAATTGTTTTGCAATAATGACCGGTTAATTCCCTTAACTAGGGTTGTGGGAACCCTAACAGAACAACAAAGTAGGGGAAGTGTGAGGTTCTTATATATCATTGTTTACACTTGCATTGTGATCTTATTTAGTTTAATTGCTTTCTTAGTGGTGGCCAACATCAAGAACATGCCTTTATTCAAGATGGTCTTCACAAGAGAGATTGAGATTGGGAAAAAGGGATTACAATAGTAATTTGAGGCAATCAACCCTCGTTTAATAACTTGATACCCACAATGTTATAATTAAATTAGGATCAAAGACATGGGTTAGTAAAATAACTCATGCTGAGACTCACAAGGTGAAGGGTGAGATTTTCCAATGCATTCACAAGACTATTGGTAATACTTAGCTTGTTAGATTCTGCATGTGTGGAGGTGAGATAGTTGGGTTGAGAAGAAGAGACCTACGGAGTTAGGAAGCCAGGGGAACACAGTCCTAGTGTTCATCTCAAATTGTTTACAACCAAAAGCATTCACAACTTGTTACTTCTTACTGTTTACTACAAATCTCCCTATATACTTCCTACACTTCCAGCTACTTTAGTAATTTCAAGAGATAGATTCAATTTATTCCTTGTGTTATCGACCCCAATCTAGTTGGGTTACTATAATTTAACCACGACCTCTTTGTATCTTCTTGGAGGGTATAGTTTGGGAAAAGCGTCATTGCCGGGGAATACGGTTGCGGATTCATTGATTGAAGTTACTAAAGTTTTTGGGTTTTATTTTTCTTGGTGTGTATGTCTGTGTATGCCAGTACTAGGATCAAGTCAATCCTTTGATCCCATTTGATCCAGAGCTAGAAAGTATCCTACAACAAAATCGTAGGATGTCATAATACGTTCATAAAGCTTCTTATGAGCTGCCTGAAGATGATCCACAGGACTTGCCTCCCCTACTTACTTTGGAGACAATAGAGAAAACCACTGTGCAGTACTAGAAGAGGCTGATTTGAGGAAGGATAATGAGGCTGCCCAGCATGCATCTCAAGAGGTAGAGAGAGAGAGATAGAGACCAGAAGCTAATTTCCAAGTAGAACTCGATAGAGGTAGAAGAGACAGAGCTCCAGTACCCCCAGCTTTGTAGTACTTGCCATTATATGAATATTCAAATAAAGATTGGGGTATGTAGAGCCTATTGAGACAGAAGCCATCATTCCTCCTATGTTACCCCAGGGGGTGAAGTTTGACATTACTAATGCTATGATCCAGCTGTTGAATCTGTAAGGTGTGTTTGCTGGCTTGCCAACTGATGATGCAAATATGCACCTCATAAATTCTGTTGAAATTTACACTTCATATACTATACCTGGGCTGGATCAATAAACTCTTAGACTTAGGTTGAAGCTATATTATGGTTAGGAGAACTACCTCATGGGTCTGTTACTACTTGGAACGAGTGGCGGAAGTAAGTTTTAGACCATTTCTTCCTTTTGGCCAGAATGCTATAGTTAAAGAATGAGATCTGTGATTTTAGGCAATTGCATTCTGAATTGATATATGAGGCATGGTTTTAGTTTAAGAAGAAGTTGATGATAGTGCCTAATCATAGAATTCTGGGGAGAAACTTGCTGGAGATTTTCTATCATGCCCTGAATACCAGTTCCAGAGTTATGGAAGATACTATTATTGGTGGAGCATTCATGAACCTGCATTGGGATGTCACATAAGAAATCTTAGATCAAAGCTATATCACCAACTAAGGGTGGCTTACTCGAGAGGCAGAGAGAGGTGTTGACACTTATGCCATAGGTTCTTCCATAGAGCATAGAGTTATGGATGATTTGATGGCTTAGGAGATTGTGCAACTGGGATTGAATATTGGGTTACTGACGAAATAGTTTGCAATGATAAGTTCTTAGAAGGTGAATGCCATGGGCGAATAAGGAAAAACTTATAGGTCATATGATTCTACTATGGATGAAGAGGCAAAGTATCTACATAGAGAGTTTATAGGTTTTAGAGCCAAGGGACAATCATCTTCTCAAGACAATTGGTACTCGAGGCAAGAGAATCTAGGTCAAAACTATTATGGGGATAGATATAAGGATAAGAGCAGAGAGAGAGATGGTAACTGGAGACATGAGGATGATTATAAGGAGAAGAGTGGTAAATATGTTCCATAAGGGAACTGTGACACTGAGTCAAAGATGTTGGCAATGCTAACTAAGCTGGTTAAGGGTTCAAAAAGTCAAGAAAGTTACCTTAAGAATATTAAGGTAAATATTTTAGGCTTTACCCAAAAAGTGGAATTGCATGCTACTGCAATTAATCGACTTGAGCATTAATTTGGATAGATGTCAGCGATGTTGAGTCAGTGTCAATTGGGAACTCTTGTAAGTAATACTATACAGAATCCTAAGAAGGACAATCACTGTTTGGCCATCACCACTCATAGTGTTAATGAAACCATTGATCCTCCCATGCCTGTAATGGATGAAGCTAGGAATGATGTTGTTGATATAGATGAGGCACCCGAAGCAGAATCTGCAAAGTTGGTGACTAATGGTGAGTCATCACAAAAATTGATGGGTGTTGGTAAAAGTGTTGAGAAGGATAAAAGAAAGGGGAAGGTAGTCGAGCCAATATTGAAGACCATCTTACGACCTCCCCCTCATTTTCCTTAGAGGTTAAAGAAGAAGCAAGAGGAAGAGAAGTATCAAAAGTTCTTATTGATGTTGAAAGAACTGTCTGTTAATATTCCTCTTGCAGAAGCATTAGAGCAGCTGCCTGGATATGCTAAGTTTATAAAGGATTTTGTTTCTAGAAAGTAGACAATGAGTTTTGACCCCGCTGATAATGTTCATCATTGTAGTGTTGTTGCTTCCCGATCGTTCATTGAGAAAAAAAAGGACTTGGAGCATTTACTATTCCATATACCATGAGGTCTTTCAATTTCTCTCAAGATTTACATTATTTGGGGGATAATATCGATATGATGTCATTGGTAGTGTACAAGAAGTTGGGATTGGGGGCACCCAAACCTACATCCATGAGGTAATTGAAAGCTAACTGAACTATGAAGAAATTGGTTGGTATTTTGTGTAATGTTTTGATGAGGGTGGCATCCTTCATATTCCCAGATGATTCTATGATACTTGACTGTGAGGTGGACTTTGAAGTCCCTATTATCTTGGAAAGGCTTTTCCTAGCTACAGGTAGGTCCTTGGTTGACATGAAGATGGGGAAGATAAAGTTCAGACTCAATGATGAGCAAGTTACTTTTAATGTATGCAGTATATGCGGCAGCCGAAGGACATGAGAGTGGTATCCATGATTGATACTGTTGATGATAATACAGTGACTGTGTCTATTAAAGAGAGACTTGGGGTTGAGGCGTTAGCAGTGGTTGTCATGAGCTTTGACAACGATAGTATTGATGAGTATGATAAGATGAAGAGTGCATTGTATGGTAGAGGTTCTTAGAATTATGCTTCAAAGAAACTTGATCATGATCCTAAGAACAAAACCACTCTTCCATCTCGACCATCTATTGAGAACCCACTAATTTTGGAATTGAAGGCCCTCCCATCTCACCTGCGTTATCCATTTTTGGGGGCCAACAATACCTTGCCAGTCATTGTTACTGCTGAATTTTTAGAGACACAGGTTGAAGCATTGATCTTAGTGTTGTAGAGGTTCAAGAGGGTCATAAGATGGACTATTGCAGACAATGTAGGGATTCAACCCGGTATTTGTACTCATAAGATATAGCTAAACTGAAATTTATGCCCAGTATCGAGAACTAGTGTAGGTTGAATCCTCTTATACAAGAGGTAGTGAAAAAGGAAATCATCAAGTGGTTGGATGCTGGAGTGGTTTACCCTACTACAGACAGTAAGTGGGTCAACCCGGTTCAATGTGTTTCTAAGAAGGGTAGGATCACAGTAGTCCCAAATGAGAAAAATAAATTGGTGTCCAAAAGACTGGTTATTGGATGGAGAGTATGTATGGATTATAGGAAGCTGAATACTTGGACTCAAAATGACTATTTCCCTATGCCATTCATGGATCAGATGCTTGACTGACTAGCAGGCAGGGGTTGGTACTATTTTCTTGATGGGTACTTTCAATCAAATTTCGACCACTCTCAAATAACAGGAAAAGATGACTTTTACTTGTCCTTATGGGACTTTTGCGCTCAAGAGGATAACGTTCAAACTATGCAATGCTCTCGCCACCTTTCAGAGATATATGATGTTTATATTTTTTTGACATGGTGAAGGACAATATAGAGGTATTCATGGATAAATTTTCAATAGTTGGGGAATCCTTTGATGATTTCTTAGCCCATTTGGCCCACGCACTCCAAAGATGTGAGGTGTGTAATCTGGTACTGAATTGGAAGAAGTGCCATTTCATGGTAGATAAAGGTATTGTTCTCGGTCATAAAATATCAAAGAAGGGTATTTAGTTGGATAGAGCAAAGATTGAGGTGATTGAAAAATTACCTCCTTGGTCTTAGTAAAAGGTATTCAAAGCTTTTTGGATCATGCTGTATTTTATAGGAGGTTCATCAAGGATGTGTAAAAATACTAATCCTATATGCAAGCTTTTAGAGAAGGAGGTAAAATTTATATTTGATGATGCATGTCAAGGCCTTTAAGTACCTTAATGAGCGATCGATCTTGGCTGTTATTATTGTGTCCCCTGATTGGTCTTTATCATTTGAGGTTATGTACGATACTACCAGATTGAAATTGGGTGATGTCCTAGGCAAAAGATGTGAAAAAATCCTTCACCCGATATATTATGCCAGCAAGGCATTAAGCCCCGCACAGAAGAACTATACAGTTACTGAGCAGGAGTTGCTTGCGGTGGTTTTTGCCTTTGAGAAGTTTTAGTCCTATATAATAGGGACCAAAGTCATAATTCACATAAATCATGCAACTTTAAGGTATCTAATATCGAAGAAAGATGTAAAACTGAGGTTGATATTTTTGGGTCCTCTTGTTGCAAGAATTTGACTTTGAGGTGAAAGATCAGAAGGGCACTGAGAACCAGTTTGCTAATCACTTATCTCGCCTTGAGGAGGAGGCAATGTATAAATTAGGGGATGAACTTAACATAGATGATAATTATCTAGATGAACGATTCTTGGAAGCATCTCAAGACTTAATCCCCTGGTTCACTGATTTTGCCAACTTTTTGGCAAGTGATCTTGTTCCAGAAAATTTGTCATTCCAGGAGAGAAAGCGGTTCATACATGAGGTGAGAAATTTTTCCTGGGATGACAGTTATCTCTTTTGGATTTGTGTGGATGGTACAATTCATAGATGTATTCCTGAAGTGGAGAGGATGAGCATCCTTGAGGCTTGTCATTCATTGCCAGTTGGTGGTCATCATGGTGGTACCTGCACATCCTACAAAATTCTGCAATATGGGTATTATCGGCCAACTATCTCTAAGGATACTCATGACCATGCTCAAGCTTGTGACCTGTGTCAGCGATAATGCAATATCTCACAAAAACATTAACTCTCCATTACACCTATCTTAGAGCTGTAGTTGTTTAATGTATGGGGAATTGATTTCATGGGTCTGTTTGTAAGATCCTATGGTATAAAGTATATTTTAGTTGTAGTCGACTATGTTTCAAAGTGGGTGAAGGCAGTTGTGCTTCCCAACAATGCGGGTTGAAGTGTCACTGTGTTCTTAAAAAAATATCTTTTCACGATTTAAAACTCTGTGTGTGATTATTAGTGATGGTGGGTCTCATTTTTGCAATTATCTTTTCAAGGCCCTACTAAAAAAATATGGTGTAAAGCTTAAGGCGTGAAAACATTACCATCTGCAAACGAGTGGGCAGGTTGAGGTCTCCAATAAAGAGATCAAGTCCATATTGGCGAAGAATGTAAATGCTAACAGGACTAACTGGTTAATAAAGTTAGATGATGCTTTATGGTCCCATTAGACAACTTCTAAGACCACCATAGGTGCCTCTCCATATCAGTTTGTGTATGACATGGCATACCACTTTCCGGTTGAACTTGAGCACAAGGCACTATGGCCATTGAAAGAGCTCAATTTGAAGTGGCATGATACAACTAAGTTGAGGATGAGCAAGGTGAATGAGTTGGATGAGTTTTGGCTCTGTACTTATGAGAGGTTTGCTCTGTACAAAGAAAAGATAAAGTTACACATTAACAAGAAAATTGAGAAGAGAGTGTTTGAGCTTGGTGATATGGTCTTGTTATATAATTCAAAACTAGTTAGTTTCGTAGGAAGTTGAAGTTTAGATAGTATGGAACGTTCACCGTTCTTAGGGTGTTTCCACAAGATGATATTGAGCTAAAACGCGATGGTGAAGCCCCTTTTAAGGTGAATGGGAAGCGAGTGAAACACTATATGGGAAATCCTGATAGGGTGAAAATGTGTGTGACATGAACCTTGGCGAAGTTTGAGTAACCAATGCAATTACATTGTGCCGCAATGTTAAATCAGGCGCTTCATGGGAGAAAATCCATGGGTTGTTTGGTGAAGTCTGAGTATCCAACTTAACCACGTCATGCAGCGATGTTAAATCAAGATTTGTATAGGAGAAAACTCATGTTTTGTACTTATTACATTATATGGAAACTTGTGTTTTTAGTATGCACGACTGGAGATTCCAAAAAAAAATCCAAATTTTTTTTGGTGCCAGGTCCCTACGAGGGACCCTGCGAGTTAGGTTTACCCTTGTACTCGTTACCAGACCGTATGGAGCAGGAACCCAGGCCAATTCCAGGTAAACTTTCTCTGGAGTCATGATGATTCTCAGAATGAGTCGTTGTCGGTGACAACGAGTCATCATGACTCTAGAACCTAGGTAAGGTTCCAGTCATAATGGAGGTAGTCTATGACTCGTAGCCTATGGCTATGAGTCATTATATCGACTCATTATTGGGCCTAACATCGCGGGCCCAATGGTTGACCCAACCCAATTCGGATGAGACAAATGAAAATTAAGTCCCATAATTGATCTTCCTTCCATTTCAAATTTTCGTAACTCCCTCTATTCCTAAAACCATCCGATAACTCCTAAAATATACTCTAAGTTCATTCCCTATCATAAAAAATTCAAAAACAATTCTCCCAAAAAGTGTATCTCTCAATAACTATGGCAACTCTAAAAATTTTCAAGGGATCTAAGCAAGTTATTCAAGTAAGTTTTATGACTTATTGAGTTTATATTTTAAGTTGATGCTAAATGTGGTAGAAAATACTTGGATTCCTTGGGTAAATTGTGTGCATAGGGTAAAAACCCATTAACTTATTCTTGAGATGGGATGATTATGAATGAAAAGGGGAGTGAATGAAATTTGTTCTTAAAATTGGATATAGGGATGAATTTGGAGTGTATTGTGTATGTTTAATTCATGGTGAAGTTTGAGTACCGATTGGGTGTGAAAATCAGAAATCAAACCCTCTTTGCATCCATGTAACAGTAGCTACAGGGCTCATAATGACTCGTCGGATTATCTAATGAGTCGTTATGAGACTCGTAGCCACTAGGAACATGGATACAAAGAGATGTTTGGTCTCTGGTCCCACTATAATTCATACTGTGAGTTGTCTTTTCACTATTCAACTCGTAATGTGGACTTGTAGTGACTGGGAAAAGAAAGGCATTAAGGAAATTTTTTTGGTCAATTTACGAGTATGATGAGTCATTGTCTAACCAAATGACTTGTTAGGAGGACTCGAAGCTTGACCATTAAATAATTTATGTACCCGTTTTACCATACGAGTGTCAATACAACTCGTAGCCTCTGGTCGTACCTTGATTCGTAGTGTACCCAGAAACTGATGCACACTTGTTCATTTTTCTTGTTTTTCTTTCCTTTTGTTAGGACTAACTAACGCGTGTGCTTCAATAGGTACCATGGAACCCAAGAACGATTCCACCAAGAAGAAACACCAAAGAAGCAAGCTCACCCCCCACTCATCATCTCACAGATGAAGCCAATGATGCTGGATCAAGTGGCTCGGTGGAAGAATATCCTATTACAGGGGTGGTGGAGCCAAGGAAGATTCTACCTCGGAGCACCAAGGGTTCCCATTTTGGCTGATCTCCTCCATCCACTAGGATGAGGATGAAGAATCCTAGACAAACACCACCACACTCACAGTCCCAGTATGAAGAGGATGGTGATTCATAGAATGAGAAAAATAAGTTTGGACCTAAAAAAGGAGATGGGAAGCCGATGATGCAAATAGTGGGTCTGAGAATGAGAAATCCGAGCATCAAGGGTTTGATAATGAGAAAGAGGAGGAGAGTGAGTCCAGTTATAACTCGATAAAGGTACCACTATAAGACCCCGCAAATCCTATGCTTAACTCAGCCTTTAAAGCTTATTGAGGGGTCCCAAAGTTAGAAAATTTCAGCCAGGTATTAGGAATTAGTCCTTTCTAAGACCTTCGAACTTCAGTGAATTTATTTATGACCTTCCCGACCTCAGAATGTTAGTTTCTAAGTTGGGTCATATTTAAGGATGGAAATAACATGTCTCGGGTAAGTTTTAGATTTTTCGGATGAGGATTGGATCGAATAAAATTTTTAGAAATAGTAGCTCACCGCGATTAGACCGCATCGTGGTGAGTATAGCGATGGTCCATCCATCATGTCGTGATGAAAGACATTTTGGCATTTGATAAATTCCATTAGCTCACCGTGATTAGGCCACATCGCTGTGAGGCTCAAATCAGCAAATGTCATGATCCAGTAGCTCACCGCGATTAGGCCACATCGTGGTGAGCATAGCAATCGCCACTCTACCGCGTCGCAGTGAGGCTTTAATCCACATTCCAGTTATGGGGATTTTTAATACCAGGGGCATCTTAGATATTTCCCATGAACTAGGTCAACCTAAAACATGAAATTTTTCCCAGATGACCTAAATATATCATTATTCACTCAATTGTTCCCCAATTTCATCATCCTCTCTCAAAAGCAAGAAACCCTAGCTTTAAAATTCAAGAACAAGGCTCAAGAATTCCTTCTAGAACCTTTAAGGATTAACATTCTAAGGTATTATAGGTGTTTATTCATAGGTCCCTTTCACCTATGAAGCCCAAGAATCTCTTTCAAAATACAAAGATTCTATATTTATGAGTTTTCATGAGTTACTTGATTTGAATTTCATGTTTATGTTGTTGTTGGATTTTGATTCATGTTATAAACTATTAATTACAAGAATTCATTCTGTTATGTGATGATTTACATAATGTTCATAGCAAACCCTTCAATTTGCAAGTTTATGGATGTAGCCATGGTAATAGGATGTATTGATTATTGTGAGACCAAAGTATGCTCCCCATATGTTTGACAAAATGCCTATGTGAATGAAATAGTGCCATTATAGTATGTTGATAATAAATCCCCATTCATGTACAAGTTAATGCATGCTAAGTGTTTGATGAAAGGTCTTAGTGAATAAATTATGACACACTAATGTGCATTCCTATTCATGTACAAGTTCATGACTTTCAAATGCTTGATAAAATGCCTCATTGGTTGTATTGTGAGTTGTTGGCTATTGTCAAATATGTAAGTGTTGTCATGTCTTATTACTATTCATACTATCGAGTCCTGGGGGTATTTAATACCCGAAAACTTAGCTGTATGCCTAAAGCCAGTGTTAGTTACAGAGTAATCTTAGTCATGTCACGATCAGTAGTGCTCTAGTTCAGTTACAAAACTCAGCAAAACTCAATAAATTCAATATCTATCCAGTCCCATTAAGTAGTTAGTTCATTCCTCGGTAAACTCAACCAGTTAATAGAACCCAGTAGGATTTTGTCAGTCAACGGAACTGAGTACACTCAGCTCAGTTTAGTTAAATAGTACGATCAGTAATAACTCAGTCAAGCCTAGTTAGAACTAGGAAACCAGTCCATTGTCTATTCAGATGAGAGTAGGATTCAACACCGAGTGAACCCAAGGATGGGAACTCACCTACCAGCAGAGGGTGTGATCCTTAGAAGCAATCCTTGCATTCCAGAACTACGTAGCCAGCATAGGTTGAGATATACCCCTACGAGTCTAGGGTTAATATATCTCATTCGAGTTTCTCCTACCAGCAAAGGGTTGACGGAAGAGATCCCTGTCAACAGAGGGTTAACTCACAGTTTGTCCTTACCCGTGGCACGGTATTGACACCCTTCCAACTGGGGTTACAGGTTGTACCCCAAATCAGTTAGAGAAGGGGCATGTCGGGTAGATGATTACCTCCCACAATCTTAGTTTCAGATTCAGTCTCAGCCTTCAGTAAAGAACTCAAATAGTTCTACAGATTCCAGGTCTGTCAGATACAGTCACTCAGCACAGTACAAAACTCAGCTAGTTCCATAAAAAATCAGGACTGTCAGACACAGTCACTCAGTAAAAATTATATCAGTTGGCAGTTATATTAGTTATTAGTGACCCACATTAATAGTAAACTCAGTATTTAGAATCCTTATGACTTCAGTTACAATTATGTATTCATGCATGTATTCTCACGCAGTTATGTTCTTGTTATTCAGTCAGTTTTAGTTCATTCATATGAACCCTTGCATTCAGCCTTACCTCACTTTTTGTAATAGTATATTCTCACGTACTGACGCATACTTTTCTCTTGGTCTATGGTGTTTTATACCATAGGTTTGAACGCTTAGGTTCCCGATCACACTTAGCAACTCAAATATCAGCAGCCAGAGTCAGTGGTGAGTCCACATAGTTCGAGGACAGAATTGTTTCATTATTTCATTATTTCAGTACTTAGTTATTTTAGTAGTCGGAGTTAGTTGGGGACATGTCCCATCAACTCCGCAGTTCAGACAGTTTTAGAGGATTTCAGACTAGAGTATTTCAGACAGTTGTTTTCAGTTTTGGTATTTTTATACCTTGTTCAGACATTATTTTACTCAGTAATGTCCCCCCCACTTACTGATCCACTATTAATTGAGATAGCCCTGGTTCCCATAGTTAATCTATGAGGGTACCACGAGATGCAGGAACTCTATGAGAGAGACAGTTACATCACCCCTTCTACCCAAAGGCTAAAGAGAGGGTTCTACTTAGATCCCAAGCTGAGTACTGCAGGCATGTCTGAGATGCCTAACTTTGAGGCTCATTTTAGATAGTATCACTTTAAGTGAATGACTAGGGCTCCATGACAGCATATACCGACATTGGTACAGAAGTTTTATGTTGTGTATTAGATGGAGCTAAAGTGTCTTTATCCCTAGGGGCGATTGTAGAAGGGTGGTGACCCTTTGGTTACAGTTTTGATTAGAGGTGTTCGAGTGAACATCTCAACGCAGACTATTTCTAGGTTTTGTCATGGTCCAAATTTCTAGCTTTCGGCCAACACTGTTGAAGTTGATCACTGTATAGATGAAATACAGAAGGTTAAGATGAATCATATTGGGATGGAGGATAATTACACTTATTTTTTAAGGATGGCTAGGATTATTGCTATGGCGCCGAAGGAGGCTCTTTAGGTGGTTGGACCTTTGACATGGATCACAAAGGATAGTCTAAATTTTGCTGTGAAGGCATGGTGGATGCTAGTGTGTCATTGTTTAAGTCCAACAAATAGGGACAACGTGCTCAATCCTGACTGAGCCACACTGGTTGCAAACATCATGAAGGGATACGAGATCGACGTAGCTACTATTATAGCTCGAGAGATTTGCGACTGAGTGAAGAGCACAGACACCACCTTATCCTTTTGTGCCTATTGATGTAGTTGTGTTTGGATCAGGGTGTACCAAAGATCTAGGGTGTAGATCAGTTTTTCTAGGTTTGTAAGACCATCGATTTAGGTTTAATATGTGATTTTTCTAACCTCAACTCAAAGGCGAAGCTTGGACTACTTTACTCCGGGAGGCATTTTAGGCTAGAGGACAGATATTGACACTCTAGGGTTTGTTGATATTGGTAAAACCCTCAATGAGACTGCCCTAGTTGAGCCCCAAACCTTGACGGATGCAATTGGTACCTCTTAGGATCTGACTCTACCTCCTACTACAAGGAGATTTACCTCTAGCCCAGCCCCCACGAGTTATGCACTAGTTTTGCAAGCCTTCTTGACTGACATGCTAAACATATTGGGGATATTAGAGTGATGAGTGACGTTTATTAAGCTGGAGGTACAACCATGGGTTAAGAGGGATATCCTGAGTGAGATTCAAGGCATGCAAACTTGATTTGATGGGTTTGAGTAGCAAATTAGCAGGAAGCTGGTGGGCGTTCAGGCCCCAGATCTGGTAGGTATGCATAAGGAGTTGGCCATGCTAAGGGTTACAATAGAGGACATGCATGTAAGGTCATTCCCTACTTACCCGATTATTAAGGAGATTCTAATCGAGGAGGTGCCAGATATTTATGGAATTAAAGAAAAATAAAAACTTTGAGGGAGAGCGTGGTGATAAATCAAAGAAGAAGCAAAAGAAAAGAAAAGATAAGGAAGATATTAAGGTGGCCAATGTCCAGTCTGTGCAGGACCACCAGACAAGGATCCATGAGATGGGAGCAAGGACGGGTACCTCCCGAGTGATTGATGTGAATGCTGCAGCTACAAAAGATTTGAGTGGGAGTACCGCTCCGCCTCCAGATATACCATTGAGTGCACTAACCACTGTTGGTGCCACTGTTGATATGATCATCCCGGTTACTACTGGGACCATTACTGATGAGTGTGGGGCCCACTCTAGGGCCCCCCATACTGAGCCATGATAAGATGGTGCCTAGTGAGTCCAGGTATATCTCCACTTTCTGTTTTTACTTTTTAGATGCACTGGTGATAGTGCATATGCTTTAGTTGGGGGTGGGGGTGTACCATAGCCACTACGAGTTTTTGTTGTTGTTCTTTTTTTCTCATCAGCTGCAGTATGATTGTAGAACTGGCATGTCTAAGAAATATTGTGTCATATTATATTTTGTTTCATGATGTTTTGTGTTGTTTTTTCTTAACTAGGAGGAAAATAAGTATCTAAAGGCAGTTCATGTATTTTGTGTTTATGTTTAAATTGTTAGAAAAATGATACCCCTCTGAAAATTTTATTTTAAACTGTGTGATGTGTATATATATGTGCGATCACTGTGAATCTCGTTATGGCAGTAGGATTAGGGTATGATAATCATAGTTAGCATTTGCATGAGCTAGATAAGTATTAATTTATGATACAACCATGACCCATGCGTGTGAGAGATGCTTACTTAGGTTTTATGTCAGATCCAAAACTTGTCCAGTTAGTCTTGCCCAGGTTGTAGGATAGTCGGTCAGGAAAGGATCATAGGTCGTTCTTAACTTAGTCGACTTTTAGCCTAAATAACCTTCCAAATACGAATAAGTATCCTTTGATCCCTATTTTGAGCCTATATAGACTATTTTCTTGTTTCACCTTTCACCTTCCCATTTTAATTAAATGAAACTGTTTTGGCCTAGGTCCTCCTAGGACATTGTGCACCTTAACTTAGGCAAATCACCTAAGTTGAGGGTGGCTATCATAGAGGTGCGTGATTAAGAGTGGGTATGAAGAAGGGCATATATAAGAGGGAAAAAAGTAGGGTTGTGTGTGGTAAAAAAAAAGAGAAAGAAAATCAATAATAAAAAGAAAAGAAAAATGAAAAAGAAAGAATAAAAGAAACTGCACCCAACCTGAATAAGAAATAAAAGAAAAATGGAAAAATAAGGGCGGAATGAAAGAAAAGTTGGTTGATAAGTGGACCTCTTACGTAATTGTAGTGCCAAGGAGGCTTAGTCACTAAATTTTCAAATATACCATACCAGCCCCATATATTATAAGTTGAGTAATGTCCTATAATGATCTTATACTGACTGTCTGAAAACTAAGGTAAAGAAAATAAGGACAAGCCTATGGTATTCTGCGGACATTGTTGGAACTTTTTTGTGAGTGTGCGTGTCTTGCTATCATCCCAAAACTAACATGTATTATTCTACTGAGTGAGTGGGACCCCTTTATTGTGAGGGTGCAAGAATTGTGTTGCTAACTGCTTATCCATTTGGGTAGTGTAATTTATATATATGCTTGATTATGTGTTGCTAATTCAATGCCATAGCTTGATTCCCCTGTGTCACGTTGTTGTGCTACATTGATTCACGTAGTTAGTTTTGAAAATTTAAAATAGGAGGCGGTTATGTTTTTGAGTTAAATTTGAGATTGACTACCACAGGTATCTTAGGTTTCTCTTGGTAAAGCATCATGCGTTATTTTATTACCTGAGCACATACAAACATTCTAAGTTGAGGGTGGTTATGTGCCACGGTTTCATGCCACTTTCGATGCTTAAAATCTATGAAAATATGCAAATAGTTATGCCATTTTATTAGGTATGATGTGTGTTTTGTGTCTGTTGCAGGAAAATTAGGTTGGAAGTGTCATGGATCAGAATAAGATTAAAAATTTCTAAAAATTAAAGTTATTGTCTGGACTACGAGTCTTTATGTGATAATATGACTCGTAGCCACATAAAGACTCGTAGTCCAAGTCGTGGTGACAACAGTGAAGGATGCTAAATCAAGGATGGAAGTAGAGGCCAGATACAACTCGTATGGAGTGGTAACATGTTGTAGTGTGAAGTCATTCTGAGCAAATAAGTTAAAGTCCTGAAGATTGACAACTTAAATTTATAGTGGAAAAGGAGAGGACTACGAGTCGTTATGCCAGGTTACGGCTCATGGTGATGAGTCATTATGACAACAGTAAAAGATGCCCTGAAAGGTGAAAACCCACTGAAGTGACAATGAGTCTAGCCAATGACTCATAGGATCTGACTATAAGTCATCATCATTGAGATGCACGAGGCATGGCC
The DNA here is from genome assembly GCA_030864215.1 of Capsicum pubescens. NCBI lineage: Eukaryota > Viridiplantae > Streptophyta > Magnoliopsida > Solanales > Solanaceae > Capsicum > Capsicum pubescens. Next base: position 340,564,103 of record CM061548.1, read on the forward strand.
ACTGCAGACTTTATTTTTTATTTTGTTTTAGTTAGGTTTCTTTGTTATTTGGAGAAACTATAAATACCCATTGGATATTCTTGTAATACTTTACGCACTTTATACTCTTACAAACATATTTTGATTTCAAGATTAACTATTGATCTTGAAATCTCTTTGTTCTTGATTTTTGGTTGACAAATTAATTTGAGACTTTGGGTTTTCCTTATCAATTATTTGTGAGATTATTCATATGTTTTCCTTTATTGGATTTCATGGATTGTTTTGCAATTATGAGCGGCTAATTTCCTTAACTAGGGTTGTAGGAACCTTGGCAGAATAATGAAGTAGGGGAAATGTGAGGTTCTTCTAGATCATTGTTTATACTTGCATTGTGATCTTCTTCAGTTTAATTGCTTTCGTAGTGGCGGCCAATGCTAAGAACTTACTTGTATTCGAAATCTTCATCACAAGAGAGACTGATATTGGGAAAAGAGAATTACAACAGTTAGGGATGACAATGGTGCGGTGCGGTGTGGGTGCGGTGCGGGTTTTGAGCTATGCGGGGCGGTGTGGATTTTAAGTTATGCGGTGCGGTGCGGGTGCAGGGCGGGTTAAAGAAAGGTTTTTTTCAAATGGTGCGGTGCGGTTAGGGTTATAGGTATATGCGGGTTTAAATTAAAATAAAGCTAAAAATTAGTATTGTTCTCGTGAATATACCTAAAATTATATGTATTATTTACTTAAAATTTTATAATATTTAAAATGACATGTATAACACTACAAATAAATAATTTTATAGTAGCTTTTTTAACATCTCTATTCATTTTTATAAAAATATGATTACTTGTACACGTTATACTTTTTGATAATTTTTTAGTGAAAAGTGATACAATAGAAATTAGTTATTATTTCTTAGTTGTAGATTTGAAAATATTATGATTTTCAATGGAGTTACAATTTTTTTTTTAAAAAAAGAAAAAAATAAAAACATGCATGGGGCGGTGCGGTGCGGTTATGCGTGGGTATGAATGTAGGGCGGGTTTATGCGGGTTTAAAGGTGTGTGGTTTTAAAATTTGCGGGTTTAGAAAAATCCGCACCGCACCGCACCATTGCCATCCCTAACAACAGTGAATTGAGGCTATCAACCCTCGTCTAATAACTTGATACCCAAGAGGTGATAGTTAAACTAGATCAAAGACAAGGGTTAGTAAGATGACATCCTGAGACTAATATGGTGAAGGATGAGATTTACCAACGCGTTCATAAAATGGTTGGTAATTGGGTTGTCGGATTCTGCATGTGTGACGGCAAGATAGTTGGGTTGAGCATGCTAAACATACTGAGTTAGGAAGCTAGGAGGAACATAGTCCTAGTGTTCATCTCAAATTATTTACAACCAAAAACATTCACAACATATTACTTTTTAGTATTTACTACAAATTCTCCCATTTACTTTCCTGCACTTCCATCTACTTCAGCAAGTTTGAGAGACAGATGCGACCTATTTCCTATGGGATCGACCCCAACCTAGTTGTGTTACTATAATTTAAAAGCGACCGCATTGTATCTTCTTGGAGGGCATAGTTTTGGCGACATCTGTATCCCACTATCTTTTAAGCTAGCCTATGAATTCTACTATAAGGACATGGGTAGTAAGTTGATCTGAGCAATTATGAGCAGTCCTATATGCAGGGGCAACCATTGTCATCTGTTGTAATTTAGATAAGATATTTTACTCAGAACAACCATCTATATTTCATTCATAGAAGTTGTTGGCATTGTAGTTATTTTGCATATCATCAGATTTCTCCTCTAATTCTATGCCCGGATGGTTACCTTTAGGGTAATAAAGTTTTTGTGGCTTACGCCAATTGAAAAATTCATTTTTAACAAGGGCAACTTCTTGAGAAACTTCTTTCTTTGGTTGACAGTCATCTGAACTATCATCCCAAAGTACCCCAATTGTAGCAACGACTTAGGGTTTTAGGAGCTACAAGATTAAAAGTTTTCTTGATTTATATGATCCTACATTGAAGATCAAAGAGCTATGAAAAATCTTATGAATTATGCATTTGGAATTCTCTAGTGAAGGTTCTTGGAATCTCGTATGGTTTGAATAATGAAATTAAAGAGGTGGAGGCCTCTGACGATTTAGGAGTAGTAGGTTATGCTAAAGGTGATTTTAAAATTAAATATTCACCAAGAGCGTACAAATACTTATTTGTATAATTATTTTGTTCATAATTTTTTTATTTTTGTTGGTAACGGATTCATTTTCAGATTTTTGTTTGAAAGATGACGCAACGATTGAGCTATCAACATATGTCATTGTAAAGTCTTGCGATGGAGGAATTTCAGAGGTGACATCTAAGTCATTTATGATTTTCACACTTTTAAAACAATGATTGATTTTGAAAAAAAATGTAACTGATGATAATCAACATAGTCTTCAAATCATTCAAAGAAATTAAATTATTTTTGGACAAAATTTAAAAACTCAATAAATTTCTTGGATGCCACTTCTTTCATCTTTTTATAATTTATTGAAAAATCAAATTCTTTTCAAAATATTTTTAAAAGAGTAAAACTCTATTTTAAGTTTTTCTTTATCAATATAAGAATATTAATTTAAAATTCCTAACTCCCTACCTAAGATTAGTAGGCAACTGGGTTGAATGTCATGGACCTCGATTGTGGGAGGCACTTTTGCAGAATATTTGGCATGTGATTATCCTAGATTCAAAGTTAACAACCTCGATCCTAGAAGGAAATGAAGAAACTGAGTGTCTAGCAGTTTAGATTTCTGATAAAACTGAAGAGAGTTAGAGACTCTCTGGCTAAGAGATCTCTAGAAGGAGAAAGAAATGATTCTCGTAGAAAATTGCTGGATCTGAGAACCATAAGATTCTTAGATTTTTGTGTCAGAGTGGCGTGCTACACATTCAATTTTGAAATAAAGATACCCGATTCCAAGAGATTAGCTTAGGAATGGACAAGTGGGATCTTTGTAGATCTGTTTTAAAAAATTATTTCTCCTTTATAGCTACCTTTTATAACTCTAGAGCCGAAGGCAATATTCATAGCTTTATATTGAGTTCTATAGATAATAGCTACTGGAAGAGGTTCAGTCTTAGTTTTGTAATTGAATGTCTTAATAATGATCTTTAAAGAATCTAATATATTTAGATCCTTTAAAATTACAGTAAAATTTAATAAACAATCAAAATAGATTAGACCATTGAAAAGACTGGTTTCAATCATTCCTAGTGAGGAATCATTAAAATATAAAAAATCTAGTGTCTCTAACACAAAAGAGAAGTGAAGTATCTAAACTTTCTTGAGAAAGAGGTTTAGCTGCAATTTCAACTAAACCAAAATTAAGATAATTGTACTTATGCCTATATCTCTCTATAGCCTGAGGATTTAAGAGTTTGATATCATCATAATCCGATTCAAGAAGAATGATTTTTCAATGATTGATATATGATAACACTTGTTAATGACGATCATTTAGAAGTTTTATAAATTGTAGCCTGAGGATGTTTAAAAAAATTTCAATCATCAATTGATTGCAACAAATCAGAGAAGCTAATCTTTTCTTTGAGTTTTGAATTGAATGAACTATAGAAAGTTGTGGTGGATGAAGAGGATGAAGAGGTTTTGAAAGGAAAAGAGAAGGGATGACAGATGCCATACTAAAATCTGAAGAAAGTAGTTAAAAATACAACAATAATAACTTAAATGTTTTCTGTCCTTCAAACAAGAGACCATTAAGTTCCACAGAAAAGGTATTCAAGTATTTAATTCAATACTATATGAAAAAGTCGGATCTGATAGTTAAATTAGTGGAATCTTATATATATATATATATATATATATATATATATATTATAGTATATATATATATTGTAGTATATGTTTTATTTAAAGTAGTACATATATATTGAATGGTATGTATATATGTGTATATATTTTCTATAAACTCTAAAGTAGTATATATTTAACGTATACATGTGTATATGTTTTATAAATTAGTATATATATAGTATTTATATGTTGTATGTATATTTTTTAAAGTAGTACATATATTGATAGTACATATATTGAATGGTACATATATATGTGTATATATTTTCTATAGACTCTAAAGTAGTATATATTTAACGTATGTTTAAAGTATTGAAACATTTTTATTTTGTATGAAAAATATTATGATTAACTTTTTGTTTTCCTTTTGTGAAGGTAATATTGTTTATATAAATTATAGTAGATAATTTTTTTTAATTTATTATTCTCAACATTGAGAAAAATATACTAGATATTTTTTGAATGAATATCAATAACCCTTTCAAAAGATATATATTTCTTTCATAATTTAAAGAGGATTGATTTAGTTAGTTTATTATTATTCTTAAAGTCCTTAAAAATTAGCCCATGTATTTTGTCTACTATCTACTCTCGTATAATGACCCTAGATTTAAGTCTATTAAATCAATTAAATTGTTTTTTGAGATAGATAAATATTCAAAAATCTTTAATAAATTTAATTTTGTATGTATTGTAATTATTTACTTAATTATATAAATGAGAAAATGGTCAAAAGCCCCCTCAACCTTTACCCAAATCTCAACTACACACTTATACTTTGCGCGGGTCCTATGATCCCCTGAACTATTTTAAAGTTGAATATTTACACTCCTAAAAGCTCATGCCTAGACATTGTTTCAGGCAGTAAGCTGCATTCGCTGCTACATCATGCCACATCATTGCCATATCATTTTTTCCCCTTTTTATTCTAAAAAATTAATTATTTAACTTTATATATTTTACTTTTCTCTTTATACATTATTTCTCCTTAACAAAATTTCTCTCTCTTTCTCATTCCCCATTTTGTTCCATTTTCTTCTTCAACTCAATTTCATTTCTATAATCCTCAAATCAAACAGTTCTAAACTCCACAAGAGCATAAACTAAACATTCCAATGGCTCGTATGTATATTCCGACAGTTCGGGTACATTGTGCTAACTACCTCAGCTGGTATCATGGACCATGAAGAGGCTAGGAGTAAAAATGTTAGTGGGAAGGTTCTTGGTTTCTTTTATTGAGTCATGTTGATGAGGATGAAAACTTTAATTTTGTTGTTTGTTGTCCCTTTATATCCACCTTTTGTTGTTTTTGCCGCTCCCATAAAATTGTAGTAGGGATTTTATTGAAAATTTTGAGATAATTATCAGATTTTGTTGAAAAAGTTTGGTGCTTGTTGACATAAAAAAAAATGGCCCGCGCAAAGCTCTGTTGTTGCTGCATTGCAAATAGAATGGTGGAATATCGACGTAATTATTAATTTTGCTATTTTGATGAAATTGAAGGTGACCCATTTGGTGTGTGTGTGTTGAAATAATAGTTAATTGAGTTATTTTTTATGGAATTGCACAATTTGATGTGTGTGTATGGAGCAGTCATGGTGTTTTGTTGAAGAGAAGAAAGAAAGAAAGAAAGAAGAGAGAAGAGAAAGAAGCATTCATGGTGTTTTGTTGAAGGGGAAAGAAAGAAGAGAGAAGTGAAACAATACACAATTGAAAAAATAAATTAAAAATTAAAAATTAGAAAATTAAGAGGTTAAAACGTCTTCACTCTCTCGAAGAGAGTGTGCTACACCTTCCGTGCCACCTCAACATTCAGGGAGGTATATATTCCATTTTTAAATACTTCAGAGAGGTCATAGGACTCCTGCAAAGTATAGTTGTGTAGTTGGGATTTGGAATAAAGGTTGGGGATATTTTTGTCCATTTTCTCTAATATAAATATTAAAAAGTACATTTTTAATTTGTAATAAATAATCTTAAAAGTATGTCTAGGCACATTTTCCCATTCAATTTTCAATGATAGTGAAGTATGAACTACTAGTTGGGCTTTGACCCAAAAGACTTAGCTCAGCAATACTCTAAAGTCTAGTCTAATGTTATTATCAAGGAAATATTTTGTGTCGTAGAAAACATCTAGATATAATAGGAGCTTCACATAATTATAAGGTGTAGTTAATGTTTAAAATAATTACGTATTATTTATAGTTTGTTATAAATGTATTTATATTATAGTGAATGTCTATCAAAAATATAGATAAGATCTAATAAAGATCTATCAAGATCTAAGATTTGAAGTATCTGTCTTTTAGTCAGAAACTAGAAGTATTTGGGTTTTGTTCACTGTATACTCAATCTTATGATCTCTTTTCCATCAAGGGAAATAAAGAAGTCTCCCACTTCTCTCTCTATTTATTCTTCTTGTCCTTGCTTTTATATTTCATAACACATTATCAGCATGAGACTCTACCCTATGCCGAATCAAGGTGAGTACGATTCTCAAAATTTATAATTTAAGTTTTGACATTTGTTTGCTTGGAGCAAAATTTCTCAACAGAAAAGGACCGTTTTGAAACTTCATCAAGTCACATATATAAGGACACTTGGTACAATGAAAAGTAATTATTTTCTTATAACAAAGATTATTTCCTATGTCTTGTATTAAGAAATCACGTGAAAGCTACTAACATATGATATGTATTTGTTTTATAAGGATTTTTGTCTAACCAATTAAAATACTCTTCGTAGCATGAGGTAACTGACTTGGTCAATATTGTTATTTATTGTATGTGCTTTTCTATTTATTGGTTGTACAAGTATTCCAACAAATATTCTCTAACGTGGAATGTTGGAGGACCACTTTAACATCTCTTAGTGTACCAGTGAAGCATTGTGTAAAGTATTGCATCATTAATAATGTAAATTCATATAACATATGGTTAAATGATAAGAATAGCCAGAGTAAGTATATATATCACAAGTTTTATATCTTGTTGGGTTTGTTGGATCTGAAAAAAATCTAATTGGTTCAAAATTATTTATCTTAAATTTATTCACTCTTTTTTTTCAAAGTGCATTTTTGTAAGACGATGGATTTATATTTCATCGCATCAAAAGGGTAAGACATTGTTAAAAGTTTCAATGCACCATACTAATAAGATGTTGGGTTCAAGTCCCATCGATTTATGCCCAAGACGCTTTTATATGGATAAGACATTGAGTTTGAATCTTAATGCACCATATTGATGATATTATGATGGTTAAGGCAAAATAATGGGTATTTGGCGAAACATGTCCCATTAAATATGCTCCATTCCTTGAATTGAATGTGGTAGCAATAAATCATATGTATGCCTCAATTTACTTTTGTAGTAGCTATCATAATTTGATACGCTTAAGACATGATTATATTTCATTCATGGAGAATGAGAAACTTATTAATGCAAACGTGCACTTGATTGTGATGGTATCACAACTCACCTCCGAAAGAGGCAGTAAATTTGAAACTTATTCATGTAATAGTAAATCTAAAATTTACTAAAGCAAAAGCACATGTCATAGTAAACTTGAAGTTTGCTAGAATAAAAGTTCATAAATTGAGATGAACGATTGCGACATCTTAACGATGTGCATAGTCAGTATTGAACATATATTGAAGAATTAGAAAATTCATTAGTTTTAATGTTGCTTGTTCTCATGATAAGTTGGTTGGACCAACTAATGTTGGGATTGAATTTCTTAAATCTGAAAAGTATAAAAGGTGAATATGGGCACGTTCACCTGTCATGTGATCTATTAATATACATCGATATAAGATGATCACATGAACATTCATTGTCAACCTGCCGTTTGACATCCATAAAGTTGTTTGCTCAATAAAATTGAGTGAAGAACATAATTTTCGGATTGTTTAATAAGGACAATTCATCTTGATAATGATGGTTTAGCATTGAAAGCCTTCGATAAATAGCTAAACCATTACTAATGAGAATAAAGCTTCATGTATTGATCTGAAATATGATATGTTGCAAACAATAGCACTAGTATGCATTAGACCAACAAATTATGATTATTTCTTCCCACTCAATTGGTTCAAGGCCAGGAACCAAATATTTTATCTAATAGTTTTGATGTGCGGTATACGATTAATGAATATACCAAGATGCACAAAGATGAATTCCTCAAAGAAGATGGAGGATGTATGTTAATTTTTCTAACATAAGGGAGATCATAAGCAGCTATGAAATATGCTAGAAATTATCATTAGATCCCCAATCAAAAGATAATTCAAGTCAAATGCCGGAAACATCTGTTGACTCAAATTTAATCTCATATTTAAGTTGCAAGTAGGGTTGTTAAGTGGACTGGACCGGATCAACCAGGAATCGGCCCGTCAAGTTTAACCGATTTGTGGGCTGGTCCAAATTCGAGCCTGGTTAAATGGGCCAGTATGGTTTCGGGCCCAGCAGTAAATTTTTTAAAAATAATCCGGGACCGTCCCACTTAACCTAACCCGATCCAACCCACCTAAATCAGGTCAAAATCGGTCTAAAATTCAATCAAAACCGATCAAAACTAAGAAAAATTAAATATTTTTTCTCCAATATACACTATATATACCCACCTATATACATTTTAAATACGTTAAACAATATATATACACTATATATATAGTATATATTATATTAGAATTTAAAAAACATATACAAATATACACAATTACACATGTAATCGTGTATACGACTATACATTAGTTAAATATATATAATACTCTAAATAAAACATATGGTACAAGATATATACTACAATATAATGATATATATACTAATTTATAAAACATATACACATGTATACGTTAAATATATACTACTTTATAGTCTATAGAAAATATATACACATATATACGTACCATTCAATATATATGTACTATTTTAAATAAAACATATACTACAATATATATATATATATATATATATATACTAATTTATAAAATATATACACATGTATATGTTAAATATATACTACTTTATAGTCTATAGAAGATATATACACATATATACGTACCATTCAATATATATGTACTACTTTAAATAAAACATATACTACAATATATATACTATAATATATACACACACAAAATATATAGTTATATACTAATTTATAAAACATATACACATGTATACGTTAAATATATACTACTTTATAGTCTATAGAAGATATATACACATATATACATACCATTCAATATATATGCACTACTTTAAATAAAACATATACTACAATATTACACACACTAAATATATAGTTATATACTAATTTATAAAACATATACACATGTATACGTTAAATATATACTACTTTAAAGTCTATAGAAGATATATACACATATATACGTACCATTCAATATATATGTACTACTTTAAATAAAATATATACTACAATATATACACACACACACACACACACTATATATATATATATATATATATATAGTTATATACTAATTTATAAAACATATACACATGTATACGTTAAATATATACTATTTTATAGTCTATAGAAAATATATACACATATATACATATCATTCAATATATATGTACTATTTTAAATAAAACATATACTACAATATATATACTACAATATATATACTACAATATAATGATATATATACTAATTTATAAAACATATACACATGTATACGTTAAATATATACTACTTTAGTGTCTATAGAAAATATATACACATATATACGTACCTTTCAATATATGTACTGCTTTAAATAAAACATATGCTACTTAATATAATAAATTAATAATACTTGATAGTAAATTAATAATATATTAAAACTAAGTATTTAATTTAAATTAGAAATTTAATTTAAATCATTAAATGGAAAAAATTACAAAGTAAGGACTAAGGAGTGAATGAATGTTGAATTTTATTGATTGCAAAATGATTCAAAATTTATAATTTACATGAATGAAAAATCTACAAATTTTGAATCATTTTTTTCAACTCATTCATGTTAATATTAACGGGAACTTGCATAGGATACTCAAAGTCAATGGGGGAAAAACCACGCACTGGACTTGATTCTACTGAGTTCTCCCTTGAAGTCATAATTTCTTTAGGTTTCTGTTCATCTTTCGGCTCCTCATCCATTCCTTGCTTTCTTCGTTCCTCTTTAATCCAATCTCAAAGGCAAATTAGAACATTCATAGCATTTCATCCCAATGAGTGTCGGTTGTCTCCAAGCTATTGTCGTCCCTAACTAAAAGTGCTCTCTGATGCAACGGTCGACATTGGAATATTCAATATATCTCTAGCTAATCTTGAAATCACAGGATATTGTGTTTCATTATTCCTCCACCAATCCAATGCATTGATCCGTCGTCTGCGATCCTCTATCGGCATTCAAAGATAATACTTAAGCTCTTTTCGATAAGTTGTTGTGTAAGCTCCCGCCTCAACACTGTTCCAACAATTTAAATCATAAAAGTAATCAGGAAAACCACTATGCGCCGTCCTTTTAGAAGATGATGGTTCCTCGGGAGGATGAGGAGCGAATGTTGAAGTGATATTTGTTGGTACAGCTAAATCAAGTAAATCAGCATAATGGTTATATAATTTATCTATGTAAACGTTCGTATGAGCCATAGCCGTCCACAAATTTGGTTGTTCTTGTTCTTCATCATCAGAATCATTATTAGTAATTATCTCTAAGTTAGATAAATAAGAGTACTAAAGTGGCACATAGTATTATATTTCATACATGAATTTAGCATATCACCAACCAAGTAAGTAGGGGGAATTGAAAAAAATATTTATTAAATTTAGCAAACATAGCACCAACATCTTCTTTGTAACCTTCTTTATTCTTATATTCTTTGGGTAGACCAGAAATATCGGCTATATATGCTAAAATATCACAAACAATAGGATAATAAGCACCGAAAAATTCAACCGTAGCTATATAAAAATTTTCCAAAAACTTAACAAGATCATCAATTACAGCCCAATCAGAATCATGTAGCATACGATCAGTCGAATCAACAAATGAACCACAATGTTGGTTAAAAGTTAGTGTAATAGGAACTCTATATTTATGACAAGTTTTTAAAAAATCATACGTAGCATTCCATCTAGTATCACATTCCTCAGGCATCAATATCGGTGCAAGTCTATTTTGTTCACATTTAAATTTAAATTCTCTAAGTCTTTTTCTTCGATTATTTCCTTGAATAAAACCAACAGCAAGACGATTTTTTTTAATATAAAGATAAAAAAACTCAAGACCATCTCTTACAATTAAATTATATATATGACAGGCACACTTAACATGAAATATTTCAGGTAACGGAGAAGATAGCTTATCTTTTAACTTTCTAATAGAAGTTTTGTTGTTTGAAGCATTATCAAAAGCAATACATAAGATTTTATTTTCAATACCATAAAATTCTGCAACTTTAGCAATCGAATCAGCAATAAAATCTCCAGTATGTTTATGATCTTCATCATACAAAAAAGCTAGAATACGTTTTTGCATAACAAAATTACTATCTATCCAGTGACAAGTAATGGTTAAATAATTATTTTTATTAAACGCACGGCCAAGATCAGAAGTTAGAGCCATTCTACATTAAATATTTTTTAACAATATAGATAAATAAAAATAATATTGTGAATGAAGTCTAAAAATATCCGCCCGGCAAGTACTTCTAGGAATACCATTAAACATAGGATTATAAATTGCTTGAATATAATGAATAAAAGCATCAGAAGAAGGAAAACTGAAAGGCAAACAACCGACAACTACCATTTTTGTTATTTCTTTTCGATCCCTAATTTTATTACTTCTTCATTACCTGATCGGTTACTGGGTCCATCTAGTTTATGTTGGCCCACCAACATCTGTACCACTTTTTGCAATATTTAACTCTCTTTCGTGATTATCACTTATATGTCTCATTAATGTACCCGTACCTCCTTGCTTACCTCCTCTTTTATGCTTATATATTTGCTAACAAATATTGCATTGCACCTCAATATCTGATATATATGTAAAAAATTACCTTGCAATACTAGTTGGTTTATGAGCTCTTGGGGTACGGAGAGGACGGGAAGGGCGATTAACCGATTCAAATCTAACGTTAACATTTTCTACTGCAAGTGTCTTACCAATATTTTCATCATCTTCATCTAAATCAACCGTATCTACTTCATTTTCTTCTTGTATACCGTAATTTTCCTGAGCTTCTACATAATTTATATCGTGAGCACCTACACCTACTTCTTCCTCAAAAGTTGACTAAGCGGTACCAGAGGTGGAGGCACACAGGTATATCTACTACTTGAAGTACATCTACCGCTAGTAATTTATTTTTTACTACCACTACCACTTCCGGGATAAAAAAAATTTACACTTTTAGTGGCGAGGTTTCTTAATTTATCCATAATATAAATCAAACTAAAAAAATTCAAAAAACAAATATAATAAAATTAAATATTCAATAATTAATAAACTAATTAAAAATTTAAAGTAGGAGATTGAACGAAAATATCAAATTTTGGAAGTTTTTGAAAGTTGCGACTTTAGAAACTTCCACTCGTACTTTGTAATCGCAAAATTAAAAAATTAAATTGAGCACTTTAGGAAATATATAGAATATTTGAGAATTGAAAATTGAGATTTGAGAGGATGAAAATTGTGTGAAAAATGATTTGAAAGTGTAGGGTATTTATAGGAATTTTTTTGAGTTTAAAAAAATATTTTAATTGAATTTTTTTTTCTTTTTAATAAAAAATGTTCATATAGACGTTTTTGGGCTCCCAACAGTCATATAGCCGTTGGGCCCAACGGCTATAATGGCCCAACGGTCCATTTTGTAAAAAACCATTTTTTTTAAAAAAAAAAATTATATCCGGGTCGGTTAACTAGTGGGTCTGGATCGGTTTTGGTCTGGGCCGGATTAACCGGGCCCAAAAAAATAATCCAGCCCGAGACTCGATACCCTATAGTCCGTGGGTTGACCGGGTCGAGTTTGTTTAGTTGGCCGGGTCGGGCCGGGTCAACCCTGCCAGTTTGACAGGCTTAGCTGCAAGTGCTCCTATTTTGTGTCCCTGAAGGACAAAATTTATGCATGTGTGAAGCGTGGTAGACCAATCGATTCCAAATGAAATAATCTTTGAAAAGGATAAGAATCAAATAATTATAATAAGAAGACAATGTGCTCTTGAAGAACCTATGACATAACACTTCATGAAACCTTATAAAAGGTTCAGGTACCTAAAAATAATGAAGTGATGAGATCTCAAAATATTATGTCACATTGCGAACCAATACAAAATGAGAAACCATCGATGATATCTTTGATACAATATCGGTGCAATATTGTAAAAGATTACGAGGATCTAAATTCTACGTTTATTTAAGCATGCTGACGTAGAAACATTTATCAAGTGACATGGAAGGATGCATCTTGGTAAGTGTAAAACTTATTTGATTTGCACATGATATGCTGAATATTGTCACTTGACAAAATTTCATATGAAAATCTCTAAAGGATTCCAAATGCCTGAAGCATATAAAGTTTCTGAGAAACTTGTTTATTATCCTTATAAGGGATAAATTGATGGTTTGAAAATCATTGAAACTCTTGGAGAGTTTTCAAAAATAATAGATTATTTGCTGAAATGAGAAATATACCGAATTAGGTTGGTTATGAAGTACCATATCTTAGTGCAAGTGGTGCACTAATTTATCTTGCAAATACTACAAGGCCTGATATAGCCTTTTCATTCAATTCGTTAGCAATGTATATTTCTGCTCCTACTAGGAGACATCAAAATGGGATAAAATACATGAGTTTATTTTATTCTAAAGCTTGCAGTCCTGATGTTGTTGATTATGCTGATGCTGGGTATTTATTTAACCCGCATAAATCTCGATCTCAAACAGGTTCTGTGTTCACATGTAGGGATACTGCAATATCTTGGAGATATACAAAGCAGTCTATCGTAGCCATGAATCATGCTGAGATTATAGCTATTCATGAAGCAAGTCGAGAATGTGTGTGGTTGAGGTCCATGATACATCTCATTCGGGAAAAATGTGGTTTGAAATGTGACAATGTACCCAAATTTTATACGGAGATAATGCAACATGCATAGCACAACTTAAGGGAGGATTCATAAAAAGAGATAGAACGAAACACATTTTGCCAAAGTTTTTCTATACACACGAGCAACGAAAGAATGGTGATATTAATGTACAACAGATTTGTTCAAGTGACAATGTGACTGATTTATTCACCAAGTCTCTTTCAACTGCAACTTTCAAGAAGATGGTGCACAAGATCGGAATGCAAAAATTCAAGGATGTTCTCATTAGGGGGAGTTAATACGCGTTGTACTCTTTTTCCCTTACGAGGTTTTGTCCCACTGGGTTTTCCTTGTAATGTTTTTAATGAGGCAGCCTATATGCGTATTGTTAGAGATGTGTACTCTTTTTCCTTCACTAGATTTTTTTTGTACTGATTTTTTTCTAGTAAGGTTTTAACGAGACACATTATCTATCAGTTAGACATTCAAAGGGAAGTGTTATAAATGTATTTACATTATATTATAGTGAATGTCTATGGAGAAAGAAAAAATTATGTTAACTATTTCAATATGCAAACAAGCAAAAAGATGCAAATTGCTAGTCCTTATATCATCCCAAAAAGTAATGATCGAAGGGTTTGTTCTGGGAAGTTTCCAAGTAATAAAAATATTAATTTCGACAGGATGTTGTCTGCATAAATAACTTTGCTTAGCTTGTTGCTAATTTTTTTTTTTAATTTCTACGAAGAACATGTAATATTATAAAACTAAACACGTTCATATATATATATATATATATATATATATATAACTGATTAAACCTTTGCTTTTTGTTTGCATGCATTTCTGATGAGGATTGAATAGTTGTAATTTAGTTCCGGAAAAAGTATCTTAAAGTGGAATATTGATGTGGCTAGCATATAGATGATTAATTGTTTATGGTACTTACTATTATCCACTTTGGGCATCCTCCTCATGGACAATATTTTATAGTGGATTTGTTTTCATTAATGAAATAAAATAGGAGGGGGGGGGGAAAGAATTCAATAAATTGACCTCTTGATTAGTTAACCAATATGTCATTCGAATGGAATTTTGTTTGGTTGAGTGTCGTTAAAGTCCTTTAGTAGGTTTGCTTATGAATATGACTAGTATATTAGAACTAAAAAGAGTTGTGGTGGAATGAATATGATTTCTTTATTTTTAATTAGAGGATTTAGGTTTGAGTTTTAGATATGGTAAATGTGCTATTTTGGGAGAGTTTCTCCATAAATAGGGGACACATATCCGAATTAATCCAGATCCCAAGACAGATAGTAAATAACGAATGAGAAATTAAACCAAATAAAAAGACTAACGTATTAGAGATAAATGTAATGATTATTTCTTTCACCTTTGGCGTGGGTTATTTATGGAGTTGCGGTTTATTCAGAAAGGGAAAGTTACGAAGAAAAACAAACGCCTAATCAATATCCAACTTCAATAGGTACAATTAGTCAACATTTTCATTAATTTCAATTAATACATTGAAATTTCCTAACCGAAGTATTTTCCTTTTGGCCCCCAAGCGGACATGCTTTCGGCTAAACATCACTACCTATTTTTCAACTATTGACTTTAAACTTTACCCTTTCACATCAAAATACCTTGTAATATCCTTATAGCTTTGCTTAAAAGTTAAAGGCTCCTTTCTTTTTTCTTTCACAATTTTATGTAAATTTCATCCACCATCATGAACCGATATGACACAAGTAGTGTAAAAGCCAGGCACAATTACACTCATTGTTGTCGACTTGAGTACATATATGTATATATACACGCATGTACTAAGTTTGTACCTTTTGTTACAAATTACTTATAATGATAGGAGTTAATGATCAAAAACGCACTTGAACTATTAGCTTTTTGCGAAATTTACAACTATCAATTGTCCCATTCTCCTTGATGAACAATATATATCATCATCAATGTATTAAAACATGCACTTCAAACTGAGTAGGCCAACTATCAGCTACTTCGAGCAGAGTAGGCCAACTATCAGTTCATGCATGTCAAATTCCCTAAAAAGTGATAGTTCACGCGTGTTTTTGGCCACTATCTCTAATGATAATTCATACAATCACAACATAAAATCATGTATCCTTTTATGTTCTTCTTTATCATCAACTATATATATATATATATATATAAAGAAATGTCTTGTGATGCGTCATTTTCTAGAGCTCTATATGTATATGTATGCGATATATCTTGGCCTTTCCTAGGTGGGGTGATTCAAGAAAGAAAGGGAGAAAAAAAAGGAATAAATGACTTAGGTTATATGAAGAGAAATTGTATGATTGAAGAGGGGAGTGCTTTTGTCTCCACTATTTAGAAAATAACAGGGAAATGGCCAATGGGAGGTCCAACCAAAGCACTATCTCTATGACCAAGTTGCAAAGAGAATGCACAATGTGCGCAAGACGCTCCCTCTATAGACAGCTACTTATTGTATATATATAATCTTCACTTTCAACAGACTTCTTTATTCATGCATGAGACATTTTGGGTATCCAAAGATCAAATATCTTAGTTGGAAAGCCTACTTTTGAGGGTCCTTCATATGGGTAAAGAAGTAAGCACATCCCTTTTCATAGCATCCTCTTGCACCCACATCTTATTTTATTTTTACATTTTTTTCTATAAAAGAAAAGGAAATAAATTTGGACGTGAATTTCGGAACAATGATAACGTTATCTCCATGTAAGCTAAGGGTGTCAAACGGGTCGGGCTGACCCGGCCCTATTAGCTAACCCGGCCCGGTTTGACCCGGCCCGGTAAGCCCTAGGGCTTAAGGGTTCCGGGTCCCGGGCCGTTTTTTTTTTTAAAATGGGCCCGGTTAACCCGGCCCGGACCAAGCCCGGTCCAGGCCCGCCGGTTAACCGGCCCGGCCCGAAATATAAAAAAAATAAAAAAAAATTGGGCCAACGGTATATAGCCGTTTTTGGGTCCAAACGGCTAGTTTGGGCCCATTTAATTAAAAAAAAAAAAAAAAAAACTTTAAAAAATATTTTTTAATCCCCAAAAAAAATCTATAAATACCCTACAACTTCAAATCATTTTTCACACAATTTTTCACTCTCTCAAATCTCATTCTCTCTCAAATCTCAATTCTCAATTCTCTAATATTCAATATATTTAATTTCTTAAAGTGTTCACTTTAATTTTTTAATTTTCGTTTACAAAGTACGAGCGGAAGTTTCCAAAGTCGCAATCTTCGGATACTTCCAAAATTTGGTATTGTCGTTCCATCTCTTACGTTTAATTTTTATTTATTGTATTAATTGTTTATTATTTAATTTTATTATATTTGTGTATTTTGAATATTTTTAGTTTAATTTAATTTATATTATGGATAAATTAAAAAACCTCGCTGCTAAAGGTGTTAAAAAATTTTGTCCCGGAAGCGGTAGTGGTAGTAAAAAGCGAATTACTAGTGGTAGAGGTAGTTCAAGTAATAGATATACCCGTGTGCCTTCGCCTCCGGTACTGCTTGGTACACCTTTTGAGGAAGAAATAGGTGTAGGTGCTCACGATATGGATTATGTAGAAGCTCAGGAAAATTATGGTATAGAAGAAGAAAATGAAGTAGATGCAGTTAATTTAGACGAAGATAATGAAAATATTGCTGAAACACCCGCAGTAGGAGATGCTAACGTTAGATCTGAATCAGTTAATCTCCCTTCCCGTCCTCCCAGTGCCCCAAAACCTCGTAAAAGAACTAGTATTGCATGGCAATTTTTTGAACGTATATCAGATATTGAGGTGCAGTGCAATATTTGTCAACAAATATATAAGCATAGAAGTGGAGGCAAGCAAGGGGGTACGGGTACGTTAATGAGACATATAGATGAAGATCACAAAAGAGAGTTAAATATTGCAAAAGGTGGTGGGGATGTTGGTGGGTCAACGCAAACTAGAATGGACCCAACAACCGGTCAAGTAGCGAAAAAGTATAATAAATTGAGGGACAGGGAAGAAATAGCTAAAATGGTAGCTGTGGGTTGTTTGCCTTTTAGTTTTCCTTCTTCTGATGCTTTTATTCGTTATATACAAGCAATTTATAATCCTATGTTTAATGGTATTCCTAGAACTACTTGTCGGTCTGATATTTTTAGACTCCATTCACAATATTGTTTTTATTTATCAACATTGTTAAAAAATATTCAATGTAGATTGTCCCTAACTTCTGATCTTGGTCGTGCTGTAAATAAAAATGATTATTTAACCGTTACTTGTCATTGGATGGATAGTAATTTCGTGATGCAAAAACGTATTCTTGCTTTTTTATATGATGAAGATCGTAAACATACTGGACAATTTATTGCTGATTCTATTGTTAAAATTGCCGGATACTATGGTATAGAAAATAAAATTTTATGTATTGCTTTTGATAATGCTTCTAACAACAAGACTGCTATAACAAAAATAAAATCTACGCTATCTCCGTCCTTGCCTGAAATTTTTCATATTAAGTGTGCATGTCATATATATAATTTAATTGTAAAAGATGGTCTTGAGTTTTTTGAGCTTTATATTGAAAAAATTCGTCTTGCCGTTGGTTTTATTCAAGGAAATAATCGTAGATCGAGAATTAGAGAATTTAAAGTTAAATGTCAAGAAAATGGACTTACACCGATTTTGATGCCTGAGGAAATTGATACTAGATGGAATTCTACGTATGAGTTTTTAAAAACTTGTTATAAATATAGAATTCCTATTACACTAGCTTTTAACTGACATTGCGGTTCATTTGCTGATTCTGCTGATTGCATGCTACATAATTCTGATTGGGTTGTAATTAATGATCTTGTTATGTTTTTAGAAAAATTTTATGTAGCTACGGTTGAATTTTTCGGTGCTTACTATCCTACTGTTTGTAATATTTTGGCATATATAGCCGATATTTCTGGTTTGCTCCAACAATATAAAAATAAAGAAGGTTATAAAGAAGTTGTTGGCGCCATGTTTACAAAATTTAAAAAATATTTTTTCCCGATTCCCCCTATTTACTTGGTTGGTGTTATGCTAAATCCGTGCATGAAATATAATAATATGTGTCACTTTAGTACTCTTATTTATACTAACTTAGAAATAAATACTAACCATGATTCTGAACAACTACAGCCTGATTTGTGGACGGCTACGGCTGATGCAAAAGATTATATAGAAAAATTATATAATCACTATGCTGATTTATTTGATTCAGCCGTACCTACAAATATCACTCCAACTGTCGCTCCTCATCCTCCCGAGGAGCCATCATCTTCTAAAAGGCCGGCACATAGTGGTTTTTCTGATTCGTTTTATGATTTAAATTGTTGGAACAGTGTTGATGAGAGAACTTACACATCAACTTATCGGGAAGAGCTGAAATATTATCTTCGGACGGCACCAGAGGATCGCAGACGACGGATCAACACGCTGGATTGGTGGAGGAATAATGAATCACAATATCCTGTGCTTTCAAGATTAGCTAGAGATATCTTGAATGTTCCAATGTCAACCGTTGCATCAGAGAGCGCCTTCAGTCAGGGACGACAGCAGCTTGGAGACAACCGACACTCATTGGGAAGCAATGCAATGAATGTTCTAGTTTGCCTCAGAGATTGGATTAGAGCGGAAAGAAGAAACCAAGGAATGGAACCGGAGCCGAGCGACGAGCTGAAACTAGAAGAAATTATGACTTCACGGGAGAACTCAGCAGAATCAAGTCCAATGCATGGTTTTGCCCCCGTTGACTTTGATTATCCTATGCAAGTTCCCATTAATATTAACATGAATGAGTTGGAAAAAATGATGCATAATTTATAGATTTTTCATTCATGTAAATTATAAATTTTGGATCATTTTGCAATCAATAAAATTCCCCAAATTCATTCAGTCCTTAGTCGTTCTTTTTTATTTTTTTTTGAATAAATTTTGAATATTTGTGCATATATCTTCTATAGAAGTGTATATTTAACGTATACATGTGTATATGTTTTATAAATTAGTATATAAGTATATCTATACATATTGTAATGTATATATAATGTAGTATATTTTATAAGTAGTAGTATATATACATTTAATGGTGCGTATACACGTGTATATATCTTCTATAGAAGTGTATATTTAATGTATACATGCGTATATGTTTTATAAATTAGTATATAACTATACAAATATATATTGTAATGTATATACATTATAGTATATTTCATTTAAAGTATTACATATACATAGAATAGAGTGTATATATGTGAATGGATCTTCTATAGACGTGTATATTTAACGTATACATGTGTATATATTTTATAAATTAGTATATAACTATACAAATATATATTGTAATGTATATATATTGCATATATCTCATTTAAAGTATTACATATACATAGAATAGAGTGTATATATGTGAATAGATCTTCTATAGACGTGTATATTTAACGTATACATTACTTTATGTTTTATAAATTAGTATATATATTGTAGTATATACTTTTTTTAAAGTAGTACATATATATTGAATGGTGCGTATATATGTGTATATATCTTCTATAGACGTATATCTTTAAAGTATACAAGTGTATATGTTTTATAAATTAGTATGTAACTATATATATATACATATTATTGTATATATATATATATGTATATCACTATATTGTAGTATATATTTTATTTAAAGTAGTACATATATATTGAATGGTGCATATATATGTGTATATATCTTCTAAAGTAGTATATATTTAACGTATACATGTGTATATGTTTTATAAATTAGTATATATATATATTGTAGTGTATATATATATATATTATACTATTATAGCAAATGTTTTATTTAAAGTAGTACGTATAGTCATATATAATTATATATTGAATGGTACGTATATATGTGCATATATCTTCTATAGAAGTGTATATTTAACGTATACATGTGTATATGTTTTATAAATTAGTATATAAGTATATCTATACATATTGTAATGTATATATAATGTAGTATATTTTATAAGTAGTAGTATATATACATTTAATGGTGCGTATACACGTGTATATATCTTCTATAGAAGTGTATATTTAATGTATACATGCGTATATGTTTTATAAATTAGTATATAACTATACAAATATATATTGTAATGTATATACATTATAGTATATTTCATTTAAAGTATTACATATACATAGAATAGAGTGTATATATGTGAATGGATCTTCTATAGACGTGTATATTTAACGTATACATGTGTATATATTTTATAAATTAGTATATAACTATACAAATATATATTGTAATGTATATATATTGCATATATCTCATTTAAAGTATTACATATACATAGAATAGAGTGTATATATGTGAATAGATCTTCTTTAGACGTGTATATTTAACGTATACATTACTTTATGTTTTATAAATTAGTATATATATTGTAGTATATACTTTTTTTAAAGTAGTACATATCTTTTGAATGGTGCGTATATATGTGTATATATCTTCTATAGACGTATATCTTTAAAGTATACAAGTGTATATGTTTTATAAATTAGTATGTAACTATATATATATACATATTATTGTATATATATATATGTATATCACTATATTGTTGTATATATTTTATTTAAAGTAGTACATATATATTGAATGGTGCATATATATGTGTATATATCTTCTAAATTAGTATATATTTAACGTATACATGTGTATATGTTTTATAAATTAGTATATATATATATTGTAGTGTATATATATATATATTATACTATTATAGCAAATGTTTTATTTAAAGTAGTACGTATAGTCATATATAATTATATATTGAATGGTACGTATATATGTGTAATTGTTTATACTTTATATATTTTTTTTAAAATATATGTTGTATATTGGAGTGTATATAGTGTATATTGGATTTTTTATTTATTTTTTAAACAGATTTGACCGGTTTTTAACCGGGTTTGACCGGGTCTTGGTGGGTTTGACCGGATTGAGTTTAGTGGGCCGGGTCCGGGTGGGTTTTAATTTTTTTACTGTTTGGCCCGGCCCGGCCCGGCCCGGTTAACGCCAAACCCGGCCCGGAACCCGGGTAAAATGGGAGGGCCGGTTCCGGGTTGGCCCGGCCCGGCCCGTTAGACACCCCTAATGTAAGCTATGGGTCACGGTTCCAACAACGGAGTATATCGCCATAATGGTCATTGATGGAGTTCAAGTCCTTCGACACTTTATTTTGCATTGTAAAAGACATACTTTCAACATATACAAAGGAAAATATTTTTCAAGAAAATAATTAGGTTTCTTATTTATTTTCTTGTGTTCAGTACGTAAGCAAGAAACAATATCCTAAAAACATTTGTATATGGTTAATCTGAGCATATACTATGACATGTGTAGATGGAGGCAGAGAGTAGGGATGAAGATGAAGTGTGTTGGAGGGTGGAAGGATACGATCAATATGCAATGCTACTTGTGGAACTTATTTTTTCTACTTATACTAGGGAAGTCACTCTCATTTTTAAGGAACTTATTTTTTTCATTGAAATATTTTTTAAAAAAATTGACCAAATATACATGGAAAAAATTGAAAAACACTCCCATAAACAAGAATTAAAAGGAAAAAGGTGTATTTTGATCTCACAAATCAACATTTGCCTTTGGTTCTATAGAATTTGAAAAAACTATCCATATTCTCTTTATTGGCTATGTACTTGTAGTATTGTACATATTAACAAACCAGTAAAATGGCTTATAGTTATAGAAAGACAAACTAAATATACTTGAGGGGTTTAGTTGGTACAAAAAGAGAATTTATTTTCTCTTTACAGAATATTGACATGCTGTCTTGCATTCAACATATAAGATCTAATGATATATCCACACAAAATGCAAAAATCATTACAACTTTTGAATTCTCTATTCCCAATGCCCTATATATACTGTCTCTTTTTCAGTAAACCCCACGAACTAACATTCTCTCTTTACTGTCCAAAATTAATCAAAAGGTTCAACAAAAAAATATATAATAAAAAGTATAAAATAGATTTGATACCTTAAAGGGTCCTCTCTATCTTTATCATGACCACAAAAAGTTGAAATTCTCTCCTTAAAAAGGTTAGCGAAGAGTTTAATTTGCTCCCTACAACCCCTCAATCCTACCTTTTTTATTGGGAGAGAAAAGGTAAGGGCTTTGTACTTAGGATTCTCTTTAGTTTGGGATAAAAAGAGAATGTATATTATCATCTCTGAGCATTAGGCTAAGGTCTATGATTAATTAATAATTGTTTCAATATTAAGAATAAAAATAGCAATGTAAAAGACAAGATAAGAGGAATAGTAGAGAACAAAATAATAAAAGAGCAATATAAGATCAATTTCTTATGTAAACATCTTCCTCAAGACCTCTATTTATAGGTTTACGTGGAAGAACTTCAAGCGGTGTCATAAATATGACATTAAATCAAGAGAAAGAATATAGGGGAGTGGATGATCAATAGAGCAATATAAGATCAATTTCTTATGTAAACATCTTCCTCAAGACCTCTATTTATAGGTTTACGTGGAAGAACTTCAAGCGGTGTCATAAATATGACATTAACTCATGAGAAAGAATATAGGGGAGTGGATGATCAATGAGAAGGTAGTGGAGGTATGAGAATTACTACACTTAAAGGAGGAGTAACACCTAGAAGTTATGGACATCCACAATAATCATCTTAATAATTATTTACAATACCCCCCCTTGGATGACCATTGATAGACAATGTGCCTCGTTAAGATCTTACTAAAAAATCCCGTGGAAAAAATCCTAGTGAAGAAAAAAGAGTACACATATATTCTTATATGCATTTGTAAGACCCCATAAAACTTCGATGATTATATTTTTTACCCTCCCGCATTCGTAATGTCTACTTTTGACTTGAATTATGTTTAGAGATGTTAAAGGATGTTTTGAAAAAGTTTTAAAATTTTCGGAAGGGGTTCAGGTTCATTTGGGACCAGAGGAGTGAGGGTCCACAATATTGGCGTGCCACGGAGGTTAGCCTCTGCAATAAGGGTGTGGCATGGAGGATATACCCTCTGTGATATTAGCGTGCCACGCCGTTATGTTAAATTCGTTCAGTTTTTATTTTTTTTCACTTGGGGTGAGGGACTTTTGGTATTTTTACCTCTTGTACGAACTCTAAATATAAAATAACCCCATTCCCTTCAGTTTTCAAAGATCAAATCATTCTCTTTCTCTCTTAAACTCAAAACCCAAAAAACTCAAGGGTTTTACAGAGGATTCACCATCTAAGCTCCAAACTTCGAATTATTTTCAATTCCTTGTGTATTTCAGGCATGTATCTCATTCCTCAACTTTAATTTTATATTGTGACATTTATTTATTCAATATCCATGTGGTTTATATTGATGGGTTTGAAATTGGGTTGAAGGTTTTGATTGGTATCACTTGAATTACTTTTTCCATGTTTTAAATTGATGGTTTATGCTTTAAATTTATGATTTTTGGACTGAATAGGTGCATTGTTATGGAAATTGGAATGGAAAACATGTGCTTCCCCAAATGATAACTTTTTGGCTTGGTAATGATATTAACCTCAACCCACTTTGTAAATTTGATTTTTGAACATGAATAATTGCACAATACAACTTATTTATGAATCCATTGCATTGCATTAATGGATAATTGGTTAAAACGGATTTGAAAGGCCCTTGGTGGCCATGGTTTATATTTTTAAATGGAACTTGAGAGTCAATTTGGTTATGTGAATTGGTTTGACATGAATATATTAGGTTGCAAGCATAATGGTATAACGATACCAAGTGGTGAATGTCTTAATGAATGACTCTCGGGTTAATGGTCGGATTTATGTGCAAATTATTTTAAATTAGGCTTAAAGAGAATTGAGTAGCTCACTATGAAGGTGTAGTCTCGGGAGGACTAACACTAGAAACCACGTTTTCTAATGTGGAGGTCTATATCACAATGTGCTTGATTCACACATTATATTTTAGAATGTCTAGAGCCTTGGTGTCTTTAGCCCTTCCATCGAATTCCTCAGTTTGTACAGGTAACACGCACTGGGGCCCTTTTAGTAGGGGGAGTTGAACCCATATAGCCCATGGGCACCTTTAGGATAGAGAGAGCTACATAGTTCAGGTTAATGGTTTAAATTCTCATGTTCATGATCCTTATTCCTATCCCGGCTTTGTATATATATATGTGTGTGTGTGTATGTTGTTTTGACTGTTTTTTGGCTCTGGCATTATTTTATCATTTTTTGAATTACATGCCTGTGCTTATTTCACTGACCGTTCCTAGATGCTACTTATTTTATGATGTAGGTTTCAAAAGGTTTTTTGTTGCTCTTGTGCAACGTTAGGTGATTCAGTGTTCTTGTGGAAATGCTGCAAAGTGGTGAGCCTCCATCTTTCGGAAGGCCCAATCATTTCATCTATTTTCTTTATGTCTTAAAATTGTTCTTGGATTTTCTTTTTGGTCATGGTCGGGAAAATGTCCCGACTTAATTTGGTATTCTGGTTTTAGAGGCTTTTGTGGACAAGTATGGGTTGGATATTGGTTTTGATTCATAGATTTTACATTTGATCATCTGTCCTTTTTATTATTATTTGATTGGATTCTTCTATATTCTTTTATTGTGTTCTGGATGTTAGGCTAAGGGGATGGTCTCTGGCTCATGGTGGGCTTAAGATATCGTCACGATTAGGCCCTGGTTTGAGTCGTGATAAGCTTGGTATCAGTGCAATGTTTAGGGTCGTTGGGTGTCCACAAATCCATATTGAGAAGAGTCCCTTTTATCGGTGTTAGTGCACCACACTTACACGAGGGAGGCTACGAGACATTTAGGAATGTTTTTTTGTGTTCTATTTTGAGCTACAGAGTGTAGTGTCATGAAACTTCTATAACTCCTGGCTTACTCATATTTCAAATCATGCCTCTCTGAAAATTTGTTGTTCATAGAAACTCTACTAAAACCTTTGTTCTACCTGAGGACAATGTGGAGTGAACTCGCCCTGCTTATAAAGTGTAGACCCGGTCTAGGGTCCCTGCTTTTGTACTGCTCTACGTTGGTTTTCACTGATCCCTACTAGTATTTCTCGGGCTTTTCGAGCTGGTGACACTCATTCTCAGTCACATCGGGGAGATATCTATAATATAGAGTTCTATCAGTCTATTCATATGCTTACTAAGTTGGTGATATTACACTCTCATCAGTTTGATCATGTTGGTTCTATTACTCATTCATCTGAGGTTACTCGAGTTGGCCAATTTATTATGTTGAATCCCCCCAACCTTTACAGGATCTAAGGTCGAGGAGGATTCTCAGGGGTTCATTGTTGAGACGAAAAAGATTTTTAGGGTTATGCATGCTACTGATTCTGAGGGTGTAGAGTTTGTTGCATATCAATTGAAAGATGTAGCTTATCAGTGGTATGAGGAGTGGGAAGCAATGGGGGGTAATGATACGGAACCGACATTATGGAATGAGTTTTTAGGGGCCTTTCTTGATCACTTATTTCCTCAGGAGTTGAGAGAATCTAAGTGATAGTGCCCAAGAGTACACTCAAGTGTACGTGGTCTACCAAGTAATATAGCGGCCTTTAAGAAAGCCGAGTTATCGATCCCACAGAGACTAGATTTGGCAACGATTTGATTTTAATTCACACTTTAGTTTCAATTGATGTGAGAGTAACCAAATAAAGAGTTTGGAACTTGTAAATTAAAACTAAACAATGTAGAAAGTAAAGGTCTTGGGACAATCAATAAGAGAAAACCCAGGGTTGAAGCACTCTAAACAATCATATTATGCTATTGGATTTCATTCGTTAACTTGCTTGTCTTGGTTGTTGATTCGCAGGGTTAATTGCGCGATTATGGTTTCCCAACCTTTAATCTTTTACCTAAGTTGAACCTTACACCTACATCGTTGAGCGGGAATGTAATAATTCATTTAAGTTCTTAACAAATATCATCCTACATATGAATCAAGTAAGGTATCTAAGTATACCCCTGTCCTAGATACTAATTCAAGTTTCTTATTTTATAAAGAATCAAGAACCATACTATGCTTATTTCCATGTTCTATCGCCTTATTCCCTCTCCTGAGATTACCAGGTTGACAATGAATTTATTCTAAGGGTAGCGAATACTTAAAATAGTTATAATAACAATAAAAAAACAACCAATATTGATAAGCAAAGTAAACAAACTTAATCCATAGAAATAATAAGAGGGCGTTTAGCCACGCATAGTCATAATCATAATCATAATATTGTAATTAACTACTAAAAACATGTATGAACTAAATAAAAATAATAAAAACCTGATTATGAAGTTGTAGTAGCCCCTTGCTCTCCAAAATATGTCAAAAGATATGTAAAAATATGATACAACATGTATATATAGTATAAGGGTAAGCCAAGTCCGTCTAGGAGTCAATTTAGCATCAAACGCCCAGGTGTGGAGTGGAGCATGCATCACACCCTCTATTCCTATAGAATGGGGAATGCATTGCACCCTATATCCCCATGGAATAGAGCATGTGATGCATGCTAATCGCATGACCTCTTTGGAATTTGTCCTTGGAATTTTGGTTAAGTGTTGGTGCTTCCTCCTTCCATCCCTTGTCTTGTGGTGTCTTTCCATTGAGTTTCCAACCTCTTTAACATCAAAATATCATCATATTCAGATCCAAAAGCATTCTACATCATCACACCACACGAATTAGAAACACAAATAACACTAAACCTATTACGATGAATAAAAACAAGAGCTTGTAGATATTTTGTGGCTTGTAGTTTATATGCAGTGGGTTGAGAAAGAGAAAAAAAAGAAGGTTGATATTGGTGAGAGACTGAGTAAGAAATTCAAATTTTCTAATCAGGGAGAAAGCCAGTAGCAGAGTGGTAGAGATGGGGAAAAGTGGCCTTAGAAGAAGTGGGGGAGTTCTGGTTCTTTTTCTATGACTATTACTTCTTACCCGAATCCATCAGGTGATTATTTCTCTCAGCAAGATGGAGAGTACATGGCGCAGAGTGCCAATCCAAGGCTGGTGGGGCTCAGTATGCTCTATCATATCCTTCTTGTAGATTTATTGGTCAGTCGCACCATGGCCAATGTGAGAAGGGGAGAAACTAATATTTTAATTATGGTCAGATTAGCCATATGCAGTGTGATTTTCCTTCTAGGGTTGCTTCTGGGACAAATAAGGTTCCTATTTCCTCTTCATCAACTCCTATACCAAAGAGTGTTGCTTCTGCTTCTGGTACCGGCATTGGCCGAAATTGCTTATATACTCTTGCTTCTCGTTAGAACTCTGAGGCATCTCTTGATATTGTTACTGGTATGTTGAAACTCATTTTCCATGATGTGTACTGTTTGCTTGATCCGAAGTCTACTCTCTCTTTTATGACCCCATTTGTGGCTGTAGATTTTGGTTTTGCTTTTGAGTCTATTTTGGCCCCTTTTTTGTGTTTACCTTAGTGGGTGACTCTATGGTTGCTAAAAGAGTCTATAGTGGTTGTGTGGTATCTGTTGGTGGTGGGGAGACTTTGGTGGATCTGTTTGAATTAGACATGGTTGATTTCAATGTCATATTGGGGATGGATTGGTTGCACTCCTGCTATGCTTCTTTAGACCGTTAAACCCGTAAGGTCGTCTTTAAATTCCCAAATGCTTTTGGTTATTGAGTGGGAGGGTGGTTCCTTTACTTCTAAGAGGAGTTTTGTATCATATCTTAGAGCTTAGAGATTGATCTTCAAGGGGTGTCTCTATCATCTAGTCTGGGTTAAAGATTCTAACTCGAAGGGTCCTTCTTTACATTTTGTTCCTGTGGTAAATGAGTTTCCTGACATCTTCCTTGATGATCTACCTAGTGTCCCTCTCGATAGGGAGATTTATTTTGGTCTTGATCTTGTTTCGGACACTTGTCCAATTTCTATTCCCCCATATAGAATGGCTCTAGCTGAGTTAAAAGAACTCAAAGAGTAGTTGAAAAACCTCTTAGACAAGGATTTTATCTGTCCTAGTGTGTCCTCGTTGGGTGCACCCATCTTGTTTGTACGTAAGAAGGATGGTTCCATAAATATATACATTGATTACCGACAGTTGAACAAGGTGCAAGTAAAGAATAAGTACCCTCTTCCAAGGATAGATGATTTGTTTGATCAACTTTAGGGTGCTAAGTTTTTCACTAAGATCGATCTTCGATCTAGGTATCATCAGTTAAATATTAGGGAGGTGGATATCCCTAAGATAACTTTTCATACCCGGTATGGGCATTTTGAGTTCTTGGTCATGTCTTTTGGTTTGAATAATGCCCCGGCAGCATTTGAGGATTTGATGAATAGGGTATTTTGTCACTTTCTAGATTTGTTCATAATTGTCTTCATGTAACGCCTCGAGTCTACACCCTGGACGTCACACCGTGCCCAGCATACTTCTCGAACTTGGTCATTTTAAAACCGAGGGGAAGGTTGACGTCTGGGAACATGCAAATATCTTTATAGGAAACACTCTTATAACCTCCGGTTCCCTGCAGATTCCTCATGGCCTGTTCCAAACTTTTCAATTTCCATTGTATGACCTCCTGTTCCTCTGTTGCGACAGGTTTCTCTGTATCAAATGGAAATACAGGTGGCTGAGTGTACCCATATGGTTCATTCATTCTCAAAGTAGGCTCCGGGGCATAATACTGACTATCTGAAACCTTTAATACTGGATCACTGGCAAACTGAGGAACCACCATTGTCGGATGCACAACATATGTGGGAGCTTCAGGTGGTGGCGGAGCCACAAACACCGGTGTGATCAGTGGCGCCGGCTGAGAAGTGGGCCTTGATTTGGGAGCTACCAGGGGCACACTAGAGCTACCAGGATAATATTAACGTGGAGTGAATCCTGGTGCGTGCTCCCGTGACTCAATAGGAACAGAGAATTGCAACTGAGAGAGTGGTGGGCAATTGGGGATATTCCCAAGATCTTTGGGGAGTGAAGGAGGAGGCATTCCGCTAGCCCACGCCCGATGCAAATATATCAATTGTTGCCTGAGCCTTACTACCTCATCATTGCGTTCTGAACTTTCTTCCCTGGGATCCTGATCCGGGTTAATGAGCAAATTTTCAATCTCCCTACTATCCATGGCAAGCTTTGCTTTTGATCTAGTAAAGTACGGGTGACTATCCAGAGTGCTGCAAACCAACCACTGTTATCTGAAAGAACATGCTCATCAAAGACAACACCCGTTAGGATTAAGTCACACAACAAGCATGGGAATCACATTGGTAAAATTGTCCTAGATTCATGTTCATTTCTACCAGCCTTTGAGGGTAGTGAGGTCATTTTAACATCATCCCAATCTTTCTCCTACACTCAATTTCTTCTTTCCTCCAACCACACCTCTTTTGTTCTTTCGTCCTCGCTTCTTTTTTCTTTCGCATCTGTCTCTTTCCTTCCTTTTCTGGTCTCATCATTTTTTTTGCTATCTACCTTCTTGTTATCATTTTTTATGGCTTTTGCTTTTCTTTTTTTTTAAAAGGACAAATAGTGAAAACCCACAAGTAGGTTGCCTACGTATCATGTTGTGCATGAATCAGATCTTGCGTAGTTCGGCCAGCGCATGCATAAATATCACAAAGTTGAAGATTTTTTTTTTTATGAAAAATAAACAAAAGAAAGAACAATGCAATGTCACAACATTTCATAAAAGAGGCAACTAAAACAAACTTCGAATTTAAGACAACTTTAAAAGTAAACAACGAAAGCTAAACAACACTCTAGACCAACAGGACAACATACGTAACTTTTCTAATAAAGACTCTAATGTTAAAACAAACTGGACACCGACTTAACAAAGACACAACAAATATCATGACAAAAACAAAGGACTCAAAAATAAAAGAGATGAAGTGCTCCTTCAAACTGTTGCGTTGCGTGATGGCCCTAGCTGAGATGGACCTGTCTGTGGAGTTCTCGCTCTCTCATTCAAACTCTGTAACATATCCTGTAATGTACCTTTGAGGCTTGTAAAGAAGATCCTACCACGTATTCTGGCCTCATGAGGAGCACACCTGAAAAGACTGTTTTGACATCCTTCCACAGTTATAAGAAAACTTGATAACTGAACTCTCAGTTCCTCCACTTTGGCCCTCGTACTTTCATCCTGACGGTCATCAATTATACATTCTTCTTGTATTCTCTCTCTAAGTTACGCTGGAAATGGTCTACTGACACCCCGAGGAATAGATTATAGCCAAATTCCATATCTTGGAGTATATCCTGGATTATCCAAACCTGCTTTAAGAGAATCTACGCCCATTTTCGTTGTATTAAGCCAGAATTGCTCATACCTGATTTCCCCTTTGGCTATATTCTCTAAATACTCGACATCCTTTTGAAGATCTAATATTGGTGAAATGTCTTGAGGTCTACCCAACTGACACATTACCCTACTAGGACTGTAAGGTCTAGTGCATTTGAGCCCCATCAGAACTAGAAGAGGTTGCATGCGACATTCGGACAAGATTACCTTCGGATTAAGCCAACGATAAGTTCAGAGGATATTGTCATGAGTTCTTTCTTCGAGAAATTCAACCCAAACATTGACTCCCATAGGCAACGAGAACTTATCAAAACACATTCTTTGTTCGATGGCGTTCACTCGCTCGTTTAAACTACAGTCAATCACATCCGGTCTAACCAAAGAAGGACTGTGCAAATGTTCCATCATCCATAATTGTAGTATCAAATTGCATTCTTCGAAAAATCGCAGCCCCCCTCTTACCTCAGTCAAAGCCTTATACAGTTCCACCAAAATCATAGGTACGATAGTAACTCCATCGTTTTTCTTAAACAAAGCCATCACTACTGATTGTAAACGAGTGTTGATACGTCTTTCATCTAACGGGAATACTAAAGTACCTAAACAATGCCAAACAGAAAACCTCAAGACGTCGTTTCTCCCAATTCTTCTTGGTAGTACAAAATTCATCCCAAAAGTGATCAAAACCATCTGGAGAACCGAATCTAGCGAACAAATAATCTAAGGAAATCCAAGATTGTTTCAGGGACTCTAGGTGATCAATAGCCTTCAAACCACAAATATCGAGAAATCTCCTGCTAGAATGATTCTGAGCTAGGATTAACTTCTTATCGATATATGGCAAATGAAACAGACCAGATATTTCTGCCAAGGTAGGCATCATTTCACAACTCCCGAACCTAAACACCAAGTTGTTTGAAACCCAGAAGGTCGATGCGGCCTCTATTAGATCTGGTCGGGGTATGATATTCAAAAGCGATGTAAGATTTCTGAATAATTTTTCTATCTCATGCCTTTCAGAATAGTTGAGCATACCCCACCATTTGATTAACTTTTTGGGCACCTTGGAAACCATCAAAACTCTAAACCCTGTGGACGGCTCCATCTTGTAACAATACACAGAATTATGACTCACGATTCAATAAGGGCAAGAGAATTCCCAACCCTCGGGATTCTAACACAAAGAAGTGTCACATGACACAGGGACAAGCCGACCTATAACTCAAAATCTCCGAATAGAAACGCTAAGAAGACTCAACCTAGCTAGCTATGACCACTAAAAAATATTTGACTAAGCAGAAAATGGACCTTAACTAGGACTAGGACAACAATTGAACTTAAAAGATTACCGAACCCACCGAGGGCTGCCTACGTATCCCACCCCGAGAGACGAGAATCAGGTATACGTAGTCCATCCAGATTGAACCATTAACGATTAACTGACAGACTGACCCTACCTTAAAAGACACAAACAAAACTAGGTGAATAAAATCTTTCTAGGTTTTTAATTAGACACTTCAAATAAAACTAACACCAACAGCTACGAAGAAAAAAAAATTGGTATTTTCGTTATATATAATGTATAAAACTACTACCATTTTTTGCATATTCTTTTA
The DNA here is from genome assembly GCA_030864215.1 of Capsicum pubescens. Taxonomy (NCBI): domain Eukaryota; kingdom Viridiplantae; phylum Streptophyta; class Magnoliopsida; order Solanales; family Solanaceae; genus Capsicum; species Capsicum pubescens. The sequence goes on from CM061548.1 coordinate 340,597,043, forward strand.
CAAAAGTCTCCTATTAAACAAAAGATCTTTTTGAATTTTTCAAATTATGCATGCTTGCTAAAGAAGACAAAGAAAGATCTTTTTTTTTCTTTTTTTTTTGGACAAATGAGTGCAAAAGGTAAAAAAACTTTTTGAATTTTGAAAAACAAAAGCCATAAATAACTCTAAATACTACGAGACCCTCTTTTTCTTTTTGACTCACTTTCCTTTCTTTTTCCTATCTTCTTCTTTTTTTTTTCCTTTTTTTCAAATATTTTGTCTACACGCTTTACTTCTAACACATGCTTTCCCAAAATCAGTCCTTCGAATGACTACATTACCCTCAAAGATGCAACATTTAGCACGTAGAGATGCTTTAGAGGTGAGTCTCCTACAAAGGGCCACACGGGTTCCGCTAGGTCTCGATATGATGCAAATAAGCATGACCTAAAGGCTGACATATGTTGGGGTTCACTAAAAAGACTGTTCAGGGGAGCATATGGTTGACAGTGGCTGCGATAGATTTCCACCCACTCCATACGTCCGATGGCTCCCCCTCCTAAAATAAGGGTGACTCAACTAGAGTTTGTGTACACAACGTGCACTCCGAGACTTGTTGCTGAAAGAATGACTTGGGTTATGCACATGATGCCAAGATAAAGCGGTAACACAAAGAAAAACTGTAACACGATCAAGGCATAAACTAGAAAGAAACATTCACACCACATTCAAACATTCAACCAAAACAAGTCCTAAAATTCGCATACCCGAACCTATATTGCCTATACATCTCGGCCTAAACATACTGCTATTGTGTTCAACATTATAAACAAAAATTAATCCAAATTCAATGAAATCAATATCCATTTCAAATCCAGCCAAAATATTCACATTACTTCATTAGTTTGTGATTCTGATCCCTCGCATTTAATACATGATAGTTTTAAAACCCGAGCACAATTATCCATCCATATCACCATCAATTTGATGTCAACGCCTACTTATTCAGGTAAAACAACACCAATCACAACAAAATGTCCAATCAACAAATAATACACTACCACATAATCCACATACCAAATATCATAACAAGGAAATCAAAAGGGTAAGGATTAAAAATAGACCTTCGAAGAAATGATTTCGTGATAATAATACGTTAAAAGAAATCTGCACTCGAAGCTCCGAATAGAAACCTCAAAGATGAACCAACTCAATACAGTCGCCTGAGATCCTCAAACGGACTCCGAATCTTGACATGAATCATCTATGAAAAATCCCAAAATATCATATCGAACGAACCCCGTAATTGACGAAACCAAAATACCTCGTAAAATCCGATAAAATAAGCTCCGGTGAGGCATCAACTCGGTGACTGTGACATATGCATCACGAAAGAGAAACAAAATGTGGGGGGAATTTCCTTTTTTTCAGTGGTCTTATTGTATCTGAGAAAGAAGAAGAACCCGAGAGAAGAAAATGGTCTCCTCGTCTAAGAAGGAGAAGAGAGAAATGGCATCCCTTTTTTCCTTTGCTTTTTCTTCGATGGTGTTCTTCCTGGAGAATTTTCCAGTGAAGAAGAAGATGGTGACAAAAGATGCCCCCTCCCCTTTTATCAATGTTACTGTGCGTGTATATATATTGTGTAATTGAATGGAAGTTGGTGGGAAATTTCCTGGAAAGTTCCCCTCCATAAATGGAAATTGAGTCTTTTTTGTAGGTATGGAATCACATGGGCTACCCTTTTAATTTTGTTCTTCTTCTTTTTTTTTCTATCCCAAAAGGAACCCAATATTTAATTAATGAATCCTCCGAAATCCATGCTCCTTCCAGAAAGTTTCTTGGTGAGTATTAGTATTATCTTCCTTTTTGGCCTTTTGTGAATTCATAAAAAAATGTGAGAAAGAGGTTGGGGGAGGGGGGACACATGAATGGGTGAGAGGGTAGGGGTAGGGGTAGGTGAGGTGTGAGGTGTCCCCTTTTAATTGGAAAGGTTGTTGGAATATTAGAATAAGACAAAGTTTGTTAGGGATAAAAAAAAAAAAAAAAAAGTAAAAGGGGTGGTTATTTATTTGTCATTTTGTGGGCAAATTATAGAGTAGGGTTAGAGTGTGTGATAACGGAGTAAGAATTATTTTCGATGGGATAAAATTACGTGTCTACAACCTTGTTTAACTGTCTATAATCTATACATATTCTGAATGTTCCATCCATCTTGCGCACGAATAGGACTAGAGCACCCCATGCAGAAACACTTGGTCTGATGAACTCCTTACCCAAGAGGTCCTTAAGCTGATCCTTCAACTCTTTAAGCTCGGGGGGTGCCCCGGGTAGATCCTCTAGGAAGACTTTAGGAAACTCATTGACTATACGAACTTACTGAATGGTTGGGGTTTTGGACTTAGCATCTTTAACCCAAACTAAGTGGTGGATACAAACTTTTGATATTAACTTTTTAGCTTTACGATAGGAGATGAAACAACCCTTGGGAGATTCTAAACTACCCTCCAACTCGAGGACTGGCTCATTAAATAACTGAAACTTCACCACTCGGGTGTTGTCTATCAACTGATGCATATCGTGAATTGAGATAATCCATGCCCAAAATTATATCAAAATCTATCATCTCTAGTTTAGTTAAATCTGCAAAAGTGACTCTATGCAGGACTGTAATAGGGCATATTTTGTATAGCCGGATAGAGAAAACTGACTTACCAATAGGGTGGAAATGAGAAAGGTTCAAAAAAATTGTTAGGACTTACACTAATGTTTAGAGCAATAAGTGGGGTCATAAAATAAAGGGTTGACCTCGAATCTTATAACACATAAATATCAAGGTGAAAGATGCGAAACATACCAGTGACTACATATTGGGAGCTCTCTTCATCTAGATGAGATGATATAGTACAAAACCAATTATGATGCCAACCGCCACCATAACATAGTTACGCTCCCTGATATAGAGTCGGGCGGCATGACTGAGCTGCTGAAATAGTAGGCTGAGCCTGAGGGCGAGCATCTCTATTAACAGCTTGTGCATAGAGACAATCCCTCAACCTTTTGTCCATCTTTCCACATCTGTAACACCCTGTTCTGCCAACCAAACACTTATCTCGATGATTTGTACACATTTCTTGCAACCTTGATAATTGGGTCCCCCAGCAACACACCTTGAGATTTGGAAGTTAGTGCCCTGCCCCACTACTCTTGCTTAGTTTTGGGTCTAGGGTCACTGGTTGACGATGGTGCAGGTGATGATGAACGACTCTTAAATTAAGAATGATTTTCTACTAACTTTTGTTGACTGTACTTAAACTGTCTGATCCTATCTCTCTTATTTTCCCTCTCCATTTCCTTTAGTTTCATAGCCTCAATCTACTGAGCATGAGTCATCAATTGAGCAATATCCATATCCCCAATCAACATAAAATTCCTACACTCCTTGACTACCAAGTCAGAAACTCCAGTGATAAACTTACACATATGAGCTTTGAAATCTTGAAATAACTCTGGGGCATACTTAGCTAGCTGCGTAAACTTGAGACAATATTCTTTCACCGATATAAAGCCCTACCTTGGGTTCATACACTCTTCTACCTTATCCTCCCTCATCTCACAAGGAAAGAAACTATCTAGAAAATCTATCTAAAATAAATCCCAACTCATAAGAGCTTATTTCTCACATCTACCTTCCTTCCACTAAGTAACCCATCCATAAGCAGTATCCTTTAATTGATAAGAAGCAATTACACACTTTTCTCTTTAGTAACATGCATAATTTGAATAACCTTCTTCACCTTATCAATGAAAAACTAAGGATCCTCATTTACCTTCCACCCAAAGAACTAAAGTGGATTCATTTTCTTAAAATCCCAAACTCCGGTTGTAGCTAAGTTACCATTCTGCTCAAGTGGGACTTTTTTTGGCTGATTACCCTAAGAATTTGCATTCACGGCCTGATCTAACACTTATAAAATAGCTCAAAACTCAGAATGATATACATTCTCATTCAGAGGATCTACGAGTACTTGAAGGGATGGTTGGTCCCTATTTCTACAGGTGTAAGCTCTGTGAGGAGGCAATTTTTATCACGTGAAAATACAAATTAGAGCAGATAAAAATAACTTCAAAGAACAATAGAGATCATAAAAGAAGGGATGGTTCCTAATATGTTCTGTAGCCTCTCACTCATAAGTGTGCATGCTTCACACCCACGATCAATAATATACGTAACATGGATTGCCAGGCTCCCTAGGAATCTTTATAGATTAGGCTCTAATACCAAGTTTGGAATGACCCAAAGATACCCTCTAAATGTCACACGGTGCTTAGGACTACAATTAGCCCCAAAGCTAACACATCATATCTATTCGGCACTGAACTCTAATAATGTAAACTTAAAACATGGCCAAAAATTAAAGAAAAACTTATAAGCTGGGTTAAAATTAATGAACAATATCCAAAAAACACTGCAACTCAGTATCATTCAAAACAATAAGAATTTGAAAAAACACATCATTTAAATAGTCTTGACAAGCCTCTAACTAAAATTGAAGAGGCACAGGGACAAACCCCAGCTAATCCAAACTGAAATCATATATCTGAACTAATAATAATAAGCATCTTGAACCAACATAAGTTTGTCCCTTAAACTAAGATGACTTACCAACTGGCTGAATGTAGAAAGTGGTGATAGAGGCTAGTCGTACTGCTGGGGATGAACAACAGAACTTAAATTATAAAACAATATAGCCACAATGACATATATATGGTTAGTACTTTTAGATAATAATGAGTATGTTGGGGTGAATGAAATAAATAAAAATTAATATTTATCATAAGCCTAAAAACATGCATGTTAAGTGCAAATAGACTTACCTTGATCATAGATAAAATTGAAAGATGAAATCTCATAAATCATAAATCATAATGCAACATGAATAAAGATTGTGAGTCATTACACTTAGTTTCTGAAATCTTCTTTTTTTTAGGAAATTTTTATAACCGACATAAACCATGCATGCTTTTGGTAGTATGGGGTATGTTTTGATTGATGATGTCTGGGTTTTTAAGTATGAAGGTTGATCAGTTGGCACTTCCTCCTCTCCTAAGTCAAGGTCCTATCCTCCTCCTATCTCTTCCTCTCTTGATGTTACTATTCCTATGACAGATATAGATTTAAAGCTTGACACTATCAAAGAAATTTGTCGCTACACAGTTCAAACTTGAAAAAATCAAAGATGCTAGCAAGAAAACTTGAACAAATCGTGCTCATCACAGAGGAAAGATTGATCATGTAATTAAATAGGCTATAAAGATTGATGCCAAGATTAAAAATACATTGGATACTCTCTCCACTACTATTGCCACTTAGTTTACAAATCAAAAAGATGCCACAACTCAAACTTTGGCATACTTCTTTCATTGCTATGAAAATCCTCCTCATCTACCTCATATTGCTGTTTCTTGACTATGTTATATTTATGTTTTAAGAAAACCATGTTTTGTTTTGATGTTTATCTAGGACTAAGCTCATGAATACTTTACTCTATTTTGCTATATTATCCTATATGTTGTCTCTCTATTGGCTACTCTTCCTTTTTTATTAATGCCAAAGGGGGAGAAAAGGCATCTTTATACTTATCCAGGTTGACTATATGATGATACATCAATTCAGAGGGAGTTATACTCACCCAATCCACCATCGAGGGAGAGCCTAACAGGGAATTCAACTACATGATTTCTTTATTATCATCCATCAAAAATGGGGGAGATTCATTATATTAATTTGAATAAAAGACTCATTTACAGCTTTAAGGTAAATAAATAATCAAGGATACTAGGCCAAGGATCAAAAGGGAAGAAGTATCAATCGTCTACATAAAAAGGAAAAAAATATAAATCAATCCTTCAAGAATTAATTACAGTATCTTGCACAAAAGTAAATGAGTATCAAATCATGTACCAAGGAGTAAAGGTTTCTCATACGTTAAAAGAGAGAAAATTTCAGATTTAGGATAGTTAAAGATCATAATTATGGTCCAATCTTATTCTTGGAAATAGGATATTTTAAATTCCATTTCCAAGGATTAAATCTCTTGGGTTGTCATTTATTTTGGATCTTCCAAACGGCTAGTAGCTCAGCCTATATTGTTTATAGGATAGAAAATTAAGAAAGAGACATACACTTGTCTCAACCTTCTCTAACCCATTGCTCTACTTTCAATAAGTATTATATTCTCTAAAAGTTTATTATATAATTTAAAAGAGAGAAAGAAACACAAAATTGGTGAGGTTTTGTATCAAGTGAGATATGAAAAGAAGAGTCAGTAAACATCATAAAGCTTTACTCAATCCTTATAATATTTGATTCATCAAAAGAAGAATTAGTAGAATTTCTTCCAACCTGAGAGGACTGGAGTAAGACCTATTAAGGGTCCAATCAGTATAAAATATTTGGTGCTACTTTTACTTTCTACTATTTCCATTTCAGTACATATATTGTTTTCACTACACTATCTAAGAAGTCGACTGACCATTAAGGCAAGTCAACTGACAAATAGAAAAAGAGTAATTCACCTCCCTCCTACTTCTTTCAATTTCAACTGCATAATCACGTTCTAGGTTGACAAGTAGTTGAAACTCTCCTCCATAACCTGATTCTTTCCTCTTCTAGAACTTGATCTCATCAAGGAGATTCTCTGATCCTCTAATCTAGAGGTTACTGGAGAAAATTGAACAAAAGGCATCTCTTAATTCTTGAATGTAGGATTGTGACATTGATCAAGACTATGGGTCAAAAGGTACTTAAAATTTTGATTAAGTTCATCATGGACCAAATTAATATCCTTAAAACTTATTAAACTTTTTAAAAATAGAAAAAAAATCAATAATTTATTTAATTTGTAATAAAAACAAGGGACCCCAATCATTATTCTCATATCAATTTTCAGAAAAAAAAAAAAAACCTCAACTTGAAATATTTTCTCTCTCAAAATTGAAAACTCTTCCCAATAGAACTCCTTTGTTATACAAATAAATTGTCGCTGCCAATATCTATGATGACTTTCAACCTTTGGAGACACCACATTCGACTTCTTCATCCATCATTCTTCCCTTGTAGCTGTCAATTTCTCTACCTTCATGGGTAAAGACTTCTCGTTTTGTTGGTTTTCAAAAAATTAGGGCTTTTTAGTTAATGAATAAAATAAGAACGTTAGTTGTATTCTCTTCAAGTATGGATTAATAACTTTGAGATTTGATGCTCAAAAAAGAAAGAAAAACTTGAGAAAATCTTAATTTATTATATTTGTTCTTTTAATATGGTGGTTGATGTAAATGTGAAATCTTTTTTGAGTAAAATATGATCTATTATTGTTATTATTGTTCTTACTCTCAAACATTATTGTAAAAATAGTTATGATTCAAGAACAATGTTTAAAACACAAGATTTTTATGAACTAACAATGAAGAAAGATTTAGATGTCAGAGTTATGAAGATTCACGGAGAGATTTTGATCCTTAAGCCTCTAGATGACCACCTTGAAGAAACCCTAGCCAAATATTCTTGAGAGATTTTTAGAGAGTGTTTCAATCTTTTAAAGTGTAGAATGAAATCCAAATAAGTGTTATAAGATGTGGGGTCTTGAATTTTAAATTTTTTTCAGAGACATGTGTTATGACCAAATCCAATAATTATTGCAATTGTACATGACATATTAGATTTAAGTAAATACTTAATTAAACAACTGTTGATTTTATTGGTGTTTGTTATATTTCTTAGAGTTTGTTGGTGTTGTTGGGTGTGTGTTGGGGTTGTTGGTGGTGGTGGTGGTGTTGATGTTGATGTTGTTTATGTTGTTGTATTTGTAAATATTGGTAAATGCTCATGTTGTTGATATTGTTATATTGATAAATATTGGTGTTGTTGACTTGGTCTATGTTTTTGTATTTGTAAATATTGGTAAATGTTGATGTGTTAGTGTATTGGTAAATATTGGTGTTGGTGCTGGTGTTGTTGGTTTTGTTTGTGTTATTGTATTTGTATATGTTAATAATTGTTCATCTTGTTGGTGGTTTTGTTTGTGTTATTGTATTTGTATATGTTGATAATTGTTCATGTTGTTGGTGTATTGGTAAATGTAGGTGTTGTTGTATTGGTAAATATTAGTGTTGTTAATGGTGTATTGGAAAACATTGGTATTGTTATTGGTGTTCTTGATGATATATGTATTTATGTGATAAAAATGTTGTTAATATCCCAACAGATTTTTAATATATTGTGATAAAATAAGAATTTGTTGAAACATATTAAATATCTATTAGAAAAAACTATATCATCTATCGGTTTACTGTTATGATGTTTCCAACAAATGAACAAGTTTTTGCAATAGATGGGTCCATTTGTTGAAAGAAGTCAAAATAGTTTTGCTACTATTTTTATTTCATCCAACAGATGACCCAGCTATTGCAACAAATGGGTCATTTGTTACAAAAATTCAAAATAATTTTTCTATTATTTTAATTTCATCCAACATATGACCTATTTGTTGCAACATATGGGTTATTTGTCAAAAGAGATCAAAACAGCTTTGCTACTGTTTTGATTTCTTCCAACATATGACCCATCTGATGGGTCATTTGTTGAAAAATAGTATTGTTTGCATTGTGTTTTTAAAATTCACAGCTATTTTTTATTATTTATGCACAAATCAATTATACATTTTTTTGTTTTCTTTTATTTGTAGATAAAATGGCTCCCTAAAAGGGTGAAACAGCTTCTGATAAACCAAGTAAAATAGCTAAAGGACAAACAACACTAAAAGAACTTGTTGAACAATCTTTTTCACAAACAGATAAAGTGTTACCATTTGTAAATGTACATAAAAAGAATGATGTTGTGGAAATAGATAATGAAAGAGATAGTGAAGGAGAATCAATTGGAAGATCTAGAGATGATCTAGAAAAGGAAGAGAGCGAGATGAGGAAGAAGTTGTAGAGAATAAACATGAAAACAAAAATGATGAAGAACATAAAGTAATTAGTAAGGATGAAGATGATGAAGAAAATGATAAAGGGGGAGGGGAGAAAGGTAAAAATAAAAATTAAAAAGAAAATGATGAAGGAGATGGGGAGGAAGGTGAGGAAGAAGATGAAAAGAAAAGTGAGAAAGGAGAAGATGTTGAAGAGGAAGAGGAGAGAGATGATGATAATGTTGATGATGATGTTAAGGCATCGTCGATCAATCATGAACATGATCGAAAACACAAAAGATCTTGTCAAAACTTTTAGTATTGACAAGTTTTAGGTGGAGATGCCTATAAATAACCCTACAGATTTGATTGGTAATTTTGTTGTTAAATCAGTCATGGGTAAAAATTATGATGGTTTTAGGAAGACACTGAGGGATGAAAATTTTAAGGATTAGTTTAAGTCCAACTATTTTGAATACTTTCTTAATCTGTCGAGGGATAACAATGTATGATTTCAAATGACCATGGTGTATGGTCTTCTCAAGTACAGGGTCAAGTATAAGGGTGATAATGATGAAACTTTGAAGGATGAGCACAAGAAGATGGTTGAGATTTGGATAAACTACTGTGGCATGTCAGTTTTTTACATGAAAGAATTTGCCGTAGTGACTACATTGAGATGTCATCCTCCTTCTGAACCTCTTCCCACAGTAACACCCTTAAAAAATCCAAAGTCAAGCAAGACACGTAAAATAGGCATGACATCAAAGGAAGGCAAGATACTAACCAAGACGACCATCAAAACCAACATAGGCAGAGAAAAAATAAATGAGTTGTTGGCCATTGTTGGACGTAGCTATAAAGCCAAGCAGTTGATACTTGATCTCAAGAATAAAATAGTTTTGATGAAGCACGAGGAGCCATTGTGTTTTGTTTGGTTTGTGCATTTTACATTATGGGTCAAAAAGCCAATAATGTCATAGAACCTGAATTGTTGGTGCTTGCTCAGGATTTGGAGGCATTCAACAATTATTCATGGAGATATGAAAGTTATTTCTGGACTGTCAAATATTTGTTGACAAAGTTATCTCCAAAGATAATTAACTTACATAATTTTTCTTGGTCTTTCATGGTAAACTTGACACCTAGTTCTTTAGTGTTTCATTTATTTATGTTATCGAATAATTATTCTAATTTTTTATTTACATCATGATTATATTTTTAGGCTTGGGCATTTGAAGTTACTCCTCACCTCGACAGTAAGTCAAGGAATACTCGGAAGAGGTTTCTCATTAAAGGATCCTTAGGAAGTTGTTTGTAAAGAACAACTCAAGGATAAATCCACTCGATCTCTTTAACTGTCCTGATGATGCAGTAAATCTTTTATTAAATAGAATAATATTACTCAAGTTAACAAGTTAACGCATTGCAATAGATGTCTTATTTGTTACAATAGATATCTCATCTATTGAAATAAATTACTTATCTGTTGCAATAGATAAGTCATCTGTTGGAAGTTATCTCTACAGATTATTCATCTAATGTAACTTATGCAATAAATGGGTAATATGTTGAAACAGATGAATAACTTGTTGCAACAAATAGATAACTTGTTGTATTAGATTACCCATTTGCTGCATAAGTTCTCTGAACTTGTTAATAGATTACCCAATCTACTACAAACTAATGCAATAGATGGACAATCTACTGCAGTAGATGTCTTACTTATTATAATAGATCATTCATCTTTTACAATAGATTATCCATTTATTACAAGCTATAGGTTGATTTTAATATATCTAATTTTATATATAGTTGTGCATTCTTGGCTTGTCCCTGTTGAGGAAGAGTTGGAAAAGCCTATCTTTCTTACTCTAGGAATTGTAGACACAAAATTAGAACCTAAGGTGGACTTGATAAAAAAAGAATTGGCTAAAGAAACAACCATCAAAAGAGAAGCACCTCAAAAAATTTATATTGTTCTTGTTGAGCCTATTATTGAGGTTTTTTATGATTCTAGTGATGTTGCAATAGATATGGATGTTGATGTTACTATTGGTGTTAATGTTGGTGGTGGTGGTAGTGTTATTGTAACACCCCGCATTTCAAGCTAGAACGAAAATCATCATCTATATGCGTAGATGATCCAAAAGCCTTAAATCCTATGAAAATATGGCATGTTAATCAATTATGTAGTGTGGGAACCTATTTGAGCATAAATTGAGATCATAGAGGTCCCTTAACTCTAGGACTAGTTGAAAGTTTTCCTATTGTTCAAGTTTTAGTGAGCGTCAAAAGTTAGATCAACTTCAATCAACCATAACTACTTGTATATGATGAACTGAGTGGCCTACTATATATCAAATGAAAGGTCTTTGAGTCCTCTTTTCAACGCAACTAGTTTCTCTTTAATCTGGTATCGGAGTAAAAAGTTATTCTTATTTTACTTCAAAGTATCTGTCTGCCAAAATGTGACGACGAGGCTGACGACTTATCAGCTGTGTGACGGCCCCTCAGACCTGGTCGTCAGCCTAAGGTGGTGAATGGTGAAAACCAGCCCAAAATTGACGATCCAGGTGACGACTTATTACTTGAGTGACGGCCTGTCAACCCTGGTCATCAACTGATGCAATTATGCGATTTTTTTTTGGGTTCCTTAGGGGTATTTTGGTCCTTTCCTCACTCTAAAAACCTTTCACACGAATTAAATCACCCCTTAAGCGTTATTAATCAATCACTATCAGTTTTACAATATCAAAAACTTCCTCTTCACTCTCAAAACACGAACAAACTAGGGTTTTATCCAAGAACAAGAAATTCAAGAAAATCAAGCCTTAAGTTCAAGATTTCCAAGGAACGAATCGAGATTCGAGTTCTTCTCTTTAAACTAATTAATTTGAGGTACGCGAGGTTTTCCTAAAATCTCATGGGCGTAGAAATTATGATTTTATGAAAGGGGTTTCGAATTTATGAATACATTCATGTTTTAGAAGTATTGATGATATTGTTTTGGCCTTTAGGCCTTCCCCCAAATTGATTTGAAATTATATATATATGTAAGCATGTGTTTTAAGGTTGATGATTGAATTGAGATCATGACTCAAGAAAAATCCCTCTATTGTTATGATTTTCCTTTACTTATGATATGCTATGAATTGGTTTGAATGCATCTTGAAAAGCATGATATGAAATATCTTGAGTAATGTTATATTTGGGTTATGATTTTGATTTCAAAAGAGAGGGTTGTACATGTTGATAAATGTTGAATATGCATAGAATGAAAGAGTGCATGATTTTCCCAAAAGCACATGACCACCATATGTTTGAAGAATTTTTGCATAGTTTTGACTTATGTTTCGAAACATGAAATCTCTTATACTATTTGTATGTTTGGGTGGCATGAATTGAGTTTTTGATGAAAGAATCTTGCATGATGCATTATGGCTCAGAAATAGGACTTGCAAGTCTTGGTGTGACGACACCAACTCAGATAATGTCATGCTAATTCAGAACAGAATAGAATGCATGTTTGAAATCAGATTTTTAGATTTTGAAACTAGAATGATGCATGTTTCAGAACAGACTAAAATTGATCATAAAGAGAGCTTAGGTGGTTCTCCAAATAAGGCACGAGTTTAGATAACTCATTGCCTAAAACCGTAATTTTCCAATTCAGGTATATTATTATATGCTGGCCTAGTGCCCTGTGGCGTATCAGATTTAGACACTCCAACCCTTGGGGCACACTTGGGTTGGGGGATTCCCCGTCGAGTCAATGGCGAATTCCATGTAGCCCATGGAATATCATACTTGTAAGGGAGTGCCACCTAACTCAGAAGAAATACAAAGATCAGAAATTGCATTAACAGAAAGGTTTTATGATTATCAAAAATACCCATGTGTTTTGGAATTTATATCCTATATGATGTTTTATGATTTGCTCTCAACTATTTTATTTATATGAAAAGCTTTTTTTTGGATTGCTCTGTGTACCAGTACATTTATATTAACACCTCTTTCCTCCTAAGGTCTAAAACTCAGTTCAGAGGTTCTGCTAGGTCGTAGAGTTTTCAGACAGCAGTGATGTGTGCAGTTGGTGAGCCTTCTTTATTCCAGAAGGCCTATGTCTTTCAGATTATGTTAGTTATTTTGGTTTAGGTCCACTGGGGGCCTTATCCCAGTTTCAGACAGTTGTCATTTTCAGATGTAGTAGAGATTTTGCAGCCTGGTTCAGATGTTGTTTTGTTGATATTGGGGTTTTATCCTTCATTGTTAAATTTTATTCAGAGTATGATCATGTTTCCATTTTTGATTATATTTTTGCATCTTCTTTTATTATATGAATGTTGTGCATGATTACCAGATAGAGAAGGGCGTTCTGGGCCATCATGGTTCAGGATGTCCGTCACGGCCAGGCCCCAGTTTGGGTCGTGACAAACTTGGTATTAGAGCACGGTTCATGGTCCCAGGGTATCTGCGAAATTGCATCGAGTAAAGTCTTGTTTATGGGTGTGTAGAGCGCTATACTTATAAGCAGGGGGATACTAGGCGTTTAGGAATGTCTCCCTTTTTTCATGTTCTAGTTCGTGCTATAGAGTCAGAATGTTCCTCTTTCATACTCTAATTCATGCTATGGTGTCACCCATATGAAAGTAAAGCTATCCCAATTCTTTTCTTACTTTGATGTGCTCAGATATGTCTCATTATTGGGGTGATTCAAGTGAAGATGTTTAGAGTCTAAATGGTATGGTCCTTTCTGATTGAGCCATATAAGATTTTAAAATTTTGCAAGTGCTTGCGAAGAGTCTGTTAGTGCTTCAGAGTGTATTGATTCTAGTGTGAACTTTGATTCTGATGAGATCGTGCTTTTCAGCCTGCAGTATTAAGTGTATTCAGTCCTTTTCAAAATTTATGTTGCAGATGTCATGCCTATAAAGGGGAATGATGTGTAGCAGAATGTTGGAATAATATTTCCACCCGAATAGTAGTAGGAGTTAAAGTGTCGTTGTCATGACCTATTGGTAGTGATATTGGACCAAGAAGTTGGAGATATGAAGTCTCAAAGTTAGAAGTTAGAGTGAGGGTGGCTTTTATGCAGATAAATATTTTAGTTGAATAACCGATGTTTGAGGATGATTTACCCCTTTTATAGTGATAGAATAATGTGGTAGCTAGTAGCATGTATGGATTATATGGTAGTCTGTAGGGGAAGTGTTTGACTCAGATTTTGATTTATACAAAGTAAGATGTGTATTCTTAGATCATTGATTATTGTGTGTAAAGTTTCTATCTCTTGTAATCTTGTTATGATTGTGCTGTTGAAACTAAAAGTCTAGTGAAGTCGTGTGGGGATCTTTCGATTCGCTATCATAGTTGCCTTGTTATTCATCTCGTTTTCTTGTTCAAAACACAAAATCAAAGTCTAGTGAAGCCATGTGAGGCATATTTTGATTCACTAGCAACTTGTTGTTCAACTTATTATTCTTGTGTTGGTTGAATATATGTATAGCCAAATCTTTTTGCAAGAGATTGAGTTGATAATGAAGTGATACGTCCTTCTGTGTTAGTTTAGTAGAAAGTAGAGAAAAAGTTATTAGTCAACGTGATATGAGGTTGCGGTAATTTTTTTTCCTTCTAAGTCTATTACATGTTGTATGTGGCTAGTGGTACCGTTGATTTGCTAGGTAGAGAAAAACTAGTTAGATGGTACATGGTGTTCTAAATGGCCAAGTTAAGGAGTTTTGACTGCTAGTGCTGAGCCTTTTGATATGATCTTGATCCTCATGGTAGAGAGATATAAGTTTGGGGTCGCGATATTAGTAGTCTATGACAGAAGAAGTATGGTTCATTAAAAGCTTGGTGACATCCATGTTAAGTGTTAGAATCTAAGTTTGAGTTTTGAACGTTAACTACTAGAAATAAGAGTAGAAGCACCAGAGGGTGTGCACTACAACTATGGGGATACTCATGAAGATTCGAAGTTAGTAAGTGTTCAAGTATTATATGATGACTATTGGTGGCTATAGAAGATAGAGTGTATCTCAGAAGGTAGTATTAACAGTGGGTTTTCCACTTTTAGGTGTAGTCATTCGGGTTAAGTTCTATGATATGCGTGTATGGTTGTTTTTCCATACCCTAGAGTGCAGTAAGTGTAGTTCAGTTAGAGTCTAGTAAGGGATCTCTCAAACTTAAGATGATGGCTTAAAGTTAAGGGGGAGATGATAGAATGAATAACCAAGACAGGATCTCAGATTCTAGTAGTGATGTCAATATGATATAGAACATTAGAAAGTGAGGTGAGACTCAACCCATTCTTATCTCAGTATTTTTCAGTTATCCCAATACCGACTCATGCCTTACATTTGAATTCCATGATCATGGTCCATGTTCATGCATATGATAGAAAATCATGTGCTCTTCCAATTCCTAAAAGAGGAATTCCAGTTCATTTCAGTAGTCGGAATCACATTCCATAAGTTATGAACTCCAAGTTGAGGTCATGCAGCTCATGACTCATGTACTCACGCTTTATAGTTTGCTCAGTTTCCATAACTCATGATACACGCCAAATGATTGGCGAGATTCAGCTTATAGATAGGTCTACTCTCAATTCAGATCACTTTGATGAATCCCTGATGTTGATTCGCTGTTCCTCAGGCCTCAGTTAAGTGTCAATTCTCGTATAATATCCTTCCATGTTTCAAGGTCTTATGTTCTAACCTTTTAGTGACTCTTCCTTATGTAATGATAGTGGTGATGAGTAGATGTTTCTTGATGATGAAAGATCATTGTATGCTTGTTTAGATAAGACCATAAGTGTGAAGTAAGATTTGGGTCCAAGTCTTTGATACATATGATGGTTAGTGGAAATTGGTGTGTGTATGTTCTTGGGATAGTGTGTGGGAGTTATATTGACAATAGTTTAGAGACTATGTAAAGTATGTATTTATGGGTGTTTGCCTTGAATTTCATATATGGTTATAAAGATAGCCTTGAATTGCATGTTGGGATTTAAGTGGAGGAACGTAATATGTGCTAGTAAATCCATAGTGAGAGTTCAGAGTTAGTCATCATTGAAGGGGTAAGGCATGGTATGTTTAGGGTGTGATCTCTAAAAAGATATAGAAGACTGAATCATATGGTTTAGACTAGTATCGTTGTGCGACATGTTGTATTTTGTGGTTTGGAGTTAGGCTTGATCGTGGTGAAAGGATTTAAGTCTCTTTATACATTAGTAGAAAGATTTATCAATGCCCATATCAGAATTTTAAGTTGAATCAATTGAGCATGGTATTTAAGGGGAATAGTATAGTTAAGGGAGTATTCGGGAAGTGTGCTAAGTTGGAAAGTAAGAAGTTGCATTGCCTAAGGCCTGGTAATTCTACCCTAGTTTATGAGTTATATGTCTATATTTCATGCTATAGAGTAGTATCAATGTTGTGATTCCTTAGCCAGATGTCTGGTGTAGATTATGCCCAAGATTCTTTCGCTCCCTAATGTTACTAGAACTTTCTTAGAAAGAGTGTTGAAGAGATACTCCAGTTAAGTATAAGTTTCCAAGTATAATTCAGTCTGTATAGCCAGTAATTCAGTTGAACAGTCAGGCAGACAAGTTACTGTGGTTTTCCATCTTTTCACCCAGTCCTACTATTTGAAGTCTCATGCGTATGACCATCCCTAAGAGATAATCTATTCCATCCATGTAAATTGCGAATCCAGTTCAATCCAAGCATCATGTTTCAGATTCAGCTATTTAGTCATGACTCAGTTCATAAAAGTTCAGCGCATAACCTCAAATTTTTCCAAGTATTTTAGCTCAAACAGTGTAATACCCTGGTACAGTCTAAGTCTTGTTACCTCATGATTCGTACTTTCCTAAGTTATCACTTCTCAATTCAATATATATGATTGGATCATGAACACTTCAAGGGAATCCTAAATTCTCAGCATGAATCAGCTCCTTGAAGCAAGTAAAGTCAAATCAGCACAAAATTCAGTTTCATGATAGAAGTTTAAATGTTTCAGATTAGTTATATCCTATCTTAGAAGACACATCATGGTTGCGTTATTTCATAACTTTAAGCTTCAACATTCCTACCCATCATTCAGGGATGAATGATCCTAAGAGGGAGATAATGTAACACCCCGCATTTCGGTCCAGAACGAAAATTGTCATTTCTATGCGTAGATGATCCAAAAGCCTTAAATCCTATTTGAGCATGAATTGAAATCATAGAGGTCCCTTAACTCAAGGACTAGTTGAAAGTTTTCCTATCGTTCAAGTTTTAGTGAGCGTCAAAACTAGATAACTTCAATCGACCATAACTCCTTATATGTGATGAAATGGATGGCCTAATATATATCAAATGAAAGGTCTTTGGGTCCTCTTTCCAACGCCACTAGTTTCGCTTTAATCCGATATTGGAGTAGAAAGTTATGCTCATTTTACTTCAAAGTGATTGTTTTCCAAAATGTGACGACGAGGCTGACGACTTATCAGCTATGTGATGACCCTTCAGGCCTGGTAGTCAGCCTAAGGTAGTGAATGGTGAAAACCAACCCAAAAGTGATGACCTGGGTGACGACTTATCACCTTAGTGACGGCCCGTCCACCCTGGTCGTCAACTGATGCAATTATGCAATTTTTTTTGGGTTCCTTTGGGGTATTTTGGTCTTTACCTCACTCCAAAAACCTTTCACACGAATTAAATCACCCCTTAAGCATTATTAATCAATCACTATTGGTTTTACAACATCAAAAACTTCCTCTTCACTCTCAAAATACGATCAAACTAGGGTTTTCTGCAAGAACAAGAAATTCAAGAAAATCAAGCCTTAAGTTCAGGATTTTCAAGGAACAAATTGATATTCGAGTTTTTCTCTTTAAACTAATTAATTTGAGGTACGCGGAGTTTTTCTAAAATCTCATGGGCATAGAAATCATGATTTTAAGAAAGGGGTTTCGGATTTATGAATACATTCATGTTTTAGAAGTATTGATGATATTGTTTTGGCCTTTAGTCCTTCACCCAAATTGATTTGACATTATATATATATATATATATATATATATATATATATATGTAAGTATGTGTTTTAAGGTTGATGATTGAATTGAGAGCATGACTCATAAAAAATCCCTCTCTTGTTATGATTTTTCTTTACATATGATATGCTATAAATTTTTTTGAATGCATCTTGAAAAGCATGATATGAAATGTCTTGAGTAATATTATATTTGGGTTATGCTTTTGATTTCAAAAGAGAGGGTTGTATATGTTGATAAATGTTGAATATGTATATAATGAAAGAGTGCATGGTTTTGCCAAAAGCACGTGACCACCATATGTTTGAAGAATTTTTGCATAGTTTTGACTTATGTTTTGAAACATGAAATCTTTTATAATATTTGTATGTTTGGGTGGTCTGAATTGAGTTTTTGATGAAAGAATCTTGCATGATGCATTATGGCTCAGAAATAGGACTTGCAAGTCTTGGTGTGACGACACCAACTCAGATAATTCCATGTAAATTCAGAACAGAATAGAATGCATGTTTGAAATTAAATTTTCAGATTTTTAAACTAGAGTGATGCATATTTTATAACAGACTAAAATTGGACATAAAGAGAGCTAAGGTGGTTCCCCAAAGAAGAAACGAGTTCAGACAACTCATTGCCCAAAACTGTGATTTGCCGATATGGGTATATTATTATACGTTGGCCTAGTTCCTTATGGCGTATCAAATTCAGACACTCCAACCCTTGTGGCAAACTTGGGTTGGGGGCTTCCCCACCGAGTAAATGGCGGATTCCATATAGCCCGTGGTATATCAGACTTATAGGGGAGTTCCACCTAACTCAAAAGTAATAAAAAGATTAGAAATTACATTGACGGAAAGGTTTTATGATTATCAAAAATACCCATGTGTTTTGGAATTTATATCCTATATGATGTTTTATGATTAGCTCTCAACTATTTTATTTATCTGAAAAGATTCATTTTGGATTTCTCTGTGTACCAGTATATTTGTATTGACCCCCCTTCCTCCCAGGGTCTAAAACTCAGTTCAGAGGTCCTGCTAGGCCGTAGAGTTTTCAGACAGCAGTGATGTGTGCAGTTGGTGAGCCTTCTTTATTCTAGAAGGCCTATGTCTTTCAAATTATGTTATTTATTTTGGTTTAGGTACACTGGGGGCCTTGTCCCAATTTCAGACAGTTGTCATTCTTAGATGTAGTACAAATTTCGCAGACTCGTTCAGATGTTGTTTTGTTGATATTGGGGTTTTATCCTTCATTGTTAAATTAAGTTCAGAGTATGAACATGTTTCCGTATTCGATTATATTTCCGCATTTTCTTTTTTTATATGAATGTTTTGTATGATTACCAGATAGAGAAGGGCGTTCTAGGCCTTCATGATTCGGGATGTCCGTCATGGCCAGGCCCCAGTTCGGGTCGTGACAGTTATGCTCATGAAAATTCTTTTGAAAAAAAATAGGCCATGATGATGATCATTTTGGTGATAAATTATAATGCTCCGAGTCTACCCCCTTAACGTCACACGGTACTTAGAACCACAAGTAATCCCAAGTCAACCCATGATACTGCATAATTCACAAGCAACTAAATAGATTAGATAAACTGGAAATAATAAGTGGAACATATGTCATTAGCTGAACTTGTTCAATACAATACTGCTTAAAACATTTACAACACTGGTTATACAAAAGAAAACTAGAACTGAATACATAAACTCTTACTGACCGTCCATCAAGCCTCTACTAATGCTCCCTATAGATAGCCAGGACATGACCCTCAACTATCCCTAATTAATACAAAGGAAAAAGAATAAAATATTTTATCTACAAATTGACTGGAGACCTCCAATAAAGTTAACTCATCACCTGCATAATTGAAGCTATGAACTGCCTGACCATAATGTTGTGGGCTACAACTGATACCTACATTATGAAACAATGTAGGCACATAGACATATGTATGGTCAGTACTTCTGGAATATACTGAGTATGTGGGGTTGAATGCAGTAAGTGAAAGCCAATATATATCATAATCTTGAAAACATGCATGCTAAGTGTAAATACCCTCACCTTGATCATTAATAAAATTCAAAGATGAAATAACATAAGAGGATAATTTGATAAACTACGTGAGTCACTACACTTAGTTTCTAAAAATATATGTTTTGTGAGGGATTCCCATAACCGACATAAACCATGCAATCAACATGGAGTCTGATGTAAAAACCCTCATTGAAAGAGCCCAATATACCTTTCCAGGGTATAAAGGATAACTGGGGTGATCACCTATACATGTCCATTAGGAAAAGCTGAACAATATATGACATGTCTATTAGGACAAGATACATGTCCATTTGGATATACTAAATAATAACAACCTATGATGGCACATAGTTTATGAAACTAGGGCATGCTAAATCTTCTCTCCTTAGTGCTATATATATATATATGATGTTCACCTTAAAAATAGGCATATGAGATGATAAGTCTAAAAAAACAATGTGCTTTTGTGTCTATTTCAAAATCTTAATTTCTTATGTGAACTTCATACCTTGTCTGTGATCATAAAATCAAAACGGAAACTTTCATTATGCTATATTACTTTTTTAACTTGAACTAGTAAAATCAAAACGGAAACTTTCATTATGTTATATTACTTTTTAAACTTGAACTAGTAAGCTTGGCTTCTTGCAAATTCAATACTTTATGTTCAAATTGTAATCATTTATCATCTCATGGAAACATCATATAAAAATCTCAAAAATCAATTCTTCAGATCACTTTAATGGAACATAAATAAATATGAAAACTTGTGATAAATACGGTTTAACTCATGAGGAAATATCATAATCTTAAAGCATAGGATATGGGGGTATGAACCCTAGTAAATTAATTCTTAAATTCAAGTGCATAGGAAATGGGGGTATGAACCCTAGTAAATTAACTCTTTAAATTCAAGTAAAAATCAAACTTTGGGGTCAAGGACGAAAGAATATCCTTGTTCAAACCCCACATACCTGGACTTAGTGGATTGCTTGAAGAAAACTTGAATTGTAACCTTGAAAGCTTGAATTTTGGAGAAGAAATTTCTCTTTTGAATTCTTGAGGATTTGGAAGGATAGGGACGTGTATTTGGGCTATGGTATTGGGAAAAACATCTTAGTAATAGTTATAGGATCATTTACAATGTAAATGACTAGTCTGCCCTTAAAAAATTGAAGAAAAACATGAAATTTAGTGTCTATGTGACCAGGGGTATGGCACTCCCTTATCGCGGAGCACACAGGGA
This sequence comes from Capsicum pubescens, assembly GCA_030864215.1. NCBI lineage: Eukaryota > Viridiplantae > Streptophyta > Magnoliopsida > Solanales > Solanaceae > Capsicum > Capsicum pubescens. Next base: position 340,618,317 of record CM061548.1, read on the forward strand.
AAGCCACGCTCTTATTATGGAATACAGAGGGTGTCCCACACTATTATCACATATCCTCACAAGTTCGCTCGCAAAAATGCTTATAATTTTTCACCCGGGTATTGGATTAAGGAGAAACTATAAACATTGAAAAGAGGACTCAAATACCTTTCATTTGGTTGAGATTAAGACCAACCAAATGAAAGGTATTTGAGTCCTCTTTTCAATGCTTATAGTTTCTTCTTAATCCAATACCCAAGTGAAAATTATAAGCATTTTCGTGAGCAAACTTTGTGAGGATCCGTGATAAGAGTGTGGCACGCCCTCTGTATTCCGTAATAAGAGCGTGGCTTTCCCTTTGTGCTCCACGATAAAGGAGTGTCGTACCCCTGGTCACAGAGACATTAAATTTCATGTTTTTCTTCAATTTTTTAAGGGCAGACTAGTCATTTACATCCTAAATGATCCTATGACTATTACTAATACCAACCAAATGAAAGGTATTTGAGTCCTCTTAAGCTCAAAAACTCAACATATTCTAGAAGTTATATACGTATTAATTTGACATCCACGCCTAAACCTCAAAAAAACCATTATAACCCCCCACATCCAAACCTCGAAAAAGACCTCCCCAAAAATTCACGCCATTGGCTGAAAGTCACATTAAACTATTTGGGAGGTTGAAGGACGCCGGTCATTTACAGCCTATCCAATCGAAACTTATCAATCCAAATTCCCTATTTTATCGTGTCGATCAAAATTTTGCCTATCATTCAGGAGTGGCGGGGCACAATACCGAGGATTGTGTTAGCCTAAAGCATAAGATTCAAGATTTGATTGATTAGAAGGTCATCACACTTCAGTCATCGACACCAAATGTCAACAGTAATACATTACCTAATCATGGAGGATCCGCATTTAACATGATCAAAATAGAGGGCAAACGGGTGTCTAGCAAGACCATTACTAAGGTAAATTCAAAAAATCCCTAAGAGAAAGAAGGAGTGGAAAAGATAGAGAAAGTCGTGGTTGCCTTAAGTATCTTGGGTAAGAATTTGGAAGGAATTATTGAGCCCGTTATATTCCTAGAAAAAACATCTAAGTATGGGTTAGGATGCCAGATAGGAAAGGAAGATGAGATAGAAGATAAGTCAAAGATGAGTGTGTCTGAACCGTTGCCACTCCTATACCAGTCACATCTTGTGCGTGATATGTCAAAAGATGATGGTCTTGGGGATGGGATAGGAAATCTCTTCGAGGGATGTAATTCTATACAAGAGGATTTCCCAAAGTTTGGTGGGGTGAGGAAGGTTGCACCAAGAGAGACTTTACAAAACTGGACCTCCATTTCACTCATAACTCGTCGCCCGTTGTGGTAGATGAAAGGGCAATTACTAGTAGTTTTAAAAACCGGTTATGATCCGTAGGAGGCCCCGTGATCCACCCTTTTATGTATCAAATTGTTTTTGCATATTTTACTGCTTTCAAAAGGGCATGGGCCCGCATTTGTGCGGGTCATGAGCCATAGTTTGTATTTATTTCCTAAATTTCAAGGAAAAGGTCACCATTTATTTAAGAAGTTATTTTGAAATATGATTATATTATTGTATTTTATTATCTTGTTATCATCTAACATGGTTTGTTTCTATAGCAATAATTTAAAACCTGTCAATAGCATGTCATGTCAAGGATTAGACGAACAAAGCGAAGGGAATGATGATGAATGGAAAAAAGGTGATAAGGAGAAGTTAGTGGAAGATATAGAGGAATTTGAAAACCGAGAGAAGCCCAACTTGGAGGAGCCTTAATCCTACCTGAGATGGATAGTCAAGAGTGGACCAAACCAATCAATTCCGATGCAATAAAGAGACACTATGTTTGAAAGATGTTTTAGTTTTTGATTCCTTGGTTTATTTGTAATCGCCTTCATGATAGTATTTGTTTTATGGTATATAATTGCCTAGAATCCCTTTCCTTTTATGTAAGAACTACGTTTGACCTGAATTCCCAAGAAAGGGATACGTAGACGGCCTATGTCAGCTTCGGTCAACCCCTTAGGATAATTTATCCTTTCTTCTTATGTACGAACTATGTTTGACCTGAATTTCCAAGAAAGGGATACGTAGGCGGCCTATGTCAGCTTCGGTCAATCCCTTAGGATAATTTATCCTTTCCTTTTATGTACAAACTATGTTTGACCTGAATTCCCAAGAAAGGGATACCTAGGCAGCTTATGCCGGCTTCGGTCAACCCCTTAGTATAATTTATCCTTTTTTTATGTATGAACTACGTAATGACCTGAATTTCCAAGAAAGGGATGCGTAGGTAGCCTATGTCAGCTTCGGTCAACCCACTAGATTTTCCCATATATCCTTAGCATAGTCATGAACTACGTTTGACCTGACTCTGCTTCAACGAGATACGTAGGCACCATAATGGCTCGGTCATACCACCCCAAGAAATGGAAACTGGGGTAGAATTTTTTAGAAGGAATCTCAAAAATTCATAAGAGGAAGGTCACCATCCAACAAAGAGAATGAGGACTAACAAAGACTTCAGATTCTCTGAATCCAAGATCATCTCAAATAGTAGTAAACTGGGCAAAAATTTTGAGGATGTCCTTAAAATATTGACTAATATATTGGAATATATTCCAAACTCCCCAGCACTAGAGGTCAAAGGTAAGTTCTAGATATCACCAGCCGCGATAAAGTCTAGGTAGATTAAATTTTCGGCTGTGACAAAACTTCTTATGGAATGACTCAACGATGATGAATCCCTGGAAATCCTCCATCAAATGTCAGATATATTCAGAATCAAGAGAAAGATGTTCGTTGAGCTAGCAAATGACATGACTGGCAGAGATTTCCCAAAGTTTTTTCAGAAATTTTTGAAACTAGTTTCTAAAAATTAAGACTACTTTCAAAAATCTAAACAAATATTTCTACTTAGTAATTTCCTAGGCATCTATTAGAATGAAAAGTCAGGGTGGAAGTCCCAACATGACGGAGTACCCAAAAGAATAGCGAGGAGCAAACTAAGGATCGAAGAAGGTCAACACGGAGTAGTTTCACTCAAGACTAATCATTTTTCTGTGGATGCAGGGATCAATACACAAAAATGGGAATCTTTTTCAAAAAATACCCAATCGAGTTGCGAGCCACACCAAAGCATATAATGCTCAAGAATGGTATTTTTGAGTAGTCCCAAAGACGAGTTTAATATCCATTTATCAAGGACCTTTTGAATTGTCTATCTCATTTCTTGAGATCATGAAGGACAAATAAAGGCGCATTATCTTCTTAGCATAAGCGACTTTGTGTTTATTAAATATTTACTTTGAGCGCAGGTGCATTCAAAGGAATCGGCACAGTAAATACAACAATCAAAAGAATCACTCATAGGAGGAAGAGCGGAAATTCTTTCTCAAAATTCATTTAAGCGAAAAGAACGATATTTCAGTAACCCTAAAAAGGGATTTTACCTATTCATTTATATCTGCTGAATCTGCTATTTAAATACTTCTTTGAAAAGAGGATTAATAGCGGATTAAGCCATTCAGATTATGATGCCAAGTATTTGTCATTTAAACTTTCACAAATTTGACTGTGGTTGCCAGTGATAGCGGCATTATGTCTACTAACTATCTACATTAAATATAGGTACATATAGAAAGAAAAAATACAGACAAACGAACCCAGGTAAAATCATTATCATTGCCAACAGAGCCATTGCACAAAGGGCCATAGCATTTAATATTTGTAGACATGCGAGACACAAACGCTGGGGTTGAGGATATCATCAGTATTTAATATCTGTCGACAGGTGACACACAAATGCTGGCGTCGAGGATATCATCAATATTTAATATCTCTTGATACGCGAGACATAAATGCTAGCGTCAAGGATATCATCATTATTTAATATCTGTTGATACGCGAGACATAAACGTTGGCATCGAGAATATCATCAACATTTAATATATGTTGACATGCGAGACACAAACGTTGGTGTCGAGAATATCATAACCATTTAATATTTGTTGACACGCGAGACAAAAATACTGGCGTCGAGGATATCATTAGCATTTAATATCTATTGACATAATGTTGGCGTCAATGATATCATCAGTATTAATATCTGTAGATATGAGAGACACAAATGTTGGAGTAGAGGATATCATCAGTATTTAATCTTTATTGACACGCGAGACACAAACGTTGGAGTTGAGGATATCATCATCATTTAATATTTATTGATACGCGAGACACAAATGCTGGAGTCAAAAATATCATCACCATTTAATATTTGTTGACACGCGAGACATAAATGTTGGTGTCGAGGATATCATCAGATTTTAATATCTGTTGACACGTGAGACACAAATGCTGCCATCGAGGATATCATCAGCATTTAATATTTGTTGACACGTGAGACACAAATGCTAGCGTCGAAGATATTATCAGCATTTAATATCTATTGACACGCGAGACACAAACATTGGCGTCGAGGATATCTCATCATTTTATGAATCAGCATCTAATTGCATCAAGAGCATGCGATTTGAAGAGACACCTTTAAGTCACTATCTGAAAACGGATGATATATGAGATTTTCTAGAAATTGACAATTTGAGGGTCATCTATAAGTAATATTATTTAAACTAGGATAGTATGCAAGATTACCTATGAGTTGATAGCCCATAGGTCATCTATAAGCCTCAACAGCATCCTAACCGAATAATGTGCAAGGTTACCAAAAAATTGATAGTTTGAAAGTCATCCATAAGTCACAACTAAATTCCTACCGGAGAATATGCGAGATTATCAAATTGATAAGTCTAAGGGTTCTCTATAAGCCGCGTCATATCCAAAGATTGATTATGTGCAGGATTACCCAAAGACTAGCAATTTGAGAGATATCTATAAGTTATATTGTATCCAAGGTCGGATGATGTGCTGGAATACCTGAGATCTAGAGATTGAAGGGATATCTGTAAGCCATCTCTTATCCAAGGTTGGATAATGTGCGGGATTACCTAAAATCTAGCAATTCAAAGGATATATGTAAGTCGCCTTGTATCCAACATCAAATAATGCACAAGATTATCCAAATATTGACAATTCAAGGTTAATCTATAAGTCGTATCGATGCAAAGATGCGTAAGACTTACCCGAGGTCATATGCAAAGAATCATTGGCAATAATCAGAGAGGTTATCATTCCACAAGCATTACAGGTGACCAAAAGAGTTACCGCATTAGCATAAGATTACACGGTTGTAGGGACCATTTGCCATAAATTGTCATTGGTGCCCAAGAGGGTCGACATGCTCAATAAACAAAGGAACTATATTATTCAACAACCAAGAGGGTTGTTGTATTTATTATTGCAAGTTATTTTCTTCAAAACAGGCACATAAGAGGATGACTTCGCTTTTTGGATAGCAACTCACGTGGAGGTATGGTAAGAAACTATATACACCTTTCGTGAATTGTGTTTATTACTACCAATATTGTTTGAGTTATTGTCGGGAGAATCCAAGAGGATGAAAATCTCAAATCAAAACTACAGGTGCGGACGACTCCAAAAGGACGCAGCACAACGTGAAATTTTTTTTTAGTAGCAAAACGGGACGTAGTCTGTAGAGGAACGTCAAACTCTTTAGACGTGAGCTAAAGGATGATCCCCATCACCATCCAACCATGCCCCTATTAAAAGTCATGTGTGTATTCGGTTTTCAACTTCGCCTTTGGGATATTTCTAAACTCATACCGAGGGTAACCTTCTCTTTCTTTCAAATTCGGGTGACAACAAACCTAAAGTTTTGGAAATTATGGCCATCTAAGTTCTTACCTATAGATGTGAAGAGATCCACAGTCATGGTTAAGAGGTTACAAGCCTCTTATCCAGCAACTTGATCAACTTATCACTCATTCCGAACCAAAGATAGCTAAAATAAAGGACTATCTTTTCTACCAATTGAGTCGAACTACAAGAAATATGATTCCCTAAGTCTCAAGAATATGTAGGCTGGGATATATATAGAAAACTCGACTGCATTCCAACCTCTCTCCAAATCCCTTTATTCTCTAGCTTTTTTATTTTACTAAAACTCAAAAACCAAGATTGCCTGTGAATTTTTTTAAAAATCGTGCTTTAAATAAAGCTTTATGAATTACAAGTGACTTTAATTCTCATATAAACTGAGATATGTAGGAAATCTGATACCGAGGTCCGTCCATAAATCCATAAAACTCGTACGAAAACCAACCTCTCTCAAAAATGAACTTGTGGTCGAATAAAAATTAGGAATGTCAAACTCCCTTTGCCCAGGGTTACTTGCATCCACCTTACCCAAAGAGAGGGGAAGTTGTTGACACCTAATTTTTGTCCTCCACGACTAAATTTAATCTTGAGTTTCTTCAATTACAAATAAAAGTGAAATATTTATTTCATCCAGATAAATGGGCTCTAAAATATTTATTTAGGTTAATTTTATCATTTAAGTGACGATTATATATTTTCGTATTCACATAGATTAGATTGTATAAATTTTGTTACTTGAATGAATATTTTTATCAAAATTTGAGCATTTGCGGAGATAAGCTTGAAAATTAATTCAAACGGATAAAGTCTTGATTTAAATATAATTTACTCTCAAAAATAATTTATTTGGATAAATATGTGTTTGATTTTATTAAATCAAGAAGCTCGGGATTAAAAAAAGTATTAATTCGTATCGAATTTTAATTTTATTTAGCCAATCTATTAGATTTGGCCATAATTGCAATGCAATCCGCTAATTGATTTTTAATTTAGTCAAAATTAAATAAATTTAGCTAAATTTTAAATCCCAATTGGGGTTATATTTTAAATAACCCCAAAATTCCCAAAAACTCTCATAACTTCTACCCAATTCTCACCAAAAATAATTTCAAATTTATACTAGATTGTGCAATTCTCCCTCAACTTTGTCTTTTTTTCCAATTTTAAAATTCAAAAATTGTACTACATTGTACAATTCCCCCTCAACCTTGTCCTTTTTTCAAATTCAAATTTTGAAATTCAAAAATGGTACTACATTGTATAATTTCCCCCTCAATTTTGTCCTTTTTCCAATTTTGAAATTCAAAAATTGTACTACATTGTACAATTCTCCCTCAACCTTTTTTTTTTAAATTCAAATTTTTGAAATTCAAACATTGTACTACATTGTACAATTCCCCCTCAACCTTGTCTTTTTTCCAATTTTAAAATTCATAAACTGTACTATATTGTACAATTTTTCCCCACCCTATCTTCCACCTTATCTTATCTTTAATTTTAAAATTCCAAAAACACGCCTAAATTCTCTCTCCCACATTGGTGGATGAAAAAAATTAATCCCCATCTTTTTCTATAAATACTACCACTATTTTGGTAGAAAGACCAAGTCTCAAGGTTGAAAAAAAAAGCTTTGAGCAAAGAAGAGTTTTTATTTTAGTAAAAAAAAATCCTTTTTCATGAAGTTCGTAGGCTAATCGATGTTCTCGAGTTGAATGTTTTTCGGTGGTGATCAAGACTCCGAAGAAATCTTGTAGTCCCATTTTGCTGCCCCAAAAAAGGTAAACATACTTTTTCCTTTTATTTTAGTTTTATTATCGTTTTCTTCTTCATCTTTTTCTTCTTCGTAGTTCGTAGTTATAATTTTTTTTACTCGGATTATTTGATGTAGACGGCCTTGAAGGCAATAGGATGTTGTGGTATCGATATTATGGTTATTTTCATGTTCATGGTATAAAAATGATCTAGCAATAGTTGCACGTGCCTTTTTGACTTTATTCTTTGATTATTATAGATAAAGTTTCAATTTGTGCTTAAAAGATGTACTTATGTTTTGTTTAAATTCATTATTGGCGGATATGTTTGTGTTTAGCATGTAAAGTTGTTTCCTTTATGCTAAAAAGAATAGTTAATATTGATTGTTTCTCCTTTGACTTTATTCTTTAAATATTATAGATAAAGTTTCAATCTTTGCTTAAAAGATGTACTTCTGCTTTGTTTAAATCTATTGTTAGAGAATATATTTATTTTTAGCATGTAAAGTTGTTTCCTGTATGTTGAAAAGAATAGATAATATTGATTGTTTCTCTCTTTTGACTATATTCTTTGATTATTATGAATAAAGTTTCAATCTTTGCTTAAAAGAAGTTCTTATGTTTTGTTTAAATTCATTGTTGGCAGATATATTTATGTTTAGCATGTAAAGTTGTTTTCTTTATGTCAAAAAGAATAGTTACTATTATTTGTTTTGCCTTAATAAAATAGTAATTGGTTAAGTCAAGAACTTGTCATTTGCTTGCTAATTATTTTAATGGATTTCAAAATCCTCATATGAGAGATGAAGTGCTAGCTATTTTTCATCCAAGGTTTTTATTCATTTTTGTTCGCATGTTGATTTGTCAAATGATGAGAAAGTTTGGGCTTTTATGGCCAAATAGAATTATTTAGATATTTTCGAGTCATGCATAGTGTGATTGTTGAACGATATAATCCTTTAAAAAATTCTAAATTTTTATTCTAATTTGCTTACTCCTTTTGGATTGTTATATGTGCTCTTTGTGTCTGTAAAGACTTGATTCGTGTCTCTCTTTGATTCATAATATCAAAAGAGAATCAACGATGTCTTAGAAAGATAAACCATAGGTCGTTACACATTTTCCCCTAAAATGTTGGTTGTAATGTAGATGTATGAATCTTTGTTAATGTCGCCTTGATTGAAATTTAAAGATTCCCTTTCTTGAAAGTTAGCCTTTATTTTATTTTGTTATATGGATTAGTGTCTATGTTTGTTCAATTTTAGAAGTCATGGTTATTTTTCTTATTGCCTCATCCTTTTACTTTTGCAAGCTTACGTTGTTTGTTCTCGCATTAATTCATTGAATATGGCCTTCTTCCTTTTACCTTTATACATTCTTAATATGAAAATAAATCACAAGACATGTAAATGGGTGTCTTTGCTTTGGATTTATCTGTTGACTCTCATTCTTATTATACGTGTGCAAGTGTGTTTATCATTGTCATCAAAAAATAGTTCTTGATATTTTCTTTTGCTATGAAATATGTTACTTTTATGCCTTGAACGTATATTAATTTCTTTATCTTTTCTTTGCATGCAAAAAATGTCTCGAGTCCAAATGGACTCCTCTCCTCTTGCATTTCATAATGGGACAATGAAGCCCACCTCTTTGAGTCAAGTTCAAAGTTTAAACTCAAGGTCGACTATATGGCATGCGGGTGCAAGAAGATGGAAGAAGACGAAAAATGGGTCAAAACCCATTGATGAGGTCTCTAAGAGACTTGAAAAGTCTAGATTTTTATAATTGTCTTATTCTTTATCGATTTATTTATTTATCTATTTATTTATTCATTTGGATCACGAAACCAAAGTTGTAATTTAATACAGATGAAGCAGGTTGTGGGCCAAAAGCTCAATCTTTAGATTAGGACAGGTGATGATGGGTCAAAAGCTCAAATTAGATTAGGACAGGTTTATTGATTTGAGCCTAATGACCTGAGTCTTTTAGTTTTCCCCTTTCTCTTTTACGTGCTAGTTGTTATTATTGTTCTTTGGCCTAGTTAAATTCCCTACTAAGTCGTTAAAAAAAAGATTCTGCATAAATCTCAAAAAATATATATTTTCTTAATCACTTTCTTTGCAAAAATCAACTTCTCTTTTCCCGATGTTAGTCAAAGTGGTTTTCAAATAGTTCGGATAACCGCAAGTTAGCGAACATTTTAGGTGCCTTAAAAACCTTCCTAAAATGTTAATAGGAACCTCTTACCCAAAATTTTCTTTAAAACCTAAGTCTTTTTTCTGTTTTGAGACTTAGGATTTTATTTTAAAGTTTTCTTAATTTCTTTTCAAATAAATTAAGTGGCGACTCTGTGATTTCTTAGATTATTTTAAAATTTTCTTTAAAGTTTCAAAATAGTTTAAAAGGTCGAAATCAATGTTTTCCAACCCTTCGAGTTAAAAAAGAGATAAAACAGATATAAATATCTGTTGTAACAAATGACTCATCAACTGAAAATAATCAAGATGATATAGACATCTATTGAACATATAACTAACCTGTTACAACAGATAACTCATATGCTGGAAATAATCAAATAGATATAGACATTTTTTACAACAGATGACTCATATGTTAGAAATAATCAAATAGATATAGATATTTATTGTAACAAATGACTATCCTATTGTAGTAGATGACTCATTTTTTAGAAATAATCAACCAGATATAGACATCTATTGCAACAAATGACTCATCGATTGAAAATATCAAATAGATACAGACATTTGTTACAATAAATAAATAACCTATTATAATAGATGCCTCATCTGTTAGAAATAATAAAATAGATATCTACATCTATTGCCATAGATAACTCATTTATTGAAAATAATCAAAAATATATAGACATCTATTGCATCTGGTGACTCATCTGTTGAAAATAATTAAATAGATATAGACATATGTTGCAATAGATGACTAACCTATTGCAATAAATGATTTGTCTGTTGAAAATAATCAAACAGATATGACATATGTTATAATATATGACTAACTTATTGCAACAGATGACTATATGTTGAAAATAACCAAATAGATGTAGAAATCTATCGCAACAGAAGATTAATTTATTGCAACAGATGACTCATTTGTTGAAAATAATCAAATAGATATAGACATTTGTTGAAACTGATGATTAACTTATTGCAATAGATGACTCATCTATTGAAATAAGCAAATAGATATAGTCATTTATTGCAATAAATAACTCACCTTTTAAAAATAATCAAACAAATATAGACATTTGTTGCAATAAATGACAACTATTACAATAAATGACTTATCTGTTGAAAATGATCAAGCAGATATAGATATTTGTTGCAACAAATGACTAACATGTTGAAATAGAGGACTCAGCTGTTGGAAATAATCAAGATATAGACATTTATTGCAATAGGTTGTAGTCTGTTGTAATAGATTATACCTGTAGTTAATCATGTAATTACTATGTAATTCATTGGGATTGTAATTGATCTTATTAATTAATAGCTAATTATAGTTGAATAACTTGTATATTACTAATCATGATTTAATGAAGTATTTTACATCAAATTAGTCAATAGATCACTCTATTTAGGACGAATACACATAGTTGTTCATGTAATTACTATGTAATTTATTAAGATTGTAATTGAATGCTAATTATAGTTACATAAATTTTTTATTACTAATTATGATTTAATGAAGCAATTCACATCAAATTGGTCAATTAATCACTATTTGGTATGAATACACTTAGTTGATCATGTAATACTATATAATTCATTGAGAGTGTAATTGAACTTATTAATTGAAAGCTAATTATAGTTAAATAACTTTGTTTATTACTATCATGGGTTAATGAAGCATTTCACAACAAACATATGCAGAGTATGTTGGAAATAATCAAACATATCATTCATCTGCTGCAACAGATGCGCATATCTATTTGATTATTTTCAACAAATTAGTTATCTGTTGCAATAGATAATGCATTTGTTGCAACATATATAGAGTCTGTTAGAAATAATCAAATACATTAGACACCTACTGCAATAGATTTCTATATATGTTGTAATAAATATGTATACCAATTTGATTATTTCCAACAGATGTAGAGTCTGTTGGGAATGATCAAACATATTCGACACCTACTGCAACAGATCTATATATTTATTGCAATAGATGTGTATATCTATTTAATTTTTTCTAATAAATGAGTCATCTGCAGCAACAAATAATGTATCTGTTGCAACATATATATATATATATTATGTTTGAAATAATCAAACATATGCAACAATGTCTATATATGTTTGATTATTTTCAATAGATGAATAATTTATTGCAATAAATTAATAATCTGTTGCACATAATTCATTATTCTAACTAATGTTATATATATTTATTGCAACAAACATAACATATGTTGCAGCAGAAGTTGTTCCCCACACATACAATTGTTGTTGGCCCATAAACAAAAATACATTTTATATAATAAATAACATACATCACCAATTAAAATGAGTTAAAATTATAAAGTTCATAATTAAACCAACAACAGGACTATTTACTATTACAATAATCATGAAGCACTTCGATCCGAACATATAGATTTTTTGTGTATAATCGTCTTACATATGAAGCACTTAGTTTTTCTTCTTGAAAATGATTTATTGACTCCACGCTTCGTCTTTATTCGTCTTCTTCCTAGTTTGGTTGGGTGAACATATGAAAGAGGTATTTCTCTCACCAAAATCTCCAAAGAAATAATTCAAGAATCAACAGGGGCACCAAATTAATTTTCTCATAATATGTAATTATGTAATTTTTTTCCACCGAATAATATAGAGATGAGTAATCATAAATCTGATTTTCAATTTGTACACCATATTAAGCTCAAAGGGCTATCATAGCATGTAGATAAGGTATTTTGTCCAAGTCAAAAACTCTACATGTATAAGTTCTTTTTTGCAGATGGATCATGGTAACATCACCATGACTGTTGATATTGAACTTGTAATTGGCTATTTGATGGGCCAATAACTTATTACCCAAATTGATGTACTTTGGTATTTATTTTTTCATTAAAGGAACAAGTCATTTTGGTTAGTTGACCAACTCCATATGCCTCTCATGAAATAATTTTACAAACATCATGTTTATTTCATAAAATAAAGAAATAATAAAAATTCTCTTTTGACGTCAAACATTGGATTCACCGACTCAACAATGTTTGATATCAGAATATTATACCTATACAAAAATAAATCACTTAGTAAGGCATAGTATTTCAAACAAGACACTAAATTTATAATATATTATAAATATTTTTCTGATAAAATATCCTGCTTTGTTTATGAAATTTGGCACGTTTAAGTTGTTCGACTATCTTGGACACCATATTTCTTATCTAATTGAAATGGTCATAGAACTCAACTCTATCATACGCGTTCGCTACTTTATAAAAATGACATACGACCTTTGGCTTATGAAAGATGTTTCGAATATTTTCTCCAAGGTGCCTCATGTAACAACCATAGTGAGTTGAAGGGTAAACAATTAAAATCATCTTTGTAATACTTGGATGCTTATCGAAAATTATACACAACTCATTGGTATCATCTATATAGCTTCTCATTATTTAAAAAATTATTGATTTAAGGCATCACATTCCTTGTTCACTATACAAAAAGCCATCAAAAAGATATGATTCTTCACAGTCTGTGACACCACTGATAGTAAAACTTCTTCTTATTTGTTTCTCAAGAATGTCCTGTCAACGGCTATGAATTTTCTAATTTGTTGAAAATCATGAATCTAAGCCGCATAGGCTGTAAAAAGATACTTTAATCTTTCATTTTGACCAACCTGCAATGTTATCTTACTTTCTAATTTGTGGACTCAAGCATATAACGGTACGCATCAAGCACAACATACTCATGCTTATATGTTCTCCTAACCAATGACTTTACAAACTCTATGTCCTTATAAATCTTTCAATAACTCACCTTACAATTCAATTTTGTATGGAGTTGATTGTCTATATCTCTTGTAGACATCTTTATTCATTGAAAAATCTATTTTTGAAGTATTTATCAATTGACCTTTGTCGTGGTATGGGAATTATGGATCGTAATATACTCTGAATCACATGTCTAATATTTTTCATAAGTTCTAAGAAGAATCTTTTAGAGCTTATGAATTTCACCACCCTCAATCATCAATTGCACTTTGGATGTGCACATCTAAAATAATACTCACGGTGTAAATTAATCACCTTTTTGATACTAAAATCTTTTTTCAAGCAAGTAATATGCAATGAAGTAACTAATTCTTTCTTGTTCTTGAATGTCATTTCCTTGTAAAAACTTATTTCATCATCTTGAAGATTGCTCGACAGTGTTGATTGAGAACTACCCACTATATTTCTCACCACAACAAGTGTAGGTATTTGATCATCCTACACTTCATCTCCACTCTCATCGTTTGAAATATTCATATCTAGACCATCTAATTCATCATTTAATATATCTTGTGAGTTTTGATCTACATTTTGATTCTCTATCAGTTTTTCAACCACCTACACCCTTAAACTAGGCTTAGCTACATCACTCAATAAGCACACAAACGAACTTAATCACTTATCTTAAAAGGTAGGACTCTCTAATTTTTAAAAGAGTTGCGCATGTAAATGATAACAAGATCTTTCGATTGGTAATTTAGTCTACAATAATTGATGATTAAGTTGACAAAATCAACACACAAAACATCTCTTTAGACTGTCATCGCTATCATTACTAACATGTCACCATCCTTCCACGTTAAATAAATCGATTGTTCTTTTCGATTCATTCACCATGACAATCAATCCCTATTGTTATTGATTTCTCCATTATTGGTACCTAAAGAAATTTGTTAAAAAATTAATAATAATAGTATAGTAAAATTGAGTGGTTATATATAACAACAAAATTATATACATTATCATTGTCCCAACAAGTAACTCATCTGATAAGTCATCAGTTGCAACAAATTAGTATTATGTTACAATAGATGACTAATTAATTGTATTCATCTTCTGGTTCTATTCCAGTATTATCACCTGTTGTAACATGAATCCAACAAGTAATCTATTTGTTAGAATAGAAGACTCGCCAGTTGGATACTTGTTCAAAAATAGAAGATGAATTCAGTAGGTAAGTCATATGTTACAATAAATTAGTTTTTTGTTACAAAAGATGACTAATCTGTTGTATTTATCTTCTGGTTCTATTCCAATATTGTCATTTGTTGTAACATGAATCCAACAAGTAAGTCATTTGTTGGAATAGAAGACTCTCCAGTTGGATACTTATTTAGAAATAGAAGATAAATCCAACAGGTAAGTCATCTGTTGCAACAGCTGACTCATCTGTTGGATTAAGCTTCTGGTTTTGAACTAGCTTTGCCAGTTGATGTAGATAAATCCAACAAGGAGGTCATCTGTTGCAACAGATGGCTTGGTTATTGGATTCAGCTCTATAACCTGAATCCATCAGGTAGTTATCTGCTGCAACAGATGATTTACATGTTGGAACTAATTTAATTGTAGCGGAAATTATCCAACGACTATTGTAAATGAATACAAAAGTTGTTGGATACGCTACTAAAAATTGTTAAAAAAACAGCATATAGACCCAAATGAGAAATTGAACTAAAAACAGCAGCAGCAGCAGCAGCAGCAGCAGCAGAAGGAGAAGAAGGAGGAGGAGGAGGAAGAAGATGAGGAGGAAGAAGAGGAAGAAGAGGAAGGGAATGAGAGAGAGGAGGATGGGGGGAGGAGGGAGAGGAGAGAGGAGAGGAGAGGAGAGGAGAGGAGAGGAGAGGAGAGAGGGGAGGAGGAGGAGAGGAGGAGGAGGGGGGGAGGAAGAGGAACAAGAAGAGGAAGAAGAGGGGGAGGAAGAAGAAGGGGAAGAAGAAGAAGAAGAAGATCAACAGCAATAATGAACAACAATGAAGAAAAACACCAAAAGCAAATAGAAAGAAAACAGGAGAAGCAACCACATTTTCCCCCTCTTTTCTTTTATTTTTAGTTATTAGGGTTTTATAATAGGCCAAAGTGTAAAATAAAAAATTTGAGTGTAACTCTCGCATGAGTCAAAACTTCTTAGTCCTTTATTTAATTTTTGTTACCCATATTCAATAATTAAGATTTGAGTCACCTATATTTTATTTTGAAACTTTTCTATCATCCTTAATTCATTTTCCCAGATTGCTTGTTGCAATTCTTCATCAGTCAGTGGTGGAGCCAGAATTTTCACTAAGGAGGTTCATTAGTGAACAAACGAACTAATCGAAAGGGGTTCAACATTTATTGTATATACATAAAAAATAATTTTTATTATGTATATATAGCATAATTTTCCGATGAAGAGGTTCGGAGGAACTCCTACTTGAAGGGTAGCTCCGCCCGTTTTCAGTTGTCCCCGAACCATCGAAGAGATGCACATGTTAGAAGTCGACTAACATGCGCCCGAGAGAATAAGGACTTGTTATTATTTTAATGAACTTTGCAGTTTAAACTTAAAAAAAAAATAAAAAAAATCAATGTTTGAAATTTAAAAGTCCATGAAAATTGACAAATATAAATTGTCTGTTCTAATTGATAAAGGATAAGGTTATTAAGTTATAAACAAAGAACAAAAATAAAGAATTATAAGTTATGTAATTTAAATGAAACTGATTTTTAGAAAAAAAAAAAACATAAATATTTGTAGTCACGAGACTGCTCGTCCTATTATTTGTCTTCATCATTTTATTTGTCTGTTCAAAATTCAAATCCATATTTTTATACAATTATTGAACATGGTTGTTAATCACCAAACAAAAATCAAAGTTCCTTTCAAATATAATCCCTTTTGTGGGGAAGATTGTTGATTTGTCTGATTAAGGGAGGAGCGTCTGTCTTTAATTCCGGCCTAATTAGAATAAGCCACATGCATATCAATAATCAATACTAAAAAAATTGTCTTCCTTTTTATATATGAAGTGGAGTTTTGGATGCCGTTTGGCTGTAGATATTATTTACTTTTTTCGAAAAAAAAATTTCACTTTATGAAATTCATGGTGTTTGGCCATAGATATTTTAAAAATATTTTTTTAAAAAGTGAAAATAACTTTTTGTTGTTTTCACTTTTTTTCAACTCCAATTTCAAGTTTTTTTTCTTATTAGATATAACTTCAATTTTTTTAATATTACACAAAAAGCCCTTAAATAGTTTAGATGAGTTTTGGAGTAAATCCGAAAAGAAAGACATTTTTTATGAACAACAAATCAAGTCTGGACACATTTTTTAAAGATATTTTTTCTCGGTAAAAGACATTTTTGAACAACAAATAAAGATTTTTAAATTAAAAGATCGGTATATTTTCATTATTTGTAGGTATATTTTCATTTTTAAGCTCAGGACCCCTTTCATCATTGATGTGAAATTCTTTTCATTCATGAGTATAATCAGTAGATAAATTAGTTGGGCAATTTTGATAGTTTTAAAAAGTTTGGGGTATAAAATTAAATTTATAAAAGACTTTTCAAAAGTCAAAAAAACATCTTTCAAAAATACATGGTCAAACACAACTCTAACTCCAACTTCAACTTCAACTTCAACTCTAACTTCAACTCCAACTTCAAAAAATTTTAGTTTTTATGACCAAACGCCTACTTGGAGTAATTGGTAAGTTGTTACTGTATGATTAAAAACGTCAGGAGTTCAAATCGTGAAAACAGTCTTCGGCACAAATGTAATGTAAGACTACATACAATGAACCCTTGCAGTCTGACCAACATGGGTTGTGGTGCAGCGGATGGGGCTGCTCCACCCTTAATCAGAGGTCAAGGGTTCGACCCTGAGTATGGAGAAAACTCTGTTGGGAGAGCTACCCCGAATGGGGCCCTACCCGGCGCGAATCCGAATTAGTCGGGCTCCAATGTGGGTACCGAACACCGAATGAAAAACTAAAAAAAAAAAAAAACTTGCAGTCTAATTTTTTCAAAACTCATACATAGCAAAAACTTTAATTCATCGAATCATTTTCTCTGGTGGATATTCAAATCTCTTGTATTTGTTTATTGTGGGAACCACAGTGTTGGAAAGAAACCACAAGGAAAAGGGAATCCATCATAATGATCCAATTTTCAATAAGGTAAGTCTATATCAATGTCCACAGCTTAAAATGTCTTCATTCATTCCTGAAATTAATCCTTTATATTTTTTACATAAATTTTTGTTATAAAATAGTCAAGTGGTCCTTAATGTAACAGGAGAGCAAAAGTAGCAGGTACCCCAAACAGAAATAGTTATAAATAGTGCGGACAAAATTAATTTAATGCCCAACCTAGTCAGTTTTTTTCATTATATATATGGTCCTATGTGGTCCAATAATAAACCTAATAATTTAATTGATAAGTGATTTGACGATTGGTACTACGTGGCTCCTAACAACTGAACTTAATGACTAATCTAGTACATCAAATGAAACCACTTCCATAAGCTCATTTTCATATATTTGGTTTATACAGATACCCTTACTAACAGGCATGATGTGCAATATTCTTTGCTTATTAGGACCTCTTGTGGGAATCTTGAAACCTCATATGGTGCATCATTATCATGGGAATCTAATTCAGGATACAGAGTTACTGGTTTAGAATGAAAGTAATTTTATTAGTTGTATACATTTGAAATTTCTTAAGCATACACACATAATTTGAGCTGAAAATAATACAGCCGACTGAACCCACAGAATTCATCTTAAATGCGCCTAAATTATCATGCATCACTACCAAATTCAAACCTTTTCGCTTGAGGAGTTGTTTGGTGTGAGAAATAGGATAGACAAAGTTATTCTATGGATTGGGAAGTTGAGATATTTAGGGGTGGAGTCTAGCAGATGTTTCATCCGACCCCCTTAGGTGAAAAATTACATTATTTATACATGGTTTATGGCTCCTCACTAGAAATATCCCCGTGATATTAGTTATCCTGCAATGTATGTGAGATAACTTATCCATCATTGTAGTATAAATAGCGATTAAATAATCTTGAATAATCAATCTACCAAACACATGATGATCTTACATTTTATCCTGAAAGTAGTACTTTTTTTCGTACCAAACAACCCCCTTACGGTCTGAGCG
The DNA here is from genome assembly GCA_030864215.1 of Capsicum pubescens. NCBI lineage: Eukaryota > Viridiplantae > Streptophyta > Magnoliopsida > Solanales > Solanaceae > Capsicum > Capsicum pubescens. The sequence goes on from CM061548.1 coordinate 340,637,072, forward strand.
TAATAAGAGGCTCGAAACTAGCTAATTCTTGCATTGTGATAGTATCAATTTATGTTCTAACTTCTAACAGATGTGCCAAACATGGAAGAAATAGTGATCCCTCCAGATGAATTAGCAGATTCACTTATTGCAATGACAAAACTGAACAAATGTTGGTACACATTGAATGCAAGAAAGGCCAATAGGATTTATTTGGTTATTGTATGTATCCTTGCAATAGAGAATGAAATGCAGTACATAGGACATACGCATATATTATTGAGGAAGGGGGTTATTACGGGCCCATGATGAAGAAGCCAAGGTCTACACTCTACACCAATACCATATTACCACCTTTATTCCACTTTATGTGCTCTCTCTCTATATATATACTAGTCGACTTACGCCGAGCTACACACGACTCAATGTTATCCTTAAAAATTCTACGTTATGTATAATTTTATCATTTAATTAAAATATTTATTTGTTTGGTTGATAAATTCTAAATTAGGCGTATATTATTATATTTAGATTGATGAAATTTGTATAACAATATTTTAAGTTGTCCAAACTTTTGTGGCGTTGGCAGTCAATTATATTTTTTAAATAATTTATTTTTTAATTACTGCAATTTTATAGTATTTTTTTTCTTCTATTCTACTAATTAGAAGTGACATAATAAAATTCTTATAACAAATACTTGTAAAAAAAAATTTAAGTGGTCTCATATAAGACGTCAAGTTAATTTAAAGCATCAAAAAATAATTTATATTTTTTAAATGGTCACATATAAGACGTCAAGTTAATTTAAAACATAAAAAAATAATTTATTTTATGTCTATTTTATTTTTTATTAAATATTATTAATTTTTAAATATTTAAATGACTTACAATAATTAATTATAAGTGATATAGTAAAATCACGGTTGAAGCAAATGAAGCAGTCATGTCATAATGTCTATTTTAAATTTTTTATTAAATATTTTTAATTGTTTAATACATAAATGACTTATAGAGATTAATTAGGGGCAATATAGTAAAATGACGGTTGAAGCAGCTGAAGTAGGCACGTTGACCATGAGCAGCCTGCTTCAGTTGCTTCTTTGCCACTTAGATAATATATATATATATATATATATATATATATATATATATATATATATATATATATATATATTTCATCAAAGTTATTTAATGATAAGAATAGTATTGGAAGAACATAATAAAATACTCTTGATTTTATTAAAGCTACAGTTAAGTAGGTGTTTGATCATGAAAATTAATTTTTTTTGGAGTTGGGATTGGAGTTAAAGTTGGAGTTTGGAGTTGTGTTTGGTCATTAATATAAACTAGAGTTTTTTTGACTTTCTATGAGAAAAGTAAAAGTGAAAATAAGTTTAACTTGTTTTACTTTTTCAAAAATAATTTCAAATTGTATTTGAAATTCTTATAGCCAAACACCACAATTTTCACTAAAGTAAAATAATTTTTCTAAAGAAAATAAAAAAATTCTCATGGCAAACACCCCCTAAATCAAAACAAGTATTTTTAAAAAGAAGGTCAAATAAAATGAAACGGAAGAAGTATTTATGTGGCATGTTTAATTTCAAAATAGGAACAAAATTGTATATTACATCATCTTTTCTACATTTTATTTGTAAATTATACTGGATATATTATTATTGTTGATTGACTTTTAATTTTCTATATTTCAATTGTGGATTTCTATTGGGTATATTTTATGGTTGTTTGACTTCACATAAAATTTAATTTCTTTCTTTTTAAAAAAATAACTTTTAAAATCTACGATCTAAAATAAATCTTGGACATGTAGCTATAAAGGTTATTATTAACGATATAAAAGAAAATTTTTAGAGTTAAACTATTACTAGTAAGTATAGAAAGTTAGACAGAGATTTGTGTATAACATACAAAGCACCATATTAAATGAGGACATATTTCATTTGTGCTCAAAAAAATTTAAATAATGAATTTTGAGTATAACGAAAAAAACAACTTTAACAAGAATTCTGAAGATTTTTTTTTTCCACAAAGCTTCAAATGAGTTTTAATGAAATTCTCAAATTTTATCTCAATTTCATCTCAAATTTTATCTCAAATTTTATCTCAAATTTTATCTCAAGTTTTAACAAGAATACACGATTTTCGTTCATGTCAATCAAAATTTAGTCAACAAATTTGAATTTTAGAACAAGATTTTCACACTAATCTTTAAAATTATCGACCTCGATCCAACAGTGACCATATTTGCAGCATAGGTGACTCGAGTGTTCTCAAATAGATTTTTTTGTGTACACCCCCACCCCCCACCCCACCCCCCTCTGGTGTGGATTTTTCTCAAGGTTTAAGTCATTAACAAGTCTTAAAATTATTTTGAGATTTCACTTGAACCCTCAACTGACCTTTGTACTTATTGAACACACTTAATACTTCAAATTTGAACCACTCGAATCCTTTGGATACATATGACGTAAAAAGTGTGATTCACACTTTAATAGACTAGACGCATAATCAATATTTTAACACCTTTTTCATTATTTTTTTCAATCTCTTTCTTTCTCGTTATTTTTTTTTCAATCTCTTTCTTTTTTACATTCTTTTTTAAAAATAATTTTTTTTCTCTTTCTCCTCTTCATAAACTACTGTTATCTCTGACACCACTTCACCACCACAAATCTAGCACTCCATATCAAATATTTACAATCTATCTTCATGATAGATGTCATAGAACTTATGAATTTACATTTTGGGTATTGAATTTTAATGAAATGATTGTGATAAATTCGATAAAACTTGCAGATAAAACATTTAAAATTTTGAGGAAATGGGTGCAAAAATTTTGGAAAAATTCTGTATAAGTGTAGATTGGTGAAGAATGGATTCGAAGACAAACATTTTAACAAATAAATTGAATTTCAATCAATGAAAAATTTCTATTCCAATAGCTAGAATCGAAGTATCACTAATAACACCATCAACGGCTAGAATTCTTCTTTCTCCTTACATTGCCACTGCTAGCCCTGCTCTTCCATTTTTTCTTTACACTATTAACATCAAAATCTTCATTTTACCTAACTTCTCATTCTTTAAAAGGTGAAGATTATTCGTAACATTAAATTTCATCCACACACAAAAAAAACAAGCTATTAAAGGAGTGGGGAAGATGGCATGGCAATGGTGATTTCAGGTAAAGAGAAGGAATTGGGTTGGGTTGGGTAGGTTGAAACAGGGGAGGGGGTGTATATGCTTTATATTAAAAGTTTATTTTTATAATTATTTTAAGTTTAAAAAGCTATATGTTTTTAATTGATTTGTCGATTTGCCACATCATCCGCGCACAGGTTACACACATTTTTTTAGACTTATTATCGAAAAAATATTTAGTAGGTATTTATTTATTAATATTAGAGTGTCTAATAAGAAAGAAGATCAATTGAGGAGTACAAGTGAAATCTATGTGTTCTCACCGTGACACTTCCCATCAGAACGTCAAATAGATGCGGAAAAAAACAATTGCGTATCGCATTACATAACGTTTATCAAGAAGGATTTCAAGCTGTGGATATTCAAAAATAGAGTTTCATCAAAAATTGTTTTGGATCCAAATTTAATTTCTTGTGTCTATTGTTGTAGATGGATTAGACGGGTGGAAATTTGGTGGTTCTTGTGGTGGGGGAAGAATGAAATGACGGAGACAGGTGGTTCCGGTGATAGTAGGGAGAGAGTAGAAGAATTGTGTCATTTTTTTTTAAACGAACTAAAAAAAAAAAATGAATCATAAAAATTGACCAGAGAGAGTAAGTTATGTTGAAAAAGCTATATGTTTTTAATTGAAACTTGGATTAGTTATGCTGAGATTATTTTTTATTGAGTGTTTGGTTTGTTGTATTCAAAGTAATATGCATGGTATAATTTCTAGGAATAAATTGATTGATTACCAAAATATCCTCCATCTTATTTAACTTTTTTTATATATATATTTCTTTTTAAGCTTTAAATATTCATTCTTAAAAATTTTTATTATTTTTTAGAGAAATTAAAATATATAAATAAACATAATTTATATATTTTACAACCATTTTGAACGGTAAACTGTTCAAAATTTATTTATTTATGAATACATTATACGTTAATTAAATATAATTTATGTGTGTGTGAAAATATATTACGTTATATATTATGTTATATATAATTAAATTATATATAATTAAACATAATTAACATAATTTAACATAATATATTATAATTAAATTTATTAACATAATATATATAATTAAACATAATTAACGTATATATATTCATAATCATAATATATTATATTCATAATTAATGAATATATTATACGTTAATTAAACATAATTTATGAATATCTAATTTATATATATTTATGAATATATTATACGTTATTCATAATATATATTTATGTTCATAATATATTATACTGTTCATAATATATATTATACGTTCAAAACATAATTATTATGCAGTTTACCAGTGTTAATTATTATTATATATATATATAATTTATTTATAAATATATTATACGTTAATTTTAACATAATTTATTATTTATGAATATACATAAAATATACATACATATATATATATATATATATGTGTGTGTGTGTGAGAGAGAGAGAAATGAAAATGAGGGTATTTTTGTCCTTGTATAATTTTATACCAAAGAAAAATAGTCTTGGAATTGTTATCCCACCATTTGGGTGGATAACTTATCCCGGGACTAATTATTAGTACCGAGATAAGTTATCCCAAATATTTACAACCAAACGAGTGAGTTACATTTTTATCCCGAAATTATTATTTTATCCCGGAATTATTGACTCCAGTCCCGCAAACCAAACGGACCCTAAGATAACTAGGAGGTAACTGCACATAGGGGTGGGCTTTCGGTTAGTTCGGTTTGATTGTTGAATATCGGTTCGGTTTTTCGATTTTCAGATTGACGAAAATGAAAACCATAACCAAACCAAAATTATTTCAGTTTGGTTCGATTTTTACAAATTCCGTTCGATTATTTCGGATTTTTATTTCGATTTGAAAGATTAAAGTAATGAGCATTTAAAAATGGTGATTTTTCTAGAAAAATAATCTTTTTTTCAAACCTATTTTTCATTCCCAAATATAATTAATTCAACATGCATGAAATAACCATAAATATCGACCTCGCTGAGTCATCACCGTTGGCGTGACGACAGCGATGCCGACGACAGTGACGAACTGAGCAAACGACTGTCGTTGGCGATGTTGAAATTTAAATGAATTGACGAACTGAGGATGGTTGAGCACTGCTGCAGCCTTCACGTTAATGTTAGGGTTTAAAACAAAGCAAGCATATTAGGATTTAGGGTTACTAAATGATTATAATTTATATACTTATATGTTATATCAGATTATATTTTTAGTATATTTACATATATATTAAAATATATATATATATATATATTATAATATATTATTTATATAATTTCGGTTTTTCGATTTATCCGAATTCTTTTTTTGTAAATCCAAAAATCAAATCGTTTGACCAAATTTTTAAAATTTGAAACCGAAACCAATTCGAAAAAACAAAATTAAATTTCGATTCGATTTTTTGGTTTTTTCGATTTAAACCAAAATATGCCCAGCCCTAACTGCACGATCTATTCAATATTGCACAAGTCCTGATTAAGCAGAAGAGAGCGTTGAATTAACTAGTAAAGTCATTGTCATAGTATCAAAATATTATGGGTTCAACACATAAAAATAATCTGTAACAAAAATACATGGTAAATCTCCATATAGTAAATGCTTGTAGTAAGTCTCCATATAGTAAATGCTTGTAGTACAATCCTTCCACAAATCCGGCACATAATAAAAATTTTAATGCATAACTCTATTTTTTTTAAAAGTACTCGCAGTACTAGTCATATTCATTGATGGGAATCCCCCATCTTTTATTGCTAGAGGGACCCAACTTACCCTCATTGTAAAGTCACCTTCACTTCCCTGCATTTAGCTTATGGCCATGTTTTCTGTTTCCCCTAAAACTCCACCTTTTCTCCATTATAAACTTCTTTCGGTCGTATTAAAAACAAATAGCAAAGCTACAAAAATCTTTATCCTCATTCACGTGCATGGCACACAGTGAAAAGGCAAGAAAAGCAAGAGATAGAGAGAGACTGAGTGACAAGTAAATAAACAAATGCCAATCCCAAATTAAAGCTTATTATTATTTATTCATATATACTACATGTAACATCATGTTTGACACATGAAAATACAGCACACTTCGAGAAAAAAGTAGCAGATTTAAAAGGCCCCAAAGACCCTTTGTATGGTTAGGCCAAATTTTGGCCAGAAGATCAGAGGTGATACATAATAACACCTCTTTTGATTTCAAAAAAAATAATTAAAGAATACGTGTATCCATTACACGTTCCGGAAAAAAAAGAAGAAGAAAAGAGTCCAGTATATGGTTAGGACATGAAAGAAAAAAGGCAAATTTTCCCGCCAAAAAAACACGCATACACACTGTGTAGAACACGCCTCAAACCAAAAGTCTGATTATACAGAGAGCCAAATGTTGTTCTTGAAGTTCAATACCCCTTGTTTTTTTCTCCTTGTGTGGATCATTGATTTTCATTTCATTTTCTTGGAGCTTAGTGTAGATGTTGGAAGCAATAATGGTGGCCCTATATTGATATATCAAGAGCCTTCTTGACTTATTCATCGATATGAAACTTGCCCAAAGTTCAATATTTTTCTCCATTGATTTAATTTCTCTCCTCCAATCCTTTGCAAATGGGCTCCACCCTACCCTCTTACATACAATAATCAATGCTCATTTTGAATTCAATCACAAACCCCACTTCATTCACAGTTTCACACTATACTCCATATGACTCCACTTACTGCTAGCTATAATTAAACCATCTCTCTTTTTTTTTTCCCTTTCTCTTCACACAAAAATAATATGTACCAAATCCCCTTCCCTTGGGAATCTGCGAAGCCATTTAATCAATGGCACTTCTTCTCACCCAAAATATCAACAAACCAAAAAAAATCAAAAAAGATCATCTCTACTAAAATATATAATCTACACCACTCTTCTGTCAATTTAAACCCAAAACACCCTCAAAGATGAAAAAAATTACTGAGGATTCTTAGATGGACCACCATTTTCCATAGCCCCCTGATTCTTAATTTCCCCAGAGCTTAATTAATTAATTGATTAACCCGAACTTGCTCTGTCGTCATCTGTAGTACTCCACCAGCTGTCATTTAATTTTCTCCTTTTATAAGATGTACCAGAGGAGGAGGAGGACGATGAGTCACTGGATGCTACAGTAGTAGTACTAACCCGAGTCATGACTCGTACCTGTGGGTAAACTCTTGGAAATCTCCTTGGTCTTAATGCAATTGCGTACTTTTGCACTAATTCGTAGCAGCCCACGATTTTATCCTGCCAAAAGATTTAAGGGTAACTTTCACTTTATTCTAAAGTCAAGAAATGAGCATTAGAATGATTAAGAATGTATTTTTTTTTAATGGCGACTACATGGTGGGGAATCAAACCTCACCAACAAGAATTAGAAATTAATTCTTACTTTGCGGAGTCCATGGCACCAGGATTCAGCATGTTCAGCATTCACAAGAGAGAAATTTGGAAGGTCATTAGCTGCACACAGTATTGTAGCTGCAGCTATGCATGACGGCCAATACTCAAGAAAGCTAGCTTCTGTAAATATCAGCAGTGACAAGTTAAAATTCACTATCAAGCCACCTAAACCATGCCTACAGTAAACGATAGATACAATATACAAGCTACAACAGAGTAAAATACATTCATAGTGCTGTCAGAATATACAACTTAAATTTGCTAAATACTCATGCATGCATGTGTAATGTACGTATATTTGCTGCTTTTTTTATTCGATGTGACATGTATAGTAGGATAATAAATAGGAGAGCGAACCTTGAATATTTGAGAGGATAATCTGAGAAGCCCTTGAGATAAGGAAGGCAGTGAAAGTTCCAAGTGAATCAAGTTTATACGCAAAGAAGCTAAGAAAGCTAAATGGGGTTATGGATCGAAGCCTCCAATCTAATATTCTCAGCACAAGAAACTCCATTCTTTGTATGGTTTTTGGTTCAAATATATACTTAGCACCTTCAACCTAAGTCAAAAATATAATTGTTAAATCAAGTGAGGGGTCCTTTTGTAGAAGAAAACAATGGAAAAGGGCAGACTGTTAGCATTAAAGCTCTCGCTATGCAGGTCCGATAAAGGACCGAATTACAAGAACTTATTATATGTAGTCTTATAATGCATTTCTGCTTGCAAGAGGTTGTTTTTACGGCTTTAACCCGTGACCTCCTAATCACATAGCGACAACTTTACCAGTTACGCCAAGGCTTACCCTTCTGGAAGAAAACAATGAAATAAAACAAATAAATTAAATTACCTGAAGATCCAAAAGAGAAGGAACAAGAGGTTCCTCCATTTTTGCTGCTAAAGATAAGCAAGCAACGGACAATAGTTGCAGTGGCCAGCCATTTGTTTGCTGAAATTACATTGAAAAGGAAATTCGTTAATTATGATCACATTCCTAATTATATTTAATATGCATACATTTAACAGAGAAAATAGTACAGTACAAATATATTTAATTAATTTCGCTAAAGAGACAAGCGGACCTCCTTAGCGAATACTTTTAGGAGCTATGTCGCGTACACTTAAATTATTGGCAGTACGCCTACATAATATAGTAACATTAAATCATATACCAAAAATTTATGAAGATAATATTCAAATACTCCAAAGTTCAAAAAAAAAAAAAAGCTCTTTCCGTCCTCAATTTAGGTGGGTTTTCTTTATAATTGTCTTGTCTGAATCAATTTTCGCACACTTCGACCAACTCCATGGGATATTTATCACCTTCCACCAGCAATTGATATTAAATAACTCTATCCATCAAAGCTAAGCTAGATATATAGTCCAATGTCTTTTACTTTTTTTTTATCCGTTTCAAAAAGTGTGTACCTCTATGTATTTAGTAAGGTTTGAAATTTTAATACTCCCTCCATTTTAAAAAGAATTTAAAAATGAAAATAGTTATTCTTTTTTAAACGGAGAAAGTATTTTAATTCTAAGCCATAGAAATTAACACTTCAAAGACTTCTAATACCTTTTGATCAACTTTCGAGTGTACTATTCCATTCTCTCTTTTTTTCCCTATTTTACAGGTACCAAGTGAAATACCCTTTACAACCCATGGTTTTTAGGTGACACTATAAACTACTATAAAATCTACATCAAATTATTATTGGAGAGACCATGAAACAAAAAGATCGTGTACTTTATCACTTCCGTTATATACTAGTGTACTAGCTATTATTATATATTCAGCACAGTACAGAAACAATGAGGACCCAGTAAGTTGAATTTGTCTTTGCCGTTGTTAGATGAATATCAATAATTCGCACACAATTAAAAAAAAAAACACTAAGTTTTAGACGCTGTTTATGAATTTACAGTTTACTCAACTTTTCTTAAGGTGTCATCAAAAGTCAATGTGGACATTGTAGAAATAATCCCACACTTGAAATGCCTCCAAGAAAATACAAATATTTAATAAATATAAAGAAACTGTTGACATTTGGTACGGATTATTAATTAGTAGTTGCATCTAAACTATTTAGTTACCCCTAAGGCCTAAACTTAATTACTTCCTCCGTTTCAAAATAGTTGGCCATTTTTTACTTGACATTCCCCTTGAGAAATGGGTTTATTTTACCAAATTAATCTTATTAATTATGCTTTGAAAATATAAATCTGAATAAATATACTTTGTTTAGTCATTTGATGTTGAGAGTAGTATTGAAAAAAAATAACAAAATACTGTTGATTTTATTAAAAGAGACAACTAAATTAAAATAAATATTCTTAGAAGGAGGGTATTATCAATATATACTTTAAAGTCATCAATACTTAGAAAACTTTTTCTTTTTTAATTAGTAATTTGAAAATACTTCTTAAGTGATCTTATAATTTTTGCGTTACATATATCATTTCTTACTAATATTTTATACAATGACAGTATTGTCATAGTCCAACTTATTTTCGTCCTTTATTTCCAGCCACCTCTCATTATTAAAAGGGCAAAAAGAAAAACTTGAAAATGACTAATTTACCGGCAAGCTTCTAGAGTAGAGAAAACGATCAAAATAATTAACGGCCAGATACGCCGTTAATGGCTGGAAACCATAGTGGCGTTGTACCTGCGAAAAGTTTCAGAAAAAAAAAAAATTATTCGATTCAGTTTTATACCATTTGGATTTGATTAACTAGAAGTAAGCAAATAAATAGGCCCGATGCACTAAATCTTTCATTGTATGTGTGGAGTTTAAGGAAAAATGAAACTGCACGGACTATAGCATTATTTTACATTTTCATAAGAGATGAACTTTTGATCACATGATATTGAAAATTTACTAGTTATGCCAATTAACTACAGGTATATTTTAGCAGCAAAAGAAACAAAAATCTAACATGCGCGCATACAGTATTCCACAGGAGGTTACCGTACTATCGATGAAATTGATTAAATAATACCTTGAGAATCGATGCAATAGTACTGTTAATTCAAGTATATCTTAGCAAATTAAGTAACACAAAATCTAACATGCGCCGATACAGTTTTTACACCGGAGCTTTTTTTCCAGTATTTCTCGCCGGAGTTTTACTGCGCTATCGATGCAATAGTGTTTGTTAACTACAAGTATATTTTAGCAAATTAAAGTATCAAATATCCAACATGCGCCGTTACATTTTGACCACCGGTGTTTTACTTTACTATCGATGAATCGATTGATTTCACTAACACCTTGATAATCGATGCAACATTGTTAGCTAACTACAAGTATATCCTAGCAAACCAATTTAATAAAAATCTAACATGCGCCGATACCTTGAGAATCCATGCAACGGATTCTTCTCTAGCGACGGCGCTTAGAGACTGCGATTCAAACTTGTCAATATAATCAAATCCAGGCACAAAATTCCGTTCATCTTCGATAAGACTAGCAATCGATTCATCAATATCACCGGTGAACTGAGATTCAATATCCGACGAAGAACATTCCGGCAAATCTTCTCCTCCGTTTGAGAAAACGGTGTCGGAGTCTTCGCCGCAGAGTAAGTCGGAGAAGCAATCGGTGTACGACATGATAGGTTATCGATGGAAATACTCATTCTGTTTTGGACATTTTGATTGCCGGGAAACGGAGATTTTGATCGGAGAAGATTGCCGGAATGTCTACGTGGACTTTTGAAGAAGTGATAGAGGAAGAGGAAGTGGAAGTGAGAGTTTATTTTTTGTGTGTGTGTTTTGGGTGTGGCTATCTCATTCACTGGTATAAATAGTTAAAGAGTATCATTTATATTTTGTAATTTTTTTTTAGTTTTGTGATAGATTAAATTTAAAAAAAATCTACATACAAGAAAAAAAAAAAAGAGTTAATACATAATAAAAATGATCTTAAACTTAACACCAAATTATAATTTTGACCTTAAACTTTGATAGTGCACAAATAAGACCTTTAACTATTCAAAACCTGAACAAATATGACCTCCGATTTTGCAACCCCATGTGTGAGTCTCACCCGCGCCTACGTGGAAAGGTAATCCAATCACACGGTGCTACATCATTAAAAGGGCTGACTTGGAGAGAGGTCATATTTGCGCAGTTTTGAATAGTTAAAGGTCATATTTGTGCACTGTCAAAGTTTTGCTTTTTGTGTTAAAACGACGTCATTTTTATTATTATTACTATTATTATTATTATTATTATTGTTATTATTATTATTATAATAATAATAATTTATTTATTTATTTCTATAGTAGCAGTACCTAACTTTTTTTTTAATTTAAAAAAATTATTATTATTATTATTTTTCTATTTATTTCTATAGCAGCAGCACCTAGCTTTTTTTTAATTAAAAAAAACAATCACTAGCAGGGATCGAACCCGCACAGTACGCTGAAGGAAGCGCCCAAAAAGAGCAAATAACACCACTGGGCTATTTAAGTATCTTGTTTCATGTGGTTCAACATTAATATACGTACATAAATATACATTTTCTATCTTATATATATACAACGTAATTTTTTTACCGAGGGGGGTCGGGTGAACCCCATGGAAACCACGTAGGTCTGCCCCTCGTTAATTTAATAACGTTTTAACAACGTTAATTTAATAACATTTTAATTACATTAATTTGATAACGTTAATTTAATATACTTCTACTACTATCCTTAATAACATTAATTTAATAACGTTTTATTAAAACTATAATTTTTATTATTATTAGTATAGTTTCATCTTTAATTTAATAGTTAAATAAATAATATTTAGATATATTATATAACTTAAATTCGTCCTCTGCTTTATAATATATATACATATCCGCTAGATTTTTTTGTATGAGGCTGACCCGCCTAATTAATAAATCTTCAATATTGCTCTTTTTCCGCAAGTTGTCATTTTCATCTTTGAGCCGAAAATAATAAAAAAATAATAGTGAAGAGTCATTTAAAGGTCATATTTGTGCAGTTTTGAATAGTTAAAGGTCATATTTGTGCACTGTCAAAGTTTAAGGTCATATTTATGTATTATGCCCTTAGATTTTAAGCTGGACGCGCCCAATTTTGCGTGTTGAACACGCATTTTTTCACGTAAGATTGGAGGTCATATTTGTGCAGTTTTGAATTGTTAAGGTCATATTTTTGCACTGTCAAAGTTAAAGGTCAAAGTTATAATTTGGTGTCAAGTTTAGGGTCATTTTTATGTATTAACTCAAAAAAAAAAGGTGGGCATGATATGGTATATATCGAATTATCATACCAAACTGTCAAGTCAAATCGAATCGACGAACCAAACCAAACCAAACCAAACCAAACCAAGAAAAAAAACGACTTATGGTTTGGTTTGATTGGTTTGGCGTTAGACAAAAAAAAATCGACCATTCTTGGTTTGGTTTGGTGTTAACAAAAAAAAGTCAAACCGAACCCGAATCAAACCTACATAATATTTATTTCTATAATCTATATCTAGAATCTATAATCTATCTATATCTATAATCTATATCTATAATCTATAATATATTAAAAGTGTGAAGACTCTTAGAAAAGTGATTTGAACTTTTTACTCCTCATTAAAATATTCTTCTTTAGACAAAACTGTCTTTTCACTATTTTTTTAATTTATTATTAATTATTTTTATTATATTAACTAAACTCCTAAAATATATGGGATTCCTAAAATATATAAAAGGAAAATTAATTAATATTTTCCTTTGTACCATTCACTATATAGGTAATATATTTATAACAATTATTCATGTTTATGCTTTGAGTTGTATAAAAGTCACTACTCTATATTTCAATTTTTGCACGTTAATCTACTTTTGATACGTGACGAGCCTTTTTAAGTTTTTAAATCTTTTGAAATAATTTACTTCTCTGTTTTCATTCAAGTCATTCTTTAGGGCCAAAATTTTCGCTCAGACAAGAATTATTTTTATTTAAATCGAAGCTTTGTGATCACTATTGTATTGTTTTGTTGTAGTTTACAGGTCGTAGAAGAATGTCGATTGGCTTTGAAGAATTTCTTGTGTAAAAGTTAGGTTTAATTTTATTATCTGAATATCTCTATTAGTTTTATTATTTTGTGATAGTTTATAGGTTGTAGATGAATGTCTATCGACTTGGAGGAGTTTTTGTGTGCAAAATTTAAGGTAAAATTTAAGTTTAATTGTATTGTTTTGATATCTCTTTTATCGTATTATTTTGTTGTAGTTTATAGATGCTAGATAAATGTCGGTCGGCTTTGAAGATTTTTTTTAGATAAAGATTAGGTTTGATTGTATTGTTTTTTATATCTGTGCTTTGAGAATTTTTTTTTGTGTAAAGGTTAAGTTTAGTTGTATTATTTTGATATCTCTATTATTGTATTATTTTATTAGAGTTTACAAGTATTAAATAAGTGTTGGAGGGCCTTGAATTTTATTTTTTTTGTGTAAATGTTAGATTTAATTGTATTATTGTATTGTCTCTATCATCGTATTATTTTGTTGCAGTTTACATGTGCTACATTTTATGATAAAAGTTAGGTTTAATTAAATAAATTTTTCATCTTTACATATTCAAAAAATATTGAATTTAATTATTGTATTCGTCTTTATTATTTTAACAAATTTCCTATGTAGTGCAATATTTGAACTCACTAAAGTAAGGTACACGCGCGAGGTTATATTAAAAATGTGGAGGCCTTATAAATCACATTTGAACTTTTTACCCTTCATTAAAAGTCTCTCCTTTAGATAAAATCGTCTTTTCACATATTCTATTTAAATTATAAATCCAATAAATCAATATAAATTTAGCCAACAGTACAAATGCACAATCAATATCTTGTTCTAACTAAATTTGAACAAACAAAAATAAAAATCCTATACAAAACCAACAAATTATGTATTCCCAAATTAGCGTGTAAAAAGGAGAAAAAAGTGTCCTAACGAAAAATCTCAAGGTGGGAAAAATCGTTAAAAGTAAAAAAAAGAAAAATGTGTATTAGCCTATTAGATACAAAATCCTTTGAAAGTATAATTTGTGTGAAGGTAATTTAAATAATTTAATTTTTATTTTATGTACATAAAAATCAAAATCCTATTCTAACTAAATTATAACATACACGTTCTTATTCAACCCAGAAAAAAAACTAATCTTATCTATAATTTATAATCTATATCTATAATATATTAGAAAAATACTTCTAAAATAGGATCAAATTCTATTGAGTCTTACTCATAGTGATCATTTATCAAAGAATGACTTTGGTTATCAAATGATTAAACAACCCCGGTTTATCACTACTAAAAAAATCGATAAAATCGACCACCAAAAACCGACCACGTGGTCGGTTTTTGAATTTTTTTAAAAACCGACCACAAGTGGTCAGTTTTATATTTTAAAAAATCAAAATAATTATTACAATAATTTTAATATTAATTATTAATTATTTTATAAATAAAAATAAAAAAATAACAAAACCGACCACTTGTGGTCGGTTTATTTTTTAAAATATAATTAAAAAATATTTTAAAAAACCGACCACTTGAGGTCGGTTTTTAAAAATACTTTTTAAATTTATTTATAAAAAAACCGACCACTTGTGGTCTTTTTTAAAAAAAAATTAATTAAAAAATATTTAAAAAAAACGACCACTTGTGGTAGGTTTTTAAAAATACTTTTTAAATTTATTTTTAAAAATACCAACCACATGTGGTCGTTTTTTTTTAAATTTAATTAAAAATATTTAAAAAAACCGACCACTTGTGGTAGGTTTTTTAAAATACTTTTTAAATTTATTTTTTAAAAAATGACCACTTGTGGTCGTTTTTTTAAAATAATTTAATTAAAAAATATTTAAAAAACCGACCACATGTGGTCGGTTTTTAAAAATTCTTTTTAAATTTATTTTTAAAAAAACCAACCACTTGTGGTTGATTTTTGAACTAAAAAAAAAGTAAATAATTTTTAGTAACACCTAATTATATACATGTAATCAAATATATATTATTTTTATTAAAAATAATTATATATATAATGTAATATATATATATATTTTTTTAAAATTACACTGATTACACGCAGTCGATAACCAGTATAATAAGAATAATAAAATTCAATAATACTTAAATTTTGTGACAAAATTACACTAAAAAATAATTCAAATAAAATAAACAAATTATGTTATGCATAATCTTTATCTTTTACTTATGTTTCAATATATAAAATAAATATTTTCCTTTGTATATACGTTAAATGACGTTAAACATGCATAATCTTTGTATAATGAATATGTGTATATATATGTCAAACCGTTGAGATAATGATATTATCGGTCGTCTTTGAGGAATTTTTTTAGGTAAAGATTAGGTTTAATTGTATTATTTTTATATATCTGTATTGAGATTTTTTTTTTGTGTAAAGGTAAAGTTTAGTTGTATTATTTTGATATCTCTATTATCGTATTATTTTGTTATAGTTTACAGGTGGTAGATGAGTGTCAGACGGCTTTGAGAAATTTTTTGTGTAAAGGTTAGATTTAATTATATTGTTTTGTTCATCTTATTGTTTTGTTGCAGTTGACAGTAGCAGATGAATGTCGATTACTTTGACAATTCTTTTAGTAAAAGTTAGGTTTAATTGAATAAATTCTACAAAAGATGTTGAATTTAATTATTGTATTCATCTTTATTATTTAAACAAATATCTATTTTGTAACGTTTGAACTCAATAAAGTGAAGTATACGCGCGAGGCGCGTATACCTAAACTAGTATATATATATATATATATATATATATATAATATTCAAACTTTTTTATACATAAAATATTAATTATAATCTACTTTTTCAACTAGTTTTAGTAATTCTCAATAATTTGAAAGTAGATGTAGATATATATTTAGAATTGGGCCTTTAAATTGTAATATTTGTCCATTAATTGCTAATTAAATGATTGAAAACCCAATATAAACTTAAAACCTAAACTTTTCACTCTTCATCTCACTTTCTAGTTTTAAGAGAGTTTTCCACTCTTCATTTTTTCATAATTATGATTTTTTAGTAGCACATGAGTGAAAACATATTTGATCTAGTCTTCAATCACAATATAATTGTAAAAACTAAAGATTACAAAAAAAAAATGAAGAAACCGTAAACCCGAAAAAACTGACTAAAACCTAAACCGAAAAAATCAATTTTATGTTGGTTTGATTTGATTTATAGTTTTAATAAACCGACATGATTGGTTTATTTATTTTTTTAATAAAAACCGAACCAACCCGACCTATGTACACCCCTAGTTAAGAGTATCATTTATATTTTGTAATTTTTTTTTAGTTTTGTGATAGATTAAATTTAAAAAAATCTGCATACAAGAAAAAAAAAAGGGTGGGCATGATATGGTATATGTCGAATTATCATATTAAATTAAAATTTTGATATCATGATTTTGATATTATGATATTTGATATGGTATATTGTATATATTTTAAATTTTTTTGATATTAGGTACGGTATTTGATAATTATAAATAATATATCGAAACATCGAATATCATACCGAAGTATATAGTTACATAAATAAATCTATATATTATTAAAATAACAAAGATACAACCTAGTGTTAGTATAACACACTACGAAAAAAACCGCGTTTAGCAACAGACCGAAAACGTTGCTAATCAACCTATATCCGTCGCTATATCAATTTAGAAACGGATCAACGACGGAATATGTGTCGTTGCTATTTTGCGCGTTGCTAACCATTTAGCAACGGAAAAAATAAAATCCGTTGCTAGTTTTGCAACTTCATAGAGACGACCTATATCCGTTGTCATTTGTAGCAACGAATAAATTCGTTATTATATTTATAAATGCCGTTACTAATTTCATATTGTATTTCGTCATTTTGATTATTTCGTGACCAAATATTTCATTGCTAGTCCGTTGCTAAAAAATTTTATATTTAGTCCCCATTTTTTTGTGATAAAAGATTATTTTCCTCAATCCATTGCAAACATCTACCAACTATCCTTAAAAGAACCCACATCATCCATAATACCAAAGATAGCAAAATCTAAACACAATTATGTCCAAAACATCCATAGTATCACAACACCCATCTAAACACAATTATGTCCAAACATCTACAAACTATTCTTAAAATAACCCACATCCATCACGTGTATATTGTTGTTGCACAATTTTAAACATTTTCAACAAAATAGACCATAAAAAAACAATGCACTGATCGTCAAAAGTATCACAACTGATCAAGATTGCAATCATCAACTAAGGAATCAAGATCGTCCAAAGTAGTAGCCTTTTGCTTCATATCCAAGACCAAATAGTCTTCGCTCCCCCCCCCAGCTTGGTAATATGCTTCAATTTGATCAATATCAGATTCTGAAAATATTTTTTCTCATAATATTTCTTCATATCTTTCCTGTAATAGATGAAGTGAAATTATAACAGATTGTACTTAAAAATAATTAGATACCAAAAACTACTTTAAACTAAAAAATAAGAATTAAGTAAACTATTACATTAAGATTTAGTCTTACATGGACGATTCGGGAATGTTCATCATCGAAAGATTTTCCTTAATGACCATGTGTGTGAACATGCAAATGTACCAGGTACTGATACATAGAAGCCAATGTGGTAATCATTTTCAATAATGTGATGCTTGGAAAGATACGCAGCTTGTCCCATATAAGCAAGAATTAATGATGGATAAACAACAAAAGTAAAAGCTATCTGCAAAGAAGCAACTCTTATTAGGACTTTGGTTGAATTTGTAGTTGCCACCATAAAGGATTTTTGCTTGGTATTTTTACAAGCAGGAACGTTATCAAATTGAACAAAACATCAGGAGAAAATTGTTATTTGACTATAAACAATCTAGATAACATACATCAGCTTAATATCCTCCAATCTAATACTCAGTTCAAGAAACTGATACAATACCATCCTGTGTCAATTTTTTCGGAAGGAACAAAAGTGAAATGACAATCTGCATGCTAAATGTACGCTCATGCTTGCAAGGAAAAAATAATTAAGAAGATTGTGTGGAAAAGTGAATTCTGATTATTCCCAAAGCAACTCATGCAAGAAATGTAGAAGAAGAAGAAATGATGCAGAAACACTAAAATAGTGAAGTATAACTATGATTTCTTGGTACCTTTAAGCAGCTTAATGAGAACCAAATTACTTGCATTTGTTGTCTTCTGCAACATCGACCCTATAACAAGTGTTGGGAGCACAGTTACCATATCTTTTCTCCTTTGCTTTGCATATGACCAAGCTTCTTTCTCAGCTAAAAGTACCAGTTCTGCATGCATTTGGAACCACAAAACGCATTCTCTAGCAAAATAAGCAATTAAGAGTCAAATCTAAATTTATATTATAAGGACTAACTCAATCAGACAACACACTGCTCAAGTAATTAAGTAATCAATAAACAGGTCATATATTACTAAACCAACATTACATATCATATGCAAGAAACATGAATAATAATCTTAAATTTACACAGTAGTCAAATTCACAAACTCTATATTTGTTGCTTTGCAGAATTTTCTGTCAGATCAACAAGTCTCATCCATCGATTTGGACTTCAGCCAGTTGGGGTTCAAGACAGAAGTAGCAACAGAAGATACAAACACAACTCTCTTAATATTTTCTCAGAGCATGCCTTCGAAATATTAACTGTGCCTTTTACTGCAGGCTCAACAAGTTCAACCTATAATCTAGACATTGAATATATGAAGAGTTTTACTTTCTTTTTGCTAACGTCTAATACCACGTGCTAAAGATCACTATCCTAAATAACCGAAGATTCATCAGGAGTTGTAGCCTCGTGGAACGAATCTGTCGACCTATGCCAGTAGGCTGGAGTAAAAAAAGTAACAAAATCGTCTTGTTATCATGAATATCAAATGATCTTTAATATTAGTATCTTACAAATTTTCACCCGATCAGCATTTTACATCTTGGATAAAAAACATGGGCTAGGGTATTCCGACCTATTACTTCACGATTTCTTGCGTCCTCTGAAACGATAACATATATCAATCCTTTCATATATCCTCCAAAAAAAGGCTTAGGCAAATAGTAAACAAGCAAAATTCTGAAATTGCATGAGATTATGAGACTTACATTCTAGTGATGATCCTTGCATCACCTAAGTCTCTCATATGCAAAGTGGACAAGACCATAAAAATGAGCATAATAAGTTTTGATGTACTTAGTCAAGAAATATAATCATGCATATCCTCTCTATGAAATCAGTAGCAATTTGGTTATCAAAGAAAACAACCGTAACTTGATTTTCTTAGCATCCCTTTACACAACTAAATAAATGAACACCCTAACTTGATTTTCTTATCACCCCTTTACACAACTTGATAAAAATTTGAGAGAGTAAAAAAGAAGTATGGGAAGAAACTCTATGTCAGCTCATTTTAAGCCTTTTAAGTGCTTAAAATTGAGTGATAAAGTTGTATGCCATGTCAGACTTCTATATTCACGCGATACATTCCTCCCTACTTGAAGTGTCTATACGACCACTAGCAAAATCGAAGTATCTAACAGACAATTTATGCAAAGTTTAAGGTCTATCTATGTACTTACAAAAGAAAGATAGGAAACATCGTCTCACAGCCTATTCAGTAAAAGAAAAAACAGATCACATCAAAATTTACCTCATCAAACTTTGTGGCAAACAAGTTTAGTGAAGTAAGAATTCCTCCATTTGGCCCAAGATTTAATTGCTTCATGACTTCCTTGTATCGAACAATGTCTCTAATATCGATTCACCAAATGGCAGGGTCAAGACAGCAGGATTAAGGTTCACGACATAACCCCGAAGATTGGATGCCATTGTGTGGCAAACAAGATGATGGAGAAATATAGTTTTTTCACTACATAATCTCAACCAAAACAAGTGCTATATCAACTCTTCCCAGTAAAAATTAGATCACGACAAACAACTTGGGACAAATATAGTATCTCCAAAACAGTATACATATGAATCCTTAAAGCAAACAATTGGGACTTTACCATAACATCAATTTACTTATGTATCCACAAGATTCCTTAATTACTTGGCACAATAAAAAATGTTACTCCGTCCGTTCGCTTTTACTTGTCACTATTTTCCTAATTTGATTTCTATTTTTACTTGTCATTTTTGACAAATCAAGTAAAGCCGAAATTTTGTTTCCATGTTTTACACTTAGCATTAATTAGTTGTTCCTCAAATTATTTTTCAATACCTATTGCTAAATATCTATTAATATGAGTAATGTGGTAAAATCACTATACCAATTATCATTTTCGTAATGAGTGTGCCATGTCAAAAGTGACAAGTAAAACCAAAATGGAGGGAGTATCATCAACTTAGAAATAAAGAATAGCGAGGACACCAGCAAAACTATTAAATTTAGCTTGTATTCGGGAAACTCTTACATATATACGGAAATGATGGAGCAACATACCTGGCTAAAATGCACTTCGGTGTTTTACTAAACATTGGTTACTAAATTTGAAGCAATATCACAAACACTAAAAAGCAAAAAAGCTAGTCTTTAAACTTCCCTTTTAAAAACTACATAACCGTGCACATGCCCCAGGAGCAGAGCCAATCTTTTAATTTCTTGCTTTAATTGTGTAGAAATCAGTACCAATTTCGTTTTTAACGCTTTCACCCCAAAAATTCTTTCATACTATCAAAGCCTATCAGCACAATATCCCATTAACAAACCAAAGTGAAAGATCTCAAACAAACCACAAATAGAACTTCTGAGAAAAAATCAAAAACCCTAACATAATCAGTGTACGCAAAACACTGAAAATTCAACCACACAAAGAGAAAATCTGTTGAAGAAATTTTAGATTAATAAAGATGCAACAGGAAATATCAAAAATCCCACAAACAGAAATTTTGAGAAAAAACCGTTTCCATTTAGAGTAAATAATTATTTATCAAGCTTTTTAACGCAATAATCTAACAACCCTAAGTGAAAGAGCTCAAAAAACCATAAACCAATCATTTACAAGTGACTTCTAACATAGAAATTAAGAAATTAAAAGAGGAGAAACAACTAAAATTATGAGATATAGAATCTTACCTCTAATTTCGATTCGAAATTCACCGATTGACATCCTTTTCGACTGGTATTGAGTGATTTCCTTTTCTCAATTGAGATAAAAACGAGAGAAAGGGGAAAGGAGACTATTTTTTGGAGAGAGGCGGATGATACAACGTTGAGAACAAAGTGAAATAAAAGACTTAGACCTAATATTTATTTGGTCGGCTAACGGATTTAGCAACTGATAAAAATCTGTTGCTCCTTATTTATTAAAAATATACTATTAGTTGGTCGGGCAACGGATTCAGCAACGGATTATAAATGCGTTGCTAGTTATTTATTAAAAATATACCTAATATATTTTCTAAGAATGGTAAAATACTTCTAGTGACAAAACTTCCGTTGCTATTTCCGTCTTCACCATGTCAAAAAAAATTCCCCCCATTTATGTCGCTAATTTTGTCATCAAAATAAAGGCGCCAATATTTACCGCCAAAATATAGCAACGCATTTAATATTCTGTTGCTAATCCGTCACTAATTAGACTATTAATTTTAATTTCATTTATTTAGCAACAAAATTTCTATTTTGTTGCAATTCTGTCGTTAATTAGCGACGAAAATGAGCTTATTGCTAGAAATCCATTGCTAAACGCGGTTTTTTTTGTAGTACTAAACATTTAGACGTTGAAATTTTGACTATCTATTTTTATTGAAATGTCTTTTTATATAATTCATTAGTAGAAGGAATTATTTGTACTTCCTTTTGAATGTATACTTCTACATGTGTAATTTGTTGATGAATTGATATTTTTTTGAAAAGTCGAAGTCATAATATTTTATTATATGAGTATATATTGTCAAAGTTGAACAAACTATGATTATCGCTTTATCATACCGCAAAATATCAAAATCAAATTTTAAAATATTGAACCATGCCGAATTAATTTGATATGATAAAGAGATAGTATTTTTAAGAATCGAATATCAAATTACCATATCAAAGATTTAAACATTGTATCATATCATATCATGTCCACCCCTAAAAGAAATTTCGCATTATATGTTAGTATTTTGTTTTAGAAATAATCGGTTAAAAACTGCATTCACAAAATCATTGTACTTTATGTGTGTTATCCCGGTGACCTTATCAGTAATACATAACTCCCACACATAAAAGTGGATCCATCCATTTGCATGCACATTATTCTTCATAGCCCATCTATGGCTTAACTCCAGATGACTAACCTGTTAAAATTATCAAACAGTTATAGACATCTGTTATGACAGAAGATCAATCTGTTGCAACATATGACTTATCTGTTCGAAAAATCAAACAGATATATGCATTTGTTGCAACAGTTTCAATATTTTGTAAATTATCTAACAGATAGAATGTATTTTGCAACATATTACCCATCTGTTTGATTTATTTTAAAGATTTTTTTTTTTGAAACACAATAAAGATAAAATATTTATTTAGATATGCTTTTTTAATTTGCATATTCGAAAAGTCTCCAGTTTTATTTAATTAAGGGATGAACAGTCGTGGCTTTTTGACTAACCCCTTCCTTTATAAATAGGTCCCTCACTCGTTCATTCTACTACTATACTTTCAGATATGGATGATCCAGTTTCGTACAAGAATATTTATATCGAGTCCTTCCGGAAACTTCGAAGGCAGAATGATGAGCTCTAGAGAGATTTGATCGACTTTAGAGCAAGATTGAGGAGGGTCCTGCTGCTGTCGGATGAAAATTATACTTCAAACAATGAAAGTAGTAATAGTAATACTTATAATAATAATAATAATAATAATAATAATAATAATAATAATAATAGTAGTAGTAGTAGTAGTAGTAATAAATAGGTTACGTTTTTCCTTTTAGCGTATGTATTTTTCTTTTTTATATCGGATCGGCCTAAGGGATTCAAAAATCTTGGTCGACTTTGAACTTTTAATTCTTATTTAATATTTAATTTTCATTCTGTCTATTCCTTATTCTCAACAAGTCGACGGTTGGAGGTAGGGATTGAGCGTTTGTGGCAGTGGATGAACCATATGTTGGAACAGATGGTTAATCTGTTGCGACAGAAGGATCATATGTTGCAACGGGTGATTATTAATAAAAAAAGGGTTATTATTACTATTGAGAGGGTGAAAAGTCTTTAGTCATGACTTTTCGATTATTTCATATGAAAAACGGTTCGTAAAATAAGAAAATAAATGATAAACACAATTTATAACTATAAAAAAATAATTATTTAATTTTAATAACTGATCGTGACTTTTCGACATATTTGTTTTTAAATCTGTTTTTTTAATTTATATAATAAAAAAGTCACCAAATTTGGATTAAAGATATGATGATTATAAAAAAAGATAACTTATATGTGCAACAAATAGATTATCTGATGTAACAGATTGTCGATTTGTTGTAACAAATAGATTATCTGTTGTCACAGATTAGTTATCTGATGCAACAAATATATAATCTGTTGCCACAACTCAATAAAACGGTTACTGAAAAGAACTAATTAATAATAATAAGACTTATCAAAATAATCAAAGTCAGTCAACAACTTGATTTAATTAAGTCATAACTTTTTTTAGTAATCAAAAAGTCACCAACTTGAATGTAATTAAAAAATGGAGGTGAACAGTCGCACCTTTTTGATGAAATAGATTGTCGATTTATATATTCAATTTTATATATTTTCAAAGCATAATTAATAAAGCTAATTTGATAAAATAGCCCCCTAATAAATATTTTTCTTAATGGGTGTGCCAAATTTTCTAATACGAAACGAAGGAAATAGGTGACAAGTAGTACTTTTTGATATTTTTGTTTTTCAATCTGTTTTTTAATTTATATAATAAAAAATTCACCAAATTGGGATTAAAAGATACAAATATGATGATTATTAAAAACGATATATGTTGCAACAGATATATTATCTGATGTAACAGATTATCGATTTGTTACAACAAATGGTATATCTATTGTCACAGATGAGTTATCTGATGCAATAGATATATAATTTGTTGCCACAACTCAATAAAAACGGTTACTGAAAAGAACTAATTAAGTCATAACTTATCAAGCCATAACTTCCCATAGTAATAAAAAAACTTACTACTTTGAATGTAATTAATAAATAGAGGTGAACAATCGCGCCTTTTTGATGCAATAGATTGTCGATTTATATATTCAAATTTATATATTTTCAAAGCATAATTAATAAATCTAATTTGGTAAAATAGACCCCTAATAAAAAAATTTCTTAATGGGTGTGCCGAATCTAACTAATATGAAAAGGAAGGACTAAACATAAATTTGAATAATTGATGTTTAAATAGGCGACAAGTAGTGACTTTTTAATATATTTTTTTGAATTTGTTTTTTTAATTTATATAATAAAAAAGTCATCAAATTTGGATTAAAGATAAAGATATGATGATTATTAAAAAAGATATATGTTGTAACCGATATATTATCTGATGCAACAGATATATAATCGGTTGCCACAACTCAATAAAAACGGTTACTGAAAAGAACTAATTAAGTCATAACTTATCAAGTCATAACTTTCCACATTAATAAAAAAGTCACCAGTTTGAATGTACTTAATAAATGGAGGTGAACAGTCGCGCCTTTTTGCCTAACTCATTCAAATTCAATCCTCTATAAATAGGTCCCTCCTTACTCGTTCATTCTACTACAGTTTATTTATTTTTTGCTCTTGTCTTTCATATTACACCTTCAACTACTTTCTATTCAAGGACTTGATAGCTTTTCCCTGTCTCTGGTAAGTTTTTTTCTTTCTTTTTGTGTAAATTTACGTTGTATTACTTTCGAATTCTTTTCATTACTTTTGTTTTTGCATTTTTTATCAATTTATGTGTGTTCTAGATATGACTGATCCAGTGTGGGATGTCACTATTTTATGAGATGCCATGCGGGAACTGCAAACGCAGGTTCATGACCTACAGTGGGAGTTGGCTGCCGTCAGAGTAAGGATGTTGCGAGAGATCTGCATGATGAGGAGGGCGTTGCTACTGTCGGTTGAAGATTGACCGGCTGACAATAATAATAATAATAATTAAATTATTTTTTTCTTTTACGTATGTATTTTTTTTTTGTTTAATAAAAAATTTATGTTTGATCAACTTTGATGTTTTTATTCATATTTAATTTTTATTCTGTCTATTTTTTCTTCTCAACAAATATGTCTACGATTAAGGAATAATTTGAATCCACTATCAATAGCAAGAGATCAACATACGGGTTATCTGTTGGGTTTGTGACAGGAGATGTATTATGTTGTTCGAAATAGATTATTTATCTGTTGCAACAGATAAATGTTCTGTTGCAACTGATTACTTGTATGTTGGAACAGATTTCTAATCTAGTGCAACAGATTAATTGTCTGTTGGAACATATTACTAATCTGCCGTAATAGAATACCCATCTGTTCGATTCATGTTTGGGCACTATAGAACCATAAACATGAATCCAATACATGAGTCTTATGTTGCAACAAAATATCTACCTGGTGCAACAAATGATGGATCTATTTAAACAGATGGCTCTTATGTTGCATTTATGTTCGCGTACTAACTATTGTTGAAAAAACAGCACACTAGGAGTTACCCAGATGACAAATTCAACTAAAAAACATAATTTGACTTATCAAAGTCTCCTATCAAGTAAATGCCAAAGTTGAAGGTGATATACGAAAAAAAATTGACCTAAGAAATTGGTCAAAGAGCAGTAGTTACGGTAACAACAACAACAACAATGGCCAATAAGAAGATTATGAAGAGGATAATAAAGTATAAGATGGTGATAATGAAGCATAAGATGATGAATAAAGCAGCAGCAACAATGAACAACAAAAATCGTAAAGACACAGAAAACAACAATGGATGAGACTATTATATCAACTAACATTTGGATCAAAGTATAAATTTAAGAACTTGTTGGTTATTTTGAAATTTTTCTAACTTTCTTAATCCATAATAAAGTAATTGTCACCTCCACTCAATTATTAAGTCTTGAGTCACCTACACCTCATTTTCAAACTCTTTTGTCACCTACGACTCAAAGCCCCCAGTACCTAGTGCAATCGTCAATAAAAGTTATATAATACTTTTTTTCACCGCGAGTTGGTGTTGACTTCATATTACGAATATCTGCGTGGATTAAGGATGCTTAGCATACTTTGATTCCACACACGTTTAACACTTTAATTTATTGCACTCAAAGTTGGACAAAACTTTAAATTTATTCAATTTTCACAAAGTTTTGTAATTGACATGTCCTAATTGTTCATGCCACAATTCATTAGAATCAAGCATGTGAGACGAAATAGAACTTTCATTGATTTCAACAGTCATTATATTCATCTTTAATAGGTCTCGGTAAGGTAGGCTTTACCTACATACACTTCTTCTTTGCTAATTACAAACTTATCAGAAACAAATATACATTTGAATCCATTTTTTATCAGAAGTGATATAAAAATTAAGTTCTTTCTCAACTCTGGTACATAAAGGACGTTGTTGAGAGTCAACACTTTGCTTGACACCATTTTTAAGCAGATTTTTTGTCCCTTCAACCTTTGCTTTTGCGGAGTTTGTCATATAAATCTTTTCCTCATCTTGATTCGGAGCGTATGAAGAAAATAAATCTTTGTTGGTACAGATATGACGGGTGGCACTGGAATCTATCCACCAATCTCTAGGATTACTCACCAAGTTACATTCTGAAAGCATGAAGATAGATCATCTATTTTATTTTTTAATCCAGCCATGTTGGATTGATCCTTCTTCTTTCCTTTCTTAGAGGCCCGACAATCTACTGACTTATAGCCATCCTTTCCACAATTAAAGCACTTCCCCTTGAATTTCTTCTTTGGTGGATTGCTTTGTTGTCTAGCTTTCCTCAGTTTCTTAGAGATGTTACGGCCGTCCTCTAAAATATTGCCTTCACTGATTACAAAATTCTCTTTCGACCTCTTCTCAGCATCTTTGTTGTCTCCCTCAATGCGCAACCTCACAATGAGGCCTTCGACTAATATCTCATTCCTTTTATATTTCAAGTAGTTCTTAAAATTTTTCCGCAAAGGTGGTAATTTTTCTACTATAGATACCACTTGAAAAACTTTATTCCCAATCAAACCTACATCAAAGATCATGTGATTATGAAGAACACACTTAACATGTTCAAATAAGGTATTTACTATATTCATACCTTCAATAAGGAGATCGTGAAAGATTACTTACAATTTTTGTACTTGAGAGATGACAGTCTTACTGTCAATCATCTTGTAGTCAAGGAACTTTGCAACAAAGAACTTTTTAGTTCCTGTATCCTCAGTTATTTACTTTCGTTCCAAAGCATTCCACAACTCTTTCGAGGTCTTCATTCTATTGTACACATTGTATAGATCGTCTTGGGCCACTTAGGATATAATTCCTGCATAAGAAGTCTAAGTGTTTTCATGCCTCCATTATAACAAACCACTCCTTGTCCGATGTATCTTCGGATAATTTAGGATATTTTCAGAGTGAACCTTTGAAGACATAAATTCGTCAAATAGAGGAACATCTTCTGTTGCCAGCGTTTGAAATCTACACCCCAAAATTTTTTAGGTTCCTCTACATATGGCATTGCAGGCGTAACACTTGTGCGGTTTGTCGTAGCAACAGTTGTTGCTGCTACACTTGCCACACCATCATTTGCATGACCTTCAGTAGTTATTTTTCTGTCACAAAAGTATAATCAACTTAGTATGTCAGAATACTAATTATAAAGTTGTAAAAACTTTAAAGGCCACTTGTTTCTAGTTTAACGATGAAGATTTTACGTTCTTCTTATTGTTAACCGAATAACCTTTAACTCGTGATGAAGTTTTTATGTCTTCAAATCACTCGTTAAGTTCAAACAGAGTAGAAAGCAATGAGCTTTAATCTCCAGAAATCAAACAATACAGATTATACAAATTCCTTAAAATTGTTGTTTACGGGCACAAAATATGTATATTTTCAATAAAAACTTCAACCTAAGTTCAAGAATAAATTTTCAAGAACAATAATGAAGTTCAACACCTTTAAACACAAGTTCAAATAAATAATTAAAATAAACCATCAAATTGAAGTGTGTTTATCAACTTGTAAAGAAATAAAGATGAAGCAGAATTTAGAACCAAGTCCACCGACTTCACGGTGTGTCCTTAAGAAATTTATTCCTCTCAAGTACCCAAGGTTATGGAATCTTTCCTCCCAGGGTAAAATGCTTCACTTTCTGAAAGTAGCGGTACTGTAAACTTTCAGAAACTTCAAACACACTTAACAATTGATGATCACAAGAGAGTTTTGAAGAAGAAGACTGTTTTAACTCTAAAAATCATACCTTTACCTGAGGAAAAGTATAGGTATTTATAGCCATTAAGTATCCTTTCAAAAAGAAAACTATGGTTCATGGAAAAATACAACTTTTCTGAAATGCCAGCTCCCTGCGCCCGGTCCGCGCTGGAGCAGTTGTAGGTTGCATTTAGTCATTTCCAGTGTCTTCTGCGTTGGACCTGCGTCAGGCAAATCCATCTGCGCCTAACTTACACGCCCAGGTCGCCCCTTCTCCGAAATAGTATCTCTTCCTCGAAGGATCGCGTCCCTTCGAGGTGCGTTGCATATGTGCTTGCATGACGTTTGAAATGCGTCCATACATGGAGAAAAATATTTTTATTGGATTAGAATTTCACTTGTTTTCTAAGTTTCAAATAAAATTTATCCAAAAAATTAATCTCTCAATCGATCATTTGCCAAATCCAACTTTAAATTCGAAGATGAGTCGAGCGACGACGACAATGACAGCACGAGGCATTTTTTTTCTTCCCTCACTATCACATGAAGGAGTGTTTCTTATTATAAATACAAGAAAACTTTTTTTCCCCACAAATGTGGGAGAACTTAGCTTTCCTTAAGTGACATTTTAACTTTTTTATTAAATTGTTGTTCCCTTTATTTTTCATTCACACATTTCATTTGAACCCAACAATAGCAAGATTATGGGATCTTCCAATTGTATGACTTATCTTTAACACCTTAAAAATAGTGAACTTGTTATTATGTGTATTTGAAATATGGAATATGTTTGATGAATTATAGTTATGAGAAATGAATTACGATAAGAGGTGGTGACATAACTTAAGAGCCTAAAGTCAAGCTAGTCTGAAAATTAAAAAGTAAAAGGTATAAAGATGTATGATTAAAATTACATTGTAAGTTGAATAGAGTTGAATGATTAGTTAGTGGAGTAGGATCTTGAACCTAGAAATGATTTGAATGTGAGTGTTGCGTGATAATAGTGAAATCTTCTGTATTAGTATGAATAAATGGGGGATTGAATTAATGAATGAATTACTAGATTTTAGACTCTATTTGGTTGAACGTGCGTTCCTAAAATGACTATTTGAATTTAATGAATATGACATGATAATACTTGAATAAGCTGGAGATTAGTCTTCAGACATACTATAATTGATGAAATCAATGATTTGTATCTACTTGTAATTTAATGTGTTAAAGTATGATTATTGTTTATAGGGATTGATTAACTCGAATTGACCAACTATTTAGGTGGTTGTCTACTGTTGCAATGAATACTTAAGGAATGTAATTGTTAAATGATATCCTAAGTGTTAATCACATATAATGAGTTATATTAAATCTTATTGACTGACAAGTATGATTATTTATTCTTATTGTGGTTATGATTATCGTGATATCGATTATTATTATGGGATGTATCGATATTTGGATATTTTTTCGGGATTGATTGATGTGATTCATTGATTGGTTCGGATACCATGCTAGTACAGTATATGAATAAGTGCTCATCCCCTGCAGGTCATGGCTAGTACACAATCATAAGACTCTTAGCATGTATATACAAGGTATTTATGAGTGTGTTGGTCCCTTAAGTGGATCAGATTTATGATTACAGTTATTGTTGTTGTTTACATTGATTCCATGAGTGAATCAGGTCTAGGTGCTTAATTGCTAAAGGTTATTTCTCGTGTAAATTTAGAATGTATGTTGATTTCCATTATTGTTTATTTATGGATCCTTGAGTTGATCCAGGTTAAACTAACAAATGCTTAACATATTTATTGTCACTATTTTCATATTTGAATTGGGGTATGAATATTGTTAGTCATAGATTGTTGACTTCTATATTGTTGTTGAGTAATGATTGCACTTGTTACGAGATTATAGTTATAGTGCCCATTTATTATTAAGGTTAATGAAAATGTACAAATTGTCTTATAATAATTGTTGGGATTAAGCAAGTAAGAGTTATGATGTATGATTAATGAAATTAAATGTGAAAGGTATAAAGAAAATATCAATGGTATATATTGACTACTAGCAATGGATAGATATAACTAAGTCAGTAGGAACAAAAATGATATACTGTTAAGTAACACAAGTGAATGAAAGTGATATGTATTGAATTGAATATAAGTTATCATGCTTCCTTTATGTGATTTCTATATTTTGTTTATGTGATCTGACTCGATCAATCGATGATACCTATTAGTACGTGTTGTTTATACCGATACTATTCTTGCTATATTTTTTTGGGGTATAGTCTAATTGCAGGATCAATTAATGTTTCTCAGGTGACGTAGATATTGATCTCCAACATGCTTCTATCCTCTCATTCATGGTGGAGGTTGTGTGCAGTCTTATCTTTCTTAATTTAGAAGCTCTTGTACCTATTTAGATTAGGTCCTCGGGTAGTTTCTTCCGCATTTTTATATGTTGTAAAATCTATTGCAATAAGGACATGGGTATTTTGTTACTTATTTTCAGTCTTCCGCATATCTTATTGAAAAGGTGGTAAAGGAGTTCTCCTATCTTGGTGGGTTAGAGTAGATACCCTCGAGATTCGATAATTTGAATTGCTACAGAGATAGAGAGAGTACAATTATTTTATTTTGTGTTTGATTAGATATATTAGTCGGAGATTATATTCATTATTTATATTATAGTGATGAGATAATTCTATTCTACATACAGTGAAATAACAAATCCTATGAGATATCATAATTCATGGGATAACTTTGTCTATCTCATCTCTCATACCAAACGACCCCTAAATTATAAGCTAATCCAAGTGTAGAGCTTCAATTCAGACTATGTATATTTATTTCTAAAAATTTATTAAATAATTTAATAATAAAATTTGAATTGGATATATTAAATAAATTGTAATAGAATTTTAAATTTAAATTCCTAAACCTCAAAATATGCCTTTTATTAATGCTGGGATGAAAAAAATTTCAACTACCAAATGTGTGAAAGGTTGAAATTCATGTTTTTGTTTCTGACATGATTATGAAACTGGCATTTTGCTAGATAGTCTTTGTTTGTCGAAAAAAGAGTCATTTTGCTATAACTATTAAATTTGTAAAAACGAAGTTAAAAGGCAAGTAATAAAGTATCGATAAAACTTCTTTTTTATTTTATTAGATCGATAAAGCAAGAATAAATGATGTAGGATGCAATCTCTATTAAGAACAATGGTAAGACCAAAAATAAAAAATAAGAATAAGAAGATCGTGAAGTATTTGTATTATTGAAGCTTTTCAATGTTGTTTTCTTATTAGCGAGATGAGATTTCCCTTTTCTTCCATCCTGGATGCTAGTGCGACTAATTGCTCTAATCATATTAATAATAATTCGACTCCTTAAATGTGAAAGTTAGTTAATTTTTCGATATATAGTAAGTTGATATCTCTTGAGCTCCGGTCTATCGGAAATAATCTTTCTACTTTTTTGGTAGTAGCAGTATGAACTGCGTACATTTTACCCTTCCAGATCTCACTTTATGAAAATACACTAAATTTATTGTTGTTGTTGATATCTCATAGTGTACATTTTATATGTGGATCTAATTTCATTTCAATGTGGCTAACATATTCGACAATTTAATTGGATGCAATAATACAATGCGTTGTGAGAGTGACTTTACTTGGATATCTATTTTTGGGTGATTCATAAAGTCAACTTTATTTTTAGTTTATTTCCATATTTATAAATAACAAGATAAAGACAAGGTAAAAGTAGATTGGATCCCCTCTCTTTAAAGTAAGTTTATGAAAAAGTATTGTAGATTGATCTAGACTTGGTAAAACTGTTTTCTCACAGATTCCCACCAAGACCATACAAAACCAAACTGAATATGATTTAATTTCAGTTTATGAAGTACATGACTTTAGGCAAGAGCATATGAACATATGAAGATACTGAATTAGGGTATACGTAATTGAATATTATCTCACTTTTTGATGAGAATTTGAAGTATCATGTCTGTTATAGTGTGTAGTTTCTTGCTTTATATCTGTTATTTTATTATTATATTTTTTGGAATATCATGTCTGTTATAGTGTGTAATTTTTTTAATTCAACACCTGCTACTTAATCATATTTTTTGGAATATCATGTCTGTTATTGTGTGTAATTTCTTATTTTGATATCTGCTACTTAATCATATTAAGTATTAACTTAGATTTGTGGGACTTACACACACTTCACAATACCTTCACCCTCATATATCCTTCCGACGTATTTTTACCATGTCATATGGGAAAAATTGGTAAAAGCTATCTTTCTTAAAATTATTTTATCAAAGGGATAGTAAATTTCTTTTTGAATTATTTTTTAAAGTTAAGGTTAGGATGTAAAAAGTGCGGAAAAGTTAGAAAAAGTAGGCCCACATGTGGGTCAATGGACCATTGTATCATTTTTCTAACTTTACAAATTTAACATAATACATTAACACTCATTCACTTATTTCAATATAAAAAAAAACTTTCTCTCTCCTCTTAAATTGTCTCCCAACTTCCGCTTTCAAGAACTCTTCTCCCCGAACGTAATTTTCGTTTTTCCTTCTTCTGGAGCTGCTAAGAGCTTGTTGTTGCTTCATAAAGTTAGGTTAAAATCATGTTTCGATCATTTGTAGATCCATTTAAACAGGTTTCTTTGCTAATCGATTCGTAGTGAAGTAGGAATTTTTTTTTTTCGAATTTGGTTGATTAAGGAGTTTTGGTTTAGTTCCCTTTTTTTTTTAGCAAAGAAGTATTGAATGGTGGGATAATCGTTATTTGAAAAGTTATTTTGGCAGTTTGATTCGAACAGTCACCTGTTTCTGTCCGTAGACCCATAGTCTATGAAATCAGAATGCCCTAGATTGAAATCAATTTTTAGACGTATGAAATTCTTTTAAAATATGGTTGCTTAAATAGTGGAAATTGAAAGATTAATAACTAATTAGTTCGATTAGGTGCACTAGTTTGATTTTTAGCAATTGTTGTGTTTTGATACTGCATGTTGGATTTTGGTTCAATTACTGATATGTGGAGTGAACTGTTTGACGGTGAAAAAGTTATTTCGGCATTTTGATTCGAACAGTGACTTGTTCCTTTCTGTAGAACCGTAGTCTATGAGATGAGAATGCCCTAGATTGAAATCAATTTTTAGACGTATGAAATTCTTTTAAAACATGATGTCTGAAATAGTGAAAATTGAAAGATTAATAGCTAATTAGTTTGATTAGGTGCACTAGTTTGATTTTGATACTGCATGTTGGATTTTGATGGGGTATTTCTTTATTTTTGGGGGGGGGGTTCATTTGAGCATTGACTTATTTCTATTGATAGACTTGTGGTCTATGAACTGAAAATGGGAGATTTGTTTTGCAGGTGTAGATTGTGTTAAAAATGGGTAAAAAAACCATCCATCCTAAAAGCAAAGCTGGTACCGGTTCTGATTCTGCTGGTAGCAGTAGAGAAAGAAAAGTCGAGACAGTTGAAAATATCTCAAAAAGAAATAAAATTGACGAGGAAGTGTCTGAATCAGATCCGGAGTTAAAGGAGATAAGCGACTACGTCGAGTCTAGTGAAGATGTCCTTCCCAAGCGCAGTGTTAGTAGTGACAGTGAAGAGAGCGAGGAAAGTGGGAGAAATAGTGATGATGGGGATAATGATCCCTTGTCCGTGCCATATTTGTCGAGGTTCATTTCCCGGAAACGGTATGACCTTCGAACGATAATGGACGAGGTCATATCTTTTCCGGTGAAGATATCAGTCAGATAAAAAATGGTTGCTTATCGAGAATTTAAGAAAGTTCTTGTCAACCAGGAGTTGAAGAAAAGATTCAAGTGAACCTGTTTCGAACACCTGATAAACCTGCCGGAATATCTCAAGTTTAATGGGCAGTTGGTTAATTATTTGTTGTTGCGACGTGTCTAGAGCGATAAGATGCGTCATGAGATGTGGTTCTGTATTAACAACAAGCCTGTCTGTTTTGTCTTGAAAGAGTTTTGTTTGATCACGGGGCCGAACTGCTCATCATACCCCAGTGAATAAAAAATGAAGAAGGTGTTAGACAAGGGGGAGCATTTTTGCGTTAAGGTGACAAAAAATAAAAATATTACGGCGGCTAACTTGTTCCCACTTGATCAGAGGGAATAAGCTGAACGAGGACCAGAAGTTTAAGTGTTGTTTACTGTGGTTCTTGCACACCATGTTGCTTACAAAAGATTTGACAAAAGTTATCGACACGAAACTGATTCGAATGGTCGATTCTTTGAGTTTCTTCGAGAATTATCCGTGGGGGAAAGAGACATTTCAACTGACCCTGTACTATCTAAAGAAGAAAAGTGATCTGAAGAAGCAGAGGAAAGTATTTGATGAGAAGCAGAAGGCATCATATGCTCTATTCGAATTTCCCTGAGCATTCATGGTATCTACCGTAAACCCTTTAGTGAGTTTATCGTAGATTCTTGTTTTATTTTTACTCTGTCATAGACGTTGAGTTCTTTTTTCACTTCTGTACTACTTACAGGTTTGGATCTATGAGGCCTTTCCTCATCTTCAAAAATTTGCTAGAAAATCAACGGATGAGCCCTTTCTCATTCCCCGCATCCTCAAATGGCACACTATAAAAAGTGACCAGATAATTGAAGGCGACCCATTCAAGTACAAAGAAAAAGTTACCGAGGTATGAACTTATTTTTTTATTATGCAACTATACTACTGTTGTATTGAATGTTATGTAATAATTAATTGATACTTTACGAAATGTGCACCCATACATCATCCCTACTGTTCGTGAGACGAAGATGAATTACATGGTTGCGTTTAAGCCATATACGGACGAGGTGAAGAATAACGTCCTCGACTACTTGAAGAAAGAGTTAGAAGAGGTGACTGTCCTTACTTCAAATGAGGACAGTGATTATGAAGGGGATTTGAGTGGTAACCCCGTTGGAGTACGCGTTGGTGATAATGCTTCTTCGAGCATCTCTAAAGATGCAACGGGCACCTCATTTCCTGGGAATCTTCATAAGCATGTTGTTGTTCTCGAGAAAGCGTTGTTGGACATTGCTGACTATATCAGAGAGAAAAGACTGAAGAAAAAAGAAAAAGGATGAGCGACAACACAAGCGAGGTAACTTCATTCAACAATTGATGTTGTTGATGAATTTTTAGCTTTAAATATCAGTAATAATTTGTCATATATGATACAGTGCATGTGGACCTTCGTGAATCGGAGAGGAATGAAGAAGAAAAAATAGGAGCAAAATAGATATGCTGGCCACTGTTGTAGCAGAAGAGGGAAAAGAAGAAAAAAAAAGAAAAAAAAAAGAATGAAGAAGAAGAAATGGAAGAAGATAAGAGCCAAGAAGAAATTGGAAAAGAAGCAGCTGCAGATGAAGAAGAAGAAAAAACTGAAAAAGAAACAACAACAGTTGAAGAAGAAGGCAAGGAAAAAAATGGAGTTGTAGTTGAAGAAGGCAAGGAAAAAGAAGAAGCTGAAAAAATAGGAGCAACAACTGATGATGAAGAAGAAGAAGTTGATAAAGCTAGAGCGGGTGAAGAAAAAGAAGAAGCTGGGGAAGAAACAAAGGTGAGAAAGAAACAATTGTTGAAGGTGAAGAAAAAAAAACTGAGGAAGAAAATGAAGGTGAGAAAGAAGCAACTGTTGAAGGTGAAGGAAAAAAAGAAGTTGAGGAAGAAAAATAAGTTGGGCTCATGGATATCGTTGATAAAATCAACAACACCTTTGCTGATGAGGAGGAAAATAGTGAAAAAGACATTTGAATGCTAATATTGTTAATGTGTTGAATGATCTGTTGGTAGGATATTTGAATCTTTCTTTTATTTCATAGAATATTAATTTAATCTTTCGTATACTTCTTTCATAGTCTATAATTACCATGCTGCTCCATTTTAAGTTGATGTGTTGATTGATCGACTATGATTCTATCAAAAACAGTGTTAATATTATAGAAAAATAGAAGTATTATTATTTATTCAATATCACTACATCCATGTTACACTTTTTCAAAGAACGAATACTAGCATTATAGCACATAACATCATTTTTAGGCCATTCTCCCTTTCTTCAGCCAAAATTAATTTTTGTTTTAGTTGATCCCTCTCTATTTGGATGTCATGTAGCAATACTTTAAGGTGATCCCTTTGTTCTTCGACTTCTTTAAAAAAATTCATAAGAAAATCTCTATTTTCTTCTCATTCTTGGAGCCTTTGTAGTAGATTAAATTTTATCAAGCCATGAAAATTTGATGTCTCGGGTCCCGAACTCAACGTTGATGGATTGCTTGGAGGTGATAGGTCATCGAGCCATTTAAAAAATGAGCATGTGCCATTATCCTAGAAAATAAATTATAATTACATAAAGATTAACTTAACATTATAAAAAAGACATACACGACTCACCTTCGCAATTGCACAGTTATCAATTTGCGACCTGAATTTGAGTCTGCGCGTGACGTCCTCAAGACAGCCGCATTCCCACAATGACAAATTAGAGTCTTTTAAAATTAGATGCTTGAGACATTATAGAATTTTTAAATAAAAATAAAGTTGATAAAATAAAATAATAAGGGAGTGACAACTTTATATATGAAGTAAAAAAGATGTGTTAAGTATAAAAATAGTCGTTTGTTACCGTTGGAACAGTCATTTTATTTTTTGGAACTAGTGGTAACACTTAATAGACTGTTGTAGATCATGACCAATGCCAGCCATCAACGAGATACTAAAGTCTACCGTAGACAAGCGTAATCGATGGACCCTCAATAACATGTTAAAATTTTTTTAGTAAAAGATATACTTGTGCTTTGAGGGTCCATCGACTCGTCCGGTATATCGTAGACCTACACCTTTAGGAGTGCATCGATGAATCTCTTAATTATGCGTAGACCACGGTGATTTATGTACATTGCTATAGACCAACACTTGGATGTTGTTTCAAAGAGAATAAATAAATTAAAATAAATATTGGGTGGGTTTCTACACATGTGAAAGAGTGTAAACAAGTCGCACAATCATATTAGAGCTTATACAAATTAGGGGTGGTGTATTAAGGAGTGTGCGGATGAGTAGTGGTTGAATGTTCAATCCCCTAAGAGTAATGTTTCTCAAAGCATAAGTATGTATTGAGGATGATGATTGTTCAACCACTATCCATTCAACATACACTTTTGATTTGGGGGTGGTGATTGAAAGAGCATGTGGAATGTGTAGTCATCAAATACAAAATATATCCTCAAAACATACTTGTGCTTTGACAAACATTACTCTTAGGATATTGAACATTCAACCACTAACCATCCACACACTCTTTAATACACCACCCTTAATTTGTATAAGCTCTAATATGATTGTGTGATTTGTTTACACTCACTCACATGTGTAGAAATCTACCCTACATTTATTTTTAATTTATTTATTCTCTTTTAAACAACATTCAAGTGTTGGTCTATAGCAGTATACATAGATCACTGTGGTCTACGCATAATTAAGAGATTCATCGATGCACTCCTAAAGGTGTAGGTCTACAATAGACCGGACGAGTCGATGGATCCTCAAAGCACAAGTATATCTTTTATTGATATTTGACATGGGCCAACATCGATGACAGTCTATTAAATTCCACCAACAGTTCAAGATTGTCTATTTAAATCATTTTTAATTTAATTATTTTATTCCACCAACCCCAAAACATATTATTATCAGTTTAAATTATTTTTAATTTAATTATTTTATTTCACTAGCCCCAAAACGTGTTATTATTTGTTTACATCATTTTTAATTTAATTATTTTATTCCACCAGCCCCCATACATGTTATTATCTGTTTATATCATTTTTAATTTAATTATTTTATTCC
The DNA here is from genome assembly GCA_030864215.1 of Capsicum pubescens. Taxonomy (NCBI): domain Eukaryota; kingdom Viridiplantae; phylum Streptophyta; class Magnoliopsida; order Solanales; family Solanaceae; genus Capsicum; species Capsicum pubescens. The sequence continues at coordinate 340,676,066 of CM061548.1, forward strand.
ATCAGCCCCAAAACATGGCCCATCGATTCACATAGTCAACGATCGACTACTATGTTAGGTCGAGGACTGATGGAGTATACGATCGATGATAGACTATACGATCTAACAATGCATAAATTTTTAAAACATTGTCTGTATAGACGAATAACCATAAAAAATAACAGTCACAAAAAAGAAGGAAAACATAATGTTCAAACTGAAAATACTTATATTGATTGAACCTGTTCATTGCTTACATGGATTTTAAGCAAAAAAAGGCACAATTGAAGAAGCTTTCTTCTAGAACATCCTATTACGAAAGCCTCTTCAGCAATGAACAATACAAAAAATACTTAAAAACATAAAATAAAATAAAAACTTAAAAACTAATTTCAAGGGGATGCTGGAGGGTTGATATAGTCAGGCCCTTCCATTCAAAGCCTTTCAAGAATTGCCTGCAAGAAACGAGCAATTCGCCAGAGGTCGCGCTCGAGGTAGATGGGTCTTGACCCAGGCCAAAGAAAAAACGGTCGAGATCATTTCTACGCAGGAGGAGATCGTAATGTCTTGGAGAAACACGTCGAATGGGGCGCAGGGGTATCCTTCTGGGCGACATTATTTCAGTTTGCTAAGGAAGAAAAAAAAGGTTTCTGGTGTGTTGGGTTTACGTACAACTGAAGGATTAGATAGAAATAGGTGCTGCATTTATAGACCTATAGAATGTGGCCTTTCAAATTCCCACCCAATGGTGAGTCGGCGTGTGTGAGAATAGAAAAGGCCTACTTAACGTATACCCGTTTTTTTTTTTTTTTAAAACAGACGTGTCAGCATCTTTTCATTAAATAGGAACAAGCAACAATGATTCAATACATCGAATGGAGAGATTGGGCGGTAAAAAGACCAACATAAGGTGTTTGATGAATAATCATATAAACAACACATAATATCTTACAAACCTTCTGAAAGATATACCGTAGAATTTCCGTAGTCTATCGTAGACAAGTTTTAAGTTGATTACAACTGAACGTTAAATTCTACAGAAATGTACATTTATCCCCCAAACTAGTAGTTTTACAACTGAAGCAAAAAAAAGCCTACCTATGATTTGTTGGCCATGCTACATATGGTTCTTTTGTGTTCGAATTTCTTGCATATTGAACACCAATTCCTTCTTTTGGACTTGAATGTCTCACCGATGCCCTTAACTCATTTTACTTTCTTCTTTCCGAGTTTGCGATCGTCGGGGGTGGAGAAATCTTACTGTCTTTCATTTCTTATGGCACAGTCCATTCGTCCTCTGGAGGGACAACGTTAATAACTTCCGAGTACGCGAGGAGGTAAGTTTTAGCTTTATAAATTGGCGAAGAGTACTCGTAGATGGAGTTACCATAACCTTTGCCATCGCCATACTTTGCTCGCAAAACATCCATCGCATGTTCGTACGATATTTTCACTAGGCTAAATTTTTTACAAGAACAACTCCTCTCTAAGATATTGACCTTGACAGTAACGCCATTGCCGAACACCGTGAATTGATCGAAAGCCCCGTTTGCATTTGTCATATACAAGGAATTGCTCACATTCATGTTATCCCTTAGGATCCTTTCCGCACAAGGCATAAATTTATTTTTTTACCACTGACAAAGGCATGCCGCTCCCTAAAATTTTCACAATTTTTTTTAGCAATTGAATTGAATATGTAAGACACGGGGTACTCCCGTTCATCCATCAACACGACGTTGAGAGACTCGACGATGTTTGTGGTCATCATATCGTACCTATTTTCTGGGAAGTGTACTCTATTCCATTTCTCAAAACCAAGCACATTTTCAAAGACATGTGCTGCCTCGGGGCTATTATTTTTCTATTCGGCAAAATGCTTGCTAACCTCATCAACAGTATACGCCTTTGCTGTGGCGTAGAATAGATAAAAATGTTCTCCACAGTGCTGATTACACGAAGATTTTCAGCAAGGTGCCTCATGCAAAGTCCATGATGTGCATGACTGTAAAAATGGGAGAATGCATTGGCAATGCTGATGTGCCTATCAGAGATGACACATAGATCTGGTTCATCTTCTACGATAGGCTTCAACTTCTGGAAGAAGAAGGTCCAAGAAACATCGTTCTCTTTATCGATAACACAAAAGACAATTGGAAAGAAGTGATTTTCGGTGTCTTGTGCAACTGCACTCAATAATACACCCCCGTACTTGCCATATAAATGTGTGCCATCAACGATAATTATCTTTCTCATGTGGGCATATCCCCGTATGCAAGCTCTGAATACTAAAATGTACTAACAGAACAATCTATCAACCTGGTTAAACACGATAGAGAAAGAAGATCCTGGATTCAACAACTCAACCATGTGGGGAAAAATTGACAAACAAGCATATTCGTACTCCGGTGTCCAGCGAATAATGTTCTTCGCAATTACACTTTCTTTCCAACACATCCAATAGCTTGCGTGGCAATGCAACTCCTTGAAGACAATCCTTTGAATTTTTCCTATGCTTGGACCCTTACCATCCCGAAAGTGATTTACGTATAGTGAAGCAATTAATTCGGAGGACAATCTCTTATGCCTGTGGGTGACGTGTTCAATACCACACGTGTGCAATCCGACATACTTGTATATGCGAAATTTGCACGAGGTTTCATACTTTATTGCCCTCAACAATCAGCTACAACCATGAGATGAGAATTTCACCTTCAAGAATTTAGAGCAGTTCTTCTCCAAACAATAATCAAAAGACTACCTTACCATTGCTGCGTCTAGTAGTATTTTGAGCTCTTTCTTGTCGACGAATGTTTGATCGAGATAGAAATTGGTTTCGTCAGTGAAGAAATATCCTAGTTGTGATCTTGTTCCACGGTCTTCTTCATCGTCTTGCGAGTTCGATGAAACATTTTCCATATGCATAGAATTATCTTTCATATTAATAGGATGATCACCATCGTTCTCGTAATCACTGAAATCATCGTCGATTGCCGAGAGTTGAAAGGGGATTCTGATGAATTTACCGGTCCTTCGAAGAACCTTTCAACTGCATTTATCCTCAAAATAGGCGTAAAGTCATCTGCATCGACATCCATCATGTACATCAGCACACGTATATCACTATTTATTATCGTAGGATTCACCTTTTCTCTCGAATGCATTAGATAACTAATCACCATGTTGCCCGACGCACAATCTAGATCCCCGCTATGCATTACGCTTGTAACCAATTCGTCGTACGAATTGTTGCGGCAAACAGCAACGGGAATTGTCAGTTTGTTAAAAGATCTCTATTTCTAGAATTTGGGAGTCTCCACCCATTCTCCTATGAAATCACCAGAAATCAGAACAAATTCAGCAATAGACATCCTGGAATTATGCTTTGGTCGATGGTAGATTATGCTTATGGTCTAGGTCGAGTTATATGCACGGTCGACGAATGACGATCAGTGGTCGATGACTGGCCAACTATCCGTACGAAAACCTTAAAATTACAAATATTGCTTCTAATCAACGATTGTTGGGTTTATGGAATAAAGAAATGAACTTGGAGTCGCCTGAGCTACTGTAATGTACTTTCTAAAGTGGTTTTGAGTAATGTGAGTAGTTTCAAACTTTTTAACAATGGTTGAAAGTGTGTTTGAGAAGATACCAAACAAATAGGGTAACAATGGACAAACTTATGATGTTTGTGGACTGATTTAGAGTTGATCGCCGAAAAATAATTCCAAAAAAGTGATCGAAATCGGAGCTTTTTGGAGGGGAAAACAACCACCTTCTATATTTAGCTTTTGGATATTTTTTATTTAATATTTTTGGAAATCTAGATATTTTTGTATAAATAATGGTGGATGATGGAGTGAGTTGAAGTGTATTATTTAAAACTTGTGGATGAATTTATTAAGTTGAAAGTATTGGATTAAAGTGAATTATTATAAAATTTATGGGTGAAGTTGTTAAATTGAAAAAGTTGATGTGATGTGGATCTAAGTGTCTTTTTGAAAAAAATTTCAAGACTTTTGTCTCTTTGGCAAAATAATTTTCAAAAGTGTCCTTTTGGCATACTAGCCCAAGTCATATCTTAAAACTTGCCTCAAGAAATCTTTTAAGAGAAAAGACATCTTCCCCCCTGAACTTGTCCTCCAAACTCACTTTAACATTTAAACTTAACTTTCGTTTATTTATCCCCTTAACATCTTTAAAGTGAATTATTTCCCCCCCTAATGCTGACGTGACATTTAAAAAAAAGGTGCGTTTCAGATTTTTCTTTTTTTTCCCCACTTATTTTACACACACACACACACACACACACACACACACACACACACACATATATATATATATATATATATATATATAAGAAAATACTCCTTTCTTCTTCAATACCCCCACCCCACACACCTACACCCCACACCCATACCATTTTATTCTCCAATACATCAACAAACAACAACACCCATTTTCTACAACAATTAATTCTTTCATTAATAACCTCAAACACATCCTCTAACAACACTTTCCTCCATTTTTTATTTTTATTTTTCTCCATTAATACATTCTCCAACGAAGAAATTGAAGACATTAAATTGCTTCATTAATTCAGTTAGAAGAATAACCAAATTGAAAGAAATTTTTGTAACTTTTATTTTTAAAGTTCATTGTTCCTTCTCTATTCTTTATTTATGTTTACATCTTCAAGGGTGAATTTGGTGGTTGCAAACTTGAGAAAGTTTGATTGAAAGTTGAGATGGTGTTTAATGGAGAAAAAAAAATTTAATTTGATATTTTTGTGATTGTTCTCTAATGGTGTTAATTAAGAAAAATAAAAAAAAATTGGAGGTGGGGATGGGGGTCGGCTGGAAGAAGAAAAAAAAATAGAGGGGGCGGGGGCGGGGGTGGGGACGGGGTGGGTGGTTTGAAGAAGAAGAAAAATGAGGGGTGGGGGTGGAGGAAAATTGAAATTGAAGGTGGGGTGGGAGATTGTTAATGGAGGAAAATTGAAAAACAATGGAGGTGGGGTAGGTTTGATGGAGGAGGAGAGTTGGTAGGGGGGGGCGGCGGGGGGACGTAAAGAGGGGCGGGGTAGGCAGGATGGGGTGGGGGTGTGAAGAAGAAAGAAAATGGGGGGGGGGGGGTTGCACTTTTTATTTAATATATATAAATATGTACATATAAATATAAATATAAATATATATATATATATATTTATATAAATATAAATAAATATTATATTTATATATATATATATATATTTATATAAATAAAATAGTATATATATTTGTTAATTTTTTTTCAAAAAAATATATAAAAATAATATGGAAGGGATTGATTTTTTTCTTTTAAAATAGTAAAATCTTCCGTGGCAATGACGTGGCTCCAACGTGGCATTGATGTATAAGCGAGTGTAACACACTCTCTGTTGTGAGAGTGGTATTCAATTTTGAGGGGTGAAAATAATTCACTTTAAAAATGTTAAGGGAGATAAATAAATGAAAATAAGTGTAAATGATAAAATGAATTTGAAGGACAAATTCAGAAGAAAAAATATGTCTTTTCTCATCTTTTAAAATAAATACTAGTCTAAACTCATTCATACCAAATAAACCAAAAATAAAAATTTATGTGAAATGAATTGTAGACTAGAGATTGTTCAATCACTTTTATGATATTTACGAACTGACACCAACCGCACCTTGTCAAAAGAGACAAAAAAGGAAAAAAAGAGAGGAGAATTTGGGATAAAAAGAGATTTTATGAAAATAATGAGAGCACGTGTACATCGGATATTTGCTATTAATATTCCATGTGGGCACACTGCTAGGAACTATACAAACAAAAAAAAAATGTGATCTTCTTTAATTTTAATATGATTATGATTATTATTTTCAATATTTTATAGTAATAATGACTATCTTTTCAGTAAGAAAGATAGATGGCATGCGTTAACCAAAGTTTGATTGAATACGTTAAATTTGGCCAAAAGGGCATCACTCTTGAGTTTTCAGTTTTCACATATATTCTCCTCTTATTCTAAGCCACCGAACTAATTAAAATTGTATAAGAATTTTTTTTTTCCTTTTTAAAAAATTGTTAAAAAAGTCTTTTTATTTTTGTTAATTCATACACAAAGATACTTTTCTTTGTTTCGTTAGGTAATTATATTAGGACCGTTTAAATTTATTAATATACAAAAAGTAGCTTACTATATTTAGGTGATATTTTTTCCCACTTGATGGTTGACCGATGCCTAGTTTCGTTTTTAGTATTTTTATTATCACATTCAATAATTGTATTATTCTTTGATTTTAGTATACCTGATTTTTCGTTTGTTTCAATTATCGTTTTCTTCTTTGGGCATTGTTATGTTCTCTTCTTCATTGATAGGATGACCTCTTCTCTACTAAATTTGAGTTGCGCACTTATTTTTTTTATATATTTTACTTGAGCCGATTCAATCGAGGGTCTATACAATATCTAGCTTTCTGTTTTTACAAGGTATGGATAAATCTGCGTACAACCGATGGTCTATACAATATCTAGTCTTTCTGTCTTTACAAGATATGAATAAAGCTGCGTACACACTATTCTTTTAAAACTCTATTTATAAGATTACACTGAACATCTTATTGTTATTTCTGCATGTATAGCTAAGCTATTGGTTTGCCTTGCAAAGTAATCTCGTGAGAGAGAGTCTAATCCATTTTTCTTTGAAATACCACATTAGCTTTCTAACACTACACTTAATCAACATAGGCTCTGATACCAATGATAGGGGGTGCGGATAGCTTTAATAGATCTATCATAACTATGGATCTATTTTTATTTGTGCGTGGATATTTCTTAACTTCTCTAAATATTTTTATTTTTAGTTTATTTATGTTCATATCCTGGAGGGTGATTAAATGGTATTTGATTAAATGTTTTACTTTAGTTTTTTCTCTTTAGTCTTTGTAATTGTTAACCTACTTTGACTTGACACAAAATTTAAGAAAATAAAGAAGACTTTTGAATCTTGTGGCCTTACATTAAAGTTGTGTCAAATGTACCAAAATGCCCTTTAATCTTGTGGTCCTAAACATGCCGCGTGGAAAATTGAAATTAAAGTATTGCCAAAAAAGAAAAGGAATTATTCTTTTTGAAACGAACTAACAAGGTAAGTAGGTCATTCTTTTTTAAACGAAGGGAGTCATATTTAGTACCGGGAAACAATCAAATAAAATTATACAAAAGCTACGTACGTAGTTGTCAATCATCTTTCGTATATTAACAGTCTGGAATAAGAATATTATGTTTAGAATTTGTGTAACAAAGAAAAGAAAATTTACAGCAGCCTTATAAAGTGGAGAGGTGCCCTCATTTTTTTCTAGGACCCTCTTTCAACATGGCACAGTGTTATATGATTAATATTTGTGATATTTGGAAGTATTGTAAGGGACCTTTTTGCTTTTGGGGGAGCGTCGACATGATTTAACATTTTGAACTCTTTAAGAAAATAGTTAAAACAGTTTAGTGGAATGACAGTAGAATAAAATAATATTATACAGATCTTTTGGGGTCTTTTCTTAAATTGGGTGTTTGATATTTGTATCCGCATGTAGTAAGGACCTTGCAAAGGAGAAATGTTGTCCAACAATTTTTCTTTAATATTCAAGAGTTTGAATTCGAGATTCTTAATTAAAAGTGAAAGAATTTTATTTATTTTATTATGTGTTAGATTTTTAAAATGTGTGAATAAAAATAAATAAATGTTAATTTTTTGAAAAAATACCAACAGAAGGGATGTAATTTGAATAGACTTTTTTCCCGCTTTGGATGAATGTAATATTTCTAATGTACCGTGATTTTTTTAAAGAGTTGAACCTTTATAAAGAAGTACATCTTTATGAAAATATATACCTTTCTAAATAATTGCTTATCCTCTGAAACAACACCTTGATGGCTCTGTATGTCTGTTGAATCCTCAGATTTTTCATTCGAATGAATTTCTATTCATCTTCTTCTTGCATTTTTAAACTTTTCTTATATGATTTACTACGTTAAGTAAGTTCGAAGTTCAGCGAATTTGAGGTACCACATTATGTTGAAGTGAGTCATTTTATCCTAAGACTATATATTCCATTAACCTCAGATACTTGAGAGGAATAATTTTCTTAAGAATACACTATGAGTTCAGTGGGCTTAATTCTTCTATATTTATCTTTTTATTTGTTTATTTTTTTTAATAGTGTGAACTACATTTTTGTTGTTCATAAGATAGTTTGAACTTATTGTTGAAGTTCATATTTATGAATTCAAAATTAGAACTTTATTAAATTATTCATAATATAATTTGAACTTATTGTTAAAGTTCACAATACTGAATACAAATTTTATTTATTCAAAAATAACATTAAGATCCTCGATGTATACTATGCAACTGCTGCTAATTTTATTTATTCAAAAATTACATTAAGATCCTCGATGTATACTATGCACCTACTGCTAGGGGCTTTTGGAATATCTGTTAGGGGTCGTTTGGTAGAGTGTGTAAGAATAACACTGAATAAGGTGCATTATTAATGGAAGTATTAGTAATGCTGGTATTGGTTATGCAAATATTATTTCTCACATTGTGTTTGGTTTGATGTATTAAAAATAATATGATTAGACTACTTGTGTTGTTTTTCCACATTTATCCTTTATCATTTCAGCCTGATCACACAAATTACATGAAGTTTATAATAATTATTATTAATGTAGAATGGAACTATATTATACAAATTTTAATCAAAATTTTTCAAGAAAATGAGGCCATATAAAGCGTATATATTCATAGCATAAACTATATGCACGGGCCAGTTTTAATACGTAATAGACTACAGAGACTATAGAGTTAACAGTTCAAAGTATAATCGAGACGTTAGTTCCATGAGACTTAAGCTTCTAAAGAAACCCCCCAAACATAGACGTTTTCAAGTCATTTATTTAAATTTGTCTGACTATTCTGATTGTGTAAAATATTTATATTATCAGTAGATATAGCTAAAACTCCATTAGAATAATTGTTCGTAGCCATCACATTTAATGTCTGATATGATAAAAACAAGTCATCGACACTTAGAGGTAAGTTTTGTAGAGTGATTGTTTGATTCGATATTATTGTACGGGGTTGAGTGTTATCCAGTCCAGAAGTCCCACATTCAGAAGATGAAGGCAGTAGAAATATGGATGTTTAGATGGATGTGTGAGCATATTAGGATAAAAAAAAAATAGGAATAAAGATACGGGGTAAGGAGGAAGTGTCCTTCTTGGTGGATTAGATGGGGGAAGTGAAACTAAGACGATTTAGATATGTGAAGACGTGGAAAACATATGCTCCAGTGAGGAGGTTCGAGAGGTTGACAATGATATATAGGTCTAAGGCAAGATAGATAAAGATCGAGGAAGAATTGCGAATAGATAATTAGATAAGACATGACACATTTTAACTCTCATCGGCAAAATGATCCCAGATAGGAGAACCTTAGGTTGAGAATTAGGGTAGGTTGAGAATTAAGGTAGGTGATTAGCAGACAGTGAAGCGATTCTCTCTTTTAAGTGGTAGAACATGATTAAAGTCTAAGGTACCTCTCTACTTTCTTACATTGGTTATATTTATTATTTTTGATGTCATAACTTTTCTATTTCAATATTTTCATCAGAGTTTTTGCATATTTTCGAAACTCTTTTGAAAATTATTTTTCTTGAGCTGAAAATCTATCAAAAATAATTTTTTAATTCTATAAAAATAAGAAAAAAATCTCCATACATCTCACTCTCTACATACCTCACATTAGATATGTTGTTGGATCTTTTACATTTTTGTCCTTTCTTTGACTCATTTCAATTTCCTTCCAAATTTTCTTTTTGCCATCTTTTTCCATCATGGGTGCAAGCTTAATTTGATGATGCATAACCTAAAGGTGACCTTGGCTTCTTTTATTAAATAGTGTATTATTATTATTATTATTGTTATTATTATTATTATTGTCATCATTATCATTATTATTATTATTATTATTATTATTATTTACTGAAAAGAGCTCGTAATGAACACTACAACTTGAATTGGTGCCCTTTCTAACTGGCAAATCCAAGTAGAATTAAACCAAAAAGAAATATGTTGATGGCAAAGGCACAACAGGAAAATGCTTCCACATGTAGGGACAGAGAGACAATACTAAGGTACATTGCTACATCTATCTCTTCAATGTGGCTGTCTTCCAATAGCTATACAGTTGCAGCATTTAATCAAGAACTCCACCCTATAACCTATGGTTTTTGCCTCTTAGGTCAACATGTTGTTAACCTACCACCTAATTTTTTGTCATTGCAATTTATTGCACCTACTCTCTTACAATATTTCAGTGTGAATTAAAGGAGAAATTATAAGCTTGAAGAATTAGTAGTTACTCCTATATATCTCCTATTTATTGCTCCATTTTCCAAAGACTTTTGGTAGAAATTTCTGGCAGAAAGTGTAATCAATGACCTTTAAATATCTGAAGTACATGTACCTCTTTTTTGATTTCTAAATGTTTTACGCTCTCCGTTCCACTTGATTTGTCACATTTTGGAGAGTCACCGTGACTAATCTTCGAGTTAAATTGAAATAAATTAATTTAATATTTTAAATTAAAAATTTAGCTGTTTGATAATCATACGAAAGATATTAGAAGTAATTCATTTCATATTAGTATGATAAACAGATATATCTCAAAATGTAGATCAAAGTCCATGCAAATTGACTCATGAGCACATTCACTAAGGGGATTTGAAATGTGAAAAATTAAACACACAGACTAATAGGAGATCGAAGGAGGTTCAACATCAATTATATATGAAAAAAGACAATTTTGTAGAGAATGGATCTTAGGCCTAACTCAACCTCAAAAGCTAGCTCATGAGGGGAGGATTGTCCAAGTCCATATAAGGAGACCAATTACCCATCCCCTTTCCGATGTGAGATACTTAACAAGTTTGGTGCACTAAAACTTCCACTATGCACAGGGTCTGAGGACGTGTCCCACCACAAGGGTGTATTGTACGAAGTCTTACCTTGCATTTTTGCCAGAGGTTGTTTCCAAGACTTGAACCAGTGACCTCCTGGTCACACAATATCAACTTTACCAGTTACTCTAAGGCTCCCCTTCAACATCTATTATATATGTCGAAAAATAAATTCTAACTGTGTATAAATTGTATAATTTCTTATCGGAGGGAGTTCAGAGGAATTACATAATGACTAGCTCCGCCCTTGCTCTCGAGAAGTGAAACATGACACTTAGTAAAACTGTTGGGTTCAGATATATTTTGATAATTGACAAAGTGGTGGAACACGTACATGAAATAAGTTGATGCTACATGTTTCTACATCTAAGAGTCCAATTTGTATAAGGAAATTTTGAAATAAAGGGAGTCTTAGATAAAAAAGACCACAAAGTATGTACAACGCATATCCTGGACAGGAGTCCACAGACTTATAGACTCAAGCATCCAAGCAAGATAGGAATCCTTATCAAACAAGAGTTCTTAGCGACTAAAAAGCATCATTGTTGAAGTTAGATAGATTTTGATAATTGTCAAAGTGATAAAACAAGTACATGAAACATGTTACTACTACCTGTTTCATCACGTCGAGTCCAACTTGTAGTAGGATTCTCTAAAAGAAGGAGTTTTCGAAGAAAAAAATCTCAACGTCTGCACAAAGGACGAATGAGATAGAAGTCTAAATGTGATAAGGAGTCTACATATTGATAGACCAAAAGAGTTTAAAAAAGAAGCTTGACTGAGAAAAACAATTTGAGTTATAAACGTACAAGGTCTTCCAAAATAATACTCAACATGCTCATACTAATAGAAAAAAGAGAACACAACAAATAAGCAAGAATAACGTTTGAGAGAGTTCTGCCTAACTGTTGAAGTACAATGTCACGACCTAAATTAGGGTCATGACCAATACTAAGGAGGGTGAGAATCCCAAATCAAGACTAATCAATATTCTACAGAAAATCGGATAGAGTTTTCTCTATTTTTGGGCATATCCAAAAATTTTCCTACTTTAAATCAACAACCAAACAATAAATATCATCCAACAAAATAAAATGTTCATAACTAATTCTTCATAAGTCCATACAAATGAAAGAACACTCAAATTAAATGACTATGGAGCGACTCTAAGAATTTAGAGAGAAAGACTATAACAAATAAATAAGCCCTAGCACACGTGAATAAGTGCGGGGCTCATTAGGAATATGATAACTCGTATTCTCTAGTTAACAAAATACTCACTATTTCCTGAGACACTAGCTCAGTGAGTAATAAAAGCTAACCGTAATCATTTTAATGGGGACAAGTCATAAACATGCTAGTATGATAATAAGAAAATATCATGAAATAAAGCTCTTTCAGAAAATGATAACCATCATATAAGAAATCAATTTAACAATTTGTTCATAACCAACAACTACTATCATATCATGTTTTATCCTTTGAGAAGTTTTCAAGAATGAATCATCTATTCAGTGTAACATTCTACTTAAAAAAAATAGCCAATAGTAGTGGAATCCTTGTAAAAGAGTCAAATACCTTTTCAGTAGGTCCCTACTCGAGGGAGATTAGTAGCAATATGCTAGTTCTACCTTTCCACTAGCGAGGGCTCTAACAACCATCTATATATACAAGGAGAACCAGGTCTAATGAATCCACCATTAGCTATGAGATCAAAATCAAGGTCTACTGTCATTTATACTTTCTTTATACACAGTAGGTACTCATATGAAATTATTTTCAAAATAATATAAGGCATTTAAGTTCATATCCAATTATATTGTATGTAAACTTGACCAAAAACACATGTCAAAATAATTATTTCTTAAGTAAGTGAAGAACCATCACAATAACAGTAATCATATCTCAAATAATGATAAATATGTCTTATAACAGTGAAAAATCTCAAATAACTACTTCAGTATCATATCAAGTAAAATACTTATCCCACCTGAAATTTGAAAACATTCAATAACACTTTTCTTAAAAATTATGTATAAACTATACAGGTTCAACAAACACAAATTATGGTAAGGTTACTTCTCCCGGTACTTGTATTGGAATATCAAACTCGTTACCTCAAGTAACCCATATGACTTTCTTCGATCAATATATAATCATATCATATCAATCTCGTGTTAACTCTCTTATTTAGGCTAAATCATAAGAAAATTTAAGTTACCCAACCTCTGGGTTCATGTTTGACTCTTGTTTTGAAATAAAAATCTACTCATGCTTTGGGTAATTCAATTTGTCTAATATCCACTAATTTCAGCCTATCCTACCACTTATTTATCCAATTCCTCACACAAAATTATCTAAATTTATACTTAAAATAAGATATAGAATCTCCCCAACCATCCAATATTTGTCTCACAAAAATTCTAAAGTAGGAAGGCTACCTGTAGTCAACTTATTTATTATAATCACTTAATTCCTGAAGAATTTGGGTCTCTATGTTTCAGTTTCTTCAACTCCCAACCCCAATCCTATGACCAGGGAATATAGGAGTTTAAGTAATAATTTAGTCCACAAATATACCTTTTTTCCTTCTTCTCTCATTGATTATTTTTCCTCTTCGTGCTCCTTTAGAAGAGTGAAGACAAAATCCTTTTTATTAATAAAAAATGGGTGGTCTCAAAGTATAACTCCCTGAAATTTGGTTCTCGAGATGCCACACGGTTCTTTAAACTACAAGTAGTCCAGAGCTAATCCTGAATGCTTTCTACTAAGTATGGATCTTAAAATAGGGGAAATATGAATATAACAACATAATAAGTGCTAAAATCTTATCTAAAGCATATAAATCTCACAAATCTTGGTAAGACAATACTGAGAATCTGAATACTAAAGTAAAAGTCTAACACTGAATCTAGTAGTCCGACAAGCCTTTACTATCTAAATCTAGAGAGTCACTGGGACAGGCTCCAGCTGACTCAAACTGTCTGAAATGAATAAAGGAACATCTACTAATAAACTGAAGGTATGAATAACTAAGTCCCCAAACTATGAGGACTCACCGACTACAAGGATGCAGATGAGATGCTCAAATATCACTCACGCTGTTGAGACTGAGCACCTGAACCTACATTATGAGACAATGTAACACATAGACATATATGTGGATCAGTATTTTGATGATGTACTGAGTATATGGGGGTGCATGCAATAATTAAACAATATCATCACAGTTTATAAAATCATGCATGCTAAATGTAAATGACTCACGTAGGCTTGAGTAAATCTAAAAGATGAAGATCATAATCAAGAATAGTAAAACATATAGTATAAATCTTGTGATCCATAACACTTAGTTCTAAAATTTGTATTCTGTTCTCATTCTTAAATCATATCTGAAAGCTTATTCTGAAAATCCTTACTGTTAGAAAGTTTATCTTGATCGACATAAACTATGTGATCTACATGGAGTCCAACGTCTTGACCTCCTAAGGAGAAAACCTTATGTTGGGGAGAGGTGTCATACTCTTTCCAGGGAGTATAACCTAATCCATGTGATCGATCACAAACTAAATCATTCATCCATATAAATGGGAATAATCTGAGTATGTACCTACGTTGGCTACGTAGTTCTATGAAAGATAGGGCACGCTAATCCCACACTTCTCGCTCGGTGCTAAATACTACTCCCTCTTAAATCTGAATGCTCAAATCATTGGAAATCTACTTTTAAAACTAGCATAAGGATTTATAAGAAAAAACAGTTATGCATTTATTTGAGTAAAGCTGTAAATAAAGTTGTTCTGAGTTCTGTAAACTGTAATTATCTTTAGTGGATTCCAAAGATAAATCATTGATCAAAAGATCAAAGCTTTTCTGAAAAATTGAAAATAATCTGCCCATACTTAAAGCATCATCTTTCTTGAAATAATAATTTTCAATCTTAGCGTAGTAACCCATGTATCAATCTCATAATGAATCATCAAACAATTAAGCTTAATGATGTAAATATTGATAAAACAATCCAAAATCTGGAAATTTCTGCACAATGCATAGAAATATGAATAAAGTCATGTAATTTCAACTTCTAAATCAATGAAAATCTCAAAATCTTGCAAACAATGATAATGGGTATAAACCCTAACTTAAATTTCATGAGAAATTACATAAATTACAGTAAATTTGTAATCAAAGTAAAGTTTTAGGCACAAGGATGAAAGAATTATCCTTGTTCAAACCCATATACCTTGATTTGATGATCTAGATGCCGGAACTTGAATCTTGGATCTCTTTTGATGTTTTGGAGATGACTTCTTAGAGTTCTTGAATTGGGAATTCTCAATATTGAAGAGTCTTGGAGAAATAAATGGAGAAATTTTGGATTTCTTGGAGAGAAAGTATGAGACTTAGGATTTTGTTTAAGAGAGAATGATGAATAAAGCATAGTGTGCTCTCAAATATGATTAATCTTTTTTTTTTTGGACGAATTGGGGGTTGGAGATTTACCAAAATACCCCCTTTAAGCTTTTAAACGAAATTGGAAAACGTATATTTTCCTGATCTGGGTGGGCACCGCGATGCACCACTATCGCGGTGGCTCACTGAAAGTTGACGAATGGAAACTGGGCATACTTCGTGACGCGGAGACATCGTGGTGCCCCTTTGGAATGCTATTTTAGCACATGGCGCAATGTGCCATTATCGCGCTGGTTCTCTGGAAATTGACAAACAGGAAATTGATCCTCTCCGCGATGCGTCAATATGGTGGAGGGCCACTGGAATGGGACAATTGGGAATTTACACTGATCCGCAATGCGCTAAGGATCCAAACGACGGTATTCTATGACTGGAACTTAAAATAGCCATAACTTCTTACTCGGTTATCGGATTTAGGCGAATCTTATATTGTTGGAAAGCTAATTCAATTTCCTACGTAATAAAAATTCAAAATCTAAGGAATTACATACAAAATAAATAGTATTTATTTTAGAATCTATCCCTTAACACTCTAGGGACAAAGTTAAGTTAAGAAAATCGTGGGATATTACACAAAGGCTCTTTTATAAAAAGAAAAATAAAGTTATTTACAAGATCGGTCATAATAGTAACCTGGTTCAAAAGAAAAGCAAAACAAAAGGTTCATTGTTTCAGCTATCAGAAATAGTAAACAATAGAAATATTTGAATCATTTTCAATGCTTCATCTCTCTCTTCTTTTCTTTATGATCTAATATATAACTAAGCTCAGATAGATGTGACTCTTGCATGTTACTTTGCTGCTGGTGTGACCTTCTCCTCACTTTAAGAGATTCCTCGACTTTGATGGTTCAAGATTCTAAGTTGAGTGTTTCTTTCCCCTTTCTATAAATCAGTAGATCTATAGATTTAGGTTAAAGCACCACATTTTTTATGTGTTAATCTCACTGCCTTAGTTCTTTGTAGATGATTTTCTTTAACTTATGGATCTATTGAGCATGTAGGCGTGAAATGGATGCTTTTCCACATATTATCCCATTTATGCAAGGTACTCAACTATATAGTTGATAAATTCATCCCTCTACTTTTATTTTCTTCAATCGGTGGATTGAATCTCAAATGAGATTAATACCACCACTAAATCTAGAAAATGGAGAGCAAAGCAATAATCTTATCATTCAACTACTCATGGTATACTTGCAGCAAGTCTAATGAAGGCAAACGCATAAAGAAAACTCTGTCTTATTTCAATCCCTTCCAAAGTCCTGATTTTGTATCTTATGACACCTTAAATCTCAAGTGCGTATACTAAAACCAATAAAATCAATTCTGACTTTAGTTATTTATAGAACAATGTGTGTTTGTTTGCACTTTTGCCAATGTTGTTCCTTACCTTATAGTATTATTTAATTTTTGCCACAATTATGACCGTATTAATTCATGTTATGATAAGTCTGGACTTTTGTAGGATGAGGAAATATAGGACCTAGGTTTGTCCAGTTGTCATTCCAAATATTTGATGTGCCTTCCTCTGGCTCCTTCCACAAAGATTGCTCAACCTTCTTCCTATTCTCTAATATGTGCTTGTAAAATTATGTTCCTCCATTCTACTGAAAAAGAGATGGTATCTATTTTTACAATACTTATTCAATAAACAATAAGACTATAATTTATTTTTAGCCTTGAATCTCCACCATAACTTTGCATATAAGGCCCTTGAAACATCAAACTTAAATTTGAATCCTAATCCTTCTTTTTGTTTGGGTAGACATACCTTATTCCATGCTTCCCAATATATGCTCCTTCCCGTTTCCTTGTTACTCCAAAAAATATAGCAAAAATTCTGTGCAGATCCTTGATAACAAAAATAGGAGGAACAATAAGTGATAATATATAAACCGATACACTTTGTGACACACTAATAAGCAGGACTTCTTTACCCTCATCAGATAACATCATACCTTTCCAAGACAGAAGTTTTTCCTTCACTTTGTCTATCAGTTCTTCATAGTCTTCTTTCCTTTTTTTTTATGAGTAATTGTACAACCCAAATACTTCGTAGGGAGAAAACCCTTTGTCATTCTAGTGCTTTGATCCACCTGTAAAGAAATATTTCCTACAATATTTTGATGTAAATAAAAGGAGCTTTTTACTTTGTTCACTTTTTGTTCAAATTCTTTCTCATACTTCTATAGAGTATCCATTATTTTTCCTAAAAAGTATTCATCAGTAGTAGTGAAAATAATGGTGTCATCTGCATAAGAAATGTGATTCAACTTAAGGCTCCATTTAAAAATATAATAGCCCATAAAATGGTTGTCTTCAAACAAAGCATTTATAGTTATAGTAAGAAATTACCTTTCTTCACTCTCCCATTGGAGTGAAAGAAACCATATGATTAACAATTGAGAAGTTCAAAATAGTAAATATTTGACACCAATCTCAAAATCATATTAATAAAAGTAGTAGAAACTCTCATTTTCCTCAACACCTTTATGAGAAAGAACCAAGAAACCCTATCATGAGCTTTGTCCATATCGAGCTTTATAACAATATTTGATGGCTTGCCTCTCTTGATAATATCTGTAACCAGTTCTTGAGTAAGCAGGATACTTTCCAGCCTATCATGAATACTTATGGATAAAAATTTATTATTAAAATTATCAAACTGATTGATCTCATGTATAAGAAAAATATGATATTGTATTTCTTTGGTATGAGAATCAGATTAGTGAGAGTTATGGATTTAGGAAGAGAATTCTTAGGAAAGAATTCTATCACCATTCTTACTTTATCAATACCAATAATGTCCCAATACACTTGGTAAACTTTACCTGATAAGCCATCTGGACCTTCTGAACTATCTCGACTCAAATTAAAAACAACTTTCTTCACCTCTTTACTAGAAAGAATAACACCTAAAGTTATATTATCATATATACTAATCATTTATTGTAAATGCTGAAGAAAATCAAAATTAGTGGTATCTCTTTCTTGTTTGAACTGATCTTGATAAAGCTGTACCATCTCTGCTGCTATTTCATCCTGCTCTTCTAACCAATCACCTCTTGAATTTTAGATCCTCAATACCTTAAGTCTCTGTCTTCTCCCCTTTACTAGGCTGTGGAAGAATCTTATATTCTTATGTCCATCAACCAACCATTCATATCCTGCTTTTTACTACCCAAAACATTTTTCCAAGTGGATATATTTTATATACTCTGCCTTTGCCATTTGCATTACTAATCTATTCTCTACGGGTAGATCTTCTTTAAACTTCTTCTCTCTGATTCTGGAAATTTCCTCTCCTATTATCAACTGCTGAAATATGTCACCAAATGTAGCCCTACTCTACATGGAGAAGGTGGTCTTGATCCTTTTTAATCTTTCTATTAAATCAATAATAAGATTATTAGTAGTATCAGTATCTTAATGAAGCCCAGTAGCATTCAAATATTCCTCATGTTTAGTCTAGAAGTTAAGAAAGCTAAAAGTTTTATTATAGCTAGTAGGTCTATTTTCACAACATAATAAGAAAGGAGCGTGGTCAGAACCATTCCTTGGAATATGTTTAGTCTCTGAATGTGAAAACAACCCCTGAAAGTCAGTATTAATAAAAATTCTATCCAACTTTTCAAAAATGCAGTCATCACCACCTCCTCCATTCTATCAAGTAAATTACTACTCTTGAAAGAAACCTAAAATAGGTCACATAATTCAATACACTTTCTAAAATCCTCAACATCAGCATCTGCACAGAAAGTCCACCAATTTTCTTGATTCTATGTAAGACCACTTTAAAATTCCCTCCTACCAACCATAGACAATCTAATTCAATCTGTAATTTATAAGTATTTTTATAAAGCTGCATTCTTAAGAAATTATCAGACTTAACATAGACAATTATTACCAAAACAATTTTTTCTATGTCCTGATCCTTCATTCTGATTGCGACTTAATGATATGTATTACTTATAATATGTACATCATAACCATGATTAATGAATATCTATATATTTCCATTGATGTTATGAAATACTTGAGTCATATTCAGTCTGTAGTTGTATCTATTGATTATTTTAATATGCTGAAAGGGTTCCAATAAAGACACAAAAGCAAATTTATGAAAATTATGCAACATTTGCACTCTCTAGACAACTCTTTGTGACTTTACAGACTTAATGTTTCAAATAATTTCTTTCATTATTTTGGACCTTGTTGTAACCCCTTCTTCCTCTTAGGTTGAACTCTAACATGTTGAGATGTTTCAATTAATTCCTTTCATCATTTAGGACCTTGTTTCTGCATCACCCTAGGGGACAAATCTGCATCTTTATCTATCTGATCTTTATGTTGTTGACTTAACTTCCATATTTTTATTGCTTACATCTTCTACCTCTTTCAATACTTTATGTGTGAGAATATTATGTAATACTTTGTTTGGGAATTTCACTTTTTCCAACTAGTACTTGGACTTATCCACTTGAATTATTATGGGAAGAATTATTATTGTTTTTCTCTTCTCGTTCAAATTTTCCACATGCCTCAGTGACCTTTCCATGTTAGACACTTGCTTTTCATCCAATGTTATATTGGGATCCTCTTTCAGCTTTTCTCTATCTTTCATGTCTCTTTTACTTTCCATTGAACAGGTTAAATATGCATATCTATTGATGGGGCTGCTGGTGATGCTTTCTCCTTTACAATATTACTAATGCTATCTTGATCTCTTCCTAGTGGTGAGTTATTTCCATCTATCTCCTTCAAAGTAGTATTATCTTCAATGATGTTTTGGGCCTTCGTGTGTCAGGTTTTGTTGTTATTGCTACTAATTTTGGATGGTTTCTCTCCATCTTATTATTTTCCAAAAGATCATGATATCCACTCTTAGGTGGATACTACATGCTGCTTCAGTTTAATATCCCAAGCCCTGGAGACTCCTTATCTTTTGTGTGGGCATTAGTAGTTGTAT
Source organism: Capsicum pubescens (assembly GCA_030864215.1). Taxonomy (NCBI): domain Eukaryota; kingdom Viridiplantae; phylum Streptophyta; class Magnoliopsida; order Solanales; family Solanaceae; genus Capsicum; species Capsicum pubescens. Next base: position 340,696,520 of record CM061548.1, read on the forward strand.
TATAGTTGTTGGATTCTTTTACTATCTCTATATAAGGATTTGAATAATTTGTAACTCTTTCTGTGTTTTGCTTTTGTGATGTATTGACAACCTTGTCTATTAACTTTTCTTCCTCATAGGTGTATTCTCTCGACTACTCCATATCCAATAAGGTTGCGAAGATATTAACAGTCTTCACCCCCTTTTCAGGTGACATTGCTTTCTCACAGATGGACACCCCTTATTTTCTTTCTTTATATTCCATGATGAATCTCCTTCTTATGGGGTTTCATTTTCGAGCCTATGTTTTATTCTTTGCTACACCTGGTTCTTTGTTTTTAACAATTATTTGCTTTTCATTCCTTTTCTCATCAATTATCTCCGTTGTGATCCTCAATTCTGGAAGCATAATCCTGCAGTCTTGTTCATCATGTTCCTGATATTTGCAGTTTTTGCAAGACTTTAGTAAAATATCATATTGGATCTTTAATTCTATCCTCGAGTTCTTTTTTATAGGATTAACAATTTCCATCTCTACCACCTTTGAAAAATTAGACGTAAGATCAACCTACACCTTCACTTTTGCACAACTAGGGCTAGTTTTTTTAATGGAGGGTGTATCCAAATGAAGAGGTTTACTAAGTGCTGTAGTAAGAGAAAGTAGGGACTTTTTAACAAAGTAAGTAGCTTTCAGGTCACGAAACAATATCCATGCCATTGATTGGGTTGTTTCCTCACTTACTTTGAACTTAGCATTATATATTAAAGCTCTCATGGGGTATGAATATCCATCCTTAGAATGTGTCTATTCCTTAAGAATCCTATTTTACACTCTTCTTTCCTGTTGCATTGCTAAGGGATTGAATTCTCAGTTCATCCAATTCAGGCCCTCCATAGGAAAATTTACCAACCACTGCAATTGGAGATTTTAAATGATATTCATCCTATCGACTTCTTCCATCGTCCATGAAATTCATGGAACCATATTATTATAACTAGGTTGCTTCACTGAGATTGATTCCACAAATAGATGTCACTTTTAATTGGTTTTAATAAGTTAGCATATTGCCCTAGCATGTGGATTATTGAAATACTATCTCCTTTAGGAAAATTTGGATCTTTACGATGTCTTTTTGGATGGTCCAGGGAAGGGAACTAGTCCGATGATGCAGATAAGAGTTGACCAGCCACCTCTAGTGGCCAAAATAACCATAGTAGGCATGGATAGGAGTAAGATTTAGGGTTTGGTTGTGAGAGAGAAAAAAGTATTTTTTTGAAATAACCTATGAAGATGAAACCCTCGTTATATTTTCTATTGTTTTCAATAGTGGCAGATTTGATTTTTTCTCTAGTTTCATTGCTTTCTTGGAACACCTATGACTCCCTTGTGTTTTCACTATGCAGATTTTGCATGGGCTAAAAAGCCCATTGACTTTTTTTTTTGAAGTCTTTGTTTGAAAGTTTTCTCTAATTCCAAAATTATTATTATTATTGTTTATTTTTGTAATTACTTTTTGTCCATATTTTCATATGGGGTATTACATTCTCCCACCTTATAAAAATTTGGTCCCCGAATTTAAAACAAATATTTACCTAAAGACTAAAATAATTATGGATACTTGGCTCTTATATCTTGTTCCAACTCCCAAGTTGTAAGCCCCGCAAAATTCTCTCATAGTCTGAGCCTTAGAGCGTGTTCAGTAAAGTGTTAAGCCGACCCTAAAAGATTGAGAAGTGAATTCCCAAGTGAGAAATATTTTGAACTACATAGAATTACCCTAATATCGACTGTTTGTCATGTAGAGCATTGAGTAAGATTTCTATCGATACCAATTTCGTCAAAATCCGACATCGAACGAGGAAGTTATGGCTATTTTACAAAAAGCAGTCGGAACCGACCAGGTGCGAGGACAGTTGACGGACCGTCTAGCTTGTGTCGGACCGTCGCCCAGACTGTCGCAACCAAGGCAGTAACTCCTTTTTTTGACCCAAGTGCGACGGCCAGGACGACGAACCGTCAAGGCTGCAACGGACCGTCGCTAGGACAGCCGCCGCTTAGGCAGTGTGGCCTCATCTTGGCCAACGTGTGACGAATGATCTGACGGACCATCGGGTTTGAGACGGACCGTCGCTGAGACCGTCGTATCGAGGCAGTGTGTTCTTTTTCTGACCGATGTGCGACGTATGATCTGACGGACCGTCAGACTAAGCGACGGACTGTCGCTTCGACCGTCGCAGCCCCCGTTCAACATTTTTAACTCATTTTTAAAAGGGCTTTTTGGTTTTTTTCTCTCTTTTCATCTCCTATTTATACCTGATCAAGGCTCACAACTTTATTTCTCCTCTTCAACATAAAAAATTAGGGTTTCTACAAAATCAAAACCCTTCTTTCTTCTTCAAGAAAAATCAAGAGAAATCAAGAATCTCTCCAAGAGCCTTCAAGAAAAAGTTTACCTAAGGTATCCATATGTTGATTCTTGGGTCCCTTTCATCAGAGAAACTCAAGAACCCTTTTCTAAATTTCAAAGATCTTATGTTTATGAGTTTTCATGATTCATGTGAGTTGAAATTGATGTTCATGCTATTATCGAGTTTTAATTCATGTTTTGTTTATGAGGTTTCAAGCTTTGACCCTAGTATGTGCTATTCATGTGATGTTAATGATAAACTCTTTTCAAGTTGCTTGTTAAGTGATGTGTTCACGTCAATTAAGTGTAGAAATTGTTGAATAAGCAAAGCATGCTCCCCACATGTTTGATAAAATGCTTATGTGAAAGAATTAGAGCCATTATAGTATGTGGACTAGAAATCCCCAATTGTGTGCAAACCCATGCATGCCAAGTGTTTGTTGAAAAGTCTTAGTGAATGAATTGTGATATGATAGCATGAAATTCCCCAATTATGTGCTCTTCGATACATGCTAAGACTTTAATACATGCTGAGTGTTTGATGTAAGACCTTGTTGAATGGAGTATGAGCCAATAGCATGTCTCCCTATACTATCACATGTTTATGATTTCTAAATACTTGAAGAGATGCTTTAGTGATTGTGATGGTGAATGAATGTCCATGGTCTTGATTATTCAAGAATGGTTATGTTTTACTTTATGTTATCGAGTCTTGGGGGTATTTATACCCGACAAATTAGCTACAGTCTAGAGCCCGTGCCAGTTTCCTCGATAATCTCAGTTAAGCAACGATTCTCAGAACTCAGTGAGTTACAGAACTCTATACTCTCAGACAGATACAGAACTTAAGAAATCTCAGAAATCTCAGTAATCTCAGTATCGCTAGTATTCTGGCCTCAGTTTAGTACTCAAATCAAATTTAATAGTATTCAAGAGTTCAGTTCAGAACTTAGTATCATGCAGTCAGATAATGAGATTCAGTAGTATTCCATCAGATACGGAACCAAGTGAATTAAGCGTAACTCAGTCAGATTATTTGAGAAATATGATCAGTAACAGATTCAGCTCAGTTTAAGTTTAGTTAACAATCTGTTTAGAGTCTTTCAGTTAGGAGTAGGAGCTAGCACCGATCGAGTGCAGGGATGGCGGCTCCCCATTATAGAGGTAGAGTCGTTAAGAGCAATCCCTGAAATCCAGAACTGCTTTGCTAGCGTAGGAGCAGGAGTCACCCGTTAGAATAAGGTTTGACTACTATACTGCCTTAGGCTTGACTTCCTGTGAGGGTCACCCGTTAGAGAGGCTTAACCAGAGTAGAGGACTTTACCCGTGGAATGGTATTGACACCCTTACAGCTGGGGTTACAGGTTGGACCCGACTAGTTTAAATTCGAGGCATGTCGGTTAAGAGAGAACTCTCACAATTGTAGTTTCAGTATCAGTCTTCAAAGTAGAACTTAGAAATTAGGACTGTCAGATACAGTCACCTATCTCAATAAGGAACTTAGATAGTTCCTTAGATTCATAGACCACCCTCTAGATAGGCCTGGTCCCTCATAAAGTCATTCAATATCAGTATTATCAGATCCAGAGATCACCCGTTAGATAGGCTTGATCTCAGTCTCAGATTCGGTTGAGTAATCTCATTATTAGATCCATAGATCACCCGTTAGATAGGCTTGATATCAGTCTTATTATCAGTTGAGTAATCTCATTATCAGATCCAGATATCACCCATTACATAGGCTTGATCTCAATTTCAGATTCAGTTGAGTAATCTCATTAACAAATCTAGAGATCACCCGTTAGATAGGCTTGATCTCAGTCTCAGATTCAGGTTGAGTAATCTTATTATCAGATCCAAAGATCACCCATTAGATAGGCTTGATTTCAGTCTCAGATTCAGTTGAGTAATCTCATTATCAAATCTAAAGATCACCCGTTAGATAGGATTGATCTCAGTCTCAAATTCAGTTGAGTAATCTCATTATCAGATCCAGAGATCACCCGTTAGATAGGCTTGATCTCAGTCTCAGATTCAGTTGAGTAATATTATTATCAAATCCAGAGATCACATGTTAGATAGGCTTGATCTCAGTCTCAGATTCAGTTGAGTATTCTTACTATCGGATTCAGAGATCCTCCGCTAGATAGGTTTGATCTCAGATAAAATCTCTTCTTATCATTGATAGTAGATTAAGGGATCATCCATTAGAGAGGTTTGATCTCTGATTCAGTCAACAGAGAGTAACAAGTTTAGAGTGCAGTCATTGATGTGAGTAGATTCAGTTAATCAGCTTTAGTAACATTAGTTTTTGAGATCACTAGCTAGAGATGACTGATCTCAACTACAGTACTTGGTTATCAATATCAGGAGATTCAGTTGTTCAGTATCTCAGTATTAGTAGTGAGTTCAGATGACAGTAAAGTGGTATCCAAGTTTTAATATTTCGAGTCACGATGATTTCTGTTATGGTTTGTGCATTCATGCATATGTCCTCATTCAGTACTCTCATGATTATTCAGTTAAGTAAATGTTCATGAATAAGCCCTTGCATTTAGGCTTACCTCATATTCATACTCGGTACATTCTCGTACTGACGCATTTGTGCTATGGTGTTTTATTTGACACCATAGGTTCAGAGGGACGAGATCCAGAGTACCCTTAGCAGCACAATCCCAGTCAGCAGCAGTTGACGTATTAGTGAGTCCTCTTTAGTTGAGTATGATCCTTATTCTATTATCGCATCAAATTTAGTTTATTTTCAGTAGACGGAGTTAGTTGGGGACATGTTCAATCAACTCCACAGTTCAGATAATTTAAAGGCTTTTTAGACAGATGTATCAGTATTCAGTTTTTAGTTTTAAGTATTTTAGATGTTTTGAACCTTATGGCCAGTTTTTGCCAGTTTTCCATATTTATTTAAGATATTAAGTAGTGCACAGGTACAGATATCAGTAGAGGGTTAGCTTGTGGTCCTTCGGGATCATAAGCACCGTGTGACATTCTGGTTCTAGAAAAATTAGGTCATTACAAACTTTGTATCAGAGCCTATGGTTCAATAGTATCCTAGGGAGTCTGAAAAGTCGTATCTAGTAGAGTATTCTGTATGGGTGTGTTGCACGCCACATTTATGTACAAGAGGCTATAAGATGTTTTTAGGAGCAGTTTCTTTTTTTTCAGTATTTATGTCGTGCGAGCGAGCATGAGCTCAAGTTGATCCTCAGTCTAATACACCTTTTTCTTCCATTTATAGAGTATTCCTCCTCACAGAGATAGTTCCCATAGGTTTGATGACCATCCACCTCAGCCAGTAGATCCTGAGAATGAGAGTGTGTCACATGCAGAGTTTCGGGCAGCTTTTCAGGCGCTAGCCCAAGCTGTGACAACTAGTGTTCAGAGAAACCGTCAAGATGTGGCCCCATCCCAGTAAGATAAGGGTTCAGCCGCAGCCAAAATTAGAGATTTCATGAGGATGAGCCTGCCAAAATTCTTTGGATTAGTAGCAGATGAGGACCCACAACTTTATCTAGAAGAGGTGGGGAAGATTACCCAGATTATGCATGTTTCTGAGGAGGAGATTTAGAGTTAGCATTCTATAGGCTGAAGGATATTGCTCATGATTGGGTAGTGATGTGGAAGAAGACTAGAGGGGAGGATGAAACTCCCGTGCCTTGGAAGGAGTTTCAGGATGCCTTTTTAGATAAGTTTTTCCCGCTAGAGATAAGAGAAGCTAAGGTAGAAGAGTTCATGAACCTAAGGCAAGGCTCCATGATAGTGAAAAAGTATTTTCTTAAGTTTAACCAGTTAGCTAAGTATGCCCCTGACTTGATAGCTGACCCTAGAGCGAATATGAGTAAGTTTGTGACTAGTGCGTCCGGGTTGGTGTTGAAAGAGTGTAGAGCTGCTATGCTCAATAGGGATATGGACCTTTCTAGTCTATTAATGTATGCACAATAGGTTGATGCAGATAAAATGAAAGAAAGATAAAGAGTGAGTAAGAGAGCCAAAACAGACAGTCATAGTTTCTCTTAGGCAGGGTCCCAGGGTGGTAGCCGTTCTCAGCATAGCTAGAGATTTTCAGTCCCAGCTCCATCCTCAGCTAGTGTACCCACACCAATGTTTGGGGATGTCAGTTATTATGGGGCGCCAGGTTCCAAAGCCTAGAGTAGTGCTAATGGTGTTCGTACCTATCCGTTTTGTGGAGAGTCTTACAAGAGCCACCTAGGCATGTGTAGAACTGACAGTGATGTGTGCTTTAGGTGTGGTAGGCAAGGTCACAGAATGCGAGAATTTAGAGTGCTAGCTCAGAGGGGTAGGGAGTTTTATCAGCAGGGTTCCCCTTCCAGTGCCAGTAGTGGTCAGCGTCAGAACAAACTTCATGCGCTTAAGACCCACCATGATCAAGAAAGGTTCCCTGATATAGATTCAGGTATGTTATGAGTCCTTCATCTTTATGATATGCATTGTTATATACTTTGCTCCCATTTTGAGATTATACATCATCATGAGTCATGCATTAATTTCATATCTCAGACGGTCAATCGTGACCCAGTTTGTAGGTGCCCCGTGCACTGTCCCAGTATTTCAGTGAAATGTGTTTAGAGGGACATAGAGTCCCAAGGGGGAGATACCCCATGATTTTGCAATGCTTTAATGTCCTTAGACTCATTCAGTTGCATGTTCAGGCTCTCCTTATGAAGTTAACATCTGTTATCATTGCATATCCATTCATGCTTTCGAGAGTCAGTACAGTTAGACATTCATGCATTAGATATGCATATTCAGTAGAAAGAGTTCAGTTTTTCAGTGTATTCAGTCATGCATTAATGAGAAAAACTCAGTTACGGATCCATGCATCAGATATGTATGTCTATTATGAGAATTCAGCTTAAGAGTAGGTTCAGTCGAGTATTCCATGCATCAGATATGCGTGTCCAGTATGAGAACTCAGAATATCTGTAGTTCCAGTGGCATAGTCATATTTCAGATGTTCTCATTCCTTAAGTAAGTTCAGTTGATCAGTGTTCTTAGCCTATCAAGTGACATTTGAGGAAAAATGTTTCCAAGGGGGATATATTGTAAGACCCCACAAAATTCGCTCGTAGTTTGAGCCTTAGAGTGTGTTCAGTAAAGTGTTAATCCGACCCTAAAAGATTAAGAAGTGACTTCCCAAGTGAGAAATATTTTGAACTACGTAGAATTTCCCTAATATTAACTTTTGACATGTATAGCATTGAATAAGCTTTCCATCGATACCAATTTCGTCAAAATACGACATCGAACGAGGAAGTTATGGCCATTTTACAGAAGCAGCTGAAACCGCCCAAGTGCGACGACCGGGTTGACAGACCGTCGAGCTTGCGATGGACCATCGCCCAGTCCGTCGCAACCAAGGCAGTAACTCCTTTTTTTGGCCCAAGTACGATGGCCAGGATGACGGACCGTCAAGGCTGCGACGGACCGTCGCTAGGACCATTGCCGCTGAGGCAGTGTGTCCTCATCCTGGCCAACGCGCGACGAACAATCTGATGGACCATCAATTTTGTAATGGACCGTCTGATAACGCTCAACTTAAACCTAAAATAAGTGCAATGCGGTCGTCGTCAATATATTTACCCAACTTCGGAGTTGGGGTCAAATCCACAGGGAATAATGTGAGTGGCGATTAAACTAGTTCGAAACTATAGCTATAAGTTAAATTTAAATAAATAATAAGAAAAGACAAAATAGGGGTTTTGATCAGTCAAACAAATTTTAACATTTCAACTTATTTTTGAACTCAAAACTTAGATTTCAATATTTCGAATCAATGATATAGAGAAACTAGGGTTGTGATCACTATGACTATTAATCTCCGTTGAATAATAACTGTTCATGATTCTCGTGATAGGTGGGAACAACAGATTATCCCTGCCGATGATACTATTTGACTTATCTCTCGACCTCACCAGACAATTTATTATCTAATTCTCTTGAACTTAGATAATTTATCTATATCCAAATGGATGTTATCTCAGGTAGATTAATCCAGTTACGACATCAATCATTAAACAGAAGGTTGGTAGCTTCCGAGTCCCCGTTGATAATCACGACCTCCAGTCTGTTTCTCCGTTAGAAGCAAATAAAACCTAAGGCATAACCTAATGTTTGCAACCAATAGATTCAAGTTAAAACAACAGAATTTCAAGACGTTCCCACAAACACTCAAATCCTAATCAAACTATTAAATCAATGAAATAATAATCATAGATCCCACAACCCTAGTTGTGGGTTTTAGTTGCTCATCAGATAGAAAGAGATAACAAATATTAAATTCATAACTTAAAGCAAGTGAACTTACAAAAGATGAAATTCAAAGTTGTTTCTCCTTCAAGTACAATAAGAATTTTCCACAACTAAATCAAAGGATGGAAAATTGAATTCTAAATTAAGAGAGTCAAAAACAAGTGAACTCCCCTTTACTAAGTTACAAGATGTCAAAAGCTGCTTCCCCAAGTTTTTAATGAAACCTTAAAAGATTCTATTTATACTAAAGCCTAATTAAGGTAATAAAATAACAAAATTACAGCTGGGCTCGGATTTTGGTGACGACATATTGGTGTTGAACGTCAGTCTTCTGACGGCGTCTCAGATATGTCGTCAGAAGTCATGCCTTCTTAACCTGTTCTGCCTCACTCTGACGATGTCCTCCGACGGCTTACCATAGGAGTGATGGCGTGTAGCAAATGTCATCAGACCTTCAGCTTATTTCACCATGTTCTGTCCCACTTGACGGCATCTTCTGACGGCTTACCACATTTGTGACGACATATTGAGAATGTCGTCACCTTCATCCAACAACTTTTCTTCACTGTTCTTCCTGACGCCTTTTTCTGGTAGCTTACCACATCCCTGACGGCTTGCAATAAATGCCGTCAGACTCATATCAGCTCACTTGTACCAGATTTTACTTATTTTGTTTATCTTTTCTATGTTTTCCACCCATCCTTGCTACAACTACAATATCACAAGAAAACAATCAAAAACAACCAAATGTTGCTTAGAATTCATAATTATTTAGAATGAAAAGCCTCAAATGTGTTAGCATCTGCTCACACATCAACACCCTCAACTTAAAACAATTGCTTGTCCTCAAGCAACTACATAACACCATACTACGATGTTTAAACAAGAGACACATAAGATACCTATCACAGTTGATTATCAAGTTTAGTTCAAAACTCATGCCACTCTCCACGTTCAATCCAATTGTGCATATCCATGAAGATTAACAATGTGACCCAAAGGAATCAAGATATGGCATCAATTCAGCAACAACAACCATGCATGTACCAATATTACACTATCCAAATAAGTGAACAACTAGCAATGCAACCGTTGTTCCCTTAAAACAAAGAAGTCCCTCCTAACTCATTTATGAACTCAAGCATGTCAATGCGGGGATGGTTAAGAGACACTCACTCTCAAAAAGAAATTCCAATCAATGCATGTTAAATACCATATGCTTGCCCTTATTTTCATTACCAAGGTGTCCAGACAGGTAAGTTAGGATCACTATAGGTGTTTTCTTCGGCTTATAATGTAGGCTAAGGGATGGTATGATATTCAATGGCATTTAGAGTGACTAAGCCTCCTTGGCACTACCTTAACTTTTGGGGTTGACTTATTAACCTTTTTCTTTTTTTTCTTTTTTTCTTGATCACACATTATTCAGGATGGACGTGGTTTTTATTTTTCATTCTTTTTCTTTTCTTATTCTTCTTCCACACCACTCAACTTTTTATTCCTTTTCGTTATTCTTTTCCTTTTATTCTACCTTTCTTCATACTCAGTTTACATCACGCACCCCTATGATAGCCACCCTCAACTTAGGTTCTTTACCTAAGTCTAGGTTCACAGTGTCCAAGGAGGACCAGGGCCAAAACAAGTTCATTATGATCTAAACGGGAAGGAGATAGGTGTCATAGAAAGAAATGGTCAATTCAGGCTCAAAATAAGGATCAAGAGATATCATGCATACGGGGAAGGTCATTTAGGAAAAAAGTGACTTAAAAATCAAAACGGCCTATGATCCTTTCCTAACCCCTATATTTCAACCAAGGTAAGACTAACTGGGCAAGTTCTAGATTTAACACACAAAGGGAACTAAGTAGTATCTCACACACACATGGCACAACAGTGCATCACAAGCTACTACCTATCCGGTTCATGCGATTGTTTAGTAGTGGATATCATGTCACTAGTACTAATACCATAACAAGATACACAGTGGTCACACATAAATGTATATCACACAGTTATAAAATAGACCAACGGAGAGGTATTTATCAGTCTAAAAAATCAACAAAAATATGTCAACTGCTCTAGATACTTATTTTTCTCCAGTTAACCATAACACATCATAAAACAAACACAATATGCCTAAACATGCTGGCTCCACTAGGAACAAGACTCCGGGGAAAAGAGGCACGACAAAAAAAACCCAGGAGGACATCAATACCCACAAGTAGACCCACCCTCAACTTAATATCATGCATTGTTCCCAACACGTCAAATCAAAACAAGAGAGTTAGAAACATACCTGTGGCACCATGGGTGCAAAGATCTGATGTCAATCATATAATGCAAATACAAACAACAAATTACCTTGGGTTGCCTCCCAAGAAGTGCCTAGTTTAACGTCGCGGCACGACCCAACTCAACTTTTTCCTCCACCTTGAGGATATGAATTTCACCCCCAACTTAGAGTCCATCTTCTTGCCTCGTTCATAGGGAGGTGGTATAAAGATTATGAAGCCGAGTAATGAATGATGCATGGTAAATAACTCGACCTTAAAGTGAGGTGTGTTTTTATGTTGTTTATCAAGTGTAAAATAAAGAATATAGGATTCTTGTTCCTCATCTTCACAGTCTTCCACTAGTTTAGATGATTCCACAGACAAGATATCATCTAAACATAATGTGGAAAAATACTTCGAGTGTGGCCCAACAAATCCTGCTTCAAAATTTACACTATCCTCTACACACTCACTTTTATTCATCTTCTCAACATTTTTAGTTTGAATTGGGCTAGAGTCTTCATAAGAGATTGACTTGGCTTCTTCTTTTGCCTCTAGCACCATTCCCTCAATCTTGGAGTTATCCCTTATGGTTGCCTCGGTTGGTTGGAAAATCTCCAAGGGTTGATCAACATCAAGCTCATCATCAGTATAGGAATCTTTCTCTTCATCGTCACACTCTTCTATTATTTTAAATGATTCCAAAGACAAGATATCATCTAAATATAATGTAGAAAAGTGTTTTCGATGATTGACCTCGATATCCACCGCTTCTATCTTTTATATTCCCTCATTAAATGCCCTAATGTCTTGACGTATGTCACATATGGTATCATTCATTATGTCTATACGATCCAACATTAGTTGAAGCATAGCTTCAATGTCATTCTTTCCAGTGCTTCGTTCTTTTTTTTCTTGACCATAAGACCTGTCATACTCATAAGAAGAACTAGAACTTGGGTTAGAGCAATAGGGGGAGGGGGCATTTGGACAATCACTCCAATGTCCATCTTGACCATCACATAAAGAACAATTATAATCCCGGTAGGATGGAGATGGTACACACATCTCTCTTCGGGGAGCATATCTATAATCTTACCAAAAGTGGGGTCCATCACAATATGGACATGGATCATCCAGATAAGATTTTCAACCATCAAACTTACATTCATTCGATGATGCCATAGTAAGAAATAAACAAAAATAAAGAAAATCTACCTAACCCAAGAACAAAGGAAATCATAACAAATATTTACAAGTTTGAATTCAAGCAAGTAAGATAAAATTCCAAACTAACTCAATACGCCAAATTGTTCCCCGGCAGCGGTGCCATTTTTGATAACGCTCAACTTACACCTCAAATAAGTGAAAGATGGTCGTTGTCAATATATTTACATAACTTCGGAGTCCGGGTCGAATCCACAGGGAACAATGTGAGTAGAGATTAAACTAGTTAGAAACTATAGCTACAAGTTAAATTCAAATAAATAATAAGAAAAGACAAAATAAGGGGTTTTTATCAATCAAACAAATTTTAACGTTTCAACTTATTTTAGAACTCAAAACTTAGATTTCAATATTTTGAGTCAATGATATAGAGAAACTAGGGTTGTGATCACTATGAATATTAATCTCCATTGAATAATAACTGTTCATGATTCTCGTGATTGGTGGGAACAACAGATTATCCCTGTCGATGATACTATCTGACTTATCTCTCGATCTCACCAGATAATTTATTATCTAATTCTATCAAACTTAGATAATTTATCTATATCCAAACGGATGTTATCTCAGGTAGATTAATCCAGTTACGACATCAATCATTAAACAGAAGGTTGGTAGCTTCCGAGTCCCTGTTGATAATTCACGACCTCTAGTCTATTTCTCCGTTAGAAGCAAATAAAACCTAAGGCATAACCTAATGTTTGCAACCAATAGATTCAAGTTAAAACAATAGAATTTCAAGACATTTTCACAATCACTCAAATCCTAATCCAACTATTAAATCAATGAAATAATAATCATAGGTCCCACAACTCCAGTTGTGGGTTTTAGTTGCTCATCATATAGAAAGAGATAACAAAGATTAAATTCATAACTTAAAGCAAGTGAACTTACAAAAGATGAAATTAAAAGTTGTTTCTCCTTCAAGTATAATAAGAATTTCCCACAACTATATCAAAGGATGGAAAATTGAATTCTAAGTTAAGAGAGTAAAAAACAAGTGAACTCCCCTTTACTAAGTTACAAGATGTCAAAAGCTGCATCCCCAAGTTTTAATGAAACCCTAAAATATGCTATTTATACTAAAGCCTAATTAAGGTAATAAAATAACAAAATCACAGCTGAGCTCGGATTTAGGTGACGACATATTGGTGTTGATCGTCAGGCTTCTGACGACGTCTCAGATATGCCGTCAGAAGTCATGCCTTCTTAACCTGTTCAGCCTCACTCTGACGATGTCCTTCGACAGCTTACCATAGGAGTGACGGCATGTAGTCAATGTCGTCAGACCTTCAGCTTATTTCACCATGTTCTGTCCCACTTGATGGCATCTTCTGATGGCTTACCACACTTGTGACGACATATTAAGAATGTCGTCACCTTCATCCATCAACTCTTTTTCACTGTTCTTCCTGACGCCTTTTTTTATAGCTTACCATATCTCTGACGGCTTGCAAGAAATGCCATGAGACTCAAATCAGCTCACTTGTACCAGATTTTACTTATTTTTTTCATCTTTCCTATGTTTTCCTCCCATCCTTGCTACAACTACAATATCACAAGAAAACGATAAAAAATAACGAAAAGTTGCTTAAGACTTGCAACGGTTTAGAGTTAAAAGCCTCAAATGTGTTAGCATCTGCTCACAGATCACCGTCACTGAGACCGTGACATTGAGGTAGTGTGTTCTTTTTCTGACCGATGCGCGATGGACGATCCAACAGACCGTCAGACTAAGAGACGGATCGTCGCTTCGACCGTCGCAGCCCCCGTTCAGCATTTTTAACTCATTTTTAAAAGGGCTTTTTGGTCTTGTTCCACTCTTTTCATCCCCTATTTATACGCGATCAAGGCTACCAACTTCATTTCTCTTCTTCAACATCAAAAGCTAGGTTTTTTACAAAATTAAAACCCTTCTTTCTTCTTTTAAAATATCAAGAAAAATTATGAAATCAAGAATCTCTCCAAGATTCTTCAAGAAAGAGTTTCCCTAAGGTATGCAGATGTTGATTCTTGGGTCCCTTTGATCCAAGAAGCTCTAGAACCCTTTTCTAAATTTCAAAGATCTTATGTTTATGAGTTTTCATGATTCATGTGAGTTGAGATTGATGTTCATGCTATTATCGAGTTTTAATTCATGTTTTGTTTATGAGGTTTTAAGCTTTGACCCTAGTATGTGATATTCATGATAAATTCTTTTCAAGTTTCTTGTTAAGTGACGTGTTCACGTCAATTAAGTGTAGAAATTATTGAAACAAAGCATGCTCCCCATATGTTTGATAAAATGCTTATGTGAAAGAATTAGAGCCATTAGAACATGTGGACTAGAAATCCCCAATTGTGTGCAAACCCATGTTTGCCAAGTGTTGGTCTGAAAAGCCATAGTGAATAAATTGTGATATGATAGAACAAAATTCCCCAATTATATGCTCTTCGATACATGCTGCGTGTTTGATGTAAAGCTTTATTGAATGGAGTATGAGCCAACAACATGTTTCCCTATACTATCATATGTTTATGATTTCTAAATACTTGAAGAGATGCTTTAGTGATTTATGATGGTGAATGAATGTCCATAGCTTGATTATTCAAGAATGATTATGTTTTACGTTTATGTTATCGAGTCCTGGGGTTATTTATACCTGACAAATTAGCTGGAGTCTAGAGACCGTGTCAGTTTCCTCGATAATCTCAGTCAAGCCATGATTCTCAGAACTCAGTGAGTTATAGAACTCTGTACTCTTAGACAGATACAAAACTTAAAAAATCTCAAAAATCTCAGTAATCTCAGTATCGCTAGTATTCTAGCCTCAGTTCAGTACTCAACTCAAATCTATTAGTATTCAAGTATTCAGTTCATAACTCAGTATCATACAGTCAGATAACAAGATTCAGTAGTATTCCATCAGATACAAAACCAAGTGAATTTAGAATAACTCAGTCAGATCATTTGAGAAGTATGATCAGTAACAAATTTAGCTCAGTTTAAGTTTAGTTAAGAATCAGTTTATAGTTTTTCAGTTGGGAGTGGGAGCTAGCACCGAGTGGGTGCAAAGATGAAAGCTCCCTATTAGAGAGGCAGAGTCATTAGGAGCAATCCCTGAACTCCAGAACTGCGTAGACATCGCAGGAGGAGGAGTCACCCGATAGAATAATGCTTGGCTATTATATTGCCTTAGGCTTGACTTCCTGTGAGGGTCACCCGTTAGAGAAGCTTGACCAGAGTAGAGGTCTTTACCCGTGGCACGGTATTGACAACCTTCCAACTAAGGTTACAGGTTGGACCCCACCAGTTCAGATTTTGGGTATGTCGGTTAAGAGAGAACTCCCACAGTTGCAGTTTCAGTATTAGTCTTCAGAGTAGAACTCAAAAATTAGGACTGTCAGATACAATCACCTATCTCAGTAAGGAACTTAGATAGTTCCATAGAT
The DNA here is from genome assembly GCA_030864215.1 of Capsicum pubescens. NCBI lineage: Eukaryota > Viridiplantae > Streptophyta > Magnoliopsida > Solanales > Solanaceae > Capsicum > Capsicum pubescens. Next base: position 340,712,124 of record CM061548.1, read on the forward strand.
TCATGGACCACCCACTAGATAGGCTTGGTACCTCATAAAGTTATTCAATATTAGTATTATCAGATCCCGAGATCACCCGTTAGATAGTCTTGATCTCAGTCTCAGATTCAGTTAAGTAATATTATTATCAGATCCAGAGATCACCCATTAGATAGGATTGATCTCAGTCTCAAATTCAGTTGAGTAATCTCATTATCAGATCCATAGATCACCCGTTAGATAGGCTTAATCTCTGTCCCAGATTCAGTTGAGTAATCTCATTATCTGATCCATAGATCACCCATTAGATAGGCTTGATCTCAGTCTCAGATTCAGTTGAGTAATCTGATTATCAGGTCCAGTGATCACCTATTAGATAGGATTGGACTCAGTCTTAGATTCAGTTGAGTATTCTAATTATCAGATTCAGAGATCCTCCGCTAGATAGGTTCGATCTCAGATAAAATCTCTTCTTGTCATTGATAGTAGATTCAGGGATCATCCGTTAGAGAGGTTTGATCTCTGATTCAGTCAACAGAGAGTAGCAAGTACAGAGTGCATTCATTGATCCAAATGGGTCCTTAGCCTCTCCAACTTCAAACCTGCAGATAGTAGAATGACATCACCTACCGTACAAGGCTTCATATGGTGCCATCTGAATGCTTGACTAAAAGCTATTATTGTAGGAAAATTCAGATAAAGCTAATTAAGCATACCAATGACTTTCATAATTAAGAATGCAAGCTCTCAACATATCCTCTAAAATTTGTACAGAGTTCTTACTGCCTATCTGTCTGCGGATGAAATATAGTTCTAAGATCTACTCGAGTACCAATGCTTCATGGAAGGATCTCCCAAAGCCTGAAGTAAATTGTAATCCTTTACCAGATATGATATATAGTGGGTTCCATGAAGTTGGAAAATTTCATCCATAAATAATGAAACATATTTCACCCCACCATAGGAGTCTTTACTGGTACGAAGTGTGCTTATTTTGTTAATCGGTCTATAATTACCCATTTAGAGATAAACTTTAATGGTTTGTAGTATCTCGATCATAAAGTCTATTTTAACTCTTTCCCTTTTCCAATTTGGAATCGTGATCACTTGTTGTAATCCTATAGGTCGCTGATGCTTGGCTTTAACGTGCGGACAAGTCAAACAACTAGAAACAAAGTTAGTAATATCTTTCTTCATACCTTTTCACCAATTTACTATCTTTATATTATGATACATCTTAGTAGATCCATAGTATATGGTATATATGGAGTTGTGAGATTCCCCGAGTATGGATCGTCTTAATCCATCTGTATTAGGCACAAATAATTGATTACCTAGTTAAAAAATACCATCACATTCAACACCCATCATCTTACTTTGACTATCTAGGACCTCATCTAGATATTTCATAGTTACACATCCTCATATTGAGTCTCCTTGATGTGCTTTACCAATGAAAATTTGGTTTACGCACAAGCCAACAATAGTCCTGAATTCCTATATAAAATCTGACACCTTTGCCTTCAAGTTGGTGCGTATCCCTTACTAATTGTCTCTTTTCTGAAGCTATATGTTCTAAACTACCCTCAAATTTCCTGCTCAAAGAATCAAACACAACATTGTCTTTCTAGAACGTTACAGGATAACACAATTGGAATCCTTGAGTAACTTCATCTGCCGATGTTGTCAAAGATTTAAATCTCTCTATTGGGAAATTTACTTCAATCTCATATGATTAGTACAAATCTCATAAACTTCACTGTATAGGTATTTCCTTCATTAAAGAGCAAATACCATTGCGACCATCTCCAAATTACCTTCGCTTGTGCTTTTTCATCTCTCTCAAATCATAGTCTATAACATGACCATTTTGCATAAGAAGACATCCTAAATCCTCCATCAAAGTATCATAGAATACATTGAATCCACTAGAATCGAATAGTACAACAAATACTGGTGCAATGGTCAAACATGTTTTAAGTTTCTGAAATCCCAGATCATATTCTTTCGTTTACTTGAACTTCACTTTTTTCTTTCTCAACTTTGTCATTGGAGATTCTATTCTAGATAAATCTTGTACAAAATGCCTATAATAATTATCTAAACCTATAAAACTATGAATCTCTGTGGGCGATGTAGGTCTAGGCCATTTCTGTTTTGGTTTTGTCTTCTTAGAATTGACTGTAATTCCATCTTTGGAAACAACGTGCCCTAGAATGCTATTGATTCTATCCAAAATTCATACTTTGAGATTTTTGCATAATGTTTATGTTCTTCCAACATCTACAATGTAGTCCTCAGATGATTCTCATGTTTTCTCAGATAAAAGAATATATCAGTTATCATCAATAAATACAACCACAAATTTGCCCTAAAATGGCTTGAACACCCTATTCATCAAGTCCATGAATGCATCTGGAGCATTGGTTAACCCAAAAGGCATCTAAAAAAATCATAATCTCACATTAAATTTAAGATGCAGGCTTGGAAACGTTTCTCTTCCTGATTCTAAGTTGATGATAACCCGATCGAACAATAATCTTCCAAAACTGGACATCTCTCTATAACTGATCAAATAGGTCCTCTATTCGAGGTAATAGATACTTATTGCATATTAGTGCCTTGTTCAAGTACCAGCAGTTAATACACATTATTTGAGACCCATCTTTCTTATTTACGAACAATACCTATGAACCCCATGGTAATGCACTTAATTTGGTGGAACTCTTATGTAGCATGTTTTGCAACTGGTGTTTTGTCTTTTTCTACTTTGTTGGTGCTTTATGATTAGGGAATAGATATTGGCACAATGTCAGGTGGCAAATCAATACTGAAGTCTATCTTTCATACTAGAGGTAATACATAAAAAAATTACACCATATGTAGTTTGTCTAAACTAAGTGTTTCCTCTCTAACGTCACTTACCATAGCTAAGAGAAACATGCAACCTTTCATAAATAATTTACAAGTATTCATAATAGATATAACTTTACCAACCTTTAGGAATTGACCCTTTTTTTAACAGAAAATTAGGTTCGTTTGGTATCTCAAATCAAACTATATTTGTAAGACAATCTACTGTAGCATAGTAAGGATATAACCAATCCATGCAATCAACACATCAAAATAAATCATATCAAGTACAATTAAGTCATCATGAGTAACCCTTCTTTCCACTATAATCTGACAATCATGGTATACATATTCAACTTAGAGAAAATCTCCCTGGGAAAGCACCAAGAAAGGGAAAAATTAACATCTTTGGTTATCTATCAAATCTCACAGCTAAGTATGAAGACACATAAGAGTGGGTAGAACCCATATCAATTACAAAATATACATCAAATGAACAAACCAAAAGAATATCTGTAACCACCATATTTGAGGCTTGAACCTCTTATCTAGTAAGTAAAAAAACCTCTTATCTAGATTTTACCAGTATTCCTTTATCTATGAATTCCAGTAATATGATCTTTATTGCCTCTAACTCTATTTCCCATACTAGCAATACCTATAGTATTACGAGTCGTCTGAGTAGGTGTAAAAAACTAACCAGAAGTCTGGCTAACATTTCTCAAAGGTTGAGGGCAATACCTAACGTGATGATCTATTCAACGATTACAAAAGCACACTCCACTCAAAACATAACACTAGTCCATATGCGGTTTGCCACAAGTTTGGCAGGATGGAACACTAGCATATATCTACCCATAACTATGATTTCATGAGATGATAAAGACCCATGAGTACTCTGTTTTGCAGATGACTTATATATAAACTATTAAACTGGATCTACCCCTATCTGATGGCGCTGCTATTTTCCCCGATTCCCCACTCTGTAAATTTCACTAAAGTCACCACTGAACGATCTCCCTATTTTATCCTTCTTACAAATATCATAAGCTACACGCTCTGCACGACCCTTGTACTCAATTTTTCTAGAAATATCAACTGTATTTAAATAGGTCAAAACCTTTATTTGTAGGGTTACTGTATTGTATAGATGACCAACCAACCCATTAAAAGCCTCTTAACTCAATATGCTTATGTGGACACTAAGTATAGAGCTCATCTAGCTAGCCTATAGAATTTGGTATTATAGGTCGTGATACGGGTCAAATGGGTGCCTTAGCTATCGATGACATCATTCAAAGCCAGTACGTGGGGTATCAAGCTTTGGTCGTGTTGAGGACACAGGATCCTACATGGAGGGGCCGATTTGAGTACACCAAAGAGCAATCCCGCGTGTGAAAGATTTCTTGGAGCATTGAAGATTGAGGAATCACAGTTTTGGGCCCTTCATTAAGGGAATTTTGGTCACTTAGCCTTGTCCAAGTGAAACTCCATGGCCGCCCTACCTCATTAAGGGTATTGGAGTCATTTTGTCTTCCATTATGTAATAAGGCTATATATAGTCTCTTTTTGGTCTTTTCTCTTTAGTTTTTGAATGATGAATATGTGAAAGACTTTTCTCTCTTTCAGAGTGTAACACCCTTAGAGTAGGGCTTGGAAAATCCATTAGTGTAGGGCTTAGAAAAGCCATTATTGATCTTTGCTTTGAAACGGTGGTTGTAAGGTGGAATTGATTCCCTTAGCGGTCACCGTAAGAAGATTGGTATTACTTGTTGCGAGTTTAAGGGTCTTATCATTTAATACCCGGTTTAGTTCTTCTTTCTTCATAACTTCTTATGTTATCTTATATATCCCTTTATCTTAGTGCATTTGTGTGTTTGTATCTTATCTTCTTATTTTAGGATTCTTTGTGTTGTTGCCCGTGCTTGTTTTGTATATTTTTCTTGGTTTTCTTTTGTTGTTCTTGGATGATTTATGTTTAGTATCGTGTCCCTTATCATTTGGTGTCAGAGCAAGAACAACAAGAGAAAACCAAGAACAAGATACAAAACAAGCACGGGTAGCAACATAAAGACTCTGAGAATAAGAAGATAAGACACAAATACACAAATTCAATAAGATAACGGGATAGATAAGATGGCATAAGAAGTTATGAATAAAGAAGAACCAAACCGTGTATTAAAAGATAAGACCCTTAAACTCACAATAACAAACACCAATCTTCTTATGGTGACTTCTAAGGGAATCAACTCGACCTTACAACCACCATTTCTAAGCAAAGATCAATAATGGCTTTTCTAAGCCCTACACTAATGTATTTTCCAAGCCCTACACTAAGGGTGTTACACTCTCAAAGAGAGAAAAATACTTCCACATATTCATCATTCAAAAACTAAAAAGGAAAGACCTAAAAGATACTATATATAGCCTTATTACATAATTGAAGACAAAATAACTCCAATACCCTTAATGAGGTGAGGTGGACATGAAGTGTTACTTGGAAAAGGCTAAGTGACTGAAATTCCCTTAATAAAGGGCCCAAAACCATGAGTCCTCAATCTTTAATACTCCAAGCAATCTTCCACATGCGGGATTTCTCTTTGGTGTACTCAAATCGGCCCCTCTATGTAGGATCCCATGTCCTCAATGCGACCAAAGCTTGATTCCCCATGTATTGACTTCGAATGATGACATCGAAAGCTAAGGCGACCATTTGACCCGTATCATCCTCCCCTTGTTGAAAAGGATTCGACCTTGAATCCAAATCTTGCTAAACCGAAGAAAGGACAAAAAAATACAAACTCCTCATGGCATGAGGGTTAGGGTTAGCACGACAAATCATCTCATCATGCCAAGGTTATGGATATTTAAAATTTAACCAAGGATCCTTTGAGCTAAATATTAAATGGTCAATGAAAAATGCACAAAGAATTTAGTTACGGGAATCACCAAGATATAAGGAAGTTACAAGGGTCTTAATGGCATCACTCGGTCCAAAAGGTAGAATTAGGATCTTATGAGCCGCAAGACACAATTGCCTTTTTATCTCTTCAAGAGACCACACCAAAGGTGGTGATTTAATTGGTTCCAAAGTCTGCGAGATCCATATAGCACTATTACTCACACAAGTGGACTTACCAACAAATTTCCTACCTCTACATAAAATAAATCCAAAACTAGTATGGACGTCATCATAGGAAAAGAGGTAATATAGGAAGGAATCAAGTGTAGAGACATACACGGATGAACACAAAGCAATTAAGTACATATGATTTCCTTCTTGCAAACAAATAAACAACTCGGCATCCACAAGTTGATATTCACGTAACTCAAATACAAGCGTGTCAAGCAAGGATGCACATTTAGAAACATTATTCCAAGGAGCCAATGACACCTTTGCCCTTGGGTTTTCAAGAAGGACTACACATTCCTTCCCCTTAAGAGTACTGTCATCTTTCAAAAAGAGATTTCCATTTTTAGGAGGAATTTTATCACACCACGGTGGATTAGCATATCATTTATAGACTTTTAGGCAATCTATACCATCATTTTCTCCACTAGGTTCCTTAGGAGTGTGTATATCATCTTCAAACAAGACATTATACCTAGAGAGAGTATGATCTATGTCACGGGCATATTTGTAACAAGAAAGTTCTTCACTCTCTAAAAGATCAATATCAAGTTTCAAAAAGATTTTAACTACAAAATTATCCAAAGAATAGCTCTCGGGTTCACTTCTATTTTGTTGACCAACATTTTCAAGTGCTTCACTCATTTGAGTTCTATTAATCACATCACACACATACTCAAGTGGTGGACAATTTTCACAAATAAGTTGATCAACACCAATTACACAAGACGATGTACTTCTGTTCAACATATTGGCTTCAACGCTAGGTGGACATAAATTGATCTTACAAAAAGAGTCAATTTGGTCATCAATAGGATCAACTAGTGTATCCACACTCACAACATGTATATCATCAATTAGAGGCAAAGAATCATTAGACTCACAAGTAAGTAAGCTACTACTCATACTCAATGGGATATTAGCCACACAATTATCATTCATATGCACAAAAGTGTATGAATTAGCTATTTTACCTTGAAGTTCTTGAGTAGATACTCATTTGACGTGTTGTGAAGGTCCTTCACAAGCTTGGGCAGCAACTTCACTTTGGCATTACTCTCATTCACTTTCCATGTTGGTACCTACACAAATGTTCTTAGAAATAGAAGGACAAAGAGTATTAGCTCGGTTTGGTGGCAATCCCCCCACTTCGCTTCACACAACCTCTCCATTTTCTACTCTTGGATTACCACCTTGCACACCCTTACTCCTATTAATCTTTTGTCTCTCATCATCACTTGGATTGGAGTTAGTGATATTTCTCTTTGTGGCCCGGGCAGAATGTACATCATGAGGTGATTTCCCCATCGGTCTCTTACAATATTAGGCCAATTTTGCATATTTGGGACTTTATGTTGTGCAAACCAATCGGCATCCAAGCTCACATGACTGTAGGTTATGGGAAAAAGATCGCACCACACCTCTTCATGGTAATCCAATTGGGAGAAGACAACTTTTACCCTCCCGGTAACCTTAAACCCGTCCAAGAAGTATGGAGAAAGTAACGGCTCTCGAAACAACCCCAAGTAGTCAACCATGGATGGAAGGATGTAGTATCTACAGTACCTATCATTTAACACAACGAGGCAGCCCGGTATCCCACAAATGGTCACCTTTTCAGAGTGTACGCTTTTTCTCGAATCAACATTGTAAGGAACATGATTACCCATTGGTTTTGGAGATACATATCCTCTTCTTATGGTAGTACAACCTCTACTATATCTAGGATAACTATTCAAACCATATTGATCTTGATAAGAAGTACTAAAAGGTGAAGAAAATGATTTTTCACACTCTTCACATGTACTCTCATCATAGCTCTCATAAGCTTAGCGAATGAAAGGGTTATACCTAACACCCTAGGTTTGGAGTGGGAAGTGTAAGACTCCTCACATGCCCCAACTTCATCATAAGAACCTTTATGAGGTCCTACATCATTTACATATTCCCCACAAGCGCTAGGCACTTCATTCTCCTCATATTCTCCCCTAAAATCGTGATCCTCAAATCTGCCCAAGTTTTGATTATGGCTATTTTCATAGACCCCACAATCTCCCTCAACTTCGTAGCCATAAAATCCCTCATTACAATCATAGTCTCCTATGTTGTAGTTACAATAATCCCCGATTATCAAAGACATATTCCCCTTGTATCACCTTTTAAACTTACAAAAAGAACAAACAAGATTAGTAGTTAAAGCTTCTCTCCAACACTCGTATACATTCACCTTTGTGATTCTCACAATCGGAGAGGTGAATATTGAAAGTTTCTTATATTTTGGTAGTCAATAAGGTGTCAATCACTACTTAGCGGCTGGAATAGATTCTTTTTTGATCGACTGAAGACACAAAATAGAAAATTCTACTTACGAACTTGAAATAATGAAGTTCAACGAATCAAAAAGAGAAAAGAATACAAAGAACAAAAATATGAAAAAAACAGACTGAAATAACTAATTCACAATCTAATAGGTGATTACTAGTTGCTAATTAGCACTAGACTCAAGAAATGAAACTAAGGAAACAAAGAAAAGTAACTTAGAAATCTAAAATTTTGAGCCTAAGGTTGTTTTTGGAGGGTGATGATGTGGAAGTTTGGTGATGTGGAAGTTTGGTGACGTGGCAGTTCACAATTTGGATTGGTCAAATTTTAATTTGGAATGGTGAAAATCAGCTTTGGGAGGGAAACAACAAGACTTGGAGCCTTTATTTTTTAACTTAAAAAAGGTTTGACATCCTTGCACCTTTTTGGGAAGACACCTCTTTGAAAAAGGTTGTTGGCTTTTTCCTCTTTTGTTAGTCTGTGAATAAGCTCTTACTACTTTTTGGTAAACAAGACTTTTGAAAACCCTTTTGTCCCCTTTCCTGTGTGGATGTCTTGGGATTTTGTCTTCCAAGATAAACACAAAACCACACTCCTTTATTCACCCCTTTAGATAAAACCACTCCCTTTTAAATGTTCTTTCTCAATAATACGTGAAGAACAACAAGAACAACAAGAACATCCAAGAATGAAAACCAACCTAAATGAGCTCCAAATTGAATGATTTTTGTTACTTTTAGCTCACGTTGAACTCCAAAACAACAAAAATACATTTAAAACCCACATCCTCAACAACAAACATCAACAACACACTTTTAAGACATTAATCCTCAAAAACAACAACCATAAAAAATCAAGAACAACTCGGAAATGGCTCAAAATTTGGATCTTGACTCTTTTTGTGATAGTGAAGAAGGGGATAACACTAGAAACAACCAAAACACATAAAAATATCCTAAATATAAGATACAAATTTTGTCATAGACACTAAAAATGGGATAAAACATTTCTTTTTGGATTTTCGATTCTTCAACACCCCTTTTTTGTGATTTTGAGTTAACAAGCCCAAGATTGATTTTGTAGGAACAAAATCAATCCTTGATATGATACCAAATGATAAGGGACACGATACTAAACATAAACCAGCCAAGAAAAATAAGAAAAAACCAAGAACAAGATACAAAACAAAGACGAGCAACAACACAAAGAATCTGAGAATAAGAAGATAAGACACAAACACATAAATGCAATAAGATAAAGGTAGGAGTGACTTTGATTGAAGACAAAATACAGAAAGAGAGGTTGTGTTAGTTAAAGCATGTGATGAGAGGTGTACAGATGATCCAGTATGGGGGTGTGAGAGGTTGGCTATGGATAGTTTTAGGCAGAATATAGGTAGGCTGAAGAAAACTTGAAGGGGGTGATTTGACATGACATGTAGAGGATACATCTTACAAAGGACATGACCCTTGATAGGAAGGTGTGGAGGACATAAATTAGGGTAGAGGTTTAGTATGTAAGAGTGTGTCCATAATAATAGGGAGGAGTATTGTGTTTGTATATATGTTTTGGTTTCTTATTCGTAGTGTTCTATTTTGCGATCTCAAATTTATAGTTTATTGTATTACTCTATCGATGCCTTATTTCTTTTATTATCTACCAGTATGTTATCCTATTTTGTTTTTGATTTTTATGTTTTTTATTTAGTTTACTACTATCTATCCTGAGATGGGGATCTATCGGAAACAACCTTCTTACTTCTTCTGAGGTAGTGGTATGGACTGTGCACACTTTACCCTCCTAGAACCCACTTTATGGGAATACGTTGTGTATGTTGGTGTTGTTGTTGATCTAAATATTTCTGCCACTAATTTTCATGAAGAAAATTAACCATGAATAACATAGTGAGCTCTTCCCATGCTCGAGGTACTCCTCTAGCAGGCCTCCTAGAAATAATGTATCATACTATGTGTTAGCCATTCCCTCCAATTTGTATAATACAAGCTCCACAGACCTCTTGCTAAAACATCCTACCAAGTGCAATGCCTTGAGTGTACCATCCAAAAATCTCCGAGGAAGTCTAAACTATTTGAACTTTTAAATTTTGGTGATTTTAACTCCAGAAACTTCTATAAAAATACCTCTTATTTCTAAGCATTTAAGTTTATGCAAGTGCCTGAAACTGTTGCTGGGCTATTCAGGTGCCGTATTATGCTAACCAACCCTCTTTAACCTATCCATTCGATCGATCAAGCCATTTATGACTTTTTCCATGAAAGTAAGCGCCTTAGCAGTATTACCCTTATGTGTTGATGGTAGTGTACGAGCACTCATTTCAGGAGAGGGATTTCTTGAAAATTTTAAAGTGGTAGTGTAATTTCCTATGTTAGCACTAAGGCTCCTACGTTGTCCCTCTATGGGGCTCTATCTCTTTCCCTAGTTGGTAAACTTAGTTGTTTGCTAGAGGTGGCATTCCTGTCTGAGGTAAAACTTGTTGTAATAATTTGATTTTGTGAACTTTTTTTGTGCTTTGGCCATTTTACCCCTCCCCATGGTTTCCATGTGTTATTTTTAGGTGTGGGGATGTTAGCACAGTTCTCGATATAATCCAAAATTATTTGTGCTGATCTGTGTTTTTTCGAGGATAAAAAGGGCTCATAATTGACTTTGATTAACATTTGCTGTTCTGTGTATCGACTGAAAAAATAGACTACACCAACAGATCTAGAACATTGATTTTAGATAAGTAGCATTGTTGGCTCAGTTTTATGGATTTTGAATCTCATTTCTACCCTTGATGCAGAAATTAGTAAAATTGTCTATAAGGGGTTAGTTTTGTGAAAGCATCCTCTTTTTAAAAATGTGATGTCGCCATTGAGTCCCAAATGTCGAATTTAGTATAGTAGCATATTTCATTTGTCCTCACAAGATTTTGAATGAATCTCGAGAGGTTGATTGGCAACTTTTCAACTTAGCAAATTTGCAAATCTAGCTAAACCTAGTGCATTCACTTATTAAGCTGCCTATGTATTAGCCTATGCATCACTTTACCGGTCATTGGCAGGTAGGGCAACTACCGCTAAAGCTAATAATTGATCGCTTTAGCAGTCACCACTTTAGTGATAGGGTGATTGCACAAGCGGACTTGCGTATAGGGCTAGACCACTTTAGTAGTCATCTCTTTGCTTAAGAGACACCACTTAAGCAGTCACTTGACCACTCTAGTGGTCAAAGCTGGGCAGTCAATAAAAACCTATTTCATAATTTTTCTTCTATTTTTGAGATTTTGAACTACGAGTTAAGAAAGTTTTGCATGATTTCTTACATTTTCAAGCTTGGGTTAGCTCTAAATTACTTTTCAACCACTTCACTTTGACTATATCACTTAAAACCATTTTAACTCTCCATTTCAATTTGGAATTTGGGAATTTTGGATCGGAAGGCATAAATGGTATTCCTTTGATTAGAACCCCATTTTTAACTTGTTGTTACTTGTTTTTTCTCCTTTGTATTCCATGGGTAAGGTTTTTATTTATAAAAGATTTGGTTCTACCTTTTTTTTTGAAAACCTATTTTGGGGGTACGTTTTAACCCCGATTTAAAAATAGGCAATATGAGTATCATTGACTTTAATTTAATGCATAGATTCTCTATTTGTATGTTTTAGTTGATTTTGAGACTTTTGATATGGGCCATATCAAAGGGCTTATGGCTTGGGTTTTGATGCCGCAAGGTAGGTTATTGCTTAACTTTCTTCAGACTGGGATGAGTAGTTAATACGTATATAAAAGCATGCTATGAGTATTGCTAATCAATTTTCAAAACAATATTATTACTATTGTGTGCCTATGTGAGGGCTCATATTTTTGTTGTTGGTGGTTTAAGATGATATTTACTACATGTTGCCCGTGTAGGGGTTCTATCTGATAGTATTGGTCTCATTTATGCATTGGTTGCTTTCTTATGTCGGAAATACCGAAGTTAGTGTAAATATGATATTAATGATGTCTTACATACATATCTATTCTAATGGTACATCACTTATACTAAATCATGGATGGTTGACATACTGTGTAGATTCTGAACTCATGTGTTTATATATTGAATGGATTCTAGTTTTGGGTTGGTTATGAGGATTAAATCCTTATTTCACACATAAATTCATGATACATTAACACTATTGAGGAAACACTTGTTTTTGATAAAATTGAGACATTTTTTACAAAACCCTGTGTCGTAGTCTATAATTCGGAGAGAATCTATGGATGTTGGGATTTGGGATTGAGTATTGAGAAATTATGTGGGTTTCTAATGTGCTATGAATTCGTAGCACTTATGATGCTTAAACTTGGAGAATATGTATGTAATTACGGCTATTTTGTTGGATTTGATGTTTTTTTGCGTGATTTTGCAGAAAACCAGGTGTTTGAAGTTAACTGGAAGAAAATGGAATGATTAGACGAAAATAACTACTTACTAAGGCAACAACGGACCGTAGGTACCACCTACGGGGCATAGGTGGGTTCGTATGTATCAAAACTTAGAAAAGAAGAGAGCCGTTTTTGGGATGACTACCTGTGGACCCTGACCTACGGTAATAGGTACAACATACGATGCATAGATAGGTCCATAGGCGGCCATCGATGCAAAATTCCCAGATCATTTTGAAGTTGTTTCTTAGGGGTTTCATGTAACCTAATCCTACTCTTATAATATTTTTATTCTTCATTGTGTATGTAAAGTCAAGTTTTTCTTTTCTAGTTAGGATTTGATTTATAGGGTTTCTATGCTAACATATGCTGCCTCAAACCATCCATGTTTGGAACACATAACCTACCCTGACAATAAAGTACACCATCCCTCCCTTAGAAGAAAACCTTAACCTTATAATCTCGAACTGCCCCTTTCAAATTACCAAAATAGGATCTCTCTCTTGCTTTTCCTTGACCTCGGACACCAAAGAAGATTCCAAACAGTTCTGAACCCATACACTACCTTCAACTGAATCAACCAACCGAATATCCAATTTAGCAAGCTAATGAACCTCACTAACTAACTCTTTCTTACCACTCTCCATGTGAGCGACACTCCCCATAGATAATTTACTAAGGGCATTATTCATAATATTGGCCTTACTTGGGTGGTACAACACGCTCATATCATAATATTTTAATAATTCAAGCCATCTTCTCTAATGAAGACTTAGGTCTTTCTGAGTGAACACATACTATAAATTCTTATGGTCGGTAAACACATCGACATGAACCCCATAAAGATAGTGCCTCCAAATCTTTAAGGCAAAGACAACTGCTGCTAACTCAAAATCATAAGTTGGTTAGTTCTTCTCATGGGGTTTGAGATTTCTAGAGATGTAAGATATAACCTTACTCCACTGCATCAACACACAACCGAGACCAACTCTAGAAGCACCAAAGTAAACTATAAATCCATTAGAACCTTTTGGTAGAGTCAATACAAAAACAAAGGTTAGTCGAGTGTTAAACTCCTAAAAAATCTTCTAGTAAGAATATGACCACTGAAATTTGACTTTCTTCTGAGTCAATCTATACATGGTAGAAGCAATAGATGAAAATCCCTCAACAACCATCTATAGTAACGGGCTAAACCCAACAACTCCTGATATCTGACAGAGAGATGGGTCTAGGCCAGTTTTTTACTTCTTTGGTCTTTTGAGGATCAACTTAAATGAAATCATCAGAAATAATATGACCGAGGAAGGTTACTGATTTCAACCAGAGTTAACACTTACTGAACTTAGCGAATAACTGGTGATTCTTAAGGGTCTGCAAAATAATCCTCAAATAGTTTGCATGTTTACCTTTACTACGAGAATATAAGAAGATGTCATCTATGAAGAATATGAAGAATATGTCTATGTACTGCTTGAACACCCTATTCATCAAGTCCATAAATAATGTAGGAGCATTTATTTGTCCAAAAGACATAAATATAAATTTGAATTGATCATATCAACTTTTGAAGGATGTCTTCAAAATGTTACATTCTCTGACTCTGAGCTGATGATAGTCAGAACTAAGGTCTATCTTAGAGAAACGATATGCACCCTAAATCTAGTCAAACAAGTCATCAATTCTGGGGAGAGGGTATTTATTATTGATTGTGACTTTGTTCAGTTGATGGTAGTAGATGCACATTTTAAGATAATCATCTTTCCTATGCATGATGAGAACGGGGGCACCCCATGGAGAGACAATAGGACTAATAAAGCCCTTGTCAAAGAAATATTTTAATTTTTATTTCAATTCCCCAAAGCTCTACTAGAGTCATTATGTAAGGTGGAATTAAAATAGGTTGAGTGTTTAGAAGGATATCTATTCCAAAGTAAATTTCCCTCTCAGGAGGAACTCTGAGCAGATCTTCAAGAAATTCTTCCAAAATCTCATTAACTACTGAAACTGACTCAATAGTTGGAATTTCAGAACTTGAGTCCTTAACTAAGACAAGGTAATAGATACAACCCTTGAATATCATCTTCCTCGCGTTAAGGTATGAGATGAATCGACCTATAGGCACTGAGGTACTACCTCTCTATTCTATAACTGAATCATTTGGAAATTGGACCTGCACTATTCTGTTTCTGCAGTCAACTAAGGCATAACAAGAGTAGAGCCAATCAATGCCAAGAATGACATTAAAACTAGTCATCTCTAATTCTATAAGATTGGCTGAGGTGATTTTTAGAGATATTGAGATTGGGCAATTTTCGTACACCCATCTGGCTATAATGGAACTACTAACTAGGGTAGACATTAACACGGTTTTTCTAAGATTTTGAGAATAACTCCAACTTATACTGCTATATATGGAATCATGAATAATAGTGTGGCTCCAGGGTCTAATAATGCATATACATGAAGATGAAAGTTTTGTAGCGTACCAGCAACCATATCAGGAGAAACTTCATGATCTTGTCGAGTCTAAAGTACATAGAGTTGATTCTAATGTTTTCCACTGGTTTCACTAGAAGTTACTCCTTACTGAGTTGGGCATCCTGCTAGGACTATTGAAGAGTTAGCTTATCCCTACTGACAATCATTTCTTTCTCGCTGTGCAACTACAGGATATTCTCTCATTTTATGGCCTGACTTACCATACCCAAAACACACATCACTGCCTACCAAGCGCTCACCCTTATGGTTCTTACCATATCTCCTGCAAAATGGGTTGGTGTAGCCACTATTCACTCTTTCCTAAAACTTAGAGCCTGGTGCTCTATCCTGATTATTCTATCAAAACATAGGCACTGGAAGAAGATAGGGCTGGGGATAAAAAATTCTTGTGGAACTGAGAATGATTCCCACCGTCTGACCTCTATTGAGAAAAGTTAAACTACCAGTTTTGGATATCTTATTCTCCCTTTCCCTTTCCTTAAGTTTCTCTGCCTTAATCTGCTGAGCGTAAACCATCAACCTAGAGAGGTTCATCTCCTTAATCAATAGTTGTTCTGATATCTTTGACAATATCCTCTTAAATATGAGATACAAACTTACTCATCCTGGCCCTAGAATATTCCACCATATTTGGAGCATACCTCACGCACTGAGTAAATTTAAGTAAATACTCCTTCACACTCATGTTACCCTACTTCAAATTTATAAAATCCATCCTCTTGGCCTCCCTTAACTTGAGTTTGAAGAACCTATCTTAAAACACAGTTGTAACTCATCCCACTCTACAGGCCCCACATTGAAGCCTTTATCCTTATTTCATTGCTTAACCCAGGTGTGAGCCACCCCTTACAACTGGTATGCTTCTAAATCAACACTCTCACTCGGGGTAATCCCCTTATTATGAGTCACCTTCTACATATAGTCTAAAACTCCTATGGATCCTCCTCAAACTTAGATCTAGAGAATGTTGGGGGATTCATTCGAGTAAAATCTCAAATTCTAGCTGATGTCATATTAACTACTAGGTTGGATAGAGAAAAAACTAGTTGGTTGCTCTTGGAAGCCATAGATTAGGCTAATACTATGTAGGCAACCCTAAATTCAGCATGGGAGACCTGCTTATTCTGAGGTTAGTTAGGAATAGGTGGTGGTGCGAGTTGGTCCCCATTTCTCCTCCCGTTAGCCTTTTTGGGAGGAATTTTCTCAACAGGGTAGAAAATAAATTAGAAGGAGTTTAACAAAGCTTACGCTCCATCCTACTACATGATACTGAAAGAAAGGAGTCTTTCCAAACATGTTTTGTAGCCTCTCTCCCATAAGTGTGGTACACTTCACACTCATGGACAAGACTACTTAATGTGGCTTTCAGACAGTCTAGGACAATTTAAACCTTGTGTTGATACCAAGTTTGCCACAACCTGAGACTACCCCTAGTCGTAACACGGTTCTTAATGCCACGAGTAACCCTAAGCTAATCTATGATATGGCACAAGCTGTAAATGCTAAGAGAAGGTAACAAAATATAGTGTAGAAATTATTTTAAAATTATCTAAAAGTCAAAACAATATCAATGACATTTGAAATATATCAACTGTAAAACATGTATAACTTATTGATTGTCTGAAAGCCTCTAGACTTGATGAGTTGTTAGGAAAGGTCCCCAACTAATTCTGACTAACTAAAATATCATGAAGTAAAAACACGTAAATGAATAACTAAAAACATAAGTAGTCCTCTACTAATGAAGTCTCATCAATACTGCAGTTGAGTGGCACATAAACAAACTAAACGTGATCTAGAAATTAAGCATTTGAACCTATGTTATAAGACAACATAGTGCCAAAGAGACTATGCAATCAGTAATTTGAATGTACCGGTATGTGATATGGGACCTAGATGATATACATAAAGGTATTGAACATGAATGTATGAACATCAAAGTCGAATGTAAGACCAAGTTTAAACATGTACTAAAGTAATTTGAATAACTAAATAATTGTTATACTGAACACTTGGTCATGCAAACATGAACATAACATAATCTAAATACTGAAACGAAACTATAAAAGCTACCTACAACCGACATAGACCAATCTGAGTAAAACTAGAGGCCAACCTATAACCCCAATTAGATAGGTGTCAGTATCATACAAAGGGTACTAACACTGGCTGATGCTGATCGACTAATTTGATATCCCGAAAGACTAGGGTGTCAAGCCTAAGCTGATGGGTGACCCGTTATAACCTATGATGACAACGTAGTTCTAGAACTTAGGGGTTCAGATGAGTGATCCTCAATCACTGCGTTCACTCGGTGCTAAGTGTTACTCCCAGCTGAATGACTTTAAAGTATATTTTAAAAATAAACTGATAACTGATATGCTAAAGTCATGAGGTTTTGAAAATAATACTGTATACATAAACTGAAGGCATCATGAACTTGTAAACTGATGCATGTTTAAGCCCTAGGTATTGGGTGTTCATAACCCACTAGCACAGACTAATGCAATTATTCATGAAAATGGTAAACTGATCATAGTATGGGAAAATCATAAATATTACTCAATATTCCAATAACTGATTATGATATGGGCAATGAAGATTATCAAATATATAGAAACACAATTCTCATGAGGGAACATATTTTCATGGTACGTAGCCAAAACAATTGAGAAAGAGTTGAATAAATTCACATTTGGCTTGAAAATCCATATAAAGAGAAAAAAGATTTATATTTGTGAATTTATGAAATTCTTGGGACTCAATGGGTGGAAGGGACCCATTGATGAAATCCTACATCCTGAGAGTGAAAACCTTGGTGAATTGCTTGGAATTAAACTTGGACGTGAAGAACCCCAATTGCTTCTTGGGAGAAGACAAAATCATCCTTTTTGGTTTGTCTGAGTTGAATTACGACCTTTTCATGTAAATGGGGATTTTTGGTCTTTTATACCACTATTTGGAAAGCCTAAATGACATGGTTTTGGCTTCTAAAATAGAGGGAAAAGACATAAAAGTACATGAGAGATCATGCAGGAAAACCTACTCCTCAGTCATTATGACTCACCTCACGATTGGCCACGAGTCGTGATATGAGTCGTAACCTGGAAGCTTGTGGTCTGAGGTTCTTTCTGCTATGACTACGACTTTTTCCTAACAACTTGTTATAATTGACTATGAGTCATTAGGTGGATTCATAGTCTGAGGCTTGATTCTTAGGTCCTTTACTTGTCAGGCTACGAGTCCATACAATGAGTAGTAATGTCCAACTACTAGTCATATGCTCGTAACAACTAGAAT
Source organism: Capsicum pubescens (assembly GCA_030864215.1). NCBI lineage: Eukaryota > Viridiplantae > Streptophyta > Magnoliopsida > Solanales > Solanaceae > Capsicum > Capsicum pubescens. Next base: position 340,730,640 of record CM061548.1, read on the forward strand.
TGATTCTTTGATTATACAATGTTTTGATTAATATTCCATCTTGATGACCCTTAGTCACTAATTGCGAGTCTTGCAGTGGAGTCGTACCCACTGGCAGCTGACTGACATTTAGAGAAAAATTACATAACTTTTTACCACGATATCGGATTAAGGTGAGACTTGTGGCATTGAAAAGCTAACTTAGTGGGCTATTATTTGAGGGGTCTAGAGCTTGAAAACTTGGGGTATTACATGCATCTTTCGTATCGAGATATTGCATGTTATTTATTGCATATATAATTTATTTCTTTCACATACCTCTTTATTTGTTTATGTGCTATAGTTAGAACTGTATGTGGAGATGGTGTGAGGTACTATTTGGGATATTTTTTGATTTCAGGTGATGTGATCATAGTTTGTATTTATATATCATATTTTCTACTTTGCTTAGTCGGCCTATGATACCTAATGGGTACAAGAGAATCGTACACTTCTCTATTGTGATATTTTGGTACAGATCCAGGTACGAGTGCACCATATGAAAGCTGAGATCTGATGTGCTATTGAAATATAACACTTTTGATGATTAAATCGAGGAAAATATGCCAGTTTCTGAGGTTGTTTTGTTAGATATGATGCGTTTTAGGCATGTTTTGTAGGAAATCATGTTTTTGATGCTAAGTTCATGAAAAAGATGAAAAAAGTATTTTTGGCTAATTATTGGTGCATTTATGGATGTTTGGGACACTTTTTGGCTTGTTCGTGACCAAAGAATGTTTAAAAATTGAAGACGAGCTGAAAAGTTGACTCCCGACACTTGAAAAGACAATATGTGAATTGCAAGTAGCACTTATGGACTCATGTGGGCAAAGAAAGTGATAGAATTCCAAAATACTTTGAGTTGAGCTGTAGGATTTTTTGTCTCTGGCACATGCGGTCGCTACTTGCGCCCACCCTGCAGGTTACAAGTGCTACCTGCGCTCAGGGTCAGGGTACAAGTAGAGACTATAAATGGAATCCGACCCTATTTTATCCTCTTTCGTTCAGGCTTTGGTTTTAGGGTTTCCTCATGTACTATAAATACCATTTATATGGTTTTAGTAGAAGTTACGCACTTTTAATATTCTCAAATATATTTTGATTCAAAGATTAGATTTTGATCTTGGTATTCTTGTATTGACTTCAGTTAATTAATTCAATTACGGTTGTGGGTTTTCTACTTCTTATTATTATGATATCATCTATGCTTTCGATCAAGAACATTGTTGAATAGTTCACAAGTATGAGAGGCTAAAAACCCATAGCTACGGTTCTGGAAACCCTGACAGATTGACGAAGTAGGGAAAGTGCTATTTTTTTCTGAATCGATACCCATGGATGTATTACTTTATCTTCAATATAATAGTTTTTTTAATGGGTGCACATATTAGGATCCTGCCTAATTGTTGTTACTTACTCCAAAAGAGGAGTAGTGAATAGGAAAAGATAAAGACAAGAGTAATTTAGAGTTTAATTGCCAATCCACGCTTCTAGGATTTATCTTAGTAAGATGGTTAGGTTTCAACTAATAACTAGAGACTCAACAAGTAATAGTTAACTGGGATTAAGATAAGGGATAGTAAGGCAACATCCTAATACTCAAAAGATAAAGGGTGAAATCCTTTTACTCATCCAAAAGACTGTAAAAGGTACATAACTTATCGATTCTGAATGTAAGGTATCGGGTTGGTTCAACATAGCACGATAAGCCTATGGAGTTAATAAGCCAGGGGGAACACAATCTTAGTGTTCACTCACGACTTATTACAACTGAAGTTGATACTCGTCACTTGTTTGACATTAATACTCAAAACCTCTCATTTAATTTTCTAGTTTTGCCAGTTTATTACAACAGTAGAGAGAAATGATTCCATATATTCTCTTGGGATTCGACCCAAACCTTTATTGGGTTACTATATTTGGAAGCGATCGTATCATATTCTGAGAAGAGGTGTAGCTTGTACATTACTAAATTTTGACACCGTTGTCGGGGAATATGGTGTTGATTTTGTGATCTAAAGTTGTTGCATTTTTCAGGGTTTTCTTTTTGATTTTTTTCTTAGTTGGGTATACACTGGTCTATGCCTAGAAGACAGATTAGAGGCAATCCTTTACTGAGGATCCTACAAAACCTAGTAGGATCGTGAAACAGAAGAAAAATGATAATCCTGAAGGGATTTGTGATGTTGTACCTCTCTCTCCTCCTGAAGGCGTACAAAAAAGTGTTAATCGACAAATCGATCAACTTTGAGCTCAAGCTGATAATGAGAGATGGGCAACAAAATAAGCTCAGCGGGTTGCTAGGGGGATAGAGCAGGCTGAGTAGAGATAAGAAGCAGACCGCCGAGCAATACTCAGTAGAAATAAAAATAAAGCAGGAGGTGCCCGTGTTCAAGTGATCCCAGCATATCAGTATGTACAACACTATATAATTGTTGAAGAAGATCTGGGATACATTTAGCCGACAGAGATTTGATCTATTCTTCCTCCTATTTTACCCCGAAGAATCAAGTTTGACATAACGAGTGCAATGATCCAACTCTTAAATCTACAGATTATGTTTGCAAATTTCATCGGGATTGTAGTTCGAATAAAAATCTAGGGGTGAGTTAAGAAGCACTTAGAATAAGGTATTTCCCCTTCTCACTTACAGAAGAAGCATATTTATTGTTAGGGTAACTTCCAACAAGATCTATCACTACTTGGAAAGAAGTTTGCCAGCAATTCATGAATCATTTTTTTCCTCTATCCAGGATGTTGTAGCTTAAGGACTAGATCCATAATTTCAGGCAGCTACATTCAGAATCTATGTATGAGGCATGCTTCATGTTCAAGAAGAATCTGAGTATGGCGCCCAACCTTCGGATGTCAGGAATGAGCTTGTTGGAGATATTTTACCGATCCTCGACCATCAGCTCTAGAGCCATGGAAGATGTCATATCTAAAGTAACGTTTATGAGATTATGCTGGGAGACAACTTTGGAGATATTAGATCAGATCTCACTTACTTTCCAAGGGTGGCAAACTTGGGAGGCTGAGAGGGGATCTGACATATATGATATTGGTGCCTCCTGTGATCAGAGAGTAGCTGATGACTCAGTAGCGCAAGAGATTGCATTGCTAAGAACTAATCTAGGGGTACAGGACAAGCATCTTGCAGTAGTGACTTCAGTGAAAGTAAACGCAGTAGCATCATAGGGGTCAGTTTCCAAAGCTTATGAGTCAGAACTCGAGGAGGAAGCAAATTATCTGGATCATTAGTTATTAGGTTTTTGGGCCCAAGGGCAAGGGAACCAGGGTCGGAACTACTATAACTGATACTAAGACTGGAGTAGAGAGTGAGATGGTGATTCGAGGAAGATTGCTACATGCATAAATTTTTAGGTATGGGGATTGTGTGACCAACCCATCAGGGTCATGTGTCCCACATGGTCCAGGTAAAGAAAGCAATAATTGAAAAGATAAAATTCTGAGGATGAGAATGAAAAATTGTGGACTTTAGCACATAATCATATTTTTGGAATCGTAAACTCAAGTTACAAGACCATAAGTAGATGGGAAAGCATCAAAATACCAAGTCTAGAATGCAAGAAAGTAGGCCAAAAATTTAAGCCCACATGCACCCTGCATATGCTGACCTCATGTGGCACATGCGCCGCATGTTACAACCGTAAGTGCCTAGCTTATGGGCCAAAAAATTAATCAAAATTTTGTGCCCACAAATGCATATCTAAGACCTAAATCGGCTCTCCCTCAATATTTAAACACATATTGCCTCATTCTAACTCATTCAAATCTTCAAAATCTCACTTTTCTCTTTAAATCCAAACTTCTCTCTAAAATCATAAACTAATCCCACACTTAAAGAAAGGATAAATAGAAACTTGTTTGAGGTACCAACTTGTCCCAACACACCAAAAAAAAGTTCAAACTTGGATTTTTCTCGATTTCTTCATTGTTCACTTCTAGTTATCATAAAAGAGGTAACTTTGTTAGCTCCTAATGATTATGTATTGATTTATTTATTGAATAAACAAGTTGATATGTGTATTTCCATGAAAAATATCTAGAATTTATCATTCTTGTAAGTAGGAGCCTTGAAGTATCCTATAATCTTTATGTAGGGCTTTATTTTGAATTAAATTCAACGGTCAGGCCCTAAACGGAAGTTCAACTTGAACAAGTAGAGTAATACCAAAGGTTGGACATGTTAGTTTTCATTGAAAATCGTAATTCTTGATATACGTGTGCGCATTAGACTTTTTGGGACTTCAAATAAGTAAAGGGGTGTGAAAATTGAGGAAAAATTTAAACTTTTCGAATTTTAAGTTTTTCTTCAACTTTTGCAATCCCTCATTTTTGTTGGAAACTAACGACTAGTTTTTCAGGTACACATGACACCAAAAATTGCTAAGAAGAACAAGGGTGATACATCGAGGAGGCGGGATAAGTCCACCGAGCCTAGTGGTTTATTTGAGAAGTACCCAATTGCACGACTTGGAGAAGCTGCAAAGAGGGTGACATACAGAGTTACTAGGGAGAAGGTGGGCCAAGTAACTAAGACTATCATATTAGGCACGATGGGAAAACCTCTATCTGAGAAGTCACAGTGGAGTAGACGACCAACCTTTACTTATACTAAGTCTCAGACTGAGGCCGTGCAGATTGTTTAGGATACACATACACATGTAGCTCGACCGAGGATGAAGTTAGCATGAAGATCACTTCCATTTCCACATAGGCTCTCCCGAACCGTTACTTTATTCTAATTTGAACTTACTTACAAGGAAGCCCTATGTCCTCAACGCTAGATGATGATGACGATGAGGATGATGAAGATTTGGAGCCATCTCCATAGGGTGTAGCTTAGGACCACTAGTCTGAGGAGGGGCCTCAGGATTCATCCGATAGGACCACTTTTGGGGTGTGGGGATAATTGACATAGTTCCCGATGTATTTTGATGTCATTTATATGATTTTGCATTTTTGGCAGCTTTGAGAGCCATATAGTTTATTTCAGTTGATATCTTTTGATCCGTACGATGGATGAAAACATAGTTGATGTGGTTTTATGGTTTTAAATCTAATTTTGATCCTCGGTTTGAAAAGATGTGATTTTAGATTTCAGGGGTCAACTTTGTGAAAACAATGTCTTTTCGAAAATTTGATATCTCCATTAAGTTTGAAGTGTAAAATTTGATAGGGTAGCATAGTTCATTTGCATTCATGGAATTCCGAATGAATCTCGAGGGGCCCGCGAAGGCTTGGAATTCCCCAAGTCCCCAGCTAGTACACCTGCGATCGTAATGCTTCTATCATGATCATGATTGGACCTGCAGACAGAGTGTCATAATCACGATACCTTTTCAACGACGTGGTACCCTTGACAGGCTAAGTACCCCGATGATACCCTTGACAGGCTAAGTACCCCGATCGCAACCTTAGTCTACGATTGTGAAGCCCGTGTTTATAAATACATGTTTTTTTTCTATTTTTACTATTTTTGAGACTTGTAGCTTAGGGTTTCGTGATTTGGAGCTATTTCTACCACTTCTATGCTTGGGTAAGCTCCATAACACCCATTTCAATTATTTTCCTCAATCTTTATCGTCCAATTCTTGTTTTAAACTTGGATTAAAGAATGAAATTTGGGGATTTTAGCCCGTAAGGCCTAAAAAATAATTCTCGAATTAAAACACAATTTCAAACCTTTTTTCACTTAGGTGAGTTTCTAATCCTTTAATTTTCAGTTTTTCCTCAATTTTATCTCCAAAACAACTTCAATTCATTATTTTAAAATGAATTTTGGTGATTTTACCAGGTAAAGGTTGAAAATGGTTTTATTTGATTTGAACCTCATTTTAAACTCGTTTTGCTTGGATTTTCAGCTGTAGACTCCTAAAGATATTAGGAAGAAGCTCGATCCCAAACTCAATTTCTCTATCTAGAGGGACGCCCAGAAGATCATCAGGGAAAACTTAAGGAAATTCAATTACCACGGGAATAGATTGTAAAGAAGGACCCTCCGAGTTAAAATCTTTAACCCCGACCAGATGATAGAGACACCCCTTGAAAATCAATTTTCGGGCTCTAATATATGATATAAACCTCCCCTTAGGCACTAGGGAACCCCTTCCCATTCTATAACTGGTTCCTTAGGAAAATTAAAAATGACCTTACGGGCCCAACAATCTAAATAGGTATAGCACGATTGCAACTAATCCATCCCTAAGAGATCATCAAAATCAACCATGTCCAATTTAATTAAATCCACCAGAGTTTCCCTACCATCAATACATACCATACAACCCTTATAGACTCTTCTAGCAACCATAGAGTCACCTACCGAGGTGAAAACAAAAAAGAGGTCTGAAATACACACGAGATCGAAACCAAAATGCACAACCACAAATGAGGTCACATAAGAAATGGTAGATACGGGATCAAAAAAATAGTACACACCATGAGAGAAGGGTTTTAATATACTAGTGAACACACCAGGAGAGGCCTCAAACTCCTAACGAGTAGTAAGAGCGTACAGTCAATTCCAGCCAGTGCCAGTACACAACTAAAAAAAGGCCAAAAACCGACGAACTGTGTCGCTTTAAAAAGCGATGAGAAAAGAGACACTGTCCTTCACTCTTTTAGTTTAATTTAATTTTTATTTATTTTTTATTAAAATTGACGGCCAACGCCTTAACAAATAATTTATAATTTTATTTAATAAATGCGATGGATAGCGTCGTAATATATTTAAAAATAATAATAGTTAATATTTTGAAAAGTGACATAGTCTGTCGATTTTTAAATTTGATTTTTATTTTTATTAAAAGCGACAAACAACGTCGCTACGTAAAATATTTTTTAAAATATTAATTCTAGAAAAGCTACAATATCCGTCGTAATTTTTAATTATTTTTAATTTTTCTTTATTTTTTACAAAAAGCGACGGACAACGTCGCTTTTGTTAAAACTAAATAAAAATTATTTTTTTCAAAAACGACGTTGGCCGTGTAATAAATAAATAATTTTTATAATTTTTAAAATTAAATTAAATATATAAATTTTTAAAAAGCGACGACCAACGTCGAATTTTGTCATTGAAATTAAGTCAAATTTTTAGTCCACACCATATTAGGGAAACAAATCTATTTCTTATGCTTTTCTCTCTCTCTTCCTTCAAGTCGCTTGTCTCTCTCTCTCTTCCATCAAACCGCTTCTCTCTCTCTTCCTTCCTTTCAACGATCATTCATAGCCGTCACTATAACGTCAATGGATCTATTTCTCTTTCTTACTAAAGAATTGGGACTGCTCGAAGTTGTTTGTGACGATGAGGTACTATTTGTAAATCGTTTTGCTATTTTATTATGGGGTTTGGGGTTGGGATTTATTAGGTTCTTGGTGTATTTGTTGGTGCATTTGGGATTTGTTACATTGTTATAATTGAAAGAATTCTTTAAATTAACAGTGTCTAGAAGTTAAATATCCTATTCTAAAATGTTGGTTATAAGGAATTCCTTCTTTTTTTAACCAAGGGAAAGTATAATCGAAATTCTATACTTGTTAGAAATGGACAAGTGAGAGACCTTTTTACTTTGTTTTCATTTAATTAATATTTCGTAAGATTTTAGATGCAAGCTTTTTGCTGCAATAGACCTCCATTTCACCAGCAACATATAATTTGCTAAGTGGAATTTGGTTTATTTTGTTTCACTTAAGCATGAATATTTTATCATAGCTACCTCTGAGTTCTAAGATAGTTGAAGCCTCTTTAATTGAATAATGATACTTCATTATACGCTAAAAAACTTGTATTTTAATACCTAGAACCAAAATAGTCATTTTGTATTTTCTTATATCGGATTAAGGAGGTTGAATGTGCTAGCATCAGAAGGGGAATTTGTAAAGTTTGTGTATTTATTCTGTTCTTTCTATTTGGATGTAGAAGAGGAATCCGTTACTCATATTCTCACCCTTTTCTTCCTACTAGTGTCCTACTTCTCAGGTTAGTGAAGATTTTTTTTATCGCAAAGCCATTTTTCTTGTAGTGTTATGATTATTGTTTTTGTTAGAACATATATCTTCAATGTAGTCTCTAGTACCCTAAAGTTAATAACTCAAAAATGCTTAAGTGTAGTAAGAGTCGTCAATATAGGCCAGGCCCGCCCCGGCCTGTAATGTGATGGAGTTGGGCTTCAGTTTTTGCATCTTATATAAGAAAAAGCTTTTTAGCCCGACCAGTATAAGTCCGTGGCCCGTGGGGATTGAGAAATGTGGGTTGGGCTAGCCCATGGGCTTGTCCATAAGTCAAATACGTGAAACTATTAAGATTGCTTATTAGTATTTTTATTTGGTTCGAAGGATATCATGTCAAAAGTTATTTAATTTCGCTATTAGGAGTTTTTTTTGGGGTGTTGGAGACTTGATTAACAAGTATTAACACTATGTAATATTATCTGGTAATATTTTTGATTATTAACTGTAATGACCCGAGACTACCCCTAGTCGTCACATGGTGCTTACAACCCCGAAGGACCACAAGATAACCCATGAATGATATCTATTGTGAGCACTGGAAAAATAATACTGAAATAAATACAGAATAATAGGCTGAAATTCCATAAGGTTAAAAACATCTAAAATACTGATAAAATATAATATTTGAATCTGAAATACTTTCTGAAAATCTAGTCTAAAAAGCCTCTAACTGAATCTGTCTGAAAGTGGAGTTGATGGGACAATCCCCCAACTAATTCCATCTACTAAAATACTGCTAAGCTAAATTACCGAAATAAAAGCATATCCTCGACAGATGAGGACTCATTGCTAAATCTGCTACAGCTTGCTGAATTTGGCTAAGCGCGGTTAGAAACATTAGCATCCGAACCTATGATATAAAACATCATAGCACAAGAAATGGGTATGCGGCCAGTACGTGGGAATGTACTGGTATGCTAAATGAGGTAAGGCTGAATGCATGGGTTCATATACATGAACGATAACTAACTGAATGAAATGCAAGAGCTGGATTAACATACATGGAGGATCTGTAACTACTGAACATACTGTGCCTACTGTATCTGAGTATACTAGAACGAAATCTGATAATTGATAATTAAATATATTGATAATCTAGGATCACTGATAATCTGAATTACTGTTAACTGAGTGACTGTATCAGACAACCCTGATTTTGTAGAACTGAACTAAGTTCTATTCTGAAGACTGAGATAAAAACTGAAACTGTGGGAGGTAATAATCTAACCGACATGCCCAAAATAAGATAAGATAACTGGGCTGGGATCCAATCTGTAACCCCAATTAGAAGGGTGTCAGTATCGTGCCACGGGTAAAGACAAGTTAAAGAGTAAGCCTCTTCTAGTAGGTTCCCTAAACAAGAATGGTGGTACCCTCTACTGGAAGGTAGAGCACCTCATCAACCCTCAACTTGCAGGTTTAGTGTCTCACCCTACGCTGGATATGTAGTTTTGGAATGCAAGAATTGCTTCTAAGGATCACACCCTCTGTTGGCTGGTGAGCCACCATCCTTTGGTTCACTCGGTGCTGAATCCTATTCCCCATGTAAAAACACTAAAATATTATACTAGACTGAATTCACTGAGATTACTGAATTTTCCTAAGTTCTGTAATTGACTGAATTCTACTGAGTTTTGTAACTGACTGAGAGTACTACTGATCGTGACATGACTGATACTATTCTGTAATCAACACTGGCTCTAAGTAAACAACTAAGTTGTAAGGCTTTAAATACCCCCAGGAGTCGATAGCATGAAAAGTATAGAAAAGCATAATGTTGAATAACATAACAATGTTCACTTTGTCATAATTCATTCACAGAGGTATTCCATCAAACACTTGTAATGCATTAACTTGTACATGAATGGGGATTACATGTTATCATGCTATAGTCGCATTATTTCATTCTCATAGACAATTTATCATACACATAAGAAGCATACTTGGTTCATTAAATCATAAACACTTAGGGTTAACATGGTTACAACAATCAACTTCCAAATTGAATGGTTTATCATGAATATCATGTAATTCAACACACGCTAGAATCAATTCTTGGAACTTGTAATCTAAATCATGGATTAAAACTCAAACAACATCATGAACATGAATTCAATCTAATTCAAACATGGAAATCATAAATCATAAATGTTGTATATTGAAAAAGAATTCTTGGGCTCCATGGAAGGTATGAATCCATGGATAAACATATAACATACCTTAATTTAATGAGTTCTTGGAGAAATTCTTGGGATTGACCTTGATTCTTGAGAGCTAGGGTTTGTTTTCTTGAGAGGGAATTACCTTTTAATTTTGGGGAAAAGTGAATAATGAAGGGTTTTATACATTCTTAGAGCTTAAATCCCACATCTGGGTGGAATAAAATCATGGGAAAAGACTGTTTTAACCGTGGGCGCAACTATAATTTTTTGAGAAATTTTCCCAATCTGAACCCCTGGCGTGACGCCCCACTATCGTGCTAAGCCAATGGAAAATGACGACTGGGAAATTGCACGGTGACGCGATGTGGTGGTATCGCATTACAATTTTGTTTGTGAACTGAAAGTGCACCGCGATACGATAGAATCGCGTTGGTACACTGGAAATTGATAATTGTGAACTGGGTCTATGGCGTGATGTGCTAATATCGTAGAGCAATATTGGAAATTAATACTTTCTATTTTAACACACTCTACGACGCGCTACAGGCCTGAATGATGATGTTTAACGACTAAAACTTAAAATTACCATAACTTCTTACCCCGTCGTCGGATTTAGGCAAATTTTTTATTATTGGAAAGCTAATTGAATTTCCTATGCAATGGAATTCTCATATCTGAAAATTACTGAGTATTCTAAAAATTTTATTTAGGATAACCCATGTACTGAGGGTTAATCTAGGCTAAGAATATACGGGGTATTACAATATCTCCCCCTTGGGAACATTCGTCATCGAATGTGTCTAGTTAAGTTGAGAGAGTACGGACAGACTGAGTTTAGGTATTGAAATAGACATGCACAACTGAAGCATGACTACGTGACTGGTTTGATAGACTGAACTTACATTCTGAACAAGCATGTCTGATGCATGGGTACATGTCTGAACGGATTAATGAATACATGGCTGAATATGCATGAACAGTAACATGGGGACATGACTAAGTCTGAATCATGATACATGAACTGAACTAATTCCTTGGATACGTGTCATGACAGGGGGATGGTCATACGACTGAGATTGGGACTTGAGGGTCAACTATAAAGATCCATTACTTCAACTGGATTCGCTATGTGAAGAGAAAATTGAAGGTTTAGATCATGATAGGTCAGGGATTATTGTGCATCTCCCCCATGGGACACTATGTCCCTCGAGAATGCTGACTTGGCTAAGATACTACGAAAAAACATGAGACGTTGCACGGGCACCTATAAACTAAATCGTAACTGAATATCTGGGATCTGAAACTGAGGCATAAATATGTAAATGAGAGATCTGTAACATGCCAGTGACCACATTAGGAGAACTTTCCTGATCTTATTTGGACTGAAGTGCATAAAACCTCTTTAGGCATTGCCCACTGGTGGCACTAGAAGCGGAACTTTGTTGATTCGGGCGACCTGACTGAGCTGAAGGATGACTATAATGTCTCTGAGAACTTGACTGAGGACAATCTCTGACTCTGTGGCTTGGCTTACTACACCTGAAACAAATATCACTGCCAGCTCTGCAAACACCCTTATGATTCTTACCACACTCTCAACAAAATAGATTAGTACGACTATTGCTTACTCTATCCTGGGTCATTGGTGCACTGACTAAGGATGGAGCTGGGACTGGGTACTTTGGAAGAGACTGGGAACGGTTACCGCCTTCTGACTTAGGCTGACTGAAATTAAAGCTACCTGTTCTAGCCCTCTTATTCTCTCTCTCCTTCTTCTTAAGCTTCTGCTCCTCAATTTGCTTAGAATGGACCATAAACCTAGATATGTCTATATATTTAATCAACATCTCTGTTCTGCACTCCTTGACCACACTATCTGACACCCCAGATACGAACTTGCTCATTTTGGACCTATTGTCTGCCACTTGATACGCCCAAATTACAATTCTCGTTAGAAAGTGTAAGCGGTCGCTGTCAAATATAGAACCCAACTGGGTTGGGTGTCGAATCCCACAGGGAATACTATGATCACTAAGTATTGCGATTATTATTAAACTGTTGGTCGAAGATTCCAAGATAAGGGGGTTTTGGTTTAAGTGCACAATATTAATATTAGTGTAACGAATGAGACGATATAAGTAATAAGATTTGATCACAGAGGATGATAAGTTAGGGTTATGTCCACCTTGTAGCTTCTACTTATATATTAACTATGGGTAATGAATTTTATACATGCATGCACTTATAGAGAGACGTATTCTAATTCTAAATCCAAGTGTTTTTCAACCATCAAGGATTTATTCACCTTAGTTCTCTCGAACCTAAAGTGTACAACAACTTATACGAACTCTCCAAGTAGTTAATCCTGCTAGGGCATTAACGTGTAAACTAGAGGTTGGAAACCCTAATTTCTTGTCACACTCTCTTTTCCAAACAACAACTTTTCTATCGAACAAGTTATTGCTATAATGGCGTATTTCCTATGTTTGCAACCACGAGAATTCAATTATAATGAAGAGAGTAATGATATAAGTGCATTACACATCATAAATTCACAAACCCATAGCAATAGAGAGTATACTACAAGGTTTCCATAACCCTAACAGATAAGTTTAGCTACTCATGAATACAACGAAAATCAATAAGAGAGGAACGTGTTTCTCTCTCTCCGTTGCTTAAACTAAGCCATTTTCTGCTCTCCAAAAATATTACAGAATCTGAATTTTGTGAATAATGGCTGAAAATTCAGCAATAAGGTTTTTAATAACAACCTTCTCTACTAAGTTGTTACTGCATCTTTAACTATTTAACAATGTTGAGTTTGCCCGGGAAAAAGTTCCCATGCATCACATTTAGTCCAAAAGCTGCCTTCCCTTTTATGTGAAGTTTTCCTTTGCTGTCCACAGGTCCCCAAAGTGCTGAAATCTTCCGCATTAGTACCTGAAAAGCATGCTAATCACATAGGTCATCTCACTTGATTGAAAGTAGACTAAAAGTGCAGTAATTATGTACTTTATCCTCAAAACTTAGCTAAAACATGGGTATGCGATGGTGCTTAGACGTATAAATACGTCCAACATCACCACCCCACACTTAAAGCTTTGTTTGTCCTCGAACAAAATAGTACATCCATGCGAATACCTAACTAAACTTCACAAGAGCAACACAAAATTTTCAACAAGACATACACTGCAATTATTAACAAAGAGTAGATTTCTTGATCATTACTAGAAACAACTCACCCTCCAACATAGACTCATTAAGTTGGGTAATTCGTATACACAAGTTAAGCCAAAAAAAATCATATAAAACTACCCAACAATCATCAACCATGTGCCCTCACAACAAAAGAGTTACCCATAATCCCTCACAATCATGCAATTTCTAACAAAATGGGTACAAAAATCAAGTTGCGCTCACTCTCAGAAAGAATTCTCAAATTACAACTGATGACCATATGCTTGCCCTTAGTGTAATACTCCACTAATATCAGAATGCTAAGATTAGGATCAAATAGGTCTTTTACGGGTTGTAATGCAGGCTAAAGGATGGGTAGGAACTATTTTTGCCAGAAATAGTGACTATCAAACAACCAATTTCCACTTCTTCTATCTTCACAGATCTGCTTTTCACCCCAACTCGTTAAGCTTAATTAATAACACTGTGGTGGGAGTATGCAACCATTTCAAGTATTTCCTTTTTTTTTCTTTTTTCTTTTTTTTTATTTGCATCCTTTTCACGTTACGCACCCCTATACTAGCCACCCTCAACTTAAGCATTTTGCCTTAGTTGAGGTGCACAATGTCCAAGAAGGACCAGGGCCAAAACAGGTTCATTGTAACATGTCCGGGATAAAATTTTGAACTTTCTCAACAATTTTAGCTACTCCCAACCACATCAATTGCTCACGCCAATAACTAGACTTTGGGGCATCAATTTCACCTTTTTCCTCTTATTCTCAAACTCCTAACTCACATTGATTTTACATTAAAGTGCCTAGGAGCTTTTTGGATCAAATTACGGTCTATTAAAGAACGGATTAGGCTACATATGAGGCTTACAAAAGAACAAGCTAAAGGCTCAATGGGGCTATCTAAGATAATGTACAAAGGTAGGTCAAAAGAAGATAAAAAAAAATATCAGGGCTGCCAAAGAAATGCCTAAATCATCTCCTAAAGTCACAATCTTTATTTCGCTTCATACACACACTAGGCAAGTTGTAGCATCAGCCGCAACAAAGAATATACAATAACCTTACACACACATGGCACATGGTCATCTTAATTTGGAGCATTACATATTCTTGACCCAACAAATGAATGAATTAAACCACAAACAATTATCACACAGTGAGTCACAACTTAGAGCCTAAATGTTTCAATAGTAGTGATTCAGTACAAACTCTTGTTATAATGCCATGCCATCTATCAGAACAATTTTATTCACTTTCTGACTAATTACAACTAACTAACTACGACTAAATCAAACAACTAAGAATAGATGTAGGCAAGCAGTACACAATACAGCAGACATATACCCGCACCCCACACTTAGACGGAACACACCGCCCTCAGTGTAAATAAATAAGCAAAACCTGATTAGTCAGACTCCTCCTCTATATCCGGGTCATACCCCCTGCGTCAGAATCATCATCAGAGTCATCATCATCAGAGTTGTCCTCCACATCAGAGTCTAGCAGTCGGTGATCATCGTATGTCGGCACATCATCATCTAGAGGTTCATCAAAATTTACCCCCACTCTACACATGGCCCGAGCATGCTCATTAAGCGGGTAGTCATAGTACAACTGCCGAAGCTCTGCATCAGTCGGAACACGACCCCCATTCATCATGGTAAACTTAGTCATGTCATACAGATGGCGAAAAAAACTTTTATCTCGAGCATGTCTCTCAACAGTGGTAAGGGTGATGCCTTGACCAGTTTCTGACTCTTTGATTTTCGTGAGGTCTACCTTCTTCGGGTTATGTCGCAACTTATGGTCTGCTGGCTCCTTCTCAATGTGCTCTTTCCATAAGATTGCAGTCAACAAATTGCCGAAACTGAAATGGGACCTTTTGTGCAGCCTTGCTTTTCGCATTGACGATCGTATAACCGCACCAATGTTGATGGGAACATTCATCATTAGAGTATATACCACGCATACTCGATCACGCGTAATCTTAGTGTATTGTGTCCCAGGAATCAAGTAAGAATTGACTATTCATAACCATATGCGAGTTTCTCTGTTCAAAGAAGCATATGGGTAAGTATTGTGACGCCCATTATCTTTGTGACGAGTCCACCGGTTCATGGACCTTGATCCACACAACGTATGTCTGATGGCTCTGTAGGGAGGTCTGTGGTAAAGCTCCTTGAGTGGTGATTGATCCACACTTGGAGTACCTAGGAAAGACTTAGCCCCAAATCTTTACTTCACTTTCGGTAGTCCTTGGGGACCAGTTGGCATAAAATTCTCGAGTCAAATCAAGATTGCATTCCCCCATATATCGAAAGATAACGTCAAGATTTAGTGCCATAATTTTAGCCAAAATACGGGGGTCTCTCTTTGCTAAACTTTCCTTCTACATCAAATCCACATGAACATATTTCTTCACTTTATTGTTCCTATACCATTCTTTCCCTTCCTCCTCCAAAACCCACTTGATCCCAAAAGTGCGTCGAGGCACTTGAAGAGAGGAGAAATCAGCCTGGTCTTTTCTTGACCTTTTCTAACCTTTTTGTGAGGTGGATGCTTTCTCCTTTCCCTGCCGTCCTGTTGGAGCCATGTTACCTGAGATCACAATAGAGTCATGTTAGTTTCATTTTGGAAGATTTACTATAATCGAAAAAGAAAATAGTGATGGCACCACCCCACACTTAATTTGTTTGCACAAACTAATTGAGTGAGTGATGTCGATTACTCAGACTTCATCGACATACATTTAGGTGGTATGTTCCAACAACATTAATAGCGCAGTCACACTTTCAACCCTTCACTTTACATAACAATTTCTCAGTTTGATATAGAGAAGCAACACACAATCGTCATGTAATCTTGACTATCATTTTCAACTTTATTTCATTGGAGCAATGCAATCTTTGAACAAGACTACCACATAGAAATCTTATAATGCTATAGCATAGAAACAATCACACCATCTTATGCTTGTGGTCAATCATGATCATTACATCGATGAACGATTCATTCGAACATTTAAGCTTACAACTCTAGAAATTATGCATTAACTTCAAAATTTCAACTCCATAAAAAATTATGATAGGGAATACCAAACAATACATGCCGGAGTAAAGTCAAGAATACCCACAAGAATCCTTTCATTAAATGAGACGGATCATAACAAACCAACCATATTCTTATCACCAAGCACTACTTCAAAATCTAATTAACCATTATAAGTGTAGCACTGCAACAACTATGGAATAAAAAAGAGCAACTTACTTGGTGATGGATCGGGAAGGTGAGTTCGCAAGATTAGATGAGAAAAGAGGAAAACTTGGAGAGGATAAGGGAGCTTGGGCGGCGCCTAGGTTCAACAAACAATTGAGTGGTGTTCAAAGGTAGATGGTCTATTTAAAGGATGAGCCATGGGTCGGTTTGATCCATTTACAAATGGGTTAGTAGGCAAAAAAGCATAAGTAGGAGGCGCCTATAGCATTGCTTAAGCATAAGTAGGCGGCGCCTATAGCATTGCCTATGTTGGCATAGGTGGCGCCTTGCCCATAGCCTATGTGAGGCAGTGAGCATAGGCAATGTCATAGGAGGTGCCTTGCCCATTGCCTATGTTGGCATAGGCGGCGCCTAGCCTATTGCCTATGTTGGCATAGGTGGCGCCTTGCCCATCGCCTATGTGAGGCAGTGAGCATAGGCAATAGCGTAGGCGGCGCCTTGCCCATTGCCTATGTTGGCATAGGCGGCGCCTAGCCTATTGCCTATGTTGGCATAGGCGACGCCTAGCCTATGGCCTTTGCTCCATTATTCCTAGACTTACTACCATTGGCATGGCTCACTTTCAAATCAAAATTTTGGACTAATCTCCTCCTTTGTACGTCTTGCACCTACACTTAATAAAAAACAACAAAAATTATTAGAAGGATGGGTTGCCTCCCATGTTGCGCTTGATTTGTTGTCGCGGCACGACATAGTTATCTCGAGTACTCAGACTTTCTTGAGATATATGGTGGCTATACATTTTATCGAATCGGTTGGACCGATATATAGATTCACTCTTTGGCCATTCACCTTAAAGACACCACCATCATTGTTTTCGAACTCCACTACTCCAGATGAGTAAACTTGGCTGATTCTGAATGGACCAGACCATTTAGATTTCAACTTACCTGGAAACAACTTCAGTCTGGAGTTGAAAAGAAGTACCAAATCGCCCTTCTGAAAGTTTCGTTGGATAATCCTCCGATCATGGTACTTTTTCATCCTTTCCTTGTAGAGATCTTCTCTTTTGTACGCATGTAGATGGAATTGATCCATCTCATTCAGCTGTCCCAATCTCATATTAATCGCCTCATCCCAATTCAGGTTAAGCTGCTTCAGTGCCCACATTTATTTATGTTCTAGCTCAATTGGCAAGTGAAAATCCTTTCCATAAACTAGTTGGTATGGTGACATGCCAATTGGTGTTTTAAACGCGGTCCTATATGCCCATAAGGCATCGTCCAACTTTCTGGACCAATCTTTCCTATTGGCATTCATAGTCTTAGCAAGGATCAGCTTGATCTCCCGATTTGAAACCTCTACCTGCCCACTAGTTTGTGGGTGGTACGGTGTATCTACCTTATGTTGCTTAACCCCATACTTTACCAATACGACTCTGAACAGCTTGTTGCAAAAATGTGATCCTCCATCGCTTATGATGGTATGAGGTACCCCAAAATGAGAGAAGATATTTCTCTTTAAGAACGCTGTGACACTCTTACCTTTATTATCAGCTAGCGCGACTGCTTCAACCCATTTGGATACATAGTCCATAACAACTAGGATATATTTCATCCCAAATGAACTCACAAATGGGCCCATGAAATTAATACCCCAGACATCGAATAACTCTACTTAAAGCATTTTAGACATGGGCATCTCATGGTGCTTTGAGATAGAGCCTTGCCTCAGACACTGATCACATCTTCATACAAAATCGCAGGCATCCTTGAATAATGAAGTCCAATAGTAGCCACTTTGCAGTACTTTCCTGGCCGTCCGATCACCTGCATGGTGACCCCCAACTTGGAAAGCATGACTTGCTTCCAGTATGCTAGGCATCTCCTCATCTGGGATGCATCGCCTAATAATACCATCAACACATCGTCGAAAAAGATAAGGCTCATCATAGAAGTAATGTTTCACATCATGCATGAATTTATTCTTTTGATGAAAGGAGAGATGCTTAGGAATCACTTCACTTACCATGTAGTTAGCAAAGTCTGCATACCACGGTAAGTCTTCCACCATAGTTGCTAGAATCTCTTCGTCGGAGAATGCATCATCAATATCAAGGTCGGTTTTCACTATGTGCTCACTCTCAAGTCTAGATAGATGATCAGTTACATGGTTTTCGCAACCTTTTCTATCCTTTACCTCGAAATCGAATTCTTGAAGCAGTAACACCCACCTAATTATCCTTGGCTTAGCATCCTTTTTTGCCATTAGATATATTAGAGCCGCATGATCTGTATGAACCACTACTTTGGTTCCCAACAAGTAAGCACGAAACTTTTCGAAAGAATAAACAACTGCTAGAAGCTCTTGTTCAGTGACAGTATAGTTCTTCTGTGCTCCATTGAAGTCCTTGATCGCATAGTAGATTGGGTGAAATATCCTTTCTCTTTTCTGACCAGGTACAACACCCAAGGCTACCCCGCTTGCAACACATATAACTTCAAAAGGTAGAGACCAATCGGGTGCTACAATAATAGGAGCTTCAAATAGCTTTCCTTTGAGGCATTCAAATGCCTTCAAGCAATCTTCACCAAAGTAAAACTTTGCCTCCTTCTCCAAAAGTTTGCATAATGGGCTAGAAATCTTGGAGAAGTCTTTAATAAACCTCCGCTAAAAACCTGCATGATCGAGAAAACTACGAACCCCCTTTACAGAAATTGGAGGTGGTAGTCTCTCGATAACTTCAATCTTGGCTCGATCAACCTCAATTCCCTTTTCAGAGACTTTATGCCCAAGAACGATGCCTTCCTTAACCATAAAATGACACTTCTCCCAATTTAACACCAGATTGAATTCAACACATCTCTGCAAAGCCATACTCAGATTTGCCAAGCATGATTCAAATGACTCACCTACAACCGAAAATTCATCTATAAAAACCTCCAAGGTGTCTTCAACCATATCAGAGAAAATGGATGTCATACACCGCTGAAAAGTGGCAGGTGCATTACATAGCCCAAATGGCATTAGTTTGAATGCAAACGTACCATATGGGCATGTAAAAGTGGTCTTCTCCTGATCTTCAGGAGCAATGCAAATCTGATTATATCCAGAATAACCATCTAAGAAACAGAACCATCCCTTCCCTGCCAATCGATCAAGCATTTGATCCATGAATGGCATTGGGAAGTGATCCTTTAACGTCCACGAATTCAGCTTTCGGTAATCCATGCACACTCTCCACCCTGTGACAGGTCTGAGTGGTATTAGCTCATTCTTTTCGTTTGTGATTACTATCATGCCCCCTTTCTTGGGCACACATTGTACCGGACTCACCCATTTACTGTCTGAGATTGGATACACCACCCCTGCATCTAACCACTTTATGTTTTCTTTCTTCACTACCTCTTGCATAGGTGGATTCAGACGACGTTGATGCTCAATAGTGGGCATGCAATCTTCCTCGAGTTGAATCTTGTGCTTACATATCCCAGGAAGGATACCAATTATATCAGCAATAGTCCAACCAATGGCTCTCTTGTACCTCTTCAGAACAGAGATGAGAGCCGCTACTTGTTGTTCACCTAAATCAGCAGCAACTATAACCGGCAGTGTATTTCCACTTCCCAAGAACGCATACTTTAGATGACTGGGTAGCTCTTTCAACTCTAGCACTGGTGGATCTTCAATGGATAGCTTCGCTGGTGGTGAAGTTCGATTCTTAAGGTCAAGGTCCAGCTTCTTAGGGGCATATGAATATGACCCCATTCCTGTCAGAGCACAGATAGTTTCTTCGTACTCTTCAACATCCTCATGCTCAAAGTTCAAAAGCACAGCAACCAATGGCTCAACAATATGCTGCTTCTCTGAAGATAATTTCTTCTCATCCTTATAATAAATATCAGCTACAGAGAACACATTCATATCTTTGGGCTGCTTCATTGATTTGTATATATCAAAATGTACCACTTTGTCATTCATCCGAAATAAAAGCTCATTTGCTCGTAAATCAATAAGCACACTTCCTGTTGCTAGGAAAGGACGACCGAAGATTATGGGAACTTCAGAATCCACCTCGCAATCCAAAATAACAAAGTCTGCAGGAAAAATGAAGGTAGAAACCTTCACTAGTACATCATATAAGATACCAACAGGTCGTTTTACCGACCTATCTGCCATTACGAGCCGCATGTTGGTTGGTGTAGGATCTCCCAACCCCAACTGTCTATAAATGGCTAGTGGCATCAAATTAATGCTAGCCCCCAAATCGCACAATGCCTTAGCAAAATCCAAAGATCCAACCATGCAAGGAATAGTGAAAGCACCCGGATCTGCCTTCTTCTGTACTAAAGACCTCATGGTAATTGCACTGCAATGATGAAAATTATCTGCCAGTTCATAGCTTGCTGCCCTTTTCTTTGTCAAAAGGTCCTTCATGAATTTGGCGTACCCTGGCATCTGCTCCAGTGCCTTCACCAAAGGCACATTAATAGTCAGTTGCTTCAACATGGTCATGAATTTACTGAACCCGGTGTCATCAGCCTTCTTCTTCAGTCTCGGAGGAAAAGGTGGTGGTGGATTTGGAAGAGTTTTATCCACCACTTCCTTTTTATTTTGCTTCCTATTATCAATCTTTTCAGACTGTTGACATCTAGGTGTAGTATCATGAACGTTCTCATTCTGATTTTCAGCTTCTACAGAATCATCACAATCTGCCTCAATAACATTATCTTCTATATTATCAACCACCGGCTTGCCTTTAGATGGATTTTCCAACACCTTACCACTCCTGGTAGTAATAGCCAAACATGATCCATCATTCCTTGGATTTTGCACAGTGTCACTAGGTAAAGTGCCAGCTTTTCTTTGATTGAATGCCGCTGATAGTTGACTCATTTGTTGTTCCAGCTGTTTTATTGCAGTGGAATGTGAGTCAACCAGTTGATTTATTGAGGAAAAATCATTTTTTACCTCAGTTACTCCCGTGTTGGTTGCCTCCACTCCTTTCAACAGCTTAGCCATCATGTCCTCCATGGACATCTTCCCAGAGCCAGATGCAACAACTTCATGATTTCCAGGAGGAACATACAAACCACTCCTGTGAGTCTTATTCTTCCAACTCCCTTGGTCTCGGTCCTTGTATCCGGATTTTTCATAATAGTTCCGACCTTGGTTTCCTTGGACATTGCCTCGGAAACCCCACTGATTATTCAAGTAATTAGCTTCTTCCTCAGAATCAGAGTCATCTCTTCCCTGTGATACAATATCTTTGACCTTTTCTATCTTCCCTGATAATAAATGCTTGGTGAGAAGGTCTATTTGCGTTTTCATGTGAGCCATATCTTAGTCACGTTCCTCTTCTCTTCGCCTCTGTTCTACCGTCATGCCGATAGATACAGTAGAGCTTGCTACCTCAGGATCCCTGGTATGCCAAGCTCTACTCTGCTTTGTCATACGATTAAGCATATCACATGCCTTAATAATAGTAAGGTCCATGAATGACCCACCCGCAACATTATTAACCACTGGCTTAGTCACTGAGTTCAAAGACCTATATAATATTTCCATCAAGTGGATATTTGTCATCTGATGATTTGGGCACCACATAAGCTTCTTCTTGAACCTCTCCCATGTTTCGTGGAGAGATTCAGTTGGAAGCTGTCGAAAATTGCTTATCTCATCTCGTAATTGTGCTCTCTTGGATGGCGGAAAGAATTTTTCTAGGAAAGCGTCTTTCAGTTGCCTCCAATTGGTAATAGAGTCAGGAGTTGGCCCGTTTAACCATAGAGTTGCCTCTCCAGATAGAGACAATGGAAATAAGCGCAGCCGGATCGCATTCTGTCCAACTCCTGGATTGTCAAACGACTTGCATGTTGAGATAAAATTAATCAGATGCATATTCGGATCCTCGCCTGCAAGTCCACCAAATAACCCCTTGAGTTGCAATAGCTGGATCATGGTGCTAGTGATATTGAACTTGGCTCCGGGTGCCAAGGGCGGAGGAATAATATCCCCTTTGGCACCAGCCCCATCCAAATCGTTATCATCATCATCAAAAGGAACCTGCATAGCTCGGCGTTCAGGTCTCATTCTAGCTTGACGATCTCTATTCACATTCCTGTTCACAGGTGCAGCCACATCATCTGCACGCCTTGGATTTAATAACTCATCATCACCCAGGTCCTCATCATCAAGATTCGTTGCCCGACCTGGGTTATCAGCATTCTGTTGATGTACTTGCGCAGCTGCCAATGCAGCTAATCTAGCCTTCTCCTGTTGAGTAGCCATCCTTTCAAGGTTTTGTTGTGCATCCATTCTGCCAATAAGATGTGGTTCAGGATTTATAGGTAATAAGGGCTGACCAGAACTTCGTGTATTTGGAATGCACTCCACTAAACCTGAACAGAACAAAAACAACAAACAAAAATTAAAATTTGAGAATCTTTGACCAAAGGGTCTATTAACTATCACAAACTTAGTTGACAACCGTATTCCCCGGCAACGGCGTCAAAATTTGATACGCCCAAATTACAACTCTTATTAGAAAGTGTAAGCGGTCACTGTCAAATATAGAACCCAACTAGGTTGGGTGTCGAATCCCACAGGGAATACTATGATCACTAAGTATTGCGATTATTATTAGACTGTTGGTCGAAGATTCCAAGATAAGGGGTTTTTGGTTTAAGTGCACAATATTACTATTAGTGTATCGAATGAGATGATATAAGTAATAAGATTTGATCACAGAGGATGATAAGTTAGGGTTATGTCCACCTTGTAGCTTCTACTTCTATTTTAACTATGGGTAATACAAATTTTATACATGCATGCACTTATAGAGAGACGTATTCTAATTCTAAATCCAAGTGTTTTTCAACCATCAAGGATTTATTCACCTTAGTTCTCTCGAACCTAAAGTGTACAACAACTTATACGAACTCTCCAAGTAGTTAATCCTGCTAGGGCATTAACGTGTAAACTAGAGGTTGGAAACCCTAATTTCTTGTCACACTCTCTTTTCCAAACAACAACTTTTCTATCGAACAAGTTATTGCTATAATGGCATATTCCCAATGTTTGCAACCACGAGAATTCAATTATAATGAAGAGAGTAATGATATAAGTGCATTACACATCATAAATTCACAAACCCATAGAAATAGAGAGTATACGACAAGGTTTCCATAACCCTAATAGATTAGTTTAGCTACTCATGAATACAATGGAAATCAAAATAGACATAATCATCATACCGAAACTTAGAACAATCTCAGCGATGAAGATGACTAGCGACAATAAGAGAGGAACGTGTTTCTCTCTCTCCGTTGCTCAAACTAAGCCGTTTTCTTCTCTCCAAAAATATTTCAGAATCTGAATTTTGTGAATAATGGCTGAAAATTCAGCAATAAGGTTTTTAATAACAACCTTCTCTACTAAGTTTCTACTGCATCCTTAACTATTTAAAAATGTTGAGTTTGCCCGAAAAAAGTTCCCATGCATCACATTTAGTCCAAAAGCTGCCTTCCCTTTATGTGAAGTTTTCCTTTGCTGTCCACAGGTCCCCAAAGTGCTGAAATCTTCCGCATTAGTACCTGAAAAGCATGCTAATCACATAGGCCAGCTCACTTAATTGAAAGTATACTAAAAGTGTAGGAATTATGTATTTTATCCTCAAAACTTAGCTAAAACATGGGTAAGTTATGGTGCTTAGTCCTATAAATACACCCAACATCACCACTACATGGGGAGCATACCTGGTTAACTGGGTAAACTTGAGGGAATACTCTTTTATGCTCATGCTACCTTGTCTGAGATTGATGAAAGCTAAAACTTTGGCTTCTCTCAGCTCTAAGGGAAAGAATCTGTCTAGGAAGGTAGTAGCAAACTCTTCCCACTCTATGGGCTCTGCATCTATACCCCTATCTATCTTTTACTTCTTAAACCACATATGTGCTACATCTTGTAGCTGATAGGCACCTAACTCTACACTCTAACTGGAAGTCACTCCCATGAATATTGTGACTTTCTAAACCTGATCGAGGAACTCATGTGGATCCTCTTCAGACTTAGATATGATAAAGCAAGAAGGATTCATCCGAGTGATGTCCTGAATTCTGGTTGCAGCAGTTTGGCTATGGGTTGGTCAGATAACAGCTAGCCGTTCATTCCGAGCTACGACTGAATTGTCTAGAGTAGTGAATGCAACTCTGAATTCTACGCGAAAGACATGTTCGTCCAGGGGATCTGCCTGAATGGGTTGAGGGGCTGACTGGTTTCCAGTTTTTTTTTTGTTAATCCTTTTGGGAGGCATGTTTTGTAAATGAAAGGACGAATCGGATTAGACTAACAGATAAATTTGAGGTCATCATCACTCATATGACATGAATACTAAAAGAAGGAAAACTTTTCCTAAAACTTCTCATAGCCTCCTGTCCATAAGTGTGGCATGCTATACACCCATGCATAAGACTCTACGCGATGCGGCTTTTCAGACTCCCTAGGACTCTATTGAACCTTAGGATCGGATACTAAGTTTGTAATAACCCGAGACTACCCCTTAGTCGTCACACGGTGCTTGCGACCTCAAACGACCACAAGCTAACCCATGAATAATATCTCCTGTGAGCACTGAACAATAATACTGAAATAAATGTGGAATAATAGGCTTAAATGCCATAAGGTTCAAAACATCTAAAATACTGATAAAATATAATATATGTAAAACTAAATATTGTCTAAAAATTTAGTCTGAAAAGCGTCTAACTGAATCTGTCTGAAAGTGGAGTTAGTGGGATAATCCCCCAACTAACTCCATCTACTAAAATACTGCTAAGCTGAAGTACTGAAATAAAAGTAAATCCTTGATAGACGAGGACTCACTGCTAAATCTGCTACTGCTGGCTGAATCTGGCAAAGCGCGATCAGGAACCTGAGCATCCGAACCTATGATATGAAACATCATAGCATAAGAAACGGATATGCAATCAGTACGTAGGAATGTAGTGGTATGCTAAATGAGGTAAGGCTAAATTCATGAGTTTATATGCATGATCAATAACTAACTGAATGATATGCAAGAACTGGATTAGCACATATGGAGGATCTGTAACTATTGAACATACTGTGCATACTGTGATTGAGTAAACTAGAATTGAATTTGATAACTGATAACTAAATATACTGATAATTTGGGATTACTAATAATCTAAATTACTATTGACTAAGTGAATGTATCTGACAGTCCTGATTCTGTAGAACTGAACTGAGTTTTATCCTGAAGACTGAGATCAAAACTGAAACTATGTGAGGTAATCATCTAATCAACATGCCCCAAATAAGATATGATAACTGAGCTGGGAACTAATCTGTAACCCCAATAGGAAGGGTGTCAGTACCATGCCACGGTTAAAGACAAGCTAAAGAGTAAGCCTCTACTGGTGGTTCCCTAAACGAGAATGGTGGTGCCCTCTACTTGCAGGTAAATCACCTCATCAACCCTCAACTGGAAGGTTTGATGTCTCACCCTACGCTGGCTACGTAGTTCTGGAATGTAGGGATTGTTTCTATGGATCACACCCTCTGCTGGTAGGTGAGCCCTCATCATTGGGTTCACTCTATGCTGAATTCTACTCTCAATTGAAAGACACTGAACTGTTATACTGGATTGAATTCACTGAGATTACTGAGTTTTCCTAAGTTCTATAATTGACTGAATTCTACTGAGTTCTGTAACTGAATGAGAGTACTACTGATCGGGACATGACTGATACTATTCTGTAACTGACACCGGTTCTAAATAAACAGCTAAATTGTTAGGTATTAAATACCTCCAGGACTCGATAGCATGAAAAGTAAAGCAAAGCATGATCTCGAATAATATAACAATGTTCACTTTGTCATAATTCATTCATAGAGTCATTCCATCAAACACTTGTAATGCATTAACTTGTACATGAATGGGGATTACATGTTAGCATACAAGAAAAGGGCATTATTTCACTCTCATAGGCAATTTATCAAACACATAAGAAGCATACTTGGTTTATTATATTATAAATACTTAGGGTTAACATGGTTACAACAATTAACTTACAAATTGAAGGGTTTATCATGAATATCGTGCAATTCAACACATGCTAGAATCAATTCTTAGAACTTGTAATCTAAATCATGGATTAAAATTCAAACAATATCATGAACATGAATTCAATCTAATTCAAACATAGAAATCATAAATCATAAATCTTCTATATTGAAAAAGTATTCTTGAGAGAGAATTACCTTTTGATTTTGGGTAAAAGTAAATAATGAATGGTTTTACACATTTTTAGAGCTTAAATCCCATATCTGGGTAGAATAAAATCATGGAAAAGACTGTTTTAACCCTGGCTGCAACTATAATTTTTTGAGAATTTTTCTCGATTTGGACCCCTGGCGCGATGCGCCACTATTGCGCCAAGCCACTGGAAAATGATGACTGGAAAATTGTATGGTGGCACAATGAGGTGGTCTCGAGTTGCCACTTTGTTTGTGAATTGGAAGTGCACCGCGACACGGTGGAATCTCGTTGGTATACTAGAAATTGACAATTATGAATTGGGTCTATGGCGCGATGCGCCAATATCGCGGAGCAACACTGGAAATTGACAATTTATATTTTAACACACTCCGCGATGCGCTAGTGGCCTAAATGATGATGTTTAATGACTAAAAATTAAAATCGCCATAACTTCTTATCCGGGTTGTCGGATTTAGGGAAATTTTATATCGTTTGGAAAGCTAATTGAATTTTCTATGCAATGGAAGGCTCAAAGTTGAAAATTACTGAGTATTCTAAAAAAAATATTTAGGATAAACCATGTACTGAGGGTTAATCTAGGCTAGGGAAATACAGGGTATTACAACTTACTTGTATTAATGCATTGGAATGAAAATGATTGGTTTGGTCTACTTCCTTAAATCTAATACATGGCATAAATGGTTAAATGGTTGAGGATGGTTTTGAAAACCTTGTGGGGTACGATGGAATCCCCCAAGTGAATGATTTATGTAAACTTTGTGGGGTACTAAGGAATCCCCTAAGTGATTTTAATAATGGAGTTTGCGGGGTACGAATGAATCTCCTAAGTGTTAGCATAATGACATTTCTTGCATACTATAGTTGGTATGATGATACCACTTATTAATGACTTTATAATTGACTCCTGGAATTTAGTAAATGGTTTATGTGTTAAAATTTTTAATTGGGCTTAAAGGGGGTTGTGTAGCTAGCCATGAAGGTTTGAGTTCGAAGGACCGAGACTGGAAACTTATGTTTGCCGTCATGAGGGCTAGTCTTGATGATCATGTGTTTGTGGGGTACAAAGGAATCCCCAAAGTGTATATATGTAAATGTATCGTAGTCGGAGAAGAGTACATCAAAATCCCCTACCTTCTATGATATCTCCAGTTCGTGCGGCAAACTCGCACTAGGGCCCGACTAGTGGGTTATAACTGGACCCATATAGCTCGTGGGAATTTTATTATGGTCAAGCTATTCAATCGAGTTTAAGATTTTAAATGTTCATGCTAAGCGTTGTTCCCTACCCCGACACGTTATATATATATAAGCATTTGATGGTATGCATGGGATTTAACTGGTTTTGAATTATTATCCATGGAATTATTTGTTCCTTTATCCCTGATTTACATGCTAGCTCTCCAACCACTAACCATCTTAAGACGAATTATCACCACATAATGTAAAATTGGCCATACTTCTACTCCTCCTGCGCAGTGATAAGGTATTCGTGGTTAGTTCGTGAGTTCACTTGAAGTGATGAGCTTCCATCCTTTGAAAAATTTCATTTTATGTTTGGTTTCTGATGTCATGGACTTTATTTCATATTTGTGTTGGTTATGTCCGGGGGCATGTCCTGATACTTTATTGGTACTCGGGTTTATCAGAGGCTTTTTGGATACTGTGGACTTGGGTTTGTAGATGTTCTTGGATATTGATCCAATATAGATTTTTCTTGGATTTATTATTATATTTTATCTTTCATTGGTATTATCTACTGCTAGGTGTTATTGGTTGTATTGAAATAGGCTCAGGGGGCGGTCTTCGATCATCGGTGGACTTGGGATGTCCGTCATGGCCAGGCCCTGATTAGGGTAGTGACAAAAATGAACAACTCAAAAAAGTCAATCGGAGAGTATTGCATGCCCTGGTGCGTGACACAAATCTCACCGAAAAATTAAAGTCCGATAGGTGCATGGGATCGCGTGAGTTGGATTTTTCCGGTGTTTTTGGTTGGGTTTTTGTCGACTGAGTTTTTTGATCCTCATGGAGGTGTTTTTGGTTGGGTTTTTGTCACCTGAGTTTTTTGATCCTCATGGTGGTATTTTTACACACTACCCACAACACAGATAATGACATATTTTAGTCACTGAAAATTGATGCACAGTGACTGAGTTTTCCTTTTTGTTCCTGAAGTTTCTCACCAACTCCTTGATACCATAGGAGAAATAATTAAGACAAAATATTATTTAATTGTGTATCTACATAATTACATTGAGAGCTTATTTATAGACACTAAAATATAATACTTTTCTAAGTAGGATTTTATATATTATTCCTATTCCTACTCATATTTTAACAATACCCATTGATATGGCGAAAGAAATTCTCGTGCTTGGACTTTTTCAAGTGGAATTTATGCAACAAATCATGAAAGTGACATGTTCAAGTCTGTTTTCCTTATTTGCTTGTTTGAAACCCTCAGCAACCCACAATCGAGTCAACTTTGAGACATGAATATCCTTTCCATTTAAAAGTCCTCCAAAATAGAGAAAATTACCATTTAGCTGGTGTGGTAAATTGGTATAACTGAATTCAATTATAGACATGCTCTTTTCTAAGATGTTAATATTTAGCAAAACAAGACTTTTCTTCTATTTCCTCTCATAATTGTGCTTTTATCTCTTTCTCTTTGAGAATACCAACAACTAATACAATGAAGAGAGGTGTCATGACCCAAACCAGGGCTTGGTCATTCTGGGTATCTCAGGTCCACCGAGCACTAGAGAACACCCCCTTCGCGTAGTCAAATAGGACAATATGAGTATAGCAACAGAATTCCAAACATAAAACAAGGTATATAAGTATGACTCAAAATAAGTTTAAGAATTCAACAACCAATCCCAAGTCCACAGTAATCCACAAAGACTCTAGATAAAACCAAAATCAGTCAAAGTCAGGACATGCCCCCAATAATATCCAAAAGAAACCAGATGGTAGTCTATGAAACAAAAGGGATACGACTTTAAAATGATAACCCTTTCAAAGAATAAAAGCTCACTACTTCAAAGCTGACAACTAACAACTCATAAACCTATCACTACATAGGAAAAATAGAAATGCCTTCAAACCCTGCATCGCGTGGGGATACATCGTCCAGAGATGATTAGTGGGATGAGCACTTGCATGTAACTTGGTGAAGGGATAAAATAATGCCATGTGCAACAGTTAACAAATCGTCCAAAAATAAATGCACACAATCATATGCATATACATATTTATAAATATAACATGCTGGGATAGGGAACAAGGCTTAGCATAAATTTTTAAAACCTTAACGTGGACTGTGTAGCCTGACCGTTATAAACCCACACCCACAGGCTATATGGGTTCAACTCCCTCACTAAAAGGGCCCAGTGTGTGTTAGCTGCACGAACTGGAGGTACCATAGAAGGTCAGGGATTACGATGTACCCTTTTTCCAACCATGATACAATTATATATATAATGTAACATAAGCACACTGTTATCAAGACCAAACCTCATGTTGGCAAATGTGAGTTTGTAGTATCAGTCACCCCAAGATCTCCACGTTCTACGATGAGCTACACATCCCCCTTTAAGCCCAATTAAAATGTTTAACATATAACCCAACTATTACATTAAGGAGTCAATCATTAAGACATCATTAAGTGGTATCGTTATATCAACTATAGCTTGCAAGAAATGTCATTAGCTAACTATTTGGGGATTCCT
Organism: Capsicum pubescens; assembly: GCA_030864215.1. Classification (NCBI taxonomy): domain Eukaryota; kingdom Viridiplantae; phylum Streptophyta; class Magnoliopsida; order Solanales; family Solanaceae; genus Capsicum; species Capsicum pubescens. The sequence continues at coordinate 340,761,300 of CM061548.1, forward strand.
TCGTACCTCCAACTCTATTATAAAAATCATTTGGGGATTCCTTCATATACCACAAGGTTTTTCTTTTTTCCAAACCATTCTTTATCATTTTGCCATTTATGCAATCCATTAGTTTTAAAGAAATAAGTCAAGCCAATTGATATCACATTCTAAAACCAATTATGCAAGTGGGTTGAGGTTATTACCAGTTTTCATACCAAAACCAATTATTTGGGGAATCTATTGTACCCCTATTCCATTCACCATTCCCATGCACCCCAATGAGTGTGTAAATCAATAATGTCAAGCATAGTAGTTCAATAGTAATCATAAGAAAATATTCAAATAATTCATATCCAAAACTCTCAACCCGTAGTTCAAAACCCAACATCAAAATCATGAATAATAAACTAATTTTCATGCCATTAAGAAAATACAAGTATAGGGAAAGAGTTACATGCCTTAAACACAAGAGAATTGAAAAGTAGTTTGAAACTTGGAACTCAAACAATGAACGTATGGTAAAACCCTTAAGTTTTTCTTGGGTTTTGTGTTTGAGGGTGGAATAATAGCTTTTGTGTTATAAAAACTGATGGAAATAGGTTCATATAGTGTTTAAAGGTCGTTGATAGGTGAACAGACCTTATTAGCCCTCATCCTAAAGAAAATAAAATAAGACAACATGAATTTTACATAACGGCATAAACCTTATCGCGGAGGCTAACCTCCATGCCATGTTGCTTATTGTGGATATTATCCTTCGTGACACACTAAAATTGCGAACCCCCACTGGTTTCTCACAAAAATGCTCATGACGTTTTGCTCGAGTATTGGATTCAGGCGAAATTAGATACGTTAGAAAAAAGACTCAATTATATTTAATTTGGTGGGTCTTGAGCCCCTAAATTCAATATATTTTAGAAGTTATACACGTTCAAAGTTGATCCTAGTAGGACTGGATGCCAAAATTTGGTCAAATCAAAAGTTCTTGTCTCCACTTCACTCTAAGTGCTTTCTATGAACTGTTTTCACCTCAAAAGCACTTTTCAGACTAGGTAAATGATCATGACACTTATATTTATATAGAAATAATCAGATGCTAATTTATACACATAGGAATAACAATTCTAATTCTAGCCCAAAAATGCAGGGTGTTACAAGAGGCAACCCTCTATATTTTTTTGGCTATTCTAAAGCCCACGCCAACAATTTCATGCGGAAAACTCTTTCCTTGAAATAACTCATTCTTGTTATAATGTCCAACACTCGTCATTGCTAGATTAACGAAGATGATGGGTTTAACTTTCATGTTTAGCATAACTGGAATTTGTTACTCAGACGGGTTGTGAGGATAATTCTAATCCTATTCTAAAATTCTTTGAAGAAAACATGTATATTGTCCCACACTTTATCATCCCACACATCATCAATAATAATTAAGAATCTCTTGGTTAATAAGAATCTACGTAACTCATTAGCTAATTCACCATTTTTTTCATTGCAATCAACAGGTTGAAGAACCCTATTCAAAATGCTTAGCAACAACTCTCTCAAAAAATATACTTGAGACACATGACACTGAGAACCGATATCAAAGTGAGAGGTGATTACTGGATCATTCTAAATTTTCTCAGCAAGAGTAGTTACCAATTCTCGGCATGCCACCCAATGAGATGGCATCTAGATGAAGTGAACCTCCAAGTAGCTACTTTTTTATTTGGTCCATCACCTTCTGGAAACCCTCAATTTCTTCATTTGGTCCTGGAGTATTTGCTGATAGAGACGACACAAAATAAGGTGAGTTCTTTTTAACTTTGTGCACTATTGCATCTATCTTTTTTCATTCACATCTTCCTAACAAATTTATTTATAGGCTTGATATTCTCAATAACTTCAGAAATCCAAAGAACTACCAGAGTGGATAAAAATTGGTTAAGGACAAACCCATTAGATATTCTGCCTTATATGCCATTGCAGTAACTCTTGCTATAAGATAATAAGCTTCATGATACTCATTTTAAATTTCAGGGAAATGATCAGTCAATATTTTTAGACACAATAAACCCTCTTTCATTGACCCTATTTAAAGATTTAAGTCTATAACTAAATTGGCCTTAGAACTTAACATCTCATCCAATTTCCCTAAGAAACAATCGAAAAATTCAAATTCATTTATATTAGGGAAGCTATAACTTGACATATTTGGAACTTTGAGACAAATCATTTTGACCTCTGCCTCAACAAACTTAAGGAACTGCTTGACATCAGAGAGATATAGCCGGTAATACCAACCAGGTGTCTATAGGTAGGCTTTTTGCCTTGATTTTCTTACCAAATTTAAGTTTTACTTTTTCTTAGAAGAAAGATAAAAGTAACTATAATTACTTTTACTTTTTCTAAAAAGAAAATATAAAGCTCTTTTATATTTGGGTAACATCTTTCTTGGAGGAAAAGTTTTGGACCTCTATAAATAGAAGACTCCTCTTCTCATACAACAACACAATAGTATCCATAATGTAGTCTTTAAATAGTCTTGTTTAGGGGGAAATTTCCCTCTAGTAGTTTTTATACTTTCGTTTTATTATGTTTTCTTATGTTGTCCAATTGGCCAAATTCTATAATAATTATGTTTATTATATTTTCTTTGTCATCTGAATTATCACCTTTATGGTTTGCCAACTTTAAGCTTCCGTATGACGTCCTCTCAATTTTGAACCCATCAAGTGGTATCAGAGCCGATGGTCCAAAGATCCAATGATTCGGTTAAATGAGACTAAATACATGTTCAAAGCGGTTTCAAATCAATTTGCAACCAACTTGACGATAATGAAGATTTTTGATGGGCCAGCTTGGCCTAGCCCGTCAAACTTAAAGCTCGTGTGGGCTAGCCTGAATGGGCTGGGTCGACCCATATTGACAGCTTTAAGTATAGTTACTTGAAATTGTGAACTTGTGACATGAAAATGGTTAAGCGTAGCTACTTGAATTCTGAAGTTAATGACTTGATAATGCTTAAGTGTAGGCACTTGAGATTGTGACCTTGTGACTTAAAAATGGTTAAGTGTAACTACTTTAAAATGATTCAAGTGTAGTCACTTGAAATGTGAACTAATGACTTCATTTTTTATGTTTTAATGTAAACTTGCATATTATTGAATATCTCTATATTTTTGTAGATAAATCATCATTTGTCGATGTTTGACATGGATTATGAAAATATTGGTTGTTTAAAACCCCAATTCTTAATGACGTTAGAGGTTTTATCGATCATGCAATGTCACTCGATATTTATCAAAAAATGGAGTGGTTAGGTGTCCTTATAGTTCATGTAGGTGCTTGAAGTTTTTTCAACTAGATATAGTTATGACTCATCTCTATCGTGATGGATTTAAGACAAGATACTTTGTGTGGGTCGATCATAGAGAGAGAAAGATGGTTTGAATGGTATATTTCATAATTCGTTGCCTGTGGATGAATATGACATGCTTGTACACGGTCGACATGCTAGGATTTAACATGCTAGAGTTTAACATTGGGTGCAACATGATAGGGTACAACATGATGATAGGATTCATGAAATAGTCAATGATGATTTTGGAATTGGGGATTGTATAAAACCCCAACTGAATTTAAAAGAAGATCCTAATGAAGAAGCAAGAGGTTTCTATCAATAGTTTGAAGAGGCTAGTCACCCACTATGTGAAGGTAGTCTGCATTCTTCTTTATCTATCGTAGTTAGACTAATAAGTATCAAATCTGATTGGAATATTGCTCAAGCTACTATGGACTCAATGGTTGGTCTTTTGGGTGAACTAGTAAATCCAGAGTTGAACATACCTTAGAATTTTTATCAAGAAAAGAAATTAGTTTCCAAGTTGGGATTGTCATAATATAGAATTTTTTGTTGTATAAATGGTTATATGTTGTTCTATAAGAATGATGTTGAATTAGAAAATTGAAAGTTTTGTGGACATGCTCGTTATAAGCGGACTCCCGGAGGAAATATGGTTTCTATTAAGGTGATGTACTATTTACCTCTTATACCTAGGCTAAAGAGGTTGAATGCTTTGATGAGTTCTTCCCTACACATAAAATGACACCATGAAAATATAAGGCCACCAGGTGTCTTGTTTCATCCATCAGATGGAGAAGTGTGGAAGTATTTTGATAGAACTTATCCTAATTTTTCTAGTGAACCAAGAAATGTCAGATTGGGATTGTGTGCAAATGGTTCCACACCATTCTCTAATTCTGGCACACCTTATTCTTGTTGGGTTGTATTTATTACTTCATATAATCCCCCACCTGAAATGTGCATGACAAGTCCCTACAAATTTCTAAGTTTTATTATTCCAGGTCTCCGCTATCCAAAAAGTTTGATCGATGTATATCTCCAGCCATTGATAAATGAATTAATACAATTATGGCATGAAAGTGTAGTGATATATGATATATCAGCTAAGAAGAATTTTGTTATAAGTGCAAATTTAATGTAGACTATTAGCGATTTTCCTTCGTATTGGATGTTGTCTGGTTGGATGACTGCTAGAAATTTAGCATACCCATATTGCATGGAAAGTAGCAAAGCATTCACTTTAAAGTATGGTCGGAAAAATTGTTGGTTAGATTGTCACCACCAGTTCTTACTAATAGACCACAAGTTTTGAAGGATGAAAAATGCCTTCAAAAAGAATAAGATTGAGAATGATCCACCACCTCCATTACTTCCAGGACATCAGATTTGGGATAGAGTTTGTAATTTGCCTAAAGTTACAGATGGCCCACCTTCTAGACTTCCTGGATATAGTGTTGAACATAATTAGACCAAAAAAGCCTATTTTGGGAGTTGCTGTATTGGGGGGACAATAAACTAAGATATAATCTTGATCCGATGCACATTGAAAAAAATTATTTTGATAATGTATTCAACACAGTCATGGATGTTAAGGGCAAGACAAAAGATAATTCAAAAGCAAGAATGGATATTATCGAGTATTGCAAGAGAAAGGAATTATAGTTGAAGGAAAAAGAAAATGGTAAATTGTTTAAGACCAAGGCCAGTTTTTCATTCACATTAGATGAGAATTAGGAAATGTGTGAGTGGGTTAAGAATTTGGGGATGCCCGGGGGATATGCTTTAAATTTAGGAAAACGAGCGGATATGGAAGAAAAGAAGTTGATTGGTATGAAAAGCCATGATTGTCACATTTTTATGGAAACCTTGATTCCTGTAGTATTTAGCCACCTTCCTGAGAGGATATGGAAGCCAATCACAAAGATAAGTTTGTTCTTCAAATATTTTTGTTCGAGAAAGTTGTTGGAGTGTAGCTTGGATAGAATGAAGAAGAATATTCTTGTTATCACTACTAAGTTGGAGAAGATTTTTCCATGTGGCTTTTTGGATGTGAAGGAGCATCTTACAATTCACCTCATAGAAGAGGCATGTCTTGGAGTCCCAGTTCAAATGAGGTGGATGTATCCAGAAAAGAGGTAAATTTTCTTAAATTAATGCCATTATTTTCTTAAAAAAATACTTCTATCTACCTAAGATAAAATTATACAGGAAAATTATAGTTAATAAGGTAGTAAGGGAGAGCGTTAGGAGGGTTTTTTCACAACCTTGGCACTGTTGGTTGGAGATTCCAGAAGCCCATAGACAAGTCACGTTTGAAGAGTTCAAGTTATACTAGATTTAATTATTATTTAGTTAACTTTAATAGTAATATATATTTGTATATGCGTATATATATATATATATCATATAATTCTACTCAATAGATTTTCAGACAATGTGTGCTTGGTTGAAAAAGCACAATAGAGTTATATCCACTATTTTTGAGAGGAATGTTAGTGTAAGGCTACCAAACTGGCTAGGACGTGTTAGGCGTACATACAATGTTGCAGAATAGTTTATCAAAGATGCATATTATTATTTGTGTATTTATTAGGATTCTCTAGTATGTAAGGCACTCTATGAGCAAAATAAGAAAGCTAGATCCAGTTTAAAAGATGGCTCATTGCACACCGGAGGTGCAAAGAGTGTCTGGATCATAGTTCGAGAAATGGTAAGTAGTAACCTTAGGTTTTAATTTATGTGTTTATATAAAGTTCATTAAATATTACTTGATTATGCTTATTTACCTTTTGTTTGCAGGAGAAGGACTTGGGTTGCGAACCGACTCAACTTGAGCTTTTCAGAAGAACACATCTGAAGAAAAAGATGAATGAGTCGAACCCAGATGTGTGGGTTGAGCCCAGCACTGAAAATGCCAATGTAAGACTTATATTTGTATTTTACTCGGTTATAATTTTATATTGAACTAGATATATCAATCTCTTATTGGCTACCTTTTGTTATCGACTAACAAGTAACCCAGATGGTCTTCTCTATCTTGTTTTAGTGCCTTTCTCATGAAACACATCGTGCAATAAGCTTGACTCTTTTGAGAAGTCCACTAGGTATATCATTCACTAGTAAGTGCTTCTTGTTAGCAACACCATGTTCTTAACGAGTCCAGTAGTCCACCAAAAACAAAATGAACAAACATATTGGTTCTTAACGTTTCTTTTTTAATATGTATTGTTGATGCTACTTACTGTATTTCCCAAACCTTTGTTATGCTGTCTAAAGTGCTAGTTAAGAAACACTAGGACTCAATAAAATAAGTTACTTATCGATTCCAAATGATGTATAATTTTCAGCTTATTTCATTCTATCTTATTTTTTGTATTCAATATGTAAGCAAAAAATATTGAAATTTATGTTATATTCCACCTTAGTTAGTAATAGTAAAATTTACTAATGTGTCTTTTTTAATATGTAGAGTGAATATATATGTTACTTGTCTAAGTTTGGTTCAATCGAGCCTACACAGGAGAAATCAATTAAAATTTAGACCAAAAAAGTGGCGGGAGGAAAAAAGAGGGGAAAACCTATGGGTTTGGTTCTCTAAATGATTCACGACGTCTTCGTGCTAGATGGGATGGTATTGGTTCCTCACGCCAGGCTGAGGTGATTGACGGTGTTCAGCTTACTGCTATATCGCAGTAGATTACAGATCATCTATGTGCCTTGGCACAGTCCGTTGCCTAAAATAAAGTTACGAGCAAGACTGTCGTGGAACTCAAGAAACAAATGGTTAGCATGAGGTGTCATCATCACCATTCTCCATATCCCGATTCAAATAGCTAAGAAGAAACAAAATGTGATGAGTTTGTTGACACTAATTCTTAGTGTTAGTTGGATTTGGCTTCTAGACTTTTTTTAGACATTAATTCTTGAACTTAACTTTTAACTTTTAAATTAAGAAGCTTAAAGACTTAAGTGTTTTGAATGTTTTTGAATTACTTGTTAAGTGTTTTTGAATATTGGATAAGTGTTTTGGATGTGCTTGAAGCTTTGATGATTTGAATTACTTAAATGTTTTGATGATGTAGTTCGATGTATGATTAGTAATGTGTGTTTCATGGCGTTGCTTATAACGAATTTTATTTTATTTGGAAGGTGGGATGTAGAAAATGCAGATTTCTGCATCCAAAAAAATGCAGAAAAATGACGTACAGGGCCCCTTTTGTCCGTCACATTTTAGAAATTTATTGAAATACATTTCCAAAAATGCACCACTTTTTAAATTAGTAATTTTTTTTTAAAGAAAAACGATGATAGCCATCATTTTTTTATTCATTATGAAGAACAAAAAGCAATGAGAAACGTCGCTTTTTAATCATTATGAAGAACAAAAAGCGATGAGAGACATCGCTTTTTATTCATTATGCAGAACAAAAAGCGACTAACAATGTCTTTTTTCTATTCATTATAAAGAACAAAAGGCGACGACCAACGTCGCTTTTTCTAAAATTTTTTTTTGTCAAAATACGACGAACAATGTCAATTGTTTTGGAGAAAAATTATTTTTTCTACAATAAAGTGACGATGTCCGTCGTTTTTTGTTCATCATGTGTTTTTCACATGAAGAACAAAAACGACGCATAGATTCGCCTTTTCTAAAAGTAACTAAAATATTTTTTTCCTAAAAGTGATGCTGGTCGTCGTAAGAAAAGAGACACAGACCGTCGTTTTCAAAAAACTACAGGCCTTTTTGCAACACAAGTGACAACGTCCTTTTGGCCTAAAAAGCGACTCTGGCCATCGGTTTTTGGTATTTCTTAGTAGTGGTATTAGAACTGGAACCCTTTGGTGCATGAGCTGATGACATGGTAACTAAAACCTTATTGGCCCAGAAGCTACTCTAGAAGGATAATCCCGCTGCATATGACCAATCTGACCACAATTAAAACACCTATTCCTCACTTTCACATATTAACTACGGTGCAACAGACCACAAAATCTGCAAGAAGTATAGAATGGAGTTGACAGGGTCCCTCTGGCCTGAGATTGGGTACTTTGTTCCCTAGAACCATCACCACCCTAAAAATGATGATCTTAGAACGAATTTGGATAAGGTGCTCTATTCGTCGAATAGGGTGCTCTATTCGTCGAATAGGAACTAGAGTTTCCCACTTCTTGTTAGACCATTTTTTACTATCTCTACCACTCTACTGATGACCTCTAACCTGATCGGAATACTGAAGCTTTTTGCTCTGCTTCTCCCCTATTTCTTCTTGTTTTTTTCTTTCCACTTGTTGCATATACATAACAAGTCTAGCGATGTCCGTATCCTTGTTCAAAAAGTCAGCCTTACTCTCAAAAATCAACTCACAGGACAACCCGGAAGTGAATTTTCTAATCCTAGCCCTCATGCTAGACACTAGCTCGGGAGTATATTATGAAAACTAGTGGAAATTCAAGTAATATTCTTTCACCATCATCCTGCCTTGCTTCAAGTTCACAAACTCCTCGGATTTTGCCTCCTTTAACTCCTAAGAAAAGAACCGATCAAGAAAAGCACTAGAGAATTCATCCTACAAAGAGGACTCAACATCATCACTCCTAAGTTGATCCATTCTTCATACCATTGGTACGCCACATCCTTCAACTGATAAGTAGAAAATTCCATTCCCTCTATATCAGTTGCATGCTTAACCTAAAAGATCTTCTCCATATCATCTATAAAACCTTGAGGACCCTTCTCAACCCTAGTACCAGTAGAAGTTGGAGGGCTCAACCTCATAAATTGGCCAACTCAAGTGGTCTCAAATGAAGTCCCAATAATACAAGAAGAACTTATTTGACGTGGCAAATATGTCACCAACTGAGTCAATAGATGAATGGATTGGCAAAACTTAGCATTAGTAATATCTCCCTGAGATGACTGAGATGAGTATCACCAACTAGAGATAGATCAGTGGAGACAGGTGGAACTCCATGGGGGCAATTAGAAGCAGCGACCCTTGACTGGGTTTGTACCCCATAGAATGGACGAGATCTCCCACATTGTCCTCATGCGGGACTGATGAGTTTCCATGAGCTTTAGATTGTTTAGGAGATATGATCTGAAAGACGCTTAACTAGGAGTTAGAGAAACTCAAGACATTAGACTTTATAGCCCAAAAATAAGACAACAAGAAAGAAAAACATTCCTAAATACCTCATAGCCTCTCCCTTATCAGTGTGGTTCGCAACACACCCTTAAAAGACTCTACTTGACATGGCTTTGTGGAAAACCAATTGAATCTGAACCTAGGCTTTGATATCAACTTTTTCACGACCCAAACCAGGTGTTAGACATGATGGGTATCTCAAGTCTACTGATGATCAAATACCACCCTCTATGCCTAGTCTACCAGAAGACAATATAATATAATAACAAAATTCCAAATGTAAAATGGGATAGATAAATATGACTTAAATAAAGTCTGAGAATTCAACAACCAATCCCATGTCCACAGTAATGTCCAATAAAGCCTCTAACAAAACCAAAGATAGTCTGGTTGGGACATGCTCCCGACCATAGCCAAAAATAACTCCAAAAAAAAGTTTGGTCTGACTCACGAGCTATCCCCCGATCACCTAGTTACTGTCCAGGAGGAGTAGAAGTATGGCCAATTCCTAAATCGCATGGGTATACAACACCTGAAGACGGTAAGCTGTTAGAGTGCTAGTTGTAACTCAGGGATAAATGATAAAATAATGCCATGACCCATAATACAGAAACTATTAAAACAAGTGTATAACATCTTATGCAATACATATATATATATATATATATATATATATCACATGCTAGAAAAGAAAACAGGGCTTAGAATGAAAGTTTAAAACCTTAACCTGGATTGTGTAGCATAACCATCATAATCAAAGCACGCATGGGCTATATGCGCCCAGCTCTCTCCCTAGTTGGAAGGGCCTAGTGCATGTAGCTGCATGAACCATAGGATAATCATACGTGTATATGCCTTATGGGGGACTTGAACCTCCCAACATATAGCAAGGTGACTTAAGAACCAAATCAGTGATATGGAGGACTCGAACCTCCCAATCATTTAGATCCCCGCATCGGTACCGTGGTTTGCAATATTGATCCTTCGAAACCTCCACTTTTACGACCTGGCTACACAATCTTCTCTTAAGCCCCATTGAAAATATTTAGCATACATTCCAATTAATTAAACCAGTTATGTATTACAAAATCACATTGGAATCATCATACCAATCCTACTTGCAAGTTCATTATCATGTCGTATCCATCGTCTATCACACGGGGAAATTCATAACCCTTTAGGTTCAAATTATCCATTCATACAAGGAATCCATGTACCCCAAAGTTCAATGGAGTCAATACATGGTTCATTAACCTTTTATGCTAATGCATTAGTATCAGTGAGAAAGTCAAACCATATTCATTATCAACTTCGAACCACCCAATAGGAGATCTACACCTTTTACCTTACAACGCCTCAAACGGATCCATACAAATGCCAAAATGATAGCTATTATTATACGCAAACTCTAGAAGAGGAAAATGGTCAACCCAACTACCACCAAAGTCAATTACAAAAGCTTTAAGAATATCTTCCAATGTCTAAATGGTCCTTTTCACTTTTCCATTCATCTGCGGGTAGAAAGTTATGCTATGGTTCACCTTAGTCCCCAAACCTCGCTGGAACAACCACCAATAATGAGATGAGAATTGAGTACCACGATTTGAAATGATGGAAACTGGAGCACCATGTAATTTCACGATCTTTTAAATAAATAATCTTGTATAGTCCTCAGTAGAATAATTAGTCCTTATCGTCAAAACATGAGCCGACTTAGTCATCATATCAATGATGACCCAAATAAAATCAAAGTGCTTTTGAGTCCACGGAACACCAATAACAAAATCTATATTAATCACATCCTATTTCTGCATAGGCAGCTCAATTTCTTGAGAAAACCTATCGGGCCTCGAGTGCTCCACCTTTACTTGTTGACACACTAGGAACTTAGCCACAAAATTAGCCACATCTCTCTTCTTTCTATTCGACTAATAATTATCCTTAAGTTAATGATACATCTTCATTAAACTAGGATGAATAAAATAACGCAACTCATGAGCTTTGGCTAAAATTCTACATCGCAGCACATCCACAGCGGGAACACACAACCTCTCTCAATACCTCAAGATACCATCACCACCAATATCAAAAGCCATCACCTTCTGCCTACCTACATTATTTTTTATTTTTATTAAGATAGGATCCAACACCTATTTCTCCTTTACCTCAGCACCAAGAGATGATTTCATCACCTCTTGCACAAACACACCACCATCCTCAGAATCTAAGATACGAACTCCAAGATTATCCAAATGGTGAATATCCTTCACCAAATCTCACTTATATTCATCCACGTGAGATAAGCTCCCTATAGATAACCTGCTAAAAGCATCAACAACCATGTTAGCTTTACTTGGGTAATAGTGAAGACTCATGTCATAGTCTTTGAATAACTCAAGTCATCTCCATTGCCTGAGATTCAATTCTTTCTGGGTGAATACATATTGCAAGATCTTATGATCTGAATAAATGTCAACATGGACCCCATATAGATGATAGTGTCACCAAATCTTAAATACAAACACCACAACCAACAATACCAAATCATGAGTAACATAATTTCTCTTATGAACTTTCAACTGCCTAGAAGCATATGCTACTACCTTGCCATGCTACATCAATACACAACAAAGGCCCATACAAAACACATTACTAGCCTTGTATACTTGATTATAATTATATCTTATTTGATGAAAGAATGTGTTATGGTGCCCACTTGTGTGTTATGATGTATTCATGCTCTATTGTCATATGAATCATGTTGGATTTATGGATGGTTGGAAATAATTAGTGGATATTTGGCCCACTTGATGGTATATTATTTGGTTGTGGAAATACTCATTGTGGATGGTTGTGGAAATACTTATTGTGGTTGATTTTGAGCATTACATCCTCATACTCATTCATGAAACATTGGAACTACCATGGAAATACCGAGAAGCACTGGAAAAACTATATGTCCTAGTTGTTGGTCTCAGACAATGGAGATGACTCTCCTGTCCTAGTTGTTGGTCTCATTACATCCTCATACTCATTCATAAAACATTGGAACTACCATGGAAGAACTGTCCCCGGGGGATGTGTTGGGAAAGAGATATAAATATATGTGGATTGTACCCTTGGGTCCTACGTCTTGTATCTTTAGCTATGTAGGTGTATACGAAGATTGTACGATGATCTTAGAGACTTTGTGGTGATCTCGGAGGTTGTGAAACAACCTCGTGCATTACACCATCATCATTATTTTTATTGTATTCGATTTATTATGTTTGTGATGAGATTGTATATTCTGTTTGACTTACTACCTATCCATTGTTTGATATTTTCTTACTTCTACTAAATATTATCATATATGTTTTTTCTTTTCCTATCTTATATATGGTATAAATGTATACATGTATTCCTTTCTAGTAATTTGTTGTGTTATATATGGATATTATAGAATTATTAGTGCAAGCGATGTGGGCTTCCATTATGTGACATTTTTAGATTGCGGGTGACGTCCCCTTGGTGTGTATTTTGTATGTTTTATTTTCTAGTTTACTCAATCGTCCTATGATACCTACTGAGTACAAGTGGATCATATTCACACCTACTGCATCCTTTCAGTGCAGATTTAGGTTTAGGTGAGCCTCACGGTGTTTGATTTTAGGCATCAATTGGTTCTTTTTAAGATAGTAGTTGATTTAAAGCATTCAGAGTCTAGTTCTATCATTCCTTATTAGACTATGTCTTTATTGTATTCCTGAGCCTCATGATGAGCATTTTAGAGGTGTATGTCCTACTCCAGTTCCACTGAGTTCTTCCACCCAGTGTTAGAGTGGTTGTTGGTTTTCTTGTTGACCCATTTGGAGGGTGCTCCTTTGAGTGTAATTGGTGTTCCTCCAGTCCCGAGTATGGATCCTCCAATTTTACCTACTTTTATTCTTGGTACTCCACAGACCCTAAGTACTATTCCTAATTCAGCGTTGGCATCTAAGTATGGTATTCAGAGATCAGGCGTTCATCCTTCATCTATGTTACCTCCCCAAATGGGATCTCAGCCCACCAAATTCACCATGTTTTATTTTACTGCGAGTATAGTTATGCCTTCTAAGGATCAAAAGAGGTTTGGGAGATTTACTCATTTTGGTCCTCCTAGATTCAGTGTTTTTATGGGCGAGGATGCCTATGAGTTCTTGATTAATTGTTTGGAAAAGTTGAATAATTTGGGTTGCTTGAGTCGCATATGGTTGCTTATTCTACTTATCAGTTTAGATATATTTCTAGAGATTGGCGAAGATCGCGTGTTAATTTCATACCTATTGATTCCCTCGAGATGAATTGGGATCAATTTACCGATAATTTTTTAGAGAGATTTATGCCTTACTGTCTAGGGGATCAAATGAGGAATAAGTTTGATCATCTAGAGAAAGGATCCATGACTATTGTATAGTATGAGAAACTCTTTTATGCCTTGTCCATATATTCTTATGCCAACATTTTCATCGTGTTTGAGAAGATTCAAAAGTTTGTATAGGGTTTGGATGTCCCTCTTTAGTTGGCTACGTCTTAGATGGTTGTATTTGGAGCATCCTTCCGGACTACAGTGGATCATGCTAAGATGACTGAGATTATTCTTCGAGCATCTCAGGAAGGTGCCAAGAAGGTGTGCCATTTTGGTGAGTTTAGAGGTCAGGCTTCTTCAAATAGAGATTTTAGAGGTTCTCGTGGGTATCATAGTAGACTAGTGCAGACATCCTTGTAGAGTTTGGGTAGTGGATCTTCTATTCCATCAGTTTGGGGTGGCCGTTTGGTTCCTGTGGTTTCTTCTCCTATTTTGTTGTATCATAGAGGTTGCTTTATGTGTGATAAGTTTGGCTATTTAGATAACTACTGTGTCGGTTGTGTGATTAGAGCTACTCTTATTTTAGTTATTAGAGGTAGGGGTTCTACCAAAGGTGCAAGAGGTAAAGGTAGTGAAGGGCTACTCAGCTAGGTGGTTGTCGTTGACAGTGCTATGTTATACCCGCCAGACAAGAGTCAAAGGTTTCTTACATTGTGATCACAGGTATCGTCCCATTTGTTTTAGATCTAAATCTATGTTATTTGATCCAGGATCGACCTTCACCTATGTGTCTACATATTTTGCTTTGGGTTTTGATTTGATTAATGAGCCTCTTGCTAAGCCTATTTGAGTATCTACCCCGATAGGAAATTCTTTAGGTGGATTGAGTGTACCAATCTTGTATTGTGACTTTTTTCTGGGCATGAGACTAGGGTAAACCTACTTGTGTTAGATATAGTTAAGTTTGACATTATTCTTTAGTGGTGCGCTTTATTTATGTCCTAAGAGGTTTATCTCTTATGTTCAGGCTAGTCGATTGATTGAGAGGGGATTTTTGTCTTACTTGGCTCATATTCATGATACTTGTGTTGCTTCAACTCCTTATTTGGAGTCTGTTTGTATTGTTTGTGAGTTCATGGATGTGTTCCCTACGGATTTGCCTGATATGCCTCTGGATTAACATATTGATTTTGCTATTAATTTTGAGTCGGGCACTAAGCCCATCTCTATTCCTCCTTATAAGATGTCCCCAGTCGAGTTGAAGGAATTAAAAGATCAATTATAGAATTTATTGGATAAGGGATTTATCCGACCTTGTGTATGACCACAGGAAATACCTGTCTTGTTTGTGAAGAAGATGGATGAGTCTATGTGTATGTGTGTTGATTATCGACAGTTGAATAAGGTGACGATTAAGAATAAGTATCCTCTTTATCATATTGATGATTTATTTGATTAGCTTTAGGGTGTTGTAGTATTTTTGAAGGTTCATTTGAGGTCCAAGTATCACTAGCTGAGGATTACAACTTCAGATATTCCAAAGATAACTTTTTGGACTTAATATGCTCATTATAAGTTCTTGGTAATGTCCTTTGGGTTGACCAATGCCCCAGTTGCATTCATAAAGTTGATGAATCGGGTGCTTCGATCATATCTCAATTCCTTTGTTATTATTGACAGCGCATACACAAGTGTACGTGGTCTACAAAGTAATATAGTGGCCTTAAAGAAAGCCGAGTATCGATCCCACAGGGACTAGTTTCGACAACTACTCAATTCTAGCTCACTTATTGAGATTAACTTGATGCAAAGTGTAACCAAAAGAGAGTTTCAAAGTTGTAAACTAAAGTAAAAGTAAACGGTGCATAAAGTAAAGACTAGAGATAATCAATAGAGTAAAGTCTAGGGTTAAGACACTTAGAACAGACATACTGTGCTATTGAACTTCATTCTTTAGATCGCTTATCTTGGTTGTTGATTCGTAGGGTTTATCGCATGATTATGGTCTACCGACCTCTAATCATCTACCTAACTTAGATATTACATCTACATCATTGAGCGGGGATGTAATAATTCAATTAAGTGCGTAAAGGTATCATCCTACATGTGAACCAAGCAAGGTTTCTAGGTATATCCCTATCCTAATCGCTAAGTCTAATTCCATATTTCATAAAAGAATATGAACCTTACTTTATTCATCCCCATGTTCAATCTTCCTATTCCCCCTCCCAAGATAAAAATATCGATAATATATGTATTCTAAGGGTGCACAATCCTTAAAATAGTTAAAACAAGGATTAACAAACAACCAAATATGATGAACAATCTAAACGAATTCAATTCATAATGATAGCAAACATATTCTTAGCCTTAATCTTGGAAAGAGGGCATTTAGTCGCTAATCGACATAATTAACATCCAAATACTTGAATACATGATCAAATCTAGTAAAAATCCAAAGTTAAGAAGAATAAACCCTAAAAAAAGTGTGTAGCAGCCTCCTCAAGCTCCCAAAGGCGTTAAAAAAGTGTTTAGAATAAGTTACAAAGTCCTATTTATAGTAAACCAAGTCTTGGTCATGTGTAGGATTTGCTCCGCGTCGCTGTAATACCCCGTATTATCCTTAGTTTATTTCAACTCCTAGTGTATGCATAAGAGGATTAGAACCTGAAAATTTTATTAAGTGTTGGAGACTTAGAGCCTGTTTAGATAGGATGAAAAAAGTAGCTTTTAAAAAGTACATTAAAAGTGCTTTTGAAAGTGCTAAAAATTATTTTAAAAATAATCAATTACGTGTTTGGATAAAAGTGCTAAAGCTGAAAAAAATTATTGATGTGTTTGGTAGACAATTGTTGTTAAGCACTTTCTTTTAGTCAAAATATTCGAAATACCCTTATAGTTGTTAACATTATATAAAGTTGATTATTATTAGATTTTTATTTTTAAATAATTTAAATTTAAATTAATTTATATTTTAATTCAATTTCAGTAAAAACTACTTAATACATTTATTTTAAAAAAAACTTTTCATAAATGAATAAGTTACTTGTGCTCCACTTTTCTTCTTAAAATTGAACAAAAGAGATCCAAACATGAGCAAAATTTGTTGCTTCAGCTATATGGATCCATTTTTCTTAGTGAATTTTGCCACATTAATTAACACATTTTTATTTTACGAGATTTTTTTCTTCTGAAAATTGAACCAAAACACTCAAAAAGGAGCAAAAATTATTGTTTCAGCTAAATAGGTTTATTGTTTTTCCGTTTTTCTTCAAGCAAATTGAACAAAAGTCACCTAAAAAGAAGTTGAATTGCTAATGATACATTAAAATTTGTTGTTTCAGCCAAATGAACTACAAAAAAAATAATGCTTCTCAATTCCTCATAAATCCCATAAGCATCAAATTGCTAGCAACCTATTGAAAAAAAGGAATAAAGACACAAAATGGAGAGAAAAATATAAACATGAAGAGAGAAACATAAAAATAGAGAGAAAACACAAAAATGGTAGAAGAGAAAAATGTTTTAGGACAAACATGATGACAATTTTAAAATATGTGAGAATTACAAAGGATAAATATGTCTTTTAATTGGTCAAACTAGAATGACTTATAAGCCAAAAACAAAAAGTAGGGGTGAAGGTACTTTTGGCTTTAAAAGAGCAATTTTGGACTTTTTAAAGCAGTGTTTAAAGTTGCCAAACACTTTAAAAAGTAAATAATGGCTTAAAAGCTAATTTGACCGGCTTTTAAGCCCATCCAAACACCCTCTTAGTCATATTTTTGTCCTCTTAATTTCGAGGACTTTTAAATTAGCCTTCCTGACCCCGAGACGTAAGTTTTTGAGTTAAATCATGTTCAGGGGTGTAAGGAGTATGTCTCGGGGAAATTTTGTTTTTTTTTGGACAAGGATTTGGTCATGTTTGGATCATGAATCCAACAGCTCATCGAGATAGGACCGTGTTGCGATCGTAATAGCGATGGCACACTCATCACATTGCGGTGAATGTGTTTTCGTCTAGTTCTTGATTTATAATTTTAATGCATGTGTCATGATTATTACCCTAGTGTGTTATGTGCTTATTAGGTGAAAAATGCTCATAGAAATCACTTTGAGCCAAGTTGAGCTAAGAGCCTTTGAATCGTCCAGAGTTTGATATTCGATTCTACAAGGGTCAACTTTGAAAGTATATAACTATTGATTTATTTGGATTTTTTCAGCTAAAGATCCACCAAATTGTAGATAATTGAATCAGCTTTCCAACGATACCAATTTCGCCTTAATCCAATACCTGAGTGAAAAGTTACGATCATTTTTTTCAGAATCAGTAAGCCACTGCAATTAGACCGCATCGCGATGAACCTTCAAAATGAAATTCGGGTACGAATTTAAATGTCTAAGGGGCAGTTAAGTTTTTTCCCCTCAAGCCAAGTCGTAAAATACGAGTTAAGAGGTCATTTTAAGCATTATTTGCCCATTTTCCTTTAATTTTCTCTCCAAGTAACCCTAACTTAATCCCAAGAACATCAAATTCAATCCGTCCTCTTCAAGAAAAACCAAGAATTAAGTTTCTTAATCCAAGAATCTCAAGAAAAGAATTCAAGAATATTTCCAAGGCTTTCAAGGTCAAGCTTTCTTCATCAAATCAAGCCTAATAAGGTATCTGGGGAAATGAACAAGGGCATCCTTTCACCCTTGTGCCCAAATTGCATGATTTTAAGATTTTATTTAATTGTTTTGAAGTAGGGTTCATACTCAAGTATGTATATTCTTGAAGCATATGATTTTCATAAGATTTACAACTTTAAGTATATCAATAAGTGTTTATGTTTTAACTTACATGATTTATATTATGAATGAGAATGCACTATCTTGACTTGTTATTGTTGAAGTATTTCAAGATTGTTATTGAGCATAAAGTTTTATTATGAATTGACATGAGTTTACAACATGGGTTTTAAGCCATAAGTTTGAGTATTGAGACTTCAAGAATATGATGCTTTTAAGTATTTTTTGATAAGCTTATTTCAAGATTTAAGAAGTATTGATCTTTTGATCCTCAGTTAAGAGATGGAATCTACATTTATTCATTTTGATTACAGTTTAAAGCAAAGAGAAGCATAAATGGTTTTTATTAGAAACCCTTATGCTATTTTAAGGCGGATTTCCTAAAAAGCGAGCGTATAAGTAATATGAGAGTAGTATTTAGCATCGAGTTTGGTATGAGGCCAAGGTCACATGCCCCAGAACTACATGCCACCATAGGTTTTAATGCCCATAGTGGGTTCAATATAGTGATTACTCTATTTTAGATTTTATTCCGATGGCAAGGGTAGAACAACTCTCCCAACGTGGGTAAGAGACGTTGGCCTCCATGATAGATCACATGGTGTATTTCGATAAGAAGAACCTCCCTAAGAAATAATAAAAGTAATGTTTTTAGAACTAAGTGTTATGGATCACAAAGTTTATACTTATGCTTCATTACTCATCTTTATGATTTTACAGAATTTGTTTTATTCAAGCCCAAGGTGAGTCATTTACACTTAGCATGCATTATTTGAAAGTTTATGAGTATATTCAGTTATTGTTTTATCTATGCATTCACCCCCACATACTCAATACATTTCAAAAGTACTGATCCACATATATGTCTATGTGCTACATTGTCGCATAATATAGGTACCAGTTGTAGCACATCATAGTCAGACAGGTCGCAGCTTCCAGCGAGCAGGTGATGAGTTCTTTTGATTCGAGAACTCGAGTCAACTATAGTTTCAATATAATTCTTTTATTCAGTTGTATTGAATAGAGATAGCAGAGAGTCATGTACCGGCTAACTATAGTCAATATTAGAAATGGCTTCATAGACAGTCAATCTAGTTAATGTATTTAATTTTAGTTTTATTTTATATGACCAGAGTTGTAAACCTTTTTGATAGTTTTGGTTTTAAGCATATTTAGAAAAGACATATTTATTTCAGGTTAATATATTTTATTTAGTTGCTCACGAGTTGTGCCAGTATAAGGGTTAGCTTGGGATCACTTGTGGTCCTAAGCACCTGTGACGTCCAGGGGATAGTCTCAGGGAATTACAGTTGTGGTGGGTTTTGCGTGGAAAGAGATGTGAGTCACGGTGAATTTAGTGTGGGGGGAGGTTCTTTAGGCGGCCAATTCGTGTGGGTTCACTGGATTTAGCCTCTTGAAGTTCAGCTAAGTCTTTTGCTTTCCTATTTTATCCCTTACCTTTTGGGTTTGTTTTCCTTTGGTTTTCAGCTTGTATTTCATAAATATATATTCCCAATCAACTCAAAAATCATCTACATGATCAAACACTAAATATTAGAGCTGAAACAACACAATATCCACTACGATGGACTATAAACACGAGCTAAGACTAGATTAGTCCACATTGATCTTCAACTTATTATTCCGACTCTTGACTTAATCCAATTGAACTCTTCACATTACAAACAAGTTGTTCCACTTATAATTACACAATAATAACCTTAGCAACTCAATACACCCACTAGAATCCACTGAAATCAACTAGCACAACACCTAGCTCAAGCTAGTTTTCTCGTCTAGACTCTAAATGATCAATTTGAACCCAAACTTGTTTGAAAACACCTTTTCACCTTGTAAAGAAACACTTGAACACTTAGATGCTTATTTATATAATCATCAACACATATAGCATAAGAATTACCCTCAAAACAAGGCTAAATAGGCCAAGATAGCAACACTAAGGTGAATAAATACACCCAACATCACCACCCCACACTTAAAGCCTTGTTCATCCTCGAATAACTCTTTACTCTAAGAATCATAAGCTAAGGTGACTCCAAACTTCTACTACAAGAAATACACTCAAGCTAGTACTATAATGACTACAAAGAATGCATGTTTCTACACTAAGCATGTTATGTACACAATTGATATTTCAAGAACACCACTTGCAAACATCCTAGCCTCAAGAATTTACTCACCAAATTGCCAAACCCATGCATATTGTTCAATCAAGTACATCATACATCTCACCCACATTCATCAAACATGTGCCCTCACCAAAAGAGATTTTCCCATAATCACTCATATAAATGCAAGTTATAACATAATGGGTACAAAAATCAAATTGCGCTCACTCTCGCAAGAAATTCACAAGTTACACATAATGAACCATAAGATTGACAAAGCTTAGGATCAAATAGGTCCTTAAGGGTTGTAATGTAGGCCATGGGACGGGTAGGAACTATTTTGGACAAGCATAGTGACTATCTTCCCTAAGCACCTTAATACATCACATTTTCATAATTAGGTCAATCTCTAACAACCAACTTACACCACTTTTGTCTACCCACATCTTTTGTTTAACCCCATCTTATTAAGCTCATTCACATATACTATGATGGGAGTATGATATGTACACATCATTCGATTTTAACCTTCTTCACACCCATTATATGTTACACACCCCTATGATAGACACCATCAACTTAAGTAATTGTCTTAGTTGAGGTGCACAATGTCCAAGGAGGACCAGGACCAAAATAGATTCATTGTAACACGACTGGGCTAAAAATGGAAATTTCTTAAGCAAAAATTTCTCTAACTCCCAACCATAACACAATAATTTTTACACACCAATAACTATCACTTTGGGGCTTCAATTTTACCTTTCTCCTACGTGAATTTCCAACTCGTCATTCAAAGAAAAGAGTTAGGCTACATATAAAGGGAGTTAAGGTCAATCAAAGAAGGGAGTTAGGCTACATATGAAGGTTCCAAAGAATAAGCTATAGGATCAATGGGGTTAACTAGGATTATACACCAGGGTAGGTAAAAGCAAGGTATGAAACATGGCTGTCAAAGAAATACCAAAATAATCTCCTAAACCCACACTCTTTATTTCATTTTATATACATACCAGGCAAGTTTTAGACATCACATGCAACAAGGAATATACAAACAACCTTACATCACACATGACATATGTTAAACTCTAGCAGGATCATCATAGACTCTCAACCAAATAATAGCATGAATTCAACAATAAGCCAACAAGTACAAGAGTCATAATCATGAGCCTAAGAGTCTCAAAAGTAGCAATTCACAAAATCAACATTCTTTTTACAACCAAATACTTGCATCATGCAGTCAAATATAGCACCAACAAGAATATCCCACACTTATTCTTAACACAAAAATTTTAAAATTACCCTAAATTTTAAATTCACCCTAAAAATGAGAATGTCCCTACCCCACACTTAAAAATCTACTATGTCCCCAAAGTATACTTAAAAGTATAGATAGAAATGCTTTCTACGGCTTTTAGACCTAGCTGGTAGCATCTTTACATATCAAGGGGGTTTGAGGACCCCACACTCAGTCTTTGCTATGCTCCTTAGCTCAGATTTTCATTACTTAGACTTTTCATCAACCTGTGACTCAACAAAAACAAAAACTAGTAAAGTAAAAACTAAAAATATTGAAAATAAAACATACTTAACTTGGGTTGCCTCCCAACCAACGCCTGATTTAGTGTTGCGGCACGATCCAATCTTTGAATCAACTATTTTTCTTCATCTTTTTCCTCACACATGGATGCCACCTTCTTATTCATTTCTGAGCTCTTGAGTGTGAACTCTCAAGGTCAATAGCTTTTTCAACAATAGCCTTTTCAGGCTCATCAATCTGCATTATGTCGATCTTAGGTGGTTGTGGATTAGGCTGCTCAATAAGGAAGTCTGAAGAGGTCTAGTGTGGAACCATCTCCACTACCCCATACTTATACCATTCAATCTTAATAATCATTCACAAGTATTTTTAATGGGATAGTGTGTTAAGCGATTTGTACACTTTGAAAATCGTCTCTTCATCCTTCAAACTTATTGTGAGCATGCCCTCTCTCATATATGTCAAAGCTCCTTCTATTGCTAAGAATAAACGTGCCAAGATAACTGGTACTTTTCATCTGCCTACAAATTTACCATAATAAAGTCAGCAGTAATAATAAACTTACCAACCTTAATAAGAACACCCTCAATGACTCTTTCAGGATGGGCTATGTTCTTGTTTGCCAGTTGCAGTAGCACAAAGCTTGGTCTAGGCTTTCCCAAGCCTAATATGTTGAACAAAGATAGGGGTATCAATTTGATACTTTCCCCTAAATCACAATGTCCATAGACCACCTCACTATTACCAATTTGAATGGAGAGAGTGAACTTCCCAAGGTCCTTGAGCTTTTTGGGCATTTTTTGAGTCACCACAAAGCTACACTCATCAGTGAGTGCTATTGTCTCAGCATCATGTAGCTTAAATTTATATTCAACCACGTCCCTCAAGTACTTAGTATACTTGGTCATTCCCTACAAAACATCTAAAAGAGGTAAATTAATGTAAAGTTCTCTAAACGTGTCAAAGAACTTCTTGAAGTATGCATCCTCCTTCATTTTTCTCAGCACTTGTGGGAAAGGTAGTGGTGGACTCTCTTTTAATGGTTCTACAACTTTCTTTTTTGTGTACTCAGACTTTCTCAAATTTTTAGCAACTTTATCTACAACCAGTTGGGGAGTCAAATCTGCATCTACCTCCTTAGTTTTCTTTGGAGGTTCTTCACTCAGCTCTTTCCCACTACTCAAAGTTATTACCATGACTTGTTTAGGATTTTCAGTATTATTTGTCAACCCACGTTGAGGCCTGATATTTTGTGCTTCTGCTATCTGACCTACTTGCAACTCTAAAATCATTGTAGCCACTTTCTAGCATTTTATATCTGCTTCCAATTGTGCTTGAGTAGCTAAAATTTGTTTCATCATCTCTTTTAGATCGCTATTTGTGGCCTGATTTGATTGAGCTTGTGGTTGCTGAAACTGCTACTACTGGGCGTTCTATTATTGATTTAGTGGCTGAGTCTACCACTTTATGTTTTAGGCATTCCCATAGTTAGGCCTTTGAACATTGCCCACAAATATCACGAACTTAGGATTTGCAGCATATATATCTGTAGAATGACCACTATTTCCACACACCACACACCAAGTGCTTGTCTACTGAATCATATTTAGTGCGGTTGCAGGTGGTGTAGCACCTAATTTTATATTGTTGAGCATATATTCTGGTAAACTGATCCACCTCCAAAACACCTGCAACCTTAATAGTAGTACTCCTTGAGTTAGAATGTCACTTTGGATTCCTTGTGCAATCTAATTCAATAAAGTATACAAATCATCATATGTCATCTCCAGATCTTAACCACCTGCAGCTGAATCTAGCAAAATCATTGTGTTATGGTCAAGTGCCTCAATAAAAGTATGAGCTAATACCTCATTGGACTATTGATGGTGTGGACAGTCTTATAGAAGAGCCTTAAACCACTCCCAAGCATAATATAAATTCTTCTCTACTTTCTATTTGAAGCACACAATCTCGCTGTGAAATCTCACAGTCTTGCCAGACGGAAAAAATCTGATGAGGAATCTCTGGGCTAAGTCATCATAGGTTGTGATTGAATTTGTTGGCTCAACATTCAATCATTTTTTTGCATCCCCCAATAGTGAAAAGGGGAATAGTGTTAGCCTGACATAATCAATTGACACCCATAGGATGAATGTGTCACTAATCTCTAGAAAGTTTCACAGGTGGACTTGTGGATCATCATGTGATAGCCCGATAAACTGTCCACTACTGATCAGAAGTTGCACCATATTCTGTTTCAGCTCAAAACTACCTGCAGTAGCTGATTTTTGAAATGGGGAAGTTAAATTTGTTGGAAGTGGGATTACCACTTCTCGAACTATCCTGTGGGTTGCTTGTTCTTCATCCATGAGAGCAGGATGGTCTTGATCTTCTTCTATTTGCAGAATTTGTAGAAGAAGGATTGATTCTCTCCTTTTATTGTTAGACGCATTACTTAGGTTTGGGACATGGTTCAACCAATTCCCTATCCCTTGCCATCTTACCACCCTGAAAACCTATTTCCTGCAAATACAAAACAAAGACCAAACATAAAACACCAAAGAAATCGAAAAAGTAAAACTAAAACACAATTAGTTCCAAATTACAAGTCCCCAACAATGGCACCAAAAATTTAACAGCGCACGTGCAAGTGTGTGTGGTCTTCCAAATAATATAGTGGCCTTAAAGTAAGCCGAGTATCGATCCCACAGGGACTAGTTTCTACAACTATTCAATCCTAGTTCACTTATTGAGATTAACTTAATGCAAAGTGTAACCAAAAGAGAGTTTGAAAGTTGTAAACTAAAGTTAAAGTAAACAGTGCATAAAGTAAAGAATTGAGATAATCAATAGAGTAAATCCCAGGGTTATGACACTTAGAACAGTCATACTATGCTATTGAACTTCATTCATTAGATCGCTTATCTTGGTTGTTGATTCATAGGGTTTATCGCGTGATCATGGTCTCTCGACCTCTAATCGTCTACCTAACTTAGATATTACATCTACATCATTGAGCGGGGATGTAATAATTCAATTAAGTGTGTAAAGGTATCATCCTATATGTGAACCAAGCAAGAATTCTAAGACATCCCTATCCTAATCGCTAATTCAAATTACTTATTTCATAAAAGAATATGAACCTTACTTTATTCATTCCCATGTTCTATCATCCTATTCCCCCTCCTGAGATCAAAAGGTCGACAATATATGTATTCTAATGATATGCAATCCTTAAAATAGTTAAAACAAGTATAAAAAAACATCCAAATATTCTAAACAATCTAAACGAACTCATTTCATAACGATAGCAAACATGTACTTGGCCTTAACCCTAAAAAGAGGGTGTTTAGCTGCTAATCGACATAATCATCATCCAAATACTTGAATACATGATCAAATCTATTAAAAATTTAAATTTAAGAAGAATAAACCCTAAAAAATATGTGTAGCAACCTCCTCAATCTCCCAAAGATGTACAAAAGTGTGTAGGATAATTTACAAAGTCCTATTTATAGTAAACCAAGTCTTGGTCGTGTGTGAGATTTTCTACACATAGCGGTGGATTTTGTAGGGAAATAGCAGTGCGTCACAGTGGATTTTTCATGGGGGAGGTTCGCGAGATGGCTAATTTGTGTGGGCTCACTAGAATTAGCCTCTCGACGTTCAACTGGGTCTTTTTCTCACCAAACATACTACATGATCAAACACTAAATATTATATCTCAAAACAACACAATATCCATAATGATAGACTAAAAACACTAGCTAAGACTAGGCTAGTCACTTAATGTTCCAACTCTTAACTTAATCCAATTGAACTTTCCACATTACAAAAAAGTTGTTCCTTATATAATTACACAATAATAACCTTAGGAACTCAATACACCCACTATAAATCCATTGAAATCAACTAGCACAACACCTAGCCCAAGCTAGTAAAACTAGTTTTCTCGTCTAGATAATAAATGATCAATTTGAACTCAAACTTGTTTGAAAACACCTTTTCAACTTGTAAACACACACTTGAAAACTTATATTCTTATTTATATCATCATCAACACTTAAAGCACAATAATTACCCTAAAAAAAAGGCTAAATAGGCCAAGATAGCAACACTAAAGTTCATAAATACACCTAACATTAATTATATTTATAACTAACATCTTGGTATATTCTAAAAGTGAGGCCGATCATGAGGAGAATTTCTGGACTGTGCTTTAGAGATTGAGAGATGATAATTTATATGTCAAGTTCTTTGAGTGTGAGTTTTGGTTGGAGTTTATTTCTTTCTTCGGTCTTGTGGTGACCAAAAAGGTCTTATAGTTGATCCATCCAAGGTTACTGTGGTTTATAATTGGGCTAGTCCTACTTCGTCCACCAAGATTCTAAGTTTTGTTGGCTTGGTAAGTTATTATCAGTGTTTTGTTGAGGGCTTCTTATCTATTGCAACTCCATTGAATAAGTTGACTCAGAAGAAGATTTTCTTTCAATGATCTTATGCTTGTCAGGCGATCTTTCAAAAGTTTAACGATTTGTTGACTTCAGCTCCTATCTTGATTTTTCCTAAGAAGGACATGCGTTTCACCATCTTTTATGATACTTCAGGAGTTGGGTTAGGCATTTTGTTAATGTAGGAGGGTAAGGTGATTATGTATGCTTCTCGTCAGTTGGATCCCCAAGAGAAGAATTACCCTACTCATGATTTGGAGTTATGCGCGGTTGTTTTTTATTTAAAGTTGTGGAGGCAATACTTGTACAGAGTATGTTATGAGCTTTTCTTGGATCATCATAACCTTCAGTACTTCTCACCCAGCTAGATCTTAATATGAGGTAGCATCATTGGTTTGAGTTGCTTAAGGATTATGACTTGACTATTCTCTATTAGTCGGGCAAGGTTAATGTAATTCCAGATGCCTTGAGACGAAAGTCGAATAGAATGGATAGTTGTAACACCCAATATTTTTGCCTCTGAAAATTTCTTGATTGAGCTTACTAACCAGTCTAAAACTCTTCTAACGAGTCATAAGATCGCATTACGAGTCATAGGGCTTGAGCCGCAGGGTGACCAGTGAGGTTGCCTATGTTTCTATCCTTATCATGATTAGTACCTAATGAGTCGTAAGGAGTAGTCATAATTCATAGTGTGTGACTCATAACCAAACTATTTTAAGTGCCTAAGTCACTGTTGTGGTTGTGATTAGGACCCTACAAGTCGCAAGGTCTGTGTATGAGTCAAATTTTCTCTACCCAGACTACGAGTCGTAGTGACGACTCAGAATTAGATTTCATGAGTCATGATGTGACTCGTAGTCACTGGCGACTGCTTTTCCTATGTTTTAATTGGGGGCTCTTTGGTTATTTCCCTATTTCCCTAATTGTAAACCACGACTAAAAAACACTTTAGGGTCTTATTATCACTCCAAAGGAAATAAAAATACACTCTTGTTCTCTCAAATTTGACAAAGCAAAAACAAGGCTAGGGTTTCTCAAGGTTGATCATATAGGGCTCAGAGATTGATTTCCCTTCATAATTCCAATCACTTTCATGCATATATCTCTTACCTAAACTTATTTTTGTGAAAGACATATGTTTAAACTTGTTATCTATGTGAATAATTAAGGTTTTGGAATTTAGGTTGAGATAATTGGAAGGTTATTATTTAAATGGCTTTCCCATGGTTTATATGCAATAGTTTATGCTTAATTAATGGCTTTGAAACTAATGGGGTGCATGGGCATGGTAAATGGAATGGGGGTCACGGCATTACCCAAATTAATGATTTTAAATTTGAAATTGGTTTTGGAAATTGTGTAACCTCAACCCACTTGCATAATTGGATTTGAAATATGGTTAATTATATGGTTTAGCTTACTCTCTTAAACTATTGCATTGCATAGATGGTTAAGGAGATAAAAGTATCTTTGGAAAGGCCTTGTTGGCCATGTTTTGTTTTAATTATAACCTATGAGGGTCGAGGTATTCCCCCAAATTTGACTTGATAAATCACTAGGATCGGGACATTCGCCTAAGGTGATGAATAATTGGAATGGCATATTGAATGCTAGTTTACAAACGTAATTGGTATGACGATACCAATGGTATATGCCGTGATAAATGATTCTTGGTAAATGAATGAGAATGTGTAAACTATTTTAATTAGGCTTAAAGGAGGTTGTGTAGTTGGCTGTAAAGGTGGAGGTTCTGAGGGACTAAAACCCATATTTTTCAGTGTGGGGGTTGGTCTTAATAACCGTGTATATGTGCCACACCTTATACATGTATAATGGATTGACGTAGGGTCATAGAATTCCCTAGTCTTACTTGATATCTATGGTTCAAGCAACTAACACACATTGGGGCCCTTCTGATGGGGGAATTCAAACCAATATAGCCTGTTGGTGCCATTTTTTTTACTGTTGATGCTACACAGTCCAAGTTAATATTGTAACTCTCATTCTAAATGTTGTTCCCTATCCAGGCATATTATATATATATATATGATTGTGTGTGTTAGAAATTATTTTGGACTAATTTGATCATGGCATTACTGTATCCCTATCCTTAGTTACGTGCTAGTTCTCACCTCGCTAACCATCCCCGAACGTTGTATCTCTACATGATGCAGGGTTTGGAGATATTTCTATTTTTTTAGCTTAATGATAGGTGATTTTTGGATTGTCCATTCTCCGAAAGACCCTCATTTCATGGTCTTGCTTTATTTATGCTTTAGACTATTCCTTTTGGACTCATTTTGGCCATGGTTGGGGCATGTACCGACTTAGGATGGTATTGGTTGTTAGAAGCTTTGTATAGTACTTTGGATTAGGATAGTGTTTGAAATTATTAGATTCCTTTCTGGGTTAGTTGAGTTACCTATCATGGTATATGTTCGGAACTCAGTTCTATCTTGTAATATATTTGGAATTCATCCATTGCTAGTTATATTGTGTTTTGTTTGACTAGGAAAAGAGGGTGGTTTTTGATCCATCATGGACTTGAGATACCCATCACAGCCAGGCCCTAGTTTGGGTCATGACAGTAGCTTGGTGCATCTTTTGACCTAGGAGAGGCCTTTGTCCTTAGAGATTCAGTCTTTAGCTAACCAGATAGTTAGGCCTGATGTTTTGACACCTAGGTGTATTTTAGTATTTGTGGGGGCTAGGCCTTCTATGATGGAGTGGATTCGAGCTCATCAGTTTGATAATGTGCGATTGAGATTGATTCGGGATACGGTGTTGATTTTAGAGGAGGCCCATCCTTCCAGGTATTCCATTCATCCGGGAGTGACTAAGCTGTATCGTAACTGGAACTAGCATTACTGGTGGGGTGGTATAAGGAAGGTTGTATTGGACTTTATAGCTACTTACCTATGTTTCTAGCAGGTGAAGGCGGAACATTTGAGACCTGGTGGACTGCTTCAAAGGTTACCCATTCCTGAGTGGAAATGGGAATAGATCACTACGGGATTTAAGACTGAATTGTCTCTCACTTCTCTTGGTTCTGATAGTTTTTGGGTCATCGTAGATCAATTTATATCCAATTGATCAAGTTTGCTCATTTCATCCCAGTACAGGTATCTTTCAGTGCTGAGAGGTTGGTCCATATCTACATTCATGAGATTGTACATCTCCATCGGGTGCCAGGATGAGTTCGGTACTCAGGTTGATCTTAGCACCGTATTTCAACCCCAGACTGATGGCCATTTAGAGTGTACTATCTAGGTTTTGGAGAATATGCTCCACACTTGTGTGATGGATTTTGATGGATAGTGGGAGTAGCATTTATACTTTGCAGAATTTGAGTATAATAATATCTACCATTCCAGTATCGATATAGCTCCTTTGAAGGATTTATATGGTAGGCGTTGTCACTTTTCAGTTGGTTGGTTTGAGGTTTCTAAGGTTAGACCTCGAGGTACGAACTTGTTTCGTGAGTTTCGTGGATAGAGTTTGGATCATTCGGGATAAACTTTGACTGGCTTATTGATAACGCTCAATCTACAGCTCTCGTAAGAGTGTAAAGCGGTCGTTGTCAAATATATAACCCAACTGGGTGGGGTATCGATCCCACATGGAATAGCTTGGTCAACAAGTAAGCAAAGATTACTAAACTTTTAGTGCAAGTCTCGTAAAAAGGGGGGATTGTAACGTGTAACCAAAAATAATAGAGTAAAAACTAAAAATAGCAAAGTAAAAAGAAAGAATGTTTTGTAATATGTAAACAATGAGAATTGAGGAGTTGGGGTTATGTCCACCTTCTGAGTTATACGTCTCTATTGGCTATGAGTGTGCGGAATTCAGACATGCATGTGCTTATAGAGAATTGTATTCGATGGTAAATCCAGGCGTCTTTCGACCTATTCGAGGATTATTTCACTTTAACTCTTTCGAGCTTAAAGCGTGTCTAACGGTACGAATTCTCCAAGAGGTTAATCCAGTTGTGGCACTAACTTTTTAATAGGGGATGGGACCCTACTACCTTGACATTATCTCTTTTCCAGACAGATAACCTTTCTTTCGAACAAGTTAAATGTTATACTGGCGTATTCTTGCGTTTGCAACCACAAAGAATTTAGATTAAGATGAAGAGAATAATGATATAAGCAGCATACGTGCCACGAACTCACAAACTCACAGCAATAGATAGTATCTCATTCGGCTTCCATAACCCCAACAGAGAAGTTTAGTTACCCATGAGTGCAAAGGAAATCACAATTGACATTGTTGTTATACCACAATTAAGATTTCACGTTTATAATGGTGTGGTAGACGTTTAGGCGTGAATTCCTTAGCAAGGTAACGTTTCTCTTGTTGCGGAATTTAAGAATTGAATAGATGAGTAGAAGAAGAAAAATAGAATTAATGGGAGAATTAGAAGAAGAGTTGTAGAGTAATGGAAGAATTATTAAAATCTCTAGCAGAATAGGGTATTTATAATACTCCTATCCTATTCCTACTAAGCTACTGCATTACTTAACCCAATCCTACTGGGTTACTGCATCATTATCCTACTCCTAATAAGTTAATGAAATACTTAACCCAATTGTACTAGGTTAATGTATCATTATCCTAATCCTACTAAATTACTGCTAGTCCCGAAAGTCTTCAGAAATATTGTTTTAGCCCGAGACAGATTTTCCATGCGCCATTTTTAGTCCTTGGCGTCCAAGATTGGCTTTTCTCCTTTCGTGAAGCTTTCTTTGGCGTCAAGTTATCCATAAAATGCTGAATTCTGCATCATTTATACCTGAAACTTTGCTAATCATGTTTGTTAGCTCACTTACAGGAAAAAGGACTAAAAGTGCATAAAATATATAATTTGTTTTCAAAACTAGGCTAAAATATGGGCAAAATATAGTGCTATAGGCGTGTAAATTCGCCTATCATCAACACCCCACACTTGAAGCTTTGTTCGTCCTCGAACAAAATATCATGTCCCTCTAAACATCAACTTAGGATTTCACAGCAACAACACAAAATATTCGTCAAGACAAGCACAATAATTATCAACAAAGAGTAGTTTTCTAATCACTACTAGAAATAATTTAACCTCTAACATAGACTCGTGATGATGGCTAATTCGTATTCAAAAGTTAAGGAACAAAGAATCATACACTACTACCCAAAACTCATTAACCATGTGTGTCCCACAATATATTACCCATAATCACTCCCAAGTATAGCATATTTTTCTAACATGGGTATCAAAATATCCTTGCTCTCACTCTCACAAAGAGTTCATATGTAGCAACTGATGACCATAGGCTTGCCCTTAGTGTAATGCTCCACTAAATTTCAGAATGCTATGCTTAGGATCAAATAGGTCTTTTGCTGGTTGTAATGTAGGCTAAGGGACAGGTAGGACTATTTTGGCCAGAAATAGTGACTATATTCCTAAGCGCTTTAATACATCACATTATATCATTAACACTTTTCTTTCAAACAACCTCTCTACTTTCTTTTAATCTACCACCCTTTTTCTCCTCTTTTGTTTTTCAATTTTAAACATAACTAACTTTTCAGTTTTCCTTTTCTTTTTCTTTTGATAACATACCTCTTATGATATCACTTTCTTTTTCATAACTCATTCAAGCACCAATACATTCTAAAGCATCATACTCACCCAATTTCCTCTTATTTTGTCACATGATTTTTTTTTCCACTTTAAAGCACTTAGGAATTTGGATCAAATTATGGTCTTGAAAAAATGGATTAGGCTTACATATGAGGTTTGTCAAAGAAAATAGACTAAATTCTCAAAAGAGGTTAACTAGGATGATGTCCATGGGTAGGTAAAACGAAGGTAAACAAGTATAGGTTGTCAAAGAAATGCCTAAATCATCTCCTAAACTTACACTCTTTATTTTCGCTTTGCATACATACCAGGCAAGTTCTAGCATCAGCCGCAAACATAGAATATACTATTAATCTCACACACACAAGGCACATGGTCGACTTATTGGGAGTAGTATAGACTCTTGCCCCAACAGATGAAGGAATTAAACCACACAATATCACATAGTGAGTCACAATTAGAGCCTAAACGTCTCAATAGTCATAATTGTAGCACATACTCTTGTTATAATCTCATGCTGCCTGTTAGAATAATTTCGTGCGAAGCTAAAAAAATTTTACTACTAAAAAAAACTACTAAAAACTTAACTAAAAAAATGAAACAAAATAAAGAAAACCAACATAGATGCGAATAGAGAAGTATAGCATGCAATACCACCACCCCACACTTAAACGGGACACTTCCCTCAGTGGAAAGGAAATACGAAGAACCTGGTCATTCGGACTCCTCCTCAATGTCGGGGGTCATACCCCCGTCGTCGGAATCATCATAAGAGTCGTCGTCATCAGAATTCTCCTCTACATCGGAGTCTGGCATTCGTCGATCATCATCGGTCGGCACATCATCATCAAGAGGTTCCTCAAAATATACACCTTCTCCACACATCACCCTCGCATGCTCATTCATTGGGTAGTCATAATCCAACTGTTGGAGCTCTGCAGCAGTTGGAACACGACCCCCGCTCATCATGGTAAACTTCATCATGCCATATAAATGGCGGGAGAAGCTTTCGTCGCGAGCATGTCTTTCTGAAGTGGTAAGGTTGACTCCATGAGTGGTTTCAACATCTTTAACCTTCGTGAGGTCAACCTTCTTTGTGTTGTGTGGGAGTTTGTGATCAGCCGGTTCCTCTTCGATGTCTTCTTTCCTTAGTCTTGCAGTCAACAGGTTGCCAAAACTGAAGTGGGACCTCTGGTGTAGCCTAGCTTTCCGCATTGTGGAATGAATAATTGCCCCGACGTTGATAGGTACATTCGTCATCAATGTGTATACCAAGCACACTCTATCTCTTATTATCTTGGTGTACTGAGTCCCTGGAATTAGGCAAGAGATGACTATACGCAACCATATCCTTGTTTCCCTATTCAAAGGAGCATAGGGGAAGGTGTTGTGTCGCCCGATGTCTTTATGTCTGCTCCACCTTGCCATGGATCTACTTCCACAAAGTGTTTGTAGAATTTCTCTATATGGAGGTCTACTGTACAGCTCTTTGAATGGTGTTGGATCGACTGAAGGCAAGCCAAGAAAGGAGTTGATGAAATCCGCATTGAGTTGCAAAACTTGGCCTCGAATCTTGACTTCGTTGCCTATGGTTTTCGGCGACCAGTTGGCATAAAATTCCCTTGTCAAATCAATATTGCATTCTCCCATGTCTAGGAAGATGAAATCCAAAAGTAATGTCATGATCTTTGCCAACATGCGCGACTCTTTCTTCGCTAGGCTTTCCTTGTTGATCAGGTCCACAGAACATATTTTCTTTCTTTGTTGTTCCTATACCATTCCTTCGCTTCCTCCTCAAGAACCCATTTTATTCCAAACGTGCGGCGTGGTAATTGCATTGAGGATGATTCTCCTTGCTCCTTGCGACTTCTTTTCTTGCTCTTTTGGGAAGTGGTAGCCTTATCTTTGCCTTGTCTTGCTTTGGGTGTCATTGTACCTGAGACTTAGAACAATGTTCATGTTAGCATCAGCTCAATGGATACAATCTATGCACAAGCAGTAGGGGTACCACCCCACACTTAGTTTGTTGGCACAAATTAGTGAAGTGAAAGTGGTTGATTACTTAGGCTTCATCGACATACGTTTTAGGGGCTATATTCCAACAAGAAATTCAGAGATGTAAGACTTCTTGTAATCTTTGCAATACTTTCATGTTAGGTATATCAAGACTTCTACATAGGGATTACATCATGGTATAGTTTTTATCAATAATCACAATCTCCTATGTCGGTAGGCAACTATAAGTCTTATTCCGATGAACGAGACATCCCAACATGTAAGTATTCAAGTGAAAAGAGTATGCAATGTTCATGACTATAGCAATTCCACAAGTAGTATGACAATGCATCAAAATCGAATTGAAGTCGGAAACAAGTTAAGATCGTCCTAACGTATATGTTCACTCACTTGGTTGTAATTCAAACATATTCACATCTTCAATACTTCTTCAAGATTTAGCAATTCATAATAGACATAGTAACGTAGTACTTACGAAAAATATATGAAGAACACAAGAGTACTTACGTGATTGAAGCCTTTGGAGATGTTCTTGTGAAGTGGAAGAACAAAAAGAAAAGTTTTGAGAAGATTTGGATGCTATGTGCGGCGCCTATGTTAGGTTTTCAATGTGTTTGTTCCTCAAGACTAAGTCTCCTATTTATAGAAAAAGATTGAGTCGGGTTTTGACCCATTTAAAATCAGATTTGGAGACAAAAAGTGACCATAGGCGGCGCCTTTAGCTTTGCCTATGCTTGGCATAGGCGGCGCCTTTTGCAAAGCATTGTCTAGCATAGGCGGCGCCTTTTACTTTGCATTTGAGATTCAGAGACAAAATGCTTTAGCATAGGCGGCGCCTATGCTATGGCATACTTGAGCATGGGCGGCGCCTATGCTATGGCACACTAGATTCCGAGACCTTGGGCCATAGTATAGGCCTTGCCTTGTTCGTGGCCTAGTTTTACCTAGGCCTATCCTTGCTCGATGCCTATATTTTCATGAGCAATGCTCAATCCATAGCCTTTTGCATCTTCATGCCTAACTTACCACCTTTACCATGCCATACGTCCAAATCAAAATTTGAAACCGATCTCCTCGTTGAATACCTCTTGCACCTACATTTGGTCAAAACCAATAAAAACGATTAGTACGATGGGTTGCCTCCCATCAAGCGCCTTAGTTTTGGTCGTGGCACGACTCTAATTTTTGGATTTTTTTTTTATTTATCAAAATCAAATACGTAATAGAGTAAAAGAAAAACAAAAAACGATAAATGATGGGTTGCCTCCCATCTAGCGCTTGATTTATTGTCGCGTCACGACATAGTTACCTCGAGTACTTAGACTTCGTCGAGATAGATGGTGGATCGTTTTCTGAATGGATTCAGACGACAATGAGGCTTACTTGTGGGCATGCAATCTCCTTTGAGATGAATCTTGTGCGTACATGTCCCAGGAGGGATACCAATTATATCATCAATATACCAACCCATAGCTCGCTTGTGCCTCTTCAGAGCAGAGATGAGAGTCTCTACGTGCTGTTCACTTAGATCATCCGTAATTTCAACATTCACTGGAAGTGTAGTTCCACTTCCCAAGTACGCATACCTTAGATAATTGGGGAGCTTTTTCGATTCTAGCACTGGTGGCTCTTCAATGGAAGTCACCGCTGTTGGTGAAGATTGATTTGTTGTTAGAGCACAAACGGTTTCTTTATATTCTTTAGCATCCTCATGCTCGACATTCAGTAGCGCAGCAGGCAATAGCTCAACAGTAAGTTGTTTCTCTACATATAATGCTTTCTTATCCTCATGATAAACATCAACTACAGAGAACACATCCATATCTCTTGGCTGCTTCATTGCTTTGCACAAATCAAAATGAATCACTTCGTCATTCATTCGAAATAAAAGCTCATTATCTCTCATGTCAATAAGCACACTTCCTGTTGCAAGGAAAAGACGTCCCAAGATTATGGGAACTTCAGAATCCACCTCGCAATCCAAAATCACAAAGTCTGCAGGAAAAATGAAGGTAGACACCTTCACCAACACATCATTCAAGATACCCACAGGTCGTTTTACCGACCTATCTGCCATCATGAGCCGCATATTGGTTGGTGTAGGGTCGCCCAACCCCAACTTTCTGTAGACGGATAGTGGCATCAAATTTATGCTAGCTCTCAAATCGCACAATGCCTTAGCAAAATTCATAGATCCAACCATGCAAGGAATAGTGAAAGCACCAGGGTCTGCCTTCTTCTGTACTAAGGACCTTGTGGCAATTGCACTGCAATAATGAATATTATCTGCCGGCTCATAGCTTACTGCCCGCTTCTTTGTCAACAGGTCCTTCATGAATTTAGCATACCCAGGCATTTGTTCCAGCGCCTCCACCAACGGGACATTAATATTCAGTTGCTTTAACATCGTCATGAATTTGCTGAACCTTGTATCATCCGCCTGCTTCTTCAATCTTTGAGGAAAAGGTGGTGATTGATATGGAATTGTTTTCTCCACGGCTTTCTTCTCCTCTTGCTTCCGAATTTTGGTAGTTTCTGGCTTCAACCTACTAGGGGTGACGTCATGGACGTCTTGGTCAGCTTCTATGGCGTCATCATCTTCCTTATTTTTGGCCACTTACTTACTTTGGGATGAATTTTTCAACACATTACCACTCCTGGTAGTAATAGCCATGCATGATCCGTCGTTCCTTGGATTTTGCACAGTGTTGCTAGGTAGAGTTTCAGCCTTTCTTTGATTGAGTGTTGCTGAAAGTTGGCTCAGTTGCTGCTCTATTTGCTTTATTGAAGTGGAGTGTGAGTCAACCAATTGCTTCATTGAGGACAAATCATTTATTACCTCCGTTACTCCCGCGTTGGTTGCCTCCACTCCTTTTAATAGTTTAGCCATCATCTCTTCCATATTTCCAGAACCGGATGTAGTGGTGTCGCGTCTTCCTGGGGGAACATACAAACCACTTTTGTCATTCTTGTTCTTCCAACTACCTTGGTCCTTGTTTCCAGATTTATCATAATAGTTCCGACCTTGGTTTCCTTGGGTATTACCTCGGAAACCCCCCTGATTGTTCAAGTAGTTGGCCTCTTCATCCGAATCAGATTCGTCTCTTCCTTTTGACTCAATGGCTTTGACTTTTTTGGTCTTCCCTGATAATAGATGCGTTGTAAGAAGATCCACTTGTGTCTTCATGTGCGCCATATCTTGATCACGTTCTTCTTCTCTTCTCCTTTGGTCTGCAGTCATGCCTATAGTTAAAGTGGGGCTTGCTACCTCAGAATCCCTGGTATGCCAAGCTCTACATTTCTTCGTCATACGATCTAGCATATTTCTTGCCTGACCAAAGGTGAGATCCATAAATGATCCTCCAGCCGCATTATCCACAACTGGTTTAGTTATTGAATTCAAGGTTCTGTAAAGTGTCTCCATTAGGTGAACATTAGTCATGTGATCGTTTGGGCACCTCATTAGCTTTGTCTTGAACCTCTCCCATGTTTCATGAAGGGCTTCAGTTGGAAGCTGACGAAAGTTGCTGATTTCATCTCTCATTTGTGATCTTTTGGATGGCGGAAAAAATCTTTCTAGGAAAGCGTCTCTCAATTGCCTCCAATTTGTAATAGAATCAGGAGTCAGCCCATTCAACCATAGAGTTGCCTCCCCAGACAGAGACAATGGAAATAAGCGTAATCGAATTGCATTCTGACCAACTCCAGGATTGTCAAACGACTTGCATGTAGAAATAAAGTTGATGAGATGCATATTCGGATCATCGCCTGCTAGTCCACCAAATAATCCCTTGAGTTGTAATAACTAAATCATGGTGCTCGTGATGTTGAACTTGGCTCCGGGTGCCAATGGTGGAGGAATAATGGCTCCTGTGGCTCCGGCTCCATCAAGATCATCATCATCATCGTCAAAATCTGGCTGCATAGCTTGGCGTTCAGGCATAAACCTATCTTGACGATCTCTTCTGTTGGCAGGTGTTGCGATCTCAGCGGCATGCCTAGGGTTTAGTAGCTCGTCATCACCTAGATCTTCATCGTCAAGATTTGTTGCTCGCCCAGGGTTATTAATATTCTGTTAATGCACTTGAGTGGCGGCTAGTGCAGCTAGTCTCGCCTGTTCCTGTTGAGCAGCCATCCTTTCAATTGCGTGTTGTGCCTCCATTCTGCGAATACGTTGTGGTTCAGGATTGATAGGTAATAACGATTGACCAGAACTTCGGGTATGGGGCATGCACTGAATAAAAACCTGCAGTAAACAAAAACAAAAACTAAAAGTAAAAGTATGAGAATCTTTGACCAAAGGGTCTAGTAATTATTACAAACTTAATTGACACTTGTATTCCCCGGCAGCGGCGCCAATTTTTGATAACGCTCAATCTACAGCTCTCGTAAGAGTGTAAAGCGGTCGTTGTCAAATATATAACCCAACTGGGTTGGGTATCGATCCCACAGGGAATAGCTTGGTCAATAAGTAAGCAAAGATTACTAAACTTTTAGTGCAAGTCTCGTAAAAAGGGGGATTGTAACGTGTAACCAAAAATAATAGAGTAAAAACTGAAAATAGCAAAGTAAAAAAAAAGAATGTTTTGTAATATGTAAACAATGAGAATTGAGGAGTTGGGGTTATGTCCACCTTCTGAGTTATACGTCTCTATTGGCTATGAGTGTGCAGAATTCAGACATGCATGTGCTTATAGAGAATTGTATTCGATGGTAAATCCAGGCGTCTTTCGACCTATTCGAGGATTATTTCACTTTAACTCTTTCTAGCTTAAAGCATGTCTAACGGTACGAATTCTCCAAGAGGTTAATCCAGTTGCGGCACTAACTTTTTAATAGGGGATGGGACCCTACTACCTTGACATTATCTCTTTTCCAGACAGATAACCTTTCTTTCGAACAAGTTAAATGTTATACTGGCGTATTCTTGCATTTGCAACCACAAAGAATTTAGATTAAGATGAAGAGAATAATGATATAAGCAGCATACGTGTCACGAACTCACAAACTCACAGCAATAGATAGTATCTCATTCGGCTTCCATAACCCCAACAGAGAAGTTTAGTTACCCATGAGTGCAAAGGAAATCACAATTGACATTGTTGTTATACCACAATTAAGATTTCACGTTTATAATGGTGTGGTAGACGTTTAGGCGTGAATTCCTTAGCAAGGTAACGTTTCTCTTGTTGCGGAATTTAAGAATTGAATAGATGAGTAGAAGAAGAAAAATAGAATTAATGGGAGAATTAGAAGAAGAGTTGTAGAATAATGGAAGAATTATTAAAATCTCTAGCAGAATAGGGTATTTATAATACTCCTATCCTATTCCTACTAAGCTACTGCATTACTTAACCCAATCCTACTGGGTTACTGCATCATTATCCAACTCCTAATAATTTAATGAAATACTTAACCCAATTGTACTAGGTTAATGTATCATTATCCTAATCCTACTAAATTACTGCTAGTCCCCAAAGTCTTCAGAAATTCTGTTTTAGCTCGGGATAGATTTTCCATGCGCCATTTTTAGTCCTTGGCGTCCAAGATTGGCTTTTCTCCTTTCGTGAAGCTTTCTTTGGCGTCAAGTTATCCATAAAATACTGAATTCTGCATCATTTATACCTGAAACTTTGCTAATCATGTTTGTTAACTCACTTACAGGAAAAAGGACTAAAAGTGCATAAAATATATAATTTGTTCTCAAAACTAGGCTAAAATATGGGCAAAATATAGTTCTATAGGCGTGTAAATTCGCCTATCATCACTTATAGTAAGCAAAAGTGTTAAGTAGATCTTAGACTTTGTACCTTCAGATTTGGTAGTGGGGATCATGTTTCTCTTCGAGTTTCTCCCATGAATGGTATGAATAGGTTTGGAAAGAGGGTCAAGCTTATCCCCAGGATTATTTTTGAGATTCTTCAAACTGTTGGTGACACTACAAAAAAATAGTGTTTAGCAACAGAATTTGCTGACGTATTATATTTCATCACTGTATAGAGATAGATGAGCAACGAAATAATGAATTTGTCGCAAAATTAGCAAGATTTTTTTTATTTGCGATGTAGAAACGGATCAGTGATGAAACTTTTATCCGTTGCTGAATATTGGCGGGAAAAATTGGCACCTTAATTTTGTGATGAATTTAGCAATAAATAAGCTGCCACCATTTTAATTAATATGTACCAACAAAATTAGCAACGGATTGTGGCGTCAGTATGTTGTAGAAATTTTTTATAAATTTTATTTATTATT
This sequence comes from Capsicum pubescens, assembly GCA_030864215.1. Classification (NCBI taxonomy): domain Eukaryota; kingdom Viridiplantae; phylum Streptophyta; class Magnoliopsida; order Solanales; family Solanaceae; genus Capsicum; species Capsicum pubescens. The sequence goes on from CM061548.1 coordinate 340,801,912, forward strand.
AGCGATGTAATAATTCGCAAGCGTTTATATTTTAATTAAATTATATTTTATTATGTTCATAGGTCTAGGGCACAAATTATTTTAGCTGTATACTACCTCTCTCTAGTTCCTTTCTCTCTACATCTTCTCTCTGAAATGGCGTCATTGAAGCTCTATTTTCTTGAAAGAAGTTATTTTCCTTTTCTTAGCTTGAGAAGGTATGAATATTATCTTCTTACCTCTAATTCATATTTTCTTTTTGTCTTTATAGAGAAGAATGAATTTTAACCACTCAATTTTTTTTAGAATGACTATTTTTTTGTCTTGATCGTAATCTACTTTATCCCATTACAAATTGGTGATGTTTTTAATTTTATTGAATTTGTGGACTGTGTCTAGGGTTCATGCAAGAATTTGAGGCTAATGAACAACATTTATGGCTATGAAACTACATCACCATTTAGTTCTAGGATTCATGCAAGAAGTTAAGCATTTAGGTCTAGTTTTCTATTTTTAAACTTTTCACTTTAATGCAATGACTGATGATGCAATTTAGGTCTACTCTTTCCTATTTTTTGGTGTGATTGTGTGAGTAGGTGAGATGGGTGGGGGTGGAGTGGGGTTTTAGTTGCATGAGGTTCAATTATAATGTAATGTCACTAATCTATCAATTTAGAAAAAGGTTCTTGATTTGGGAAAATCAATTTTGTTATGAAAAAAGGATTTTGCCTTCTAAGGGAGTTAAATGAAAATTAGGTAAAAATGACTCATTCATCTGAATCTGTAAACTTAATTTCCAAATTTACCCTTCTGATTCTTCTAATTTTTTTTCAATCATTTTAACATCTTTTCTTCAGGTACTCAAATGAATTTGTATAATTGTACTTGTTTATTCATTATTATCAAGTATTTTTCATAGAAGTTTTTATTTTTATTATTTTTTGATTAATATCCTACAAAGTGAAGAGTGTTGAAAAAGTGATGAATAGGTGAAAAGGCATTGTGAAGGTTGTGCATTCTTGAGCAGACTGAAATTTAGCAAAGGCATCACATTTAAGAATTGGTCTATCAGGTAAAATATCCTGATTTAATAAGGGTCTTGGTTGAGTTGAATTTCTTTGATAAATCTGTAGTTTTTATATGTGTTGGTAGAAGAAGTTGGGTAATTTTAAAAGGAAAAAATTGTCAAATACATTGCTCAACAGAATTATTTTATCGATGCTATGTTTGAACTTTTCATTGATTTTGTTCTGCTTCTCTGTTTTCTTAAAGTTATATAGTATTTTACTTGTCCTCGAAGGAGTACCTTACCAATTCTTCTAAACCTTACTTGTTAATGAGGTTTGTTAGAATATTTGTATATATAATATATATCTTATTAGAATAGATTATATTCAAAAATACCTAAATTATTTTTATCACTAGCGGATATATGTAAGTCTATAAAGGAATTTTCGAGATTCTAACTGAGCAACCAATGGTAAGTTAAGATGCAAGACAAAAAAAGAACTAGACTCCATTACGGTATAACTATTAAAATATGTGTGCTATCTAAGAAGAACCACAACATAATACAAATAAGATAGCTTATCAAGTGATTAAGGACGATAAATAAATAGAATTAAGATGGAAGATTTTAATAATTATGTTAACCAACTAACAATTATCAGTTATTATAGTTCAACTATTGCAAAGTGAAATGTTGGTTTAAAAAAAATTCACATATAGAGAAAAGATTTATTAACATAAAAAGTAAACCAACAGTAATGAGAACTTAGACAATATTGCTCAATAAGCTTCAGAATTGAAATCAAACATTTCAGGAACTCTATTACCAAGATTTAGTTATGAATTCCTTATTTTCAAATATACAATTGATTACACTTTTCTTTCAGGTGCTTTTTGCTTTTTTACTAAAGAATCTTGGTGTGTTGTAGATCTATGAAAAGTTAAGTGGTGTGTTGCAATACATTAGGTGCTTTTTCTATAAGAAAGTTCTTCAAGTAATATTTTCTAAACTTTCTTTCTGATTTGTTATTTTTGTTGCTATGTTTGTTGGCTTCTTGATTCCGTTTGTAAGTTATTTTTATTATTGTGCATGTAAGATATATTTGGTGTCTACACAGAAGTATGTATCACTATTTTCTTCTTTCTCTTAGAGATTTCCATAGCGAATACTACAATTCGCATGCTAATAGTTTTGGGCTGATTAATAATAAGCTTGATATGAATCATGAATGTGTTTTGTACTGTATATATTTCTGCTAATGCATTTGAATTGTCATTATTGCTTGGAAGTTTCAACTGCCAACTCTTGCATTGCAGCATATAGTTAGTCAATACTGTTGCCTTTCCTCTTTGTTTTTTTTATCTTACAATTTTAGCTGGATGGCCAAGATGCTTCGCCACTAAATTATTGTATTCATGGTCTATTTTGATGTAATTGTGCTGCCATACTTTGTTAGTTGAATGAAAAAAGATCATTCAGTATGCTTGCTTTAATCTGTCCACTTTCTTACTAAGTGAATATAAAAAGATAGGGAGAAATTTCTTTGAGAATTATTTCATTTTTTTTGTATTTTTTTAAAATAGTTTCTCAGCATGTGAGCCTCTTTATCAATATGTGGGGGGAGGGGGGCTTGGGATGGTAAAATATACTTGGATACATTGTAATATGGTGAGTATAATGTATTTTGTGGTTGGTTCATTTTCAACTTGCAATACATTTTCAGCTTCATTGATTATTTTCGTAGTCTTTATGGGTTGGTATTTATCTTCTGCCTTTGCTGATATTCTTGTTGCTCATTTGTGCATTCTATTTGTTGGTATTGATCTTGAGATAGGTCAACTATTGGGGCTTGAGGAGATCGGTCAACTATATTTATGCATTCTATTTTTTATGATAAACTAATTTTGTTTTCTTCTTTGAAAGCATCACTTTGAATATTTTAGTGAAACTTTTAAACTGTCAATTGATCAGCTTAATTATGCTTTCTTTGCTAACTAATTCTTTGTATAGAGACTGATCATAGATTATCGTATTTCTTGATATGAATTTCCAACTAGGTTAATTATTAACACTAATTATCGTATTTATTAATATGAACTTTCAGCAAGTCGGTTAATTAGCACTGATTGTCATGTTTTCTTATTTCAGCATTAATAGGAACATGAATAAACTAGAGTGTGGTTAGATGTATGAGAGGTTAGATGGTCGAGGAGCTTTACACTCTAGTTTTGTAATCGGTGTGAATGAATTTATCCAATTCTCATGTTCTCAACCAAATTAGATGAGTGGTGACAAAGTTAGATGTCCATGTACAAAGTATCGTAAGTTTAAATTCATGGATGTTGAAACTGTGAAATATCACCTTTATCATTATTTTGAATTTGTTGAGAACTATTTTATTTGAAAGCATCAAAGGAAAAAAGATGTGATAAGTGGAACTTCTTATGATAATGACTTGCATGGTGGTGGTCAACTTAACTTAGGAGAAAATGCATACCGATAAATAATTTTGGATGCAGTTGGTCCAAACTTTCCCCAGGGTTAGAGTTGGCAATGTTCTACCAATATTGAACCTGATTCTTCTCATCCTTTAGAACATTCAATGAAGGAAGATCCTAATTGTGTGTCTCAAAAATTTTATGATTTGCTACAAGATATTGATGCATAATTATATCTCGATTTTATCACATTTTGCTCTTAGTGATGTATTCATGTATTCAATAAGCTGCTATTGTTGTTAGTTTATACTATAGTAGTACTGGTTGTACAACTATTGTTAGTACTGCTTTTGTATAGTCTTGGTAATAACTGCAGTCATGTCTACTATTGCTATTTATTGTTAGCTGTAAGCTTTAATTAATTATAGTGTGTGTTATCCAGCGGTGCTGGTTGGTTGATTAATTTTATAATGTATGTATCCAGTGGCGTTGTTAGTTGTTAGTTTTATATAGTGTGTATCCAGTGGTGTTGGTTGGTTAATTAATTTATAATGTGTATCCAGTGGCGTTGTTAGTTGTTAGCTTTATATAGTATGTGTATTCAGTGGTGCTGGTTGCTTAATTATTTTATAGTGTGTATCCAGTGGTGCTGTTAGTTGTTAGCTTTAATAGTGTGTGAATCCAGTGGTGCTAGTTTCTTAATTAATTTATAGTGTGTATATCTTGTGGTGTTGTTAGCTGTTAGCTTTAATTAATTTATTATCCAGTAGTGTTGGTTGACTTTTTTTTTATATTGCACTTTGCAATGATTCAGAATACAGAAAGTTGTTTACATAAGTATTTTTTTAATTATAGACCTTCTATTTTGTAGTTGTTTATAACAGTGATATTGCATTTATTATAGCTGTTTTTTAATTATAGACCTGCAATTTTCTACTAGAAGAGAAAAATAGGCAGTCTGCATACTTTGAAAATCTTTTAGGAAAGGACACAGTACATGTATATTAATAATTGATCATGAACTTGACACTGTATTCTTGGGATTACTGCTTACTATTTTACTCATTTTGTGTTAATTGTCCCTCCACCAAGCCCAATAACACCAATATCTTTACATGTATACAGGTTGGAACCTTCTAAAGTATGCTCCAGATCCATTTCACTATCTTTCAGAAGTGAAGTTGATCCCAATGGGATCAATTAGAAAAGTGTCTCAAAAGATGTCAAAGATGGCTATTTTGGAGAAGTCAAGGTGTCTTATAAACCTTAAACTATATATTTATATTACTTTAATCTCCAAAATATTTTACATAACTTTTGACTATACTTCAGAAGAATTTCTATTGGGACGCTTCCATTAGTGAAACTGTACTGAAGCAACAATGGATGAAGGAGTCTTCATTATACCACAAGAATTTTATTTCAAATATAAAAGAAATACAGAGCTATAGTTCAGCTAGAATTTGTAAATGACCATGTGCGAGAAAGGTGACAAGAACTTTGGAAAAGTGATGAATGTATGAAAGAGTCAAAGATAAATTCAAAGAATCATCATAGTGGAGGTGAAGTCGCTGCTGGGACACACACCGAATGCTCTATCACAGTTGGAGAGCACCGAAAAAATCTTATAAGTACAAAATTTCTCTATTGCCTGATTGTGTGTCAATTACTGATTAATACCTTTTTAATACTGTCCAGATGTGCGGATTACTGATTTTTTAGTTTTTTCTTATAAGACACCTTGATTTTTCAGTTTATAAAACACCTTGATTTTTCAGTTTATAAGAACCTTGATTTTTCAGTTTCTTTCTTCGATTAAACTCATTATTTTTTTCTCAAATAGGCTATTGAATTAGGTCCAAGTGAGTTACATTTGCACGTCCATACACATGGTCATGATGAAAAATATTTTGTTGCTGAGTATTCCCAAAATCTCCACGTAAGACTATAATATATATGATAAGGTCATTGCATGATATTATTGTTGTATTATGGAAAACAGGTTCTGATTTAGCTAGAATTTAGCTGGAATTCTATGATTACAATTGTGAAATTTAGCTACTGTTAATTTAGCTGGAATTATATTCATATGATTATAGAATTTGATTTCTGGAATTTTGTATGTGTGAAATTCTAGAATTCTTAAATTCCAGAATTCTATAAGTGTGAAATTCTAGAATTCTGAAATTCTAAAATTCTGTAGGTTTGAAATTCTGAAATTCTGTGTGTTTATGTGATATAATGATTTATCTTTCTGTTTTAATGGATTGTACTAATACTAAATGGTAGAAAGATGGGTTGGAGTTTGCTTTCATAATTTTACTGGTGGTGGATGTTTATATTGGATGTGTAATTTATATTTAAGTAAGATGTTTATACTTGATTGAATCCTTAGCCGCCTGTTTCTAACATTCTAATCAGCACTTAATTTGTTTTCTTGTAATGAACCTATGACTTGGTGCTGAATAGCCTGATCCTTGTTCTTTTATTTGCTGCTACTAGTTCTTCATTGATATATGTTAGATGTAATATTCTAATCTGTTGGTATATGCAGTTCTTCTATATGCTTATATTAGTTGTTGGTACTATGTTTCATTCATCATGTATAATTAATTCTAGTTTTTTCATTAACTTAGTTAATGTACTTGTTACAGGAATAATATGGAGAAATAGTACGAGAAAAAGAGAGTCTCGATGTAATGTTGATCAATTAGAATCGTACTATGGAGTTGTGGAAGGAGTACAGAAGAAAAGAATATTTGGTCTCGTATCCGAAGGTGGAAGTTACTTTGGGACAAATTTTTGTATTTCTAATGCTTTCACGTCAGTACCACCTTCCATTTCGACAACAAATTTGAAGGAGTTAGTGAAACAATTGATTCCAGCACTTACTAATTACTTTCTTTCAGTAGTTATCTTGTGTATTGGTGAACAAGAAGTGGCAACACTTGATCCTCCTACTCCTAATGATGATGACATTATTGATTCATAGCCGCATTAACCTTAGAGATAGTCTATATAGTGGGGAATATTTTTGGGGAAATTGTACGAAACAATTGTGCAGAAATAATAATTTTTGATGGGTGGGAAATATTTTTTGGGAAATTGTACAAAATAATTGTACAGTAACAATAGTTTTTGATGGATGTGGGTGGGTTGTGTATTCTAATAGTAGTTTATTTTGACACACACACTTGGTTGTGGATATTTGGATAAATATTGTGATGAATTTTGCTAAACATTCTAAATTATATATTTATCAATTAGTAATTATTTGATATGAGGATGGTTATATTTAATCATTTAATAATTTATAGCAACAAAAAAATTAGTGACGATTTTGACGTTGCTACTGAAAAGCTATACCGACGGATTGTGAATATATATTTTTTATCACAAATATATGTTTTCTCCGATGATACTATGTTGCGATGAATCACCAACAAAGTATTCCGTTGTAAATTTAGCCACGATTAAATTATTTTATGATGAATCACTAATAAAGTATTCCATTGTAATTTTAGCCACGATTAAATTATTTTACGATGAATCAACAACTAAATACTCCATTGTAAATTTAGCTCGGACGAAAATAATTTATGCAAATGGCAACGGTCTAACAACGAACTCATCCATCGCTAACATGTAACACCGATCTCATTGGTCGCAAGGCGGTCACAAGTTTTGCGATAGATGTATATTTTTGTTGCTAACTACCTAGCAACGAGCATAATTCCAAAAGACAATAATTCATCATTAATCAGTCGTTATTTCCATTTAGCGACGAGTTAACATGGACTAGTGACGAATTTCGGCCCTCGCTGAATGTTCTTTTTCTTGTAGTGTGATGTCGCTTATGAGTTAGCTTTACCTCCAGTTTTATCAACTGGTCATCCAATTTTTCATGTTTTCATGCTTTACTGTTATATTCTAGATGAGTCTCATGTCATTCATTGGGAATCGATTCGATTAGATGAGAGTTTGTCTTTTGTTGAGGAGCTGGTCTCTGTATTGGCTTTGGATTTTAGAGGGTTCCTCTCTAGAGTTATTCCTGTGGTTAAGGTTCAGTAGAGATAATAACCTATAGATGAGGCTACTTGGGAGGTCGAGTGTGATATACATAGTTCTTATCCCAAGCTTTTACTGATTTAGGTATTTCTCTTGCCTTTAGCTCGAGGACGAACTAAATTTTTTGTGGTGAATGATGTAATGACCTAAATTTTGATGAAATAAGTATTTATGTGTGATTTGATAAATTTACCCCTCCTCGTGGTTGCATTGTGGCATTTCAGGGGTGGGGGGATAATTGGAATGGTTCTTAATGTATTTTGATGTCATTTATGTGATTTTGTGGTTTTTGGTGGTTTTAAGAGTCTTATAGTTGATTTTAGTTGATATTTTATAATCCATGCGATGAATGGCAAAACGGACTGTGCTAGCAGATTCGAACGTCGATTTTATGGTGGCTATATAGTTGGTGTAATTTTATGGCTTTTAAATCTCATTTCAACCCTCGGTTTGAAAAATTGTGACTTTGAGATTTGAAAGTCAACTTTGTGAAAATAATGTCCTTTCAAAAATTTGATATCGCCATTTATTCCGGAATGTCAAATTTGATAGGGTAGCTTAGTTCGTTTGTATTCACAGGATTTCGAATGAATTCCGAGGAGGCCACTGAGACTTGGAATGCACCAAGTCCTTAACTGGTGCACCACTACGCTGGTGCAACTGCGATCATGATGCTTCTATCACGATCGCTATTGGGCCTGCAGATAGAGTGTCTGTGCCAGGATACCCCTTCCTCGATTACTATACCCTTGACAAGCTAAGTACTGCGATCATGACTGCGATCGCGAAGCCTGGTATATAAATACCTGGTTTTTGCTATTTTCACCATTTTTTAGACTTGGAGCTTAGGATTTCATGATTTTGACCTATTTCTTCCACTTCTAAGCTTGGGTAAGCTCCATAACACCTATTTTAATTATTTTCTTCAATCTTTATCATCTAATTCTTGTTTTAAACTTGGATTAAAGAATGAAATTTGGGGATTTTGACTCGTAAGGCCTAAAAATTATAATTCTCGAATTAAAACCCCAATTTCAAACCTTTTTAACTTGGGTGAGTTTCTAATCCTGTAATTATCTATTTTTCCTCAATTACATCTCCAAAACAACTTCGATTCTTGATTTTAAAATAGAATTTGGAGATTTTTTCCGGTAAAGCTTGAAAATGGGTTTTCTTCGAATTGAATCTCTTTTTAACTTGTTTTTCTTGGGTTTTAAATAGTATACTCCTAAAAACATGAGGAACATGTTTCTAAAACAAAGTTATAATTTTTTTCTTTTTAAAAAAAAATCCATTTTGAGGGTCCGTTTTAATCCCGACTTGGACATAGGCAATATGGGTATTGTTGGCTTTATTTTGACCCGTATATTCTATATTGTAATGTTTTAGTTAATTTTGAGTCCGTTCGTGAGTAGTAAGATTATGGATTGAAGGCTTTTGTTTTGGTTTTTGATATTTGAGGTCGGTAATGGCTTAACTTCTTTCAGACTGGGCTGGTAGAGTCAATACAAAAACATGTTAAGGGTGTGGAAACTAATCATGAAAATGGCTATCTTAATGTGTTGTGCCCATGTAGGGGCCTATATGTGAAATTATGTGGTGGTTTCGGTACATTATGTGTTATGTGTGACCATGTGGAGTCATATATGATATTGATAGCCTGGTATACATGATGATAATTGTATCTTGTTTGATGAAAAAGCATTTTGTGGTACCCATTTGTGTGTTGTGATGTATTAATACTCTATTGGCATATGAATCATGTTGGTTTCATGGATGGTTGGAAATAATGAGTGGATATTTGGCTCAGGTAATGGTATATTAGTTAGTTGTGGAAATACTCATTGTAGTTGATTCGGGAAATACTTATTGTGGTTGGTTGTGAGAATTACATCCTCATACTTATTCATGAAATATTGGTACCACCGTGGAAATACTAAGAAACACTGGCAACAATTTTTTCTAGCAGAAAATGTGGAATATTATAAAACCCTTCCTGAGGGATGTGCCGGGAAGGAGATATAGATATATATGAATTGTATATAGGTTGAAGAACCCCTCGTGGGTCATGCATCTTGTATATTTAGCTTTGTAGGTGTATACGGAGGTTGTATGAAAGCCTCAGAGGATGTGCGATGGTCTCAAAGTGTAATACCCCGCATGTTTCTAAGCTAGGAGACGAACCATTTTTCCTACATATGAAATCTCCTATCCTGTGATTCATACTTGAGTACATGACTTAAAATGAGTACATTAGCAATAAAATAGCTTATGATGCGTTAAGCATGTTCATATGAGTCACTTAAGGTAATACAAGCTAAGAGTTTTTGAATCCATCAAGTTTTAGTGTTAGATTTCATAAGGGTCATATTTGAATGAGTATAACTCGATGTTAATGTGGTATTTCTGCATATTTCTACCCACCAAATTATAGAGAATCGAATTAGCTTTCCAACGATACCAATTTCACCTTAATCCAATACTCGAGCGAAAAGTTATGCCCATTTGTGAGAGACAGTAAGGGTATGCGATTGGTTAGGCGCCGCCCAACAAAACTTAGGCAATTGGTTAGGCGCCGCCCAACCTGGCTTGTGCAATTACTTGGGCGCCGCCTAAGTCAGTTCCAAGTGCCAAAAACACTCCGTTTTGAGTTATTTAGAGAGTAATTAAATCTTTTAACACTCCTTACACATCCCTAAACTTAACCCTACCTAATATATAGCTTCTAAACACATTACAACCCTATTAACATCTCAAAGCTCATTATCCAAGATCACCATAGGAGAAAAACAACTAGGGTTGCACAATCAAGCTTGAAGATCAAATTTCAAGGAAATTCCTCAGTCAATTATCAAGAACCTTCCTTCCAAGGTATGCGTAGTGTTCATACACGAATTCCTTTTGTCCGTGGAGTTCAAGAATCAATCTTTAAAATACAAAAGCTTGGTTGGTCGTGGTGATATGATCATACCTATGTTGATGCTTGTTTGTTTTGCTATATAATAGTATCGTGACTGTATATCTCATGAAAGTTATGTTGTTAGTTGAAAAACATGATCTTTAGATGGATTGATAGAATACAAGTATGAAATCCGCCTATTCCTTAAAGAATGCATGCAAGGTGTTCGATAAAATGCCTAGTATGTTTGAACTTCATATTTACATGATTTCATGATATCTAAATAACAAATTCATGTTAGTCATACACTCCAATATGAATTTCCATGCAAATTATATATTGTTATTGTTGTGGTATAAAACACGTATGATAATGGAGATATAAATTATGTACACAAAATATATCCATGCTTTCCCTACCATGTTTGAGATGTTGAATAAATACATGAAGTATAATATCCCCAAATATGAACTAAATGTTACATGTTGTCGTTCCCTTATGCTTGAATGGTTTCCATGCCATTTCTATGAATAGTATATGTTGTCGGAATGCCCATGATATTAGAATATGATATTTATGACTTGATTATAAGCATTCCTATTCATGATAGATATTATGATGACCATGTACTTCATGAAATCCCCCACTCATGTATTATGGATTTATATTGATGGTCGTGTACTCAAGAAATTCAAGTTGTATCAGTTTCCTTCCATCGAGTCCTGGGGGTACTTGTACCTAAAAAATATAGTTGTGTGCCTAGAGCCATGTCATGTTTTCATGATACTCTCAGTCAAGCCATGATCTATAGAATTCAATCAGTCATGTGACTCTGGAAAACTCAGAAATCTCAGTAATCTCAGTGCTCAGTATTCACAATCAATCTCAGTAACTTCAGTACTCTCAACCAGTCCTCAGAACTCAGTACATTCCGTCAGTTATCGGAATCCAGTAAACTTAGTTTAGCTCCGCTAAACAATACCATTAGTATCAGTTCAGTTAATCAGTATCAGTTCAGCTAATCAATTCAGTTCAGTTCAGTTATTCAGTTCAGTATCCTTCGGATGGGAGTAGAAGTTAGCACCGAGTGAACCCAAGGATGGGAACTCACCTACCAGTTCAAGGTGTGATTCTTAGTAGTCATCCTTGTGTTCCAGAACTACGTAGCCATCATAGGTTGAGACATCTTAACCTGTCAGATTAGGGTTGATGAGGTGGCTTAACCTGTCAGTTTAGGGTTCCCACCGTTCTCATTTGAGTACCTGCCAGTATAGGGTTCTCACAGTTGTCCTTACCAGTGGTGCGGTATTGACACCCCTCCAGTCGGGGCAGTGATTGAACCCCAGCTTAGATATTATAGCGTATTTGGGGTATGTCGGTTAGATAACTACTTCCCACAGTTTCAGTATCAGTCTCAGTAAAAGAACTCAAATAGTTTTTCAGGATATCAGGACTGTCAGATACAGTACGGAACTCAGCTAGTTCCATCAGATTTAGGACTGTCAGATACAGTCATTAATGCTATCAGTTATCAAAACTCATGTTATCATATATATCAGTTATCAAAATTCAGTTATCATTCATGATATGTTATCAGTAAATACAGGTCATCAGTATTCATACTCAGTAGTCATGTTATCACGAGCTCATTTTCAAGATTGTTATATACGTTCAATCAAATTAGTTTTTCATAATCAGAACTATCAGAAACAATCATTCCTTTATCAGTAATATAGTATCAGTCTCCCAGTATTTAGTAATACAGTATCAGTTCCTCACTTATTAGTGAATTACATATCAATATCAGTAAACTCAGTCATTCAGTATCTTAATATCAGTAAACTCATTCATTCAGTATCTCAGCATCAACAAGCTCATGTTGTCAGTATTCAGACTCAGTAGTCAGTATCACCACGAGTTTAGTTGCAGTTACGTATGTATGTATGTATTCTCACATTCATATCAGTCAGCATTGTTCATGCATATAAAACCCTTTACATTTAGCCTACCTCACTCGTATACTCAATACATTTAGTTGTACTGACGCATTCACGCTATGGTGTTTTATTTGACGTCATAGGTACAGAGGCAAAAGTTTCAGAGCAGTAGTAGCATTGCAGATTTCAGCAGTCAGTGCTCATTTTTATTCAAGGACAATATTATTATTACTTTATTACAGTATTTTGGATTAGTTTTTTAGTTCATGGAGTTAGTTGGAGACATGTTCCTTCAACTCCTTATTCAGTTCTGTTAGAGGTTTTCGGACTAGATATCAGATTAGATGTTCAGAATTCAGTATTTATGCTTTTTTTATTGTTATATCATGTTTTTCAGATATGTATCAGTATTGAACCTTATGGCCTTACAGTTCATGTTTCTGCATATTTTATGAGATATTATGTAGTTTACAAGTACAGATATCAGTCATGGGTTAGCTTGTGGTCCTTCGGAGTCATGAGCACAGTGTAGCATTTCGGTTCAGAAAATCGGGGCGTTACAAAAAGGTTGTGCGACAACCTCGTGTATTACATCATCATTATAATCATCATTATTCTTACTGTATTTGTTTTATTATGCTTGTGATGTGATTATATATTCTATTTTACTTGTTACCTATCCATCGTTCAATCTTTACTTATTTGTACTTGATGTTCCTATATGTTTTGTCTCTTTTACTGACTTATATGCGGTATAAATGTATACTTGTATTCTTTTCTGGTGTTTTTCTATGTTATATGTGGATATTATACAACTGTTATTGCAAGAGGTGTGGGTTAGCATTGTGGAACATTTTCTAATTGTGGTGATGCGCCCTTAGTGTTTAATTTGTATGTTTTATTTTCTAATTTCCTCGATCAACCTATGATACCTACTAAGTAGAAGTGGACCATACTCCCTCCTAGTGTACCCTTTTGGCACAAATTCAAGTTCGGGTGTGCCTCACAGTTTTAATTTCATGTGTCATTTGGAGCTTTTCAAGATACTGGTTGATCTCAGGCATTCGGAGTCTTCTTCTATCTTTTCATGTTAGACTATATCACTATTGTAATTCAGAGATAGAGTTATATCCTATTTTGGATGTCTTTTGTATTTAACTTCGAGTTGTCTAGAATATTCATACACTGTGACACCAGGTTTTGGAATTTGGTATTATTGAGTATGTTTTTTTACGCATTTGTTATATTGATATGGTTTGGCTTTGTTCTAGAAGCCTAGCCTTGGGTTTGGATTGTTATTTCCATTTTTGTATCAGTTTTGTGTGACAGGCTTACTTGTCAAAGTTCGTCGCGACAAGTGCCATCATCATCCTAGGATTTTGGGTTGTGACATATGAGTATCATTGGCTTCCTTTTAACACGTAGATTCTATAATTTTATGCCTTAGTTGATTTTGTGGTCGTTCGATAGGGGAAAGCTCCGCATTGAAGTAGTTTAGGCTTAGAGTTTGTCTTCACGATGTAGGTTATGATTTAACTTTCTTCAAACTTAGCTGGGTAGTTAATATTTATATCAAGCATGCTACGTTTATGGGTAATAATCATGAAAATAATGTTATTACTGTTGTGTGCCCGAATGGGGTCTTATGTTGTTATTGGTGATTTGAGATGATAAATGTTATGTGTGGACCGTATGGGGGATTTACCTGATATTGTTGGTTTTATATATGCATTGGTTGCTTCCTTCTTGATAAAAATGCTCAAGTTAGGGTCAATGTGAAATTAATGATGCATTGCATGCATGTCTATTCCATTGGTACATTGTTATACTGAATCATGGATGGTTGACATATTGAGTGGATTCTGAGCTCACCTATGTGTATATTGAATGGATTTGAGATCTTCATATTGGTTTGGTTATGAGCATTACATCCTCATATCATACATAAATTCATGAGATATTGATATCATTGTGAAAACATTGATTTTTATAAAAATAAGACACTTTTACAAAATCCTCTATCGTAGTCCATAAGTCAGTGAAGAGATATGGATAGTGAAATTGGGATTAAGTATTGAAAAAGTATATGGGTTATGAACCCCTCATGGGTCCTACCTGAAAGCGCTGATGTAATACCCCGCGATTCCTATCTTAAACTCATCCCAAGAACGTCAAGGAGTAGCTTCTAGAATGAGTGATGTTTATTTCATGTGGAATTCTTTAGATTTGACTTCCCATGATGTAGGAAATTGAATTAGCTTTCCATCGATATAAGGTTCACCTAAATCCGATAACCGGGTAAGAAGTTATGGCTATTTGAAGTTCTAGTTGTAAAACACTGTCATTTAGACCCTTAGCGCACCGCGGAGCAGTGTCAAATCCCAGTTGTCATTTTCCAGTGGCCCTCCGCGATATTGGTACGTCGCAGAGAGGGTCAATTTCCCAGTTGTCAATTTCCAGAGGTCCAACGCGATAATGGCGCATTGCGCCATGTGCCAAAATGGCATTCCAAAGGGGCACCGTGATGACACCGCATCGCGGAGTCTGCCCAGTTCCCATTTGTCAATTTTCAGTGAGCCACCGCGATAGTGGCACATCGCGGTGGCCACCCAGATCGAGACAAAGTACGTTTTCCAGTTCCACTTAAGTATTTAAAGGGGGTATTTTGGTAAATCCCTCAACCCCCAATCAGTCCAAAAACATAATATTAATCAAATATCAAAGCACGTTATGCCCTATTCATCATTCTTCTCAGAGCAAAACCCTAGTTCGTCATACTTCCTCTCCAAAAAACTCAGAATTCCTTCATTAATTCTCCAAGATAGTCCAAATTTAAGGATTCCCAATACAAGAACAATAAAAATTCATCTCCAAAGAATCAATATGAATCCATGATTCAAGCCTTTCATCAAAGATCATCAATTAAGGTATGTGGGGTTTGAACAAGGATAATTCTTTCATCCTTGTGCCCAAAACTTTATTTTATTTACAAATTTACTAAAAAATTTATATGATTTTCCATGAAATTCAAGTTAGGGTTTATACCCATTATCATTATTTGCAAGATTATGAGATTTTACATGATTTAGAAGTTGAATTACATGATTATGTTTATGTTTCCAGGCATATTGCTGAAATATCCATATTTCAAGATGATTTATGAATGTTTACATTACCAAGTATAAATTTTTAGATGTTTTAACAGGAGATTGATGCTTGGATCAATAGACCCCATTTAAAGATTGTTGTTTTAAGATTGTTTGTGCTATAAAAACCCCATGACTAGATTATTTTCAGATTTCAGATAAAGAATCCACTTTATTTCAGAAGACTTGAGATTTACATAAAAGCAAAGCATAGTTGATTTTTCTGTAAACCTTTGTATAAATTCTAAAGTGGATTTCTTAAGATTTTAAGCATGAGAATGGGAGTAGTATTTAGCACCGAGATGGGTAAGTTACTACGGTTTCATACCCCAGAACTACGTGCCATCGTAGGTAGAGAATTATCAAATTATTCTCACTTCTACGTGGATGACTCAGATTGTGATCACACAGATTAAATGTTCTATTCTGATGGCAAAAATAGAACAGCCCTACCTAACGGGAGTCAGTCGTGGGACTCCATGGATGCTCACATGGTGTATTGTCGGTTAGAAGAACCTCCCAAAAGATGTCCCCTACTCTTAATCAATTTATCGATTTGAAGCCTTAAGATATACAGAATAAGTTTTCAAACTTCTCTTAGCCTATGTGATTTGAGAAATAGAACAAAAATACAGATTTCAGACTAAGTGTGATGACTCACGAGCCTTAGATTATATTCTTTGTTATTCATGATTTTACTCCCAGATTTCATATTACGCAAACTTACGTGAGTCATTACATTTAGCATGTATGATTTTATAAATTGTAATGATATTGTTTACTTATTGCATACACCCCAATATACTCAGAACATCCTCAAAGTACTAATCCACATATATGTCTATGTGCTACATTGTCTCATAATGTAGGTCCAGGTGCTCAGTCTCAGCAGCGTGATTGATCTTCGAGCATCTTATCTACATCCCTGCAGTTGGTGAGTCTTCATAGTTCGAGGGCTTAGTTATTCAGATTTCCAAGTTACTAGTAGCTATGTCTTTACTCATTTCAGATAGTTGAGTCAGCTGGGGACTATCCCAGTGACTCACTAGATTCAGATAGTAGAGGCTTGTCGGACTATTAGATTCAGATTTAGACCTTTGAGTTAGTATTCATATTTTCAAATTTTATTCTATCAGACTTTTGAGATTTAGTATGATTCAGATATACTCAGAAGATTCAGACAATTTTTTGCATATATTATGATTTTTCACCTCTATTTCCCTATTTTGAGATTCAGATCTAGAAAAGGCAGTCAGGGTTAGCTCAGGACTACTTGTAGTTTGGAGCACTGTGTGGCATCCCGGGAACCAGATATTGGGGTGTTACAGCTGAAGCTTGATAAGTGCATACGGAGGTTTTGCAGTTACCTCAATTATATCACATCATGTTCATCATTATCATTGCATTTCACACATTATGCATCTTCTGTGTTGTGAATCAATGTGTTATCATTACATATATGATCCATTTTTTTTATGTATCTATTTAATTGTTAGGTTCAATAATTAGAACTATTAGTGGAGAGAGTGTGATCTACCATTTGGGACATTTTCGGATTGCAGGAGGCATACTCGTAGTATGTATTTATGTATCTTATTTTCCACTTTACTCAATTGGTCTATAATACCTACTAAATACAACTGGACCGTACTCATTCCTACTGTGCCCTTTTGGTGCAGATCCAGGTATGAGTGCACCGGCCAGTAGCTAAGATTGTTTGGTAATTTTTTACACTTTGAGGCATTGGTCGCTCTATGCCTTCAGAGTCAGCCTTAGATCTCCTCCTATCCAGTTTATGTCCTATTTTATATTCAGAGACAGACTTGTAGGTTTTAAGATTTTCAGTTGTACTTTCAGATCTTGAGTCGTATTGAAATTGTTCTTACACTGTGACACCAAATTTTGGAATGGTTTATGGTATTTATATTATTCAAACTTCTACTATTATTGTACATGTATTATCTGACTTCATTCTATAAGTCTCACCTTGAGAATTGTGTTATGTTTTCTTCTTACTTATCAACTTGGATGATTGGCTCACTTGTTAAGGCTTAGCCGCGATAAGTGTCATCATCACAATTTTTGGATCGTTACAATCTTAGCCCACAAAATGATTGTTTTCAAACAAAACATTTAGATCCCTAGTAGGAACCTTTGCTGATAAAATAAAGAGGGTGGGGGGGATGAGAATTACCTTGCTTCACTGTCTTGGAGGAGTGAAAGCAATCATAGAATTGGCCATTGAGAAGTAAATAATGGTAATTTCGATAGCGGTAGATTCAATATTTTTGGTTGCGTTGCTTTCTTGGAACACCTACGCTCCCCTTTTGTTTTCTCTATGCAGATTCTTCATGGGTTAAAAAACCCATTACCTTTTTTTATAAAATTTTGTTAGAAAGTCTTCTCTACTAGTAAAATTATGATTATTATTATTTATTAGTTTTTTTATTACTTTTTATCAAACTTTTCATATGGAGTATTATATGTAAGTTGATATTCAAAAGACCAGGCTGAAGAACATGTTTCTACTTTAGAAGTTTTAGCTTATGGTAGGGTCTAGAAATTCTGTATTAGGATTACTTATCATATTGTAACTATCCTTTTTTATAACCAGTGCGTTATAAACTAATTTAGGAACTTATCTTCAAGTTGGGCATTAACTGGAAGTAGGAGAACATAAACCTTGATAGTTTTGCGTGTTAGGGAATAGAGTTAATTTCTAGGTTGCAAATCTTTTAATGTAAATTCTACTGAGGCTCATAGTATTTAGTGAAATTGGGATTAAATCCTGCAGATAAATAGGTCGTGATTTTTTTACCTTTATGAGTCCAGTATTTTTCACATAAAAATATTATATTACTTAATTTACTGCTTTCATAATGAATCATGTTAAGCAACGTGTCTTCTGTAGATGAAAATTGAGCATAACTAGCGTGAATTATTAGAACGTTTGGAATATAAACCTAAGCAGAAAGAGTAATTAAGAAAAAAATTATGAGTCATAAATATAAAAATATTGTTTTATATTACGTTTTATCTATCTTTCAAGAATATTTTATTTTACTGAATAAAGAAATTTGAATTAATGTAGGAAGAATTTAAAAGTTGTAACAATATATGAATCAATTGTGAAAATGCAAACTCTAATAAGTTTTTTAGACAAAATTAAGGCAACAAATGAAGGGGATTCATTTTAGTAAACATTTTGATTAATAGTTACTCTAGCCAGTCGAAGTGCAACCGCACTGACACACGAGCGGATGATTCATTGTAGATAGTAGGAACATGCAATCATGATAGTTTAATTAGATCTAAGTATTAGAAGAACTAATTTCTTTTAGCAGCCACAAAAGAAAGTAAATTACTAAATATGTAAATAAAAATAAATATTTAGTAGAAAAACTCCTTGTTTAAAGAGTGAAACACAGTGATCACCTCTTGTAGAAATTTTTCAAACTCTTCACTTAAATCAAGCAATTTTACGTTTCAGTTATTTTTATTGTTGACACCTAATATTTACTCTCCACGATTAAATTTAATCCTGAGTTTCTTCGATTATATATTATCGTTTTTAGTTATATGAGATTATATAATTTGATTACTTAAATAATTATTCTATGGAATATTGAATTTTAATTAAGGATTATTTTGAAAATAAATATAATGATTAAAATATTAATTTTAATATAGTTTATTATCAAAATAATTTATTTGGATAAATATGCATTTGATTTTATTGAATCAAGAAGCTCGGGATTAAAAGAAGTATTAATTCGTATCGAATTTCAATTTAATTTAGTCAATCTATTAGATTTGGCCATAATTGCAATGCTGATTTTTAATTTGGTAAAAATTAAATAAATTGGCTAAATTTTAAATTTCAATTGGGGTTATCTTTTAAATAACCCCAAAATTCCCAAAAACTCTTATAACTTCAACCTAATTCCCACCAAAAAATAATTTCAAATTGTACTACATTGTACTATTTTCCCCCAACTTTGTCCTTTCCCAATTTTGAAATTCAAAAGTTGCACTACATTGTATCATTTCTTCCCACATTATCTTCCACCTCACCTTATCTTCAATTTTAAAATTCCAAAAATATCCTTAATTATTTTTTCTCCCACATTAATAGAAGAGAGGAAATAAAACCTCATTCTCTCCTAAAAATACTATCAAAGGGGTGAAAAAGTAGAAAAAGAAAGGATAGAAAGGTGAAAAAATCCTTTTGAGCAAAATAGTTATTTTTATTTAGTAAAAATTTTTGTTTCATAGAGTTGGTCAGCTAATCAAAAATTTTGAGTTGCCGAACATTTTCCGGTAGTGGTTGATTCCGACGAAACTCGTAGTCTCGTTTTGTTGCCCCCAAAAAGGTAAGCACACCTTTTTTTTTTCCAGTTTTATTATCAGTTTCTTGTTCATCTCTTTTTTTTCGTAGTTTGTAGTTATAATCTTTATTGTTGGGATTGTTTGTTGTAGATGGCCTTGAAGGCCATAGGACGTTGTGGTATCGATATTTTAATTATTTTCATGTTCATGATATAAAAATGAGCTAGCAATAGTTGTACGTGCCTTTTTTCACCTTATTCTTTGATTATTTTGGATAAAATTTAGATATTTGCTTGAAAAACATAGTCATGTCTTGTTTAAACTCATTGTTGGTAGATATGTTTGTTTTTAGCATGTAAAGTTATTTCCTTTATGTTGAAAAGAATAGTTATTATTGATTGTTTTACCTTTTGACTTTATTCTTTGATTGTTATGTATAAAATTTTGATCTTTGCTCAAAAAAAGGACTCATGCTTTGTTTAAATTCATTGTTGGCGGATATGTTTGTTTTAGCATGTAAAGTTGTTTCTTTTATGTTGGAAAAAATGTTATTATTGTTTGTTTCTAGATAAAAATAGTAATTAGTTAAGTCAAGAATTTGTCATTTGCTTGCTAATTATTTTAATAAATTTCAAAATCCCCATATAAGAGATGAAGTGTTAGCTTTATTTTCCATCCAAGATGTTTATTTCTCTTTTGTTCACATGTTGTCTTGTCAAAATGATGAGAAATTCCAACTTTTATAGCTAAATAGAATTATTTGGATATTTTTGACTCATGCATAGTATGATTGTTGAACGATATTTCACTTTTAGAGATGCTAAACTTTTATTCTTATTTTCTTACTCCGAATTATTTTATGTGCTCTTTGAGTGTGTAAAGACTTGATTCATGTCTCTCTTTTATTCATAATATCAAAAGAGAATCAACGGTGTCTTAGAAATATAAACCATAGGTCGTTACACGTTTTTTCATAAAATTTTAGTTGTAATTCAGATGTATGAATTTTCGTTAATGTCGTCTTAATTGAATTTTAAAGATTCTCTTTCTTGAAAAGTTAACCTTTATTTTCTTTTGTTATATGAATTATTGTCTATGTTTGTTCAATTTTAGAAGTCATGAGTATTTTCCTTGTTGCCTCATCCCTTTACTTTCGCAAGCTTACGTTATTTGTTTCTCGCATTAATTCATTGAATATGAACTTCTTCCTTTTACCTTTATTCATTTTTATATGAACATAAATCATGAGGCATATAAGTAGGTGTCTTTGCTTTGCATTTTATGTGTTGACTCTCATTCTTGTGCAAGTGTACTTATCATTGTCATTAAAAAATTGGTTCTTGATATTTTCTTTTGCTTTGAAATATATCACTTTTATGCCTTGAACGTATATTAATTTCTTAATCTTTTCTTTGCATGCAAAAAATGTCTCGAGTCCAAATGGACTCCTCTCCTCTTGCATTTCGTAATGGGCCAATGAGGTCCACCTCTTCGAGTCAAGTTTGAAGTTTAAACCCAAGGTCGACTACATGGCGTGTGGGTGCTAAAAGATAGATGAAGAAGGAAAATGGGTCAAAACCCATTGATGAGATCAATAAGAGACTTGAAAAGTCTCGATTTTTATTATTGTCTTCTTTTTACTTAGTCATTTATTTATTCATTTATTTGGGGCCTCGAAGCCAAGGTTGTATTTTAATACAGGTGAAGTAGATTGTGGGACAAAAAGGGCTCGAAAAATATAGATTAGGACAGGTGATGATGGGCCGAAAGCCCAAATTAGTTTAGGACACGTTTATTGGTTTAGGCGTAACGGCTTAAATCTTCTAATTTCTCTCTTTCCCCTTTTATGTGCTTATTTTACTTTTCATTTGCTTAGACTTGGTTAAATTTCCTGCTAAGTCGTCAAAATTTATTTTTTATACAAATCTTTTTCTAAAATCACTTTCTTTTAAAAAAAAAACAACTTCTTCTTTATTCAAAGTTAGTCAAAAGATGTTTTCAAACAGTCCGGATAACCACAAGTTCAGGGACGTTTTAGGTTCCTTAAACCTTTCTAAAACGTTAATAGAAACTGGTTACTCAGACTCTTTAAATTTTAAACGATTTTACTATTTTGGATCGTTTAAAGTATCTTATAAAGATTTCTTAATTCCGTTTCAAAATTAAGTGGTGACTCTTTTAAGTCAAAGTTTCCACAAAATATTTATACGCCACACAATATTTCTTAATAGTCCCTTTCTTATCCCTTTCTTCAATGACTCTATTTCGTCAATGAAATCTTTTACAAACACAAAACAATACCTACTAAAACGAACTAAGAACGTAATCATGATTTTATCTTGAACCATACAAAAAAATTAACTATTACAACACAAGAACTATATAGAAAAACTTGAAAGGATTAGGTTCATTGGATGTAGCAATTACTTCTTCCTTCAGAATCATTGTGTCGAACTCTTCTCACTAAGACACTGGATCTCTCCTGTGGTATAGTTAAGTTCAAATGTTTTTGACATGTTGTATTTGTAGGATTATATGACCTCTATCTATTTTTTCAATCCAACTTAAAAGCAGTTCAAATCTTTTCATGAATTCAATCCTAGTTTAACTTAGTTTATTCCTTTCCTTCATGTGTCTGACCTTCTTCTTTATCCTAACCCCGAGCTAATCACATGTGTATTATTTATGAAAACTCTTTTAATTTTTTATTTTAGTTTATATAGAATTAAATTAATATCAATTATAATTCTCAGAGATTTTTTAGTGCACACGTGAAATAGGTTCATTACAGGCTTCAGTACTTTAAGAGGAACAAGTTCTCTGATGAGATCCATACAATAGTGCTTACTTCTTTATATTTTATGAGAGATATGTTCGGCCCAATTCTTATACTTCTTCCTTCATTTTCCTTTGTACATATGTTACCACTTGCAAGCTATTTATCAATTATAAAAACATCATAAAATCTTAAAGGTGGATTCGGAGATCGAGATACCTCTTGACATGTTAATAAATGATTAAGAAATGTGAGTAAATAATTATATTTTATCATGAGGATATTAAATTTTTTAATATCTGTAAATTATTTTCATTTAGAGGGTATAAATACATAGTGAAAGTCAATTTCAGTTTTATGAGAAGGGCAAAAATTTTAGTGTAGAGCACAAATGATATTTTGTGCGACAGATGTTTCTATCTATTCATAGTTTGACTGATTTATGAATGACTTTTTCAACTCCATCAGTATTGTTTTTAGGGTTAAGTAACTATCTTGTTGAATTTGAAAATACTTGATAGCATTGATTTGGGTTAATATATACACTTCTTTGTATTAATTTTTTCAAGATTTATGTTTTTTTAGGTTAATGTAGTTTAATATTATTGATGTATTCTCAATTTTAAGTTATATAACTTATATAAGTTGTGTTTTGTATTTTAGGCAAAAAAAACTAAATCAGACTTACTTTGGAGCAAAATGACAGAATTTCACGAAGAAAAAATCAAAGCAAAGTCTAGAGGATTGATCTTCACCCCTCCCCCTTATGAATTTTTATTCCATACAATAAAAATTTAGGGTGATCAAACAAGGCTCGTGGCACGAGTTATAGGGCGAGAAATATTACCTTGCACTGCGAGCTTTCAAGAGCATGAATTTTTTTTTCTAGTTTAACTTGAAGGACACATCAACATGTTTTTAAGTATTACAAATAATTTTTCTTAGTTAATTTTATTGAAAAATAAATATTGAGAGGCACCAAAAAAGAGCAAAGGCACAATTCTCTTAAGATTACTTCTTTATATCATTCCTTAGCATTATTTTTTGTCTTGACCCGAATTAAAACTGTGTAATTTTAATTTGAGTAGATAAAAATCTCCTTTCTATCATTATGATCATAATTTGAACACCAAATTTGATAAATAAATTGTTATTGCGGATAACAATATCTATAAATATAGACAAATTTACTGTTAGAATTGTATAAGGTCTTGATACTTTTGTCATAATTCATATTTGTTGCTACTAAGATTCGCATATAAGCTTATTAACACTTTCAAGGATCTATTCAGAGCCAAATCATTTTTAGCATTGTTTTGATTTTCTGGGAATACTCATTTCTTTTGAGATTGGCATAAAGACTACGTTAACTATCATTAATATATAATTTATCTTCTCCTAAATGTTATTCATGTAATTATTTTGTATAGTGGGTGTAACTAAATATTTACTGATTTTTATTTCATAATTGACTTTTAAGTACATAATTTAAAAATATGATCCTTATAGCATCAATTTTTTCTTATGCATTTTTTCTGATTAATTTCAAGAGCAATTAGAGTATTTATAATTTGTCATTTTTAATGTGAAACAAGCGGCTTCTTCAACCTCTATATTTTCTTTGACTATGAATGCTAGAATTTTTCTGAGTGTGATTCTTCTCTGATCATGAATGACTGATCAGCCTCTTCACTCTAATACAATCTTTATTACTTGATGCATTTTACATTGTAACCAGTATTTTTCTTATAATTTTATTTGTTTGCTAAGTGGATATTTTGGTGCAAGAGAGTTAGACACTTGATGTTTTCATTTCTTTTTGAACTATTCTTCTTCTATACTACTTCACTGCCTAGTATAGTGACCATGACAATCACTTTTGTGCCATACTTCAGTATTTCCTCTATTAGGTGCTTTTATGTTTAGAGATATTTTTTTAATTAAATAATTCACCTATTCTGACCATTCATTGAAATCTCTAAGTCAGTAGTACTAATTTGTCTTTATTAAATTTTCAATTTTAGAAATTAATTTAGTAATGACCTTATCCTTCATTAATGAGAAACTTCTCAAAATGAGTGTGAATACATCATTTATCAAAAATACGTTTGCAAACTTGCGTGGAAAACTACAACTTAAAACTCTCAAAAATTAAATTTTGAGGTCGGGCTAATGTCATGCCACTATAGTATGACTTTTTCTGCTATAGTGACATAAAGGGACTAGAATTTCAGTATACCTTTTAATATTCTTTTCTCCCTTTTTGAAAAACAAAAAAGCAAAAGAGGCTCCCAGAAACCCCTCTCGATTGCCTCTAAATCATGAAGCCATGAAGAATGAAGACTAATCTTGAATGGGGTAAAATTCATGAAATTCTTGATGTTTTTACATCTATAAACACTTGCACGGAGTCAGAGTTTGCCTTCAGGCATTCATAGCAGTTGGTTGACATCTAGGTAATCTAGGTTTAACTGAAAAAAGTAGATCTGGGATATTTCATGATTAGACCTTCGAGAATGGTGTTTGGATGATATAATATCAGCTAAACTTAGATGAAGGGAGGGGAGGTGTATATATTATGATATATATATATATATATATATATATATATATCTTTTCAATTAATTATGTTGTATATTATTTATGGTTCCTTTTTGTAGTTAAGGTGGTGAACTATCGGTTATTAGCCTAATGTATATAAATGCTGAAATGATAAGGTTGTACGAGTTGGTGTATTTCAAAAAATCCATAGTGGTAACCAATAGTGTAAGAAATATTAGTTCTATTAGGAGGGGATGATTTAAGATCTTGGATAAAAGTCTTAGTTGATGGTATAGACGATGGTTATGTAATTTAATTCAATTATGTTATGTTTACATATTAATTGTTCTTATCATTGCTTGTAGATGCATGTTTTTAAGGAATGAAAAAGGCAATAGGGATTGTTGGATTATATAAGTGTGATCGCATTTCAATGGGATGATATGTAAATCTTATAGTTATTAAAAGTGTTGGTTGATATTATTGTGTTATGTGATTGTTGTCATATTCCTTGTTTATTTGCAGAAAGTTTCAGAATTGAGAATTCTCACGAGATATTGATGGAATAAGATTGGTAGGCACTTGTATTAGAAATTTATTACATAGAAAGAGCTCGTCTGTTGTAGGTCGTAACTAGTGGGCGATCATAAGACCCTTCGCATGTATATATAAGGTATAGGTGAGTTTGATGATTTCATGAGTGAACAGGAGAATATATGTTAAACTACTATTATTATTCCTTGTGTCAATATGTTTTAGTGTTGTAGTGCTATATTGGTTCTTTGTGTAAACTGAGTTGTATAATAATGTTGTGAAGTCATCGGTTAAGTCTTGTAATATTGAATTGAGGTATTATTGATTGGCTTAGTTTGACCTAGTTATTTGTTTGGTTAATGCTTGAGACATGTATTTAGTATTTCTGACCAGTTTTAGGGTTACCAGCTTGGAGTAGTTATTACAATATGTTTCCTTAGTGGTATTTTTTACAAGGTTAGTCTTAGTGATGTCTAAGGGTAGCAAGGGGACATAAAGGTAAAGTGGTGTCTCGTAGCTAATAGTTAGCAGAGTTAACAAGGAAGACTTGTGTAGTGTCGAATAGGGTATAACAAGGTTAAGTGAATAATAAATGTCTAGAAATGGAGATGATAAGGTTAGGAAATTCGAAAGATTGTAGGGGTTGGCGCTAAGGGGAAACTGAAAAGATCGTAAGGGTTGTGTAGCCGATATACTGAGTAAGTGATATAAGCATCATAATGAAGATTGGTAAATAGGCTTTTATGATGCATGTTTTTTTAAAATATTTATGTGATATTTCTGTGATCTAATTTTGATCGATCGATGATGCTTATCAGTATGTCATTTGTACTAATACTACTCTTGCTATACCCTTTTCGAGATATAGTCTGGCTGCAAGAATCTGTATCTCTTTCATGCTTATCATAGATAGTGATCTTCATCAGCATCTACTCCACTCATTCATGGTGAAAATTGTGTCTAATTTTGTCTTTCCTGATTAAAAGTTCTTGTTCTTATTTAGACTGGGTCCTTAGGTAGTTTTTATTGTTGAATACTATGTACTGATAAAATTGGTTGTATAAGGATTTTGGTATTTTGTTATCCATATCAAACTTCTGTAAATATTGTTAAAAGGATAGTAAAGGGGTTTTCTATCTAGGAGAATTAGAGTAGGTGCCCTCATGACCTAGTAATTTGGACGTGACAAATTTTACATATATCTTTGGCGTAACTTTCTTTTGATTCTAAAGATTATTAATTTCATAGATCCTTAAGTTTTCATCAGCACATCAACAGTAATGATTTTAAAATCTCTTGCTTTCATTAATATATTAAACTAAGTAGCTTTTTCTTAGGATATATATATATATATATATATATATATATATATATATGGAGAATTAGAGTAGGTGCCCTCATGACCTCGTAATTTGAACGTGACAAATTCCACATATATCTTTGGCGTAACTTTCTTTTGATTCTAAAGATCCTTGATTTCATAGATCCTTAAGTTTTTCATCCGCACATCAACAGTAATGATTTCAAAATTTGCAGCTTTCATTAATATATTAAATTAAGTAACTTGTTCTTAGGAATATATATATATATATATATATATATATATATATATATATATATAAATTGGTAAAATCTCATAAATATTAACTCCTAGATTAGACTCTGGGTGGAGATAGAGATGGAGTATGTTTGAGGGTGGTGAGAATACAATCAATTTAAAATGTCACTTGTGAAAGTAGTAATGCTAATCAAGCTAGTTTTTAGGGGAAAGTTACTCTTGAGTACACATGATTTTGCTATAGCTTTGACATTGTCAAAAAGAAGGAATTTGTTAAATTATTTGAATTAAAATTTTGATGTTTGATGAATAATACACAAGAAATAGGTGTTTCACATGTCTCTTAAAGGAAACTATATATGTTGTCAATTTAGGTTGAAGAAGTATTGTAACGCCCTATGCTTTGCTACTCTTTAATTCACAATACTCTCAAATTCAAACATATTACAAAAAAATCAGATTAAATTTCTTAGATCTTAGATTAATATAAATTAATGTACGAGTCATACTATGGACCACGAGTCATGATTGGACTCATGATATAGATTCCCTTAAATAGTAACCTTCCGGGTTACCTCAGACCATAGTATGACTCGTGGTTTAGATCACGAGTCATATTATTGAGTAGGGATGCCATTCCATAATATTATCAAAATCTCTTCAGAAATGCCATAGTAAGAATCGTAGTATCATTGTACGGGTCGTATTTAGCACTCATAGATCCTTAACCAAAGAGTGATCAATCTCAGGGACCATAAGTCCGAATACGACTCATGGATCTAATGTACGGGTTGTACTGTCTTCTCATGAAATCCAAATCCAGAACTTGTTCAAAGTGGTTTCAGGAACCATAAGTTACACCATAACGCATGGGGTGACTCGTGCACCACTGCCACAGAAAAATTCAGAACAGTTTTTAAAGGACAAACTAGTTTTCTCCTACTCTTTTAACCTCAATACTACGTTATTTTAACTTTCTAGAGGGAGATAAAATGGTGAATACTCTATATATTCCCTCATTCTTATAGTTAATAATTAGAAGTCATAACTCGAGTTCTCTCAAGTCTCTCAAGCCAAAGTTAGAGATCTTCCTCAAGCCCTTGAAATTTCAAGCTTTTAGCATAGATTCTTCAGTGTCCTCTGTATGGGGGAATTCAATAAGGTTTCTTTTCACCCTAATTCCTAAAAACTCAACTTTAAAATTATGATTTTTCATGATTTTGAAACTTAGAGTTCATGCCCGAATTTATCAATTGTGATGATTTTATATTCTAGCATGTTTCTCATGATCATCTATATTACATAATACATTAATGCATGATTTTATAGATTTGTTCATAGTTTATAATTTTGATAAATCATTCAACATGATTTCTATAGAATTGAGCATGTTTTAGAACAAGTTAGCATAAATTGATCCTACAATCATAAAAATCAATAAACGCGAGCATGACTAGTTCCATCATTTCATTACTTCAGTTAATCAGGCCAATTGAACTAGTTTCATGATTATTTTCAAATTACTTTTTTATCCATTATGAGAAAATATTATACATTTTTTTGGGTAACTAATCAAACTTATTAATCACTAAGTAGCAAATCAGTACAAAGCACAACTATATCACAATTCTACCAATCTTCCTATTGTCTCCTCATCCTAAACAAAACTCATCCTATAAATCAAAACATACATTTCGATAAGTAATTACTAAGCTTAACGGAGGCTCTAACATAAAATACACATGTTATCTATTTTGCAAGGCTACGATGATCTCTTCTCTTGTTAGCAAAAACTCTTGCATTTCTTTCACTTCAAATTGCTTGAATTACCTCGGTGAATGCTAACTTTAGGATTTTGGCATTAATTAATCTTCCTATGATCTTTTTTATGATCCATTTTTTCATCAGATGACTAACCAGATTGGGAGGGCTTGGCCATTTTAGCTAATCCAATATTTTTCTCCAAAGTTGTTTCACAAAAGAACACTTAGTAAATAGGTGATATTTAATTTCATATGCAGCTGCACATATCACACATGTAGGATCTAGTACTGCTCTCCACCTTCTCAATCTATCAGTAGTATTGTGATGACCATGCCAATATATCAATAAAGTAAATATAGATTTAGGCGTGGCTTCATTCTTGCATATTAAATGTTTTCAGGTTACTTTTGGATTATCTCCTAAGTGCTGCAAATAGAAGTGTTGGATCATACTTTTACTTCTGTTATAAGGAACTTGGAGTTGTCTAATTATTGCGCTTACGTTCAATATTTTCTGCACTATCCAGCTAGCATATTTGGGTTGAGGAACTAGGTAGAGTTGTTGGCCTTTGAGATTGATGGCATGAAGCCACTTTATCCAGAGTTCATTATGCTTGTGTGAAAGGTCCCAACCTAACTTAAATATTGCTTCTTTATTCCATTGATTGATGTCAAATATGTGCATGCCTTCCACAAAATTTGCAAATCAAGTGGTACTTGATACGCTCAAATTACACCTTTCTTACGAAAGTGTAAGCGGTCATTGTCAAATATAGAACCCAACAAAGGTTGGTGTCGAATCCCACAGGGAATACTTGTGCAACTAAGTAAGCCGATTCTTAATGGACTGTTGATCTAAGGTTTTGGAATAAAAGGGAGTTTTAATGTATTATTAGTATTCTTTCGTTCTAGTATCACACAGAGGTCCAGCTAATGAGAGTTAATACAAGTACAATTTCAATGAGAATGAGTTAACTAGAGTTATGCTCACCAAGATATTCAAACAGCTAGGATTGTGAATTTGTGTTCGATTTCTAACTTCTAATTTCAATTGCAAAAAATATTGAATTCTAAGGATTACCCACTTGTTTCTAACCTAATGGGTATTTCACCCTTTACTTATTTGGAACTTAAAGGATTTATGTATTATTCAATAAAGTTTCTATGAGGGTTGATACTGTTAGGGCATTAACCCTTAACCCAAAGGATAAATCTATGGATTTTATGTGAATCACCTCTTTTCCCAACATCCACTTTCTTATTCAGACAAGTGGTGTTCATGGGCTCACTTCTCAAGTTTGCAACCAAGAGATGTCATTATAATGAAGAGAAATTCATGCAATTTGGATAGACGTTAGGAATCAAATGTATTCACAACCCCAAATAGCTCTCTACATCAAGCCTCCCATAACCCTAGTTATGGGAGTTTAGTCACTCATCTCCATATAAGATATTAAAGACATATTGATATTCATAAATAGCTTCAAGAGAGTACTTACAAAAGTAACAATAGTGTTCTTCTCAATCTTCAATGGAATATGTAGAAATATTAATCAGATCTCAAGTTCTAGCTTCAAATCCCAAAGAAAAGTATTACAATGCTTTCAATAGAGGAGAAAGCACGATACTATTGTCAAAAGTTATGAAATAAAACCTAATACTTAGTATTTATATGATCTCAGGACTGGGGTTTTAAAATTTAAACTCAAAATTGCCACATCATGCTCGACGGGTCGGGCGATAGTTTGTCGCAGGGTCGACGGTCCGTCACCTGGACTACTGCGGGACTTCCAATGATACTGCATTCTTCTTCATGGCGACGGATCGAGTGACGGTTCATCGCAGGGTCGCCGGTCCATTGCCTGGACCTTCACAGGACTTCCAGTGACACTGTCTTCTGCTTCTGGGCGACGATTAGGTCGACGGTCCGTCGCATGGTTGATGATCTGTCGCCTAAGTCATCGCTGGTCATTTTTCTCTTGTTTTGACCAGTTATTCGAAGTTATTGTTCACGCTCAGTTCTTGTCCTGAAAACACTAAAGTCCAATGTTAAATACAATAATATTTTCTTGAAAACACACAATTATCCTAAGAAAAAGTCCTAAAATTTTTTGTCAAAAGTTAGAAAATCAACACCCTCAACTTAAGGCAATTGCTTGTCCTGAAGAAACTTAAAACCTGGATGCATATATGAACAACATCATGATGGGCATTTTGCAGTCAAACCAACACAATAATATAATTATTCAACTGCCCATTCGGCTATGTAATCTCAACACATATGGATCTACTACTGGCATTAACTACAAATCAACATATTCACAGCCACAGATACAACACCCCAAAGAAATAAGTAGACTAGGTATAACTCAACTTTCCCTCATAGTCAAAGAAGTCCACCTCATATTATACAATCAAATCCTGGACGAAACTAAGACTCTCACTCTCAGAAAAGAAGTTACAAACATAGTGCACACCCATAAGCTTTCCCTTATCATCTAAAGTTCTCTCATGATTGACTCGCCAAGATCAAGTAGGACTTGCCAAGGGTTCTAATGAGGTTTTAGGCTAGGTGAGGGTTGATCATTTGGACAAGTGACTTAAAGTACAAATCTTCACTCTTTTTACCCTTCTTGGTAGTTACTAACCAGGATTACAATTCCTTTCGCTCCTTCCAATCTTTATTATCCATTCATGCCCTAGCCATAACCCAATTTTTTTTAGAAGAACAGCAGCATCAGCCACCCTCAACTTAAGCTGATACAGTTAGTTGAGGTGCACAATATCTATTTAGACATCTAACTTGATCAGGGTCGGATACTACCTCTCAAATCAACTTTAACTCGCCCTCCTAGGCTACCAAGAATCCAACAATAGCCACCCTCAACTTAGGCAATATGCCTAATGTTGAAGTGCACAATGTCCAAAATTGGACCAGGGCCAAAGCTAAGTGTTAACACCTTCTAGAGAGTA
Organism: Capsicum pubescens; assembly: GCA_030864215.1. Lineage (NCBI taxonomy): Eukaryota > Viridiplantae > Streptophyta > Magnoliopsida > Solanales > Solanaceae > Capsicum > Capsicum pubescens. The sequence goes on from CM061548.1 coordinate 340,833,862, forward strand.
AATCAAGATTATTTGGACAGAAGAAACACTAAAAAAGCTCAACTGGGCTTACAAAGGAAACAAAATGTTTTTGGTGGGTCATTATTTTGGCTAAGTGGACTAACAAAACAAGGAGGCCTACTATCCTATCTTATTGGGTCAAACACACGACAACATCCAATGAACCGGGCAAGATCTTGGGGTAACACTTATGCAAGAACGATGCAAATACTTACACACACAGGCACTAAGTTAATTCTTATCCTACTAACTCTTGGGATTCATATCACATAGCTATGCTTTGCTTCACTTTACATTCTAATGCCAGTTTTAGAGTCACAAACGGTTGCACAATACTTTACCACGTGGTAAGAAGAAATAATTATACGAAAATTTAAAATACTTTGCCACAATCACTTATCATCCATATATACACAATGATGCCATCAAAATAGAAAATTACTTATATAAATAATCACTTGACGATATTTACAACACATCATATGAAAATAAAAATACAATCTAGACGTGTTGGTTCTCATAGATAAAACATGAGGGAAAAGAACATCGGCAATAAAAAACCCATGTTATAAGTATCACCCCTCTAAAAATGATGCAATTTTCTCAATACATACAAAGTAAGAACAAAATAAGGAAAATACTTGTACAGCCTCTCAGTCAAATGAGGCATCAGTCAAATGGACTGAGGCTGTTTTGGCCTCGTCTTTGGAAACATTGACCCCTATGGTGGTAGGGATCCTCATATCAATATCCTCCGAAATCGAAGGGATCTCATGGTGAATAGGGTTAGAAATTATCCTCTTAGCTAGGGCCGAACTGGTGGGAACACCAGCAGCTTCATCCTGCAGTCTCTTCTAACACTTTTTATTTGTTCTCTTCGACCTCTTAAGTTCTTTATGAATATCATAGTCTTCTCTCTCTTTCGGTGATATGGCTTCAAGTCTTCTTTTCTTAGGTGCTCTCTTTGCAGCTTTTTCAGCTTTTCATCTGTCTCTGCTACTTTCTTACCCTTGTCTTTGATCGGTCTCCCCATTAAGTCAACAAGACCTTTATCCTCATCACCTGCAATATGGGCTGGATCAAACATGGACTGCTGCGACTGCCATTTCAGCTCTGCTATACCGCCTGAGCCTGTCTAAACTCCACCATAAATTTGGTGAAATCCAGAATGGACATGGCATCCAGCTTCTTATTGATTTATTCCTCCATGTCGTTCATTCTTAGTTGAATATTCCTGAAAGAAAGTACTGTTGCCTCTACAATTCTTTCAACAAAGGGTTTGAAATTCACCCCCATATAGCTAACTACTTTTCAAACCTCTTATAGGCTCAGACCGAATTTGCAAAGTTCTCCTGATTCAGCCTGTACTCAAAATATTGGGGCAGTACTGATGCAGAATCTGCAGTCCCACCCATAGGCATCGAAGTTGAACCTACAGATGTGGTTGGAGGCACATACGTAGCAAGAGGTAATGGAATACCTAAAGGAATCTCTGATGGTTCAGGAACTGGTGCCAATTGAGTCTAATAGGATGGAGGTCATTATATATCATATCAAACCTTAAGGTATCCCTTGTCTTCTCAATATCTTATTTGTGCATTTCCCGGACCTCATTATCGTTTCCACTAATTAAAGAGACATTTGCCTGCCTGCACAAATCTATAATAAGATATGGAAATGGCAGTGCAGTGGTGGTTATGTGAGCGCGGGTAAAAAATTCATCGGTAATAATGTGGACGAAATCCACAGTCAATCCTTCAATCAATGCAACAACAATCACAGCTCTATTGATTTCTAAGCGGTCATCACCACCTGTTGGAATTAGCCTCAATCTCATGATTGCCCACCAGAACTTAGCCCTAAAGCTTAGGGACGACTTAGATATCTATTCACGGGGGTTGTGTAACCATGCAGGCTCACCTTTCTCTGTTAATATTCTGTCCATCCAAGGCCTTTGGTTGATCGTCGTAAACAATCAATGCTCCAAATCTGGTATTGCACCCGGTATCCAATATTTGGGCCCGAACAAGAATCTATTCAATGTATGCTCTGAGATATCTATGTCGACTCAACGCACAGAAACTGTGTCTAGATTGTTCCTATCACTAACTGATGCACCTGGGGACAGTCCTTCTCCAGCAATGCTAAGTAGTTGGCGAAAAACTCATGTACCAGATTTGGTTGATAGGTTCTGAGTGGTCTACTCATCCATGCCAACTCATATTCATTGAATTGGTGTTCGAGTTCTGGATACTCGTATAGTGTTGTTGTCATAATCTGACATTCCTTGAAAATAGGTCTCTTTACTTCCAACCTGCCCATTGCCTCGAGCTCTTTGTAGAAATAATCTCGAGCGCCTTCAACCTTCCACCTGATAGCCTCCCACAGTTATGAGTCCTTGCGTCGAACCATGTTAGGGTCCTCCTGTTTTCGAACCTCCTCTTTGATGGGATTAGATATTACAACCCTTTTCTCAACCGGACTCGAGCTCGAGCTACTATTGCTACTGCTGTCATCCTCCTCTTCAGACTGTGAGAATGAAGAAATCATCTAGCGTCTTTTCCGGGTGTTGTGAACCGGTGCATCTGAGCCTTGTGATGGCTCTTTCCAGGATCTTTGGCCTCTAACCTTGCCTCTGATTGGTGGTATTTTGTTTTCCATATTTCCTGTAAACAGAGCATTTATCAGTTTATGAACTCAAACCAGAAGACAAAAAAAATTTGACCAGCGACGGGTAGGGCGATGGTCTATTGGGCCGATTCCAGTAACTTCAGTTCTGGGAAAGTTGCGACGGCTTCAGGCGATGGGTGTCCGACGGTCCGTTGCACAAGTCGTCTCCTGCACTTATCAAATTTGAGCCTCATTTTGGCATATTGTCGAACACCTTGTGTACACTTCATTTTAAACACGATTTTCATGGCATTCATATCAATAATACATAACTTTTGCCATTTTTGGTCCATGGGCTACTCAGACTTCACCTAAGGCAGTTTTTATCATGTTTCAACTTACTTCAGACCCACACAGTATTAATAAGAGAAGAGAGAATTGTTTCAACATTATTGCCTTCACCTACATCATTTGTTCCTCAGGTTGAATAAAATAGAGAGTGATGAAGAGATCATACCTGAGTAATGCAGTACTTGGTTACTACTCTAACTTACAAACTAACCACAGAACAATATATTGGCATTTTCTTTTGAGGAAGACTTTGTTTTACTTGTGATGGAAAGATAAAAGGGGAAATAGAGTTTAAATAGATGGGAAAGGGAAGAGGAGAAGTTTTATAAGAGAACAAAAAGACTCAGGTACGTTGAATGCATGGAAGATAAATAGTCTCAGGCACTTGAACAGTTGGAGCGTTAATTAACCACTATAAATTATCCATTTAAAACTGTTTGGGTCGGATAAGAATGAAATATTCAGCAATTTAAATTGATCCGATCAGACCCACATAACTAGGGCTAAGTAGGACGGTTAAAGCGATGATCCATCGTAGGTGCGATGGTCCATCGGGTTACCCATCGCCCATTCTAGTAACCTCAGTTTACAACTCATTTCCATTTTTTAGTAGCCTAATTTTTAGTGTTTGTTTCAATGGTTCCCAAAGATGGCCCATCAAGGCTGCAACGGTCCATTGGTTGGTCCGCCGGTCACTCTCAGTTCTTTTAGCTTTTGGTTTCCTGCACTATCATACTTGCACACTTACACGAACCCTTCAGCTTGCACAAAACAATAAAGTAACTTAAACTAATTCTTTACAACAACACAATGTGGGTTACCTCTCACTAACACCTGATTAATTATCACGGCATGACTCAGTTATCTCGATTACTCAGAATTCATCAAGATAGATGGTAGAAATACCCTTTATTGAGTCCATTGGACCGATATACAGTTTCATTCACTGCCCATTAACCTTGAAGACACTTTCGTCTTCATTTTCAAGTTCTACTATTCCAGACGAGTAGACTTGGTTAAGTTTAAATAGGCCAGACCATTTGGATTTGAGCTTACCTGGAAAAAGCTTGAGTCTGGAGTTGAAGAGGAGCACCAAGTCATCTTTTTGAAAATCCCGCTTTTTAATTTTGCGGTCATGGCACTTCTTTATTCTTTCCTTGTGTAGATCAGCTCTTTCATAAGCTCTGAGATAGAACTCATCCATCTCATTCAGCTGCCCCAGTCTCATATCAGCTGCCTCATTCCAGTTCAGGTTAAGACACTTTAGTGCCCACAGTGCTTTATGCTCCAGCTTAATCGGCAAATAACACGCCTTTCCATAAATTATTTGGTATGGTGACATGCCGATAGGTGTCTTGAAAGTTGTTCAATATGCCCATAAGGCATCGTCTAGCTTCCTAGACCAATCTTTCTTGCTAGTATTTACAGTTTTGGAAAGGATAGCCTTTATTTCCCGATTATAGATTTCCACTTGTCCACTGGTTTGTGGGTGGTATGGTGTAGCCACCTTATGCTGCTTAACTCTATATTTTGCCAAGACAACTCTGAACATTTTGTTGAAAAAGTGTGATCCTCCATCGTTAATGATGGTATGTGGTACCCCAAAGTGAGAGAAGATATTTCTCTTTAAGAATGCAACAACCCGTTTTCCTTCATTATCCGTCAAAGTCACTACCTTAACCTATTTTGACACGTAGTCAATGGATACCAATATGTACTTCATCCCAAATGAGATCACAAAGGTCCCCAGGAAGTCAATGCCCCAGACATCAAATAATTCTACCTCCAGTATTTTAGACATAGTCATCTCATGGAACTTTGAAATGGACCCTTGCCTTTGAGATTGGTCACATCTCTTCACGAACTCATACGAATCTTTGAACAAGGTAGGCCAATAGTATCCGCTCTGAAGCACTTTTCTTGTAGTTCGATCACCTTCATGGTGACCTCCAACTAGGGAAGCATGACTCGCTTCTAGTATACTCAACATATCAACTTCTGGGATGCACCGTCTAATAATGCCATCAGCACACTGCCGAAACAGATACGGCTCATCCCAGAAATAATTTGTCACATCATGGAGAAACTTTTTCCTCTGACGAAAGGAAAGATTCTCCGGTATTACTTCACTTACCACATAGTTTGCAAAGTCAGCATACCAAGGTACTTTCTCGGGAACTGCAACCAATATTTTCTCATCCGAAAAGAAATCATCAATCTCTAGCTCGTCCTTGACTACCTGCTCACCCTCGAGTATGGATAGGAGATCTTCTACCTAATTGTCACATCCCTTTCGATCCTTGACTTCGAAGTCAAATTCCTTAAGTAGCAATACCCGCTGGATCAACCTTGGTTTAGCATCCTTCTTTACCATTAAGTACCTCATGGCAGAGTGGTCAGTGTGCACCACTACCTTGATACCTAACAAATATGCCCAGAACTTCTCAACAGCATACACAACTGCTAGAAGTTCCAACTCAATCACAGTATAATTTTTTTGATCCCCATTTAGGGCCTTGCTTGCATAATATATCAGATGGAACAACTTCTATTTATTTTGTCCAAGTGTCACTCCACTGACATCACACATAATCTCGAATAGCTTCATCCAATCGGGAGAAACAATAATTAGAGCCTCCACCAGTTTCAGCTTAAGGCATTCAAAAGCCTTACTGCAGTCATCATCAAAAGTGAACTTAGCCTCCTTCTCCAAAATTTTATAAAACGGGTTTGCAATCTTTGAGAAGTCCTTTATGAATCTGCGGTAGAACCCCGCATGACCGAGAAAGCTACGTACCCCTTTGACTGAGATAGGGGGAGGTAGTTTCTCAATTACTTCAACCTTTGCCTTATCTACCTCAATGCCTTTATCTGAAATTTTGTGACCAAGAACAATGCCCTCCTTCACCATGAAGTGATATTTTTTTTCAGTTAAGGACAAGGTTGAACTCTTCACACTGCTGCAACGCCTGACTAAGATTCAGCAAGCAGAGATCAAAAGAATCACCCACTACCGAGAAGTCATCCATAAACACCTCCAAGGTATCTTTAACCTTATCAAAAAATATCGATATCATGCACTACTGAAAAATGGTCGGTGTGTTACACAAATCAAAAGGCATCCACTTAAAAGCAAACATACCATATGGGCACGTGAATGTCGTATTTTGCTGATCCTCGGGAGTAATAGAAATCTGATTGTAACTAGAGTACCTATCTAAGAAATAGTACCAACCCCTTCCCACAAGCCGATCAAGCATCTGATCCATGTAAGGCTTTAGGAGGCTGTCCTTCAGTGTAAATGAGTTGAGTTTTCTGTAATCTATACACACCCTCCACCCAGTAACAAGCCTGAGTGGGATCCACACATTTCTCTCATTAGCCACAACTATCATGCTTTTTTTCTTGGGCACGCACTGGATGGGACTCACCCACTTACTATCTAAAATGGGGTATACCACCCCTACGTCTAACCACTTGATAATTTCTTTTTTCATTACCTCTTGCATTGGTGGGTTTAGATAACGCTGGTGCTCAATAGTCGGGACACAATCCTCCTCTAGATGAATCTTATGTGTACATATACCAGGAGGAATATCGATGATATCTGCAATTGTCCAACCAATACCCTCTTATATCTCTTAAGAAAAAAGGTGAGGGCTTCTACCTATTGCTCACGCAAGTCAGCCACAATAATAACAGGTAGCGTATTGCCATTGCCTAGAAAAACATACCTCAAATGGTCGGGCAACTCTTTCAGCTCCAAGGTAAGTGGCTCTTTTATAGAAGGGTTAGCAGGTAGACTTGGACGATTTTTCAAGTCTAAATCCAAATTTTAGGGTAGATATGAATAAGACCCCATGCTCGTTAAGGCACATACAGTCTCCTCATAATATTCAATATTGTCATGATCAAAATTCATCAATACAGCGACTAAAGTCTCCACAGCAAATTTTTCTTCTATAGGCGCTTCCTCCTCCTCCTCCTCAAAATAGACATCCACAATAGAGAATATGCTCATCTCTTTATGTTGTTTCATGAACTGGTATACATCGAATCAAACTACCTCATTATTCAGCCTTAATAGTAGATCATTCGCTCTTAAATCAATAAATACACTCCCGATTGCGAGGAAAGGTCAACCCAAGATTATGGGCACCTCAAAATCCACCTTACAATAGAGAATGACAAAATCAGGCGGATTTACACGCCTATATCAATATATTTTGCCCATATTTTAGCCTAGTTTTGAGAACAAATTATATATTTCATGCACTTTTAGTCCTTTTTCCCGTAAATGAGCTAACGAACATGACTAGGAAAGTTTCAGGTATAAATGATGCAAAATACAGCATTTTATGGCTAACTTGACGCAAAAGAAAGCTCACGAACGAAGGAGAAGGAAGTGGAACGCCTAAAGGACCAAAACTGCTGCATGGAAAATCTGTCCCGGGCTAAAACAGCAATTCTGAAGACTTTGGAGACTTACAGACACAAAGCTGGATTTTGACAATGATACATTAACCTAGTACAATTAGGTTATGTATTTCATTATTTTATGTGGATTATGATAATGTTACCTTAACCTAGTACATTTGGGTTAAGGATTTCATTAGTCTAGTAGGATTTGGTTATTTATTTCATTAGCTTAGTAGGAGTAGGATATGGGTATTATAAATACCCTATCATGCTAGAGATTTAGAATAAGGAGGGAGGAAGGAGGGAGAACACAATACTTCCTTCCATCCCTCTCATATTCTATCATCTTTTTACATCTTCTAACATCTTCTTAACTTCTCGTCTTACAATTCAATTCTATTACTCTACAATTCTTTTAATCTTTCCATTAATTCTATTTTTCTTCTTCTACTCTTCTATTCTTAAATTCCACAACAAGAGAATCGTTACTTGCTAAGGAATCACGCCTCACGCCTATCACTTGATCTACACGCCATTACTCAATATCGTGATATAATAACAATGTCAATCGTGATTTCCTTCGCATTCATGGGTAACTAAACTTCTCTGTTGGGGTTATGGAAGCCGTATGAGATACTATCTATTGCTGTGAGTTTGTGAGTTCGAGGCACGTATATTGCATATATCATTATTCTCTTCATCTTAATCTATATTCTTTGCGGTTGCAAACGCAAGAATACTCCAGTCTAACATTTAACTTATTCGAGAGAAAAGTTATTTGTCTGGAAAAGAGATAATGTCAAGGTAGTAGGACACCCTTTCCTACTAAAAAGCTAGTGCCGTAACTGGACTAACCTCTTGGAGAATTCGTACCGTTAGACACGTTTTAAGCTCGAGAGAGTTAAAGTGAAATAGTCCTAGTTTAGGTCGAGAGACGCTTGGATTTACCATCGACTACAATTCTCTATAAGCAATTGCATGACAGAATTCTACACACTCATAGCCAATAGAGACGTATACCTCAGAAGGTGGACATAACCCCAACGCTTCAATTCTCATTGTTTACAACCAACATAACAATCTCTCTCTTTTTACTTTATTATTTTCAGCTTTTGTTTACATTACTTTCAAGACAAGAATCCCCCCTTCTTACGAGACTTGCACCAAAAGTTTAGTAATTTTACTTACTTGTTGGCCAAGCTATTCCCTGTGGGATCGACACCCAACCCAGGTTGGGTTCTATATTTGCTAACGACCGCTTTACACTCCTACGAGAGCTGTAGATTGAGCGTTATCAAAAATTGGCGCCGCTGCCGGGGAATACAAGTGTCAATCAAGTTCGTAATAATTACTAGACCCTTTGGTCGAAGACTCTCGTACTTTTACTTTTAGTTTTTGTTTTTGTTTACTGCAGGTTTTTGTTCAGTGCATCAATGGATGCACAACGTGAAATTCCGTTCGATGATGATGATGATGATCTTGATGGAGCCGGAGCCACAGGAGCTATTATTCCCCCACCATTAGCGCCCGGAGCCAAGTTCAACATCACAAGCACCATGATTCAGTTATTGCAACTCAAGGGATTATTTGGTGGACTAGCAGGCGATGATCCGAATATGCATCTTATCAACTTTATTTCTACATGCAAGTCATTTGACAATCCTGGAGTTGGTCAGAATGCAATTTGGTTACGCTTATTTCCATTGTCTCTGTCTGGGGAGGCAACTCTATGGTTGAATGGGCTGACTCCTGATTCTATTACAAATTGGAGGCAATTGAGAGACGCTTTCCTAGAAAGATTCTTTCCGCCATCCAAAAGAGCACAATTGAGAGATGAAATCAGCAACTTTCGTCAGCTTCCCACTGAAGCTCTTCATGAAACATGGGAGAGGTTCAAGACAAAGCTAGCGAGATGCCCAAACCATCACATGACTAATGTTCACCTCATGGAGATATTGTATAGAGCCTTGAATTCAATAACTAAGCCAGTGGTGGATAACGCAGCTGGAGGATCTTTTATGGACCTCACCTTTGGTCAAGCAAGCAATATGCTAGATCGCATGACGAAACAAAGTAGAGCTTGGCATACCAAAGATTCTGAGGTATTAAGCCCCACTTTATCTATAGGCATGACTGCAGACCAAAGAAGAAGACAAGAAGAACGTGATCAAGATATGGCACACATGAAAACACAGATGGATCTTCTGACAAAGCATTTATTATCAGGGAAGACCGAAAAAGTGAAAGTTGTGGCGCTAAAAGGAAGAGACGAATCTGATTCGGAAGAGGAGGCCAACTACTTGAACAATCAGTGGGGTTTCTGTGGGAATACCCAAGGAAACCAAGGTCGGAACTATTATGATAAATATGGAAGCAAAGACCAAGGTAGTTGGAATAAAAACAATGAAAAGAGTGGTTTGTACGTTCCCCCTGGTAGACGTGATACCACCACATCTAATTCTGGAAGTATGGAAGACATGATGGCTAAATTATTGAAAGGAGTGGAAGCAACGAGCGCGGGAGTAACGGAGGTAATAAATGATTTATCCTCAATGAAGTAATTGGTTGACTCACATTCCACTTCAATCAAGCAAATAGAGCAGCAATTGAGCCAACTTTCAGCAGCACTCAATCAAAGAAAGGCTGGCACTTTACCTAGTGACACCGTGCAAAACCCAAGGAATGATGGGTCATGCATGGCCATTACTACCAGAAGTGGTAAGGTGCTGGAAATTTTAGCAAAAGGCAAGCAAGTGGTTGACGAAGAAGTGGAAATTGATGACAAGGCGAAAGAGGAGGATGCTGCAGCAGCCTCACCTAATGTTCTTAACGACGTGCAGCCTGAAAAAGCTAGAAAACGGAAGCAAGAGAAGAAGAAAGCCATGGAGAGAATAATTCCATACCCACCACCACCTTTTCCTCAAAGATTGAAGAAGGTGGCGGATGATACAAAGTTCAGCAAATTCATGACCATGTTGAAGCAGCTGACCATTAATGTTCCGTTGGTAGAGGCGCTAGAAAAGATGCCTGGGTACGCTAAATTCATGAAGGACCTGTTGACAAAAAAGCGGGCAGTAAGCTATGAGCCGGCAGATAATATTCATCATTGCAGTGCAATTGCCACAAGGTCCTTAGTACAGAAGAAGGCAGACCCTGGTGCTTTCACTATTCCTTGCACGGTTGGATCTATGAATTTACTAAGGCATTGTGCGATCTGGGTGCTAGCATCAATTTGATGCCACTATCTGTCTACAAGAAGTTGGGGTTAGGCGATCCTACACCAACCAATATGAGGCTCGTGATGGCTGATAGGTCGGTAAAACGACCTGTGGGTATCTTGAATGATGTGTTGGTGAAGGTGTCTACCTTCATTTTTCCTGCAGACTTTGTGATTTTGGATTGCGAGGTGGATTCTGAAGTTCCCATAATCTTGGGACGTCCTTTCCTTGCAACGGGAAGTGTTCTTATTGACATGAAAGATAATGAGCTTTTGTTTCGAATTAATGACGAAGTGGTCCGCTTTGATATATGCAAAGCCATGAAGCAGCCCAACGATATGAATGAGTTATCTGTAGCTGATGTCCATCATGAGGATATGAAAGCATTATCTATAGAGAAACAGCATACTGTTGAGCCATTGTCTGCTGCGCCACTGAAAGTTGAGCATGAGGATAATGAAGATTATGAAGAACTTATGGGTGCTCTAGAAGAAATAGAGTCTTCTACTCCTAAGCAACCAGATTGTGATATCAAGAATCAACCAACAGCGAAGACTTCCATTGATGAGCCACCAATGCTAGAATCGCAAGAGCTCCCCGATTATCTAAGGTATGTGTCCTTGGAAAGTTGAAATATACTTCCGGAGAGTGAAAATGATTTAAGTGAACAGCACGTAGAAGCTCTCATCTCTGCTCTGAAGAGATACATGAGAGCTATGGGTTGGACTATTGATGATATAATTGGTGACCCTCCGGGGAGACGTATGAGTCTTCTCGAAGAAGATTGCATGCCTACAAGTAAGCCTCATTGTCGTCTAAATCCATTCAGAAAACGACCAACCATCTATCTCGACAAAGTCTAAGTACTCGAGGTAACTATGTCGAGCCACGACAATAAATAAGGCGCTAGATGGGAGGCAACCCATCATTTTTCATTTATCATTTATCGTTTTCTTTCATTCTAGTACTTGATTTGATTTTGATAAATGAAAAATCCAAAAATAAGAGTCGTGCCACGACCAAAACTAAGGCGCTTGGTGGGAGGCAACCCATCATACTAATCGTTTCCATTTGTTTGAGCGAATATAGGTGCAAGAAGTAGTCAACGAGGAGATTGATTTCAATTGACGATTTGGACGCATTGTATGGTAAAGTTGGTAAGTTAGGAAGGGTGATGCATAAGGCTATGGATTGAGCCTTTCTCACGCCAAAATAGGCTTCGAGGAAGGCTAGGCCTTGGTAAAACTAGGCCACGAACGATGCACAACCTATCCTATAGCCTAAGGTCTCGGAATCTAGTGTGCTATACACTATGCGCCGCCTATTCCTAGGTATGCTTTTGACTATGCGCCGCCTATGCTATGGCATTTGGTCTCAGTATCTCATATGCCATAGACTATGCGGCGCATATGTCTACAAATGTCATAGACTATGCGGCGCATATGTCCCATTATGCCATAGACAATGCGCCGCATATGTCATATCTATGCCAAGCATTATGCGCCGCATATGTGGGATTTTTGTCTCCAAAACCGATTGTAAATGGGTCATAACCCGACCCATTCTCTTCCTATATAAAGGGGACTTAGTTTTATAACACAACACATTGCAAAGTGACCTAAAGGTGCCGCATATTCATCCAAATCCTCTCAAAATTTTCTTTTTTTTTCTTTTCCAATTCACAACACCACCTCCAAAAGCTTCAAGCAAGTAAGTACTCTCTTATTCTTCATTTATTTCTTGTAAGTACTATGTTGCTATGTCTATTATAAATTGCTACATATTGAAAGATTGTTGGTGAAGTTCATGTGTTTGGAATGTTAATGCAAAATCATGTGAGTGAACGTATACGTTAGAATCATCATGACTTGTTCCGACTTGAATTTGGTTTTAATAGAATTGTTATACTATTTGCGGAATTTCTATAGTCTTGAACATTGTTTAAAATTGCTACTTGGATACTTACATGTTAGGCTATCCCGTTCATCGGGATAAGACTTATAGTGCCTGCCGACATAGGAGGTTGTGATTGTTGAAAGTAACTATATTATGTGGTAACCCCTATGTAGTAGTGTTGTTATATCTAACATGAAAGTAATTCAATGGCTGAAAGTAGTGATACATCACTGATTTTCTTGCCGGAATACAACTCCTAAAACGTATGTCGACGAAATCTGAGTAATCGACCACTTTCACTTCACTGATTTGTGTCAACAAAACTAAGTGTGGGGTGGTAACCCTACTGCTTGTGCATAGATTGTATCCATTGATATTGTGCTACCACTAACACTATTTCTAGTCTCAGGTACAATGGCACCTAAAGCGAGACAAGGCAAGGAGAAGGCTACCACCTCCCAAAAGGGCAAAAAGAGAAGTCGCAAGGACCAAGGAGAACCCTTCTCGCTGCAAATACCTCGACTCACGCTTGGAATTAAGTGGGATACTTATGAGGAACTTCTGAGGATGACGAATCTGATGATGATTCCAATGCAAGGGGTATGACCCCAGACATAGAGGATAAGTTCGACCAACCAGGTTCCTCGTATTTATTTTCCACTGAGGACAGTGTCCCGACTAAGTGTGGGGTGGTGGTATTGCATTCTATACTTCTCTATTCGCATCTATGTTTGTTTGCTTTTGTTTTATTTTTGTTTCGTTTTGTTTTTTTTAGTAGTTAAAATTTTTTTAGCTTCGCATGAAATTATTTTGATAGGCAGCATGAGGTTATAACAAGAGTATGTGTTATAATTGTGACTATTGAGACGTTTAGGCTCTAGTTGTGACTCAATATATGATATTGTGTGATTCAATTCCTTCACTTGTTGGGTCGAGAGTCTATATTACTTCCAATCAAGTCGACCATGTGCCTTGTGTGTGAGAGATAATAGTATATTCTATGTATGTGGCTGATGCTAGAACTTGCCTGGTATGTATGCAAAGCAAAAATAAGGAGTGTAAGTTTAGGATATGATTTAGGCATTTCTTTGGCAACCTATACATGTTTACCTTCAGTTTTACCTACCCATGGACATCATCCTAGTTAACCCTTTTGAGCCTTTAGCCTATTTCTTTGACAACCTTGTATGTAAGCCTAATCCATTTCTTTCAAGACCGTAATTTGATCCCAAAATCCCTAAGTGCTTTAAAGTGAAAAATTCATGTGACAACATAAAAGGAAATTGGGTGAGTATAATGCTATAAATTGGAATGGTTCTTGAATGTGTTATGAAAAAGAAAAAAAAATGCTATCATAAGAGGTATGTTGTGAAAAGAAAAAGGAAAAGAAAGCTGAAAAGTGAGTTGTGCTTAAAATTGAAAAAAGAGGAGAACAAGGGTGGTAGAAAAAAAGAAAGAAGAAAGGTTGAAAGAAAAAAGGGTCAATGATACAAAGTGATGTATTAAAGCGCTTAGGAACTTAGTCACTATTCCTGGCCAAAATAGTCCTACCCGTCCCTTAGCCTACATTACAACCATCAAAAGACCTACTTGATCCTAATCTTAACATTCCAACATTTAGTAGAGTATTACATTAATGGCAAGCCTATGGTCATCAGTCGCTACATATGAACTCTTTGTGAGAGTGAGAGCAAGGACATTTTGATACCCATGTTTGAAAAATATGCTATATTTGTGATGAACCTTGGGTACTATATTGTGAGACACACATGGTTGATGAGTTTTGGATAGCTGTATATAATTCCATGCACCTTAATGTTTGCATGCGAGTCGATCACCATCACGAGTCTATGCTAGAGGTTAAACTGTTTCTACTTATAATCGGAAAGCTACTCTTTGTTGATAATTGTTGTGCTTGTCTTGAAGAATGTTTTGTGTTGTTGTTGTAAAAACCCTAAGTTGATGTTTAGAAGGACATGATATGTTGTTCGAGGACGAACAAAGCTCTAAGTGTGGGGTGTTGATGATAGGCGGATTTACACGCCTATATCAATTTATTTTGCCCATATTTTAGCCTAGTTTTGAGAACAAATTATATATTTCATGCACTTTTAGTCCTTTTTCCCGTAAATGAGCTAACGAACATGACTAGGAAAGTTTCAGGTATAAATGATGCAAAATACAGCATTTTATGGCTAACTTAACGCAAAAGAAAGCTCACGAACGAAGGAGAAGGAAGTGGGACGCCTAAAGGACCAAAACTGCTGCATAGAAAATCTGTCCCGGGCTAAAACAGCAATTCTAAAGACTTTGGGGACTTACAGACACAAAGCTGGATTTTGACAATGATACATTAACCTAGTACAATTAGGTTATGTATTTCATTATTTTATGTGGATTATGATAATGTTACCTTAACCTAGTACATTTGGGTTAAGGATTTCATTAGTCTAGTAGGATTTGGTTATTTATTTCATTAGCTTAGTAGGAGTAGGATATGGGTATTATAAATACCCTATCATGCTAGAGATTTAGAATAAGGAGGGAGGAAGGAGGGAGAACACAATACTTCCTTCCATCCCTCTCATCTTCTATCATCTTTTTACATCTTCTAACATCTTCTTAACTTCTCGTCTTACAATTCAATTCTATTACTCTACAATTCTTCTAATCTTTCCATTAATTCTATTTTTCTTCTTCTACTCTTCTATTCTTAAATTCCACAACAAGAGAATCGTTACTTGCTAAGGAATCACGCCTCACGCCTATCACTTGATCTATACGCCATTACTCAATATCGTGATATAATAATAATGTCAATCGTGATTTCCTTCGCATTCATGGGTAACTAAACTTCTCTGTTGGGGTTATGGAAGCCGTATGAGATACTATCTATTGTTGTGAGTTTGTGAGTTCGAGGCACGTATATTGCTTATATCATTATTCTCTTCATCTTAATCTACATTCTTTGCGGTTGCAAACGCAAGAATACTCCGGTCTAACATTTAACTTGTTCGAGAGAAAAGTTATTTGTCTAGAAAAGAGATAATGTCAAGGTAGTAGGACACCCTTTCCTACTAAAAAACTAGTGCCGTAACTGGACTAACCTCTTGGAGAATTCGTACCGTTAGACACGCTTTAAGCTCGAGAGAGTTAAAGTGAAATAGTCCTTGTTTAGGTCGAGAGACACTTGGATTTACCATCGACTACAATTCTCTATAAGCAATTGCATGACAGAATTCTACACACTCATAGCCAATAGAGACGTATACCTCAGAAGGTGGACATAACCCCAACGCTTCAATTCTCATTGTTTACAACCAACGTAACAATCTCTCTCTTTTTACTTTATTATTTTCAGCTTTTGTTTACATTACTTGCAAGACAAGAATCCCCCCTTCTTACGAGACTTGCACCAAAAGTTTAGTAATTTTACTTACTTGTTGGCCAAGCTATTCCCTGTGGGATCGACACCCAACCCAGGTTGGGTTCTATATTTGCTAACGACCATTTTACACTCCTACGAGAGCTGTAGATTGAGCGTTATCATCTACCTTCTTCTGCACCAAAGATCTTGTAGAAATAGCACTACAATGATGGAGATTATCCACTGGTTCGTAGCTTACTACTCTTTTCTTCGTCATAAGATCTTTCATAAACTTAGCATATCCTGGCATCTGCTCAAGTGCCTCCACCAAAGGCACATTCACCGTTAGCTGCTTTAACATTACCATGAATTTACTAAACTTTGTATCATCGGCCTTCTTCTTCAATCTATAAGGAAAAGGAGGCGGTGGTTTTGGTAAAGAAGTCCCCACTGCTTTCTTTTCCTTGTCTTTCCCTTTTTCCAATCCATCAATTTGTTGATGATTAGAAGGAACATCAATGTCATCCTGCTTCTCAGACTCCACAGGATTACTTTCATTGAGCTCGACGTCTTTTTTTATCACCTCTTCAATAACAGTTTTGCCCACAGAAGGTCCTAGTAATACCTTACCAATTCGTGTGGTACTTACCATGTAAGAGTCATCATTTCAAGGGTTCTGAACTATATCACTTGGCAAAGTTTTGCTCTTTCTCTTATTCAATGCTGCAGAGAGTTGGCTCATCTACTGCTCCAACTATTTAATAGAAGTAGAGTATGAGCTTACCAACTGACTCTGGGAAGATAAATCACTCTTCATAGTAGTCACCCCAGAGTTGGTGGTCTAAACTCCCTTCAATAATTTCTCCATCGTGTCCTCTATGGACATCTTTCTAGGGCTAGTTGCAGCATTATCTCTGCTTCCGGGAGATTCATATAGTCCACTCCTCTCATTCTTACTCTTCCAGTTTCCTTGATCTCTATCCTTGTAACCACACTTGTCGTAATAGTTTTGACCTTGATTTCCTTGGATATTGCCTCAGAAACCCCCCTGATTATTTAGATAGTTTTCTTCTTCTTCCGAATCAGACTCAGCTCTTCCCTGGGATACAACAGCTTTCACCTTCTTTATTTTTCCAAACAATAGATGCTTAGTTAGCAAATCCATCTGTTTCTTCAAGTGTGCCATGTCCTGGTCATGTTCTTTCTCCTTCTTGCATTGCTCTGCAGTCATACTACCAGACACAGTAGGGCTTGAGACTACAGAATCCCTAGCATGCCAAGATCTACTCTATTTGGTCATCCGATCAAGCATCTCCGAAGAATCTGGAAAAGTAAGGTCAACAAATGACCCTCCTGCAGCATTGTCCATGACTAGATTTGTAATAGAATTCAAATCCTGACAAAGAGTCTTCATTAAATGAATATCTATCATGTTATGGTTCAGTCATTACATCAGCTTCTTTTTAAACCTCTCCTAAGTCTCATGAAGAGCTACAGTGGGAAGCTATCGGAAATTACTAATTTCATCCCTCAAATGTACCCTTCTGGAAGGTGAAAGAACCTTTCTAGTAAATCCTTTTTCAACTGTCTCCAGTTGATTATAGAGTCGGGAGTCAGTCTGTTGATCCATAGTATTGCCTTCCCAGACTGATACAACGGAAACAAGCATAGGTGGATGGTATTCTGACCCACTTCTGGGTTATCAAAAGAGTTGCAAATGGTGACAAAGTACACCAAATGCATGTTTGGATCATCTCCGGGAAGACCACCGAACAACCTCTTAAGGTAAAGAAGTTGAATCATCGTGCTAGTAATGTTAAATTTATCTACTGGTGCTAGAGGCGGAGGAATGATAGCTCTAGTTGCACCTACTCCGTCCATTCCATCTTCGTCATCATTCAGGTTAAACTACACCGGTTGACGCTCTTGCCTTACCTTAAAGGGCCGATTTCTATTTACGTTGCAGCTTACTGGTACAGCCACATTCTCTACATGCCTTGGGTTGACAGGATCTAACAAATCATCATCCCCTAGATTATCATCATCGGGATTAGGATAATATGTCGGTTGGCCATTATTCTGCTGATTAAGTTGAGCTCTAGCTAGAGCGGCTAGTCTTTAGCGTCTTGGGGGTCTGCCATTCTGCCAATTAACTGTGGTTTTGAATATACTGGTAATAACGGTGCACCTGATCTCTGTGTACTTGGCATACATAATATCTACCCTACATAAAACAAAAACAACAAACAAAAGTAAAATTTGGGAATCTTTGACCAAAGGTCAATTAATAATCACAGACTTAATTGACAATCGTATTCCCCGGCTACGGCGCCAAAATTTGATATGCCCAAATTACACCTTTCTTATAAAAGTGTAAGCATTCGTTGTCAAACATAAAACCCAACAAATATTGGGGTCGAATCCCACAGGGAATACTTGTGCAACTAAGTAAGCCGATTCTTAATGGACTGTTGATCTAAGGTTCCGGAATAAAGGGGAGTTTTAATGTGTTACTAGTATTCTTTCATTCTTGTATCATACAGAGGTCTAGCTAATGAGAGTTAATGCAAGTATAATTTCAATGATAAAGAGTTAAATAGATTTATGCTCACCAATATGTTCAAACAGCTAGGGTTGTGAATTTGTGTTCGATTTCTAACTTCTAATTTCAATTTCAAGAAATATTAAATTCTAAGGATTACCCACTTGTTTCTCAACCTAATGGGTATTTCATCCTTTATTTCTTTCTAACTTAAAGGATTTATGTATTATTTAATAAAGTTCTTATGAGGGTTGATTCCATTAGGGAATTAACCGTTAACCCAAAGGGTAAATCTATGGATTTCATGTGAATCACCTTTTTTCCCAACATCCACTTTCTTGTTCAAACAAGGGGTGTTCATGGGCTCACTTCTCAAGTCTGCAACCAAGATATATCATTATAATAAATAGATATTCATGCAATTTAGATAGACATTAGGAATCAAATGGATTTACAACCCCAAACAGCTCTCTACATCAAGGCTCCCATAACCCTAGTTATGGGAGTTTAGCCACTCATCTTCATATAAGATATTAAAGACATATTGATATTCATAAATAGATTTAAGAGAGTACTTACAAAAGTTACAATATTGTTCTTCTCAATCTTCAATAGAAAATAAGGAAATAATAATTAGTTCTCAAGTTCTAGCATCAAATCCCAAAGAAAAGTGTTACAATGCTATCAATAGAGGAGAAAGTATGATACTACTGTCAAAAGTTGCGAAATAAAATCTAATACTTAGTATTTATACAATTCCAAGATAGGGGTTTTAAAATTTAAACTCAAAATTACCGCGTCATACTCAACGGGTCGGGCAACGGGTCATCGCAGGGTCAATGGTCCGTCGCTTGGATCGTCGCGAGACTTCCAGTGATACTGCATTCTGCTTCATGGCGATGAGTCAAGAGACGGTTCATCGCAGAGTTGACGGTACATCACCTGGACCGTCACAGGACTTCCACTAACACTGCCTTCTGCTTCTGGGTGACGATTAGGCCGACGGTCCATCGCATGGTCGACAGTCCATCGCCTAAGTCATCACTGGTCATTTTTCCCTTGTTTTGCCCAATTATTTGAAGTTATTCTTCACGCTTAGTTCTTGTCCTGAAAACACTAAAGTTCAATTTTAAATACAATAATAGTTTCTTGGAAACACACAATTATCCTAAGAAAAGGGCCTAAAATGTTCTGTTAAAAGCCGGAACATCAATACTCCATGATATAAGTGCTCTCTTAGTAATATTGTTTGATCCTGACCACAAATAACTCTGGCCATAGGCTTTAATAACCTTTACGACTTTGGCTGGTATGATAAATAATTGATACCAATATGATTGGATTCCAAACACTACTAATTTGATCAATTGTAGTTTGCCAGCATATGATAATATTTTTGTTGTCCATGAGGTTATCCTTGCCACTATCTTCTGGATGAAAGGTTGTCACTAAAGGATTGATAGTTTCTTTATGGCTAAGGGTACTTCCAAATACTTGAATGGAAGAAATCCTTCTTCAATGCCCAGCAAATAAGTGATTTTTCACTAATTAGACCTGCTAAACCACCAAAATATAGCCTTCTCTTATACAGATTTTCCTATAAGCCTGATACTCTTGAGAATTTGGTAAACTCAAACAAAGACTACATAGATTGTTCATCTCCCCTAGAAAAAAAAGTAAGTCATCTACAACAAAAAGATTAGTTAGTTTATGTTTGTGGAACATAGGGTGAAATTTGTACTATTTTTTCTTGATTAAGGTTCAAAGTCTCTTGATCAAATACTCCATGGATATTACAAAGAGATAAGGTGATATGAGGTCACCTAATCTTAATTTTTTACAGCATTAAATGTTTTTAGTTTCAGCATTGATACTGATAGAGTATCTCACTATTTTAATGAAAATCATGACGTAAGTGATGAAATTTGTAGGAAATCACAAGCCTATTAATATCTACCCTACGTAGACCCACTCAAACAATTCATATGCTTTTTACAAATCCACCTTCAATATACATGTTGGAGATAAGTGTTTTCTATTATAGTGTTTGATCAGATCATGTGCCAAAATGATGTTGTCTGCTAGCCTCCTTCCTGGAATGAACCCTATTTGATTTTCACTAATGGGTACTTCAAATACTCTTCACCCTGGCAGCTAAACTTTTGGATATGATCTTATAAAGTACTATGCAATAGGGTATTGGCCTACATTATCTTAATAGTGCTAGGGTTAGGAACCTTTGGCAACAAGGTAGTAGAGGTACAGTTGATGGCATTATACATCCTGTTATGATTGAAAAATATTGTATTACCTTACATACCTCACCCTTTATTACTTTCCATGCTTTCTCAAAGAAAGTATCATTATATATATCAATACCTTAGGATTTTTCATCACAAATTGAAGAAAAGACATCCCAATATCTTGGTCAGTAACCTCTATACACAACATCATTTATTTTATATGGTTTAGTATAGGACCTCTAATCAACATTTACTTGTCTGCTGATAAAAAAGTGGTTGTTAAACCCATCAGAGATTGGTAGAATTAAGTAATTTGTAGCTTGAGTGTTGTTGAAACACATAACTGCTGGCCTAATAGTGTTGTAAGCTTAGATATTAGTTTGTACTATCCTTTTTCCCTTATTATAGCTTAGAAGTATTTACTATTAGAATCTTCCAGTTTCATCCAACTAACACTTGCCTTTTGCCTCAAAATATTCTTCTTTATTAGAGCTCATTTTTCTAGTTAATCCAGCTTCTCCTTTTCTTCAGTAGCAAGAGATATGGAGTAGTTTTGTTAAAGCTATTTTGGAATGTAGGAGATTGTTTGTCTGATTTCTTCAAGATTAACTGTTATCCCTTTATACAATGATATTCAGTTTTTGAATTGGCTTTTCAGTAGTTCAAATTTATCCCAGACATTTTTTATTTTTCAGTTTGTTAAGTGATTCTTCCACCTCTCTTCTACTAAAGGCAAGAACATTTCATGACTTGCCCATGCATTGAAAAACTTAAATGGAACCTTGCTTTGATGCAGTTGAGTGTCAAGAGAGAACATCATTGGTGAGTGATTGTATCTGAATGGTTCTCCATATTCTATAATTATATGGCCATAGTGCATCATCTATTGAGTATTTCCTAAAGTCCAGTCAATTCTTCTTTACACTCTAGCTCCAACATGTTGCTTATTAGACTAGCTAAAATGGCTTTTCCTCCAAGGCAATTCTGTAAATGTCATACTATATACCCAATCAGCAAAGTCCTTTACTTCAGCTGTTATGACTGGTGTTCTTCTGATTGTATCAGTCAGGTTCATTATTGCTTTAAAATCCCCATTCACTAGCCAAGAAATTGGGCTAGTCCCGCAACTCCTTCCTCTGTTCCACTATATTTCATCCATAAACCACTGCTTTAATGTTACAAGGCAAAATAAGCTACTTCTTCTTGTACAGTAACCTCATATTTGCCTTTCATCCCACATAACCAAATTTTTCCACTAGAAGCTTTATTGTAGTTGTGCACTAATTTCCAACCAAGAGAAATTTTAGTATTTATATGTAATACATTCTGATCCTTTACTCTAGTTTCAATCAACCCTATCAAGGTGATTTGCTTATTCACTAAAAACTTCTTCAGTTCCCTGTGCTTGTAGCACTTATTCAACCTTTACAAGTTTTAAATTAGCTAATTCATGAGGGTGTTGTGGATGTGCCACCACCTTTATCTGGGGTAGTGACTGGATTTATCTCATACTCCCCAGTTTTCAAAGGAAAAAAACCTATTCTTTGTTATCAGACCTAGATCTAGAGTGGCACTATGACCTTTATCTTGGCTCTCTAATCTGTTTTCGGACCTGCTAGTAGAATTTTGCCATTTATTTATCTTGACTGGAGTATGCACCACCTTTAAGCAAAGGTTTGGTAAACTATTTCTGCACTATCCAGGCCCTTCTTCTTCTCCATAGTTGATTGTGTTCCTAGAGCGGATTAGGTTATTTAGGTGCATAGGTGTTCCCAATAACTATACAAGATTTACAATATTGCGGCTTTCATTCGTAGGTTAAACCTTACTTAAATTTATTTCCATGAGGATCTAGTATCTCAATATTAGTTGGTAATGCTTGAGCCACATTAACCTCTATCAAAATCCTTTCATAAGATTTGTGTGTTTGCTTTCATGTACACTCATCTAAAGAAAAAGGGTTTACCAATCACACTAGCCATCCTACTCAATGAATTGTTCCCCCAAAAGTACATCAAGAAACTATGAAAGTTGTCTTCCACTTCTTAGTATCTTCCTCTACTTTTATTTTATAAAGTTTCAACATTAGCTTTCCTTCTACCAGATCTGGTACAATATACAAAAAAAGAGTCCATTATCAGATGCTCTGTTACCTCTTAACAGTTCTACCCAGTCCAATTTTTGTTTCTCTTCCTTAATTTAAGGAAGCAGATCCTCATTCTTAGTATCAGCTGGAATCATATTCACCTTTAATTCTCCGAGCTGGCTACTATAGTAATTGATTACTCAGTCTGTTCCTCCTGTAGATAATTCACCATGTTATGCAATGTGTTTTCCCTTCTCCAAGTTTTGTTTACTTAGATCTAAACCATGAGCTACTTTACTAGCTGGTGTAGCCCCAATTTTCACTATTGAAACCTGCCCTAGAACTGATTTAGGTGTAATAACTCTTTGCTCATATTCAGGAGTTCCAATAATTATACTAGTGTTAACTGATCTGCCGATGGTGATCGCCCTTGCATGGTCATCCTCAATTTCTTGCCATGAATACATGTACCGGTACAGGTTAGGATAACCCATGCCAAGAGCATGTTGGTATTAGAACAACCTTTAATCATCATGAGGTAGGGGTTACAACCACGAGCACGTCGAATTGAATTTGATTGTTATAATCTTAGAAATAGTACTTAGCACCGAGTGTATAGGGATTCTAGATAACCTAAGTCCCAAACTACGTACTAACGTAGGTTCTATTTAGCCCTTGAGGCTGATTTTAGTGGATTTACCTCAGTTCATGCCCTTGATGTGGGTCAAATATTGGACTCCATGTTTACTCATATGACTTATATCAATTAGAAAAAACTCCCTTGAAATGATTTAAGCATAATAAATGCACATGACTCACTAGCTTTTAGCTTATATTTGACTACATCATGGTTCAATAAAGTGATACAGCTTTCCAATTTTTATTAATGAAATGTGTAATAATTTATTACGATCCAAACCCATTGTGAGTGGCACCCAAACTAACTCCCAGTGGGAGAGCCATCTAATCCCAAATTGAGCAAGTCCAACAATTAGTTGAATCTCTGTCAAAGAAGGTGGCTGGAGTTGTTGAAAGACTATGATATGAGTATGTTGTATCATTCGGGCAAGTCCAATGTTGTGGAAGATGACCTTAGTAGATTGTCTATGGGCAGTGTTGCCCATGTGGAGAAAGATAAGACAGAGTTAGCTCGGGAACTGCACGTTTGGCAAGGTTGGGTGTTAGATTGGTTGACTCGACGGAAGGTAGTGTTTAGGTTTAGAGTAGTTCCAAATCTTTCCTAGTTTTGGAAGTAAAGGAGAAATAAGACATGGATTCTAGTTTGGTCAAACTGAAGGAATCTGTTAAAGACCAAAAGGTAGAGGTTTTCTCCCAAGGGGTAGATGGTGTGTTGAGATACCAGAGTAGATTGTGTGCCATGTGTTAATGATTTGAGGCAGCGAATTATGGCAGAAACGCATGGTGCGCGTTATTCTATCAATCCTGGAACTACCAAAATATACCGTGACTTGTGAGAACTCTAATGGTGAAGTGGAATGAAGAGAGATATAGCGGAGTTTGTAGCAAAGTGTGCAACATGTCAACAGGTTAAGGTAGATCACTAAAGACCTAGTGGTACGTTGCAAGAGTTTGGTATCCCCACCTGGAAGTGAGAAGAGGTAAATATAGATTTTGTGACTGGTTTATCCCAATCGCATCGCCGTTATGACTCGATATGGGTTATTATAGACAGATTGACTAAGTCAGCATATTTCATGCCAGTTAATACGTCCTATTCAGCTGAAGATTATGCTAGGTTGTATATCCGAGAGTTAGTTAGACTGCCTAGAGTTCCCTTGTCTATCATTTCGGATAGGGGTACTCAGTTCACTTCCCAGTTTTGGAAAGCCTTTCAGAAGGGTTTTGGTATCCAAGTCCACCTTAGCTCAGCTTTTTACCCTCAGACAGATGGTCAGGCAGAAAGGACCATCCAAGCTCTAGAAGATATGTTGAGGGCATGTGCTTTTGATTTTAAGGGTAGTTGGGATGAGGATTTTCCATTGATTGAGTTCTCTTATAACAATAGTTATCATGCTAGCATTCGAATGGCTCCATTTGAGGCTATTTATGGAATGAGATGTAGATTACCCATAGGTTGGTTTGAAGTGGTGCGGCCGCTTTAATTAGGCATGATGCAGTGTTTGAGGCCATGGAGAAAGTTAAGTTGATTAGACAAAGATTGAAAATTGCCCAGAGTCACCAGAAATAATATGCAGATGTGAGAAAAAGGGACCTTGAGTTTGAGGTTGGTGATTTTGTGTATCTGAAGATTTCACCCATGAAAGGGGTGAAAAGATTTGGTAAGAAGAGGAAGTTCAGTCCCCGATATATTGGCCCCTATAGAATTCTAAGTCATGTTGGGAAAGTAGCTTATGAGCTTGAGTTGCCCGCAAACTTGTCAGTCGTTCATCATGTATTCCAAGTCTCTATGCTTAAGAAATGCTTCGGTGACTCCACTTTTGTAGTTCCTTTAGAAATATTAGATATTCAGAACATCCTTTCGTACAAAGAGATTCCAGTTGAGATTTTAGTCCATCAGATCCGTAGACAAAGTAACAAAGAAGTTTCCTTGATCAAAGTTCTTTGGTGCAATCAGTCGGTCGAGGGCGCCACTTGGGAAGCAGAAGCAGATATACGAGCCAAGTACACTCGCCTCTTCTCCACAAACTCATATCTAGCCGAAGGTACTACTCTTCCTTAATCCAGTTCTTTTCTAATCATACATTCATCTATATAGTTGTCCTCATGTAAGTTCATGCACTCACAGAATTACTCAGAAGCTCAGAATGATTTACATTCAGTTATTCAGTTCATTTCAGTTGTGCATGCTATCATAGATTCTCAGATTTCTTAGAAATTTCATCTTAACTAGTCACATTCGAGGATAAATGTTTCCAATGGGGAGATATTGTATCACCCCGTACCTTTTCTAGCAAAAATATGTACCTAGAATGTTAAGGGATAGTTTCCAAGATAAATATTAATTATTTTGTGTGGAATTCTTAAGATTTAGACTTTCTATTGCATAGGAAATTGAATTAGCTTTCCAACGATATAAGATTCGCCTAAATCTGATAATCGGGTAAGAAGTTATAGCTATTTTAAGTCCCAGTCGTAAGACACCATCATTTCGGTCACTAGCGTGTCGCAGAAAAGATTTAAATGACGATTGTCAATTTTCAGTGGCCCTCCATGATATTGGTGCATCGCGGGGAGAGTCAATTTCTCGTTTGTCAATTTCCAGAGGCCCAGCGCTATAATGGCGCATCGCGCCATGTGCCAAAATGGAATTCCAAAGGGGCACCGCGATGGCTCCGCATCGCAGAGTCTGCCCAATTTCCATTTGTCGATTTCCAGTGAGCCACCACGATAGTGGCGTGTTGCGGTGGCCACCCAATTCACAAAATATTGCATTTTTTAGTTTCGTTTGGGGGTTTAAAGAGGGAATTTTGGTCATTCTCCCAGCCCCTAATCCATCTTAAACATTGAATTAAACCCCTCCAAAGCACTTTACATTCAATTTTCATCAAATTTCTCTCAAGCAAAACACTAGCTCATCAAACTTTCTCCCCAAGCAACTTAAATTCCTCCATTAATCTTCCAAGGAAACTCAAGATTTGGAATCCCCAAGTCAAGAACTCCAAGAATTCATCTCCAAAGCATCAATAGAGATCCAAGATTCAAGTATTAACAACTAGATCATCAATTAAGGTATGTGGGGTTTGAACAAGAATAATTCTTTCATCCTTATTCCCAAAACTTTGTTTTAATTACAAACTTTCTAAATTATATATGATTTTCCATGAATTTCAAGTTAGGTTTTATACCAATTATCATTATTTGCAAGATTATGAGATTTTTCATGATTTTGAAGTTGAATTACATGATTATGTTTATGTTTCCACGTATATTGCTGAAATTTCCAGATTTTGAGTTGATTTATCAATAATCATATTATCAAGCATGAACATTTTGATGATTTAACCTAAGATTGATGCATGGGTTATTTATCCCAAGATTGAATATGGTTACTTCAAGAAAGATGATGCTTTAAGCATCTTGTGAACATATTATTTTTAGATTTTCAGAAAAAGCTTTGATCTTTGATCATCAGTTTAGCTATGGAATCCATGTTATAGAATTTAGATCAGCTTTATTTAATGATTTAAAAAATAAATGCATATTTGGTTTTATATAAACCCTTATGCTAGTTTTAAAAGTGAATTTTCAACAGAATGAGCATAGTAAATAATAAGGGAGTAGTATTTAGCACCGAGCGGGAAGTGTGGGTTTAGCGTATCCTACTTCCACAGAACGACGTAGCCAACGTAGGTACAGATTATCAGATTATTCCCACTTCTATGTGGTTGATAGTTACAGATGTGATCACTTAGCTCAGGTTATACTCCTTGGCAAGAGTATGATACCTCTCCCCAACGTGAGGTTTCTTACTTAGGAGGATGAGACGTTGGACTCCATGCTATCTCACATAGTTTATGTCGATTAAGAAAACCTCCCTTCAGATAAACTAATTTCCTTAAAGCCTTAAGATGAAGTATTTTTCAGATTTTAGAAACTAAGTGTAAAGGCTCACAAACTTATTCAGACATTATTTTACTTAAGATTTCAGTTACAAAATTACAGCTTTTAGTTCTCAGACACAAAAGATGAGCCCTTTTTCAGTTAGCCTATATGTTTTAAGAATAAGAACAGAATAAATATTTCAAAACTAAGTGTAATGGCTCACAAAATTTAGATTACATGCTTTATTATTCATGATTTGACTTTCAATTTTTAGATTACTCAAGCTTACGTGAGTCATTTACATTTAGAATGCATGATATTTTCTATAAATTGTGATGATATTGTTTACTTATTGCATGCACCCCCATATACTCAGTACATCATCAAAGTACTGATCCACATATACGTCTATGTGTTATATTATCTCATAATGTAGGTTCAGGTGCTCAGTCTCAGCAGCGAGAGAGATTTTCGAGCATCCCATCTACATTCCTACAGTTGGTGAGTCATCTTAGTTTGGGAACTTAGCTATTCAGATTTCCAGTTGGTAGTAAATATTTTTATTATTCTCTTCAGACAGTCTAAGTCAGTAGGGGCATATCCCAGTGATTCTCTAGATTCAGTTAGTAGAGGCTTGTTGGACTACTAGATTCAGTCTTAGATTTCAGATATCGTATTTAGATCATTCAATATTAGTTTTATCAGATTGATGTGATCAGCATTTTCAGATATACTCAGACTTTTCAGATGGTTTTCCGCATTTGTCAGTCTCATATATTCATTTTTCCCTATTTTGAGATTCAGAGTTAGTAGAAGGCAGCCAGGGTTAGCTCAAGACTACTTGTAGTTCGGAGCACTGTGTGGCATCCCGAGAATCAGATTTTGGGGTGTTACACAACTGAAAGACACTGAACAATTATATTGGACTGAACTGGACTGAATTCATTGAGATTACTGAGTTTTCCTAAGTTCTATAACTAATTGAGTTCTACTGCATTCTGTAATTGACTGAGATCACTACTGATCGTGACATGACTGATACTATTCTGTAATTGACACTGGCTCTAAATAAACAGCTAAATTATCGGGTATTAAATACCCCCAGGACTCGATAGCATGAAAAGTAAAGAAAAGCATAATCTTGAATAACCTAACAATGTTCACTTGGTCATAATTCATTCATAGAGACGTTTCATCAAACACTTGTAGTGCATTAACTTGTACATGAATGGGGAATACATGTTAGCATGCTATAATGGCATTATTTCATTCTCATAGACAATTTATCAAACACATAAGAAGCATACTTGGTTCATTAAATTATAAACACTTAGAGTTAACATGGTTACAACAATCAACTGGAAAATTGAAGGGTTTATCATGAACATCATGTAATTCAACACATACTAGAATCAATTCTTGGAACTTGTAATCTAAATCATGGATTAAAATTCAAACAACATCATGAACATGAATTCAATCTAATTCAAACATGGAAATCATAAATCATTAATCTTGTATATTGAAAAGGGATTCTTGGGCTCCATGGAAGGTAAGGATCCATGGATGAACATCTAACATACCTTAATTTGATAGTTCTTAGAGAAATTCTTGGGAATGATCTTGATTCTTGAGAGCTAGGGTTTATTTTTTTGAGAGAGAATTATACTTTGATTTTAGAAAAAGTGAATAATGAAGGGTTTTACATATTTTTAGAGCTTAAATCCTACATCGGGGCGGAATAAAATCATGGGAAAAGACTTTTTTAACCCTGGGCGCAACTTTAATGTTTTGAGAAATTTTCCCAATTTGGACCCCTGGCGCGACGCCGCACTGACGCTCCGTGTCACTGGAAAAAGACAACTGGGAAATTGCATGGTGGCGCGATGCGGTGGTATCACGTTGCCGTTTTATTTGTAAACTAGAAATGCACCGCGACGTGGTGGAATCACGTTAGTACACTGGAAATTAACGATTGTAAATTGGGTCTATGACGCGACGCGCCAATATCGTAGAGCAACACCGGAATTTGACAATTGCTATTTTAACACACTCCGAGACGCGCTACTGGCCTGAATGACAATGTTTAACGACTGAAACTTAAAATCGCCATAACTTTTTACCCGGTTGTTGGTTTTAGGTGAATTTTATATCGTTGGAAAGATAATTGAATTTCCTACGCAATGGCAGTTCAAATCTGAAAATTACTGAGTATTTTAAAAATTTTATTTAGGATAGCCCATGTACTAAGGGTTAATCTAGGCAAGGGAAATAAGGGGTATTATAATAACAGGCTTTCAGGGTTAGCTCAGGACTACTTATAGTTCGTAGCATCGTGTGACGTATCGGGACCCATTTTCAGGGCATTACAAACTATACCTTGTATTCTTTCTAGTTCAATTCAGCTCAAAAGAGGCACACCAGAGACTTAGGACCTGAAATTTTAGCGAAGTGTTGAAGACTTAGTCTAATTTTTGGCCTCTAAACTTTGACCATTTTATACTCGACCTTTTCAATCATGGAATGTCAATTTCTAAGTTGTTTCATGATTAGGGTAGTCCATAGTATCTCTGGGTGAGTTCCAAAATTTTTGGAGAAGGTTTGGGGCAAGTTTGGTTGACCAAAATAGAACATCAACATGATGTAGACACGCTTTGTCGGGTAGGCAACGCGATGTGTCACTAATTGCATCGAAGTGAGCAATGCGATGCGTCACTGATCATGTCGGTACCCAATTTTTGTGTTGTTAAATGATGGGTTTATGGGGGCAATTGAGTCATTTACCCTCACCCAAATCCTCCCAAAACACACAATTTTAGCCCCAAATAACATAGATATTTCATTGTTCATTTTTTTCTTCTCCAAGAACAAAAACCCTAGCTCCAAGAATCAAGAACAATTCCATAACTCCTACTCCAAGAAATTCTATAATCCAAAGTTTTGGGCTCAAGAACTTTAAGAAAAAGCTTCAAGAACACCATTAGAGATTCAAAAGTTCAAGTTTTTACATTCAATTCATCAATCAAGGTAAGTGGGTTATGAACAAGGATACTTCTTTCATCTTTGTGCCCAAAACTATTTTTTAAAGTTGAAATTACATGAAATTATATGATTTACATTCTAGGGTTCATACCCAATTATCATTATTTGAAGATGTTGATGTTACAAGTGATTAAATGTTGAATTTTATCCCTACTTTTGCATGTTTATGTGTGTGAAGTAATTGTATATACATTGAGAGTTGAATCTCACTATCTTGACTAGAATTATACAAGAATTTCAAGATTTTGATTATTGAGCATGAACTTTGTGATGATTTGATATGAGTTTAAAGCATGGGTTTTAATCCCTAAGTTACGTATTGATATTTTGAGAAGATTTTGCTCTTAAGCATCCTATTACAAGATTATTTTCAGATTTTGAGAAAGATTTGATATTTTCATTCTTAACTTAGATATGGAATCCAAATTATAGTTTTATTATAGTTTACAAAAAATAGATTAGTTTTGGTAACAGATTAAAATAGACACATGCATAATTGGTTTTCATTACAAATCCTTATGCTAGCTTTTAAAGTGAATTTCCTACAAAATCAGCATACAGATTTAAAGGAAGTAGTATTTAGCACCGAGTTGGGTATGTTTACATGCCCTAGAACTATGAGCCAACGTAGGTACAGATTATTTAGACTAGTCTTATTTCTATAAGGATGACAGTTACAGATGTGATCACTCAGATTAGGTTATACTCCTTGGCAAGAGTATGACACCTCTCCCTAATATGAGATTTTCCCATAATGGAACTAGAAGTTGGAAACTATGATAGCTCACATAGTGTATGTCGGTTAAAAGAACATCCCTACAGAAAAGAGTAACCTTAAAAGAAAAGAATAACATAAAATCTTTTAAAAACTAAGTGTAAAGGCTCATAATTTTATTCAGATATTGTTTTACATAATTCATTAGCCATGAGATTTTAGCTTTTAGTTTACAAATACAAAGGTGAGTTCTTTTACACTTAGCTTGTATAAATTGAAAACAGATTACAAGTACAGTTTTTAGAACAATATTTTATGGCTCATAAGATTTATACAGTATGATTTATTGTTAATGATTTATGATTTTCATTTTTTCAAGCTAACATAAGTCATTTACATTTAGCATGCATTATTGTATGAGCATATGTAAATATTGAGATATTGTTTTAATTGTGAATTCACCCCCACATGCTCAGTACATTCCAAAAGTACTGATCCACATAATATTTTATGTACTACATTATCTCATAATGTAGGTTCAGGTGCTCAATTCCAGCAGCGTGATTAACTCCGAGCATCCCAATCTACATCCTAATAGTTGGTGAGTCCTCATAGTTTAGGGACCCTATTATTTAGATTTCCAGTTTTCTTTTCAGATTTGTTTATCTAGTTATATCAGACAGTTCAAGTAAGTTAGGGGTCTGTCCCAGCGACTTTCTAGTAGTAGTATTAGAGGCTTGTCCGACTATTAGATACATTTCAGTTTTTCAGTGTTGGTTGTTTCAGATTTCCTAGTTAAGTATTTCCAGACATTATGTTCAATTGAACTCAGTCCAGTTCAAACAGTATTTCAGTATTTTAGCATACCGTATACTTATGTTATTTTTAATTCGGTCTTCAGAATGAGTAACAGTCTTTCAAGGTTAGCTCAGGACTACTAGCTGTTCGGAGCACCGTGTGATGTCTCGGGACCTATTTTGGGGATATTACAAACATGGTATCAGATCCTAAGGCTTAAAAAGTCCTAGGGAGTCAGACAAGCCACGTTATGTAGAGTCTTAATCATGGATGTGAATTGCCCCACATTTTTTAGTGAGAGGCTATAGGAAATTTTAGGAAATCATCTTTTTCTTTTGATGATCTTTCGTGATTACAGTGTCTCTATCTACTTTTAACTCATGCTCTTATGGGATATTTTACTCATGCCTCCTCACCGAGCTAATGAACACAGAAATGATAACCAGTCACCTCAATCTATTAACCCTCTGAATGAGAATGTTTCTCATGCTAAATTTCGGGTTGCTTTTCAGGCGTTGGCCCAAGCTGTGACTGTCAATGTTCAGGGCAACCATTAAGCGGCAGTCCCGCTTTAGAAAAATAGTGATTTAGTAGCAGCCAGAATTTATGACTTTATGAGAATGAATCCGCCTGAGTTCTTTGGGTCAAAGACAGGTGAGGACCCATAGCTTTACTTAGATGAGGTAAGAAAGATCACCCAGATTATGCATGTAACTCAGTAGGAGAGTATAGATTTAGCATCCTATAGGCTGAAGGATGTGGTGTATGAGTGGGTGGTTATATGGAAGAATAGTAGAGGTGAGAATATAGATCTTATGAGCTGGAAGGTGATTTAGGATGCATTTCTAGGTAGGTTCTTTCCACGTGAATTAAGAGAAGATAAGGTAGAGAAGTTTGTGAACTTGAAGTAGGGCTCGATGACCGTGAAAAAGTACTGCCTTAAGTTCAATCACTTGTCTAAGTATGTCCCTGACATGATGGCTGACCCTAGATCGAGTATGAGTAAGTTTGTTACTGGGTATCTGGTTTGGTAATCAAGGAGTGTAGGACATCCATGCTTATTGGGGATATGGATCTTGCTAGGCTGATGATTCATGCTTAACAAATTAAGGCAAAAAAGTTAAAGGGGAGAGAGAGGGGAAATAAGAAGGCTAGAACCAGGAAGTTTAAATATGGCCAGACTAAGTTTGTAGGGGGAAATCCTTCACAATTTTAGGGTCGCTCGTCTATGATAGAGCCATCTTCAACCAGTGCCCTAGCCCCCAGATCTAGACAGATGCAGTAGGGTAAAACTTCAATGTCCAGGTCTCAGAATAGTATGAGTGCAAAAAATAGTTATCCTTCATATGCTAAGTGTGGTAAGAATCATCCTGGTGAGTGCTTTTTGGGGAAAAAAGGTTGTTATGGTTGTGGTAAGTTGGGTCATGAAATCAAAGAGTATCCTTATGATAAACATGGAAATAGGGATGTTCGTCCCCAAACTCAGGATACTAGAGCACCAGCTCCTTTGGGTTTCCCAGTCCCTCCTCAGGGTGCATCATCCAGCATCGGTGGCGGTCAGAGCCCGAACTGGTTTTATGTATTACCATCCCATCAGGAGCAGGAGAGTTTACCAAATATTGTTACTGGTATACTCGTGGCTTTCATCTTGATGTTTATGTGATATTAGACCCTGGGTCAAATCTCTTTTATGTGACCTTGTTAGTTGCAATAAAGTTTGAAGTAGGTCTGGATAAACTCCCTAAGCCCTCCTTAGTTTCTACCCCAGTGGGTGAGTCAGTTGTTTCCAAACAAATCTATAGAAAGTGTCCTATCACTGTCCTTCATAAGATCATATTAGTAGACTTAATAGAGTTAGATATGGTTGATTTTGACATTATTAGTAGTGTGGATTAGCTTCATTCTTATTATGTATCTATAGATAGTCGCACTAGAGTAGTAAAGTTTTAGTTTCCTGATAAGCCAGCCTTTGAGTGGAAGGGTAATTCAGTGTCTCCCAAGAGTCATTTTATATCCTATCATAATGCTAAAAATTTTATATCAAAACAGTGCATCTATCATCTAGTTCGAGTCAAATACACTCAATTTGAGGCTCCAACAGTTCAATCAGTCTGAGTAGTAATGAGTTTCCTGAAGTTTTTCCCATAGATTTTTCACGGGTACCTCCTGATAGAGAAATAGAATTTGGTATTGACCTTCTTCCAGATACTCAGCCTATCTCCATTCCTCCATATTGTTTGGCTCCAGCCGAGCTTAAGGAGTTAAAAGAGCAGCTTAAAGACCTCTTAGATAAAGGTTTCATAAGGCCCAAAGTTTCTCCATGGGGTGCTCTCATCCTATTCATACGAAAGAAAGATGGTTCTTTGTGCATGTGCATTGACTATCGTCAGCTGATAAAGTCATAGTCAAAAATAGATATCCTCTTCCTAGAATTGATGACTTATTCGTCCAACTCCAAGGAGAGAGTTACTTCTCTAAGATAGACCTTAGATCCGATTATCATCAGCTTAGAGTAAGGGAATGTGATATTTCTCAAACAGCCTTCAAAACCCTCTATGGTCATTTTAAATTCCTAGTCATGTCCTTCGGTCTGACAAATGCCCCAGCAACCTTCATGGATTTGATGAACCGTGTGTTCAAACAGTAACTAGACATGTTTTTCATAGTCTTTATCGATGATATTCTTGTTTATTCTAGTAGTGAGGATGACTATGCAGACCATCTTAGAATTGTATTGCAAACTCTTAGAGACCACCAGTTGTTCACTAAATTTAGCAAGTGTGAATTTTGGCTAAGGTCCGTAGCTTTCCTCTGTCATATCATTTTTGGTGATGGCATTAGAGTTGATCCTCAAAAGACTGAAGCAGTGAGAAAATGGCCTAGACCCATCTCTCCATCATATATCAGGAGTTTCTTGGGTTTAGCTGGCTATTACAGACGGTTTTTTAAGGGGTTTCATCCATTGCATCCCCCATGTCCAGATTGACTCAGAAAAAAGTTAAGTTCTAGTGGTCAGATTCTTGTGAGAAGTTTTTTCAGGAGTTGAAGGTTCGACTCACTTCAGACCCAGTCTTAGCGCTACCTAATGGTACAGATGGATTCGTTGTCTATTGTGATGCTTCTAGAGTTGGTCTGGGTTGTGTTTTGATGCATAAAGGTAGAGTCATATCCTATGCCTCTAGATCTCTTAAGCCTCAAGAAAAAAACTATTCGACTCAAGATCTTGAATTAACTATTGTTGTGTTTGCTTTGAAAATTTGGAGGCACAATCTTCATGGGGTGCATGTTGATATGTTTATGGACCATAAAGTTTGTTGTATGTGTTTACACAGAGAGTTAAATCTTTATCAGTAAAGGTGTCTAGAATTGTTGAAATATTATGACATGAGTATTTTGTATCATCTGGGCAAGGCCAATGTTGTGGTAGATGCCCTTAATAGACTGTCGATGGGTAGTGTTGCTCATATAGAGAATGATAAGAGAAAATTAGTTTGAGAAGTTCACCGGTTAGCTTGACTGGGTGTGAGGTTGGTTTACTCAGTTGAGGGGAATATTTGGGTTCAAAGTAGTTCAGAATCTTCTCTAGTTTCTGAAGTGAGAGAAGCAGAAGGACTCTAGTTTGGTTAAACTGAAGGAGTTAGTTAAAGAATAAGAGGTAGAGGTTTTCTACCAAGGGGGAGATGGTGTGTTGAAATACCAGAGTAGATTGTGTGTGTCGTGTGTTGAGATTTGAGATAGAGGGTTATGGTAGAAACGCATGGTGTGTATTACTCCATTCACCCAGGAGTAACCAAGATGTGCCGCAATTTGTAGGATGTCAATTTGTGGAGTGGAATGAAGAAACATATAGCAAAATTTGTAGCCAAGTGTGAAACTTACCAACAGGTTAAGGTAGAGCACCAAAGACCTGGTGGCACATTGTAGGAGTTTGTTACTCCCACTTGGAATTGGGAAGAGGTGAAAAAGGACTTTGTGACAAGATTACCCCATTCGCATCGGCAGCATAATTTGATTTGGGTTATTGTAGACAGATTGAACAAATCAGCCACTTTTTGCCAGTTCACTCATCCTTCACAGTTGAGGATTATGCTAAGTTGTATATCAGAGAGTTGATTATATTACATAGACTTCCCTTTTCCATAATCTCAAATAGGAGTACTTAGTTTACCTCTCAATTTTTGAAAGCCTTTCAAAAGGGTCTTGGTACCCAAGTTCATCTCAATTCAGTTTTTTCACCCGCAGACAGATGGTCAAGCAGGGAGGACCATTCATACCTTAGAGGATATATTGAGGGCATGTGTTCTAGACTTCAAAGGCAGTTGGGATGACCATTTGTCATTGATCGACTTTGCCTACAATAACAGTTGTCATTCTAGTATTCAGATAGCCCCGTTTGAGGCTCTTTATGGAAGAAGATGCAGGTCACCTATTGGTTGGTTTGAAGGGGGTGAGGCCATTTTTATAGGTCCAGATATGGTGTTCGAAGCGATGGAGAAAGTCCACTTTATTTGATAAAGATTGAAGGCAGCTAAGAGTCAACAAAAATCTTATGCAGACGTGAGAATGAGAGATCTTGAATTTAAAGTTGATGATTTTGTTTACTTGAAGGTTTCACCCATGAAGGGGATGAAGAGATTTGGCAAAAAAAGGAAGTCTAGACCTCGATATTTGGGTACCTACAGGATATTGAGTCGTATGGGGAAGGTAGCGTATGAGTTTGAGCTACCCGCAGATTTGTCATCAGTTCACCTAGTGTTCCATGTATCCTTATTGAAGAAGTGCATGGGCGATTCAGCTATTGTAGTCCCTTTAGAAAGCATAGATATTCAGAATAGCCTTTCATATGAGGAAATCCCAGTAGAGATTCTTGATCACAAGATCCGTAGACTAAGGAACAAAAAATTTCCCTTGGTCAAAGTTCTATGGTGAAATAAGTCTGTTGAGGGTGCTACTTGGGAAGCAGAAGCAGACGTGCGAACCAAGTACCCTCACCACTTCTCTAGAAACTCAGATCCATCTTAAGTAAATAGTCTTCCTTAACTCAGTTCTTTTTCCAGTCTCAGTTATAGCCATATAGTTATCTTTATATAATTCATGTACTCACAGATTAGTTCAGTCGCTCATTATGTTTTAGACTCAGTCATGTTGTTTTGTTTCAGTTATGCATGCAGTACATAGTCTCAGTTCTTCAGTATCCTTAGTTTAACTAGTCTCATTCGAGGATGATTATTCTTAAGGGAGAGATATTGTAAAACCCCGTATTCTTTCTAGTTCAATTCTGCTCAAAAGTGGCACACCAGAGACTTAGGACCTGAAAGTTTAGCTAAGTGTTGGAGACTTAGTCTCATTTTTGTCCACTAAACATTGATGATTTTATTCTCGACCTTCCCGACTTTGGAATGTCAATTTCTAAGTTGTTTCATGCTCAAGGTAGTCTATAGTAGCTCCGGGGTGAGTTTTGGAATTTTTGGAGAAGGTTTGGGGCATGTTTGGTTGGCCAAAATAGAACATCGGCGCGATGTAGATGCATCGCATTGATTTCCGTTTTGGGTAAGCAATGTGATGAGTCGCTAATCGTGAGAAGTCAGTGATGCGTAGCTAATCGCGTCGGTACCCAATTTTTGTGTTGTTAAATGACGAGTTTATGGGGGCAATTGAGTTATTTACCCTCACTCAAATCCACAAAAAACACACAATTTTAGCCCTAAATAGCATAGATGTTTAATTATTCATCTTTTTCTTATCCAAGAACAAAAATCCTAGCTCCAAGAATCAAGAACAATTTCATAAATCCTACTCCAAGAAAGCCTATAATCCAAAGTTCCGGGCTCAATAACTTCAAGAAGGAGCTTC
The DNA here is from genome assembly GCA_030864215.1 of Capsicum pubescens. Lineage (NCBI taxonomy): Eukaryota > Viridiplantae > Streptophyta > Magnoliopsida > Solanales > Solanaceae > Capsicum > Capsicum pubescens. The sequence continues at coordinate 340,871,526 of CM061548.1, forward strand.
AAGAACACCATTATATATTATAAAGTTCAAGCTTTTACATTCAATTCATAAAGCAAGGTATGTGGGGTAATGAACAAGGATACTTCTTTCATTCTTGTGCCCAAAACTAGTATTTAAATTGAAATTATGTGAGATTATATGATTTACAGTCTAGGGTTTATACCCATTTATCATTATTTGAAGATATTGATGTTACAAGTGATTAAATGTTGAATTGCATCCCTACTTTTGCATGTTTATGCGTATGAAGTGATTTTATATATATTAGAGTTGAATCTCACTATCTTGACTAGAATTATGCAAAAATTTCAAGATTTTGATTATTCATAATGAACTTTATGATGATTTGATATGAGTTTAAAGCATAGGTTTTAAGCCCTAAGTTAAGTACTGATATTTAGAGAAGATTTTGCTCTTAAGCATCCTATGACTAGCTTATTTTTAGATTTTGAGAAAGATTTGATCTTTTGATCCTCAGCTTAGATATGGAATCCACATTACAATTTTATTACAGTTTACAAAAAATCGATTAATTTTGATTACAGATTAAAACAGACAGATGCATAACTGATTTTCATTACAAACCCTTATGCTAGCTTTTAAAGTGGATTTCCTACAAAATGAGCATACAGATTTAAAGGGAGTAGTATTTAGTACCGAGTTGGGTATGTTTACATGCCCCAGAACTACGAGCTAATAGTGGTATAGATTATTCAGATTATTCGCATTCTATATGGATGACAGTTACAGATGTGATCACTCAAATTAGGTTATACTCTTTGTCAAGAGTATGACACCTCTCCCCAATGTTAGGTTTTCCCATAATGGAATTAGACGTTGGACACTATGATAGCTCACATAGTGTATGTCGGTTAGAAGAACCTCCCTACAGAAAAGAGTAACCTTAACAGATATGCTTTTAGAAACTAAGTGTAAAGTATCACGATTTTATTCAGATATTATTTTACATAAGTCATTAGCCATGATATTTCAACTTTTAGTTTACAGATACAAAGGTTAGTCCTTTTACACTTAGCTTGCTTAAATTGAAAACAGATTACAAGTACAACTTTTAGAACTAAATGTTATGGCTCATAAGATTTATACAGTATGCTTTATTGTTCATGATTTATAATTTTTAGTTTCCAGTTATTCAAGCTAATGTGAGCCATTTACATTTAGCATGTATTATTTTAAGAGTACATGTAAATGTTGAGATATTGTTTTACTTATGCATTCACCCCCGCATGCTCAGTACATTCCAAAAATACTGATCTGTATATATGTCTATATGCTACATTGTCTGATAATGTAGGCTCTGGTGCTCAGTTCTAGCAGCGGATTAACCTACAGCATCCCTATCTACATCCCGACAGTTGGTAAGTTCTCATAGTTTAGGGACCCCGTTATTCAAATTTCCAGTTTTCTTTTCAGATTTGTTTATCTAATTATGTCAGACTGTTTGAGTCAGCTAGGGGTCTGTCCCAGCGACTCTCTAGTAGTAGTGCTAGAGGTTTGTTCGACTATTAGATATATTTCAGTTTTTCAGTGTTGGTTGTTTCAGATTTCCTAGTAAAGTATTTCCAGACATTATGTTCAGTTGAACTCAATCCAGTTCAGATAGTGTTTCAGTATTTTAGCGTACCGCATACTTATGTTATTTTTACCTGGGTTTTCTGAATAAGTAACAGGTTTTCAGGGTTAGCTCAGGACTACTTGTAGTTTGTAGCACCGTATGACGTATCGGGACCTATTTTTGGGGCTTTAAAAATATGGTATCAGAGCCTAAAGTTTAAAATGTCCTGGGGAGTCAGACAAGCTATGTTACATAGTCTTGATCATGGATATGAAGCATACCACATTTATGAGGGAGAGGCTATGGGGCGTTTTTTTAAATTCATCCTTTTTTCATGATCTTTTGTACTTACAATGTCTTTATCTGCTTTTAACTCGTTCTCTTATGTGATAGTTGAATATGCCTCCTTTCCGAGCTAATGTATACAGAAATGATTACCAGTCACCCCAGTCTGCTGACCCTCTAAATGAGAATGTATCTCATGATAAATTTTGGGTTGCCTTTTAGGCGTTGGCCTAAGCTGTGACTGCCAATGTTCAGGGCAACCTTCAGGCGATAGTCCCGCTTTAGAAGAATGGTGATTTAGCAGCATCCAAAATTTGTGACTTTATGAGAATGAATCTGCCTGAGTTCTTTAGGTCAATGGCAGGTGAAAAACTACAGCTTTACTTAGATGGGGTGAGAAAGATCACCCAGATTATGCATGTCACTGAGGATGAGAGTTTAGAGCTGGCATCCTATAGGCTAAAGGATATGGCATATGACTGGTTGGTTATGTGAAAGAATGGTATAGGTGAGAATGCAGCTCATAGGAGATGGTTGGTATTTCAGGATGCATTTTTAGGTAGGTTCTTTTCGCGTGAATTGAGAGAAGCTAAGGTAGAGGAGTTTGTGAACCTGAGGAAGGGCTCAATGATAGTGAAAGAGTACTGCCTTAAGTTCTATCAGTTGTCTAAGTATACCCCTGACACGATGGCTGACCCTAGGTTGAGTATGAGTAAGTTTGTTACTGGGGTATCTAGGTTGGTAATCAAGGATTGTAGGACTGCCATGCTTATTGGGGGTATAGATCTTGTTAGGCTGATGATTCATGCTCAACAGATTGAGGTAGAAAAGTTGAAGGGGGGAGAGAGGGGAAATAAGAAGGCTAGAATAGGGGAAATTATTTGTAGTTTTAGGGTTTCGCATCTATGCCAGTCTTATGTGACCCCGTTAGTTGCAGTAAAGTTTGAAGTAGGTCCTGAAAAACTTCTTAAGCCCTCCTTAGTTTCTACCCCAATGGATGAGTCAGTTATTTCCAAACATATCTATAGAAAATTTCATATCACTATCTTTTATAAGATCATATTAGCAATCTTAATAGAGTTAGACATGGTTAATTTCGACATTATTCTTGGTATGGATTGGGTTCATTCTTGTTATGCATCTATAGATTGTCGCACTCGAGTAATGAAGTTTTAGTTTCCTGATGACCTATCCTTTGAGTTGGAGGGTAATTCAGTGTCTCTCCAGAGTCATTTTATATCATATCTCAAAGCCAGAAAGGTTATATCAAAAGGGTGCATCTATCATCTAATTCGAGTCAAAGACACTCAATCTGAGGCGCCAACAGCTCAATCAGTCTGAGTAGTCAATGAGTATCTTGAAGTTTTTCCCAAAAAATTTCCAAGGGTACCTCCCGATGGGGAAATAAAATTCGATATTGACCTTCTTCCAGATACTCAGCCCATCTTCATTCCTCTATATCGTATGGCTCCAGCCGAGCTTAAGGAGTTAAAAGAGCAGCTTAAAGACCTATTAGATAAAGGTTTCATAAGGCCCAGTATTTCTCCATGGGGCGCTCTCATCCTATTCGTATAAAATAAAGATGGCCCTTTGTGAATATGCATTGACTATCGTCAACTGAATAAAGTCACAGTAAAAAAAAGATATCCTCTCCCTAGAATTGATGACTTATTCGACCAACTCCAACGTGCGAGTTACTTATCCAAGATAGACCTTAGATTCGGTTATTATCATCTTAGAGTAAAGGAATTTGATATTCCCTTCAGAACCCGCTATGGTCATTTTGAATTCCTAGTCATGTCCTTTGGGATGACAAATGCCTCAGCAACCTTCGTGGATTTGATGAACCGTGTGTTCAAATAGTACCAAGATATGTTTGTCATAGTCTTTATCGATGATATTCTATTCTATTCTTGTAGTGAGGATGATCATGCAAACCATCTTAGAATTGTGTTTCAAACTCTTAGAGACCACCAGTTTTTTCACCAAATTCAGCAAATGTGAATTTTGGCTAAGGTCAGTAGCTTTCCTCGGACATATCATTTCCAGTGATAGGATTAGAGTTGATCCTACAAAGACTGAAGCAGTGAGAAACTAGCCTAGACCCATATCTCTATCAGACATCAGGAGTTTCTTGGGTTTAGCTGGATATTAAATACGGTTTGTTGAGGGGTTTTCATCCATTGTATTCCGTATGTCCAGATTGACTCAGAAAAAAGTTAAGTTCCGGTGGTCAAATTCTTTTAAGAAGAGTTTTCAGGAGTTGAAGGATCGACTCACTTCAGCCCCAATCTTAGTGTTACCAGATGGTACAGATGGATTCATTGTCCATTGTGATGCTTCTAGAGTTGGTCTGGGTTCTATTTTGATGCAGAGAGGTAGAGTCATAGCCTATACCTCTAGACATCTTAAGCCTCATGAAAATAACTATCCAACTTATGATCTTGAATTAACTACTGTTGTGTTTGCTTTAAAAATCTGGAGGCACTATCTTTATGGGGTGCATGTTGATGTGTCTACGAACCATAAAAGTCTACAGTATGTCTTTACGCAGAGAGTTAAATCTTCATCAGGGAAGATAGCTAGAATGTTGAAAGATTATGACATGAGTGTTTTGTATCATCCAGGCACGGCCAATGTTGTGGCAGACGCCCTTAGTATACTGTCGATGGATTGTATTGGTCATGTAGAGAATAATAAGGGAGAATTAGTTAGAGAAGTTTATCGGTTAGCTAGACTGGGTGTAAAGTTGGTTGACTCAGCTGATGGGAATATTTGGGTTCAGAGTAGTTCAGAATCTTCTCTAGTTTCTGGAGTGAAAGAGAAGCAGGATAAGGACTCTAGTTTGGTCAAACTAGAAGGGTTCGTTAAAGAACAAAAGGTAAAGGTTTTCTTCCAAGGGGGAAATGGTGTGTTGAGATCCCAGAGCAGATTTTGTGTGTCGTGTGTTGACGATTTGAGGAAGCGGGTTATGGCAGAAGCGCATGGTGCGCGTTACTCCATTCACCCAGTAGCAACCAAGATGTACTGAAATTTGTGGGATATCTATTGGGGAGTGGTATGAAGAAAGATATAGCAGAATTTGTAGCCAAGTGTGCAACTTGCCAACAGGTTAAGGTAGAGCACCAAAGACCTGGTGGCATATTGCAGTAGTTTAGTATTCCTACTTCGAAGTGGGAAGAGGTGAACATGGACTTTGTGACAGGATTACCCCATTCGCGTCAGTAGCATGATTCAATTTGGGTTATTGTAGGCAGATTGACCGAATTAGCCACTTCTTGTCAGTTCACACATCTTTCATAGCTGAGGATTATACTAAGCTATGTATCAGAGTGTTAATTAGATTACACGGAGTTCCCTTGTCCATCATCAAAGATAGGGGTACTCAGTTTACCTCTCAATTTTGGAAAGCCTTTCAGAGGGGTCTTGGTACCCAAGTTCATCTCAGTTCAGCTTTTCACCCGTAGACAGATGGTCAGGAAGAGAGGACCATTCAGACCTTAGAGGATATGTCGAGGATGAATGTTCTCAAGGAGGAGATATTGTAATACACCATATTTTTTCAAGTTCAATTCATCTCAAAAGAGGCACACCAGAGACTTTGGACTTGAAATTTTAGCCAAGTGTTGGAGACTTAGTCTCATTTTGGCCTCTAAACTTTGATGATTCTATTCTCGACCTTTTCTACCTTGGAATGTCAATTTCTAAGTTGTTTCATGATCAGGGTAGTCCATAGTATCTCCAGGGTGAGTTTTAGAATTTTCGGAGAAGGTTTGGGCAAGTTTGGTTGGCCAAAATAGAACATCAACGTGATGTATACACGCTGCGTCAGGTAGGCAACGCGACACGTCGCTAATCGCGTCGAAGTAAGTGATATGATGCATCGCTGATCGCGTCGATATCCAGATTTTGTGTTGTTAAACAACGGGTTTATGGGGGAAATTGAGTCATTTACCTTCACCCAAATCCACCCAAAACACATAATTTTAGCCCCAAATAGCATAGATGTTTTATTATTCATCTTTTTCTTCTCCTCGAATAAAAACTCTAGCTCCAAGAATCAAATAAATTCCATAACTCTTACTCCAAGAAAGCCTATAATCCAAAGTTGTAGGCTCAAGTACTTCAAGAAGAAGCTTCAAGAACACCATTAGAGATTAAAAAGTTCAAGCTTTTACATTCAATTCATCAAGCAAGGTATGTGGGGTTACGAACAAGGATGCTTCTTTCTTCCTTGTGCCCAAAACTAGTTTTTAAAGTTGAAATTACATGAAATTATATGATTTACAGTCTAGGGTTCATACCCAATTATCATTATTTAAAGATGTTGATGTTACAAGTGATTAAATGTTGGATTCCAACCCTACTTTTGCATGTTATGTGTGTGAAGTGATTTTATAAATATTGAGAGTTGAATCTCACTATCTTGACTAGAATTATGCGAGAATTTCAAGATTTTGATTCTTGAGCATGAACTTTGTGATGATTTGATATGAGTTAAAAGAATGGGTTTTGAGCCCTAAGTTAAGTATTGATATTTTGAGAAGATTTTGCTCTTAAGCGCCCTATGACTAGCTTATTTTTGAATTTTGAGAAAGATTTGATCTTTTGATCCTCTGCTTAGATATGGAATTCATATTGCAGTTTTATTACAGTTTTCAAAAAATAGATTAGTTTTGGTTACAGTTTAAAATAGACAGATGCATAACTGGTTTTCATGTAAGTTAGCTTTTAAAGTGATTTCCTACAGAATGAGCATACAGATTTAAAGGGAGTAGTATTTAGCACCTAATTGGGTATGTTTACATACCCCAGAACTACAAGACAATGTAGGTACAGAGTATTCCCATTTCTATTTGGATGACAGTTACAGATATGATCACTCAGATTAAGTTATACTCATTGGCAAGAGTATGACACCTCCCCCCAAAGTGAGGTTTTTCATAAGGGAACTAGACGTTGGACACTATGATAGCTCACATAGTGTATGTCGGTTAGAAGAACCTCCCTACAGAAAAGAGTAACCTTAATAGAAAAGAATAACAGAAAAGTTTTTAGAAACTAAGTGTAAAGGCTCACGATTTTATTCAGATATTGTTTTACATAAGTCATTAACCATGAGATTTTAGCTTTTAGTTTACGGATGCAAAGGTGAGTCCTTTTACACTTAACTTGCATAAATTGAAAACAGATTACAAGTATAGCTTTTAGAACTAAATGTTATATATGGCTCATAAGATTTATACAGTATGCTTTATTGTTCATGATTTATTATTTTCAATTTTCATTTATTCAAGCTAACGTGAGTCATTTACATTTAGCATGCATTATTTTATGAGTATATGTAAATGTTGAGATATTGTTTTAATTATTCAATCACCCCCGCATACTCAGTACATTCCAAAAGTACTGATCCGCATATATGTCTATGTTCTACATTGTCTCATAATGTAGGTTCAGGTGATCAGTTCTAGCAGCGTGATTGACCCAGAGCATCCCTATCTACATCCCGATAGTTGGTGAGTGCTCATAGTTCGAGGACCTAGTTATTCAGAATTCCAGCTTTCTTTTCAGATTTATTTATCTAATTATGTCAGACTGTTCGAGTCAGCTAGGGATCTGTCCCACCGACTCTCTAGTAGTAGTATTAGAAACTTGTCCAACTATTAGACATTTCAATTTTTCAGTGTTGGTTGTTTGAGATTTTCTAGTTAAATATTTTCACACATTATGTTCAGTTGAGCTCAGTCCAGTTCAGACAGTATTTCAATATTTTAGCGTATCTATAGACACCTAATTTTGTCCCTCCCGAAGTCTAATTTTATTCATTTTTAGTTCACCTTACCATGTGTCCAACCCCATGTAATTATATCCCAAAAAAATACAAAAATAAATAAAAAAAATACCTCTAACTAATTTATCTTATCCTAACAACCTACCCAATCAAAAGCTTCCACCTACCCTAACTACCCATATGATCCCCCCTTCCTTTTTCTTGTCCACAAAGAAAGAATATATGGGGGACCCACCAAAATTCCCACATCATAACAAATCCATGCCCATTATAAAAGAAAAATTCTAAGAGGAAAAGAGGCTCATTCATTGACCATCATCTTCTCCACAATAACAACAATCACAAAATAATCTTCCTCACAAAAAAAAAAAAAAAAAAAAAAACAACTGGTGAACAGTAACCGTGAACAGTACCCGATGAACAGTAACCGGTGAACAGTACCGGTGAACAGTAACCGGCGTGAAAAGTGACGGTGAACGGGTCATTATTTATCGAGTTGGATTGTTGGTGTTAAGGTTCGGCTCGAGGTTTCCGGGTGCGGACTCTCTTTATTCGAATAACATTGAGTTTGAAAACTTCAAATTTAAGGTCCAATTCTTTCTTCTCTTTTATTTAATTCTTATGTGATTGTGATTGCGTGTGATTCGATACCGTGGTTTGTTTGTTGATGTGAACTGTTGGTGACATTTGGGTGTGTGATGTGCTAAGCATGATTGGTGAATTTTCGTTATTCTCGATTGGTGGATTGTGTATTGAAATGGGTTAATCACGTGGTTAAAAATGAATTAAGGTGGGGATTAAAAATGGAGGAAAATGAATATTGATTAATTTTGATGTATTGATAATGTTAAACATGATAGAATTGTGATATGTTGAACTTGGTAGGCAAACGTAAGCCGGTTAGGCAAATTTAGGAATAACGATTTATTGGAGTGTTTGAATATGTGCGTGAATGGTACTTTCTACTTTATTGCACGAAAAGTTTAAATTGTACTCATTTGGCCGGGGAATGCCCCGAAGGATTTGTATTGATTTATCCGGGGAATGCCCTGAAGTAGCATGTACGCAAAGGAGGCTCGTGATCAAGGCCCGGAACGTCGGGTGGAGTTTAGTTTAGGACTAGTTTAGAATAGAATAGGTTTTGTATTTCAGCACCTCTTTTATTTTGGATTGTATAATTTGGACTGAACATTATTTTTGTTTGTTTTGAATTGTGTGATTTATTTGTTTGCTTGTTTTGTGTGTTTATGTGGTTTGTACATTTGTAATGTCAAATTAGCCGATACGCTCCATCAAGCGACTGTGGTCGAACCACAGGATCGAGGGGTGCCTAACACCTTCCCCTCGGTCAACAGAATTCCTTAGTCGGAATCTCTGTTCGTAAACCGGTTTAAAGAGTCAAATGGTTTCGAAAAGGATTTTCCAATGGTGACTTGGCACACCAGATTATGCCAAGTGGCGACTCTGATTTTGAATGTAAAAACAATCTTTTTTCGGAACCAATCTTCATTTTGTCACTTTAATAAAAAACCCTTTAAAACCTTAAAATACATATCTTAATTTTTGGAGTCGAAAAAGGGGTGTGACAGCTCTGGCGACTCTGCTGGGGACTTTTCAGAATTCGAGCTTATTTTTTGAGTCGTATCGGCTTTGTTTGGCATTACGAGTGTATAAGCATTGTTTGTGATTATTGTTTTGTTATTGTTTTCACTTTTGTGCGTTTTCGTGCTCTTTGTTTATAGTATTTATCCTATGTGTTACCACTTTATATCTGTCATCATGAGTCCATCCCCCCAGCCTTCTTTCTGCAACAAGTCTCGGAGCGCACGTCGTGCGCACGAAATCTAGTTGAGTCACCTTTATTTTAGGGGGGGAGCCATTGGATGTATGAAGTAGGTGGAAAGCAAAGCAGCCACTATCGACCATATGCTCCGCCGAACGGCCTTGTTAGTAAACCACAACGTAGGTCAGCCTTTAGGTCATTCTTATGTGCATCTTATTGAGACCTAGCGGGGCCTACACGGTCCTTTGTAGGAGACTCGCCTTTAAAGCATCCCTACGTGCTAACTGTTGCATATTTGAGGGTAACGTGGTCATTTGACGAACCGATTTGGGGAAAACATGTGTTAGAAGTAAAGTGTGGAAAAAAAAAGAAAAAAAAAAAAAAGGAAAAAAAGTGAGTCGAAAAGAATGAATCAAAAGGAGAGTCGAAGTTTATTTTAGAGTTCTTTATGGCTTTTGTTCTTCACGATCCCAAAACTCAAAAAGATTTTTTTTTTACGTTTTTGCATTTATCTTCTCAAAGTACCGTAAGTTCAAAAAAAAAAAATTAAATGAAAAAAAAAGAGGGTTTTATTTGCTTTGTCTACTTATCTGTCAAAAACAAAATACCAAAAAGATTTTTTTATATAATTGGTGGTGTCAGTCTTAGTTGAAATATCTAGTTGAAAATCCAAAATGTTTTCACTCGTTTGTTTTTGGTTGTCTCTTAAGTTAGGGTCAATTTATTAGTTAATCGTTAAGTGTCCAATCTGGACGAACTACGCATACCTGATTTCCGTCCCTCGGGGCGGGATACGTAGGCAACCCTCGGTGGGTCCGGTAACCTTTATTTTGGTCTTCGTCTTAGTCTTAGGCTAGGTCTTTTACTCCGTAACCTAGAGTTGTTAGCCAAGTAGGCTGATTTTATTCAGCATTACTGTTTGGCGATTTGGAGTCATGAAGCGGTCTGTCCCATCGACGTATGTTCGCATCAAATTCCCGTTGGTTGGGAACCTTTTGCTCTTATCAAATTTTGAGACAATTTCTTATTTGCTACTACAGGATGGATCTGTCCACAAAGTCTAGAGTCCTTATGGTTGTCAAGGTACCCAAAAAGTTGATCAAGTGGTGGGGCACGTTCAATTACTCCGAAAAGCACAAAGTGAGGAAAGTGTTAGGCAATCTTGTAACACTCATGGATCTCACGCCTCGTCCGGATTTAATAGAAGCTGCGTTGACTTTCTGGGATCCAAATAATTTGGTGTTTAGGTTCGGAAGTTGTGAATTAACTCCTACCCTGGCAGAAATATCTTGTTTGTTTCGGTTGACTTACATGGACCAGCAGATGATTTTAGCCCGCAATCATACTCGTAAGAAATTCCTTCGACTCTGTGGATTAAAAGATAACAAGCATCTGGGATGTCTCAAACAATCTTGGATTTCCTTAGACTATTTGTTTGCTAGATTTGGGTCTTTAGAGGGTTTCGACTGTTTTTGGGATGAATTCTGTACTACCAAAAAAAACTGGGAACAACGTCGTCTGGAGGTTTTCTGTCTGGCTTTGTTGGGTATCTTAGTGTTTCCGTTAGATGAGAGGTGTATCAATACTCGTCTACAATCAGTGGTGATAGCTTTATTCTAGAAAAAAGATGAGGTCACCATTGTACCAATGATCCTAACAGAAATATATAAGGCTTTAACTGAAGTAAAAGGAGGGGTACGATTTTTTGAGGGGAGTAATCTGATATTGCAGTTGTGGATGATGGAGCACTTGCATACGCCTTCTTTGATTAGAGTAGATGTGATCGACCGTTGTCTGAATGATCGAGTGCAAGCCATGCAAGGAAGAATGCGTTTTGACAAATTTTCTTTTCCTATTGGAGTCGATTCTTGGATCGAATTTCTCGGATCAAGAACTCCAAACAACATTCTTTGGTGTTATATGTGGTTTTGTCCTAAGAAAATCTTGATTGGATCTCAAATGCAACTCTTTCTAGTTTTGATAGGACTTAACTGCACTAGGTCTTACAGTCCAAGAAGGGTGATGCGTCAGTTGGGTAGAATGCAAGACGTCCCCCCAATAATGGACCTTCTAAAGGATGTAGAGTACTTTAAAGACCAAGCCGTAGGGGAAAGAAAATATGAGCAATTCTGGAATAACGCGATAAAGTTGGGTGTCGATACTTTCGAGGAAAATCCAGGATGCACTCAAAACTATGAAATCTGGCTACAATCTCTGCCCCGTGGCATTAGTAGACCCTTACCAGCCCAACTTAGAGGGCAAATACGGGAAGCAATCATGGTAGAAGATGATGAGCAGGAAGATCCGGGTGTCAAGGTGGAGTTTTTGAGAGTTCAGTTGTCGCGTTTGATCACAACTGTGGATGGGTGTCAGAGAAACCTTTGCGGGTGTACTCTCTAAGAGGCGGGGATACGGGCAAGAAATTTGTTTCCGAGTATCAAAATGTTGTTGCAGGACATGTTGCAAAGTCTAAGTGGAAAAATGGGGACTTCACAGATGGGTTCATCTCAGCCGGGGACATCACACAGAGCACCAGTTTGAAAGAACATGTCTTATCTTTATGTAGTTTGAGTCTTTTATGTTTTTGTCATTGTAGGTTGGTGTCTGTGTTAAGTCGGAGTTAAGTTGTTTTTGATATTCGGGTATTTATTGCACGCATATCGTTAGGGGTTTAAAGTGTTTTTGTTGTATTTGTTGTTTAGTTTTAAAGTGGTCCTAAATTCGTTGTATGTTTTGCTATCTTTCATCGAAATGTTAGGATGTTACGTCTTTCTTTTGTTTACTTTTTTTCGTGTTTCATGAAAAAAAAAAACCTTCAATTATGTAATGTTTATGCATAAGCTGCCCGAACTACGCAAGATCTGATTCATGTACAACATGATACGTAGGCAGCCTACTTTTGGGTTCGATCTAATCATTTTGTTTCGTTGTTTTTCATTATTTTTCCTCTTTTAAGGAAAACAAAAGCCATAAAGAATGATAAAATAAAGGTATATAACGTGAGGAAAAGAGCGGATATTGATAAAAAAATAGTAATAGGTGTAGATAAAAAAAAAGTTTGTAAATAAAAATCGGGATGATGTTGAAATGACCTCGCTACCCTCAAAAGCTGGTAGAAATGAACATGAATTTAGGGCAATTTTACCAATGTGATTCCCATGCTTTTGGTATACCCTAATCCTAACGGATGTCGTCTTTGTTGAGCATGTTCTTTCAGATAAAAGTGGTAGGTTTGCAGCACCCTGGCTAGTCACCCATACTTCACTAGATCCAAAGCAAAGCTCGCAATGGCTAGCAGGGAGATTGAAAATTCGCTCATTGACCCGAATCAGGATCACAGGGAAGAAAGTTCAGAACACAATGATGAGGTAGTAAGGCTCAGGCAACAATTGATAGATTTGCACCGGGCATGGGCCAGCGGAATGCCTCCTCCTCCGCTCCCTGAAGGTCTTGGGAATATCTTTAATTGCCCACCGCTCTCTCAAGCACAATTCTCTGCTCCTACTGAGTCACCTGAATACGCGCCAGGATTCACTCCGCGACATTATTATCCTGGCAATTCTGGTGTGCCCTTGGCAGCTCCCCAATCAAGACCAGCTGCTCAGCCAGCGCCACCGATCACACCGGTATTCGTGGACCCGCCACCACAAGAAACTCCCATATATGTTGTGCGTCCCACAATGAGGCTTCCTCGGTCTTCCAGTGAGCCAGCACTGAAGGTTTCAGATGGTCAGTATTATGCTACAGAGCCTACTCTGCAATTGAATGAACCGTATGGGTACACTCAGCCGCCTGTATTTCCATTTGATACGGAGAAACCTATCGCAATGGAGGAATAGGATGTCATAGCCCGGAAACTGAAGAGTTTAGAGCAAGCTATGAGGAATTTGCAAGGAATCGGAGATTATAGAAGTGTTTCCTATAAAGACCTGTGCATGTTCCCAGACATCAACCTGCCCCCCAGTTTTAAGATGCCTAAGTTCGAGAAGTACGCAGGGCACGGTGATTCTGTTGCACACTTGAGACGTTATTGCAACCAGTTGAGGGATGCAGGAGGAAAGGAAGAACTACTCATGGCTTTCTTTGGCGAGAGTCTTTCAGATCTGGCTTCAGAATGGTTCATCGATCGGGATATCGATAAATGGAACAGTTGAGATGATTTGGCTTCTGAATTTGTTCAACATTTTTAGTACAACATCGATTTGATTCCGGACGAAAAATCTTTGGTCAATATGAAGAAAAAGAGCACTGAAGGTTTTAGGGAATACGCTATAAGGTGGCGTGAACAGGCCGCTAGGGTAAAGCCTCCAATGAAGGAAAGTAAGTTGGTAGAAGATTTCATTCAGGCGCAGGATGAGACCTATTTTCAACATTTACTTCCGGCAATGGGAAAGTCTTTTATGGAAGTCCTCAAAATGGGGGAGATGATAGAGGACGGGATTAAGACCGGTCGAATAGTGAGTTTTGCTGCATTAAAATCTACCACACAAGTGATTCAAGGTGGATCTAGCGCATTTGGAGGAAAAAAGAAGAAAGAGGATGTTGCGACTGTCGTAGCCGGAACCCATACTTATCCTAAAAGGCCACCTCCCCCCTATCCCCAATCCCAAGCCCAAGTCTACGCCCAAGCTCCATATATTCCTCCCCACCATTACTACCCTCCACAAAATCCTTTATATTCCATTCCACTACCCCCTTACCCAGTATATAGTGCGCAACCATATGCCCAAACCCCTTCTTACCCGCAGTGGCGTGCGTAAACTTCACAAAATCGCCCATTCGCTCCACCAAATTACCAAAACCCCTCCAGACCCAGTTTTCAGCCTAGGCCCGAGTATAAGCAGGAGAAAACGGTCAAAAATCAATTCACGCCTCTTGGGGAGTCATATGCTAGCTTGTTTGATAGGTTGAGAAAGTTGAAGGTTTTAAGCCCAATTCAAGGGAGGCTTTCAAATCCACCACCAAGGAATCTCGATTATTCTTTAAGGTGTGCGTACTGTTCTGATATGCCAGGCCATGATATTAAGAAAATCTGGCATTTAAAGAGAGCTATCCAAGATTTGATTGACACAAATCAGATGTTGGTCCAAGCCCCGGAGGGTCCAAACATTAACCAGAATCCGCTGCCAACCCATGCTGAAGCCAATATGTTAGAATTGATATATGATGGGAAAGAGTCTTCGAGGGGTTATAAGCCTATTGTCAAGATACACACCACTGAGGAGAAATCGGTGAATGTAGCGGAGTCTTTGAAAGCAATGTCATTGAGCCAGGAAGGAATGAGGGAGGATAAATCCCGAGAAAGCACAAAGAAGCCCCTGATCACAGTAAAAGGCGCCAGAAGGTATGGTGATTCGAGTCAGGATAAACCTAAGTTGACAGTGGTGGGAGCTTTGAGTCAGCCTATCTTGACGGTGAAAGGAGCACTGGCAGTGCCTATTGTCCTTAAACCGGTGACCCAACCTCCGATAGTTGATATGAAAAGGATTCCCTGGAATTATGGGCGGACTGTGATGACCTATCACGGGAAAGAAGTTGTGGAAGATGTAGATGAGGTAGGAGGTTTGACCAGGTCAGGAAGATGCTTCGTGCCTGAAAGCTTAAGAAAGTCTAAGCCAACGGTGAGTGAACCGTCGTCTATCAAAAAGCCTATCACTGAGGAGGAAGCCGAAGATTTTTTGAAAAAGATGAAATTGCCAGAGTATTCAGTATTAGACCAGCTGAAGAAAACCCCTGCTCAAATTTCCCTTTTATCTTTGTTGTTGCACTCTGAGGAGCATCGTGATGTTTTGCTGAAGGTATTGAATGAAGCATATGTTCCAAGGGAGATTACAATCAACCAGGTTGAGAAAATGGTGGGAAAAATCTTTGAGGTCAATCGGATCAGCTTTTCTGATGATGAATTGCCTGTTGAAGGTACAGGGCATAATCGGGGTCTTTACATTACAGTGAAGTGTGAGGATTTCTACGTCACTCATGTTATGATTGATGGAGGTTCAGGTGCAAATATTTGCCCTATTTCTACTTTGCAAAAGCTGAATGTTGGTGCTGATAGGATCAAGCCCAACAATGTATGTGTTAGGGCTTTCGATGGTGCAAAGTCAAATTCCATTGGCGAAATAGAACTAATGTTGACCATAGGGCCTGTTGAGTTTGCCATAGAGTTTCAGGTATTGAACGTAGAATCCTCTTACAATCTGTTGTTGGGAAGGCCCTGGATCCACAAGGCCAAGGCGGTTGCATCCACGCTGCACCAAATGATTAAGTTTGAGCATGACAGGCAAGAAGTAGTTATTCATGGTGAAGGAGATTTATCAGCCTACGAAGATTCTCCCTTGTCCTTTATTGAAGCAAATAACGTAGAGGAGACATTCGTCTATCAAATTTTTGATACAGTGCCAGTGAGTCGTATCCCTGAGTGGCAAGCTATACCAGGACCGCAATTGTCTTCTACTTCTATCATGATGGTGAGTGAACTTTGGAAATACGGATTTGAACCAGGAAAAGGTTTGGGAGCATCTCTGCATGGTATAGTTCATCCCATATGTCCGAGTGAGAACGTAGGCACGTTTGGTCTGGGATTTGAGCCTACAGCTGAAGATCTGAAGAAAATCAGGGGAAGGAAGAAGGAAATATGGTCCCTCCCTCGCCCAATGCCACTACTCAGTGAGTCATTTGTTAAGAGCGATGTCGCGAAGCATGTGGAATCTGAAGTTGAATTGGTGGGTGACCCCCAGAACTTTTTTATTGAAGTGGATATGGTTGAAGCAGGAGAAGGTACCAGTATGGAATATGTGCAATTCATAGGTCCAGCTGTCCGGCTCAATAATTGGAAAGTCACTCCTCTCCCCGTCAGGAGGGAGTTTTGGTAGTTTATTTTGTTTTCCTTTCTGTTTATCCGAGTTATTTCAGGGTTGTAATTCGGATTTTAGTTTGTTTATGTTATATTGGTGTCTGTGTTTAAACCCTTCTATCTTTTATTTAATGAAATGCAATGTCCCTTTTGTTTTGTGTCTAATATAGTTTGTTTTTCTTTTTACACAGTTCTCTTTATGCTGATTCTAATGACATGACATGCATGCGGAATTTTCAGCCTGGTCTTAAAATCCAAAATAATCCAGATGTAATGGAGCAGGATGAGGAATATGATGAAAAAGAAGCATTAGAAGAAATAAGCAAAGGGTTGGAACAATTTGGAGACAAACCGAATCCTAATTTGAATGAGACTAAGCCAATAAATCTAGGGGATCAAGAAGATGTTAGGGAAACTAAAATCAGTGTACATGTTTTGCCCCAACTAAAGGATGAAATGATTCAAACGTTAATGGATTATAAGGATGTTTTTGCATAGTCTTATGATGATATGCCTGGTTTAAGCACTGAATTAGTGTCTCACAAATTGCCAACGGATCCCGCATTCCCTCCTGTCAAACAGAAGTTGAGGAAGTTTAAAACAGATGTAAGTATTAAAATCAAAGAGGAAATCATGAAACAACTTGAAGCCAAAGTAATTCGAGTGGCTCGTTATCCCATGTGGTTATCCGATGTTGTTCCCATACCAAAGAAAGATGGCAAAATTCGGGTGTGTGTTGATTACCGCGATTTGAAAAGGGCAAGTCCAAAAGATGATTTTCCACTGCCCAACATCCATATTTTTCTAGACAACTGTGCTAAACACGAGGTTGCCTCTTTTGTGGATTGCTATGCCGGATATCACCAGATCATTATGGATGATGAAGACGCGGAGAAGACATCTTTTATCACACCATGGGGAACTTATTGTTATCGGGTGATGCCGTTCGGTTTGAAGAATGCTGGAGCAACATACATGAGAGCCATGACCACTATGTTTCATGACATGATGCATAAGGAGATTGAGGTTTACGTGGATGATGTGATTATTAAGTCAAAAAGTCAGGCCGACCATGTAAAAGACTAGAGAAAGTTCTTTGAAAGACTTCGCAGGTATAACCTCAAACTCAACCCGGCAAAATGTGTATTTGGAGTTCCATCTGGAAAGCTGTTGGGGTTTGTAGTCAGCCGTCGGGGAATTGAATTAGATCCCTCAAAAATCAAAGCCATTCAGGATTTTCCCCCGCCCAAGAATAAAACGGAGGTAATGAGTTTGCTTGGTAGACTGAACTACATTAGCAGGTTTATTGCTCAACTCACAACCACTTGTGAGCCCATATTCAAGTTGCTGAAAAAGAGTGTTGCGGTAAAATGGACTGAAGAATGTCAGGAAGCGTTCGATCGAATCAAAAGATATTTGTCAAATCCGCCCGTGTTGGTACCCCCGGAGCCTGGTAGGCCTTTGATCTTATACTTGTCAGTCATGGACAATTCTTTCGGGTGTGTCCTGGGGCAACATGATGTCACAGGCAAAAAAGAGCAGGCTATTTACTATCTTAGCAAGAAGTTCACCACTTATGAGGCCAGGTATACTCTTCTTGAAAGGACGTTTGTGCCCTAACTTGGATAGCACAGAAGTTGAAGCACTATCTCTCATCCCATACTACTTATCTCATCTCCCGCATGGATCCTTTGAAGTATATCTTTCAGAAGCCTATGCCGACAGGTCGATTGGCAAAGTGGCAAATTTTGCTTACCGAGTTCGACATCGTATATGTGACTCGAACCGCCATGAAAGCCCAAGCCTTGGCAGATCATCTTGCTGAGAATCCCATCGATGAAGAGTACGAGCCATTAAAGACATTTTCCTGACGAAGAAGTGTCGTGTGTCGATGAAGTCGTTATAGATGTTGATCCAGGTTGGAGGTTATTCTTCGATGGAGCTGTCAATATGAAAGGAGTCGGAATAGGTGCGGTTCTTGTCTCTGAATCGGGACAACATTTCCCGGTAACAGCACAACTTCGATTCTACTGTACTAACAATATGGCAGAGTATGAAGCCTGCATCCTTGGTTTGAGGTTAGCTGTTGATATGGGAGTCCAAGAATTATTGGTGTTGGGAGATTCGGATTTACTCGTCCATCAAATTCAAGGCGATTGGGAGACGCGAGATTTGAAGCTCATCCCGTATCGACAATGCTTGCAGGAGCTATGCCAACGATTTGTGTTAGTAAAATTTAGGCACATTCCAAGGATTCGTAATGAAATTGCTGATGCTTTGGCCACTTTGTCTTCAATGCTCCAACATCCTGACAAAGCCTACATCGATCCAGTGCATGTACAGAGTCGTGATCAGCATGCTTACTGCAATGTGGTTGAAGAAGAGCTCGATGGAGAACCTTGGTTCTTGGATATCAAGCGGTACATTCAATCAGGAGAATACCCAACATATGCCACCAACGATCAAAAGAGGACTCTTAGGCGTTTGGCTAGTGGATTTTTCTCGAGCGGGGGAATCTTGTATAAGAGGACCCCAGATCTGGGACTTCTAAGGTGTGTAGATGCAAAAGAAGCCTCGGCAATCATGGTTGAAATACACTCTGGAGTATGCGGGTTGCATATGAACGGTCACGTCTTGTCAAAGAAGATTCTTCGAGCAAGTTATTACTGGCTTACTATGGAGAGGGATTCTATTCAGTTTGTTCGAAAGTGTCATCAATGTCAGGTGCACGGCGATCTGATACGTTCTCCTCCTGTTGAGTTGCATGCAATGGCCGCTCCATGGCCGTTCGTAGCTTGGGGAATGGATGTGATTGGACCGATTGAGCCGAAGGCATCAAATGGACATAGATTCATCTCGGTAGCCATTGACTACTTCACAAAGTGGGTGGAAGCAGTAACTTTCAAGTCGGTGACAAAGAAGGTTGTGGTAGATTTTGTTCATGCCAATATCATTTGTAGATTTGGAATTCCTAAGATGATTATTACAGACAATGCTGCCAATCTCAATAGTCATTTGATGCAAGAAGTGTGTCAACAGTTTAAGATCGGACATCGAAATTCTACTCCATATCGCCCAAAGGCCAATGGTGCTGTAGAAGCCGCCAATAAAAATATAAAAAAGATACTGCGAAAAATGGTACAAGGTTCTAGACAGTGGCATAAAAAGTTGTCGTTTGCATTGCTAGGTTATCGCACCACTGTTCGCACTTCAACAGGGGCAACTCCATATTTATTAGTGTATGGGAGAGAAGCAGTCATCCCTGCAGAAGTTGAAATTCCTTCTCTTCGGGTCATTGTAGAAGCAGAGATCGATGACGATGAATGGGTAAAAGCCCGACTGGAACATTTGAGTTTGATCGAGGAAAAAAGGCTAACGTCCGTGTGTCATGGCCAGTTGTATCGAAGGAGGATGGCTCGTGCGTATAACAAAAAGGTCCGTCCCTAGAATTTTGAAGTTGGTCAGTTGGTATTAAGACGTATCCTTCCTCACCAGGTTGAAGCGAAGGGCAAGTTCTCCCCTAACTGGCAAGGTCCCTTCGTTGTGAAGAAAGTGTTACCCAATGGAGCCTTATATTTGACATATACTGAAGGCAAAATGGCAGAAATGGCTATCAATGCTGATGCGGTCAAAAGATACTATGTATGATATTTGATCCTTTGTTTGAGTTTATTGCATGTTTAGTACTTGCATTTTTTAAGATTGATATGATGAAGGCATTTTATTCTTCTATCCAAACATTGTGTCACCCTTTGTTTACCCGTTTGAGCCTCGTTTATTTTTCTTTCATATCCCTCTTTTGGAATCAAAATAGAGTCAAAGATAAATGTCAAGAAAATAAGAATAAAAGAAAGAGCTCGAAAATAAAAGAAAAAAAATCAAATCAAAACAAAGAACAAGCTGATGGAACTACGTGCGACCTGATTCTCCTCTCTTGGGAGTGAGATACGTAGGCTGCCTAATTTCGGGCTCGGTCTAACCAAATAAATATTAAAGATTCACCCAGTCAACAAAACTGGGGCATGAGTTAATGCATTGTTTGAGTCGATTCCAAAAGTTGTAAGTCCCACCCCCACTTCAAGTATCGTTTGAGCCTCTTACCATCTTTTCTAACCTTATCCAAAAGCCAAGTTACAACCAAAGAAAGTCCGTCAGATCAATTTTTGATAGTGTTAAGGCTAAGCATGCAATGGATATGATGATACATTGCAAAGTACCGCTTGTCTCCCTCAGCATAAGAAATCAGGAAAGAAATACAAAAATGAGAGAGTCTTATTGGTGAAAAACTTTGCAGGCACCATAAGGCGATGGTGAGTTGTGAGAAAACAAAAATGAGAGAGTCTTATTGGTGAAAACCTTTGCAGGCACCATAAGGCGATGGTGAGTTGTGAGAAAATGAAAATGAGAGAGTCTTATTGGTGAAAACCTTTGCGGGCACCGTAAGGAGATGGTGAGTTGAGAGAAATACAAAAATGAGAGTCTTATTGGTGAAAATCCTCATGGGCACCGTAGGGCGATGGAGAGTTTAAGAGAAAGGCGGAAAGTGAAAAGAAAGAGATTTGTTGGCGAAAGTCTTTTTAGATGTCGTCAATCGAATATGATGTATGAGTCCAATGGATTTAAAGAAGCGGCTCAGTGGAAAAAGGCACGAACTCAACATCAAATGGGGAGTTTGGATAGGATGATCAGGCAGCTCAATCCAAAATGCATGTCATACTCATTGGAGATGGTTGTCGTATTCAGATAAGTTTTCTTTTTGAATATAGGACATTGCCCTTTTCTTTCATTTACATATTCATGTTTTTGTCTTTTCTTATGTTATTTATCAAAACAAGAGTCACCATCATTTCTTTACATTTTTTTTAAGTCAAGTCTGTGTCAAAACAAGCGAGAAAGGATTTCAAAATTTACTACCAGTCTTTCCAATTATATGAGGAAAAGCCGAGGAACAACACAGGAAAGAAATATGATCGTAATTCAACACGAAGCAAAGGGAGTCTATCAACCAACAGGCTATTGGATTCGTGGAAGCATTTCAGATTTGGGAAAAGAGTGCACCTCAGGGGCATGGTAAAAATGGAAACCCATTGTTTGAGTCAGAACTCATTTCCCTCAATCTGGATCCAGGTCAATGATGCGGCAAGACACGACAAGTGTTAGCAATTTGGAACAAAGATGAAAGGAACGAGTACTAGGGCAGATACCTGAGAAGCCAAGAGCTGCAAGCCACCACTAAGTTTTTAACTGACTAATTTTTCTTTGATTGAAATAGGGGCAAATTCGTTTCACTTGATTCAGCTACCATTGGAAATGCACATCCATGGGATTTTACTTTATGTTCAGGACCCTCCTGAAAAATGGGATTTTACCTTCTGTTCAGGACCCTCCTGAAAAATGGGATTTTACCTTCTGTTCAGGACCCTCCTGAAAAATGGGATTTTACCTTCTGTTCAGGACCCTCCTGAAAAATGGGATTTTACCTTATGTTCAGGACCCTCCTAAAAAATGGGATTTTACCTTCTGTTCAGGACCCTCCTGAAAAATGGGAATTTACCGTATGTTCAGGACCCTCCTGAAGAATGGGATTTTACTTTATGTCCAGGACCCTCCTGAAAAATGGGAATTTACTTTCAGTTCAGGACCCTCCTGAAAAATAGGATTTTACTTCTGTTCAGGACCCTCCTGAAAAATGGGATTTTACTTTATGTTCAGGACCCTCTTGAAAAATGGGACTTTACTTTATGTTCAGGACCCTCCTGAAAAATGGGACTTTACTTTCTGTTCAGGACCCTCCTGAAAAATGGGATTTTACTTTATGTTCAGGACCCTCCTGAAAAATGGGATTTTACTTTCAGTTCAGGACCCTCCTGAAAAATGGGATTTAACTTTATGTCCAGGACCCTCCTGAAAAATGGGAATTTACTTTCAGTTCAGGACCCTCCTGAAAAATGAGATTTTACTTTTGTTCAGGACCCTCCTGAAAAATGGGATTTTACTTCTGTTCAGGACCCTCCTGAAAAATGGGATTTTACTTTATGTTCAGGACCCTCCTGAAAAATGGGACTTTACTTTATGTTCAGGACCCTCCTGAAAAATGGGACTTTACTTTCTGTTCAGGACCCTCCTGAAAAATGGGATTTTACTTTATGTTCAGGACCCTCCTGAAAAATGGGATTTTACTTTCAGTTCAGGACCCTCCTGAAAAATGGGAATTTACTTTATGTTCAGGACCCTCCTGAAAAATGGGATTTTACTTTATGTTCAGGACCCTCCTGAAAAATGGGATTTTACTTTATGTTCAGGACCCTCCTGAAAAATGGGATTTTACTTTCTGTTCAGGACCCTCCTGAAAAATGGGAATTTACTTTCTGTTCAGGACCCTCCTGAAAATGGGATTTTACCTTCTGTTCAGGACCCTCCTGAAAAATGGGATTTTACCTTCTGTTCAGGACCCTCCTGAAAAATGGGATTTTACCTTCTGTTCAGGACCCTCCTGAAAAATGGGATTTTACCTTCTGTTCAGGACCCTCCTGAAAAATGGGATTTCACTTTCTGCTCAGGACCCTCCTGAAAAATGGGAATTTACTTTTTGTTCAGGACCCTCCTGAAGAATGGGATTTTACTTTCAGTTCAGGACCCTCCTGAAAAATGGGACTTTAGTTTCTGTTTAGATATTTTTACTTTCTGCTCAGGACCCTCCTGAAAAATGGGATTTCACCTTCTGGTCAGGACTCTCCTGGAAAATGGGACAATGCTTTCAAAAAAATGAAATACTAATTATTTATAATTCTTGTTTGGGATAATTTTCGTTCTAGTTTTAATTTTGAGTTTCAGGAGCCTGCCTGAAGAACAGGGTGATGAAATAGCAAGGCAGGAGCCCGCCTGAAGAACAGGGTGATGAAATAACAAGTCAGGATCCCGCCTGGAGAATAGGGTGAAGAAACGAAAAGTCAAGCAACAAAGCGAAGCAATGGAAAGTCAAGCAACAAGTTGGAAGAAATTGCAAGTCAGGAGCCCGCCTGAAGAATAGGGTGATAAAAGTCGAGTCAAGAGCCAGCAGAAGCTGTTAGATAGGATTGTGTAATTTCGTTTATATTTTAACTTGTAATTTTCATATTTGATGTAATGACAGAGCCGTGGACCGGAACCTCGACGGAGCCTTACTCGACTCTCCAACTCGGTATAGCCCACTTCTCTTCCAATCCTTTGAAATATTCGTGACTTGATTCTTTCATAACTTGGGTAGGAAAGATGTCCTAAGTCAAGACCCGGTTGTCCTTCTTCCTTCTGTTTCTTTCTTTGAATAATGGTCGGGTCAAAATATGGTCTCGCTGTCTACTTCTTTGTCTGAAAATACTTCGTGTTTACATTCAAAGGGGGCATGATGTAGACACCTAATTTTGTCCCTCCCGAAGTCTAATTTTATTCATTTTTAGTTCACCTTACCATGTGTCCAACCCCATGTAATTATATCCCACAAAAATACAAAAATAAACAAAAAAAAATACCTCTAACTAATTTATCTTATCCTAACAACCTACCCAATCAAAAGCTTCCACCTACCCTAACTACCCATATGATCCCCCCTTCCTTTTTCTTGTCCACAAAGAAAGAATATATGGGGGACCCACCAAAATTCCCACATCATAACAAATCCATGCCCATTATAAAAGAAAAATTCTAAGAGGAAAAGAGGCTCATTCATTGACCATCATCTTCTCCACAATAACAACAATCACAAAATAATCTTCCTCACAAAAAAAAAAAAAAAAAAAACAACTGGTGAACAGTAACTGTGAACAGTACCCGATGAACAGTAACCGGTGAACAGTACCGGTGAACAGTAACCGGCGTGAAAAGTGACGGTGAACGGGTCATTATTTATCGAGTTGGATTGTTGGTGTTAAGGTTCGGCTCGAGGTTTCCGGGTGCGGACTCTCTTTATTCGAATAACATTGAGTTTGAAAACTTCAAATTTAAGGTCCAATTCTTTCTTCTCTTTTATTTAATTCTTATGTGATTGTGATTGCGTGTGATTCGATACCGTGGTTTGTTTGTTGATGTGAACTGTTGGTGACATTTGGGTGTGTGATGTGCTAAGCATGATTGGTGAATTTTCGTTATTCTCGATTGGTGGATTGTGTATTGAAATGGGTTAATCACGTGGTTAAAAATGAATTAAGGTGGGGATTAAAAATGGAGGAAAATGAATATTGATTAATTTTGATGTATTGATAATGTTAAACATGATAGAATTGTGATATGTTGAACTTGGTAGGCAAACGTAGGCCGGTTAGGCAAATTTAGGAATAACGATTTATTGGAGTGTTTGAATATGTGCGTGAATGGTACTTTCTACTTTATTGCACGAAAAGTTTAAATTGTACTCATTTGGCCGGGGAATGCCCCGAAGGATTTGTATTGATTTATCCGGGGAATGCCCTGAAGTAACATGTACGCAAAGGAGGCTCGTGATCAAGGCCCGGAACGTCGGGTGGAGTTTAGTTTAGGACTAGTTTAGAATAGAATAGGTTTTGTATTTCAGCACCTCTTTTATTTTGGATTGTATAATATGGACTGAACATTATTTTTGTTTGTTTTGAATTTTGTGTGATTTATTTGTTTGCTTGTTTTGTGTGTTTATGTGGTTTGTACATTTGTAATGTCAAATTAGCCGATACGCTCCATCAAGCGACTGTGGTCGAACCACAGGATCGAGGGGTGCCTAACACCTTCCCCTCGGTCAACAGAATTCCTTAGTCGGAATCTCTGTTCGTAAACTGGTTTAAAGAGTCAAATGGTTTCGAAAAGGATTTTCCAATGGTGACTTGGCACACCAGATTATGCCAAGTGGCGACTCTGATTTTGAATGTAAAAACAATCTTTTTTCGGAACCAATCTTCATTTTGTCACTTTAATAAAAAAACCTTTAAAACCTTAAAATACATATCTTAATTTTTGGAGTTGAAAAAGGGGTGTGACAGTATCGTATACTTATGTTACTTTTTCTTGGGTCTTCAAAATGAGTAACAAGCTTTCATGGTTAGCTCAGGACTACTTGTAGTTCAGAGCACCGTGTGACATCTCGAGACCCATTTTCAGGGCGTTACAGCACCTAACACAAAGAAGAGCATGTGTAGTACCAGTACACAAGAAACAATAGTGTACTCGTAGGGTCATCGGTCAACCCAAAATGAAAAATATGAACAATTAACCATAAATGAGTAAAGCAAGATAACCATGAACAGCTACCATGTAACCTAACCTCACGTCCATCACCCAAAATTGCGCTTGCCCTTTCCAAAATGATTTTTAAGATAATAAATATTTTGATATATTTTTTGCATAAATACGTGTATATCCCGCTATAGCGGACCTATCCCACTATAGTGGCCTCGATGGCGGGATTGATTGACTTTGTCTCCCACTATAGCGGAAAGCTTTTCACTATAGCAACATAACCATAGCAGCCTGCCACCCAATATAGCGGGTGTGGCAAGGCAGAAACTCTGGATTACTTTCAGTTTTGATTTTTTTGCAATGCACCCTCAAACCATGTCATTCTAAACTAACCCCTTTACGTCAAGTTCGATATTGAGAGTTCTAATAACTCAAATTTACTTTCGAAAGATCCTTCGGATTCCTTATCGTCTTAGATAATATAAAAACATGTTAAACCTTTTCACATTTACTCAATTCATTCATGTTTTATCCTAGACCATACCTTGCTCAGATTTCGTTCAAGACTAGCCTAACCTAAAATTTCTAACTCCAAATTCGGGAAAAACTTTAGGCTAAATTTTTGTACGCTAGACTCTCTCGTAACGACAAAAAGGAGTGTAACATCATTGTACTTTAGTTTATACGTAATTTACACGCTTTCTGTTTTACAACGTGATTTACTACTCATTTACGACTTCCATATTTCACATGTTCATTACATTTAGATATACTAACTGCATATTTTATTTTGCGCTATGTCTTATTATGATATAGATTCAGGTGCCCGTGTTAAGATTCATGACTAAAATACTCCAATCCAGCTTTGAGGTGAGTCTTCACTATTCGAGGACTAGTTTTAGCTTTCGGATTTGTTATTTTATTTCAGACATTTATTTTAGTAGTTAGAGTTAGCTGGGATCTTGTCCCACCAATTCATTCTTTTTAGTAGAGGCTTTCATAGTCAATATAATAGTTTGAGTTGATGTCTCAAATATTATTTCAGGCAGTTAAGCATTCAATTGGTTTATTGGTTATCTATTTCCTCTATCCTTATGCTTCCGTACAGTACTTCAATATTTGTTTTTAGTAGTATACCAGTATCAAGGGTTAGCTTGAGTTCACTCTTGATTCTAAGCGTCATGTCTCGTCCAAGGTGTAGGGTCAGATCGTGACAAGTAATCTGCAAACATTGAAAACTCCAGGTTCTTAGCTGTCGACTGTTGAATAGTTGTTATGGAAGCAGATTTTAAGTGCAAGAAGGAATTTTTTTAGGAACTAGATTTAATGATTTTGCTATGAGTTTGACATTATCAAAAAGGGTGAATTTATTGAGTTGTGTTGAATTTGAATTTAGATGATTGACTAACAATACACAAGAACTAGGTCATTCATGTATCTCTTAAAGTAGGTTTTTATTCTATCAATTTGTTGGAAGAAATATTGTGTAGATATTGAATGAACCAGGTGTTCAGTAGATGGCTAGAGGTGGTTGTTGATCAATGGTTGCAAAGCAGAATGAACAAACATGGAAATACTACTACCATTGCATATATGAAAAGAGCTTTCGAAATGGGAGAAAAAACCTATGGAGGTCATAACAAAAAAGAAAATCAATTCCAAATAGAATTTATTTCCATAAGCAAATTCATATAGAATTTGGAGATTGAAGCCAGTGAATTCAACCATTCCTATTCTTATACAAAGCACCACTTTGTTGATATAATCTTGAACATTATCCCTACAAACTTTAGATTCATTTTTATCTAATTATAATTATTGTGTGATCGAAGTGCTATGTGAGAGTCAAACCATCATCAAAGTGGATTTTTTTCCTAAGGAAGCTCTTTCTGTTAGAGAATTTTAACCTATTTACTTTAATAGAAATTTTGAAATAGGTGTTTGTTGATCGTGTTATAGGCTTTCAAGACTAAAGTAGTCTTGAAAGGAACAGTTACAACTAGGAAGGGTAAGACACTAAGAAATAGTTTCTTTGGTTATAATGAACCTAAAATTGCTTGAGACTTCAGAGGATATTTGAGAAAAATCTTGTTAAGGTAGGTCGTAGTTTTCATTCTCTTTAGTAATAATTTTTTCACGATAAAATTTCTTGTGTTGATTACATGTCGTGCTTCTTGTTAGGTGATAGAAGAATCTGGTTCTTCGGTACATTAGATGGAAAACAAGTAACATATTTATAATAAATAATTTGATGCGTTCGCATTGTTACCTTTTAGTTTTGTTTCATTTTATCTTTGCTCATTTTATCTAACAAATTAGTATTTTTTTCTTTGTCGTACCTTTTTATAATAGTTCTACTTCATACCTCTTTTTTTAGGTTATCCTCCAAATTGTTGATGCATGACACTATGTAAAAACGAAAAATAATAGAACCTATCCAAAAATTATATTCATCAAAATAATACAATACAATTTAGTATAACAATACATTATAATACGATACATTATGAATCGATATATACCAATCATCCAAACAAGGTATAAGCTATCAAAGCTAGTGTACCCTATAGTATATTTGGATCAAGAGACACCTGTCTTAGAAAATAGTAAAGATCCAAGGGTTTCATGGAGAGTGACAATGCCCAAGGAAGCATAGTTGATATAGAGGTCCCTCTTGCTTGAATGAAACATATACAATATACAGAAAGAGGACAACTATTGGACTCCATTTATAATTATTTTAACACATCCTTACATTTACATATGCTCAGTCCAACACACTCTCATCTATTCTGCCATTTCTCCCTTTGACAAGTCACAAGACTAATCATCCAAAATGTTCAGTGTCAACCCCACCCAACCTCACCCCTACCTCCTACTCTTCTCTTTTACTTATTTTTTTTTTAATTATTATTATATCCTACCTTTGATAAAAGAATTGTTATCTGGAGTTCAGACTAAGGTCAAGAGTTGTTAATTTCTTCTAAAAGGTCTCGAGTTAAATTTGAGGTTTTGAAAACGAACTTTCACAATATTAACGATGTACACAAAAATTCATATTTATAATCATACTCCAATCTAAGCTGCCAGAGTTTAAAGGTTTTACTTTTAGTTATCTCAAGACAAATTAACATTTGCTTTATAGTAGTTTCTAATGGTATTTGCCTATTATACTATTGTTTCCTACATAAACAACAATATATTCCGTATAATTTTACGAGTGTGTATGAAAAAGATAGAATATACACGAATTTTACTCTTATTTTTATATTTTTACTATGGGATAGGAAGATTGTTTTTCTATATACCGTCAACTCAAAAGAGAAGTATTCAAAATAGGATTGCAGGCATCACAATAGCAAGATACCAAGTAAATGAGGCAACAAACAGTAATACACACCAAAAAATAAAAACCTATGTTATGAAATATAAAGAAAGAACAAGATGAATAAATAGAGGAAGACTTCTTTATTTCTCTTGATGGATGAGAGATCATAAGATTGAGAATACAATGAACAAAACCCCTCTATTTAAAGGGGAAATTTACTCCTAGTCTGACTAGAAGACAGATGCTTCAAATCCTAATAGATATCAAAGTAGATCTTGATAGATCTTGATAGACATTCACTATAATGTAAATACATTTATAACACTCCCCCTCGAATGTCTAACTAGTAAATAATGTGCCTCGTTAAAACCTTACTAGAAAAAACCCTGTGGAAAAAAAATATTGTGAAGGAAAAAAAGTGCGCATCTCTAACAATACGCATATAGGCTACCTCATTAAAAACCTTATAAGGAAAACCTAGTGGGACAAAACCACATAAGGGAAAAAGAGTACAGCGCGTATTAACTCCCCCTAATGAGATTATCCTTGAACCTTTGCATCCCGATCTTGTGCACTATCTTCTTGAAAGTTGCAATTGGAGGAGACTTGGTGAATAAGTCAGCCACATTATCACTTGAAAAAATCTGTTGCACGTTAATATCACCATTCTTTTGTAGCTCATGTATATAGAAAAACTTTGATGAAGTGTGCGTCGTTCTATCTCCTTTTATGAATCCTCCATTAAGATGTGATATGCATGATGCATTATCTCTGTATAAAAATATGGGTACATTATCACATTTTAAACCACATTTTTCTCGAATGAGATGTATCATGGACCTCAACCATACACATTCTAGGCTTGCTTCATGAATAGCTATTATCTCAGCATGGTTTGATGAAATGGCTACGATAGACTACTTTGCACATCTCTAAGATATGACAGTATCCCCACATGTGAACACATAGCTTATTTGAGATCGAGCCTTATACGGATCAGATAAGTACCCCAGTATCAGCATAACCAACAAGATTAAGACTGCAGGCATTAGAATAAAATCATGTGTTTGATCTCATTTTGATGTCTCCTAATAGGAGCAGAACTATATCTTTCTAACAAATTAACTGAAAAGGCAATATCAGGCCTTGTAGTATTTGCAAGATACATTAGTTCACCAATTGGACTAAGATATGGTATGTTTCGCATTTCAGCAAATAATTTTATTGCTTTTGAAAACTCTCCAAGAGTTTTAATGATTTTCAAGCTATAAACTTATACAATATAAGGATTCTAAATAAGTTTCCCAGAAACTTTTATATGCTTCAAACATTTTGAATCCTTAGAAAGTTTCATATAAATTTTGTCAAGTGACAATATTCACTTGACAATATTCAACATGTTATATGTGACATCTTCAAGTGTCTAGACTGCAAATCAAATAAGTTTTATGCTTATCAAGATGCATCCTTTCATGTCACTTGATAAATGTTTCTACGTCAGCATGCTTAAATAAACGTAGAATTCAGATCCTCGTAATCTTTTATAATATTGCGCCAATATCGTATCAAAGATATCATTAATGATATATCATTTATATCGGTTCATAATGCGACATAATATTTTGAGATCTCATCACTTTATTATTTTCAGGTACCTGAACCTTTCATAAGGTTTTATGAAGTGTTATGTCGTAGACTCTTCAAAAGCACATTGCCTTCTTATTATGATCATTTGCTCCTTATCCTTTTTAAGGATTATTTCATTTGGAACCGATTAGTCTACCACACTTCACGCATGCATAGACTTTATCCTTTAGGAACACAAAATAGGAGCATTTGAAGCTTTAATATGAGATGCTTAGGCATTTGACTTGAATTATCTTTTGAATGAGGATCTGATGATAATTTCTAACATATTTCATAGCTACATATAATCTCCCCCTTATGTTAGAAAAATTAACATGCATCCTTCATTTTCTTTGAGGATTTCATCTTTGTGCATCTTGATATATTCATTAATCATATACCGCACATCAAAATTATTAGATGAAATAGTTGATTCCTGATCTTGAACCAATTAAGAGGAAAAAAAATAATCATAATTTATTGGTCTAATGCATACAAGTGCCATTGTATGCAACATATCATATTTCAGACCAACACATGAAGCTTTGTTCTCATTAGTAATTGTTTAGCTATTTATCTAAGTCATTCAATGCTAAACCATCATCATCAAGATGAATTATCTTGATTACATAATCTGAAAGTTATGCTCTTAACTCAATTTTATTGAGCAAGCAACATTTATGAATATCAAACGACGGGTTGACAATAAATGTACATGTGATCATCTTATATCCGTGCATCTTAATAGATCACATGCCAGGTGAACGGGCCCATATTCACCTTTTATACTTTTTAGATTTAAGGAATTCAATCCCAACATTAGTTGGTCAAACCAACTTATCATGAGAACAAGCGACATAAATAATTCTCGAAGAATCTTCTAGTTCTTCAATACATGTTTAATACTCAATATGCACATCTTCGAGATGTTATAATCGTTCATATCAATTTATGATCTTTTATTCTAGTAAACTCCAAGTTTACCATGACATGTACTTTTTATTTTAGTAAATTTCAGATTTACTATTACATGAATAAATTTCAGATTTACTACTTTAGAAGTAGATTTCAAAATAAATTTTCTCAGTTATTCGGCCTCATTCGGAGGTGAGTTGTGATACCGTCATAATCAAGTGCACGTTTGCATTAATAGGTTCTCATTCCCCAAGAATGGAATATAATTGTGCCTTAAGCCTATCAAATTATGATAGCATATAACCTCTTTCATGATTTGCTACTTCAGGAGCAAATCGAGGCATAAATATGATAGAGAGAATTTCTCTATATTTCTACCACATTCACTTCAAGAATGGGGCAAATTATCATCTTTCAGACTTATCATATATTGCTACCACATTCACTTCTTGGAATAGAGCATATTCAATGGACAAGTTTCATGATTTTTCATCAAAAACACATTATTTTGCCTTAGCCATCATAATATCATCAATATGATGCATTGAGATTCAAACTCAACGTCTTACCTTATAAAGGTGTCTTAGGCATAAATCAACGGGACTTGAACCCAACATATTATCATCTCTTTTGATAATATTATTCTTGAGGAATAAATTTGAAACATAAATGGTTCCAAACCAATTATTTTTTCTCAAATCCAACAATAATTATATTATTAGTAGAAAAAGACAGATAACATAAGAAATTACTAACCTTGAAATTACCTTTAGATTTATAATTTTATCTTGTCTGGCAGAGTCTCGTGCTGATAACGTGTTATCAAATACAAAGAAAGAACAACATGAATAAATAGAGAGAGAAAAAGGAAACTTCTTTATTTCTCTTGATGGATGAGAGATCATAAGATTGAGAATACAATGAACAAAACCCCTCTATTTAAAGGGAAAATTTACTCCTAGTCAGACTAAAAGACAGATGCTTCAAATCCTAATAGATATCAAAGTAGATCTTGATAGACATTCACTATAATGTAAATACATTTATAACAACCTATATGATTATTTTATTATTTCTGGATTTTTTAAAAAAAAATCTCTTTTACCTGACAGATATGTATATGGGATATAAAATTTTCTTTGAAAATTAGAGAATATTTCTTATACTAGGTTAGAGTACGTGCTTTGCACGTGTATCAAGCGTTAATTAAGAATAAACATATATACGAAATAAATTCTCGTGTGTAGTTAAATTAAAGAACTTAGTCATTATATTTACTTTCCTAATTCTAGAAGCACTTTATATATATGAAGTGTTATTTTTATTCTAAGGATTCTACATTTTTATTAAAATTAAGGACAATTTAGATATAAATCATTAGTATGTTAGGGGTGTTTGGTCAAAAGCAGACAAATAAATTGAAATTGAGAGAATAAGACCTTTTAAAGTTGTCTGAAAAATCTTCACTATGTGTCTTTCAGGGTGTTACAATTGAAATCTATTATAAATAATTATTAAGATATTATTGTGGATGTCCATAACTTCTAGGCATTACTTCTTTTAAGTGTAGTAATTCTCACACCTCCATTACCTCCTCATTCATCATCCACTCTCTCATATTTTTTCCCACTTTCTCATGAGTTAATGTCATGTTTATGATACCTCTTGAAGTCCCCTATGTAATACTATAAATAGATGTCTTGAGGAAAATATTCTACACACTTGAAAGAAAGAAGAAATTTCTCTTGTTATTTTATCCTCTATTGTTCCTCTTGTCTTGTTCTTAATATTGAAACAACAATATATAAAACATTAAATTCATGATTTAAATGTTAAAAATGTATGTTTTTCTAATTCTTGTTCTTAATATTGAAACAACAATATATAAAACATTAAATTCATGATTTAAATGTTAAAAATGTATGTTTTTCTAATTTTAGTATATGTGTGTTGCACTTGTATGTTACATTAATTAATTAGCACCTCCTTTTTAAACATAAAAATCATCTCTCAAAACTTGACAACAAAAAGAACTATAATTAATTAATATTATATATTTGATATAATTTCTGAAATTTTAGATAGTCATCAATAGGGTATTATAATAAGAAATAAGGAGAAATAATAGGCAAGAAAACTAAATTGATACATAACTGTCAAAGTAGCTGGCTACTTACCTCCAATTTTTTTTATTTGATGATCTTCATATTAGAATTGATTTTGTTTGGTCCGTTTTAATTGCCTCCTAGTTCAGTGGAACATTCATATAACACCAATGAACTACAATAAAATAATACGATAATCAACATATCAACAAAATAATATAATAATTGAGATATTAATATAGTACAAAAACGATACCTTGATAAAGCTACTGCAAAAAGAAAAAAAATTAACTTTACTTACTTTTGTCTTCACTTTCTTTTGACTACAATAAAACGAACAAAATCAAAATTTAAGAAGAATTGCAACGCTAAAAAAAATCATAAAATTTAATATTAAATCATCTACCATAGATTCAAAAAGTAAAAAAAAAAAAAAAAAAGTTAACTTACTTTTGTCTTCACTTTCTTTTGACTACAATACAACAAACAATGCCACAATTAAATAAGAAATAATTTTACAAATGAATAACTCAATTCCAAGCACCACATATATTTTTTTCTCTCATATATTTTTGTTACAAGAAATACATTATTCAGAATTATATGAAAATACAACAAAAAAATCATAGCCTGAGATGTCTACCTTTTCAATATTGATGATTGTGCATGTGACCTCCAAGTAAAATCCTAGCCATTATAGCAGTTTGTAAGAATATATGATATCTGCAACACCGACATCAATAACAACAACAACATATGTACATTCGAACTTACTCCTATTCTACTACTATTAATTTTATGGACTAAGAAATTATGTCCGATAGATCCTCGATTCATAAAAATAATAATGATAGTAATAATAATCAAATAAAAACTAACCTAATAAAAATTAATGCAAAATCATACATATCTGAGATAACCACACACTAGGGGTGTGCATCAGT